>CP136058.1:501556114-504248614 GCA_032464435.1 Aegilops umbellulata
TTTCAAGTATCAGAAGTATGGTGAATGTTCAGATTATTACAGACTGTTCTGTTTTAGACAGATTCTGTTTTGGATGCATAGTTTGCTTGTTTTGATGAAACTATTGATTTATATCAGTGGATTAAGCCATGAAAAAGTTATGATACAGTAGACACAATGCAAAAACAAAATATGAATTAGTTTGCAACAGTACTTGGAGTAGTGATTTACTTTATTATACTAACGGATCTTACCGAGTTTTCTGTTGAAGTTTTGTGTGGATGAAGTGTTCGATGATCGAGAAGGTCTCGATGTGAGAAGAAGGAAGAGAGGAAAGAGCTCAAGCTTGGGGATTCCCTAGGCACCCCAAGTAAATATTCAAGGAGACTCAAGCGTCTAAGCTTGGGGTTGCCCCAGAAGGCATCCCCTCTTTCTTCAACAAGTATCGGTATGTTTTCGGATTCGTTTCATTCATGCGATATGTGCAATCTTGGAGCGTCTTTTGCATTTAGTTTTCATTTTTATTTTATGCACCATGATGGTATGAGATGGTCCTTGATTGATTTATAGAATGCTCTTTGCACTTCACTTATATCTTTTGAGTATGGCTTTATAGAATGCTTCATGTGCTTCACTTATATCATTTGAAGTTGGATTGCTTGTTTCTCTTTACTTAGACAACCGCCATTTGCAGAATGCTCTTTTGCTTCACTTATATTTGTTAGAGCATGGGCATATCTTTTGTAGAAAGAATTAAACTCTCTTGCTTCACTTATATCTATTTAGAGAGAAAACAAGAACTAGTCATTCACATGGTTAGTCATAAAATCCTACATAAAACTTGTAGATCACTGAATATGATATGTTTGATTCCTTGCAATAGTTTTGCGATATAAAGATGGTGATATTAGAGTCATGCTAGTGGGTGGTTGTGGATCGTAGAAATATTTGTGTTGAGGTTTGTGATTCTCGTAGCATGCACGCATGGTGAACCGTTATGTAACGAAGTCGGAGCATGAGGTATTTATTGATTGTCTTCCTTATGAGTGGCGGTCGGGGACGAGCGATGGTCTTTTCCTACCAATCTATCCCCCTAGGAGCACGCGCGTAGTACTTTGTTTCGATGACTAATAGATTTTTGCAATAAGTATGTGAGTTCGTTATGACTAATGTTGAGTCCATGGATTATACGCACTCTCACCTTTCCATCATTGCTAGCCTCTTCGGTACCGTGCATTGCCCTTTCTCACCTCGAGAGTTGGTGCAAACTTCGCCGGTGCATCCAAACCCCGTGATACGATACGCTCTATCACACATAAGCCTCATTATATCTTCCTCAAAACAGCCACCATACCTACCTATCATGGCATTTCCATAGCCATTCTGAGATATATTGCCATGCAACTTCCATCATCATCATATACATGACTTGAGCATTCATTTTCATATTGCTTTGCATGATCGTAAGATAGCTAGCATGATATTTTTATGGCTTGTCCGTTTTTTATATCTTTGCTACGCTAGATCATTGCACATCCCGGTACACCGCCGGAGGCATTCATATAATTCATATCTTTGTTCTAGTATCGAGTTGTAATATTGAGTTGTAAGTAAATAAAAGTGTGATGATCATCATTATTAGAACATTGTCCCATGTGAGGTTATCAAAACAAAAGAGGCCAAAGAAGCCCAAATAAAAAAAGGGCCAAAGAAGCCCACCAAAAAATAAAATAAAATAAAATAAAGAAAATAAAAAATAAAGAAAATAAAAAAATGAGAGAAAAAGAGAGAAGGGGCAATGTTACTATCCTTTTATCACACTTGTGCTTCAGAGTAGCACCATGTTCTTCATATAGAGAGTCTCTTGAGTTATCACTTTCATATACTAGTGGGAATTTTCATTATAGAACTTGGCTTGTATATTCCGATGGTGGGCTTCCTCAAATGCCCGAGGTCTTCATGAGCAAGCAAGTTGGATGCACACCCACTTAGTTTCCAGTTTGAGCTTTCATATACTTATAGCTCTAGTGCATCCGTTGCATGGCAATCCCTACTCCTCAGATTGACATCAATTGATGGGCATCTCCATAGCCCGTTGATTAGCCGCGTCGATGTGAGACTTCCTCCTTTTTGTCTTCTCCACACAACCTCCACCATCATATTCTATTCCAACTATAGTGCTATATCCATGGCTCACGCTCATGTATTGCGTGAAACTTGAAAAGGTTTGAGAACGTCAAAAGTATGAAACAATTGCTTTGCTTGTCATCGGGGTTGTGCATGATGTGAATATTTTGTGTGGTGAAGATGGAGCATAGCCAGACTATATGATTTTGTAGGGATAACTTTCTTTGGCCTTTTTATATTGAAAAGACATGATTGCTTTATTAGTAGGCTTGAAGTATTATTGTTTTTATGTCAAATGATAGACTATTGCTTTGAATCACTCGTGTCTTAATATTCATGCCATGATTAGATACATGATCAAGATTATGCTAGGTAGCATTCCACATCAAAAATTATCTTTTTTATCATTTACCTACTCAAGGACGAGCAGGAATTAAGCTTGGGGATGCTGATACGTCTCCGTCGTATCTATAATTTTTTATTGTTCCATGCCAGTATTATACAACTTTCATATACTTTTGGCAACTTTTTATACTATTTTTGGGACTAACATATTGATCCAGTGCCTAGTGTCAGTTCCTGTCTGTTGCATGTTTTTTTGTTCCGCAGAAAACCTATATCAAACGGAGTACAAACGGGATAAAAACGGACCGAGAATTATTTTGGAATATTTATGATTTTTGGGAAGTAAAATCAACGCGAGATGGTGCCCGAGGGGGCCACGAGGCAGGGAGGGCGTGCCCCAGGGGGTCAGGCGCGCCCTGGACCCTCATGGCCAGCCCGTAAGGTGGTTGGAGCCCTTGTTTCGCTGTAAGAAAGCTAATTTCTGGATAGAGATCGTGTCCAAAATTAAGCCCAATCGAAGTTACGGTTCTCCGGGAATTTAAGAAACGGGGAAGGGCCAGAAAACAGAACGCAGAAACAGAGAGAGATAGAGAGACAGATCCAATCTCGGAGGGGCTCTCGCCCCTCCCACGCCATGGAGACCATGGACCAGAGGGGAAACCCTTCTCCCATCTAGGGAGAAGGTCAAGGAATAAGTAGGAGGAGGGGGGCTCTCTCCCCCTCGCTTTCGGTGGCGCCGGAGTGCCACCGGGGGCCATCATCATCACCGCAATCTTCACCAACAACTTCACCGCCATCATCACCAACTCTTCCCCCCTCTATGCAGCAGTGTAACCTCTCTCTTACCCGCTGTAATCTCTACTTAAACATGGTGCTCAACGCTATAAATTATTTCCCAATGATGTATGGCTATCTTATGATGTTTGAGTAGATTCGTTTTGTCCTATGGGCTATTTGATGATCAAGATTAGTTTGAGTTGCATGTTTTATTATTGGTGTTGTCCTATGGTTCTCTCCGTGTCGCGCAAGCATGAGGGATTCCCACTGTAGGGTGTTGCAATACGTTCATGACTCGCTTATAGTGGGTTGCGTGAGTGACTGAAACACAAACCCGAGTAAGGGGGTTGTTGCGTATGGGATAAAGAGGACTTGATGCTTTAATGCTATGGTTTTTACCTTAATGATCTTTAGTAGTTGCGGATGCTTGCTAGAGTTCCAATCATAAGTGCATATGATCCCAGTAGAGAAAGTATGTTAGCTTATGCCTCTCCCTCCAATAAAATTGCAATAATGATTACCGGTCTAGTTATCGATTGCCTAAGGACAAATAACTTTCTTGTAACAAAAAACTCTCTACTAAAACTAATTTAGTTGTGTCTTTATCTAAACAGCCCCTAGATTTTGTTTACGCGCTCTTTATTATCTTGCAAACCTATCCAACAACACCTACAAAGTACTTCTAGTTTCATACTTGTTTCCGGTAAAGCGAACGTCAAGTGTGTGTAGAGTTGTATCGGTGGTCGATAGAACTTGAGGGAATATTTGTTCTACCTTTAGATCCTCGTTGGGTTCGACACTCTTACTTATCGAAAGAGGCTACAATTGATCCCATATACTTGTGGGTTATCAGATGTCAGAACGTGTTGGAAATTGATGACGTCGCTTTGAATGCTGCATACTGAACCAATAATAGTCTGGAGTTCAAATAAGTTTAGAAAACATTGAAGTGCCCGTGTAACAAATGAGTTCTCGTCCGAAACCCTGATACTCCGAAAGAGATTGTCCAGTTTGTACACGAAGTGCGTCCAGTTTTCGCCGTGACCCTCTCTACTCTTTTGCACATGCTATGCGGGTGAAATGATGATACCATGCCAAGTTCCAACATTTTCAGAGTTCATTTTGTAGTGATTTTCAATTTCATAGTCATTTAGCTCTCTAAACAAATCGGTAAATGACTGAAAACAACAAATGATGTCAGAACTTGTTGGAAATTGATGACGTCGCTTTCAATGCTGCATACTGAACCAAAAATAGTTTGGAGTTCAAATAAGTTTAAAAAACATTGAAGTGCCCGTGTAACAGATGAGTTGTCGTCCGAAACCCTGATACTCTGAAAGAGATTGTCCAGTTTGTACACGAAGTGCGTCCAGTTTTCGCCGTGACCCTCTCAACTCTTTTGCACATGCTATGCGGGTAAAATGATGATACCATGCCAAGTTCCAACATTTTCAGAGTTCATTTTATAGTGATTTTCAATTTCACGATCATTTAGCTCTCTAAACAAATCGGTAAATGACTGAAAAACAGCAAATGATGTCAGAACGTGTTGGAAACTGATGACGTCGCTTTGAATGCTGCATACTGAACCAAAAATAGTCTTGAGTTCAAATAAGTTTAGAAAACATTGAAGTGCCCGTGTAACAGATGAGTTCTCGTCCGAAACCCTGATACTCCAAAAGAGATTGTCCAGTTTGTACACGAAATGTGTCCAGTTTTCACCGTGACCCTCTCTACTCTTTTGCACATGCTATGCGGGTGAAATGATGATACCATGCCAAGTTCCAACATTTTCAGAGTTCATTTTGTAGTGATTTTCAATTTCACGGTCATTTAGCTCACTAAACAAATCGGTAAATGACTGAAAAACAGCAAATGATGTCAGAACATGTTGGAAACTGATGACGTCGCTTTGAATGCTGCATACTAAACCAAAAATAGTCTGGAGTTCAAATAAGTTTGAAAAACATTGAAGTGCCCGTGTAACAGATGAGTTCTCGTCTGAAACCATGATACTACGAAAGAGATTGTCCAGTTTGTACACGAAGTGCGTCCAGTTTTTGCCGTGACCCTCTCTACTCTTTTGCACATGCTATGCGGGTGAAATAATGATTCCATGCCAAGTTCCAACATTTTCAGAGTTCATTTTGCAGTGATTTTCAATTTCACGGTCATTTAGCTCTCTAAACAAATCGGTAAATGGCTGAAAACAGCAAATGATGTCAGAACGTGTTCGAAATTTATGACATTGCTTTGAATGCTGCATACTAAACCAAAAATAGTCTGGAGTTCAAATAAGTTTGAAAAACATTGAAGTGCCCGTGTAACAGATGAGTTCTCGTCCGAAACCCTGATACTACGAAAGAGATTGTCCAGTTTGTACATGAAGTGCGTCCAATTTTCGCCGTGACCCTCTACTCTTTTGCACATGCTATGCGGGTGAAATGATGATACCGTGCCAAGTTCCAACATTTTCAGAGTTCATTTTGTAGTGATTTTCAATTTCACGGTCATTTAGCTCTCTAAACAAATCGGTAAATGACTGAAAATCAGCAAATGATGTCAGAACGTGTTGGAAATTGATGACATCGCTTTGAATGCTACATACTAAACCAAAAATAGTCTGGAGTTCAAATAAGTTTAAAAAACATTGAAGTGCCCGTGTAACAGATGAGTTCTCGTCCGGAACCCTGATACTCCAAAAGAGATTGTCCAGTTTGTACACGAAGTGCGTCCAGTTTTGAAGTGAGTGGAGAGAGTGAGGGGCAGCCGGCGGGGGAGGACCGGCGCCGGGGATTGAGTGGGAGACCGAGTGAGTGGAGAGAGTGAGGGCGTAAACATGTAAAAATATACATAAAAAATACATTGATTATCATTGATCTTTTTGTGTACAATCTGAATTGTCAATATGAGTCCTCAACGGTTTAGAAATCGGTGAAGACTCATATTGCGACCACAAATTCTACACATAGAGTTCAATGAAGACCAAGTGCTTATGATAGTTTGAGAAGTAACATATTTAAGGTGGTAAAAATCTTGCTAGGGGAGCGAGGCGGGACTAAAAACAGCCTGCCACAACATCTTTACTACCGGTTCATGCCACGAACCGGTACTAAAGGGGTTGGACGGGCCCCAGCCTCTTTAGTACCGGTTCATGGCATGAACCGGTACTAAAGGTATGCACTAAACCGGTACTAAAGATCTCCTCCCACCTAGCCGTTTGAACCAGTACTAATGGACACATTAGTGCCGGCTCATATGCAAACCGGGACTAATGTGTCTCACATTTGACCCTTTTTCTACTAGTGGGGGCGCCTCCTTCCTTCCTTCTCCTTCTCCCTTCCCTTTTTCCTATTCCATGTGGGAGGTGGAATCCTACTAGGACTAGGGAGTCCTAGTAGGACTCCACACTTTGGGCGCGCCCTATGAGTGTCGGCCTCCTCCTCCCTCGATCCTTTATATACGTGGCCAGGGGGCACCCCATAGACACACAGGTTGATCATTGATCTCTAAGCCGTGTGCGGTGCCCCCCTCCACCATAATCCACCTGGGTTATATCGTCGTAGTGCTTAGGCGAAGCCCTGCGCCGGTAGCTTCATCATCACCGTCATCATGCTGTCATGCTGACGAAGCTCTCCCTCGACACTCTGCTGGGTCATGAGTTCGTGCGAAGTCACCGAGCCGAACGTGTGCAGATCACGGAGGTGTCGTACTTTCGGTGCTAGGGTCGGTCGATCGTGAAGACGTACGGCTACGTCAACCGCATTGTCATAACGCTTCCGCTTACGGTCTACGAGGGTACGTAGACATCACTCTCCCCTCTCGTTGCTATGCATCATCATGATCTTGCGTGTGCGTAGGAATTTTTTTGAAATTAGTACGTTCCCCAACATATACATGCTGATATATATATATATATATATATATATATATATATATATATATATATATATATTTCTTATGTGTCCAGTAGCTAGGCAAGATGACTGATCGTGCGTGGATGTACACTGGTAACAGTAGTCAGAAAAAACATGAAAGTTGAATGGTTAACAAAAACCAAGGGGTTTCTGAGAGCCGCATTTGCAAATGGCCAGAGGACAACATGGTGCCCCTGCGCCGGGTGCAACAATTGGCACAAGAGGACAGAGGATAAAATGGGCAAACACCTGCAAAAGTGGGGTTTTACGCCAGATTATATGGTGTGGACATTTCATGGCGAGTCTGCCCAACGTGCCAGAGCTGAGGTGCTTCGTCGTCGCACCGACAAGCATGGTACCGGGATGCAAGACATGGTGCAAGACTTTGATGATGCTCGGAACTCGGACGATGAGATGGAGGAATCTGCAAAGACCTTTAATGAAATGTTGGAGTCTTCAAAACGTCCTCTCCATGAGCACACTGAGCTTTGTCAGCTGGATGCCATCTCACAAATAATGGCTCTGAAGGCTCAATTCAACTTGGGCAGAGAATGCTATGACGCAATTATGACAATATTTGGACGTTTTCTACCCAAAGGCCATGCACTACCTGCAAACCTGTACCAGTCAGACAAAATTCTCCGTGCTCTTAAGATGCCCTATGAGAAGATACATGCCTGTGAGAAAGGATGCGCCTTATTTAGGCTTCAGTATCCGGACCTGAACTATTGTCCCATTTGCAAGTCATCCAGGTATGTTGTGGTAGACAACGGTATGGGTGAGAAGAGCAGACCAAAATCCCCGTTAATGGTCTTCGGTACCAAGACTTCAACGTATTTTCATGGTCGAAGAGATGGCAAGACAGATGACATGGCACAAAACGGGCAAAAGAACCCAACTAGATGCAGATGGGAAGCTGATGATGGTGCACACATCGGACGGTGAGGCATGGAAGAGCTTCGATGCATTACATGATGACAAAGCGGCAGATCCGAGGCATCCTCGAGTTGGCATCAGCACGGATGGGTTCAGTGTGTTTGGTCTGACGGCAGCCCAATACAGTTGTTGGCCCGTATTTGTCTTTCCACTCAATCTCCCCCGGACATATTATACAAAGAAATAACATTTTTCTGACGTTGATAATTCCAGGGCCCAACTATCTGGGGAAGAATATGAATGTGTGCATGTAGCCGCTGAAGGACGGATTGCATGAAGCCTGGGATAATGGGTTCAAGACATACGACGCCTTTCGCAAACAGAACTTCATAATGCGTGTCTGGTACATGTACTCGACGCATGACTTGCTGGCATATGCGCTATTCATTGGCTGGTGTGTGCATGGAAGGTTCCCGTTCCCCACATGCAAGGGAGCTCTTGAGTTTCGTTGGCTTCAGGCTGGTCGCAAGTTTTCTTGCTTCGACATGCATAGACAGTTCCTGGATCCTCGCCATAAGTTCAGGAAAGACGAGAAGAACTTCATCAGAGGTAGAGCTGTCAAAAACTCTGCACCACCTGCGTTGACAGGACAAGGGACAGTAGATCAGTTAAACGCTCTCGAGCCAGATCCAAAGCGTCCAGGGTACTTCAAGGGGTATAATTCGAAACACGCTTGGACTCACAAGACATGCTTGTGGGATCTGCCTTACTTCAAAGACCTCCTTTGCCCTCACAACATCGACGTGATGCACACTAAGAAGAATATCACCGAGGCATTTTTGGTACATTGTTCGGCATAGATGGGAAGTCAAAGGATAATACTAAGGCTAGAGTCGATCTGGAGGCGCTATGTGATAGGTCGTTACAAAACATGAAAGAACCGAAAGGAAAGCAGAACTGGACGAAGCCAAAGGCATGGTTCAATCTTGGAAGGCCAGCTATGAGGGAAATTATCTTGTGGGTGCAACAGCAGTTGATGTTACCCGATGGGTATGCAGCGAATCTAAAGAGGGGAGAGAGTCTTGATAAATTGAAGATATTTGGTCTCAAGAGTCATGATTGGCACATATGGATTGAGCGGGTAATGCCGGTGATGTTGCGTGGCTTCATCCCTGAGGATAAATGGCTACTACTGGCAGAGCTGAGCTATTTCTTCCGTGTTCTCTGTGCGAAAGAACTATCACCTGGCCTGCTAGAAGAAATGGAAGAGTTGGCGCCGGAGTTGATCTGCAAGTTAGAGAAGATCTTTCCGCCAGGCTTATTTAATCCAATGCAGCACTTGATTTTGCATCTCCCAACCAAGGCAATATTGGGGGGGGTGTGCAAAAATCGTTGGTGCTACGCCACTGAGAGGATGCAGAAGACTCTACGAGCAAAATGTAAAAATAAACGTAGAATTGAAGCATCGATGGCTGAGGCATTCATTACTGAGGAGGTGGCAAACTTCGTGACAGCACACTAGGAAGCCAAAAATCATCATTTGCATAATCTGAAGCCTCAGTACAATGTTGACGAACCTAAAAAGGGTGGATCCAACCTCAGCCTATTCAAAGGGGATCTCGCACTAGCCGATGCTTCTAATTCCTTATCGTTGGATTTCGAAGAATGGCAGATAATTTCGTTGTATATCTTCACCAACCTAACAAAAGCGCGACCGTACATCGAGTATGTTCTCGGTACATTGTTTTGCAACTTCTAATTCCTTTGAACTGGCCTTATTCCCGAATAAATTTGATACAGTCGATACGTCGCCATATTCTCGTATGGAGCGGTGATCCAAAAGGATTTCGTCAAAGAGTATGAGCTTCTGGCAAAGCATGGACGCGACTATCCCAGTTTCATCTCTTGGTTCAAACAAACGGTAATTTCCATTAGATAATTTCATTTCTTTGTCTAGTTTGTGGCTAATGCAAAAATCCCTTTCGTATTAAACTTGTAGGCTAATTCAGAGCTTATGGACACCGATTTGAGACAAGTCGCTAATGGTTTTTACTATAAGGTCCGTTCACTTGACAAATACGACATCAACGGGTATTGCTTTCGTACCTATGGCAAAGAGCTATCTATGGCCGACTGAAAGTCTACAAATTGTTGTGTCTCTGCTATCGGCGACGGAGATACTGAGTATTATGGAAGAGTTGAAGTAATTTATGAACTTCAATTCTATGGTGCAAACCCACCAAACGTCGTAGTCTTCAAATGTTATTGGTTCCAGCTGAAGGAGACTTGAAGGACTCATGAACATATAGGGCTAGTGGAAATCAATCAAAGCACCCATTTAGATGTTCCCGATGTCTATATTATGGCTCAACAGACAACCCAAGTTTTCTATCTACCGTGGGCCCGTCAAAGTGATCCTAATCTCAAAGGTTGGGATGTCGTTTATGAAGTGTCGCCACGTGTTAGACCACCTCCCCCCAATGAAGATGATTATGCACCTCACATTAACCCAGACACATATGAAGGAGAATTCTTCCAAGAAACACGTCTTTCCAAAAAACGTTTCAAGAACTGCTCTACTTCACCCTAGAACATTGAAGTAGACAACGACAGTGAACCCGACTTCACCCCTCAGCCGGAACAAGAAGAGCCTGAGCTAGAAGAGGTTACTGCTGCGGATGACCTGTCAATGCTTGACATATTACGTAGAGGTGGCCTTCCACATGATGATGATTCATTTATTAATGATGATGATGATGAGCACGTCATTACTAATAATGATGATGATGATGCATTTATTGATCCCGAAGCATTTATTGAACCAGATTATGACTAGGTATTCAATTTTTTATGTTGTACTTGATTTATATAGTTACTTGTATGATTGTTGATTTATATAGTTACTTGTATATTTTTCTTACTTTGTATGATTATTTCTTATACATAGTGCCATGGTCTTGATGTTCGTCCCCGTTGGCCCTCGCCAGCTTTATGATTCAGATGTGGTAAATTCTCTTTCATAACTATTTGTTGCATTTCTCATTATGGCCATCAAATTGACATAGAGATAATTTAATCTAGGAGGTATGTGAACCGGAATTTGAAACTGACCCTATTGTCAAGAAGTTAAATTTAGTTGAAAAAGAAAATGAGTATTTGAAAGAAAAAATTAAAATAATTGAACAAGAGAAGATGACATTGGAGTTGTATGTTGCTGATGTCGTCGATGATCACAAGATGAAGATGAATGCAATGCGCTTGAAGATGGATGCAATGCGCCTGAAGCTTAAGAAGATTAGAAAATATGCCATTGCTAATGAGGCTTGGTATCATTATGCCGTTGTATCAATTGTTACCTTAGTTGCAATCTTCATCGCATTTGTTGTGATGAGGGTAAGTTTTCTCTAGTGTTTTGCTTAACAAATGCATACGTAGCTTACTTCCCTCCTAAATGGCATAACTACCTAATTTAGACAAAAAATGAGCTATACTTAGCTTTCTTTCCTAAAAAATGTCATGGTAATCTTTGTTAACTCCAAAATGATATAGACTTACCTTACTTTCCTCGAAAATGACATAATAACCTTAGTAAGCTCCAAAATGACCTATTTACCTAGCTTAACTCTAAAATGACCTACACTTAGCATTTTTACCCAGTTTGGCAATAAAATGGCATTTTTACATACCTTAGTTAGAAGAAGAAGATAACATAGAGGAGAGGAGAAAAAGAAAGAGAAGAAAAATCTTCTTCTTATTCTTCTTCTTCCTCTTCTTCTTCTTCTTTTTCTAGATAGTCTTCTTCTTCTTCTTCTTCTTCTTCTTCTAACTTGCTTCTTTCCCAATTTGCAGATTTGCTTTAGATGAGGAAGCTTGCATTGATGGAGTATACTCTTCTCTTTATGCATGCTTCCTTCTTGTTTTGACTTTGTACGATGAACAATGTCAAACTTGCTACCTATATATGTATGTATGGATGAAACCATTGTATGCTTGTTGTTGGATATGTTGGCTATGTATATGTGTTGGATGAAACCATTTGCTATGTATATGTGTTGGATGATCATATCCATATGGCAGGGATATGATTTGGTATGTATATGTGTTGGTATGCTTGTCGAAAGTATTTTCATATGTGTATATATATGTGTGTGTGAAATTCTGTCAAATTGAATTATTTCAAGAAAAAATAGAAAAAACAGGGGCTATATAGACTCTTTGCCGTTTGCTGGCGGGCGGCAACAAGCTTTGCCGTCCGCTAGCTGACGACAAACATGCCATGTGTCAGCTACCTGTGCAACCTGGGCAGTAGGCTGCCTATTTTGTTCCTTTGCCATCGACCGGCGGACGACAAAGAACGTTTAATATTTGCCGTCAGCCAAATAGGCCAGCCCCCCAGGTGTTGCCATGTGGCACGCTTGGCCGTCCGCTGGGCGACGATAATGATTCAATGCTATTTGTCGTCCGTTGGCTGACGACAAAGATACAAAGGTCTTTGCTGTCCGCCAGCCACACGTGCGCCGTCCAGGCTCTTTGCCGTCGACGGGCGGACGGAAAAGACCTTTGTATCTTTGCCGTCTGCCAGCAGACAGCAAAGAAGCCTTTGCTGTAGCCTATTCAGCCGGACGTGTTGCCGTCAGCTGGCTGACGGCAAAGGTCTTTGTCGTCCGCCATGTGTGCCTTTGCCGTCCGCCATGGCTGACGGCAAAGTTCCTGATTCCTGTAGTGAATAATGGGGGAAGAACATGGGCTCAAAGGATAAGGTTCGTTAGGGAAGAAGACCCCCTTTTATAGGTGGGGAAAAATCCAACTGTTATGCTCACATCCTGCACAGAGCGGTACTACCGCTCATGGGAGCGATACTACCACTAGGGCGGTGGAAGCCCTTTAAAAGACAACAGCGAGGAGGCAAAAGGCCAGTAGAACCGCCGGAGCGGTACTACCGCTAAGGGTAGCGGTACTACTGCTTGCGAGCGGTACTAAAAAAATACATCCGTGCCTACCACCACTGGACTTAAGACGAGATTTTGGTCCGGAGCAGAAGTAGCCATGGTAGTAGTTGTGGTAGTTCCGCTCTGGAGCGGGAGTAAAAAAGTACATCCGCTCCAAGCGGTAGTAGCCGCGGTAGTACTGCTTCAGCCTTTTAAGGACACCAAAACTGCCACAGCTTCTGCAAACGGACTCCGAATTCAACGAAACCAAATTTGTTGGAAACCTAACGACAAGGGCTAACACAATCTTGGTATAAATAACAATAAGAAGCAAATGAGAAAAGGCCCATAAGAAAATTGTGAGAACGCTTCCTCGAATAAGACTGGTAAAACCTCCAACACCGAAAACGCAATAGAAGAAGCATATGAAATCCGTTTTCGATGTACTAGAGCTTGTCACAAATATAACCACAAGCTCTAAAACCTCAAAAAGAGAAAATACAAATAATAATCAAGAAAGATGATGCAAGGATCGGATGCAAATGGTTTGAGCTCACGACGAACGATACGATCAAGTTACTCACTTGAGAGCCCCCCTTGATAGTACGGTTATCGATCCTATAACCTGGTCTCCAAACTATCACCATGAGACCGGTAAAATAGAAACCTATCAAGGACAAACATTTGCCTTTTGCACAAAGTTTTCTGCAACAATACCTTTATTGCAAAAGTTTCTGCAACAATATCTTTGTTGCTAAGATTTTCTGCAACAAGACCTCTGTTGCAAATTTTTTGCAACAGCAGCTCTGCCGCACAAAGTCGCCATATCAAACGGCTCGTGAGTCGGCAGATCTTTTGAAAAAGATTCACCGGCCGACCGTAGCAGCGCCCTATCAAAAAGGTACTACATCGAAGAGTATCCGTTGTGTATCGCTAATAATGGCTAAGAAAATGTATTGCTAATACAAAGGGCGTTGCTACACGTCGGGCGACGGATCTTTTTCAAAAGATCCGCCAACTCGCGAGCCATCTGATATGAAAACTTTGTGAGGTAGAGCAACGTCTTTCATCATTGCGGCAGAGCTGCTGTTGCAGAAATTTTGCAACAGAGGTCTTATTGCAGAAAACCTTTTCAACAAAGATATTGTTGCACAAACTTTTGCAATAAAGGTATTGTTGTAGAAAACTTTTACAACAAAGGTTTTGTTGCTGAAAAACTTTGCAACAATTGTAATGTTGCAGAATTATTATTTTTACTTCGCCTTCGTATGATGTTACGGAAGGAAGTTCTGCAACATGACTTATGCTATAGGAAAATCTTTCTTGCAACAGAGATGAAGTTGCAAAAAAGCACCATCGTCGTTCGCTGATAACTCTGCCGGATGGTGCTGAGCGAGGATCAGCGCTGCCCATCCCTGCCTTCGCACAATCATCGACGACCACCAAACCTCCGACCAGGTCGCCCTGCCTGCCCGCGCGCCATCCTCATTGGATCTAGCGAGATCCACCTGCAATCCTTGCCGACATCTCCTTCTCAGTTGCATGAGTCTCCGCCCCAGCTGCTCCCGGACATCCCCGCCTCCTGCCCACGCACCATCCTCATTGGATCCGGTAGGCATCTACAGCTTCACCCCTCTCCCCAACCTTGTAGCAGGCAATAGCCTTTGCAACAGCTAGATTCAGCCATGGACGCTCTCTCCTCTCATGCTTGGCTGACGATTTGGTATGTGCTTGGACGGATGTACATCCATGGAAGGGACCTAGAGATAGGAGACGAAGTTGAGGTGGAAAGTTAATGCTATGCTCCTTTCATTTGAGATAAGATAAGAATGTGAGAATGGTGATGCGGGTCCTACGTGGTCAGTGCGACATAGTGGATGGATTGGTTTTGCAACACAGTGCGTGTTGCAAAATCAGCTTTTGCAACAAGGACCACCTTGCAAAACTCATGCATATAATAAAGGTTGTTCTGCGTCACATAATTAAAAGTTAATTTGATGATTGCGGAGGTGGTGGACGCACCCCAGTGATCCGCCGGATGATTCCAAGCATTTTCCTTTTTATACGGCCCAGCCATATTACCAAGCCTGATATCCATGCCCCACAGTGTCCACCGGTAATAGTAATAAGATTGCAAAAAAAGGAAAAATTAAAAAGAATTTCAGCCCTACCCTCGAAGAGAACGCCTCCCTCCCCAGCGAACGACCAGAGAGGCCCCCTTCGCGAGCGCGACAGCTAGGGTTCCTAGCCGCCGCCGGCCCGCCACCACTACCGCCGGCGCTCCGCCGCGGCGCGCCCAGCCGGCCGAAGCCTCCGCCGCCCCGCCGCCCCGCCGCCGGCACAGGAGCCCAGCAGTGCCTTCCTCCGTCGAGCAGGGCCACCCTCCCTGGAGCAGCCGCTCCCGCCCGGACCTACGCCGGCGACCAGTCCATAGGCAGGTAGCCACCGCTCCTTCGTCCTCCCTCCTTCCTCACTCTTCCGTTCCTGAGGATTTCCTGGAGCTTGTGTCTTTTATGGATGTAATATATATGTAAATTTCAACTACTTTTGATTTTTACTCAGGGGATGAACTTAGAAATCGACAGTAAGATCTGATGGACTTATTCCAGAATCTGATCTAATGTTTAATATGATATCTGGTTACATCGACAGGACTGATAACTATTCATTCTGTTTCCCAACTGACCAATATATGGATTTCAACTTGATTCATCTTAGGAATGTAGATACATATGTCAAAACACGATGTCATAACAACCCTTTTTTTTTGTAAGCTGCTTATGTTCTAAGATCCTTATTTCATAGAAGAACAAGTTTATTCCCTTTTTACTCCCCTCTCTCTCCATGTTCATGTACCTATTGTCAATTGGAAACTTTGAACTAAGAATAATCATGTGTATGTTCCAGGATTTAGTGTGTTGCTGTTAATAGGGAAGTTTCCTCTCAAGAGAGGAAGAGATAAGTGATCTTATCAATAAACCTGAACCAGGGACATTAATGCACGCTGAGCTTCCTGCTCATCTTTTGTGCATCTTAGCCACCCTTCATTTCTGATGAAGTTAAGAGGATCGAGAGTAAAGCAGGCCGACTCTGGTTCACCAGGTGAGAGGGACCTATGCTTTTATTCCAAGTCATTCGATGGAAAGAGGCACACCACAGAACATTGCAATAATGATGTTTCATTTTCTGAGCTTGAAGGGACTTTCAGTGCGCCTGTTAGGAAGAAAAGAGGGACAAGAGCACCTCCATCTTCTAGATGTTTACGTGGTAAAAAGGATGATAATGATAATGTCATGAGCAGTGATGACGCTATTACAGAAGAAGGCCATGCTGGTAAAAGTCACTCTATTACACACATTAAGGAATCTATTGATTGGAAAACTGGTGGACTGGACTTGCGAAGAACTGGTTTCTCAGGTAGTTCTTCTGATTTTGCAGCCTCCCCTTCAAGCAGGAAGGCAAAAGAACAAAATCACGGAGAGATAGTTGTTGGAAGCTCAGCTGGTAAAGAGAAATCTCCCTGTGTAGAGAAGGAAAATAATACTAGGAAAATCCATCAAGATACATTTCATTTGAAACATGATGGTGTTGTTACAGATCCCACAGGCCAGAGTGTCTCTGTAAATGAAGCACGTGACAACTCGAGGGCATTGAAAAATACTTCTAATGTGCAAACAACTACTGTTAAGAAGACTAATGCTGAGGATAAAACTTCTCGAGCAATCATGGATGATGTGAGTTTTTAGTTGTTAATTTCTTCTACTCCAGAGACTGTTTGTTTCATTTGCATGTACATATTTTGTCCACGCAGAGCCTGTTCAGTGTTTACTCTTTTCTGTGGATTGTCATGTTGTGGTGATCATCATGTTAATTGATATATTTTTATATTGGCATGCCAATCCAAACATAATACATATATAATTTGTGTGCTTCAACTTTTAGTTGCAAAATTAAATCTCTTAGGCATGGTTTCAATGTCTAGCAGGTTTTTAATGCAGAAATGGATTCCACGTCTTCAGATGATGAGAGTGCCGAAGAAGTTGAGGATGTAAGTTTTGAATTTTCACTTCCCATTGTATTTTTTTGTATCACTTGCTCCACATTATGATGCATTTACATTACACAGAGACATTTCTTTGTTTCTGTGATCGAGTTTGCTCTGAGTTTTGAATTGCCTGACCTCTGTAATCTGTTTAAAGGTGAAAGTTTGTGACATATGTGGAGATGTTGGTGATGAGGTGAAGCTCGCTGTTTGCAATAGATGCAACGATGGTGCTGAGCATACGTAAGTTTTTTCTGTTCCATTTCCTTTTCCTTAGAAGTTAGAACTGGACTGATCACATTGCTTGACACCATACCATGATGGTAAGTTGCACTTCTACTGTCATGGCCTGTAGAACTGTTGGCTGCAGCTCTAACAACAACTACTCTGCAACTGCAAGTAGTGCTATGTCTAAATAAGTACTAATATGCTCGTCAATTTACATGATTTTTTTGAAAAAGCTGATCCATTGAGCATTTCTTTTCCATAGTATCTTTCAGAAGATGTTGTGTTCGCCTTCTTAAAGTTCATATCTCTTTTCTTTACTACAGTTATTGTATGCGGGACATGATGGAAAAGGTTCCGGATGGTGAGTGGTTTTGTGAAGAGTGCCAAACTGAAGTAGAATATGAAAAGGAGAAGTTAGAAAAACTTCAGGTGAAGCTTGTCACTTCAAAGGAAGAGTCTGTTCAAGGGAAAATCAGTAAACCTTTCAATGATGCAAACAGCAGAAGTCCTTGTGAGAATGAAGTGGAAGATGAAACTGTTGGCAGAAAAGAACGGAATGAAGCAAATCAAGGCATTGATATGGTTGAAGATGCAAAGATTCCTCCTGTGGCTAAACAAAATATTCCTGAACCTGGTGGTTTATCAATGGAGTCTTACTCCAGAAAAGGAATACCTCTGCCACGTGAGAGCTCATTCAGGTTGGATATAGAGAAAGGAAAGCAACCTACTCCCCAAGTGCCAATCTTACCGGGGTCTAATGCTAGCAAGAATCAGGCACCACCACTTACCGGTAAATTTATTACTATGAATATTTCTAATTAAGAGACTTTGCCTACAATCCTACAATGTTCAATTTAGTTAGTAGCACTACTTCTGCAAGGGCATTCCCACGGAACTCCAATCGCAGAGAACTTTACTTATCAAGGTTTGATGCAGGTCAACTCTCCAAGTCCACTTCTTTCAACAGCTCTAAGGTGCCCAAGGTGAAGCAACTAGTGACTGAAGTTCCTCAGAAGACCAAAACTTTGAAGGATCAGTTGTCCTGTAGTATGAGAAAAGAGGGGCCAACGAGCTTTTCAACTAAGTCAGCATCATTCAAAAAGCCCAAAACTTGTGAGCCTGCAAATAAGGCAAAGTCTTCCATCATTCCACCTGCTGAGGAGCTAAGTGTGATGAATTTACCAGTGAGCCGAAATGTAAGTAATGATAGAGGCACTTCTATATTAGGATGCCCCTCAATTACTGGACCACTGGCTTTTCCAGTTCAATCAAAAGCAGAATCTGCAGCTCAGCGCCTCACTACAGGAAGCAACATGTCTGCCTCTAGCAATTCAGGCCATTTTACCCAATTTTGTGGTGTTGATAAATTAGGTTTGTCTGCAATGAAACCTCTGAGTGAGCGAAACTTGAAGGATGCCTCTGCCAAAAGGAATAAAATGTCTGAAGCTACTGAGAAAGCTACTTCCAGATTAGCAGATCAATCTGATCGCATCCTCAAATGTGGTCCTTATCATGACCCAGTATACAGGCCTAAAGATATGTCATCTGGAAGATCTGTTCCCAGCAGTTCTACTATATCAAGTGATCCGATGGACAAATCGAGTCGAGGCTTTTCACCTGTTGATAAAACAATAGTTTCAACTGTTCCAGAGTTGGATTATATTTGGCAGTATGATATATTCCCTTCCTAGCAGTAATTAACTATTTTCTTATTTAGAATAAAAGGTTGTCACTTGTCATGCATGCTTTTAGCACCAATGAGGAATATTTAGTGGTTTTGTTAGGTGGTCCCTCATGATCATACTTTTGCCATCTCATTTACATGTCATGGTTCAGTATCATCTGATTGTTAAACATGATTATCACTTAACCCACTTTGTTGCAATCATTTATCTGTTTTATAGATCGTTTCCATCACGTGCACTGAAACTTCTGTTGTGTAGGGGTGATTTTGAGCTGTGGAGGACTGGAAGATCACCTGAGCTATGTGATGGTTTTCAAGCTCACTTATCATGTTCTGCTTCACCAAAAGTGCTGGAAGTAGCAAAGAAATTCCCTTCCAGAGTCCAGCTTGAAGAACTGCCTCGTCGAAACTCATGGCCCACACAGTTTCAACAAAATGGACCCACATATGAGAATATTGGTGTTTTCTTCTTTGCTAGAGATGCTCAGAGGTATGCTCCTTGCAACTGTGCTTGTTCATATCTTTATGCAGCTGTCCACATAGCATCTTATTCGAATTCACACATCTAACTGAAATTCTATTATTTATTTTTCTGCAGCTATGAACATCATTACAGTAAATTGGTTCAGAATATGCTAATCAATGATTTGGCACTCAGAGGAAATATCGAAACAGCCGAATTAATTATATTCCCTTCTAACATCCTATCAAAGAACTCTCAAAGTTGGAATTCTTACACAAATTCAAGTGATATTTTATCTTGTCATAACTTCTGTGATAGTTCTTATTCTTCCTTGTTCTGTTTCAGGATGGAACATGTTTTATTTTCTATGGGGTGTGTTTAAAGTGAAAAGAGAAGATCACTGGAACCTTCCACTTGATGTACCAATAAGTAAATGTGAAACTGATTTGAATGAGGATCCCCTGACCGTGGATCCGCATACCTCTGTTTTGTCCTCTAGCCGTTCATTGTCTGAAGACCAAAATAATGGCGCTGACCCAGCCTGCTATTTGGTCAAGTCAGCTACTTCTGCAGAACATCAATGTCTGCAAACTTCGGAAGCTAATCATCAGGGATGTTCAAATGGAGATAACTCTTCGGTCCAGGCTGTCGGTGGAAGAGATTTGGAAGATCACTGTCATGATTCAAGTATGACATCTTGTTTAACAAATAACAGGAGGGCAAACAATGATTTTTCCACTGCTCCGGCAGGAAAACAGAAGGTGTGTGCTTATAGCTTGTTCTGCTTGCTATGCCATGCTCGTTGGCTGTTTTATTGTTTTATCCTCTATTCTATGTTGTATTTGTTGGCTGTTTCTTTTTATGTGTGCGTGTGTTTGGGGGGGGGGGGGGAGGATATGGTATGGTATTAGAGTGGGAGGGGTGGTGATTCAGCGCAGTGTGGTGGAGTTCCAGGCACCCATAGGTCTGAGTGCAGGTGGGAATCGGCCCCAATCTAGGGCAGCAGGCCCAGGTGGAGTTGCGTTGGTGCAGAGCCGGCGGCCGACAGCGTGAGCAAGATGACCTGTGGGTCTGCTGGAGGTGACTAAGGCACAGAAGTTTGTGTGGGGGAAGCACTGTGGCCAAGTGCAGTGTGGTGGAGTTCCAGGCACCCATAGGTCTGAGTGCAGGTGGGAATCGGCCCCAATCTAGGGCAGCAGGCCCAGGTGGAGTTGCGTTGGTGCAGAGCCGGCGGTCGACAGCGTGAGCAAGATGACCTGTGGGTCTGCTGGAGGTGACTAAGGCACAGCAGTTTGTGTGGGGGAAGCACTGTGGCCAAGTGCAGTAACGAAATTGGTTCCGGAGGCTGCGATGGCGGCAGGGCAGCAAGGTCTGGAGTGGAGGTGGTTAGTGTACAGCTGCAGGCCGTGAGTGCGTATAGCCAGGAGGTGTGCAGGTGTGACCTGGTAGTGGAGGTGTCACTTGGAGAGGGGAAGATTCTTGGCTGGGTTGCTGCAGGCTGGATCGAGACAAAAATAACAAGGGACGATGAATTTGCTGCTTGGTGCCGGAGGTAGTCAGTGCTTAGTGTGCAGCCAGGAGAGGCAGCTTGAATGGTTGAGGAGAAGTGCACAGCTAGGGGTAACTTGAACTGCAGTTAAGAAGACCAAATTTGGATCTGTCAGGAGCATCGTCACATCTCACGGACAGATGGAGTGAGTTTGCATCATGTGCTACACATCCATCCATGCATGAAGAGACCATCTAAACCGCCAATGGAACTTATCAACATGTCAAAGGAGTTGGCATGGTGAAATGCACTCCTATTATGTGGTCTTTGGTTTTGTATGTTCCATCATTTCCGGTTAGTTTGGTGTCTATGAGCTCCTTGGTTGGCGATATTGATTGTCGATTAATTGCCGATTGAATGCATTAATTACTAACTAATGCGGTTGTGTCATTGAGGAGAGGAAGATTGGAAGGAACATTTGTGAGCATGGATGTGACTTCGGGAAATCTGAGCCGTTCCATGGAGAAAAATGATCTCAACTCCTTGTACAAGTGATGCTAATTGGGCGGGGTTGGGGGTTGGGCGTAGACCATTATGGACAAAGGAAGACGGACCATCGAGAGTTATTGTTGGTACTATATGTGTTATGTGTGAAGAAAGATGGAGAAAGCCAAATAAGGAGGAAACTTTGAGGGTGTATACAAGGAGACATCCTATGAGTGAAGAGAGGTGGAGAACCAGATTGCCTAGAGGAAAGAACCAAGAGTTGGGGGTAGGAAAACATCCTGAAAGGTAGACTTTTGAGCATGATAGTGCGAACTATTTGCCATATGACTCTCACCTAAGTATATATAGTCAATGGTAATCCCAATTGATTATAGAGGAGCAAAGCAAGCTCCTGGCATGAAGCAGTGTTGGAGGAGATGACAACCATTGAGAAGAGTAGAAGAGTTAAGGCATGGGAGCCTATAGCACTTCCAAAAGGCAAGAAGGTTGTTAAGTGCAAATGGGTCAAGCAAGACCCACATGGTAAGATCGGGAGGTACAAAAGACCCAAAGTGGTCAGACCCTACCCTGCACCCTGCGCAAGCAGGAGCTACGTGCACCGGGCTACCCTTTTTTGCAGTCAGACCTATGGAACTGACTATCATGTGCAATGCTAGTGGGACGTGAAACATGCATTCTTGCAAGGTGATCTTCATGAGAAAGTGAAATTCCAACTGACTTTGGTACATCTCAAATTCATGGAAAGGTCGTTAGGTTGAGTAATTACTATATGGGTTAAAGTAATTTCCATAGGCATGATTTGGTCGATTTTGTTGTGCTAAGTGGTATTACCGCCACTTCCAGAGGCACACCATGATGCTAGCATCATATATTGATGATATAATTATTACAAGATATGATACTATTGAGATGTCATAATTGAAGCAAAAGCCGAACAAAGAGTTTAAGATTAAGGACCTTGGCCACTGAGGCATTTAAATTGTAAGGTCCTCCAAAGGGACAATTCTTTCGCATTGGAAGTATTATCTCGGACCTACTTAGTGACATATGAATGCGTGGGTGTCGAGTTGCTTCAACTCCTATTCAGTAAAATTATCAACTTCATGCGCAGGAGATCTAGTTAATACATAGCGAGAGCTACTAGCGGCTAGTAGGTTGGCTCATCTGTTTGTGCCACTCGAGACCTTGCATATCCTACGCAGTGAGTGTGGTTAGTCGTGGCATGCATGACCCAAGAAGCGGGCACTTAGGGGCAACACGAATATTTTGCGCTATCTAAAAGCGTGTCCTGGAAGAGGTCTATGGTTTACGGCCAATGTGCACTTAAATGTAGAGAGCTACTGTGATGTCGATTGGGCTAGTTACCTTGATGATAGAAGGTCAACAATTGGCTTATGTATTCTTGATGAAGGAAACCTAATATCCTTGAGGAGCAAGAAGCAGCCGGTGGTTTCTTTATCTATAGCAGAAGTAGAATATAGAGCAATGTCGGTTTGTTTGAGTGAGATGCTATGTGTCGACATTAAGTCAAATTTCAAGGCCAGGTCCTATGAAAATTGGACCCGTCGGGTTCAGGTATGGCCCAAGGAACCCAATCTATCATCATCAACTATGGGGGTAAGACTCGGGAGTTTCCAAATTCGGATGGCATATGTTGGGAAGGGACCAATGGGTTATACACTTGCTTGGTCCTAACTCCCATACCTATACACTCGATGCACCAAGGGAAGCAAGGATCCCATTGAGAGGACACGTAATCTAGAGCCTTTACACCATGTGGACCGTTCACACTTTTGTCTAAGTCTACTTAGATCTCGTTGAGTTCTTCTAACTTGCCGAGTACCCTCCTTTTTTGTAACCAATCTTCGTATTTCTCCACACATATAAAAGAGAACAAGTCAGGAAACAGGGCTATTACCCACGTTGGGTGCCTCAACTTGGTATCTGTCCCCATTTCATCTATGTTCTAGATCCCCTGGTGACTTGAACTGATGTTTTCACGACTACAAATTCACGTGATAGCTCTTGTACCATTGTCAGGACTCTGAAAAATCCCATGACAGCTCGTGCCAATCGTGGCAGTTTCACGACATCAGATCGGATACATGTCCATTTCTTCATCCCCTGCACCCGCTTCTCTCGACGAGATGGAAAATTTGATGTATGACTTGAGCTACCTAGGATACAAAGGTGAGACTTATTTTGGCATCCTAGGGTATGTAGTGGACGCTGTTATGATAACCAAGGCTACACCAGCGAAGTTCTCTCTAGTCCTAGTGACATCTCCTTCCCTAAGTATGCTATCGTGGTATCACCTATAGTCATCCGGGTATCAACCGATCTCTTCCCATGGTTTGGGTTGGCCGGAGGAGGACTCACCCACTACTCGCGTGACCTACAACTTATCGCATACTACGACTACTTTAACTAGGATCCTCTAAAATCGATGAGTTCATCAACTGGGAGTTGGAAGCAGTTGAGGCCAGTAGCGAGACATGTCATCGTAGCACCAACATCAACCCGAAGGCAGAGTGTAACTTCATAGATAACCACACGGGAGTTGGAGACGTGTCCCCATCATCAACCAATGGCTACAAGAATAACCCACCAGGGCGGGAGAACCCAGGAGGAAGCACTACTACAAGTCAGGCATGAGGACACCAGATTGTGGACGCCCTTTCATGGAGGAACTGAAGGTTGGACCCTCGCATCCTAGAGCAGAAGCACTTCATGTGAGTTTGGTGAACAAGTTTAATAATTTTCGCTCAATGATCATGAGTAAGATCTTTGGGCAGACTAGGAGGTTGAGTTTGTTGAAGCACATGCTCGAGCGGATCCACCCCCACGATTCGAGGATAGATACAATCCTCTATCGTCCCTGACTCCCGGGAGGGTCCCAAGGCGTGCATCACGAGAAAAGACCCTGAGTAGTGAAGATGAAAAAATGGTGGGCGACTGCTATGCCATGCCAGAATGTTGTGGGGGTAGACAACTCACTGAACCATTAACATCGACGACTACCATCGGGAGCCAAGAAGCAACAGGAGAAGTGAACTAATTAGGTGCGCTCGGAGAATGAATCCGCCGAATCCTTCAGATGAAGGCCGCAACCACCATGGGGGATCCCGCTCTCCCTATTGTCAAAATCGACGTAGGGTGAGCAAAATATTGAAGCCAAGTGTTTCCATGAAGTAAGATGTAGAAGTCACAACTGATGTCGAGAGCGCTCAAGGGGGAGTACGTTTCTTTTGACCACGATGATGAGGCCATGGTCAGAGGTCATTGTGCCCTAGCATTGTAGTTACGGCAAGCTCACATTCCAAAGTTGATGGCCGAGACTTTTGCATCTTACACGGATCTACTGACCCATTGGAGTATGTGGAGATCAAGGTCTCGAAGGACAACTATAGGAAAGCCTTTGAGTCAACATCACCTCATGGAGAAGCTCACAGACCTCGGGCCTGGGAGGCTTGGCGATCACCCTTCAAGGTTTCTACTTGCGCAAGAGCTGCACACACTATCTGATGGCGAATGATTACTAGTTAACCCGTTGCAGGTAGCCAGTTTGGCCCTAAGCTCCATGACCACCTAAGTCAACCTGTTGTGCTCCTCTTGGACCCGGGAAACAACATGTTGCAATTCCTTTTCGCGAGCTATGGCGGACTAAAGTTCCATCCGAGACACGGTAAGGGTGAGCTGTTGTAGGTGACAACAAGATAAAAAGAACCATGCAATAAATAAAGAAATAGATGAGTCATGCAATGAAGCAAGGAGCAACATACTTGGATGTTGTTTGAGGTGGTAACCTTCCAAGATTTCTTCATTGGAGGCCCTGCCCTCCCCGTGGCCTTTGAATTGGAAGGGAGATTTGTGGCGGGGATGAGCTCTCAGTCCCGTCGGAGTGGCCCTATAAGGATCTTGAAGAGGAGAATTCGGAACAGTGGAGTTGAAGGAATGTAAATCTTGGTTGAGCATTCCTGATGGCGCTTAATCATTTCTGCCCCGTGTGAGGCAGGCAAGGCTAACCTCTTTCCATTTGCCTGGCCATCTTGAGCCAGCACAGAGCTAGCACATGTTTAAGGATCTAATCACAACCTTTCAGGAAGGAGCAACCTTTATGAGCAACCAAAATGGACCAAGTATATGTGACTCTAAACGAGCAACGAAGATGATTCTCGGCAGTCGAAGACCACAGAAACGTGCAAGTATGTACATTGATCTTGCTTGCGGACTGGGCTCTATTACGGCTTCTGATCGGAGGTTTGTTGACAGTAAGTAAATTTACTCAAGGCCTTGCGCTATGAAGGCCGTATAATTGGGCCCCTCTGGGCCAAGGTACAGCCCAGGGAACCCAATCGATCATCACCGACTAAGGGGTTAAGCTTACCATACTTTATGGTATTCATCATTATTCTACCTTGCTGACCTGACGAGACGTTCCCACGACTACAAATTCACATAATCACATAGTAGCTCTTTTACCGCTGTTAGGACCGAACGAAAATCCCTCTACAATGTGGATGAAAGCCCTCCTATTGTAGTCAAGGCTACTAAGGAGAGGCCATTGAAGCTCTGCTCTGTGTGATACAGGTCAACAATCAACATTACAAATAATCAAGTTCAGCATGACCGAACGATGCATGGAGATATATCAGTTTTGCATCAAAGAGAGGCCTGATGAGAGGACACTGAAGCTAAGCCATTTTACTCTTGCAGAACAAATAGCTGATTGTCTAAAGAAGGGGTTAGGGATCAAAGAGTGTTTGTCAGCGTGTGACATGGGTGTGATAGATATCTATCGCCCATCTTGAGGGGGAGCGTTAGCTGTTTTGGGCTGTGTGTGTGTACACTAGTATGTATAGCAGAGAGAAGAATAGAGAATAGAGAATTCCAGAATTTTCCTCACAGTGATCCATAATTCTTATTATTTGGGTTCTCATTTCTCTTGGGCTTTCTCCTTGATGCATTTGATTCAGTAATTTAACAACTGTGGACAAACTATCAATGTGTGCCTGCCTGTGTTGTTCTTCTAAACCCTAAATTTATGCTCTTTAGTTTGCACAGTTATTCAGATGGTTGCTCTTCTCAACGTCTAAATTTATGTACTGTAGTTTGCACAATATTCAGATGGTTGCTCTTCTTGACATCTAAATTTATCAATTAGCTGTAACTGTGCAGATAATTGCATATCCAGACTCTCAAAAGAAAATGTGTGATGGTGGCAATGTTGTCGAACCCATTTTTGATGTAAATATGATGCCAGTTAATTGCTCTATCTCATCAATCCACAAACAAGGTAAATGCGCTATTTCTCCATCTCAGTTGGGGTCTGTTATTTATGAACGTTACCTTTTTTTAGCTTTAGTCCAAATTATTTTGGTAACGAACCAAGTAGTCTAATTTTTCTTGTATACGAACCAGATAATCAGAACCGAGCCATCAACCTTAACAATGCAGAGAGCCTGATGGATGTAGATCATGCAAATAATATTGAACTGAACTCAGGTACAGTGGATCTTGCTTCACATGCATCACGTAGTGCACAAAAAAGAAATGTGGACATGGCAAACTGGATTGACGGAGCCAATGGATCAGTAGACAAGAAAATTAAATTGGATAATGTATCGTCCACTGTGGAGTCTAGTTTAAGTGGGAAGATCCGAGATGGAAGGTTGTCATCCAAGGTACACCCTCTAGCAGCTTTACCTGTTCATGATTGCACTGACAATAAGAGCATGGCAGGAATCTCGAAGAGTAATGGAAAGTGCACATTTCCGCTAGATCTAAACGTGGTGGATGATGCAGATATAGACATGGCGGATGATGCAGCGATTGGAAATAGCATAACCGTTCAGTCTGAAGATTTACCTGAACAGAACACACAAGATCTTAAGCCAGCACTGGGGGACAACATATCTTCTAGAAAGCCCGTGGTTGAAGAGAAGTTGAATAAAGGAGATACACCGCCTACTGATATGTCAGGCGCGCTCTCCCTCTCCCTTGCTTTTCCAGCATCAAAGGAACAATAGGCTGGTAAAATGCATCCGGAATCGCAAAGAAGCCTGAGATGAGCAGTAGGAATAAACCGTCTTTGATTATCCAGTGATGATGGCTCCTTGCTTTTGCATTCCTGATGTCTTGCGTGATGGATCTTTGTAGCATCAACCCACTGCGCAAGGAGTCTGCCGAAGACACATCTTGTCAATGTGCAAACAGATGGCATCTTTTAGAGTGCATTTTGATGACTTTATATGCTCCCGGCGGCACACCCATATTGAGTATTGAACTGCGAAGAACTTGAGAATGTGGATCATGGTTTGTGTTGGTACATATAAAATATATTCAGCTGCTTTTCCAAACATCGTTTGAGATTTGAGCAGAGCTTTTAGACTCTGCATTTGAAGTACCATCCAGTCTCTGCATTTTAAATAAATCTCATGTCAGATTTTGTCTTTACCTGTCAACAGTGCGATATATTGTGGGGGAATGGTGGTGTAAATGCCTAAAATTGGCACATATATGTTACTCCCTCCGTTCCAAATTAGTTGACTTGAATTTGTCTAAATATGGATGTATCTATATTTGTTTAGTGTCTACATACGATCTGTTTCTAGATAAATATGGGTCAAGTAATTTGAAATGGAGGGAGTACCTTTTCTGTTGCCTCAAAATTGTCTCTGGGATATCTTAATATACTGATAAAATCACTAGTTGAGGGATACCCATTGCAAAAGATTACTCCCAAACTCCTCTCGTGGTGAGAAGTGGTGCAGCGCGTGTGTGCCATTTGTCATCCTCGAGTTTTGGTGGGTTTTCGCTATGCAGGCCACTGGCGGACCAAGTAGGGTTGATTGATGGCGGGCTACTCTGGCGGACCTCATCGGTTAGCCGTGAGAAGCTCACTGTGGGCAACATGTGTCTCAGTTTAAAAAATATATTCCCTCTCTTCTAAAATAAGTGACTCAACTTTGTACTAATTTTAGTTCAAAGTTAGTGCAAACTTGAGTCACTTATTTTGGGACGGAGGGAGACCTTCTCCATTCTGGTAAATTAAAAACAACTGCTAAAAATATAAATTTAAAATAGCAAATTAACAAAATTATATATTGATCTGAAAAAGCTAAATTATATCTTATCTTAAAAACACTAAATTATATCTTTGCCCGAATACCATATTCCTAAAATTTGATCAAATATATATAGAAAATTATACTAATGTATAGACATCAAATACATATACTATGAATATACTACCGCCTCTGTATGGAAATACTTGTTGAAGAAGTGGACGTATGTCGGAGAAATGGATGTATCTAGACGTGTTTTAGTTTTAGATACATCCATTTTTATTCATTTCTCAGACAAATATTTCTGGATGGAGGAAATATTCTATTAACAATCTAATTAAACTAGTTTGGAGTTGTAAATGCTGGTATATGTTAGAAAAATATACTGATATACACCACACCACTTAAAGACATTTCATTATGAATATGTTGTGGAGTAGATTGATCAAGACGTGGAGGTAATGGAGAAAACAAAAGGTTAGGATTGGATGGTTGTAGCTGTTAGTTGTATGGGTACACTAAGTACAATAAAATGATATGTAAATCGTTGTTTCATAAAAGAACTCACTAAAATTTAGTGCTACCGATGTACTCCCTCCATAAATTAATATAAAAGCGTTTAGAATACTAAAGTAGTGATCTAAATACTCTTATATTAGTTTACAGAGGGAGTACATATTATGGCCCTCATTACAATGCATGAGCAATTACCTATTATTCCATAGGAATATGTCTTTGCATAAACAAAAATGGGCTGGCTTAGGATTAGATGGTTTAGTTGTAATTGTACGGGTTCACTATTTAATCCCTGGCTACTTTTTTAAGAACTCGCTATGTAGTTTTAGTCTCCTTCCGTTTCATAACGCAGTGCACATAGATTTTTGAAAAGTCAAACTTTGCAAACTTTGATCAAGTTTTACTACAATATCAAATATATAAAATATGAAACTATGTCTTATGATGATCTAATGATATATGTTTGACATTCTGGATGTAAATATTTTTCTCCACAAAGTTGGTCAAAGTTGATGAGCTTTTACTTTAAAAAAATCTATATGCACTATATTATGAAATGGAGGGAGTATCAACCGATTGAGGAGGCGATATGGAAATGTTGGCGTCGATTTTATGTATGTATCCATTTAGTTAGGCATTTATTTAGTACTCCCTTTAACCCAAATTACAAAATCAGTCACCTGACCTCTAGTGTAATATCCCAATTTTCCTAAATTAGGATGTTAATAGATCATTCATATGCATATCATATTTTTATTGCATTATTTGCTTTTCTAGAATATTCTCTTCATTATGCAACTAAAGGCAATTTATTTGGAGTGGAGATAACATGACTTCTCCCTTATTTTAAAAATGTTCATAATGTGCAGAATATTATTTCCAGTTCATCTGATACGTTCTGGTAATTTTTGCAATCTTCAAAATATTTTATTTGTTTGTTTTATTGCTGTTTGAGTGTCCTATTGCATCAAAATGAATTTCTAAAATTGCATTAGGTGAGAAACTATTGTTCCTGTAGTTTATATTAGTAGTATATATTTTACTGTGTGTCTAGGTATTTTTCCTAGATTTTATTCTGGTGTTTTTATTTTAGTTTTTGGTTCTGTAGTTTTGTTTTAAAAAAAGGGAAGCGCAGCATAGCACAGCTCCGCACCGCGGCCCAGCAAGCCAGCCACGGCCCAGCAAGCCAGCCACAGCCCAGCTCCCATCGCCGCGGCCCAGCGCAGCAGCAGCAGCACACAGCCGCAGCCCAACCGCCGCTGCCGAAGCGGTACGCACCAGCCGCTGCACCCGACCCGCGCTCGTAACCCGACCCGCCGCCCCTCTCTATGACCAGCGGGCCCCGCACCTATCTCCTTCCTCCGGTCGGACGCACGCACAGCGCGTGCACAGGCCGAGCCGAGCCTGGATCGACCCGCGCCCCTGGTCGCCCCCGCGCACGCCCGAGACCCCGTATGCAGGCAAAACCCCTCGACGAACCCTACCGCAGCCCTTCTCCGCCCTTTCCTCGTCCGCACGAGCCGCTAGGGCGACTTGGATCTCGTGAGGAGCATCGCCGACCGCCGCCGTTCGCCGGGCGATTTCACCGCTGTAAGGACCCGCAGAGACTCAAATCCTTCAAGGTTTGGTCGTTACATCTAGCCACCCCAATTTTCTTCTACTCCCTCTGTTCACTTTTGTAAGACGTTTAAGACAACTCAAATTGAACTGTTTGGGTGTTGTCTTAAATCTCTAAAACGTCTAAAAGTGAATGGAGGGAGTACAAAAACACGTTATAAAATTCCAGTTCATGTCAATATGATGCTCATTTATGCCTGAAAAAGCGTTCACATCCTTTTTAAAAATCTTCAAGAGATGAAATGTTCCATATGACTAAAGACAGCTGATGAATAATTCCATGCACAAACACGAACCAAAACCAGACTTAGCAACATGGCCAACTCAATTACATACTACTTCCTCCGTTTCTAAATATTTGTCTTTCTAGAGATTTCAACAAGTGACTACATACAGAGCAAAATGTGTGAATCTATACTCTAAAATATGTCTATATACATCCATATATGATAGTCCATTTGAAATCTCTAAAAAGACAAATATTTAGGAACGGAGGGGGTACAATTCAGACACAACTAAAACTCAAGTATGGCATATATACAAGCCAAATAAAGTAAATAAGTACTCCATCTGTTTCTAAATATAAGCCTTTTTAGATATTTAGACTACATATGGATGTATATTGATGTATTTTAGAATTAAGATTCATTCATTCCGCTCCATCCGTAGTCCGTATTAGAGCATCCCCAACAACGGCGGCAAAATATCGCGCGTTCCAGCGGGAGCCGGAAATTCCGGCGCGCGGCAAAAGATCGCGCGCGCGGGAAAAGGCGGCCGTTCGCGCGCTTGATTTGGCGTGGCGCCCGACGCGCTCTACAAAACGCGCGCGTCCGATGCCGCCAGCCGCACACTCGACCGCTCCCATCGGCCCTTTCTTCCCATCGCCGCCCCTCTCTTCTTCAAATCTGGCGCCCCGCCGCCGACATGCCGCCGCGTCATCGAAGCAGCTCGGGCTACCACGGCATCCGCGTCCGCCCATCCGGCTGGTTCTACACGGAGATCCGCTCCGGCAACGTGCGTCTCAATCTCGGGACGTTCGAGACCGCGCACGAGGCCGCCCGCGCCTACGACGCTGCAGCGTGGCGCCTCAGCAGGCCACACTCGCAGATGAACTTCCACGACGCGCAGACTGCTAGCAGGCGCAGGACCTCGCGCCGCCGCTCTGTCTTGTAACAGACGAGAACCGTGAGGAACACCGTAGACGCCAGCGCCACGTCCGCATCGCCGAGGCGGACGAGCTAGCCATGGCGGAGTGGTGCGAGCGCTACCCGCACGACGTCGCTGACGAGAACGCCTTCTGGGCGGAGAGGACGGCAAAGCGCCGCGCGGAGCGGGCGGATAGGCCTCGGCTGAAGGCACTCGCGTTGACGCAGTGCGATCTCGTTTCCGCAGGACATGAGTCGTTCTTTGACTCAGACGATCCTCGTTGGAAAGACGCGTTTCTCGATACCTGGACGACACCAGCGAGGAGGACGACTCGGAGTAGGTTCTAGTTGCACCGTAGTTTTTATCTATTTTATCGTATTGGACTAGTTTTTTTATCTATCTATGCTATGATGAACTATGTACTTTATGAACAATCTATGTATAGTTTTTTTTAATCTATTTTAATCTATGCCTATGTTTTATTTATATTTGTTTGGAGTGCATATGTTGTTTGTGTGAGAGCGCGCATAATTTTTTTGCAACGCCAGTTGGAGCGGCTCGCGCGCGCTAAACTTTTGAGCAGCCGCTGGAGCAAGCGCTCATCGCCACGCAAAAGCAGGCGATTAGCGCGCTGCAAACGCTTTTCTAGCGCGGCTGTTTTTTTAGAACCGCCCTTAAATGCCTTTATTCATTACTTAGACGGTTTACATCTGATTACACTAGGGCAATCAATGAAGTAGGGAAAACATCAAAGGAAATTACATTTGAAGCACTCGCAAGGCTCTCTCTGGCACACCAGTGAGCAGCCTCACTGGCCTCTCTTCTAACATAGTTGACTCGTAAACCCTGAAAGTTCTGGAGATAGGATTTGATCTCGCTGATGATTGGGTTTCCTGTTGACCTGCACTCCGTCGCCATGTACTCATCTATGATAGTTTTGCAGTCTGATTCGATGGTCACCCGCGTCCAGCCCTTCTCCATAGCTAGACGCACAGCTTCCCTGACACCTAGCAATTCAGCGCAGTATGGGTCAGTCACCCCCAACAGCTTGCGGCCCCTGGCTAGCATAAGCTCTCCACCATGGTCCCGAACCACTAGCCCGATAGCTGATGATCCCCCATTCACATCCACAGAAGCATCCGCATTGATTTTACACCATCGTTCTTCCGGCGGTTTCCATTTCTCCTTCTCGAGACTTCTCCCGTCGACAGCTTCGGAAGGAATGTACGGAGCTTGAATGAGTTCCTTCACTAGGACCATTGACCTCCCGGGCTGCTATTTGACCTCCTCATGAGTGTACTTGTTCCTGCTCGACCATATTATCCACATGACTGAGATAATGATGGCCGCTCGGTCTTTCCCAATGAAGCTGGGGTCAAGCAAGTCCCTCGACCACGTAACTGGGTGTAGCCGTGGTAGCTTAAACTCGAAGAAAGTTTCTGCCTCTCTCCAGAATAACTTCGCGTGGTCGCACATCACCAGAGAACGAAACAACAACTCCTCCTGGTGGCCGCACATTGGGCATGTAAGATCCTCGCCTACATGTCTTCGGCATAATTCTTCCTTTGCCGGCAGGAATCCTTTAAGGACCCGCTACCAAAAAATTCTTTTCTTTGGTTGTACCTTCAACAACCATAGTGATTTTCAAATCTCCTCCCCTTGAGAGGAGCTGCCAACTTGGTTCAGATCGTCCTCGCGAGCTTCCATAAGCATAATGTACACAGATCGAACCATGAAAATCCCAGACCTCTCATAGCCCCATGCCCAAAAGTCAGATATAGCAACCCGCGGCCTTGGCATATTGAGAATGGCCAACACATCCGGCGCGATGAAAGTTCTCTGAATAACTTCCTCATTCCATTCACCATCATCCGTCATCAAATCAGACACAAGATGGATGGGATCACTTCCAATGTTACACACTGGTTTGGCAGTTTTGCTCCCTCGTATCCAGTTATCATGCCATACCTCCGTAGTCGTTCTGTCACCAACTCTGCGAATTAAACCCTTCTTAAGCACCTCTCTGCCGGTGATTATCGCTTTCCATGTAGTGGAGGCGCTAGCAGGGCATTCTGCCTGCAAAAACTCTACATCTGGGTAGTACCGTCCCTTTAGAACGCGCGCGCATAGACTGTCCGGCTTATCCAACAGCCACCACGCCTGTTCTGTGAGCATTGCATCATTGAAAAACTCCAAATCCCAAAATCCCAAACCTCCCTTGGATTTTGAGATAGCCATCTTCTCCCACGATTGCCAGTGCATTCTTCTCTTATCAAGATATTCATCCCACCAAAACTTTGACATTACTGCCGTAACTTTCTGACATAAGCCTTTAGTGAGCTTAAAACAGCTCATAGAATAGGCCGGTAGGGCTTGAATCACCGCTTTAAGAAGAACCATCCTCGCCGCAATTGACATTAGTCTTCCGCAATATCCTTGTACCCTGGACCTTGCTTGCTCTTTCACATGTACAAAACTTTGTTCTGTGATCCAGCCTGCCGCCGTAGGCAAGCCCAGGTACTTCTCTGCAAGAGCTTCTCTGTAGATCTGCAAGTTACTTCTTACCCCAGCCTTCGCCGACGCCCTTGTGTTTGGGCTGAAAAAAACCGAACTCTTGGCTTTGTTTACACACTGCCCTGCCCCGAGCCCAGGTGATATGCTTGCAGAATTTCATTCAACCTTTGTGCACTCCTTGAGTCAGCCTTCATGAAGACTAGACAGTCATCCGCAAATAAGAGATGCGAGATCCAAGGGCTCTCAACACAGGCCGTATACCTCTATCAACCCAGCCATCATCATAATTCTTCAACAAGCAAGAGAGCCCTTCCCCGCAAAGTAAAAACAAGTACGAGGAGACGAGGCCACCTTGCCATATGCCTTTGGAGGGACGAAAAGATGGCAAAAGTTATCCATTCATCTTCACCTGAAATGTAACGGAGTTGACACATCTCATGACCAGAGATACCCATTCCTCAAAAAAAACCAATTGCAACATGATTCCTTGGAGATACGCCCACTCAACACGATCATACGCCTTCATCATATCCAACTTGACCGCACACCACCCTTGCTTGGTTACCTTCCTCTTCATTGCATGGATACACTCATAAGCCGTGATGGCGTTATCTGTAATCAACCACCCTGGAACAAAAGCGCTTCGCTCCCCCGCGATGATATCATCTAGAACCTCCCTCAACCTGTTTGCCAAAACTTTGGATTTTTTTATAAATAACATTACAGAGGGAAATTGGTCTATACTGCGAAATATTCCTCAGATTTTTAACCTTTGGGATAAGCACTATTACAATTTTGTTGATAGCTTCCGGCATGTGCCCGCAGTTTAAAATTTTTAAAATAGCTCGGGTAGCATCCTCCTTAATAAGTGACCAGTGATGATGATAGAACCCGGCATGGAAGCCGTCTGCTCCCGGCGCCTTCGTCAGCGCCATGACGAACAGTGCTTTCTCTACTTCATCTGCGCAAAAGGGCCTATTCAGCCGGTCATTCATCTCGTTAGTCACCATGTTTGGTACGTGGTGCAACACTTCGTCCATCAACACTTCATCTTGAGTTGTATATAGTTGTGTGTAAAAATTTTGCACCTCAGCTCTCACCTCATCCCTACTGTCAATGATCGTTCCATCCGACTTCTCAAGCACAAGAATTTTATTCTGATGCTTCCTCCTTGATGCTTGAGCGTGGAAAAACCCAGTATTTCGGTCGCCGGCCTTGAGCCAGTCTGCCCTCGACCTCGCTCTCGCCATGATTTCCTTCTTCAGCAAGAGGTCATTCAGCTGCCTTGCCAGCTCCTTCTCCCTTCTGGATGACCCACGGTACAGAGAATTTGCCTTTTCTCTCTCAAACTCCTTCCTCACCTTCTTCACTTTTCGCTTTACATCCCCAAACTTTTTTTTGCTTCCAATCAGTGAGGTGACCCGGCATGTCATATATCGAGGAGTTGAGGTCCTTAAGTGTAAAAGCTCCCTTCTTCTTCTCCCATGCAGCCACCACCGTGGGTTTATACGAGTCCTCCCGTCGCCATGCTTCCTCGTAGACAAAGCGACGTGGCCTGCTGTCCTCCCACTCCACCAGTCTCTTAATCTTTATCACTAGCATGCAGTGATCCGACTGTGGAGATGGCACATGCCTTACCCTCGTAGCTCCATACTCCTGGATGAAGGCCGGGTCAGCTAGGTATCTGTCCAAGCGTACCTTAACGTTTGCGACACCCTCTTGACGATTATCCCATGTATACGGGATCCCGGTAAAGCCCAGGTCCTGAAGATTGCACATATCGATGGCCTCACGAAAGCCTTGCATTTGCCATTCCGCCCTTTCATTAGCCCCGAAATATTCCGCATTGTCCGTAATCTCATTGAAGTCCCCACCACACAGCCATGGGACATCACTTTGGCACCGCAACCACTTCAAAAGTGTCCAGCTCTCACTCCTTTCACTCCTCTTTGCGTTGGCATAAAAGCCTGTAAAACGCCACTCTTTCTGGTCGCTGCCCACATTCCTTACCATAACATCTATATGCTGATTAGATAGATTGTTGAGCTTAACATCCACCTCTCTAGACCAGAAAAGGGCAAGTCCTCTGCTCAGTCCATTACTGCTGTCAGGTATACATCCTTCGAAACCTAGTCTTGCTCGCATGTCCGCTACCTTATTCCCCTCAATCTTCATCTCCGACAAGAAGACGAAGGTGGGCGCTTCCACCCTCATCAAGTGGTGAAGTTCACGAACTGTCTCCGGGTTCACAAGCCCACGACAGTTCCACGTTATGCAATTCATTTTTCTCGGCAGGGCTGCACATCAGCCTCCGCCTGCTCACTAGTGGTTCTCCCTTCCACATCTTTCTTCTTCTTTGAATCCCTGCTATCCTCCTTGGATGTACTCGGTTCATCTCGCCGTCCATTGATCTTTTCTTATTCAAAGTCTCCTGGTCCAAGATCATAAGCTAGCTTGACCTATTAGTGTGGCACTCAGGCCCCAGTTCCACTCGACGGTACACCTTATTCTGGCCTCTGCCTCTGGCTCTATCAAAACCCCTTCTAGGACCAGCGCGACCAGCACCCCGCCCCAGGAATTGAACTAATACACTGCGTTCCTGACCATGCCTGCATTGTTTTTCAGTGGTGATGTCACCTCCTCACCCTTCTCCACTTCCTCTTCTTCATCATTCCACTCCTCATCTCTCCTGGCGCCCTGCCTTCCCTCGTTACCGCTCACTGGGGGTGCATTCGCCCAGCTCTTGCGGGATCCAGCCCATCTAAGCTTCTCCCCATATGGCAAACATCCATCATCATCCCGTTCCCCTGGGTCCGGGCAAAAGGCATCTGCATGTCCAAGCCGGCCACACGAGAAATAGAAGTACGACAGTCCTTCATACTGAATATCATACAAGATGGACTCCTTGGTCCTAGCCGATTCCAACCGCACCCACCTCATTAGAGGCTCCTGCACTCTAATCCCTGTTCGTGCTCTAAGGGACTCTCCAAAAGCAAAACCCTTCGAGTCCACATCCAGCTTTATTACCTCTCCCATCATACCTGCAATTCGCTCAGGCCATGGCGGGTACCGGAGATTGAAAGGCAGGTTGATTACCCTAACCCAAATTTGCAACTTCTCGAACTTCCAGTCGGATGGCCGGGCCCTGAAATCAAACAGCTCCAAGATCACCGCGTGCTTCCCAACCATCCACGGCCCTGTTGGGGAACGTAGTATTTCAAAAAATTTGCCTACGATCACGCAAGATCTATCTAGGATAAGCATAGCAACGAGCGGGGAGAGTGTGTCTACGCACCCTCGTAGACCGAAAGCGGAAGCGTTTAGTAACGTGATTGATGTAGTTGAACATCTTCGTGATCCAACCGATCCAAGTACCGAACGCACGACACCTCCACGATCTGCACACGTTCAGCTCGGTGACATCCCTCGAACTCTTGATCCAGTTGAGGCAGAGGGAGAGTTTCGTCAGCACGACGGCGTGGTGATAGTGATGATGAAGTTACCAGCGTAGGACTTCGCCTAAGCACTACGACGATATGATCGAGGTGTTGAACTGTGGAGGGGGCACCGCACACGGCTAAGAGATTGTATGTCATCTCTTTGGGGTGCCCCCTGCCCCCGTATATAAAGGAGGAGAGGAGGAAGCCGGCCAACAAGGGGCGCGCCAGGGAGAGGGGAGTCCTACTAGGACTCCAGTCCTAGTAGGATTCGCCCCCACCCTTTTTTCCTTCTACCGGAGGGGGAAAAGGGGAAGGAGAGGGAGTAGGAGAAGGAAAGGGGGGTGGCGCCCCCTTCCCAAGTCCAATTTGGCCTCCTCCCTTGTGGGGGGGGGGGCGCACCAGCCCCTTGTGGTCTGGTTAGCCTCCCTCCTATGGCCCATAAGGCCCATATCTTTCCCCGGGGGGTTTCGGTAACCTCCCGGTACTCCGAAAAAATGCCCGAATCACTCGGAACCATTCCGCTGTCCAAATGCAACCTTCCAATATATGAATCTTTACCTCTTGACCATTTCGAGACTCCTCGTCATGTCCGTGATCTCATCTGGGACTCCGAACAAACTTAGGTACATCAAATCACATAACTCATAATACAAATCGTCAACGAAAGTTAAGCGTGCGGACCCTACGGGTTCGAGAACTATGTAGACATGACCGAGACATATCTCCGTGAAGGAAATTTGCCCTAGAGGCAATAATAAAGTTATTATTTATTTCCTTGTATATCATGATAAATGTTTATTATTCATGCTAGAATTGTATTAACCGGAAACATAATACATGTGTGGATACATAGACAAACAGAGTGTCACTAGTATGCCTCTACTTGACTAGCTTGTTAATCAAAGATGGTTAAGTTTCCTAACCATAGACAAAGGAGTTGTCATTTGATTAACAAGGTCACATCATTAGTTGAATGATCTGATTGACATGACCCATTCCATTAGCTTATCACCCGATCGTTTAGTATGTTGCTATTGCTTTCTTCATGACTTATACATGTTCCTATGACTATGAGATTATGCAACTCCCGTTTACCGTAGGAACACTTTGTGTGCTACCAAACGTCACAACGTAACTGGGTGATTATAAAGGTGCTCTACAGGTGTCTCCGAAAGTATTTGTTGGGTTGGCGTATTTCGAGATTAGGATTTGTCACTCCGAATGTCGGAGAGGTATCTCAGGGCCTTCTCGGTAATGCACATCACATAAGCCTTGCAAGCATTGCAACCAATGAGTTAGTTGCGAGATGATGTATTACAGAACGAGTAAAGAGACTTGCCGGTAACGAGATTGAACTAGGTATTGGATACCGATGATCGAATCTCGGGCAAGTAACATACCGATGACAAAGGGAACAACGTATGTTGTTATGCGGTCTGACCGATAAAGATCTTCGTAGAATATGTAGGAGCCAATATGGGCATCCAGGTCCCGCTATTGGTTATTGACCGGAGACGAGTCTCGGTCATGTCTACATTGTTCTCGAACCGTAGAGTCCGCACGCTTAAGGTTTCGATGACAGTTATATTATGAGTTTATGCATTTTGATGTACCGAAGTTAGTTCGGAGTCCCGGATGAGATCACGGACATGACTAGGAGTCTCGGAATGGTCGGGACATAAAGATTGATATATTGGACGACTATATTCGGACATCGGAATGGTTCCGAGTGGTTTCGGATAATAACGGAGTACCGGGGGGGTTACCGGAACCCCCCGGGGGGTTAATGGGCCCTTATGGGCCTTAAGGGAAAAAGAGGAGGGGCGGCCAGGGCAGGCCACGCGCCCCTCCCCCCTAGTCCGAATAGGACAAGGAACGGGGGGGGGGGGGGGCGGCGCCCCCCTTTTTCCTTTCCCCCTCTCTCCTTCCTTCTCCTACAAGGAAAGGGAGAGGAGTCCTACTCCCGGTAGGAGTAGGACTCCTCCTTGGCGCGCCCCTCTAGGCCGGCCTCCCCCTCCCCCTTGCTCCTTTATATACGGGGGCAGGGGGGCACCCCAGGACACACAATTGATCAACGTGATCGTTCCTTAGCCGTGTGCGGTGCCCCGTCCACCATATTCCACCTCCGTCATATTGTCGCGGTGCTTAGGCGAAGCCCTGCGTCGGTAGTACATCAAGATCGTCACCACGCCGTCGTGCTGACGGAACTCCTCCCCGAAGCTTTGCTGGATCGGAGCCCGGGGATCGTCATCGAGCTGAACGTGTGCTAAGAACTCGGAGGCGCTGGAGTAATGGTGCTTGGATCGGTCGGATCGGGAAGACGTACGACTACTTCCTCTACGTTGCGTCAACGCTTCTTCTTCGGTCTACGAGGGTACGTGGACAACACTCTCCCCTCTTGTTGCTATGCATCACCATGATCTTGCGCGTGCGAAGGAAAATTTTGAAATTACTACGTTCCCCAACAGTGGTATCAGAGCCAGGTTTTTATGGTTTGATGTTTTGCACGAGTAGAACACAAGTGAGTTGTGGACGATACAAGTCATACTGCCTACCAGCATGTCATACTTTGGTTCGGCGGTATTGTTGGATGAAGCGGCCCGGACCGACATTACGCGTACGCTTACGCGAGACTGGTTCTACCGCCGTGCTTTGTACACAGGTGGCTGGCGGGTGTCAGTTTCTCCAACTTTAGTTGAACCGAGTATGGCTACGCCCGGTCCTTGAGAAGGTTAAAACGGAGTCTATTTGACAAACTATCATTGTGGTTTTGATGCGTAGGTGAGATTGGTTCTTGCTTAAGCCCGTAGCAGCCACGTAAAACTTGCAACAAACAAAGTAGAGGACGTCTAACTTGTTTTTGCAGGGCATGTTGTGATGTGATATGGTCAAGACATGATGCTAAATTTTATTGTATGAGATGATCATGTTTTGTAACCGAGTTATCGGCAACCGGCAGGAGCCGTATGGTTGTCGCTTTATTGTATGCAATGCAATCGCCCTGTAATGCTTTACTTTATCACTAAGCGGTAGCGATAGTCGTAGAAGCATAAGATTGGCGAGACGACAACGATGTTACGATGGAGATCAAGGTGTCGCGCCGGTGACGATGGTGATCATGACGGTGCTTCGGAGATGGAGATCACAAGCACAAGATGATGATGGCCATATCATATCACTTATATTGATTGCATGTGATGTTTATCTTTTTATGCATCTTATCTTGCTTTGATTGACGGTAGCATTATAAGATGATCTCTCACTAAATTATCAAGATGTGTTCTCCCCGAGTATGCACCGTTGCCAAAGTTCGTCGTGCCCAGACACCACGTGATGATCGGGTGTGATAAGCTCTACGTCCATCTACAACGGGTGCAAGCCAGTTTTTGCACACGCAGAATACTTGGGTTATACTTGACGAGCCTAGCATATGCAGATATGGCCTCGGAACACGGAGACCGAAAGGTCGAGCATGAATCATATAGTAGATATGATCAACATAATGATGTTCACCATTGAGAACTAATCCATTTCACGTGATGATCGGTTATGGTTTAGTTTGATTTGGATCACATGATCACTTAGAAGATTAGAGGGATGTCTATCTAAGTGGGAGTTCTTAAGTAATATGATTAATTGAACTTAAATTTATCATGAACTTAGTCCCTGATAGTATCTTGCTTGTTTATGTTGATTGTAGATAGATGACTCGTGCTGTTGTTCCGTTGAATTTTAATGCGTTCCTTGAGAAAGCAAAGTTGAAAGATGATGGTAGCAATTACACGGACTGGGTCCGTAACTTGAGGATTATCCTCATTGCTGCACAGAAAAGTTACGTCCTGGAAGCACCGCTAGGTGCCAGGCCTGCTGCTGGAGCAACGCCAGATGTTGTGAACGTCTGGCAGAGCAAAGCTGATGACTACTCGATAGTTCAATGTGCCATGCTTTACGGCTTAGAACCGGGACTTCAACGACGTTTTGAACATCATGGAGCATATGAGATGTTCCAAGAGTTGAAGTTAATATTCCAACAGAATGCCCGGATTGAGAGATATGAAGTCTCCAATAAGTTCTATAGCTGCAAGATGGAGGAGAATAGTTCTGTCAGTGAACATATACTCAAAATGTCTGGGTATTATAATCACTTGATTCAACTGGGGGTTAATCTTCCGGATGATTGCGTCATTGAAAGAATTCTCCAATCACTTCCACCAAGCTACAAAGGCTTCGTGATGAACTATAATATGCAAGGGATGGATAAGACAATGCCCGAGCTCTTCGCAATGCTAAAGGCTGCGAAGGTAGAAATCAAAAAGGAGCATCAAGTGTTGATGGTTAGCAAAACCACTATTTTCAAGAAAAAGGGCAAAGGGAAGAAGAAGGGGAACTTCAAGAAGAACAGCAAACAAGTTGCTGCTCAAGAGAAGAAACCCAAATCTGGACCTAAGCCTGAAACTGAGTGCTTCTACTTCAAGCAGACTGGTCACTGGAAGCGAAACTGCCCCAAGTATTTGGCGGACAAGAAGGATGGCAAGGTGAACAAAGGTATATGTGATATACATGTTATTGATGTGTACCTTACTAGAGCTCGCAGTAGTACCTGGGTATTTGATACTGGTTCTGTTGCTAATATTTGCAACTCAAAACAGGGACTACGGATTAAGCGAACACTGGCAAAGGACGAGGTGACGATGCGCGTGGGAAACGGTTCCAAAGTCAATGTGATCGCAGTCAGCACGCTACCTCTACATCTACCTTCGGGATTACTATTAGACCTAAATAATTGTTTTTTGGTGCCAGCGTTGAGCATGAACATTATATCTGGATCTTGTTTGATGCGAGACGGTTATTCATTTAAATCAGAGAATAATGGTTGTTCTATTTATATGAGTAATATCTTTTATGGTCATGCACCTTTGAAGAGTGGTCTATTTTTGATGAATCTCGATAGTAGTGATACACATATTCATAATGTTGAAGCCAAAAGATGCAGAGTTGATAATGATAGTGCAACTTATTTGTGGCACTGCCGTTTAGGTCATATCGGTATAGAACGCATGAAGAAACTCCATACTGATGGACTTTTGGAACCACTTGATTATGAATCACTTGGTACTTGCGAACCGTGCCTCATGGGCAAGATGACTAAAACACCGTTCTCCGGTACTATGGAGAGAGCAACACATTTATTGGAAATCATACATACAGATGTATGTGGACCAATGAATGTTGAGGCTCGTGGCGGATATCGTTATTTTCTCACCTTCACAGATGATTTAAAGCAGATATGGGTATATCTACTTAATGAAACACAAGTCTGAAACATTTGAAAAGTTCAAAGAATTTCAGAGTGAAGTTGAAAATCATCGTAACAAGAAAATAAAGTTTCTACGATCTGATCGTGGAGGAGAATATTTGAGTTACGAGTTTGGTCTACATTTGAAACAATGCAGAATAGTTTCGCAACTCACACCACCCGGAACACCACAACGCAATGGTGTGTCAGAATGTCGTAATCACACTTTACTTGATATGGTGCGATCTATGATGTCTCTTACAGATTTACCGCTATCGTTTTGGGGTTATGCTCTAGAGACGGCCGCATTCACATTAAATAGGACACCATCGAAATCCGTTGAGACGACACCTTATGAACTATGGTTTAGCAAGAAACCAAAGTTGTCGTTTCTTAAAGTTTGGGGCTGCGATGCTTATGTGAAAAAGCTTCAACCTGATAAGCTCGAACCCAAGTCGGAGAAATGTGTCTTCATAGGATACCCAAAAGAAACTGTTGGGTACACCTTCTATCACAGATCCGAAGGCAAGACATTTGTTGCTAAAAATGGATCCTTTCTAGAGAAGGAGTTTCTCTCGAAAGAAGTGAGTGGGAGGAAAGTAGAACTTGATGAGGTAATTGTACCTGCTCCCTTATTGGAAAGTAGTACATCACAGAAATCTGTTTCTGAAGCACCTACACCAATTAGTGAGGAAGTTAATGATGATGATCATGCAACTTCAGATCAAGTTACTACGGAACCTCGTAGATCAACCAGAGTAAGATCCGCACCAGAGTGGTACGGCAATCCTGTTCTGGAAATCATGCTACTAGATCATGGTGAACCTACGAACTATGAAGAAGCGATGGTGAGCCCAGATTCCGCAAAATGGCTTGAGGCCATGAAATCTGAGATGGGATCCATGTATGAAAACAAAGTATGGACTTTGGTTGACTTGCCCGATGGTCGGCAAGCAATAGAGAATAAATGGATCTTCAAGAAGAAGATTGACGCTGATGGTAATGTTACTGTCTACAAAGCTCGACTTGTTGCAAAAGGTTTTCGACAAGTTCAAGGGATTGACTACGATGAGACCTTCTCACCCGTAGCAATGCTTAAGTCTGTCCGAATCATGTTAGCAATTGCCGCATTTTATGATTATGAAATTTGGCAAATGGATGTAAAGACTGCATTCCTGAATGGATTTCTGGAAGAAGAGTTGTATATGATGCAACCGGAAGGTTTTATCGATCCAAAGGGAGCTAACAAAGTGTGCAAGCTCCAGCGATCCATTTATGGACTGGTGCAAGCCTCTCGGAGTTGGAATAAACGCTTTGATAGTGTGATCAAAGCATTTGGGTTTGTACAGACTTTTGGAGAAGTCTGTATTTACAAGAAATGAGTGGGAGCTCTGTAGGATTTCTGATATTATATGTAGATGACATATTACTGATTGGAAATGATATAGAATTTCTGGATAGCATAAAGGGATACTTGAATAAAAGTTTTTCAATGAAAGACCTCGGTGAAGCTGCTTATATATTGGGCATTAAGATCTATAGAGATAGATCAAGACGCTTAATTGGACTTTCACAAAGCACATACCTTGACAAAGTTTTGAAAAAGTTCAAAATGGATCAAGCAAAGAAAGGGTTCTTGCCTGTGTTACAAGGTGTGAAGTTGAGTAAGACTCAATGCCCGACCACTGCAGAAGATAGAGAGAAGATGAAATATGTTCCCTATGCTTCAGCCATAGGCTCTATCATGTATGCAATGCTGTGTACCAGACCCGATGTGTGCCTTGCTATAAGTTTGGCAGGGAGGTACCAAAGTAATCCAGGAGTGGATCACTGGACAGCGGTCAAGAATATCCTGAAGTACCTGAAAAGGACTAAGGAGATGTTTCTCGTGTATGGAGGTGACAAAGAGCCCGTCATAAACGGTTACGTTGATGCAAGCTTTGACACTGATCCGGACGATTCTAAATCGCAAACCAGATACGTATTTACATTAAACGGTGGAGCTGTAAGTTGGTGCAGTTCTAAACAAAGAGTCGTAGCGGGATCTACATGTGAAGCGGAGTACATAGCTGCTTCGGAAGCAGCAAATGAAGGAGTCTGGATGAAGGAGTTCATATCCGATCTAGGTGTCATACCTAGTGCATCGGGTCCAATGAAAATCTTTTGTGACAATACTGGTGCAATTGCCTTAGCAAAGGAATCCAGATTTCACAAGAGAACCAAGCACATCAAGAGACGCTTCAATTTCCATCCGGGATTTAGTCCAGGTGGGAGACATAGAGATTTGCAAGATACATATGGATCTGAATGTAGCAGACCCATTGACTAAGCCTCTTCCACGAGCAAAACATGATCAGCACAAAGACTCCATGGGTGTTAGAATCATGACTGTGTAATCTAGATTATTGACTCTAGTGCAAGTGGGAGACTGAAGGAAATATGCCCTAGAGGCAATAATAAAGTTATTATTTATTTCCTTGTATATCATGATAAATGTTTATTATTCATGCTAGAATTGTATTAACCGGAAACATAATACATGTGTGGATACATAGACAAACAGAGTGTCACTAGTATGCCTCTACTTGACTAGCTTGTTAATCAAAGATGGTTAAGTTTCCTAACCATAGACAAAGGAGTTGTCATTTGATTAACAAGGTAACATCATTAGTTGAATGATCTGATTGACATGACCCATTCCATTAGCTTAGCACCCGATCGTTTAGTATGTTGCTATTGCTTTCTTCATGACTTATACATGTTCCTATGACTATGAGATTATGCAACTCCCGTTTACCGTAGGAACACTTTGTGTGCTACCAAACGTCACAACGTAACTGGGTGATTATAAAGGTGCTCTACAGGTGTCTCCGAAAGTATTTGTTGGGTTGGCGTATTTCGAGATTAGGATTTGTCACTCCGAATGTCGGAGAGGTATCTCAGGGCCTTCTCGGTAATGCACATCACATAAGCCTTGCAAGCATTGCAACCAATGAGTTAGTTGCGAGATGATGTATTACAGAACGAGTAAAGAGACTTGTCGGTAACGAGATTGAACTAGGTATTGGATACCGACGATCGAATCTCGGGCAAGTAACATACCGATGACAAAGGGAACAACGTATGTTGTTATGAGGTCTGACCGATAAAGATCTTCGTAGAATATGTAGGAGCCAATATGGGCATCCAGGTCCCGCTATTGGTTATTGACCGGAGAAGAGTCTCGGTCATGTCTACATTGTTCTCGAACCGTAGGGTCCGCACGCTTAAGGTTTCGATGACAGTTATATTATGAGTTTATGCATTTTGATGTACCGAAGTTAGTTCGGAGTCCCGGATGAGATCACGGACATGACGAGGAGTCTCGGAATGGTCGAGACATAAAGATTGATATATTGGACGACTATATTCGGACATCGGAATGGTTCCGAGTGGTTTCGGATAATAACGGAGTACCGGGGGGGGGGGGGGGGGGGGGTTACCGGAACCCCCCGGGGGGTTAATGGGCCCTTATGGGCCTTAAGGGAAAAATAGGAGGGGCGGCCAGGGCAGGCCGCGCGCCCCCTCCCCCCTAGTCCGAATAGGACAAGGAAGGGGGGGGGGGGCGCCCCCCTTTTTCCTTTCCCCCTCTCTCCTTCCTTCTCCTACAAGGAAAGGGAGAGGAGTCCTACTCCCGGTGGGAGTAGGACTCCTCCTTGGCGCGCCCCTCTAGGCCGGCCGCCCCCTCCCCCTTGCTCCTTTATATACGGGGGTAGGGGGGCACCCCAGGACACACAATTGATCAACGTGATCGTTCCTTAGCCATGTGCGGTGCCCCCCTCCACCATATTCCACCTCGGTCATATTGTCACGGTGCTTAGGCGAAGCCCTGCGTCGGTAGTACATCAAGATCGTCACCACGCCGTCGTGCTGACGGAACTCCTCCCCGAAGCTTTGCTGGATCGGAGCCCGGGGATCGTCATCGAGCTGAACGTGTGCTAAGAACTCGGAGGCGCCGGAGTAGCGGTGCTTGGATCGGTCGGATCGGGAAGACGTACGACTACTTCCTCTACGTTGCGTCAACGCTTCCGCTTCGGTCTACGAGGGTACATAGACAACACTCTCCCCTCTCGTTGCTATGCATCACCATGATCTTGCGTGTGCGTAGGAAAATTTTGAAATTACTATGTTCCCCAACACTCCGGTCAATAACCAATAGCGGAACCTGGATGCTCATATTGGCTCCTACATATTCTATGAAGATCTTTATCGGTCAAATCGCATAACAACATATGTTGTTCCCTTTGTCATCGGTATGTTACTTGCTCAAGATTCGATCGTCGGTATCACCATACCTAGTTCAATCTCGTTACCGGCAAGTCTCTTTACTCATTCCATAATGCATCATCCCGCAAGTAACTCATTATTCACATTGTTTGCAAGGCTTATAGTGATGTGCATTACCGAGAGGGCCCAGAGATACCTTTATGACAATCAGAGTGACAAATCCTAATCTTGATATATGACAACTCAACAAACACCATCGGAGACACATGTAGAGCATCTTTATAATCACCCAATTACGTTTTGACGTTTGATAGCACACTAAGTGTTCCTCCGGTATTTTGGAGTTGCATAATCTCATAGTCATGGGAACATGTATAAGTCATGAAGAAAGCAATAGCAATAAACTATACGATCATAGTGCTAAGATAACGAATGGGTCTTGTCCATCACATCATTCTCTAATGATGTGATCCCGTTCGCCAAATGACAACACATGTCTATGGCTAGGAAACTTAACCAGCTTTGATTAACGAGCTAGTCTAGTAGAGGCATACTAGGGACACTTTGTTTGTCTATGTATTCACACATGTACTAAGTTTCCAGTTAATACAATTCTAGCATGAATAATAAACATTTATCATGATACAAGGAACTATAATAACAACTTTATTATTGCCTCTAGGGCATATTTCCTTCAGTCTCCCACTTGCACTAGAGTCAATAATCTAGTTCACATCGCTATGTGATTTAACACCAATAGTTCACATCTTTATGTGATTAATACCCATAGTTCACATCGCCATGTGACCTACACTCAAAGGGTTTACTAGAGTCAATAATCTAGTTCACATTGCTTATGTGATTAACACCCAAGATCAATAAGGTGTGATCATGTTTTCTTGTGAGAGAAGTTTTAGTCTACGGGTCTGCAACATTCAGATCCGCGAGTATTTTTCAAATTTCTATGTCTACAATGCTCTGCACACAGCTACTCTAGCTAATCGCTCCCACTTTCAACATGTATCCAGATTGAGACTGAGAGTCATCTGGATCAGTGTCAAAGCTTGCATCGACGTAACCCTTTATGACGAACTCTTTGTCACCTCCATAACCGAGAAACATATCCTTATACCACTAAGGATAATTTTGACCGCTGTCCAGTGATCCACTCCTGGATCACTATTGTACTCTCTTGCCAAACTCATGGTGAGGTACACAATAGGTCTGGTACACAACATAGCATACTTTATAGAACCTATGACTGAGGCATAGGGAATGACTTTCATTCTCTTTCTATTTTCTTGCGTGGTCGGGTTTTGAGTCTTACTCAAGTTCACACCTTGCAACACAGGTAAGAACTCCTTCTTTGATTGTTCCATTTTGAACTACTTCAAAATCTTGTCAAGGTATGTACTCATTGAAAAAAAAATCTTATCAAGCGTCTTGATCTATCTCTATAGATCTTGATGCTCAATATGTAAGCAGCTTCACCGAGGTCTTTCTTTGAAAAACTCCTTTCAAACACTCCTTTATGCTTTCCCGAAAAATTCTACATCATTTCCGATAAACAATATGTCATTCACATATATTTATCAGAAAGGCTGTAGTGCTCCCACTCACTTTCTTGTAAATACAGACTTCACCGCAAGTCTGTATACAACTATATGCTTTGATGAACTCATCAAAGCGTATATTCCAACTCCGAGATGCTTGCACCAGTCCATAGATGGATCGCTGGAGCTTACACACTTTGTTAGCACCTTTAGGATTAACAAAACCTTCTTGTTGCATCATATACAACTCTTCTTTAGGAAGCCATTAAAGAATGTAGTTTTGACATCCATTTGCGAGAATTCATAAAATGTGGCAATTGCTAACATGATATGGACAAACTTTAAGCATCGCTATGAGTGAGAAAATCTCATCGTAGTCAACACCTTGAACTTGTCGAAAACTTTTTGCGACAATTCGAGCTTTGTAGATAGTAACACTACTGTCACGACCGGTTTTCCCAATAAAATATTTATTGAGGAACCAATCTTTAGAACCCAGTTTGAGATAAAACCTCCTCACTGGCAGACAAACTTTTGATACAATAAGCCAGTAGCATAAATATATTACAGGGTTAAGCTGACGATGCTCAACAATTTATTACAAGCGTGCCAATAATTATACATAAAGGCGAATAATGACACCAGGGAGTGGTGGCATACTACTGACTCGCAAAAAGGTAGAGGTGGAGTAACACAGTGGGAGTGGTTATGGGATTCTCAAACTAATATCCCATCGAGCGTCGAGGTGAAGCTCGAAGAATTTATTAGGGTAGCGGAAGCGGATATGAAACAGTGACCAACTCCAGGGTTGCACGAGACTGACTGTGACTCCTCTAGGCGTCGGATTCGCTATCGAACTCTTCATCCATGAGATCACCTTCGTCAGCATCTGGCCAAATCAACAAGCCAGTGAGTACTTTGAAAGTACTCGCAAGACAGTTCGGACATAAGATATAACAAATGCCAACATGAGATACATGGATAAATAACCAGTACGATCAGACATAGAAGTGATAATGCTGGGTGCCAAACGAGTGTCTGAAAGACTCCTCGAGCGGAAAATACTGAATAATAATACTGGTGCCAAACGAGTGTCTGAAAGACTCCTCGAGCGGAAAATGCGAAATAATAATGCCACAATCGGGCGTCTGAGCGACACCACATAAAGGGCTTTAAAAGAAATGCCACAGTCGGGCGTCTGAGCGACACCACATAAAGGGCTTTAAAAGAAATGCCACAGTCGGGCATCTGAGCGACACCACATAAAGGGCTTTAAAAGAAATGCCACAGTCGGGCGTCTGAGCGACACCACATAAAGGGCTTTAAAAGAAATGCCACAGTCGGGCGTCTGAGCGACACCACATAAAGGGCTTTTAACTGATAAGGAAATAATGTACTCATCATAAGTATAATCAACTCATGGAATTAAACGGGTTAGTCCATCCACAAGAATAAACATTTAACCGGTCTTAGAGCTCATGCGTCCCACCGGGAAAGCTGTCACCAAACTGGCACATGACTGTTAGCAGGGAACTTGGAAATAGATAAGATGATTTAATGATATAGAGCTCTGCAGAGTTTGTACAAAAATTTCCCACAGTCGACGGATTTCCGTAGTCACTAGGACTAGTTCCGTTACGGTATTTCAGAAGTAAACACAGCAATCTAGTACACACCCATCCAACTCTTCGATGCCAGGAATCACCCTCAACATCGTCCAAGAAAAACTATTGAGACGGGGAGATCACAATCTCGAATAGCATGGGATCAAATTTATATACGCGCGCTCTAAGGGGTGCCCCCCTCTCGGTCCCAACCGGAAACACCCATGCCCCCTGACCGGATGCCTGGCTTTAATCCAGGGCCATGGAACCAGCATCCCGGCCTCTCCTTTTTGGTGTGTACCAAGAAAGCGGTTTGCGACTTACTAAACCATACCCCTTTCGGGAAACATGTGGTAGTACAGGGATAGGGAATGGATATGAACCAACCGATACGGGTTGGTACTGAAGATAACTTGCATGGCCTAAGACTGGCATGCTACAACACTGCCATCTTACCCATCTTCATGCCAACACATGGCCTTACATACTCACGTCCATCGACGTGTGAAATCATCGGGCTTACTTGCCCCAGCAATGCATAACGAACGGTTCATCGGTATGCTCCACGCATGCCATGAAACTGTCTACATGCAACCATGCCAATACACTCATCATATCCAAAGTTCGAACATGCTTGCCTGGTTCAGAGTAGTCGGAGCCTAGCTCGGTGAAGTTTGCGGCCCCGTCGCCTCCGTCGGTATCTACGGTACAGAGAAAACATACGCGCTAACGTGAATACCGAGAGGTGCAGAAAAAGTATTGCAAATATTTTTCAAATAAATCTGATAAAAAAACTAGACAAAATTTTGAAGAGAACAGAAAAAGAATCACTCAAAAATATGCTTCTGATAAAAAGTTATAAGGGTTTTTGCCCAGGGACTCATCTGTAATGAAACAGAAACTTTCCAGGGTTCTAACTGAGAAAACAGAAAACTGTTCGATAGGAAATGCGCAAGCGCAATGGAGAAAGCGTATTTTGCCCGAAGGCGTTTTCAGAAAACGATTCGAATAGAAAAGACAGAGAAGCTGACAGGCGGGTCCCATCTGTCAGGTTTAAAATTTAAAAGAGGCGGGTCGGGCTCGCTGGCGCCCGAGAGCCGCGGTGGTCGCCGGCGGTGATCCACAGCGAGGCAGAGAGATCGGAGGTTACCTCCGTGCTCAGGGTGCCATTCCGCGTTGGATGGTGGTCGAGGTGGTTGCCGGGAAGCACCACGTCGGCGGTAGCCCCTGCTCCGGCGGACGGCGGTTCGGGCGTGGTTGGAGGTCGCCGGAGAGAGCTGCACTGATCAAATTGAGGAGGGGGTTAAGAATCTGGTAGCTAGAGAGGGAGATGGACGGAGTTTGGGCGCCAGAGACGGCCTCACCGGAGCGAATCGAGCTGGAGGCCGTGGCGGAGCGGGGTGGCCGGAGTCGGGGGAGGAGACCTCCTCGAGGTCCTCCCAGTGACCTGGCACGGCGTTAGTGGAGTGTAGGGGTGGTGCGTGCTCGCGGAAGGGCTCGGGGTCTCCTTTTATAGGCGATCCGAGGCGGTGGCCGAGAACGGCGTTCTCCGGCGAGTGATTACGGTGGTGCAGTGCTTGGTCGGGGGAGTTTAGGAGTTGAGCACCGTCGTGGAGGTTCGCGGAGTCCATTTTGGAGTCAACGGCGTTGGTTTAAGCTTGCTGAGGTGGAGCTCGAGGGAATGGGGCGGCGCGGGTCCATCGGCGGCAGAGAGCATGCTCTGTGCGTGCCGCGCCACGACGGCTGTGCTGCATGCATGTGCTGGCGTGGAGGTGGACACGCGGAGCCATCGGCGGGGCTGTGCGGCGCGGAACGGCGTTGAGCCGCCGTTCTGCTCCCTGTTGGCTGCCACGGCGGTTCAGCCGCCGCGGGACACGCCGGCGCGGTCGGGTCAGAGCGCCACCGACGCCAGGAAGAAGCCAAGCGCGCGTGCGGGGCTCTGGACACGCAGACCAGGCGGCGAGCAACGTTCCAAGGGCACTGTGTGCGCGTGACTGAAGATGATCTGAAGAAATCAACACTGAAGACTGAATTTGCTGAATGTGTTTGGACAGTGCATGCAAGGTGTTCGAGAGAATGTTCCAGGCATGTAGGGATTTTTCCTTGGGCTGATTTTTGGTGGAGTGACTTCTCATTGCTCTAGTAGGCTGCCTGATTTTTGGTGGAATTTTTGGAGAAGTGTAGATATGAATTTCGCCAAATTTGACAAATCTGGTCCAAACTTGCAGGGAGTGTAAGTTGAAAAATTTGAAAAGAAGATGAGTGGATCAAGATGGTTCTGGGTTGTGGGTGCAAAGGACTAGCCAGTAGAGTTGGTTTGAAGTCAAATCTCAAATGGAAAAGGGTACTTGCTTTGAAAATCCATTAGGCTCAAAATAATTGACAGAAAATATTTGAGAGATAAAATAGAATCCAAAACTTGTTTGGATGAGTTGGGATAGGGAATTTGAGTTGTTGACAAGGAGGGGTGAAGATGTTGGAGTGGTTTTGCCTCATGGGCAAGATACAAGGTCATGGATGGTTTTCAATAGAATGAAAATCCCAAATCTTTTTCATAGAGTTTTTCTTAAAAAGAAAACTCCAAATAAAAATCTGAGAAGGGAAACAATAGAGAGAAGGAGTTTTTAAGAAGGTCAAACCCAGGGCTTGAAGGAGAAAACAGAAAAACCCTAGTCAAGGAAAAGGAAATTTTAAGAAGGTTGTTTTACTGAAAGCCTCAAGTTTCAAGGAAACTCCAGCAAGGATTTTGCGGAAAAAAAACCCAAATGAAATTTTTGGAGTGTCACAACACCTACCCCCTTAGGAAAAATCTCGTCCCCGAGATTTCAGTTGATCCTTAAATAAGTGTGTATGCTCTGCTCGAAGAAAATCCTCTCTTTCCCATGTTGCTTCACTTTCGGTGTGATTACTCCACTGAACTTTGAAAAATTTGATGGTTTTCTGTCGGGTCCTCCTTTCAGACTCCTCTAATATCTTTACTGGGTGTTCCCGATAAGTGAGGTCTGGCTGTACGTCTATGTTCTCATGGGATACTTGTTTCTCTGGGTTGCTCACGCATTTCCTCAATTGCGATACGTGGAACACGTTGTGGATATCTGACAGTTCCTCAGGTAGGTCTAGTTGGTATGCCACTGCGCCTTTCCGTGCCAATATACCGAATGGCCCGATGAGTCTTGGCGCTAGCTTTCCCTTAATTTTGAATCGTTGCAACCCCCTCATAGGTGACACTCGTAGGTACACGAATTCACCTGGTTCGAAGTTGACCCCACGATGTTTCTGATCGTAATAACTCTTTTGTCGGCTTTGGGCGGTCTTGAGTCGATCTCTGATTAACTGGACCTTTTCCTCGGCTTCCTTGAGCACGTCTGGGCCGAAGATACGGCTGTCTCCGGTCTCTGACCAATTTAACGGGGTACGACATCTTCGCCCATACAAGGCTTCAAATGGTGCCATTTGCAGGCTGGCCTGATGACTGTTGTTGTATGCGAACTCGGCGTATGGCAGGCTGTCTTCCCAACTGGCTCCGTAGGTGAGGACACATGCTCTCAGCATGTCCTCTAAAATCTGGTTTACCCGTTCTGTTTGTCCATCTGTCTGAGGGTGGTATGCCGTGCTGAAGGCTAGTTGAGTTCCTAGGGCCTGTTGTAACTGCTCCCAGAATCTTGAGACGAACTGTGTTCCTCTGTCGGATATTATAGTCTTCGGGACACCGTGCAGACAAACTATGCGAGAGAGATATATTTTGGCAAGCTTCTGAGTGGTGTGGGTCGTCTTTACTGGAATGAAATGTGCCACCTTAGTCAATCTGTCGGTGATAACCCATATGGCATCATTCCCGTGTCGTGATCGAGGTAGTCCGACAATGAAATCCATCCCTATTTCATCCCATTTCCACTCAGGTATTTTATTTGGTTGCAGTAGTCCAGCTGGTTTCTGATGTTCGGCCTTTATACGTTGACAAGAGTCGCAGCATGCAATGAAGGTGGCTATGTCCCTTTTCATACCATGCCACCAAAATCCTTCTTGGATATCCTTATACATCTTGGTTCCTCCAGGGTGGATCGAATATGGAGCGGTGTGGGCTTCAGCTAGAATTTGCCGTTTGAGGTCTTCTACGTCCGGTACGCAGAGTCTGTTTCCGTACCATAGTGTCCCTTCTTCGTCTATGGTGAATTCCGAGGTCTTGCCCATACTCACCTTTCTTTTGATACCTTCAATGCTGGGGTGACCGGGCTGGGCTTCTTTGATTCTTGTCACAAGGTTGGGCTGTATCTCCAAGTTTGTTATGGTGCCTTCTGCTATCATCAACAAGTTGAGTCTGGCAAATTCCTGTTGGAATTCGGGTCTTAAGTTGGGCAGATTGTTGTGGTTGGCGCTGGGGTTCCGACTAAGAGCATCGGCTACTACATTTGCTTTTCCAGGATGATAGTGGATTCCGACATCATAATCCTTTACTAGCTCCAACCAGCGTCGTTGCCTTAAATTCAGCTCTGGCTGTGTGAAAATATATTTGAGACTTTTATGGTCCGTATATATTTCACATCGATTTCCAAGTAGGAAGTGCCTCCATTCCTTGAGTGCATGAATAACTGCTGCCATTTCTAAGTCATGAGTGGGATAGTTTTCCTCATGCTTGCGAAGTTGCCTTGAAGCGTATGCGACAACCTTGCCTTCTTGCATTACTACGCATCCGAGTCCCTTCCTGGACGCGTCACAAAATACTTCAAAATTCTTGCGTATGTCCGGCACAATCAATACTGGTGCTGTTGTTAATTTCCGTTTTAGCTCTTGGAAACTTTTCTCACAGGCTTCTGTCCATTCAAATTTCTTATCTTTCTTGAGCAATTGCGTCATTGGCTTGGCTATGGTGGAGAATCCCTCAATAAATCTGCGGTAATATCCTGCCATTCCCAAGAAACTCCGTATGTCCGTTACACTGGCTGGTGACTTCCAGCCAAGTACGGCCTTGACTTTCTCTGGGTCCACGGCGATCCCGTCTTGGGTTAGCACGTGGCCTAGAAAGCCTACTTGCCTTAGCCAAAATTCACACTTGCTGAACTTGGCGTACAATTGGTGTTTCCTGAGTTCTCCTAGTACAATTCTGAGATGTTCAGCGTGTTCTTCTGGTGTCTTGGAGTATACTAAAATATCGTCGATGAATACCACAACGAACTTGTCCATAAACTTCATAAATACTTTGTTCATGAGGTGAACAAAATATGCAGGGGCATTTGTTAATCCAAAAGGCATTACTGTGAACTCATACAGTCCATATCTGGAGGTGAAGGCTGTCTTGGGGATATCTTCTATTCGTACTTTTAATTGATGGTATCCTGACCTTAGGTCGATTTTTGAGAATACCTTGGCCTTAGCGAGTTGATCGAATAAATCATTTATTCTTGGCATCGGGTATTTGTTCTTGATTGTGACCAGGTTGAGTGCTCGGTAGTCAATACACAATCGCAGTGTTCCATCTTTCTTTTTGGCAAACAAAATTGGTGATCCCCATGGTGAGGAACTGGCTCGAATGTATCCCTTGTCAAGCAATTCCTTTATTTGTTTCTTCAGTTCAACCAACTCGGATGGTGCCATTCTGTATGGTTTATTGTATATGGGGGTGGTTCCTGGTGCTAGCTCAATGCTGAACTCTATCTCTCGGTCGGGTGGCATGCCTGGTAGCTCTTCGGGAAATACGTCTGGAAATTCACGTACTACTGGAACCCTGTTTAATTCAGAAATGTCCACCTTGTTCAGTCTTGGTTGTCTGGGCATTTCCCTTTCTTTGGCGGATACTCTTATTGTCTTACCATGGTGGTGTGTGAGAATCACGGTCCGATTGAAACAATCAATGAAACCTTTGTTGGTGGTTAACCAGTCCATCCTTAGGATGATATCTAGTCCTTTATTTTTCAAAACAATGAGATTGGCGTGAAACTTCAATCCTTTGAACTCAATAATCACATCCTGACAGTAATTCTGAGTAACTTGCTGAATTCCAGGGGACTTGATGATCATGGATTTCTCCAAAGGAAGCATCAAAAAATTATTTTGCGAAGCAAAACTTTTCGAAATAAAAGAGTGAGAAGCTCCAGAATCAAACAAAACCGTTGCAGGTATTGTGTTGACAGGGAACGTACCGAGTACGATATCTGGAGCATTTTGTGCCTCCTCTTTGGTCACGTGGTTCAGATGACCTTTCCTGTGGTTATTGTTGGGATTGAAGTTGTTTCGCTTGGGCGCTGAATTATTGTTGCCGTTGTTCGGCTTTGGTGCTGAGCTTCTTGGCTTGGGACACTGCTTGGCATAGTGTCCTTCTTCTCCACAGGCGTAACAAGTAACACCTGGGCGATAGGTGAACTCCTTGTCCCTAGCATGAAAATTCCTGGTTGGGCGTGAGACGTTGGATGATGATTTGTGCGTCCCACCCTTCTGAAAATCGGTCTTACTTCGGTGATTGCGAGCATGGTTAGTCTGGTCCCTTTTTCGCTTGCGGATATCATCCAAACTGCGTCTTTCATTTTCCAGAGTAATGGCTTTATCCACCAGCGTCTTAAAATCTGGGAAAGTGTGTATGACCAGTTGGCATTTAAGCGCGGGTGCTAGGCCGTCAAGGAACTTCTCCATTTTCTTGCTTTCAGTCATACGCTCTTCGTTGGCGTAGCGGGATAATAGAGTAAATTGGCTGTTGTAATCTGACACTGTCATGCTCCTTTGCTTGAGGTCATCGAACTCTCTTTTTTTGATTTTCATAATACTCTTAGGAATATGCGCGCCACGGAAACCTTCCTTGAAATCATCCCATATTATATCATTTTCGTTGGGATGCATGTGCAGAAAATTTTCCCACCAGGATGCGGCTGCTCCCGTGAGATAATGCGGTGCGTATAGTACCTTTTCTGGGTCTGAGCATTTTGCAATAATTAACTTTCTCTCCATATCGCGAAGCCAGTCTTCGGCCTCAAGTGGCTTGTCAGTATGAGAAAATGTTGGGGGACGTGTCTTCTGTAGCTCAGCTAGCTTGGAATGCTGCGGATACTGCCCATGGTGATTTCCCATGTTTATGACTTGGTTCATCATTTCCCGATGTTGTTGCTGACTCTGTTCATAAAGGCGGCACATTTGGGAAAGTGCCGTTTCACTGTCCTGTTGACTTGTCTGACCTCGAGTAAAATTGTTGCCTGATTGAGTATTATAGTGTTGACTTGACTGCCCTCGTGCAAAGTTGTTGCCCGGTTGGTTGCCATAATCTTCCTCTGGTGGAGTGGGCATGGAGCGAGTCCAAGGACGAGACATCTTTCACTCTGGGGATGTATTTATAACACCATCAGAAAAATGGAAGGGTTGCAAAGATAAAACCCAAAATGCACGAGGTTGACAAATAAATTTTTTAAAAACCAAGATACTCAAGGGAAAAACAAGTTGATTTGCGCATAGAGAAGGACTGCATCATTACGTATCTTACACGCGGCGATAATTATACAATACATCACTCAGGATATGCGTACATAATCCTGACATGTTATTTAGGCTAGTGCACTTCTCCAGATCCTACATGATGCGCAAACAAGCTACTTCTCACAACCTCTTACATGGCGATGCAACGCATGGCGGCTACGCGTACTCAGTCGGAGATGTTGACGACGTCTTTGGCCCTGCCAAGGGTGAGGCGTAGCGAAGCCGGGGACTCGACTTCCTCGTTGACAGGCTCCATGTGAGTGGTACTGCGCCGAGTAGATGGAGCGGGTGCCAGGGGCGGAACGACACGGATTGGAGTTGGTGCGAGTGGCGGAGTAGTGCGTGCTGGAGTGGGCGCAATGACCTGGTTGAACTCCTCGGTGGTAGGCAGGCGACGAGCAGGAGCATGGGATGCAGAGGACGAGACGAAAGTCAGTGGCGGTGCGGTGGGCAGGAGCTCCCTCCTGTTGGCGGCACAACCGTGGACTGAGTCCATGCGGGCGGCCACAAAGTCATCCACCAAGTTGTCGAAGGCTGCCTCCAAGGCCCGGAGATACTCAATAAGCATCTCGAAAGCCTCGTCCCGTTCTCCTCTGTGGCAGGAGAATGCGTAGTGACAGGTGTAGGGCACATGGCAAGGTAGGTAGCGGTAGCGACGAGCCTTCATCGCGGGAAGGACATCCCTGAGACGAGCTATCGCCTCGCGGGCTGCCATCTGGATGGCATGCTTCTCCGAAGGCATGGCTCTCCCCAAGAATCGGAAGCGGCGTAGATCACCACGCCCTCCCTTGAACTGCACTGCGGCCTGGTGCATAGTCAGACTGTCGTTGACTCTGTGCTGACAGAGAGTGATGACTGGGCGCACAGACGGCCCCATCGCGACCTGAACGACGAAGGAGAGAAGCTTGACGAACCCATCGGGTACGTTGGCGAAGGTCTGAGACTCGCAGCTGCGGTCGGCCATCTACAAAAGTAGGCAAAAATCCTGAATGGTCAGATCATAAATATATGTTGACTGTCAGAAAAATGACTACTATTGTAAAGACATGAATAAGCTCTATCATGCTCATAACCGATTAGCGATCGCACCTAGTGGCTTCCTACAGTCAGCCTGGCTCTGGTACCAAGCTTGTCACGACCGGTTTTCCCAATAAAATATTTATTGAGGAACCAATCTTTAGAACCCAGTTTGAGATAAAACCTCCTCACTGGCAGACAAACTTTTGATACAATAAGCCAGTAGCATAAATATATTACAGGGTTGAGCTGACGATGCTCAACAATTTATTACAAGCGTGCCAATAATTATACATAAAGGCGAATAATGACACCAGGGAGTGGTGGCATACTACTGACTCGCAAAAAGGTAGAGGTGGAGTAACACAGTGGGAGTGGTTATGGGATTCTCAAACTAATATCCCATCGAGCGTCAAGGTGAAGCTCGAAGAATTTATTAGGGTAGCGGAAGCGGATATGAAACAGTGACCAACTCCAGGGTTGCACGAGACTGACTGGGACTCCTCTAGGCGTCGGATTCGCTATCGAACTCTTCATCCATGAGATCACCTTCGTCAGCATCTGGCCAAATCAACAAGCCAGTGAGTACTTTGAAAGTACTCGCAAGACAGTTCGGACGTATGATATAACAAATGCCAACATGAGATACATGGATAAATAACCAGTACGATCAGACATAGAAGTGATAATGCTGGGTGCCAAACGAGTGTCTGAAAGACTCCTCGAGCGGAAAATGCTGAATAATAATACTGGTGCCAAACGAGTGTCTGAAAGACTCCTCGAGCGGAAAATGCGAAATAATAATGCCACAATCGGGCGTCTGAGCGACACCACATAAAGGGCTTTAAAAGAAATGCCACAGTCGGGCGTCTGAGCGACACCACATAAAGGGCTTTAAAAGAAATGCCACAGTCGGGCGTCTGAGCGACACCACATAAAGGGCTTTAAAAGAAATGCCACAGTCGGGCGTCTGAGCGACACCACATAAAGGGCTTTAAAAGAAATGCCACAGTCGGGCGTCTGAGCGACACCACATAAAGGGCTTTTAACTGATAAGGAAATAATGTACTCATCATAAGTATAATCAACTCATGGAATTAAACGGGTTAGTCCATCCACAAGAATAAACATTTAACCGGTCTTAGAGCTCATGCGTCCCACCGGGAAAGCTGTCACCAAACTGGCACATGACTGTTAGCAGGGAACTTGGAAATAGATAAGATGATTTAAGGATATAGAGCTCTGCAGAGTTTGTACAAAAATTTCCCACAGTCGACGGATTTCCGTAGTCACTAGGACTAGTTCCGTTACGGTATTTCAGAAGTAAACACAGCAATCTAGTACACACCCATCCAACTCTTCGATGCCAGGAATCACCCTCAACATCGTCCAAGAAAAACTATTGAGACGGGGAGATCACAATCTCGAATAGCATGGGATCAAATTTATATACGCGCGCTCTAAGGGGTGCCCCCCTCTCGGTCCCAACCGGAAACACCCATGCCCCCTGACCGGATGCCTGGCTTTAATCCAGGGCCATGGAACCAGCATCCCGGCCTCTCCTTTTTGGTGTGTACCAAGAAAGCGGTTTGCGACTTACTAAACCATACCCCTTTCGGGAAACATGTGGTAGTACAGGGATAGGGAATGGATATGAACCAACCGATACGGGTTGGTACTGAAGATAACTTGCATGGCCTAAGACTGGCATGCTACAACACTGCCATCTTACCCATCTTCATGCCAACACATGGCCTTACATACTCACGTCCATCGACGTGTGAAATCATCGGGCTTACTTGCCCCAGCAATGCATAACGAACGGTTCATCGGTATGCTCCACGCATGCCATGAAACTGTCTACATGCAACCATGCCAATACACTCATCATATCCAAAGTTCGAACATGCTTGCCTGGTTCAGAGTAGTCGGAGCCTAGCTCGGTGAAGTTTGCGGCCCCGTCGCCTCCGTCGGTATCTACGGTACAGAGAAAACATACGCGCTAACGTGAATACCGAGAGGTGCAGAAAAAGTATTGCAAATATTTTTCAAATAAATCTGATAAAAAAACTAGACAAAATTTTGAAGAGAACAGAAAAAGAATCACTCAAAAATATGCTTGTGATAAAAAGTTATAAGGGTTTTTGCCCAGGGACTCATCTGTAATGAAACAGAAACTTTCCAGGGTTCTAACTGAGAAAACAGAAAACGGTTCGATAGGAAATGCGCAAGCGCAATGGAGAAAGCGTATTTTGCCCGAAGGCGTTTTCAGAAAACGATTCAAATAGAAAAGACAGAGAAGCTGACAGGCGGGTCCCATCTGTCAGGTTTAAAATTTAAAAGAGGTGGGTCGGGCTCGCTGGCGCCCGAGAGCCGCGGTGGTCGCCGGCGGCGATCCACAGCGAGGCAGAGAGATCGGAGGTTACCTCCGTGCTCAGGGTGCCATTCCGCGTTGGATGGTGGTCGAGGTGGTTGCCGGGAAGCACCACGTCGGCGGTGGCCCCTGCTCCGGCGGACGGCGGTTCGGGCGTGGTTGGAGGTCGCCGGAGAGAGCTGCACTGATCAAATTGAGGAGGGGGTTAAGAATCTGGTAGCTAGAGAGGGAGATGGACGGAGTTTGGGCGCCAGAGACGGCCTCACCGGAGCGAATCGAGCTGGAGGCCGTGGCGGAGCGGGGTGGCCGGAGTCGGGGGAGGAGACCTCCTCGAGGTCCTCCCAGTGACCTAGCACGGCGTTAGTGGAGTGTAGGGGTGGTGCGTGCTCGCGGAAGGGCTCGGGGTCTCCTTTTATAGGCGATCCGAGGCGGTGGCCGAGAACGGTGTTCTCCGGCGAGTGATTACGGTGGTGCAGTGCTTGGTCGGGGGAGTTTAGGAGTTGATCACCGTCGTGGAGGTTCGCGGAGTCCATTTTGGAGTCAACGGCGTTGGTTTAAGCTTGCTGAGGTGGAGCTCGAGGGAATGGGGCGGCGCGGGTCCATCGGCGGCAGAGAGCATGCTCTGTGCGTGCCGCGCCACGACGGCTGTGCTGCATGCGTGTGCTGGCGTGGAGGTGGACACGCGGAGCCATCGGCGGGGCTGTGCGGCGCGGAACGGCGTTGAGCCGCCGTTCTGCTCCCTGTTGGCTGCCACGGCGGTTCAGCCGCCGCGGGACACGCCGGCGCGGTCGGGTCAGAGCGCCACCGACGCCAGGAAGAAGCCAAGCGCGCGTGCGGGGCTCTGGACACGCAGACCAGGCGGCGAGCAACGTGCCAAGGGCACTGTGTGCGCGTGACTGAAGATGATCTGAAGAAATCAACACTGAAGACTGAATTTGCTGAATGTGTTTGGACAGTGCATGCAAGGTGTTCGAGAGAATGTTCCAGGCATGTAGGGATTTTTCCTTGGGCTGATTTTTGGTGGAGTGACTTCTCATTGCTCTAGTAGGCTGCCTGATTTTTGGTGGAATTTTTGGAGAAGTGTAGATATGAATTTCGCCAAATTTGACAAATCTGGTCCAAACTTGCAGGGAGTGTAAGTTGAAAAATTTGAAAAGAAGATGAGTGGATCAAGATGGTTCTGGGTTGTGGGTGCAAAGGACTAGCCAGTAGAGTTGGTTTGAAGTCAAATCTCAAATGGAAAAGGGTACTTGCTTTGAAAATCCATCAGGCTCAAAATAATTGACAGAAAATATTTGAGAGATAAAATAGAATCCAAAACTTGTTTGGATGAGTTGGGATAGGGAATTTGAGTTGTTGACAAGGAGGGGTGAAGATGTTGGAGTGGTTTTGCCTCATGGGCAAGATACAAGGTCATGGATGGTTTTCAATAGAATGAAAATCCCAAATCTTTTTCATAGAGTTTTTCTTAAAAAGAAAACTCCAAATAAAAATCTGAGAAGGGAAACAATAGAGAGAAGGAGTTTTTAAGAAGGTCAAACCCAGGGCTTGAAGGAGAAAACAGAAAAACCCTAGTCAAGGAAAAGGAAATTTTAAGAAGGTTGTTTTACTGAAAGCCTCAAGTTTCAAGGAAACTCCAGCAAGGATTTTGCGAAAAAAAAACCCAAATGAAATTTTTGGAGTGTCACAACTACTATCAGCGTCCGTCTTCCTCTTCAAGATCCATTTATTCTTAATGGCTTGCCGATCATCGGGCAAGTCCACCAAAGTCCACACTTTGTATACATGGATCCTATCTCAGATTTCATGGCCTCAAGCCATTTCGCGGAATCTGGGCTCATCATCGCTTCCTCATAGTTCATAGGTTTGTCATGGTCTAGTAACATGACTTCCAAAATAGGATTACCATACCACTCTAGTGCGGATCACCGTACTCTGGTTGACCTACGAGGTTCGGTAGTAACTTGATCTGAAGTTTCATGATCATCATCATTAGCTTCCTCACTAATTGGTGTAGGAATCACTGGAACTGATTTCTGTGATGAACTACTTTCCAATTCGGGAGAAGGTACAATTACCTCTTCAAGTTCTACTTTCCTCCCACTCACTTCTTTCGAGAGAAACTCCTTCTCTAGAAAGTATCCATTTTAGCAACAAACATCTTGCCTTCGGATATGTGATAGAAGGTGTACCCAATAGTTTCCTTTGGGTATCCTATGAAGATACATTTCTCCGATTTGGGTTCGAGCTTATCAGGTTGAAACTTTTTCACATAAGCATCGCCGCCCCAAACTTTAAGAAACGACAACTTAGGTCTCTTGCCAAACCACAGTTCATAAGGTGTCGTCTCAACGGATTTAGATGGTGCCCTATTTAATGTGAATGCAGCTTTCTCTAATGCATAACCCCAAAACGATAGTGGTAAATCGGTAAGAGACATCATAGATCGCACCATATCTAGTAAAGTACGGTTATGACGTTCGGGCACACAATTACGCTGTGGTGTTCCAGGTGGCGCGAGTTGCGAAACTATTCCACATTATTTCAAATGAAGACCAAATTCGTAACTCAAATATTCATCTCTGCGATCAGATCGTAGAAACTTTATTTTCTTGTTACGATGATTTTCCACTTCACTCTGAAATTCTTTGAACTTTTCTAATGTTTCAGACTTATGTTTCATCAAGTAGATATACCCATATCTGCTCAAATCATCTGTGAAGGTCAGAAAATAACGATACCCGCCGCGAGCCTCAACACTCATCGGACCGCATACATCAGTATGTATTATTTCTAATAAGTTAGTTGCTCGCTCCATTGTTCCGGAGAACGAAGTCTTAGTCATCTTGCCCATGAGGCATGGTTCGCAAGCATCAAGTGATTCATAATCAAGTGATTCCAAAAGCCCATCAGCATGGAGTTTCTTCATGCGCTTTACACCAATATGACCTAAACGACACAAATAAGTTGCACTATCATTATTAACTTTAAATCTTTTGGCTTCAACATTATGAATATGTGTATCACTAAGATCGAGATTCAATAAACCATTCACATTGGGTGTATGACCATAGAAGGTTTTATTCAAGTACATAGAACAACAATTATTCTTTGACTTAAATGAATAACCGTATCGCAATAAACATGATCCAATCATATTCATGCTTGATGTCTACTACGCAACCTTGTTCTTGTAGACGTTGTTGGGCCTCCAAGTGCAGAGGTTTGTAGGACAGTAGCAAATTTCCCCCAAGTGGATGACCTAAGGTTTATCAATCCGTGGGAGGCGTAGGATGAAGATGGTCTCTTTCAAACAACCCTGCAACAAAATAACAAAGAGTCTCTTGTGTCCCCAACACACCCAATACAATGGTAAATTGTATAGGTGCACTAGTTCGGCGAAGAGATGGTGATACAAGTGCAATATGGATGGTAGGTATAGGTTTTTGTAATCTGAAAATATAAAAACAGCAAGGTAACAAGTGGTAAAAGTGAGCGTAAACGGTATTGCAATGCTAGGAAACAAGGCCTAGGGTTCATACTTTCACTAGTGCAAGTTCTCTCAACAATAATAACATAGTTGGATCATATAACTATCCCTTAACATGCAACAAAGAGTCACTCCAAAGTCACTAATAGCAGAGAACAAACGAAGAGATTATGGTAGGGTACGAAACCACCTCAAAGTTATTCTTTCCAATCAATCCATTGGGCTATACCTATAAGTGTCACAAATAGCCCTAGAGTTCGTACTAGACTAACACGTTAAGACACAAATCAACCAAAACCCTAATGTCACCTAGATACTCCAATGTCACCTCAAGTATCCATGGGTATGATTATACGATATGCATCACACAATCTCAGATTCATCTATTCAATCCAACACAAAGTACTTCAAAGAGTGCCCCAAAGTTTCTACCAGAGAATCAAGACGAAAACGTGTGCCAACCCCTATGCATAGGTTCATGGGCGGAACCAGCAAGCTAATCACCAAGACATACATCAAATGAATCACGTGATATCCCATTGTCACCATAGATACGCACGGCGAGACATACATCAAGTGTTCTCAAGTCATTAAAGACTCAATCCGATAAGATTACTTCAAAAGGGAAAAATCAATCCATCACAAGAGAGTAGAGGGGGAGAAGAAACATAAGATCCAACTATAATAGCAAAGCTCGCGATACATCAAGATCGTGCCAAATCAAGAACACGAGAGAGAGAGAGAGATCAAACACATAGCTACTGGTACATACCCTCAGCCCCGAGGGTGAAATACTCCCTCCTCGTCATTGAGTGCGCCAGGATGATGAAGATGGCCACCGGTGAGGGTTCCCCCCTCCGACAGGGTGCCGGAACAGGGTCCCGATTGGTTTTTGGTGGCTACAGAGGCTTGCGGCGGCGGAACTCCCGATCTATTCTGTTCCCCGATCGTTTTAGGGTATATGGGTATATATAGGAGGAAGAAGTACATCGGTGGACCTCTGGGCTGTCCACGAGGCAGGGGGGCGTGCCCTAGGGGGGTGGGCGTGCCCCCCACCCTCATGGGCAGCCCGGGACTCCCCTGGTGCAACTCCGGTACTCCGTGGGCTTCTTCTGGTCCAAAAATAGGTTCCGTGGAGTTTCAGGTCAATTGGACTCCGTTTGATATTCCTTTTATTCGAAACACTGAAATAAGCAAAAAACAACAATTCTGGGCTGGGCCTCCGGTTAATAGGTTAGTCCCAAAAATAATATAAAAGTGGATAATAAAGCCAAATATTGTCCAAAACAGTAGATAATATAGCATGGAGCAATCAAAAATTATAGATACATTGGAGACGTATCAGGTATCCCCAAGCTTAATTCCTGCTTGTCCTCGAGTAGGTAAATGATAAAAAAGATAATTTTTGATGGGGAATGCTAGTTGGCATATTTCAATGTAATTCTTCTTAATTGTGGTATGAATATTTAGATCCGAAAGATTCAATAAAAGTTCATATTGACATAAAAATAATAATACTTCAAGCATACTAACTAAGCAATTATGTCTTCTCAAAATAACATGGCAAAAGAAAGTTCATCCCTACAAAATCATATAGTTTAGTCATGCTCCATTTTTGTCACACAAGAATGCTCTCATCATGCACAACCCCGATGACAAGCCAAGCAATTGTTTCATACTTTAATAATCTCAAACTTATAAACCTTCACGCAATACATGAGCGTGAGCCATGGATATAGCACTATGGGTGGAATAGAATATGATGATGGGGGTTATGTGGAGAAGACAAAAAAGGAGAAGATCTCACATCAACGAGGCTAATCAATGAGCTATGGAGATGCCCATCGATTGATTTTAATGTAAGGAGTAGGGATTGCCATGCAACTGATGCACTAGAGCTATAAATGTATGAAAGCTCAACAAAAGAAACTAAGTGGGTGTGCATCCAACTTTCTTGCTCATGAAGACCTAGGGCACTTGAGGAGGCCCATTATTGGAATATACAAGCCAAGTTCTATAATGAAAAATTCCCACTAGTATATGAAAGTGACAAAACAAGAAAATCCCTATCATGATGATTATGGTGCTACTTTGAAGCACAAGTGTGGCAAAGGATAGTAGCATTGTCCCTTTTTATTTCTCTTTTTTTGGGCCTTCCTTTTTTTATTTGGCCTTTTTTTTATTTATTTTTTATTTTTGGCCTTTCCCTTTTTTTGGCCTTTCTCTCTTTTTTTGGGACAATGCTCTATTAATGATGATCATCACAGTTCTATTTATTTACAACTCAATGATTACAACTTGATACTAGAACAAAATATGACTCTATATGAATGCCTCCGGCGGTGTACCGGGATATGCAATGAACCAAGAGTGACATGTATGAAAGAATTATAAACGGTGGCTTTGCCACAAATACTATGTCAACTACATGATCATGCTAAGCAATATGACAATGATAAATGTGTTATGATGGAATGGTGGAAAGTTGCATGGAAATATATCTCGGAATGGCTATGGAAATGCCATAATAGGTAGGTATGGTGGCTGTTTTGAGGAAGATATAAGGAGGTTTATGTGTGAAAGAGTGTATCATATCACGGGGTTTGGATGCACCGGCGAAGTTTGCACCAACTCTCAATGTGAGAAAGGGTAATGCACGATACCGAAGAGGCTAGCAATGATGGAAGGGTGAGAGTGCGTATAATCCATGGACTCAACATTAGTCATAAAGAACTCACATACTTATTGCAAAAATCTACAAGTCATCAAAAACCAAGCACTACGCGCATGCTCCTAGGGGGATAGATTGGTAGGAAAAGACCATCGCTCGTCCCCGACCGCCACTCATAAGGAAGACAATCAAAGAACACCTCATGTTTCAAATTTGTTACATACGTTTACCATACGTGCATGCTACGGGACTTGCAAACTTCAACACAAGTATTTCTCAAATTCACAACTACTCAACTAGCACAACTTTGATATTATTACCTCCATATCTCAAAACAATCATCAAGCATCAAACTTCTCTTAGTATTCAACACACTCATAAGAAAGTTTTTACTAATCTTGAATACCTAACATATTAGGATTATTTAAGAAAATTACCATGATATTTAAGACTCTCAAAATAATCTAAGTGAAGCATGAGAGATCAATAGTTTCTATAAAACAAATCCACCACCGTGCTCTAAAAAGATATAAGTGAAGCACTAGAGCAAACAACAAACTACTCCGAAAGATATAAGTGAAGATCAATGAGTAGTCGAATAATTATGCAACTATGTGAAGACTCTCTAACATTTAAGAATTTCAGATCTTGGTACTTTATTCAAACAGCAAGCAAAAAAAACAACAAAATGACGCTCCAAGCAAAACACATATCATGTGGTGAATAAAAATATAGCTCCAAGTAAAGTTACCGATGAACGAAGACGAAAGAGGGGATGCCTTCCGGGGCATCCCCAAGCTTAGATGCTTCGTTATCCTTGAATATTACATTGGGGTGCCTTGGGCATCCCCAAGCTTAGGCTCTTGCCACTCCTTATTCCATAGTCCATCGAATCTTTACCCAAAACTTGAAAAGTTCACAACACAAAACTTAACAGAAAACTCGTGATCTCTGTTAGCGAAAGAAAACAAAACACCACTTCAAGGTACTGTAATGAACTCATTCTTTATTTATATTGGTGTTAAACCTACTGTATTCCAACTTCTCTATGGTTTATAAACTATTTTACTAGCCATAGATTCATCAAAATAAGCAAGCAACACAATGAAAACAGAATCTGTCAAAAACAGAACAGTCTGTAGTAATCTGTATCAAACGTATACTTCTGGAACTCCAAAAATTCTAAAATAAATTGGTGGACCTTAGTAATTTGGCTAGTAATCATCTTGAAAAATAATCAACTAAATAGAACTCTCCAGTAAAATGTTTTAGCTAATCTCGTGAGCGCTAAAGTTTCTGTTTTTATAGCATGATCATAAAGACTTCGCCTAAGTCTTCCCAAAGGTTCTACTTGGCACAAACACTAATTAAAACATAAAACCACATCTTAACAGAAGCTAGATGGGTTATTTATTACTAAACAGAACCAAAAATCAAGAAACTAAAATAAAATTGGGTTGCCTCCCAACAAGCGCTATCGTTTAACGCCCCTAGCTAGGCATGATGATTTCAATGATGCTCACATAAAAGATAAGAATTGAAACATAAAGAGAGCATCATGAAGAATATGACTAGCACATTTAAGTCTAACCCACTTCCTATGCATAAGGATTTTGTGAGCAAACAATTTATGGGAACAATAATCAACTAGCATAGGAAGGCAAAACAAGCATAACTTCAAGATTTTCAACACATAGAGAGGAAACTTGATATTATTGCAATTCCTACAAGCATATATTCCTCCCTCATAATAATTTTCAGTAGAGTCATGAATGAATTAAACAATATAACCAGCACCTAAAGCATTCTTTCATGATCTACAAGCATACAGAATTTACTACTCTCCACATAAGCAAAATTCTTCTCATTCGGAATAGTGGGAGTATCATAAGAGACTTGAATACTATAAATTGTTTCCACATTAAAAGAGTAATGTTCAAAAAAGGGTAATCACAATCATGAAAAGTTTTATAAATATAATCATCACTACTTTTTATAGCATAAGTTTCATCACAATAATCATCATAAGTAGCAATTTTGTTCTCATCATAATGAATTTGCTCATCAAAGCTTGGGGGACAAAAAATATCATCTTCATCAAACATAGCTTCCCCAAGCTTGTGGTTTGGCATATCATTAGAATCATGGATATTCAAGGAATTCATACTAACAACATTTCAATCATGCTCATCATTCAAAGATTTAGTGCCAAACATTTTAATGCATTCTTCTTCTAACACTTTGGCACAATTTTCCTTTCCATCATACTCACGAAAGATATTAAAAAGATGAAGCGTATGAGGTAAACTCAATTCCATTTTTTGTAATTTTCTTTTATAGACTAAACTAGTGCTAAAACAAGAAACAAAAAGATTTGATTGCAAGATCTAAAGATATACCTTCAAGCACTCACCTCCCCGGCAACGGCGCCAGAAAAGAGCTTAGTTGACGAGGTGTGAGTGCCACTTAGCTAGCCTCCCCGGCAACGGTGCCAGAAAAGAGCTTGATGTCTACTACGCAACCTTCTTCTTGTAGACGTTGTTGGGCCTCCAAGTGCAGAGGTTTGTGGAACAGTAGCAAATTTCCCTCAAGTGGATGACCTAAGGTTTATCAATCCGTGGGAGGCGTAGGATGAAGGTGGTATCTTTCAAACAACCCTGCAACCAAATAACAAAGAGTCTCTTGTGTCCCCAACACACCCAATACAATGGTAAATTGTATAGGTGCACTAGTTCGGCGAAGAGATGGTGATACAAGTGCAATATGGATGGTAGGTATAGGTTTTTGTAATCTGAAAATATAAAAACAGCAAGGTAACAAGTGGTAAAAGTGAGCGTAAACGGTATTGCAATGCTAGGAAACAAGGCCTAGGGTTCATACTTTCACTAGTGAAAGTTCTCTCAACAGTAATAACATAGTTGGATCATATAACTATCCCACAACATGCAACAAAGAGTCACTCCAAAGTCACTAATAGCGGAGAACAAACGAAGAGATTATGGTAGGGTACGAAACCACCTCAAAGTTATTCTTTCCAATCAATCCATTGGGCTATTCCTATAAGAGTCACAAACAGCCCTAGAGTTCGTACTAGAATAACACCTTAAGACACAAATCAACCAAAACCCTAATGTCACCTAGATACTCCAATGTCACCTCAAGTATCCGTGGGTATGATTATACGATATGCATCACACAATCTCAGATTCATCTATTCAATCCAACACAAAGTACTTCAAAGAGTGCCCCAAAGTTTCTACCGGAGAATCAAGACGAAAACGTGTGCCAACCCCTATGCATAGGTTCATGGGCAGAACCCGCAAGTTGATCACCAAGAAATACATCAAGTGAATCACGTGATATCCCATTGTCACCACAGATACGCACGACAAGATATACATCAAGTGTTCTCAAGTCATTAAAGACTCAATCCGATAAGATTGCTTCAAAAGGGAAAACTCAATCCATTACAAGAGAGTAGAGGGGGACAAGAAACATAAGATCCAACTATAATAGCAAAGCTCGCGATACATCAAGATCGTGCCAAATCAAGAACGCGCGTGCGAGAGAGAGAGAGATCAAACACATAGCTACTGGTACATACCCTCAGCCCCGAGGGTGAACTACTCCCTCCTCGTCATGGAGAGCGCCGGGATGATGAAGATGGCCACCGGTGAGGGTTCCCCCCTCCGGCAGGGTGCCGGAACAGGGTCCCGATTGGTTTTTGGTGGCTACAGAGGCTTGCGGCGGCGGAACTCCCGATCTATTCTGTTCCCCGATCGTTTTAGGGTATATGGGTATATATAGGAGGAAGAAGTACGTCGGTGGACCTCCGGGCTGTCCACGAGGCAGGGGGCACACCCTTGGGGGGTGGGCGTGCCCCCCACCCTCATGGGCAGCCCGGGACTCCCCTGGTGCAACTCCGGTACACCGTGGGCTTCTTCTGGTCCAAAAATAGGTTTCGTGGAGTTTCAGGTCAATTGGACTCTATTTGATATTCCTTTTCTTCGAAACACTGAAATAGGCAAAAAACAACAATTCTGGGCTGAGCCTCCGGTTAATAGGTTAGTCCCAAAAATAATATAAAAGTGGATAATAAATGTGACGCCCGGATAATTAGGCTACAGTAAAACTTCGCTAATGATGCCACGTCATCCCATTTACTATTGGTATTCATGTGTTAGTTCAAACACTCTAAATTCAAATTTAAATTTAGCAAACAGTCAAAGTTTTCAAAACATTAAAACAATATGTTCGGTGTGTGACAAATATTGCTATGGTAATTATAGTGATGAAAACATAATTTTACAAAGTGCCTAAGTACTCTAAACTAAATAAAACAGAAAAATCAAAATAAATAAAAGTAAAAGATCCAAACGAAAAAAACAGAAAAAGGGGGAAGCCCCCCTGCCCCTTGGGCTTCGGCCCACCAGGCCACAACTGACCAGGCCTAGCCCAACCGGCCACCCCCCATTCCCCATATCTCCCACAACCCAAACCCTAGCCCCACCCAGACCGCACAACTCCCCCACTCGTCCCACTCCTCCCTCTGCTCCCCCGATCCAGATTGGATCGGGCGCTCGACGGCGCCTCTCGCCGCGCCGGCCGCGTCGGCATCGCCCCCGCCTCACTGTTGCCAGACATCCTCCCCGAACCCTCCTCCACGCGGGTCTCCACCACGCCTCGCCGCAGCCACCCGGAGCGCCTCCGCCTCGACCTCCCCGTCGCCGGAGCCCCCACGCCGGACTGCCTCCCATCGCCCCGTCCTCGTCTCCCCCTCGACGGCTCCATCGAGCCACGCCGATCCTCTGCCCGCCAACGCTGGTGAGGGCCTCGCCCTCCCCACTCCCCCCTGTCCCGCCCGCGCCCGCGAGCGTTCGCGCTCGTCGCGCTCACCGCGGCCTTGTACCGCCCGCGCTCGTACGCCGCGCCTATACGCGCTGCACCCGCGGCCACTAGTGAACCCATGCGCGCTCGCTCGCGCGGGGCGCGCCCACAGCTGCTTGCTTCCAGCCAACCGCGCCCAGCCGCTTCCGTCGTTGACCGTCGCTGCTGCCGCCGCACTTCGCCCCGTCGCGTTCCTCTTGCGTCTACTCGCCTACGGCTGCTGCTTGCTGCTCGCGCCGCCGAGTCCGCACCACCGAGCCACCCCGCCTAGCCGCGCTGTTGTGACCGATGCGCTGCCTGCGCCCCACCACCGCCTACCTCTACCGCCGGCCCGCGCCCACCCAAGCCGCCGCAGGCCACCGACCCCCCCTGCTCCGTCGCCCTGCCGTGGCCGCCGACGCCCAACCGGGTGCACCCCTGCCGGTCGCACCCGCAGCGCGTGAGACCCGCGCCCATAGCGCCCGCCCCGTTAAGGCCCTTGGAGCCTATGACAAAGGGGCCCTGCCTCAGAACATTTTTCTATAAAAAATAATAAATAAAAAAAGAATTAATAAAATTAGCAATTATTAATTAATTAATTAGTGAACTGATTAAGTTAATTAATCATGTTTAATTAATCTAATTAACTAGTTAGTTTAATTAAACAGTTATTAGATTAGCTAAATACTAATTAACCAAAACAGAGTATGACATGCGGGACCCACGCGTCAGTTTGACCCAGTCAACCCCTGGTGACTGCTGACATCAGCATGACATCATGCTGATGTCATAAATAAATTTTCGAATTGATTTAAATAATTAATTAAATTCCAGAAATTAATAAAATCTTTAGAAAATCATATCTTTTAATCCGTAACTTGGACTAAATTATTTTCAACATGAAAGTTTCTCAGAACGACGAGACGAACCTGAATACGCAGCCTGTTCGTACGCCACACACCCCTAACATATCAAACTCGCAACTTTCCCCCTCCGGCTTCACTGCCCGAAAACACGAAACACCGGGGATACTTTCCCGGATGTTTCCCCCCTTCCTCGGTATCACCTCATACCGCGTTAGGGCACCTCTAGCACCGATACTTGTCATGTCATGCATCGCTATGCATCTGCTTGCTTAAATATTTATTGTTTCTTCCCCCTCTTCTCTCGCTAGAAACCGAGACCGACGCCGCTGCTACCCAGTACGACTACGGAGTTGACGACCCCTCTCTCTTGCCAGAGCAACCAAGCAAGCCCCCCCTTGATCACCAGATATCGCCTACTCTTCTCTATACTACTTGCATTAGAGCAGTGTAGCATGTTACTGCTTTCAGTTAATCCTATTCTGATGCATAGCCTGTCATTGTTGCTACAGTTGTTACCCTTACCTGCTATCCTACTGCTTAGTATAGGATGCTAGTGTTCCATCAGTGGCCATACACTCTTGTCCGTCTGCCATGCTATACTACTGGGCCGTGATCACTTCGGGAGGTGATCACGGGCATATGCTATATACTTTACACTGTTACATTACCTGTGATACTGTTCGGAGATGGGGGCTGAAGGGGCAGGTGGTTCCATCCAGGTAGTGGTGGGCCTGGGTTCCTGACGACCCCCGACTGTTACCTTGTGGCGGAGCGACAAGGAAGGTTTGAGACCACCTAGGAGAGAGGTGGGCCTGGCCCTGGTCGACGTTCGCGGATACTTAACACGCTTAACGAGATCTTGGTATTTGATCTGAGTCTGGCCATTTGGTCTGTACGCACTAACCAACTACGTGGGAAAGTTATGGGCACTCGACGTCGTGGTATCAGCCGAAGCCTTCGTGACATCAGCGACTGCGTGGCGCGCGCCGGATTGGACTGGAACGCCTGCTAGGCTAGGTCTGCTTCCGGCCGCGTTCGCAACGTGCAGGTGTGCTAAGGGCGATGGGCCCAGACCCCTGTGCGCTTAGGTTTAGACCGGCGTGCTGACCTCTTTGTTGTGCCTAGGTGGGTCTGCGACGTGTTGATCTTCCGCGGCCAGGCATGACCCAGAAAAGTGTGTCCGACCAAATGGGATCGAGCGTTTTGGGTTATATGGTGCACCCCTGCAAGGAAGTTTATCTATTCGAATAGCTGTGTCCCTCGGTAACAGGACGACCCGGAGTTGTACCTTGACCTTATGACAACTAGAACCGGATACTTGATAAAACACACCCTTCCAAGTGCCAGATACAGCCCGGTGATTGCTCTCTAACAGGGCGACGAGGAGGGGATGGCCGGGTAGGATTATGCTATGCGATGCTACTTGGAGGAGTTCAGTCTATTCTCTTCTATATGCTGCAAGACGGAGGCTGCCAGAAGCGTAGTCTTCGACAGGATTAGCTATCCCCCTCTTATTCTGGCATTCTACAGTTCAGTCCACTGATATGGCCCTTTACACATATACCCATGCATATGTAGTGTAGCTCCTTGCTTGCGAGTACTTTGGATGAGTACTCACGGTTGCCTTGTTTCCCCTTTTCCCCCTTTCTCTACCCGATGGCTGCGACCACACGATGGAGCCCAGGATCCAGACGCCACCGTCGGCGATGACTCCTTCTACACTGGAGGTGCCTACTACTACGTGCATCCCGCTGACGACGACCAGGAGTAGTTAGGAGGATCCCAGGCAGGAGGCCTGCGCCTCTTTCGATCTGTATCCCAGTTTGTGCTAGCCATCTTATGGCAACTTGTTTAACTTATGTTTGTACTCAGATATTGTTGCTTCCGCTAACTCGTCTATGATCGAGCACTTGTATTCGAGCCCTCGAGGCCCCTGGCTTGGAATATGATGCTTGTATGAATTATTTTATTTGTTGAGTTGTGTTGTGATATCTTCCCGTGAGTCCCTGATCTTGATCGTACACGTTTGCGTGCATGATTAGTGTACGATTGAATCGGGGGCGTCACAAGTTGGTCTCAGAGCCGACTGCCTGTAGGAATCCCCCTTCCACACTCCTTGGCCGAAGTTGAGTCTAGACATTGCAAAACTTTTTACTAACATGGATGTGTGGCTTACGGGCCCACGTCGCCATTGGGTGGTATTAGGATCTTTTACTCCTTGTCTATACTCTGGGTCTCTGATCTCTCTTCTATTCGGGTTAAACGATTTTTACTAAAATCTAACTTTTGGTTCTCGAAAATACTTTCTCCCGGCGAGCCCCTCATTTCAGATGATCGCCTGATGCACTAGAAGATTCCGAAGTTACTCTACGATGTTCTCTCGAGTCTTTGTGACATCGCATTTGCGATTTCCTTCCACCGTCAACCCCTATGAAAACTGCATACACTTGCCATTCATACAATCATTCCCCGTTGATCTTGTTTTTACAAGATGTCCCGAAATACTCTCTGTTGTTCCGAGAATCCTTTGAGCTTAGTGTCTTGCTGTACTTTGTCACCTGAATACCCCTACGGATAATTCTCGCACTTACCGAGTATCCGCTCATCCCCAGTTGATTCAGGTATTTCACAAAAGTTTTTGTAATACCGTTCGTTCTTCTGAAAATCCTCAACAACCTAATGCTCTTGAAATTCTTGCTTGCTAGCATTATGATTAATCCAATAAGTCTGGTAATCTTATTGGCATCCTTTGTCATTATCATTAGAGTCTATTGATTCGATATGTTGCGGATGCTTGCAATCCTCAGGATTTATCCTTCCGGCTCAGACATCATTTTAAACATGAGCTGGTTCTTGACCAATCGGATTGCCATCGATTGTACTCCTAAGCATACGCAACTTATCCATCCTTAATCAGAGTGTTTGCTTCTGATCCCTTGGTCGGGAATCATAATTCTTTTGCATTTGAGCTTTGAATTAGTCAGTTGTTTCTATAGTCTGATCTCCTTGCATTGTTTCTTCCTCTGGTTGAGTACCGATGCTCACATCAGATCCTTGGAGGACCACCGGATCCTTTGTTGGATTTTATCTGATAGCGTCCTTCATATTCAATTCCTTTGGAAGTTCTTTCTCCATTGGTAAATCCTATCCTCTGATTGACCAACCATGCTCTGCTTTCGAGCTTGTGGTATTAACCATTGAAGCTTGTGGTATGTATTTCCACGATACCCTGACGGGTTGAACCTATGCCTTCCTTAATATGTGTGAACTCGAAAGTTTTCACGAGTCATACTCTTCTGGTACTTTGCCAGATAAAATTTCAACAATACAACTTCATCAAACACGAGAAGTGAATGAAAGGTTATACATTGAAGAAGTGGGAGTTGACCTTGAAATTTGTGTTCATGCCCATGGACACGATGTAGATCTTATCGTGAAAGCTTCCCTTAAATTAATTATTCCCCGGGTATAAGTTCATCTTATATCTGGGATCTGGCCTTTGCAAGCGTGGTTCCGACCATGTTCTCCTTTAAATACCATTTCTCGTGCAAGTTTAAGCACTTGTCTTCTGTAGAGCAATACCTCGGACCAACCTCTACTTTGATATGTCGTCGAGTATTACCCCCTGGTATCTCGAGCTACATTCTCGCCGATTCCAGTGCCCCCCCAGGATATGAGTTAATAGTCACTCGAGGACACCGATAGGTGGATCGATTCCGCACTCCGATTCGATAACTCTAAGTAATGTTTGTTGCTTACGAGTTTAATAATCCTTCAAGTCATTCCTAGCCTGATCGGCTATATTATTATCGTGCTAAATTCTAGCTGTGCTACCTGGCCCTTCTCCCCGTAGCAAAATTTTTGACCATGAGCTAAGCTTACGTCCATCTTCCTCGTCATATCATTTCACCTCGGACAACAACCTCGGTTTCGAGTTTGTGTCGTATCCGTGGTTCCAATAACCTTTCACTTCATCATTCCTTTGACTTGATGTCATCGCCGATCGATTACATCTTCATGGGATCTCTTAACAATTGTGTCGTGATCATCATCAGCATTCCGAGCTCTTCCAAGATATCAATCGAATTCATGATGAGAAATACCATCCTTGCCCCTCGATGATTTGTGTAATCATCGACAACATTCTTACCTTCCCCCAACACAAACTTGTTCGTGTTTTGTGTTATACCTTGCTATCCAACATTTGTTCTCCTTTACCTTGGAGTATTACCATCTTTTATGTCAAGAATGTCGTGAGAATTTTACCGCCTCTTGAGAATTCTTGATACAAGTGATGCTTCTCACCATCACCATTCCTTCTTGGTCCATGTGTTATTTATAACCGGAATGCCGAAAAATGAACTATGATTTGTAAATTCAAAACTTCTAGCAGCCCTATTGCTTGTAAGTTACGAATGATAGTTTCTTCCTTCATATGTTGATTATTGTCTCATCATTCTAACATTGATCGTGTTAGTTAGTCCATATTTTGGATGCACTTTTCGATCAATGTTTAATTGTGTATGCTTTCCTCTAGCACACCATTATATCATTTGATTTGACAAATGTTATCTCCTTGTTCACATGACTGTGGAAAGCCATCTTTTTGGAAATCTTGACGAAATGTTGCTGAATCCATCAGCCACCTCCTCCTCATCTCCTTTGTTTAATAATGAACCCTTGTTCGGAACTCACTTCCATAGTTCATTTCCCGAGAATCATATAATGCCACCTCGTCAATTGTGTTGCACCTCTTCTTATCGGGCATCCCGACACCAATTAGATCTGAACCTCAATCAGATATGATGGTGGGAACATATTTCCAAGAGTAATAACAATGGTCTTTATATGACCCGGTAAGGTGATGTCATGCCTAGTACACCTGGCCGGAGGACCTAGTGTTATAGTTTCCTTCTTAACAAGGTTAACCATTTTTTCTTTCTGTGAGGAAATTGAATGCCTTGTTTAATAAGTTTATCCTGATGGATCCTTTGTGTATCCAAAGTCCGACCTTTGCTTGAAGACCTTGTCAATGCTATCTCGAAGCATGTCTGTAGTGCTCCTATTTTCAACAAGAACATTTGAAGCCCAATGCTAAATGTAACTTGCTCAATTATCCAACACCGTTGCATGGGTAATGTCATGAAATTTCTCTCCCCTTTCCTAAAGAGTTTTCTACATTATATCCTGCCAAGGATATCATGCTCTGCTTGTCCTTGGGAAGGATATACCCCTGATATATGTGTTTGGACACATTTTCCTTTCCATTATTTGGTTTAACCTTTCTTGTGGTCTATATGATCTAAGCAATAATATTCTCCTGCTTATGTATATACCTCGGTGTACAATTCTGTCAGCAAGACACTGTTACAATTGTTGATGACATTTCGGTAGCCACCGATGGACGAGAACCTTGCCTATTGACCCGCCTCGTTCAACGAGCAGGAAAATGGTTCTCTTCGTCCCTCGCCCTTGGTATCGATGTTGTTGCCGACATAACTGGTAGGCTACCCTCTGACATGCCTTATTTACATGATCGTGCAAGGCGTCACCGCCCTTCCTACTTTTAACCCACATGGTGGGCCCATAACCCACAGTTCCACAGGATAGAAACCTGACTCTCCTGCACCCCCTCTTCCCAAGGTTGTTCCTCGCATGTGGCCTCGTATGTAATTCACGAGCCACCTTCCGAGAGATCATCAAATCTGTTACCGGACGCAATACTTATTCCCGATTGTTTGAGCCCCTTTCAAGCCCTGTTTCAGGCATCGAACGGTTGCCTTCTCGCTCGAAACTTCCCATGAAACCTCATTACTTTGCTCTTGATATTTTCTTAAGTTTCAATATGAGAGTTACTTTTCGCCACCTTCCCTGATGTTATCGACCAGATAGTCAACCTTGTCGAGGTCCGTTTCTCCCGGAATACCCCCCTTATTCTGTCGTAAGTACGATGGGGATCCTGAAGAAAGGATGTCGACTTCATCTTGATGACCTGAAGCAGAAAAATGAAGACATCAATATAATGGATCGACCACTTCGAGAAGAGCAACTAAGACCAAGAACACTTGCAAGAATTTCATAACCAGAACCCCCCTTACGCCTCTTAAATCTCGGGACGAGATTTTTTGTAGTGGAGGAGAATTGTGACGCCCGGATAATTAGGCTACAGTAAAACTTCGCTAATGATGCCACGTCACCCCGTTTATTGTTGGTATTTGCGTGTTAGTTCAAACACTTTAAATTCAAATTTAAATTTAGCAAACAGTCAAAGTTTTCAAAACATTAAAACAAAATGTTCGGTGTCTGACAAATATTGCTATGGTAATTATAGTGATGAAAACATAATTTTACAAAGTGCCTAAATACTCTAAACATTAATGTCATAAATCCATTTTCGAATTAATTTAAATAATTAATTAAATTCTAGAAATTAATAAAATCTTTAGAAAATCATATCTTTTATTCCGTAACTCGGATTAAATTATTTTCAACATGAAAGTTTCTCAGAACGACGAGACAACCCGGATATGCAGCCCGTTCGTCCGCCACGCACCCCTAACATATCAAACTCGCAACTTTCCCCCTCTGGCTTCACTGCCCGAAAACGCGAAACACCGGGGATACTTTCCCGGATGTTTCCCCCCTTCACCGGTATCACCTCATACCGCATTAGGGCACCTCTAGCACCGATACTTGTCATGTCATGCATCGCTATGCATCTGCTTGCTTAAATATTTATTGTTTCTTCCCCCTCTTCTCTCGCTAGATACCGAGACCGACGCCGCTGCTACCCAGTACGACTACGGAGTTGACGACCCCTCTCTCTTGCCAGAGCAACCAGGCAAGCCCCCCCTTGATCACCAGATATCACCTACTCTTCTCTATACTGCTTGCATTAGAGTAGTGTAGCATGTTACTGCTTTCGGTTAATCCTATTCTGATGCATAGCCTGTAATTGTTGCTACAGTTGTTACCCTTACCTGCTATCCTACTGCTTAGTATAGGATGCTAGTGTTCCATCAGTGGCCATACACTCTTGTCCGTCTGCCATGCTATACTACTGGGCCGTGATCACTTCGGGAGGTGATCACGGGCATATGCTATGTACTTTACACTTTTACATTACCTGTGATACTGTTCGGAGATGGGGGCTGAAGGGGCAGGTGGTTCCATCCAGGTAGTGGTGGGCCTGGGTTCCTGACGGACCCCAACTGTTACCTTGTGGCGGAGCGACAGGGCAGGTTTGAGACCACCTAGGAGAGATGTGGGCCAGGCCCTGGTCGGCGTTCGCGGATACTTAACACGCTTAACGAGATCTTGGTATTTGATCTGAGTCTGCCCATTTGGTCTATACGCACTAACCAACTACGTGGGAAAGTTATGGGCACTCGACGTCGTGGTATCAGCTGAAGCCTTCGTGACGTCAGCGACTGAGTGGCGCGCGCCGGATTGGACCGGAATGCCTGCTAGGTTAGGTCTGCTTCCGGCCGCGTTCGCAACGTGCAGGTGTGCTAAGGGCGATGGGTCCAGACCCCTGTGCGCTTAGGTTTAGACCGGCGTGCTGACCTCTCTGTTGTGCCTAGGTGGGGCTGCGACGTGTTGATCTTCCACGGCCGGGCATGACCCAGAAAAGTGTGTCCGGCTAAATGGGATCGAGCGTGTTGGGTTATGTGGTGCACCCCTGCAGGGAAGTTTATCTATTCGAATAGCCGTGTCCCTCGGTAACAGGACGACCCGGAGTTGTACCTTGACCTTATGACAACTAGAACGGGATACTTAATAAAACACACCCTTCCAACTGCCAGATACAGCCCGGTGATTGCTCTCTAACAGGGCGACGAGGAGGGGATCGCCGGGTAGGATTATGCTATGCGATGCTACTTGGAGGGCTTCGGTCTATTCTCTTCTATATGCTGCAAGACGGAGGCTGCCAGAAGCGTAGTCTTCGACAGGATTAGCTATCCCCCTCTTATTCTAGCATTCTGCAGTTCAATCCACCGATATGGCCCTTTACACATATACCCATGCATATGTAGTGTAGCTCCTTGCTTGCGAGTACTTTGGATGAGTACTCACGGTTGCCTTGTTTCCCCTTTTCCCCCTTTCTCTACCCGATTGCTGCGACCAGCTGATGGAGCCCAGGATCCAGACGCCACCGTCGGCGACGACTCCTTCTACACTGGAGGTGCCTACTACTACGTGCAGCCCGCTGACAACGACCAGGAGTAGTTAGGAGGATCCCAGGCAGGAGGCCTGTGCCTCTTTTGATCTGTATCCCAGTTTGTGCTAGCCATGTTGTGGCAACTTGTTTAACTTATGTCTGTACTCAGATATTGTTGCTTCCGCTGACTCGTCTATGATCGAGCACTTGTATTCGAGCCCTCGAGGCCCCTGGCTTGTAATATGATGCTTGTATGACTTATTTTATTTGTAGAGTTGTGTTGTGATATCTTCCCGCGAGTCCCTGATCTTGATCGTACACGTTTGCGTGCATGATTAGTGTACGATTGAATCGGGGGCGTCACAATAAAGCCCAATATTGTCCAAAACAGTAGATAATATAGCATGGAGCAATAAAAAATTATAGATACATTGGAGACGTATCAATGCTCAACGCAAACACCAAATAACATTTATTTTAGGTTCAACACTAATCCCTAAGGTAAATGGAGTGTGCGATGGTGATCTTATCAACCTTGGAATCACTTCCAACTCACATCATCACCTCGCCCTTAACTAGTCTCTGTTTATTTTGCAACTTCCGTTTTGAGTTACTACTCTTAGCAACTGAACCAGTATGAAATACCGATGGGTTGCTATAAACACTAGTAAGTACACATCAATAACATGTATATCAAATATACCTTTGTTCACTTTGCCATCCTTCTTATCCGCCAAGTATCTAGGGTAGTTCCACTTCCAGTGACCATTTCCTTTGCAGTAGAAGCACTCAGTTTCAGGCTTGGGTCTATCTTTGGGCTTCTTCATGGGAGTGGCAACTTGCTTGCCATTCTTCTTGAAGTTCCCTTTCTTTCCCTTGCCCTTTTACTTGAAACTAGTGGTTTTGTCAACCATCAACATTTGATGCTTTTCTTGATTTCTACCTTTATCGATTTCAGCATCACGAATAGCTCGGGAAGCGTTTTCGTCATCCCTTGCATATTATAGTTCATCATGAAGTTCCAGTAACTTGGTGATAGTGACTAGAGAACTTTGTCAATCACTATTTTATGATTTTATCTGGAAGATTAACTCCCACTTGATTCAAGCGATTGTAGTACTCAGACAATCTGAGCACATGCTCACTTGTTGAGCTATTCTCCTCCATCTTGTAGGCAAAGTACTTGTCAGAGGTATCATACCTCTCGACTCGGGCATGAGTCTGAAATACCAATTTCATCTCTTGGAACATCTTATATGCTCCGTGGCATTCAAAACATTTTTCAAGTCCTGGTTCTAAGCCGTAAATCATGGAGCACTAAACTATCAAGTAGTTATCATACCGAGCTTGCCAAACATTCACAACGTCTGCATCTGCTCCTGCAATAGGTTCGTCACCTAGCGGTGCATCAAGGACATAATTCTTCTGTGCAGCAATGAGGACAATCCTCAGATCACGGACCTAGTCCACATCATTGCTACTATCATCTTTTAACATAGTTTTTTCTAGGAACATATCAAAAATAAACGGGGAGCTACATCGCGAGCTATTGATCTACAACATAGTTATGCAAATACTATAAGGATTAAGTTCATGATAAATTAAGTTCAATTAATCATATTACTTAAGAACTCCCACTTAGATAGACATCCCTCTAGTCATCTAAATGATCACGTGATCCATATCAACTAAACCATGTCTGATCATCACGTGAGATGGAGTAGTTTTCAATGGTGAACATCACTATGTTGATCATATATACTATATGATTCACGCTCGACCTTTCGGTCTCAGTGTTCCGAGGCCATATTTGCGTATGCTAGGCTCGTCAAGTTTAACTCGAGTATTCTGCGTGTGCAAAATTAGCTTGCACCCGTTGTATGTGAACGTAGAGCTTATCACACCCGATCATCACGTGGCGTCTCAGCACGAAGGAGTGTTGCAACGGTGCATACTCAGGGAGAACACTTAGACCTTGAAGTTTAGTGAGAGATCATCTTATAATGCTACCGCCGTAGTAAGAAAAATAAGATGCATAAAAGGATAAACATTACATGCAATCAAATAAGTGATATGATATGACCATCATCATCCTGTGCCTTTGATCTCCATCTCCAAAGCACCGTCAGGATCACTATCATCACCGGCTTGACACCTTGATCTCCATCGAAGCATCGTTGTCTTCTTGCCAATTATTGCTTCTACGACTATCGCTACTGCTTAGTGATAAAGTAAAGCAATTACATGGCGATTGCATTTCATACAATAAAGTGACAACCATATGGCTCCTGCCAGTTTTTGATAAATGTTACAAAACATGATCATCTCATACAACAAATTATATATCATCACGTCTTGACCATATCACATCACAGCAAGCCCTGCAAAAACAAGTTAGACGTCCTCTACTTTGTTGTTGCAAGTTTTACGTGGCTTCTACAGGCTTCTAGCAAGAGCCGTTCTTATCTACGCATCAAAACCACAATGATTTTTCGTCAAGTGTGCTGTTTTAACCTTCAACAAGGACCGGGCGTAGTCAAACTCGATTCAACTAAAGTTGGAGAAACAGACACCCACTAGCCACCTGTGTGCGAAGCACGGCGGTAGAACCAGTCTCATGAATGCGGTCATGTAATGTCGGTCTGGGCCGCTTCATCCAACAATACCGCCGAATCAAAGTATGACATGCTGGTAAGCAGTATGACTATTATCGCCCACAACTCTTTGTGTTCAACTCGTGCATATAACATCTACGCATAGACCTGGCGCGGATGCCACTGTTGGGGAACATAGTATTTCAAAAATTTGCCTACGATCCCGTAAGATCTATCTAGGAGAAGCATAGCAATGAGCGGGGAGAGTGTGTCTACGTACCCTCGTAGACCGAAAGCTGAAGCGTTTAGTAACGCGGTTGATGTAGTCGAACATCTTCGCGATCCAACCGATCCAAGTACCGAATGCACGGCACCTCCGCGATCTGCACACGTTCAGCTCGGTGACATCCCTCGAACTCTTGATCCAGTTGAGGCCGAGGGAGAGTTTCGTCAGCACGATGGCGTGGTGACGTTGATGATGAAGTTACCGGCGCAGGGCTTCGCCTAAGCACTACGACGATATGACCAAGGTGTTGAACTGTGGAGGGGGGCACCGCACACGGCTAAGAGATTGTCTATCGTCTCTTTGGGGTGCCTGTCAAAATCAGCGGATCTCGGGTAGGGGGTCCCGAACTGTGCGTCTAAGGTCGATGGTAATAGGAGACAGGGGACACGATGTTTACCCAGGTTCGGGCCCTCTCTATGGAGGTAATACCCTACTTCCTGCTTGATTGATCTTGATGAATATGAGTATTACAAGAGTTGATCTACCACGAGATCGTAATGGCTAAACCCTAGAAGTCTAGCCTGTATGACTATGGTAATGAGTCTCTCTTTCCGGACTAAGTCCTCTGGTTTATATAGAGACCGGGAGGATCTAGGGTTACACAAGGTCGGTTACAAAGGAAAGGAATCTACAAATTCGGTCGCCAAGCTTGCCTTCCACGCCAAGGAGAGTCCCATCCGGACATGGGTGCAGTATTCGGTCTTCAGATCTTCAGAGCCCATCAGTCCGGCCCATGGCTAACAGGCCGGACGTCCGAGGACCCCCTAGTCCTGGATTCCCTCAGTAGCCCCTGAACCTAGCTTTAATGACGAGGAGTCCAGCGTGCATATTTGTCTTCGACATTGCAAGGCGGGTTCCCTTCTTTCCGAACCCCAAGATAGTCTCCAGACGCGATGATTGTATCCGGACCTGTCACTCACACCACACACAACCGCAGAGAGAATATAATACTCCATGAGTCCAATCCGCTGACAACTTTTTACAACATGACATCACGTTCACCCGGTCATAAGTTCGGACCGTTTTGTGTCTGCCGTTCCACGTTTCGAGACACGGTTGCCATTGGCAAGTATTGTCGAAGCAGAGATTGTGTCCCCTTATTGCGGGATTCTCATCAATACGGGTATGGGTAACCCAACCGTGTTGTTTACACAACCCTTGGGAATAGGCGAGTTTTAAGGCGAGTGAGGAGGCGCTTGGCATTCGCGACCCTTTATAAGGGGATAAGTATTCCTCCTTCTTCTCCCACGCCTTCTCTCTTCCTCCGCCCTTCCACTCTTGAGCTCCACCGCCCAAGTTCTCATCTTCTCCCCATTCAAGCTAGCACTCAACCATGCCCAGATCCGGAGGCCAAGGCAAGTGGATGGTCTCCTCCGTCAAGGAGAAGGACATTACTGAGCTTCGGGCGGCCGGGTACTTAGCGAAGGAGATCGCCCACCGTCTTCCGTCCCAGGGACAAGCTGTCCCCACGCCGAAGCCCAACGAGAGGGTGGTATTCATCCCTCATTTCTTCCGCGGGCTAGGGCTTCCACTCCACCCTTTTGTCCGCGGCCTGATGTACAATTACGGGATAGACTTCCATGATCTATCCCCGAACTCCTTTCTCAACATCTCGGCGTTCATCGTCGTGTGTGAGGCGTTCCTCCGCATCGAACCTCACTTCGGGTTGTGGCTCAAAACTTCAATGTGAAGCCGAAGGTGGTAGATGGCCAACACGCGGAGTGCGGAGGGGCCATGGTGAGCAAGCTGCCCAATGTCTCCTGGCCGAAAGGCACTTTCATGGAGACTGTCACGGAATGAAAGAAACAATGGTTCTACATCACATAACCCCGCGGCACCAACTGGGCCGCAACCGCCGAATTCAACTCCGGTGCTCCAACGCGGCTCACCTCCTGGGTCGAGAAGAGCCCGAACTGGTGTTCGTCAGACGAGCTGATAGCGCTGCAGACGCATGTTCAAAGCATGATGGACAGGAATGTCAAACTCGTTGATATAATCCAGGTGATGCTAGTTCGCCGGATCCTCCCGTGCCAAAGCCGAAGCCTCCCGCTATGGAAATTCAATCCGAAGAAGTACCATACCCTGAAGAGGCTCTTCAAGACCACTCACGAAGATGCCTGGAAATTGCTATTCAAGGGAAACGAGACACCGCTAGCCACAAATACGGACCGTGGGCACGACATTAACCACCCCACCAGCGAGGTGAGTTTACAACATGTCCTCTACTTGTCTGCTTTAAGGAAGATATCCGAACTTTTACTGTCATTGCTTTTTCAGGAATGGATGAAGAGGGCGAAGTGGATCCAGTGTCCGGCTCTGCTGCCTGAAGAACCAGTCATCCCGCGTTTAGCGAAGATGCTGGTGCTGGCGCCCTATAAGGCGCCGGAGAAGAAGGCCAAGAAGAAGGCCAAGGGGACCAAAGGTGGCCCCGTCGCAAGGGCACTTCGGACGTGACGTCCGAAGATGAAGAGACCCGTTCCTCCGTCCCTGAGGACGAGGAGGAGGAGGAGGAGGAGGAGATACCTCCCCGCGATGAGGGGAGGGAGAAGAGGGTGGCCTCCACGAATCTAGAGGTGGGTACGCCCAAGAAGAGGAAGGGCTCCCTTGCGGATAACTCCCTATGGGATGTCGACAGTAGTCCGGAGCGCTGCTCCCGCGCTAAGCCTGAGGCCGCATCGTAAGTACTACGATTCATGCATATCCATATATCCAACCTCTTCTCCTCATTGTATTAACATGGCTAGTTGTGTTATTTCAGTCCGGCCCACGACAGCTTCCAGCGATCCTCGTCAGGAGGTTCGCTGGACTCCAAGGAGATGGCCAACATGTCATGTCGACCGCACATTCTCCCAAGGCCATAGACGACACCGAGGTGTTGTCCCGAAGGACCGTTCCAGGCCGAGGAGAGGCTCCAGACACTGTCAAGGGGGCGCTAAAGGGCGAAACCTCTGCCACCGGACACACGGGGGAGCAAATCCCCACGGAGACTGGCGAGGATGCCCGTATTTAGTTTGGCCCTCAGCCAAATATGGTTATGGAGACCCATACGGCTCCGGAATCCGGCGAGCGACCTCCTTTGAAAGAGGAGGGTGCGCCCATTCTGCCGGTTGGCCCTGTCCAACCAGGAGCGCCGGATAATCTAGTGGAAGCGCTTCGAGGCGCCTCCATTGTGGACGAGCATCGTATCCTTATGGGTACGGTGATTGAGAGGGTCTAGTCTGCCAAGAGCGGACTGACCAAAGCCTGCAGCAGCCTGCTGACAGGCTTTGAGGTAAGTGACGTAAAAATCCCGATATAGTCAGTAGCCTCTGAGACACTGTCTGGTGTTCAGAAAGAAAAGCCGGACAGGGGGTCAATCCTTCATTGTAGGCAACTAATCCGAATTTGTCGTGAATGAATATGCAGGCGTCGGTGCTGTCCGCGACCTCACATGCTGCCGAACTCTCCGAACTTAAGCAGAGACTGGAGAAGGCCGAGGAGGAGCTCGGCCAGGTGAAGAGGCAGCTCCAGGAGAATCAATGTATGTAATAACCCAAGAAGTATTCAGAAAGATTGGGATGTTATATATTGACCGAAGTGTCTTGATATAAATAGGAGCAACGACCGAGGTCGAGGCCCTGAAAAATACCCTGGGCAAAGCCGAGGGGAAGGTAGTCAAGGAGCAGGTTGCCCGTAAGAAGCTCAAGGCCCGGGTCAACGAGGTCCAACAGGAGCTCCATGACGCGGTGAAGAAGTGCAAGACCTTGGAGTGTGATGCGTCGGCTAAAGAGGCCGAACTTTCCAAGGCTCGTTAGAACACGGAGATGGCGCGGAATGAGGCCCAGGGCGCCCTCCAAGAGATCCAAGAGGCGAGGAAGATCGCGGCGGGTAAGCCATTCAGTATGCAAAGCAAATATGCGAAGAGGAAGTATCTTTTACTAACCCGGATTCGGAGTTTTCCAAGGGCTTTTGCTGATCTGCCGCGAAGTGTGTCCGACACCACGGAGTTCTTCCGAGCCGAAGAAGGGAGCTCCACGGAGAAGCTGTTCTAGTAGCAATATCTTGCGCCAGAGCATCCTGTGCCCTGCACCGATCAGCTGAAACAACTGGTGGAGCTGCATAGGGTGGCCGAACTAGCCATGAAGGATTTAATAATCCGGCTATGGCCAGCCGAAGCCATGCCCGACAGCTACTTCGGACTCGTGTGGCGGATGGTGAATGCATGTCCTCGGCTAGACGTCGTCAAGCGATCGGTCTGCATTGAAGGTGCGCGTATGGCCTTCGCCTGTTACAAGATGTGGCGGGCGAAGATGAACGCCGTCGAGCTGGCCGGGGGGCCACCGGAGGGCAAGGAGCACCGCACACCCGAGGGCTATTTTGCGGATGTCTTGGAGGGGTCTCGCATTGTGGCAGCGCAATGTGGGAAGGACATTATTTTTGAATGGATACATTCATGTTGTCTTTGCCTTGTATGATGAAACAAAGTGGGTTTGTAATATAATGATTGTTATGTTTTTAATTTTACCTCCTGTGCGGCCGTGTTGAATGAAATCTGAGGGTTGGCCAGTCGTCGGCTTCTGCCCCTACGTAGGTAGTACGAAGGTGTTCGGGATGGAATCTAAACAATCTTGATCCAATTATATGGTCCTTGAAGGAGTTGTTTAGCGCAACGAACCAGACAACCATACTATTTGGCTTTAACGCCCTCACTTAGCATAGGAGTTCGACAATAAAAACATGGACGCAGCCCCTAGTTTCTGAACGAGAGTGCTATAAGCGTCTGATCGGGAAGTACCGATCCTTCGCGTAACGCGGAAGAAATCTCCAACGATTTGCAACCTCCGAACAGCTGACCGGCTCTCGCCGCATCATGACAGTCACTTTTCGGCTTTCTCTACTGAGGTGCTCCTTTGGATAAACCAGGGCAAAATCGCAGTAGTTCTCCCTTTACTACCTTAGCCGATATAATGGAACATAAGGTAGCAAGCACAGGAGCCGGGCAACCCAACTATTGACCAAAGACATGATTCGGAGCCAATGCATATAGTGCTAAATTCGGGGTAGCGAACTATACTGTAAAAAGTGTTCAGACTTTGTTGCCATAGTGCGGGGCGCTATGAAGCCCCTGGCAAAGTGAAACGTACCATAGTGTATGGGTGCTATCTGATAAGCTTATTAATAGTAAAAAAGGAAAACAGAAAAGGAGCAAAAGCAATAAGCAGGGGCCCTAAAATTTGGGCCGCAAACTGTTTCCATTATGATTTGATTAATACGTCAAAGCGCATTGGTACAAGTAGTGTGATAGGCAATGGGCTATTTGACATGCCACGACCAAGGGAGAGCTGCGCGTGGGACCCTGGAGACAGGTAGAGTGGTTGTTTAAGAAACCACTTAGAAATTCCCCTCTATGTCCGAGCTGACTGCCGGCTTGGTGTATTTGTCCTTTGAAAGGACCCGGGATCAAGTTGTCAGGGAAGGCTTCTGGAAAAGAAACATGAAAAGCAAAAAAGAGACAGTGAAAGTATATGTGTCCAGGAGCGGTCAAGCCGTACCGTGGATCACAAGCTAGTTGTGCCTCCGTCGATGCCCATGGGATTTCAAGTGCGTAATTATGCACGCGTGGTACGAATGCCACTACCTGATCGGGGCGGGGACGGAGGCCAAATTGCTAATCGAGCTCCTGATGAGTTGAGCTGTCCTATTGCAGCGTGGTCCAGACCCTCTTTACGATGTCCAGGGGCTCGGCAGCCGGATTACGGTTCTGCTTGAGAAGGCCGCTCTATACTTCTACTGCTAGGGCGGCGGTGTGCTCCTCTGTACGGAGGGAGCGTTCCATGTTTCCGTTTACTGTTATGCCGCTGCGTGGATCGGGCATCTTGAGCTTAAGATAAGTATAGTGCGGCACCGCGTTAAACCGAGCAAATACAGTCCGTCCGAGCAGTGCGTGATAACCACTGCAAAATGGGACGATGTCGAAGATTAACTCTTTGCTTCGGAAGTTGCCGGGGGATCCGAAGACAACCTCTAGTGTGATTGACCCCGTACAGCGGGCCTCTACACCTGGTATGACTCCTTTGAAGGTAGTCTTTGTTGGCTTGATCCTTGATGGATTAATGCCCATTTTGCGCACTGTGTCTTGATAGAGCAGATTGAGGCTTCTACCACCGTCCATGAGGACTCGCGTTAGGTTGAATCCATCAATGATTGGGTCCAGGACTAGTGCGGCTGATCCGCCATGCCGGATACTATTCGGATGATCCCGACAATCAAAAGTGATCGGGCACGATGACCATGGGTTGAATATTGGGGCGACTGGCTCTATCGCATAAACGTCCCTTAGTGCGCGCTTGCGCTCCCTTTTGGGGATGTGTGTAGCATATATCATGTTCACCGTTTTGACTTGAGGGGGGAACTTCTTCTGCCCCCTGAGTTCGATTGCCGGGGCTCTTCGTCATCGTCCTCACTTTGCGATCCCTTTTCCTTGTTCTCGGCGTTTAACTTGTCGGCCTGTTTGAAGACCCAACAATCCCTGTTGGTATGATTGGCTGGTTTGTCCGGGGTGCCATGTATCTGGCATGGACGATCGAGTATACGGTCCAAGATGGATGGTCCCTGACCGTTCCTTTTATACGGCTTTTTCCGCTGACCGGACTTGGAGCCGCTGAATCCGGCATTAACTGTAGTGTCATCGGTGTTATCACCAGTGCTTCGGCGCTTGTGTCTGTTACGTCGGAGCTTGCCGTTGCTGTTTTTGACCTCGGAGGGGCCCGCCTTGCTGGCTGTGTTTTGGCTACGAGCCAGCCAACTGTCCTCACCCGCGCAAAAGCGGGTCATGAGTGCCGTGAGGGCTGCCATAGATTTGGGCTTTTCTTGGCCGAGATGGCGGGTGAGCCATTCGTCACGGATGCTATGTTTAAAGGCCGCTAGGGCTTCGGTGTTCGGACAGTCAATGATCTGGTTCTTTTTAGTTAGGAATCTAGTCCAGAATTTCCTTGCCGACTCTCCAGGCTATTGGACTATGTGACTTAAGTCATCGGCGTCTGGTGGCCGGACGTATGTACCTTGGAAGTTGTCGAGGAAGGCTTCTTCCAAGTCCTCCCAGCTGCCAATAGGATTTCCAGGCAGGCTGTTTAACCAGTGCCGAGCTGGTCCTTTAAGCTTTAGTGGGAGGTACTTGATAGCGTGGAGGTCATCTCCCTGGGCCATGTGGATGTGGAGGATAAAATCCTCGATCCATACCGCGGGATCAGTTGTCCCATCGTATGATTCGATATTCACGGGTTTGAACCCTTCGGGGAATCAGTGACAAAGAGGGTGTGCGGCGCCTCTGTATCTGGCCGCATTATGCCGTAGCTCCAATGGAGTTCGTCTGCGGTTATCGGCTCGGGTGTGACTAGGTTTGTCACGTCCGAATAGGTAGCCGTCATCACGTGTCGAGGGACGTCCTCGCGATCCATAAATCGATCGGGTATGTCCTGCTCTACTATCCAGGGTCTGCTAGAGGTCGTATGTATGACCCCGAGCTGTTTCGTCTCTATTTTTACGAGGGGGTGGGGCGGGCAGCAGTTCGGCCTGAGTTGCCGCTCTATCCCGACCACGTGGTGGTCGGTCCGCCGCATTGTCCCGTCCGCGTAGTGTTTGATCGGCCGCATTACGCGAGGGAGGTATGGGCTCCGACGCCTCTTCATCGAACTGGGGTAATAGCCTTCGCTTTGCATAACTCTTGGCTGGGAGTCTGAGGCCATATTCTTCGGCTGCCAGGACATTGGTCCATCTGTCGACGAGCAGATCTTGGTCCGCTTGAAGCTGCTGCTGTTTCTTTTTCAGGCTCCTTGCCGTTGCTATTAGCTGGCTCTTGAAGCGCTCCTGCTCGAGACGTTCCTCGGGCATATTGAAATCTTCGTTGCCGAGGCTTTCCTCATCCTCGGAGAGAGGACGGTAATGAAATCTTCGTTGCCGAGGCTTTCCTCATCCTCGGAGAGAGGACGGTAACTACCGTCCTCCGAGTCGTTGGGCCTGGCCTGTTCGTCGGGGCTAGCTTGCCCGTTTTCTTGCTCCTCCTGTTCGGATGTTACCTCAGCAAGGTCTTCATTGTTTTCGGCATCGCCCGGAGTATTATTTTCACTGGTGCCAGCATTGCTGTCTTTGGAACGACGTGACTTAGAGCGGTGCCGAGGACGCTGACATTTTTGCTGTGTCTCAAGAGGTTTATTCTCGACTGGATTTTCTTTGTCATCATCGTTGGTTGTTTTGGGCGTATCCACCATGTACACATCGTATGAAGAAGTGGCCGTCCAGCGTCCAGTATATGGCGGATTTTGGTCTTGCTCTTCCTCGGCATCGTCGTCCATACCGTCGATGTCTTCGGAGCCGTAATCAAGCATGTCGGTTAAATCCTCGACTGTGGCTATGAAGTGGGTGGCGGGTGGGAAGCAAGATTCTCCTTCATCAGCCCCTAGTTCGAACCGAACATAGTTCGGCTGTGAGTCCCCCACCAAGGACAGGCTCTTTAATGAGTTTAGCACATCGCCCAAGGGCGAGTGCTGGAAGATATCTGCGGCGCTGAACTCGAAGATCGATAAACGATCAGGTTCGGCATCCGCGGGCTCACATGGTTCGGAACTTACGCCCAGAGACGAGTCCGGAGTTCCAGTGACATGAGTATTGCGTGAGGTTAAGTCCATGTGCGGCTCCAACGCCGAGGAATCTTTGGCCTCCGTGGTGGGGTTGAGCCTCCAATCCTTGGATGCCGCAACGCGCTCTGGATCTAAGGCCAGAGTGGTCATAGGAGCTATCTCCTGGATGCGGTCTGACGACAGATTTAGGTCATGTTCGTCAAGGTGACCAGGAGCAGTCGCCGCGGTCTCTAATCCGGCGAAGATCAAATCTCCACGGATGTCCGCAACGTAATTCAAGCTCCCAAATATGACCTGATGGCCAGGGGCGTTGAGGGAGTCCTGGATTAGGGGGTGTCCGGATAGCCGGACTATAACCTTTGGCCGGACTGTTGGACTATGAAGATACAAGATTGAAGACTTCGTCCCGTGTCCAGATGGGACTTCCCTTGGCGTGGAAGGCAAGCTTGGCGATACGGATGTGTAGATCTCCTTCCATTGTAACCGACTCTGTGTAACCCTATCCCTCTCTGGTGTCTATATAAACCGGAGGGTTTTAGTCCATAGGACGAACAAACAATCATACCATAGGCTAGATTCTAGGGTTTAGCCTCTCTGGTCTCGTGGTAGATCTACTCTTGTACTACCCATATCATCAATATTAATCAACTAGGAGTAGGGTTTTACCTCCATCGAGAGGGCCCGAACCTGGGTAAAATAAAGTGTCCCTTGTCTCCTGTTACCATCCGCCTAGACGCATAGTTTGGGACCCCCTACCCGAGATCCACCGGTTTTGACACCGACATTGGTGCTTTCATTGAGAGTTCCTCCGTGTCATCACTTTTAGGCCCGATGGCTCCCCCGATCATCAACAACGATGCGGTCCAGGGTGAGACATTTCTCCCCGGACAGATCTTCGTATTCGGCGGCTTTACACTTCGGGCTAATTCGCTTGGCCATCTGGAGCAGATTGAAAGCTATGCCCCTGGCCATCAGGTCAGATTTGGAAGTTTGAATTACACGGCCGACATCCGCGGAGACTTGATCTTCGACGGATTCAAGCCACAGCCAAGCGCGCCGAACAGTGCCCTGGAGGCCGCGCCCGCATCAGCTCCAACCCTTAGCTCGGAGCCGTCTACGCCGATCGAGGACGAGTGGCTAGACACCGCCTCGGGGGCTGCAGCCTCAACGGCGATCGAGCCGAACACCAGCCTTATCCTCTACGAAACCCGTGACTCCAGGGTGCCGAACTCTTTTCCGAACTCCGAACCCTCCGCGCCCTGGCCAATCGAATCCGATTGGGCGCCGATCATGGAATTCACCGCCACGGATATGTTTCAGCACTCGCCCTTCGGCGACATTCTGAATTCACTAAAGTCTCTCTCTTTGTCAGGAGAGCCTTGGCGGGACTATGGCCAACAGGGTTGGGATGCGGACGACGAAGAAATTCGACACCCACCCACCACCCACTTCGTAGCCACTGTCAATGATTTAACCGACATGCTCGACTTTGATTCCGAAGACATCGACGGTATGGACGACGATGTAGGAGACGAACATGAACCAGCGCCTATAGAGCACTGGACAACCACCTCATCCTATGATGTATACATGGTGGACACACCCAAAGGAAACGACGAGGAAGAACGGGATGATGCAACGAAGGGTCGTTCCTCCGAAAAGCAGCCAAAGCGGCGGCGTAAGCGCCGCTCCAAGCCCCGCCCCGATAGAGATAGCGGCCATACAGACCCAGCCACAAAGCAGGCCGAGCCGGCGAATGACGAACATGGCATCGAGCAACTGTCCGAACAAGGCAACTTGGATAAACAAACCGCACAACCCGTCCCCGACGAAGATAACAGTACGGACGACCTTACGCCGGATAAGTTCCTGGAACAGGAAAACCTCCGCAAAAGGCTCGTCGCCACGGCGCGTAGCCTAAAAAAGCAGAAGTGGAAGCTCAAAACTGCAGAAGACGCACTCCGAATCAGATGGAGCAAAGTACTCAACACCGCAGACAAATACGGCGATAGTCGCCACACAAAGAGCTACCCGAAGCGAAAGCTACTGCCCGAATTTGATGAGGAGGCCCTAGAGCCCCCAAAATCAAAAAATAAGGAAGCCACCCGGTTGGATAGATGACCCCATGGCCAACACAGAGCGGCAAATGGCGCCGCACACAAACCAACACGCGATCCACACAAGGATTCGCATCGAAAGGATGGCCCAGCCAGGTCTATCTACGGGCCAAGAAAGCAAGTTCTAGTAAGCAATGTAACGCAACAAATATCCAAACAACACGGCACACCCAAATACAGGGGTGCCGCACATCCCCTCTATTTCACCGATGAGGTGCTAGACCATGAATTTCCAGCGGGATTCAACCCGTAAACATAGAGGCTACGACGGAACAACAGACCCTGGAGTCTGGATTGAGGATTATATCCTCCACATACACATGGCTAGAGGAGACGACCTCCACGCCATAAAATACTTACTCCTCAAGCTCAAAGGGCCAGCCCGGCATTGGCTTAAAGGCCTTCCCGAAAACACCATTGGAAGTTGGGAAGAGCTCGAGGATGCTTTTCGGGCAAATTTTCAAGGGACCTATGTCCGACCTCCGGATGCAGACGATTTAAGCCATATAACTCAACAGCTCAGAGAGTCAGCCTGGAAACTCTAGAACAAATTTCTTACTAAAAAGAACCAGATAGTCGACTGCCCGGACTCCGAAGCCTTAGCAGCTTTCAAACATAGCGTTCGAGACGAATGGCTCGCCAGACACCTCGGCCAAGAAAAGCCAAGGACAATGGCTGCATTAACAAGCCTCATGACCCGCTTTTGCGCGGGAGAGGACAGCGGGTTGGCGAGATGCAGCACCAGGGACCCAAGTACATCCGAAGTCAGAGATGGAAATGGGAAACCGCGACGCAGCAAGGACCAGCGCCGGAATAAGGGAAACAGCCCGAAGAGCACGACAGTCAACGCCGGATTCAAAAGCTCTCGGCAGAATCAGAAAAAGCTGCCCCTCAAGGATAACAGGGACGAGCTATCTAACCTAAACAAAATCTTGGACAAGATATGTCAAATCCACAGCACTCCGGGGAAGCCTGCAAACCATACCCACAGAGAATGTTGGGTATTCAAGCAATCCGGCAAACTCAACGCCGAACACAAGGGGCTCGACACACCAAGTGATGACGATGACGAACCCCACAAGCAGAGCACCGGGAAACAAAAGAATTTACCACAAGAAGTCAAAACAGTAAACTTACTTCACGTGACAAAAGGGAAAAACAGAGTGGCGCCTATAGAGACACGCGCCATACGGCCTACCCCAAAGGAGTCTCGCCACTGGTTGTCAAAACCGATCACCTTCAACCATCAGGATTACTCTAGAAGTATCCGGAACGCAGGCTGGACTGCCTTGGTATTGGATCCGATAATCGACGAACTCCACTTTACACAAGTCCCGATGGACGGCGACAGTGGTCTAAACCTGCTATATCAGGACATAGTCCGCAAAATGGGGATGGACCCAACAAAAATTCGCCATAGCAACACTTCCTTTCACGGAGTAACGCCAGGCCCGGATGCCCATTGTACGGGTTCTCTCCTGCTAGAAGTTATGTTTGGCTCCCCCGATAACTTCCGCCGCAAAAAGCTAACCTTCCACATCGCCCCATTTTCAAGTAGCTATCAAGCACTACTGGGACGCGAGGCTTTCGCCCGCTTTAACGCAATACCACATTATGCATCTCTTACACTTAAGATGCCCGGTCCACGAGGCATCATCTCACTAAAGGGAAATATCGAGTGTTCTTTGCGCGCGGAAGAATATGCGTCTGCCTTGACAGCCACACATTAAAACAGCTTCAGCAACAAAAGCATCTAACAGGTCATTAAGACCACGGACACGGCTAGGCGAGTCCGGAGCAAACATATAATCGATAAAGGTTCAGTAGCCGTACACCCCTATACAAGGGGCTCCGCGTACGTAAAATAAGCGACAATAAGGCTCAATTTTACCCGTCTTGAATTGTAGTTTGTTTATTTAGTACAACGTACATTCCGCACGACTATTCTTTTTCATTACGTGCGAAATTCTAGATCAACACCATGCTACGCCCGTCCAGGATACGGCACAACGGAGACACAGGCGGAGACATGCAGCAGGGACCCGTCCCAGGATTCTTTTTAGATTAAGACCCTGCGTAAACCTTTTTTACTGTCTCTTGTTGATCTACACCCCCCGGATTCTCAGTATAACCGAGGAGGAGGCTGGCGTCTTGACATGTGGCTACGTCAGAATTTCGCACGTACCTGGACACCAGGGGCTTATTATCAAGGGAACTGCTCAGCCCGTTTTCATAAAGACCGAATACCTTAGGGAGTGTTCGGCGTCGCGGGTTTGGCCTTATATGCATCAGCTCCGAATCATGTCTTTGGTTAAATGTTGGGTTTGCCCGGCTCCTATGTTTTGCTGCCTTACGTTCCACTCTATCGGCTAAGGCGGTACCAGGAGAACTACTGCGATTGTGCCCCGGTTCAGCCAGGCGAGCACCTTAGTAGAGAAAGCCGAAAACTGACTGTCATGATATAGCATGAGACTGGTCAACCACTCGATGACCTATCGGAATCTTCGGGATTCCTCCGCATTAACGAAGGGCCGTTTCCCGGCAAGGCACACACGCGCCCCGAGTTCGGGCGAGCGCGGCGCCACCAGGGGCTATATAGTAGCCTCACTGTCAAGCTCCTATGGTCAAGTGAAAGTGATAAAGCATTATAGTCTGGTTGCCTAGTTCGCTGCGCTATCACCTCCTTCATGGACCAAGACGTTGTATCAAGTGTGAAAGTGCGCCTTCTGCGAACACCCCCGCATAATATGCGTGGGGGCTGAAGCCGACGATTGCCATCTTTCAGGTTATATAAACATATACATTAACGGCCGCACAGGAGGTATTTTAATTCTTGAAGGCACAAGTATAAAAAGCTTTTACATTCCATCAAAATATTGTTTTACAAAAATACATGTTATTCGAACATAGTATCCTTCGAGCACTGTGTCTCTATTAAACGAGCGCCTTGTAGAACTTCCTGAAAATAGTGCTCGGCAGGTACTCAGCTTCCGTCCGAGTCTTGGGATGCAACAGTGGTGGCCTCCATCTCCGCCCAGTATGTCTTGACACGGGCAAGGGCCATCCGTGCACCCTCTATGCATGCTGACCTCTTCATCGCATTGATATGTGGCACTGCACCAAGGAATTACTGCACCAAGCTAAAATAGCTGTTCGGCTTTGGCCTCTCCCGCCACAGATGATCCACGACATCCTTCATGGCGAGTCCGGACAACCTATTCAGTTTGGCCCATTCGGCCAAACGATCGGTCAATGGAAGTGGACGCTCCGGATTGTTGAACTGTGACCAGAAGAGTTTTTCCACTTCGCTATCTTTCTGATCTCGGAAATGTTCGGCTGCATCAGCGGCACTCGCAGCTAAATCCAGATAGGCGTCCGCCGGACTCCACATCCGGTCCAACGGAGCATACTTAGGATCTCCGAACTTCATCCGCAGCATAAAGGGCTTTCCAGCCACGATATCTCCGGCCTGACGCAGCTCCTCCTTCATCGCTCTCATCGCAGAACGAGCATCCTTGGCCGCCGTAATGGCCTTTTCCATGTCTGTCCGCTCCGCCTGATCTTCTTTATCAAGAAGCTTGCAGCGGTCAGCAACGGTCTTCAACTTCGCAGCCATCTCAGCCATTTCCTTTTTGCTTCGGCAATGAGCAGCCTGTTCGGCTTTCAGCTCCTCAATCACCTTTAAGGCAGCCGCATCGCTTTTTCTGGCTTGTTCCTTGGCTCGGGCAAGCTCTGCCCGAAGGTCCTCCACAGCGGCAGCCCCGTCTGCACTAAGTGCACACATTGTAAGATACTGGCGTCAAGCTCCTCTTACCAGGTGTCCCCCGGAGAGATTACATACCTTGTGCCTCGTCAAGCCGCTTGTTGACAAGCGCGATGTCGGCATCTGCCACGTCAAGTTGCCGTGATAGCTCGGCAAACTCATCAGTCCGGCTGGCCGCCGGACACTTTGCCACCTGCATAGGAAGGCGGCAAAATTATACCTGGGACTATGATCCTCTGCGTGCTGCCGTCTTCGGCAACACACAGAGTCTCAGGGGCTACTATCTACACAGGGCGCATCTTATATATGCGGAACTGTCAAAAGGTACATCACTTCGCGTACTTCAAAACCTGTCAGCAAACTCCTGACGGCCTCGTGCAACCCGCTTTCCACGGACGAAATCCTTTCAATTACCGTACCCAGTAATGCACGGTGCTCCTCTGAGATAGACGCTCGCCCTAGCAGGTCCTTCAGCTCCTCTGACCGTGCACCAGGCGGTGCCGGACTCGTTCGATGGCCTTTCTCAAAGGCCGGACACGAAGAGCTCTGGGGGGACATATGACTGCCTTCCGGCCCTGCCGGACTAGGAGAAACCCTCCACGACGACACCTCAGGGTCGCCCGCCTCGTAAGGTGGAACGGCAGGGGGAGGCGTTCCGCTCTCCATCATCTCCGGAAGAAGGTCCCCCGAAGATGAGTCCTGCTGAGAAGGGATGAGACCCGAACTACAAGGTAAAACGTCACTTATTTTCCTCGGAGATAAAATAAGGATTCCTCTCATTTTAAAAAACCTCCCCTCTTTACTTACGGCTCGGTGGAGGGTCGATCCCCTTGGGGGCACAGTACGGCCGAGGTATCCCCCAGCACAGGACCCTCTGGTGAAGATTTCTTCCCCCGCTTTGAGACCATGGTCTCCGGGTCTTCAGAGGCGGTCCTCTTCTTCCCCTGGGTAGAGGAATTTTCGATTCCTCCTTTCCTTACAGCCTCCTTCACAGAGGCAGCAGCTTTCTTGTCCCCCCCTTCGTTTTCTTCTAAAGTCACGATCTCCAGCATCCTGGTTAACACGGGATCCAGCGAGGTCTCAGGAAGGGGGGCCGGACACCTGATTAGCTTCGCCTTCGCTACCCACTCATGTTCCAAGGATAACTCTTTTAAGGGTGATGTTGTGATAAATGAGCGAATGGTGTGTCCGGGCACAGGGCAACTTACTTGAGTATCCGGACGATTGCAGCTCAGACCTGCATCCTCCGTGGAATCCAGACACACTACTTGTGGTCCGAAGAACAGTTTGTACATCTCCACGGGCGTCATGCCAAGAAAATGTTGGAGAGCTCGCGGTCCCTCCGGGTTGAACTCCCATAATCGGAGGGGGCGACGTTTGCAGGGCAGGACTCGGCGAATTAACATAACCTGCGTCACCACGACCAGACCGAGGTCTCTTTCTAGGAGATCTCGGATGCGGCCCTGCAACAGGGGCACGTCTTTTGCCGAACCCCAGTCCAGCCCCTTATTGACCCATGACGCTAGTAGGGGCGGGGACCCGAGCGGAAAACAGGCGGCGCCATCGACTTGGTGCCCCTGGGAGCGGTGATATAAAACCACTCTTGTTGCTATAAGCTGAACTCCTCTTGAAAGGAGCCCTCGGGCCATGGAGCGTCAGCATTCTTGCTTATGACAGCACCTCCGCACTCCACGTGATGTCCCTCGATCATCTTCAGCTCTACTTTAAAGGTTTTTAGCCACAGTCCGAAGTGAGGGGTAATACGGAGGAAGGCTTCGCACACGACGATGAATGATGAGATATGGAGGATGGACTCCGGAGCTAAGTCGTGAAATTCCAGCCCATAATAAAACATGAGCCCCCTCACGAAGGGATCCGTCGCGAAGCCTAACCCTCGGAGGAAGTGAGACACGAATACCACGCTCTCACCAGGGTTGGGAGTAGGAATAACCTGCCCATGAGCAGGCAGCCTGTGCGAGATTTCGCCGGTCAAAAACCTGGCCTCTCTCGGGTTTAGCACATCTTCCTCCATGATGGAGGAAGGCATCCATCGACCTCGAAGATCGGAACCGGACATCGTCGAAGGTCCGAAGCGCTTGAAATCTGGGGCTTTGGGTGTTGGAACTCGGGGCGAAGGGCGAATTCAATTGAGATCAAAAGAAAGGAGAAGGGCATTGGTCTCTTTATAAGAGGGTGAATACCAAGAGCCCGCCCCGTGACCGTTTGGGACTCGCCTTTGATCGAGGAGGCGTACCAACGGGCACGACTGGGTTACCCACGTCCGTATTGATGAGGATCCCATAAATAAAGGGGACACGATCTCTGCTTCGACAAGACATGCCAAGGAAACCGCCTCGCTAAACGCGCTGAGGTGGGACAGTAAAAACGATTCGAATAAAGGCTTGGCCGTGGTGTGATGTCACGCCACGGAATACGTCAGCAGATTAGATTTGTGTAAATACTATTCTCTCTATGGAAGTATGTGGAACTTATTTTGCAGAGCCGGACACTAGCTTTGTGTTCAAAATCTTCTATGAAATATTCGGAGGAGGAACCCGCCTTGCAATGCCGAAGACAATCTGCGCGTCGGACTCATCGTCATTGAAGCCTGGTTCAGGGGCTACTGAGGGAGTCCTGGATTAGGGGGTGTCCGGATAGCCGGACTATAACCTTTGGCCGGACTGGACTATGAAGATACAAGATTGAAGACTTCATCCCGTGTCCGGATGGGACTTTCCTTGGTGTGGAAGGCAAGCTTGGCGATACGGATGTGTAGATCTCCTTCCATTGTAACCGACTCTGTGTAACCCTAGCCCTCTCCAGTGTCTATATAAACCAGAGGGTTTTAGTCCATAGGACGAACAAACAATCATACCATAGGCTAGCTTCTAGGGTTTAGCCTCTCTGGTCTCATGGTACATCTACTCTTGTACTACCCATATCATCAATATTAATCAAGCAGGAGTAGGGTTTTACCTCCATCGAGAGGGTCCGAACCTGGGTAAAAACACTGCGTCCCTTGTCTCCTGTTACCATCCGCCTAGACGCACAGTTCGGGACCCCCTACCCGAGATCCGCCGGTTTTGACACCGAAAGGCGTAGCTATCGATCTGCTCCAGGTGGCCAAGTGAGTTGGCCCGCAGCGCGAAGCCGCCGAACACGAAGATCTGTCTGGGGAGGAAGGTTTCTCCTTGGACAGCGTCACTATCGACGATTGAAGGGGCCATCGAACCTTTCATCGACGGCACAGTGGAACTCCCAATGAAAGCACCAATGCCGGTGTCAAAACCGGTGGATCTCGGGTAGGGGGTCCCGAACTGTGCGTCTAAGGTCGATGGTAATAGGAGACAGGGGACACGATGTTTACCCAGGTTCGGGCCCTCTCTATGGAGGCAATACCCTACTTCCTGCTTGATTGATCTTGATGAATATGAGTATTACAAGAGTTGATCTACCACGAGATCGTAACGGCTAAACCCTAGAAGTCAAGCCTGTATGACTATGGTAATGAGTCTCTCTTTCCGGACTAAGTCCTCCGGTTTATATAGACACTGGGAGGATCTAGGGTTACACAAGGTTGGTTACAAAGGAAAGGAATCTACAAATTCGGTCGCCAAGCTTGCCTTCCACGCCAAGGAGAGTCCCATCCGGACACGGGTGCAGTCTTTGGTCTTCACATCTTCACAGCCCATCAGTCCGGCCCATGGCTAACAGGCTGGACGTCCGAGGACCCCCTAGTCCAGGAGTCCCTCAGTGCCCCCTGCCCCCATTTATAAAGGAGGGGAGGAGCAGGCCGGCCAACAAGGGGCGCGCCAGGGAGAGGGTAGTCCTACTAGGACTCCAATCCTAGTAGGATTCAGCCCCACCCTTTTTTCCTTCTACCAGAGGGGGAAAATAGGAATGAGAGGGAGTAGGAGAAGGAAAGGGGGGTGGCGCCCCCTTCCCAAGTCCAATTCGGCCTCCTCCCTTGTGGGGGGCGCACTAGCCCCTTGTGGGCTAGTTAGCCTCCCTCCTATCGCCCATAAGGCCCATATCTTTCCCCGGGAGGTTCCGGTAACCTCCCAGTACTCCGGAAAAATGCCCGAATCACTTGGAACCATTCCGATGTCCAAATGCAACCTTCCAATATATGAATCTTTACCTCTCGACCATTTCGAGACTTGTCGTCATGTTCGTGATCTCATCCGGGACTCCGAACAAAGTCCGGTACATCAAATCACATAACTCATAATACAAATCGTCATCGAACGTTAAGCGTGCGGACTCTAAGGGTTCGAGAACTATGTAGACATGACCAAGACACATCTCTGGTCAATAACCAATAGCGGAAGCTGGATGCTCATATTGGCTCCTACATATTCTACGAAGATCTTTATCGGTCAAACCGCATAACAACATACGTTGTTCCCTTTGTCGTCGGTATGTTAGTTGCCCAAGATTCGATCGTCGGTATCACCATACCTAGTTCAATCTCGTTACCGGCAAGTCTCTTTACTCATTCCATAATGCATCATCCCGCAACTAACTCATTAGTCATATTGTTTGCAAGACTTATAGTGATGTGCATTACCAAGAGGGCCCAAAGATACCTCTCCGACAATCGGAGTGACAAATCCTAATCTTGATCTATGCCAACTCAGCAAACACCATCGAAGACACCTGTAGAGGATCTTTATAATCACCCAGTTACGTTGTGACGTTTGATAGCACACTAAGTGTTCCTCCGGTATTCGGGAGTTGCATAATCTCATAGTCATAGGAACATGTATAAGTCATGAAGAAAGCAATAGCAATAAACTAAACGAGCATAGTGCTAAGCTAACGGACGGGTCTTGTCCATCAGATCATTCTCTAATGATGTGTTCCCGTTCATCAAATGACGACACATGTCTATGGCTAGGAAACTTAACCATCTTTGATTAACGAGCTAGTCTAGTAGAGGCATACTAGGGACACTCTGTTTGTCTATGTATTTACACATGTACTAAGTTTCCGGCTAATACAATTCTAACATGAATAATAAACATTTATCATGATATAAGAAAATATAAATAACAACTTTATTATTGCCTCTAGGGCATATTTCCTTCAGGCCCACCTCCATAGATGCGATCCCGATCACGTTGATTCTCCAAGTTTGCAACAAAAGTGTTCTCCCCTACCGGGTTAAAATTCAGTCCCCTCGGGTTTCCCCAAGCCGGTCAAATGGCTTCTGCAATTGTGTTGACATGGATGAACTTGCGGTGCAGAACCCTCCCCACCTAAGCCAGTTGGGGTGCTGCTCCTTCCACCTCCTGATAGTCTACTACCAGCTTCCTGCTTTCCTTATCTGTCAGTTTCATCTTCTCCATCAGATGCTCCACTTTCTCCCTCGACTTCCTCGATTCCTCTGATGCCATGTCGCCCCGTCCAGAAACCCTAGATGCCACCTCCCCCCACACTCCAAGGGTGGGTAGGGGTACCAGGACCCCCCTTGATCACCCCGAGAGCAGCCGCGGAGAAGGCGCCGATCAGGGCTCAGATTCAGTGCGGAGATCGCCCAGGATGATTGCACGCGCGTGAGAGATCGGGATCGCCGCCGTCTGTCCTACCACTAAACCCTAGAAAACGGTTCGGGCTGGAGCGTGCACATTTTTTTTTGCAACGCCTGTTGGAGCGGCTCGCGCGCGCTGAACTTTTGAGCAGCCGCTGGAGCAAGCACTCATCGCCGCGCAAAAACAAGCGATTACCGCACTTTAAACGCTTTTTTAGGGCGCTGCATGTTGTGCCACCGTTGGAGATGCTCTTAGAATCACTAAAAAGCCTTATATTTAGAAACGGGGAGTACCATGCATAACCCAACTCCGGTTTATTTATGGCAGGCTGGCCGGATTCGGTTCATATAGGAGATCTGATCACAGGAAGTTGCCGCGGTACGGCCACGGCACCGACGGCCGGGTGCATCAACCTTCTCATCTCCTCGACGAACTTGTCCATGACGGGACTAGGCAGGCACACGGGCACCACGAGGCCGTCCTCACCCTTGGAATTCTTGACGGCGATGAGGAAGCTGGTGACCCCGGTCATATGGCCGATGCCACCTTCGGCCATTCCGCCGTACACCGGTGTGCCCCACCCGAAGTCGTGGTCGCGGAACCCAAACTTAGATACGTCTGCCATCACGTATGCGTGCACCATCGTGAAGTGCGGCCGGCCCCGCCGCACCATGAGGCGTGCCACCGACTTCATATACTCCATGTCCACCTCCCTCTTGGTCTTCATCACCAGCTCCACGGCGTAGCTCACCGGATTGGCACAAAGGTCGCTGGCCGTGGAGATGGCAACCGGGCACGCGAACGCGTTGCCGTAGTAGCCGACAGGGACGACGGGGGTGCCGCCGCTCTGCTGCTTCCGGCCTCGGGGGCTGACGAGGCAAATCATCCGCATCTCCTCGTGGGCGACGGGGGCCAGCGCCACAGTGCGACACCTCCACAAGCACCCCGTGAGGAGATCGAAGGCCGTGGCGCTGTGACGGACAGCCGGCGGGAGGTGGGAGCGGATGGCGCTGAGCTCTCCGGGCCCGAAGAAGAAGGAGCGGCGCACCATGGACTCGAGGGGCGTGATGGTGCCGCTGGCATCCGGCACGTCGTCGTACTCTCGGTGCGTGAATATTGTAGGTGGCGCTGGATCGTCGTGCATAGCCATCAGCAGCTCTCGTGCCCACACCGGCCGCACCGTCGGTGCCACTGCTCCCCGCGCCAGCTCCGCCACGGCAGACAGGAACTGCACCATCCCTGGCCCGTCCAGCACCGTGTGTTGTATCTTCGACGCCATGATGAAGCCTCCACATGCTAGCCTTGTCACCTTGGTTAGTTAACAGCATGAGTAATGTTATTACTTATCAGAAAAGCTTTTGTATGTACACAGGCGAGAGAATATCGTCTAGAAACTAAGTTATGGTATCTCGCAAAAAGAAAAACTAAGTTATGATGAAAATCGATGAAACCCACGTGGGAACAATGTTTTGAAATTTTGCAACAAAAGTTCGATTAAAACTATATCTGTTATGAATATGTTCGATTAGCATGTAATTCTAAGTTCAAACACAAATTCATTCATGAGGTATAACGATTAGTGCCAAATAGTAAATATCGGACGATGCTTCAGTGCCTTAAGGCACCTACCTTTGTGTCTATGACATGCGGGCCCACATGTCAGTGACCCAAAGGCATGTGCCTTTAAGGCACAGAAGCAGCGTCCGTAAATATCACTATTCATTGATGATTTTTTTGTCATAGCTCAATAGCACATATGCCCGTGCGTTGCAATGGAGAAGTAATTGATATGTCCACCAAATGTATATCAATACGACACGACAACGTCCGGACGGTGCCACCTGACAGGTCTAGGTAGAAGTCTACTCAAAGGATTAATTCATTAATTATAGGGTTTCCCTCTCATAGTAACAATCCCGAAATCTGGTCTTATTTACAACCCGCTTAATTTATATTGATGCAACCATCCATGTAAATCCAACAATTTTATTTATTTAGAGCCAATCAGCATTGCTAGCCCAAATCCATTTAATTCCTTCGCTCCCTAGGTTCTTAGTTCTTGAAGTGGCTTCCCAATTTCCTCACAATTTATAAATGTATTTTTTTGAGGGAACAATTTATAAATGTAGATGTATTCTTGTGAAAAGATCCAACGTGTGACTTTTTAATTAAACAGTGAACCTATTTTTTAGCACAAGCACATGCTAGGTCAGCTGGTTGGGGGCCTTTGGGGTCTCGAGTTCCAGTCCCACAAAGCACAAGTACTTTTTGCTAGTCCTTAGTCTGCAGAAAAAGGGTGCAATGCAGGCCCTCCTAACATATTTTATTTAACATATCTAGCCAATTTAAATGAGGTAAACACATACGCACGCGCGCGCGCACACACACACAATAATAATAACATTCATCATTTAGGGTGCAAAATAATATTTTTAACCCGAGGTAATCTTACGATCATTTTCTAAATAAATTACACCTAGAATACAAACATTTACGTTCATATTGATTTACTACATAAAATTTATCATAAGAAAACAAAAATATAGGTCATAAGACCAGAAAATTTTGCATTTTATGTATATTTTACACTACGTTGTTACATTTTAATTTTACATAACATATTTTTTTAATGACGATTAGATATTTTCTTACGTTCTCTTTTTAATTTGAAATAAGACAAAATTTACGGAAAGTAAAATTATAATACATTGATGTTAAAATAAAGAGGGGGGAGGGTGAAGAATAATTATTCCTCACCCAGGGTGACGAATAGTCAATCCAAAAAGAAAGGTGCACTGTAGGCCCTTCTAACATACTCTATTTGACATATGTAGCCAATTTAATGAGGTAGAAAACATTTAATATTCCATAGCAATTAATTAGGTTAATTAAGGTTATGTGGAATTTTTTATATTAGTTAACAGAAACGACTAATAGCATGGTTCAAAACTAGGCATTTTTCTAGTAAAAATACATATATAACTTTTTTAATCCAAGTTAGGGTTGCAAAATAAAACATGATCATTTTAACATATTCTCTGTGAATAATAAAGACCAGGGATCTAAACGGGATGAAAATAGAGTGAACCGAGCCTACTGCAGTTGAACGTGGGATACTAACCAGAGTCCAGGTGCGCGTGACAGTGCTTACAGAAGTTGGGCTGGAGTCCAACAGATAGAGAGAAAGGAGAGGGACTTAATAATGGACCGCGAGAGCAACTAGTTGGTGAAATTTTTTTTACGCGAAAAATATGTTTTTTCCTTTCGCGAGAGGCACGGTTTTGCTTCCGGGAGAGGCACATCCATGCCTCTCGAAAATGAAAAAAAATGTTTTCTGTTTTCTCCTTCGGCGAGAGGCATTGTTTTGTTTTCGTGAAAGACATGATTGTGCTTTCGCGAGAGGCACAACCACGCCTCTCGGAAACGAAAAAAACCCGGCTTTTCTGCTTTTTCTTCGCGAGAGGCACAATTTTGCTTATGTGAGAGGCACGGTTGTGCTTTTGTGAGAGACATGGTCGTGCCTCTCGGAAACAAAGAAAACGCGTTTTGTGTTTTTTTTCCTTTGCGAGAGGCATGGTTTTGTTTCCGTGAAAGGCACGATTGTGCTTTCGTGAGAGGCACGGCCTTGCTTCTTGGAAACAGAAAAAAACACGTTTCCTGTTCTTTTTTCCTTCCGCAAGATGCACGGTTTTACTTTCGCGAGAGACACGGTCGTGCCTCTTTTGGAAAGGAAAAAACAGTGCTCCCAGTTTGGTTTTCCCGTCCAGTTTTTTGTTCGCTTTTTTCGTGAAATTTTTTCGTCAAAACTTATCAAGATGCGATCTAGTTTTGAAGATCCCAAAGCAATGAATCCAATGATGAAAATAGTTCGAGATTTGGATGCTGAATAAACGTATGTACTAAAAAAAACTCCCAGATTGCCACAAGTGGTGCGCATGCAGTGTGCCACTTGTCGCAACCTGAGAAGGTGGGAGTGATCTTTGAGAGGAGTACTCTTTAATTACCGATTTCGCCGGACCACGAGTTATTTAGAAAAGAAACTTCAATGGGCTTTTTATAAAACGTACTACGGGAGACGGGCAGAAGCAGTTCGTACTTTATTATTGGTATATACATGTTAGATAAATGAATTAGTGCTTGAACTTGAATTTCACATGCCAATGGAACTTCACCCTCTTAACATATTGTATTATTACCACATGACATATGTGGTAAGCTATAAAAAGGAAAACATATTGTATTATGTTTAGAATTTTTTAGAACTTTCAAATTTCTTTTTTATCAGAACTTTCAAACTTAGTTTCTATCGTAACTTGTTTTCACCGGATATTCATACACAGGTACCTGGAAGTGGATGATTGGGGTGTCGAGGAGGTCGGAGGAGCCAGGGACATCGAACAGGAGCTCGTCGAGGCACGGGAAAGGCGGCTGCAGGGCGGCGCCGAACTCGTCGAGGCGGATGTCGGCGTCGGCCTCGACGAACAACACGCCCTCGCTGGTGCAGTCGACGGCGAGCTTGCGGCCCTCGAGCTGCCTCAACCGACCAGCCAGTGGGTAATAGTGCACGAGCGCCGCCGCGATGGCGTCGCGTAGCACCGGCGCAGGGTCGCCGTTCCGTCCGTCGTGTCGCCGGAAGAAGTGGATGATGGGGAGCTGGAACCGCAGCGCGTCCTGATCGTCGATGTCCGAGAGCCGCTTCAGCTCCCGCGGCGTCGGCCCCGCCGGCGCCACAAGCACCACTGGCTGCCGGCGCACCGTGAACTTCAACGCCGGAGATCCCGCCATGCCTATGCGCGCTCGGTGCTCTGTGTCTTTGCCGGCCGGCAGCTATTGCACTAGGAGGAGGAGGTAGGAGGTGTGTGGGTCTTCGTATCAGCTGCTGCTACGTATATATAGCGTACTGCTACACAGAACAAGCTGACCGCGATGAAAGCATGTGCATGACACAACTTCAGCACATCATGCACTGTACGCTCCAAAGTACTCAAGACTTTGCGTGGCTCTCGGTCAAGCAAAGTATACACGTTTTTTTTCTTTGCGGTGGCAAGTACACACAGTTTTTTTTTTTGGGTGAAAAGAAAGTATACACAGCTAATATTGAGCAAATGAGTTGTAGGCTTGTAGCAACTTGGCAAGTGAGAACAATTAATCCAGTCCATCTACTTTCAAAGCACGCTTTTGATACCATATATAAACTTTACTTTCGCGAGAGATAGGATCAAAAGCACACCAAGGGGCTATAACATAAGCGCAATTTTGTTATTTCGCATGCAACTATTTTTTTTTTTGTGTCAGTCGATTTCTGGTGAGAGCAGCGTGTAGCCCTTTTCCAGGTTGAAAGCAAATCTTTTCCAGGCAACTGTTGTATAGGTGGTGGTCCCTTTTAAAATTAATCATACATTTTTCTACTCCATGGAGTTGTGCTAATAATAATGGCCATTAGTTAACATATTTTGTGAGCAGATACTTCGAAACTACATCAAGGTTGATCTTATTTAGCACTAATTTTGATCACACTCGGCAAAAAAATGCCGAGTTCCTTTGGCGGCGACTAGGCATGACACGTGTTAATTCTCTACTTGTCAGAGGTCTGCCGAGGTCCATATATACTCAGCAAAGGTGTGTCGAGTTTCAGCAGCCGATAACTCGACAAACAAGTTGTGCCACGCGTCGATGCCCTACACGTCTTGGGACTGTCGAGTTCCACACTCAGCAAAAGAGTCTGACCATGTGGCCCTGCCGTTAACGACCGTTTCATCTAACGTGTTAGTTTGCCGACTTTTCATTTCCAAAAACTCGGCAATGACCATTTAAATATTTGCCGATTGCTCGATAATGAGAACTAGGCAATGTTATTGATCGCTGACGTGTGTCTAACCAAGTCCTATTTTTCAAGAATGGAACTCGACAAACACAATGCCGGATTTTTTTTCTAAGCTTTGCTGAGTACACCGGAAACTGACCAAGTCCGCCGGTTCCACTAGTCGTGTGTAGCAACACTCCAAAATTGTCCAAAAACATTCACCAGTGAGACAATTGAAATTTCAAATCTGTTCCTAATAACGTGATGCCATTCCCCCGAAAATAACATTATGCCACAAGACACCACGTTTTACTAGGCCAAATGAACGAGCTAGTTGCTTCCGCGTGTATACCAAGCGGCAGCATGTGGGGCGGCTTATGAAACTGTATTACAATTGTTTTTGCGGGGGAAAATATATTACTATAACTTAACCTGGCCGAAGTCGAAGATCCGGCTTGATTCGTTTCTGAAGTGGAATTTATCCAAGCACTTAACGTATTATGTTGCGTGCATGAATAATGGCCGCCTGTAGCTTATTTTCGGGGACTTTAGTGTTCTCTTCCACATCTTGATGCCACCATTACCAAACAAAGCGTTCTTGCTTGGTCAGCGAGTTGTCACTAGCTAGCTAGCTGTTCGATTGAGATAGGGCGCAGTGAAATTTAATCGGTCGGTTTGCCTATTTGAACGAATTCTTAATTTAGCATTTAAATGACCTAGTTATTATACTGTATGTGCATATCATCTGGCTTTTTGTCTTAAAAAGTCAACTGGCTAAGTATGCACGCAGCTCAGCTCGATTTTTCAAACTTGGTACATGCATAAATGTATAGAGATACTAAGCTCCCCCGAATTGAAGCGTTGTGGTGCTTCGAGGGTCGTGGGGTCACTAAGTATGTTGTTTAGTTTTACTTCTTCCTTGTCTTTATTTTTTATTTATTTAGAAATAAAGGAGAACCCCCGGCCTCTGCATCTGGACGGTGCATGCAGCCACTTTATTAATTATTCACACAAGGCCTTACAAAATCATACACCAATAAGACTAACGCCACCGTCTAGACAACATCTGTCGCTACTCCTATCCAGTTGATGAAGAGATGTTGATAGTCTGGGCCTAATAGCAAACAGACCTCACAGTCAAACCTAACATCTAAGATGCGAGGTCCCAACCAAGATGTCTGCAGGGTATGGGACACCCACCAGTCCTGCGCACTCCTGATACGTCTCCAACGTATCTACCTTTTCTAACGCTTTTCCTCTTGTTTTGGACTCTAGTTTGCATGATTTGAAAGAAACTAACCCCGAACTGACGTTGTTTTCAGCAGAACTATCATGGTATTGTTTTTGTGGAGAAATAAAAGTTCTCAGAATGGAACGAAACTTTGCGAGGAATTTTTATACAATATATAAGAATTTTCGGAGCCAAGACCTACCGGAGAGGGGCCCCTAGGTGGGCACAACCCACCAGGGCGCCCCCCTCTCCTGGCGCGCCCAGGTGGGTTGCCCCACCTGGTGGCCACGCAGACCCTGAAACTGACGCTATAAAATCCTTTTTTTTCAGAAAAAAATCAGGGAGAAAGAATTATCGTGATCCACGAGACGGAGCCGCCATCACCTCTTGTTCTTCACCGGGACGCCAGATATGGAGTCCGTTTGGGGCTCCAGAGAGGGGGATCTTCGTTCTTTGTCATCACCAACCCTTCGCCATCGCCAATTCCATGATGCTCCCCACCAGGAGTGAGTAATTCCGTTGTAGGCTCGCTGGTTAGTGAGAAGTTGGATAAGATTCTTCATGTAATCGAGTTAGTTTCGTTAGAGCTTGATCTCTAGTATCCACTATGTTCTAAGATTGATGTTGCTATGACTTTGCTATGCTTAATGCTTATCACTTTGGGTCCGGGTGCCATGATTTCAGATCTGAACCGTTTATGTTATCATCATTATATCCGTGTTCTAGATCCGATTTTGGAAGTTATAGTCACCTATTACGTGTTATGATCCGGTAACCCCGGAGTGACAATAACCGGGACCACCCCCGGTGATGACCGTAGTTTGAGGAGTTCATGTATTCACTATGTGTTAATGCTTTGTTCCGATTCTCTATTAAAGAAGGCCTTAATATCCCTTAGTTTCCAATATGGACCCCGCTGCCACCGGGGGGGGGGGGGGTAGGACAAAAGATGACATGCAAGGTCTTTCCATAAGCACGTATGACTATTTACGGAATACATGCCTACATTATATTGACAAACTAGAGCTAGTGCCGTATCGCCCTGGGTTATAACCGTCTCATGATGAATATCATCCAACAAGTCACCGATCCAATGCCTACAAATTTATTTTATATTGTTCTTGCTAAGTTACTACTGCTGCTATCACTGTTACACTTGCTACAAAATTACTGCTATCACTGTTACCGTTACCGTTACTGCTGCTACCATTATCAAAACTATCATATTACTGTGCTAATGATCACCTTGCTGCAGATAATTAATCTTCAGGTGTGGTTGAATTGACAACTCAGCTGCTAATACCTTCAAATATTCTTTGGCTCCCCTTGTGTCGAATCTATAAATTTGGGTTGAATACTCTGCCCTCGAAAACTGTTGCGATCTCCTATACTTGTGGGTTATCAAGACCTTTTTTTGGCACCCTTGCCGGGAGCATAGCTATATTTGTTGACTCACTTGGGTTTATTATCATATTATCACTATGAAGAATCTAAAGGATGCTAAGACTAAAATATTTCCCTTAAGGACGAGGGGAGGTAAGGAACTGCCATCCAGTTCTACTTTAGATTCACCTTCTGTTATACTTGCAACACCACCACATGCTATCAATTCTGATATGTCGCAAGTTATTGATGATGCTACTTCTACTATGAATGATGCTTCTGATGATGCTAGAACCTTGCTTGATAATGATGATGTGCCACTTGGTGATTTTCTTGATGAACAAATTGCTAAAGTAATACAACATGATGTTGTTGAATCTGATGATGAGCTTGAAACTGAATCTCTTGAAAAACCTGCTAGAACTAGCCCTCCTAGATATGAATTGCCTAAGGTACCGGAAGGTTATGTTATGAGTGAAGAAACAACTAGAGATATTCTTGCTTGCAGAGATAGAGATGATCTAGAAAAATTATTAAGCAAGTATAAAGAAAAATCTCTGAATGCTAGAATGAAATGTGATCCTAAGTTTGGTACTTCACCTATCTTTATTGATGATAAGGATTATGAATTCTCTGTCGACCCAGAGTTAATTACTTTGGTTGAATCTGATCCTTTCCATGGTTATGAAACTGAAACTGTTGTGGCACATCTTACTAAGTTGAATGATATAGCCACCATTTTTACTCATGATGAGAAAACTCACTACTAATTTATTCTCAATTTTTTCCTTTCTCGTTAAAGGGTGATGCTAAATCTTCGTACAATACTCTTGCTCCTGGTTGTGTGCGTAGTCCCCAGGATATGATTTATTACTTCTCTGAAAAATATTTTCCTGCTCATAAGAAACAAGCTGCCTTATAGGAAATATTTAACTTTGTTCAAACTAAAGAAGAGAGTCTCCCACAAGCTTGGGGGAGGCTTTGCCAATTACTTAATGCTTTGCCTGATCATCCTCTTAAGAAAAATGAAATACTAGGTTACTTCAATAATGGACTAACCGATGCTTCTAGGGATTTCCTAGATAGTTGTGTTGGTTGCATTAAGTAAATGTTATGAAACAACTGAAATATAATTCTGATATGATCATCCTCTTAAGAAAAATGAAATACTAGGTTACTTCATATCAGGATTATATCTTCTATAATGGACTAACCGATGCTTCTAGGGATTTCCTAGATAGTTGTGCTGGTTGTGTTTTCAGGAACGAACTGTTGGACAAGCTTAAGAATTATTGAATAACATATTAAAAAATTATGATGATTGGACTCTTCCTGAACCACCGGCTAAACCCACTCCAAAAAAGAGGGGTATATTATATCTCAGTCCTGAAGATATGCAAGAGGGAAAGAAATCCATGAAGGAAAAAGGTATTAAAGCTGAGGATGTTAAAAATTTACCTCCTATTGAAGAAATACATGAGCTTAATACACCACCACTGCCTAAGGTGGTAGAGGTAAATTATCTAATGAAGTTCAATGATAATGACAATCCTCACAATATGCATCCTAGCCAATGCCTTTATGAGTTTGAAAATTGTATTAGAAAACAACATCACTTCAATGCAAATGTTATGAAACAATTGAAATATAATTCTGATATGATTGCTCGCTTGAGTGACTTGTTATTTAGAATCTCAAATGATGTTAGAGGTGTTGGAAAACATGCTTCTATGGTTCAAACTCAGTTAGAACCAGTTGCTAAATCTCAAAGAGAATTCCTTGATGAAATGAATCATAATATGCATGACTTTGTTGTTGGAGTTGCAACTAGAGGAGGTAAAATGACTCAGGAACCACTTTATCTCGAGGGACACCCTAAAAGAATTGAACAAGATTCACAAAGAGCTAATACTGATGCACGTAGTCCTTCTAGAAAGAAAAAGAAAAAGAAAAATGGTAGGACTTTGCATACTTCTAGTGAATCTGAAATAGAAAAACCTCCTGATAATGATAATGAAACTTCTATCTTTGATGCTGAAACTCAATCTGGTAATGAACACTCACCTAGTGATAATGAAAAATATAATGATGAGGTTCATGAAAACTCTCAACCCAATGAAAAAGAACCAGATAATGATGTTGAGATAGAACCACCTGTTGATATTCATAACCCACAACCTAAGAATAAAAGGTATGACAAAAGAGACTTCATTGCTAGAAAACACGGTAAAGAAAGAGAACTGTGAGTTCAAAAACCTATGCCTTTTCCACCTAAGTCAACTAAAAAGAAATATGATGAAGAATTTGAACGCTTTGCTGAAATGCTGAGGCCAGTCTTTTTGCATACTCGCTTGACTGATGTCTTGAAAATGCCTCCTTATGCAAAGTATATGAAAGACATCATCACAAATAAGAGAAAAATACCAGAAGGTGAAATCTCCACTATGCTTCCTAATTATACTTTTAAAGATGGAGTACCTAAAAAACTTTGAGATCCGGGAATACCAATTATACCTTGCTCTATCAAAAAGAATTATGTGAAAACTGCTTTGTGTGATTTAGGAGCTGGTGTTAGTGTTATGCCTTTCTCTTTATATAAAAGACTTGACTTGAATAAACTCACACCTACTGAAATATCTTTGCAAATGGCTAACAAATCAACTGCCATACTTATCGGTATTTGTGAGGATGTGCCCGTTGTTGTTGCTAATGTTACTATTTTGACTGACTTTGTTATACTTGAGATGCCCGAAGACGACAACATGTCGGTTATCCTTGGTAGACCCTTCTTGAATACTGTAGGGGCTGTTATTGATTGCAATAAAAGCAAGGTCGCTTTTCATATTAATGGTAATGAGTATACGGTGCACTTTCCAAAGAAACAATTCCAAGTGAATGGTATTAATGTTATTGAAAAATCTCCGACAATCATTATTGGAAGTTTTAAAATACCTCTACCTACTGTCAAAAAGGAATATGAAATGCTTATTGTTGGGGAAATGCATATCCCCATTGAGGTAACTTAGTGATTTGCGAAAGTTCTTCGGATTCATGCTAATTGAAGTGGTTGTTAATAAGACCTGATCAACCTTATTAATGGATCATTTTTGAGCGGTATGAAGTTGATGAATTTTGTAAGCACTACCTTCTATCCCTACTTTTTGTTTTCTATTTTTATTAGTTAAATAAAATAGAATGCCATGTTTTGTCTGTTTTCTGATTTTCCCGTGCAATAAAAAATGACCCAAAAATAGAAGTTCTTAGAATGCCCTGAAAATTTAATATGATTTTTTCTGAATATTTCTGAATTTATGGTGCAAATAATACCACAGGGAGGTGCACCTGGTGGGCACAACCCACCTGGGCGCGCCCTGGTGGTTTGTGGTCCCCACCTGGGGCCCCTCACTTATCCCTTCAGCCCACTTCATCACTCACCTCCAGAAAAAAATCTCCATTGCTCTCTCTCTCCCGTGTTCTTGCCCTCAAACCCGCGGATTTCGATCTCTTTGCTCGAAGCTCCATTTCTGAAACTGCTCCGTGGATTTGTTCCTTGGTATGTGACTCCACCGTTTGCCCAATTAGTTTTTTTGCTTTAGTGGTTTATATTTTAAATAATTAGATACTCTTGGTGCTGCTGTAGATGTGCTTGCATGTTATATTCTTAGAGTTCTAAGTAGTTTGAATGCTTGCTATGGCCTCTATGCATCCCTATGAGTGGTTGGTATCATTTTTGTGAAGTTTTGTTGAGAAAATTTTGTGGGCTAATAAATTTCAAAATTTTGCTCATAGGAAAACCATAAATATTTTTAGGAAGTTTGGCTCCAAGAAGAACTCCAAGGGTGTTATTGGGGACTCATCTGATAGTGATCTCCATCCTCGGAGGTTGGCGGAAGTACGACCGCGTGAATGGCCGCACACCCCTGGAAGAGGCTAGAATCCTTCAGGAGTTCACACAATATGCTGCAAATGCTGGCCTCACCGACTTCATCGTAGATGAGTGTGAACAGCACCAAATCCTCACAAACATCTTTGTTCAAAGTTTTACTTTTCTTCCTACTAATAATCCTCCTGAAGTGAGCTTTGATTTATATGCTGAAAACCATCAGATACCACTTACTGTATTTTGTGACATATGCATGATCCCTTATGATGGGATCTTAGCCGAGCCTAGGCTGGCTGGGTTTGAGGCCTTTTACCGCACTTTGATAGTGGGAGATGAGAGAGGGGTGTCAGCTACCACTGCCACTGGCTTGCATTTTCCTGTTGTTCATTACTTTGCACATTTCATTGCAAAATGCTTGCTTGCTAGGGAGAAGGTGGGTGCAATTAGTTCATCAGACCTTGCTGTTTTATGTCATGCATTAGAGGGCGACAACACTTATAGCTTGGGTGCTATTGTGGCTCGTCGCCTCCATCTTAATAAATCCCAGGGTAAAATACATGGTGGGATTTATGCTACTCTTTGACGGCTCACTTTAATGTTGAGATACGCCCTCATGATTACCCTCTGACCAAGGTTTACTTAGACCGTGTAGTCATGGAACACCATCATTTTCTTGCACGGGATTATCCTAACATTCGTATTCCTTATAACCTGCTCTTTAGGGTTGAAACTCGTGATATTATTCCGTTGCCTGCTCCTTCTTTGTTTGATTCTGTTGCCAAGGGCGGATATAAGATCATGCCTGCAGACATCATCGCCTATCGAAACGCTCAGGCTGTTGCGGACGCAGCACAGGAGGAGCCTCAGCAATGGGATGAGTGGATGCCCGCTCCTCAGTACCCCCACTACCGTCCAGGCTACTGATCGACTACCAAGTTAGGCCAAAAGCCTAAGCTCGGGGGAGTACGTGTTTCCACCGACTTTACATTCATGACCACTTATTTCATTTGTCGATGTTCACACTTTTTCATTGTATCATCCATGCTTATATTTATTTTCTTGCTTTCTTCTTGTGTGTTTGAAAAACTTTAGAAAAACCAAAAAAATTTAGTTGTAGTTAGTTTACTTTCTATGCATGTTTGGTAGTAATATTAAAAAGAAAACCCAAAAAGATTTCCTTGTTCTTCTTTTGCTTGTTGGGAGCTTTCCGTGTAAATAGTTTTTCTTGTTTTTGCTTTATCCTTTTGTTTGCTTGTTCAAGAAAACCAAGAACTCCAAAAATATTTCGGTGTGTTTCTCAGAATTTCTTTTCCTTTTATTCGAGTTGTACCAAGGAGAAGACCACGATGAAAATGTTGAGTGGCTCTCATATGAATAATTATTGATCTAATAAAGAGCCCATTTTACCTTGTCTTGTCCTGTTGAATAAAATGTTTGCAGATTCCAGCTTAGTCCACAACACTCTTGCACTATTATTATTCTCACATCATATGGTCGTGCAAGTGAAAGACAATAATGACGATATTCGATGAACTGGCCATGGCAGAGACAAACTGGTATGAACTCGACTTGTTCTATTTGTGTAAATATGTTTAACCTAGTATCCATGATTCATCCCATTATGATTAAACATGTTTGCAATGACAATTAGAGAATATAGTTTCTCACGCCATGCATAAGTAGCTGGGAGTGGATAATGCTTTATCTTGGATATCAAGATTGCGTTGAAATGATTGTGATGTAGTATGATGATATGGTATCCTCCTCTGAATGCTTGAGTGGCTTGACTTGGCACATGTTCATGCATGTAGTTGGATCAAAACCAGCATAGCCTCTATGATATTTATGTTCATGGTGTTCATATCATACTCATGCTAGTGTCCAATGTTACTTGTGCATAATGCATGGTTATGACCGTTGTTGCTCCCTTGCTGGCCGCTTCTCAATATAATTGCTAGCCTTCGCCTGTACTAAGTGGGAATTCTGATTGTACATCAAAAACCTTGAACCCAAAAGTTATTCCAGATGAGTCCACCATACCTACCTATGTGCGGTATTACCCTGCCGTCCTAAGTAAATTTGCATGTGCCACCTCTAAAAACTTCTAAATAAATATCCTTTTTGTGTGCCTGGATCGTTCATGGAACGATAGGAGGTGGTTGGTATCTTCCATGCTAAGCGGGTTATTCTCAGGTCGAGTGTTTATTCACTCGCCATCGCACGAAAAAAGGGTGATAATAGGGATTCCCAGTCCACTACAAGAAATATGTCAACTTGTGACCTTGACTATTGGTCACCGAAAGGTCATTGTTTTTCATTTGCGACCTTTTTGTGACAAAAAACAGAAGGTTAAAAGCTGGCGGTCGTAAACTGAAATTAATGACCTTCTCTGTGAGAAGGACATGGACGTTTACGACCAAAATATGCCTATTGTTTTGTTTTGGTCACTAGCAGCCTCCCCAGGCCACGTAGGCATCCGACGTGGCAATCTGATGTGGCACAAGAATCAGCCCGGTCCAATTCGGTGTTTATATGTGCCGAGCCCATTAATTCAGCCCATTTATATTTTTTCCCTATGAATTTTTTGTCAGCTTCATGGACCAAGCCCAACATTGCAGCCTTTTTATTTTTGGGCAATGGCCTTTTAGTCTACTGATTTTCTATTTTCAACTATTCTATATTCAAGCTGGTCCCACTAGTCAAATGGGTCCAACCTGTCATGTTCATCACTCAAATTGGTCCCACATGTCAGAAATGTACAAATTTGACAAATTATTTTCATAAGTGGCCTCACTGGACAAGTTTCCATTCCACAAGTTTCCAAATCGCATACATAATCAATATTTCAAATAGAACAAAGAACACATAAAATTCATCAAATATACCACTAAATAAATCTATTACAATCTTTACAACACAGATATGCTACAATATGCTGCTGTTCACTGAGTAAGACTTCACGGCTTCACACTTCTAGACTTCACACTTCACACTTGAGCTTCTGTAAAAGAGGAACCACCACAATTTTAAGTCTACAATACAACAATTGATAATAATCAAGGATAATAAAAAAAAAGTAATAGGTTCAAATGTGAAGGCAGCATGAAACTAGTGATACGACAACATGCAGAAAACACTACAATGTAATACTATTGTAATTTCATATCAACACAAAATCAACACTATTATATAGAGCAAATGATATGCCCCAGCACTATTATATAGAGCAAATGATATGCCCCCCTTTTATCTAAAAGTGTAGTGTATGCTAGTGACAGAACAAGGGATTGTAGTGTATGCTAGTGACAGAACAAGTGTAGATATGATGTGCCAGATTGCCAGCAACAGTGCTTACATGCATCTTCATATTTCAAAACGCCAATCAGGTTAGCAACAGTGCTAGACTAGTTAGCTAGCAAAACACTAGAGAAGGCATAGACAGAAACAAAGGTAACATGCATCACATCAAAAAATAGTAAGCACTGAACCTACATCATATCTACACCAATCAGGTTGCATGTGTATGCTAGAAATCAAGAATCAAAAGGACTTCAGCTTGTTTCAAATATCTTGCCTCTGTTGATCCCAGTTCAGTAAAGAAATGGTCGAGCAGTGAGCGCTTCGTTTCAAGAACTTAGCAGTGCAAAATAGATTTCGGCTGGAACATACATAGAATACCTGGAAAAGAAACATAAAGAGCTGTACAGTTAAGTAAGCATCATTGGCTGTACAAATAAGTGGATAACAATAAAGAGGTATACAGTCTGTTGAGAATAATAAAGAGCTATACAAATTCATATTCAAGTTTGACTACATGCTAACAGACTCATGATCAAGTTTGACTACAAGCTAACATATCATTGTGAATACAAATGATTTTCGGACTAGAACCGTTGCGCAAGTTCAGGTCGTTTGAAGTTTTGACAACAAGCTACAAAATCTAGTTAAATCAATAGTAGTATTGCAAGCAACAAATAGACTCTTAGAGCAGAACCAATGAACAAGAACGGACCAGCAACTACTAGGCCCAACAACTAAGATATGTAGGAAATTTCAGATGTATCACTTCATAGATCAAGCATAGGCGCAACATCAAAGGTTCATGAGCGCTACAAAGTCTGAACGATTCAGTAGGAAGCGAGCGGAATCAATCAACTAGACATGCGGACAACAGAGGCACAGGGGAAGAAGCTCCTGCACCGGCATAAGCAGACACAATCTGGTCCCACCAACAGGTCAGCCATGCCAGCATCTCCAGAGAACATAGGAGCAATGGTGTCAGAAATCTTAAGCTTCTCCATAACAGGATCGTGCCCAACAAGACCGACTTGGTGCAGAATCATCCCAGTCTATCTGCAGGTAGATACATTAAACAACAAAGTCAAGGAAAATGAGACTGAAACAAAGCAAACACAATGGTTGGATACGAGCAGAATCATGGGAGACAACTATAATATAAAGAATACAATAAGATATAAAATCAGCCAGCAGAATCATAGAAGTACCACAAGATTACATTGCACCAAGCCACAACATAAACCATAAGTTATTATTGTTCACCGCTAGCTACTAATGTAATAAAAACATTAACAAGTGGAGTTATTATTGTTCACCACTAGCTACTGATGTAATAAAAACTGATGCAGCAGCAGAAACCGGCATCCAAAAGGGCATGCAAACAATTCATAGCAAAATCATATATGCCCCATGCTAGGAGAACCAGAGCATCACAGAGTACTACTGACTGACCCCAAAAAGAGCATCACAACAAAAGACTTCACCAGGGGCCATCCATCCACATAACCCACCATCTCGAGATCTCAACTCTCACGGGTAAAAAGCAAGCAAGAAGACCAGATCACCTAGGGCGTGGTCTGCTTGTACTTGGGCACCTCAGTGAGTAGCTTGTTGTAGGTGGCCTGGACGAAGATGCATATCATTCAGTTACCAGTAGCAATCCTTGTAGGTGCATATTTACCACATCAATTGTTAATTATACAGACAGAGTTGTGCACTTACTAACTAGTGTGTTGTGTGTTCACCCTTTGCACGCACCCATGGGCATTTAAATTAAACTAAAACAAGCCACCAATGGTTGGCTAATCTAGAACATGGCAGGCATTTATATGGTGGCAGTACATAGCTAGGAAACAAACAACATTCCATAATTGCATCATCATGTGTAGAACAAAATACAGACTCGCCTCTAGAGGCTACAACACTAGTAGAGTAGAGAACCATCCATAATAATTCTACTATAGGAGACAATGTAAACACAGAGTCACACCATTGACATATATTATTATTAAGCCCTAACTAAAAGATTCCGGTGGCTTAATTAATGGGCAGACGTATGCATGCACAAAAAGGGGGGTATTTTTCAATCAAACTGAAGAAAGATGCACATCATCCATTCAGTAACCAGTAGCAATAAAATCACAAGAAGACCAGACCAGAGGATCATCATCATCATCACAAGAAGAGAAGAGAAAGAAAAAACAGAGGCGACGGTACGGTACGGTACACTAGGGGAGGGGAGGGGAGGAAGGGCGGAGCTTATGGTGGCGAGCGGGGAGGCAACGTCTCGGCTCGCGCGGCATGGAGGAGCAGCGAGGCCGCCATGGCGTTTGGGGGCGAGGAGTGACCAATGACAGAGCTCTTTCCGTCCCCTGTGCTGCGCCCATGGTGTCCCGGTGCTTGAGCGACAACGGCATCCTGGATCTGGGAGGGAGAGAACACAAGGTGAGAAAGTGAGGGAGGGCTATGAGGAGGAGGAGATGGAGTGGAGGGACGCACCTGAGTCGCCGGACCACGCCGGGCGAAACCCTAGTGACGGGAGACGGTCGCAGGTGGTGCTGGAGGACGGGCGCGCCGAACTGGGAGAGGTCGAGGTCCGAACGAGGCAGGGCGGGGTCGATGGCGATGCCAGTGACGTTGAGCTCCATCTCCAGCACGGCCTCGTTGGAGAAGCCAAACTCCTCGATCGGGATGATGGTGCGCGGGTCGGCCCGGATCTCGGATGCCGCTGAGGGCGCGAGCGCGAGCGGGGCGAGGGCGGCCAGGAGCGTCGCGGTGAGGGTAGGGGATGGGATAGAGGAGGAGGTTGTGGGGTAGGCCATGGACGGCGGGGAGGTGGCGGCGGCGATCTGGAAGGGAGGAGTGGTGTGCGGGGGAGAGAGGGGCTAGGGTTCGCTGCTAGGCCGGCAGTGGGGCTAGTTGAGACGAGGGGGATCTGCATCGGGGGAGAGGGGAGAGGATCTGAGGAGGGAGGGAGAGAAAGAAAGAATGGAGGCGGGGGGGGGGGGGGGGATGGGTGGAAAATATCCATGAGGACAGACCTAGGGTTTAGACTCGGGTGGGTTTGGGCCGTTGGATCCGGAAGCATCGGACGGTTGTTGATGCGTGATCCGCGTGATATGCTCATGGTCCAATCAGAATGCAGCAAACCATTTGATGACCTTATGACCATATAAATTGGTCGTGATCGATTCAAGATAAAAACTTTCATTCCATTTTTCAGTGCTCAAAATGAGTTTTTTTGTGAAAGTCCTATCAAATAATTGTTCAAATGATATCATATTTTGCACAAGTTTACATCGTCGATTTGCAAACAATATTGACAAAGGGAGTTTTCATTTTCTTTGGACGAAAAATCAATTTTCCATTTTTGGAGTGCCCAAAATAAGTTTTTTTGTGAAGGACCTATAATATATTTGTTGCAAAATTGTACCAAATAAATTTTCTAAAATACTAGGACATATTTAATGCACAACTGACAAAATGGTTGGTGTAAAAAGTTTCGATCCACCTCTCGTGAAAAAGACAAATTTCCGCCGATTCAGTTGGAAGCGGGTGAAATTTGAACTACAACTGCCTCATAGTATGCTCTTTATTTTTTCCAAAAATCATTTCTAGGTACATAAGTATCTATTTAATTAGAGAAACACCAAAAAAATTCCAAGATTCAACCACTAGCTAGGAACGGTCATTCCCGCCGTTTTGACTGCATTTTAAAACGGGCATAAAAAATTCAAAAAATATCAAAAAATTGGGAAACTTTCGCATTGTGTCATTATATGTGGCCAAGTTCCCAGGAAAAATACCAAACTTGTAATACGGCAATTATTTTAAAAAAGTATTCTTAGAAACGAGCTATCACGTGTGGAGATCAATGGCTTTCAAGCCAAATGATCAATCTTATGGCCACATTCATGGCATAGTTTGTTCAAATGATCTCATATTGCGCACAAGGGTTCATATTGGAATGGCAAACAATGTTGCCTAAGGAAGTTTTCATTTTCTTTGGACGAAAAAACCATTTTCCATTTTTTGAGTGCCCAAATGAGGTTTTTTTGTGAAGGACCTTCCAAATAATTGTTGCAAACTTGGACCAAATCATTTTTATAAAATACTAGGCCATATTTAACGCAGAATTGACAAAATGGTTGGGTGTAAAAAGTTTTGATCCACCTCTCGTGAAAAAGACAAATTTCCGCCGATTGAGTTGGAAGCGGGTCAAATTTGAACTGCAGTTGCCTCATAGTTTGTTATTTATTTTTTCCAAAAATCATTTATAGGTACATAAGTATCTATTTAATCATAGAAACACCAAAAAAATATCAAGATTCAACCACTAGCTAGGAACGGTCATTCCCGCCGTTTTGACCGCATTTTGAAACGGGCATAAAAAATTCAGAAAAAATCAAAAAAAATTGGAAACCTTCTCATTGTGTCATTATATGTGGCCAAGTTCCCAGGAAAAATAACAAACTTGTAATACGTCAATTATTTTAAAAAAGTGTTCTCAGAAACAAGCTATCAAGTGTGAAGATTCATGGCTTTCAAGCCAAATGATCAATCTTATGGCCACATTCATGGCATAGTTTGTTCAAATGATCTCATGTTGTGGACAAGGGTGCATCTTGGAATGGCAGACAATGTTGCCTAAGGAAGTTTTAATTTTGTTTGGACGAAAAATTCATTTTCCATTTTTCGAGTGCCCAAAATGAGTTTTTTTTTGTGAAGCACCTACCATATATTTGTTGCAAAATTGTACCAAATAATTTTTCTAAAATTCTTGGACATATTTAATGCACAATTTACTAAATGGTTGGGTGTAAAAAGTTTTGATCCACCTCTGGTGAAAAAGACAAATTCCCGCCGATTCAGTAGGAAGCGGGTCAAATTTGAACTGTAGCTGCCTTATAGTTTGCTCTTTATTTTTTCCAAAAATCATTTCTAGGTACATAAGTATCTATTTAATCGGAGAAACGCCAAAAAAGTTTCAAGATTCAACCACTAGCTAGGAACGGTCATTCCCGCCGTTTTGACCGCATTTTGAAACGGGCATAAAAAATTCAAAAAAAATCAAAAAAGTGGAAAACCTTCGCATTGCCTCATTATATGTGGCCAAGTTCCTAGGAAAAATAATAAACTTGTAATATGACAATTGTTTAAAAAACCGTTCTCAGAAATGAGCTATCATGCGTGAAGATTCATGGCTATCAAGCCAAATGATCAATCTTATGGCCACATTCATGGCATAGTTTGTTTAAATGACCTCATATCGTGCACAAGGGTGCATCTTGGAATGACAAACAATCTTTCATACGGAAGTTTTCATTTTCTTTGCACGAAAAATTCATTTTCCATTTTTCCAAGTGCCCAAAATGTGTTTTTTTGTGAAGGAACTACCAAATATTTGTTGCAAAATTGGACCTAATCAATTTTATAAAATACTAGGCCATATATAATGCACAATTGACAAAATGGTTGGGTGTCAAAAGTTTTGATCCACCTCTGGTGAAAAAGACAAATTCCCGCTGATTTAGTAGGAAGCGGGTCAAATTTGAACTGCAGCTGCCTCATAGTTTGCAATTTATTTTTTCCAAAAATCATTTCTAGTTACATAAGTACCTATTTAATCATATATACATGGTTTGGTGGCGATACGTCGAGGTTTGGGCGGTGGACGAGGCCCCCAACTCTAGAGCGCGTAAACTCGCATGCCCGCCGCGTGGTCACCGCGTGACCGTGGCGTTGCCATGTGTTCTGGGTAGCCTAGGCATGTCTAGTGGGTTGGGCACTCCCCAGGTAGGTGCTAGGAAGAAAATTACAAGATAAGATTCTCACGAGGGGACCAATCAATGCTCAAACATGAATTAGCAGCCAAGTGTTTGATTAGCGGTACGGGAAATGTACATGGCTAATGGGCGTGAGTTTTGGCTGAGGATGATCAGTTGCTAAGAAGACTGTCTTCACAAATTTTCAGCTCAAAAGGAGGAGCCTAGGTGGTACTTGCTTTGCAAACCACCACACTGGACATAAATACGAATGTTGAAGCTCGGCTCAAAATAATGAATGGATCGAGCTGGCATTTGGTGGAGGATGGTTATTTGGGCATACCAAAGCACTTTAGAAAATGGATACTATTTGGACATGCCAAAGTGGTACTTCCTTCACAAACTATTGCTTTGAACAGAATAGGAAAATGAATATTTTTGAATTATTTTGGAACTAGGCAAGGAAGGTTTTTACATATTTGACGAAGATATGACCCAAAGAATTTATGAGATTTTTTTGGGAATTTTGGGAATGACAGAAATATAGGTTGCTTCACAACCTAGGGCAAAAACTACCACATGGACATGACACATAGGCAAAGCTGATGAGGTGGCGCCTAGTCATAGCAACCCACCATAATTTACAAGGCTATGACCATGTATATTGGTCGTTAACAACTAGAAATAAGGCTGCGGACTAGCGCTGTTTGCTTTATGACCATTTTATGTAAGGAAATTACGACCTTTCTGACCAAAATGGTCGCAATGGTTTAGGGTTTGGAGCCCCCCGAACAGCTTTTGACCAATTGGTCTGAAATGGTCATAGATCTATGACCATTTCTTCCAGGGTCACTGACAGAAGGTCACTAGTTGACATATTTCTTGTAGTGGTCCCGAACTCAAAATGCAAATAATTAAACAAAACTTCCCCAGGACTGTTGTTGGTTTGGACGGCACCCGTTATTTCGGACAAGCCATGGAATGTGATTGTTGGTGGAGGGGGAGTAAACCTTTACTTTTATTGCTTGGGAACCGCCACTAGCGTGCTTAGCATGGACGATATTGATAACTGATGGTCGTGAAGTAAATGAGAAGGGTGCATGTCTCAAATATCATTTACCTTTGTTTTAAAAACTAGAGTTCTGGCACCTCCGCAAATCACTGCTTCCCTTTGTGAAGGGACCATCTATTTAGTTTGAGGGAGTTTCATGTTTATATTGAGTGCTGTATTATTAATATCTGCTCCGATTTTTATATCAAGCTGTCAAACTACCGTCTCGGTGATAATGAATATAGGGTTTTTTATTTTTGTGCCCCTGGTTCCTTAGCTCTACTCATTCATCCCCACTCTGTTAATTTTTGCTCACTTTTCCCCACTCCCTTGCCTGAAACCCTCAGAACAGGTTATAACGGACGTTGCTGTCGGGTCAATGCCTTTGATCATTAACACTGACGAGTGGGGCCACGTATACATGGGTGCATGCAAGACCACGGTCGTGGGGTAGCACGTGGCCATGGACATGCCCGAAACGTCCCATCATATAAAGAGGGGCACCCACCTTCATCGCCCCTACCATTTTCCCCCAAATCCCCTCCCTGCCGCATCGTCTTCCTCTCCCCCACCAGTGTCCTCTCGCTCTCCTCCACTGCCTCGACCGCACCGTCTCTCTCTCCCCCACCGCATGCTCTTCCTCACCTTCATCGCCTTCACCTGGAGATGGCCGAAGCCCGTGGTGATGCCGGCACAGCGGCCGGAGATGTGGTCGAGCTGCAGGGTGCGTTGACCGCGGATGCCGGCGGTGTCCATGGCGGTGCGGGAAACTCGCAATCGCTGTGGATGTGGAGAAGGAGCTGGCGGGCTCCGCCTCAGCGCTGCAAAAGGTGACGGCGTCGAGCGGCGCAGTCAATCTCGATACCCCCATGCGTAGCCTGGCGAGGAGCAGGAGGTATCTGCACTTGCTTTGCTTTAGGATATTAGCTTGTAGAGTTAGTTAGATTGGTTAGATTGTGGATTCATACCGTAGTTCAGATGGTTAGAGTAGTTGGTTTGACGGATGGGTCGGGGTTTTCTGTATTTGGGGGATGGGGGTTTTGTACTAGGGTTTGTTGGACAAATTCATTGCAAAAATTCTAGATAGATCTGTTTATCAGATGTGCGTCAATGCTACACAGGTGTATTCTTATTAGATTTGTTTTTAATGCTCACAGGTTGGGTTTTTAATGCTACAGACATGTATGCTTATTAGATTGGGAGATTGGGTCCCTATTAGATTTGTTTTTGAGTGCTACTCAGATTGGGGTTTTGAATGTCATATGCCCAAATGGAATCCATTGAGTAAGAAGTTATTCGATTCAGTAGTATATAAATTTGTCCATTATATTAGCTCTGTTCTTCAATGTGTGTGCATGACCAATGATCAGTGTGTTATTTGAACGTCATATTGGGGTTTTTGATCAATGTGTGTAGAAATCTAATACATTGATATACTAGTGATGGATGTGGTTTTTGAATGCCTAGAGTTAAGGGGCACAGAAATAAAAAACCCCACTTCTAAAACATTTCTGATATTGGGAGTATATTAGCCCTATGATCAATGTGTCATGTGTGTATATTCAGGAGGATGATGGTTGGGGGGGGGGGGGGGGGAGAGAGAGGAAGCTGGCCGACTACGACCCGTACGAGGGGGCATTTAGTGACGATTCTGAATATGAGGTAAGCCTATCCCTTGTTCATTTAGGTCCCTTGACATGGTGTATATGAATCTATAATGTATTAATGCAATTCATTCATGTGTGCAGTATGATTCTGGATATGATGTGTACAAGGGCAACGTCGCGTCCTTCACAGCCGAGGAGGTGGAGAAGATCAAGGCCAAGGGAGTTGCTTCCTTCTAGAACCGCAAGTTCAAGAAGTGGCACTGCCCATACTGTACCACCAAGTCAAAGCCAAACACTAGTGAAGAACCGGATGTATCACCGGTTCGTAAGGGCCTTTAGTATTGGTTCTGCAACTGGCACTAAAGAGTGACTGAAGGTCACCCCCTTTTGTACCAGTTCTGCATGAACCGCCACTAAAGTGCCCCCACGTGGCACGAGCCAGCGCCGGGGGCGGAGAGACCTTTAGTATCGGTTGGTAACATCAACCGGTACTACAATATTTTGGGGGGGGGGGGGTTGGTTTTATTTTTCATTTTCTCTTTAATTTTGTGTTTTCCATTTAATTCTTTTTTGTTTGCTGGTATTTTACGATACTACATATTATATACGTTATGCATATATATAAATAGAATTTCTCGTAGAATATATATATAGGGTAAGACTATTCTGCAACACCCCCTGAGTTCCTAAATAAGCTTATTTAGAAACCACCCTCACTCCTACCTGTTTCTTTTCTCGAAGGGCGGCGAGCCAGGGAGCGAGCGAGCTCGGGTCCGCTGCCGGTTGCTGCAGTGCCTCCGTCTTCGGTACCCAGCCCGCAACACCGATCTTAAGATGATGCGCACCAAACACCGAGTCCAATAGCAGCTAGGTCGAGTGCCTCCAAGCCGTGCCCTATCCCGACCCCAACTCCTTCATCGACATCTTCGGGATCCGCTGCGCAACCTTCTCCCATCCACCCGAGAAATAGTCCCTCCCCCGGCCATGGCAAGTTCGCAGTCCATGGATCCAGCGAGCCCCTGCACATCAACGCAGTGCACGCCTCCGCCATGAGCCGCACAGACGGCTGCGTCCACCAGGGCCGTCCAGATCCCAGGTCAATGGCGCCTCCTTCCATCGCCATGGTCATGCTCCTCCCGCGGGAGAGCAGATTGAGCTATCGCCCTGGCGGCGCTCCTCCTGCCGGTGGCCACGAACCTTCTCCTGGCCGTGCTCCTCCAGCTGGAGGCCACGCCCCTCCCCCCGGTCGCCTCCTCGCCCTTGGTACGCGCGTGGTCCCCTGCAGCGCCTCCTTCCATTGCCTCTCCCCTCATTTGGATTGCTAACGCACCAGCGCGCGAGAAGTAGATGCCACTCCTGGCCTCTCCCAGATTCGGACTCTGCTCGTAACGGCTGGTAATTACTGCTGCTAACTAGCATACCTACTAATTATTTGCTAATTGTTCTTGCTTTTGTTTGTCTGCAAAAATGCCGCTGAGATTTTTTATGTTATGCGTTGAGCACACAGTCCATACATGCGTATTCTTTCAGATATCTAGTAGAGTTGTATCTAGTTAGCTAGCATGAAAAAAACAATGCAAAAGCATGTTTGACTGTTGTCCATCAGCTAGCTAGCTACATGTGTATTCAGCCATTTGGTGATTATCATTTTTTGTTAATTGCTGCAGCAACGCCACGACGACCAGCCGGCTTACAGCAATGCCACGGAGTCAACGACTCTCCTGTAGTCAGCAGTAGGGAGAAGGGTCGAGCAGACCCCACGGGCGTTTCCTCGGTTCAAAGCCCCGACGCCAGCCTCGTCTCGTTTTCATTTCTGGCAGTTGAATCCTAGCATAACACCAGTTTACTCCAAAAAATCTTAGCAGTTAGATGCACATGGCCATGTATTTCCCTTTGATTTGGATGCAAGTTTCATGATTTTTTTTTGTCTTCATATGAGGAGAGCTGCCACCAATACATTCCGACGAGCCGCATGCCTAGACGCCGCCGAACCGGCAACCATGCCGGTGTTAACTGCAGCATAGTTGCAGCGCGAGCCTCATGGGTCAGTTATGTGTGGATGTATTTTGGATGTTGGAGTTGTACACTTGGATTTGGTTCTTCTCTTATTCTTACTTTCCCATGTGATTTTCCATCTGATTTGGTTGCAAAATTGATGGATTTTTTTATTTTTTTCTGCCATTCATATGAGGGGAGCTCAAGGTGAGAGAACTGTTCTAGTAACACTTACGAACGAGGAGGATGTGGAGGACGTGCTCCTATATTGTTCGGTGCGACACCACTTTGTCCCAATCCACCACTACTGCTATTTTACTACTAATAAGTAATAATTGCTTGTTTTAGGTTGCTAACTGTTGATGCTTGTGGTAACTGCTCGGCTACTAAAATGCTAATACTTGTGTTAACTGCTCGGTTACTAAACTTGTCTCCTGTATTTGCAGCTTTGTAGTCAGTTAGCTTAACTAAAAAAAGAAGTTGACTTAGCAGCTTATGCACTTGTTTCTTTTTTTGAGAGAGCCAGTCTATGCAGCAATGCGACCGATGTGGCGCCGTTTGCGGCACTGCCACTCCCTTCAACCGATCCAGGGGCCTCGCGCCGACTATGGGCCTTAAGTCGCCTGCTATCCAGCGAGTAGTTGGTGCTGTAGTAGTTAAATTCCGTCAGTTAGCTTGCTCATTGTTGGACAGTTAGCTATTTCATCCCCAATAGGTAGTGTGACCAGGGCAAAAAGGAAATTAAAGAAAAAATATCTTTAATCTCGGTAGTTAACTCAGTGTTAACTGCCACAATCCCTGGCAGTTAGTTATTTTACTCCCAGTTAACTTGGCAGTTAAAAAGTTTGAAAATTCCTTTCACAAAAACTTTGTAAGCTCGTTTGATGAATTTTCAGTTTTTTGAATTTTGTTTAAAAACTAAATCGATTTTGGAAAAATGATCAACATGAGTTTTTGCTCCTTTTCAATAGCTATCCAACGGTATATCATTTGCATCTTTCCGATTAATGGTTCAATAATTATGACCCAAAAACAATGCGAAAAAAAGGTGCTAGAAAAATTCCGCCCGACAGTTAACTAGTATCGGTCGCATAGTTAGCTGTCTGTTCTCGGGCAGTTAGGAAGGGTTCCTGAATAGCTTATTCAGGGAAGGGTTCCTGAATAACACTATTCTGATCACGGGATCAGAATAATATTCTGATCACAACCTGAACTGCCTGAGTAACGCGCCTGAACTTCTCTCTGTACGAACCCGACCTTCGGGCTATCTTCGCAACCGTGCCTTCTACCGCGAGTCGTGTTCCATGTGATGTAAGTGTAATATTTAAACGATTTTTAGCAACTAAATACTCGTTTTAGATAGGAATCTCGCTCATAGGCGGATTTTGCACTCGGATCGTGAAGAACTCGCATTTTTTGTGATTTTACTGCCTGAGTTGTTCGACCTGAACTTCCCCCTGTGCTAGGTTGAACTTCCCGCAACATTGCCCAAATAGGGCTTGCTATATACGGTTTAAGAGCAGTTTTGAAAACCGTTTTTTCTTCAAACAAAAAACGTGAATCATAATTTCTATCGCATTTCTAAACCGTTTACCGGAATGAGGCAAGTAATATGGCGTTGGAAAACCGCTGCAAAACCGCTTCTTGCACATGTTAAAAGTTTCTCTAATTCCCTACGGTTAAAGAGTAATTTGAAAAAACGTAAAATTTCACAAACCGAACAGCCGTGTCCGTATTTTCGATGTCATTTCTAAACGGCTAATTCAATTGAGTCAAATGATATGGCGTTGGAAAGCTTATGAAATTGCGCTACTTTTTCATGTTGAGAGTTTTTTCTAATTGTAAATGGTTTAAAAGTGACTTATAAAACGGTCCAGGTTACACCGAGTGTGTATTTTTGAGCTAATTTTTTAACCGTACGTCCGAATGTAGCAAATGATATGGCGTTGGAAAGCTTGAGGAAATGTGAAACTTTTTGGTATATATATTGTTTCTCCCAATTCCTTACTGTTTTAAGTCAGTTCTGAAAATGGATAAAAATGTATTTTGGCCGTAATTTCTACAAACTTTATCGAAATGGGGCAAATAATATAGCATTGAAAGGCTACGGAAAATGCGAAACTTTTTCATGTTGATGCTTTTCTCTAATTCCTAGCCGTTTTCAAGTAATTTTGAAAACGACGAGATCATTCGTTCTGCCTTTATCGCGAAACAGATTCTTCGAAAATGCACCACGTGAAGAACCTGAACTTCTCAGCGCGTCTACCTGAACTTCACTCTATTTTTCACGTGATTTTTTTGCTCGTAGTTCTCCATCCACTGCTCGTAGCTCTCCATCCACTGATCGGAATTGAGCAAGTGATATACCAATTGAAAGGTTATCCATCCATTTCCCGTGTTGATCATTTTTTCATACTCACGACGATTTTACAAGTTTTTCATCTGAAATTCATCCACTGTAGTAGTTGAACTTCCTGCTGTTTTCAGTTGAACTTCTGTGACGTATTTTCGTTTGTAATTTTCTCATCCATTCGTTAGTGTTACACAAATGATATTCCTTTTGTAGAAATCTCTCTCACAATAATTTTTTTAACTTTCTCCAGCCGAGGACTTGAAATTACACAAATAATATTCCTATTGTTTTGAAGTAAATTATAAAATGACGAGATCATGATTTCTGCTTTCATTGTGAATGGAAAAGAACTGAGTGAAGTAATTGGACTTCTCGGGCATGTATGTTTGAACTTCACTCTGTTTTGACGTGCTGTTTTTGGCACTGCTTGATGTAGTTGAACTTCTGGGCATGTCCGTTTAAACTTCACTCTGTTTCAATTTATTGTATTTTTCTTATGTGAAATACGCACCATGTAGCACGTGAACTTCCGGTTGTTATCACTTTGAACTTCTCTCTGGTTTGAGATAGTTATTTTAAAACACAAAAAAACAAAAATTTTATGTACTTTGGACATCTAAATACACGGTAAACTTCTCACACAAGATTTTTTTGAATTTTTCCTCGCCGAGCACTTGAACTTCTAGCAACCTTTTTTTCGTTTATGAGTTGTTTTCAAAACTGCAAAAAATGGCGTTGTGTTTTTTATTTTTGAAAAGGTAAATCGTAGGTTTTAATAAACTTCGAACTTCTGTGTTATTTAAATTTGAACTTCGCCTTTTTATATTTTGATTAAAGAATTGTATTCGATTTTTTATACGAAAAAAATCGAGCATGGAAATACAAGGTGAACCTCTCTCGCAAGAGTTTTTGAACCACCCCGGCTAGAGCACTTGAACATCTTTCAACAAACCATTTAATCTTTTAATTTTCTATACTTTTATTCTCATTTGAAATGCATCCCTTGCAGTAGTTGAACTTCTCGTTGTTTTCACCTTGAACTTCTGTCATGTATTTTTATTCAACCTCTCATAAGAATTTTTCATTGCATGTTTTTCTCATGTTTTTCATTGCATGTTTAAATTATTTGAACTTCTTAGATACACACAACACACTTGACCTTCTTGAACACAACACCTTGACCTTCAAAAATAAAAATTTAGGCACATCAGTACAAGAGAAAACAGAGCATTCTCTGTATCCATTTTTTGAGATGGCAACATGAGTGCAGGGCTCGTCGGTGCATTGTGCAGCGGGCATCGGTCGGTGGTAGTAGCAAAAGGCGGTGAGAGAAAATAATGATCTTGTCACGCGTGATGGACCGAACCTCTCCAACACCAGAATCCGAACTTCAAAAACACAAAATATAAAATAGCATGCACAACTCAACAATCCAAAAATAAAATTCTTGTTTTTCCCGAAGGAGTTCATTTTTTTGCAGGACTCCTCTCAGCATATCAATTCAAACTTCAGCTAAAAAACAGTGGGCTGGGGTGTGCTTGTCGTCCTCTCTGCCATCTACCAGGGCGTGAAAGAAGGGGTCAGAGGGGTTGCCACGAACCAGATGCACTGGTGGTCGGAGAAGCTCAGGGCGGCGAACAAACCTCACCGGATCCGGCGTCCCCTGAGGTTTGGAGCGTGGTGGCCTCTAGCGGCGCCAACATGTGGGGAGAGGGGAGGCCGGCCACGTGTGGAGTCGCGGGAGCGGCGGGTGAGACGTGCAGGCTTGGGGGGATAGGGGACGGTGGCGGGGCACGGATGCAGGGCATCGCGTTTGGAGGAGCCACCAGCCGCCGGCGACGTTTGTTGGGAAGAAGATGGAAGCTCGGGGGTGGGTGGCTAAGAAGGTTGACGTGGGGGGTGGTTGGGAAGGTCGAGGCGGCTGCGAGATCCGGCGGCGCGCGTGGGGTTCTGGGGAGGGCGCGCGACGGCGGGTGGATCCGGTTAGCGGGCGCAATGGCGGTGGTCTCAGGGGAGGGGAGCGGCGGCGTGGGGATCGGGGAGAGACGCGAAAGCGGCGTGGGGATCGGGGGAGGGACTGGGCGGCGCGGGATCCGGGGATGCAGCGGGCGGTTGCAGGGTGGAGTGCGGGAGACGTGGGGAGAAGTGGTGTTTTTTCTGTTTTATCGCTGGCGTAGCCGCACCGGTTCGGGAACGTCCTCGCGCGCCCTATAGGGCCGACCATGATCCAAATAACTATTCTGATCCCATGATCAGAATAGTGCTAGTCTCTCTCTCTCTGGCCTTGGTGCCTTGGTGCCTTGGTGCCTTCGGAGCACGATGACAATTGGGAGTGGTTCACAGGGGCAGTAGCGGGTAATAGTATTCTCCTTTGGGATCTATGACCTGGTCGAGCAAAAATCCCGCTATTTCATCTTGAAGTGCTAGTATGCGCTCCGTTGGTAGGAGCTGCTCCCGCACCTTTTTGAACTGTTAAGAAGGAGATCAATATGCATGTGTATTAGTTGTGTGACTAGATATTGATAATGGTGTAAAAATTGTGAATAGTGTTCTGGCCAACGTACCCATTCATGTCTTCGAGATTTGCTCCTTTCGGACGCCATCATGCGAATGTTCTCGCAAACGTAGTATGCACACAGATCAGTCCCCGGCGCCTGCTTCAGTGCCTTTACGAGAATGGAATTTAATCAGATAATAATTAATCAAGCATGATAATTAATTAATGGTATTGAAACAAGAATTAAAGAGATGGTAGCTAGCTAGTACTACTTAATTACTTACCTTGGGTCGATACCTAAACAACTTTTCTCGCCATTTGCCTGGAGTCACCTTGATGAATTTTGCCCAAGCCCTGCCCGCCGGCAAAGAAAATTAATAAAGGGGTTATTATATTAAATAGTTGATATCAGGAAATGACGAACTAAATAGGCCGAGATATAGTTAATAACGAGTGAAATTACCTGCCGACTATCCCCTTCAAGATGGTGTAGTCACTTTCTTTTTTAAGTAGTGAGTCCAGTACTTCAACTTTTCCTTCATCAACATTAGTGTCTAATAAGATCCAGTGGTAACTGCATGCGCACACATTTGCATGTCTTAATTAAGCGGGCATGTGCATAACACTAATCAACTACCATAAACCCTATACACTTAATTATTAACATCTAGCTAGCTAGTAGACAAAAACAGAATTTGTAGTACAAGACAGTGTGACTCACAGGAAGTTGTAAGGAAGTACTATATCTTCATTGGTATTGAGGCGCTTCAAAAACCCTAGCATTTTATTCTCTACATCTTGTTTATACCATTCCAATGTCCATGTGTATTCATTAACGATATTTGGGTCAATGAACCCAATGCCATAGCGTCCAGCTTTTTTCATTTCATATATCTTCATCCTGCATAATACCACAGAAAAGAATATAGTGAGGATAATTACAGGTAATGATCGATCAATGAGCACTAAAGCTAGCTTGAGACTTAAATTATAGAAAGAAATCACTTACAGACAATAGCAACCAACGAGAGATTTGTCGAGTGCATCTTGATTGAATAACTAAAATAGTTCTGAATACTCAACGGACAGAGCTAGCTTATGGAAGTAATGCTTTTCCTTGACTTTCACCATGAGGGACTCTCGATTGGAACTCTTGGTAATGTTCATGTACCAATTATGCAATTCATACATTCTCGTTGGGAGGTTCTTGACCTCCTCGGGCTCGACCAAAGGTTGGCTGCGGACATATTTCCATTTTATTTCCTCCTCTCTAAGCGGAGATATGGGCTCGATATTGAGGAGTTGTCCAACCCTGATACCGAGCATTTTAGCCTGGCTTATATGCTCCTTGGTTATTACCAGATTGACCAGCTGGGGAACGGTTTGCCCACAATAGTATAGGGCGCCGGTACTCTCATGTGTTGTTGGCACAACAAGCGGGGGGATCAATTGCGCCGCCTGTTCTCCGAGTTGGGGAACGGTTTTCCCGCATATTTTGCCAGCTGCTTGTTGGCTTGAGCTCGAGCTCGCTTCCTTTTGTAGTCATGCTCGATGTGCCTTCCTGATTTCGTGCTCATAGTCTGAGTCAACAGGCTTGGGAGCTGGTGGTCTAGCCATACGAATGAAGTGGTCAATCTTTTCCTCAGGCACTTGCTCCCTTGGTGGCGGTGCCGGTTTCGGTCCAAAATGGGCATCCACTTGGGCCTGAACTATGGCTACCTTTTGCTCCTCGGTCATGTCGTAAGGCCTCTAAGGAAGAGGAGCGAGGCTTGGACCATATTTATATCGCTTGCCTCTACATGTACCTCATGTACTACCTCAACTCGTACCACTACGCACCATAGCTGCAGCGGCTCTCTTCTGCGATTGCTAAGGCGGCGGAGACGGCTGACGTGGCTTAGTTGGAGCAGGAGGAGTGGCCTGACGTTGTGCCGGACTTGGAGGAGGAGGAGTGGCCTGACGCATTGGTGGAGTTGGAGGAGCGGGAGTCTGCTGACGCGGTGGCGGACTTCGAGGAGCAGTTTGCTGACGCTGTGCTGGACTTGAAGTAGGAGGAGTGGCCTGACACTTTGCCGGACTTGGAGGAGGAGTGGCCTAACGCGTTGGTGGACTTAGAGGAGCGAGAGTCTGCTGACTCGGTGGCGGACTTTGAGGAGGAGTCGACTGACGCGGCGTCGGTGGCCTTCAAAAGATGATGCAATCCTTTCTCCATAGGATGATACGATGTTTGGCCTCTCCCGGTGTGTGCTCCTCGTGACCTCCAGGAATGAGCTCTAGCCCCGAATATTGGTCCACCACCTCATCAACCAAGACACGAGCATAGCCCGCTGGAATCAGGTTGCAATGGAAGGTTGCTTCCGGGGGATTTTTAAAAGCAACGGCGTCCGCCACCTTCATGGATATTTTCTTCATTTTGAAGTGTAGCTCACTGTTAATGTTCTCCATGATGTCATCCATAGGGTATCTATCCTGCAGTGCGTCACCCGAGGAGTAACCAACGCTGCTTCTCGGCATGGATGGGACAGTGCTATCCAATGCTGGATCATCCACTAGCCGCCGCTGCTGAGACCACCTTTCATGGCTAAGTGATTCGATTTGCTGCTGCTACCGCTGGAATTTGAGTGCCAAGTCCACGAGCGCTGATTCTAGGCCTTGAAGGCGTTCTGCTTCCTACTTCCTCTGCTCCTCCTCCAGCTTCCTCTTCTTCTCCCCCTCCATCTTCCTTCTTGCACGGCTTCTGTAGTCGGCATTCCATTCTGAAAAGCCCTCATACCACGGAACCACGCCCTTGCCTCGTGTTCTTCCCGGGTGTTCAGGATTTCCCAGGGCGCGCATAAGCTCGTCGTTCTCTCTGTTGGGCGTGAACACCCCCTTTCGAGCATCTTCTATTGCTTCAAGTAACTTATCTTCGGCTCCTTTTAGATTTGCCTTCTTCGAAACCAGGCCTGTCTTCGGGTCCAATGCCTCCCCATGCGCATAGAACCAAGTTCTGCACCTGGGGGGCCAGCTCCTAGTAACTTGAGTGACCCTTACATCCGGCATCTCTTTCTCAGACTGAGCCTATGGAACTGATTCTTTTTTGTGGCATTGGCCTTGTTATTTCTTGATAGTTCCTTAGATATTTCTGATTCCTTGAATTTCACGAAAGCGGGCCAGTGTTCTCTTTGCTTCTCCATTGTTCCCTTGAATTCTGGAGTCTTCTTTCCTCCTTTGACGAAGTTGACCCATACAGTTTTCTTGTGGGTGTTGAATGCAATTGCCATCATCTTAAGAGCTGCGTCCTTGACTTTCTGCACATCTGCATCAGTGAAATGATCTGGTAGGGTGAAATCTTCCATGAGAGATTCCCAAAGCATTTTTTTGCTCTGTCGTTGACACAAGTAAGATCTGGACGTTTAATTTTTGGCTCTTTCCATTCTTGAATGGAGATCGGGAGTTCGTCCTTCACAAGAACTCAGCACTGACGAATGAACTTGTTCGCAATGTTCTTAGGCGTGCTTGGTTCGCCATTAGCTTTGATGGCATCGATGTTGTACTTTACACCCTCCTTCAACTTTTTGCCCTGGCCTCGCTTTGTCTTGCTGCCTGTAGAAGCAGATTTGCTCGATTCGGAGGGCTGAAAGAAGAAAGATCGATTTGTTAATATATCTTCAAATCAAAAAACATGTGATGATCACTAGATGCCTGCTTATATAAATATACCTCGCTGCTCTTTGTTATTTCAAGATCAACATTGTCTCCGTCATCATAATCATAATCATAGTTCATAACTTCATCCATTCGGTCGTCGAGATCGAATATCTTATCATCACCCTCCCCGGTATTTTTCAGATATTGGGAGCCGTCATGTTCTTCATTTAGATCATCTGGCCTGCGAGGGCTGCGTATGATCTCGAACAGGGCCTCTTCTCCCTCTCTGCCGGTATTGTCCGCCATAGCTTTTATTTAACTAATCCAAAATAAATATAAAACAATTTAGTATTCAAATTACAATGCATGGATGCAATCAATAAGGAAAAACTGAATCATAGGACATAATATGCATGGCCTCAAATAATATATAATCTCGAATACATCGTCTCGAATAATATATAATCTCGAATACATCGTCTCTAATAATATATATAATCTCGAATACATCGTCTCGAATATTATATATGGTATACCTCACTATAGCTAGCTAGCTAATAAAGATCGAACACTACAGAAGAATCTAGGCCACTCGCGGTTCCTGAGGAGCGGGCCATGGACACCCAAAGAGAAGGAACCATCACTGGATCATATCTCTGGTCATCTGCCCAAAGAACCTGCCAGGTATTGGAGAACCTGACGCCCATAGTAGCCATGTAGTGACGGACGTGCTCGTCCTCCTCCCCGACACGGCGACGCACCACCTCCGGCGGGGCCGGCTCCCTCTGCACCGAATGTGGCCCACGCGAACGCCACCAAACGAGATGAGGGTCGACGACGGGACCCGGGGCCGGGTTCCTCACCAAGCGGCGCGCCCCTGAAGGTAGCACCTCCCAGTGCCAGCCCGGCGGAGCCCAGTCCCGGACATGGGTCCTCTGAAGCAGGATGTCGTCGCGAATGGGTCGACGGCGAGGATGCGGTCCGGGCATCGTCGAAAACAAATACTATATGCAAATGTAACATATTTTAAAATATTGGATTGTGTCTTATATTCAAATTCTAAATTTCTATAACTAAAATTATAAGAAACTAAAAAAAATCGATCATCGTCTAACAATTTGAAATTAATCTAATTCATCTAGCTAAAACTAACATTTCTATATACTAAAATTTATAACATTTGTATAAAAACACAAAGAACAGAAAAAACCTTTGACATTATATTATAACTAACATTTATATATACTATTTGACATTAATCTAATCTAATTAATTAATTTATCTAAAACTTTGTATAAAAACAGAAAAAACTAAAAACTAAAAACAGAAAAATTGTGTGTGTGTGTGCACGCGTGTACCTAGTGTGTGTGTATGTGTGCGCGCGCGGCCGGCGGCAACGGCGCGGTGGATTGGAGGGAGGAGAGGCTGGGGGAGGGGCTCACAGCGCGCGCAGGCGACGTCGAGGCGACGACGACGGGGACGGCGATGACGCGGGACGAGGCGGCGGCGCGACGGGGACGGCGACGGCGCGGGACAGGGCAGCGGCGCGAAGGGACGGCGACGACGCGGGACGAGCGACGGGGGCGGCGACGGCGTGGGATGGCAGAGAGAAGTGGGAGATGAGAACTGAATTTTTTGAAGTGTTTTCTTATATTGGAGGCACCTTTAGTACCGGTTGGAGCCACCAACCGGTACTAAAGGCCTGTTTTGGCCAGGCCAAGCGGCTGGAAGGGCAGGCCTTTAGTACTTGGTGGTGGCTCCAACCGGTACTAAAGACCCCCCCCTTTTAGTACCGGTTGGGGCAACGACCCGGTACCAAAGGGGGTGCGCTGCCAGGCGAGGGGCGCAAAGTTTAGTCCCACCTCGCCTAGCGAAGGGCATCCGCACTGGTTTATAAAACCAGCCGCGGCTGCTCCTTCGAGCTCCTCTCCAAAGCAGGCCTTCTGGGCCTACCTGTTCTGTGCTGCCCTGTGGGCCAACTGGGCCTTGCGGGCCTGCATCCTGGCCCAGAAAAAGGTTGGGTTTCTAGTCGTATGCAGGCCGCTGTGGCCCAGTAGGCGGGCTTATTTATTTTTTTATTTTTTTATTTTCTTTTTTGCTTTATTTATTTTCTTTTATTTATTGCTGAGTTGTTTTTGCTGTATTTAGAGTTTCTTTGTGAATATTTTTTCTTTAGGTTCAAAAAATTACAAACTATCTGTTAGTGCCGGTAGTTTTCAAATTTAAATAGTTTAAATTTTGAATTATTTGAAATTTGTGTGAATCACTAGTTTGTGAATAACTTAACTTTAAAAATAGATTTTTCAGTGATTCTTTTTTCTTATGTTTAATATTAGTGTGTTTTATGATTATATTCAATTTGGTAATGCTTAGGTTATTTAAAAAATGAAATGCCTTTGTACAGATGAGTTTTCGTCCGAAACCTTGATACTTCAAAAGAGATTGTCCATTTTGTACGCGAAGTGCATCCAGTTTTTATCGTAACCCTCTCTACTTTTTTGCACATGCTGTATGGGTGAAATTATGATACCATGCCAACTTTCAACCTTTTCGGAGTTCATTTGAAGTGTTTTTCAGATTCAGGGTCATTTAGCTGAAAAAATCAGTAAATGCATAAAAGAATTTGTTTGCAAATAAAATTTCTTCGCGTTTCAACTGCCAAAACACATAACTATCCTAACTATTACAGAGATCCCCTCCTGGGTGTGAAACACAGAAGAAAGTGATGATAGTGAAGCCGATCACATCCCAGATCTTTGGATGTGGAACTTTTTCTTCGCGTGTGTGTCCCTTTGCGCCATAGCCATGGACAATCTTCATCATTTAACTGGATGCTCGGGTCAATATTCACTGTGAATGGAGCAATTTCATCAAACTTTTCATAATCTTCTGATATGTGTGTCTTGTCATCCACTCCCACGATGTTTCTTTTCCCTGAAAAAACTATGTGGCGCTTTGGCTCATCATATGATGCATTCACTTCCTTATCTTTTCTTTTTCTCGACTTGGTAGACATGTCCTTCACATAAAAAAACTTGTGCCACATCATTGGCTAGGAAGAATGGTTGGTCTGCATATGCAAGATTGTTGAGATCCACTGCTTTCATTCCGTACTGCGGGTCTTCCGTTACCCCGCCTCGTGTCATATTGACCCATTTGCACCGAAACAAAGGGACCTTCAAACCACGTCCATAGTCAAGTTCCCATATGTCCTCTATGTAACCATAATATGTTTCCTTTCCCGTCTTAGTTGCTGCATCAAAGCGGACACCACTGTTTTGGTTGGTGCTCTTCTTATCGTGGGCGATCGTGTAAAATGTATTCCCATTTATCTCGTACCCTTTGAAAGTCATTATATTCGAAGATGGTAACTGGGACAACGAGTACATGTCATCTTCAATAGAGGCGTCATGCATGGCACGTGTCTGCAACCAGCCAGCGGAAGTCCTCATTTGTTAACTTGTAATCCAGTCATCAGACCGCTCCAGGTGTTTGGAGCGTAGAAAATTCTTGTGTTCGTCCATATACGGAGCCACCGAGGCGGAATTCTGTAGAACTGTGTAGTGTGCTTCAGTGAGAGAATGTCCGTCCATACATATTATTTGATTCCCTCCTAGCGTGCCTTTTCCATCTAGTTTGCCCTTATGCCGTGATTCAGGAACACCAGTCGACTTAAGGTCAGGAATAAAGTCAATACAAAACTCAATGACCTCCTCATTTTCATGGCCCTTGGAGATGCTTCCTTCTGGCCTAGCACGGTTATGAACATATTCTTTAAGACTACCATGAACCTCTCAAAGGGGAACATATTGTGTAGAAATACAAGACCCAAAACGTTAATCTCTTCGCATAGGTGAACTAGGATGTGCGTCATGATGTTGAAGAAGGATGGTGGAAACACCATCAAAACTAACAAGACATTGCACCAAATCATTCTCTAACCTTGGTATGATTTATGGATCGATTACTTTCTGAGAGATTGCATTAAGGAATGCACATAACTTCACAATGGCTAATCGAACATTTTCCGGTAGAAGCCCACTCAATGCAACCAGAAGCAGTTGCGTCACAATCACGTGGCAGTCATGCGGCTTTAGGTTCTGGAACTTTTACTCTGCCATATTTATTATTTCCTTTATATTCGACGAGAAGCCAGATGGTACCCTAATACTGAGCAGGCATTCAAAGAAGATTTCCTTCTCTTCTTTGGTAAGAGCGTAGCTGGGATGACCCTGATGTATGCCGTATTTTCCATGCATAGGTTGCTGGTCCTCCCGTGCCTCAGGTGTATCTTTTGTCTTCCCATACACGCTCAAGAAGCCAAGCAGGGTCACGCAAAGATTCTTTGTCACGTGCATCACGTCGATTGCGGAGCGGACCTCTAGGTCTTTCCAATAGGGCGGGTCCCAAAATATAGATTTCTTCTTCCACATGGGTGCGCGTCCGTCAGCGTCATTCGGAACAGGTTGTCCGCCAGGACCCTTTCCAAAGACTACCTTCAAATCCTTGACCATATCATGTACATCAGCACCAGTACGGTGGCGAGGCTTTGTCCAGCGATCCACCTCACCTTTGAAATGCTTGCCTTTCTTTCTTACAGGATGCCTGCTCAGAAGAAATCGACGATGTCCCAGGTACACATTCTTCCTACAATTATCCAAATATATACTGTCGGTATCATCCAAACAGTGCGTGCATGCGCGGTGTCCCTTGTTTGTCTGTCCTGAAAGGTTACTGAGAGCAGGCCAATCATTGATGGTCATGAACAACAACGCCTTTAGGTCAAATTCTTCCTGTGCGTGCTCATCCCACACACGTACATGATGTCTACTACACAACCTTCTTCTTGTAGACGTTGTTGCGCCTCCAAGTGCAGAGGTTTGTAGGACAGTAGCAAATTTCCCTCAAGTGGATGACCTAAGGTTTATCAATCCGTGGGAGGCGTAGGATGAAGACGGTCTCTCTCAAGCAACCCTACAACCAAATAACAAAGAGTCTCTTGTGTCCCCAACACACCCAAGACAATGGTAAATTGTATAGGTGCACTAGTTCGGCGAAGGGATGGTGATACAAGTGCAGTATGGATGGTAGATATAGGTTTTTGTAAACTGAAAATATAAAAACAGCAAGGTAACTAGCGGTAAAAGTGAGCGTAAACGGTATTGCAAAGATAGGAAACAAGGCCTAGGGTTCATACTTTCACTAGTGCAAGTTCTCTCAACAATAATAACATAATTGGATTATATAACTATCCCTCAACATGCAACAAAGAGTCACTCCAAAGACACTAATAGCGGAGAACAAACGAAGAGATTATGGTAGGGTACAAAACCACCTCAAAGTTATTCTTTCCAATCAATCCATTGGGCTATTCCTATAAATGTCACAAACAGCCCTAGAGTTCGTACTAGAATAACACCTTAAGACACAAATCAACCAAAACCGTAATGTCACCTAGATACTCCAATGTCACCTCTGCTAGAATTTAGTCTATTTTGGGCAGCCCAATAAGTATTTCAGAAATTTCTAATAAATCCTAGAGGCCCACTTAGCCCATTTGTGCAAGGCAAGGGATACTACTAAAGTTTAGTCCCACATTGCTAGTTTAGTGGGAGTTGGACCTCCTTATAAGGGAAGTTCTTTCCCCACTTGTACGAGCATGAGAACAACAGGGATATCCACGCGCGCTCCTCCTCCGCCGCCCGCCTCGCCACGACGCGCCGCGCCGCGGGTTGCGGGAATGAGCCGAGCCGATATCTAAATTTTTGCCACGCACTACGAGTACACGAAAGGTCACTCGGGAGATGGAAAGTTTTGCTGTAGTGGATATTGAATACGAACACTTCACCCTTAGGCTGATGTCTGTTCGTCGCAACCTCTCGCCTCCTTATCTTGCGCCTATAAAAGAGAGGTCACTCCTCTCAGAGAGACGCACCAGAATCTCTTCCTCCTCTTGCTACAAGTTCCTGAGCGCTGCGCTGCTGCTACGATCTTCCCCATCCCGGCTTGTGGCGTGCACCGCAGGTCGGGACAGTAGGCCTCCGAAACCGCACCTCTTTGAGTCCTGTACGGGAGAAGGGTGATAAGGTTTTTGGGGAGCGCTCTGCGCGACTACTGACTGACTCCTTCGTCACGGACGCCCCGGACTCCGACGACTACTTCCCCTACGACGACTTCTTCCCCGACATCGACAACCTCCTCGACGACATGGCTGGCGAGGACACCGACCCCAAGTCCAGTGCTACTGCTGTTGCTGTCCCGTATGTCTTCTTCTTTCTGTTAGGTGTCCTGCCGCAGTTTTTCGTACTAGTACTTGTCCTACATATGTTAGGTTCTACTTCATATATGCAACTAGTTCTACTGTCTGCTATAGATAAGTTAGGCTACGGTTCGTATATGCAGAAGCTATTTACCTTCTCTCTGTCAGAACACATGACTTGTTTTATCTCTACTATATTAGTCATGCTTTATCTAGTATTTCTGTTAATAAAATCATTTGTTAAATTGCTCATATTTCCAACAATCCAAAAACCTTATTATAGGCAATTTACCCCGAGTGGTTTTGCTGCTTCCATGAGACCTCCTATGTTTGAGGGTATCCACTATAAGAGGTGGTGCGTGAGAGCAGTCTTATGGTTTCAAACCATGAGTTGCTATGACGCCACTCTTGGCAAACCTGAAGGGGAGCTTGATGCTCAACAGGCACAAGCCTTTCAGAAAATGGATACTCTGTTTAAGGCGGCTCTCTTGAGTGTTCTTGGTGAGAACATAGTTGATGCTTATGCATCAATTGATAATGGAAAAGATATGTGGGATGCACTCGAGGCCAAGTTTGGGGTCTCGGATGCTGGCACTGAGTTGTACATCGTGGAGCAATTCTATGATTACAGGATGACTGAAGAGCGCTCCGTGGTTGAGCAAGCTCATGAGATACAGTCATTTGCTAGAGAACTTGAGCACTTCAGTTGTATGCTACCGGACAAGTTTATTGCCGGAGGTATCATCACTAAGCTTCCTCCTTCGTGGATGAACTTTGCTACCTTACTGAAGCATAAGAGGCAGGAGTTTTCCGTTCCGGATCTCATTGGCACTCTTGATGTGGAAGAAAAGGCGAGAGCAAAGGACACACGTGCTCGAGGTATTGAGGGAGGATCTAGTGCCAATGTGGTACAGAAGCAGAACTTCCAGCCCCACAAGTTCAAGAACAAGGGCAAGTTTGATGGTAAAGCAAAGTTTGATGGGAAGAACAAGGTTGTGCAACACACGAACTTCAAGAAGAAGAATGGCAAGAAGAAAAGTTCTTGTCATGTGTGTGGGGATCCTGATCATTGGGCTCCTAGTTGCCCTAATCGCTATGACAAGCGTCATCCTGGGAAAGGCGGCAAGACCGCTAATGTTGTCATTGGAGACACTGACATGAAGGATGTTGGGTATGGTATATTTCCCACTATTCTTTCAGTATGTCATTCTCCTGACTGGTTGATTGACACGGGTGCTAATGTGCATGTATGCGGTGATATTTCCATGTTTTCGTCTTATCAGACCGCAGGGACTTCAACCGTGCTGATGGGCAACGGTTGAAGTGCTTCTGTTCGTGGTGTTGGCACGGCCGATCTGAAGTTTACTTCGGGAAAGATCGTGCGGCTGAAGAACGTGCATTATGTCCCCTCTGTCAATAAAAATCTTATTAGCGGATCTCTTCTGTGTAGAGATGGCTACAAGCTTGTCTTTGAGTCGAATAAATTTGTAATATCCAAGTATGGAACCTTTGTTGGTAAGGCTATGAGTCAGGAGGCCTGTTTCGTTTATCCTTATCAGACGTTTGCAATAAAGTTGTTAATCATATTTGCAACAATAGTGAATCAAATGTGTGGCATTCACGTATTTGTCATGTTAACTTTGGTTGCATGTCGCGACTAGCGAAGTTGAACTTAATCCCTAGTTTCACCACTGTCAAGGGATCCAAGTGTCAAGTGTGTGTGCAAGCTAAGCAACCTCGTAAGTCTCACACGACTGCGGAAACGAGAAATCTTGCACCACTAGAGCTCATACATTCAGATCTATGTGAAATGAATGGTGTTTTGACAAAAGGTGGAAAGAAATATTTCATGACGTTAATTGATGACTCCACAAGATACTGCCGTGTGTATCTTCTGAAATCTAAGGATGAGGCTTTGAACTTTTTCAAGTTCTATAAAGCTGAAGTGGAAAACCAACTTGATCGAAAAATCAAGAGGCTTAGGTCCGACCGTGGTGGAGAGTATTTTTCCAATGAATTTGATGCTTTTTGTGCGGAACATGGTATAATCCATGAGAGGATGCCTCCCTACTCACCTCAGTCAAATGGGGTGGCCGAAAGAAAGAACCGTACTCTAACTGATGTGGTTAACGCCATGTTAGACACATCGGGTCTCTCCAAGGCATGGTGGGGGGAGGCAATATTGACAGCATGTCATGTCCTCAACCGAGTCCCCACAAAGAACAAAGAGATAACTCCATTCGAGGAATGGGAGAAGAAAAGGTTAAAACTCTCTTATTTGCGAACATGGGGTTGTTTGGCGAAAGTCAATGTTCCAATTCCAAAGAAGCAGAAGCTTGGACCAAAGACTGTGGATTGTGTTTTCTTGGGATATGCTTTTCATAGCATTGGCTATAGATTCTTGGTTGTAAAATCTGAGGTACCTGACATACATGTTGGTACGATCATGGAGTCGAATGATGCAACTTTCTTTGAAGATATCTTTCCCATGAAGGATATGGCTACCTCATCTAATCAGGAGATGCCTAGTTCATCGAATCAGGAACCAGTTACAATTACCAAACCTGCCATTTCGATGGAACACTTTGAAAGTCCTGTGGAGGAGGACAATGAAGTTCCTACTAGGAGCAAGAGACATAGGACTGCAAAGTCTTTTGGTGATGATTTTCTTGTGTATCTCATAGATGGCACTCCCAGTTCTATTTCAGAGGCCTATGCATCAGAAGATGCTGACTACTAGAAGGAAGCGGTTCGTAGCGAGATGGATTCCATCTTGGCGAATGAAACCTGGGAGATAACTGATCGTCCTTATGGGTGCAAACCTATAGGTTGCAAATTGGTATTCAAGAAGAAGCTTAGGACTGATGGTACTATTGAAAAGTACAAGGCTCGGCTCATGGCTAAGGGTTATACCCAAAAGGAAGGTGAAGACTTCTTTGATACTTACTCACCTGTGGCTCGACTGACCACCATTCGAGTTCTACTTTCACTAGCTACCTCGCATGGTCTTCTCGTTCATCGAATGGATGTTAAGACTGCTTTCCTAAATGGAGAGTTGGACGAGGAAATTTATATGGTACAACCAGATGGGTTTGTACTAGATGGTCAGGAAGGGAAAGTGTGCAAGTTGCTGAAGTCTTTGTACGGACTTAAGCAAGCACCTAAACAGTGTCATGAGAAGTTTGAAAGAACTTTAACAGCTGCAGGCTTTGTTGTGAACGAAGCTGACAAATGTGTGTACTATCGGCATGGTGGGGGCGAGGGAGTTATCCTATGCTTGTATGTTGATGGCATACTGATTTTCGGAACAAATCTGAATGTTATTAAGGAGGTCAAGGATTTCCTATCTCGTTGTTTTGAGATGAAGGATTTAGGAGTGGCTGATGTCATTCTAAACATCAAGTTGTTGAGAGACGATGATGGTGGGATTACATTGCTTCAATCTCACTATGTGGAAAAGATCTTGAGTCGCTTTGGCTATAGTGATTGCAAGCCCTCTCCAACACCATATGATGCGAGTGTGTTACTTCGAAAGAATCGAAGAATTGCTAGAGATTAATTGAAATATTCTCAGATTATTGGCTTGCTTATGTACTTAGCAAGTGCTACAAGACCTGACATCTCTTTTGCTATTAGCAAACTGAGTCGTTTGTCTCAAAACCAGGAGATGTGCATTGGAAAGATCTAAAGAGAGTTTTGCGTTATTTGAAAGGCACTCCAAATTATGGAATTCACTACACCGGGCATCCAAAGGTGCTTAAAGGGTATAGTGACTCAAACTGGATCTCAGATGCTGATGAGATAAAGGCCATGAGCGGTTATGTATTCACTCATGGAGGTGGCGCTGTTTCTTGGAAGTCTTTCAAGCAGACCATCTTAACGAGGTCAACAATGGAAGCAGAACTCACAACACTAGATACAGCTACGGTCGAAGCAGATTGGCTTCGCTGACTCTTGAATGACTTGCCGGTTGTTGAGAAACCTGTACCGGGTGTCCTTATGAACTGCGACAATCAAACTGTGATCACGAAAGTGAGAAGCTCAAAGGATAACATGAAGTCATCAAGACAAGTTCAGAGAAGGTTAAAGTCTGTCAGGAAAATGAAAAACTCCGGAGTTATTGCATTGGATTATATCCAAACGTCTGGAAATCTGGCAGATCCTTTTACTAAGGGTCTATCGCGTAATGTGATAGATAATGCATCGAGGGAGATGGGTATGAGACCCACAATATGAGTTGTTCACAGTGGTAACCTATTCTTTGTGATCGGAGATCCCGTGAATTAGATGTGGAAGACAAGTTGTTGGTCAACTGAGAGGAGAGTATCCTTACTATTCACAATACCACTCCATAAAGATGCAATACTCTCCTAATCTGCATGGCAGGTTGATGTATATCTTAATGTGTTCTAAGTGGCTCTTTGAAGCAGAGATGTTGTCCTGCAGAACATCTTTTGAAGAACGCACCTATATGAGTCTGATTGTTAAATGTCACAATCTATGAGAGTAGGGTTCTCTCTAGTAAACTCATGAAAGGTCACGGAGTATGACGCATAAGCTCCACCTGCGGGGAAGACCCACGGTAGCCACGTATCGGTCAAGGCTTTATGTGAAGCTAGATTCATAGAAAACTTGCAGTTCAAGGCCCAGTCCACTGTTCAAGTTGCTTACTAGTGTAGCATAGTGTCGGTGTCAAAACCGGCGGATCTCGGGTAGGGGGTCCCGAACTGTGCGTCAAGGTCAGATGGTAACAGGAGACAAGGGACACTTTATTTTACCCAGGTTTGGGCCCTCTCGATGGAGGTAAAACCCTACTCCTGCTAGATTAATATTGATGATATGGGTAGTACAAGAGTAGATCTACCACGAGATCAAGGAGGCTAAACCCTAGAAGCTATCCTACGGTATGATTGTGTATCATGATGGTTGTCCTACAGACTACAACCCTCCGGTTTATATAGACACCGGATAGGGTTAGGGTTACACAGAGTCGGTTACATTGGTAGGAGATCTTGAATATCCGCACACCTAGCTTGCCTTCCACGCCAAGAAAAGATCCTTCCGGACACGGGACGAAGTCTTCAACTTGGTATCTTCATAGTCTTGGAGTCCGGCTGAAGGTATAGTTCGGCCATCCGAACACCCCCTAATCCAGGAATCCCTCAGTAGCCCCTGAACCAGGCTTCAATGACGACGAGTCCGGCGCGCAAATTGTCTTCGGCATTGCAAGGCGGGTTCCTCCTCCAAATTCTTCAAAAAGATTGTAAACACCAAGTATAGTGTCCGGCTCTGCAAAACAAGTTTCCACATATTGCCACACAGAGAATAATATTAACACAAATCAAATCTGCTGACGTATTCCGCAGTGCGTCATAACACTGCGGCCAAGCCTTATAAATTGTTTTCCTCAGCTCGTTTAGCGAGGCGGTTTCCTTGGCACGTCTTGTCGAAGCAGAGATCATGTGCCCCCCTTTAGCGGGATTCTCATTAATACGGACGTGGGTAACCCAACCGCGCCATTTACCACGACGCTCGAAGGGCAAGTGAGTTTTATTAGGTAGGTGGGGACGCATAACCGCATCCGCCTATATAAGGGGATAAGAATCCGCCTTTTTACCTACGCCTTCTTACTCCTTTGCCCATCCATCTCTTGCGCACTCAAGCTCTAGCGTCCAAGTCCGCTCTTCCTTCCTCATCCTTCTCCAGCCATGTCCGGAGCGGGAGGCAAGTGGATGGCTTCCTCCGTGACGGAGGCTCAAATCAAAAAGCTAAGGAAAGCCGGATACTTGTCCAAGGACATCCCGCATCGGCTTCCTGATAAGGGGCAGCTTCTTCCTACCCCAAGGCCCCATGAGAGGGTAGTTTTTCTTCCCCACTTCCTCCGCGGACTGGGCTTTCCACTTCACCCCTTCGTCTGGGGGATCATGTTCTACTATGGCCTGGATTTCCATGATCTGGCCCCGAACTTTGTTCTCAACATCTCGGTGTTTATCGTCGTGTGTGAGGCCTTTCTCCGCATCCGCCCCCACTTTGGCCTCTGGCTCAAGACCTTCAACGTCAAGCCCAAGGTGGTGTCCGGCACCCAGGCGGAGTGCGGAGGCGCTATGGTTGGCAAGATAGCCAACGTCCTCTGGTTCGATGGATCCCTCGTGGAGTCCCTAAAGGGGTGGCAGACTGGGTGGTTTTACATCACCGAGCCCCGCGATCCGAAATGGGTCGCAGCCCCAGAGTTCAGATCCGGACCCCCACGCGGCTCATGTCCTGGAAAGAGACAGGTCTGTCGTGGGGCAACGAGGAGGAAGTGACTGGTTTGCAAACATGCATCCAGTCCCTGGTGGACAAGCCAATCCGGATTGCCAATATAGTCCAGGTCATGCTTGTTCGCCTGATCCTCCTGTGCCAAGAACGGGATTTTACTTTGTGGGAATTCGACCCGGCGCAGCACCAGACCCTCAGTAGGCTATTCGACACGACGTATGAAGATGTCTGGAAGGTGCTGACCAAAGGCGCCGAGTCCCCCACATCCGCCTCCGAGGATTGCGGATACAGCTCGCAGCGTGACGTTGGCGAGGTAAGCTATCTATACCTTTGACAGGTTCGTTAAGCTCTTCTACATAGATTAACTCTATGCAGGATCTAAACCACCGGGACTCGAAAGATTTCCCGCAACATGGTGGTGTTGGACTCGTCATCTGATGAGTCCGCAATGCCCTCTTGTCGTGAAAACGAGGAGGAGGAACAAGGAAGCTCTCCCCCTCCAGCGAGGGGAGCAAAGAAGAAGAAGGTCGTCCCAACTGGGGAGGCCGAGGGGTCGAGGAAAAGGAAGACCCCTCCGCCGGACTACTCCCTCAACGCCGAAGAGGGCAGAGAGGAGCTGCCGTACAGAACCAAGGCTCCGGCGAAATCGTAAGTGTTTGCATACCAGAGTGACTCATGATATTCTTTTAACGTGCGGCTTTTCCTAATATCGCATGTGCTTTATGTAGCCCGCCCCGGGCCGAACTCGCCAATTCGTCGAGCGGCTCCCTGGATTCGTCGGACGTGAACTCGATTCCGCCCGCTGTCTCCCGCCGCACTGCAGATGACGCCGAAGTGGCGTCGCAACAAGCTCCGAGGCAGGAGGAGGTGGTCCTGGAGGGGCCACAAGGCAATCCTCTGGACCCCACGAGTGAAGGGGACGAAACCCCCCAGGGCTCCAAGTCCGTCTTTGTGCCGGACACCGCGCCGGACTCGACAGTCCTGGTCCACGGTGGGCGAACTCCTTCCAAGAGGAGTAAGCCATCTGAGCCGGCGGCCTCCGTCCAACCGGAGGCGCCGGACAATTTGGTGGAGGTGCTTAAGGGCGCCGCCATCGATGAGGAGCACCGTGCTATTATGAGTACGGTACTCCGAAGGGTTCAGTCCGCCAAGAGCGGACTGAATGAAGCTTGCGCTAGCCTTCTAACAGGCTTCGAGGTAAGTAAAAATATGTCGAATTATTTACCGCATAGACAGTAGCCCCTGATGCTCTGTTCGGTGTTCGGGAAGAAATTACGGATAGAGGATCTAGTAATTTTCGCAGGAGTCTAACAAAAAAGTCAAATATGCGTATGCAGGCTTCGCTGCTTTCCACCGCCGCACTGACTGCGCAGGTGGAAGTCCTAAAAAAGGACCTCGGGCGGACCGAGCAAGAGCTTGGCCTTGCCAAATGGCAGCTCAAGGATAAAGAAGGTAAGAAATACCTTAAAAGGAAAAGAAAAAGTGCCTATAGAGAGGCTTGATTGCAAAAATAGACAAAAGGATTGTGCTGCTTATTGTAGGGGCCACAGCCGAGGTGACAACCCTGAAGCAGGCGCTGGCTGAGGCCGAGAAGAAAACGGCCGAGGAGCGCGCCGAGCGAGAAAAGCTTGGGGTTCAAGCCGGCGAGGTGCAGCAAGAGCTGCAAGCTCTCATGAAAAAACATGAGGGTTTGGAGCTTGAGGCGAAAACGCAAGCATCCGAACTCGCCTCGGCCATTGAGACCGCCAAGAGTGCCAAGGCCGAAGCCCAGAAGGCCCTTCAAGAGTTGGAGGATGTGAAAAAGATAGCAGCGGGTAAGGCATTCTCAATGCAATGTAGGAATATAAAAGTAAAGTACCTATTACTTACCCGAATCCGGAGTTCTCCAGGGGCGTTCTTCGATCTTCCCCGCAGCGCATCCGACGCCGCCGCGTTCTACTAAGCTGAAGAGGGCAGCTCGACGGAGAGTGTGTTCTGGTCTCAGTATTCTAAGGCCGGACACCCTGTGCCCTTGAGCGATCAGCTGAAACAGCTGGCCGAGCTCCACAAGGCGGCCGAACAGGCCATGAAGGGCTTACTAGTTCGGCTGTGGCCTGGAGAGGCACTGCCTGGGAGCTATTTCGGGCATGTGCGGCAGCTGGTGGAGGCCTGTCCACGGCTTGAGGTCATCAAGCGCTCCATCTGCATTGAAGGTGCCTGGAGGGCCCTTGCCCGTGTAAGGGTACACTGGGGGAAGCTGGACGAAGAGAAGCTGGTGAGGGACGGGCCGCCGCAGGGGAAGGAGCATCGCAAGCCCGAGAACTACTACAAGGAAGTTCTTGCCGGATCCCGCCTTGTTGCGGATGAATGTACTAAAGATGTAATATTTGAATGAACTCGCTCGTTTGTATCCTGTGCACTGAAAACTTGTTCATATGCGCTAAGCAATGCTTATTGAATTTAAAATATTATTTTCTGTGCGGCCGTTTATCAAAAAATTGAGAGATGGCCAGTCGTCGGCTTCTGCCCCCATGCCACTAGTGCTGGGGTGTTCGGGATAAACCTGAGGGCTCTTGTTCCCATAGTTGGGTCCTTCGAGGGAGGCGCTCAGCACAGCGAACCAGGCAATCGGACTATAATGCTTGAACACTCTCACTTAGCCATAGAACGTTATAATTTTAAATTTCGGCGAAGCCCCTAGTTTGGAAGGCTGAATTCGGGGTGCTATCCACGCCTTTGGCCGGACATAACCAGCTCCTCGCTCGAAGCGGCATATGCCTTTAAGGACTCGAAAACCTCTCGAACAGCGACCGGTCTCACGCCTTATCATGACAGTCTGTTTTAGCTTTCTCCACTGAGGTGCTCAACCCACCTGAACTGGGGCACAATCGCAGTGGTTCTCCTAGTGCTACCTTAGCCGATATAGCGGAATGTAAGGCACCAAAACATAGGAGCCGGGCAAACCCAACATGTGACCAAAATCATGACTCGGAGCCGATGCATATAGTGCTATAAGTTCGGGGTGCCGCACTTGTGAAAGTGTATGGACTTCTCACAACCAGATAGAAGGGTAATGGAGCCCCTGGCGTGGTTTGCCGTACCATGGTGTACGGGTGCGATCATGTTATTTAATAAACATATATATAAAAAAGAGGATAATGCAAAAGATAGACAAAAAGCTATGCATTGTTTATAAGGAGGCTATTTATCAAAGACGGACGATACAAGTAGTGCGATAAGAAAAAAGATATTAGACTATTTAACATGTCATGAACAGGCGCAGGCCGCGAAGTTTAGAAACAGATATATCGCTCGAAATAGAGACTACCTGAGAATTTCGGAGTGTGGCGTAGCTTTGTCTGCTTTCCTGTGTCTTGCATCGTCTGTGCGGCAACACTGCCGCACAGGTATCCAGAGTATGGAGTCCTGAAAAAAAGAAAAAATCCGGCAGCCCCTAGTACGTTTGACGCCGTGTTGTAGGCATGCCGTTAATGTGCCCCTCCCCATGTGCCCATGGAATTTTAAGGGCATAATTGTGTACTCTAGGTAATGGCTACGTTATTGTGCGATGGCTGGGGTTGGGGCCGAATTGCTACGCTTGCTCCGAACGTGCCAGACGGTCTTGTTGCAGGTTACTCCGGGCGCGCTTTGCATTGTCCGGTTTTTTAACGGCCGGACTGGAGAGTTGCCTTGAAAGGCTGCTTTGTACTTCCGCTGCGAGGGCTGCCGTGTGCTCCTCCGTACGGATGGAGCGTTCTGTATTTCCGCTGACTGTAATTACTCCTCGAGGGTCTGGCATCTTGAGCTTGAGATATGCATAGTGTGGCACCGCATTGAATTTGGCGAATGTGGTTCGTCCAAGCAGGGCATGATAGCCACTGCGGAACGGGACTATATCGAAGATTAACTCTTCTCTTCGGAAGTTATCCGGAGATCCGAAGACCACATCAAGTGTTATCGAGCCTGTGCAATTGGCCTCTACACCTGGGATGACGCCTTTAAAGGTCGTCCTTGTGGGCTTGATCCTTGAAGGATTTATGCCCATTTTCCGCACTGTATCCTAATAAAGCAGGTTCAGGCTACTGCCGCCGTCCATGAGGACTCTTGTGAGGTGAAATCCGTCCACGATTGGGTCAAGAACCAATGCGGCGAAACCGCCGTGACGGATGCTAGTGGGGTGGTCCCTTCGATCGAAGGTGATCGGGCAAGAGGACCATGGGTTGAACTTTGGGGCGACTGGCTCCATCGCGTATACGTCCCGTAGCACACGCTTCCTCTCCCGCTTGGGAATGTGTGTTGCGTATATCATGTTCACTGTCCGCACTTGTGGGGGAAACCCTTTCTGTCCACTGCTGTTCGGCGGCCTGGGCTCCTCCTCGTCGTCGCTGTTCAGCCCCTTGTCCTTGTGTTCGGCTCTTAACTTGCCTGCCTGCTTGAACACCCAACAGTCCCTGTTGGTGTGATTGGCTGGCCTTTCGGGGGTGCCGTGAATCTGGCACAAGCGGTCGAGTATCCGGTCCAAAGTGGACGGGCCCTGGGTATTCTTTTTAAATGGCTTTTTCCGCTGACCGGATTTTTGGCCTCTGAATCTGGCATTTACTACCGTATCCTCATTGCTGTCGCTGCTGACGCGGCGCTTTTGCTTATTCCGGCGTGACCCGCCACTTTTATCCTTGGTATCCGAATTACCGTGCTTCTTTGATAAGTTGTTGCTGCGAGCCAGCCAGCTGTCTTCGCCCGCGTAAAAGCGGGTCATCCGTGTCGTGAGGGCTGCCATAGATTTCGGCTTTTCCTGTCCCAGGTGTCGGGTAAGCCATTCGTCGCGGATGTTATGTTTGAAAGCTGCTAGGGCCTCTGCATCCGGACAATCGACTATATGATTTTTCTTTGTGAGGAACCGTGTCCAGAATTGCCTGGCCGATTCTTCTGGCTGCTGGATTATGTGGCTTAGGTCGTCGGCGTCCGGTGGCCGCACATAAGTCCCCTGGAAGTTGTCGAGGAATGCGGCCTCCAGGTCCTCCCAAGAACCGATTGAGTCTGATGGGAGGCTATTGAGCCAGTGTCGGGCTGGTCCTTGGAGCTTAAGGGGCAAGTATTTGATAGCGTGCAAGTCATCTCCACGTGCCATGTGGATGTGAAGGAGATAGTCCTCAATCCATACTGCCGGATCTGTCGTTCCATCGTACGACTCTATATTGACGGGTTTGAAACCCTCTGGGATTCTATGATCCATTACTTCGTCTGTGAAGCATAGTGGGTGTGCGGCGCCTCTGTACTGGGCTATGTCACGACGCAGTTCGGAAGATCTGTGCCTGTTGTGTTCGGCCCGGCCGGATTTACTGTGTCCGGAGTGAAGGTCAACACGTGTCATCGGGTGTCCGCGCGATCCGTAGATCAATCTTGTTTGCCTTGCTTTATCCTTCAGGATGTTTCGCAGGTCTGGCTCGTTTTCCCGTGCCTTAGTTGAGCGATACCGGGGCATGGCTTGTTTGGAGGTTCGGCAGGCCTCTCTGTCGCAGCCGCGAGGTGGCCAGTCTGCCATGTCATGAGCTTCCTCCTCTGATTGGGGTAGCGGCCTGCGTTTAGGATAGTTTTTGGAGGGGAGCCCGAGCTCATGCTCTTCGGCCGCAAGGACTTCAGTCCATCTGTCAGCTAGCAAATCTTGATCAGCTCTAAGCTATTGCTGCTTTTTCTTTAGGCAGTTCGCCGTGGCTAGAAGCCTGCGTTGAAAGCGCTCTTGTTCGGCGGGGTCTGATGGTACGATGAATTCATCGTCGCCGAGGCTTGCCTCGTCTTCGGAGGGAGGCATGTAATTATCGTCCTCAACCTCTTGCTCCGCCACTCTCTCATGAGGGATGGCTTTTTCATCTTCCTGCGTCGAATCTTGCCGGTTTTGGTGTTCTTCGGCGCTGTCCGGGGTAGCATTATCTCCCGTGCCGGAATCACCGTTTCTGTTGTGGCGGGATTTAGAGCGGCGCCGTTGGCGCCGGCGTTTTGGCGGCTTTTTCGAGGTGCCGTCCTCCGTAGTTCCCTCGCCATCTCCATCCTTTGGAGCATCCACCATGTATATATCATATGATGAGGTGGCGGTCCAGCGCCCTACAGTTGCTGGTTCTTGTTCGTCTCCTCCTTCGTCGTCCATACCGTCGAAGTCTTTGGAGCCGAAGTCAAGCATGTCGGTTAAATCGTCGACAGTGGCTATTAAGTGGGTGGTGGGTGGGCTTTGAATTTCTTCGTCGTCCGAATCCCAACCTCGCAGGCCATAGTTCGGCCTGGGCTCTCCTGATAAAGAGAGAGACTTGAGAAAATTCAAAATATCACCGAAAGGTGAGCACTGGAAGATGTCCGCGGCGGTGAACTCCATTACAGGCGCCCAATCAGATTCGATCGGCAGGGGCACAGAAGGCTCGGAGTTCAGAAAAGAGTCCGGCTCCTTGGAGTCCTGGGCCGTGCGGAGTGCAGGGCTAGCGTTCGGCTCGATCGCCTTTGAGATCGCAGCCCCCGAGGTGACGTCCAACCGTTCATCCTCAGAGTACACAGCAAGCCCCGAGTCAAGGATCGGGGCCGGAGCGTGTGCGGCCTCCAGGGTACGGTTCGGAGGCAGAGCTATATCATGCCCCTCAAAACAGTGCGGCGCACTTGGTTGTGGCTCGAATCCGTCGAAGATTAAGTCTTCGCGGATATCCGCCGTGTAGTTTAAGCTTCCAAACCTGACTTGATGGCCAGGGGCGTAGCTTTCGATCTGCTCCAGATGACCAAGCGAATTGGCCCGCAGAGCAAAGCCGCCGAAGACGAAGATCTGTCCGGGGAGGAAGGTCTCACCCTGGACCTCATCGTTGTTGATGATCAAAGGAGCCATCGGGCCCAAAAGCGACGACACACAGGAACTCTCAACGAAAGCACCAATGTCGGTGTCAAAACCGGCGGATCTCGGGAAGGGGGTCCCGAACTGTGCGTCAAGGTCGGATGGTAACAGGAGACAAGGGACACTTTATTTACCCAGGTTCGGGCCCTCTCGATGGAGGTAAAACCCTACTCTTGCTAGATTAATATTGATGATATGGGTAGTACAAGAGTAGATCTACCACGAGATCAAGGTGGCTAAACCCTAGAAGCTAGCCTACGGTATGATTGTGTATCATGATGGTTGTCCTACGGACTACAACCCTCCAGTCTATATAGACACCGGATAGGGTTAGGGTTACACAGAGTCGGTTACATTGGTAGGAGATCTTGAATATCCGCACACCTAGCTTGCCTTCCACGCCAAGAAAAGATCCTTACGGACACGGGACGAAGTCTTCAACTTGGTATCTTCATAGTCCTGGAGACCGGCTGAAGGTATAGTTCGGCCATCCGAACACCCCCTAATCCAGGACTCCCTCACATAGAGTTCTAGGTGGAAGTTCAACTTAACAGTCTCCACTCCAGTACCGGTATATAAAACATAGTTTTGGAACCAAAGGCAAATTTCTGTGTGCCTCTGGGATCTGGTGGGGGATTGCTGGAATTTAGTCTATTTTGGGCAGCCCAATAACTATTTCAGAAATTCCTAATAAATCCTAGAGGCCCACTTAGCCCATTTGTGCAAGGCAAGGGATACTACTAAAGTTTAGTCCCACATTGCTAGTTTAGTGGGAGTTGGTCCTCCTTATAATAGGGGTTCTTTCCCCACTTGTACGAGCATGAGAACAACAGGGATATCCACGCGCGCTCCTCCTCCGTCGCCCGCCTCGCCATGCCACGCCTCATCACGACGCGCCGCGGGTTGCGGGAATGAGCTGAGCCGATATCTAAATTTTTGCCATGCACTACGAGTACATGAAAGGTCACTCGGGAGTTGGAAAGTTTTGTTGTAGTGGATATTGAATACGAACGCTGCACCCTTCGGCTGCTGTCTGTTCGTCGCAACCTCTCGCCTCCTTATCTTGCGCCTATAAAAGAGTGGTCGCTCCTCTCAGAGAGATGCACCAGAATCTCTTCCTCCTCTTGCCACAAGTTCCTGAGCGTTGCGCTGCTGCTACGATCTTCCCCATCCCGGCTTGTGGCGTGCACCGCAGGTCGGGACAGTAGGCCTCCGAAACTGCACCTCTTTGAGTCATGTACGGGAGAAGGGTGATAAGGTTTTTGGGGAGCGCTCTGCGCGACTACTGACTGAATCATTCGTCACGGACGCCCAGGACTTCGACGACTACTTCCCCAACGACGACTTCTCCCCCGACGTCGACAACCTCCTCGACGACATGGCTGGCGAGGACACCGACCCCAAGTCCAGTGCTACTGTTGCTGCTGTCCCGTATGTCTTCTTCTTTCTTTTAGGTGTCCTGCCGTAGTTTTTCGCACTAGTACTTGTCCTACATATGTTAGGTTCTACTTCATATATGCAACTAGTTCTACTATCTGCTATAGATATGTTAGGCTACGGTTCGTATATGCAGAAGCTATTTACCTTCTCTCTGTCAGAACGCATGATTTGTTTTATCTCTACTATATTAGTCATGCTTTATCTAGTATTTCTGTTAATAAAATCATTTGGTAAATATCTCATATTTGCAACAACCTCAAGTATTCGTGGGTATGATTATACGATATGCATCACACAATCTCAGATTCATCTATTCAATCCAACACAAAGTAGTTCAAAGAGTGCCCAAAAGTTTCTACCGAAGAATCAAGACGAAAACGTGTGCCAACCCCTATGCATAGGTTCATGGGCGGAACCCACAAGTTGATCACCAAAACATACATCAAGTGAATCACGTGATATCCCATTGTCACCACAGATACGCATGGCAAGACATACATCAAGTGTTCTCAAATCATTAAAGACTCAATCCGATAAGATTATCTCAAAGGGAAAACACAATCCATTACAAGAGAGAAGAGGGGGAGAAGAAACATAAGATCCAACTATAATAGCAAAGCTCGCGATACATCAAGATCGTGCCAAATCAAGAACACGAGAGAGAGAGAGATCAACACATAGCTACTGGTACATACCCTCAGCCCTGAGGGTGAACTACTCCCTCCTCGTCATGGAGAGCACCGGGATGATGAAGATGGCCACCGGTGAGGGTTCCCCCCTCCGGTAGGGTGCCGGAACAGGGTCCCGATTGACTTTTGGTGGCTACATAGGCTTGCGGCGGCGGAACTCCCGATCTAATATCCGTTCTAGGAGTTTTAGGGTACGTAGGTATATATGGGTGCATGAAGTACGTCGGTGGAGCTTCGGGGGCCCCACGAGGCAGGGGGCGCGCCCTAGGGGGGTGGGCGTGCCCCCCACCTTCGTGAGCACCTCCCTTATCTTCTGACATGGGTCCAAGTCTATCCGGTAGCTTTCCTTACCAAAATAACTTCTCCAGTTGATTTCGTTCCGTTTCGACTCCGTTTGATATTCCTTTTCTTCGAAACACTGAAATAGGCAAAAAAACAACAAATTTGGGCTGGGCCTCCGGTTAATAGGTTAGTCCCAAAAATAATATAAAAGTGGATAATAAAGCCCAACATTGCCCAACGTAGTAGATAATATAGCATGGAGCAATAAAAAATTATAGATACATTGGAGACGTATCAAGCATCCCCAAGCTTAATTCCTTCTCGTCCTCGAGTAGGTAAATGATAAAAAGAGAATTTTTTATGCGGAGTGCTACCTGGCATAATTTCAATGTAAATCTTCTCAATTGTGGTATGAATATTCAGATCCGAAAGATTCAAGACAAAAGTTCATATTGACATAAAAATAATAATACTTCAAGCATACTAACAAAGCAATTATGTCATCTCAAAGTAACATGGCCAAAGAAAGTTCATCCCTACAAAATCATATAGTTTAGTCATGCTCCATTTTCGTCACACAAGAATGATCTCATCATGCACAATCCCGATGACAGGCCAAGCAATTGTTTCATACTTTAATAATATCAAACTCATAAACATTCACGCAATACATGAGCGCGAGCCATGGATATAGCACTATGGGTGGAATAGAATATGATGATGGGGGTTATGTGGAGAAGACAAAAAAGGAGAAAGTCTCACATCAACGAGGATAGTTAATGGGCTATGGAGATGCCCATCGATTGATGTTAATGCAAGGAGTAGGGATTCCCATGCAATGGATGCACTAGAGCTATAAATGTATGAAAGCTCAACAAAAGAAACGAAGTGGGTGTGCATCCAACTTGCTTGCTCATGAAGACCTAGGGCATTTGAGGAGGCCCATTTTTGGAATATACAAGCCAAGTTCTATAATGAAAAGTTCCCACTAGTATATGAAAGTGACAAAACAAGAGACTCTCTATATGAAGAACATGGTGCTACTTTGAAGCACAAGTGTGGTAAAAGGATAGTAACATTGCCCCTTCTCTCTATTTCTCTCATTTTTTCTCTTTTTTGGGCCTTATCTTTTTTTTGGCCTTTCTCTTTTTTTATTTTTTATTCCTCACTTGGGACAATGCTCTAGAAAATGATGATAATCACACTTCTATTTATTTACAACTCGATACTAGAACAAGGTATGACTCTATATGAATGCCTCCGGTGGTATGCCGAGATATGTAATGAATCAAGAGTGACATGTATGAAAGAATTATGAACGGTGGCTTTGCCACGAATACTATGTCAACTACATGATCATGCTAAGCAATATGACAAGGATGGATGTGTCATGATGAACGGAATGGTGGAAAGTTGGATGGCGATATATCTCGGAATGGCTATGGAAATGCCATAATAGGTAGGTATGGTGGTTGTTTTGAGGAAGATATAAGGAGGTTTATGTGTGAAAGAGCGTATCGTATCACGGGGTTTGGATGCACCGGCGAAGTTTGCACCAACTCTCAATGTGAGAAAGGGCAATGCACGGTACCGAAGAGGCTAGCAATGATGGAAGGGTGAGAGTGCGTATAATCCATGGACTCAACATTAGTCATAAAGAACTCATACACTTATTGCAAAAATCTACAAGTCATCAAAAACCAAAGCACTATGCGCATGCTCCTAGGGGGATAGATTGGTAGGAAAAGACCATCGCTCGTCCCCGACCGCCACTCATAAGGAGGACAATCAAATAACACCTCATGTTTCAAATTTGTTACATAACGTTTACCATACGTGCATGCTACGGGACTTGCAAACTTCAACACAAGTATTTCTCAAATTCACAACTACTCAACTAGCACGACTTTGATATTATCACCTCCATATCTCAAAACAATCATCAAGCATCAAACTTTTCTTAGTATCCAACACACTCATAAGAAAGCTTTTACTATTTTTTACCTAGCATATTAAGATTTTAAGAAAATTACCATGCTAATTAAGACTCTCAAAATAATATAAGTGAAGCATGAGAGTTCATCTATTTCTTCAAAATAAAACTACCACCATGCTCTAATAGATGTAAGTGAAGCACTAGAGCAAATACAAACTACTCCGAAAGATATAAGTGAAGATCAATGAGTAGTCGGATAATTATGCAACTATGTGAAGACTCTCTAACATTTAAGAATTTCAGATCTTCGTACTTTATTCAAAAAGCAATCAAATCAAAATAAAATGGCATGACGCTCTAAGCAAAACACATATCATGTGGTGAATAAAAATATAGCTCCAAGTAAAGTTACCGATGAACGAAGACGAAAGAGGGGATGCCTTCCGGGGCATCCCCAAGCTTATACGCTTGGTTATCCTTAAATATTACCTTGGGGTGCCTTGGGCATCCCCAAGCTTAGGCTCTTGCCACTCCTTATTCCATAGTCCATCGAATCTTTACCCAAAACTTGAAAACTTCACAACACAAAACTCAACAGAAAACTCGTGAGCTCCATTAGCGAAAGATAACAAAACACCACTTCAAGGTACTGTAATGAACTCATTCTTTATTTATATTGGTGTTAAACCTACTGTATTCCAACTTCTCTATGGTTTTTAAACTATTTTAATAGCCATAGATTCATCAAAATAAGCAAAAACACACACGAAAAACAGAATTTATCAAAAAACAAAACAGTCTGTAGTAATATGTAACTAACGCAAACTTCTGTAACTCCAAAAATTCTAAACTAAGTTTGTGGACCTGAGGAATTTTCCTAGTAATCATCTGCAAAAAGAATCAACTAAATATCACTCTCCAGTAAAAAGTTCTAGCTAATCTCGTGAGCACTAAAGTTTCTGTTTTTTCCAGCATGATCATAAAGACTTCACCCAAGTCTTCCCAAAGGTTCTACTTGGCACAAACACTAATTAAAGCACAAAACCACTTCTAAATAGAAGCTAGATGGATTATTTATTACTAAAGATAACCAAAAATGAAAATAAAACTAAAATAAAGTTGGGTTGCCTCCCAACAAGCGCTATCGTTTAACGCCCCTAGCTAGGCATGGTGATTTCAATGATGCTCACATAAAAGATAGGAATTGAAACATAAAGAGAGCATCATGAAGAATATGACTAGCACATTTAAGTATAACCCACTTCCTATGCATAGGGATTTTGTGAGCAAACAACTTATGAGAACAATAACTAGCATAGGAAGGCAAAACAAGCATAACTTTAAAACTTTAAGCACATAGAGAGGAAACGTGATATTATTGCAATTCCTACAAGCATATATTCCTCCCTCATAATAATTTTCAGTAGCATCATGAATGTATTCAACAATATAACCAGCACCTAAAGCATTCTTTTCATGATCTACTAGCATAGAAATTTTATTACTCACCACATAAGCAAAATTCTTCTCATTCGGAATAGTGGGAGTATCATAAGAGACTTGAATACTATAAATTGTTTCCACATTAAAAGAGTAATGTTAAGAGAAAGGGTGCTCATAATCATGACAAGTTTTATAAATATAATCATCACTACTCTTTATAGCATAAGTTTTATCACAATAATCATCATAAGTAGCAACTTTGTTCTCATCATAATCAATTGAAACCTCTTCCGAAATAGTGGATACATCACTAAATAAAGTCATGACCTCTCCAAATCCACTTTCATAAATATTATAAGATTCAACATCCTCCAATATTGTGGGATCACTACTTCCTAAAGTTGACACTCTTCCAAACCCACTTTCATCAATATAGTCATCATTGGTAGAAGGCATGCTATCATCATAACTACTTTGCATATCAAAACTTGAGAGGCTAAAAATATCATCATTATTAAACAAAGAATCCCCAAGCTTGGGACAAACATTAATTACAGTAAATATATTCTCAAATATTTCATCCTCATCAAACATAGCTTCCCCAAGCTTGGGCCTTTTCATATTATAAGCATAATCACTCTCATCATTAATAGTACTAGTCGCCAACCCGTGCAGCTGCACGGGCTAGTTATTTATATTTTAAATCAGTAGAATAATTTTTAAGAACATTGTTTGTGTTAAGTATGAACTAATAATGACATCAGATAATTCGTACTAAGCTTTTGAAATTTTAAGTTCAAAACAGTATGGTTTTTAATTTAATCATACACCTAGATTATATTTGAATGTATTCGAAAGCATGTAGTATTGTTATTATTAGTAAATACAATATGCATATTTTCTTTGACATGTGCCAAAAGCTCATGCCAAAACAAAAATTATGCTGCAAAAGAAATACGTAGGTCAGTAACGTTTTGGAAACCGGTATGCAAATGTGGGAACATATAATATTCAGATGTTATCACAAATGGAAGTAAATACTACTTTCCTGTACATCAGGGGAGCAGCATAATCAAACATGTAACGAAGCATGAGCCCATGAGTTACTACAATTCTCGTAAGTTCAGAAATACTCCTTCCGTATCAAAATATAGGCCCTTATTTAATCTAAATATAGACCAAAAACGTCTTATATTGTGATACAGATGGAGTACATGGTTTTTTCCATGCATACTGATTCTATATTATCTAAGTGAAACTCCTAAAATTTTACACACCGAACATCACAAACAAAATGACTCCCTGTGTTTTTTATCCGGATCTTAATTGACCTACATCCATTGTTGCACCTCTAGTGTAATATCGTCCATATATTCACCAGTAGCCATCACTTAATGATTTCTCTAATAACCTAAGAGATCAAGTGGAAGTATTATCAAATGCATCGCCATTGATGTTGGAGTCAAGATATATATGCACACACTTTACAAATTTATGTTCAAATTGCAACCAAATACGTGTAGTTTTTGTATTAGAAAAGAGAAAACATAACCTTGGAGTAGAGGTACATGTCACCATGATTTGTAAATTAGAAAAATAACAGTCTAAAGTAGGTGTTAAAAAATGTGCACCAGCAGCCAACTACTCCCGAGGTAAAACATAGCTATAGCTTCTACCGACTGAGTTTTATATATTCTAATTTTCTTGTGTGAAGCTAATGATTATTGCAAGGAAACAAATGGCATTTTGTCAAAGAAATTATTCATAATCAATATATTGTATGGATATTAGAAATATAATTAGTTTAGTAATTAATGGCTAGGCATAACATACATATTCACATTTGATTGTGGTGTCAGAAAAAGAAATGTAGGAAAAGAGAGGTAACAGCACACGCATATTAGAGGAGAGGCCATAAGTGTTACTTGATGAACGAATATAATTTTCTTTGCATCATAGAATTCTGACAGTATAGAGCAACTAAGCGTATAAGAGATCAGACCATCAACCCCTCAGAACAAAATATAATAAGAAGCATTCAGACCAGTTTAAGAAAGGGACACGTAAGGCATGTACATGCTAGTGAGTCCATTGTTGTTCAGGTTTTTCTCTTTGTTTCATCGAAACTTGATGCAAAAACTGAACGCCTGTGACTGGAGAGCAAACGGACATAACTTAAAACATATCTCTGATCACATTAAGGGTGCTATTAGTATAATGTAAGCTAAATATTTCCAGTCTAAATGGCAATTCTATTTTTTAATAAAAGGTAATATATTTTTTATGAAAGACTATCTGCTCATTATAAATTACAACACCTCTCATTAAAGTTTTCGGGACACAAAAAAACCATGTTAAACTTATAAGAAGCTAAAACAGAAGGGTTGACTAAGCTATCAGCATCGAAGTGTACTCTATCAGGTACAATGGAAAATTTTCTCCTAGAACATGTTGTTGACGGCATGGGCAAAGATCAGCACAACCTGTCTCAGCACTTCCACAGGGAAGATCTGATTTGTGTTAAACATGGAAAAATAAACATGTACCTCCGCTGTGATGTGCACACCTGCTGTAAAGATGATTGATGCGCCAATGTCCTGTCCGGCACCTTTCCCTGCAATCAACTACCAATATGTTGACACAAAGAAAATTGAGAATTAAGTATCCGGAGCATGCTATGTCATAATTCTTATTAATGACATTGTGATGGTCAATTGGTTACTGACGGTAAACCTTGTTTCCTAAACACTATCCAAAATGAAATTACAATATAGATGAATATCATCTAGATCTTCAATCAGGATAGGCTTGAGGTTGCAGGGAGGCCCATACATCATTGTGTAGTCAGCTAGCTTAGTTTTATATAATTATGTACCTAAGCTATGTAATCTACCAATGAAAAAAATACCACAAACACCATGTATATACATACCTTTGGTCATTGAGGGATTTCTCGTGTGTGTGCCTGAGTGTTGTTTTTTATTTTCTACCCCGCTGGCCTCTGTGTACATATTGCGTTTTGGTGTTGTGCGCCGCAGCTACACCCTTGAGATAAGGTACAGACCGGCGTGTGGATCAATCCGCAGATCTCAACTTGCTTTGGTGCTTCATCTAATAAAACGAATTAGTCAAAGGGAAATTGGACTCTCCTCCCAGCCAGATCGGGAAGGAAGTGGAGATGTCGACCAATCGAAGGGAAGACAGAGGATTGCATTTGCCTCCCGCTGGATCATGGACGAAATGGAGTTGTCACGGTGATGGCACGGGAGGAGGGATTGGCTGCTGCTCATGGATGAATAGAAGAGGAGCAGGGAGGAGGAACCGGACGCATCAGCCTTCAGAGTACGATGGGCTGGTGGGTGGCGTACAATTTCTTCATGATTGAGTTGAAAATTGGGTTGTACTAATCGTATAAGTCTAGGACTCTTAACATGACAACGAATTTAATATTAAAAGGCTAAATTTGTTCTTTGACAATTAACGTGGTGACTCCCTTGGTCTTCATGCCTGAGTTGAACTGCGTTGGACTAATCGTATATGTTTGGACTTCTACCACGATTGCAGATTTCATCCGAACCATAGATTTACCATCCAAAGGCTAAATTTACGGTATTCTGAGAATTAACGTGGTGTCTTTGATGGTGCTTCGAATTAGTAAATATAAGATGGATAGCACCAATAGTATAGCAATTATCATATTCTTCCAAGCAAGTGCCGAAAAGATTTTCAAAATCATAAGAAGCATCATTATCTTCCCAATCATAATCATCACAACAAGCAATAGGCATAACAAGATCATCATCAAGTGTATCATCTTCATTCTCATGAGGCACAACAATAATAGGAGCAACCTTATTCTGGAGAGATACCTTTTTACCTCTCTTCCTTTTTCTTTTCTTCTTCTTCACATCATGTGTGGGTACAATCCTCCTTTTGGAGCTCCTTATTAATGAGATTGGTTGAATAAAAGGCTCCTCCTCGTTACCTGATTCATCATAAGAAACAATAGGAGGATATTGGGAAGTCTCTTCCCTTTCGTTAGTATTCTCTTCATCCTCTATTTGTTTTCTTTTCTTTATGTACTTGGCAATATAAGGATTTTCAATGCAATTCACCGTGCAATACATATAAATGTTCTCTAGATCAAAATGAAGAACTCTATCAAGGGCAAATTCTGGAATAACCTTAGTTATACGTTTCATTTCTTCATAACCCAAGAGCAAACTAAGTTCATTATGATGTGCAAAGGAAATCAAGTCATCACAATTTTTGGACACGATACGATCATGAAACAATTTGCATTGGGTACTAAAATGATCATGTTCATAGCAAAGTTCACAAGTACTTATGCCTTTAACCTTTCTTGCAACCATTTAGTTTCTAAGTACTTATGCCTCTTGCAATATCTATCTTCCCTATTTGGTGTGTCCTTGCAAACCCAATGCACTCCACAAAAATTGACATGTTTATATGAGACATTTTCATCATAACTGGTGCAATCATCATTAGTACTATGGATATTCAAGGAGTTCATACTAACAACATTGCAATCATGCTCATCATTCAAAGATTTAGTGCCAAACATTTTAATGCATTCTTCTTCTAACACTTTGGCACAATTTTCTTTTCCATCATACTCACGAAAGATATTAAAAAGATGAAGCGTGTGAGGTAAACTCAATTCCATTTTTTAATTTTCTTTTATAAACTAACTAGTGCTAAAACAAGAAACAAAAAGATTCGATTGCAAGATCTAAAGATATACCTTCAAACACTAACCTCCCTGGCAACGGCGCTAGAAAAGAGCTTGATGTCTACTACACAACCTTCTTCTTGTAGACGTTGTTGGGCCTCCAAGTACAGAGGCTTGTAGGACAGTAGCAAATTTCCCTCAAGTGGATGACCAAAGGTTTATCAATCCGTGGTAGGCGTAGGATAAAGATGGTCTCTCTCAAGCAAGCCTGCAACCAAATAACAAAGAGTCTCTTGTGTCCCCAACACACCCAATACAATGGTAAATTGTATAGGTGCACTAGTTCGGCGAAGAGATGGTGATACAAGTGCAGTATGGATGGTAGATATAGGTTTTTGTAAACTGAAAATATAAAAAACAGCAAGGTAACTAGCGGTAAAAGTGAGCGTAAACGGTATTGCAATGATAGGAAACAAGGCCTAGTGTTCATACTTTCACTAGTGCAAGTTCTCTCAACAATAATGACATAATTGGATTATATAACTATCCCTCAACATGATACAAAGAGTCACTCCAAAGACACTAATAGCGGAGAACAAACGAAGAGATTATGGTAGGGTACGAAACCACCTCAAAGTTATTCTTTCCAATCAATCCATTGGGCTATTCCTATAAATGTCACAAACAGCCCTAGAGTTCGTACTAGAATAACACCTTCAGACACAAATCAACCAAAACCCTAATGTCACCTAGATACTCCAATGTCACCTCAAGTATCCGTGGGTATGATTATACGATATGCATCACACAATCTCAAATTCATCCATTCAATCCAACACATAGTACTTCAAAGAGTGCCCAAAAGTTTCTACCGGAGAATCAAGACGAAAACGTGTGCCAACCCCTATGCATAGGTTCATGGGCGGAACCCGCAAGTTGATCACCAAAACATACATCAAGTGAATCACGTGATATCCCATTGTCACCATATATACGCACGGCAAGACATACATCAAGTGTTCTCAAATCATTAAAGACTCAATCCGATAAGATTATCTCAAAGGGAAAACTCAATCCATTACATGAGAGAAGAGGGGGAGAAGAAACATAAGATCCAACTATAATAGCAAAGCTCGCGATACATCAAGATCGTGCCAAATCAAGAACACGAGAGAGAGAGAGAGAGAGAGAGAGAGAGAGAGAGATCAACACATAGCTACTGGTACATACCCTCAGCCCCGAGGGTAAACTACTCTCTCCTCGTCATGGAGAGCGCCGGGATGATGAAGATGGCCATCGGTGAGGGTTCCCCCCTCCGGTAGGGTGCCGGAACAGGGTCCCGATTGACTTTTGGTGGCTACAGAGGCTTGCGGCGGTGGAACTCCTGATCTAATCTCCGTTCTGGGAGTTTTAGGGTACGTAGGTATATATGGGTGCAGGAAGCACGTCAGTGGAGCTTCGGAGGCCCCACGAGGCAGGGGGCGCGCCCAAGGGGGGTGGGCGCGCCCCCACCCTCGTGAGCACCTCCCTTATCTTCTGACGTGGGGTCCAAGTCTATCCAGTAGCTTTCCTTCCAAAAATAACTTCTCCAGTTGATTTCGTTCCGTTTCGACTCCGTTTGATATTCCTTTTATTCGAAACACTGAAATAGGCAAAAGCCAGCAAATCTGGGCTGGGCCTCCGGTTAATAGGTTAGTCCCAAAAATAATATAAAAATGGATAATAAAGCCCAACATTGCCCAAAATAGTAGATAATATAGCATGGAGCAATCAAAAATTATAGATACGTTGTAGACGTATCAGTACACCTGTTCCATTCCACAGCTGTAAGAGTTCTTCAACTAATGGCCTTAGGTACACATCAATGTCGTTGCCGGGTTGCTTAGGGCCTTGGTGAGCACTAGCATCATAATGAACTTCCACTTCATGCACAACCAAGGAGGAAGGTTATACAAACATAGAGTCACATGCCAGGTGCTATGGTTGCTGCTCTGCTCCCCAAAAGGAGTAATGCCATCTGCGCTTGGACCAAACCATACGTTCCTTGCGTCACCTGCAAACTCCTCCCTGTACTTTCTGTCGATTTTTCTCCACTGCGACCCGTCAGCGGGTACTCTCAACTTTCCATCTTTCTTACGGTCTTCTCTGTGCCATCGCATCGCCTTGGCATGCTCTTTGTTTTGGAACACACGTTTCAACTGTGGTGTTATAGGAGCATACCACATCACCTTGGCAGGAATCTTCTTCCTAGGGCACTTGCCCTCGACATCACCAGGGTCATTGCGGCCGATCTTATAGCGCAATGCACCGCATACCGGGCAAGCATTCAAATCCTCGTACTCACCGCGGTAGAGGATGCAGTCGTTAATTAGGGCATGCATGTATCTTTTGCACCTCTAACCCTAGAGGGCAGACAACCTTCTTTGCTTCATACGTACTCTCGGGAAATTCGTTGTCCTTTGGAAGCATATTCTTTATCATTACCAGCAACTTTCCAAGTCCCTTGTCACATACACCATTCTCTGCCTTCCATTCCAGCGATTCCAGTGTGGTGCCCAACTTTTTCTTGTCAGCTTTGCAATTCGGGTACAACAATTTCTTGTCATCCTCTAACATGCGCTGCAACTTCTTCTTCTCCAAACCACTTGTGCACTTTCTCTTTGCATCGGCAATGGCCCGGCCTAGATCATCAGCGGGCTCATCTAATGCCTCTTCTTTAGCTTCTTCCCGCATTGCTGGCTCAGCTTCTTCCCCCATTGTTGTATCATCGTATTCAGGGAACCCATGGCCAGGATAGCTGTCATCGTACTCTTCTTCTTCATTGTCTTCCATCATAACCCCTCTTTCTCCATGCTTGGTCCAAACATTATAGTGGGGCATGAAACCAGACTCAAATAGGTGGACCTTAATGGTTCTTGACTTAGAGTAATTGTGATCATTCTTACAGCCAGCACAGGGGAACGGCATAAAACCATCCGCCCGCTTGTTTGCCTCAGCTGCAAGCAGAAAAGTTTGCACGCCATTAATGAACTCGGGAGAGCATCGGTCATCGTACATCCATTGTCGGCTCATCTTCATTACACAACACCGAAAAGACCAAATTAATACAAGTTCATACAACACTTAAATGCAATAAACAAATAACTCTCTAGCTAAAGCATTTAAATGCAACAACAAATGCGATCAAGATCGCAACTAAGGTAACAATTGATCTAACAACATAATAATACCAAGCCTCACTATCAATGACATATTTTCTAATCTTTCAAATCTTCAAGCGCATTTTCTCCATCTTGATCTTGTGATCATCAACGACATCGGCAACATGCAACTCCAATTCCATCTTCTCCCCCTCAATTCTTTTCAATTTTTTTTCAAATAGTCATTTGGTCTTTCAACTAAATTTAATCTCTCGACAATAGGGTCGCTTGGAATTTCCGGTTCACATACCTCCTAGATAAAAATATCTATGTCAACTTGATGGGCATAATTTGTCATAAACACGAAATGCAACAAATATGTTTAAAAGAAAATATACCACATACGAATCATAACAAGGACGAGGGCCGACGGGGACGGATATCAAAACCATGGCACTATGTACAGCAAACAACGTATGGGTGCTACCTCTTGAGCTTGCATTGGTTTTCCCCGAAGAGGAAAGGATTGCAGCAGAGTAGCGTAAGTATTTCCCCTCAGTTTTTGAGAACCAAGGTATCAATCCAGTAGGAGGCCACGCGCAAGTCCCTCGTACCTAAACAACACAAAGAGCTCAACGCAACCAACGCGATTAGGGGTTGTCAATCCCTTCACGGTCACTTACGAAAGTGAGATCCGATAGATAATATTTTTGGTATTTTTTATATAAAGATGCAAAGTGAAAAGTAAAAGGCAAAGTAAAAACAAAGCAAGATTAAAGTGATGGAGATTGATATGGCGAGAATAGACCCGGGGGCCATAGGTTTCACTAGTGGCTTCTCTCAAGAGCATAAGTTTTCTACGGTGGGTGAACAAATTACTGTTGAGCAATTAATAGAATTGAGCATAGTTATGAGAATATCTAGGCATGATCATGTATATAGGCATCACGTCCGTGACAAGTAGATCGAAACGATTCTGCGTCTACTACTATTACTCCACTCATCGACCGCTATCCAGCATGCATCTAGAGTATTAAGTTAAAAACAGAATAACACTTTAAGCAAGATGACATGATGTAGAGAGATAAATTCATGCAATATGAAATAAACCCCATCTTGTTATCCTCGATGGCAACGATTCAATACGTGTCTTGCTGCCCCTTCTATCACTGGGAAAGAACACAGCAAGATCGAACCCAAAGCTAAGCACTTCTCCCATTGCAAGAACTACCAATCTAGTTGGCCAAACCAAACGGATAATTCGAAGAGACTTGCAAAGATAACCAATCATACATAAAAGAACTCAGAAAAGATTCAAATATTATTCATAGATAGGCTTGATCATAAACCCACAATTCAACGGTCTCAACAAACACACCGCAAAAGAAGAAGATTACATCGAATAGATCTCCACAAGAGAGGGGGAGAACATTGTATTGAGATCCAAAAAGAGAGAAGAATCCATCTAGCTACAAACTATGGACCCGAAGGTCTGAGGTAAACTACTCACACTTCATCAGAGAGGCTATGATGATGTAGAAGCCCTCCGTGATGACGGCCCTCTCCGCTAGAGCTCCGGAACAGGCCCCGAGATGGGATCTCGTGGATACAGAACGTTGCGGCGGTGGAATTAGGTTTTTGGCTCCTGTTCTGATCGTTTGGGGTACGTGGATATATAGGAGGAAGGAGTACGTCGGTGGAGCACCGAGGGGCCCACGAGGCAGGGGGCGCACCTAGTAGGGGGGCGCTCCTCACCCTCGTGACCGCCTCCGGTACTTCTTGGAGTAGGGTCCAAGTATCCTGTGTCATAATCGGGAAGAAAATCACGTTCCAAAAAGGATTTTTCTGTTTGGACTCCGTTTGATATTCTGTTTCTTCGAAACACTGAAATAGGCAAAAAACAACAATTCTGGGTTGGGCCTCCGGTTAATAGATTAGTCCCAAAAAAAATATAAAAGTGGAAAATAAAGCCCAATATAGTCCAAAACAGTATATAAAATAGTATGGAGCAATCAAAAATTATAGATACGTTGGAGACGTATCAGGCATCCCCAAGCTTAATTCCTGCTCGTCCTCGAGTAGGTAAATGATAAAAAGAGAATTTTTGATGCGGAGTGCTACTTGGCATAATTTCAATGAAAAATTTCATAGTTGTGGTATGAATATTCAGATTAGAAAGATTCAAGACAAAAGTTCATATTGACATAAATAATAATAACACTTCAAGCATACTAATAAAGCAACTATGTATTCTCAAAATAACATGGCCAAAGAAAGTTATCCCTACAAATTCATATAGTCTGGCTATGCTCCATCTTCACCACACAAAGTATTTAAATCATGCACAACCCCAATGACAAGCCAAGCAATTGTTTCATACTCTAACTTTTTCAAAACTTTTTCAACCTTCACGCAATACATGAGCGTGAGCCATGGATATAGCACTTATATGTGGAATAGAACGGTAGTTGTGGAGAAGACAAAAAGAGGGGAAGATGGTCTCACATCAACTAGGCGTATCAACGGGCTATGGAGATGCCCATTAATAGATATCAATGTGAGTGAGTAGGGATTGCCATGCAACGGATGCACTAGAGCTATAAGTATATGAAAGCTCAACAAAAGAAACTAAGTGGGTGCGCATCCAACTCGCTTGCTCACGAAGACCTAGGGCATTTTGAGAAAGCCCATCATTGGAATATACAAGCCAAGTTCTATAATGAAAAATTCCCACTAGTATATAAAAGTGATAACATAGGAGACTCTCTATCATGAAGATCTTGGTGCTACTTTGAAGCACAAGTGTGGTAAAAGGATAGTAGCATTGTCCCTTCTCTCTTTTTCTCTCATTTTTTTTATTTGGGCCTTCTCTTTTTTTTATGGCCTCTTTTTTTTTGTCCGGAGTCTCATCCCGACTTGTGGGGGAATCATGGTCTCCATCATTCTTTCCTCACTTGGGACAATGCTCTAAATGATGATCATCACACTTTTATTTTTGTTACAACTCAACAATTACAACTCGATACTTAGAACAAATATGACTCTATATGAATGCCTCTGGCGGTGTACCGGGATATGCAATGAATCAAGAGTGACATGTACGATAATTATGAACAGTGGCTTTGCCACAAATACGATGTCGACTACATGATCATGCTAGCAATATGACAATAATGGAGCGTGTCATAATAAACGGAACGGTGGAAAGTTGCATGGCAATATATCTCGGAATGGCTATGGAAATGCCATGATAGGTAGGTATGGTGGCTGTTTTGAGGAAGGTATATGGTGGGTGTATGATACCGGCGAAAGTTGCGCGGTATTAGAGAGGCTAGCAATGGTGGAAGGATGGGAAAAATTGCATATAATCCATGGACTCAACATTAGTAATAAAGAACTAGTATACTTATTGCAAAAATTTAGAAGTTATCAAAGCAAAGTATTACGCGCATGCTCCTAGGGGGATAGATTGGTAGGAAAAGACCATCACTCGTCCCTGAGCGCCACTCATAAGGAGGACAATCAATAAACACTTCATGCTCCGACTTCGTTACATAACGGTTCACCATACGTGCATGCTACGGGAATCACAAACTTCAACGCAAGTATTCTTTAAATTCACAACTACTTCCACTAGCATGACTCTAATATTATCACCTCCATATCTCAAAACAATTATCATGCTTCAATCTTTTCTTAGTATTCAACACACTCAAAAGAAAATTCCACAAATCATGAATACCAAGCATATTAATATTAAGCAATTTACCATGCTATTAAGATTCTAAAAATAATTTCAGTGAAGCATGATAGATCAATAGTTTCTTTAAAACAAACCACCACCGTGCTCTAAAAGATCTAAGTGAAGCACATAGAGCAAAATTACATAGCTCAAAAGATATAAGTGAAGCGCAAATAGTATTCTAACAAATTTTAATTCATAGATGACTCTCTAAAAAGGTGTGTAAAGCAAGGGTTATTGTGGCACACTAACAAACAAAGACACAAATAATACAAGACGCTCCAAGCAAAACACATATCATGTTGGTGAATAAAAATATAGCTCCAAGTAAATTACCGATGGAAGTGGACGAAAGAGGGGATGCCTTCCGGGGCATCCCCAAGCTTTGAATTTTTGGTGTCTTTGGATTATCTTGGGAGTTCCATGGGCATCCCCAATCTTAGGCTCTTGCCACTGATTGTTCCATAATCCATCAAAAGAACTCACCCGAAACTTGAAAACTTCACAATACAAAACTCAATAGAAATCTCGTGAGCTCCGTTAGAGAAAGAAAACATAAAACCACTTCAAGGTATTGTAATGAACTCATTCTTTATTTATTTTGGTGTTAAACCTACTATATTCCAACTTCTCTATGGATTATAAACTATTTTACTAACCATAGATTCATCAAAAATAAGCAAACAACACACGAAAAACAGAATCTGTCAAAAACAAAACAGTCTGTAGTAATCTGTAACTAACGCAAACTTCTGGAATGCCAAAAAATCTACCAAAATTAGAATACCTAGACAATTTGTTTATTTATCAGAAGCAATTGGAATAAGTATTTTATCACGTTCTGATGATTTTTAATAATTCGGGCACTGAACGCAAAGTTTCTGGAAATTACAGCAAGATCAAATAACTATCATCCAAGAAGATCCAATAGGTCTAGCTTGGCACAAACACTAATTAAAACACAAAACCACATCCAAACAGAAGGTAGATGGGTTATTTATTCCCTAACAGAAGAAAAACACAAAAAAAACTAAAAATAAAATTGGGTTGCCTCCCAATAAGCGCTATCGTTTAACGCCCCTAGCTAGGCATAAAGCGAGGATAGATCTAGGTATTTCCATAATAGTGGTATGGCAAATCATGAAAACTTCTTTCATATTCTCTACGTTCAGCAGCAAGTTTTCTTTGAGGCAAGCAAAAGTATTCAAAAGGGCTAAATTTAATGGGACAAAAGTCCCCAAGATCAATCTCGGGAGGTATGGGTGCCTCCCTAGGCCCTTTGTATTGCACAATCAATTCATCATTAAGAGCATTCTTTTGGCAAAAAGCTACAAGCCTTCGTTCAAGACGAAAACCTAGTCCATTATTCTGAATAGAAAAATCATCATTAAGCTCGGAAATTTTATCAACTATAACATCGGCAGGAACCTTTTTCCTAAGATTTTCATTGTAAGCAATATGATCTAAAGATTGCAAACGCATCATGTCTTCTTGATTAAAAAGGATAGCTTCAATGGGAGGATGACTAGCATCCACCCTATAATGCGCAAAGATTTCTTTGGCCTCTTTTATTATAAATCTAAACTCATGAGCCAAAAAGATAGTAGCGGCACGCTTGACAGAAGAATGCTTAATAATAGAGAATTCTAAGAAGATTCGTTGGATGCAAGGATGCATGTGCATAAATTGTCTTTCAAGTTCAACTATAAGCATGGCAATAGCATCCGCAAGACTACTGGTTTTATGAAGAATAGAACCGCCCATAGAGGGCAAAGCACCGGCACAAGTAAAGAAATCCTGGATAACTCCTTTTCTAATAATATTACCACTACCAACACAATATTTTTTGTATGCAAGGTAGGGGGTTCTTCAGTAGGAGCATCAGAATTCTCCATGATATTATTATTGTCCATATCGGCAATAATTTCCCCAAATTCAGACATAACGACAAGCAAGCGAGAAAAAGGCAAACAGAAAAGGAGAAGGAGGAGGAGAAAGAGAGGGCGAATAAAATGGCAAGGGTAAAGTGGGGGAGAGGAAAACGAGAGGCAAATGGCAACTACTGTAATGCGGGAGATAGAGATTGTGATGGGTACTTGGTATGTTGACTTTTTGCGTAGAATCCCCGGCAACGGCACCAGAAATTCTTCTTGCTACCTCTTGAGCTTGCGTTGGTTTTCCCCGAAGAGGAAAGGATGATGCGGCAGAGTAGCGTAAGTATTTCCCTCAGTTTTTGAGAACCAAGGTATCAATCCTGTAGGAGGCCACGCGCAAGTCCCTCGTACCTACACAACACAAAGAGCTCAACGCAACCAACGCGATTAGGGGTTGTCAATCCCTTCACGGTCACTTACGAAAGTGAGATCCGATAGATAATATTTTTGGTATTTTTGATATAAAGATGCAAAGTGAAAAGTAAAAGGCAAAGAAAAAACAAAGCAAGATTAAAGTGATGGAGATTGATATGGCGAGAATAGACCCGGGGGCCATAGGTTTCACTAGTGGCTTCTCTCAAGAGCATAAGTTTTCTACGGTGGGTGAACAAATTACTGTTGAGCAATTGACAGAATTGAGCATAGTTATGAGAATATCTAGGCATGATCATGTATATAGGCATCACGTCCGTGACAAGTAGATCGAAACGATTCTGCATCTACTACTATTACTCCACTCATCGACCGCTATCCAGCATGCATCTAGAGTATTAAGTTAAAAACATAGTAACGCTTTAAGCAAGATGACATGATGTAGAGAGATAAATTCATGCAATATGAAATAAACCCCATCTTGTTATCCTGATGGCAACGATTCAATACGTGTCTTGCTGCCCCTTCTGTCACTGGGAAAGAACACCGTAAGATCGAACCCAAAGCTAAGCACTTCTCCCATCGCAAGAACTACCAATCTAGTTGGCCAAACCAAACGGATAATTCGAAGAGACTTGCAAAGATAACCAATCATACATAAAAGAATTCAGAAAAGATTCAAATATTATTCATAGATAGACTTGATCATAAACCCACAATTCATCGGTCTCAACAAACACACCACAAAAGAAGAAGATTACATCGAATAGATCTCCACAAGAGAGGGGGAGAACATTGTATTGAGATCCAAAAAGAGAGAAGAAACCATCTAGCTACTAACTATGGACCCGAAGATCTGAGGTAAACTACTCACACTTCATCAGAGAGGCTATGATGATGTAGAAGCCCTCCATGATGACGGCCCTCTACGGCGGAGCTCCGGAACAGGCCCCATGGGATCTCGTAGATACAGAAAGTTGCGGCGGTGGAATTAGGTTTTTGGCTCCTGTTCTGATCGTTTGGGGGTACGTGGATATATATAGGAGGAAGGAGTACGACGGTGGAGCACTGAGGGGCCCACGAGGCAGGGGGCGCGCCCAGTAAGGGGGCGCGCCCCCACCCTCGTGACCGCCTCCGGTACTTCTTGGAGTAGGGTCCAAGTCTCCTGTGTCATAATTGGGAAGAAAATCACGTTCCAAAAAGGATTTTTTTGTTTGGACTCCATTTGATATTTTGTTTCTTCGAAACACTGAAATAGGCAAAAAAAACAGCAATTCTGGGCTGGGCCTCCGGTTAATAGGTTAGTCCCAAAAATAATACTCCCTCCGTTTCTTGATATAAGGTGTATAGATTTTTAAGAAAAAACCCAAAATATAAGGTGTATTGAGTTGCATCACTCGTATGGATAATTTTTTTAGGGATTCAATTACATTTCCTTATATTAGGCAAGCTCCTCTATTTTCTCATGCCAATTAGTCAGGTGTAATCTCGCCCAAAACTTGTGAAATTTTCCCTCCACGTGCGTTCTTTAATTTTCGTGCCAAAAACTATACACCCTATATTTAGCAATGGAGGGAGTATAAAAGTGGAAAATAAAGCCCAATATAGTCCAAAATAGTAGATAAAATAGCATGGAGCAATCAAAAATTATAGATACGCTGGAGACGTATCAATGGGTAAGATAATTATACGAGTAACTATATATCCAAATCACACAAACATCAATTTTTTATATAAAAAATTCATGAACAAGAGGCTCACCACAAGGTGGTGCCAGCGACAGGACGGTGCGGGCGATCGACGGTGGTTACGACGGAGATTTAGAAGGCACTAAGTAAACCACACCTACATATGCAAACTAAGTGTTATTTTGACCTCAAATTGCATATAAATCCAATACTACCACATATAATTCCTCCCAAATTACTAAAACTCACAATTAATCACTATATAAACTAATGCAAGAGCTAATCTAGCAATGAGAGATGAAAGGACAAAGTTGCTACCTTTGTGATCATTTAAATGGATGGGGGCCTACAAATCTTGACAAATTTTGGGCAAAATTTGTGATGAGCTTGAGAGGAAGAAGGGAAGAACAGAGCAGAGGGAGAGGGGAAAAGGGGAAGAACGAAGTGCGGTGGACGAAGGATTTATATAGGACGACCTTTAGTACCGGTTCGTGGAACTAATCGGTACTAAAGGTGCTGGAGGGGCCCCAGACTGGCAACATCCTGCCATCACTCTCATTAGTACCGGTTCGTGGCGCGAACCGGTGCTAAAAGTTAGGCAAGAACTGGTACTAATGAGAGCGGCCTGGCTAACCGTTGGAACCAGCACTAATGGACACCTTAGTGCCGGCTCAAATTCAAACCGGCACTAATGAGCTGAACATTTGACCCTTTTTCTACTAGTGCAAGGATGACCGCTTCGATCACCTTCTGTCTCATGTGGAGGATGTAGCAATTCGCGGGGAGGACTACATGATCAGGGGGCAGCATGCCGCCCTCGTGAAGGCCCTGACTCCGACGTGATGTGATCGGTGATGTGATGCTGTGAACTGAATCTTTAAGTTTATCTGTTGGGTTACTTTTGGTTTGTTGAACTGAATCTCGTTGGTTATGGTTTGTTGAACTGAATTTAGTTTTCATGAATTTGGTTATGGTTGGCTATGTTGATGTTGTAATCTGGTTGCTATCTATATTTGTCTATCCTTAAATTTGCCTGTGGTATATTTGTCTGTCCTGAATCTATGGTTAGTTATGTTTAGATGTTGTGAACTACGATCACACATGTTGTGGAGGAAATAAAATGCATGCTCCAAATAAGATCATGTAAACCTCGGCATACCTGGATAGTATAAATTCAAGAAAATGCAAAAACAAGTAAAACCTTGGCAAGCTATCTATGTTTGTGTAGGAGACTATGTGTGCAAAATTTGAAGTGAATTAGAGGTCAAATAAATTTGAATTTTAGAAATGTGCTCCAAATGAGCTCCCACGCTAGGGTAAACAGCCCATTGTAATCAAGTTTTTTTTGGACCTACTCTAAATGAGCCAAATGTTTTTTTATTAGCACATATTCACTTTCCATAGTGTAGATTTGAAGTCTCACTATTTTTTGAATTAATCTCCATATTTTTACATTTTCTTTTGAAAACATATGCTTTAATATAAAAACTATTAAAGACATGTTTGAAATATGAAAATGGAAAACTAACTTTAGATCCTTCTTATTCACTTTGAAATAAAGCTTTGGTGATTTTTTTTATTTTTTAAATTCAAAAACAGAAGGGAAGCCTACCTCCTCTCCTTGAACTCTATGAAATCATGTACATGATAGCTCATATGTGTGAAGGTTTTCTCATGAAAATGACCATAGCCCAAGTTTATGTTTTTTGGTTGGTAACATGTCACATAAGACAACATTGTGCGCATGTTTTATATTTTTTTTGATTTTTTTAAATTAATGGTGCTCATTTGACCTCAATCGTGCCAGCTAGTCTTTTTTCATGAAAATGAGCATAGACCAAGTTCAGCATTTTTCCTCGTTAGTTTGTCTTATAAAACGATGAACGGCGAAGGTTTCATATTTTTTCGATTTTTTTAGATTAGTTATGCTCAGTCAAAGCCTTTGAAACCCCGTTGATGAGCTCAAAACCCCTCTAAACCCCGCGGGGTTTCTCCTAACCCCAGCTCCCAACGTCAGCCGTCCGATCATACCCTCGTGCCAAGCGACAGACCTCAGATCTGGTCTTCTAGAAGGAATTAGGTGGGCTGGCTGCATGCAGGCTCCGTGCCGTTGGATCACAAGGACGACTCTGCATCGTTGGATCGTGGGGCGATCCGCGAGAGGCGATCCTATTGGTTGTGCTCGGCTGCTCGCCCACCACTCACTCCGCAAAAAAAAACGTTGTTATTGGGCCCAAAAGGAAACCAAGCTCTGGTTGTGCCGTCGAATTGCGTCGTTTTTTTGCATCGTTTGCTCTGTTTTTTTTGTCAATGTGCTGGCTCTGTATTTTTTTGCATCGTTTGAAATCAACTGAAATTGCACAGCAAAATCTAGTTCTTTTTGTTCTATACAAATGCAAAATGACCAAATTTTTAAGGGCCAAATTTATTTTTATCATGCAAAATGTCCACAAACTATTAAAAGTTGTCTCCTTTTGTTCATATAATATATATGACCATGGATTCCCACGCGTGCAATTAGCTTCTTTTTCTTCTTCTTTTTCAAACCACCATTTCCCACGTGTGTACACTCCCAATGTTGTGGTTGGTTTGAAAACGGGCTACTTCACATTTGACCCCGTTATTGCCACGGCCAAATAACACGTAGCACTACGGCTATTAAGCCACCCTCTGCCTCAGCCATCCCTCATCCATCTCCCATCCTCTCTGCCATCTGCCCTTCTTGCTCTTCGAACACTTCTCCTTCTTCTAGCACATCGTCAGCCATGCAGTACACCGGACCGACGTACCACTTCCCACCCATCGTGCCGGAGAGGCTCTACCCTCCTGGCGTGTACGTTGAGCGCACACTACGTGTGTGGGCGATATCAAGGTGGAGTACCGCAAGGAACTTCACTGAGTTCTTCCTCGCGTCCGGCTACCACCACCTCCCGCGGGGATCTCCAAGGATGTTCCGTGTCGAGGAGGTCAACCAAAACGGGGTGGTGGTTGCACTCCTTGCCCACTTCACCAACACATTCGACGCCTTCTACCTCCTCGGCCGGGTGTTTTGGTGTGGCTGCGAGTTCATCGCTTTCACCACCCACAACATGTTCACGGAGTACACCAACATCTTCCCCACCACATCGCACATGCACACTCTTTCGTACCCCATCGACAACGCCCCAGAGGAGCAGTGAAGGGGGCCCAGAGGAGGAGCGAGGTGGAGAAGGCGGCGTCTAGGGTTCTAAACCCTCTATCTATTTTTCTTTTTTAGTCTATGTTATGTTAAGTTGCAGTTGAACTATGTTGGAGATGCTATGGGCTTGTTGGCCCTTTTATCAAGTTCTATTATTAAGTTTTCTATCTATTCTATTATCAAGTTCTTCCTAGATTCAACTATGTGATCGTGCTATGGGCTTGTTGGCCCTATCTACATGTTTGTTGATTGTTTTCTTAGAGAGCTCGCTTTGTTAGTAACCACCTAGTGCATGCAGCCAAAACGAACCCTTCTTTTTTTACACAAGCCACAGATATGTAGCCACCTAGCTAGCTAGTGCATGCATCCACAACATATTTGTTCAATTTATTTATCGTAGCAAAACGGGTGCAGATGCGAGTGGATCGAAAAGGCTGCAACTGATCGTAAAAAACGATGCTCTAAATTGAGGAGACAAGCGTGCGAGAAGAGAGGAACCAGCGGCAGCGACCGTCGCTGCATCCGTGGCGGCTGGCATGCACGAAAGCGGATCGGTCAGTGCATCGTGGCGGCACGCATCAGCGCATGCAGGCTCAGTCAGCGCATGCAGGCTCGGTCAGCGCATCGTGCCGGCATGCATCAACGCATGCAGGCAGGCTTGTTGGGTGCATGCATAGCAGGCTTCTGTCGTGGCGGCGCATGCAGGCATTTAATGCAAGGGAAGGCCCAACGGTCGAACAGCTACACCGTCCAACGCGGCCCCACTCGTCAAAGTTAACGATCAAAGCACTAACCCGACGATGACGTCCCTTGTGACCTCTTCTGAGGGTTTTGGGCAAGGGAGTGGGGAAAACTGAGCAAAAGTTAAGAGCGTGGGGATGAATGAGTAGAGCTTAGGAACCAGGGGCATAGATGTAAAAAAACCCGAGAAAACCCTTACTTTTATGTTGTGCCATCACCTTCTAAAACAAGCGCTAGAACGTGAGAGCACAGCTGTCATGACTTATGCATTGTGTGTAGGTAATGTTAGGTGCATCATGATTGTATCTTTTCTACCATGAATTACAATGTTTAGTCGTTGCTTGAACTTTGGAGGTTCTCTGCATTTAATATTTTGCGGTCTCAGAAAGGGCTAGCGAGATACCACTATTGTCATATTATATCATGGTTGTTTTGACAACGTGTTGCCGTTTGAGATGTCTTATTATTGTTCGCTAGCTAGCTGATTATGTCAATGATATGAGTCATTATAGTCTTTAAGAGTTATTGTCGGCATGGTTAGTTATAATGTTGGCTGAAAACCTGGGTGTTGTTTAACCTTATTTATGCAAACAAGAGCAAAAGAGTTCGTAAAAGTTTTTCTTTTTCACTTTCAGTTTATCAACTGAATTGCTTGAGGACAAGCAAAGTTTTAAGCCTGGGGGAGTTGATACATCTCTAACGTATCTACTTTTCCTAGCGATTTTCCTCTTGTTTTGGAATCTAATTTGCATGATTTGAATGAAACTAACCCCAGACTGATGATGTTTTCAGCAGAACTACCATGGTGTTGTATTTGTGCAGAAATAAAAGTTCTCGGAATGGAACGAAACTTTGCGAGGAACTTTTATATCATATACAAGAATTTCTAGAGCCAAGACCTACCGGAAAGGGGCCCCTGGGTGGGCACAACCCACCAGGGCACGCCCCCTCTCCTGGCGTGCCCAGGTGGGTTGTCCCCACCTGGTGGCCCTGCAGACCCTAAAACCAACGCTATATAATCCTATTTTTCCAAAAAAATCAGGGAGAAAGAATTATCGCGATCCACAAGACGGAGCCGCCCTCACCTCCTGTTCTTCACCGGGAGGCCAGATCTGGAGTCCGTTTGGGGCTCCGGATATGGGGATCTTCGTTCTTCGCCATCATCAACCCTTCCCCATTGCCAACTCCATGATGCTCCCCACCGGGAGTGAGTAATTCCTTCGTAGGCTCGCTGGTCGGTAAGGAGTTGGATGAGATTCATCATGTAATCGAGTTAGTTTTGTTAGGGCTTGATCCCTAGTATCCACTATGTTCTAAGATTGATGTTGCTATGACTTTGCTATGCTTAATGCTTGTCACTTTGGGCCCGGGTGCCATGATTTCAGATCTGAACCGTTTATGTTATCATCATTATATCCATGTTCTAGATCCGATCTTGCAAGTTATAGTCACCTACTACGTGTTATGATCCGTCAACCCCGGAGTGACAATAACCGGGACCACTCCCGGTGATGACCGTAGTTTGAGGAGTTCATGTATTCACTATTTGTTAATGCTTTGTTCCGGTTCTCTATTAAAAGGAGGCCTTAATATCCCTTAGTTTCCAATGTGGAGCCCGCTCCCACGGGAGGGTAGGACAAAAGTTGTCATGCAAGTTCTTTTCATAAGCACGTATGACTATTTACAGAATACATGCCTACATTATATTGATGAACTGGAGCTAGTGCCTTATCGCCCTAGGTTATAACTGTCTCATGATGAATATCATCCAACAAGTCACCTATCCAATGCCTACAAATTTATTTTATATTGTCCTTGCTAAGTTACTACTACTGCTATCATTGTTACATTTGCTACAAAATTACTGCTATCACTGTTACCGTTATCGTTACTGCTGCTGCCATTATCAAAACTATCATATTACTGTGCTACTGATCACCTTGCTGCAGATAATTAATCTTCAGGTGTGGTTGAATTGACAACTCAGCTGATAATACCTTCAAATATTCTTGGGCTCCCCTTGTGTCGAATCTATAAATTTGGGTTGAATACTCTACCCTCGAAAACTGTTGCGATCCTCTATACTTGTGGGTTATCAACTCCTGAACCAGGACACCTGTCTTGTATGAGGCCGCCGCAGCCACCTGCCACCACTCCATCTTCAGTACTGTACTGCTGCATCTACCTTGCCCGGTCTAGCTGCCGTCAATGCCACCACGGCGGCAGACAACGCCACCATCCTGCACGTATCCATCCACACGCGCCCATCGCCGAAACTCCGCAGCGCCATGCCGCTGGGATCCGTCGTCGGCCTTGCGGTAGATGAAACATCGCTCCTCCTCTTTCCCTCCAGCCAGCTCCTGCTCCAAAACGATGCCCTCAGAAGGGAGCACGACATCGAAGGCGCTGTCATCGTACGATCCGGTAGACCCAGATATAAGGTTTCCCCCGGAACATCCCGATCATGTTGCCGTAGTTTGCAATGATGATGCCTCAACAGGGGGTGTCGGAGACGCCGTCATCGTCCGCCATGACCGAAGTCGGCGCAATTTTCACTGGAAGTAGCGCCACCACGATGTCGCCGCTGACTGGATCCGACCACACCCTCGGCATGTAGACGTATGGAATCATTGGAAAGCTGGTTGAGGACCTCCGGCCGCCCCACCACGGCCCCATCACGCGCCGCTGGCCAGCTATAGCTGAACCACGACGAATCTGGCCAGGATGCCAGATCCGCAGCCACTACCGCCACCCAACACCCGGCCAGGCAAGCCAACGACTCAACCCACCGGCCATGGGGGAAACGGCCACCGCCGCACGCCAGGCTCGCCGCCCTGACCGCGCCGGCTGAAGATGAAGGCACCAACGCGAGATCGATCCAGACGAACTGAATCCCTCGCGCTCGACCCCGGTCAGCCACACAGAACCTCCTCGCCGCACTGACGAGAGGTTCACCGCCCGATCCACCACGCCGGCTTCCGCCACCACGTCGCAAGCGGGCTACTCCGTCCAGGGCAACGCGCCGCTGCGAGGAGAAGAGTGCCCTGCCGCAGCCGTCCTCCGAGGCGGGCTTCGCCCGTCGGCCTCCTCCGGCAGCGGCCAGGCCGCGGGCTGCAGAGGCGAGGGACGGGGTGGCGGCGGCTAAGGTTTGCTTGTGCCGCCCCCCTGGAGAGCGACGCGAGCGCAAGTCCTCCTGGGCCCCCAATTTTTTTATCTTTTATGTTTTAATTCATTAGCACTTATTAAAATTTGTGCACTTTAAAAAATATAAACATATTTCAAATTTCTTCAAATTCGTTAATATTGATTAAATTATGGATATTTTTAAGTTCACGGTCCTTTTAAGTTTGTGAATATTTTTTAAACATAAAACCTTTTTATTTTGCAAACATTTGTGAAACCATGATTATATTTTAAATTCATGAATGCCACTAAAATTCATGGTTTTAAAAAGACATAATATTTTTAAAGTTCCTTAAACATCATTTAATTTAACTAACCTTTGCAAAAAAATAATTGGCGATTATTTTTCTGAGCTAGCGGTGGGGTGAGCGAAAAAACTAAACGAGCGAGAGGAGCAAGGAGCCATACGGAGAGAGCAAGAGCTTCGTGTGCTGACCCATGTGAGCGTCACAATAGCAATTTCATGGGTTTAGCGTGAAATAAAAACTCCCAAAAGGCTCAAACAATCACCAGCGGGATAACACCAAGGCCAAAATGTGCAAAGACTTCACAACCACATATCAAATAACTCCAACGTCAACCCAACACGATATAGGAACAAAAAAACACCACCATTAAAAAATTAAAACACATAGCCGCCACAGATAAAATCAAAGTAAAACAGCTGATCACAATAATCTATAGATACAAAGAGAGCGGTGTTTCGGTGCCCGGGTGCATCTGCACCCAGTCAAAAAAAATTCGTAAAAAATTCAGAAAAATTCAAAAATTCCAAAAAAAATTGGATGGTAAACAATTTGATGCGTGAGGTACGCTCCAATTTTCAAAACATTTTGACTTCTGTGCAGCTCTCAGTAAAAAAGACAAATCAGACCAGAACAGTATATGAACAGTACACATTTTTACAGACCTCCAATTTGTCTTTTTTGCTAAGAGCTGCACATAAGTCCAAATGTTTTGAAAATTGAAGCGTACCTCATGCATCAAATTTTCTACCACCCAAATTGTTTTTGGAATTTTTTGAATTTTTCTAGTATTTATTTTGATTTTTTTCGTGAGCGCAGGTGCAGATGAGCTCGGGCTCAGATTCGAATTTTCTAGATATAAAAAATAATAATTTCACAAGTGAAAAACGACGCGGCGAAGTGCGCGTTAACCTCTATTACTAGTTAATAGCTAATTATAATATTATTATAACAATCATATAATAGTAATAATAATCTAAAGCTACTTTTTATTATATGATTATAATTTATATTTTTGTATAATAATAATAATAAAAAAAAATACTAATAATAATAATAATATTGTTATTACTATTATATGTACAGCAAATAGTCGGAGCTTCGAACAGGGCGCCGAAGAATGGGCCGGCCCTTTTTTGTTTTTTCTGTGTCCTTTTTCTATTTTCAATTTATTTCTCTTTTTCTTTCATGTTTTTTTCAATCTTTTTTTCCTTTTTCGTAAATTCAAATTTTCAAAAAAGTTCAAAATTGGGTTTTTCCCCCAATTTCTGAAAATCGTCAGGATTCGAAATTGTGTTCATGAAAAATGTTTGGGACTTTTAATTTTTGTTCTCATTCTGAAATTTGTTCAAAATTCAAAAAATGTCTCCATTTTTTCAAAAAAATGCTTGTGTTTTCCGATTTTTGTTTTGAGATTTTCAAAGATAAATTACATTTCAAAAAGAGTTCAAATTTAGGAACAATTCTTGTTTTACGGAAATGTTCCCAAAATCATATAATATTCATGTACTCAAAAAACTCATTTTCTAAAATTGTTGTCAATGTTCGAAACATTTTTGTATTTTAAAAAAATTTCACAAATTAATTTTCTTTTGTGTTTTCAAAAAAGATTCATGATTTCAAAAAATGTTTGTGAAGTTAAAAAAATGGCCCCGTTTCAAATTTTCTTCACGTGCTTTCAAATATGTATAAAATTTGCAAAAAGTTCATAATTTCAAATTTTGTTCATGTTTCCAAGAATATTCTACAATTCCACTTTTTTAATTTCAAAAAATGTTTTGAATCTGACATTTCAGTATGTTCTTAAATATTCACTCTGGCCATTAGTTAGAAGTACACGTTTGTTTGAGTGGGTAGTAACACGTGGTCTGGTGTTTGATGTCGTGAATTCAATCGTTCGACGCGTCGCTTCTTGGATTTTTACTCCCGCCTTACAAACACATGTCGTTTCGGTACCTTCTAGTGGGCTGGCCCAGACGCGAACTGCTTTGCTTACCACGCGGTATTTGACGCAAGTAGCGTCATGTAGTAGCTCCCACACAGTTTTCCCAAGAAAAAGCAAACATATATGTGTAGGTTTTGTTCCGTCGGTTCCACACATAGTTCCTGAAATTTCTTTGTTTGTCAATCAGGTGGGCCGAACTGGGCCTAGTATGCATTTTTTTTTTCTGTCAGACGGACGAGCAGCAAAAAATTTAGACCGCTAGGGGATTGAACTATGGACCTTTCCTATTATATGGATGGACAAAACCAACTCGGCTAGCTTGCAGTTATGATAGGAATAGACCCACCTTGGAGCTTCATACTAAATCACATCAGTTTGTATATGTCGCTAGGTTGTTTGAAAATGAGGAGGTTGTTGGAGAATAAGGAAGTTGTCCCAAGAATCATGATCAGAACTCCATAAGTTATTGTTGGCTGTAGCTTGCACGTGCCAATAAAAGAGAATATGCTGGTTGGCTATAATTAAAACAAATTGTGAGCATATGTCAATAAAAGAGAATATGTTGGTTTTGCTCTAATAAAAAAACCACGGGTATATGAGTGCTAAAATAATCAAAGAGAATAAACCATGATAAACAAGGGACATTCATGGCCGGTTACACACTAATTATGTTAATAAACAGGATTTATGTATTGCAATTAATAATTCATTGAGTTATGCCATAGTAAGAGAGAGTGGTCAAAGCAACTGTGCCCCGAAGGAAGCCGCGCAACAACCAAATGAGGAGGCGGCCATAAACCTGAGATGGAGTCGGACCCGGAGGGAGAAAAGGCATGAGTTGAGCCGCCGCCACCGAGCCAACCAACCCCACCACTATCAAGATTTGCGTGCCAAACAGGACCCGCGAGAAGATCGCACCTCCTCGCTCTATCGCCCAACGATGCGGAGACCATTTTTGGTGCACACGTCAATTTTTTGAAAATATGCCCTAGAGGTAATAATATTTGTAGTATTATATTCCCGTATTCATAATTATAGAGTTTATACTTTATGCTATAACTGCTATAATCTTGAAGTATGTGATTCAAAGGAAAACTCATATGCATGTGTGCAATGGTAGTTAAATGAAAAGTTCCTAGTCTTGCCTCTAGGACCAGCTCAAGTGTTGTTCGTGATCACGTTTTCTGGATCTTAGAAGATCGTTAAGTGTAATGATAGTCCTAAAACAACATTGAGATTATGACGTTGAAAGAACGATCATATATATTGAATCGATCCAATCTTGTTTGTTATGAATTGAGTTAATATCGTCTATAATCAATTGTAATAACATGGAATGTTAACGTTTGAATTTGCTCCTTAGACCACGAGAGTATCGTAGTCACTTTTTATCGTACGATGGGCTTTGGGGTTGCTCACACTTCACCTGTAACACAGTAATTATAACGACAACTTACTTCATCGGAAAGTTTGACAAGGCTGGCGAGGACGAGGAGGTACTACATGAAGAGGCTGGCGAGGACGAGGACGCGCAGCTGCCACTCCTGCTACCATTCCACAGCACCTGCGAGACTCATGCATGTAGTGGTTTTGCTTCCTCGTCCGCTCCAGGTGGTGAGTATTGTTTATTTGTCTAGGACCAAAGATAGGACTGGAACCAGCAACATCAGGTCCTTCTCGGGGAAATATCTAGTACTCCCATCCTTGTGGTATTCCCCATGCTCCAACTTTAAATAAATCAATTTTAAATATTTCAAAAAATTCTGGAAAAAAAATATGCATGTTTACAAGGAACGTGACTACAACTCCTAAAAATTTCAAGTCCAAACTCTAAATGCACATTGAGAAACAAAAATGTGAAATCTAGCATGAATAGTATCATAAAAAGACAAAAGCAACATTTGACTATTTATATCTCAATTTTTCTTTTTTGTTTCCCAATGTACATTTCGAGTTTGGACCTGAAATTTTTAGGGTGGTGTAGTCACATTCCTTTTCAACATTCATAATTTTTTTCAGAAATTTTGAAACATTTAAAATTAATGTTTTAGTCTTGAAGCATAGGGAGCACCCCAAGTATGGGAGCACCTGATATTCCCCCAGTCCTTCTCTAATGAAGGCCAGGCTCTCAATGGAATGTGCAGGGCATTGTTGCTTTCGATGATGCTGTGCCTTGCGTGTTGGTGTAATTAGGTACTCCTCCTTTGCTTGTGACTGATGTCCTCTACTCTTCCTTTTGCTTTGTCTTTTGCTAAAGATTGAAGCCATCGGTGACAAGATCTGATCGTATTTGGCAAGACTTGGCCACAGGATTCCCTCGCAACAGATAACAACTAGAAATACCATCTTTTGCTACAAATATTCATCAGCTGGTGAGTGCGGTGGGGTACGGCTCTGCTCCAGTCAGAATGCAGCTGGGACAGACAGGAATAAACCCAAGCACCTGGCGGTCGCCGCTCCCACCGTATGGACTACGCAGAGGAGGGCGCCGACGACGCCGTGGAAGAAGTGGATCGGGGATGGCCGGTGAGTGGTCTGGCGCGCCGCCGTCGCAGCTGGAACCCGACGAGACTGCGCATCTCGCAGCCGTCTGCAGGTTCGCCCACTTGGGAGTTGGGAGTCGGTTCTAAAGAGCATAGGACTGCTGCGTTCGAGCAACTCCAACGCGCCGACCCAAATGATTTGGCCGATCCAAACAAACGCGCGAGAACGAAATGGGCTGCCGCCTTTAAGTTGCTCTCACTGCTGCTGGCCGGCAGATGGGCCTGATCGGGAGAAGCTCAGCTGTTTGGCCATGGGCTGAATACACGTCAATCTACTGCTGTAGTATATTTGTAATTTAGCTTTGCCAAAAGACCTGTTATGGGCGTACATACTGACTCGTTCTCTCAAGACAAAATTAAAGGTGAAACATGGTAAAAAGGTTTTCCCGTACAATTTTTTTGTTTTTTATTTTTTAGAATCACCTAAATATCTTATTTAGCATACTTGAACATTTTTATTTGATGGTCATGAATTTTACATAATTAAAAGCATACCCACTTTTAGAAAATATTTTGAAAATATATTAACCAACTGAAGTGTTTGTTGTATTTTATCTTGCAAGGATTAATACCATGGATAAGATGTCAAGAGATTTTTATTCTAACTAGATGATACCCCATGTGGCGCCGTGGGAATTGCATCCATCTGGATCTTATGATCATCGACGACATCAGCAACATGCAACTTCAATTTCATCTTCTCTTCTTCAACTCTTTTTAATTTTCTTTCAAATAATTATTTTCTTTTTCAACTAAATTTAACCTCTCGACAAGAGGGTCGGTTGGAATTTCCGATTCACATACCTCCTAGATAAAGACGTCTATATCAAGTTGGTCAGCATGTCATAAACACTAAATTAAAAATAGTTATAAAAGATAATATACCACATCTGAATCATAGACCGGACGAGAGCCGACGGGGGTAGATATCAAAACCATGGCACTATATAATAACAAACAAAAATAAAAGTAAGAAAATTACACAAGTAACTATCTAAATCATACAAGTAAGAATTTTTTTCTTTTAAAAAAAAGATAAGAACAAGAGGCTTACCACGGTGATGCCGGTGACAAGATTGGCGCGGGCGATCGACGGCGGTGAGGACGGGGACGGGGCGGCACCCTACACATGTGTAGACTCTAAAAAGTTAATTTGAGCTCAAATTGTGCATTCCCACATACACCCCTCCAATAAACCCACAAACCACTCCTACTTCTAGAGCATTTGAAACGATAACCTTTTAGAACACTTGTGTAGTTGGTGCACTGCCAAGTCTAGACAAATCTTGAGAAAAATGTAGTTTGGGGGTTGAGCTTGAAGAGGAGAATCTTGAGGAAAATGTAGTTTGGGGGTTGAGCTTGGAGAGGAGAAAGCTTAAGTACGTGCAATGGTTGCTGTCTTGTCGAATATGAATACTATAAAGAACCTTATATCTAAAGAGGGTCCGAAACTACGGTCATGCGGAAGGCGAGACGGCGGCGGCTCCCTGAAGATGGAATAAAGGTCTCCCCGCCTAGCCCCGTTCCGGCGGTGCATCTAGCATCGTTGGTGGGCGTGTGGAGGTGTGTCTCCGGCAGATCTATCTTTGGTGGATTTGCTCGGATCTCGTCGTGGTTCGTCTACATTCGTGTGTCTTCGGTTTGGATCCTTTCGATTTACATTATTTTTCATCGGCGGCGGTTGCTGTTCTGGGGTGCTGGTCCTATGGGGTCTTAGCACGACGACTTCCCGACTGTCTACTACAACAAGTTGTGCCCGGCTCCGGCGATGAAGGGGCGATGACGGCGGCACGCCTTCGGCTCGCTTCGGTGTTTGTAGTCGTCGCTAGGTTGTCTACGAATCTGGATGTAATTTTTATTTCTGGTATTCGTTGTACTGCCATGATTGAAGATGAATAGATTGGAAGTTTTTTCGCAAAAAAAAAAGAATATGAATACTATAATATTACAGGTGTTTCTTAATAAAATTTGTTTAAGATGGTTCCAATTTCTTATAGATTACTTTTGTCATCTTTGTTCGTAATAGATGTCGCTCTTCCGCAGGCAGATGAAAAATAAACTTACAGTACTACAACGGATGAAACTTCTGGTGTGGGAAACGAAGCAAATTAACTTGAGCCAACACATCCCACTGGGCATGTTCGCCAGCCAATAATGCATGCATGCATGAGTGTCCAAAAATCATGCATGTTGATTCGATGGTGATCTGCAACCACAAAAGCAGGTGCTCCGGCTAATATGACTGATTCCTCTGGGCATGTTTGGATCGATAGCTCCTCTGAACCTCCCCAAGAGCGAGTCGTGAGAGTAGCTCTTTTCTAACAAAGAAAGAGAAGTTGATCTCTGTGATTAAGACTGATGCCTGCTGCTAGCCTCCAAAATCGACTCACCTGGGGCAAGCATCAACAGCGCTAGCTAGCAGGGGTCAGTTCACAGGATATTTCATGCGCATAGCTGATTTCCACCAGAAAACAAATTTGGAAAGTTAGTGTGTCATGCACGTTACCTAAGACGTCGTGGTAGCAATGGGCATAGATGCCGGCCGTTATCTCCCCCAAGATTGAAAAGAGCCGACAGCGGGGTAAACCCAGTGCATGCAATCAATGATTTAGACAATCAGCTGGCGAAGCCGGTGCAAAGGTAATCAGCTGGCGAAGCCGGTGCAAAGGTAATAGTGACAGGCTAGGAAATAGAAGTACTCCCTCCATTTTTGTATACAAGGCCACTATCAAAATTATAATTTGCAACTACATATACAAGGCCACTAACATTAATCGAGGCAAAATTGATGGCGTTTGCCTCGTACTAGCACCCGAGGACATTAATATCCCTTGTGTGCATGCGGGCGTGAGAAGGTTAGCTTGCATTCCCAACATTAATCAACCAATGAGGAGTAAGAGGGTTGGCTTGTTGTGCTTGGGAGAGAAAAACTACATTAATTAACACGACAATCAAGGTAACAAGCTAGCTTGCAACATTGACTTAAACATAGCATTGATTTTTATCTTGGTACCTGTAATATGAGTTTGTGCCCTTGTACTAGTATACAAAAATGGAGGGAGTAACGATTTTTCTACTCTTTCTCAGTCATGAAAATTAAGTACTTCCTCCGATCTGAATTAATTGATAGTCTCCATACAATATCGTGTGTTCTCCCCCTTCATTCTATCCGCTCTGATTTCACCCCTCTCATTGCCTTTTCACTGTTTTTTTAAACAGTCTCAACTACTTCACATCTTATTCATTTACCGAATAGCATTATGTTTACTTTCATAAGATCATAAGTAATTATCCATTAAAATTAGATTTTTTATATGCAATCACATTAACGATAAAATGACCGGTAAAATATAGTGATTGTAAAAACCACTATTTTTTTAACTCACTAGTATATAAAATACTGGACGCGCCGTCGCGACTAACCTACTAGAATATTTGTGCCACCAGCCCACCATTGTAACATACAGACATTTACTAGTGTACTTTAAAAAGCGAGAGGTGCATTCCTATACAATGCGTCCAAGCTTTAAAACTAGGTTGCAAACCATACCAAGCTGGCTGTTTTTCAATGGTCCTTTGTGTGTGCGTGTGTGTGTGTGTGTGTGGGGGGGGGGGGGGGGGGGTCCACCTGAATAATATTTCCACACAAACCAGTGTAGGAAGAGTTGCTATGATCTACCAGCGTGCCTTTGAGCCAAATCTTTCAGTCTAAAAATCCAGAGAGAAAATCATGCCCAGTTTTCTTAATAGTAATTTTAGATACATGACGATCGTCGCGGAATGCTAGGGCGCTATGAGAGTGCCAAAGCTTCCAAAGAATGGTGAGTGTGACCAATGGCACAAAAATCCTGGCTACAAGCAAGCCACCTAGCTACCAGGGCTAGGAGTATCGTCGATTCATCGAACCAAAATGCCATGCCGGCTAAGCAAACCTCCAGTTGTTGAAGAGCGTCTACAAGGACACGGGCAGGGCTTACACTAGCAAACATTAAAATATGACATGCTACAAGATTTATTCTTCTAGGTCTAGGATGTCGTTCCCTTCTGGAGGCATCGTCGTTGCAGATCACGTCAACCTGATCGGGAAGTTCCGGGGGAAACCCAAGATCTGGGTCTACCGGATCGGACAATGACGGTGCCTTCGGTGTCGTTCTCCCTCCTGGGACATCGTTTTGGAGTAAGTGCTGATTGGAGGGGACAAGAGGAGGAGCGGTGTTTCATCTTGTTCATTGATGACGGCGGATCTCGGCGGTGTGTGGCGCAGTGGGGACTCGGCGCCCGATGAGCGGAGATGGACTCGCGCAGGAGGGTGACGCTGTCTGGGCAAGGTAGATGCAATAGTACAGCTCTGAAGATGAATTGGTGGCAGGTGGCTGCAGCGGCCTCATACCCGGCGAGCGTCCTGGTTGAGGAGTACGCCGGGCTGGTGGGTGGCCATACCCGGCAGGTGCCCTGGTTGGAACCTCAGGTCTTAAATGTTAGATTTGGCTGCGTGGTCTGTTTGGTATTAGGCCTAAACTTTTAGCGCCCCTTCATCAACTGGATAGGAGTAGCGACAGATGTTGCTTAGACAGTGGCTTTAGTTTTACTGTTGTATGACTTTGTAAGGTCCCGTGTCAATAATTAATAAAATGGTTGTATGCATCGTCCAGATGCAGAGGCCGGGGGTCTTACTCCTTTTTCAAGAAAAAGTCAACTTATGAACAACAAAACCTTAATTATTTTTTTATCATGCACAATAGAAAGCATAATAACCATAAAGCCCACCCGATTTAAATAACCAATGCACATATAATATTGTGAACAGATAAAATGGTAACTAAACGTGAACGTATGTGGGGGATTGACACTTCAAATACAAACCAACATTTCGATGGTTAATCAAAACCATGATGGCGGCTAGTGATTTTGCTCAGATTGCAGATCTGACCATCTGAAATGTGTCGGCTAGTGTGGGGTGCGTGAGCTTCCCCATCTCCTAGACGAACTTGTCCATGGTGGGGCCAGGCATGCAAACAGGCACCGCAATGCCCTCCTCGCCCATGTCGTTCCTGACAGCGATGAAGATGCTGGCCACGCCAGGGATGGCACCGACACCGCCCTTCGCCGGTCCGGCATACACAGGCTTCCCCCACCCGTAGTCAAGGTCGCGGACACCGACCTTGGTCACGTCCGACACCAGGTAGGTGCGCACCACCGCGAAATGTGGCCTCCCCCACCGCGCCATGAGCGCTGCCACGGAGCGCACATACTCCATGTCCACCTCCCTCTTCGCCTTCATAACCAGCTCCACGGCATAGCTCACAGGGTTGACAAGCAGGTTGCCCGCAGTGGAGACGGCGACGAGGCGAACGCGTTGCTGTAGTAGCCTGTTGGAACTTTGGCCATAAGATCGATCACATCAAATAACGATGAACACGCACGCGAAAATCTGATAGCCAAGGGCACGTGTCGCACCCATTTTTTCTCTTTATTTCTCTTTTCTCTTGCCACGGTACAAACTCCACGTCTGGTGCATATATATATGCAAACCAGCACCGACCCATCACCCTAGACGTACTTGCTTTTGAATTCCAAAAGCATACACGGACACAGTCAAACAAATCCTGACCGAACTGGACGCGGAGTTTCTGCACCCGAGCTCAAATGAACTTGGATGAACAGTAAAATCAAAACTAAATAAAAAAATAAAAAATCTAATTTTTTTTGAGAGATACATTGACAAAAGTTCTAAGTGCTTGCAAAAATTCGTCATGAAATCACATTTCTAGAAGGCGTGGCAAAAAATAAAATCAGTACTCTGAAAAAGCTATTTTCAAAAGCATTTTGGAGCACTTAATTTGTTTTTTTGCCACGCCTTACAGAAATGTGATTTCATGATGAATTTTTGCAAACACTTAGAACTTTTGTCAATGTTTCTCACAAAAAAAATAGAATTTTTTGAATTCTTCTTAATTTTTTTTCGATTTTACTGCTCACCGATCTCAAATGAGCTCGGGAGCACAAAGGCACTTTCGGACCAGACTCTCCTACTAATTCTTTCCTAACACACTACGAACTACACACCTGCATGTATTCCTACGTACACAACTAGGACACGGCTAAAGATCAACTCTAGCCGGACTAGACGAGCAATGCCTGCACAACACGTACGTGCATACAAACCTATCTAATTAGAATACTCAAGATTATGCTAACAATCTCTTCTTAATCTTGACCTTGTCTTTCATGCTTCTTCTGATCTTGACTTGTTGATGATCCGCCTCTTATCGACTCATCTACTCGCACCACGACAAGTTAAATTGTTAGGCTTCATTGATTGCAACAATCACTCTCCAATTTTAACTTGGCGAATTTACGGACCACCTCAAATATGTCTTGGACTACCCAGCCTCGTCAGTAACCTGTGGAATACCCTACCCGGTGGACTCATCCACCCTAGCGAGATACATGTCGGCTCTTTATGGATCACACCACCCCGTTCACTACACCATACACTCCAGCCTCATGTAGAGACATTGCCTCATTGAAGAGACTCACTTTCACTGGTTTACCGCCCCCACATAGTTAAACTTGATCCTCTCATCGAGACACATAGACGACCTGGATGCGCTTCATCTTCAACGCCTCCTCACAGAGACAAGCACTTGGACATGACGATGACAACAACGACTGACCGACCGACCGACCAACCGTGCTAACCCGCACGACTCCTTGACTCTCCCGGACGACGATCTTGACAACTTTCTCACACCGCACCTCGTCACCACCTCTCTCATCAACGATCATCTTTCACCGCCTTCCTGACGACAACCTGCCATCTCCCTCCATGCCACTCCGCCGAACGACAATCTCCTGATCCTCCTCGTCGCTGCACCATCCAGCAACTTCATTGCCCGCACCTCCTCGTCGCTGCACCGCCTAGCGACCATATCGCCCGCCCCGAGGCGCTAATCGGGTCGCGACCCCGGGGCAAACGCGGCTTCAAATCGACCTAGCTCAGATACCAATTGTTGGAACTTTGCCCACAGGATCGATCACATCAAATAACGATGAACACGCACATGAAAAACTGATAGCCAAGGGCACGTGTCGCGTCCCTCTTTTCCTCTTTATTTCTCTTTTCTCTTGCCACGGTACAAACTCCACGTCTGGTGCATATATATATGCAAACCAGCACCGACCCATCACCCTAGACATACTTGCTTTTGGATTCCAAAAGCATACGCGGACACGGTCAAACAAATCCTGACCGGACTCTCCTACTAATTCTTTCCTAACACACTACGAACTACACACCTGCATGTATGCCTACGTACACAACTAGGACACGGCTAAAGATCAACTCTAGCCGGACTAGACGAGCAACACCTGCACAACACGTACGTGCATAGAAACCTATCTAATTAGAATACTCAAGATTATACTAACAATCTCTCCCTAATTTTGACCTTGTCTTCCATGCTTCTTCTGATCTTGACTTGTTGACGATCCACCCCTTATCGACTCATCTACTCGCACCACGACAAGTTAAATTGTTAGGCTTCATTGATTGCAACATAGCCGGCAGGGATGAAAGTGTTGTTTTTGTCACGAATGTTGACAAAGCCACTGTGCGGCACCTCCACAGGCAGTCAGGCACCCTGTGAGGACCTCGAAGGTGGTAGCGCCCCGACGGAGAGCCAGCGGGAGATGGGATCGGATGGCGGAGATCTCCCGGCGCCCAATGAAGAAGGAGCGGTGCACCATCTCTTCAAAGGGCACGATGGTGCCGTTGGTGTTCATCACGTCGTCGTACTCATGGTGAGCGAAGCGCCGCAGGAGCGGTACATGTTCGTCGAGCGGTGGCGCCAGTAGCAGCTCGCGCGCCCACACTGGCTGCACCGTCGGTGCCTGTCCACCCCGAGCGAGCTCTGCGATGGCAGCTAGGAGCTGCACTATCCCTGCTCCGTCTGCCGTCGTGTGTTGTATCCTCAATGCCATGACGAAGCCTCCGCAGGCGAGGCGTGTCACCTACATGCAAGGAGATCGATAAAAAAAAAGTGCAATTTCCTTTTTGTGAAAAGTGCAACATGCAATCTTCATCTCGCGGTTGCACTTTTCACTAACTGAAAATGATATTTGTATAGATGAGCGGAGACTTGAAAATCAGCCACGAAAACGTACCTGGAAAAGGAGGAGTGGGGAGTCGAGGTCTCGACTCTCGAGGAGACCGGAGGAGCCAGGGACGTCGAAGAGGAGGTCATCGAGGCCCGGGAACGGTGGCCCCAGGGCGGCGTCAAACTGGTCGAGTCGGACGTCCGCGTCGGCCTAGACGAACAGCACGCCCTCGCCGGTGCAGTCAACGGCAAGCTTGCGGCCCTCGAGCTCCCTCAGCCGCCCGGCCAGCGGGTAGTAGTGCACCAGTGCGGCAGCCATGGCGGCCCGTAGCACGGGCGCAGGGTCGTCCTTCCGGCCGTCATGGCGCCGGAAGATGTGGATGATGGGGAGCTGGAAGCCGAGCCCGTCCTGGTCGTCGATGTCGGAGAGCCGCTTCAGCTCCCGCGGTGTCGGAGCCGCCGGCGACACCAGCACCCCCGGCTTCCTCCCGCACCTTGAACTCCAACGCCTGCGAGCTTGCCATGGCTATGTATGTGGTGTGAGTATATGTATGTATGGGGAGGTTGTAGTAGGAGCTAGACGACGATATACACTTGTGTGATCGATCAGCTGCTGCTATGTAGGTATATATATACAGCTAGCGTACGTGTACCAAACAGCCGCATGTACCCAGAATAAATCGCAAATCAGATTTATTCAGTATTACAAAAATCTATTGCCCGTTCAATGCATGTTGATATAGAGAAGAAGATAGAGAGAAACCACAAGAAAGTTGTGTGAGGCAACCAGAGGAAAGAGAAGAGCGGCGCTGCGAGGAGGCGGCGCCGACAATTGGCATCAGAGCCTTGTCGATCTGAGGCGGTGATGGCGCCACGGTAGACTTCATGTGAGGTGGAGGCTGTCAGCGGCGTGATGTCGCCGGTGGTCAGTTGCGGTGCAATGCCACAAGATGATGATGGTGTGGTGGTCGGCGTCATGAGGACGTCATCCACAACAAGATGGTCCATGGTGATTGGCGCTGCGACGGTGTCGGCTGTGGCGTGAAGGACTCCATGCGAGATGGAGGCCGACGACGCGAGAAGCAGGATGGTGGCCATGCGGTGCCGCTAGGTGGAGATGCCGTTGAGAGGAGACGATAGTGGTGCGATGCCATCATCTCAAGGAGAGTCAGTGTGATGACGATGGCGGTGGTGCGATGCCATCGCCATCATGAAGAGTTCGTGTGAAGACATCAAAAGTTGCAGCGTGATGTTGCGGCAAGACGGCGTGGTGATCGGCTTTGCGACAGCTTCGTCCACGTCAAGAGGTCGCCGCCACGTGCGGCAAGAGTACATGGTGATGGACGCCGGCGCTGCGATGGCATCGGTCCATGGCAAGGTGTGCAGCGCCGCGATGGCGTCGTCAAGTGGCAGCGGGTGGAGCCGCGTCAAGATTGGAGAATCAAGATTAGGAGGAAAAATGTTAAGTTTAATCTTGATTCATGCATCTGCATATTTAGTTTGTTTTCGTTATGCATGCTGCATAGGTTAGAGAGTAGCTAGTTCGGTGAAGTTTCAGCGAAGGCATGCGGAGGAGGCGAGATGCCGGGCTGCCGTGCGATACGGCAAGCACGGCGAGATGCCGATGGCAGTGTGAAGCTGCAATGCTGCGCGAGGCGGCACGGTCGTGTGACACGGCGTGCAAGGTGTGATGCCGTGATGCTGTGCGATGTAGCACCTGCCATGAGATGCGGCATGCAGTCGCAAGACGGATGGAACCGCGCGCTGGACAAAGCAGTAGAGAAAATGGGTAAGTCCTCGTAGTTTGTTAGGATGCCTGAGTTGTTAGTCGTGTGGCCGTTGAGGAGGCTAGGAAGGTGCTTAACTGGCCGAGTGATTCGGTCAAGCAGGCAGTGATTAGCATCATGCATGGGTCAGTTGGTTAGTGGCCGAGTGTGCCGGTCAGCTGAGTGCGTGCATGCGTGAGTTAGTGGCTGGGTGTGAAGTCATTTGTACTGCCTATTTAAGTTCAACAGATGAATGAGAAGGGAGGCCGTGAGCACGTTACAAAATTTTGAGCTAGCCTTTTTCAATTTGCACGTTCTATGCATATTGATTTTTTTTTTAGGAACCGGAAGGAGCACTGCCTTTTTCTTTATAGAAGAGATGGCGAAAGGACGCAATTTATAGAGGGGTGAGCGTTTTTAGGGAACGTCGCAGAAACCACGAAAGACCAGTAGTGTATGCATATTGATTTAGGCCTCTCTTTTTTGCTCCTTGAAAAAACTCTACTCCAACTAGTGGATGCAAACACCTGCATCAAGTAGTTGAAAGGTGTTTTCCCCTAAAAAAGTAGTTCAAAACTCGATGAGTATGGACTTTTAGACCTCGCTCCCCGAGTCATCAACATGGTTGATCTAGCTAGATGGCACGAGTGGTGACGGTCTCGGTTAGAGGGTGGTCAATGCTAGCATGGATAGATACGTGAGATGGCACATAAAAATACATGATGGAGGTCTCGGTTTATAAAGATGGCGGATGGCGGTTATAGATCCGATGATGAGGACGTGTTTTCTCCTGGTGAAAACCCAACTTCTAGTTCATAATGGCTAAACCAGATAACATGGAGTGTTGGTTTGATGCTCTGCTTCGAGGGTGATAACCCCAGGTCTTAACTTTTGTTGGTTGGACCAGCCAATATGAGAACATGAGTGAACGATGATTTTTGTGACATACTTGCTTATTACAAATGATAGATTACTCATATCAATAAGGTGCACCTTCTTTTTTGGAAGCTCATCTCTAAAGAACCTCCATGTTAAGCATGCCTGGCCTAGGAAGTTCTTTCCGGGTGCGCATGTGCGAGGACAAAGTGCGTAGGAAAGGCTAGTATTGTTCTATGGGACCAATCTAGACCATGCCAGATGCAACAGCTAGGAATTGTGGTGAGGGATTTACAGTTTGTTTTAGTCTTGAAGGCGTTATCTTAGAGTATTGTGCTCCTCGTTGAGTTCCTTGCCTCTACGTTGGTGGATTTTGGTACTAGGTTGTAGAATAGTTGTACATAATGAAGAACTTAGTTGTAACTCATTTTTTTGTATTGATGTATGTCATTTTACGTAATACAGTTATGGTTGCACAGAGCCAATGATAAAAGCAGAGATGGTGCCCTCCTTTCTAAAATAAGTAAATAAAGATGAGAACACACGTTGTCTTGTTGGAATGAGTAAATTACACATCAAATATATACCGTGGCCTTATGAAAATTTGTGCTAGCTTTCTCTTTTTTAACTTCATAAGTCCATAAGTTCATATAAGGCCAATATTTTGAAGAAGTCCTTGACTCTGATAGTTCGAATGCCTGCAATATATAGACCGACTACATGGCAACATACAATGATGTTTTTTTTTGCGAAAATTATCACATAGAATGAGTTGTAAGTTGGAAAACGGAGAAATAAGAAAACTGTAATTCTTTTTTTCACGGGGTAATGTAGTTCTTTTATAATGGAACTATGACATATATCTTCTTACTAAGTGATAAGCTATCATATAACATGTTTTTTATATCCTCTAGATGACCAAAAATTAAACATCTTTCCTTTTTTTTTTGAAACGAAGGCAAAAGCTTTGCCTCATCTCATTAATAAAGAAGGAGTATAGAACAAAGTCTCAATGAGGGCCATTACTCCTCAACAAATGCGAAAACAAAATGGACTACTCTCACGGCATCAAGGATCCCAAGTGTTTAGCCCTGGCCAGAACCCAATTCCTGGCCTCCACCTTGATGCCCTCTAGCACCGTGGTTGGCATTGAGGATTTCTTTTGGAACACCCTCGCGTTTCTCTCTTTCCAAACCTCCCAAGAGACTAGCATTACAAGCGAAGAGCCGGTGTCCGCGGCCAAGGATCGTTCTAGTCCACCACTCATGGACCGAAGAGATTCCAACCCAACCGGCGGTGTCGAGCTCCGGCGTGTCAAGCCATCTCACCGCATTCCAAATGCGCATGGAGAACCTACACTGGAACATAATGTGTGCCGCCGTCTCCGGCTCCCTTTTGCAGAGTTGGCATAAATTGCAATTTGGCCACCCTCGCCGCTGTAGCCGGTCCGCCGTCCAAACCATGTTCTTGTTGATGAGCCACGCGAAAAACTTGCACTTGGGGGGTGCCCAGTTTCCCCATATCACTTTCTTCATGTTGGTTGCCACCGCCCCTTCGAATTGCACCTTGTAGGCCGAGGCGGACGAATATGTGCCATTGGTCATGAGGTTCCACTTGATGTCATCGGCCAGGTCATCTCGAAGTTCAACTTGGCTGAGCTTCTCCCAAAGCGTGCAGAACTGTGCAATATGGTCAACTGAAAGCCCATCCTCCATTTTAATCCAGTGCACCCAATTTTGATCCTGCGTGGCCTCTTTTATAGATTTATTCTTGTTGGATGAGCTCGCGAACACGAGCGGGGCGATGTCCTTGGATTTCTTTCCTTGCAGCCATGGTGAGTGCCAGAAATGCGCCATCCGACCATCCCCCACGGTGATAGTAGTCGCCGCATAGAAGAGCTCTCTGTCCATGGAGTCGCATGGATTTCCCAAGCCGACCCATGGTCTATCGGGTTCCTTCCATTCGTACCATAGCCATCTCAGGCGCAAAGCTCTCGCATATAAGTGAAGGTCGAGGACTCCCAAGCCGCCAAGGCTCTTTGGTCTGCACACGGCCTTCCAGTTGACCTTGCATTGCCCGCCAGAGACCTTCTCCGCTCCCGCCCAAAGGAAGGCCCTCTCGAGCTTATTGAGATTGCTCAGAGTACTCTCAGGAAGTTTAATCGCTGTGGCATGGAAAGTGGCCTGGGAGGTGGTCACCGATCTAACCAACTCGGTTCGCCCAGCCGCCGTGATGAACCGGCCCTGCCAAGGAACCAAGCTCCCTGCAGCTTTGTCTACCAAGTGTTGAAGATCAATTTTCCCGAGCCGGTGAACGGACAGCGGGAGGCCGAGGTAGCGCATTGGGAAAGTAGCACGCTTGGTCAGAAAGCACTCAAGAACGGCATCCAGGTCAATGCCGCTGCAACTAATAGGAACCACCGAGCTCTTTTCGAGGTTCGTTGTGAGACCGGTGACTTCGCCAAACCCAGCCAGGATGGAGGTTAATTGCTGGATGTCCTCCTTGAAAGGCGCCACAAATATGGCGGCATCATCGGCATATAGCGAGGAGCGCATGCAGGTGGCCCTGCCCCCTATCCGGTGTAGCTTGCCCTGTCTTGTGGCGGTGTCGAGAATGCTCTGGATAGGGTCAATGGCTAGGACAAATAAAAGGGGGGGAGAGCGGCTCTCCCTGCCGGAGGCCCACACCGTGCCACATAGGCTCACCCGGAATCCCATTGAGAAGGACTCTGGATGAGGGCGACCGCAGCAGGGCGGTGAGCATATCTCTGAACCGTGTCGGGAAACCGCGCCGACTGAGAAGGCTAAGCAAGTAGTCCCATCTGACAGAATCTAAAGCCTTTTTTATGTCTAGCTTGAAGAGGAGGGTAGGCTTCTTTAACTGGCGCATCCGCCGAGCAAGGTTGCGCACGTACATAAAATTATCGTGGATGCTTCTGGACTTGATGAAGGCGCTCTGGCTACGGGATATCAGAGTGTGCATGAATGGTGCTAACCGAGTTGCCATCATTTTGGCCACAATCTTAGCCACCGCATGGATGAGGCTGATTGGTCTGAAGTCAGAGATGCTCTCCGTCCCATCTTTCTTGGGAAGGAGAGCTACGTTAGCCGTATTCACCCATTGGAAGTGCTCAGAACGTAGGTCGGCAAAACTATTGACCACATCCATGATGTCCGCCTTAATGACCTCCCAAGAAGCCTTGAAAAAGGCCCCCGTAAAGCCATCCGGCCCCGGGGCTTTATCCTTGGGCATGTCTCCTATGGCGTCAAGGGCCTCATGCTCGCTGAACTGTTCATCCAGGCTGGACAGATCGCACTAATTGAAGTTTATGTTGTTCCAGTTAAGGTCGCTATGCGGTCGAGGCTTCTTTTGCAGCATAGCGGAGAAGTGTTCATGAACCACCTTCTCCTTCTCCTCGTGCGTGCAAGCCCAAAGAGCCCCCACCCCCACCCGCAGCCTGCGGATGAAATTCTTCCTCCTTCGTGCGTTCACTTTAATGTGGAAGAACTTTGTGTTGGCGTCACCCTCCTTCAGGTTCCTGATCCTCGAGGCTTGCCTCTTCCTTGCCCTCTCCAGAATCGCATAGCCAATGACTCTCCTCTTGAGCCTCATCCTCAAATCCCGTTCCTCCGAAGAGCCATGTCAAGCCTGAGGATAACCTCCAAAGACGTTCTTATATTTTCTATACAATATATTTGTGCGCGCTTGAGTGATTTAATTATGTACATAAAATTGGAGATGATTTGAAGTGCCCAGAAAACAACATGTTATTTATCTAAAAATATATCCTAAAAAAACTATCTAAATAATATCTAGATCAAAGCGAAATCGAGTGTTTTCAGATTCCACTGGTAGAAAAAGAGGCTTCCGTCCAGCCCCATTAGTCGAGGAACTGTAGGAACCGCGACTAATGAAGTCTTTAGTCGCGGTTCGGCAGACGAACCGCGACCAAAGGCCTGGGCCCAGGGCGCTCGATGGCCAGCTGGTGCACGTGAGGGGCTTTAGTCGCGGTTGGCCAGGCCAACCGCGACTAAAGGTGCCCAAAGGCCTTTAGTCGTGGTTGGCCAGGCCAACCGCGACTAAAGCTCCTCCCCTATATATACCGGTTCAGCGCACTCACTTAGCCATTTGGTGCCACTTCTCTTCACAAGCTTCACAAGGGGGTGTAGGTTTGCTTTTGGTTCCTCTTATGCACACAAGGTGTTTGATGAAATGCCCCAAGATCCACACTTGAGGTTCCTCATTTATTTTTTTCCTCCTCGATCGCGGTTAGCAACTTGAACCTTTCATGCATGTGTGTCATTGATAAAATATGCATGTGTGTTGTTCATTGTTTAATTTCTATTGTTTATAGCTAGTTAGTTTAACAAATGCATGATGGTTAATTATATATTTTATATTATAATAATGCAGATGAATCGGCAATGGATGTACGGTAACCGACTCTCCCGCGAGTTCACTACGGGTTTGAAAGATTTCCTCGTAGTGGCTAATGCGAACAAGCAGAAGGGTTTTGTTATCTGTCCATGTGTTGACTGTAAGAATCAGAAGGGTTACTCTTCCTCAAGAGAAGTTCACCTGCACCTGCTTCGGCACGGTTTCATGCCAAGCTATAATTGTTGGACCAAGCATGGAGAAAGAGGGGTTATAACGGAAGAAGATGAAGAAGGGGATGATTTCATCGATGAAAGCTATCTTGCTGATTTCGGTGATACTTTCATGGAGGATGCTGAAGGTGAAGGGGAAGGTGAAGGGGAAGGTGAAGGTGAAGAAGAGGCACGTGATGAGACCGTTGATGATCTTGGTCGGACCATTGCTGATGCACGGAGACGCTGCGAAACTGAAAAGGAGAGGGAGAATTTGGATCGCATGTTAGAGGATCACAGAAAGTCGTTGTACCCCGGATGCGATGATGGTCTGAAAAAGCTGGGCTGCACACTGGATTTGCTGAAATGGAAGGCACAGGCAGGTGTAGCTGACTCGACATTTGAAAACTTGCTGAAAATGTTGAAGAATATGTTTTCAAAGAATAACGAGTTGCCCGCCAGTACGTACGAAGCAAAGAAGGTTGTCTGCCCTCTAGGTTTAGAGGTTCTGAAGATACATGCATGCATCAACGACTGCATCCTCTACCGCGGTGAATACGAGAATTTGAATGAATGCCCGGTATGCAGTGCATTGCGTTATAAGATCAGAGGCGATGACCCTGGTGACGATGTTGAGGGCGAGAAACCCAGGAAGAGGGTTCCCGCCAAGGTGATGTGGTATGCTCCTATAATACCACGGTTGAAACGTCTGTTCAGGAACAAAGAGCATGCCAAGTTGTTGCGATGGCACAAAGAGGACCGTAAGTCGGACGGGGAGTTGAGACACACCGCAGATGGAACGCAATGGAGAAAGATCGACAGAGAGTTCAAAGATTTTGCAGCTGACGCAAGGAACATAAGATTTGGTCTAAGTACAGATGGCATGAATCCTTTTGGCGAGCAGAGCTCCAGCCATAGCACCTGGCCCATGACTCTATGCATCTACAACCTTCCTCCTTGGTTGTGCATGAAGCGGAAGTTCATTATGATGCCAGTGCTCATCCAAGGTCCGAAGCAACCCGGCAACGACATCGATGTGTACCTAAGGCCATTAGTTGATGAACTTTTACAGCTGTGGGGCAGACCTGGTGTCCGTGTGTGGGATGAGCACAAAGAAGAGGAATTTGACCTACGAGCGTTGCTTTTCGTAACCATCAACGATTGGCCTGCTCTTAGTAACCTTTCGGGACTGTCAAATAAAGGATACAATGCATGCACGCACTGCTTACATGAGACTGAAAGTGTACATTTGCCAAATTGTAAGAAGAACGTGTACCTTGGGCGTCGTCGATTTCTTCCGAAAATTCATCCAGTAAGAAAGAAAGGCAAGCATTACAACGGCAAGGCAGATCACCGGCCGAAGCCTGCAGAACGCACTGGTGCTGAGGTATTTGATATGGTCAAGGATTTGAAAGTCATCTTTGGAAAGGGTCCTGGCGGACAATCAGTTCCGAAGGGAGCTGACGGGCACGCAGCCATGTGGAAGGAGAAATCTATATTCTGGGAGCTAGAATATTGGAAAGTCCTAGAAGTCCGCTCTGCAATCGACGTGATGCACGTTACGAAGAATATTTGCGTGAACCTCCTAAGCTTCTTGGGCGTGTATGGGAAGACAAATGATACAAAGGAAGCACGGCAGGACTAGCAACGTTTGAAAGACCCTGATGACCGGCATCCGGAATGGTTTCAAGGTCGTGCCAGCTACGCTCTGACCAAAGAAGAGAAGGTCATCTTTTTTGAATGCCTGAGCAGTATGAAGGTCCCGTCTAGATTCTCGTCCAATATAAAGGGAATAATAAACATGGCGGAGAAAAAGTTCCAAAACCTAAAGTCTCACGACTGCCACGTGATTATGACGCAATTGCTTCCGATTGCTTTGAGGGGGCTCCTGCCGGAAAATGTTCGAGTAGCCATTGTGAAGCTATGTGCATTCCTCAATGCAATCTCTCAGAAGGTAATCAATCCAGAAGTTCTACCACGGTTACAGAACGATGTGATCCAATGTCTTGTCAGTTTCGAGTTGGTGTTCCCGCCATCCTTCTTCAATATTATGACGCACCTCCTGGTTCACCTAGTCGAAGAGATTTTCATTCTCGGTCCTGTATTTCTACACAATATGTTCCCCTTCGAGAGGTTCATGGGAGTATTAAAGAAATATGTTCGTAACCGTGCTAGGCCAGAAGGAAGCATCGCCAAGGGCTATGGAAATGAGGAGGTAATTGAGTTTTGTGTTGACTTTGTTCCTGACCTTAAGCCGATTGGCCTTCCTCGATCGCGGCACGAGGGGAGACTAAGTGGAAAAGGCACGATCGGAAGGAAATCAACGATATGTATGGACGACCATTCTCTGACTGAAGCACACCACACTGTACTGACCAATTCCAGCTTGGTGGCTCCGTACTTTGAGAAACACAAGAATATTTTACGCTCGGACAACCCGGGGAAGCCTGAATCCTGGATTAGGAAGGCCCACATGGAGACTTTCGGCAGTTGGTTGAGAAAACATTTAATGAATGACAATGATGTTGTAGATCAGCTGTACATGTTGGCCAAGACACCATCTTCGACTATAACGACTTTCCAAGGGTACGAGATAAATGGGAATACATTTTACACGATCGCCCAAGATAAAAAGAGCACCAACCAAAACAGTGGTGTCCGCTTTGATGCAGCAACCGAGAATGGGCAAAAGGTCACATATTATGGTTACATAGAGGAGATATGGGAACTTGACTATGGACCCTCCTTTAAGGTCCCTTTGTTCCGGTGCAAATGGTTCAAACTAACAGGAGATGGGGTAAAGGTGGACCAGCAATACGGAATGACAATGGTGGATTTCAACAATCTTGGTTACCTTGACGAACCATTCGTCCTAGCGAAAGATGTCGCTCAGGTTTTCTATGTGAAGGACATGAGTAGCAAACCGAGGAAACGGAAAGATAAGAAAACGATCAGTACATCATGCGATGATCCAAAGCGCCACATTGTTCTTTCAGGGAAAAGAAACATCGTGGGAGTGGAGGACAAGATAGACATGTCAGAAGATTATAATATGTTTGCTGAAATTCCGCCCTTCAAAGTGAACACCGACCCAAGCATTAAGTTAAATGATGAGGATGCTCCATGGATACGGCACAATCGTAAGCAAGCAGGGACACAAGGGAAGAATTGATGTGTATTTGGTCGATGAACTGAATGATGTATCAAACCTTTTGTCAAACCTTCAAGGGATTAGTTTTATTTTTCTGATTTTTTTGATATATAATTGTATTTTTAAGATTTCAAAATGAATTAGTTTTATTTTTCTGATTTTAAAAGGAAAAAGGAAGAAGAAGAAAGAAGGAAAAAGGAAAAAAAAAACAGAAGAAAAAAACAGAAGAAAAAAGGAAAAACAGAAGAAAAAAACAAACAGAAGAAAAAAGAAAAAACAGAAGAAAAAACAAACAGAAGAAAAACATAAGAAAAAAACAAACAGAAGAAAAACAGAAGAAAAAAGGGAAAAGGAAGAAAGGAAGAAAAAAAAGAAGAAAAACAAGAAAAAGGAAGAAACAAACAGAAGAAAAAAATAGAAGAAAAAAGGAAGAAAAAACAGAAGAAAAACAAGAATTTAAAATGAATTAGTTTTATTTTCTGATTTTTTTGATATATAATTGTATTTTTAAGATTTTAATAACATAAATAAATAAGTAATTAGAAACTTTAATAGCAAAAATAATTATCATAAAGTAAAATAAATAAGTAATTAGAAACAAAATAAAATAAAATAAATAAGTTTTTTGTTGTAAGTAGAAACAAAACAAAATAAATAAAGCAAAAATGAAAACAAAAAACAGGCAAAAAATAAAAAATATGCCACCTACTGGGCCACCACGGCCTGAATACGACTAGAAACCCATTATTCGGCCAGGATTCAGGCCTGCAGAAGGCCCAGTAGGCCCACAGGCTCATAGTAACAGAATAGGCCCGTAAGCCTGCATTTGAGAGGAGCTCGAAGTGATGAGCGCAACCGCGCTTATAAACCACTGTCGAAGCCTCTCGGCTAGCGAGGTGGGACTAAACATCCCACCGCACCGCGCCAGTTCCAGCACAGACCCTTTAGTCGCGGTTGGGGAGGCGGACCGCGACTAAAGGGTAGCTTTAGTCGCGGTCCGCCTCCCCAACCGCGACTAAAGGCTCTTTCTGCGCGGGAACGAAAGCGGCGCCAAAACCCTTTAGTCGCAGTTGGTGTGGCGGACCGCGACTAAAGCTACCCTTTAGTCGCGATTGGTGTGGCCAACCGCGACTAAAGGGTACCTTTAGTCGCGGTCCGCCACACCAACCGCGACTAAAGGTCTGTCTATATATACTGCACTTAGCAGATTCTTCTCTCGACGCCGAAGCCCTGCCCCGACGCCGATCGACGCCGAAGCCCTGCCCCGACGCCGATCGACGCCGAAGCCCTGCCCCGACGCCGATCGACGCCGACGCCGACGCCCTGCCCCGACGCCGACGCCCTGCCCCCAGTGAGCGCCGCCGCCTCCGCCCCGAGTGAGCGCCGCCGCCGCCGCCGCCCCTGCCCTGCCCTGCCCTTGCCCGCCGCCCGCCGCCCGCCGCCCCCCTGCCGCCGCCCGCCGCCCCTGGCCCTGCCCCTGGCCGCCGCCGCCGCCCGCGCGCCGCCCGCTGCCCGCCGCCCCTGCCAAAAAGGAAACAAGAAAAAAAACAAGAAGAAAGAAAAAGGAAGAAGAAAAAAAAGAAAACAAAACAAAACCAAAAGAAACAAGAAAAAAAAGGAAGAAGAAAAAAAGGAAGAAGATAAAAGGAAGAAGAAAAAAGGAAGAAGAAAAAAAGAAAGAAGAAAGAAAGAAGAAAGAAAAAGGAAGAAGAAAAAAAGAAGAAAGAAAAAGGAAGAAGAAAAAAAATGAAAAAAAAACAAAACCAAAAGAAAGAAGAAAAAAAGGAAGAAGAAAAAAAAGGAAGAAGAAAAAAAAGGAAGAAGAAAAAAAGAAAGAAGAAAGAAAGAAGAAAGAAAAAGGAAGAAGAAAAAAAGAAGAAAGAAAAAGGAAGAAGAAAAAGAAAGGAAGAAGAAAAAAAGAAAGAAGAAAAAGTAAGAAGAAAAAAAGAAAGAAGAAAGAAAGAAGAAAGAAAAAGGAAGAAGAAAAAACAAGAAAGAAAAAGGAAGAAGAAAAAAAATGAAAACCAAATGAAAACCAAAAGAAAGAAGAAAGAAAAAGGAAGAAGAAAAAAAGTAACTTAAAACTTGATAATTAACAAAAAATGTGTGTTGTCCTCGCCTCCCTCTCCGTGACGCCGTCGTCTGCCACCCCGTCTCGCGCTCTACCGCGACACCCTCTCCCACCCCTTCCTCGCCCCCTCCTTTTGCCACCGCCCTTTCGCCACCGCCACCGCCACCGCCCCCCTTCTTCACTCAATTAATTTGTTTTTACTACATGTTTTCAGGACTGACATAATGGCGGACGATAGAGCTGACCCGATTATGGACAACTATGATCCGGACGGTGAAGCACATATGTTCGGCATCATAAACGGCGATATTCTATATGTGCCGACCGGACAAGAAGAAGATGATATCTCTTCTTATCTGAACCTTGACGGTGAAGATGAAGGGCGCCGTCAGCAAGATGATGCCGAACAAACGTCGATAAACGACGATCTTCAAATGGAAGTAGCAACCACCTCTGGCGCCGAGGTATATATATACATTGAGCCTCTGGTGATACAAACTAACTGATTTGAATAAATATGTGTGTACTAACGTGCGCGACTCTCTTTCTTATTTTAGCCCTTGGCCGGATCGTCGAAACAATCGAGTACGTCGTCAAAGCGTGGCGCAACCAAGACGATGAAACAAGGAGAAACATGCACCATCGAGGTTGTCGACAGTGCAACCGGCAGGCCGCTGGAGCCCCGCAAGAACGCCACCAAGTTTGTCAGCCAATGCGGAGCCGTTGTTAGAGACAACGTCTCGATCACCGTCCAGGAGTGGAATGAGCCAAAGAAGGCACGAATTGCTGGTTTCACTTTTGTCGATAAGAGAACAAAAAAAGATTGCTTCAAGAAGCTTATGGAACATTTCGTTCTACCTCCGGAATACAACAAATTCGATGAGGAGGGTAACAAGATTGAGGAAAATAAGGAGAGGAGGAGACTAGTCAAACAGTTCGCTCTTCATAAGAAGGCCGACGCATTCCGGAAATTCAAGCAAAATCTAGCCCATGACTTTGTCAAGCAGAACAAGACTCCGGATTTCAAAGGACAATATGAGAAACTGAAACATGATTGGCCAGAATTTGTGAAGCAAAAGAAATCGGAGCAGTTCATTCAAATATCGAAAAAAATAAGGAAAATGCGGCTAAGAAGGAGTACAATCATATTATGGGGCCAGGAGGGTATCGCCTTTGGCAGCCTAGGTTGGAGAAGATGGAGAACGAGCTGAGGGCGCGAGGAATCCGTCCAGGTACGGAGGGATGGGACCCAAGGGCCAAAAGCTGGTGGTACGGGCATGGGGGAACGCTGAACCCGGAGACAGGGGAGTGTGTTTACCAGGGCAAAATAATTAAACCCACCCAAGCCCTTATTGACGCAATGAGGGATGCTCAAGAGGGGAAGATCAAGTTCAACAGAGAGAACGACGCACTGACAAAAGCCCTCGGGAATCCTGAACACGGAGGACGTGTACGAGGCATGGGGCACATTCCGTGGAAAATAGGGTTCCCCCAGAACGATGACCCGTACAGTTACAGAAGCTGTAAGAGAAAGATGGATCGGGAAGCAGATGTTGTGGCGCGGTTGGCATCGGAAATGGATGTGATGAAGAAAACCGTGAGTGTACTAGTAGCCGAAAGAGATGTAGCTCGGGCGCAGCATGAAGATCATCCAGCGGATCTCGGAAGCCAGCAGCGGAGAAGCAGCGTGGCTTCCACGGAGGCCCCACCGGCTGGTGCAGATGCACCGACGATCGAAATTACTGCACCGGAGCCTCTGGTGGTCGAAATTACTGCACCGGAGCCTCCTCGCTACCCTGTGGACGATATAAAGGAGAGGAAAGAATGTCATCTGTATTATCCTATCGGGAACATGTCCATGAAGGTAGCCATCGGCAGTGCTTTACCATGTTTACCTGGAGCACTCCACCACAACAACCCCATTCAAGATGGCTATGCTCGTGTCACGGTGGAGGACATAGTCCAAGGGTTTGAGGACCTGGAGATTGACATTGCTACACCTGAAGGGGAGAAAAGACTTGGAGATGTCAAGCGCCATTTCATTCTATGGCAAAAGAAGTTTATCAAGTTTCCAGGCGAGGCGCCAAGGACACAAGTCCACCCCCCTACGGTGGTGGTGGTGGCGGTGGCGGTGGTGGTGGTGCTGGTGGTGGTGGCGGTTCACCTACACCTCCGTCACGTCAGCCGACGCCTCCCAGTCCACAACGTCCGGCGGGTGATCAAACGCCGCCCCCAGTCCTCGTCCGGCGGGTGATCAGACGCCGCCCCCCAATCCACCTCCGGCAAAGAAGCAGAAGCAGTCCTGGATTATTAACCCGGACCCTTATGTACCTAAGACCACAAAGGTACCGGAGCCATCACTGAAGCCTCTCCCCACAAGGCCTTGGGAACGTAGTGCCGAGGAAACTGCCGCGGCCGCGGCTGCTGATCTTGAGAAATGGAAGGCGGACTGCAAGAAGAAAAGAGAGCCCGAGCCCAAGCCAGTATTTTCTGATGAGCAAAAGAAGTGGGCTAAGTCATTTTTGAGCACACCGTCCCAAGCCGCGAAGAATCTGCCTGACGACTATGCACGTGAACTTCGTAGGCAGGCACTCATGTTGAAGGAGAAGAAAGAGCGGGCGGAGAACCAGGAGAACAAAGCCTTGGAGGAGGCCGAGAAAACGGAATTAGAAAGTAAAAAAAGCGGGAAACGAGTTGCCCAGCTCGGGGAACAAAGTAAACAATCGATTGCCCCGCTTATAGTGAAAGCCGCCGGTCCGGATGACCCTGATATCATAGCAGCTGCGGCAGCACATGGATTGACTGTAACGAGTGCCAGAGAACAAGCGGCCAACTTAGGTATTACTCTTCGTGAACTGTTAGGCCTTGATGAGGCGCCAGTGAAGGAGGTAGTAATTACATATGTGAAGAATGGGCCTCTCGTCGAGCCTGCGCAGGAAGAGGATCTACCTCCACAAATGAAAGGTCTGCTGAAATGGTACAAGGGTTACATAAAAAATAAAAACGCCAATGAATATATTTATGCGGAAGTTAGATATGAGCATCACTTCAAACATTACTATGTACAAATTCATCTGAGTGAATTGTTCCAGCTTTTCAATCTGCGCGAGCTCAACAAATCTATCATCAGTTGCTACGTTCTGTAAGTGATTTATTTCTACCCCATCTCGTTCATATTGCCTGCACTATATATATGTCCTAACTATATTGTTGTGTCCGCTATTATGCATGCAGAATAAAGATTAAGGAATGCAGAGTAAGGAACATCCATGATGTTGGGTTCATTGACCCACACATCGTTAATGGATATGTGTTGCAGCATCACCCCGCCGACGTGGAGGCAGACCTGTGGCAGTTTCTTACAAAGCAGGAACTCAAAAGTGATATTCTATTTCCTTACCATTTTGGGTGAGTGTTTCTGTCTTGAGCACATTCTCTTTTGTTTACTCCATGCATGGTATGTGGCCGGCTAATCGATGAGTTATGCATGACGTACTGTGCATGTATCGTGTCCGCAGGTTCCACTGGATTCTGCTAGTAATTAAAGTTGACACCTCAGGATGTCTCGTCCACGACTCTCTGAATATGGATCCAAAGCTTTGGGGCGGCATGAGAAGAATGCTGCAGAAGTAATTATTTTCATTCATTTGCGCTCTATATCGATCGGCCTATTTCGTTCATTTCCTAATATCAAGTAACTAATAACTCTCTTGTTCATTTAATTTTCTTTGCCTCGTAGGGTTTGGAGACGGTTCGTAGATACAAAGGTCGGTGAATTCAAAAAAGAGCTAGAATTCAAAAAGTCAAAGGCTAAGAATGGTGGAGATATTCAGCCAGCGGGGACCAATCTATGTGGATACTATGTCTGTGAGATGATCCGGAGATACACCTCTGAGCGGGTTCCGAGTGATACCAATGCTCAGAGGAATAACCTCCGGATGATGCTTAGTCCAGAAGCTCGCTTCCGACCACTTCAAAAGGAACTAGCTGGATGGTTCAGGAGGGAAGTCCTCCATCCTAAAGGAGAACACCATTACGAGGACGTAGAACTTTATATGCATTAAATTATGTATGGAGACTTGTTCAAAATTGTATATGGTCATCCGATGATATTGAATATATACTGTATATTCCTCTTGAATTCCTTTTGGTTCTAATTTTAAATTTGTTTGAAATTGTACATTCATATGCATGTATGTAGTAGCGTAGAATATGTGAAACTCCTTCAAAATTAAAATAAAGCATAAAAAAATAAAACAATACAAATTAAACAGAAAATAGGTTTAGGGGGGGCAGGTTTAGGGGGGGGGGCTAAAACCCTAAACCTGCGGCGGCCTTTAGTCGCGGTTGGCCAGAAGAACCGCGACTAAAGGTCCTCCGCCCCGACGGCCACCTGGCGCCCACATGGACGGGCCTTTAGTCGCGGTTTTTAAGCAACCGCGACTAGGGGGGGGGGGGGGCTTTAGTCCCGCCTGTTTGGTCGCGGTTGCGCAACCGCGACTAATGGCAGTTGCGAACCGCGACCAAAGGCCCTTTTTCCACCAGTGTTCGCAAAAGTTGCTCCCTTGACTTTCCCATCGATCGACCAGTCCCAACCACGCTAGCTACATGTGTCAATCCAAATTAACAAGACGCTGAAAGCGTGTAGGTGCCGAGCACATGCGCGGCACATGGAGGCATCTGTTCCACACGCAACGCAGATATATATTTTTATGTCAATTTCCGGACGCTAACCGTAGTCCTCAGTACGTTTCAGGCATGCCGGAGTCACTCTTGGGGAGGTTCAGGTTAGCTATCGTACGTGTCGATATACATAGAAAAGACGATTATACGAGAAATCAGCGGGTACCCAGCTATGTGGTTGCAGATCACCATCAGATTGAAGACCCCACGTGGATTTGGCTGCAAATCAACACAGAAAACCCATGCTTGCCTTGTCAATGCAACACAAGATTCATCCAAAAAGGGGACGTGGACGTGGACGTGGATTAGATGTGCGACCCCCGGCCATGCCGGGGGCGGGGAGATAGACCATATTTCAAGGCGTTGTACAATCTTTAAGAATGTTTAATTACGCATCTACTCCCTCTGTTCCAAAATGTAGGACGTTTTTTAGGCTTAGGCTAAGTCTAAAAAACATTTTACATTTTGGGGCGGAGGGAGTATTTTCTAAAAATAAGCATGAGTGCTTAATTTTTTTTCTCGTGACACCTTGCATTGTGCAAGTTGTCTGGCCTTTTTTTTTTGAGTTGGGTTGCCTGGCCTTCCTAGTTTAGCTTGTTGGCTACAGGAAAAGAAAAATAAGGCCGAGTATGAAGCATACTTGGCGAAGCACCAAATAACCTCGGCTTAGAGTAAGACGAGTGTTGCACACATGTGATTTTTCTGTAGTGTTTGTTAGCTGCTTGTGATTGGGTCATGTTTTTATTTTGGTATTCTACAACAAGGGAACCTTTTTTTTCAATATAATTGGGCTCTAGATTTTTTTCATCAAGGCTCTAGATTTATATTAAAAGATTTCTATCGATGCAAGACATCATAGAAAATAAGGAAATGACAATCAGGTGCTTAGAGAGCAGCACGAGTTGAAGGTGCGCCGCGGCTGCCTTGCTCCATCGCCGGAGCTACACTGACATTGTATCCATTGATCGGGAAGTTGCCGTGTTAAGATCCAACTGAAGACCCAAATATATCACTCCTATAGCAATTTTTTGGTCTGGACCAAAAAGATTTAGTCCCCAAGTGGGTTTTGATCTACTGTTAGAGCCTTTTCTGGCATAAAAAATAAAAAAACAACAGTTTTTTCTTTTTGTTTTTAGGGGCAGTTTTTTTTTTTGTTATAGCTGCATTTTTCGGTCTGTTGGAGATACTCTAACGAGAAATTGATCGGCTGTTTTGACATACTCAAAAGTTGATACATTCCCATCAACCAATTGCAAGTCCCAACCTGGCGAGCTACCTGTCCATCTAAAGACGCTGACGTGTGCGGGTGCCGATCGCATTTGGCCACCCAAGGTGTCCGTCAAGGTGCTATACATGCACACCACATGCATATGTCTTCCGGTCGGCACAGTTCGACCTATGACTTGGGTGGAATTTCTACAACCTCCATGAGTAGTAGTAGTATAGAAAATTAACTTTTGGACTAACTGTATCTTAGATTTTCTTTACAGAACATGAACCTCTTTTTTACATATAAGTTTTAAAGTATGCCCAATATGAGCCCTAATCTCACATATTTTTTTTAAGTTTTGATGTACTTTCTTCGTCTCATACTAGTTGTCACTAAAATGGATATATCTAAACATATTTCATTGCTAGATACATCAATTTGAGCGACAACTAATAGGGGACAAAGGGAGTCCGTAGTATCATTCTTTTTGTCTGTTCCTCTGCACTTCTCTTCCGTAATATATCAAATTCTGCATTTTCTTCTTCTTCTGTATATCATCTAATGGCATCTTCTTTTATGACTACTCACGTGGTCATGTTTCTGGTAGGACTCAGACTAAAAATTGGCATTTGAATCTTATGTTCTTCCTATATATTACGATGTTTCATATTTGTAGCTAAATGGGTTCAACGTGTGTTATTGCTAGTATTCCTCTAGCTCGCGGATAGATTTCCCATTTTAAAGAAACACATTTCTACCTATTTTTAGACGCACACTTAAGTTACAAAATCATGGACGTATACATGCTTAAAAGGAATCGTATCCTCATATTTTGTTTTTTTAGGAGAATACCATTGACCCCTCGAGCCATTTCGCTGCCCATAACAGGGCCTCAGACAAATAGTTTATTCATTTTGTCACTATACAACTTCTCAAGCTCACCAACAAATTCTCCTTTTTTTTTGCGTGGACACCAAAAATTTCTCAATATCCCATAAAAAATCAACTCTCATGTGTCTTAGATTAAAAATTACCTTCGACGCCTAAATAGTTCTTTCTAGCTTTTTGGTATTGAAAACAATAAAAAAAAATTATGGCCGAAGAGATCTTTGACATATTGCATTAGCCTTTGGTATAGACCAATTCTGCTCCTTTTTTGCCAATGCAATTCTGTTATTTACAAAACCATTATTATAATATATTTTTACTGTTTCCTACATATTTAGTTTAGCTAGGTATTTCAGGGTGCATGTAATAATATAGAGTTCGCCAAAACATTTTTCGAGTTGGCAAAGCATGCCAGCACTGAGTGAAGTAAATGGCTAAAAACTTGAAATAGGCTTTCGCCCCGCTATATAGATATAGCAACCACCCGATACATCTGAGAATCCATTGCTGGGGCAGATAGCACAAGCACGCCCAAAAAAATAGAAAAGAAAGAAAATGGCTAAAAAGCAACCATTGGTTAATTGGATGGTTAAGATGTTGTACACTAGCTCACTAAGGATCAAATTATAAATTACAAAGTGTGATCCATTAATGCAGATATATTATTTTAGTGGGAGGCGACGATCCTCTCGAGTTGCATGTGATGATTCCATCAGAATATATTTTATCAATTTTGCGGACTTTCCAAACTTGTTTCTATCTAGTTCCCCAACTATTTTTTTACCTCTTGCTCGGATCTGATGGGGTTGGTTTCCACGGCTGCCCACAATGGCCATTGAAACATCTTGGTCTTGCGGACATTTGAGCCCGTAGAGACCATGGAGGGGGCCAACTTGCGGGCAAGCCTCCAGTCGATGCTCTAGGAATCCGGACGTTGTATCTTGGTGGTTGACCCCTTCGCCCGTACCATTCCTTGTGTTGACGGACGTCTTTTTCCTAGACCATTCCTTTATGGAAAGCGCCCTTGCCACTCAAAATCAAAATCTTCATTTGGTAGCTGCTACGGGATCGCCTCCCATTTGGGACGGGGGTGATCAAGCGGCACGACTCTGAGGATGGGATGTGCCCCTTCTGTGTGTCGTCCCGGACACGAGGACACATATCTTCTTCTCTTGCCCAGTGACGCGGTTTCTTTGGTGCTTTGTCTGTGAGGCTTTGGGGCTCGACTGGGAGGCCCTAGATCTATCCGAGTTCCTTCAAACCTGGGCTTGTGTTTGTGGTGTTAACATGGCCCCTGTGGATGATGCGCAATAAGATGATTATTGAGCGGGTCTTTCTTAGGCGTGCTTCTGACTCTAGCTTTAAATTTCTCACATTTTTGCAGCACTGGTACCCGCTGTCTAGATAGAGGGATCATGATAGTCTTTGGCTCATGACGGACGTGATTACTGCTACCGTGCGCCGACTTGCCTAGCCCCAGGGCTCCTGAGCTTTCGGCCACTTGACGGTATTTTCCCCTTTTTCTTTTATGTTTCTTTGGGCATTTTTTGTGCCTTTTCTTTTCTAGAATATGCACGAGTGTTTGTGCTGATAAACTGTATTTTTCTTTGCTGCACTTCAACTTGTTGTATGGACATGATGGTTGCTTTATTTACAAAGCAGGATGAAAGATTGTTTTGAGATACTGTATATTTTATCAATCTTAAAAGCCCCGTCATTTTAATTTTCAGGAAGTTTTGTTACTTGTGTAAACGTACACACGTGGCGGTCCATGTGTGCACAGTGCTACACTGTGCTCGGTGTATAAAGTGTTGGTGGAGATGCATACCCACATCGATCGACCTTTTCGTGCTGTTCCCTACAAATTAAGTTGCATGCTCACCAAATTAAGCAAGAAAGCACAACAACATTATTTGGGATGGTAAACTGGGTGCAGGTGCTAAGGAAGCACTTCGTGGCTCGTCTGGCCACGAATGCCGGCCTCCGGCAGCACACTGTGACCGTCGACGACGATGGCACCGCCGTCAACTTCTGGCTCCCCAAGAAGAAGCACACCGGGGCAGCCAACACCACTGGGGCTAAGCAGAGGCACGCCGTGGTGCTCGTGCACGGCTTCGCCGGGGACGGTATGATGACGTGGGGGTTCCAGGTGGGCGCCCTCGCCGCGCGCGGCCACGACGTGTACGTTCCGGACCTGGTCCACTTCGGCGGCTCCACGTCGCCGTCGCCCGACCGCTCCGTGGCCTTCCAGGCGCACTGCCTTGCGATGGCACTGGGGAAGCTCGGCTTGGCCGGCCGGCGGTGCACCGTGGTCGGGTTCAGCTACGGCGGGCTGGTGGCGTTCGAGATGGCAGCGACGTTTCCCGGCCTCGTCCGCTCCGTGGTGGTCTCCGGTGGCGACGTGGCCTACACGGCCGCCATGAACGACGCCCTGCTGCAGAGGCTGGGAGCCGGATCAATGACAGACCTCATGCTGCCGGAGACGGTCGGAGGCGTCGAGCGCCTCTTCTCCACCGCGTTCTACAAGAAACCGTTGCTACCCCGTCGTCTGCTCAGCGACTTTCTCAAGGTACCCAGCGAACTCTTTGTCTTCTGCGCCGTCTGATCGGCTGGCGATCATGATGTAGGGCCGGATTAAGTGTGACGCCGGTATTGAATTTTTATATAAATCTACTAATAAAAGAGCACAATATTATTCGGTATGTAATGTTTTTCTTACACTCAAAAAGAGTTTTTTATGGCAATTTATATTGCCGCAAGGATGGCACTGATTATGCTGGTCCATATTTTTTGAGGGGGAAAAAGAACACAATATTGCTATTCCTATATGAGTACAATTAATTTATTGCTATATATGTTCCCGCAATTTTTTTATTGCTATATATAGTCGTACTATTTTTCTCCAAGACAACCAAGATATGGGAGACACCACTAAACAAGAAAGTGACCGAAACTTCACAGAAGTTCAGACGCCTGTGTTTTAGCAATTCGGTGGAATTAACCATACATGTATGGGTTGGTGCAGGTGATGTGCGACAACCGAAAGGAGAGATCCGAGATGCTGGAAAATATGATTACCAGCAAGGACAAAGAAGCACCAGTCCCTGTTTTTCAGCAGGTTAACGATAGATACAGCATGTCGTACCATTGAGTCGGTCTATCTATTTTGTACAATTTTGTGCATCCACATCTACTTTGAAAACTTGCATTATCAATATCAGAAAAAAATCGATGTTCATATGTTTATACTCCATCCTTCCCTTATTTCATGGCACCCACTTTTTTTTGGTGTGGTTTAGCTTTGCCCATAAATATCACCCATAATACATCATGTATATGTCATAAAAGTTACACCTTTGAAAACTACATTTTAAGACGAATTGAACGATATAATTTGTCTGACATATAATGTATGTTTTGTTGGTCAAATTAATGATTAAAATTGAACCTTGAAGTACGTTGCTCTATGTAAATAGGGACAGAGGGATATTTGACACTTGAATAATTTTAAATTCTTCACCAGTCAGTCCTTTTTTCAGTCATAAACTGACTTGGCATGGAGAAAAATATCACCCCGGACCCGTGGTCAAGTCATAGATGGGCTTTTTAGAGGGGCTGTTAGTTCTTTTTAACAAAATTACTACTAGCAATTATCAGCAAACTAACATATAAAATAGATCCATGCAATAAACCATTACCCAGCATTAAAAAAATAAAAATAAAGAAGGAATAGCGACAAAAACAGAACCAGAAAGTGCATTACCCAAAATACATTTTACATGATTTTAAAACATAGATTACAATGTTGTTCCATATTTTATAAAAACTAGTGTAATTTACATGTTCCATATGTTGTAAAGTGAAACCGTCAATTCCTAATTTACATGTTCCATATCTTGTAAAAACTAGTGTAATGTACCAAAAAACACAAGGAAAATTTGTTCTACATGATTTCAAAACAAAAATTCTAGTATGTATTTCTCTTGATTTACATGTTCCAATACTTCGTAAAACCTAGTGTAATAGACTGTAACGTGTTCTTAAATAAAGGGCCACTGGAAACACAACTAATATCGATTAGCAACACGTAAAAAGAAAGCACCAATGACAAAAAAGAAGGTGATTGTTTTATAATGAAGTCAAAAGGAGAATCATTCGACTAAGAAAAAGCGATTTTGAACGAAGAACAATATTAATATTGCCGATTGCAAGTTATGCCAATCAATAGTACAATGGAGAATAACAGCTTTACAACTACATTTATTTAATTTTTTTGCATTCTTATATAGTTTACAAAAGAACACTGATTTAACTCACTCACTCACTCACTCACTCACTCACACACACACACACACACACACACACACACACACACAATTATATTCTATGTTGCACATTAGTGATTTTTAATGCACAAAGTGCACTCTTTCCCCTCAGGAAGTCTCAAATCCTTAGTGCTTAACAACCAATCACTTATATCCCCGACGATCTCAATTCCTGTACGTATCACTTAGATCATTGGTGCTTTTCTCTAAAGATCGACCTTTTTTCATGCAGATGATACTTCTATTATGGGGAGAGAATGATAACTACTTCATCATCGAGAATGCCGAGAGGCTGAAACAGTAAGGAAGTGGTTAATCAGTTTTGTGTTTCTTTGTAGTATATGCAAATAATGATTAAGAATGTATGTTCTTGCAATGCATGTAGGAAGCTTGGCGAAAAGGCCACGCTACGAACCATAAGCAAGGCAGGGCACCTAGCCCACCTGGAGAGGCCATGTGTCTACAACCGCTGCCTTAAGGAGTTCCTGGCTCACGTCGACCGCCTGCCATCATAGACCATGCATGCATGCACGTCTGGATCGGTCTTCTCTACCTACATACTATTGTGGCTGGTGGTGATTTATTTGTCGTACTAAATATAATGAGCAAATTATACGAGTAACCATGAATTAATTGATTTGATCATACCCTTCGCGAAGAGTGGAAAGTGTGTTTGGCCTGGACATGACTTTTGAGATAGCACATGTTTACTTTTAGATACACACAACTCGATCATGAATGAGGTTTTTACGCACCCGAGCACAAAAGCGTCCTTCTTTTCAACAAATTCCAAAACATAGTTTCCGACACGGGAAACAATCCAAATATATTTGGTACATAGGTATTAGAAAAATGTTTATTTATTTTTTCCGAAACAGAGGCAAAAGATTTGCCTCATATATTAAATCTTTTGCCTCTGTTTCAGAAAAATTTGCAAAAATTTGAAAAAGATTTGTGAAACAGAGGCAAAAGATTTGCCTCAGTTTTTCAAATTTTTCCGAAACAGAGGCAAAAGATTTGCCTCGGTTTTTCAAATACAAAAGAGTTTTACAAACGGACATATATTTAAATGGGTTGTTGTTCCAAAGCCGTCTCGTCACATGAACAGGAATATGCAAACGAAATATTTTTAACTTTTTTCAAAAGATATAAAAGATTCAAAACGGAAAGCCAAAACAAAAATGGGGTCGGTGCCCCTAGACCTGAATGCCACAAATCCTCTCTCTGTTTACTTGAGGGTGTGTAAAGAACAAATTGAACATGAACCCTAATGTTTTACTAGACACTATTTAGTGAGGACTTTATTTTCATCGTACCCCAAAAAGATGTATGAATTTGTCTGTATTATTCTGATTGTTAATAGAAAATGTCTTTATTATAACTAGCAGTTATTGAAATTTCAAAGCTTGATTTACGTGGGAAATATAGTAGAATATTGTGTTGATGGTGTATTCCATTTTCAGAACATCGTCTAGTGAAATTGTAGTTCTAGCACCTCTATTTCGGGCTCATCCAAGGAAGAGTGGCGAGAATGATAAAATTGAAATTATTGGGATGATTTAAATTGTTGTTCATGTGGCAACGGCTTGGTAACCGCCTTCCCTCAGGTACATAGGTGGTTAACCAACATGGGGTGGACGATGGCCTTTGCCCTCTTTGCGTGGTTCCTGAGTGTGGATCCATAATTTCTTCTCCCGTCAGTTGCCCACTTCCTATGAAGCGTTATTCGTGAGGCTCTCCGACATGAGGTGTAAGCCCAAAACCTAGGCGAGTTTCTAGAAGCTCGGGCCAATTGTATTGGTAAGAAGGGGTGCCTCTTCTGGTTAGCGTTGGCTCATGACCTGGACCCTATGAACAGTACCATGCCGGTCTTTCTGTGGCATGTCTCTGACTCTATTTGAATTCCATTCAGTGGCACTCGCTTTGTGGGCAACAGGACAGGGAGCGGCTAAGGCAGCATGATCGATGCTCTTCTAGCAGCTGGCCGCCTACTCGCTTCGCCTCCTAGTCGTTGATCCTTTGGCTCAGTGAAGCCTTGGGATGGTGTCCTGGATTAGGAATTGTTAGAGATATATTTGAGTTATTTGGGAAAAGCTTACCTTCACCCGACTGATCACGCGCGACGCGTCCGCCGGCTCCGCGTCCGTCGGATCTTCTGTTGATCGGATGGACGAGGGCGTCCCCGCTTTCGCGTCGCGCGCATCCATTTTTCTGAAACAGAGCCCTTGTTTCAGAACCAACATTCTTGCAACTGGCAGCTCCATTGACTGGGAGGGCGACGCTTCTGGAGGCAACTGGCAGCTCTGTTGACTGGGAGGGCGCCGCTTCTCGATTTGCGAGGGCGTCGGGGCTAGCGGCGCAGGGCCTTGGGCGACGGGGCCTATCCAGCGCGGTGGCGACGGCGACGGGTTCGTCGCCGACGTCGACTCCAACAGGTATGGATCTGAGACCCGCATTCCCCTTTGCTCGCATTTCTGGCGTTTCTGTAGGTGTTCATGGCGGTTCTCCCCGGGGCGGTTTGATCCATACCACCGAGATGACGAGGACGGTGCGACTAGGAGGGAGACGACTGGTTTTGTTGGAGAGTGGTCGCCGGTGTACGTAGTTCGGCGGCGTTGTAGGTTGCTGGTGTAGTTAGGTTGCAGGATTTATTTATTTTTTACATAATTTCTGCACTGGTAATGTCACGCAAAGGGACTTGAAGCTGCAGGATCCCTTGTATTATTTCTGAATTTATGGGGCTCATAGTTTCCGTAGGATTCCCTGTGATCTTCTCTTAAGCTTATAGCTTATGATAATCTTAAAGTTGCAGGATCTTGCACGGCCAGTTTTTTTCTTTTTCTTGCAATAAGGGTCTTGTTTCAGTAGTTTTTTGCAACACAGGGCTAATTTCAGAAAGAAAGAAAAAATGATTCGTTGCTGAAGGTTTTTTTCTGCAACTGGGGTCTTATTTAAAAAGATTTCTGCAGCATATCTTTTTTTTTCAGAAAAAAAGAAATGTTTCGGTCGTGAAGGTTTTTCTTTCCAGTAACAAGGGTCTTGTTTCAGAAACATAGCCCGAGTTGCAGCGCTGGAGGAGCGCCCGAAGTTAGAGAGTGAGTGGTCAAACATTTACAACATGACGCATGTTTCAGAAACATAGCTCTGGTTGCAGGAAAGCGTTGAAGAAGCGTCGAGCGTGAGAGATGTCATAGACGACGGACTAGGGGAATCTGTTTCCGAAACAGAGGGGTTGTTGCAGGAAGTAAGAGGTGGTCACGCGCACGCGATGGTCAAATCCGACGGCTGTTAGCGCGCTAATCGAACGGAGCTCCATGCGGCACATGAATTGGAAATATCCGCCGGCCGACGTGTAGCGACGCCCCTACTATTTGTATTTGGTAGTCTAGAATTTGTAATCCGTCTTATATTTTATCTACATAAGAGGCTTATCGCCCTTTAAGTCTTGTACTCAATATATACTCGTCCTCGAGCCTCAATAATACATCCATCATATTTCACCATTTCATCTCTCTCTCTCCGTTAGAACATGGTATCAGCCTAATCAATCCTAAACCCTGAGCCGCCGCTGCTTCCGCACTCGCACGCCGTCCCCGGAGTGGTCGGCCTCCATGACCGCCGCCGAGGACTGTGAAGCCTATACCTAGGATTCGTCCGTCGATCGTGTTGACCGGCTGTCCTAGAAAGTCTTTTTTCCGAGCCCTTGCTCCGGGTTTTTCTCTCTCCCGCCGGTCATCTCGGGTTAATCTTTGGTTTTTCGATCTAAGATCGGTTTATGTCGCCCGCCGCCTTTTGTCATCTACATCGCGCCTCTACTCCGACTTGGCATCAACTACACCGGCGTCTTGTCCGACTCGACTGCCTCGCGCGCTACGCTACAGCCCGGAGAAGCCGCCGTCCGCGCGTCCATCCGCATGTTGCTCTCCGCGTCGGCCGTCATCGCCGTCCGGGACTCCTGCAACCATGACTCCATCCGCGCCCGTCGGGGACTCCTGCAACCACGACTCCAACCGCGATGTGTCCCGTGCGCTAGTGGACCACGATGGTCTTTGCCTTTGCATGGATTGGACACCTGCACATACGAGCTGTGTACACATGCTGCTTGTGTTGCGTGGCCACTTCTATAGTAGGCGTTGACTGTGTGCAAGGACCAGCTGTCTCTGACCCGCTACTTCGATCCCGTCATCGAGCAGCTACCTCAACCTCGCACATGATCAGATTGATCACTTATCCGCCGTCGTGAATCGCCTCATCTATGCCGTGCGACCGATCTAGCTCGTCGGTTGCGCGCGCTTTCACAGGCCCCGTGAAAACCGTCCCGAGTTCAGCGCACACATCTACCGGTCGAGCAACGGGTTGCCGCAGCGTCGTCTCGTCGGGCCGCAGCGTCGCCGCCTCGTGGTTCTTCTCCCGACTACCGACCCGCATCACCGCTGCGTCGCCCTTCGGGCTGCAGTGCCGAGGCCCGCGGTCCACTGCTGCCACGAGGCCATCCGCTCTAGGTCGTTCCCATGGCTTCACCGACCCTTGCGCCGCCGCTACGTTGCCCCGTTGGGCCGTAGCGAGCGTGGCACGTGGTCCACGCTGCCGTCTCGAGACCATTCCCGCGGTTGCACCGACCCGGGTTCCGCCGCTGCGCCGATCTTTCGGGCCGTTGCACCGTGGCCCACGGTCCCCGCTACCGCCCCAAGGTCTTCCAGCCGTTGCCCCGACCTGCCTGCCGTCGCTGCGTCGCCCCTTCGTGTAGTAGCGCCGCGGCCCGCGGTCCACTCTACCGTCACCGCGCGTTGACCTCCCGTGGTATGCGCCGCGGCATCTTCCTCGGCGCGGGAACATCACCGTCCGCGCCGATCTTCGTCACACTGTCAGGTTCCTCACCTACTTCGAGCACCGCCGCCGCGCTACTAACCTAGTCGTGAACCCAAAGCGGCACTAACCCATGGGGACAGTCATACTTGAATCAACTTCGAGCATGTCGATCAACAGCGTGTGAATCCGGGCTGTAGCACTGGGCTAACAGGACTCCGGGAACACGGGCTGTAGCAGGCTAGGCAGGACTCCGGATGTCACCGCGTGATATTTCCTCGAAGGGACAGACACAGGAACGAACTGAAACACATGCCGGCCAGTCAAGTGTCCTGAGCAGTAGTGCTGGGCTAGCAGGACTCCGGTGAACCGGGCTGTAGCGGACTACTATGGCTCATGGAAGCACTAGAGTACATTTCTCCATAAGAGAGGCTGCCAAGGATAAACAACTAGATTGTCGGATCCCACACATACCAAGCATTTCAATCATACACACAATATGCTCGATATGTGTAAATACAACCTGGCATCACAACATAACTCTACGACTCAAAGTATTTATTCATTAGGCCCCAAAGAGCCAGATATTACAAACATGGGTCTCATGACCCAACATTCAGAGCATACAGGGCAAAGCACATGCGGAAGCTTAACATGTCTGAGTACAGACATCTACAAATGAAAAAGGCCGAGAAGTCTGACTATCTACCAGATCCTGTCGAGGGCACAAGATCGTAGCTGAGGTAACAAGCTAAACGTCGAAGCCCACACGGAACTACTAGCGAGACTGACGTCTCTCTGCAAAAACATAAAATAGGCGAACGTGAGTACAAATGTACCCAGCAAGACTTACATCAGAACTAGCTACAAATGCATCAGTATCAATAAAGGGGGTGGTGGAGTTTGACTGCAGCAAGCCAGCTTTGACTCGGTGGCTATCCTGAACTATGACTGCAAGTAACTCTTTGAGGTGGCGCACACGAGTCCACATATTCACCATATCAATACACCACTATGGATCCGCTCCCGTCTCCCTACGAGAAAGCTATCCATAGCACTCACGTTATCTTGCGCATTTTAGAGTATCCACTTTCACTTGTCTATGAACTGTTATAGGCAACCCAGAGGTCCATTACCGCGGACACGGCTATTCGAATAGATCATTATAACCCTGCAGGGGTGTACTTCTTCACACACGCTCTCGTCACTTATCACCATGTACACGTCGTGTATCTCGGCAACCTTCAAGCGGAAGCCTGGCGAGGGAGTCGGCCACGGCCTACCTAAACACTCAAGTCTCTAGTCCAGGTTTATCGCCTATTCAGATTCCATCCGCAGGGAGTCCTGCCGAGGTTTCCACATACGGCCCCGAACGATGTGAGCAGGGTTCCCGAGACACCAAACGGGCGCCCGGTACACCGTGCCACGTGCCTACCGCAACACAGCCCACCCCGACGGTCAGCGCTGCGTGCGGCCCCCAGCATACTACAAACACCAGAAACTACTTGCAACTCCTAGACAGAGGACACGGGTGATTAAGAAGCCGAGAGGGTCCATTGGTTTCGGGCCTAATGCGTGGTAGTAACTGTTTCATGGATCACAAACACAGAACTCAGTTCCTGAGGACGGCTTCAATGAGACAACCCACCATGTACTCCTACATGGCCTCTCACCAATACATTTACCAAATCGTGTTTACACACTTAGCTCACACACAGTAGGACATGTTCAACACCATACCAATTCATTCCCGATGAATCAGACCCGACTCAACTCTAAGCAATAGCAGGCATGACAAACAAGCAAGAATGAGTAGGCACATCAGGGATCAAACAACTCCTACTCATGCTAGTGGGTTTCATCTATTTACTGTGGCAATGACAGGTCATGCAAAGGATAAAGAGGTTCAGCTACCGCAGCAAGTAACAGATGAATCGTTGTTGTCCTAATGCAGTAAAAGAGAGCAGGAGCGAGAGAGGCGGATTGTATCAGAATGAGCAAGGGGGTTTTGCTTGCCTGGCACTTCTGAAGATAGTATAGTTCTTCATCGGTGTCATCAATCTCATCGTCGGAACACATCTATCGAGAGGGAACAACCACCGGCAAACAAGAGGGAACACAATCAATGCAATGCGACAATATGATGCATGATCATGACATGGTAAAATGAGTGTGTTGGGCTAATGCAACTAGCAGCAGTTTAAATGAAGTTGGTTTGAACACTAGGTTAAAATTCAAACTCCATATGTGCTCTCTTAAATGCCATTTACTTGAATTGTCCTGAACAGAGGGCATAAGTTGCTCTAACAAGCATGCAAATGGCATAAACAGATTCTTTGGATTTTTCTGATAATTTTTCATAACGCTGTCAGGACCCCGATCCTAAGCCACATCGATCCAGCATGTAACACATCACATCACTTTGCGGCCTCACGCACGGTGCTCCCACGGGTGCCACCTTACCTGGCCCGGGACCATTTGCGCCTTTGGACTCACGTATATGATAGTGTCGCTAGCATCCATATGACAAAGTGTTGGAAATATGCCCTAGAGGCAATAATAAAAGGATTATTATATTTCCTTGTTCATGATAATTGTCTATTGTTCATCCTATAACTGTATTGTTCGGAAATCATAATACATATGTGAATACATAGACCACAGTATGTCCCTAGTAAGCCTCTAGTTGACTAGCTCGTTGATCAATAGATAGTAATGGTTTCCTGACTATGGACATGGGGATGTCATTGATAACGGGATCACATCATTAGGAGGATGATGTGATGGACAAGACCCAAACCTAAGCATAGCACAAAGATCGTGTAGTTCGTTTGCTAGAGCTTTTCTGAATGTCAAGTATCATTCCTTAGACCATGAGATTATGCAACTCCCGGATACCGTAGGAGTGCTTTGGGTGTATCAAACGTCACAACGTAACTGGGTGACTATAAAGGTGCACTACAGGTATCTCCGAAAGTGTTTGTTGGGTTGGCATGAATCGAGACTGGGATTTGTCACTCCGTATGACGGAGAGGTATATCTGGGCCCACTCGGTAAGACATCATCATAATGAGCTCAATGTGATCAAGGTGTTGTTCACGGGATGATGTGTTACGGGAACGAGTAAAGAGACTTGCCAGTAACGAGATTGAACAAGGTATCGGTATACCGACGTTCGAATCTCGGGCAAGTATCATACCGATGGACAAAGGGAATTGAGTACGGGATTGATTAAGTCCTCGACATCGTGGTTCATCCGATGAGATCATCGAGGAGCATGTGGGAGCCAACATGGGTATCCAGATCCCGCTGTTGGTTATTGACCGGAGATCGTCTCGGTCATGTCTGCTTGTCTCCCGAACCCGTAGGGTCTACACACTTAAGGTTCGGTGACGCTAGGGTTGTAAAGATATTGGTATGCAGCAAACCGAAGGTTGTTCGGAGTCCCGGATGAGATCCCGGACGTCACGAGAGGTTCCGTATTGGTCCGGAGGTGAAGAATTATATATAGGAAGTGTCGTTTCGGCCATTGAGGTGGATCTGGGGGTCACCGGTATTGTACCGGGACCACCAGATGGGTCCCGGGGGTCCACCTGGTGGGGCCACTCATCCCGGAGGGCCCCGTGGGCTGAAGTGGGGAGGGAACCAGCCCATAGTGGGCTGGTGCGCCCCCCCATGGGCCTACCCCCTGCGCCTAGGGTTGGAAACCCTAGGGCAAGGGGCGCCCCACATGCCTTGGTGGGCAAGGCACCCCCTTGGCCGCCGCCCCCCCCTAGGGGGCCTATATAAAGGGGGGAGGGAGGGCAGCCGCACCCCTGCTGCATTGGCGCATCCCTCTCCCCGTTACACCTCTCCCTCTCTCCACAGAAGCTTGGCGAAGCCCTGATGGAACTCTGCTGCATCCACCACCACGCCGTCGTGCTGCTGGATCTTCATCAACCTCTCCTTCCCCCTTGCTGGATCAAGAAGGAGGAGACGTCATCCCGACCGTACGTGTGTTGAACGCGGAGGTGCCGTCCGTTCGGCGCTGGTCATCGGTGATTTGGATCATGACGAGTACGACTCCATCATCCACGTTCTTCTTGAACGCTTCCGTTGCGATCTACAAGCGGTATGTAGATGCTCTCATATCCCCTCGTTGCTAGAATACTCCATGGATAGATCTTGGTGATGCGTAGGAAAATTTTAATTTCTGCTACGATCCCCAATAGTGGCATCATGAGCTAGGTCTATGCGTAGTTTCTATGCACGAGTAGAACACAAAGTAGTTGTGGGCGTCGAATTGTCAATTCTTCTTGCCGTTACTAGTCCTATCTTGATTCAGCGGTATTGTGGGATGAAGCGGCCCGGACCAACCTTACACGTACGCTTACGTGAGACCGGTTCCACCGACTAACATGCACTAGTTGCATAAGGTGGCTGGCGGGTGTCTGTCTCTCCCACTTTAGTTGGATCGGATTCGATGAACAGGGTCCTTATGAAGGGTAAATAGAGATTGACAATTCACTTTGTGGTTTCAACGTAGGTAAGAAACGTTCTTGCTAGCAACCTATAACAGCCATGTAAAAACATGCAACAACAATTAGAGGACGTCTAACTTGTTTTTGCAGCAAGTGATTTGTGATGTGATATGGCCAGAAGTTGTGATGAATCATGTATGTGATGTATGAGATGATCTTGTTATTGTAATAGCAATCACGACTTGCATGTCGATGAGTATGACAACCGGCAGGAGCCATAGGAGTTGTCTTTATTTATTTATGACCTGCGTGTCAACTTAAATCGTCATGTAATTACTTTACTTTATTGCTAAAGCGTTAGCCATAGTAGTAGAAGTAATAGTTGACGTGACAACTTCGAGTGACACGATGATGGAGATCATGATGATGGAGATCATGGTGTCATGCCGGTGACGACGATGAACATGGCGCCCCGAAGATGGAGATCAAAGGAGCGAAATGATGTTGGCCATATCATGTCACTATTTGATTGCATGTGATGTTTATCATGTTTTTACATCTTATCTGCTTAGAACGACGGTAGCATAAATAAGATGATCCCTCATTAAAATATCAATAATGTGTTCTCCCTAACTGTGCACCGTTGCTAAGGTGCGTCGTTCCGAAGCACCACGTGATGATCGGGTGTGATAGGTCCTTACGTTCGCATACAACGGGAGTAAGCCAGATTTACACACGCAATACACTTAGGTTGGATTGACGAGCCTAGCATGTACAGACATGGCCTCGGAACACGGAGGACCGAAAGGTCGAACATGAATCGTATAGAAGATACGATCAACATGGAGATGTTCACCGATGATAACTAGTCCGTCTCACGTGATGATCGGACACGGCCTAGTTGACTCGGATCATGTATCACTTAGATGACTAGAGGGATGTCAAATCTGAGTGGGAGTTCATTCATTAATTTGATTAGATGAACTTAATTATCATGAACTTAGTCTAAATCTTTACAATATGTCTTGTAGATCAAATGGCCCACGGTAATGTCACCCTCAACTTCAACGCGTTCCTAGAGAAAACCAAGCTGAAAGATGATGGCAGCAACTATTCGGACTGGGTCCGGAACCTGAGGATCATCCTCATAGCAGCCAAGAAAGATTATGTCCTAGCGCTAGGTGAAGCACCATTCCCAGAAAACCAGGACGTTATGAACGCCCATCAGTCACGTACTGATGATTACTCCCTCGTTCAGTTCGGCATGCTTTACAGCTTAGAACCGGGGCTCCAAAAGCGTTTTGACTAACACGGAGCATATGAGATGTTCGAGGAGCTGAAATTGATTTTCCAAGCTCATGCCCGGGTCGAGAGATATGATGTCTCCGACAAGTTCTTTAGCTGCAAGATGGAGGAAAATAGCTCTGTCAGTGAGCACACACTCAAGATGTCTGGGTTGCACAACCGCTTGACTCAGCTGGAAGTTAATCTTCCGGACGAGGCGGTCATTGACAGAATCCTTCAGTCGCTCCCACCTAGCTACAAGAGCTTCGTGATGAACTACAATATGCAGGGGATGGAAAAGACCATTCCCGAGTTGTATTCAATGCTGAAATCTGCAGAGGTGGAGATCAAAAAGGAACATCAAGTGTTGATGGTGAATAAAACCACTAAGTTCAAGAAAGGCAAGGGTAAGAAGAACTTCAAGAAGGACGGCAAGGAGGTTGCCGCGCCTGGTAAATCAGTTGCCAGGAAGAAGTCAAAGAATGGACCCAAACCTGAAACTGAGTGCTTTTATTGCAAGGGAAATGGTCACTGGAAGCGGAATTGCCCCAAGTACTTAGCGGATAAGAAGGCCGGCAACACTAAAGGTATATGTGATATACATGTAATTGATGTGTACCTTACCAGTGCTCATAGTAGCTCCTGGGTATTTGATACCGGTGCCGTTGCTCATATTTGTAACTCAAAACAGGAGCTGCGGAATAAACGGAGACTAGCGAAGGACGAGGTGACGATGCACGTCGGGAATGGTTCCAGGGTCGATGTGATCGCCGTCGGCACGCTACCTCTACATTTACCTACGGGATTAGTTTTAAACCTCAATAATTGTTATTTAGTACCAAGTTTGAGCATGAACATTGTATCTGGATCTCGTTTAATGCGAGATGGCTACTCATTTAAATCCGAGAATAATGGTTGTTCTATTTATATGAGTGATATGTTTTATGGTCATGCTCCGATGGTTAATGGTTTATTCTTAATGAATCTCGTACGTGATGTTACACATATTCATAGTGTGAATACCAAAAGGTGTAAAGTTGATAACGATAGTCCCACATACTTGTGGCACTGCCGCCTTGGTCACATTGGTGTCAAGCGCATGAAGAAGCTCCATGCTGATGGACTTTTAGAGTCTCTCGATTATGAATCATTTGACACATGCGAACCATGCCTCATGGGCAAAATGACCAAGACTTCATTCTCAGGGACAATGGAGCGAGCAACCAACTTGTTGGAAATCATACATACAGATGTGTGTGGTCCAATGAGCGTTGAGGCTCGCGGAGGCTATCGTTATGTTCTCACTCTCACCGATGATTTGAGTAGATATGGGTATGTCTACTTAATGAAACACAAGTCTGAGACCTTTGAAAAGTTCAAGGAGTTTCAAAGTGAGGTTGAGAATCAACGTGACAGAAAAATAAAGTTCTTACGATCAGATCGTGGGGGAGAATATTTAAGTCACAAATTTGGCACACACTTAAGAAAATGTGGAATTGTTTCACAACTCACGCCGCCTGGAACACCTCAGCGTAACGGTGTGTCCGAACGTCGTAATCGCACTCTATTCGATATGGTGCGATCTATGATGTCTCTTACCGATCTACCGCTTTCATTTTGGGGATATGCTTTAGAGACTGCCGCATTCACTTTAAATAGGGCTCCGTCAAAATCCGTTGAGACGACACCGTATGAATTGTGGTTTGGAAAGAAACCTAAGCTGTCGTTTCTGAAAGTTTGGGGTTGCGATGCTTATGTCAAGAAACTTCAACCTGAAAAAGCTCGAACCCAAATCGGAGAAATGCGTCTTCATAGGATATCCCAAAGAAATAGTTGGGTATACCTTCTACCTCAGATCCGAAGGAAAGATCTTTGTTGCCAAGAACGGGTCCTTTCTAGAGAAAGAGTTTCTCGCGAAAGAAGTAAGTGGGAGGAAAGTAGAGCTTGATGAAGTACTACCTCTTGAAAATCAGAGTAGCACAGCTCAGGAAAATGTTCCGGTGGTGCCTGCACCGATTCAAGAGGAGGTTAAGGATGATGATCAAAATACTTCTGATCAAGCTCCTACTGAACTTCGTAGGTCCACGAGGACACGATCCGCACCAGAGTGGTACGGCAACCCTGTCCTGGAAATCATGTTGTTGGACAACGGTGAACCTTCGAACTATGAAGAAGCGATGGCGGGCCCAGATTCCGACAAATGGCTAGAAGCCATGAAATCCGAGATAGAATCCATGTATGAAAACAAAGTATGGACTTTGAATGACTTGCCCGATGATCGGCGAGCCATAGAAAATAAATGGATCTTTCAGAAGAAGACAGACGCGGATGGTAATGTGACCATCTATAAAGCTCGACTTGTCGCTAAGGGTTATCGACAAGTTCAAGGGGTTGACTACGATGAGACATTCTCACCCGTAGCGAAGCTGAAGTCCGTCCGAATCATGTTAGCAATTGCCGCATTCTATGATTATGAGATATGGCAAATGGACGTCAAAACAGCATTCCTTAACGGCTTTCTTAAGGAAGAATTGTATATGATGCAACCGGAAGGTTTTGTCGATCCTAAGAATGCTAACAAAGTATGCAAGCTCCAGCGCTCTATCTATGGGCTGGTGCAAGCATCTCGGAGTTGGAACATTCGCTTTGATGAGATGATCAAAGCGTTTGGGTTTATGCAGACTTATGGAGAAGCCTGCGTTTACAAGAAAGTGAGTGGGAGCTCTGTAGCATTTCTCATATTATATGTGGATGACATACTATTGATGGGAAATGATATAGAATTCTTGGAAACCATAAAGGCCTATTTGAACAAGTGTTTTTCAATGAAGGACCTTGGAGAAGCTGCTTATATATTAGGCATCAAGATCTATAGAGATAGATCGAGACGCCTCATCGGTCTTTCACAAAGTACGTACGTTGATAAGATTTTGAAGAAGTTCAAAATGGATCTGTCCAAGAAGGGGTTCTTGCCTGTATTGCAAGGTGTGCGATTGAGCACGGCTCAATGCCCGACCACGGCAAAAGATATAGAAGAGATGAGTGTCATCCCCTATGCCTCAGCCATAGGATCTATTATGTATGCCATGCTGTGTACCAGACCCGATGTAAACCTTGCCGTAAGTTTGGTAGGTAGGTACCAAAGTAATCCCGGCAAGGAACACTGGACAGCGGCCAAAAACATCCTGAAGTACCTGAAGAGGACTAAGGATATGTTTCTCGTTTATGGAGGTGCCGAAGAGCTCGTCGTAAAGGGTTACGTCGACGCCAGCTTCGACACAGATCTCGATGACTCCAAGTCACAAACCGGATACGTGTATATTTTGAATGGAGGGGCAGTGAGCTGGTGCAGTTGCAAGCAAAGTGTCGTGGCGGGATCTACATGTGAAGCAGAGTATATGGCAGCCTCGGAGGCAGCACAAGAAGCAGTCTGGGTGAAGGAGTTCATTACCGACCTAGGAATCATACCCAATGCGTCGGACCCGATGACTCTCTTCTGTGACAACACTGGAGCAATTGCCCTTGCGAAGGAGCCCAGGTTTCACAGGAAGACCAGGCATATCAAGCGTCGCTTCAACTTCATTCGTGAAAGTGTTCAAAATGGAGACATAGAGATTTGTAAAGTACATACGGACCTGAATGTAGCAGATCCGTTGACTAAACCTCTCCCTAGAGCAAAACATGATCAACACCAAAATTCCATGGGTGTGCGATTCATCACAATGTAACTAGACTATTGTCTCTAGTGCAAGTGGGAGACTGTTGGAAATATGCCCTAGAGGCAATAATAAAAGGATTATTATATTTCGTTGTTCATGATAATTGTCTATTGTTCATAATATAACTGTATTGTTCAGAAATCATAATACATGTGTGAATACATAGACCACAGTATGTCCCTAGTAAGCCTCTAGTTGACTAGTTCGTTGATCAATAGATAGTCATGGTTCCTGACTATGGACATGGGGATGTCATTGATAACAGGATCACATCATTAGGAGAATGATGTGATGGACAAGACCCAAACCTAAGCATAGCAGAAAGATCGTGTAGTTCGTTTGCTAGAGCTTTTCTGAATGTCAAGTATCATTCCTTAGACCATGAGATTATGCAACTCCCGGATACCGTAGGAGTGCTTTGGGTGTATCAAACGTCACAACGTAACTGGGTGACTATAAAGGTGCACTACAGGTATCTCCGAAAGTGTTTGTTGGGTTGGCATGAATCGAGACTGGGATTTGTCACTCCGTATGACGGAGAGGTATATCTGGGCCCACTCGGTAAGACATCATCATAATGAGCTCAATGTGATCAAGGTGTTGTTCACGGGATGATGTGTTACGGGAACGAGTAAAGAGACTTGCCGGTAACGGGATTGAACAAGGTATCGGTATACCGACGATCGAATCTCGGGCAAGTATCGTACCGATGGACAAAGGGAATTGAGTACGGGATTGATTAAGTCCTCGACATCGTGGTTCATCCGATGAGATCATCGAGGAGCATGTGGGAGACAACATGGGTATCCAGATCCCGCTTTTGGTTATTGACCGGAGATTGTCTCGGTCATGTCTGCATGTCTCCCGAACCCGTAGGGTCTACTCACTTAAGGTTCGGTGACGCTAGGGTTGTAAAGATATTAGTATGCAGCAAACCGAAGGTTGTTCGGAGTCCCGGATGAGATCCCGGACGTCACGAGAGGTTCCGGATTGGTCCGGAGGTGAAGAATTATATATAGGAAGTGTCGTTTCGGCCATTGGGGTGGATCTGGGGGTCACCGGTATTGTACCGGGACCACCAGATGGGTCCCGGGGGTCCACCGGGTGGGGCCACCCATCCCGGAGGGCCCCGTGGGATGAAGTGGGGAGGGAACCAGCCCATAGTGGGCTGGTGCGCCCCCCCCCATGGGCCTCCCCCCTGCGCCTAGGGTTGGAAACCCTAGGGCAGGGGGCGCCCCACATGCCTTGGGGGGCAAGGCACCCCCCTTGGCCGCCGCCCCCCCTGGAGATCCATCTCCAGGGCTGTGCCCCCCCTAGGGGGCCTATATAAAGGGGGGGGGGGAGGGAGGGCAGCCGCACCCCTGCTGCATTGGCGCCTCCCTCTCCCCGTTACACCTCTCCCTCTCTCCACAGAAGCTTGGCGAAGCCCTGCTGGAACTCTGCTGCATCCACCACCACGCCGTCGTGCTGCTGGATCTTCATCAACCTCTCCTTCCCCCTTGCTGGATCAAGAAGGAGGAGACGTCATCCCGACCGTACGTGTGTTGAACGCGGAAGTGCCGTCCGTTCGGTGCTGGTCATCGGTGATTTGGATCACGACGAGTACGACTCCATCATCCACGTTCTTCTTGAACGCTTCTGTTGCGATCTACAAGCGGTATGTAGATGCTCTCATATCCCCTCGTTGCTAGAATACTCCATGGATAGATCTTGGTGATGCGTAGGAAAATTTTAATTTCTGCTACGATCCCCAACACAAAGAACCCGGGCCGACATGGCTAGTCGTGAACCCAAAGTGGCACTAACCCATGGGGACAGGCATACATGAATCAACTTCGAGCATGTCGGTCAGCAGCGTGTGAATCCGGGCTGTAGCACTGGGATAACAGGACTCCGGGAACCCGGGCTGTAGCAGGCTAGGCAGGACTCCGGATGTCACCGCGTGATATTTCCCCGAAGGGACAGACACAGGAACGAAGTGAAACACATGCCGGCCAGTCAAGTGTCCTGAGCAGTAGTGCTGGGCTAGCAGGATTCCGGTGAACCGGGCTGTAGCGGACTACTATGGCTCATGGAAGCACTAGACTACATTTCCCCATAAGAGAGGCTGCCAAGGATAAACAACTAGATTGTTGAATCCCACACATACCAAGCATTTCAATCATACACACAATATGCTCGATATGTGTAAATACAACCTGGCATCACAACATAACTCTACGACTCAAAGTATTTATTCATTAGGCCCCAAAGAGCCAGATATTACAAACATGGGTCTCATGACCCAACATTCAGAGCATACAAGGCAAAGCACATGCGGAAGCTTAACATGTCTGAGTACAGACATCTACAAATGAAAAAGGCTGAGAAATCTGACTATCTACCAGATCCTGTCGAGGGCACAAGATCGTAGCTGAGGTAACAAGCTAAACGTCGAAGCCCACACGGAACTACTAGCGAGACTGACGTCTCTCTGCAAAAACATAAAATAGGCGAACGTGAGTACAAATGTACCCAGCAAGACTTACATCAGAACTAGCTACAAATGCATCAGTATCAATAAAGGGGGTGGTGGAGTTTGACTGCAGCAAGCCAGCTTTGACTCGGTGGCTATCCTGAACTATGACTGCAAGTAACTCTTTGAGGTGGCGCACACGAGTCCACATATTCACCATATCAATACACCACTATGGATCCGCTCCCGTCTCCCTACGAGAACGCCATCCATAGCACTCACGCTTATCTTGCGCATTTTAGAGTATCCACTTTCACTTGTCTATGAACTGTTATAGGCAACCCAGAAGTCCATTACCGCGGACACGGCTATTCGAATAGATCATTATAACCCTGCAGGGGTGTACTTCTTCACACACGCTCTCGCCACTTACCACCATGTACACGTCGTGTATCTCGGCAACCTTCAAGCGAAGCCTGGCGAGGGAGTCGGCCACGGCCTACCTAAACACTCAAGTCTCTAGTCCAGGTTTATCGCCTATTCAGGTTCCATCCGTAGGGAGTCCGGCCGAGGTTTCCACATACGGCCCTGAACGATGTGAGCAGGGTTCCCGAGACACCAAACGGGCGCCCGGTACACCGTGCCACGTGCCTACCGCAACACAGCCCACCCCGACGGTCAGCGTTGCGTGCGGCCCCCAGCATACTACAAACACCAGAAACTACTTGCAACTCCTGGACAGAGGACAAGGGTGATTAAGAAGCCCAGAGGGTCCATTGGTTTCGGGCCCAATGCGTGGTAGTAACTGTTTCATGGATCACAAACACAGAACTCAGTTCCTGAGGACGGCTTCAATGAGACAACCCACCATGTACTCCTACATGGCCTCTCACCAATACCTTTACCAAATCGTGTTTACACACTTAGCTCACACACAGTAGGATATGTTCAACACCATACCAATTCATTCCCGATGAATCAGACCCGACTCAACTCTAAGCAATAGCAGGCATGACAAACAAGCAAGAATGAGTAGGCATATCAGGGCTCAAACAACTCCTACTCATGCTAGTGGGTTTCATCTATTTACTGTGGCAATGACAAGTCATGCAAAGGATAAAGAGGTTCAGCTACCGCAGCAAGTAACAGATGAATCGTTGTTGTCCTAATGCAGTAAAAGAGAGCAGGAGCGAGAGAGTGGGATTGTATCAGAATGAACAAGGGGGTTTTGCTTGCCTAGCACTTCTGAAGATAGTATAGTTCTTCATCGGTGTCATCGATCTCATCGTCGGAACACATCTATCGAGAGGGAACAACCACCGGCAAACAAGAGGGAACACAATCAATGCAATGCGACAATATGATGCATGATCATGACATGGTAAAATGAGTGTGTTGGGCTAATGCAACTAGCAGCAGTTTAAATGAAGTTGGTTTGAACACTAGGTTCAAATTCAAACTTCATATGTGCTCTCTTAAATGCCATTTACTTGAATTGTCCTGAACAGAGGGCATAAGTTGCTCGAACATGCATGCAAATGGCATAAACAGATTCTTTGGATTTTTCTGATAATTTTTCATATATAATTTATTTCATTTGGAGTTATAAATTATTTTCTATGATTTTTAGAAGTTTTAGCTATTTTCTGAAATAAATAAATCATTTCTGATTTATTTAAAATCCCAGAAAAGCTTTACCGCGTCAGCATTACGTCATCGTGACGTCAGCAGGTCAACTGGGCCGGCCAGGTCAAACCTGACGTGTGGGGCCACACGTTAGTAACACGGGGCTGTTTAGGTCGCTGACATGTGGGACCAGTCAACGCTGACTTGGCCAAAGTCAAACTGACACGTGGGGCCCGCAAGATTAACACTAATCTAAACAGGAGATAAAGCTGGAGTTAATTAGGGAGTGGGGTCCATGTGTCAGTGGCTTAGGGGGTTGGTTAGCGGTGTGATTAGGCCCTAATGGCGGCGCCATGTCAGCATGCCGGAGTTAGGCCGGCGGCGACCTCAAGCCGCGGCGGAGGCGCACTGGAGTGGCTCGGGTTTTGCCCACGGTCGACCAAATCGACCGTGGTTTGGTCCTATGCGTAGCTGGAGCTCGCGCGCATCCAGCAGAGCAAGCAGAAAGAGCTGGGGTGGCCGGAGGCGACGGCAACCGCGACGATGGCGGCGGCCGGAGTTCGGGCGTCGAGCGTTTCGATGTTGTAGTGCACTAGGGGAGGCGCTGGTGTGTTCGGCGGGCTCCTGGTGAGGTGTGGAGCACGGTGACGCGCTCGGTTTCTAGCTTACTCTTCTGTGGCCACGACGGCGACATGGCCGGCGGAGCCGAGCTGTCGACCGTGATGGCCAACGGTGTTAGGGGGCAGCTGGAGCGACGTGGCTAGGGGGAGAAGGAGGAGGAGCTCACGGCGATTAGGCCGGTGCAGATGGAGAGGCCGGGGAAGCATCGGAGGGAGCGGGGCGGCGAGGCGGATCTCCGGCGACCGATGACGAAGGCGGCGACGATGGCGACGAAGCGGGGCTCTCCGGCTTGTTTCCTTCGGCGTGGAGAGGTTCAGCGCGAGGAGGCGGAGCTCGGCCACTACTGGCTGGGCGTGGGGATGCTGGTGGCCGTGGTGGTGACGGTCAGCGGCGACGACAGCATTAGGTGGCGCCGCGGAAAGATGCAGAGGAGGGGGAAAGGGTCCTGGGAGAGAGGGGAGAGGTGTAGGGGGTTGAGGGTATCGCCGTGGCCTCGTCTAGGCGCACCGAGGAGGAGCCAGGCAGGCAGGGAGGGAGGAGGTGGCCGGCGCGGGGCGGGCACGCGTCTCCGTCCTCCTGGCAGGGGAGGAAGACGACAGGGAGGAGTCGGTGGTGGGCTGGGCTGGCCAGCTGCAGTGTTGGGCCGGTTGGTGGCGCCAGGTAAGGCCGAGGTAATTTTCTCTCTCCCTGTTATTTAGTTTCTGTTTTCTATTTTGCAGGTTTGTTTTGAATTTGGTTTTGAAACCAATTCAATTTTGTTGCTTCTGAAAATATTTTTAGAAGCTAAAAGAATTAAACCAAAGCTACATAAAATATTTCAGAATTATTGGACATATATTTATTTAATAGTAGATATAAATCCAATTCAAATAATTATTGATTTAATTCAAATGCCCAAAATAAATGTTTCTGAGACACCAAAAATATTGGTTTGGATTTTACCTCTTGCCAATATTTCCAGAGGATAACAGAAACATTTTCTTGGACTTATTTGAAGCAATTTTATCTTGATCATTTCTAAAAGGAATCTGAGTCTTTGAAAATTCCCCAATTCAAATTTCATTTGAATTTAAACATGATGCAACAACCAAGCTAGTACAAGGCCAAGGTAAAGCTAGGGATGTGACAACTGCACACCCCCTCAGGAAACAAAGAATGAGGGCAAAGTACGCATTCAGAAGATTGAGAGGAGATGGGCCAGAGAATGGAGGGATTATAGCATGCACTACTAGGAAAAGGGCTATAGATAATATGGACACTAATGGCGCACCAGACATGTGGTGCGCCACTACTATATAGCAGTGGCGCACCATTTGTTGGTGCGCCATTAGTGTGATAGACACAAATGACGCACCACACCCATGGTGCGCCACTATTAACATATTTTTTTTCCAAAAATACTAATGGCGCACCACTCACCCCGTGCGCCACTACTATCATTTTTTTTGCAAACTACTAATGACGCACCACCACCAATAACAATTCTAAACATAATAATATGCTGAGATCTATTACACGTTGGGGGTTATGATTCCTAAGCGGATCTTCATATCGGTTGCTCGATCACATGCCGGCTCTCCCCTTGCTTTTCGTCAGCCCGTGACTCGTGTCACTAGCTAGTTCAATGGCGTGAGATTCTTGCAGACACAAACAATAGTAGGGTGGTATACTGTAATAATATATATTGATAGATTACGAAATACAACACGGTGCCGGGTGTATAGCCACCACGTCTCGCCTCCCTTTGCGCGCTCCATTAGTAACCAGGGTTACTAATGGCGCATTTGTAGGTGGTGCGCCATTAGTAACCTGGGACCAGCTAGATATTTTGGACAGCCACCTACACACTCACTTTCCCCACTTCATTCTCTCCACCTCCTTCTCCAAGTTTGTCTCGGCTGTCTCCTCCTCCTCACCTCATTTGCACCATAGATTCATCCAAATTAAGAGGTTAAATTACCTTTTTTTTGATAGGGAAGTAAGGGGAAAGCTTTTTTTATGTTCTAGATCTACTTTTTTCTCCCTCCAACAACGTGCACATGCACTTTTTATGGCCTAGCTAGATCTATGTATGTTTGTGGTGTTGCATATGTTTGTGGTGTTGCATCTATGTTTGTGTTTGCAGGTACCGGTATTTGAAATGCGATAGTTGCCAATATTTTGCCGGAATGTTGATTCGTTTCCGTTTCGGCGAGAATTTTGGCACTATGCATTCTTTTTGGTCCTATTTTTAGGCAAATTCATGCCAAAAAATTTCTTGGTTCTAAAATATCGTTTTGCTCTACCCCCGCAGGCGACCATGGTCCGCACGATGACCGAAGGCATCGTGAATAGGTTTTTGAGCTCCGCGAAGGCCGAGATGCTTCAAAAGAACGAGACGAAGATAAGATGTCCGTGTCGAAGATGCAAGCTGAAGAGCCTTATTGCGGACCCGGATTCCGGGCAGGTGCGGGACCACCTGCTCTTGCGTGGTTTCATGGATGGCTATCGGTGGCAAGGTGATGAAGATGACTATGAAGTCGTCCATGGGGGTCGGGCAAGAAATGAGGAAGGGCAGCAAGACAACCACTGCGGCGAGGGCGGGCGAGAAGACGAAGAACTCCAGGACATGATCATGACGGTGATGCTATACACAGTCATCATGTAAAAGATGCCGGACATGATGATGAGGAAGATCAAGACGAAGGGCATGATCGTGAAGATGAAGATGCCGGAGCAGACGATGATGGACCATCGATGGGCTGGGTGCAGGACCCTCATATTCAAGAGCTGCTTCTCAAGAAGACGGATAACGCAAGAGCTGCTGCTCGAGAGAAAGCCAAGCTGGATCAACTGGAGATACACGCGGTTACTCCATTGTATGAAGGATGTAGGCCCGAGGATACACGCGCTTTGGAGATGAAGGTAAAACACAAAATAACCGACGCATGCTTCGACGAGAACATGTCATTCTGGCACGAACGTCTTCCCAAGGGGAACAAGTGCCCGACCAGTTTCGAGGAGGCGAAGAAAATCGTGTGTCCTCTGGATTTACCACACGTGAAATACCATGTGTGCATGAACAATTGCATCATTTATCGGGACGAGCACGCGGAGTCTACCATATGTCCGGTGTGCGGCGTCACTCGATACAAGAAGAGGAAGAAGATCCTCGAAAAGTGGTGTGGTACTTTCCGATCACTCCTCGTCTGCAGCGGTATTTCGCGGACCCTAAGGTAGCAAAGCTCCTGCGTTGGCACGCGGATAGGGGGGAGAAGAAGCGAGAATATGACGCAAATGATCCGAAGTTAAATAAAAAAGACAAGATGCTGAGTCACCCTAAGGATGGGAGCCAGTGGCAAGCTTTGAACTTCGAACACCCAGAATTCGGGAACGATCCAAGGAACATCATGCTGGGCGCAAGCACTGATGGAGTCAATCCGTTTGGCAGCCAGAGAAGCACACATAGCACCTGGCCTGTGTTTGTGTGGATGTACAACCTTCCCCCTGGTTGTGCATGAATAGGAAGTACATTCACATGAGTATGCTAATTGAAGGGCCGAAACAACCAGGGAACAACATCAATCTGTATCTGGGGATGCTGAAAGAGGAGCTAGACACGCTGTGGAAAACGCCAGCCAATACGTGGGACGCCCCAGAGAAAGAACATTTCCCTATGAGAGCCGCACTGCTCACGACGGTGCAGGACTATCTCGGTTACGGATATGTTGTGGGGCAGGTGGTCCATGGATTTTCTGGATGCGTTAGGTGCATGGATGACACAACATATCGCCAGCTAGATAGAGATCCCGGGTCTTCGAGAACCGTGTTCATGGGACATCGAAGGTGGCTTCGCGACGATGACCCGTGGAGAAAACGCAAGGATCTGTTCGATGGTGAAACCGAACCCCGAAGACGCCCACGTATGAGGAGCGACGAGGAAATAGACGAGCTGTTGAAAAATTGGAAAGATTGCCCACTGTCGGGAAAGTAGCAAAAGGCGCCAGAGCCAGGAAAGAAGCGAAAGGCGCCAGAGCCGCTGCTGAAGGTATGGAAAACGAGGTCTGTTTTCTGGGACTTGCCGTACTGTAAGATCCACCGTGTGCTTCACAGCCTTGATGTCATGCATATCACGAAGAACGTGTGCGAGAGTCTGCGTGGTACCCTGCTCAACATGCCAGAGAGGACCAAAGATGGGCCGAAAGCAAGGGCAGACTTGAAATCAATGGGCATCACGAAGGAGCTTCACGCTAATGATGATGATGATGAGGCGAAGCAGGACACGGAAAGTCATCGCAAAGGCAAAAAGGCCATGAAGACCGGAAATGACTTCCTGCCCGCATGCTTCACTCTAAGTCAGGAGAAGATCGATCAGTTTTTCACCTGCCTCGTAGGAGTAAAACTTCCTTATGGTTACGCGGGGAAGATAAGCAGATACCTAGACTCAGCGAAGCAGAAGTTCAGCGGGATGAAGTCTCATGACTGTCACGTGCTGATGACGCAGGTACTTCCAGTTGCAATCTGTGGGATCATGGACGCGCACGTCCGTGAAACGCTATTTGGCCTATGCAACTTTTTCAACGTCGTCTCTCGGAAGTCGGTTGGCATGAGGCAACTCAGAAGGCTACAGGAAGAGATCGTGGTGATACTATGCGAGCTTGAGATGTACTTCCCGCCCGCATTCTTCGACGTTATGGTGCATCTGCTGGTCCATATCGTGGAGGATATCATCCAACTCGGGCCGACGTTCCTGCACATCATGATGCCTTTCGAAATGATGGATGGTGTCATCAAAGGATACGTTCGCAACATGTCACGTCCAGAGGGAAGCATAGCCAGGGGCTTTTTGACCGAAGAGTGCATCTCCTACTACACGAATTATCTAGGCATCGAGAACCCCGTTGGTCTGCCCGTCAACAGGCACCTCGGCAAGCTCGCTGGATGGGGTCACCGTGAGGGTCGCCGCGAAATGCATGTTGACTTCGAGGGTCGACTCGCCGACTTTGAAAGAGCAAACCTAGTCGCGCTACAACACATATACATGGTCGATCCTTGGGTGGTAGAGCACAAAACCTTTATTGAGAAGACGTACAATGACCGAGGCCAACAGAAGACGGACGGAGATATAATCAAAGATCACAACTCATGTTTCACGCGTTGGTTCAAGCAGAAGCTTCTGTCGTACCCTTTACATGAGGATTCTTCCGTGGAAGAACAACTTATATTCGCCTTGTCACAGGGCGCCGAGCACAACTTGATGACGTATGAGGCGTACGATATCAACGGCTACACATTCTACACCGAGGGAAAGGACATGAAGAGCGATGAGTATCAGAACTCCGGGTTAACGATGGAATCCTACACCGGTAACGACAAGGACAGATACTACGAAAAGATCGAGGAGATCTGGGAGCTGAGCTACGCTGGAGAGAAGGTCCCAATGTTCCGTGTCAGATGGGCCAAGAACGTCATAAAAGAAGACCGGTATTTCACCACCATGGTTATACCCGAAGCCAAATCCAAGACCGCGGGCGCAAATGTCACCGCAAAAAATGAGCCATGGGTACTGGCTTCCCAAGTGGACCAATGCTTCTTCATTACCGACCCGTCAAAGCCCAGTCGTGTTGTCGTGAGGAGAGGCAAAAGGAAGATCATCAGAATGGATGGAGTCGCCAATGAGCAAGACTTCGACAAGTACGGCGACCCGAAGATGGAACATGATGACGACGATGAAGTAGCAGCATACGCCACAAGAAGAAGCAGGACCACCCTACCTAAAGTACATCCGTTCAAGAGAAGAACTGCATTTACGAAAAATAAGGATAAGAAGATTGTGAACAGATAGCTAGCTCTAAGATCGATTGTATTTAAATTGTAGCCTTCATTTCTTGATTGTATTTCGACATATTGAAATGATATTTCTTCTGTTCTAGTGTCCTCGTGAATATTTATTTATGTTTATTATGGTATTGAATTTCTAATTCACAAAAAGTATTGAATTTGCTAATATTTTTTGAACTCATGAATATTTTTTAATTTCATGGGCACTTTTTGAATTCATGAATATTTTTCAAATTTGATGATATTTTTTCATATTAAATATGAAAAAATATTGAATATTCATGAGGACACTCGATCTCGATTCCCCTCCATCTCGATCGCTATCCCCCCTTGCCAGATCCCCCTCGCCGCCGAGCACCCACCGCAACCTCCCCCGTTCCACCGCCGTCGATGACCCCCCGCACCCTCCCCCGCTCCACCGCCACCGACGACCCCTGCACCCTCCCCCGCTCCACCGCCGCCGCCGACCCCCCACACCCTCCCCCGCTCCACGGCCGCCGATGACCCGGCTCCCCACACCCTCCCCCGCTCCACCGCCGCCACCGACCCCCCGCACCCTAACCCCGCTCCACCGCCGATGACGACCCCCCGCACCCTCCCCCGCTCCACCGCCACCGACGACCCCCCGCATCCTCCCCCGCTCCACCGCCACCGACAACCCGGCCCCCCGCACCCTTCCCCGCTCCACCGCCGCCGACGATCCCCCGCACCCTCCCCTGTCTCCTCGCTCGGTTCCCCCGAACGGAATCGGCAGAGCGCACCACCCACCCCCTCCCACCCCCCCCGAGCGAGACCTAGGGTTCAAGACGCCGCTTCCGGCACTCCGCTAGGCAACAAAAAATCCTAAAAAAATACTAATGGCGCACCGCTAGGGGGTGCGCCCTTGCTATCCAAAAAAACAAGATTACTAATGGCGCACCTCTAGGGGGTGCGCCATTGCTATCCAAAAAAATTCTAATGGTGCACCGCTGGGGGGTGCACCATTGCTAAGCCTCCCCCACTAAAATCCCCAATCCCCTTTCTTCCCCCAATCGATCAGATCTCAGCCCCCCACCCACTGCGTCGCCTCTGCCCCGACCCACTGCGCCGCAGCCGCCCACGTGCCCCCGTGCTCACCATCCCCGGCCGTGCTCGCTTCCCCCGCCGCACCCGACCACCACCACCCGCAATGCCCCGGCGCCTCGCTGCCCGTCGCCCCAACGCCCCCGACGCCCCTGACCCCCACCAGACCGCCGCCGCCCCCAAATCTCTCTATCGCTCCCGGCGGCGGCTGCCTCGTCGGAGCTACCCCTCGACGGTGGCCAACAGGAGCTTGTGCTGGTCCCGTCGGCGCCCCACTCCGGCGGTCCGTGGCCCACTCCGACCGCGACCCAGTACGGCGTGAAGGAGACCCGTTCGTCCCCCCTCCCCTCCTCAGTCCGTGGCCATTAGCTCGGCCGGCAAGGTGAGCAGCTCCTTCGATTTGGGTGTATGATGTCGCTCTAATGAATGCTTCTGTATGATGTTGAATTGAGCTGTAGTATATGTACTAGATGTATAGTAGTAGTATATGTCTATTTGTTATTAATTTGAGTACTACAAGTATTGCATTCAGAGGCTACTAGATGATGTTGATTTTTTGCACATTTAGTTGTAGTAACTTGTACTTGAGGATACCAAATCAAGAAGGCCCAACCGGATTTGCATGATGAAACTGCAAGTTTGAATCTCTGGGACTCTTTGGGTGTAGCTGCCTCTTTAGTTTTTTATCTGTAGGGAATTGAAGTGAATTGGACTTCCCTTGTTTTTTTTTTCTAGACTAGATTTTAGTGGCAAGTACATACAGGTTCATGTTCATACACACAAGTCTGTACATATTTTTTGTTTGTTGTTAGTTACTTTGTGTAATCCGTCTGTAGGGGGTTCTTACAGATCTTGAGTACAGTCCTGTGGGGTTCATCACCAGCTGTTACAGAGTGATTCAGTGATAGAGACCAGAACAGGTGGGGTTCATCATCCACTTACTTATAAGGGAGCAGTATGCATCTAGTGTAGGCTTGTATACTTGTATAGTTTCAGATGTCTCCTGTCCTGGGTCATGGACTTTGTGTGATGGCCACATTGGTTTTCTGTTTGGCCTCAATTTGGCCTAACAAATGATGGTCTACTAGCTGGTCTACTAGATGGCAAGATGCTCTGGCAGAAGTTCGGAACTGTTATGCAGTGTTGGTTGATAGTCTGATATGAATCTAGCCAGGCTGCGATGAGTTGTTACCTCCGATTCGACCCGCTGGGGCCGACAAAGATGATGTGATGACCCTCAGCGCCTGCGTAAACTGGCCCCTGCTTTGGCCGAAGATCCAGATTCATTCGGGGGCGGGGGACACCACCCCATAGACAACACCGCCAGTCGTGCCGGCGCTAAGCCATGGCAAGACCCCCGCAATGCTACCGGACATGCTGGACATCCCTATGGCACAGGATCCGGACATGCATATGGCATAGGATCCGGACGACGACGACGGTACATTCACCAACGTCGATAAGTACTTCAACGAACATGGGTACGATGACGTATTCTTGGGGCCTCCTTCTCAAGAACCCAACTCTGCAAAAGACGATCGCGATCTAGCTGGTACCACGGAGAAACCCAATTGCAACAGGCGTCGTTTGGCGTTCAGTTCTCAGGAGACGCCTCCAGCTGCCGCCTTCACCGAGCCTCAGATAGCCGAGGTGCGAAATATTATCAGCCCCAACGCACTCAAGAAGGCGGTCTATGAGCAGAACTCGATCCCAATACAACAGAAGAAGAAGGGATGGAAAAGAAAGACTAACAAGGGTGCGAGCCAGCTGGCACCGAGTACGATCCGTGCTCAGGACGGTCCACCTTCACCTAAGGATATCTCGAGGAGGGTGCATGTGGTGGGTAGGACGATGCTACCGACTAATCTGTTCAATGCTGCAACCGGTGCTATGTGGAGTTTGCATGATAGTGTTCTTTCTTTGGAGAAGCGGCGTCTCTCCGAGAAGGATGTGGCATACCCGGTTTTCGTGGCCAAGGTGCCAGAGGGCAAGGGCTTTATGGATAACACCTTCATTAGAGACAAGACCTTCTCCGAGAGGGGTACGATCGTCCTGCGGTTTGATGACATCTTTGCTATGTTTAACCTTCATCCGCTGCACTACACCTTCGTTCGGCTATTTTCGCTGAGTATGGAGATGCGGATCATTAGAGACAAGACCCCGGACATCGTGATAGTTGACCCCTTCTACATGCGTGCCAAGATCTTGGGCAGCGCTGGGGACCGGCAAGTCGCGAGTTCATACCTCGAAGGCGTCATTCTGGCAAACCCAGATAAGGATAACTTCCTCGTGACTTACTTTCCGGAGTAAGTCATCCCCTCACAGCCCCGTAAACATATGATTGCTTAGATTTCGATCGTTCTTTTTTTTCTAACATTCCGTGTTTTGTGCAGTAACACACATTGCACACTCATCCTCTTAAGCACAAAATTTTCCATGGCCACGTATTTCGACTCAGACCGTCAGTCGAAGAAAGATTACACAAATATCAAGAAGGTTCTTGATGATGTTCTCCCCGGCTACGCCAGATCTGGAGGCACCTTCAGCAGGCCAGTTCGTAGGTACGGCAAGCACGTGTTCACCCACAATACGACGTTCCCCTGCGTCAAGCAGCCGCCTGGCAGTCAGAAGGATGCCTACTACGCCCTCCATCACATGCGGGCGATCGTACGGGACCATAATCACCTTCTGCTACCAAATAATCTCAAAGATTGGGTCGCACGCTTGTCGGCAATCCAGGACACGGACATCAGACAAGAATTCTTTCGCATCCAGTCAGAGTTTGCGGAAATCATCCATCAAGATGTCCTTCATACCTCGGGGCAGTTCTACCTTAGATATCAACCGTCCAATAGTGAGATAGAAACAACGCCACAAATGCAGGCTGACAATGCCCGCGGTTTCATGACCATCAAGAAATACGGCGGCTTCATCCATGCTCTGGTCCCTGAGTCGAGTCAAAAGTAGTGATGCTATGTAGTTCTCAAATGTCGATTGGCTCATGTTGTAATATTAAACTTTAATGAACTTGTATGTCTCTTTGGTTTGGACAGTCGTTCAACTTATATGTAATCGATGCTATTTATTAGTAGGACCATGAATCGTGTTATTAATGTGTTGCTTTTCTCTTTCGATCCTTTTGTTGCATACTTATATATTGCTTATGTATTGTCTGTGAATTGCTACTAACGTTTTGTTTGGCTAGTGCATAGAGATGTCGTCGTATGTCGTGTACAAGGGTAAGGTTCCCGGAGTCTACGACGACTGGGAGGAGTGTTGGAGACAGGTTCACCGTTTCAGCGGTAACAGTTACAAAGGGTACACCACTAGGGCGGAGGCGGAAGTTAGATACGCGCGCTATCTAGCGGGAGAGAGGAGGGAGCATAGGAGGAACCGGATGAAGACCAGTTTCATCGCGATGATGCTCATCGTGATGACCGCAGCTCTCTTCTGTGTGATGGTAGTTTAGATGATCGATATCGACTTGTGATGTGAAGACAAACTCGCTACTCGCGGTCTCGAGACTTGTAATGTTCTTACTTTTTTAGTATTTTAAATTCAGAGACTAATATGATGAGTTGTATTCGGAGACTAATCTTCTATTTTATTTGATAAATCTGCTGTTTATATGTTGTGATCTCTATATTGTGTGCAGTAATATGTTCTGTAACCTGTGCAAATATCAGAAAAGGAAAAAATCCCTAATATTCATACTAGTGGCGCACCACTCAGCACTTTAGTGGCGCACTGCGAAAAGCACACTAGTGGCGCATCATCAACTAGTGCGCCATTAGTAAGCCAGAGCACATGGGTAAATATGGCCCCCTGGGAGGCATACTAATGGCGCATCGTGGCATATAGTAATGGGGCACTGCGTGGTGCGCCATTAGTAAAAAAATCTAATGGCGTGATGCTTGTGGCGCACCTGTAGTGCGCCATTAGTAGCCAAAACAGGTGCGCCACTAGCAGACCTTTCCTAGTAGTGTAGATATATAACTCCTATGTACATGAAGAAATTTGTTGTACATCCTCCATGCCCAAGACCTCCACTGGCACCTGGTCAACAAGCTGATCCTCTAGCATCAGAAGAGGTGAAGAATTTCCAAAGGAATGGGCCAAGCGTCAACCCAAGTTGGCCAAAGTGGCAAAAGAAGCAGTGAAGAAATTCAATGAAGATTCTGCTGCTGTTGTTGAGGCCTCTGCTAGCAAGCCTGAGAAGGCCATGCCCAAGAAGCCTGCACACAAGCCCAAGGCTTCTACACCAATGCCCTACAACCCAGTTCATCTGCAATGCCCTCACGGCCAATTCCTTAACCTGCTCCAGCTCATCAAGTTGCAAAACCCTCTACTCCTCCGGCAAAGTCCTCAGCACCTGCGCATCTTGCCTCATGTCAAAGGAGCACACGCAAATCTATTGCCTCAGGAGCCTCTGCAAGTTATTCAGCCCCTCCGCATTCCTCAACTGGCCCCACTCTGCTGAAGACTAAGGCCACTGCTGGACGACGTTCTCGACCAAGTCCTCACAAGAAGCAGGTCGCCTTCCAAGTGTCGTCTGATGAAGACAAAGCTAATGATGAGGAACTTGCTGAAATCATCAGAGATAGGCAGCCAAGGGCCGCTGGAGCCAAAGGCAAAAATGTACCTCTGCTTTTGGATCCAAAGTTGATCCTCGACTTCATTGATCTCTGGCACAAGGACCCCAACACTTCATTGATCCAAATGCCTGACTTCAATCTTACACCTGGTCAAAGCCACGTGCTTACCGCCTTCATAGGCGAAGAAATATGGAAATTCAAGAAGGCCAGGCAGTTGAAGAAAGTGCAGTACAAAAAGGAACGCCTGCTGAAGAACATGCCAGCACCGCTGATGAAAATCAGGCTGCTAATGAAACTGCCAGTACCAGGGCTGATGACTGTATTCCAGTCGCTAATGAAACTGCCAGGGCAACCACTAGTGTTGCGTCTGAAAAAATAGTCAGGCCAGCTGAAGCCTCAACCGCTGTGTCTGAAGAAACTGACCATGTTAGGGCAAGTTGTGCCTGAAGAAAATGAACCAATTTCCTCTGCTCCTCCTGCACCTACACCAAGTCTGATTCTTCCTTCTGCATTAGAAGCTAAGAAGACCAAGGCTGCAGAGCGTGCGACAGTGAAGAAAAGGAAAACATCAACTTCATCAGAATCTTCAGCTCGGAAGAAGATGAAGAAATTGACAAGCTCTTTTGAGAATCCTATTGATGTTTTTCCAGTCTCAAGCATGCCATCAAAGGAACTCATTACTTTTGATGAAGACTATGTGATCCCATGCAGATCCGATGAAGATGTTCCTTCTGTTGCTTCTTCAGAGCAGTTGGACGAAGAAATTGAAGTAGATACAATCCCTTCAACCCCAGTTGTCTCATCGCTCGTGCCTCAGTTCATAGTTGAAGAGGCAGGTGTTGAAGAATTAAGTGAAGAAGATGAGGATGTGGACAATGGGAGCACAACACCAGTGATGAATGATGACGTTTGGGAAAGTCAGCACCCCAATTCTCCCTTGTTCACTCCTATGCAACAAATTCCTCAGTCCCCAGTGCATACTGAAGTTCAAATGGGCTCTGAAGAACCTCGCACACCACTCCATCCATCCATGAAGAAATTCCAGCTACTAGTGCTGATGAACATGCTGCTAAAGAAATAAGGACCCAGGGTGCAACTGAAACTGAACCTGAAATTCCTCAGCCTGTGGTGCCTGAGATGGCAATTCCAGAAGTTGTAAAGGCATTGAATGATAATCCTCAGCCCAAGCCTAAGAACCCCTTCTCCAAGAAGAAAACCTTCAAGGCTAATGACTTCTTCTCCGAGCATGTGTTCTTCACAGATTACAACCCATATGACTCTACTCGTCTTAGAAGGAAGCGTTTTTGGACTGCCAGCCAAGCTAACTTCTATTCTTCGTTGTTTTTCAACAAGGACAAAGTCTTCGACCATGAGCATATTCCTCACATGGACATGGAATCACTGCCTTTCTTCACGCCAGTCCTCAGCGTTCTTCATGATGCTGGATTGCTCAACTTCTGCACAGACATATGTTATTGGAATGAAGAACTTATCCTTCAATTCTACGCAACACTGCACATCAGTGGAAATGTTGCAGATGTGAAGTCTTGGGTGTTGGACTGGATGACCGACAATACTCACTTCAAAGCATAGGCCTTTGAATTGCTTCATGCCCTGCCTGTCAGTCCTCCCCTTGAAGGTGTGCAGCTCATCTACCATGAACCTGAGCTCTCTGACCATTACATGCAAGTTCTGATGAAGCCACTGAAGCCCGGTGATGAAGCCATGTACCTAGGGTAGGGTCACGGACCTGTCCTAACTACCCTACCCAAGGACATCCCTAGAAGAAATCACCTTTCAATCGACTTGGAGGTGTTCCACTCGACGGACTCGAAGACACTCGACCATGAAGCAACCAATCGACCAAGAATCAATCACTCGACTGCCAGGAGACCTAAAGTCACTCCGCACGTAAACGGTCGGTCATTAAGTAGCTTTTATGGTCATCATAGCACTTTATTAGAGGCATTACCAGTAACGCCCAGCCTTAATGTACTTTAAACCCTGCATAACTGAGGGCCGGAGGGGTCTGGCGAACTCTATATAAGCCACCCCCCTCCTCAGTGTAAAGGGTTTGCACCCCTGTAACTCATACACACATAATCCAATCGACCGCCTCCGGGCTCCGAGACGTAGGGATGTTACTTCCTCCGAGAAGGGCCTGAACTCGTAAACCTCGTGTGCTTACTACTGCTCCATAGCTAAGATCTAGCCTATCCATACATAACCCTCTACATTACTGTCAGAGTTAGAACCACAACAGTTGGCGCCCACCGTGGGGCTGGAGTCTTAGCTCCTAGTTGGAGAAGTAGCGATTTTTTCCATCCCTTTGATCATGGTTTCAGGCGGAGTTTTGGTGGAGGGCCGCGAGATCCGTCTCGACGCGCTCACGTTCATCGCCGACGACTCCGCTTGGCTTCAGGAGGCTCCACTTGATGTTGACGCGCTACCCGTCCGCGGGGCGACCCACTTTCGCGCATGCGTCCGTGGTGTCCTTCTGCGGCAGCCGTCGACCCAGTACCGGTCGACTCCTGTGGCGTCCTCCCTCCCTGTCTCCCGCCGGTGCAAGCGCTCCGGTCGGTCGAGGCTTCAGAGGTGGGTGAGACATGCGGTGGCCCGTCAGTAGGCCGCCCCACAAGTTGCGGTGATCGAGCCTGACGAATCCCTCTACGGCCTATTCGACCTGTCGACTGGCTCCGCAGAGACCGCGTCCGAATTCGACAGCAGTGGACCCGCGGCAGAGGTTCTGGTAATCGATGGACCACGCAGTCCTCCCAGTTTTCCCCGCACCGACGGAGGCGGAGGTGGAGGTGACCCGTCGCATCCCCATGAGGAGTATCTCCCCGAGCCTCTCACGTCGCTGCAGAGAGAGGAACTTCGTCGCCGGAACATGGATGCACTTCACACTCCTATCGTTGGAGAAACCCCTGAGGCCCGTGCCTTGGAGGACGCGTGCTTGGCTAACTTGGCTAAGCGCACTCGACTGGAGAACCTTCAGCGAGCACTCGACGAGCGAGCGCGTGAACGGGTTCCAGAATCCAGTCGAAGCCAGCTCTTTCCGCCCCCGCAGGTATATCGAACTCCGATTCAGAATTTAGCAGCTGCAACCCGTATAGCAGAGTCAATTCAGCCCTCCCAGTCAAAGGCTGCCAGAGGCCTGCTGCAGATCAGAGCGTTACTCCAGGCAGCAGGAGACCAGAATTCCGGTGTTTCTCAGTCGCGGAACAGGATCCATAGTCGATCCATTGCAGCAGATACAGTCCAGTCGGCCCATAGCCCAAGATCGCCCCCGAGGCGTGAGGGACGTGGAGATCGGCGCGATCAGCACAGGAATCGTGAGCAGTACGATCAGCAGTTCGATCGTGATAATCGACGCCGAGTGCTCACACCTCCCCCGAGGAGTGGATCATATGTGCCTCCACAGCAGGATGACAGACGCCCTCATAGTGTTGGGCGGAGGATTCCAGTCGACCCCAGGGAACCAGGCTTTGATGCGAGATCCATTCTCGTTCAAGGTTTGGTCGACAGGAACAGGGCTCACCGGGAAGATCACAACAGAGATGCACCTACCAGCAGCAGAGTGCTTTAGTAGAGCCATCAGGGCTGCAGCGATTCCTCCCAATTTCAGGTTGGCGACTGGAGTAAGTAAGTTCACTGGTGAATCCAAGCCTGACACTTGGCTTGAAGACTACCGAGTGGCTGTCCAAATCGGCAGTGGCAATGATGAAGTGGCCATGAAGCACCTGCCTCTCATGTTGGGGGGCTCGGCCAGAGCATGGCTGAATCAGTTAGCACCTAGCAGCATTTACACTTGGGAAGATCTCGCCCGAGAGTTTGGCACAACGTTTGAAGGAACATGCAAACGACCGGCAGGGCTGACCGAACTGCGGTCTTGTGTACAGAAGTCGAATGAAACTTTGAGGGATTACATCCAGAGGTGGATCACGTTACACCACACTATAGAAAATGTGCCTGACCACCAAGCAGTCTGTGCCTTCAAGGAAGGCGTCAAGAACAGAAAACTGAATCTGAAATTCGGTCGGACCGGAGACGTGTCTCTGAATCGGATGATTGAAATTACCACCAAGTACGCTAATGGTGAAGATGAGGATCGACTCCGGAGTGGCAAGCTCAAGTCAGTCGCCCAAGAAACTGGAGGAGGAAATTCCAGTCGGAAGTAGAAGCGGAAAGCCGAGCCAGTTGCTCCTGGAGAAGCCCTGGATGTAACTCAAGGAAAATTCAAGGGAAAACCCAAGGGACCGTGGAACCCCAAGAAAGTTAAAGACCAAGACAGAAATGATGTGTTGGATTTTCCGTGTCACATCCACACTAAGAAAGACGAGGGTAAACTCATTTACTCGAAGCATACCACTCGACAATGTCGGCTCTTGATTCAGCAGTTCCAGGGCAAACAGTCCAAAGATAAAGAAAAGGAGTCGGACAAAAGTGAGGACAAAGAAGATAGTGATGATGGATATCCCTTGGTCAATTCCACCCTGATGATTTTTGCTGATGTTGAAAGCAAAATTCGACTGAAAGTTATCAACCGTGAGGTGAATATGGTTGCTCCGGCAACACCCAGTTATCTAAAGTGGTCTCAGAATGCCATCACATTCGACCAGTCCGATCACCCCACGCATATTGCCACCCCTGGGAGGCAAGCTTTGGTGGTCGACCCAGTTGTCGAAGGCACTCGACTGACCAAAGTCCTGATGGATGGTGGCAGTGGTTTGAACATACTATATGCAGAGACGTTGAAAGGAATGGGCATTCCGATGTCCAGACTTAGTACCAGCAACATGAGTTTCCATGGAGTCATTCCTGGGAAGAAAGCCGAGTCACTCGGCCAGATTGCTCTCGATGTGGTTTTCAGTGATGGAAAGAATTACCGGAAAGAAAAGTTAACATTCGAAGTTGTCAATTTCCAGAGTGCTTATCACGCTATTTTGGGAAGGCCAGCCTATGCACGCTTCATGGCTCGACCATGTTATGTGTATCTCAAATTAAAGATGCCTGGTCCCAAAGGTGTGATCACTGTTACGGGCAATCGGAGGAAAGCTGAAGAGTGTTTTCAGAAAGGATTAAGGATTGTTGAAGCTCAGATGGCGGTGGTCGAGCTGCAGGAGTATCAGCAAACTGCAGATCCGAGTGATTTGCTACGTGCCAAGAAGCCCGCTTCAGAGTCAGCTTTCCAGTCATCTGGGGAAACGAAGCCGGTTAACATTCACCCGACAGATCCCGATGCTGCTCTGACTCATATCTCAACAACACTCGACTCCAAATAGGAAGAAGCGCTCATCCAGTTCCTCCGTGAGAACTAGGACATCTTTGCATGGAAGCCTTCTGACATGCCGGGGGTTCCCAGGGGACTGGCTGAGCACCGTCTACGAGTCGACCCAAAGGTTAAGCCTGTCAAAGAACATCTTCGACGGTCCGCTGTCCAGAAAAGAAAGGCCATTAGCGAGGAGGTGGCTCGGCTCCTGGCAGCAGAGTTCATCTGAGAAATTTACCACTCCGAGTGGCTTGCCAATGTTGTCATGGTCCCCAAGAAGGACAAGTCACTTCGCATGTGCATTGACTTTAAACATATCAATCGGGCATGCCCAAAAGATCATTTTCCTCTCCCCCGCATCGATCAAATAGTCGACTTGACTGCGGGATGTGAGCGACTGTCTTTTTTAGATGCCTATTCCGGGTACCAACAGATCCGTCTGTATGGACCCGACGAGATTAAAAAAGCTTTCATCACTCCATTCGGGTGCTTCTGTTATGTTACCATGCCATTCGGCCTCAAGAATGCCGGGGCCACGTTCATGAGGATGATTCAGAAGTGTTTGCTCACTCAAATCAGTCTGAATGTGGAAGCATACATGGATGATATTGTGGTCAAGTCATGGAAGGGTTCCGACCTGCTGACTGACCTTGCTAAAACCTTTGCCAACCTCAGGAGGTATGATATCAAGCTCAATCCATCAAAGTGCACATTCGGAGTTCCCGGTGGAAAGTTACTCGGTTTTCTCGTTTCCGAACGGGGAATCGACGCTAATCCAGAAAAGGTTGGAACTATACTCCGGATGAAACGTCCTGTACGCGTGCACGACATCCAAAAGCTTACAGGTTGCTTGGCCGCTTTAAGTCGATTCATCTCTCGTCTCGGTGAAAAGGCATTGCCTCTTTACCGACTGATGAGGAAGTCAGACATGTTCGAGTGGAATCCAGAAGCTGATGCAGCGTTTGCAGAGCTCAAAGCTTTGCTCTCCACCCAAACGGTGCTTGCTGCCCCTATCAGCAAAGAGCCATTGCTGCTTTACATTGCAGCCATGGGACAAGTCGTCAGTACTGTGCTTACGGTCGAGCGGGAAGAAAAAGGAAAGGCCTTCAAAGTCCAGCGCCCAGTATACTATGTTTCTGAAGTTTTGACTCCATCAAAGCAAAGATGTCCTCATTACCAGAAGCTTGTATATGGGATTTATAAGACCACGAAGAAGGTTGCACATAACTTCTCTGACCATTCCATTACAGTCGTCAGCGACGCTCCATTGTCAGAGATTTTGCACAACAGAGATGCAACTGGTCGAGTGGAAAAATGGGCGATTGAACTCCTTCCCCTAGATATCAAGTTTCAGGCAAAGAAGGCTATCAAGTCCCAAGCAATTGCAGATTACGTCGCCGAGTGGATTGAACAGCAACTACCGACTCAAGTTCACTCGGAGCACTGGACCATGTTCTTCGATGGATCTAAGATGCTGAATGGTTCCGGTGCTGGGGTAGTATTGGTTTCCCCCCGAGGAGATAAGCTCAGATATGTTCTCCAGATTCACTTCGATTCCTCCAATAAAGAAGCAGAATACGAAGCACTTTTGTATGGGTTTCGCATGGCCATTTCACTCGGCGTCCGTCGCCTCATGGTCTATGGCGACTCAGATTTGGTGGTTAATCAGGTGATGAAGGAGTGGGACGTCAAAAGTCCAGCCATGACTGGTTATTGCAATGCAGTGAGAAAGTTAGAGAAGAAATTCGAGGGGTTAGAGCTTCATCACATAACCCGACTGAAAAATCAAGCAGCAGATGATTTGGCAAAAATAGGTTCCAAGAGAGAAGCCATCCCCAGCAATGTGTTTTTGGAACACATCCACTCGCCGTCAGTACAGGAAGATCATTTTGCTGATGAAGCCCCGCAGCCAAAGAGCGCCACGGATCCGACTGAAGTCGAAATTCCAGCAGTGGTCGACCTAATCATGAAAGTCTTGGTAATCACCCCCGATTGGACGATACCGTACATCGCGTATATCCTAAGGAAAGAACTCCCGGATGACGAAGAAGAGGCTCGACAGATCGTCCGTCGATCCAAAGCCTTTACAGTCATCAAGGGACAATTATACAGAGAAAGCGCGACTGGAGTCAGTCAGAAGTGTATAACACCGGAAGAGGGTCAGATAATCCTTGATGATATCCACTCGGGGACCTGTGGCCATCATGCGTCCTCCTGGACAATTGTGGCTAAAGCATACCGAGCGGGATTTTACTGGCCGAGAGCAAATGAAATGGCAAAAGAGATAGTCGACAAGTGTGAAGGATGCCAGTTCTACTCCAATATGTCGCACAAACCCGCGTCAGCCCTGAAGAGCATTCCACTCGTCTGGCCCTTCGTCGTTTGGGGACTGGATATGGTTGGACCATTGAGAACGGGCAGGAGAGGTTTCACACATGTGCTTGTGGCAGTCGACAAGTTCACCAAATGGATTGAAGCTAAGCCTATCAAGAATCTTGATGCTTGCACTGCTATCAGTTTCATCAGAGAGTTGATATTCAGATATGGAGTCCCGCACAGCATCATCACTGACAATGGGTCAAACTTTGATTCAGACAAGTTCAGGGCTTTCTGCGCCTATCAAGGCACACGAGTCGACTACGCTTCAGTCGCTCACCCCTAGTCAAATGGACAAGAAGAAAGGGCAAATGGTCTGATTCTCAAAGGGCTGAAACCCCGACTGATGCGCGATCTCAAGCATGCAGCAGGCACATGGGTCGACGAGCTCCCATCAGTTCTTTGGGGATTAAGGACCACCCCGAATCGGTCGACTGGAAAAACCCCGTTCTTTCTGATCTATGGAGCGGAGGCAGTCTTGCCGAGTGATTTGCTTCACAATGCACCTCGAGTCGAGCTTTACTCCGAAGATGAAGCAGAACAAGCCCGGCAAGACGCAGTCGACCTCCTGGAAGAAGAAAGAGAAATGGCTATGATCCGATCGACCATTTATCAGCAAGACTTGCGTCAATTCCATGCCCGAAATGTGAAGAGTCGAGCCTTCCAAGAAGGAGATTTGGTCCTCCGAGTGGATCAACAGAAACCACACAAGCTCGCTCCTACCTGGGAAGTGCCCTTCATCGTCACCAGAGTCCTCCACAATGGAGCGTATCACCTTTACAATATCGATCGTCAGATTGATGAGCCACGAGCTTGGAATGCGGAACTCCTCCGCCCCTTTTACACTTGAGTTCTCACTCGGATGAGATGTAATAAGAAAAACTTCTGTAGTCTATTTATCAAAGACAAGAGTGTTACAATTTTTCCGATAATTGTTGTTGCTCTTGTTTGCGTGTGAAATCCCCCAGTGGGTGGCTTAGTTGCGAATCCGTTTCGCCTAAGTCTGTAAAAAAAATCATACCGAGTGGTGAGCCAGCCTCCCACTCGGAGGCTTAGCTGCGAATCCGTTTCGCCTAAGTGTTTAAAAAATCCTACCGAGTGGAGAGCCAGCCTCCCACTCGGAGGCTTAGCTGCGAATCCGTTTCGCCTAAGTGTTTAAAAATTCTACCGAGTGGAGAGCCAGCCTTCCACTTGGGGGCTTAGCTGGAGTTCAGTACTCGCCTAAGTATGAAAAATCCTACCGAGTGGAGAGCAAACCTCCCACTCGAGGGCTTAGCTGCAGTCCAGTACTCGCCTAAGTATTTAAAATCCTACCGAGTGGAGAGCAAACCTCCCACTCAGAGGCTTAGCTGTGAATCCGTTTCGCCTAAGTATGAAAAATCCTACCGAGCGGAGAGCAAACCTCCCACTCGGGGGCTTAGCTGCAGTTCAGTACTCGCCTAAGTATGAAAAATCCTACCAAGTGGAGAGCAAACCTCCCACTCGGGGGCTTAGCTGTAGTCCAGTACTCGCCTAAGTATTTAAAATCCTACCGAGTGGAGAGCAAACCTCCCACTCGGAGGCTTAGCTGCGAATCCGTTTCGCCTAAGTGTTTAAAAATCCTACCGAGTGGAGAGCAAACCTCCCACTCAGGGGCTTAGCTGCAGTCTAGTACTCGCCTAAGTATGAAAAATCCTACCTAGTGGAGAGCAAACCTCCCACTCGGGGGCTTAGCTGCAGTCCACTACTCGCCTAAGTATGAAAAATCCTACCGAGTGGAGAGCAAACCTCCCACTCGGGAGCTTAGCTGCAGTCCAGTACTCGCCTAAGTATGAAAAATCCTACCGAGTGGAGAGCAAATCTCCCACTCGGGGGCTTAGCTGCAGTCCAGTACTCGCCTAAGTATTTAAAATCCTACCGAGTGGAGAACAAACCTCCCACTCAGAGGCTTAGCTGCGAATCCATTTCGCCTAAGTGTTTAAAAATCCTACCGAGTGGAGAGCAAACCTCCCACTTGGGGGCTTAGCTGCAGTTCAGTACTCGCCTAAGTATTTAAAATCCTACCGAGTGGAGAGCAAACCTCCCACTCGGAGGCTTAGCTACGAATACGTTTCGCCTAAGTGTTCAAAAATCCTACGGAGTGGAGAGCAAACCTCCCACTCGGGGGCTTAGCTGCAGTCCAGTACTCGCCTAAGTATGAAAAATTCTACCGAGTGGAGAGAAAACCTCCCACTCGGGGGCTTAGCTGCAATCCAATACTCGCCTAAGTATTTAAAATCCTACCGAGTGGAGAGCAAACCTCCCACTCGGGGGCTTAGCTGCAGTCCAGTACTCACCTAAGTATGAAAAATCCTACCGAGTGGAGAGCAAACCTCCCACTCGGGGGCTTAGCTACGGTCCAATAGTCGCCTAAGTATGAAAAATCCTACCGAGTGGAGAGCAAACCTCCCACTCGGGGGCTTAGCTGCAGTCCAATACGCGCCTAAGTATTTAAAATCCTACCGAGTGGAGAGCAAACCTCCCACTCAGGGGCTTAGCTGCAGTCCAGTATTCGCCTAAGTATTTAAAATCCTACCGAGTGGAGAGCAAACCTCCCACTCGGGGACTTAGCTGCAGTCCAGTACTCGCCTAAGTATTTAAAATCCTACCGAGTGGAGAGCAAACCTCCCACTCAGGGGCTTAGCTGCAGTCCAGTACTCACCTAAGTGCAGAACACATCCCAATCCGCAAGGATGACGAGGTACAAGTCGACCGCTACCTTCTCCTTCGGAGCTGTACCACAAATACAAAGTTGTTTCGAGTGAGGAACAAGCTCCACTCGACAAGCCATCCATGAAGATATTCAACGATAAATCGAGTTCGGATAAAACCCAAAGGTCCCAGACAGCGGATCAAAGTACTCGAGCCTTCAGCTCGAAAGAGCTTAACGGTTACAGAATCCACTTGGCATTCCGAGGCAAATTTAAGGTGAAGCATAAAAGTTTTTTATTCCTCAGGCAGAGGACTGGAAGGGGTGACGAACTGGTCCAAGTCAATCCCGTCAGCAATTCGCGTGGCAGTAGCGATAAAGGTCTCCATGAAGGACTGAAAATTGTGCTTCCTGGTATTGGCAACTTGGATAGCAGCCAACTTTTCTTCTCGCGCCTCCTTGCAATGAACACGGACCAGGGACAGAGCAACGTCAGCACCGCACCTCGCGGAGGATTTCTTCCATTCCTGCACTCGACCTGGAACTTCATTCAGTCGAGTCATCAGAGACTCGAGATAATTTTGAAGTGTCGTTCTAGGCCAGAGTGAGGTGTCGATCCGTGACACCGCAACCTTCAATCGGGCAAGGTAATCAACCACGCCAGCAACACGAGACTCTAGTCGGAGCATGTTCATAGCAGCCTCATCCTTCACTGGAGAATTAATGGGGTCCAAATCTGTCTCCACTCGACTGGTCTCCTCCTCGAAGTTCTGGCAGAATTCTGTAAACACAATTCAAAGATAAGTCAATGACTCTGCATGAGTTTGGTGACAACAAGCCAGCCGGGTAGGAGTGATTACCCTCAAGCATGACGAACAGCTTCTTGGCGAGTTCACTAAGATAAGCCTCCAAATCGTTCTTCTTCCCTGCCAGTTCACTTGCCTTGTCACCCAGAGCTATCTTGTCATTCTTCAGACGGCTGACCTCGTGGTTCACCGCGTCGACAGCGGTTTTTAGTCTGGAGTTCTCCTTTTCAAGGGTACCGACTGAAGCCAGTTTTTCTTCAGCAAGCTTCGTTTTGTTCAAGGCTTCCTTCTGCGCTTCGGCAAGGTCATGGTCCTTCTTCTTCAGAGCCTCCTCCATTTTATCTGTGAAATGTCAAGTGAGATCATCATCAAGAATCGGCAGAAAAGAAAAGGACAGTCGTCAAAAGCTCACCAGCCATACCATTTGCTTCGTCCCTCGCCTTCTGCAAGTTTTCCTGGGCAAGCTTCAAATCAAGGTTGAGCTGGATCTGTTTGTTCTCCAATTCAGTATAGCGAGCCACAAGCTCGCAGGATTTCTGCGAATAATCAGTCGACAGATGTCAAAGGTAGGTTGCTTCCGAGCAACTAAGAGAAAAATTACGACGGTTCTAAGATCACAGCCGAATCAAAAATATTCGACAGTAATCTCGGGGACTACACCCAGTGGGTGCACTCAGCGTGCCCCCACTGGTTTGACCCCAAAAAAAGTCGACTGCCCGCAGTCGACAATGCCCAGTGGGTGCTGTCAGCGTGCCCCTACTAGTTTCAAGATTCCATTCGACATGGCCTGACCAGACCAAGTGAAGAAGTTCAAATAAAGCAAAACAATATAAAGACTACAGTCGACTACCAGTAGTCCACCATAGTCTCAGGGACTACACCCAGTGGGTGCACTCAGCGTGCCCCCACTAGTCCAACATATTCAATCGACACACCCAGTGGGTGTACAGATACAAAGATCTTTGGAAAAGAGAGTCTTCAGATAACATATCCTAATAGAACAAGCGGTGATCGACTGACCTGGACATTGCTCTGAAGGGCTGAACTCACATCATAAGCTGCTTGGCTGGCTTCCCGGACCACCTTCACTTGTTCCATCATGATTCCCGCCTGGCGTATAGCCTCCTTAGCGGCACCCACTTGATCCTCAGGGACGTGGTGTGTGGCAAAAAGCGAAGGCGGGTCTGCAGTCGACGATGAAGGCCGGACACTCGTCAGAGGCACAGCAAAAGACACAGAAGTCCGAGTGGTATTACCACCCTCCTGAACTACGGCCTCAGACGCTGATGTGGTTTGTGGGGTCTTGCCAGTCGACGCTTTCCTATTCCTTCTCGCCCTCAGCGGCACTTCGTCATCATCATCAGGGAGGTCAATGACATGAGGAGGAGCTATAAGAAAAATTCAAAGTCAAAAACGAAAAGCCCAATCGACCGGAAGAGATCGTCAGTCGACTAAAATCGGAACAACAGAAATTATACCGGGGTTGGAGGTAACAACATCTTCCATCTCCTGGTCATCGTCCTTGGCAGAGATTTCAGAGGTAGCAACACTGCAAGTTTCGAAAGCCAGTCGGTTTATTCAATGAATCGACCAAGAGTCCGTCCATGACCAACAAAACAAAACAAGTTCTATTGTTACCCGGAAATGGTGGGAATAGTCATCTTCATCTTAGGCAGGGCCTTTGGCGGCTTGGACGGCGTCGCTCGTGGATGCTTGGGAGCTTTTTCTGTCGGCGTTGGGGAAGAAGTCCGAGGGCGCTTTGACGACTACCCAACAGGGACAGTCGCCTTACCACGTTCCCGCGCAGGATCGTGTGTAAGCTTGGATTGCCTTTCCGAGCACGGAGGTTCGACCTCTTCCTCCTCCTCTTCACTGGAGTCGTCGTCGTCATCCCCCTCCCCTTTGCCGTCAGATTCCCACTCCTATCCACTTTCGCCTCCGCTCGCCTCCCCCTCCTCAGCCTGCTCCTGTGCTCCGTTGGGCGTCGAGTACATCTCAGTAATAGCCTGGAAGACAGCAAATGAGACAAAAGTCAATCGACTGATTCAAAGAAGAAAAAATAAAGGAAGCGAGATTACGGTCAGAAATGCAAGATCAGACCTTGTCTACTTCGTAAGATTGGTCGAGTGGAGGAATCCTCCTGGCTCCTCAGGGGTTGTCCTTGTTCCCTGTGATACTCGACAACCACCCTTCCAGCATCTCGTCCGTGACCTCCTCCGGATGAATCCGAGTGGTGTCTTCGAGACCCGAATACATCCACATCGGGTGGTCACGAGCTTGAAGCGGTTGGATGCGCCTCCGGAGGAAGACTTCCAACAAGTCCATGCCAGTCACCCCCTCGCGGACAAGCTGAACCACTCGACCAACCAGCACTTTGACTTGCGCCCTTTCTTCTGGCGTCACTTTCAGAGAGGAAGGTTTTTCGGCTTGGTTCAGAGAGAAAGGGGGAAGCCCAGTTGACTGTCCTGGGGTCACCTGGTCTTTACAGTAGAACCAGGTCGACTGCCACCCGTGGACCGACTCGGGAAAAGTGATGGACGGAAAAGAGCTTTTACCCCTCATTTGGATCGCCAAACCCTCGCACAACTGAATCACTTGCGTCCTCTCATCACTCGACTTAGCTTTCTTAACCGACTGAGAACGACAAGTGAAAATGTGCTTGAAGTGCCCCCAATGGGGGCGGCAACCCAAGAAATTCTCGCACAAGGAAACAAAGGCAGCAAGGTACACAATGGAATTTGGAGTAAAGTGATGGAGCTGCGCTCCGAAGAAGTTCAGGAAACTCCGGAAGAAAGGATGAGGAGGCAGAGAGAATCCGCAATCGATGTGGGTAGCGAGGAGGACGCACTCACCCTCACGAGGTTGGGGTTCGATCTCGCTCCCCGGGAGACGCGCAGATCCGTGGAGAATGAATCCCCCTTCAACCAGATCATCAAGATCGTCTTGCCGAATCGCCAATGGCATCTAATCGCCCTGGATCCAGTCCCTGGGCAGAGCAGACCTCGAAGAAGATCCGCCCCGACCGGACTTCTTCGCCTTTCCCTGCGCCGTCGCCTTCTTCGCACGCTCCAGAGCCACCGTCTTCTCCTTCCCCATCGCCGCTGACAAAGCTCGAACGGGTCGGCAGCACCGAGGCATGAGCGGAGGTGGCGGAAGATTTTGTGGAAGGAAGGGGGAAAAGTGAGGGCGCACTGTTCAAAAGCCCTGGGCCGGCAGCTTATATAGAGCCGCTTCCGAGTGACTGGCCTTTAGGCCTTCCGCAACAGTCACGCGCGCGGTACGTGGCGAAAAAGGTGGCGCGTAGATCGATGGGGCCCCGTTCTATCCCATCCGATTATTGCGGCCGCCTCCGTCCCGCGCGCTTCCCGAAATTCGAATCCCGCGAAATCCGCCGGCTGCAGAACAACTCGCCAGACGGAAGACCTCCTTCACACCATCACTCGGAACTTTTCAAGTAAAAAAAACTCACTCGACAAGAAACTATGAATGGATCAAGGCGACTGAAAAGGAAGTCGCCGTCGTCGGCTAGGTCCCTTGGTCCGAAACAAGATATGTTCAAGGCACGAAAAACGAGTCGGAGAAGCTTTCAAACTCCTTCCCCACTCAAACCTCGATCCATTTGGGGGCTAATGATGAAACCATGTACCTAGGGTAGGGTCACGGACCTGTCCTAACTACCCTACCCAAGGACATCCCTAGAAGAAATCACCTTTCAATCGACTTGGAGGTGTTCCACTCGACGGACTCGAAGACACTCGACCATGAAGAAACCACTCGACCAAGAATCAATCACTCGACTGTCAGGAGACCTAAAGTCACTCCGCACGAAAACGGTCGGTCATTAAGTAGCTTTTATGGTCATCATAGCACTCTATTAGAGGCGTTACCAGTAACGCCCAGCCTTAATGTACTTTAAACCCTACATAACTCAGGGCCGGAGGGGTCTGGCGAACTCTATGTAAGTCGCCCCCCTCCTCAGTGTAAAGGGTTCGCACCCCTGTAACTCATACACACATAATCCAGTCGACCGCCTCCGGGCTCCGAGACGTAGGGCTGTTACTTCCTCCGAGAAGGGCCTGAACTCGTAAACCTCGTGTGCTTACTACTGCTCCATAGCTAAGATATAGCCTCTCCATACATACCCCCCTACATTACTGTCAGAGTTAGAACCACGACACCCGGTCAAGCCCCAAGGACCAAATTCCTCATGAAGGAATTGTTGTATGTGCCACAGACTGTCTATCGCATTCTGATGAAGACATTGAGTCCAATTAAAGGCCACGACTCTACTGAAGAAGAGGTCGTTGGCATCATGAAGAATCTGCTGGTCAACATCATTCATGGCGTTCCAGTCAACTACCATGATTTCTTCATGAGAACTCTGGCAAATTTTTCCTTGTCGCCTTTTGAGTTGAAGCCTTACGCTCCCTGGATTATGAGATTCCTCAGATCAAGGTCTTCAATCAACTACAAGGCTGATGTGCTAAATCATCAAAGCTACTTGCCCCCCATTGAAGTCTTCAAACGGACTTTTTCCTCAGCTGATGAAAAGGGCAAGGCCACTGCTGTTATTGATGAAGGCATTCGTCCATTGGATGGTCACTTCTGCAAAGCTGCATCCTATTCCACCAATGATGACTCTGCCACTCATGACTCTGCTGCCAATGCCACAAAGAAAAATTTCTCAAGGCACAGCTCCAAGGGTGATGACTGATCGAGCTCCTCCTCAGTCTTCACCAAAAGGTCGATCGCAACCACAAATGAGTTAAGTGTTAGTTTGGTTCTATTGTTCACAACATGACTGCTACACACAATGCAGTGAAGAAAAACCATCACACCTGGGTTGTTCTGTCTCATCTGTATGGTGAAGTAGATCTGAAGCAAATGGGTCTCAAGCAGGACTTTGACTGGTCTCAGCCCCCAGCAACAAAATTTAAGAAAGTCAAATTTCCCTCCTTGGTGGCCAGCTCATATTCTTCATCGCACAACACGGATGAGCATGAAGACTTGGACGACACTGCGGCATGCCCTACTTCAACAATCGACCCCAACAACGTTGTCGCTCCTCCATCAACATGATATTCTTCAGGGGCGTTAGTCCTCATTTTTCGATCCTTTGGTCATTCGATGACAAAGGGGGAGAAATTTGAGTTAGTCTTTAAGCGGGTCTATATATGGGCATTTTTTTGCTAAGTTACAACTCTCGTTCTTTTGAAGACTTTATTGGATCGAGTTGTAAACTTAAAACCGATGCTGGTCTGATACTTTTGCTATGTTCTTCTGCATGCTATTTGCACGCATGCTGAATTACATCAGTCACCATATTTCATCATGCATTTCAAATTCTTCATATCATATGTTAAATGCGTGTATGAATAACAAAATATAGGGGGAGATCTCCATGATACTACTCTTCAAAATGTGCATTGCTTCAAAAGAAAATTCCTCACTATGCACATCTTCAGGGGGAGTTCTTCTAGATCTTGCTATCAAATTCCTCAATATCAGTATTTACACTTCATATGTTTATCCTTGTTGAAAACTTAACCTATATTGTCATCAATCACCAAAAATGGGGAGATTGTAAGTGCATCTAGTGCCCCTTAGTGATTTTGGTGTACTGAAGACTTATAGGTTAAGGGAACGATGCGTTTGTGAGTGTACACAGGCATATAAGTCTATCAGGAGTTTGATATTTACAGAGAAAGTCGACCCCTAAAAATGAATGTCTTCGACTGAAGACTTTGAAAGTGAAGAAATTGGTGTGACTATGAAGACTTGGTATTTATACGAGGAACATGAAGCGTGAAGACTTTTGTTTTCGTAGTTTCATTTTCTCTTTCTTGAGTCATAGGACACATCGTACTCTTAAAGGGGGTCGAGGAAATACTAAGGAAAAATTTCCAAGTGATGCTCATCTCAAAATCCTACACCTACCAATCCCTTCGAGTGAAGTCATTGGAAATCTCATACAGTTCAGTCAATTTCTTCAGTGACAGAGACGAAGATCTTCTGGTCTCTGAGGAATTTGTTCTGACTGAGGAGTTAGGAATTCGCCAGTGCGGATTGCCTACAAGTGAGGAACATGATAGCCCTGAGGAATTTGAGCCTCAAAATTTCCGACCGTTGTTGTGCTACGTGTCGGCTGTCCCAAAATATCTATCCACCTAACGGTCATATCATTGAAGGGCATTTATGTATTATCATGTCGGGCTGCTCCCTAGGCTATAAATAGCCGCCCCCTACAACCACTAGCTTGGCTGCTCCGAGAGAAACTGACACTTGTCATTTGAGAGCATCCCATCCTCTAAGGACTTTGAGCGAAAATCATCAAGTGAGGAAAAACCAAAACCCAAACCCAAACACCTAACCCAAAGTGAATGAGCATCACTGAAGAGATTGATCCTGCATGGATCCGACGCTTGTTACCTTTGAAGACTGTGCATCTTCCAGACGGTTAGGCGTCATGGTCTGAGCATCCAAGAGGAAATTGTGGATCGCCGAGTGACCGAGTTTGTGAAGGTTTGGAAGTCACCTGAAGACTTACCATGAGTGATTAGGCGAGGTATGTGTGATCTTAGCTCAAGGAGAATACGGTGCGGACTATGTGTCCGGGACTGTGTGTCCTCAGGTTTAAATTAGCAGTTCCAACCAGACGTACAACTATCACAACAGTTGGAACTAGTTTACCAAATCATTGTCTTCACCAAGCCTACTAGTTATATTTCCTCAACCCTTCCATTTCCTCATTACTGTGTTGTGTGCTTGTTCATATCTATTTCAAGACTTTGACTGAAGACTTTCTTAATTTCCTCAGCTCAATTTCTTCAGTATGTTTGTCTTCATCCTGTTTATCCTGTGTTTATGCTTTCTATACTCTGTGCTTGTTTTCATTTCATCATGATGACCATGCTTATGTTCTGTTATCTTTGCATCTGAGTACTTAATCCGCTGCAAGTAGTTCTTCGCTTAGGAATTTCCTCACCCTGAAATTCCTTAGTGAAGAATTCATAAAAATCGCCTATTCACCCCTCCCCTCTAGTCGATATAACGCACTTTCAAATTCTCACACATGGAAACAAACGGGGCGAGATATGTGATGGTGTTGGGGGAAAAGTGGTGAAGTTGAGCTCCAAAGAAGTTCAGGAAACCCCGGAAAAAAGGATGAGGAGACAGAGAAAAACCACGGTCAACATGAGTCGCAAAAAGGACGCACTCACCCTCTTGTGGCTGCAGCTCGGACTCGTTTCCTGGCAACCGCCAGGACCCGTGGGCAATCAAGCCCCCATCGACCAGATCCTCCATGTCCTCCTTCTGAATTGTGGATCGGATCCAGCCACCCTGGATCCAACCAGGCGGCAGGCCAGACCTCGATGACAATCCGACCCGACTCGACTTATTGCCCTTCGACGCTATCGTCGCCTTCTTCGCGCACTACAAGGCCGTCGTCTTGTCTTTCCCCATCGCAATAGGTTGCGTGCGTACGGGGCGGTGGCGCCGAGGGTGAGGGAAAATATGGTGGAGAAGCAGAGGAGGAAGAAGGGGATCGAGGCGCACTGTGCAAAACATATCGGCACAAAGACTTTATATAGGCCTACTTCCGAGTGGCTGACTGGTGGACCCAAGCAATCCTGTCAAATCCCGCAACAGTCACGCGCTCAGTATGTGGCGAAAAAGGCGGCGCGAGGATAGAGGCATCCCTGCCTAATCCGTCCAGTTTACTGCGGTGCCTTCCGTCCTGCGCGCTTCCCCAAATTTCGAATCTCGTGAGACCCGGGAACATCAGTGCAACTGATTGCTCTCAAGATTTCATGCCGTTCCAGCATTTGGAACATATCTGCATAAAGTTCACACGACAAAATCTGAACGGATCAGGGCGAGTAAGAATGGAATCGAAAGTTTTAGCGTGGTTCATCGACCCAGGTAAACTGCCCCTGAAAGCACAAATTTCGGGTCGGAATCATCTTCAACCCCTTCTCCACTCGACCCCGATCCATTCGGGGGCTAATGATGATGACATGTACCTAGGGTAGGGTAATGGGCCTGACCTACACACCCTTCCAAAGGACACTGCCCTAAAGTCAAAGACATCCAAAGCACAGCAGCATCTACTGACTGTAGTCACCTCAGAGTGCAACCCAATCGACCAACATTTCCACTCGGATAACCCAATTCCATTCGACCAGGATATACTCACTCGACCACTTCAGGAATCACTCGGAGTACAGAAGATCTAAAGTCACTTAGGATGGCAACGGTCAGGCGTTCACTCCGTAGTCTTAATGGTCATTTATATGTGTTTATTACTGGCATTATCAGTAACGTCTCCCCTTTATGTACATTGAACCCCTTGTAACGTGGGCTGGCTGGGGTCCTGGCGCACTCTATATAAGCCACCCCCCTCCACTGGCACAAGGGTTCGCACCCCCTGTAACTTCACGCATAATCCAGTCGACCACCTCAAGGCACCGAGACGTAGGGCTTTTACTTCCTCCGAGAAGGGCCTGAACTCGTAAATCTTGCGGGCACAACCTCACCGTAGCTAGGATCTTGCCTCCTCCTACGTACCCGCTATTCTACTGTCAGACTTAGAACCACGACACCCGGGTCTGGCACACCGGACGCGACGCGTCGTCAACACCGTCTTCTTCCCGGTGCACCACTACTTCCACACAACGCGCCCATGACTAACTCGGTGCCTCCTTGCGCCCGTGGCTCCACAGCGACTCCCTCGACACCGACTACCCCGACTCGACATCGACCACGAAGCTCTTCGCACGGCTTCCTTGACCACAGGTACACCACCCTACGCTCTCGGCTACCTCAACATCAACACAAAGGGCTATCATCCGCTTGAGTCACACGTCAGCTTCCTCTACAGTCAATGCATCCGCGACGCGACACCGTCCACAACGCTGTCGCTACGACTACGAGGGGGTGTCAGCCCGTCGGCTGCTATTCTCTCCAGTCTGAGTGTCCGCGACGCTCAGATTGTCTGCGACGCTACCACTACAACTGCGGAGGGATGTTAGAGATATATTTGGGTTACTTGTATTTGGTAGTCTAGGATTTGTAATCTGTCTCCTACTTTATCTCTAGAAGAGGCTTCTTGCCCTCCAAGTCTTGTACCCAATATATACTCGCCCTCGAGGCTCAATAATACATCCATCATATTCCATCAATCCCTCTCTCTCCCTTCTAAGAGGAATCATCCACCACTTCGTCTCCGGGCAAGGTGGGCCGGGCCAAGGACCCCCCCCCCCCATGGCGGTTCATAAAGGTGTAATCCTAAGAAGGCCCATGGCGATATACAAGGACATTCTAGACGAAACAATCTCGTGGTAGACAAAACCTCTACTCTGTACTCAATCCACGAATCAATACAAGCACAAGCAAGACGTATGGTATTATCTCTTTGAGAGAGCCCGAACCTGCGTAAAAAACCTCGTGTCTACTGTTACCATCGTGTCAAGGCTATCAGCTGGGGACCTCCTACCCGAGATTCGCCGGAATCGACTCCGTCTCCTCTTGTCACTTTTCTTTTGCTTTCTGAGCGTGTTTCTGATGTTGCTCCAGCAGACCACTTATTTATCTTTGACAAATAAACTGCTTATTTGGACTTGATGGTTGCTTTTCATGTAAAGCGGGGTGAAAGCTTGTTTCGAGATGATGAAGCCTTAGCTTTCTCGCCTTGTCACCTAGATTAATTTGAGTTCTTCTAAAGTTTTACTACTATATTAGAAGGACTATTTCGATGATTATTATTGTTCTTATTATTATCCAAACTATACTTCATCCATTCCAAATTATATTACATATTAGATATATATGTTAGGTCTTTGATCAACAATTACATAACCACTATGTACTTTTGTGATATAAAATCATAATCACAAATACGTACTCCCTCTGTTCCAAATTACTCGTATTGGTTTTAGTTCAAATTTGAACTAAAACCACGACGAGTAATTTGGAACCGAGGGAGTACATGCGGATAGAATATATTGACATCAATTTTAGGCATCTGGAGGAAATATTTTTCTAAGATCGAGCCACTCCACAAAGAAACAAAAGAGCGAATTACTTTTTTTTTCTTCGCTACGAAGTTGATTGATGCTTATCTGCAACCATGTAGCCAGCCAATGTATGCGAGTGCAACTACGAAATTGATTGATGCTTATCTGCAACCATGTAGTATGTGACAAGACAATCGACAGTTTAACTGTACAATGATGATTATCTTCTTTGTATCGATAGCTAACCAACCCAAGTGTGACCTCCAGCATGCATGTACCGTTTGATCAGGACTGATGGACCATTGGTAACCTCCAGAATTGCTCGGCCGATAAGTGTCGACGCCAGGTCAATTCCCATCGCCTGAAAGTCGACTCACCTGGAATTTGTCGACAGTATTTCAGTTGTCATTCCACATATTTTTTGTCATTCCATATTTTTTTTTCAAAGAGGAGGATAACTCATGGCCTATGCATTGAGCGATGCACACAGCCATTCCATTCTACACCCACATGCTGCTGAGACAGCAAAAAAAAAATGGAAGAATCACGCACACTCTGTTAAAATTTGAATTATTCCCAACCATTCTGAGTAATTTTAATTTTGAGTACCGTGGTATTAACTTGTCTTTTTTCTCGAAAAAGAGTTTAAGACCCGCAGCATTACGATGCACACATCAATTTTATTAAACATGGCATAATACAATTGTGCTAAATACAAAGATAAAACTCGCAACCGGCCCAAAAAGTAATATAAGGCTACACCCACACGAAAGTACACTATGGGTTAAGAAGCAAGTTCTATATCTCTACCCCACATGTTGTTGAGATGCGTGATGTATTAAAAAAAGTATATGATTATCCAGCAATAAGAAATGCCTGCACAAGTAGCTGTATCAAATCCAAATAATCTTTACACAATTTTAAAGATCATCAAATAAAGTGATAAATAAAGTAATATATTGGAATAGTAAAAGATGAATTCTAGGAGAGGAAACTCTAGGAAGATAAAATAAATTAAGATTAAGTGGTAGCAATCAATTACCTGAATTACTTGCTTTATAATATATATAGGTATGGCCCTTTCAAATTCGTACAAAACAACAACAATTAGAACTTAAGTTCCAATAGTTGTTTCTTAAATTTTTATTGTATTTTATTAAGTTTCGATTGGAATTGTACTTTTGCGTTAACTGAGGATATGCCACTTGTTTTTTCGTCAGGAATATGTAATTATCAAAATTTGTTTTTCATTTTCATAGTTACGAAGGCCCATATTACATGACAAAAAAAAGACGTTGGGCCACACTGTTGACAACGCTGAATTACACCTCATTTATGCTCAACCATGGCAACCTACACTGGTAATTTATTTGGGGAAAACTTTCAATCTATTCATCAACTGTCACCGTAGTATAAAGAACACTAGAAATAATAAAAATTACATCCACCTCAATTGACCACCTTGCGACGACTACAAGCAATGGAGCGAGCCGAAGGCGCGCCGCCGTCATCGCCCCTCCTTCACCGGAGCCGGGCAAAACTCGTTGTAGTAGACAATCGGGAAGTAGTCGTGCTAAGGCTCCACAGGACAAGCGCACCAGAATAGCAACCACCGCCGATGAAGAGAAACGTAGATTAGAAGAAACCAACCTGTAGACACACGAACATAGACGCACCAAGACTGGATCCATGAAGATCCACCAAAGACCATCACTGACCGAATCCCACGAGATCCGCCGGAGACACACCTCCACACACCTTCCGACGTAATGTACGCACCGTCGAAACGAGGACTAGGCGGGGAGGACCTCATTCCAACTACAGGAGCCGCCCCCGTCTCGCCTCCTCGAGTAGGACACAAACCATAATCAACCCTAAGAGAAGACCCAAAAATAGAGCAGAAGCCCTCCCACCAGCGAGGGCCGAGGTCCCCTGCGCCTCCATGGCCCTAAAGCCACTGGAGACAAGGCAGCTCCGACAAGCTCCCCCCCCCCCCTTTCAGGGTGTGAATGTTCTACAAGTGTGAGCATCAAGGAGTAAATTATTTCTTACTATTCCTTTTCATCTGTAATCATTTTAGTTGAAGAAGATTTGTTTGCATATTTTTCCATGTAAGAGGATGCAAGTTTTGAAAGTGGGAGAATAGGTACATCTAGTACTTCGGCCTAGATGGGACACGTTCTAACAAATCTCGGAGTGGATCCATGCTAGCCAGGCTGGAACTAAACCACGCCTTTGTGATCTGGTTCAAGAAGGGAGAGAATGATTTGACATTATTACTTGAGTTTCTTAGGATATCTCCAACACCGATTGCCAAATTCCTTCAGATATGTCTATTTTTGTGTCTGGATGTGGTCGACATGATATGGGAGTGAGGCATCCAACGCTAATTACAAAGTATATATGGCTGGGAGGAGAAAAGTAGGTGGGGACCATGTATCTGGTGGCTATTTGTGGTGTGGTGTCCGGTTGGGAAAAGAGAAAGAAGAGGGGGACCATGCATGTGAAGAGAGAGAAAAGAGAGGAGGACCACACATAGGCTTTTGGTTGGTCAAGTGGATGTTCGGACTCCAGTTCTCCCCTACTTTTGTCTCCACTTTTCCAGAAAGCGGACGTTCGAACCGCCTCATGAACCGATACAGGTCTTCATTGGATTGCAAAAGTGAACAAATGTGTCTCATTGAACATATGCCGGAGCTTTGGGGGTCTCCTTGGAGATGACCTTAATTGTTATAGAAAAGGGTGTAAGATGGCTCACGAAGTACCACATTTAGCCAAGTAGACTGTACATAGCGCGCTTTAGTTGTTAGTAGCACCACCCTATAATTTTGAGCCACTCCAAAACTATTGTAACACTATGCTGCTCAATAAAGGAAGCTTCCTCATTTGTGGCAAAAAATATCTTCAGCACTACAATATCTCTCTGTGAGTTTCCATGAGTTTTATCGAAACAATTTCAACAAAATAAACACAAAGGAATCTGAAAATCAACCAAACACACACGCTTTTGCCCCACACAAACAATTTTACAAACTCAGTGATCACCATATTCCATTGTAGACAAATGGGAAATTACGGAGGCAAACCAATAGAAAGGAGTAAGAAAACAAAATGCTACGCAAATTGATAGAACTATCTCCATTCGCATATATATATATACTACTTTATTATTCTAAGTATGTTTATATACTATATGTAAGATGTCTCAAAACAAGCTAAATGAAAAAATTACCCGTATTGCCACATTTAAATAGAATCACGCATAAGAAAGTATGCTCATAATAGAATCAAATTACCCTTATTGACCATTCAATATACTATGTATGGAACTTACTCCCCGCACCCCCGTCCGGCCACCCACCTTGATTCCTAAAAGAATGAAGTGTGAACCCTCCATGGTGACATACACCTTTTGTTGGTAGAGAGACAAATGGGCACAAATTAGGAGCATGGCCTGGACATTGAAAAGTATAAAAGGACGAAACAAGTACAAATTAAGCATTTGATTGGTCGTCGCTAGCAACAAGTATTAGACAACCACCATAAACAAAGCACATAATGGAATCCACATTTAGGAACTTCTACCATATAAACAACCCTCTACCTTTAGTATTTAGAGTAAGGAGGGAGGAGAAATATAAATAGCGTTTTACAAGTGAGATATTTAGTGCTAGTGAGTTTTCACGCCCAATTACCTCCTTCCCTCGCCATGCTGGAGCCGTTCCTCTGAGATGTTGAGCGCGACATCACCCCTCGCGCACCTTCCATCGGTGCCTCCTTCCCTTCTCACATCATCCAAGAGATCCACATTGCACTCCTTTCAATGGTGTCAAATGGTACAGCGGCACGATCTCGCCCGCTCATACTTTGGACTTTGACTGCAGTGTGAGCGGTGTGGAGAGAGATCACTGGTGGAGGTACATGGGGGTGCGCCTGCAACAGTGGAGGTGCGCACGGATGAAATGTTTACACTCTCTAGTGAGCTTCACATGGAGAAAGAAATATAGAGGCTCCACTTTTTAGGATCGCTTTGATTCATATAGAAAAAGTTGAGGAAAAAACATATGAATACAAGTTTTTTTTCTATGGTAGTGATATTAATTCATCCGTTTGATTTAAAGGAATAGTCCATAGGAAAAAAATCCTTCGGATTGAGTTTCGTAAGAAAACAGAAGGAATTCTACAATCCATTTGAACCACATTTTTACATTCCTATGCACAAAAAGCAAGGCAAAAGTGGTAAGAAGTATCATATATCAACTTCATCTTACCTTTGTATGTACTTTTAGCTTAATTTGACCAATGGATTTAGGATTTGTGTTTTTCTTATTCGTACGAACCAAACATCCAATTTTGCATGTTCCAATGCTTTCAGAATAATCCTCAATTTTGCACATGCAATCTTATCCCGTTCTCCTGTTTCTGAAATCACGCAAGTCAAAGAGGCCTTCCTGGAATCTAACTTTGCAAACTTGCTCTGAATATCTCAAACATTTTATAGAACACCCATCCAGACAAACTATATTTGTTACTCCCTCCGACGACACTTATTATGAATCGGAGGGAGTAGAATTTATTGAAATTTTGGAAATATGATTTCTCATAGCTTTCACTACTTTCCTTCGAGTATTTTAATTCCCACACACCAACATTCCAATACTTTGCTGATTCAGTCCCATCTTCAGAGCGCGGCTTTGATCATGCAAAACAAGTTGTCAGTTTGGTTTGTCATGGGCATGGCGTTACCGGCTGGCCTAAGCAGCTTCCCCATCTCTTCCTCGAACTTGCCCATGGCGGCGTGGGGCAGACATATGGGCACCACGATGCCGTCCTCGCCTTCGGTATTCCTGTATGCGATGAAGAAGCTGGCAATTCCGGGGATGGCGCCGACGCCGCCCTTGGCTGGCCCGGCATACACTGGCTTGCCCCAACCGAAGTCGAGGTTATGGAAGCCAGCCTTAGACACGTCTGACACCAGGTACGCCCCAACCACAGTGAAGTTGGGACGTCCGCGCCTCACCATGAGTTCGGCCACCGACTTCACGTACTCCATGTCCACTTCCCGCTTCGCCTTCCTCACCAGCTCCACGGCGTAGCTCACGGGTTTCGCACGAAGATCACCGGCTGTGGAGATGGCAACCGGGAACGCGAAAGCGTTGCCGTAGTAGCCTCGTGGGATGCTACTCTTGCCACGGAGGTTGACGATGCAGATCATCCGCATCTCCTCGTCGTCGCCGGGGGCCAGCGCCACCGTGCGGCACCTCCAAAGGCACCCGGTGAGGGCCTCAAAGGTGGTGGTGCTCTCCCGGAGGCCTGGGGGGAGGTGGGAGCGGATGGCAGCCACCTCCCGAGGCCCGAAGAAGAAGGAGCGGTGCGCCATGGAGTCGAGGGGCACCATGGAGCCATTGGTGTCGGGCACGTCGTCGTACTCACGGTGGGCAAAGGAGCTTTGCGGCGGCCAGTCTCCGTAGGGCGACGCCTCGAATAGCTCGCGCCCCCACACCGGTGGCACCGTTGACGCCGCCGCTCCACGTGCCAACTCTGCCACGGCAGCCAGTAGCTGTACCAGCCCTGGCGCATCCGCCATTGTGTGCTGCATCCGCACCCCAAACACAAATCCTCCGCACGCCAGTCTTGTCACCTACATGCAGCACACATTTAATAAACGGGTTTGCTATTGCTCGGTCAATCGACAACAATGCGAAAATGTGTGCTGAATTTGTGTACATCTACAGAATAAAGCAGGACTGGGTCACCACAAAAATTTGACGGTTAATTAATCATCAACTGACATAAGGCAATCCATAACCCATGCAAAAAGAAATGGACCCCAATAGCCAGCAAAAATCCGCTGTGAGAGGTAGCATTTGCGAACATTTTTGTCAGCAGTTTGTTCAGAGTCGTATGGCAATTTGTTCAGAGACGTATATCCGTTTTTGAAAAGAAGGAAATTTTGCAGTAAAAAAGGGCAGAAATTGCCATAGGCTACCACCTAAAAATGCCATCAAAATACGTTCGCTTGCCATCCTCCTTCCAAGGAACGTTTGCCGGTTCATATTTTTTTAAGAAAAACAAAATTATGACATGCTCCTTTTTCAAATTAGGAAATTCTGAGTGCCATCTGAGTACCTGGATAAACTCTTGGATAGCATATACTGAATTTTCTCTCAAGTATAAGTATATATAACATATACCCGCAAAAAAAAAGTATAAGTATATAACATAGAGTATAGTTCGTTTTCGAACGTGAGTATGGGATCCAACTGCTCACCTCTGCACTGTACGTACTTGTGGTATGGTATGTCCATGAAAAAGAAAGCTGTAACTGCTACCTGGAAGAGGAGGAGCGGGGTATCGAGGATGGTGGAGGAACCGGGCACGTCAAACATGAGCTCATCGAGGCCTGGAAATGGCGGCTGCGGGGCAGCTCCGAACTGGTCGAGGCGGACGTCGGCGTCGGCCTCGACGAAAAGCACGCCCTCGCCAGTGCAGTCGACGGCGAGCTTGCGGCCCTCGAGCTCCCTCAGCCGCCCGGCGAACGGGTAATACTGCACGAGCGCGGCAGAGATGGCGTTTCGGAGCACCAGCGCGGGGTCGTCGCCGGTGGCGACCTGGCGCCGGAAGAAGTAGATGACTGGGATGTGGAAACGCAGCCCGTCCTGATCGTCGATGTCGGAGAGCCGCTTCAGCTCCCGCGGCGTCGGCCGTGCAGGAGAAACCAGCACCGCCGGCTGCCTGCGCACCGTGAACTTCAACTCCGCTGCCGCTGAGCCCGCCATGTGTATGCCGGGACAATTTTTTCTTTTTCAGTTGGGGACAATGTACTTATACTGTTAAACAGTCGAGGAGAGTTGGGGACAATGTACTTATACTGTTAAACAGTCGAGGAGTACCTTGTGTGTGTGTGTTTTGAGAAGTGATTGTGTGTTGGCTTAACTGGCTACGGCTGCTAGGTATATATATATACACCCCGGAAGAGGTATTGATGCCATTGGTTAATAAATATACCAATCGGAGTTGTCTATATATCCGGTGACTAATTATTTTCTAAATCTCAGTCACTTATGTATTTTTTTTACAATGCACTTACTCGGTATGTGTATTCACCGTGATAATACTGTAACAGAAAAACAAAAGGAACATATCAGAAAGATTAAAAAAATACTGAAACGAAATCTTATCTGTAATTGATAGAATTTCCGGAGTATTTTACTTTGACAGAAATAGAAAAAGACAAGTAGCAAGATATATATATGCATTACAAAACTAAAACCTAACGCATGTCAGAACTAGTATAAAGAAGAACAATTGGTTGTCTAGCTTAAATGGTTAGCTTTGTTGTGGTGGAACCAGCCCACCGGGTTCAAATCGGACATGCTGCGGGTTCAAATCGGACATGAATCTGGATGCTCACATATTTACTAGATGAGCCATTTGCATTTCTGTCCCTAACTCGAATCACCTAATCAGATATACCCCTAATTCGAAAGCCTGCTCAAATTTGCCCCTCCGTCGTTAGTTGCACTTATAGAAATGCCCCTCTGTGTCGTTTCCGTCCAATCAAAGTTGTTTGACCGTTATCTGGCCGTTTCTTTGACAATTTTGCCGCTGTGTCCATGTGCCACTTAGTAGTGGGTCCCACTCTTAAAAAATAAAACGAAAAAACACTTTCTCTCACCCTCTTTGTCACCCACACTTACATGTGGGGCCGATATTGAAAAAAAAGAAAAAAGAACATGACTATTCAAACTAGTCCGACGGTTGCCGGCGGCGACCAAATCCCACGGCGGAGGCATGCTAGGAGGCCGCGAGGAGGCCAGCCGAGGGAAGAAGGCAATAGCCCTTGCTCAACCGCGTCCAGCGATGTGCTCTTCGGACCATATGGTTGCTGGAGCGAATGGCGACGACCATTCTCGCTGCGGCTCCGGGCGGCGCAAGTGCGGCAGCTACCATGCGAGGGGGAGGGAGACGGAAACCGTCTGTGTGCCATTAAGGAGCATGATGGCGACGCCGCTGGGGTTCGGGGAAGACTGGAGCAACGACTTCGACGATGGCGGACATGACAGAGCTCAGATCTCATGGGGAAGACGGCCCGAGGCCATGGAGCTTGCTATGGAGGACTCCCAGGTCTTCTTTGGTACATCATGATGTCATAGGAGCCACTGGGAGCGGCTCACGTGCTTGAACGGCGTCGAATCGAAGCCGGCGGTCCGAGCTCGGCGGTGGGGTAGATGTGTTGTGGTGCTCTGTCCTGGACGTCTCTGGTTAAAATCATAGGATGTTAGGATGAGGTCATGGCGTATGATACGTCTCCAACGTATCTATAATTTTTGATTGCTCCATGCTATATTATCTACTGTTTTGGACTATACTGGGCTTTATATTCCACTTATATATTATTTTCGGGACTAACCTATTAACCGGAGGCCCAGCCCAGAATTGTTGTTTTTTGCCTATTTCGGAGTTACGGAGAAACAAAATATCAAACGGAGTCCAAACGGAATAAAATCTTCGGGAACGTGATTTTCTCACCGAACGTGATCCAGTAGACTTGGACCCTACTCCAAGAAGTACCGGAGGCAGTCACGAGGGTGGGGGGGCGCGCCCCCTGCCTCGTGGGCCCCTCAGTGCTCCTCCGACGTACTCCTTCCTCCTATATATACCTACGTACCCCCAAACGATCAGAACAGGAGCCAAAAACCTAATTCCACCGCCGCAACTTTTTGTATCCACGAGATCCCATCTTGGGGCCTGTTTTGGAGCTCCGCCGGAGAGGGCCGTCATCACGGAGGGCTTCTACATCATCATAGCCCCTCCGATGAAGTGTGAGTAGTTTACCTCAGACCTTCGGGTCCATAGTTATTAGCTAGATGGCTTCTTCTCTCTTTTTGGATCTCAATACAATGTTCTCCCCCTCTCTTGTGGAGATCTATTCGATGTAATCTTCTTTTTGCGGTGTGTTTGTTGAGACCGATGAATTGTGGGTTTATGATCAAGTCTATGTATGAATAATATTTTAATCTTCTCTGAATTCTTTTACGTGTGATTGGTTATCTTTGCAAGTCTCTTCGAATTATCAGTTTGGTTTGGCCTACTAGATTGGTTTTTCTTGCCATGGGAGAAGTGCTTAGCTTTGGGTTTGATCTTGCGGTGTCCTTTCCCAGTGACAGAAGGGGAAGCAAGGCACATATTGTATCGTTGCCATCGAGGATAACAAGATGGGGTTTTTATCATATTGCATGAAACTATCCCTCTACATCATGTCATCTTGCTTAAGGCATTACTCTGTTTTTAACTTAACTAGTAGAGTGCCCGTGCGTTGCAACGGGCTCTTGAAATAGTTGCAAGAGTTACATGTTAAATTTCACATTTACAAACAATATTGTGACACTGCGTTATGTGACTTACCTTTAAAAGGAATTACTCACACATGTCGATTATGCCAATGTTGTGACAAATATGGAATCCATGCAGTAAACATGTGATGGTAACTGGACTTGTTAGTGGTTGCAACATGCCTACGATAAAGAAATATTTACTCAAAACAGATATTTTCAGGGATAATTTATTTGAAGGAAAATAAGATATTTGGATTCATATCAAATTACGGCATATATCTTAGGTAACTTTTTTCATCAACTCGGCATCTAAAACAGGACTTCTTATTAGAGTTATTCCTTTTAAAGGTAAGTCACATAACACCTAGAAATATATATTTTTCCTTCCTCGCACACACAATAAGACGTGTCATTGTATATAGAGGAAATAAACTAATATAACTACAAACAATAGCGTTCTATTTTGCACAACAATCAGTATAAATATATTATTATGAAATTGTGCTAACAGGGTCTTGGGGGTGGCTGCCGCCCATGCGTCGCCCCAATGGAATCTTGCGGGAGGCACCGCTCGCGCCTCCCTAGTGCAGCCTTGGACATGCAGCACAACCGCCCCATTTCCGCCACCACCTCGTGCCACCACATATCTTATTCCGTTAGCAACGATCGCGTCAAACATGTACCATTAGGATCCTCACGCACACCAGACGATATTGTTGATTTTATAACTTCTTCCTCCCCAACTATCTTCTCATCTTCGCCGTCCCAATCCAAACTCACCTCCTCGTCGATGACGCATTCAGCTCGCAACCTTCCACAAAGTTAAATTAAGAACAACACAAATAAACAAGCATCTAGTCGATCGATCTCATCTCACGATCCAAGTGGCCAAGCCCATGTACAATGCACATCAATAGCAATTCAAAACGCTCACTTGCTGACGGATAGTATAGAACAATATAGAGATATTTATATATAGTTAAAAGCAGGTGTGTTGCTATTACTCTTAAATCAATATAAAGTTACCTTGTATTTACTATCTTTTTCTCTCAAGCTTCTACAACAAAATTAATCAAGCAGTGGATTTTGGAAGAAAAAAATATGAGCACAAATTACAATCTTAATCCTGTCATACGTTTTCTGTTCTTTGAAGATGATCAACACTAATAGTGAATTTGGAACATAAGAAAAGTTGAGGAACATTAGGCACTCTCCAGATTCTTTGCTCATGGCCTACAGACAAAATAATAACAACGATTCAAATAGAGAGATCAAAGTTCAGAACTTCAGAACCCCAATGGATGGCATTTCCTCCAATTCTGATTGAATGTTTCTTAAAGGATGGTATAGTTTGGAACTATGGCCTGGATGAGAAAGCTTTCAAGGTAATCACTCATGGCCTACAGTACATGGCTTTTGTGAGTGCACTCTTTGCGGGCCTTTCTTTCTGTTTGTCCGTCACACCAAGAATGATACTCCCTCCATTCTAGAAAATAAGGTGTATTGATATCCTCCAAGTCAACCATTCGAATGTTTGACAAAGATTATGAAGTAAAATATCAACATCTGAAAAACCTAGTAGATAAAATATAAAACTACTTTTCATGACGGATCGAATGATATAAATTTGGTATAGCGGATATCGATATATTTTCTAAAAACTTGGTCAAACATGCACTCGTTTGACTTTTGAAAAAACAATTAGACTTTATATACAGGAACGGGGGGAGTATGATATTTATGACAGAAAATAGTTGTTCCATCTAAAAAAACTGAGCTTCTTGAATAGATGAAGAATTTATGACAGAAAAGGAGACAAGGACAAGACAAACTGGACTAAGCCTTGATTAGGAAGAAGGAAACCCCAAACAGAGTTGGCACGATCTGAAAAGGCTCTAGGTTGGCACAATCCTATTAACATATCGGGACCAACTTGCGATAATTCACCTATATGAATATATACGGCATAAAACAATAACTACATGGTTATCTTTCCAGGAAGTTCTGTACACAGCTTATAATAGAATAGCTCGGTTCATCTACACTGATTTTTGCTCAGATCGATGGTGGCACATGACAGAATGGTACACATAGCCTAAGCAAGAAGATTTAGAATAATCCAAAGTGGAAGGCAATACACCAACCACTAATCAACCAAGAATAGTCAAAAAATTCAGAGCGTGTGTCATACTCATACCAAATGGAGAAATATTGAAATGAGAAAATGTTTTTCTGTGAAGGAACAAAATTAAGAAATGGATAAAGTAAGAGGCTTGGTCCTTTGTGAAAAAGAACTGGGCAGTAAGTGCAAATCTAACCCTGGAATGAGGATTGATTATTCATATCTATCATCCCAACAAAGCATTCTCTCAACGCTTTCTCTCCAATGTAGCGTGCTAGCACTCTACAATGCAAAAAAAATCATGAATATATTAGTATGTGAATACGCTAAATAATATAACTCATGTATATGCATTAGATACTTGCCACATGAAGATACTGTTTTCTATGAGTATAATGACATGCATGGAAACATGAAACTGGTACGATACAATCATTTAGACCCCTCTCCCTCTCCATCGCTCCCTCCCTCCCTCTCTCTTGCGCGCGCACCATTGGTGATACAACATAAAGAGAAAAGAGAGAGTAGAACGCATGAGAGCTAGAGGATGTACATTTTATCTACATTTTTCATATATGCAGAGAAGTAACCATGGATGACAATGTTAATGTAGTAAGGAATCTCTTAGTATCTTAGTATGATCTAGGATATATGAAAACAAAAAACAATATTCAGATGGAAATTACCAAAATCTGGTACATGTTGCTAACAACAAATTGCATGATTGATAAACTACATCAATTGTCACAAGCTATCAGGCACTTCCAAATCATAATGAGTTTCACACTTAGTGTACATGAAGAGTCCAAGTAGTTAAGATACGATCTAGAAAAATAAAGATGTGCATTAACTTAAGTACTCTCAATCAAATTAAGCAATTGACTTCACAATTATGGGATTATAGAGAACCCTCCAATGATAAAGAACGTTTCGGGTTTAAAAATAAGCACGATCAGGACTAACCCGCCAAAACACATTTTAGAACCTCTCTTAGTATCTGAATATATTCATCATTCGACATCTCCTTGACAGTTTCCATATTTTCGTTTGACTCGAGGAAATTAATTAACTCAACAGTATATTGCAGCATGTACTTTGACAATCTTTAAAAACAGAAAAAAAATCATGAAAAGCCCACGATTAACGATATGCAGAAACAAATGATGTTGAAGCATGCTCAGGAAACTGTACCGTCAAAGCATCAGAACCTTTCTACTTTAGTGAGCTCTGAATAATATATCTAACAATGGTAATGTAATTGCTTAAAAGAATTACTCCCTCTGTTCACTTTTATAAGGCCTTGAAGACATTTCAGACAATGTGCAAAGTAGTTTATTTTGAGTTGTCTGACATGACTTATAAAAGTGAACGGAGGGAGTAGCTTTGTTAAAGCACCCAATATCCAACTTCGGCTTTCTTACGGAAGAACTGACCAAGTATTTTCTAGACAGCAATTCAAAAATATTATAGCACATAATAACAGGAAGCTTTGCCTACTTTTACAGATATTGAATTAGGAAAGGGTGAAGATGATGCACAAGTAAAGTCTAATATTCACACAATAAGAAGTTATGTATGCATGAGATATTGAGGGTTTGAGCAGAGATCTGAATTATACTGGAGCTTCCTCTTCCAGTTCCAACTATTACGAAACAAATATGTTAGACATCAGCTTGCTTGTTTCTTTGATTCTTCGGTGGAGAGAAATCAGAGAATAGGTCAACGCAAATGCTAGCCAAGGAGCAGACCTTAATCCCAGAGTGTGGCGCACGTGAGGGTGGGGGGGAGGTTACTGGGGATGAGCAGTCAGCCATGGAGGCAATAACAGGAAGGGTGGTCGTCGCCCGTGCATCGCCTAGACAGAGCTTGGGGGAGTCTCTCTTCCTCTCGTCTGCATCTCTTTCCTGATGAAATCACTTGCATAGCTTCCTTTTGGAACCTTCCAAAGCACAGAGTCATACCTTTAGCATAAATATGACCATATGTAAGAATATTTTACTCGCAAGAACATAATTAACTTTCCGATATTAACACCACCATGATACATTAGTATCTGGAATGTTTGAGGGAAAAAGAAGTGTGAAATGAATACCCCCAATTATAAGGGTCCTCTTGCTGAATAGCTACTACTGCTGCTTGTTGCATATCTGATCCTGGAGGGAATGCTGCTAGTTCACACTCATCTGCCAGAGTAAATGAAATTCCGTATAACCAAATAAGTCAATCTGAAGTAAATGAGACGAAAATGAAGAGGTGTAGTTTAAACCAAGTACTTACAAGTAGTTGTCACTCATTGCTATCCAGCAAAAAAATGATAGACATCTAGCAAAATCTCAAAAGTGCCTTACCACCTTTTATAAAGAGAAATATTTCCTTACTGAAAAATTTCCAGTTGCTCTTAATGTCGTCAACGCCAGCAAAATGAAAGCTTGGCAACAAATGTACATGAGTCAAACATTCCTGCTGAGGCCTGTACCACAGGTTCCAATATGCAATCAGTATGAGATACTGTTGAAAAAAGGCAATGCAATACATCTAGTAAATCAACTCTGAAGACCTAGTATGCAAATGCACGAAATCCTCCACGAGAGTCAATGTCCACTGTGCCATCATGGGCACCGTAATTGAAAAGCACAAAAAACAGACAGGTAAGTTCCAAAGATGAATATGCATAAACCCCGCCAGATTTTTAGTTGTGTAAATCAAGCAGCACGATTTACCTAAAATCACGAATGTGCAATTCGTAGATGGTTATGTCAGAGCAGGAATCAAGTTTTGGCTTCTCATCGGCCAATTCATCCCAGGAAGCTGGCTTCAATGTTTCATTGTTAATGTCAACCAACCAGGTCCGCGCTCCATTTACAGAAAGGCTGATCAAATAAACAACAAGCTAGGTTCTTCCTCTCCCTTTACTTTTTTCTTCTGCGGAAAGTTCCTCTCCCTGAACTACATAACTGAAATGCGCACAACCACATACCCTCTAGCATAAAGGTCACCAGCTAAACATTTCAGAATTTGTGCCTTAGTTGGATGATACACGTCAACTTCATATAAATAGTATCGGTTTTCCCACTCTCTTGGTCAAGTAACACTCCAAACACCATTTGACTCCTTGAGCTGCACCGTCTCTAGAGCAGGGCCGGCGGACCATCTAAGAACCACACACTCACATCCTGCAAGATATATTGGGCACATTTTACATATAAGCAGGAATAGTACAGAACCGGAGGCGACACTTGAGATGGTAAAATGCGTCGTCTTTAGAAGACAAACCTGTGTTGTAGGAGCCCAAAGGTGCAGGCTCACAGAGTCCTCGCTGAAAACCACACCGAGCGGTCCTCTGTATGCAAACATGTCATCCTGCACGCCGGGTAATTGCAGTCCAGTAACATCTACGTGTTTCCCGTCAGCTGCACACAAGCAGTATGTAAGGATCTTGCTCTGTCTCAGAACTTGTCTGAAGAATTTGACACTCTTCTTTGAATCTGCATGTAAGGGTGCAAACAATCGAGAATTACCACCGAAAGAAGCGACGACCAGTTGGCATTTCACAAGGCTGGCGACGTCGACAGAGCTCGGAACTCTGAACGCTCTGTAACTGCTGATGAAAGGGAACTTCTCGGTCACCTAAAACATGTTGCGAATGGCACTCTAGGTTCAACAAACTGAAAAAAATACATCACTAAAGTGGGGAGCCAGCCACGGCCAACAAGAACTCAAACTCCTATCCGATTTCGACTTCGTGCTCTTGACTTTACACACCGCAACCTCGAGCAACCATCAACATCCATCCCCGCATCCACCCCTACCTCCTGCTGCCGCCTACATTGTTCTTGCTCGTCGGGGAAGGGCCACAATCTCCTCTACGATGGCCACAGACAGATCCAAGGGGAGGACACAATCTTCCAGGGGCACTCAACCAAGCACGTCACCCTCCACATTCATCCTATCCCAACCCTAACAGCATCAAGACCCTCCATTGGTCCATAAATCAGGCTCGTAGCGTCCAGGTTCATTGCGACGAGTCTGTAGTCAACGTCTTGACTTTGGCTATCCCCACGGCAGCACCATCGGATCTTGCTTGATTTTACCTTCACTTTGTCTCTCCCCAAGGAAACACCACCACCCAGCCAATCACCACCACCGCTTGTCCAGATAGAATCATGAACAATCCCCATGGCAGTGCTGTAGGATCACCTTGGCGACCTCGACAGCAACCGCCTAGTCTAAAATCTAAGCGAGCCAATCTCTATAGAAACAAGTAGAAGCAAGGCGCATGGCTCAGATATGTTCATTTTTTGACGCACGAGCCTCTAGGAGAAGCGGCGTGCTTGCCCTGCCGCCCACCAGCTCCTGGTCTATAGCTCACCTAGCTAAATACTATGCTTTGCCACCGGGCCAGTTTTTTTGCACATTTATAATACAGTTGAGTGGGTTAAAACTATTGCAAAACAACACACACTTTTATAATCTCTAAATACATATTTAGTTCGGTCCATATGTATATCTGAAGTAACTTATCAACGTCTCCTCGTGCATGGGATCCAAATACTGTATGTCCAAAATCACGAACAAATTGACATGTTCGCTAGAATTCCACGACGGCATGCAAAATCACAAATAAGTATTGTCTTGTTGTATAAAGAGAATTTTCTTTGCGAAAAAACTGATATAGCTTGACATGTGGAACCTGGACTTACCCTCGTTGACACCACTAATATGTTAAATAGCTTCAAAATAATCAAACACATACTTGTCTTCGTATTTCCAGCCTCTCCACACAAGCAACATTTCCCAACAAGTTCCTAAAGGAGCTCATGGTCTGTCCATTTTAGTGAAACTGAACCTCAACAAATGGGGCAAATATAAAGACACCAAGTTTCAAGTAATTCATTGCAGTTTCAGTTCTCAGTTTAGGTGCAGCTCACACAACAACCTGCAATTATATACCTATTACAGAATTATTTTGAAGGCATGTTAATACTTAGAATAAAAAATAACCCCATAGGAGGGTAACTAATTTATACCAATAAGCATGCTAGCTCTCTCATGACCATAATGCTGCCATAACCCCACTGCAGCACGCCTTGCCCGCCATGGGCTGCCGCACACCCCTGAGCGCGTCCTATACTTCAGTATTCTTATTCGTAGTGTAGATGGTTAACAATTAAGGAAAAAACTAAAGAGGACCCCATGTGCACCTCTGATATCTATACTGACTCCACTCTGGTACATCACGAGTCGAAGCACATTGAACGAAGGGGTGTGGAGAAGAGGCGTCGAACGGGAGGCGAGAAGGGTGGTGGACCACCGAGCAAGGGCGCTCAACGGCTCTGTCCTTGCCCAATGGTGGCCGCTCCTCGCAAGGGCATAAGGGAGTCATGAAACAACAGAGGGTTCAGCTCCTTTGCAGTTCGATTCTTACTGTATAGGTGTTGTAGCTGTTAAAAAAATTGAGACATGGTTATCTCAAGAAACTGGAAGGACTAAGTGTAACAAGCATGTTCATATATTGAACTTGTATGAGCAATGAGAAAGGAAGGCTGAATATAGAGCTTGGAAGGTTGGTAATCTGCTTCCTACATAATAACAGGAAGGATAATCAGAAGAGGCTAAGGCAAGAGAGATGTACCTGGTTCTTGGAGACTCGGAACAGTAATGTGCCATTCAAATAGACCAGATGTTGTTGAAAGAGCAACACTCCATGATGGAGATGGACCACCCGCCATGGAGGAGAAATACTCAAGATGCACCTGGTTTTCAGACTTGGACTCATTTGCTAGATCTCTTAATCTTAGCCAAATTTAAAAGTATTTCAGAATGCAGTTAATTGTTTAAAGCAAAAGGCAACCTCATTCAAAGCAAATAGAGTATTTTAAAAAATATGCTATGTTTCAGAGATCATGCAGCAGCTACGTCTTGTTTTCTTTCAGAATATACGTACTGCGAATAGCTTGCATCTGAGTCAAGTGCGCACATAAAAATATGCACAATACATGGAATTTTCAAACCTATAAACTACTTCATTTTAGTAGTTGTCTCACAAAGAATTAAATATTAAATTCATTTGTGGGGAAAAATTAACATCATATATGAAGAACAGTACTGTATGCGTCTTCATCGGTCCTGTTTGGCCCTGCTTCTTGAATTATTGTGTGGGTTACAAAATATTGTAGTATACTTTGTACTCTCTTCATTGCATGAAAGAAAATAAAAGACTAATCTCGCACATATTTTTTCCAAATTAAAATTGCTATGACAGTATCATCAATTGCTAGTACTGTTAACTGTATCCATGCCACTGTTGTTGCCTGGATGCTGCAAATAATTCATCTCCATCTATATTCAGAACCATTACATTTTTCACTTAGGAAACATGCATGCAACAATGTATTTCACGCACAAATCCAAAGCCCATTACCAGTTGGACTACATTTTGCTCATTACCAACAAACTGAAGAGAGTATATTTTGGCCGCAATACCACAATTCCAATAATCATCCTTTGGTAAGAAAATTAATACATCAATTTTGATCCTAAAAAAAGCTAGTGAACATTACCCTACCAACTTATCTATCTCTAGATGTCAATTTGGATATTCCATGCTCACCAAAGAAGAAGAAAAATGGAGATGTTTTATACTGCATATCACTATGCTCATGTAGAGTTGGAGATAACAGCTTCAACAAGTACAGAGATGTTAAACTAAGAATTCGAAAACAGAAGGCTAAAACTACTTGTTCCTCCGATCCTAGAAGTATATATATCTGATGAATTTGACTACATTTTGTTAAAATAAAAAAATAAAATATTCCACCATGTTACCACGATATTATCGAGACAAGCCAGAATGACATTTAGCACAGCAAGCTGAATCTTCTCAGCATTCTTCTCATGAACCAAAGTGAGTACATATCACACTGAAGCAAGCTGAATGACTATAAAGCAAAATATACAATCATCTTATTTTACGATTTAGTACATACACACTGAAGCAGCACCAAAGTGAGTAAAAGCAACAAAGTTTAATCACAATCCATTAGGAAAATATACGTATTATAAATAGGATTTCATCACAACAAAGTGCACGTTTAGCAAGTATTGTAATTTGGGGAGCCATTATCATAGCTCATCAACACAAGAAATGATTATTTGCACAACAGAACTAACAAACATCCCATATGTATACATACATAAGTAGAAACAAGAACAAGATAGCCCCATTGGTTTATTTTCTGAAGGTATGTGCATTGATAAAAATAATCAAACCCTGATCATGCTACAAATGTTTACATTCCATGCAGAGTGATCAAATAGATAATTTATGAAAACATGACAAGATTTGTTAAATTTAGCATGAACAGATCCTTCAACACAGAGTAGCATATAATCCAATCACCAAAGAGAGAGAGAAAAAGACAGAGCTGAGTAGCCCTTAATGAATGAGCTATACCTGCATCACCAGAAAAGGGGAAACCGTTAAATGAGTTCACTTGTTTACCTAGGTTTGAATTCCAAGACCTCGGCTAGCTTGTTCATGAAGGTGTACTTCCATTATCATTTGACTTAAATATAGGGAGGCATGCTGCAAGCCATCATAATTTAAATCACAATAATTGCAGTAGATCCAGCCAACAGCTTGAGGATGCCAAAGAATATGAATGTACTAACTACCAGAACCATTATTCGAATCCCTCTAAAACAATGGTCAAAATCCATGAGAAGAGGAAAACGTAACCCTTCCACAAGATCAGCCACTCCAGCACCGAACATGTGGAAGATGTGATCGTGCAGAAGCCCAGCATAGACGACCATGGCACCCACCCTCATCTAATCACAGAACCAAAGACCAAACCGAACAAGGTTCAGTGACTAATCCAGAAATTATTGAACAAGGGAAAGTGATAATCTTGCATGGGGTTTCACCCGGCCAAGTGAATTGATAACAAGTCGTAAGAGTATAAACCACGGCATGGTATATCTCACCAATTATCAAACCTGAATTGCGTTGGTGTAGGAGAGCCACATGATGCCGATGATTGTGATGTACTTGATCGTTCCCATCATCCTCTCCCGTCTCCACTTCTACTATTTCCAACGTGCTCTCCTTGCCATCAATTCATCCCAAAAACTGAACCAACCATCCATGAGTTAGGTTCTCCACGATGTTCTCTCGAGAAATTGCAGAGCAGAGCCAGATGGCTTAATGCAAGAGACTACCCTAACTTGGATTAAATTAGGGTGATCAAGGATATGACAAACAACCAGCAGTCTGCCGCAAGAGGAGCCATGTGGAGGCCTTGACCACACAGTCAGCAGGGCGCCTACCTCGTAGGCTCCTAGCTCGCTGTCGTCAATGCCACAGTAGTTGACGGAGACGCACGGCAGGGAATGAGGTGGTCGTGGCCGCCGACGGCGAGTTGCTTGACGAGCTCCGGCACTCACCGTTGCAAGGACTGCTGCTGCTGCTGCGCCGACATTGAGGCTCTACGGTGGCTCCTCCAACCGGATTTGGCCAAAGTGACCATCGGAGTTGCAAGGCTTGGCCCTCTCTTCGTCAGATCGCGTCAGGGAGGGGAAGTCATGGCCTTGGACGAAGGAAGGAGGGAGAGGAGGGCGGCCTTAGGCCATGAAGGAGTGGTCGGCGTCACAAGGCCGCGGAGAAAGGGTCAGGTGTTCCTTGCGAAGGGGAGGACGACTGCGTGAGGCCGCGGAGGAGTGGCCGGCGTCTGATGTGATGGCGACGGTGAGGCGCCGAGGGGTCGCCGGCGACGGCGGGGCGCCAAGGAGATCAGATCGAAGGAGAGGGGCGGCGGGAGGACGCTGAGGAGGGGCAGTCGTCGGCTTGATCTGATCTAGGGCGTGCATCAATAGGCGCTGGAGGGCAGGAGGCCTCGCTCGTACGCACGCACGATCTTGTCGCGGGTTTTTTTCGCTGGTTAATTTTCGCCGGTTTGTGCTCGGTGGTTTATTTTCGATCGTCTCAGTTAATTACGATGGGAGGTTGGGCATGTGTGGGACTCGATCACGGGGTTTTTCTTGGTTTTTCGCGGCTGAGAGGGAGGTGGGAGGAAGTACCAAAGAAGTACCAAAAAAGACCGGGTGAGGTAGGACGAAAATAAAACCCGGAACGCGACCTACCAACTGAGATATTAGGAGTTTAGATACTCTAGATGCATGCTGGATAGCGGTCGATGAGTGGAGTAATAGTAGTAGATGCAGGCAGGAGTCGGTCTACTTGTCTTGGACGTGATGCCTATATACATGATCATACCTTAGATATTCTCATAACTATGCTCAATTCTGTCAATTGCTCAACAGTAATTTGTTCACCCACTGTAGAATACTTATGCTCTTGAGAGAAGCCACTAGTGAAACCTATGGCCCCTGGGATTATTATCATCATATGAATCCCCATCACTTTAATCTTGCTTTGCTTTTTACTTTGCCTTTTACTTTTCTCTTTGCATCTCTATACCAAAAATACCAAAAATATTATCTATCATCTCTATCAGATCTCACTCTCGTAAGTGACCGTGAAGGGAATGACAACCCCTAATCGCGCTGGTTGCGAGTAGCTATCATTTTGTGCAGGTACGAGGGACTTGAGCGTGGCCTCCTACTGGATTGATACCTTGGTTCTCAAAAACTGAGGGAAATACTTACGCTACTTTGCTGCATCATCCTCTCCTCTTCAGAGAAAACCAACACAGTGCTCAAGAGGTAGCAGCGTATGAGATTCCTGGCGAGGTGGCGGCGCTTCGGGTTGGCATTGGCCATGTACTTGATAGACGCCGGCAACGGGGCGCTCTCTGGAGTGCTTGCGTGACAGGGCTAGAGGGCGGGACAGGAACGAAGGCAAGGGGCAGAGAGAGAACAAGAGAGAGAGGGTTGCAGCGTCAGGGGAGGCCAACAGCCAAGGCGGCACCCGTTCGGCACTCTCGCCGGAGTTGAGAGGTAGCGGCCGCCGGGCCGGCGTTCGGCAGGGAGAGAGAAACAAAAAGAGGGGAGGTGAGAGAGAGTTTTGTTTTTCTCTATGGATGAGGGGCCCCACATGTAAGTGTGTGAGAGAGAGGGGGTGAGAGAAAGGGTTTTTCCATTTTATTTTTTGACAGTGGGTCCCACTAGTAAGTGACACATGGAGGGAGGGGTAGAAATGTCTAGAAAACGTCCCGTTCATGGTCAAAGGCCTTTGACCGGACGGTAACGGCACAGAAGGGTATTTCTATAAGTGCACATAACGGCGGAGGGGCATTTTTGAGCAGGCTTTCGAATTAGGGGCAAATGTGAGTAGTGGGTTCGAGTTAGGGAGACAAATGTAAAAGACCCTTACTAGATTTAGTTCAGACTCTCCCGCGCTATTCTTCAGTGGTATGAGCGCATATTTACCGTACGGCGCCACCACCCCTAGTTGATTACTTTAAACCCGTGCCGTTCTATCTATGGAATGATGAACAGTGAGGCTAGAATCATGAACTAGAACCAAAAAAGTCACCTTCGAAAGGGATCTGGAGGGGGAATCGGCAGAAGTGCACCGCCACGCCATCACCCCGATCAAGGACACTACAACATCGATCATCATCATCATCATCCACATCCTCAACAACAATTCCTTCATCCATCCCTTCATAATACCAAACTCTAGTGTGTAGATTCATATGTGTGTTACATTGATCATTGATCTGTTATTACCATGCACACCTTGATGGCGTTTGTTGTCCTCTATGTACGAGTAAACCGCCTAGTTCTCGGGGATACGGAAGAACCCTAGTATGTTGCTAAGATGAGCGCCAACAAGATACATTATATTCCCTTTATATGTTGTGTTAATTATTCTTCATGATGTTTAGTGAAGTCGACCTCACAACATTTGTTCTATTGATTTGAAGGATTTTACTATTCGAGGGAAACGGAGAGAAGGAGGGTATGCGGTGACAGAATGTACCACCCTCCTTTGTGGAACTTAGATATAGAGGTGAATGATGGAGACCACCTATAATCATTATTGTCTCTATGCGGGAGGGGAGGGATAGTGATGGCGTGTGTGATATAGAGCTGCGGTTGTATGCACCTTTTTGTACTTGGCTGCTTCCACACATAATAACATATAAAGTGGCTCGATTATCTAAACCTATTGTGCATTTGCATAATTTAATAACATAAGTAATAGTGGTGAATCCGGACTCGCTTAGAACACCTGAGCCTTACTACAGAAATTCATTGCTTTCATTACTCTCTTGCTCTTTTCTTTAATTCACGCACACTTTAATTCTCGTCACCACACTCTTGCAATAATTCCACTTCCGTGTTGCTTTTCCTTTAAATTGCAAGTAACATGTAGGCACATTTTGATAAACCTCTAGAAGATCTATAACCATTTCCTAACTCTCTGTGGGATCAATACTCATACTTTGAAAAGGCTACAATTCAACTTTGTGCACTCGTAAAGCATCACTTGCGTAGATCTTCACAACGAGGCAATGTCTAGGCCTTAATAAAATTAAGTCCCGCACACCTCGAATGCTCTCAAGTAATATCTAACTGTCTAGGAGGTGCACAAACTCCAAGAGTGACATGAGAGCAATGCCAACTATATAAATTCCCCAGCAAGATCTAGAAAAGAAAGCTCAAGAGCCCAAGGACCTCTCTTCTCAAAAAGATTAGAGGGTAGCTATGGACTAACAGAGGTGGAGCACGAAGCAAAGGGGATCTCTCAAACATGGGGCTTGGGGTTCATCCTTCTTAAACTGCTCACACACTCAAAGGGTACATTTTTTTAGAAAAGGAGGATGACCCCCGGCCTCTGCATCTAGGCGATGCATACGACCACTTTATTAATTGTTCTCACAAGACCTTATGTCGGTGTCAAGGCCGGCGGATGGTAACAGGAGAAAAGGGACACGATGTTTTTACCCAGGTTCGGGCCCTCTCAATGGAGATAAAACCCTACTCCTGCTTGATTAATATTGATGATATGGGTAGTACAAGAGTAGATCTACCACGAGATCAAGGAGGCTAAACCCTAGAAGCTAGCCTATGGTATGATTGTTGTATGATGGAGTTGTCCTACGGACTAGAACCCTCCGGTTTATATAGACAACGGATAGGGTTAGGGTTACACAGAGTCGGTTACAATGGTAGGAGATCTTGAATATCCGCATCGCCAAGCTTGCCTTCCACGCCAAGGAAAGTTCCTTCCGGACACGGGACGAAGTCTTCAATCTTGTATCTTCATAGTCCTGGAGTCCGGCTGAAGGTATAGTCCGACTACCCGAACACCCCCTAATCCAGGACTCCCTCAGTAGCCCCCGAACCAGGCTTCAATGACGACGAGTCCGACGCGCAGATTGTCTTCGGCATTGCAAGGCGGGTTCTTCTCCAAATTCTGTGTACCTGTAGGAATAATGTCCGATTTTTTATAATGCTGCGCTCCTCGGCTTCCACGCCCAATAATGGATGTCTTCCACATGTTAAACGAATGCGAAAAGCCAGGGTGTTTTTACATCCACACCCCTAGCCGCATAAACGAGCCGCCTATTTAACGGGATGGGGATTCAGATCCAAACCATATATTCCCCCCTTCCGCGAGCTATCATCAGAGCGCCTCCAGCAAAGGTCCATTCCAACATGGCCAGTCGTCGCAGCTCCTCCCCTCGCCCTTCCGGCCCTGAACCCGGAGACTGGGAGAGTTGTTCCATCCCGCGCAACGAGTTAGTGTCGCTTCAGACTAAGGGATTTCTCCCTCAGGCTTACATGGTCCCGGTCCGAGCCGGACTCGCCACCTACAATGGCGAAAGCAAGCGGAGAGCACCCCCAATCCTTCCAAAGGAGAGCGGGTGTGCCTCGTCCCTTATCTAATAAGGGGACTGGGATTTCCAATTCATCCATTTTCCGCGGGCTTCTAGAGTTCTACGGCCTCCAGCTGCACAATCTCACTCCCGCCTCCATATTGCATATCGCGGGCTTCGTCACCCTTTGCGAGCTATTTTTGGGTGTTGAGGCTCATTTCGTGCTGTGGAAGAGGATATTCTGCCTGGTGCCCCGTTCTCAAGAGGGGTCCATATATCAAGTGGGCGGAGCCGAAGTATGGCGCATCGCCGGGACCGGATACTTATCCGGAACCCCAAAGAAGGTGTCCGAGGACTGGCCTTCATAATGGTTTTATATAGATGATGTCCCGCTGCCGGACCCTATCCGGGTCGGTCTCCTCGAGTTCAACAGTGCTCCATTAAAGAAACGCTTCAGCTGGCGCCCGTGGAGCTCTCACAGAGAAAGCGACAGAGACGTCCTTTACGTGATGGGCCGGATAAGGCTATTGGCTCATTCCGGACTAACCATGATTGGAGTCATGGCCGCATGCATTATGCGTGGAGTGCAGCTGCTTCAATATAGAGGCCACCCCATGTGGGATTTTAACGGGGAGGATGACGCCACCCGTTACGGTCGTAAGGGGCCAGCCTCAGCTGCCGCTCTAGTAAAGATCCTGTCCTCTTTGTACAAGGGGGAAAAGGAGGAATTCCTCCGCGCCAACCCGCGGGGCGGATTTACTATGTACGACCCTCCTAGTTGGGTAAGTGAACAGTTGTGCTCGCCCGTTCATTTTATACTCCCATGATTAGATATGTAGTCTAACGACTTCAATGCAGGAACTGCGACAGGAGGTAAAGGATATAAACAGCCGTCCTCCACAGCCCGAGGACCCAGAACGGTCCCTCGATCCGGACTCCGAAGAGGATCCGGATATCTCGGTGGAGCTTATCGACGGGGTGTTCCATCAATTAAGCAAGGACGATACCTTGGTAGCCATTACGGCTGATTACCCAGGGTTAATCCCGGCCTCCCAGGTGACAGAAACCGGAGTCTCATTCCCTTGAGAGAGGTTCCATCCTCATGTATTCCGATTTTTCTGACGACAACCGTGTTTTGCAGGGGAGATTTCCAAGGCGGGAGGCCGAACCTGTGGCGGCTAACCAACGAGGGGTCGTAGGGCCCTGTGGGGCAAAAAGGAATGTGGTCCGGACTGAGATGTCGGCGCAAAGGTATAGCGCACCCTCTGCTTCCCTGGTGTTATTCTTTCAGGGCATATTAACGTTCGTGCTATCTTCGGGACAAAGAGATCTCGCCGGACTATGTCCGGAGAGGTTGCCAATCGCGCCTCTACCAGCCAGGCTCCAACGTCTGGCCAGGAGGTGGAGGCGAGCACAAGGCATGCACCGGACGCTCCTCCGACAGAGGATGCGGATAGGCTGTCTGCCACAAATTCTGAGGTGGAGAGTGCCATGAACCACAGGCGTCGCCGGACAGTTCTACGCGATGCTTGTTTCTCCCAAGAGGCTTTAGATGCCTTTAATTCGGGAGAGGCCAGAGCCACGGAGTAGTATGTAAAAGACATACGGGTAAGAAAATTTTGGCAATATATATATACCAGTAGCCCCCGAGACTTGAAACAGTTAGAGTAACTGATTTAAGGATCCTTTGTTTATGCAGGTTCTTACAGAGAAGAATATCGTACTGTCCCAGGAGCTGAAAGAGTGCAAAGCCCAACTGGAGGCCGCACTAGCCGCAGCAGGGGAGCCGAAAGAAACCCCTTCTGGTAAGATATTCTTCGAAAGATTAGTATTGTGCGGCATGGGTGCAGATCTGACAAATCGCATTGCAGACGGTGCCGGACTAGATCCGAAGAGGCAACAACTCTTACGCCGGCTAAAGGCCGGTGAGAGTGTGCTGACAAAGGTGAGGCAAGAGAAGAATGATCTTCAGGATGCCAACACCAAACTGGACGTTGAACTAAAAGATGTTCGTGGCCAGCTGTTGAACTCCACTAAGGAGAATCAGCGGCTTCGACGCGGCATATTTAGTAAGTGCTTAAGCGAACTTTGAAAAAAGAGTTCGGCGAGGAAGTCGACTAACAGAGTAATGTCTGTAGGTATGCTCACAGGTCGTCCTGCCGAGGAGATGCCCGGTTCAACGGGTGACCTTCTTCCCGAGCTCTTGCAACTGCACGAGCGAGTTCGGCGGGCGATGCGAGGCATTGCCCAAGCCTTATGGCCTTCCCACTCCGTGCTCGAGGGTGTTGGAGAGCTTGCGGAGAAGCTGAAGGGAGCTCGGCGGCGCTTCCGGTTGTGGAAGATATCGGCCTGCCGACAAGGCGCTAGGGAGGCCTGGGTCATGGTGAAGACCCGGTTTACGAAGTCTGACCCAAACCACATGGCCGAGGTCGGACCTGTGGGGCCTGACGGGAAGGAGATCCCTGTAAGCCTAGTGTACGGCCAAGTAGAGTTGGCCGCAAAGTATTCCCAGCAGGACTGTAAATTAGACAGCCTGTTAGATGGTATAGTAGAGGAATACAATCAGTCAGAGTGACTGTGTAATTGACATGTGTAATACCTTCTAGCCGGATTGTAGATCGTTTGTCATTGCCGACCTTTTCGCTTCTACCTCGTGTTGGGGAACGTTGCAGAAAATTAAAATTTTCCTACGGTTTCACCAAGATCCATCTATGAGTTCATCTAGCAACGAGTATTCAGATTAGATAGCATCTACATACCACTTTGTAGATCGCAACGGAAGCGTTCAAGTGAACGTGGATGAGGTAGTCATACTCGCCGTGATCCAATTCACCGATGATCTAGTGCCGAACGGACAGCACCTCCGCGTTCAACACACGTACGGAAAGCGTGACGTCTCCTCCTTCTTGATCCAGCAAGGCAAAGGAGAGGTTGGGGAAGAAGGCTCCAGCAGCAGCACGACGGCGTGGTGATGGTGGAACTGCAGTACTCCGGCAGGGCTTCGCCGTGCACTTGCGGAGGAGGAGGAGGTGTTGGAGAGGGAGAGGGAGGCGCCAGGGCATAGGGTGCGCAGCCCCCCTCCCCTGCCCCCCTTTATATAGGCCTCTTGGGGGGGGGCGCCGGCCCTGGGAGATCTGATCTCCCAAGGGGGCGGCGGCCAGGGAGGTTTCCCTCCCACCAAGCCATCTAGGAGGTGCCTTCCACCACTAGGACTCCTCCTAGATGGAACCCTAGGCGCATGGGCCCTTTGGGGCTGGTTCCCCTTGGCCCAAGCAGGCCAAGGCGCACCCCCTAAGGCCCATGTGGCCCACCAAGGCAGGTGGCCCCACCTGGTGGACCCCCGGGACCCCTCCGGTGGTCCCGGTACAATACCGATAACCCCGAAACTTGTCCCGGTGGCCGAAACAGCACTTCCTATATATAATTCTTTACCTCCGAACCATTACGGAACTCCTCGTGAAGTCCGGGATCTCATCCGGGACTCCGAACAACATTCGGGTTACTGCACATACATATCTTCACAACCCTAGCGTCACCGAACCTTAAGTGTGTAGACCCTACGGGTTCGGGAGACATGCAGACATGACCGAGACGGTTCTCGGGCAATAACCAGCAGCGGGATCTGGATACCCATGTTGGCTCCCACATGCTCCACGATGATCTCATCGGATGAACCACGATGTCAAGGATTCAATTAATCCCGTATACGATTCCCTTTGTCAATCGGTATTTTACTTGCCCGAGATTCGATCGTCGGTATCACAATACCTCGTTCAATCTCGTTATCGGCAAGTCACTTTTCTCGTACCGTAATGCATGATCCCGTGATCAAACACTTTGATCACCTTGATCTCATTATGATGATGCATTATCGAGAGGGCCCGGTGATACCTCTCCGTCAAGCAGAGTGACAAATCCCAGTCTCGATCCATGTCAACCCAACAGACACTTTCAGAGATACCCGTAGTATACCTTTATAGTCACCCAGTTACGTTGTGACGTTTGGCACACCCAAAGCACTCCTACGGTATCCGGGAGTTACACGATCTCATGGTCTAAGGAAAGGATACTTGACATTGGAAAACTCTAGCAAACGAACTATGCGATCTTATGCTATGTTTAGGATTGGGTCTTGTCCATCACATCATTCTCCTAATGATGTGATCCCGTTATCGATGACATCCAATGTCCATAGTCAGGAAACCATGACTATCTGTCGATCACCAAGCTAGTCAACTAGAGGCTCACTAGGGACATATTGTTGTCTGTTATTCACACATGTATTACGATTTCCGGATAACACAATTATAGCACGAATAAAGACAATTATCATGAATAAGGAAATATAATAATAATGCTTTTATTATTGCCTCTAGGGCATATTTCCAACAGTCTCCCACTTGCACTAGAGTCAATAATCTAGTTACATTGTGATGAATCGAACACCCATAGAGTTCTGGTGCTGATCATGTTTTGCCTTAGGGAGAGGTTTAGTCAATGGATCTGCGACATTCAGATCCGTGTGCACTTTACAAATCTCAATGTCTCCATTTTGAACATTTTCACGAATGGAGTTGAAGCGATGCTTGATGTGCCTGGTCTTCTTGTGAAACCTGGGCTCCTTTGCAAGTGCAATAGCTCCAGTGTTGTCACAGAAGAGCTTGATTGGCCCCGACGCATTGGGTATGACTCCGAGGTCGGTGATGAACTCCTTCACCCAAATTGCTTCATGTGCTGCCTCCGAGGCTGCCATGTACTCCGCTTCACATGTAGATCCCGCCATGACGCTTTGCTTGCAACTGCACCAGCTTACTGCCCCACCATTCAAAATATACACGTATCCGGTTTGTGACTTAGAGTCATCCAGATCTGTGTCGAAGCTAGCGTCGACGTAACCTTTTACGACGAGCTCTTCGTCACCTCCATAAACGAGAAACATCTCCTTGGTCCTTTTCAGGTACTTCAGGATATTCTTGACCGCTGTCCAGTGTTCCTTGCCGGGATTACTTTGGTACCTTCCTACCAAACTTACGGCAAGGTTTACATCAGGTCTGGTACACAGCATGGCATACATAATAGAACCTATGGCTGAGGCATAGGGGATGACACTCATCTCTTCTATATCTTCTGTCGTGGTCGGACATTGAGCTGAGCTCAATTTCACACCTTGTAACACAGGTAAGAACCCTTTCTTAGATTGATCCATATTGAATTTCTTCAATATCTTATCAAGGTATGTGCTTTGTGAAAGACCTATGAGGCGTCTCGATCTATCTCTATAGATCTTGATGCCTAATATATAAGCAGCTTCTCCAAGGTCCTTCATTGAAAAACTTTTATTCAAGTAGGCCTTAATGTTGTCCAAGAGTTCTATATCATTTCCCATCAAAAGTATGTCATCTACATATAGTATGAGAAATGCTACAGAGCTCCCACTCACTTTCTTGTAAACACAGGCTTCTCCATAAGTCTGTGTAAACCCAAACGCTTTGATCATCTCATCAAAGCGAATGTTCCAACTCCGAGATGCTTGCACCAGCCCATAAATCGAGCGTTGGAGCTTGCATACCTTGTCAGCATTCTTAGGATCAACAAAACCTTCCGGCTGCATCATATACAATTCTTCCTTAAGGAAACCATTAAGGAATGCCGTTTTGACGTCCATTTGCCATATCTCATAATCACAGTATGCGGCAATTGCTAACATGATTCGGACGGACTTCAGCTTCGCTACCGGTGAGAAAGTCTCATCGTAGTCAACCCCTTGAACTTGTCGATAACCCTTAGCGACAAGCCGAGCTTTATAGATGGTCACATTACCATCCGCGTCTGTCTTCTTCTTAAAGATCCATTTATTTTCTATGGCTCGCCGTTCAACGGGCAAGTCAGTCAAAGTCCATACTTCGTTTTCATACATGGATCCTATCTCGGATTTCATGGCTTCCAGCCATTTGTCGGAATCCGGGCCCGCCATTGCTTCCTCATAGTTCGAAGGTTCACCGTTGTCTAACAACATGATTTCCAAGACAGGGTTGCCGTACCACTCTGGTGCGGAACGTGTCCTTGTGGACCTTCGAATTTCAGTAGGAGCTTGATTAGAAGTATCTTGATCATCATCATTAGTTTCCTCTCTAGTCGGTGCAGGCACCTCAGAAACGTTTTCTTGAGTTTCGCCATTTTCCGGTTCAAGAGGTAACACTTCATCAAGTTCTACTTTCCTCCCACTTACTTCTTTCGAGAGAAACTCTTTCTCCAGAAAGGATCCATTCTTGGCAACAAAGATCTTGCCTTCGGATCTGAGGTAGAAGGTATACCCAACAGTTTCTTTAGGGTATCCTATGAAGACGCATTTTTCCGACTTGGGTTCGAGCTTCTCAGGTTGAAGTTTCTTGACATAAGCATCGCATCCCCAAACTTTTAGAAACGGCAGCTTAGGTTTCTTCCCAAACCATAATTCATACGGTGTCGTCTCAACGGATTTCGACGGAGCCCTATTTAAAGTGAATGCGGCAGTCTCTAAAGCATAGCCCCAAAAAGATAGCGGTAAGTCGGTAAGAGACATCATAGATCGCACCATATCTAATAGAGTGCGATTACGACGTTCGGACACACCATTACGCTGAGGTGTTCCAGGCGGCGTGAGTTGTGAAACTATTCCACATTTTCTCAAGTGTGTGCCAAATTCGTGACTCAAGTATTCTCCTCCACGATCTGATCGTAGAAACTTGATCTTTCGATCACGTTGATTTTCAACCTCACTCTGAAATTCCTTGAACTTTTCAAAGGTCTCATACTTGTGTTTCATTAAGTAGATATACCCATATCTACTCAAGTCATCAGTGAGGGTGAGAACATAACGATAGCCACCGCGAGCCTCAACACTCATTGGACCGCACACATCGGTATGTATGATTTCCAATAAGTTGGTTGCTCGCTCCATTGTTCCTGAGAACGGAGTCTTGGTCATTTTACCCATGAGGCATGGTTCGCACGTGTCAAATGATTCATAATCAAGAGACTCTAAAAGTCCATCTGCATGGAGCTTCTTCATGTGTTTGACACCTATGTGACCAAGGCGGCAGTGCCACAAATATGTGGGACTATTGTTATCAACTTTAACTCTTTTGGTATTCACACTATGAATATGTGTATCATCACGTACGAGATTCATTAAGAATAAACCATTAACCATCGGAGCATGACCATAAAACATATCTCTCATATAAATAGAACAACCATTATTCTCGGATTTAAATGAGTAGCCATCTCGAATTAAGCGAGATCCAGATACAATGTTCATGCTCAAACTTGGCACTAAATAACAATTATTGAGGTTTAAAACTAATCCCGTAGGTACATGTAGAGGCAGCGTGCCGACGGCGATCACATCGACCTTGGAACCATTCCCGACGCGCATTGTCACCTCATCCTTCGCCAGTCTCCGTTTATTCCGCAGCTCCTGCTTTGAGTTACAAATATGAGCAACTGCACCGGTATCAAATACCCAAGAGCTACTACGAGTACTGGTAAGGTACACATAATTTCCATGTATATCACATATACCTTTGGTTTTGCCGGCCTTCTTGTCCGCTAAGTATTTGGGGCAGTTCCGCTTCCAGTGACCACTTCCCTTGCAATAAAAGCACTCTGTCTCAGGCTTGGGTCCATTCTTTGGCTTCTTCCCGGCAACTTGCTTACCGAGCGCGGCAACTTCCTTGCCGTCCTTCTTGAAGTTCTTTTTACCCTTGCCCTTCTTGAACTTAGTGGTTTTATTCACCATCAACACTTGATGCTCCTTCTTGATTTCTACCTCTGCTGATTTCAGCATAGCATATACTTCAGGAATGGTCTTTGCCATCCCCTGCATATTGTAGTTCATCACAAAGCTCTTGTAGCTAGGTGGAAGCGACTGGAGGATTCTGTCAATGACCGCTTCATCCGGGAGATTAACTTCCAGTTGAGTCAAGCGGTTGTGCAACCCAGACATTTTGAGTATGTGCTCACTGACAGAGCCATTTTCCTCCATCTTACAGCTAAAGAATTTATCGGAGACTTCATATCTCTCGACCCAGGCATGAGCTTGGAAAACCATTTTCAGCTCTTCGAACATCTCATATGCTCCATGTCTCTCAAAACGCTTTTGGAGTCCCGGCTCTAAGCTGTAAAGCATGCCGCACTGAACGAGGGAGTAATCATCGCAGCGTGACTGCCAAGCGTTCATAACGTCTTGTTCTGCAGGGAGAATAGGTGCGTCACCCAGCGGTGCTCTTAGGACATAATCTTTCTTGGCAGCTATGAGGATAATCCTCAGGTTCCGGACCCAGTCCGTATAGTTGCTACCATCATCTTTCAGCTTGGTTTTCTCTAGGAACGCGTTGAAGTTGAGGACTACGTTGGCCATTTGATCTACAAGACATATTGTAAATATTTAGACTAAGTTCATGATAATAAAGTTCATTTAATCAAATTATTTAATGAACTCCCACTTAGATAGACATCCCTCTTCTAGTCATCTAAGTATTACATGATCCGAGTCAACTAGGCCGTGTCCGATCATCACGTGAGACGGACTAGTCAACATCGGTGAACATCTTCATGTTGATCGTATCTTCTATACGACTCATGCTCGACCTTTCGGTCTTCTGTGTTCCGAGGCCATGTCTGTACATGCTAGGCTCGTCAAGTCAACCTAAGTGTTTTTGTGTGTAAATCTGTCTTACACCCATTGTATGCGAACGTAAGGACCTATCACACCCGATCATCACGTGGTGCTTCGGAACGACGAACCTTAGCAACGGTGCAAAGTTAGGGAGAACACTTTCTTGAAATTATTATGAGGGATCATCTTATTTACTACCGTTGTTCTAAGTAAACAAGATGCAAAACATGATAAACATCACATGCAATCAAATAATAAACGTGACATGATATGGCCAATATCACATAGCTCCTTTGATCTCCATCTTGGGGCTCCATGATCATCTTGTCACCGGCTTGACACCATGATCCTCATCATCATGATCTTCATCATCGTGTCTCCATGAAGTTGCTCGCCAACTATTACTTCTACTACTATGGCTAACGCGTTTAGCAATAAAGTAAAGTAATTTACATGGCGATTCTCAATGACACGCAGGTCATACAAAAAATAAAGACAACTCCTATGGCTCCTGCCGGTTGTCATACTCATCGACATGCAAGTCGTGATTCCTATTACAATAGCATGAACATTTCATACATCACATATAGATCATTCATCATTCATCACAACTTTGGCCATATCATATCACAAAGCACTTGCTGCAAAAACAAGTTAGACGTCCTCTAATTGTTGTTGCAAGTTTTACGTGGCTGAATTAGGGTTCTAGCAAGAACGTTTTCTTACCTACGTAAAAGCCACAACGTGATTTGTCAACTTCTATTTACCCTTCATAAGGACCCTTTTCATCGAATCCGCTCCAACTAAAGTAGGAGGGACAGACACCCGCCAGCCACCTTATGCAACTAGTGCATGTTAGTCGGTGGAACCGATCTCACGTAAGCGTACGTGTAAGGTTGGTCCGGGCCGCTTCATCCCACAATACCGCTGAAGCAAGATAAGACTAGTAGCGGCAAGAAGAGTTGACAACATCTACGCCCACAACAAATTGTGTTCTACTCGCGCAAGAAGAACTACGCATAGACCTAGCTCATGATGCCACTGTTGGGGAACGTTGCAGAAAATTAAAATTTTCCTACGGTTTCACCAAGATCCATCTATGAGTTCATCTAGCAACGAGTATTCAGATTAGATAGCATCTACATACCACTTTGTAGATCGCAACGGAAGCGTTCAAGTGAACGTGGATGAGGTAGTCGTACTCGCCGTGATCCAATTCACCGATGATCTAGTGCCGAACGGACAGCACCTCCGCGTTCAACACACGTACGGAAAGTGTGACGTCTCCTCCTTCTTGATCCAGCAAGGCAAAGGAGAGGTTGGGGAAGAAGGCTCCAGCAGCAGCACGACGGCGTGGTGATGGTGGAACTGCAGTACTCCGGCAGGGCTTCGCCGTGCACTTACGGAGGAGGAGGAGGTGTTGGAGAGGGAGAGGGAGGCGCCAGGGCATAGGGTGCGCAGCCCCCCTCCCCTGCCCCCCTTTATATAGGCCTCTTGGGGGGGCGTCGGCCCTGGGAGATCTGATATCCCAAGGGGGCGGCGGCCAGGGAGGTTTCCCTCCCCCCAAGCCATCTAGGAGGTGCCTTCCACCACTAGGACTCCTCCTAGATGGAACCCTAGGCGCATGGGCCCTTTGGGGCTGGTTCCCCTTGGCCCAAGCAGGCCAAGGCGCACCCCCTAAGGCCCATGTGGCCCACCAAGGCAGGTGGCCCCACCTGGTGGACCCCCGGGACCCCTCCGGTGGTCCCGGTACAATACCGATAACCCCGAAACTTGTCCCGATGGCCGAAACAGCACTTCCTATATATAATTATTTACCTCCGGACCATTCCGGAACTCCTCGTGACGTCCGGGATCTCATCCGGGACTCCGAACAACATTCGGGTTACTGCACATACATATCTTCACAACCCTAGCGTCACCGAACCTTAAGTGTGTAGACCCTACGGGTTCGGGAGACATGCAGACATGACCGAGACAGTTCTTGGGCAATAACCAACAGCGGGATCTGGATACCCATGTTGGCTCCCACATGCTCCACGATGATCTCATCGGATGAACCACGATGTCAAGGATTCAATTAATCCCGTATACGATTCCCTTTGTCAATCGGTATTTTACTTGCCCGAGATTTGATCGTCGGTATCACAATACCTCGTTCAATCTCGTTATCGGCAAGTCACTTTTCTCGTACCGTAATGCATGATCCCGTGATCAAACACTTTGATCACCTTGAGCTCATTATGATGATGCATTACCGAGAGGGCCCGGTGATACCTCTCCGTCAAGCGGAGTGACAAATCCCAGTCTCGATCCATGTCAACCCAACAGACACTTTCAGAGATACCCGTAGTATACCTTTATAGTCACTCAGTTACGTTGTGACGTTTGGCACACCCAAAGCACTCCTACGGTATCCGGGAGTTACACGATCTCATGGTCTAAGGAAAGGATACTTGACATTGGAAAACTCTAGCAAACGAACTATGCGATCTTATGCTATGTTTAGGATTGGGTCTTGTCCATCACATCATTCTCCTAATGATGTGATCCCGTTATCGATGACATCCAATGTCCATAGTCAGGAAACCATGACTATCTGTCGATCACCGAGCTAGTCAACTAGAGGCTCACTAGGGACATATTGTTGTCTGTTATTCACACATGTATTATGATTTCCGGATAACACAATTATAGCACGAATAAAGACAATTATCATGAATAAGGAAATATAATAATAATGCTTTTATTATTGCCTCTAGGGCATATTTCCAACACCTCGGGACCTGACGGTCCGGAGTGTGTCCGAATACCCTACCGGTTATGTAAGAACCGGGGTATGCGTGGAGACCAGGCGTAGGGGTCATCAGTGCTTTATCAGACAAGTGCCCAACTAGTTATGTTATATTACATGGTTAGTAAGAAACATCTTCAAGAGAGAATAGTTCCGTTAGGGGTTCCTTTCTCTGGGAGGCATGCCCTAAAGTGCATGTCCGGACTGCAAATGCAGAAAAATCATCTGGGGGCATGTATATGAATAAGTAAAAAAGGTCATCTTTTAGTTCACCGACCGAATATTCCCTTCAGAACGCTAGCTTTCGGCTTCACCCAGTCTGAGGTACACATCCGGCTGATCCAGCAGTAACAATCGCAGAGGTGCTCCCTTTACTGCCTAGCCAAACAATCGGGAACGTAGGGGTAAGCACAAGAGCCAGGCAACCCAGCTTGGCCAAAACTTAAGTCATATCGATGTATATAATGGTGAAGAAAAGGTACATGCGGAAGTTTGACGCATGTGTTGGGCGTGAAGCCCATATAAATAAGCTTCTGTTAGATAAGCCCCCAGGTTAAATTAGTGCGGATAGCGCGTCATGTGATGGGCCTTTAAGGGCTATAAGAGAAAAGAGGGGAAGGAGAGAAATTTAACACAAAAAAATTGTAAAAACTGGACTGAGGAAGGAGACAAACACAGAGTCCGGCGCTAGGCATAGAATCTTCGGAGACGGGCGGCGTTCCATGGGTTCGGCTCGAGTCGGTTATCCGACGCATCTTGCAGGCGGTACGCTCCACTAGTCAGGACTTGGTCGATTATGAATGGACCTTCCCACTTGGGCTTGAGTTTGTCCTTTTTCTTATCCGGCAGGCGTAGAACTAGTTCGCCAACATTGTAATTTTTGGCCCGTACTTCTCTGCTTTGATATCTTCGAGCCTGCTGTTGGTAAAATGCGGAACGGGCTTTTGCCACGTCACGCTCCTCCTCCAAGGCGTCCAAGTTGTCCTGCCAATCTAGCTCGGCTTCTCTTTCTTCGTACATGCGCACTCTAGGTGAGTCATGAATTATGTCGCAGGGCAAAACTGCCTCTGCGCCGTACACCATAAAGAATGGTGTGTATCGGTGGTGCGATTCGGCGTGGTCCGCAGCCCCCAGAGCACGGATTCGAGCTCCTCTACCCAGTGCGTATTAGATTCCTTGAGGGACCGCACTATTCTGGGTTTAATGCCGCTCATAATAAGACCATTTTCACGTTCGACCTGACCGTTAGTTTGTGGGTGATAGACCGAAGCATAGTCGAGCTTGATGCCCATGTTTTTGCACCAGAGTTTTACCTCGTTGGCGGTGAAGTTTGTACCGTTAATAGTGATGATGCTGTGGGGGACACCGTAACGGTGTACGACCCCGGATATGAAGTCTATCACAGGTCCGGATTCGGCCGTCTTAACAGGCTTGGCTTCTATCCATTTGGTGAACTTGTCCACCATGACCAGTAACTATTTTTTCTTGTGGGATCCCCCTTTAAGGGGTCCAACCATGTCAAGCCCCCAGAACGCGAAAGGCCAAGTGATGGGGATAGTTTGGAGGGCGGTGGGTGGCATATGGCTTTGGTTTACAAAAAGTTGGCAACCTACGCATCGTTGGACCAAGTCCTGAGCGTCTGCTCGGGCCGTCGGCCAGTAAAAGCCTGTACGGAAAGCCTTGCTTACAAGGGCCCGAGCTGCAGCGTGGTGGCCACCAAGTCCGGCATGAATTTCAGCCAGCAGGTTCCGCCCTTCCTCTTCGGAGATGCACCTTTGAAGGACTCCGGTAGTGCTTTTCTTATAAAGCTCTCCCTCGTGGACTTTATAGGCTTTAGATCGCCGTACTATGCAGCGTGCCTTGTTTTGGTCCTCTGGGAGTTCCTTCCTAGTAAGGTAGGCTAGGAATGGTTCTGTCCACGGGGCGATGACCGCCATTATTACGTGGGCTGAGGGTGTAATTTCGGTGGCAGAGCCTCCAATTATGTCAGTTTGTTTGGCGTCGAGTGGTGCGGTTAGGTCCGGGTTGTTATCTGCGGGTTCCCCTTCCCATGCTACGGATGGCTTGAACAGTCTTTCTAAAAAGATGTTGGGGGTACTGCATCGCGTTTTGCACCAAGGCGTGACAGGACATCCGCTGCCTGATTGTTTTCTCGGGCTATATGATGAAACTCCAGCCCTTCGAACCGAGCTGACATTTTTAGGACGGCGTTGTGGTAGGCTGCCATTTTTGGATCCTTGGCGTCGAAGTCTCCGTTTATTTGGGATATCGCGAGGTTTGAGTCCCCGCGTACCTCTAGGCGTTGAATGCCCATGGATACTGCCATCCGGAGACCATGTAGGAGGGCCTCATATTCGGCTGCGTTGTTGGAGTCCGTATACATGATCTGGAGCATATATTGAACTGTGTCTCCTGTGGGGGACGTCAAGACGACGCCAGCCCCTAGTTCGGCCAACATTTTGGAGCCGTCGAAATGCATGATCCAGTTTGAATATGTGCCGTACTCTTTAGGGAGCTCGGCCTCCGTCCATTCTGCGACGAAGTCGGCCAAAACTTGCGATTTAATAGCTCACCGTGGCTTATAGGTTATATCGAACGGGAGGAGCTCGATGGCCCATTTTGCAATCCGGACCGTTGCATAGTGGTTGTTGATAATATCGTTAAGTGGTACTTCCGAGGCTACTGTTATGGAACACTCTTGAAAGTAGTGACGTAGCTTCCGGGATGCCATGAATACCGCGTATGCAATCTTTTGATAGTGTGGGTACCGTGATTTGCATGGAGTGAGGACAGTGGACACGTAATAGACCGGCCTTTGAAGGGGGTGTTTGTGTCCGTCCATTTCCCGCTCGACAACGAGCACTGCGCTGACAACTTGATGTGTTGCTGCAATGTATAATAACATTGGTTCGCCGGTGTTCGGTGCGGCCAGGACTAGGTTTGCTGCCAATATGGCCTTTATTTCATCAAGTCCGGCCGCGGCGGCATCCGTCCACTCGAAGTGTTCGGTGCGCCGAAGGAGGCGATAAAGGGGCAGTGCCTTTTCTCCCAAGCGAGAGATAAAGCGGCTTAAAGCCGCCACGCATCCGGTTAATTTCTGTATTTGTTTGAGGTCCTTTGGGATATCCAGTTGCGACAAAGCTCGGATCTTGGCCGGATTTGCTTCAATTCCTCTACCGGATACAATAAAGCCCAAAAGCTTTCCGGCTGGAACGCCGAAAACGCATTTTTCCGGGTTGAGCTTGATGTCGTATTTTCGGAGGTTGTCGAATGTTAGCCTCAAGTCTTCTACTAGAGATTCGACATGTCTTGTTTTCACGACCATGTCATCCACGTATGCCTCCACTGTCTTGCCGATCTGGTTTGCCAGACATGTCTGAATCATGCGCTGATATGTTGCGCCGATGTTTTTCAGCCCAAAGGGCATTGTGTTGGAGCAGAATGGGCCGTATGGTGTGATGAATGCTGTTGCAGCTTGGTCTGATTCTGCCATCTTGATTTGATGGTAACCAGAGTATGCGTCGAGGAAACACAACGAATCGTGTCCTGCGGTGGCATCGATAATTTGATCGATGCGGGGGAGGGGGAAGGGATCCTTTGGGCAAGCCTTGTTAAGGTCTTTAAAATCGACACACAGGCGCCAGGATTTGTCCTTCTTTGGTACCATCACCAGGTTTGCTAGCCAGTCCGGATGTTTTATGTTTCTAATGAATCCGGCCTCCAATAGCTTGGCCAGCTCCTCTCCCATAGCCTGTCTCTTGGGTTCGGAAAAACGCCGAAGGGCTTGTTTGACAGGTTTGAATCCTTTTATAATATTTAAGCTATGTTCGGCCAGCCTGCGTGGGATTCCTGGCATGTCTGAAGGGTGCCAGGCGAAGATGTCCCAATTCTCACGTAGAAATTCTCGCAGTGCGGCGTCCATATCAGGGTTTAATCATGCCCCGATGGAAGCTGTTTTATTGGGGTCCGTTGGATGGACCTGGAATTTGACTATTTCGTCTGCTGGCTTAAAGGATGTGGACTTGGATCTCTTGTCGAGTATCACATCATCCCTGTTAACTGTGGAGCGCAGTGCAGTCAGTTTCTCAGCTGCTAAGGCTTCGGATAGTGCCTCCAGGGCTAATGCGGCTGTCTTGTTTTCGACGCGGAGTGCTATGTCCGGATCACTAGCGAGAGTGATAATTCTGTTCGGCCCGGGCATCTTGAGCTTCATGTACCCGTAATGGGGTATTGCTTGGAAGATTGTGAATGCTTCCCGCCCTAGTAGGGCGTGATATCCACTGCTGAACGGGGCCACCTGGAATGTGACCTCTTCGGATCTGTAATTATCCAGCGTGCCGAACACCACATCTAGTGTGATTTTTCCTGTGCAGCGCGCTTCCCGACTGGGGATTATTCCTCTAAAGGTTGTGCTGCTTCGCTCAACGCGGCTCCAGTCTAATCCCATTTTTTGAAGGGTTTCCTCATAGATGAGGTTCAATCCGCTGCCTCCATCCATGAGTACCTTTGTGAAGCGAAAGCCGTCCACTATTGGACTGAGGACCAATGCGGCTGGTGCTCGGGCTGTTCAGAATTTAGGTTCATCACTTGCGTTGAAGGTAATAGCCGTGTGGCTCCATGGGTTTATTGTTGCTACTTGGTAGACTTCGGCAAGGCTGCGGAGTGTTCTTTTTCGCATATTATTTGATGCGAAGGTCTCGAAGACTGTGAGAACGGTACTGGTGTCCCCGGGGTGGTTTTCCGTGGCCTCGAAAGTTAAGAGGTCCTCGCCAATTTTGGCCACCTGCCGGATTATCCAACATGCCCTAAGGCTGTGAGTTAGTGTGGCGTCCTCTGTACTATGAATTTTACAGGGTCCATCAAGCCATCTATCAAGTACGGTTCCATGCCCTGTAAAGGGTTTTGATTTTTGGTGTTTAACCCGGGTGACTTACGATGATGCACCCCCTTAGTTCGGACGGGATTGCTATTCAAGGCCGGAGTATCCCAAAATTTTGTTTCGGTTTTCCAGGCACTTTCCATCGCATAGTACTTTTGTACTATTGACGCCAAGTCAATAAAGCGTGTAATATCGCGATGACTTATGGTGTTAAGGATTCCCTTGTCCGTGCAGTTACTGCAGAAGATTGATATTGCGTCTCCCTCGCGGCAATGCTTTATCCTGTCCATAACCAGGAGGAATCTGGCCCAGTAATGATGTACTGTTTCCTCGGGCTTTTGCCTGATTTGGGAAAGATCGCTTATGTTTGGGTGGGCGGGTGGCGTTGAATCTGAAGCCTTGCCCAATCTAAGATTCAGAGGTCGAAGAACTTCCGAACTCTGAGGTTCGGATTCTTGGATGTTGTCCAATGAGTCTGGCCCGTTGCCTGATTCTAAGCTCAGGTCTTGAGTCACATCCTCCCCTCCGCGGGTATCCGGCTTGGAGGGGTCAGGAATTCGGACGAAACTAGTCCTTAGAATAGATGAATGGTCGCCGCATTGCGCCTCTACCACGGCGACGTGGTGGGTGGCCTGAGGAGAGTTGATTTCTCTTAGATCGGGTTTAAGCCCAACCTGGTCGTAATCCGTGGCGACCCCCAGGGCGGCGATGCGATCCAAGAGCTCGTTTACGGAAGAGAGCTCCATCGGATCCAGTTGCTCAACAAGTTCCGAGCTGACGTGAAGGTTGCTTTTGATGACCCGAGAGGTCACCGTCGGCGCAACGGCCGAACAGGCGGTCATGAGGAAACCACCTAGCCGGAGAGTCTGGCCGACAGCCAGGGCTCCCTTAGCGACGACGCGGTCTTTAAAGACGGGAGGAGGCATCCTTCCTGATTGCGACGGCACAGTGGAACTCTCAATGAAAGCACCAATGTCGGTGTCAAAACCGGCGGATCTCGGGTAGGGGGTCCCGAACTGTGCGTCAAGGCCGGATGGTAACAGGAGACAAGGGACACGATGTTTTTACCCAGGTTCGGGCCCTCTCGATGGAGGTAAAACCCTACTCTTGCTTGATTAATATTGATGATATGGGTAGTACAAGAGTAGATCTACCACGAGATCAAGGAGGCTAAACCCTAGAAGCTAGCCTATGGTATGATTGTTGTATGATGGAGTTGTCCTACGGACTAGAACCCTCCGGTTTATATAGACACCGGATAGGGTTAGGGTTACACAGAGTCGGTTACAATGGTAGGAGATCTTGAATATTCGCATCGCCAAGCTTGCCTTCCACGCCAAGGAAAGTCCCTTCCGGACACGGGACGAAGTCTTCAATCTTGTATCTTCATAGTCCTGGAGTCCGGCTGAAGGTATAGTCCGGCTACCCGAACACCCCCTAATCTAGGACTCCCTCACCTTACAAAGTAATACCATAGTAAGACTAAAGCCGCCGTCTAAGCAATAAACTGTCGCTACACCTATCCAATTGATGAAGGAGCGGAGATAGCCTGGGCCTAATACCAAACAGACATCGCAGCCAAACCTAACATCTATGACCTGAGGACCCATCCAGGACGCCTGTCGGGCATTGGTCTCGCCGGTCCGGCGTGCTCTCAGAGGCCGCCGCTGCCAACTACCACCGCTCCATCTTCAGAACTGTACTAATGCATCAACCTTGCTTGGTCTAGCTATCGTCGACGCCACCATGGCGCCCAACGGCACCTCCTCCCTGCGCGCAAACAGCTATGCATGTCGCAGTCGCCACTGATACACCTCAGCACCATGCTGCCAAGTACCACTAGCCAACACAGCTTGAAGTCTTTGGAAGATCTGTTGTGCGTAGCACCTACCGACCAGGCATGACAAAGCGTAGCACCTGTCGGTCAGGCATGACTTGATATCTCCACTGAAGCTCCGTGCAAGATGAAGCTGCTCCACCTCCTGCCTCTGGCTTCCAGCACTGCTCCATAAACGATGCTCCCAAGAGAGAAACGACACCGCAGTGCCGCCATCGTCATGGGGCTATTTATAGAAAAGGCAAAAATTATACCATTCAAACATGAACTGTACTTGCTTAGTCATACTATTTTTTTACCCAGAAGTACTGGGGCAAACAGGGATCGGAATGAAGTGCATAATAGGCTACAGGTACCTAAGAAAATAGTTCCGAAGTGTGAAGAACACTTAGAGAAAATACAATTCTCTCGGTAGAACAGTCTCTTCTCACCTGGCTCAGAGAACCAGGCGATCGTTCCAGGTTCCATGTTAGTATAATAATGGTGGAAATGCGAGTTTGAAGTGAACATCTTAGGGAATTGTTTGTGGTTATTGACAATGTTCATCCCTAGATCTTTTTCATGTGCTCCTCTTGATACTAAAGTTGTCCGTAGACTTGGTGTTGAGTCTTTGATCCACTAAAATCTTAGAAATTACAAAGTAATAGCCTTGTGCCACTACCAATTGAAAACCAGGGTCAACATCCATTGTTTCCTCCTAGAAAATGGACAAAACCTCAAATATACTTAGTGGAATCATTAGTCATCTTAATTATCTTTTTATCAATCACCATACCCCATAGGAGAAACCAAGAGCCCTGATGGCCCACAAGTATAGGGGATCTATCGTAGTCCTTTCGATAAGTAAGAGTGTCGAACCCAACGAGGAGCAGAAGGAAATGATAAGCGGTTTTCAGCAAGGTATTCTCTGCAAGTACTGAAATAAATGATAACCGATAGTTTTGTGACAAGATAAATTGTAACGAGCAACAAGTAACAAAAGTAAATAAAGTGCAGCAAGATGGCCCAATCCTTTTTGTAGCAAAGGAAAAGCCGGAACAAACTCTTATAATAAGAAAAGCGCTCCCGAGGACATATGGGAATATCGTCAAGCTAGTTTTCATCACGTTCATATGATTCGCGTTCGGTACTTTGATAATTTGATATGTGGGTGGACCGGTGTTTGGGTGTTGTTCTTACTTGAACAAGCATCCCACTTATGATTAACCTCTGTTGCAAGCATCCGCAACTACAACAAAAGTATTAAGGTAAACCTAACCATAGCATGAAACATATGTATCCAAATCAGCCCCTTACGAAGCAACGCATAAACTAGGATTTAAGCTTCTGTCACTCTAGCAACCCATAATCTACTTATTACTTCTCAATACCTTCCTCTAGGCCCAAATAATGGTGAAGTGTTATGTAGTCGACGTTCACATAACACCACTAGAGGCTAGACAACATACATCTTATCAAAATATCAAATGAATACCAAATTCACATGACTACTAATAGCAAGACTTCTCCCTTCTCCTCAGGAACAAACGTAACTACTCACAAAGCATATTCATGTTCATAATCAGAGGGGTAATGATATGCATATAGGATCTGAACATATGATCTTCCACCAAATAAACCAACTAGCATCAACTACAAGGAGTAATCAACACTACTAGCAACCTACTAGCACCAATCCCGGACTTCGAGACAAGAACTGGATACAAGAGATGAACTAGGGTTTGGAGATGAGATGTTGTTGATGAAGATGTTGATGGAGATTTCCCTCTCCCGATGAGAGGAGCATTGGTGATGACGATGGCGATGATTTCCCCCTCCCGGAGGGAAGTATCCCCGGCAGAACAGCTCTGCCGGAGCTCTAGATTGGTTCCGCCTCGGTTCCGTCTCGTGGTGGCGGAGTCTCGTCCCGAAAGGTTGCTTCCTTTTTTTCTCATCGAAAGGCTTCATATAGCAGAAGATGGACGTCGGAGACCCACCAGGGGGCCCATGAGGTAGGGGGCGCACCCTAGGAGGGGGGCACGCCCCCCACCCTCGTGAGCAGGGTGTGGGCCCCCTGGCCTTCATCTTTGGTGAGGATTTTTCTTTATTTATTTTAAGATATTCCGTGGAGTTTCAGGACTTTTGGAGTTGCGCAGAATAGGTCTCTAATAATTGCTCCTTTTCCAGCCCAGAATTCCAGCTGCCGGCATTCTCCCTCCTTATGTAAACCTTGTAAAATAAGAGAGAATAGCCATAAGTATCGTGACATATTGTGAAATAACAGCCCATAATGCAATAAATATCGATATAAAAGCATGAGGCAAAATGGACGTATCAACTCCCCCAAGCTTAGACCTCGCTTGTCCTCAAGCGAAAAGCCGATAACAATAAATATGTCCTGATGTTTAGAGGTAGAGGCATCGATAAAAATAAAATACGGACATGAAGGCATCATGATTATTCTCATAACAGCAACATATATAGATTTTGTCATATGATTACTTATGTTCAAGAAATGATCTATTCACAATACAAAAGTATGAATCATAAACCTTATTGGGCTCCAACAAACTATAATCTCAGTCATTGAAGCAATTGCAATTTATCATAACATCGGAAAGAGTCTATGTCAGAGCTTAAAAGCAAGTCCTCATACTCAAATATCATGCAGTCCTTCATAATTGCTAACACTCACGCGATACTTGTGGTTACGGAGTTTTAATCGGACACAGAGAAAGATAGGGGCTTATAGTTTTGCGCCGCAACCTTTTACCTCAAGGGTAATGTCAACAATAATGGTTCATGCTCCCCTACATCCAATTAGATATATATATATCATGTTCTTTCCAACATGCTGAGCTTGCCAAAAGATAAAATGAAAAAGAAAAGGTGAAGATCACCATGACTCTTGCATAAGATAGAAGATAATAATAAAAGATAGGCCCTTCGCAGAGGGAAGCAGAGGTTGCCATGCGCTTTTATGGTTGGATGCATAAAATCTCAATGCGAAAGAACGTCACTTTATATTGCCCCTTGTGATGTGAACCTTTATTATGCAGTCTGTCGCTTTTATTACTTCCACATCACAAGATCTTATAAAGCTTATTCCTCCCACACCAATCAATCATACATATTTAGAGCAATTTTTATTGCTTTGCACCGATGACAACTTACTTGAAGGATCTTACTCAATCCATAGGTACATATGGTGGACTCTCATGGCAAAACTGGTTTAAGGGTGTTTGGAAACACAAGTAGTATCTCTACTTAGTGCTGAGAATTTGGCTAGCATGAGGGGTAAAGGCAAGCTCAACAAGTTAGAGGATCCATGACAACATACTTTATCTTAGATATAAGAAAAACATAACTCATTACGTTGTCTTCCTTGACCAACATCAACTCTTTAGCATGTCATATTTTAATGAGTGCTCCCAATCATAAAAGATGTCAATTATAATATATCTATATGTGGAACCTCTCTTTCCTTATTACTTCCTATTAATTGCAACCTATGTCTGCCAACTCCCAACAACTTTTAATCATCGTAATCTTTCTATGTGAAGTCATTAGTCTCAATAAGATCAATATGAACTTTTTTTTCTTCTTATTCTTTTTCTTCTTTTCTTATATTCACCCAAGATCATGGCAAAATAATCAGGCCCTTGTCTCAACACTAATCTTTATTATATATAGCTCACGGACTCGATTACAAAGAGAGATCATAAAGCAAAACTCAAAACTAGATCATGCCATAAACTTTATTCTACTAGATCAAGATACTACTAATAGGATCGAACTAAGAAAAAAAGGGTAAAGATAGGAGTTGTGATTGTGATACGATACCGGGGCACCTCCCCCAAGCTTGGCAGTTGCCAAGGGGAGTGCCCATACCCATGCGATTATGTCTCCTTCTTTATTGTTGGTGTAATATTCTTAGCGATGATTCCCCTCAGGATGCGGTTCTCCTCCTCGAGCTTATTGACTTGCTGCTTGAGGTCCATTATTTCCTTACGAAGCTTTCCTGTGACAGCTAAAGCTCCTTGCACCCAAGGGTGTTGCATAGCTGCGGGAGAACAAGTGACACTCCTCTTCATATTTTCATAAGAAAGAAATCTAACATTGGAAGGGATAACCGAGTTTGGAATAGCTGAGCTCTGTAGTTCCCCCATCGTGAATCCAGCTCGGAAGCGAGAGGTGACTTCTTGATCCTCCATGGCATCTACCCTCATCAAGTCGGCCTCCATCTCTTCCTCCGTTGCTGGCCCAAAGTGGTCAGCGTCGCTGTTTGCCCTTGGTTCCGGTGCCGGATTAGATACTCGGCTCTCCCCGACTAACTCTTGAGAAGACATCTTGCACAACAAATCGAAACGAAAACAGAGGATATTTGCGTGATACACGAGTCAAACCCTTCGGGAGAATATATAATGAATTTTTACCGACCAAAATACGTATCGTGCAAGAAAACGGAGTCCGGAGGGCACACGAGGTGCTCACGAGGTAGGGGGGCGCACCCACCACCCTCGTGGGGCCCTCGTGTCCTTCCCGGACTGCCACTTATTTTTCTATTTTTCTAAATATTCTAAAACGGAGAGATATTGCCTTCAAAATTGTTTTGGAGTCGGTTTACTTACCGTACCACGTACCTATTCCTTTTCGGATTCTGAAACGTTCTAGAAAGTGTCCCTTATGTATTCCTCCGGGGTTACGGTTTCAATAATATTGGTTTCAACATTTATGGGATTACCTGAGATATAGTGTTTGATTCTTTGACCGTTTACCACCTTTGGATTTGTGCCTTCGAAGTTTTTGATTTTTATGGCACCGGAACGATAGACCTCCTTGATAACATAGGGTCCTTCCCATTTAGAGAGAAGTTTTCCTGCAAAAAATCTTAAACGAGAGTTGTATAGCAATACATAATCACCTACATTAAACTCACGCTTTTGTATCCTTTTGTCCTGCCATCTTTTAACTTTTTCTTTAAACAACTTGGCATTTTCATATGCTTGGGTTCTCCATTCATCAAGTGAGCTAATATCAAATAACCTCTTCTCACCGGCAAGTTTGAAATCATAGTTGAGCTCTTTAATAGCCCAATATGCCTTATGTTCTAGTTCGAGGGGTAAGTGACATGCTTTTCCATAAACCATTTTATACGGAGACATACCCATAGGATTTTTATATGCAGTTCTATATGCCCATAATGCATCATCAAGTTTCTTGGACCAATTCTTTCTAGACCTATTAACAGTCTTCTGCAAAATTAATTTGAGTTCTCTGTTACTCAATTCTACTTGACCACTAGACTGTGGATGATAGGGACATGCAATTCTATGATTAACATCATATTTAGCAAGCATTTTACGGAAAGCACCATGAATAAAATGTGAACCACCATTAGTCATTAAATATCTAGGAACTCCAAACCTCGGAAAAATAACTTCCTTAAGCATTTTAATAGAGGTGTTATGATCAGCACTACTAGTTGGAATAGCTTCTACCCACTTAGTAACGTAATCAACAGCAACCAAAATATGAGTGTATCCATTAGAGGCAGGAAAAGGTCCCATATAATCAAATCCCCAAACATCAAATGGTTCAATAACAAGTGAATAATTCATAGGCATTTCTTGACGTCTACTAATATTACCAATTCTTTGACATTCATCACAAGAAAAGACAAACTTACGGGCATCCTTGAAGAGAGTAGGCCAATAAAAACCGGATTGCAATACCTTATGTGCAGTTCTATCTCCAGCGTGGTGTCCTCCATAAGCTTCGGAGTGACACTTGTGTAGGATCTGTTCCTGTTCATGCTCAGGTACACAACGTCTAATAACACCATCTACTCCTTCTTTATAAAGATGTGGGTCATCCCAAAAGTAATGCCTCAAATCATAGAAAAACTTTTTCTTTTGTTGGTATGTGAAGCTAGGTGGTATAAACTTAGCAACAATATAATTAGCATAATCAGCATACCAAGGAGTACTACGAGAAGTACTTATAACATTTAATTGCTCATCAGGGAAGTTATCATTAATAGGTAGTGGGTCATCAAGAATATTTTCTAACCTAGACAAGTTGTCTGCAACGGGGTTCTCAGCTCCTTTTTTATCAACGATATGCAAATCAAATTCTTGTAGCAGGAGAACCCATCTAATAAATCTAGGTTTAGCATCTTTCTTTTCCATAAGATATTTAATAGCAGCATGATCAGTGTGAATAGTTACTTTAGAATCGACAATATATGGTCTGAACTTATCACAAGCAAATACAACTGCTAAAAGTTCTTTTTCAGTAGTAGCATAATTTCTTTGAGCATTGTCTAGAGTCTTACTAGCATAATGGATAACATTTACTTATCAACTCTTTGCCCTAGAACAGCACCTACAGCATAATCACTAGCATCACACATAATTTCAAAAGGTAAAATCCAATCAGGTGGCTGAACAACAGGTGCAGAGACTAATGCTTTCTTAATTATTTCAAATGCTTATACACAGTCATCATCAAAGACAAATGGTACATCTTTTTGCAATAAAGTAGTCAGAGGCCGAGAAATATTTGAGAAGTCCTTAATGAACCTCCTATAAAATCCGGCGTGACCAAGGAAACTTCTATATCTTTGATGTCCTTGGGACATGGCATCTTTTCAATAGCATCAACCTTGGCTTTATCAACTTCAATACCTCTTTCAGAAAATTTATGCCCCAAGACAATACCTTCATTAACCATAAAGTGGCACTTTTCCCAATTCAAGACAAGATTAGTTTCTTCACATCTCTGCAAAACTCGATCAAGATTGCTCAAGCAATCATCAAAAGAGGAGCCATAGACGGAAAAATCGTCCATGAAAACCTCACAAATATTTTCACACAAGTCAGAGAATATAGCCATCATGCATCTTTGAAAGGTAGCAGGTGCATTACATAAACCAAAAGGCATATGTCTATAAGCAAAAGTACCAAAAGGGCATGTAAAAGTAGTCTTTGATTGATCTCTAGCCGACACAGGTATTTGAGAGAAACCAGAATAACCATCTAGAAAGCATTAATGTGTATGTTTGCATAATCTTTCTAGCATTTGATCAATGAAAGGTAAGGGGTAATGATCTTTCTTAGTAGCCTTATTTAATTTGCGGAAATCAATTACCATCCTATAACCTGTGATAATTCTTTGTGGAATCAATTCATCTTTATCATTAGGAACAACAGTGTTACCTCCCTTCTTAGGGACACAATGGACAGGACTTACCCACTGACTGTCAGCAAGGGGATAAATTATACTTGCCTCCAGAAGTTTGAGTATTTCTTTTCTTACCACTTCCTTCATTTTAGGATTGAGACGTCGTTGAAGATCACGAACGGGTTTAGCATCTGCTTCCAAATTTATTTTATGTTGACATCGAGTGGGACTAATACCCTTAAGATCATCAAGAGTATATCCAATAGCAGCACGGTGCTTCTTCAGAGTTTTCAAATCTTTCTTCTTCATGCTCTGAAAGGTTAGCACTAATAATAACAGGATATATCTTCTTTCATCAAGATAAGCATATTTGAGATTGTCAGGCAACGGTTTAAGCTCATACACGGGATCACCCTTGGGTGGAGGAGGATCCCCTAAAATTTCAACAAGCAAGTTGTGTTGCAGAACATGTTCCTGTTTAAAAAATACTTCATCTATTTCCCTTCTTTCATTCATGAACATATCATTTTCATGGTCTAGCAAATAGTGTTCTAAAGGATCACTAGGAGGTACGGCAATAGAAGCAAGACCAATAATTTCATCCTTACTAGGTAGTTCTTCCTCACGATGTTGTTTACTAAATTTAGAGAAATTAAACTCATGAACCATATCGTCCAAGCTAATAGTAACAACATTCTTTTCGCATTCTATCTTAGCATTAATAGTGTTCAAGAAGGGTCTACCAAATATAATGGGGCAAACGCTATCTTGCGGAGAAGTGAGAACAAGAAAATCAGCATGATATTTAGCTTTCCCACACAAGACTTCAACATCTCTAACAATCCAAATTCGTGAAATAGTATCTCTATTGGCAAGCTTAATTCTAACATCGATATCTTCTATCTCGGCAGGTGCAATTTCATTCTTAATTTCTTCATACAAGTCATAAGGGATAACACTAGCACTGGCACCCATATCACATAAGCCATGATAACAATGATCTCCTATTTTAACAAAAATAACAGGCACGCCTACCACAGGTCTATGTTTATCTTTAGCACAAGGTTTAGCAATTCTAGCAGTTTCACCTTCGAACTGAATAACATGCCCATCAATATTATTAGACAAGAGATCTTTAACAATAGCAATATTAGGTTCTACTTTAACTTGCTCAGGAGGTGTATAAGTTCTAATATTGCTTTTACGAACAACAGTTGAAGCTTTAGCATGATCCTTTACTCTAACAGGGAAAGGTGGTTTTTCAACATAAGCAGTAGGAACAATAGGATCATTATAAGTGACAGTCTTTTCTTCAACTTTAATAGGTGCAGCTACTTTTACTTCTATAGGAGGATGATGTTTAAACCACTTCTCCTTAGGGAGATCAACATGAGTATCAAAAGATTCACAGAAAGAAGCTACTATTTCAGAGTCAAGTCCATATTTAGTGCTAAACTTACGGAAAATATCAGTATCCATAAAAGATTTAACACAATCAAACTTAGGTGTCATACCTGACTCCTTACCTTCGTCGAGGTCCCAATCTTCAGAGTTGCGTTTAATTCTATCCAATAAGTTCCATTTAAATTCAATAGTCTTCATCATAAAAGAGCCAGCACAAGAAGTATCGAGCATGGTGCGATTGTTTTCAGAAAGCCGAGCATAAAAACTTTGCATAATTATTTCTCTCGAGAGCTCATGATTGGGGCATGAATATAACATTGATTTAAGCCTCCCCCAAGCTTGAGCGATGCTTTCTCCTTCGCGAGGCCAGAAATTATATATATAATTGCGATCACGATGAACAAGATGCATAGGGTAATACTTTTGATGAAATTCCAATTTCAATCTTTTATAGTCCCACGATCTCGTATCACATAGCCTATACCATATCAATGCGTCTTCCTTCAAAGATAAAGGGAATACCTTCTTCTTAGCAACATCATCAGGTACACCTGCAAGCTTAAATAATCCACAAACTTCATCCACATATAACAAGTGCTCATCAGGATGCTTTGTTCCATCTCCTGTAAAAGAGTTAGCTAGCAGTCTTTCCATCATACCCGAAGGAAATTCAAAAGGAGTTTCATTTTCAATAGGTTCAGTAGGTTGAGGAGCAACTCTTTGCTCTACTGGACGGGGCGAAGATACCCCGAACAAGTGACAGTAAATTCCATAGTAACAAGTGACAGTAAATTTCAGCACACTATATAAATTTTTCCTTACCAAATTCCACCTATCAAAGGCGCTACACTCCCCGGCAACGGCGCCAGAAAAGAGTCTTGATGACCCACAAGTATAGGGGATCTATCGTAGTCCTTTCGATAAGTACGAGTGTCTAACCCAACAAGGAGCAGAAGGAAATGATAAGCGGTTTTCAGCAAGGTATTCTCTGCAAGTACTGAAATAAATGATAACAGATAATTTTGTGACAAGATAAATTGTAACGAGCAACAAGTAACAAAAGTAAATATAGTGCAGCAAGGTGGCCCAATCCTTTTTGTAGCAAAGGACAAGCCGGAACAAACTCTTATAATAGGAAAAGCGCTCCCGAGGACATATGGGAATATCGTCAAGCTAGTTTTCATCACATTCATATGATTCGCGTTCGGTACTTTGATAATTTGATATGTGGGTGGACCGGTGCTTGGGTGCTGTTCTTACTTGAACAAGCATCCCACTTATTATTAACCTCTATTGCAAGCATCCGCAACTACAACAAAAGTATTAAGGTAAACCTAACCATAGCATGAAACATATGGATCCAAATCAGCCCCTTACGAAGCAACGCATAAACTAGGGTTTAAGCTTTTATCACTCTAGCAACCCATCATCTATTTATTACTTCCCAATGCCTTCCTATAGGCCCAAATAATGGTGAAGTGTTATGTAGTCGACGTTCACATAACACCACTAGAGGCTAGACAACATACATCTTATCAAAATATCAAACGAACCAAATTCACATGACTACTAATAGCAAGACTTCTCCCTTGTCCTCGGGAACAAACGTAACTACTCACAAAGCATATTCATGTTCATAATCAGAGGGGTAATAATATGCATATAGGATCTGAACATATGATCTTCCACCAAATAAACCAACTAGCATCAACTACAAGGAGTAATCAACACTACTAGCAACCTACTAGCACCAATCCCGGACTTCGAGACAAGAACTGGATACAAGAGATGAACTAGAGTTTGGAGATGAGATGGTGCTGATGAAGATGTTGATGGAGATTGCCCTCTCCCGATGAGAGGTGCGTTGGTGATGACGACGGCGATGATTTCCCCCTCCCGGAGGGAAGTATCCCCGGCAGAACAGCTCTGCCGGAGCTCTAGATTGGTTCCGAGTCGGTTCCGCCCCGTGGCGGCGGAGTCTCGTCCCGAAAGGTTGCTTCCTCTTTTTTCTCATCGAAAGGCTTCATATAGCAGAAGATGGACGTCGGAGACCCACCAGGGGGCCCACGAGGTAGGGGGCGTGCCCTAGGAGGGGGGCGCGCCCCCCACCCTCGTGAGCAGGGTGTGGGCCCCCTGGCCTTCATCTTTGGCGAGGATTTTTATTTATTTATTTTAAGATATTCCGTGGAGTTTCAGGACTTTTGGAGTTGCGCAGAATAGGTCTCTAATATTTGCTCTTTTTCCAGCCCAGAATTCCAGCTGCCGGCATTCTCCCTCCTTATGTAAACCTTATAAAATAAGAGAGAATAGCCATAAGTATCGTGACAGATTGTGAAATAACAGCCCGTAATGCATAAATATCGATATAAAAGCATGATGCAAAATGGACGTATCAAGCCCCCCCCCCCCCAACAAACACACACGGTCCTGGTTTAGCATAATTTTTACACTATTTTAGCATAATTTGGAGTCATGTTTTTCATTTTAATTTCTTTTTAGGATATCTCGCTCTTCTAGATAGTAACATATATCTGCATACATACGGACATAAACTTTGATGGTGAATCATTATTTATAGTTGGCGATGGATGTTCTAGCTCTGAAAAAGGTTCAAAGTTACGTTCTCCAATTACATGGTAAACACTCGCGACCACACCACCACAAGTTCACACCTGCATGTGCGCACCCCGATACTATACGCTATCGATGGAGCATGATGATAAGTGAAACACACTTGATTCTTGTTGAATGCACACTAGTAGAAAAACAAGCATTAGCAACGATGCCCAAAGGCGGTTACGACCCCACAAATCTGCCTCTAATAAAAAAAGTGGAGCCGGTTATTTTTGCTGTTGAGGCGGTTGAAATTTTAAAACCGCCTATAATAATCCACTTAGGTGGTTTGAAAATCATAACTTCCTACAACTCGGAAGTATTCAAGGCGACATTTTAGTTAGAACTGCCAGCGTGGTCGAGCACCTATCACTTATATTACCTCTTCCCCCGTTCCTCCTGCTTTTGGTCACCACCAATCTAAGATCTCTGGTGTTGCCAAACCTCGAGCGTCGTCGTTTTGCACATTCCTGTGGTATGTGGACAAGCTCGCCATCATGTATGAACGAGTAAGGTTAGTGTTCGGAACCCCCCACATCCCCTCCCAATTTCCCCCAAATCACCATGCAGAAATTTCAACTTAGATACATTGTAGTGCTCAGTCATACAATAGATAGATGGCACTCCTTACTACTGTATCTACGGCTTCATTGGTACTACAACTACTAGAATTAGTACACAGTTAGCTAGATAAACTACTGCTACCATCGTTGGACAAGATGTCAATGACGCCAGAGCTAGAGGGCTCATCGTCATGGGTGCCTGTAGGATCCCCCTCCCCCCATCGGGTGGTTGTCAGTGTCGCCAAGGTCGCGGAACATCTCCTCCAACTTCACCTCTCATTGGCCAAAAGCATGCACTTGGCGGAGACCTCACGCTTCTCGGCGATTGATTCGGCAATGATGCGGTCTTCCGCCGCCACCTCGGGGTCCACGAGGATGGCGGCAGTGAGGAATGCATCCCTGAGCTCGGCAGCGATTTGTCGCGGGGTGGCGACATGCTCATCCAGTGCCGCCGCCATCTGAAAGCTGCCACTGTCCTCCACCTCCATCTCCTTTGACTCCGACTCAGACTCCGAAAGGAAGCTTGGGTCGGCGGCCGCGACAGTGGCGCCTCGCGAACGACGACCTCCACAGCTACCTTCATCACGATTTGGGCACGAAGGTGAGGTTGAGCTATGTGCAGTACACCGGATGACGACAGACCATGGCTCTGGTAGCGACGAGGGGGGGTCAGCCATTTGAGGGTGGTGGCAGCGGATCTAGATTGGGTTTTTCAATTGCTTGGCCGTCTAGGGTTTTTTAAATGCTCCGGGGCAACGTTCATTATATGTGGCCAGCTATGTGGGGATTGGGCGGCACGGCCCAAGTGGCCATGACTGCCGGTGGTGCTAAAACTTCAATTTTCTATTATTTGGAAAATGCAAATTGTTTCAACTTCTCAGTTGAGATGGAAACTGCTAAATCTTCTGCTTTATCTTCCCGTTTCAATTCTCTTTTCCAATGGAAACAACAGCAACTTCTCTGTAAAATGCTAACTGGTTACACTTGTTTGTTACAAACAAAACTGCTACAATTTCTCTGTTTTATCTTCTGTACGAAATGTGAACTTGTTTCACTTAGGTGTTTACAATGCAAATTTCTACAACTTCTTTGCTTTATCTTATCTGCATAGTACTAGTGTGTATATAAGTACTACTTGGATTTAGCCCGCGTTACATTATCAATAACATGCTCAATTTTTTGTATTTGTAGTTTGATTTTAATTACATTCCACAAGAAAAACAGATGGTTAGATGTGTGCTTTAGAGATATAAACGGCTCCATCTAATGACATCGAAAGGCGCAACCGGTAGAGCTGGAAGCATGCCACAAACCATGAACGACAAGCTGCGACCGGTGCACTCGGAGCCCCTCTTGAGGTAAAGCTAGGATAAGAACATATGATGGCTCTGTACTTGTATTTTTTGTTTACTGTTTCAATGTCTTTGAATCATCTGAACCTGTAAAATTGGTACTATGGATACTGCAATGGCTGATATGTTATCTTTGTACTTCTGCATTACATTGTTTATCTGAATATTATTAGCAGGGGTGGGTATCTAATAATAAAAAAATTAGATCCGTGACATACACAATGGAGGCGATTATTGATACAAAACCGCCTGCGGCACGTAGTGCGCTTTTCATTATATTGATGGTGGTTTCCGTAACCACCGCCGCTGGATCAAGTATTAGCGACACAGACTTTGAGGCCAAATGGGAAACCGACGGTGCCCCATGTGACAAAACCACCTACAAAGCTCAATTTTGTACTAGGTGGTATCATGCCGTGTAAATATGAGCACTAGAATTTAAGGACAAGAGTTTGGTTTGATAGATTAGAAAGGTGGCCTCTATTGGATACACTCAAAGTAACATGTACTTTGCTTTGTAGACATTTCAAGTTAAGATTGATATAACTTAGTTCTTTTTTATGTCGATGATCTTAGTTATTTACTATAGAGATCGTGGGAAATAGACTCGTAGGGCCAAAAAATCAATGTGATTGGTTTTTTGAAGTTGAATTGCTTGAGTTGGTTGAGATCTTGAATTTCCATCTTCCTTTAACCAAGCCAGGAAAAAAACTTGGGTTATGTCCATTAGATTGACACTGATGATGTGAATGATGAGTGTATTTTGTATTCATTGTCTATTAGAGTTTAATCATGATATACTTTAGTTGATATTGGATTATCCCATTAATTGATAGATTTTAGTGTTTTTATTGTTCTTTTGTGGGTTGTAGGGTTTCTAGGTGGACTCCAACTCCCATGGCAATATCACAATGACCGAATGTTAATACCAAGTTTGGTGGCAGAAGTACTATATGAAACCACTCTCGAGTTAGAAACATAAGCTGAGCAATCATGCATATGGCCATGGATGGTCATACCGGCGTCCATACCTTATGCGGCTGAGTCGTGGAATTAGTTATAAGTTTCCAGTTTAAAGTTTTAAACCCTGATTTGGGGACGACCCATTTTAATTCAACCTAGAATCAAAGAAGTGTAGGAAGATCAATGGACTAGAAGCTCGTCTTATATGGTAATCTCCAAATGGTAGCCAAACGCCCAAGGTCCTTTTCGACATTGAGGGGAGAAGCCATAGTAGAAGAAGGGGCCTTGCGCTGGGACCGTCGGCGTCTCCATCGCCATTACAAGTCACGTACTCCCTCCATCTCAGTGTACAAGTCTTGCACGTGTTCCTAGGTCGTTAATTTGACCAACTTAATAAGAGGCATACATTACAAAAAAATGTATCATTAGAAACTTTAGATATTCTATTTTCTAATAATATAATTTTTATGTTAAACAAATTATTTTATATAAGTTAAATTGACGACCTAGATACATTTGCAAGACTTACAAACTGAGATGGAGGGAGTAATTTATATGGTAGCTTCATTATTTTTGTGGTTTTTTCACAGTCCTAAATGACCGTGCTTAGTTTGAAATATATGCACATATTTGAATCCATTCTTCATATGCCCTTTTTTTCGTAATTACTTGACTCTTGATATATTGGATAGTGACCAAATTTTTGTCATTGTTTTTTATATACCTCATCATTCATGCCGAATGCTGGATAATGACCCATTTGTAAGAACTGACAAATCACTGTATGCACTGGTAGGAATGAAGTCTCTTCTCGAATGGAATGCAACGCTGATTGCTTTTCAATTAAAAAAGTTAGGACTGAGTTGTCTTCACAATTTTATGTTGCTCTCGGGCACAAACGGCCTATATCTGTGTCCCTAGCACCAGTGACACGTCTCCCTCCGTTGCTTTGCCAGCACTCGTGTTGCATGTGCTAAGTTAAAAAAATGATAACTGAAAACACTGTTTTTTTGTGAATAAAAAAAAACTGCGTCTTGATATTCTCCTGATCCCCTCTGTACTGAGTCGACCCTGCTGCCTGCAGCTGTCGAAACTTTTCAGGCGAGTCAAAATGTGGAAGCTAACAGTAGGCATCAGTCCTGATCACTACTTTCTGGAGTCACTCTTGTGGAGGTTTAGGTCAGCTATCGATCGATCCCAAACAATGTTCGATTAGCCTGACCACCCGATCTAGCATGCTCGTACGGTCGTACCTTGTGGTTGCATATCACCATCTAATCAACTAAGATTATTGCATCTCACAAAAAGAAAAACTAAGATGATTGCACATGTAGACATAATGGTTGACTGGTGTGCAGCTAGAGGAACTTATGTGCTCTTTTAGCGATTTTTTTTTCAAAACTGTGATGATTTTTATAGCAAATTCGGAATCTATACGTCCTCACGCAAGAAAATCAAAACTAGCACCCCGTCGGCCTCCAGTTGACCGAAGAGGGGCTCTTCGGCCTGCGGTTGATCGAAGTGGGCTCTTCATCCTCCCGTTGGCCGAAAAGTGCCCCAACTGGGCAGAAAAGGGCTCTTTGGTCTGCCGTAGGCCGAAGAGTACTCTTTGGTCAGCCGTAGGCCAAAGAGTACTCTTTGGGGCCCAAGGCCTAGCAGCCATGCAGCTTCGGCCTCCCATTAACTGGGCCGAAAAGTTGGGGTCCAAGGACTCTTCGGCCTACGGTTGACCAAAGAGTACTCTTCGGCCTACGGCAGACCAAAGAGTCCTTTTCGGCCTAGTTGTGGCCGAAGAGCCCACTTCGGTCAACCACAGGCCGAAGAGCCCCTCTTCGGCCAACTGGAGGCCGACGGGGTACTAGTTTTGATTTTTTTGCGTGAGGACATATAGATTCCGAATTTGCTATAAAATTCATCACCGTTTTGAAAAAAAATCCACCTTTAGCTGTGTTTTTGGGATTACATGGGAACGCACACGTTGTGTGCATTGCTCGATGCAGAGGTCGGGGCTTGCTCCCCTTTAAAAAAAACACCATTAAGCACACTCATGTGTGCCCTTTCCCGAAAACACATGCTAAATCTAGAGTAGTGTTCTCTCAACTTAATCCACGCACTAGCACTCCCCTGATAAGCGCTTAACCATCGCTAATGGCGGGTTCACCATTCCACAATGGGTTAATGGCAGTGCCAACGAATACTCCACTGAGGGGATACTACGCCCCTCAGTGGTGATACATCTCATAGAAAAAGTTAATGGGCCAGGCAGATGAGATATAGGTAGTTTGTACTTACAACCACCCCCCCCCCACCCATGCGGAAACCCTAGTTCCCTCTCCCATACCACAGTGCTACAATGACGACGACGCAGGGATCTCATCCAGGATGCAAACACTGCCAAATTAGTCAACACATTATTGTAGCCTTCTATTTGATACATCTCACAAAAAAATTAATGGGGCAGGCAGATGAGGCCTAGCCAAACAAACCCTAGCTCCTTCTCCCATACCATTTTGTCACACTGTCGACGACGCTGCACTGCCAAATCAGTCAACACATTACTGTAGCCCTGCGAGGATCTTCTCTTGCATATGTGTGTATAAGCTCTTTGTGCCTACACGATCAAACCAAACGATACAGACTTCAATGATTGCAATTTTTATCAGGTAGCGAATACACAAATTAACTGACTATGGTCCATAAATAAATGTCATAATAGCCAAAAATGATAAAAGGAACTCATATGTTGCATGTATCATTGTGGTTGTAATTGTGTGAGGTTGTTGGATAATGGTTATTATGTTGTGGTTGTGATCGTAGCTAGTTGGTAATGATCCCTTGGATTTTATAAGTTCCTTCACCATTTGAACATGCATATGGGCTAAAAATGCTTGTACTATCAGTTTCATAAATGAAATTGAGGGGGGGGGGGGCATGTTAAATAGAAATAAATTGGCAAAACAATTGTTGCCACGAGATATGAAGCAGAGAAATCAATCCGAGGAGAGGGAATGGACAGATAGGCATCTTGACCAAACCCTCAAGGCAGGAGCTATTTTTGACATTGATTTGGTGGAACGAGACATATTCAACAAGGTGGGATAGACAAGGTACGCAAGGTGGTGGATATCAGTAGACATGAACAATAATGACGACATGCGGAGTCTTGGCCATGAGCTTCTCACATAGGTGGGAGATGGTAAACCCCTCTGGCCCGATCATGCAGTTGGTGAGCGGCAGTATCGGTCCACTATCCATATTGACATGTACCTCTTGCTAGCATCGGTGAAAAAAAAAAGCTCTCGAATGTATATATTTATCACAAGGAATTGATTTGGGTGAAATTTTCCAGCCCAATACTTTGCCGACATGGCCCTTACATGTCAAATACTGCCTCCGTCCAGGTGCATAGGGTATTTAAGGAGTTGCATCGCAACCTAGGTGCATGGAGCTCCTTCCACGCATGATGGCTTATATGCTTGGAATACTAAATTTTCATTAGACACCCTATGCACCTGGACGGGGGGAGTATGCTCCATTATCCTCTATGGTTCGTTGGATGCATACATTAATCACAAGGAATTGAGTTGGGCTACAATACCAAATAAAAAAAGGCATTATAATGAGTTGCAACTCAATACTTTGTTTTGTTTGGATGAACATGTATTTTGTAGTCGTAGTCTAAGGAGATCAACCCATCCTAATCTTCGTTTGGATGACCAAAATATTGAATTGCACATTTCCTAGACATGTCCATCCCCTCTTCTCACGTACACCGACTAGCCTTCGCGATGGCCCTCGTCTGCGGCTCCCTGTCACAGTGGTGTCTGCCTCCTGTACTTGCCCTTGCTCTCCTCCACGTGCAGCACCAGCTCTGCCTCAATCTTGCTAGGGCAGACCGCATAAAAGGTCAAGTTGTCAACCTCAACTCAGATCCATACTACACCCCTTATGCATGAGGTCTACCGCGACAACAGTCAGTGGCGAGCCCTCAGAGCACCTTACATGACCATAACAGTCAAAGTCGTGAATCTGGAGGAGAGATGGATCTGGAGATGGAAGGGTCACGCACGTGGAGGAGCACATTCATCGACATAGAGGTATGTGGAAGCACACAGAGGTATCGCATACCTGGATGTTTGTTGTGGTCAAGATTCTAGTCGCCGACTCTCTTCTCCTGTAGATGCCTCATCTCTTCCTTCTTGTTTCGCCCCCTTCTGTTTGAGGGCGAGCAAAGCGGTATGTGTTGCATTGCCGAATTGATTTTAGAGCAATATGGAGGTCTGGGGCTTGATATCGAGGGAGCGAGAATGAAGTGTCAGGGGTGGCGCTTGGTATTTGCGCAAGTTTCTAGTAGTCAATTATGTGACCATCCAACCAACTGCATTGGAGGTACCAAATACCAATTCACGATTTCAAGGTCGAATGTCTACATTTAAATGTGGTGCTAGGGAGCCACCTAAGTTGAAAGAAAGAGGATACGGAACTCTCAATATACATAGTGCTAATAATTTCACCATAGGGACCGTTAATGCGCCTAGTTTTGTGATCTTTAGCCCTACGGTGTGAGTAAAACCCTAGGTGCATATTCTAGTAGTGTTAGAGAGTGATCAAGGAGGCACCGACAATTAGTGGCGTAGCTAGGTTGAGTTCACGCCCCGGGCCAACTGCTTATCTACAGTATTGAACATTGCTAAATAGTGTTCATCTAGCTACAGTCAACAAATGATCAAACTATCACACCCCACGCCATGGCCCCAACAGCCTGGGGCCTGGCTATGCCCCTGCCGACAATCAAGGGTGTGGAGCTATGCAAAAATAGGAGGTTGAGTCAAAGCTTCCAAATTACTTCGAATCTTTTATAAAATAGAAATAATTAAAGGAGTTGTGTTTCTGAATGGAAGGTAACCGGATTGCTAATTTGGTATACTCAAAATTCACCTTTGGTATAAAATTAACCATCTCACACAGATGAAATATAGTATTTTCTATTTACCAGTCAATCAATCTTGTACAAAATCAATACATCTTTTTAATTTACAAAAAAATTAGGAGTTGATCATATCTGGAAACACTGGAGAACATTCTATTGTTGATATTATTACGAGTATTCGATGCTCCGTATTTCCATATCATTAACATACGTTCCTACTCATGGAGGGTTTTTTATTTGGTAGTACGTGTTTGAAATCCTCAAGCAAACAAGTATTTTTCTTTTGAAAACGGTACAATTGAAGTCACTCACATACATGAGCATACACTCACCACTATAAATGTACGTATGCACGCCCTATCCCTATAAGCATCTTCGAGAGATTGAGCCGACATAACATCTTGAGATTTTAAAAAGTCACCGCAGGCGGCTCGCTTCGACAGGAACATCGCCAGAAGTCTGAAATAAATCTAGAAATAATGCGAACACCAATGTGAAGTTTAGGACTTGACCCATCGTGGTCTTGAGATACCATTGTTGTCTTATTCATCCAACCATAAGTTAGTTCGCTCGAGCGAACAAGTACTATTTTCATAGAAAAACAAAGGACTTTTTCTTTCGTTTGCCTGCCTTAACTAGTTTTTTCATGTTTGTAGGATGAGAAAATACACAAGGAGTCTCCCTAAGAAATCTCTTTTGAATTGCCTTCATAGAAAGTTTTTACCAATCATTTGTAGTTTTTGTATTTCCTTTTTTTAGACAATGTATTTGTTTTCTTTTTTTTTTTTGATAATCTGCAACTTTTATAAAGTAACAATGGTTGGGGATACAAATTACATCGGGCATAACAGAAAGCCACACGTGGCACCCAAATGGTAGAGAAGAAGCCACGTTAGGGAGAGAGTGAGCTTCTCCAGTATGCTCCGGCTTCCCATGGACGATCTTGAGAGCTCCAAAAAGTCCGGCGATGACAATGCATTTGGTATTTCCTGTTTCCTTATTCAGGGCAGGCCAAGTACTGTTCCTCCAGGCCACGTCAGCAGGCCCAAAAGTCAAAGCCTGGATACCTCAGTCAACAACACAGTGGCGGGTTGGGCCGGCTCAGCCCTCTTCTTGTCAGAATCTCTGGGCTCGAGCCCGCGCGCTCTCTCGCGTAGCGCGAGCTTCTGCACCTTGCCCGTGGCGTTCTTGGGCAGGTCGTCGACGAACACCACCTTCCTCGGCACCATGAAGTGCGCCATCTTGCTCCGGCAGAAGGACACAAGCTCCTCCTCGCTCACCTCGGCAGCGCCGGAGTCGGACTGTTTCTTCAGCGCGACGAACGCGCACGGCGTCTCGCCCCAGTGCGGGTGCGGCATGGCGACCACCGCTGCCTCAAGCACTGCCGGATGGCCGTACAGCGCCGCCTCAACCTCCACGCTGCTGATGTTCTCGCCGCCGGAGATGATCACGTCCTTGGACCGGTCCTTGATCTCAACGTACCCGTCCGGGTGCACCACGCCCACGTCGCCGGTCAGGAACCACCTGCCGCGGAAAGCCGACGCCGTGGCCTCGGGGTTCTTGTAGTATCCCTTCATGACGCTGCTGCCACGGAGCACGATCTCGCCGAGGGTGGCGCCGTCTCGCGGCACGCTCCGCATGGTCTTGAGGTCCTTCACGTCGGCATCGGCGAGGGAGAGCGCGCTCACGCCCTGCCGTGCCTTGAGCAGCGCGCGCTTGGGCGGCGGTAGCGCGTCCCATTGCTCACGCCACTCGCACACCATGGCTGGTCCAGTCGCCTCCGTCATGCCGTAGGCATGCGTGACGTGGAAGCCGAGCTGTTCCACGCGCTCAAGCAGTGGCGCCGGCGGCGCCGCGCCACCAGTGAGCACCTCGACGCGGCGTGTCAACCGCTCGCGGCGAGATTCTAGAAGGATGTTGAACAGCACAGGCGCCGCGCACATGTGGGTGACGCCGTGGTCGGCGATCGCCGAGTATATGGCGTCGGCGGTGGGCGTGCGGACGCAGACATTCACGCCGCCGCGCGCTGCCACGCCCCACGTGAAGGTCCAGCCGTTGCAGTGGAACATGGGGAGCGACCAGAGGAACACCGGCTCGTGCCCCACGCCCCACTGGAGTAGGAGCCCCACCGTGCTCAGGTACGCGCCGCGGTGGCTGTACACGACGCCCTTTGGCACCGACGTCGTGCCGGAGGTGTAGTTGAGCGCGACGGCGTCCCACTCGTCCTCGACAACGCGCGGCGGGTGCCTCGTCGGGTCGCCTCGCGCCAGCAAATCCTCGTACTCGAGCTCGCCCACGCGTGCTCCCGTCGGAGCGTCGATGTCGTCGATGACCACCAGAAACGGCAAGGCCGCGTCCATGGCGATGCATTTGAGTGCATCGGTGGCGACGCGGATGTACTGGTAGTCCACGAAAAGGAGCTTTGGGGCGGCGTGCCTGAGGATGGCGGCGACGCCGGCGGCGTCCAGGCGGGTGTTGATGGCGTTGATGACCGCGCCGGCCATGGGGACCGCGAAGTGCATCTCGTATAGCGCCGGCGTGTTGGGCGCGAGGACGGACACGACGTCGTTCCTGGATACGGCGAGGGCCTGGAGCGCCGCGGCGAGGCGGAGGCATCGGTCGTGCGTCTGGCGCCAGTTGAAGGCGGTGCCGCCGCAGACGAGGGAGGTGCGATCGGCGTAGACGGCGGCGGCGCGAGGCAGGAAGGTGACGGGGCTCAGGGGGACGTAGTTGGCGTCCCGTTTCGCCAAGCTGTCCATGGCCGATGGATCGACGAGCAGTAGAGAATGACGACTGCCTGGTCGATCTGTACACGATTCAGGACTTGCGTTGCAACTGTGTATTTATGGTGAGTGCTTGTGTTTGAGGCTCGCTGATTTTTACTCCCTCCTTTCCGGTTTATAGGACTTAAATCTGAAATCTCATCAACCAAGGCACACATGGTGAGTGGTGGAATGTATCTCGTGCTTTAGAGCATCTCCAACGGCCGCACAAAAAAATGGCGCCCAACAAAAGTTATAGCGCGCAACTTTAGCACTTTTAGTGCGCCGGGACCAACATCACTTTTGCAGACGCCCAAAAACGCGCGCACAAAAAGAACACAGTGCAAATTGTGAAGCGCGCGCAATCCAGAGCCCAAAATATGGGGCGCGCGATGGCGTTTTTCAGCGCGCGCCCAAAAACTTTTAGCGCTACAGCATCTGTTGGAGCTATGCGGCGCCCAAAAAAACAAATTTTTAGTGCGCAGAGCTCTTTTTAGGCGCCTGTTGGAGATGCTCTTACAAAACTAACCAAACTAATTTGATGCATTAATTAGGATTAAGTACAGTACATGCATGCTTGGCCACTACTCCCTCCGTTCCCAAATACTTGTCTTTCTAGTCATCTCAAATGGTTACAACATACGGATGTATGTAGACATATTTTAAAGCGTAGGTTCATTCATTTTGCTTCGTATGTGGTCACTTGTTGAAATCTCTAGAAAGACAAGTATTTAGGAACGGAGGGAGTAGATGAGTAGTAGCATTACATGCATTGATGAGTTTCTTTTTAATTCTTGCATGCGAAGATTTAATGCACCTCAAAACTTTAAAAGAAGATGGAGATGAGCACTTTAAATTGGAAAAATAAAAATTTTGAGATAAGCCCTACAAACCGGAAAGGAGGGAGTATTGTTTGAAGAGGCAATTAAGGACAGTATAGCCGAGCCTAAAGCAAGCCCTCACAGCTGGATTTTGGGCTGTCTATTTTCGCGATCTGGACGTTCCGTTTGATCTCACGTGTATAGTCACCTCTCCCGAAACTAGCCCAGTTGTCCTATGGGCGCCTACTCTAGAGGCCAAAACGGAGCTTTCTGGTATACTGGGCCGCTTGTCCTGGCCCATTAAACTAAGATCGATGTGTTCCGGTCTTTGAGAAGAAAAAAAACTACCCTCGACAGAGGAGGTGGAACGTGCGCTTGACTAGATTGGTGACAGGGGTTCGATGCGGGCAATCCGTGAACGGGGAGGCGACGATTCCGCACACGGATGTAAACTAATTCTGTGGGTGGGGAGAGACGAAGCGGCGCTGCGGCTACTTGGTGAAGAAAACAAGTGAATGAAACAATCAATCATCGGTTACTAGAACATCCGGCGATGATTAATAAAGGTATGCATTTCTATTTCCTCAAACTGCTGCCTCTTCAGAGCATGGTTAATAGTATAGCCAACAATCGGCTATATGGATTTGCCATGTCACTTATAGTCAATCTTATAGCCCACTCATACAATAGTTAGTCATACTAGTATACTACATCATTAATATATGGCCCACATGTTTCTCTCACAAAGAATGTTGGAGCTCGTGTTAGAGCCGACTGTAAGTTTGTAGTCTGCTTCTCTTCTCTCTCCTCTCTCTCATCCAACTCAGCAAAAAAATGTTATTAAAATCCTTACAGCCCACCTACATCACCTTATTGTACTTGCTCTCAGTACGTGCGCCTCTATATATGCTTCGTCCTCTCAAGGCTCACACTATGCGGTCACCCTTACTCCAACAGCAGAGTCATCCCTACTCCTCGTATGTTTGGTTCATCGTGTGGATCCCTACTTCTAATTCGACACCTGTACTGAACCAAATTTACCTTATCCCTTGTTCTCTTCAAGATGCATGATTCTTTCTTTCTATGGCTCCAATCTAGATACTTGTTGGCGTCTAACATGTATCTTTGTTTCTTTTTAAACTTTGATGGATGATTCTTGATGGGAGCAATCTACGGACATTGATGCTGGTTGGAGAAGTGAGTGACCGATTGTTGGTGCAACCTTATCTGACGCTAAAAGTTCTTTAATGCTGACATATGGTAGTTTCTTTGAGATTTTGAATTCTGGTGTTAAGTGTAATTTTAGTATTTTAATTCTGCTGTTATTTTTTTTAGATTTTGAATTATGGTGTTAATATCAAGAGGAATATCTAAGTGATGACAGTTTACAGTGATGCTTTATAGTCTCAAAGATCAGTTTAGAATGATTGTTGATGTGTGTACTCTGGAATTCTGTGTGAACAATATATTTCAATAATCATTATCAGATCACCATCAAAATGTTGTGTTACTATTGATGTGGATAGAGCGCATGTCTCGGGAGAAAAATAGATTTAAGTATTGATGATGATGCTCAATACTTTTAGAACACTTCAAAGAATTTATCGATTAAGATTTATGGATACACAAACTGAATAAAAATTTGGTCATATTCTCTTTTGTTTACAGTTTTATTGATGTGTTCAAAGAATTATAAATTTAGATGCGCTTCAGTTCTCTTGTATACAGTACTAAACAATATTGACTTCAGTCAAGCGACTTATTGGACATGGAACTGACATTCACATTCGGCCTTGAATGAGGAGAAGGCTATACAAGTTGCCGTATATCTTCTTGATGAACTGTTCATTTTCTGGGTAAGTACTCTAGAATTCCAAGTGCTGAATGGACTGTTAAGTTATTGAGCTATCTGTAATGCATATAGATGAAAGCAATTCAAGAATCTTCTTTCTGTTATAGATCTTCTGACCCTAGAAATACTTGATGATTGTATGATGTCATATGATTACAACTGACATGGACTCCCACATAATTTCTCAGGTAACTAATGGTTTAATGATCTTTGAGGCTCATAAAAGTGGCAAGTCAGAAGCCAGAAAAGAAAGAGACCCGTAAGAAGGAACTGGAGGTAAGATGATTGGTTCCAATTGCTCCCATTTCAGTTTTATAATCCAATTGTTCTCACTGAGAGATAACTGTTTTCACACTTCCATATTTTTAATGGAAAACATGAGATATTTGTACTGAACTGGAGCAGCGAGGACCACATAAAGTGCTTCAATATACCATAGCCGGCGGCGGTTGCTGTTCTGCTGCGCTGATCCTATGGGTTCTTAGCATGAAGATTTCTCGACTTCTACTGCAACAAGTTTTGCCCGGCTCCAACGAGGGAGGGGCAACGACGGCGGCACGCCTTCAGCTCGCTTCCATGCTTGTAGTCGTCGCTAGGTGGTCTACAGATTTGAATGTAATTTTTATTATTTCTGGTGTTCGTTGTACTGTCATGATTGAAGATGAATAGATCAGAAGTTTTCTCAAAAAAAAACATAAATGTCCAATGCTCACAATAAGAAGTGCAAAAAACGGTAATCATGCATTTAGTTCAGTGAGACACAATATATGAAGAGAACATGCAACAAATGAGATCTAAAATTATTTAAAATATAGTCATCAACAGTGTAATAGGTGTCCTCTACAATATTATGTGTGTTTCTTGAAGTTAGAAAACAAGCTGTCAATTTTAAATGAGCAAATGAGTTATGGGTGAATAACAATTATTTTGAGTATAATCTGAAGTTTATTTAACAAGTTTGTTTATGAAACTTATATAGAGGAAGAATTGGAATCACGTCCAAGTCCACCCATATGCATTCATCATTTTAAGAAAAGGTGATGGTATCAATCATACCAGGCTGAAATCCGTAAGCTTTGACTGATCCTTTCCGATTAGGAAACACATTGGTCGAAATACAAAAAACAGAAATTACACTTTAAAACAAAAAACATTATAAGACATGCTTAAGAAGGAAAATATGTGCCAAAATTATTAAAATTGGTTACCGTATAATATTTGTTGTCACATTGAGCGTGATGGAGAAGCATTTATTGTTGTCAAGGTGAGGATTGTCGCACATACCCCTGTTTCAGAACAGTAGGGCACTCTTCCATTTTGTGCCGCGTTCATATATTGACAAATATAAATAAAAGAGGAAAAATCAAAGGAGAAAATCTGCATGACCCCTGCTAAAAATGGGACATATTTAGTGATAGAAATTTCATGAAATGGAAATGAATCAATGTGTCGCCAAAATATTGGTAACTCTCTAGACATTCCCTGCAACAAGAAACATAGTGTGAGACAATTCGCGAGCAACACAATGCAATGTTGCATTGGGTCCATGCCACACACGGAAAGAGTCCATCACAACAATCACATATATATAATTCACTTCATCACAAAAAATTGGCAATTAATTCGCGAGCAACACATGCATACACATAATGCATTACATCACTTCCCAAGTACATACATAATGCACTTCATCATAATTATGTGCAGAAAAGAGATGGGCTCATCCAAATCAAACACAATATTGCATTTTGAACAAATTAAGTTTAAATCTCGCATTATATACAATCACTAGAACAAATTTACATGAAATAAATTTGTAGAGCAAGTCTTGTACCGTCCAGATTGAGAGGGGTGCAAGAGGGTGGCCAACCATGACGAGGGCGCGAGAGGCAGCCGGAAATGACGAGGGAGGGAGAGAATGTCCGGCCGCGAAGAGGGCGGGCTCGCCGGAGATGTGCTGGGAGGAGCTAGGTCGCTGGGCGCGCGCGGGGGGGGGGGGGGGGGGGAGACGTTGCGGGTGCCTTGTCGTCGGAGCCATTGCTGGGGCAGGGGAGAGTCTGCTGGCACGCAAGGAGGCGAGAACGAGGGCGCAGGGTTTTCGAGTTTTTTTCTTGTTTTTTACCGGTTTTCCCTATTACTTTCTCTATTTTTACTGGTTTATGTTTTCCTTCCTTTTTGTTTACTTCTCTACGCTTTTCTTCGTTTATTTCTCAATTTTTACTAAAAAAAGTTTCTTTCTTTTTTCATCATTTTTCTTCGGTTTTGTTTGCTTTTTTAACAGTTTTTTCTTGGGTTTTCACCTATTTTCTATAAACATTTCTGGTATATTTCTAATACATTTTCTAATACATGTTAACTTTTTAAATATAAGACTAATAATTATTGAATACAAGGTTAAGATTTTTTATATACCCATTTAGATTTTTCAAATGCTTGATTTCCATTTTTCAAGTAGCAGATTAACATTTTTTAATACATGATCAACTTCTTTCTATACATCCAATATTTTTCATAGGCTTGTAACATTCTTAAGTACAAGTTTAACATTTTTTAGAACATTGTCAACATTATTTCTATAGATATTATTTTTTTGAAATAATTGATTCACATTTTTTATACCAGTTTAGAATTTTTTAATACATCACCAGCATGTTTACTATTCACAATTAACATTTTTTAAAGGCTTGATTAACCATTTTCAAATACAACTTTAACATTTTTTAATATACAGTCAACATTTTCCTATACACATTTAACATTTTTCAAATGCTTAATTAATATTTATTTCGAAAAGTTTTAAAACATTTTTCAGAAGCTTGGATTAACATTTCTAAATACATGATCAACTTTTGTCATACACATTACATATTTTTTGTATAATTTTTCGTATACATGAGAAACATTTTCTCTATACACATTTAACATTTTCTAAATGCTTGGTTAATATTTCTGAAATGTTTTATGTAAATTATTTTTGTATATTTATTTAAAATATTCAAAAGTATGAATGGAAATATAAATTAAAACCAAAAACATTAATAGAAATTAGGTTTTAGCCTCCCGTGCGTCTGGGCCAGTCCATCTTGCGGTCTGCTTGGCGCGCGGCTTCCCTCGGTGTCACTTTATATAAATAAGGAGGTATTGCCGCGCCGTGATTTTCCTAGGATGCCGACTCCTTCTCTCTACGTCTAACTCTGTATTAAGTCAGCCCAGTTAATTTCAAAAAGAAAAAGTCAGCCCAGTTAGACGCCCGTTTTTTCCTTAGTCTGGGTTTCTTGGTTTTGAGAAGATTTCACTAGTTTTGCTTTCTTATCTCTCTTCTTTTCCCGGTTTTATGGTTTTACTTACTTCTCTTTTACTGGTTTCCTTTTTATTTTTCCTGATTGATTTTCTCCTTTTTCTCTCCTTCTTTTATTTATTTATTCCATTTTAAATTACCATTTTTAGAAATAATTTCTGAATTTTCTTTATTGTTGAATATTATTAAAATGCAGTAACATTTTTCGAATTTACGAATATTTTTAAATTTTATGGACATTATTTTAAATACCAATATAAAAATTCTCAAATATTTTATACTTTGTGAAGATATTTTATAACCATGAGCATTCTTGAAGTTTGTTAACGTTTTTTAAGTTCTACGAATATTTCTGAAATTCACGGACAATTTTTAGTTTTGGTAAAATATTTTTTCTTCGGTTGCAATATATTATTAAAATTCGTGAACTTTATTAAAAATCACCAGTACAGTCAAACTTCAATCGGCACATATTTTCAAAGTCATGAACAATTTTTTTGAACTTTTTTGAAGTCATAAAATCTTGTTAAATTCATCGGACATTTCAAAAAAAATCATGAACATTCTTACAAATGCAACATTTTAAAAAGGATTTCCAGTTTGTGAACATTTGTAATCTTCACGGTTATTTTTCAATTTGTGAATTCTCTTAACTTGTTTATGTGAAGAAACAAAGATATTTCAAAATATTGTGTGCTATAGCACCACGTGCTAGTCATCTGAATAGAACCACGCATAGAAAAAGAAACACCAGGGTTGTCATTGTCCCGCGCCGTAAATTCATGGAGCAAACAAGTGGGCCTAAAGACCAAAACGAACACCCTTGCATTATAGCGAGGATTAGGAGCTCCTGAAAAGGGTCTCTATTTAAGCAGTTGGTGCATCATCCAAAGAGCACATCATGAGTAAAAAGCACAGAACCACCACATTCGTGTCACCATTAGCGAAAAACTACCACTTTACGATTTGTGGCATCTTGCACCGCACCGGATTTCTAACAGTGGCAAAAAATATTGAGCTATGTTTTGAGCACATTTTGACGTTGCTGAGCAAAAAACACTGGTTCTATGGATTTCACAGCACATCCGTCATCCATCTTAAATTCCCCAATCGATTGCGAGCTCTAAAAATCCATAGCTAGCAAAGCAGTCACGCCATTTTTTGTTCGAGAGCTTGAGGCCCTCTTTTGAGAAAAGAGCTCAAGGCCTCGAGCGACCGGTGATTGGCTATATATCGCAGCCACCCCTATATATGTCATGGCTTGCGAGACATTGTATTTGCTTAAAATATTTGTGATGAGTAATATTCTCTATTTTTTCAACCAGATCTGTTATCGCTCTATTTTTTAAACTCCATTCGCACCAACTAGGAATCCGGACTCCGCCACTTACATCAAGACGATGAGTATTACTGGTTTTTTCACACATGGTGACCGTAGAAGAAAAAACACAATAGTAAATGAATCATGGAAAGGTATACATACGCATGTATATACTTGGTGTTTGTTTGTTGGACAAGATGTGATCTCGCATTGGTGTTGTTGTGTTTCACATTGCATTGTGGTGTAAGAGATATGCCCTAGAGACAGACATATAGATGGCCACATTCATTTCTATTCGCGGTTTAGTAAATGTTTGTTGAAGCATACTGTTTGAAATTGTTAGCAATTATGATACTTACTACAATATAATCATGAAGTGCACTATGAAAATACACTAAAATCTACTGGAAACAATGCATACAATAACAGACGTAATCATCAGGCATCATTAAAAAAGAAATTATACAACAAGCGGAAAAAGCACTACACAACACCATATTAAATATGCTTTAACGCAACATCAGAAAATAGTGGCACCATTAGAGCATCCCATAAGCATTACGCAATACTAAATTCTATAAAATCCTATTGGTGATTCTCACTATTCTGTTTCTCTCGACTTGCAAACATGTCAGCTCGGGATGCAATCATGCATGAAAAAAAAAACAACTTAACATGCAACCAATGATGAATTTTTTTCCATTATACTATACGACATATATTTAGTAAAAAAATTACAACTATACAATACTAAAATACAATAAATAATATAGATTTCTCATATTATTAATCGAAATATTCATGTCCGATACAAGCAAATATCATTGAAATACATATTGCTACTCATTTCGGAAGTAATACGCAGGGTATCATCTAGTATGCTTTATCAAAACAACTAGAAAACGATAGCACCATTCGGACATCCAAGGCTTTAGAAAAATGCATAAAGAAACAATAGATTAGGTTTTATGGGAGATGGCATTGACATTAGCCAAGAATTCTTTAAGGCAGTGGTTATAGACACAAGGCCTCTCTAGCTGTGCTAGATGCCCTGTCTTGCTTATGCTTCGCAGCATCGCCTTCTCCCCCAGCTTCCTACACGCATCACATCATTAGTTTTTGTATTTTGCATCTAGGTATAGGATATGAAGTAGTCAAGGTTGTTGATAGATAGCATATGTGGTTTTCTTACTCTTTTAGCATCTTGGCATTCTCTACGGGAAAGAAGTCGTCATCCTCGCCCCACAACATAAGTATGTTCTGCATGAGTGCAAATCGGATGATATATGAAGCAGTTAACTGATTTTGTGTCCGTAATGAGATTGCCACACTACTATGTATTTTTTTCTCAATCAGAAATGTTCAGTCTTATTTGTCAAAATTCATACGTGTGGGCATATTATGGATCGTTGGATATTGTCGTTTTTTTTTTTTTTGGAAAAATTTAGTTGAGCTCCTATGCAGGTGGACCTCTTATCTGGAAAACATCCAATTTTGCATCAGAGTTCGTGCGTAGAAACTTGTCTTTTTGTTTGTCCCAAACAAGAAAACATTTTAGCTTGTATCTTTGCAGGTTAACATCACATAAGTACTTTTATGTGCAGAATAGTTTCAGATTTTTTTTTGACGCGGCAGAAATGTCTAAAATGATAAAGCATACTGTAAATTATTCAATTGACAAATTTAGCTTGCACAAAAAAATTAAAACATTTTGTACACACAGTGGTACTTGTGTGGCGTTGACATGAAAAGTTTCAAGCTCAAATTTTACTACTACCTTGCTTGGGGTAACGGAAAGGAGAAATTTCTATATAAAAATAGCATAGGTCTTGACGCCAAATCTAGTGAACCGGGGTGTGCTAGCATGCATGCTCAAGAAATCCAGTCCTTAAATTTCACGATACTACAAGTTATGATAATGAGAACAGACATCAGCATGAATAATCGTGGAAAATCAAGTTTTAAAACTATAGAAGCGCTGTGAACCTGCTGAAAAACAGGGGTCGACGATACTTGTTTGTCCATCATCACGAGTTTTTCCAGCATCTCTTTCCTCTCCTGTCGGTTGGCATACATCATGTGCATCCAGTATGTACTATGTACATGAACACCCATGCATGCGAGATTTTCCTACCCATGTAACACGCATGGTACTGAAAATGTTTTAAACACATTTACTGTAACATACTATTTTTACCTCAGATACATCTTATGTTGTTACTGACCTTGAGAAAGTCGTTGAGAATGCGTTCTGGAAACCAGAGCTTCTTGTACATGGCGTCGGAGAAGAGCGACTTCAGCCGCGAGACCGACTCCGGCAGCAACAGCTCCGCGAGCGTCCCGGCGCCGAACCTCTCCAGCATTGCGTCGTTCATGGCGCTCGTGTAGGCCACGTCAGCGCCAGACACGACGACGGACCCGACGAGGCCCGGGTGCGCCGAGGCCATCTCGAACGCCACGAACCCGCCGTAGCTGAACCCGACGACGGTGCACCCCTCGCCCACGCCGAGCTTCCGCAGCGCGGCGGCCAAGCACCGCGCCTGGAACGCCACGGAGCGGTCGGGCGAGTGCGAAGTGGAGCCGCCGAAGTGGATCAGGTCGGGGACGTACACGTCGTAGCCGCACCCGGCGAGGGCGCCCACCTGGAACCCCCACGTCATCAAGCCGTCGCCGGCGAAGCCGTGCAGGAGCACCACGGCGTGCCTGCTGCTGGTCTGCTTCTGTCTCTGGTCCGCGGCGGTGGCTCCGGATCTGGCGATCTTGTGCTGGGGCAGCCAGAAGCTGAGGACGGTGCCGGCGTCGTCGTCCACGGCGACGGCGTGCTGCCGGAGGCCGGCGTTGGTGGCCAGCCGGGCCACCAAGTGCTCCCTCACCACCTGCACCCAGTTCACCATCCTAGCCAGTCGGGCAGCCTTGCTTGATTGGTTATGGCGGGTTGGGTGGCACGCAGCTCAATTTGTATAGGCGAGGCAACGACGACCGGAAGGCGCTGAGGCCCATGCATGCATGACGGTCATTTATGACAGCGCATGACCGGCCATCCATGTTCATACGCTGCAGTAGTGGCACTGTGATACGTCGTCTGCCCGTGTTGCACGATATCTATACTTAACGTACGTAGCGGGACCGGCCACTTGCGGCATCGGAATCCAGCTATATGCTATATATACAGCAGTTGCACTTCTGTTTGAGTAGTCATTTAGGAGGAACCGGCTCCTCTACCGTGCCTTGTGGCACGGCAGGTGCTACAGTGCTCGCGCAGTGGAAGAAACAGAAGGCACGGCACAGCTACTGTAGCAAGTTCACTGTTCAAACACTGTGCTAAAAGTCACTGCTCCAGAACTGTAGCTCATGCACTGTTTTGCTCTCTGTAGCAAGAGATCTGAGACATTCATACTAGATCTGATGGCTGATAAAGGCCCAAAGGTAGAGCACTGTAGCACTCTGGTAGAGGAGCCGGTTCCCATTTAGGAGGGCCGGACCTCCCAACACGCCAACGCTTCGAGCGTAATAGTACATCTGTACATTGGAGCCCGGTTGGTTGGTTGGCGGTGAAGAAGTTTACAACTCCACACACACAGGGCCGACCTCCGGCGAAGCAGTAACTGCCATGTGCTTCGCAAGTCGGGCATCCTTGAGCAGTTGAGCCACTGTTGGTCACTTGACCTCGTCAGACGAATGCTTGCTTGTTGATGTTTGATGTGGAGTGGATCAGTCGTTTTGAAACGAATGGGTCGCGGCCAGTCTTTAGCCGGCAGGAAACTACTACTCCCTTCGTCCCATCCCATAATGTAAGACGTTTTTTGACACTAGTATCAAAAAAGTCTTACATTATGGGACGGAGGTTGTACAAAATTAAAGGCACCATCGGCCGCCGCACGCCACCGTCAGCACGGCCGACTTCCGGCGACTGCTTACGAGCGACTACTGCTACGGTCCCGTGTTGGGCCTACCTGCGTTCACCGTGGACTCTTCAACGAAGAAGAAGAAATAATTTGATAGCAAAGACCTTCAACGCGTTTGCTCGCGAACTTTTCGCTGTCTTCCGATTGAGAGCGACTAGATATCAATCGACTGAATCGAGAAATAAGGGATCCAGTGCTTCCCGCGCCTCCTCAGAGAGAGTTCAGAGTATTCTGGCCGTTAGATCCGTTTGCTTGATGCGTTTCTGTCCGTTAGATCGATGCGGTGAATGATTCTGGCCGTCGGATCGAGCCGCGTGCCTGTAGCAATGAATAGTTACCCTTTTTTCCCGGCCTCGCTCACTCTGTGGCTTCGACCGGAACTCGCTGACGTGTGGGGTCGATCGCGTGTGGGCCCCGTTTGTCAGTGACTATGGCTGTGAGTGTGGCCTGTGCGTACCAGCGCACGCACCGGCGGGTAAATATCGAGTGCCACCGCGGGTAATACCGTGGCCCCGCCGAGGGTAAAACGGTCATTTCGTGTCGAGGCCGTGTGCGTGGTGTGTTAAATGATACGGCTGTAGTTGTAACGTGACATATGTCACGGCGTGTAACTTGTGTGCGTGTGTTGTAACTTGGACAGGTTGTTGGAGATTAGAGATCCTTATCTTGTATAGTCTTGGATGAGGGGTCAAGCTAACACAACAACCTGCCAACCGATGTAATCTTGTCTTGCTATTTAACACGCACGCGTCCCTGCCAGGAGGCATACGTTTCACCTCTTTTCTTTCATGGTAATCAGAGCCTACCTCGGGTTCATCCATGGCGAGCTCTTCCTCCGCAAATTCCTTCCCCTCGTCTCCGTTTGCACACAACGCAACCGAGAAGCTTACGAGAGGGAACGAGGCCTTATGGCGCGCCACGGTGCTCTCAGCCATCAGGGGAGCGCAGATGGCAAACTTCCTCGACACCGAGCAGCCGCCTCCGCCCACGACCATTGACGTCGCCGGCGATGACGGCAAAACCAAGACGAAGGCGCCGAACCCAGAGTTCGGTGTGTGGTACGCGCGGGATCAACAGGTTTTCTCATACCTGCTGACTACGCTACCGCGTGAGATGGCCGTCCAAGTGGCAACCTGCCACACCGCGGCCGAGCTGTGGAACACGGTGCAAGGGATGCTCGCGTCGCACACTAGGGCGCAGACCGTCAACGTCAGAATCGCCCTAGCCAATCTTCAGAAGGGCAACTCCACGATCACAGAGTATGTTGGTAAGGTCCGAACCCTGTGTGATGAACTAACTGCTTCAGGGAAGCCTTTGGACGAGGAAGAGGTGATCTCCCACATCCTTGCTGGACTAGATGAGGAGTACGACCCAGTGGTGTCGGCCATGTGTTCTAGGGTCGAACCTGTCAAGATCCCGGAGCTGTTCTCACAGCTTCTGAGTTTTCAGACTCGCCTGAATCTCTGCGGCGGGTCCTCTCAGTCGTCCGCAAATGCGGCGGCGCGTGGATGCGGCTCCAACAAGAACAACAACTCCATCGGTAATGGTGATCGCGGCGGTGGTCGCGGCTTCAACAACAAACCAGGCGGTGGTGGTGACCGTGGCCGTGGTGGTGACCACGGCCGTGGTCGAGGCAACTCGGGAGGCAGGGGAACTACAACAACAACTCCTCTGCCAAGCCGGTGTGCCAGATCTGTGGAAAAGTTGGCCACCCTGCTTGGAAGTACTGGAAGCGCTACGACTCTTCATATCAGGGAGGAGAGGAGCGCTCGGCCAACATGGCTGCTCATCAGTATGGGGTTGACACCAACTGGTACATGGACAGTGGTGCAACCGACCATATTACGAGCGATCTGGAGAAGCTGACCATCCGGGAGAGGTACACGGGCGGTGATCAGATTCATACTGCAAACGGATCAGGTATGTCCATTGATCATATTGGTTATGCAACTATTTCTACCCCAGATCGTAATCTTCATCTAAAAGATGTTCTTCATGTTCCGGAGGCAACAAAAGATTTGATTTCTGCAAGTAAACTTGCTCTTGACAATAATACTATTGCTGAAATTCACCCTCATTTTTTTCTCATCAAGGATCTGGAAACGAGGAAGGTTCTACTTTGAGGCAGGGGTAGGAGAGGGCTCTATCCCGTCAAACACACCGGGGGAAACGTCCAGAAGCATGTGCTCAATGTCACCAAACCACCTCTGGATTGGTGGCATAGACGTTTAGGTCATCCTTCTTCCATAGTTGTTAGGAAGATTCTTAGTGAGAATAAACTCCCGTGTGTCAATAATGATAGCAATAAGCATGTATGTGACGCCTGCCAAAAGGGAAAAAGTCACCAGTTACCTTATCCTCAGTCCTTGAGTGAATCTAAATTTCCTTTGGAACTTGTCTTTTCTGATGTGTGGGGTCCTGCTGTTGAAACAATAGGCAGAAAAAAATACTATGTGAGTTTTATCGATGACTTTAGTAAATTCACGCCGATCTATCTCATCAAGCACAAATCTGAAGTTTTTCAGAAATTCCATGACTTCCAAAACCTTGTTGAACGACGTTTTGATTGCAAGATTCTTGCTCTCCAAACAAATTGGGGAGGGGAGTACGAAAAGTTGAACTCTTTCTTCACCAAAATTGGTATTTCACACCATGTATCATGCCCTCATGCTCATCAGCAGAATGGGTCAGCTGAGCGCAAACACCGTCACATTGTTGAGGTCGGCCTCTCCTTGCTCGCTCAAGCCTCTATGCCCTTGAAGTTTTGGGATGAGGCCTTCCTTGCCGCAACCTATCTGATCAATAGGGTTCCAAGCAGGGTCATAAATCATGAAACACCTCTTACTAGGTTATTCGGTGAAACTCCCAACTATTCCTCTCTTAGAATTTTTGGGTGTGCTTGTTGGCCCAACTTACGTCCATATAATACACATAAGCTTCAATTCCGATCAAAGCAATGTGCTTTTCTTGGTTATAGTAACCTGCACAAAGGCTACAAGTGCCTTATATCTCTACAGGGCGTGTATACATTTCTAGGGATGTGGTGTTTGATGAAAACCTGTTTCCTTTTGCGGCCCTTCATCCTAATGCCGGCGCTCGTCTAAGGGCTGAGATTCTTCTACTTCCTCCTGACCTTCTTAATCCTACTGATCAAGGGGGAGAATTAGTTGATGATCAAATGATTAATAGGACTACTAATGGTTCTGATGATGCAGGAAGCCGCAGTAAAAAAAATGCAGCAGAAAACACTAGTTTTGGCCATGATTTTATGCAGCAGATACAACCAAACCGGCCTGGCTCGGGACACGGAGCAGATCCTCCTGCGCTTATGGATCCCGAGAGATCTGGTGGCAGGGTAGATTCGCCTGCGCACGTGGATCCCGAGAGATCCGGCGGCGCTGCTGCATCTGGCGCGTGCACAGACTCAGAGGCGGAACCGCGCACTCTGGCTAGCGCGGCTACCCCACCTGATGCGGGCAGCCCATCCACGGGTGACACGCGGCCAGGCTCGCGGTTGGGTGCGCGGGCTGACGCAGGTGCGTCCAACGCGTCGCCATCACCCAATGATGAGGAGGCGCGGACTCCCGGGCGTGTGTCGCCTGGACGCACTTCCGCCTCGCCTCCCGACAGGACCAATCCCCAGGTCCGACCGCGTCGAGAACCGGTTGCAGGATCGTCTGCAACGTCAGGATCTTCTATGGCTGTTGAACCGGAGCAACCCAATACACGGTCACAAAGAGGTATTTTTAAACCACTTGTTCCTAAAGATGGAACGGTCAGGTATGGTAAAAATTTCAAGGTAGTAAACCTTGTTGCTACTGGTGAGCCTCGTGATCTAGCTGAAGCACTAGATGATAAAAACTGGAAACGAGCTATGGAAGTAGAGTATGATGCACTTATGAAAAATCAAACTTGGCATCTAGTCTCACCTAAACAAGGTAGAAACATTATAGATTGCAAATGGGTATACAAAATTAAGAGGAATTCTGATGGTACAATAGATAGATACAAAGCTAGACTAGTAGCAAAGGGGTTTAAACAACATTATGGAATTGACTATGAAGACACTTTTAGTCCAGTAGTCAAGGCAGCTACTATTAGACTTGTTCTGTCTATTGCTATTTACAGGGGATGGACTCTTCGCCAATTGGATGTGCAGAATGCGTTCTTACATGGCGTTCTCGAGGAGGAGGTGTACATGAAGCAACCACCTGGGTTTGTGGATGGAACCAAACCACAGCATGTGTGTAAATTGGACAAAGCACTGTATGGTCTGAAACAGGCACCCAGAGCTTGGTACTCAAGACTAAGCACAAAGCTTCAACAACTTGGTTTCCGACCCTCAAGGGGAGATACTTCTCTGTTTTTCTTCAAAAATGAGAAGGTGATCATTTATATGCTTATATATGTAGATGATATAATTGTTGCTAGCTCCTCTCCACAAGCCACCCCAGCTTTACTCAGAAACTTGAAGAATGACTTTGCTCTCAAGGACTTGGGAGAATTACATTATTTCCTTGGCATAGAAGTAAAACAGGTACATGATGGTATATTGCTGACTCAGGAAAAATATGCCAAGGATATACTCAAAGCGTGTATGTATGAGAGACTGTAAACCCTCCAGTACACCTTTATCTACAACAGAAAAATTATCATTGCATGAAGGAGAGTTGTTGAGTCCAGAGGAAGGGACTAAATATAGGAGTGTAGTGGGTGCACTACAATATTTAACTTTGACAAGACCTGACATATCCTTCTCTGTTAACAAGGTCTGTCAATTTCTGCACTCCCCTACTTCACTTCATTGGACAGCGGTAAAAAGGATATTGAGATATGTTCAAGGAAATGCAAGTACAAGACTGAAAATATGTAAATAACCCTCAACAACTGTTAGTGACTTTTGTGATGCAGATGTTGGAGAACGTAGCAGAAATTCAAAATTTTCTACGCAACACCAAGATCAATCTATGGAGTAATCTAGCAACGAGGGAAGGAGAGTGCATCTACATACCCTGGTAGATCGCTAAGCGGAAGCGTTCAAGTGAACGGGGTTGATGGAGTCATACTCGTCGTGATCCAAATCACCGATGATCCTAGTGCTGAACGGACGGCACCTTCGCGTTCAACACACGTACAGCCCGGGGGCGTCTCCTCCTTCTTGATCCAGCAAGGGGAGAGGAGAAGCTGAGGGAAAACTCCGATAGCACGATGACATGGTGGTGATGAAGCTCGTGGTTCTCCGGCATGGCTTCGCCAAGCACTACGGAGGAAGACGAGGTGTTGGAGGAGGGAGAGGGCTGTGCCAGGGGAAGGGTGCGGCTGCCCTCTCTCTTCCTCACTATATATAGCGGTAAGGGAGGAGGGGGAGGCGCCCTAGGGTTCCCTAGGGGAGGGGCGGCGGCCACAGGGGAAACCCTAGATGGGTTTGGGCGCCCCCACCCCCTAGGAAACTTGCCCCCCAAGCCGGGAGGGGCGGCTGCCCTAGGTGGCGCCCCCACCTCTCTGGTTACGTGAGATGGGGTTGGGAGGGGCGCTCAGCCCCTTAGTGGGCTGATGTGCCCTCTCCCCTTGGCCCATAAGGCCCCCCAACGCTTGTCGGGGCCTCCGAAACCCCTTTCGGACACGCTGGTCATCACCTGGTACCCCCAGAACAATTCCGGACTCCAATACCCTTCGTCCAATATAGCGATCTTCACCTCCGGACCATTCCGGAGCTCCTCGTCATGTCCAGGATCTCATCCGGGACTACGAACAACCTTCGGTAACCACAAACTATTTCCCATAACAACTCTAGCGTCACCCATCATCCCGTGATCAACTCCTTGATCACATTGTGCACATTATGATGATGTCCTACCGAGTGGGCCCAGAGATACCTCTCCGTCGCACGGAGTGACAAATCCCAGTCTCGATTCGTGCCAACCCAACAGACACTTTCGGAGATACCCGTAGTGCACCTTTATAGCCACCCAGTTACGTTGTGACGTTTGGCACACCCAAAGTATTCCTACGGTATCCGGGAGTTGCACAATCTCATGGTCTAAGGAAATGATACTTGACATTAGAAAAGCTTTAGCATACGAACTACACGATCTTGTGCTATGCTTAGGATTGGGTCTTGTCCATCACATCATTCTTCTAATGATGTGATCCCGTTATCAATGACATCCAATGTCCATGGTCAGGAAACCGTAACCATCTATTGATCAACGAGCTAGTCAACTAGAGGCTTACTAGGGACATGGTGTTGTCTATGTATCCACACATGTATCTGAGTTTCCTATCAATACAATTCTAGCATGGATAATAAACTATTCATGAACAAGGAAATATAATAATAACTAATTTATTATTGCCTCTAGGGCATATTTCCAACAGTCTCCCACTTGCACTAGAGTCAATAATCCAGTTCACATCGCCATGTGATTAACACTCACAGGTCACATCGCCATGTGACCAACATCCAAAGAGTTTACTAGAGTCAATAATCTAGTTCACATCACTATGTGATTAACACTCAATGAGTTCTGGGTTTGATCATGTTATGCTTGTGAGAGAGGTTGTAGTCTACGGGTCTACAACATTCAGATCTGTATGTATGTCATCTTGTGGATGCAGCTACTACGCTATATTTGGAGCCATTTCAAATAACTGTTCTACTATACGAATCCGGTATCTCTACTCAGAGCTATCCGGATAGGTGTTAAGCTTGCATCGATGTAACTCTTTACGTCGAACTCTTTATCACCTCCATAACCGAGAAACATATCCTTATTCCTCTAAGGATAATTTTGACCGATATCTGGTGATCTACTCCTAGATCATCTTTGTACCCTCTTGCCAGACATGTGGCAAGGCACACATCAGGTGCGGTACTCAGCATGGCATACCGTATAGAGCCTATGACAAAAGCATAGGGGATGACCTTCATCCTTCCTCTTTCTTCTGCCGTGGTCGAGCTTTAAGTCTTAACTTCATACCTTACAACTCAGGCAAAAACTCCTTCTTTGACTGATCCGTCTTGAACACCTTCAAGATCATGTCAAGGTATGTGCTGATTTGAAAGTACTATTAAGCGATTTTGATCTATCCTTATAGATCTTGATGCTCAATGTTCAAGTAGCTTAATCCAGGTTTTCCATTGAAAAACACTTTTCAAATAACCCTATATGCTTTCCAGAAATTCTACATCATTTCTGATCAACCATATGTTCACAACATATACTCATCAAAAATTATATATTGCTCCCACTCACTTCTTTGGAAATACAAGTTTCTCATAAACTTTGTATAAACCCAAATCTTTGATCATCTCATCAAAGCGTACATTCCAACTCCGAGATGCTTACTCCATTCTTTAGAAGGATTGTTGGAGCTTTGCATACTTGTTAGCATCTTTCAGGATTGACAAAAATCTTCTGGTTGTATCACATACAACCTTTCCTCAAGAAAATCATCAAGGAAACAATATTTTGACATCCTATCTGTAAGATTTCATAAATAATGCAGTAATTGCTAACATAATTCCAACAGACTCTTAGCATCTCTACGAGTGAGAAAATCTCATCCTAGTCAACTCCTTGAACTTGTCGGTAAACATCTTAACGACAAGTCGAGCTTTCTCAATGGTGACACCTACCATCATTGTCCGTCTTCCTTTTAAAATCCATCTGCACCCAACAGCCTTACGACTATCAAGTAGTTCTTCCAAAGTCTACACTTTGTTTTCATATATGGATCCTCTCTTGGATTTTATGGCCTTGAGCCATTTTTGGAATCCGGGCCCACCATCGCTTCTCCATAGCTCGTAGGTTCATTGTTGTCTAGCAACATGACTTCCAAGACAGGATTACGTACCACTCTGAAGTAGTACGCATCCTTGTCATCCTACGAGGTTTGGTAGTGACTTGATCCAAAGTTTCATGATCACTATCATAAGATTCCACTTCAATTGGTGTAGGTGCCACAGGAACAACTTCCTGTGCCCTGCTACACACTAGTTGAAGTGACGGTTCAATAACCTCATCAAGTCTCCGCCATCCTCCCACTCAATTCTTTCGAGAGAAACTTTTCCTCGAGAAAGGACCCAATTTCAGAAACAATCCCTATTGCTTTCGGATCTGAGACAGGAGGTATACCCAATTGTTTTGGGTATCCTATGAAGATGCATTTATCCGCTTTGGGTTCGAGCTTATCAGCCTGAAACTTTTTCACATAAGCGTCGTAGCCCCAAACCTTTAAGAAACAACAGCTTAGGTTTCTCTAAACCATAGTTCATACGGTGTCGTCTCAATGGATTTGTGTGGTTCCCTATTTAAAGTGAATGCGATTGTCTCTAATGCCTAACCCATAAACGATGGTGGTAATTCGACAAGAGACATCATGGTATGCACCACATCCAATAGGGTGCAGTTATGATGTTCGGACACACCATCACACTATGGTGTTTCCGGTGGTATTAGTCGTGAAACATTTCTACAATGTCTTAATTGTGTGCCAAACTCGTAACTCAGGTATAAATCTCTATGATCATATCATAGACATTTTATCCTCTTGTCACGACGATCTTCAACTTCACTCTGAAATTACTTGAACCTTTCAATAATTCAGACTTGTGTTTCATCAAGTAAATATACTTAGCATCTACTCAAATCATCTGTGAAGCAAGAACATAACGATATCCACTGCGTGCCTCAGCACTCATTGGACTACACACGTCAAAATGTATTACTTCCAACAAGTTGCTTTCTTGTTCCATCTTACTGAAAACGAGGTCTTTTAGTCATCTTGCCCATGTGGTATGATTTGCATGTCTCAAGTGATTCAAAAACAAGTGAGTCCAAATGATCCATCTGTATGGAGTTTCTTCATGCATATCTACCAATAGACATGGTTCACATGTCTCAATCTTTTCAAAAATGAGAGGGTCCAAAGATCCATCAACATGGAGCTTCTTCATGCGTTTTATACCAACATGACTTACATGGCAGTGCCACAAGTATGTGGTACTATCATTACTATCATATATCTTTTGGCATGAACATGTGTATCACTACGATCGGGATGGTATTATTCAAATAAACAGAGTAACCATTATTCTCCTTAAATGAATAACCGTATTGCAATAAACATAATCCAATCATGTATATGCCCAACGCAAACACCAAATAAAAATTATTTAGGTTTTAATACCAATCTCGATGGTAGAGGGAGCGTACGATATTTGATTACATCAACCTTGGAAACACTTCCAACACATATCGTCATCTCACCTTTAGCTAGTCTTCGTTTATTCCGTAGCCTTTTATTTCGAGTTACTAACACTTAGCAACCGAACCGGTATCTAATACCCTGGTGCTACTAGGAGTACTAGTAAAGTACACATTATAATGTATATCCAACACACTTCTGTTGACCTTACCAGCCTTCTCATCTACCAAGTATCTAGGGTAATTCCGCTCTAGTGACCGTTCCCCTTATTACAGAAGCACTTAGTCTCGGGTTTGGGTTCAACCTTGGGTTTCTTCACTAGAGCAGCAACTGACTTGCCGTTTCATGAAGAATCCCTTCTTGCCCTTGCCCTTCTTGAAACTAGTGGTTTTACTAACCATCAACAATTGATGCTCCTACTCGATTTCTACTTTCGTGGTGTCAAACATCGCGAATTGCTCAAGGATCATCATGTCTATCCCTGATATGTTATAGTTCATCACGAAGCTCTAATAGCTTGGTGACAGTGACTTTGGAGAACCATCACTATATCATCTGGAAGGTTAACTCCCACTCGATTCAAGCGATTGTTGTACTCATACAATTTGAGCACATGCTCAACGATTGAGCTTTTCTCCTTAGTTTGCAGGCTTAGGAAACTTGTCAGAGGTCTCATACCTCTTGACGCGGGCACTATCCTGAAATCCCAAATTCAGTCCTTGGAACATCTCATATGTTCTGCGATGTTTCAAAAACGTCTTTGGTGCCTCAATTTTAAACCATTTAGCATTACGCACTGAACTATCATGTAGTCATCAAAACGTGTATGTCAGATGTTCGCAACATCCATAACCCACGTTCGAGGTCCAGCACACCGAGCGGTGCATTAAGGACACAAGCCTTCTACTGTCCGCTTAATTGCTACTATCAACTTTCAACTAAATTTTCTCTAGGAACATATCTAAACAGTAGAATTGAAGCGCGAGCTATGACATAATTTGCGAAGACCTTTTGACTATGTTCAGGATAATTAAGTTCATCTTATGAACTCCCACTCAGATAGACATCCCTCTAGTCATCTAAGTGATTACATGATCCGAGTCAACTAGGCCGTGTCCGATCATCACGTGAGACGGACTAGTCATCATCGGTGAACATCTTCATGTTGATCGTATCTACCATACGACTCATGCTCGACCTTTCGGTCTCTTGTGTTCCGAGGCCATGTCTGTACATGCTAGGCTCGTCAAGTCAACCTAAGTGTTTCGCGTGTGTAAATCTGTCTTACACCCGTTGTATGTGAACGTTAGAATCTATCACACCTGATCATCACGTGGTGCTTTGAAACGACGAACTTTCGCAATGGTGCACAGTTAGGGGGAACACTTTCTCGAAATTTTAATGAGGGATCATCTTATTTACTACCGTCGTTCTAAGAAAATAAGATGTATAAACATGATAAACATCACATGCAATCAAATAGTGACATGATATGGCCAATATCATATTGCTCCTTTTGATCTCCATCTTCGGGGCTTCATGATCATCACCGTCACCGGCATGACACCATGATCTCCATCATCGTGTCTTCATGAAGTTGTCTCGCCAACAATTACTTCTACTACTACAGCTAACGGTTAGCAATAAAGTAAAGTAATTACATGGCGTTGTTCAATGACACGCAGTTCATACAATAAATAAAGACAACTCCTATGGCTCCTGCCGGTTGTCATACTCATAGACATGCAAGTCGTGATTCCTATTACAAGAACATGATCAATCTCATACATCACATATCATTCATCACATTCTTTTTGGCCACATCACATCACATAGCATACCATGCAAAAACATGTTAGACGTCCTCTAATTGTTGTTGCATGTTTTTACGTGGCTGCTATGGGTTTCTAGCAAGAACGTTTCTTACCTACGCAAAACCACAACATGATATGCCAATTTCTATTTACCCTTCATAAGGACCCTTTTCATCGAATCCGATCCGACTAAAGTGGGAGAGACAGACACCCGCTAGCCACCTTATGCAACTAGTGCATGTCAGTCGGTGGAACCTGTCTCACGTAAGAGTACGTGTAAGGTCGGTCCGGGCCGCTTCATCCCACGATGCCGCCGAATCAAGATAAGACTAGTAACGGCAAGTAAATTGACAAAATCGACGCCCACAACTACTTTGTGTTCTACTCGTGCATAGAAACTACGCATAGACCTAGCTCTGATACCACTGTTGGAGAATGTAGTAGAAATTCAAAATTTTCTACGCAACACCAAGATCAATCTATGGAGTAATCTAGCAAAGAGGGAAGGAGAGTGCATCTACATACCCTTGTAGATCGCTAAGCGGAAGCGTTCAAGTGAACGGGGTTGATGGAGTCATACTCGTCGTGATCCAAATCACCGATGATCCTAGTGCCGAACGGACGACACCTCCGCGTTCAACACACGTACAGCCCGGGGACGTCTCCTCCTTCTTGATCCAGCAAGGGGAGAGGAGAAGCTGAGGGAAAACTCCGATAGCACGACGGCATGGTGGTGATGGAGCTCGTGGTTCTCCGGCATGGCTTCGCCAAGCACTACGGAGGAAGACGAGGTGTTGGAGGAGGGAGAGGGCTGTGCCAAGGGAAGGGTGCGGCTGCCCTCTCTCTTCCTCACTATATATAGGGGTAAGGGAGGAGGGGGAGGCGCCCTAGGGTTCCCTAGGGGAGGGGCGGCGGCCACAGGGGAAACCCTAGATGGGTTTGGGCGCCCCCACCCGCTAGAAAACTTGCCCGCCAAGCCGGGAGGGGCGGCTGCCCTAGGGGTGGCGCCCCCACCTCTCTGGTTACGTGAGATGGGGTTGGGAGGGGCGCTCAGCCCCTTAGTGGGCTGATGTGCCCTCTCCCCTTGGCCCATAAGGCCCCCCAACGCTTGCCGGGGCCTCCGAAACCCCTTTCGGACACACTGGTCATCACCTGGTACCCCCAGAACAATTCCGGACTCCAATACCCTTCGTCCAATATACCGATCTTCACCCGGACCATTCCGGAGCTCCTCGTCATGTCCGAGATCTCATCCGGGACTCCGAACAACCTTCGGTAACCACAAACTATTTCCCATAACAACTCTAGCGTCACCGAACCTTAAGTGTGTAGACCCTACGGGTTCGGGAACCATGCAGACATGACCGAGACAACTCTCCGGACAATAACCAACAACGGGATCTGGATACCCATGTTGGCTCCCACATGTTCCACGATGATCTCATCGGATGAACCACGATGTCAAGGATTCAGTCAATCCCGTATACAATTCCCTTTGTCTAGTAGTATTGTACTTGCTCGAGATTCGATCGTCGGTATCCCGATACCTTGTTCAATCTCGTTACCGGCAAGTCTCTTTACTCGTTCCGTAACACATCATCCCGTGATCAACTCCTTGATCACATTGTGCACATTATGATGATGTCCTACCGAGTGGGCCCAGAGATACCTCTCCGTCGCACGGAGTGACAAATCCCAGTCTCGATTCGTGCCAACCCAACAGACACTTTCGGAGATACCCGTAGTGCACCTTTATAGCCACCCAGTTACGTTGTGACGTTTGGCACACCCAAAGTATTCCTACGGTATCCGGGAGTTGCACAATCTCATGGTCTAAGGAAATGATACTTGACATTAGAAAAGCTTTAGCATACGAACTACACGATCTTGTGCTATGCTTAGGATTGGGTCTTGTCCATCACATCATTCTTCTAATGATGTGATCCCGTTATCAATGACATCCAATGTCCATGGTCAGGAAACCATAACCATCTATTGATCAACGAGCTAGTCAACTAGAGGCTTACTAGGGACACGGTCTTGTCTATGTATCCACACATGTATCTGAGTTTCCTATCAATACAATTCTAGCATGGATAATAAACTGTTATCATGAACAAGGAAATATAATAATAACTAATTTATTATTGCCTCTAGGGCATATTTCCAATAGCAGATTGGGCAGGGTGTCCTAATGATAGAAGGTCTACAGGTGGATTTGCTCTTTTCTTTGGTTCTAACCTCATATCCTGGAATGCAAAGAAACAAGCAACAGTCTCTCGCTCTAGTACTGAAGCAGAATATAAATCTCTGGCAAATGCAACAGCTGAGGTAATGTGGATGGAAACTCTATTAGATGAGCTAGGAGTAAGAAGAACAAGCACTTCTTGCCTATGGTGTGATAATATTGGGGCAATGTATCTCTTAGCTAATCCAGTGTTTCATGCAAGGACTAAACACATAGAGATTGATTTTCACTTTGTCAGAGAGAGGGTTGCTAGGAAATTGTTGGAGATCAGATTCATTCCAACAGGAGACCAAGTGGCGGATGGTTTTACAAAACCATTACAGATTCAACAACTACAAGCCTTCAAGAACAATCTCAACCTTGACATGTTTAGATTGAGGGAGGATGTTAAATGATACGGCTGTAGTTGTAACGTGACATATGTCACGGCGTGTAACTTGTGTGCGTGTGTTGTAACTTGGACAGGTTGTTGGAGATTAGAGATCCTTATCTTGTATAGTCTTGGATGAGGGGTCAAGCTAACAGAACAACCTGCCAACCGATGTAATCTTGTCTTGCTATTTAACACGCACGCGTCCCTACCAGGAGGCATACGCTTCACCTCTTTTCTTTCATGGTGGACGGTGGTTGGCCCGTACGGCTTGTCCTTTCATGGACTCGTCCCCAATCGGCGAGACGCCTCGTGTTTCTGTCGCCCCGTCTCACTTCCCTCTCTCTCCCTCGCATCTCTCGCACACGAGCAGCCGCCGTTCCTCTCCGCCTCCCTCCTCCACCACACGGTCTGCCCTCCCTTGTGCTAGCCTCTCATGGCCATGAAGGGCGACGAGCTTGCCGTTCCCTTCATCGGGAGGAGAGCGACCGACGGACCTAGAGCATCCCCATCGACGGGAGGAGCGGGAGGAGCGCAGGAACCGACGGTGTCCCTCCGGCGACCGGATCGGCTCCCTCGCCCGCTGCCATGCCGCCTCAACCCCATGTCCGTCGGCCTCCTCTCCCTCCAGCGCCGCTGCTCCACCCTCTCCGGCGCCCCTCACCTTGTATCCCAAGGGAGGGGAGGGAATAGCCCAGATTGAGGATCGAGGGACGAGGTGAGGCAGCGCCCAGATCCACGACGGCATCGGCACGCCGTCGTTGACCTGAGCCGCCACCGTCCTCGAGGTCAACCATGGAGTGGGGTCTAACCCGTCTACAGCCATGGATGGAGACGCCCCAAACCCTAGCATGGGGACCGAGCCGCCATGGATGTTCGAATGAGGCACTGCACCGGATCCCTCTCCTCTTCCTCCTTCTTCCATGGATTTCTCCTCTCTCTTTCTGTCCCTCTCTCACCATGGTCTCATCTCTGTAGGAAGGAGGCAGCGGCCAGGACGACGCCATGGTATGACCCTGCTTTGCTCCTTCCCCACCATGACCACAGCATGGAAGGTTCCATCTTTCTCTCTCCCCCTCTCATGGAAGGTTTTCGATTTGATCTCAAATTGGGCATTCATATGTGCTACAGCAGCAGCAAGGTTCCTTGGTGGGTACAACAGCAGCAGAAACAGGACACCATGGTGGGTACAGCGGCAGCAGCGGCGGCTTGATGGACGCATGGACGCCACCATGAAATTCTCCCTTCTCCTCTCGTTTCTTTCTATATTTTGATAGCCCCCCTGATGTACAAGTGATATGCTTTGTTGCTACTATACTACTTGTGTCTCATTCAGATTCGGTGCTTCTTTTTTAGCATGAATATGCTTATTTCTCCATCCCTTTCCACTGGCATGGGGTAGTAGCATTGTTTACTGGATGATTACCAATGGAGTCATTTGGGCTAAGAAAATGTATTGTCTTTTGATCTTTGATGCGACCATTTCCTGATATTAATTGCGTAATTAGTGATCACATGGTTTCCTTGTGTCAAATTTATGGCAGCTGCGGGGCTGGAGGCGGCATTCGGGGTTGGAAATGGCATGAGAAGCAGAGCTCCTTGTGCCACTCTCTCTACAAAGGTGATGCTTGCTCCCATTCATGGCTTGGTTTGCGAAATTAGTTGGAGTTGTGATTAACTAGCGGTTATTAAATATATGTGCTTTCATTAAGAAAAATAAGCTACCATGCTAGATTAGTTGATCCAGGGCTTAAGTTCCGAGCTCAGAGTTTTTTATTGCACCAGTTTAACTTTCATGTAGTTTTGTGTATTACTGTATTATGTAGAAGCAATAATAATAAGATTGATCCCTTCATTTTTTCTGCAGAAAGTGTAGTCTGCAAGCTTATCAAATCTGGGTACTGTTTGTACAAGTGCAGCACCATGCATCAGTGAGCTCCCTAATTTGGCTAGAACACTACTGTTCTTACTTATTTACTGCCTGCTGATCTCTCTCTCGCTCCCATTTTTTTCAATTTAATCCCTGGATCTCATTTTTGTGTGTGCAATTATCTGTACCTACATGGTGCTATGAAAATTCAAGCGGGCTGAAGTAAAGATTACTCTATGTAAAATTCATGCTTCAATGCCTACTCGTAAGACTATGTCATATATTTTTCTGTGCTTTAGCTGCAGCCACCGTTGACTTGTGTGTACATTATATTGCCTCTTAGTTATCTGACATGCATATGCAATATATCTCTCATCAATAAATATCTATCTGTGATTTGCAGGGAAATATATCCTTGCTTGGTAGTTTGAGACTATTGGTGTCAAGATCTTGCTCCAAATTCACATGATCTAATTAGTGTTCTGTACAGAGTAACACTTTTGGGCTTTGGGTAATCTCTCAATGGTTTCTAAATGGTAATCTTGCCTGACCATTGGTTTTTTGAGTTCTTTCAAAGAGTATTCTTCTTGGCTTGCAGGTTGCCGCTGGAGCCGGACAAGATAAGGCTTGCCTTACCTGGTGACGTACTGGCTAGGAAGAGTGCAAGCTGCCGCCCACACGTACCAGATGGTCCCGTCAAGGACGTTGTCGTACCGACTGCCGATGATCTACAGGTAATCAGTTTTTCCTTAGCTTCTGTTATTAGTCTTTTTTTCCTATGAATCGCTCGACTCGTGGTTGCCTCTACAAAATAGCTCATCTTTTAGCTTGAAATGTTACCATGAAACTTATCCCCTTTATTCACTTAAACAATTTATGATGGTGGTTTGGGTACCAAGCTGATTTGTTTTTTTATAAAATGATTACATGGTCCAATATTTCAGTTATGTTACATATATTTGTTTTTTATGTTTTTCTGAACCTTATACTTCCCTGTATTTATTTTTGTTTGGCTATGAACAACCCAAGAGATGAAGATGTTGAATTTGCTTCAAACTACTGTAAATTTAGAAGCTTCCTAGACTGCATGTCATGGCCATGACAATAGGACCATGGACTGTAGGTTTGAGGGTGTTCGATGGCCATGTCAGTGTAGGAGGGCTCTGCTCCATTCCCTCAACTCGAGCAATGCCAGTTCTCCGCCTCTGAAAAATAAGCACAGTCGATGCGCTCCCAGCGCTCATACTCCCTCCGTTCAAAATTAAGTGTCACTGATTTAGTACAACTTTGGAAATAGATTAAATTGTTGTGGTTCAGGTTCCCTTTGCTTCAGATAAGACCTATGAAAGAGTTAATTTATTCTGAAACTATTAAAGGAGAGTGGCATCTTTTTGTGGGGCTGCATTTTTAATGGTTCATTATTTTTAGAAGGGGTTAAATTGCTTTGTAGGAACCGAAAGCAAAAAGTGATGTTGATAGCGGTGGCAGAACTTTTTAATTCGTGTGTTGATGATGTCAAACCTGCATTGTAGGATATATTTGTGTAATCTCCTTATTGTCAAGCTGCTTGCGTTTGTTTTTTTGACCAAAAGATAATCTTTCTTATGGTTAGTATCACAACTCTATGTTAATTTTGGGGTTGCCGCTATTTGAGGAATGAGCTCATTGAGTTGATCATTTTGGATGTGCCCATATATGGACAACAAGTCGAATTGTTTGTTGTATTTGCGTGGTGGAGTTTCAGTTGACCTGCCTTTTGTAGAACTCAGTGGATGGATTTCTATTTTAAGTACTTAAGGCCTCTTGATCCATGACACTGGTTGTTTACATGTATAGGAGATACACGAAAACTGAATAGATTTGTTTTACTTAATAACTGAAGGATTATTCTACCTAGCCCCATAAATTTCATTGTACATATTGTTTGTTTTATACGTACTATATGGGATATGGGTTTATGGCTTATACCTGGACCATACGAACTAAGAAGCTTTCTCTTCTTCCAGTTCTTGCCAAATTACTCCCAAGTTCTCTCTCGTTTTTGCAATTCTGTATCAACATAGCGTGCGTTTGTATGATGCATAGGTTATTGTACTATTAAAGTATTACATGATCTGGTCTTCTACCATCTGACATGGTGTTTTCCTATTGAACCATTATCTTGGTTTACCATAATTGTTGTCTTAAATAGCTAATCGATTTTCTGTTCTGCTATTTGATGTATTCAGATTGCCGGACATGTTCTCTCTGCTTGCTTCCAGTTCTTTACATTAAATCCTTGAAGCTTTTCTCAAAAAAAAATGGATGCACACAAATACTTCGGCTTCAGTTTTCTATAGGCTTGTGTTTTATTTAGCTTTGTAGTCTTTCCTTTCCGTCTAGGTTGCCACTTGATAGTTTACTATTAGTGGTTCCTGTTCGCTATTACTACAACACTGCATGCCCGTAGATATAGTCATATACATATAATTGTTTTTGGCTCAGTGAAATATATATATATATATATATATATATATATATATATATATATATATATATATATATATATATATCAATCTATATTAAGTAACTTTTTCTTTGTGCTTGGGATGCTAAACTTACATGTCCAGATTAATTTATCTGCTTGACAGGATGAACTTATCTACTTTTTGGGATATTGGACTTAAGATTCTAGCTCGTTGACCCTTTCTGCATGCTCTTACATATATGTGCTTTCATTAAGAAGAAAAACTACCATGCTAGCTTAGTTGATCCAGGGCTTAAGCTATATACCAAAATAACACTGAGATGAGTTCTGTCAGAAGTACCTTGAGCCTTTTTATTTTTATATTCTGTTTTGCGCACTCATTTAATGCCACTTGGAATCTGAAGTAGAAAATATCATAAAGAGTTTGATGACTTATAACATTACTTGTCACAGTATATTAAAGGGTTTTTAGGTGATCAATTAGGAAATAATTAATTGTGAGTGCTTAAATATTGTTACAGTGCGTCATATAAATTACCAATTTTTGTGTAATTGGGATATTAAGGCTTAAATGGACAAGTCCCATAAATAATAAACATACCCCTCATATACTGGTTGTCGGTAAACCAACCACTAAGATTTTGATTCAGTGTTTGCCTAAAGAAATTACTCCCCCATTTTGATTTCATCAAATTTTTGAACAACTCAAGCCATTTTTGTCGTTGTATGAATAGGCTGTCGATGTCATCACTAAGCCGCCTTCTTTGGTTCAGAGGCTTATTGTGCTGCTATAGTTCTCTGCCCCATTTTTGTCATTGTATGACAAGGCTGTCGATGTCATCACTGAGCCGCCTTCTTTGCTTAAGAGGCTTATTGTGCTCCTATAGTTCTCTGTCTCTTATCCACTCACCCATTGTAGTGCAGGTTTGTGTTCTTGGGTTTTTATATCTCGCTTCTTCTTTTTAGTGAGCGGGTGAGCTAATCTGGTTATTATCCTATTGGCCTGTTGCAACAATTGCAACCTCCACATTCCCATGGCTGCTCATCCTCCGTAACTTTCTCTAGCTGAGCTCACGCCACCACTGCGGCACACCTCTCTTGTAGCTATCGGGTGACCGCATGTGCTGTTGCCACCACTAGCGAGATCTGGGAGAAAGAGGAGGCAAAGAGGGAGATGGAGCGGCAAGAATAAAGGTAAAGGAAGGAGGAAGAGGAGACACCCTAAGCATGCCGGTGGCCTCCAGGCCCGCTACTATGACTTCTCCAAGCAACACCAATCTACAGCAGCAAGGTTCACATTTAAGAAATTAATAATAATAATGTGATTAGGATTTTTTGTGCCATTACATAAATCCCCAAAACCAATTTTTCTTTCTTTATTTTGGGTAAGAAGATACCCTGTTATGTTTGGAAGATGTTTATTGCTTTGTCTTAGCTTTAGCGTTTGGCATGATCCATGTTGATGACATTTAGTAATAGACTGGTTGAGATTTTGTTATGGTGCTTTGGATGATTCCAGCTACCAGCTAATTAGATAATATTTATTGTTGGTTTCTTATTCTATAAAAGTGCCTTATGCTCTTAAGATAACCACAATCCCATTGTTTGTCATATCATAATACAACAAACTGCCATTTTTTTTACCATACTACTATGCTACTCGAAGATCGTTGGTATTTTATCGTTCTTATTACTCCGTCATAGGCTTACATATGTTATTTTCAGTCGTACACCACATCGAACATCCAAGTATTTGTGGCAGACCCTGATATGCTCAACCTGATATGCTCTTTTATAGTGCTGATTGTGTGTGTTAGGAATATGCTCTTTTGTTTTGCAAGAAGAAACTTGGTCGAAGCTTTGTGTGATCAAGTTTATGTGTTGCTTGCTATGCAGTGTCTCGAGCAAGATGACCAAGTGTTGGTGGGTGGGCATCAACAAGGTGGGCTGTCAGCACGGTGTTCGAGTTGGTCAGTAGTGGTGCACCTGCGCCATGTATGGATCAATACTCTAGGAGGTTCTGTCGAGGCCCAATCCATCCAGGTAGTTTGTTATACTACTGATATGGATACACATTATTTATCAAGAATATTTGTATACCATATTATCAAGGAAAATAATCTGTGTATGCACTTCTTATGTTCATGTGCAGTTCAGAGCCATTGTCAAATTGAATAACAAATAACAACCGCCTTTTGGTCTCGGCCCATAACCAGCTGTGAAAGACGAGATGTTTATGCTGCCCATCTACCTTCCTCCCTGTCCCTACTTTTCCCAATCGCGTGTTGGGCCCTCTGAAGTAAAATAAAACAGGAAACTACATGCTAAAAAGTGGGGTGCTAAATATCCAGTTACTAAATTCACTAAATTTGTGATCCCAAAACTGTGAGCAAAATAGTGAAATGTCAGGGTTTACTCTACTGCAAATTTGCAGTTTACTTGAACTTTGTTGTGATGAGCAATTCAGTTTCTTTGCGCAAAACGCCTGGCCAGACAAATAAATGCATGTGCTTTTCATGTTTTGTTCCCAGTAAGAAGCTGATTCTGTATCTTATGTACTTGTTGTGAGCTACTTTTAACTCTGATAAAGAATGTACATTGGATTGTTGCTTGCTGGTGTTCTTACGTCTTTGATCTGATGCTTTATTACCGGGTTGGGAGTGATCGCACTTCAACTTCTGTACGCTGTATTTTCTGTTGGATGTGTCATGTCATCATTTCTACTGGTCTACATTATGCCTAAGACTTAAGTTATCTATGCAGAGTTGCAAATTGTCTGTAAGCTACTACGTGTTGTCGTGTTTTCTATGCCTAAGATAGTTGGTGCTAAACCTATCGTGAATGCATTGTTAAGAGGCTTCTTATTGTGTGCATACAAACGTTGGACCGGCACCCTCGCGCCTTGGCGCGATCCCAATCTAGTATAATATTACGGTCAGTCACTTTTTCGCTTTTACACAGCCGCTGATACATGCAAAGATGACTCTCCTGCATGCTGTTGCCCCGTCCATGCCTAAGCAACTCGTACATTAGCTTCATTGCCGTTTACAGGCGCATGCATACGCGCGGACGGCTGCTCCGTATAAAACTGCATATACATACACTCCATCCATATATATATGTTTGTATGTATGTATGTACGCATATGTGGAGGCAATGCAACACATCCCCAATGATGTAGCTCATATAAAAGAGAGATAAATAGCACATCACATGCAGTGCAAATATGAGCCAACTACTCACCAGTTTTCTTACAACTATTATTTTAACACCGGTGTCGTAGTGTGCAATGAGAAAAAAATCGTAAGCATCAATATTTTATCAGAAAAAAGCATAAGCATCTGTACGGAATTAGTGGCGGTATTACCATTAAAGAAGAAATAAAATTTAAAAAAACTAAAAAATGATCTATAAATATGAATAAATAAGTGAAAATGGTACTACCCTTTAAAAAGAAAAAATGAAATAAACACCCAAAAAAATCAAAATATGATGTTTCACGACAAGGAATAAATTAGTGGCATTTATAATACCATTTACGAAGAAAAATAATAATCTAAATCAAACAATGTATAAATTTGCACATAATTTACACAAAAATTGTGTATTTTTATAATATGCAAGAATAAGCAAATAATAGTGGAATTTTCACAAAAAGAAGGGGTGAATTAGTGGAATTGGTATTATCCTTGAAAAAGAAATAAAATGGAATATAAACTAAAACAAAATCAAAATAAGAATGTTTTTGAATAGTGAAAACTAAAATAAAATAAAAAATAAATAGGCAATAAAACAATAAAAGAAGTTTTCTATGGAAGAATGAATTCGTGGCATTGGTATTACCTTTTCAGGAAAAAAAAACAAAATCTAAATCTAGAGAATGAAGTTTTCTAAGAAAAAATGAAACTCTTTAAGAAGAAAGAGAATGAAAAAAGAAAAAACTTTCAAAACTTGCACACAATTTAAACTGAAATTGCATTTTCTGAAATATGCAAAGACTAATCATATAATAATGCATTTTTTGCATTCTACTATAATTAACACATGGTGTAACTGAAATAATGTATTTCTTTTATTAATAAGATTAAAAAAACATACGCACAACTTTACCGTAATATGCTATACGCACTATATAGTACACACAATTTTCATCAAATTGCACTTTATCGTAATATGTAAAAATAATCAGATAATCATGAAATTTTGGCACATATTATATAGTATTTTTTTGTATATAATTACACTCAGCCAAAAACCCACAAAAAACAAAAAATAACCAAGAACGGAAAGAAAAAAGAAAAACACATAGAAACAAAAAACAGAAATAAAAATGAAGCAAAACTATATAAGAAAGAATTAAATTTCTTAATGAAAAATGAATGCGTGGTATTGGTATTACCATTTAAGAACAAAAAAATGGGAAAAAGAATCTAAAACAAACACGGACAAAATTTGCACGAAATATACATAAAAATTGCGCTTCTTTACAATATGAAAGAATAATTATATAAATGTGAAACTTTTGCAAAAATAAAATCTAAGAACAAATAGTGGCATTGGTACTAACCTTAAAGTAGAACGAAAATGAAGTAAAGACTAAAACAATTTTAAAATAATGATATATTTTTTAAGAAGAATGAATTATTGGCGTTGGTATTTTCTTTAAGAAGAAAGGAAATTTATCACAAAAACTTACACACAACTTTGGACCAAAATTGCATTTTATCGTAATATGCAAAAATAATCATATAATCATGAAATTTTGGCACATATTATATAGTATTTGTATGTATATAATTACACCCAGCCAAAATCCACAAAAACAAAATATAACCAATAAAGGAAAAAAAAGGAAAAGGAAATATGCAACCCAGAATCAAACGGGTGCAACCAAGACAAAGATATCGGCCCGGTACCGATTCGACTGACTGATGCGGCTTGAACTACGTTGGTATTTCCCCAAAGAGGAAGGGATGATGCAGCACAACTACGGTAGGTATTTCCCTCAGTGATGAGACCAAGGTTATCGAACCAGTTGAAGAACCATGCAACACCACATAAACAGCTCCCACACAAAACAAATACTTGCAACCCGACGTGTTAAAGGGGTTGTCAATCCCTTTCGGGTAACGGCGCTAGAAATTGGCATGTGGACGGGAGAAAGTTGTAATAGATTGATAGATGCAAATAAAAGCAAATAAAATTCAGCAAGGTATTTTTGGGTTTTGGAATAATAGAACTGAAAATAAAAGTTGAAAATAAATAAAAAGGCAAATAGTAAAATAGATCTGAAAGTATATGATGAGAAAATAGACCCAAGGGGCGTAGATTTCACTAGTGGCTTCTCTCAAGAAAAATAGCGTACGGTGGGTAAACAAATTACTGTTGGTCAATTGATAGAACTTCAAATAATCATGACGATATCCAGACAATGATCATTATATAGGCATCACCTCCAAGATTACCCACTCCTGCCAGCATCTACTACTATTACTCCACACATCGACCATTATCCAGCATGCATCTAGTGTATTAAGTTCATGGAAAAATGGAGTAATGCAATAAGAACGATGACATGATGTAGACAAGATCTATTTATGTAGAAATAGACCCCATCTTGTTATCCTTAATAGCATACATGTTGGTTCCCCTTCTGTCACTGGGATCAAGCATCGTAAGACCGAACCCATCACAAAGCACTTCTTCCCATTGCAAGATAAATAGATCAAGTCGGTCAAACAAAACCCAAATATTGAAGAAGAAATATGAGGCTATAAGTAATCATGCATATAAGAGATCGAAAGACTCAAATAACGTTCATGGATAAAAACATAGATTTGATCATAACCTCAAAATTCATCGGATCCCAACAAACACATCGCAAAACGAGTTACATCAAATAGATCTCCAAGAGACCATTGTATTAAGAATCAAAAGAGAGAAAGGAAGCCATCTAGCTACTAACTACGGACACGTAGGTCTACAATGAACTACTCACGCATCATCGCAGAGGCACCAATGAGGATGATGAACCCCTCCGTGCTGGTGTCTAGATTGGATCTGGTGGTTCTAGAACTTGTGGCGGCTGAAATTGATTTTCGTCGACTCTCCTAGGGTTTCTGGAATATTGGGGTATTTATAGACCAAAGAGGCGGTGCGGGAGGCCACCGAGGTGGGCACAACCCATCTGGGCGCTCCTGGGGACCCAGGCGCACCCTGGTGGGTTGTGCCCCCCTCGGAGCACCCCCAGGTGCATGCTTCTATGGCCCATTTGGTGTCTTCTGGTCCAAAAAATCCACAAAAATTTTCGTTGCATTTGGACTCCGTTTGATATTGATTTCCTGCGATGTAAAAAGAAGCAGAAAACAGCAACTGGCACTTGGCACTATGTCAATAGGTTAGTTCCAAAAAATGATATAAAATGATTTTAAAACATCCAAGAATGATAATATAACACCATGGAATAATAAAAAACTATAAATACGTTGGAGACGTATCACTGACCAAAACAACGTGTCAATCGATTCGTTCCAGCCCAACCCAACAACGGAATTAAAAACTGAGAACATCACAGATCTCAAAGCACGATCCAACGAACAGAAAATTGATTGACCACAAAATGAAAAGTCAGCTGACTGAAATGTAGCTAAAGTGCTTCTGATTACATCGTCTCCCGAATACCATACATATGTTTGGTTCATCTAGGCTGGTTTCAATCACACCGTAATCAGATATAATGCTTTACAAACCGCAAAACAGCCCATACCGACTGGATTAGGATAACACAGCACGCCATCTCTCCAGGAGCTCCTACTCCGCGCCTTCAACGCCATCTAGCCAACTGGCGCTCATTCAAACTCACATCTTTGCGTTCTAAGCCCGCTCATCTAACCACTATAGCTACATAGTACTTGTGGTCAGTACTCCCTCAACATTTATAAAGGACAATATGGGCTGCGCGGTTCCAAAAATATGAAAGTCACAGATTAAGTGAAGTTTGCGAAATTTTTTCAAAAAAGAAAAGGCGCACGTATTCATAAAAGTTCACAGATTTGAAAATATTCACGTGAAATAAAAAAAGTTCAAGAAAATTGAATAAAGTGCACTAATTTGAGAAAAAAGTTCACGAATTTGAAAACAATTTCATCAATGTTTTAAAAAAGTTCATAATATTGAAAGAAAGTTCATTGTTTTTTAAAAAAGTTCATCAAATTTGAAAAAAGTTCATCAAATTTGGAAAAAGTTCATCGATTTTGAAAAACGTTCATGGGTTTGGGAAAAGGTTCATCGAATTTGGAAAAAAACATCGAAATTGAAAAAAGTTCATACAATTTAAAATAAGTTCAATGAATTTGTAAAAAAATGTGCACTAAAGAAAACAAAGAAAGATGAGAAAGAAAAGAAAAAAGAGTATAAGAAAAAAATAAAAAAGGAAACCGAACTGAAGAACAAAGTAAAAAGGAGAAAAACTAGCTAACTTTTCACTCGCGGGAGAGTTCCCCTGGTGGCTATAGCCATGGCCTTGCAACAAGATGGGCACGGGTTCATCTCCACTCTTACACCACACTCAGAGGCGGAGGCAGTGGGGGGGCGAGCGGGGGCCAGACCCCCCCCCCCCCCATGGTTCGGCCCCCCCCAACGAACTCCAGCGGGGACTAGTACTAATAGTTTAGGCATAATTATCCGGCCATCAGGCCATTAGAGCATGGGCTAAACTCATTTCAAGCCCAAAACGCAAGAAGGGCCAAGGGCCAAGGCTGCAGCCTGCATAATACGCATGTATACGCTGGTACCCATCCACACCACATCTCAATCGATCAACGATGAACGACACGCACGCGACTAGCTTCCTGGAGACCTGGACTCTTTCGTCCGCGACGCGCCGCTAGCCGCTGGCGCTAGGGCTTCATTGACGCCGGCCGCCGGGTGTCACGCCGCCGTGTTTTGCCCGTCGTTGATTGCTGATCCGCGAAGCCGCCGCCGACCGCGCATCAATCCAGGCAGCCGCACGGAATCGCCACAAGCCCACACCGAATTCCTAAGTCCTAACTGATCCTGTCCCGTGATCAGAGAAGGAGGTATTATTGTCTACCGACTACAGTCTACAGGTTCATACTACTCGTCAGTTTGATTCAACAAATCAATTGATCAACTGGTAGTACTTACTACTTAGTGGTTAGTGACTTAGTATATTTAGGCACTTGTCACATCAATTCCAGATTACATATCTGCTTTGTACTTATATAAGAACTGCATAGGTCATGAGGAAGAGGAAGACACCACCGATAAGTAATTTTTATAAGCCAATTGCTTCAAACTCTACAGTTGAAAATGCAAATGCAACCGTGGAGGTCGATGTCACAGAGCAACCCACTGATCATAATGTCCCCAATCTCAGTTCAGTTGATATGCCACCCCCCGAGAAAAATATTGAGGCATCTGTAGAAGTAGAAGTTCTAGAACAACAAAGAATCGGAAGCACACCATTCGAGCGAGACCCTGGAAAGCGCAAACAGATTTGGGAACTCCCTCTTGATAAGCAAAATGAAGCACGCCAATTCTATATTTCTGAAGGCCGATACATGCCATACATGAGAGAGTATCCATATAATGATGATCCACCGAAACATCGTCGGCGTTTCCAGTACAGTTGGTTCAAGGATTTTGAATGGCTCGAGTTTTCACCTTACACAAAGCGTGCATATTGCTTCCATTGTTTCCTCTTCTCAAGAAAGCCGATTGGGAAGTGCGGCTCAGAAACATTTACTGTTTTGGGCTTTGATAGGTGGAAGAAGGTGAATAATGGGAAAGAGTGTGCTTTTTTAACTCATATGGGTAAAGATGCTGGTTCAGCCCATAACTTCTCAGTTCGTTGTTATGATAATTTTAAAAACAGCACGACTCATATTGATAAGGTGTATGGGAAAGCAACCGCAAAAACAATTTTAGATGCAAGGCTAAGGCTCAAAGTAACAATTGATTCCATCCGGTAAGCAATATTTTTCTTCCATCTTATGTTACAATAATTAAAATATTGTATGTTGTAGTATCCTAACAAAACAATTATATGATATGATGCAGGTGGTTAACATTCCAGGCTTGTGCTTTTAGAGGGCATGATGAATCTCCGGGATCCATTAACCGGGGTAATTTCCTAGAACTGGTAAAACTTTTGGCTTCTTATAACAAGGAGGTGAAAGATGTTGTCTTGGAAAATGCTCCTGGAAATGCAAAGTACACATCTCATCAGGTTCAAGAGGAAATTCTTGCTATACTTTCTCGAAAGGTGCAAAGAACAATTAGAGAATAAATTGGTGATAGCAAATTTTGTATAATGGTTGACGAAGCTCGCGATGAATCCAAGAAAGAGCAAATGGCGTTGGTCCTCCGGTTTCCTGACACTGAAGGATTCATACAGGAGCGTTTTGTTGATGTCATTCATGTGAATGACACTCTTGCATTGACTCTCAAGGAGACAATTTGCACTGTTCTAGAAGATAACAATTTAAATGTGGAAGATATCAGAGGTCAGGCCTATGACGGGGCCAGTAATATGCGAGGGGAGTGGAACGGATTGAAGGCTTTAATTCTGAAGGCGTGCCCTTATGCATATTACATTCATTGTATGGCGCATCAACTTCAATTGGCCCTTGTTGCAGCATCACGAGAGGTACATGAAGTGCATAATTTTTTTCAACATGCCAATTTTGTCATAAATGTTGTTAGTGCTTCACCTAAACGCAATGATGAGTTACTAGCAAATCAAGCCGCTGAAATTGCACGTGAAATTGAACTGGGGGATCTTGATACGGGAAAAGGGGCAAACCAGATAGGTTCTTTACAGAGACCAGCAGACACTAGATGGAGTTCGCACTTCAAGTCAATTCGGAGCTTGAGGAAGATGTTTGGTGCCACAATTATAGTCCTACGAAGTATAGCGAATGATCGTTCGGTGACACAATATTCCCGTGGAGATGCTGGAGGCGCACTAAGGATAATTGTTTCTTTTGATTTTGTGTTCATTTTGCACCTCATGGAGAGTATTATGAAAATCACAGATGTCTTGTGCCAAACACTCCAGAAGAAATCTATGGACATTTTGAATGCATTAGATACACTCTCTAACACTAAGGTGCTCCTCGCTGATCTAAGAGAGGAAGGATGGGAACCTCTCATAGAGGAGGTTAAGACCTTTTGTGTGAAGCATGAAATTGAGATCCCCGATATGAGTCGCAAGTATGTCCCTTTCCTCTACTGTATAATAGAATAATATTAATCACATATGCTTTACTCTAACACATATACTGTATTTGTAATTTACAGGTATGTTGATGTGACTAAGTCTCGGAATAAACATAATAACATCACGGTGCTTCACCACTACAAAGCAGATGTGTTCAATGTGGCGATAGATCAACAACTGGTTGAGCTAAATGACCGTTTTAGCGTTCAGACTACAGAGCTAATGACACTCTGTGCATCCTTGGATCCAAGGCATGACTCATTTGACATATCAAAGATTTGCATGCTTGTGGACAAATTCTATCCAGCGGATTTTTCTAGTCAAGAGCAGGCTCGCCTGGAGTCACAACTTCCACACTATCAGTTAGATGTTTGCAACCATCCAGAGCTGAATTCTTCATCATCACTGGCTGATTTGACCGTTGCATTGCATAAAACAGGTAAAGCCTCTGTGTATCCAATGGTTGATAGATTATTGCGCTTGGTCATCACTCTCCCGGTGTCAACTGCAACTGCGGAGAGAGCTTTTTCAGCAATGAAGATTATCAAGACACGTCTCCGAAGTAAAATGGGTGACGATTTTCTTCGACCTTACATGGTTGTATACATTGGGAAGGAAATAGCTGCAAAGTTCAATGTTAATGAGATTATTGATTTGTTTGATCGACCGGCCGGGGGGCGTAGATCTGCATTCAAACTAGTAGAAATGTAGTCTTTTTATGGTAAAGCTTATACTGTTACATGTTTGATATCGCTACAATATTCAAGACTTGAAATATTTTTGTGTTATGTCTTCTGTGTGCTTCAATGTGTTCTTCGCCCCCCCATGGTGAAATCCTGGCTCCGCCCCTGACCACACTGACTGAATCGATCGAATCCGCGACGTCGATCTTGGATTCGCTCTCCAATCAACACACCAATTGCCTCTAAATCGGCAGAGATCTCCTTCTATGTGTGCGGCTGTGTTCATACTTATCTGCTTCTGGATCGTTTCTGATTCTAGATCTGGGGAAGCCCGTGAGAGAAGAAGTTTTTTTTTCTTTTGTCTTTCGGCCTCTTGAGTTGCAATGTAATGGGGAAACAAAACCTTGCTTGAACCACAAAAGTTATCAGCTAATGCAACGTATTATCATTACACCATCCAATACGTTACGTGTCCCCAACCAAATGCGTCGCTTGATTCTAAAACAAACGCCAAACTCTCAAACGAAGCACGGTACGTACAGGATTATAATGACCATGCAGGAGGAGCTTGACCGGATGCGACTGTGTTGTAAGGATAGGAGCAAAAGCTCGCAGTCAAAAGTGTGCATCAGATATCAAAAGTGTGCATCAGATACATATTTCTGCTTGCCATAAATAAAGTCTGCAACCATATGCAGCTTTCAATATGCAATTCAATGTTCTCTGACTAGCATATAGCACCGCAAGCGGTCCATGGCTAAGGCTGGTCATAGTGGGGAGTAGCATATACTAGTATCATGCATATAATACTATTGTATGATACTACATTCATAGTGCATAGTATCATAGATTAGTATCATAGGTAGTCACATTTATTGCCATGCATGACACATAGTAGCATAACATTTATTATGTTACGGTATCTACCTATGTTATTATAACCATCTCTCTCTTCTTTAATTGCCTGCCACATAAGCATGTTTGTGTATCCTAAGTGCATGTTACTACTTATGTTACCCCACTATGACCAGTCTAATCGGCTATCCTCTTCCACCGCCTGGCAAGACCCCACGGTGAAAATACAACTCCGACTGGTGGTGGATTTTGGGGCCGCATTCCTCTTTGTTGGGCATGGTGTCGGTGGACTACGGCTGTGCAGCATCATTGGAGAGGAGTTGTGGCAGCGGCGGTGTGAGGTTACAAGGACAATGCTGCCCCAAACCTTGGAGGTGGGGGTGATGTATGGTGTTACGGATGAAAATCTTGTCCGGTTTTTGCCGGGCCGGCGGTGATGGCACCCGTGGGTGTCTTACCCATCCTTGGAGGTGTTGCTGAGGTGCGTCGACATACCCTCGCTCGCTTGGTGTTGGTAGTTGTCTTCGGGCGAAAGCCTTGATTCAGTGCAGGATTGGTATGATGGCGGTGTCCTCGACGTCATCCCTCTGGTGGGAGCATCGTGTCTGGAGACACGGGTTGTCTACTACTACTATTGTTCTTAAAAATTCCGCGATGCAAAGACTCTCTAGCAGGTAGTAGGTTGAGTCTTTATCTACCATAGATAGAATGAAAGAGTCTTTTCTCACTTTTGTTTCTGATGTACTGACTCATTGACATGAGAGATTGGATGCGATGCGCCAATCACTCGTACTACAGCCCACAACAAACGAAGGGGGTGGAGGGAGACCGAAGAAGGAACAATTGTCTTGAATGCTATGCTGGGATCAACAGCTTTCGAGTCCTTCTAGAAGTAAATAAAGGAAATGCTTATTCAACTACGGCACTGTCGGACAACCGAGTACAGGAGGGCATCTGCGCCAGCTCGATTCCACCTTAAAACAATTTTTTGGGTGTTTATTTAGCGCTGTGATGCATGTTCATGGGCGGGTCCAGCAGATCCGCTGGCCTGACCCATTTAACATTTTTTCCTTGTTAAAGGTTAAAAAAGGAAAAAAAATGTACACCAACTGGTTTCGAGCTCAAGACCTCTCAAGTCAGAGCATAACGATGTAAACAGTATGCCATCTTGATAGAATGTGCTAATGTAGTTCTTTTTCCCATTTTATCTATACCTATATCTATATTTATTTATATTTATATCTAATTCTAATCTAATCTAATAAAAAAGCGAATATTGCTTCTGGCCGTCCATCATCAAAATTGACCCCGAAGTTGCAAAATATTACCCATTGATGCGACCTATAAGTGATAAAAAAACGTTTCACACAGGAGAATCCTCGTCTGGGCCGGCCCATGTAGTAGGAATCTTTTATACTGTGCTCTGTGCGCCGGGAGAAGACACAGCGCCTCTGTTGGGCCGGCCCATGTCCGAGCGGCCAGTTTTTTTAATTCTGTTTTGTTTTCATTTTTTTTATTTTTTTATTTTTTTCTACATTAAATAATTTGGGACTTCAAAAAGTTTCGAAAACTAAAAGAAATGCGAATTTTAAAATAAAACGTTTGTAGATTTAGAAAATGTTCGGAAATTTAGAAAAATGTTCGCATAATCCAAAAACGGTTTCAATTTTGAAAACTATTGTTTGAAATAAATAAATGTCCACGATTTGCTTTTTAAATTTTGTATACTATATTTTAATGAAAAATTTCGCCAATTCAAAAATGTGATGAATTGAAAAATATACGAAAATTTAAAAAACTCTTCATGGCTTGCAGAATAGTTTATTAATTCAAAAAGTGTTCATTGTTCATGACTCGCATGATCCTGAACATAAATAATTTTTATAGCATATACATACACTTATAAAATTTACGAACATCAAAAGTACGTGAAGATATATTTTGAAAATATCCACACATTTCTTGTGATAGTCTTGAACGTTAATATTGGAACTGATACATACGTTCTTAATTTGTGTCTTATCCGCTGCATGTGATGGTAACACATATAGACTTTCTCAAATAGATTTAATTTATAGGCGTGACCTCCTGGGTCTGGCCATAGGTGCACGCCATCAATAACAAGTCAGAACCAAAATTAAATCGAAATGATAATAGTGGCTCGGATAAAAAATATTTACTCTCTTATAGCAACGCACGGGCATGTTTGCTAGTTCTCTTAATTCACGGAACTTTATCTTCTTGCTCTTTTTTTCTTAACTGCCCAATTTTTTTCAAAATTGGTGAAATTTCTCAAATTCGATAACTTTTCCAAAACTTGATGAACCTTTTTCAATTCGATGATTGTTTTTCAAATTTGGTGAAGTTTTTTTTCCAATTCGATGAACTTTTTCAAAATTTGTGAACTTTTTTTTTCAAATCAATGAACTTTTCTTTCAAATTGAGTGAACTTTTTTCAAAATTGATGAACTTTTTGCGAGGTCGATGATCTTTTTTCAAAAATGATGAACTTATTTTTCAAATAGATGAACTTTTCTTTTCAAATTGGATGAAATTTTTAGAAAGGATGGTCTTTTCCAATTCGCGAACTTTCTTCACAATTTGGTGAAATTTTTAAAGAATTCGCGTTGCTGTCAGTAACTATCGTCTAGAGGCTGTAGTGGTTAGCTAAACCATGTTTCGAAGAATCGACGCAAGTTCGAGTCCTCATACTAGGATGCCAGCCCACTTGGTGTTGCAGTAGGCGCCGGTTGACATCCACGGCGCCGAACGTGTGGAATAGGAGCACCCGTGCGTTGCACGATGCTGAAGGCGCCGAATAGGTGGTTCTCGTCAAATATGCGACCCTCCGCGTTAAGCCAACGCAAATGGGCTAACCTACTATGCCCCACGCGGCTATTTATTTCTTACTCTTTTGGTTTTTAGTCAGTTTTCACCCAGAAAAACCGGTTGTTGTTTTTTAAGTGCTCTCTTAAAAAAACATTAGAATAAAAAATATATTCAGAAAACTGTTCAGTATGTGTTTAAAAAAGGTACAACGCATATTAAAAAAATTCACCATGTATTGAAAAGTTTCATCATATAACTAAGAAAAGGGTCATCATATATTAAAAGATGTTCTATGTTTATTTAAAAACATTCACCGTATATTAAAATATGTTTAGTGTGTATTTAAGAAATGTTGACCATATAATAAAGAGAATTCAATGTGTATTAGAAAAAGTTCACCGTATATTAAAAAAACATGCAAAATAACTGAAAAGATAGAAAAACCTAATAAAGAAAAACATATACTCCCTCCATTCCTAAATATAAGTCTTTTTAGTTATTTTAAGGTCTGTCTATGGCACATCTAGATGTGTCCTAAATATTGCACATCTATGTGACTCAGTTAAGCATAAAAAAGGGAAAGAAAATACCCGCACGAATCAATGACATATGACTTAGATGTGCAATATTTAAGGCACATGTAGATGTACTTTAGCAAAACTGATTTTAGTATGGACTACATACGAAAGTATATAGGTGTATTTTAAAGTGTATATTCACTCATTTTGCTCTTTATATAGTCTATATTAAAATATGTAAAAAGACTTACATTTAGGAATGAATAGAGCAATATGAAAGATATAATGAAATATGTATGTGGCAACCGTGTGGCAGATTGCAAAACTACCACGCTCCATTTTTTTTGCTCGAACGCCCACAATCCTTCGTCTGACTTTCCCAACTGCCCCTATGCCCGGGCCTCCTCCATCCACACACGAGGCCACTATCTACTCATCCTCCCGGCGACGAGGCCCGTCGGCTTGCTTTTCCTTCCTCCTGAAGGCGGCCGGCAGTCGCCCCGCTCCTCCTTTTTTCTATCGGCGACATGAGCAGCGCCAGGCGACGGGACGGGATCCCCCGGTGTGACCTTCCCGATTGATGCTCCGCGGCGGCGCGATGGAGTGGGATACGGTGCAGCACCTGGACCTCCGCCACGCACGGTCGGCGCCGCGGGGCCGGCGTGCCCGCTGTGGCCGCACGGTGACGCCTTCCGCGCCTCCCAGGTCGTCGTCCTTCATGGGCTTATTTTCCCGATGAAATCGTTCATGCACGCACGCACACGCCGTCGTGGAAATGGGCTTTCCGCCGGGAGCCAGAGAGAGACACCGCCGAGTCGATGTTGCCACCCCTGAGACCGAGAGTGATCAACTTATCTGGCGGCTCGAGCAGCACGCTTCATGTTGAAAGCAGTGGACGGTGGTGAAGTTATCTGTCTCATGGCCTTGTATCTGAAACGTGTGAAGAAAATCAACAGTTTCTTAACTGAAGAACTGGGCATTTACCATTTCAAGCCTCATCAGACCGTCACCGGGTAGCAGAGATCCTTTTTACCTCTTAATGCTTGATCGTTACTCCTCCTCACGTGTTGATCAAGCATTCGACTCACCTGCCTATGTGGTTTCTGACGAAAGCACTTTCTTCCTTCCTATACATTTTACGTCTAAACTTGTTGTTCTAAAACTGAAAGTTGACAGTCCAAGTCTAAACTTGTTGTTCTGAAACTGAAACTTGATGCTTGACTCATGCTATACTAAGAACCTCTGAACTTGACGCTTTGTTTTATGAGGTTCTTTTATTAGTATACAAATGAACTACTGAAAAGTCATACACTACACTACTAAAGAACCTCGTTTGTACTGCTGAAATTAGGTTTCAGAACTTTTACTACTGGAACTCATACCCTAAAGAATCTCTCAACCTCATACACTACTAAAGAACAAGTTTCAGAACCTCAAACCGTACTAAAGCCTCTAAACTTGAGGTTTATACTACTAAAGACTTGACACTTACTACTAAAATCCCATATGCCATACTAAACCTTAATGATGTAAAAGTTCTGAAAACTCATGTTATTTCAAACGATTGACATTACATCATTTTAGTAGTACAAATGAGGTTATTTGTCTCTCTGTTCTTATACTTTTACATCATTTTAGAGGCTTCTCTAGTAGATCACTTGTACTACATTTTAAGACCTAATGAATTGCACGTAGAACACCGTGCTAACTTTGAGCCGAAATAAATTATTGTAGAAATATATCATTTGTAACTTCTGTACAAATATTGTGGTAATTTAGGCACGACAAACATGATAATTTACTAGAAACACCACATGGTAAATTTGACCCGGGAAAAATATTATTGAAAACAAATCCCTGTTAACTTCTATGCAAATGGTATGGTAATATACACACTGCAAACATGATAACTTATGTAAAAACACCGGGTTAACTTTGACCCGGATGGAGGATGTTGTTGAAAAGTATACCCTAACTTATGTGTAAATAATATGATAATTTACCCACCGGAGACCTGATAACTCCCGTTCAAACACCATGGTAACTTTTTGACCCTAATTTTTTGTTGAAAAACATTACCCATAATAATTTCTAGGTAAATAGCATGGTAATGTACTTACCGTAGACTTAATAACTTACGCAAAAACAATGCGGTAGCTTTGACCCAGGGAAACAGTTGTTGGAATCATATCATTGGTAAATTTCGTATAAATAGCATGGTAATATATGCACCGTATAATTGATAAGTTACGCACAGACACCATTGTAACTTTGATTCGGGTGGATGAAGTTCTTGAAAATATACCCCGGTAACTTATGTGTACATAGTACGGTAATAGTCATCGTCGTTGCTTGATTTGGGGAAGAGTAGTATAAGGTTGTAGAAGAATACATGGTAACTTTTTTTATGTAAATAGCACAATCATTTACGCACCACAACCTTGATAATTTAGGTACAAACACCACGGTAAATTCAATCCGGAAAAAAAATTGTTGAAAAGATATCCCCGGTAACTTCTATGTAAGTAGCATTGTAATATACCTATCGCATACCTAAGAACTTACATACAAAAACATCATGGTAATTTTTTACTCGGTGGGAAAATTGTTGAAAACATATCCCTGGTAAATTTTGTGTAAATAGAATGGTTACATACACATCGCATACCTACGTACAAACTCCATAGGAACTTTGGTCAAGCGGAAAAAATGTTGAAAACATACCCCCGGTAACTTATATGAAAGCATCACGGTAATATACGAATCGCGGGCTGATAACTCATGTACAAGCAACATCTATAACATTGACCAAAGAGCATGATAATATACGAATCAAAGGCCTGAAAACAGCATGGTAATATAAGAACCACATGCCCGATAACTTATATGGATACAACATGGTAATATACGAACCGCAGGGTCGGAGAACCATTTTCATGCCTCCGGTAACTTATGTGGAAATAACACAATAACTTGCACATAATAGGCGTGGTAACTTATGTTGCCCAGGCTTGGTAACTTTTGGCTAAAAAAAAGTTATCCGAACATACCAACATGAAATCTAGTTTCGAAAATCTCATCGTGACGAATCTTTTATGTAAAAACGACTTTTGCATTATACTAGCGGTTTGAGCTACAAAACATTTTTAATTTTTGGAATAAAAAGAATCTAGGATGATAACCGCTTTTTTGCCCTCTAGTGCATGCATATAATTAGAAAAAGAAATACACGTGAAAGAAGAAAGAAGAAAGAAATACACGCAATCCCCTCCGGCGAATCTCGTCGCCGGCCATGTCACCCTCGCCGTCGCCCAAGGCCCCAACGCGCCTACCCGCAAGCGGCACGGCAACGTTGTCGTGCAGGGCTTCAATCCGGCCGGCCCCGCCGGAAAGGCACGTGCGCCGGGTGTTGGGGATCGTAGCAGAAATTAAAATTTTCCTACGCATCACCAAGATCTATCCATGGAGTATTCTAGCAACGAGGGGATAGGAGAGCATCTACATACCACCTGTAGATCGCAACGGAAGCGTTCAAGAAGAACGTGGATGATGAAGTCGTACTCGCCGTGATCCGAATCACCGATGACCTAGTGCCGAACGGACAGCACCTCCGCGTTCAACACACGTACGGTCGGGATAACGTCTCCTCCTTGATCCAGCAAGGGGAAGGAGAGGTTGATGAAGATCCAGCAGCACGACGACGTGGTGGTGGATGCAGCAGAATTCCAGCAGGGCTTCGCCAAGCGTCTACGGAGAGAGGGAGAGGTGTAACAGGGGAGAGGGAGGCGCCAAGGCTGCAGGGTGCGGCTGCCCTCCCCCCCTTTATATAGGCCCTCAAGGGGGGGGGCGCCGGCCCTGGAGATGCATCTCCAGGGGGGGGGCGGCGGCCAAGGGGGAAGCCTTGCCCCCCAAGGCAAGTGGGGCGTCCCCTGCCCTAGGGTTTCCAACCCTAGGCGCAGGGGGAAGGCCCATGGGGGGGGGCGCACCAGCCCACTATGGGCTGGTTCCCTCCCCACTTCAGCCCACGGGGCCCTCCGGGATGGGTGGCCCCACCCGGTGGACCCCCGGGACCCATCTGGTGGTCCCGATACAATACCGGTGACCCCCAAATCCTTTCCCGATGGCCGAAACGGCACTTCCTATATATACTTCTTTACCTCCGGACCATTCCAGAACCTCTCGTGACGTCCGGGATCTCATCCGGGACTCCGGACAACCTTCGGTTTGCTGCATACTAATATCTTTACAACCCTAGCGTCACCGAACCTTAAGTGTGTAGACCCTACGGGTTCGGGAGACATGCAGACATGACCGAGACGATCTCCGGTCAATAACCAACAGCGGGATCTGGATACCCATGTTGGATCCCACATGCTCCTCGATGATCTCATCGGATGAACCACGATGTCGAGGACTTAATCAATCCCGTACTCAATTCCCTTCGTCTATCGGTACGATACTTGCCCGAGATTCGATCGTCGGTATACCGATACCTTGTTCAATCTCGTTACCGGCAAGTCTCTTTACTCGTTCCCGTAACACATCATCCCGTGAACAACACCTTGATCACATTGAGCTCATTATGATGATGTCTAACCGAGTGGGCCCAGAGATACCTCTCCGTCATACGGAGTGACAAATCCCAGTCTCGATTCATGCCAACCCAACAAACACTTTCGGAGATACCTGTAGTGCACCTTTATAGTCAGCCAGTTACGTTGTGACGTTTGATACACCCAAAGCACTCCTACGGCATCCGGGAGTTGCATAATCTCATGGTCTAAGGAATGATACTTGACATTCAGAAAAGCTCTAGCAAACGAACTATACGATCTTTGTGCTATGCTTAGGTTTGGGTCTTGTCCATCACATCATTCTCCTAATGATGTGATCCCGTTATCAATGACATCCCCATGTCCATAGTCAGGAAACCATGACTATCTATTGATCAACGAGCTAGTCAACTAGAGGCTTACTAGGGACACATTGTGGTCTATGTATTCACACATGTATTATGATTTCCGGACAATACAATTATAGCATGAACAATAGACGATTATCATGAACAAGGAAATATAATAATCCTTTTATTATTGCCTCTAGGGCATATTTCCAACAGTCTCCCACTTGCACTAGAGACAATAGTCTAGTTACATTGTGATGAGTCGCACACCCATGGAATTTTTGGTGTCGATCATGTTTTTCTCTAGGGAGAGGTTTAGTCAACGGATCTGCCACATTCAGGTCCGTATGTACTTTACAAATCTCTATGTCTCCATTTTGAACACTTTCACGAATGGAGTTGAAGCGACGCTTGATATGCCTGGTCTTCTGTGAAACCTGGGCTCCTTCGCAAGGGCAATTGCTCCAGTGTTGTCACAGAAGAGAGTCATCGGGTCCGATGCATTGGGTATGACTCCTAGGTCGGCAATGAACTCCTTCACCCAGACTGCTTCTTGTGCTGCCTCCGAGGCTGCCATATACTCTGCTTCACATGCAGATCCCGCCACGACGCTTTGCTTGCAACTGCACCAGCTTACTGCCCCTCCATTCAAAATATACACGTATCCGGTTTGTGACTTGGAGTCATCCAGATCTGTGTCGAAGCTGGCGTCAACGTAACCCTTTACGACGAGCTCTTCGGCACCTCCATAAACGAGAAACATATCCTTAGTCCTTTTCAGGTACTTCATGATGTTTTTGACCGCTGTACAGTGTTCCTTGCCGGGATTACTTTGGTACCTACCTACCAAACTTACGGCAAGGTTTACATCGGGTCTGGTACACAGCATGTCATACATAATAGACTCTATGGCTGAGGCATAGGGGATGACACTCATCTCTTCTATATCTTTTGCCGTGGTCGGGCATTGAGCCGTGCTCAATCGCACACCTTGCAATACAGGCAAGAACCCCTTCTTGGACAGATCCATTTTGAACTTCTTCAAAATCTTGTCAAGGTACGTACTTTGTGAAAGACCAATGAGGCGTCTCGATCTATCTCTATAGATCTTGATGCCTAATATATAAGCAGCTTCTCCAAGGTCCTTCATTGAAAAACACTTGTTCAAATAGGCCTTTATGCTCTCCAAGAATTCTATATCATTTCCCATCAATAGTATGTCATCCACATATAATACGAGAAATGCTACGGAGCTCCCACTCACTTTGTTGTAAACGCAGGCTTCTCCATAAGTCTGCATAAACCCAAACGCTTTGATCATCTCATCAAAGCGAATGTTCCAACTCCGAGATGCTTGCACCAGCCCATAGATAGAGCGCTGGAGCTTGCATACTTTGTTAGCATTCTTAGGATCGACAAAACCTTCCGGCTGCATCATATACAATTCTTCCTTAAGAAAGCCGTTAAGGAATGCCCTTTTGACGTCCATTTGCCATATCTCATAATCATAGAATGCGACAATTGCTAACATGATTCAGACGGACTTCAGCTTTGCTGCGGGTGAGAAAGTCTCATCGTAGTCAACCCCTTGAACTTGTCGATAACCCTTAGCGACAAGTCGAGCCTTATAGATGGTCACATTACCATCCGCGTCTGTCTTCTTCTTAAAGATCCATTTATTTTCTATGGCTCGCCGATCATCGGGCAAGTCATTCAAAGTCCATACTTTGTTTTCATACATGGATTCTATCTCGGATTTCATGGCTTCTAGCCATTTGTACGAATCTGGGCCCGCCATCGCTTCTTCATAGTTCGAAGGTTCAGCGTTGTCCAACAACATGATTTCCAGGACAGGGTTGCCGTACCACTCTGGTGCGGAACATGTCCTTGTGGACCTACGAAGTTCAGTAGGAGCTTGATCAGAAGTATTTTGATCATCATCATTAACATCCACTCGAATCGGTGCAGGCACCACAGGAACATTTTCCTGAGCTGTGCTACTTTGATTTTCAAGAGGTAGTACTTCATCAAGCTCTACTTTCCTCCCACTTACTTCTTTCGCGAGAAACTCTTTCTCTAGAAAGGACCCGTTATTGGCAACAAAGATCTTGCCTTCGGATCTGAGGTAGAAGGTATACCCAACTGTTTCTTTGGGATATCCTATGAAGACACATTTTTCCGATTTGGATTCGAGCTTTTCAGGTTGAAGTTTCCTGACATAAGCATCGCAGCCCCAAACTTTCAGAAACAACAGCTTGGGTTTCTTGCCAAACCATAATTCATACGGTGTCGTCTCAACGGATTTTGACGGAGCCCTATTTAAAGTGAATACGACAGTCTCTAAAGCATAGCCCCAAAATGAGAGCGGTAGATCGGTAAGAGACATCATAGATCGCACCATATCCAATAGAGTGCGATTACGATGTTCGGACACACCGTTACGCTGAGGTGTTCCAGGCGGCGTGAGTTGTGAAACGATTCCACATTTTCTTAAGTGTGTGCCAAATTCATGACATAAATATTCTCCCCCACGATCTGATCGCAAGAACTTTATTTTTCTATCACGTTGATTCTCGACCTCACTCTGAAACTCCTTGAACTTTTCAAAGGTCTCAGACTTGTGTTTCATTAAGTAGACATACCCATATCGACTCAAATCATCAGTGAGAGTGAGAACATAACGATAGCCTCCGTGAGCCTCAATGCTGATTGGACCACACACATCTGTATGTATGATTTCCAACAAGTTGGTTGCTCGCTCCATTGTCCCTGAGAATGGAGTCTTGGTCATTTTGCCCATGAGGCATGGTTCGCATGTGTCAAATGATTCATAATCGAGAGACTCTAAAAGTCCATCAGCATGGAGCTTCTTCATGCGCTTGACACCAATGTGACCAAGGCGGCAGTGCCACAAGTATGTGGGACTATCGTTATTAACTTTACATCTTTTGGTATTCACACTATGAATATGTGTATCATCACGTACGAGATTCATTAAGAATAAACCATTAACCATCGGAGCATGACCATAAAACATATCACTCATATAAATAGAACAACCATTATTCTCAGATTTAAATGAGTAGCCATCTCGAATTAATCGAGATCCAGATACAATGTTCATGCTCAAACTTGGCACTAAATAACAATTATTGAGGTTCAAAACTAATCCCATAGGTAAATGTAGAGGTAGCGTGCCGACGGCGATCACATCGACCCTGGAACCATTCCCGACGCGCATCGTCACCTCGTCCTTCGCCAGTCTCCGTTTATTCCGCAGCTCCTGCTTTGAGTTACAAATATGAGCAACCGCACCGGTATCAAATACCCAGTAGCTACTACGAGTGCTGGTAAGGTACACATCAATAACATGTATATCACATATACCTTTGGTGTTGCCGGCCTTCTTATCCGCTAAGTACTTGGGGCAATTCCGCTTCCAGTGACCATTTCCCTTGCAATAAAAGCACTCAGTTTCAGGTTTGGGTCCATTCTTTGACTTCTTCCTGGCAACTGATTTACCAGGCGCGGCAACCTCCTTGCCGTCCTTCTTGAAGTTCTTCTTACCCTTGCCTTTCTTGAACTTAGTGGTTTTATTCACCATCAACACTTGATGTTCCTTTTTGATCTCCACCTCCGTAGATTTCAGCATTGAATACAACTCGGGAATGGTCTTTTCCATCCCCTGCATATTGTAGTTCATCACGAAGCTCTTGTAGCTAGGTGGGAGCGACTGAAGGATTCTATCAATGACCGCCTCATCCGGGAGATTAACTTCCAGCTGAGTCAAGCGGTTGTGCAACCCAGACATCTTGAGTATGTGTTCACTGACAGAGCTATTTTCCTCCATCTTGCAGCTAAAGAACTTGTCGGAGACATCATATCTCTCGACCCGGGCATGAGCTTGGAAAATCAATTTCAGCTCCTCGAACATCTCATATGCTCCGTGTTGCTCAAAACGCTTTTGGAGCCCCGGTTCTAAGCTGTAAAGCATGCCGCATTGAACGAGGGAGTAATCATCAGCACGTGACTGATGGGCGTTCATAACATCCTGGTTTGCTGGGAATGGTGCATCACCTAGCGGTGCTTCTAGGACATAATCTTTCTTGGCAGCTATGAGGATGATCCTCAGGTTCCGGACCCAGTCCGCATAGTTGCTGCCATCATCTTTCAGCTTGGTTTTCTCTAGGAACGCGTTGAAGTTGAGGGTGACATTAGCGTGGGCCATTTGATCTACAAGACATATTGTAAAGATTTAGACTAAGTTCATGATAATTAAGTTCATCTAATCAAATTAATGAATGAACTCCCACTCAGATTTGATATCCCTCTAGTCATCTAAGTGATACATGATCCGAGTCAACTAGGCCGTGTCCGATCATCACGTGAGACGGACTAGTTATCATCGGTGAACATCTCTATGTTGATCGTATCTTCTATACGACTCATGTTCGGCCTTTCGGTCCTCCGTGTTCCGAGGCCATGTCTGTACATGCTAGGCTCGTCAATCCAACCTAAGTGTATTGCGTGTGTAAATCTGGCTTACACCCGTTGTATGCGAACGTAAGAACCTATCACACCCGATCATCACGTGGTGCTTCGAAACGACGAACCTTAGCAACAGTGCACAGTTAGGGAGAACACATTTTTGATATTTTAATAAGGGATCCTCTTATTAATGCTACCATCGTTCTAAGCAAATAAGATGTAAAAACATGATAAACATCACATGCAATCAAATAGTGACATGACATGGCCAACATCATTTCGCTCCTTTGATCTCCATCTTCGGGGCGCCATGTTCATTGTCGTCACCGGCATGACACCATGATCTCCATCATCGTGTCTTCGTGAAGTTGTCACGTCAACTATTACTTCTACTACTATGGCTAACGCCTTAGCAATAAAGTAAGTAATTACATGACGATTTAAGTTGACACGCAGGTCATAAATAAATAAAGACAACTCCTATGGCTCCTGCCAGTTGTCATACTCATCGACATGCAAGTCGTGATTCCTATTACAACAACAAGATCATATCATACATCACATACATGATTCATCACAACTTCTGGCCATATCACATCACAAAGCACTTGCTGCAAAAACAAGTTAGACGTCCTCTAATTGTTGTCGCAAGTTTTTACGTGGCTGTTATAGGTTGCTAGCAAGAACGTTTCTTACCTACGTTAAAACCACAACGTGAATTGTCAATCTCTATTTACCCTTCATAAGGACCCTGTTCATCGAATCCGATCCAACTAAAGTGGGAGAGACAGACACCCGCCAGCCACCCGCCTGCATGTCAGTCGGTGGAACCGGTCTCACGTAAGCGTACGTGTAAGGTTGGTCCGGGCCGCTTCATCCCACAATACCGCTGAATCAAGATAGGACTAGTAACGGCAAGAAGAATTGACAATTCGACGCCCACAACTACTTTGTGTTCTACTCGTGCATAGAAACTACGCATAGACCTAGCTCATGATGCCACTGTTGGGGATCGTAGCAGAAATTAAAATTTTCCTACGCATCACCAAGATCTATCCATGGAGTATTCTAGCAACGAGGGGATAGGAGAGCATCTACATACCACTTGTAGATCGCAACGGAAGCGTTCAAGAAGAACGTGGATGATGGAGTCGTACTCGCCGTGATCCGAATCACCGATGACCTAGTGCCGAACGGACAGCACCTCCGCGTTCAACACACGTATGGTCGGGATAACGTCTCCTCCTTGATCCAGCAAGGGGAAGGAGAGGTTGATGAAGATCCAGCAGCACGACGACGTGGTGGTGGATGCAGCAGAATTCCAGCAGGGCTTCGCCAAGCGTCTACGGAGAGAGGGAGAGGTGTAACAGGGGAGAGGGAGGCGCCAAGGCTGCAGGGTGCGGCTGCCCTCCCCCCTTTATATAGGCCCTCCAGGGGGGGGGGCGCCGGCCCTGGAGATGCATCTCCAGGGGGGGCGGCAGCCAAGGGGGAAGCCTTGCCCCTAAGGCAAGTGGGGCGCCCCCTGCCCTAGGGTTTCCAACCCTAGGCGCGGGGGGAAGGCCCATGGGGGGGCGCACCAGCCCACTATGGGCTGGTTCCCTCCCCACTTCAGCCCACGGGGCCCTCCGGGATGGGTGGCCCCACCCGGTGGACCCCCGGGACCCATCTGGTGGTCCCGGTACAATACCGGTGACCCCCAAATCCTTTCCCGATGGCCGAAACGGCACTTCCTATATATAATTCTTTACCTCCGGACCATCCCGGAACCTCTCGTGACGTCCGGGATCTCATCTGGGACTCCGAACAACCTTCGGTTTGCTGCATACTAATATCTTTACAACCCTAGCGTCACCGAACCTTAAGTGTGTAGACCCTACGGGTTCGGGAGACATGCAGACATGACCAAGACGATCTCCGGTCAATAACCAACAGCGGGATCTGGATACCCATGTTGGCTCCCACATGCTCCTCGATGATCTCATCGGATGAACCACGATGTCGAGGACTTAATTAATCCCGTACTCAATTCCCTTCGTCTATCGGTACGATACTTGCCCGAGATTCGATCGTCGGTATACCGATACCTTGTTCAATCTCGTTACCGGCAAGTCTCTTTACTCGTTCTCGTAGCACATCATCCCGTGAACAATACCTTGATCACATTGAGCTCATTATGATGATGTCTTACCGAGTGGGCCCAGAGATACCTCTCCGTCATACGGAGTGACAAATCCCAGTCTCGATTCATGCCAACCCAACAAACACTTTCGGAGATACCTGTAGTGCACGTTTATAGTCACCCAGTTACGTTGTGACGTTTGATACACCCAAAGCACTGTTGGGGAACGTTGCAGAAAACAAAAAATTTCCTACGGTTTCACCAAGATCCATCTATGAGTTCATCTAGCAACGAGTCATGGGAGAGAGAGATTGCATCTACATACCACTTTGTATATCACGAGCGGAAGCGTTCAACGAACAGGGATGAAGTAGTCGTACACACCGTGATCCAAATCACCGGAGATCCTAGCACCGAAAGCACGGCACCTCCGCGTTCAACACACGTACGGTCAGCGTAACGTCTCCTTCTTCTTGATCCAGCAAGGCAAAGGAGAGGTTGGGGAAGAAGACTCCAGCAGCAGCACGACGGCGTGGTGATGGTGGAGCCACAGTACTCCGACAAGGCTTCGCCGAGCTCTACGGAGGAGGAGGAGGTGTTGGAGAGGGAGAGGGAGGCGCCAGGGCAAAGGGTGCGCAGCCCCCCTCCCCTCCCCCCTTTATATAGCCCCTTGGGGGGGCGCCGGCCCTAGGAGATGGAATCTCCTAGGGGGGGGGGGCGGAGGCCAGGGAGGGGGACTTGCCCCCCAAGCAAGGGGGCGCCCCCTTTAGGGTTCCCCCCCAACCCTAGGCGCATGGGCCCTTGGGGGGGAGGCGCACCAGCCCACTTTGGGCTGGTTCCCTTCCTCATACAGCCCATGGGGCCCCTCCGAGGCAGGTGGCCACACCCGATGGACCCCCGGGACCCTCCGGTGGTCCCGGTACAATACCGATAACCCCGAAACTTGTCCCGATGGCCAAAACAGCACTTTCTATATATAATTCTTTACCTCCGGACCATTCCGAAACTCCTCATGACGTACGGGATCTCATCAGGGACTCCGAACAACATTCGGGTTACTGCATACACATATCTTCACAACCCTAGCGTCACCGAACCTTAAGTGTGTAGACCCTACGGGTTCGGGAGACACGCAGACATGACCGAGACGGCTCTCGGGCAATAACCAACAGCGGGATCTGGATACCCATGTTGGCTCCCACATGCTCCACGATGATCTCATCGGATGAACCACGATGTCGAGGATTCAATTAATCCCGTATACGATTCCCTTTGTCAATCGGTATTTTACTTGCCCGAGATTCGATCGTCGGTATCCCAATACCTCGTTCAATCTCGTTACCGGCAAGTCACTTTTCTCGTACTGTAATGCATGATCCCGTGATCAAACACTTTGATCACATTGAGCTCATTATGATGATGCATTACCGAGAGGGCCCGGTGATACCTCTCCGTCAAGCGGAGTGACAAATCCCAGTCTCGATCCATGTCAACCCAACAGACACTTTCAGAGATACCCGTAGTATACCTTTATAGTCACCCAGTTACGTTGTGACGTTTGGCACACCCAAAGCACTCCTACGGTATCCGGGAGTTACACGATCTCATGGTCTAAGGAAAGGATACTTGACATTAGAAAACTCTAGCAAACGAACTATGCGATCTTATGCTATGTTTAGGATTGGGTCTTGTCCATCACATCATTCTCCTAATGATGTGATCTCGTTATCAATGACATCCAATGTCCATACTCAGGAAACCATGACTATCTGTCGATCAACGAGCTAGTCAACTAGAGGCTCACTAGGGACATATTGTTGTCTGTTATTCACACATGTCTTACGATTTCCGGATAACACAATTATAGCACGAATAAAGACAATTATCATGAATAAGGAAATATAATAATAATGCTTTTATTATTGCCTCTAGGGCATATTTCCAACAGTCTCCCACTTGCACTAGAGTCAATAATCTAGTTACATTGTGATGAATCGAACACCCATAGAGTTCTGGTGCTGATCATGTTTTGCCTTAGGGAGAGGTTTAGTCAACGGATCTGCGACATTCAGATCCGTGTGCACTTTACAAATTTCTATGTCTCCATCTTGAACATTTTCACGAATGGAGTTGAAGCGACGCTTGATGTGCCTGGTCTTCTTGTGAAACCTGGGCTCCTTTGCAAGTGCAATAGCTCCAGTGTTGTCACAGAAGAGCTTGATTGGCCCCGACGCATTGGGTATGACTCCGAGGTCGGTGATGAACTCCTTCACCCAAATTGCTTCATGTGCTGCCTCCGAGGCTGCCATGTACTCCGCTTCACATGTAGATCCCGCCACGACGCTTTGCTTGCAACTGCACCAGCTTACTGCCCCACCATTCAAAATATACACGTATCCGGTTTGTGACTTAGAGTCATCCAGATCTGTGTCGAAGCTAGCGTCGACGTAACCTTTTACGACGAGCTCTTCGTCACCTCCATAAACGAGAAACATTTCCTTGGTCCTTTTCAGGTACTTCAGGATATTCTTGACCGCTGTCCAGTGTTCCTTGCCGGGATTACTTTGGTACCTTCCTACCAAACTTACGGCAAGGTTTACATCAGGTCTGGTACATAGCATGGCATACATAATAGAACCTATGGCTGAGGCATAGGGGATGACGCTCATCTCTTCTATATCTTCTGCCGTGGTCGGACATTGAGCTGAGCTCAATTTCACACCTTGTAACACAGGTAAGAACCCTTTCTTAGATTGATCCATATTGAACTTCTTCAATATTTTATCAAGGTATGTGCTTTGTGAAAGACCTATGAGGCGTCTCGATCTATCTCTATAGATCTTGATGCCTAATATATAAGCAGCTTCTCCAAGGTCCTTCATTGAAAAACTCTTATTCAAGTAGGCCTTAATGTTGTCCAAGAGTTCTATATCATTTCCCATCAAAAGTATGTCGTCTACATATAATATGAGAAATGCTACAGCGCTCCCACTCACTTTCTTGTAAACGCAAGCTTCTCCATAAGTCTGCGTAAACCCAAACGCTTTGATCATCTCATCAAAGCAAATGTTCCAACTCCGAGATGCTTGCACCAGCCCATAAATCGAGCGTTGGAGCTTGCACACCTTGTCAGCATTCTTAGGATCGACAAAACCTTCCGGCTGCATCATATACAATTCTTCCTTAAGGAAACCATTAAGGAATGCCGTTTTGACGTCCATTTGCCATATTTCATAATCATAGAATGCGGCAATTGCTAACATGATTCGGACGGACTTCAGCTTCACTACTGGTGAGAAAGTCTCATCGTAGTCAACCCCTTGAACTTGTCGATAACCCTTAGCGACAAGCCGAGCTTTATAGATGGTCACATTACCATCCGCGTCTGTCTTCTTCTTAAAGATCCATTTATTTTCTATGGCTCGCCGCTCAACGGGCAAGTCAGTCAAAGTCCATACTTCGTTTTCATACATGGATCCTATCTCGGATTTCATGGCTTCCAGCCATTTGTCGGAATCCGGGCCCGCCATTGCTTCCTCATAGTTCGAAGGTTCACCGTTGTCTAACAACATGATTTCCAAGACAGGGTTGCCGTACCACTCTGGTGCGGAACGTGTCCTTGTGGACCTTCGAATTTCAGTAGGAGCTTGATTAGAAGTATCTTGATCATCATCATTAATTTCCTCTCTAGTCGGTGCAGGCACCTCAGAAACGTTTTCTTGAGCTTCGCCATTTTCCGGTTCAAGAGGTAACACTTCATCAAGTTCTACTTTCCTCCCACTTACTTCTTTCGAGAGAAACTCTTTCTCTAGAAAGGATCCATTCTTGGCAACAAAGATCTTGCCTTCGGATCTGAGGTAGAAGGTATACCCAACAGTTTCTTTAGGGTATCCTATGAAGACGCATTTTTCCGACTTGGGTTCGAGCTTTTCAGGTTGAAGTTTCTTGACATAAGCATCACATCCCCAAACTTTTAGAAACGACAGCTTAGGTTTCTTCCCAAACCATAATTCATACGGTGTCGTCTCAACGGATTTCGACGGAGCCCTATTTAAAGTGAATGCGGCAGTCTCTAAAGCATAGCCCCAAAAAGATAGCGGTAAGTCGGTAAGACACATCATAGATCGCACCATATCTAATAGAGTGCGATTACGACGTTCGGACACACCATTACGCTGAGGTGTTCCAGGCGGCGTGAGTTGTGAAACGATTCCACATTTTCTTAAGTGTGTGCCAAATTCGTGACTCAAGTATTCTCCTCCACGATCTGATCGTAGAAACTTGATCTTTCTCTCACGTTGATTTTCAACCTAACTCTAAAATTCCTTGAACTTTTCAAAGGTCTCAGACTTGTGTTTCATTAAGTAGACATACCCATATCTACTCAAGTCATCAGTGAGGGTGAGAACATAACGATAGCCACCGCGAGCCTCAACAATCATTGGACCGCACACATCGGTATGTATGATTTCCAATAAGTTGGTTGCTCGCTCCATTGTTCCTGAGAACGGAGTCTTGGTCATTTTATCCATGAGTCATGGTTCGCACGTGTCAAATGATTCATAATCAAGAGACTCTAAAAGTCCATCTGCATGGAGCTTCTTCATGCGTTTGACACCTATGTGACCAAGGCGGCAGTGCCACAAATATGTGGGACTATTGTTATCAACTTTAACTCTTTTGGTATTCACACTATGAATATGTGTATCATCACGTACGAGATTCATTAAGAATAAACCATTAACCATCGGAGCATGACCATAAAACATATCTCTCATATAAATAGAACAACCATTATTCTCGGATTTAAATGAGTAGCCATCTCGAATTAAACGAGATCCAGATACAATGTTCATGCTCAAACTTGGCACTAAATAACAATTATTGAGGTTTAAAACTAATCCCGTAGGTAAATGTAGAGGTAGCGTGCCGACGGCGATCACATCGACCTTGGAACCATTCCCGACGCGCATCGTCACCTCGTCCTTTGCCAGTCTCCGTTTATTCCGCAGCTCCTGCTTTGAGTTACAAATGTGAGCAACTGCACCGGTATGAAATACCCAAGAGCTACTACGAGTACTGGTAAGGTACACATCAATTACATGTATATCACATATACCTTTGGTTTTGCCGGCCTTCTTGTCCGCTAAGTATTTGGGGCAGTTCCGCTTCCAGTGACCACTTCCCTTGCAATAAAAGCACTCAGTCTCGGGCTTGGGTCCATTCTTTGGCTTCTTCCCGGCAACTTGCTTACCGGGCGCGGCAACTTCCTTGCCGTCCTTCTTGAAGTTCTTTTTACCCTTTCCCTTCTTGAACTTAGTGGTTTTATTCACCATCAACTCTTGATGCTCCTTCTTGATTTCTACCTCTGCTGATTTCAGCATAGCATATACCTCAGGAATGGTCTTTACCATCCCCTGCATATTGTAGTTCATCACAAAGCTCTTGTAGCTAGGTGGAAGCGACTGGAGGATTCTGTCAATGACCGCTTCATCCGGGAGATTAACTTCCAGTTGAGTCAAGCGGTTGTGCAACCCAGACATTTTGAGTATGTGTTCACTGACAGAGCTATTTTCCTCCATCTTACAGCTAAAGAATTTGTCGGAGACTTCATATCTCTCGACCCGGGCATGAGCTTGGAAAACTATTTTCAGCTCTACGAACATCTCATATGCTCCATGTCTCTCAAAACGCTTTTGGAGCCCCGGCTCTAAGCTGTAAAGCATGCCGCACTGAACGAGGGAGTAATCATCGCAGCGTGACTGCCAAATGTTCATAACGTTTTGTTCTGCAGGGAGAATAGGTGCGTCACCCAGCGATGCTCGTAGGACATAATCTTTCTTGGCAGCTATGAGGATGATCCTCAGGTTCCGGACCCAGTCCGTATAGTTGCTACCATCGTCTTTCAGCTTGGTTTTCTCTAGGAACGCGTTGAAGTTGAGGACTACATTGGCCATTTGATCTACAAGACATATTGTAAAAATTTTAGACTAAGTTCATGATAATAAAGTTCATTTAATCAAATTATTTAATGAACTCCCACTTAGATCGACATCCCTCTTCTAGTCATCTAAGTATTACATGATCCGAGTCAACTAGGCCGTGTCCGATCATCACGTGAGACGGACTAGTCAACATCGGTGAACATCTTCATGCTGATCGTATCTTCTATACGACTCATGCTCGACCTTTCGGTCTTCTGTGTTCTGAGGCCATGTCTGTACATGCTAGGCTCGTCAAGTCAACCTAAGTGTTTTGCGTGTGTAAATCTGTCTTACACCCGTTGTATGTGAACGTTAGAATCTATCACACCCGATCATCACGTGGTGCTTCGAAACAACGAACTGTCGCAACGGTGCACAGTTAGGGGGAACACTTTCTTGAAATTATTATGAGGGATCATCTTATTTACTACCGTCGTTCTAAGTAAACAAGATGCAAAACATGATAAACATCACATGCAATCAAATAATAAACGTGACATGATATGGCCAATATCACATAGCTCCTTTGATCTCCATCTTGGGGCTCCATGATCATCTTGTCGCCGGCTTGACACCATGATCTCCATCATCATGATCTCCATCATCGTGTCTCCATGAAGTTGCTCGCCAACTATTACTTCTACTACTATGGCTAACACGTTTAGCAATAAAGTAAAGTAATTTACATGGCGTTTCTCAATGACACGCAGGTCATACAAAAAATAAAGACAACTCCTATGGCTCCTGCCGGTTGTCATACTCATCGACATGCAAGTCGTGATTCCTATTACAATAGCATGAACATCTCATACATCACATATAGATCATTCATCATTCATCACAACTTTGGCCATATCATATCACAAAGCACTCACTGCAAAAACAAGTTAGACGTCCTCTAATTGTTGTTGCAAGTTTTACGTGGCTGAATTAGGGTTCTAGCAAGAACGTTTTCTTACCTACGTGAAAACCACAACGTGATTTGTCAACTTCTATTTACCCTTCATAAGGACCTTTTTCATCGAATCCGCTCCAACTAAAGTGGGAGAGGCAGACACCCGCCAGCCACCTTATGCAACTAGTGCATGTTAGTCGGTGGAACCGGTCTCACGTAAGCGTACGTGTAAGGTTGGTCCGGGCCGCTTCATCCCACAATACCGCTGAAGCAAGATAAGACTTGTAGTGGCAAGAAAAGTTGACAACATCTACGCCCACAACAAATTGTGTTCTACTCGTGCAATAGAGAACTATGCATAGACCTAGCTCATGATGCCACTGTTGGGGAACGTTGCAGAAAACAAAAATTTTCCTACGGTTTCACCAAGATCCATTTATGAGTTCATCTAGCAACGAGTCATGGGAGAGAGAGATTGCATCTACATACCACTTTGTAGATCGCGAGCGGAAGCGTTCAACGAACGGGGATGAAGTAGTCGTACACACCGTGATCCAAATCACCGGAGATCCTAGCACCGAAAGCACGGCACCTCCGCGTTCAACACACGTACGGTCAGCGTAACGTCTCCTTCTTCTTGATCCAGCAAGGCAAAGGAGAGGTTGGGGAAGAAGACTCCAGCAGCAGCACGACGGCGTGGTGATGGTGGAGCCGCAGTACTCCGACAGGGCTTCGCCGAGCTCTACGGAGGAGGAGGAGGTGTTGGAGAGGGAGAGGGAGGTGCCAGGGCAAAGGGTGCGCAGCCCCCCTCCCCTCCCCCCTTTATATAGCCCCTTGGGGGGGTGCCGGCCCTAGGAGATGGAATCTCCTAGGGGGGGGCGGCGGCCAGGGAGGGGGACTTGCCCCCCAAGCAAGGGGGGCGCCCCCTTTAGGGTTCCCCCCAACCCTAGGCGCATGGGCCCTTGGGGGGGAGGCGCACCAGCCCACTTTGGGCTGGTTCCCTTCCTCATACAGCCCATGGGGCCCCTCCGAGGCAGGTGGCCACACCCGGTGGACCCCCGGGACCCTCCGGTGGTCCCGGTACAATACCGATAACCCCGAAACTTGTCCCGATGGCCAAAACAGCACTTTCTATATATAATTCTTTACCTCCGGACCATTCCGAAACTCCTCGTGACGTCCGGGATCTCATCCGGGACTCCGAACAACATTCGGGTTACTGCATATACATATCTTCACAACCCTAGCGTCACCGAACCTTAAGTGTGTAGACCCTACGGGTTCGGGAGACACGCAGACATGACCGAGACGGCTCTCGGGCAATAACCAACAGCGGGATCTGGATACCCATGTTGGCTCCCACATGCTCCACGATGATCTCATCGGATGAACCACGATGTCGAGGATTCAATTAATCCCGTATACGATTCCCTTTGTCAATCGGTATTTTACTTGCCCGAGATTCGATCGTCGGTATCCCAATACCTCGTTCAATCTCGTTACCGGCAAGTCACTTTTCTCGTACCGTAATGCATGATCCCGTGATCAAACACTTTGATCACATTGAGCTCATTATGATGATGCATTACCGAGAGGGCCCGGTGATACCTCTCCATCAAGCGGAGTGACAAATCCCAGTCTCGATCCATGTCAACCCAACAGACACTTTCAGAGATACCCGTAGTGTACCTTTATAGTCACCCAGTTACGTTGTGACGTTTGGCACACCCAAAGCACTCCTACGGTATCCGGGAGTTACACGATCTCATGGTCTAAGGAAAGGATACTTGACATTAGAAAACTCTAGCAAACGAACTATGCGATCTTATGCTATGTTTAGGATTGGGTCTTGTCCATCACATCATTCTCCTAATGATGTGATCTCGTTATCAATGACATCCAATGTCCATAGTCAGGAAACCATGACTATCTGTCGATCAACGAGCTAGTCAACTAGAGGCTCACTAGGGACATATTGTTGTCTGTTATTCACACATGTATTACGATTTCCGGATAACACAATTATAGCACGAATAAAGACAATTATCATGAATAAGGAAATATAATAATAATGCTTTTATTATTGCCTCTAGGGCATATTTCCAACAAGCACTCCTACGGCATCCGGGAGTTGCATAATCTCATGGTCTAAGAAATGATACTTGACATTCAGAAAAGCTCTAGCAAACGAACTATACGATCTTTGTGCTATGCTTAGGTTTGGGTCTTGTCCATCACATCATTCTCCTAATGATGTGATCCCGTTATCAATGACATCCCCATGTCCATAGTTAGGAAACCATGACTATCTATTGATCAACGAGCTAGTCAACTAGAGGCTTACTAGGGACACATTGTGGTCTATGTATTCACACATGTATTATGATTTCCGGACAATACAATTATAGCATGAACAATAGACGATTATCATGAACAAGGAAATATAATAATCCTTTTATTATTGCCTCTAGGGCATATTTCCAACACCGGGTGCCGCCGCCGCTACGCGATCTGCCCAGCCGCCGGCGGAGAAGGTGAGCAAGGTTTTAGGAGTGAAGCGGAAGAAGGTCCCTACGAAAAGGGCGGCGCCTTCGTCCACTCCCTTCGCCCCGGCGAGATGTTCCCCTACGATGCCGTTCAACGGCGCTGCTTCCACCGCAAGCGAGGTGTTCGACGAAATGGCCGCAAGGTATGCCTCTTCAATCTCTTGTTCTTGCTTCACTTTTCGGCATAGTGGTTGTTCTTGACTTGATGTCACTCAATGTAGCGGTGGTTCGAACAATGCCACTGCCGAGTTCGTGAACTTGTTGGACACCAACACCATTGACATCGATAGGGCTCCGTTCGCTGATTTTGCTTACAATGAAATGGAGGGTGGCGTGGATGATCACGGTGGTGAAGATGAAGTGGAGGAGGTAGATGAGGGGGCGTATGAGGAAGCGCAAGAAAAAAAGCGTGAGATCGAAGAACTACACAATCTTGGAAGATCAAATCTTGATCAAGGCTTGGAGTGTGGTGTCTCTTGATGCTTGCACGGGTACATCTCAAACCTCTAAGAGACATTGACAAAGAATTGAAGATCAATACTTTCGCATGATGGCCAAGCATCCCAATAGTACACCACGGACCTTTCGGTCACTCCAAGGGTGTTGGGACGTGATCAAGCCGATTTGCAGCCGTTGGGCAGTTTCTTGGAATAAGTACGCAATGCACCTCCAAGTGGAATCGTGGAATCCGACTATGTGAGTTCTTTTTCACGTCCCAAGTTGTGCACATCATTTTGCATCATATGAAGTGATTGCATCATTTGACTTTGTTTAAATTGTGTAGGACAAAATTGCCCAATGATGATACAAAGACAATGGAAGCTTCCGAAGGCAATTTTTTTAAGCTAGAGCATTGTTGGGATATGCTCAAAGATTGCGAGAAGTGGAAGTTGATTGACAAGGAATCCCATCGAAGAGAGGTTCACTTACCAACATGGATGAAGATGAAGATGATGATGGCCCAAGAAACTTGAACAAGCCCAATGGTGACAAGAAGACAAAGAAGAAGATCAAGAGGGAACACGAAGCATCGAGCTTGTGGGACAAGATAGATGCCATGATGCAATCAAATGAGTTGATGTTAGCGAAGACATTGGAGACAAAGAAATAGTTGGCCGAGAAGAAGGCACGGGAGAAGCAAGAGAAGTGGTAATTGCTCAAGGACGAGGAGTTTCGCAAGGCGACCATTGAGGAGAGAAGAGCACATGCCGCCGAGAACAAAGCCATGTCCAAGCTTCTTGCCGGAGAGAATAGGATCATGACACTGAACCGCAATGACATGGACGACATCACCAAAGAGAGGCATGATGGAAAGGAGGGACATCTTGAAGAGGAGGATGCTTGCGTCGACCGGTGCGTATTACAGTGTCGGCGATGTTTTCTCATTGGGATTCGGAACCAATATTGCCGATGCATTCAGTGAGCCCGCCGGTGATCTCGGTGCCTGAGTGGGAACAAGTGTCGGCGATGGATTTGAGGGCGGCCATGACCTCGATGGAGGTGGTGGAGTGAAGAGCGACCAAGATGATCAAGGACGTGGTCGTCGCTTTTGCAAGTCCTTTTGCGTTTGTCCTACAAAACTATGCTTTTATTTGCGCCCGAACTATGTTTTGGCGTTTGAATGTGAACTCATTTGTCGGAATCACTGTCAAAGTCGCTTATTGGGGGGTTTTTGGTTTGCGGGTCGACGCGGCGGTGCCCGAGCAAACCCGGGGTAGCTGACCCGTAAAAAAGCATATTATGTGAATATCCTTTTATACGGGTCTGTTTGTGGGGTCTGACTCTGCGGCCGCCCGTGCCGGCCCGCAAAGCCGTTTTTCCGCGAACTGCAAACACGTTTTGAGGGTCGGCGTTTTACGGGGTCTGCTAGAGACGCTCTTAGGAGCTCAAAAGAAAAACTATAGACGGCATTGATTAGCTCAAAAGAAATACTGTATATATTGCACAACATAGCAAATCACAGCATACTTTTTTCTTTTACGGAACTATTAATCAAAAGTACAAATTATTTCAAACATAACAAAAATTATTGAACAAGTACTAATATACTAGAATGAGCTCATTGATGCGTCCTTGTCGTCGCTTCCCTATTGAATTGCCTTGGCAATTCCTATTTGAGGCTTCATGCGCTTATTATTATGTATTTTGCAAACGGGCGCCTGAAATGAGCCACGCTAGGCCGGCCTATGTTGCTATTTTTTGTGTTCTAATCCGACAAAAATGTGTGTTGATTGTGAATCAAACCTACAACCTCCCCCTCACAAGGTACGCTGGCGCAACAACCCCACCACCCAGCAGGATCTAGTAAGTTACAACCTTTCACATCTATTGTTCTTCCTTTTTCCTTTTTTTCCTTTTTCCCTTATTCCTTTTTCGTTTTATTTTTTATTTTATTTTTACTTTTTGTTCTTCCTGGTTCAATGATTTTTTTACAAATATCTGAACCTTTTCTTCAAATCAATGATTTTTTTGAAATTCGACGAACCTTTTCAAATTTGATGATTTTTTTTCAATTTCGATGCACTTTTCTCAAATATGATGATATTTTTTCAAATTTGATGTACTTTTTTTTCAAGTTCAGTTAACATTTTCTCAAAATCCATGAACTTTCTTACATTTTCGATGAACTTTTTTCAAATTCGATGAACTTTTTCAAATTGATGAACTTTATTTCAAAGTAGTGAACTTATTTTTTTTTCAAAATCCATGAATATTTTTGAATTCATGATTTTTTTTGCTTTTTATGATTTTTTGTTTTGCTTTCCTAATGCAATGGATCTCACTCTAATGGGCCGGAGTACCAGGGTTGGCGCGTGCGCGCCAGGGAAGCTCCCTGGCGCCTGAAGCACTCAATAGGAGCTGTCAACTGGCTTTACATTGATGGCAGCTAGGAATTCTTGTGCCTCTAAGAACCAATCAGGCCCGACCCTAAGTCGGGGCAAGGGCGAGCGCCTCTGGCCCTGAAATCACGAGGCCCTTGAAGAATGTGCCCCGCAGCCTATGAAGCGTACAACCTACTGAGCCTGGTCCAAGCGGTTCCATACAATACAGGCCTACGGTCTTGATTCACTCGGGTGAAAATTTTCTCTAGGTTAACGATCTAATGCCCTTGTGGAGAGCCATCGGTAGCCGAGGTTTCTCGCACACGGAGTAAGTACTCCCTCCGTTCAAAAAAGTTTGTCCCTTAAATGGATGTATCTAGCACCAAGATACATTCATTTGAGGGACAAACTTTTTCAAATGAAGGGAGTACTCAATTCTGTTTTCTCCAGCTCCCGAAATCTGTCTAGGTCTTCTAATTCTTCTCCAATACGCCCCAGCCGGCTAAAACGACACTCAATGGATCAAATGTCATACCAAGCTAGTCCGGCCTGTTCCCCAAGTTCTGCTCCATGGATTCAAAATGAAAACGACCTGGGTTTGTTAAATATCAACCGGTGTTCTTTCTTTCCCTTTCATGTATTCTTTTGACTACTTCGTTTCTATCTAATTGTTTTAGCAGAAAAACTTTGTTGTCATGTACTCCCTTCATAAAGAAATATAAGAAACACTCTTAAAAACAAAACAAAAAAGCACCATATGAATTCACAGATTATTTCCCAATGAAAAACCGCGTGTTGTGTACCCATTGACAATTTTGGATTTTATTAGACGCCTAGACAAAAACTGAGATGCTATGTTGGCCTGTTCTTTCAGTTGATCAACGTTTTCTTCTACTCACCCCGTCGGTGAATAAGTGTACTTCTAGCTTTTGTCCTAAGTCAAAGTTTTAAAATTTCGACCAACTTTGTAGGGAAAAGTGACATCATTTATGGCACTAATTTGGTATCAGAAGATCCGTTTTAAAATGTAATTTCATAATAACCAATTTGATGTCATATATGTTACTACTCGTTTCTTATAAAGTTTGTCAAAATTATAAAATTTTGACTTAGACCAAAAACTAAAAGTACACTTATTCGTGGATGGAGGGAGTAAAAGTTTAGGTGACAATGGTTCAAGTTCAGTCATACTACAAAAAGAAAAGGAAACGATGCAACTGTTGAAGGTCTTTATTGCCTAAACCTTGAGCACTAATCTTATTTTGCCGGAGTACTAAATCTGAATTGTTACTTTCGCAAACAGATTTTATGTATGTGACATACCTCTGTTCATATTGTAAAACAACCGGCCATGTTTTAATTCTTTGTCTTGCATCATCACCGTGCAGCAACATTGCCTTTCCTCCGACGGTGCACCCTTGTGATTGATCTCCTACACGCCCTACCTGAGATGGTGCCACTGTTGTTTGATCTCATGTGCACCCAAGCCGGAGACACCTCATCGCTATGCATGTCTCTAACTCTATCTATAGAAGCCCTATGTCATATCCTTATGCGATTTTGACACGAAGTTTGATAAAAAAGATCATGATGGTCAATATGAAGGGGGCCCAAGTCCTAGTTTTGTCCCGGGCCCCAGTAATCTCAAGACCGGCTCTAGACCAACGTCCTAGAGCTGTAGTCTTCGCCATTGAGCCATTTAATCGATCTGAAGCACTTGACATCAAATCTCGTCGTCGCACAATCATGACGAGAACTCTAACCTCGCCGCCCTAGGGAATCCATGCAGGAACTTCGTCAACTTTATCCCGACGGACGAACTCAAAGAGAATCAGAGCCCGAAAGACAACTCACAAATGAAGCGCCGACATCCACCTTAGAGCCGCTCCTGCGAGCAAAAAAAAAATTCTAACCTAAACCACCAGCTGCTGGGATCCCCCCTCCCAGCACCGGCCGCTGTAGTGGGAGGCAGATCCATGAGCTCTCACCGAAGAAGTTTGGAGAGGACGAATTTGTTGCCCTAGCAGTGCTCGCTTGGGGTGAACATTTTATACGAGACACCACACGCATGTAGTAGAGTTATGAAAAACCATTAGCGAACGGTGACGGTGAGCCGACCATGCATGTGAGGTTTGGTCATACATAGGAGGACATGGTTAGATGATCACCCAGGCTCGTATTCAGCTAGTTCATATCGTACTACGATCTCTTGCATGAGCGGCAGGGTCGCAAATGCAGAGAACGATTGATGCTAAGGCACAACCTCCAGACCAGTCGCCCAACCTGCTGCTCACACTGTAAGAGGAATGTGCGTGGTGCCATCAAGGATTTCGGTTGCATGGGGCAGCGGGACAGACACACGTCCAACATCACACTGAAGGCACGACAGTCACGTGCATCAAACCCGCACAAAAACACTTCCAAAATCTTCATAATTAATTAGCAGTTGGTCGGCAAATCGTGCTCTTAGAATTATCAAAATTTTCTTTTTTTTTGGTGGCGGGTAGCTGTCTCGCGGAATGAACTGTAGCGCATAAGTGTGCATGACCATAAAAAAGGTGGCCGCTATAGTAAGTATGGTTACAATGCGGCAAACGTTGTAAAAGCAACCTCAGCGGACAAATTATGTCATAATAACGCAAATATGGTTGGCTTTCTAGGAGAGCTTTGCCCGTGTTTTCCGGCACGGATCGACGACGACGGGTATCGATAAAGTGGAGGCGTCCTTGTTGGATTTATGGACGTTTTACATGCGTCGTGGTCTGTATTTATTTCTGTTGCGTTCCATTTTTGTCCATCTACTGTGATTTAGATTTGTATCCATGTCCCGGAGGAGATGGCCAATATTTCATATCTATTGTGTGTTTGTGACTTGCCTTGAGTGTCGATCCCGACCCTCGATGAAGTGAACTCCCTAACCAGATTCCTATGGAACAAAGTGGAGGGCGCGGCGGTGAAGGAGATGCGCCAGTCAAAATAGCTGGCTACAGAGGGAGTGGTGGAGCGGATTCATCAGGTCATTAGGCACTCATCTAATCTCCCTCTATTCAAGTGCAGCCTTCTCTTAATTTGTAGGTACTCAGGGCTGTACCGATGTTGGCTTTGGAGGCCTAGTTGGCAAGGAAAGAGAGATGTCATATAGTAATAATCTATATGGATGTTACTGCAGAACCCAACATAAGTGCCTTTTTTCTCTCGCAAATCATTTTAAAATGGATTTATTAGCCTCCCTCGAATTTTGAGCCTAAATTTGACCAAAAAATTGACTAACAAGATTGTAAATTATATGCCACAAAAATTATACCATTGAACTCATACTCGAAAGATGTTTTTAGTTGCATTGGCATATGACTCTGAGTTTGTTAGTCAAATATATATAGGCACAAAATTCGATTGGGACTTACAATCCGGATGGAAGAAGTAAATACCTAGTGAACAAGATACAACTTTAAGATAGAATACATTAGAGCAAGTATAATAAGATGATGTAGGCGGGCTTTAAGACTTAAAGTAATATATCTTTGCCGAGTTGGATGAGAGAGGAGAGGAGAGAGAAGATAAGCGGGCTGTAGATTTACAGCCGGATGTAGACGGGCTCCAATAAGCTATGTAAGAGTGTATGGTGTACTTCCTTGTAGCTCACCACTATACATGTTGGCTATTACATTGGCTATAAATGACATGGCAACATGTTATAGCCATCAGTTGGCTATATTATTAACCATGCTCTTAGGGTGGTCCTTGATAAAAAAATAGTTGCATATCGTTTCCAATAAAAGAAAAATTGTGCCTTATGTGAAGGTGATTGGGGATGAAGACTTCAATGTACCAAACTAATAGAAACGTAATTTATGACAACTTGTCCTATTGGCGCTTGACATTTTCGTGCACTCTTAGCAAATGAGATGAGTTTTCTTAAGCAAAATGACAAACTATCTAGCAACAATGTTAAGGGGTATACAAGTAATCTTTCGGTTGAGTAAGGGCAGGTATACTGGTACTAGCAATACCACTTAAGATGATTGCTGAATTGGAAAAGAGAGAAGCGAGACATACCTCCGCGTAAGTCCAACCCTAGCCACTAGGGCCAGGCTCTCTTCTACAACACTGCCTTGGAACCCTTCCTCTCTCCCTTCTAGTAGGTCCTAGTTTCCTCTAGGTTTGAGGTCCTTGGCAGCGTCGGCATGGTGGTGGTGACGATGGTGCGTTGGAATAAGGTCTCTTCGGCCTCTCCCTACCACAGTGATGTCCGATCCGGCGCCAACAAAGGGTCGGTGAGGGTAGGTTCTGCCAGATATGTTGGTTCATTTCGGATCTTGGCAGTTGGTGTGTGAACCAAGGGAAGTAGTTAGCTGGCTATTGATGGCAACTTCGACCTCTTCTTTTGGTTTACTTGGCGACACTGCTTACGGTCGGCGCATACGTGAATATCATCATACTAGTCGTTAAGTTGTGGATCCGAGTCTCCCCAGGTATAGTAGGAAAGTAGCTCACACCCACTCTTCTACCCCCCCCCCCCCCCCGTCTACCCTACAGTTATAGGGTATAGGGGGATAGAAGCCCAGATGCCCACTCTTCTATCCCTCGCTCTTGTAGATGATGAATATACCCTCACAATTAAGGTACTCCCTGGTATTTGGTTGCATTACTCCTTGATGCTTACAATGGAGTACCATTTAAGCATGCCCGTTGGATCTGAACAAATGGAGGGCTCATATTAAACTCGGGGTACTGGGAAAGAACTCTTGTTCTAATCTCTATAATCTTGGAAGCATGAAAACATTAATCAGTAGAGATGATCCAATGTATAACATGTTTTTTCCCGGCATGAGATCTGGTCGTAGGACATGGTATAATAGATGGATCGTCTAGCAGGCTCATGTTGAGCTACGAACGTACTTACGTACGTGCTACTAGACCTAGAGCCTCTATACAGCGTCACGCCAGACGGTCACAGGGCAAGGTGGAATAGAAAACGACTGATGGCAAGGCGTAACCTCCTCCAGATGGTCACGACAGCATGTCAACACACAACCAACAAGCCAGCCGAACTTGTGGCCTACAATGGAGAATGCACTGCTGCTGCTACTACTACTATGGGGTCACACCCCGAAAAGGACATGAGCCATAGCACCATGGGGAGAGACGCACGTCCAACATCGCCATGAAGCCGTGACAGCCACGTGCATCAATCAAACCCGGCATAAAACACGCCCAAAATCCCCGTAATCAATTAGCAGTTGGCCAGTGTTGCTATAGCAAAACAAGAGAAAAGTGGGTGAAATTAGCTGCAGCGCATAAGCGTGTGTGTAACTGTCGAAAGGCGCCAGCTAACCGCCAGTGCCATTGCTGTTGCTGATGGTGCAAATATATGGTTGGGTTTCTAGGAGGGGTTGCCCGTGTTTTCCGACACGGATCGACGGCGACGGGCATCGACACCATGTGGAGGGGCTCTGTCAGAGTTATCGCCGTTTTAATGTCCGTCGCGGTCTATATTGATTCATGTCGTGATCCATTTTTATCGACCTACTGTGGTTTATACTTGTATCCGTATCCATCGCGGCCTCGTATGTCGTATAGCAAGGCAAAAAGGAGATGGATAGTATTTCATATACATTGTGTGAGTTCGTGACCTGCCTCCCCTTCCCTCAAACATTCATCTCGACCTGCGATGGGATGGATACCAGACTGGAGCGCTTTGGAGCAAAGTGGAGGGTTCGGCGGCCAAGGGGTAATGCGCCAGTCGAAATAGCTGGCTGGAGAGAAGTGATGGAGAGGACTCATGAAGCACTCATTTTATCTTCGTCTATTGAAATGCAGATTGCTCTTAGGGTGATCCCAACGCAACGACGTTGGGTGTGGAGGCCTAATTAACGAGGAAAAAGACAAATGCCATATCTTAATCTACATATATAACGATTTTATTCTGGAATACAAAACCTATAAAAATGATTAAGAGAATGAAAGATGCAACACATTAGGATCACTAGATAAAAGAATGTATCTACCAATTATATATACTGTTAGTAAAGCACCCAATGGCTAACCAAACACCAGGACCCTAAACTTAGCAAATATCAAGGGCTTAATTACTTCTGTCAAAAAACGTCCTAGATGATAGGTCAACTAGATACAAAAATAATATGCAAATCCCCAAGAAATTTATGTATCAATACCTGTTTACTGCACAAGGTGCAAGTTTATGATAAAATGTGGTGGGAGTGCCCTTACATATCGAATTATCAATCTATGTTAGTAAATCACAAGAGTGTACATAACACCCTGTGCCAAATAAACGTAGTAGCACCCGTACTTAGGTCATCTCCAGCCGCGCCCCCAGGAAGGCCTCCCCAGGCGTTCTTTTGCGCCGGCGCCGAAAAATCGGCCCAGTCGCGCCTCCAGGAGCCCGATTTTCGCCGGCCTGGGCCGAAAACAGCGCCGGCGGACCCAGGTCGAACCCGGCACGCTGGGGGGTGCTCGGGGACGCCGGACGAACTTTTTTGGCGCGAAAAAGCAGCGGGCCTGCCGCGTCAGCGAGACGGCTCTCTTCTCGGCCCTTCGTCGTCCTCATCGCCTCGTTTCCCGTGGCAAATCAATGCCAAAGCTGTCGCGCTGCCGCGCCGGTCAGCCTGCGCCATTGATGCCTCACGGGCGGCGCAGTGAAGGCCGGATGACGCGCGTCCCTCGCCCTCCCTCGCCCGCCACGCGTACACACGGCGGACACGCGTACGAGCGGCGCCTCGGCCTATATAAGACGCGCACCAGCGTGCTCGGCGATCACACTCTCTCGCCGTCGTCGTTCCTCCCTCTCCTCTCTCTCGCCGTCTCCAGTTCATCACCCATGGCCGAGCGCTTCCCTGGTGACGGCGCGGCGGCGAACGGCTTCGGCCGCCGCCATCTCCACGAGGACGAGGCTCGCCTCCTTTACGAGGTCGAGTACCCGGTCCCGTCGGACATGCGGGTGCCCTGCTCGTGGAGGATCAGCGCCGGCGGCGTGCCGGTGCCCCCGGTGCCCATCGGCGCGGCGCGGCGTGCGGAGATCGCACGCATCCGCTCGAACCTGCCGCGGGCGGCGAGGGAGGGACCTCGGTACGTCCCCGACAGCCCGCTCTGGGAGCCCTACTTCCGGCGCCGCCACGCCCAACAGCTCTAGGCCACCAACGGTGTAGAGCCCTCCGGCAGGCTCAACTCCGAGGGCCGGCGCCGGTGGTGGGGCGTGCCCGGGCGCACGTTGGAGGCCGTCCTCGAGTACATCGAGGGCGGCAACACGCCGCGTCTCGAGTACCCCGCTCCCCCTTCCTACTCACGCCGCCGGGGAAGCTCCTGGACCCCGAGGGGCATGGAGACCGGGGGGTCCTCCTCCTCGTCCGGCGGCTCGCCCTGCCTCCGCCCCGTCAAGCCGGAGCCCCAGGACACGCCGGTCAGCGCGCGCACCCGCAGCTCCGGCGTCCGCATCGGCGCCAACGCCTCCCCACCCACCGGCCGCTTCGTCCTCGTCGAGCCCAAGCCGGAGCCCGACCTCCCCACGGAGTACGAGGAGATAGCCCGGCGTGGCTTCTCCGACGAGGATGCCATGCGGTGGGCGCGGGACGACTACCTCCGCATTGAGATGGTCCGGCAGTGCCGGGCCCTGGAGGAGATCGCCGCCCGCAAGCGTGGGCGCGAGGACGAGCACGGCGTCGTGGTCCTCGACAGCGACGACGACGACGACGCCCCCGGACCGTCCAACCCGCCGCGCCAACTGGGGGAGGGATGCAGCAGGGACGGCGGAGGCGCAGGCGGGGGCGGCGACGATCGCCTGCGCGGCGACGACGACGACGACGACGGCGGCGGCGGTGACTACACGCGGTTCTACAGCCTCCTCGGCATGTAAACCGCGTGGGCGGGCGGCGAGGGAGACGGCGGGGGTAGCCCGCGGAATTTTTTTCTTTTTTTGTAAAATATGTTTAACTTTGAACGAACTCGCCGATGTTTGCGTTAAATTTGAGTCGGTTTTGCACCGTTTTTGACTTTTTTGACTAACCGTGGGCGCCACGACTGGGGGGCATCACGCCCCCAGTGCGCGGTTTAGCGCCGGCGCGCCCCGGGGGCGATTTTTTGCCCCTCCTGAAAGGCCAACGGCTGGAGATGCCCTTAGCAAATAAACCAGGAGCCTAACTTAGGCACCTCTCCAATCACTCCTCTATATTCTTTTCAGGGTAAAACATAGGTTCATTAGATGACCACCACAGGTGTCTCATTATCGACCGATACGAGGAAGAACGAAATACGCCGCCTCCGAGACACGGGATTCAGTCACATGACATGGTAGATCGTCCAGGCTCCTATATACTCCCTTCGTCCGGAAAAACTTGTCATTAAAATGAACAAAAGGGGGTGCATCTAGAACTAAAATACATCTAGATACATCTCATTTTATTTATTTTGATGACAAGTATTTCCGGACGAAGGGAGTATTCAGCAACGGCAGTGTAGCAAAATTCTGAAAATGATTGGTGGCAAGGCGTAACCTCCTCCAGATGGTCACGACAGCTGGTCAACCCAACCAACCAGCCCAACTTGTGGTCTACAAGAGAAGAGAATGTACATCGTTACATGGAGGCAGCAGGACGGCCACACGTCCCAATGATGGCGCGACAGTCACGTGCATCAAACTGGCATAAAAACATGCCCGAAATCCTTGTGATTAATCAGCAGTTGGGCAGTATTACTAGCGCAAATCGCGCTATCGGAATTAAAATATTTAGTTTTTTGGTTGCGGGCACCTGTCTCGTGGGATTAACTGTTGCTAGCGCGCAAGTGTCAAAAGGTGACAGCTAATAACACTGCAAATATGGTTGGTGTTCTAGGAGAGTTTGCCCATCTTTTCCGACACGGATCAACGACGACGAGTATCAGCACCAGCGTTTTGCGTACCGAGCGAAATTTCGTGATCTCGCGCGGTTACCGCGTTTACCGTTCCCCCTTGAGAAACACTCATACCGAGCAAAATATCTCGAACATTTTGAAATTTTTGAATTCAAATACTCACTGTCTAGTTAAATAGACACAATCTCTTCTTTTACAACAGGACAGGCAGGCAGTGGCCTAGTGGCAAAGGCATCTGCGGTCGTGGGAGGAAGCGGAATCTGCGGTCCACTAGCCACTACGCCAGGGCATTGTTACTGAAACTTTAGAGTAAAGTATGTATGTATATCGACGCCAAAAATATTTGAATTCAAATTTTGATTTTAATTTTCGTCTGAATTTTTTTCGGAATTTCACGGTTACCGTGGTAACCGCAAATTTCGGTGACCCTCGAGAAAAAAGGTCTGCTTGGGATCCAAAACCTTGATCAGCACAAAGGAGGCATCTCTGTTGGAGTTATCCGTGTTTTACGTCCACTGTCGTCTATATTAATTACCATTGTGATCTATACTTACTTCTGTGGTCTGGTGTGCCATACCAACTTACCGGCAAGATACTCATCGTGTACCTTGTTAAGCAACCTTGTTTCAATGAACTTCATATACTCAAATGCACTTAACAAAAGAATATTAAGCGTTAGGTAGTGACTAATGCCTAAAAATATTGTGTTCTTCTATAGCTCGGCCCGCCCAACTTTTTCTTTGAAGCTCCGCCATTGGTACCAAGGCAAAAGGAAATGGCCACCTTCCCTCCCTGCAAATTTTGATCTCAACCACCTGCGATGAAATGAACTACATACCTCTTTGAATCCCTTCAGAACAAATTGGATGGTGTGCCGATCAAGGAGTGGATCCATCCATTTAAATGCAAACTGTTCTTAGGGCGGCAGGTCCCAATGCAATGGCATTGCCGGTGGAGGCCTAGTCAACAAAGAAAGAGATAAATATCATATATACGACTCTTATTGTGGAACCTAAGATAAGTTATACTTTTTTTCCCACAAACGTTTTAAAATGGTACCCCCTCCGTCTCATAATATAAGACGTCATAATGGTAATAATGTCTTATATTATGAGCTGGAGTATATTGGATGTAATAACGTCTTATATTATGAGACGGAGGGAGTAGTTCATTTATATACAAAACCATCAGGAGGGCTATATCTAATTAAATACATATCTAGTGAACAAATTACAAGTTTAAGATACAATATATTAGGAGTGCCACTAGATAAAAAATATGTATCTGCCAATTAGTGTTAGACTGTTAATAAAGCACCCAATGCCTAACCAAACACCAGGACCATAAAATTACCAAATATCAAGGGCTTAATTACTTCTCTGATAAAACATAATAGATGATATAAAGACCTATTTTACCGCACAAGAGGCAAGTTTAAGATAAAATGTGTTGCGACTTGCGAGTGCCCTTAGATATCAATATATGTTAGTACCATAAGAGTCTACGGAACACTCCCCGCCATATAAACATAGTAAGCACACATAGTTCAAAAACCAGGAGCATACCATAGGCACCTCTCCCAGCACCCCCGTTATATTTATATCCAATATCCATCATGGCCTGGTATGCGGTAGCAGGGCTTCATATGTATTGTGCATTTGGGACCCGCCTCGTTGAATGCTGATCTCGACTTGTGATGAACTACCTAGCTGGATCCCTTTGGAATAAAGTGGAGGGTGCGGCGGCGAAGGAGCTGCTGAGCCAGTCGAAATAGCTGGCTAAGGATGGACCGAATCCATTAACTCATTAGGCACTCATTTAATCTCCATTCATTGAAACGCAAACTTCTTTCTGAAGGTACTCGATCAGGGTGGTCCCAATGCAATGATGTCAGTTGTATAAAACAACTCGCCAACTAAGCAAGACATTCTGGTGCTGGGGCATAGTCCTCGAGGAAAGAGAGATGTGTTCTAGCTAGACTGGTCTAGAATGAGTATTATTGCAAAAAGCGGTTCAATTTATACTTCTACCTGACAAAATAATCAAATGTTAAGTCATTTAGACACAACACTAAAGATACAAACCACTAAGAAAGTTATATCTAAATACTCCCTCCATAAAGAAATATAAGGGTGTTTAGATCACTATTTTAGTGATCTAAACACTCTTATATTTCTATAGATGGAGTACATATCTAATGCCACAGATACAAGTTTAAGATGCAATGCATTGGGAGTGCCCCCTTTGACAAATACAAAAATATCGACTAGAGTTGCCGTTAGTAAAGCACCGATGCTATAAGCTTATGATCAAGCACCCATACTCGGCCAAAACCAGGAGTTTAATTACTTTAGGCCCCTCTGGTGGAGCGGCCAAGCTAAATATGCCATAAAGCCCAGGACTAAGACAGCCATCTGCCTGGAGGAGGCATTCATTCTGTCACTCATTTCAATAGTGACGTAAACTTGTCCCTAGTCTGGTTACAGCTCAAGCCCAACCAAATATGCTAATACAGGTGTCTACTCGATAGACTATAAGAGTAGCAACCATGCACCCACATGACCTAAGCTACCCACAACGCAAGCACAGCCACGTCCTGGCCTGGCCGACTTGACTCCACTCCTCTAGCTTCCAAGAGAAACCGGCCACTATCTTCCACATTTTCAGGTTTGTCTATTCTCGATCCTTATTATCACGGTAGCTCGCCATGGACGCTGGCGCGGTGGCTGGATGCCTCCGGGACAAGACCGTCCTCGTCACCGGCTCAACTGGCTTCCTCGGAAAATGTACGCTAATACCATATATACATCGCGAGCGCCTTACCCACCTTCTATACATATAACATATGCATATATATAATGTGTATCTATGCATGTAGTGATGGTGGAGAAGATACTGAGAGTACAGCCGGACGTGAAGAAGGTCTACCTGCTGGTGCGCGCGCCGGATGCCGCCTCAGCCGAGCAGCGTATCCTGACCCAGGTAAAGTCGAAACACGTCACTCCTTTCGATCACCATAGCTACATGCAGTGCTATGGGCAGGGTCTGATCTTAGATGCATAGTACGTTCGGCGCCATCTTTAGAAACTCATGGCACTGGAAACTCATTTGGTTCGTCTTGGTATCGCGAGTGTGCAGGTGCTAGGGAAGGACCTGTTCAACACCCTTCGGGAAAAGCACGGGCTTGCTGGCTTCCAGAGGCTGATCAAAGAGAAGATAGTTCCTCTCGCTGGAGATGTTGGGACTCGCAACTTCGGGCTCGACAGCTCCACATCTGATGACCTGTGTCAGGAGATCGATGTTATAGTCCATGGGGCTGCAACGACTAGCTTTTATGAAAGGTACAACAACTGCTAAATTACTTGTGGAAATACACATAAAACAATAAAGGCATTTCAGATATGTTTTTATAGCTAATTAACGACAGAAATTACAGATTTTTCACCAAGGACACTTCTATGCATTTATACTTGTTGTAATGATTTGAATTGGAGACTGTAATTCTCTGGTATCAGCGACCAAATAGAGCAAAGACAACCTAGTACTCCCTCCGTCCTATAATATAAGAACGTTTTTGGCATTAGACAGAGGGAGTACTAATTACATACTTAATTTCTAGCTACATCCATCCTGCTATCTAAATATAAGTAACATGTAAGATTTTTCCCTCAAAATCAATAGCATTTTGTACCGCCTAATTTGAATATTTTCATATCAAATAGTCTTACAGACCAAACCCACATGCTCATATGTTTCAAATTTAGTTATTACAACTTATGGATTTTTAACCTGTATGCTAAAGGGGCCAGTTGCACCGAGATAACCACAACCTAGACACACACAAAAGCAGTTGCTATACCTACAAAAGGCTAATACAAAATAAAGTTTGATCACGAAAAATGTAGATCTTGCTTAATCAGCACATAAGTTTAGAATGGAAGTGGAAATACAGAAATCACAGAGATGATATCAAGAGCAGAGATACCTGGCTCAGGTCTGATTTTTTGGGGAGTGCAGCGTTGAACTTGTCTCTGGAAGAACCTGGTGAACACTACTGCAAATCAGATACATTCACCAGATATCCATATTACATGATAAATCAATCATGTTGCCTAGCAGGTTGTGGTGCTGGGAGGACAGAACACAGGAATCAAACAATTTACTATTCCAGCTTTTAGTATGAATTATTCTGCATGTTTGTTGAATTTCATTGCACATACAGGTACGATGTTGCTTTGGCATCGAATGCATTAGGAGCCCAATATGGATGCGAATTTGCAAAGAAGTGTCCTAATCTGAAATTGTTGCTTCATGTTTCCACTGGTACGTGTTTTATTCATATATATACCCAGTTGTACACACAATCAGAAATGGAGCAGAATTATACAATACGATGATCGGCCAACTACAATATAACCATGTGTTCTTTTGTCTATTAGCTTTTGTAGCTGGTACTCAAGAAGGACTTTTACTGGAGAAAGCACTCAAGATGGGTGAAACACTACGGCCCGGTTGCCACTTGGACATTGAAGCTGAGTTGCAGCTGGTTGAGAAGGTCAAGGCTGAACTCGCAGAGGCAAAGAGTGGTAGTTCAGACCAATCATCAGAGAAGACAGCCATGAAAGAACTTGGCTTAAAGAGGTCTGACCAATCTAAATGTGTCATTCACTTTATTTCAAGACTATGTTTGACGTTTTGGACATCTGGCATGTTATTCAACATGCATCTTTCAGAGTTATGTTGCTAAAACAAAAAATTGCTGTATTTGGAAACACTTCCAATGGAAAATCTTACAGACCATTTTCACATGACCAATGTAAATAACCTTTAATGTGTTAGTAAATCAAAGTTAGAGTCATCTAAAAAGACGCTTTTAAAAACATCTTATATTTCTGACGGGTGAATATATTTAGGGAGAGCAGATAATAAATATAAATCAAATCACTGTGATAGTTATGTCATTACGAAGGTAGTTGTCATATCAAATGCTGCCACCTTTAGACCACTGGTTTGGACCATTTTCGATCATGACCTGTACCAACTTAAAAAAGAGGTGGTTGATTTATTATGCCACATTTACAAGATTAAAATGGTTGGCCTAAGGTTGTAGAGGACTTACAGGATCCCTGTAGATTTATGACGTAAGTATGCTATATGTATATGATTTGTGAATTATAGCTAACCCATCAACTACTCTGGATAGCGTCGCTCCTTTAGAAAATACTGATGAAAAGGTATAGGAAATTAGGAATCTAATATTATCAGAAGTTGATATAGATATGTCTTAGCTTTATCTTTTATATGTACTTTCCGAAAACATTGTTCACTTGCAAGTGGAGAGTATGTGATGAATCAATAATCAGCTTGACGCTAACTAAATTGTTCGTAAATTGTTAAAGGGCTTGTCATTTTGGATGGCCAAATGTATACACATTTACCAAGGCTATGGGGGAAATGTTACTTGAGCAGCAGAGGGGAGACCTTCCTGTCGTTATTATTCGACCCACCATGGTAACCAGCACTTATCAAGATCCATTTCCTGGGTGGATAGAAGGGGCAAGGTAAGCTCAACATATAAATGTACTGACAATTTACAGTTCAATGTTGCGCAACTAACTACTGTTGTAGAAGTATCACACTACATATATACATCATCACAATAGAGTATAAGTTATTTTACCATTTTATCTCCAGGACAATTGATGCTCTGATTGTCGCCTACAATGAGCAAGCATTCCCATGTTTCGTAGGTGATCTCAAGGACACAATGGATGCTGTGAGTAATACATGATCATATTACACAGATTAACGGAGCAACCTAACTCATTGAATTGTATGCTTAACTTTGAGAGATACTAATAGTCCATATATATATAGGTTCCTGCAGATATGGTGGTAAATGCAACATTGGTAGCCATGGCTGTTCACTGGAATGAGAAAGGACAAGTCATTTACCATGTGAGCTCGGCAATCCGAAATCCATTGACCGGTCAAGTTTTTGAGGATGCATGCTGGGATTACTTCTCCATCCATCCCCGTGTACTAGAAAATGGGAAACCCCTCGAAAACAGAAGGCCATACTTATTCAAGCGATTCGCTTATTTCCGCGCATATCTGATCCTGATGTATAAGCTACCACTTGAGGTACAAAATCATAGTTCCATAATTCATACATAAATGCCAATATGGTGTCCATATGATGAAGACTCACATTTTTGTCATATTTTATTTTCAAATGAACAGATGTTGCATGCAGTAAGCCTATTATTATGTGGGTTGTTTTCTCAATATTACAACAAGCACAACCGAAGATACACTTTCTTAATGCTCTTGGTCAAGCTGTATGCACCATATGCCTTCTTCAAAGGATGGTGAGATCATTTTCTGCCCGTGTTACATTAATTACTCTAAACTTTTTAACTTGCCATTATGGATATCAAGACAGTATGCAATAACCTTGTTTGACCCCTACTTTGTCTGTATATATGTTGATCCAATTTTTCTTGATGTTCTTGTGCCTGAAGCTTTGATGACACAAACTTAACAAGATTGAGGAAGGAAGTAAAGATGGACGGCAAAGATGGTAGCCTCTTCAACTTCGACCCCAAATCTATGGACTGGCACTCATATCTCTTGAACGTACACGTCCCAGCTGTGCTAATGTACGGCCGCAAAAATAAGGGAAGCGTATAGAAAAGAGTGGAATCTTCCTATTCTAGAGATGAAGGATAAGCATTCTTCTCCAAGAAAAATGTATATCATACTGCTAAACATTACATTTGTATGAAGTGAAGACATACAACCATATGATCTATCTGTATGTATTTATATTATTGAATTGAATAAAAAATACTCATAGGTCCCAGTGCCTTTTGGATGTGATAACATGTGTCAATCAAACCAACGCTGCGAAACGTGTCATGCAGAACGTAGATAAGGAAGAAAGAGAGGCATCAGTTATTCCCACATGGAGGGAGAACAGATTATCAGATTTGGCACCCTATACGTCACTGGGACTAATAAGGATATTAAAGCATGTCATTCAATATTTGGGATGGTAAATAATATTGTGCATTGTACATAGGAAAATCTGCATCTGAGCACGGGCTAAGCTGCACCCGCTCAAAAAAAAAAAAAATCAAAAAAAAATACTAGAAAAATTCAAAAAATTCGAATTTTTTTTGTGTGGTAGATAATTTGATGCGTGAGGCCCGCTCCAAATTTCAACTCGTTTGGACATCTGAGCAGTTCTGGACAAAAAAGACAAATCGGGTCAAAACAGTTCCTGAACAGTAAACTGTTTTACAGACCCTGATTTTGTCTTTTTTACCCAGAGCTCCTAAAATGTCCAAATGAGTTGAAATTTGGAGCGAACCTCACGCATCAAATTATCTACCACATAATTTTGTTTTTGGAATTTTTTGAATTTTTCTAGTATTTTTTTTTATTTTTCCGTGAGCGCGGGTGCAGCTGAGCGCGGGTGCTTTCTGTCTAAGAATAGTCCTTTTGGTTGAAGGGAACTAACCTGTTGGAGCAAGTAGTCTGATACAAAGTGTTGTTCTTGTCTATATAGCTGCGTCCACCATTGATTTTTTTTCTCCTATGAATTTCCTGTTCCAGCTGAGATGTGCCTCATTGCAATGGAGCGACCCTGTGAGGTGGTCAGCTTATCCTCCTATGTTCAGCAGACTCGCCCTTTTTTACTATGCCAGCCCGCATCATCTTCACTCATTTCTCTTCGCGTGTTTCCTTCTTATTCATCTCCAATCTTTCGTCACCCTAACCGGACAATCCATTATTCACATTTGACATCCTCTGCATAAGATTCAAAAATCAGAAAGATGAGGTCTCACACACTGAACTTAACAAAGAAATAGCAAATCCAAGAAATCTTGGACAAGCCAAGGTGACATAGGCTGAATATGTGATGCTACCATGTAGATCAAAGCTGCTTGGCATCACTATATATATTGACGATGAATTAACCCTTTTGTAATGATGTACCAAGTGAATAATCTTGCCAGAAATCATTTTGTCAGCTAATGTCTTTCACTAATTTATCCTAACTGTGTGGAAATATTTGACTTACACTGAAATACCATCAGCTATATCTATATGCAATAAATACCAAACGAGTACAATGAGTGTCTCACCAATAACTGTTAGAAGAAATTGTAAATCAGTAGTGCACATAGTGATGTTGCTTCCTTTTGAACAGACGGCAGCAATCCTTGATCCACATGATCGAACAAGCTTACTGGATCCTTATTTATTTTTATTTTTGCATGAAAGCATGGGGCATCAAAGGAGGTGGGTAAGCATGAAGGTGTGAAAAATGGAGACCGGGACATAAGAAATTGGCAAGTTATGGTTTTGTATAAGTGGAGGAGCAAGTGACAAAGATAGATATCCACAGAATGCTTGAAGTGATTGACTGACACATGCTGAGCTGCCCACAATATGAACAAGCAACCACAACTGAAACTGTTACAAATATGCATGTACTGCATCTAAACCCCCAAAAGATATAGTGGTAATCTCATTGCTAGCAGCTGTAGATGGCATGGTTCACATTCATGCCATGTCTTAGTACAACGACAAAGTCCACGACCGGCGGAAAAATAACTACTGTTGGCACTGCTTCTGTAGGAGACATTAGGCAATAGGCTGGCGGAGTCGACGGTGAAAACTGCATTTCTGAACAGAAATGTGCTTACATGCCACAAGTTTGGAAATACATTCGAGACATATAGGCTTGGCCTGGCCTGGCTCGTAGGACACCGGTTAGTAAACGACGGACCATAGTTGCCATGTTTCCGGTACGGTGGGAACCGAGGAACGGGAATGAGGGACGAGAGTCGGTGGCTGAAAAAAATAGGGTACAACAAGGGTATACATCTCTTGAACGATTTTTTATAGCGGGGACGCGATCCAATCTGTTTGGGTACGATGAATCCGGTACGACAGCATGGGTCAAGGACACAGTTCTTGAAAAACGACGACTCCCTGAAGGTCAGCATTCCTTGTTGTTAATGGATCCCTTGCAATTAATGGACTGTAGAAAGAACGAGGAGTCCTTGCAAAAAGAAACGACGGCGCGAGTAAATTATGCCCCGCGTTTTGGCTGTTGGATCCTCGAACCTGAATCGAGAAGCAGGCTGCGGGGACGACGAATCTTCATCGAATCGTACCGAATCCGACCTCGTTCCCGAACCCGTTTCCGGGTCGATGAATCGGGATCGAGGGACGGCTTACCGTTCCCCGTTTCCGGCTACTATGCGACGGACGGCCAGCACTAGTACTGCTTACATGCCACAAGTTCTCTGAAATCGACGTTTGCTGACTGAACATCGCGAGCAGGCAGCTGAAGTGTATATAACCCACTACATTTGCACAGATTTAGAAAAAGAGCAACCTAATCGACGGAGTCAGTGAGTGATGATTATAAATGTGGGGTTTCGAGATACGATACGCCATCCCAGCGATGGAAGACCAAACCGAGACGCGGATGAGAAACAGGCGGAACCAGAGGTGAGGCTAGTCATAGTGGGAATAACTTAGGTAGTAACATAGCGCATCTCGAGAATCTTTTGCTTATGTGGCAAGTAATAAATGAGAAATAGTAACATAATATGTTACTGTAACATAGCGCTTTCCAAGACAACATGAGTCTACAAGCTATTAAATGGGACTACATATGACATTAGTACTATGTTACTTTGCACTATGAAGGTAGTAACTTAGACTAGTGTCATATGCATGACACTAGTCTAAGTTACTCCCCACTATGACCAGCCTGAGGGGCTAGGGGACGCGGAGCCTGACGACCGGGAGCGCGGAAGAAGGCGGCCGCGGCGGGAGGGTGGAGGAGCACACCCAGTGGGGGGCCGGGACCGAGGGCCGGCCTCCGCCGCGCACCGCCTCCACCTCGAATCACGTTTCCATTTTTATTTTTCTGAGAAAAGTTTCCATTTTTATTTTATTTTATGATGAGGCGTACGAGACCTCTCTTTCGGCCGTCGGTGGGCTGGCCGTCGGTGGGCATCTCCAGCCGCGCCCCCAAAAGGCCTCCCCAGGCGTTTTTTTCGCGTCGGCGCCGAAAAAACGGCCCAGTCGCGTCCCAGGAGCCCGATTTTCGCCGGCCTGGGCGAAAACAGCGCCGGCGGACCCAGGCCGAACCCGGCGCGCTGGGGCGCCCGGGGGCGCCGGGCAGGCCCGCCGCGTCAGCGAGACGGCTCTCTTCTTGGCCCTTCGTCGTCCTCATCGTCTCGTTTCCTGCGGCGAATCAATGCCAAAGCTGCCGCGCTGCCGCGCCGGTCAGCCTGCGCCATTGATGCCTCACGGGCGACGCAGTGAAGGCCGGATGACGCGCGTCCCTCGCCCTCCCTCGCCCGCCACGCGTACACACGGCGGACACGCGTACGGGCGGCGCCTCGGCCTATATAAGACGCGCACCAGCGTGCTCGGCGATCACACTCTCTCACCGTCGTCGTTCCTCCCTCTCCTCTCTCTCGCCGTCTCCAGTTCATCACCCATGGCCGAGCGCTTCCCTGGTGACGGCGCGGCGGCGAACGGCTTCGGCCGTCGCCATCTCCACGAGGACGAGGCTCGCCTCCTTTACGAGGCCGAGTATCCGGTCCCGCCGGACATGCGGGTGCACGACGCGTGGAGGATCAGCGCCGACGGCGTGCCGGTGCCCACCGGCGCGGCGCGGCGTGCAGAGATCGCACGCATCTGCGCGAACCTGCCGCGGGCGGCGAGGGAGGGACCTCGGTACGTCCCTGACAGCCCGCTCTGGGAGCCCTACTTCCGGCGCCGCCACGCCCAGCAGCTCGAGACCACCAACGGTGTAGAGCCCTCCGGCAGGCTCAACTCCGAGTGCCGGCGCCGGTGGTGGGGCGTGCCCGGGCGCATGTTGGAGGCCGTCCTCGAGTACATCGAGGGCGGCAACACGCCGCGTCTCGAGTATCCCTCTCCCCCTTCCTTCTCACGCCGCCGGGGAAGCTCCTGGACCCCGAGGCGCATGGAGACCGGGGGGTCCTCCTCCTCGTCCGGCGGCTCGCCCTGCCTCCGCCCCGTCAAGCCGGAGCCCCAGGACACGCCGGTCAGCGCGCGCACCCGCAGCTCCGGCGTCCGCATCGGCGCCAATGCCTCCCCACCCACCGGCCGCTTCGTCCTCGTTGAGCCCAAGCCGGAGCCCGGCCTCCCCACGGAGTACGAGGAGATAGCCCGGCGTGGCTTCTCCGACGAGGACGCCATGCGGTGGGCGCGGGACGACTACCTCCGCGTTGAGATGGTCCGGCAGTGCCGGGCCCTGGAGGAGATCGCTGCCCGCAAGCGTGGGCGCGAGGACAAGCACGGCGTCGTGGTCCTCGACAGCGACGACGACGACGACGACGCCCCCGGACCGTCCAACCCGCCGCGCCAACCGGGGGAGGGATGCAGCAGGGACGGCGGAGGCGCAGGCGGGGGCGACGACGACGACGGCGGTGAATACACGCGGTTCTACAGCCTTCTCGGCATGTAAACCACGTGGGCGGGCGGCGAGGCGGTCGGCGAGGGAGACGGCGGGGCTAGCCCGCGGATGTTTTTTTCTTTTTTTGTAAAATATGTTTAAGTTTGAACAAACTCGCCGATGTTAGCGCTAAATTTGAGTCGTTTTTTACTGTTTTAACTAACCGTGGGCGCCGCGACTGGGGGGCATCACGCCCCCAGTGCGCGGTTTAGCGCCGGCGCGCCCCCAGGGGGCGATTTTTTGCCCCTCCTGGGGGGCCAACGGCAACAACAGTACCCAGACGAGGTGCACAGGAGAGGGATCTCTGATTCTCAACAAAAAAAAAGGAGAGGGATGGATCCCAGCACCTCCAAATTCTCAAAATAAAAAAAAATCCCAGTACCTCCAAGAAAAGTTGCTAAAAAAAAGTACCTCCAAGAAAAAGAGCGTCGCTGCTAGCCAGTCTACCCACCCCGCCGTTCGTGGCTAGAAGTGGGGGGGGGGGCATCCTTCAGGTAAGTAGAGTCGGTTTTGTTAGTTTTTTCTCTTTTTCTGTTTTTTTCGTTTTCTTCTTCAATTTTCTATTCTTTTTGCATTTTCCCCTTATTTTTATTTTTATTTTATCTTTCTCTGGTTTACTTTGTTTTTTCGGTTTTCTTGTTTATTTTTTCATTTTCTCCGTTTTCCTTTCATTGTCTTTTGCATTTTGTTTCTTTGTTATTTTATTTTATTTTATTTACTTTTAGTATTATTTACATTTTCGGTTTTTTTCTTCTTTTGGTTATCATTCTACATTTTTATTATATGTCAACAACATTTTTATAATACACATCTAACTCTTTTCAATACAAATTATACATTTTTGCTATACATGGTCAACATTCTTTCTATGCACAATTTTAACATTTTCCAAATACAAGATTACATTTTTCCTACACATTTTTCTAAAAGATATGGTCAATATTTTATGTGCACATTTTTTATTTTTTAATTCTTGATTAATAGTTTTCAAATAAAAAGATTAACATTTTTTCTATACATGTTTCACATTTTCCAAATGATTGATTAATGTTATTCAAACACTTGTGCAACATTTTTTATATACATGATTAAAAAATCATCATTTATATAATACATGGTCAACTTTTTTTGTACACATTTAGCATTTCCCAAATGTTTGATTAACATTTTTGAAGTACTTGATCAAAATTTTCTTCACATGCTTGATCAACATTATTATATACATGATCAAAAAATCATCATTTTTGAATAAGTGATCAACATTTTTTGTATACACGTTAATCATTGTCTGAACGCTTGTTCAATATTTTAAAATACTTTTTAAATTTTTTTAATATATTCAACATTTTTAAACATTGGTTAAATATTTTTAATAGTCGTTCAACATTTTTAAAATAGTTTTGTCAACATTTTTAAATCTTTTTTGTAGAGTGTTTTTTGCAATATATAATATTTAAAAGTATGAACAAAAGTACAGAAAAAAAATAAAAAACTGAAAAAAGCCTGTTGGCTGCCATGCGCGTGGGCCGGCCCATCTCGGTCGCGCCTTCAGCGAGTCGTGGACTCGCTGAAGATGAGACATAGGGACGCCCTGAAAAGAGTACTTCTCTATTAGCAATTTTGTCAACATGAAAAGGTGGGAACTTTAGACGGCGTCTTATGCGCCAGCTAGGAGATCTGGTGCCCCACTAGCCTGCGGTAATTGGCCAGCCAATTTGCATTTGGTTCATGATGGTTCACAACTCAACAGTTGACCAATTCGACTGGTTAATCCTGGACTTTTTTCAAAAAAATGTATAAATTTCTAAAAGAAATCGTAGTGTAATTTTATTACCTCTGTTGTTCTTTGCACTGACATGATTAAAGATGAGGAGATTATAAGTTTCTTGCGAAAGAAACGGAAGAGCTGAAAAAAAACATAAACAAAACCCTGTGAAAACACATGCAGAAACGGAAAAAGAAAAAAACATGCTCTCGCAGGGTGCGCTGAACGTGCTCCACATGACGGCGTTGGGGCACACCACATGGCATGCTGGGAGTGTTTCCACCCCGGGGAGTGACCGTTGTGGAGGGTAGCCGTTAAATAGTTGCTCTGCTATTTAGCGCTTGAAGTGCTGAAAACACGCGCTGCCACTCGCAAGGTGGTAAGTGGGCCACGGCCCAGTAGTTATCACTCAGTCGCTTGGTTGCCCTCGGGAAAATCCTATACGACGCGCTGCGTCAAAATGTAGGGGTACCGCACACTCTTTCTTAGCGATCGAACGAGACGGGTCGGCCCATTAGAAGCGTTCCACCGATCCCGGTTTCGGGAACCTGCTGGAAGGTTCCAGCCGGTTTTCCTTGGTCTTGGGAACCTTCTAGTAGGTTCCTGAACCAGTTTTTTCTTTCTGCTTTTTTCTTTTTCTTTCTTTCTTTTCTCATGTTTGTTTATTCTTTTCTCTCTTTTTTCGTGTTCTTTTTTCGTTCCTTTTTTCGTTTTTGTTTTTGGAAAAAATTTCTTAAATTTAAAAACAAACTTGATTTATTATAAATTGTTCAACATTTCAAAAAATGTTTCCATTTTCAAATTGTATTCAGAAATTCAAAAAATACTTGTGCTTTAAAAAATTGTTCAAAAATTCAAAAAAATTTCAAAATATCACAACTTCTTAAAAAAAATTCAGTATTACGAAAATTGTCTCAAATATATAATACTATTTGGGTTTTCAAATTTCGTTTGGGAGTTTAAAAAATGTTCGTGATTTTTTTAAATAATGTTCATTATTTCAAATTTTGTTCTGGATTTCAAAAATTGTTCTTGCTTCGAATTTTGTTCTGGAGTTTCAAAAAATGTTGGTGTTTCCAAATTTTGTTCGGGAGATTCAAACAAAAGTTCCAATTATTCAAAAATGTTCGCCTATCCAAAAACTGTTTTGCCAATAAAAAATGTTCTAGTTTTGAAATGTTCATTTATTCAAAAAAAATTGGGCGGTGGGGGGGGGTGTTAAAAATTGTTTCCATTTCCAGAAATTGTTTATATTTTTCAAATATGCACAATTTCGAAAAGTATTCGTGGTTTCATACAAAATTCACTTTTTCTCCAAAATAATATTTCGCATTCAAAATTTGGGAAATGTTCGTATCTGCGCTTGGTTTGGTTCTTAAGTATTTGTGCTGCCCGTTAAAGCACCTAGTTTGCTAGCTCAAGTGGTAGGAGTACTACTTGCAAAGCACATGGTCTTGTGTTCGAATCCTGCAGCCACATGGGCCGGCCCAGTCCGGGAGACCCGCCTGTGTGTTCCCTCGACATTTTGCCGCAGTTAGCGGCAGATAGGAGCCCCCCTCGTCTCACTCGATCACTAGGTCGCCCTGCTCGGCCGCTCACCCACACTCCACGCTGGCTCGCTGGCACGCTTATTTTCAGTCGGCGCTCACATCTTTGGCGTAGTTTCCTCGCTTGCGTTGCTGCCAGGTTTTTTCTAGAAAAAAAATGTGAAATAAGAAATTGTTCATGGATTTGAAAAAATACGAATTTTAAAAACTGTTCACTAATTTGAAAAACTGTCCGTGGATTAAAAACATGAATTATGAATAATCTGCCACTGTCACCTACTTATTTCAATTACCAGGTGTATGCTTGCGTGTCAGTAAAAGCAGCACCATATGGAAATATGTTGGCAATTCACTAAAAGGTTGAAAACTTATTATGTACCATCAGCAAGGTAGTAACTAGTAACGTGTGCTATACTCATTCCCATTGACCAAAAACTGAACTTGAGGGGTTCTCTTTTCAATGCATCAAAAAATACTGGGACTAGTTGAGCGCATTAAGGTCATTGTTTGACCCAGCAATTCCACAGAAAGCATGCCAAATATGAAGGTCATGGGAAGCAACAAATTCTAGAACCATCATTGGTAATCCATAATCACCATGAGTACCACGAGTGAATTGTGCCCTCCATGCTAAAGGACACTTCTCCCACCGCCATACCATGAGACTCCTTTGGAGTCAATGATCTGCATCCTCCCATGTGGAGCGTCACAAGGTTTGGTTTGGCACACAATAAGCGATTTGGCGCGAGACAGAGAAAGATTTGGCGCGCGGGGTGGAGGAAGAAGCACAGGAGGCGAGGGAAGTGCACCTCTTGCACTCGCATCAGATTATAAGGCGGAAGATTCTTGTGACTTGCATTGTAGTTGGGCGATAGATGAAGAGCCCGATCTTTTCTATCTCCTCCATCTTGGATTTTGCTGATGTGTGATACGTCCATTTTGCATCATGCTTTTATATCGATATTTATTGCATTATGGGCTGTTATTTAATAATATGTCACAATACTTATGGCTATTCTCTCTTATTTTACAAGGTTTACATAAGGAGGGAGAATGCCGGCAGCTGGAATCCTGGGCTGGAAAAGGAGCAAGTATTAGAGACCTATTCTGCGCAACTCCAAAAGTCCTGAAACTCCACAGAATATTTTAAAATAAAGAAAGAAAAATCCTCGCCAAAGATGAAGTCCAGGGGGCCCACACCCAGCTCACGAGGGTGGGGGCGCGCCCCCTACCTCGTGGGCCCCCTGGTCGGTCTCCGACGTCCATCTTCTGCTATATGAAGTCTTTCGATGAGAAAAAAAGGAGAAGCAACCTTTCGGGACGAGATCCGCCGCCACGAGGCGGAACCGAGGTGGAACCAATCTAGAGCCCCGACAGAGCTGTTCTACCGGGGAAACTTCCCTCCGGGAGGGGGGAATCATCACCATCGTCATCACCAACGCTCCTCTCATCGGGAGAGGGCAATCTCCATCAACATCTTCACCAGCACCATCTCATCTCCAAACCCTAGTTCATCTCTTGTATCCAATTCTTGTCTCAAAGTCCGGGATTGGTGCTAGTAGGTTGCTAGTAGTGTTGATTACTCCTTGTAGTTGATGCTAGTTGGTTTATTTGGTGGAAGATCATATGTTCAGATCCTATATGCATATTATTACCCCTCTGATTATGAACATGAATATGCTTAGTTACGTTTGTTCCTGAGGACAAGGGAGAAGTCTTGCTATTAGTAGTCATGTGAATTTGGTATTCGTTTGATATTTTGATAAGATGTATGTTGTCTAGCCTCTAGTGGTGTTATGTGAACGTCGACTACATAACACTTCACCGTTATTTGGGCCTAGAGGAAGGCATTGGAAAGTAATAAGTAGATGATGGGTTGCTAGAGTGATAGAAGCTTAAACCCTAGTTTATGCGTTGATTCGTAAGGGGCTGATTTGGATCCATATGTTTCATGCTATGGTTAGGTTTACCTTAATACTTTTGTTGTAGTTGCGGATGCTTGCAATATAGGTTAATCATAAGTGGGATGCTTGTTTAAGTAAGAACATCACCCAAGCACCGGTCCAACCACATATCAAATTATCAAAGTACCGAACGCGAATCATACGAACGTGATGAAAACTAGCTTAACGATATTCCCATGTGTCCCCGGGAGCGTTTTTCCTATTATAAGAGTTTGTTCCGGCTTGTCTTTTGCTACAAAAAGGATTGGGCCACCTTGCTGCACTTTATTTACTTTTGTTGCTTGTTGCTCGTTACAATTTATCTTGTCATAAAACTATTAGTTACCATTTATTTCAGTACTTGCAGAGAATACCTTGCTGAAAACCGCTTATCATTTCCTTCTGCTCCTCGTTGGGTTCGACACTCTTACTTATCGAAAGGACTACGATAGATCCCCTATACTTGTGGGTCATCAAGACTCTTTTCTGGCACCGTTGCCGGGGAGTGTAGCGCTTCTGGTAGGTGGAATTTGGTAAGGAAAAATTTATATAGTGTGCTGAAATTTACTGTCACTTGTTAGTATGGAAAGTAATTCTCTGAGGGGCTTGTTCGGGGTATCTTCACCCCGTCCAGTAGAGCAAAGAGTTGCTCCTCAACCTACTGAACTTATTGAAAATGAAACTCCTTTTGAATTTCCTTCGGGTATGATGGAAAGACTGCTAGCTACTCTTTTACATGAGATGGAACAAAGCATCCTGATGAGCACTTATTATATGTGGATGAAGTTTGTGGATTATTTAAGCTTGCAGGTGTTTCTAAGAAGAAGGTCTTCCCTTTATCTTTGAAGGAAGACGAATTGATATGGTATAGGCTATGTGATAAGAGATCGTGGGACTATAAAAGATTGAAATTGGAATTTCATCAAAAGTATTACCCTATGCATCTTGTTCATCATGATCGCAATTATATATATAATTTCTGGCCTCGCGAAGGAGAAAGAATCTCTCAAGCTTGGGGGAGGCTTAAATCAATGTTATATTCATGCCCCAATCATAAGCTCTCGAGAGAAATAATTATGCAAAGTTTTTATGCTTGGCTTTCTGAAAACAATCGCACCATGCTCGATACTTTGTGCTGGCTCTTTTATGATGAAGACTATTGAATTTAAATGGAACTTATTGGATAGAATTAAACGCAACTCTGAAGATTGGGATCTCGACGAAGGTAAGGAGTCAGGTATGACACCTAAGTTTGATTGTGTTAAATCTTTTATGGATACCGATATTTTCCGTAAGTTTAGCACTAAATATGGACTTGACTCTGAGATAGTAGCTTCCTTCTGTGAATCTTTTGCTACTTATGTTGATCTCCCTAAGGAGAAGTGGTTTAAATATCATCCTCCTATAGAAGTAAAAATAGCTGCACCTATTAAAGTTGAAGAAAAGACTGTCACTTATAATGATCCTATTGTTCCTACTGCTTATGTTGAGAAACCACCTTTCCCTGTTAGAGTAAAGAATCATGCTAAAGCTTCAACTGTTGTTCGTAAAAGCAATATTAGAACATATACACCTCGTGAGCAAGTTAAAGTAGAACCTAATATTGCTATTGTTAAAGATCTCTTGTCTGATAATATTGATGGGCATGTTATTCAGTTCGAAGGTGAAACTGCTAGAATTGCTAAACCTTGTGCTAAAGATAAACATAGACCTGTGGTAGGTGTGCCTATTATTTCGGTTAAAATAGGAGATCATTGTTATCATGGCTTATGTGATATGGGTGCTAGTGCTAGTGTTATCCCTTATGACTTGTATAAAGAAATCAAGCATGAAATTGCACCTGCTGAGTTAGAAGATATTGATGTCACAATTAAACTTGTCAATAGAGATACTATTTCAGCGATGGGAATTGTTAGAGATGTTGAAGTCTTCTGTGGGAAAACTAAATATCCTGCCGATTTTCTTGTTCTTACTTCTCCGCAAGATAGTTTTTGCCCCATTATATTTGGTAGACCCTTCTTGAACACTGTTAATGCTAGGATAGATTGCGAAAAGAATGTTGTTACTATTGGCTTGGATGATATGGTTCATGAGTTTAATTTCTCTAAATTTAGTAAACAACATCGTGAGGAAGAATTACCTAGTAAGGATGAAATTATTGGTCTTGCTTCTATTGCCGTACCTCCTAGTGATCCTTTAGAACACTATTTGCTAGACCATGAAAATGATATGTTCATGAATGAGAAAAGGGAAATAGATAAGGTATTCTTTAAACAGGAACCTATTCTGCAACACAACTTGCCTGTTGAAATTTTAGGGGATCCTCCTCCACCCAAGGGTGATCCCGTGTTTGAGCTTAAACCGTTGCCTGATAATCTTAAATATGCTTATCTTGAGGAAAAGAAGATATATCCTGTTATTATTAGTGATAACCTTTCAGAGCATGAAGAAGAAAGATTATTGAAAACTCTGAAGAAGCACCGTGCTGCTATTGGATATACTCTTGATGATCTTAAGGGTATTAGTCCCACTCTATGTCAACATAAAATAAATTTGGAAGCAGATGCTAAACCCGTTCGTGATCCTCAACGACGTCTGAATCCTAAAATGAAAGAAGTGGTAAGAAAAGAAATACTCAAGCTTCTGGAGGCAAGTATAATTTATCCCGTTGCTGACAGTCAGTGGGTAAGTCTTGTCCATTGTGTCCCTAAGAAGGGAGGTATTACTGTTGTTCCTAATGATAAAGATAAATTGATTCCACAAAGAATTATTACAGGCTATAGGATGGTAATTGATTTCCGCAAATTAAATAAAGCTACTAAGAAAGATCATTACCCCTTACTTTTTATTGATCAAATGCTAGAAAGATTATGCAAACATACACATTACTGTTTTCTATATGGTTATTCTGGTTTCTCTCAAATACCTGTGTCAGCTAGAGATTAATCAAAGACTACTTTTACATGCCCTTTTGGTACTTTTGCTTATAGACGTATGCATTTTGGTTTATGTAATGCACCTGCTACCTTTCAAAGATGCATGATGGCTATATTCTCTGACTTCTGTGAAAAGATTTGTGAGGTTTTCATGGACGATTTTTCCGTCTATGGTTCCTCTTTTGATGATTGCTTGAGCAATCTTGATCGAGTTTTGCAGAGATGTGAAGAAACTAATCTTGTCTTGAATTGGGAAAAGTGCCACTTTATGGTTAATGAAGGTATTGTTTTGGGGCACAAAGTTTCCGAAAGAGGTATTGAAGTTGATAAAGCCAAAGTTGATGCTATTGAAAAGATGCCATGTCCCAAGGACGTCAAAGGTATAAGAAGTTTCCTTGGTCATGCTGGATTTTATAGGAGGTTCATTAAGGACTTCTCAAAGATTTCTCGGCCTCTGACTAATTTATTGCAAAAAGATATACCATTTGTCTTTGATGATGATTGTGTAGAAGCATTTGAAATACTTAAGAAAGTATTAGTCTCTGCACCTGTTGTTCAGCCACCTGATTGGAATTTACCCTTTGAAATCATGTGTGATGCTAGTGATTATGCTGTAGGTGCTGTTTTAGGGCAAATAGTTGATAAGAAATTGAATGTTATCCATTATGCTAGTAAGACTCTAGACAATGCTCCAAGAAATTATGCTACTACTGAAAAATAACTTTTAGCAGTTGTATTTGCTTGTGATAAGTTCAGACCTTATATTGTTGATTCTAAAGTAACTATTCACATTGATCATGCTGCTATTAAATATCTTATGGAAAAGAAATATGCTAAACCTAGACTTATTAGATGGGTTCTCTTGCTACAAGAATTTGACTTGCATATTGTTGATAGAAAGGGAGCTGAGAACCCCGTTTCAGACAACTTATCTAGGTTAGAGAATGTTCTTGATGACCCACTACCTATTAAAGATAGCTTTCCTGATGAACAATTAAATGTTACAAGTACTTCTCGTAGTACTCCGTGGTATGCTGATTATGCTAATTATATTGTTGCTAAGTTTATACCACCTAGCTTCACATACCAACAAAAGAAAAAGTTTTTCTATGATTTGAGACATTACTTTTGGAATGACCCACCACTACTAGGAAAAAGGCTACTAACAGCGCGGGTAAAATGGCTAATAGTTAGTAGTAGCGTGGGTTAAACCGGCGCTACTACTAACTTTGTTAGCAGTAGCGTGTGCCACCCACCTACTGCTATTTCGTACCCACGCCACTACTAACGAAATAGTAGTAGCGTGTCCATACCACCAACACTACTAGTATCCTAAATACTAGTAGCGCAGAGTTTTTTCCCACGCCACTACTAACTAATTAAGAATTAAAAAATAAAATCCACCAATTCCATTTTATGCATACAGTTCCCAGTAAACACAATAGTGAGCACAATAGTGAGCACTGCTGGGCTCCTATTTCATGGTTAACCGAAAACCGAAGGATATAAATCAGCCAAAAAACCTCATTATGCATTGCTACTCACAAATGACCACTTCAAAGAACATGCAAGTATCTATGTCATTAACAATTGCAAGCATAAGTTTCTTTTTACTACAGTTGTTGTATGTACTATCACACAGTTCCTCATTCTATTCTCACTCTAATAAGAAAAATGAAAAGAAAAGATAGAGATAATCTGCCGCAATTGCACTTCGGTGTCATGGATTCAGTCTGCCGCTTCAACATCTCATTATCCTGCAGCACTCTTTCGCTATCTTCTACCTATGAATAAAAACAGACCTTACTTGTCAGAGAAGCAAATGTGAAACCTTATTACAACATGTATGCTAAGTCGCTAACCCATAGAGACAGCTAGAAAAATGTGAAAACTTTCCATGTTGTCGAGTAAGTATATGAGCACCCCTCAAAACATCAATTAGCAAGTACTTGACACATACAAACTTGTACATAAAAAATAACACTTCCGAATTTAATAGGCTTCAAAGGTTGCAAGGAAGGCATACTGATGAGATGCAATGCAATCTTCAATGTTCAGTACTTGTACATGCTATACTCCTGCGGTGAAACCCCTAGCTCATGTGGCTTCACAAAGTCTACATTGTATAGGACATTTTTAGCAAAGGGTGAAACTGCATACATATACATCTAAAATCATATGTAGTATGTGTCTAGTCATCCTACGATTGCCCGAGCTCAGAACTGTATTTCTTATAAAAACTTTAGACATGTTCAGGAAACACATGTAGTTAAAAGAATCCAATTTTTGGTTCTTGGTGCTGATAAACCTGATATATTTGCGCCACTACGACAAAGTAAATAGTTAGTTCTTAGATTGGATTTGACTTACATATCAATACGTTCAGCTAGCTGCACCAAAGAGCACATAGAATTAGTACAATACTGGAAAGTTTTGCTAAAAAAAATTTAACCTCTAGTATTGGTCAGCGCTGCACCAGAGAATTACAAACTTAGACATGATAAAATAGGGAGCCACATATGCGTATTACAACCATGAGTGTGAAGTGAACATATCTTAGTTCTAGGCTCAGAGAGTTGTACTTTTATAATAAACAGACAATATGTAGCAACAAACTCCAATGAGATCGACCGCTGACATATTGTCAGTAAAAAATCTAACTGCTAAAAGGAACATGATAAAGAGTATTTGAAGAGATGGACAAAGGAACATACTTGAAGCATCTATTTTTTGGAGCCTTGGCATTTTGATTCTCAGCATAACTCCAAACCTGTTACAACAGAAGATTTGTCTATGCTCTCAGCTGTAACAATTATCTCTTTTGTCACAAACTCTTCAGCAAAACAACAACAATCAATATACCGAGACATTGTTAGCAGCAGCGGCAAGTAACTACCGAGACATTGTTGGTGAAGAGATGAATTTTGGATACCCTTCATCCCCGAGGAGCAGTCTTTGTTGACAGTGGAGCAGGGTGTGATGTTGGACAGACTGAAAAAGCTATTGTCATGCCAGGTAGAAGAGTGTTTGTACATACCTTAAAGTGGACCCTTCTCTTGACCTGCTTGTCCAGCGCGTGGCACACTAACTGAAACAATAACAAGACCAGGCACACATGATCAAAACACCTACATGATGCTTACTGCTGATTGATTGCAGTTGCATGATATCAATTCGAGGGCAGTAAGAGAATGCCCGCGGCAATTGACGATTCTGGCCTAGGTCAGACGTTCCCCGTTTTTCTGGTTTGCGCATCGTTGGTGGCGACGACTGCTATGTGCAAAGCTTCTACTGAATTGTCTGGTGTTAGGGAATGAGGCTTTAATGTTTAATCCATGGAACCATTTGATGTACTGACTTGTGTGTGTGTTTTCGTGCATCTTCGTGATCCAAGGTTGCAGTCCTTGAGCCATGGTTGCAGTTTGCAAATCTTCTACTGATCTACAAGTATATTTCCCCCAAACTGGCTATTCTCCCCCACTATATAATGTGTTGTATTGTTCTTGAGTTCACATGTGCTTTCTTCTATTCCATCAGACCAAATATGCTTTTCTATCTACAGTAGAAAAAACATGGTATACTTTAGTTAAGTAATCATGATGAACTACACTGAACTGAACAAAAGTCATGGGGAAATTCAGAAACAAGGCGTGTGCTCAAATTATCTATGAAAAACTGAATACAGATTCAAATCGCACAAACGAAATGAAATGCTATCAACCTGTGATGTTGCCGAACTGATGGGCATATCTGAGTATGACTCGAGCTGTAAAACCTTCTGTTGAGCTGGGCCGAGGAGCTCGGGCGTCCCTCGTCTCGCCGTCGCTGCCGTCTCCTCTGCCACGCGATGCCCCCGCCCAATAAGCCGCCGTCTCCTCTGCCACGCGATGCCCGCACCCGACAGCCGCGTCGCCACCTACCTCCGCCGCGCGTGCCTCATTGACTCGCTGCGCCTCCGCCTCCGCTCCCCTTCCTCCCGCCGCCGCCCCCACCGGACGACCCCGTGGTCGCCATCCACCGCATCTGCGCCGCGCCCACCCCGGCGGCAGCGCTCTCCTTCTTCCACCCCCTCCCCTCGCCGGCCCCGCTCCCGCTCTTCCACGCGCTCGCCTCCAGCCTCGCCAACCCATCATCGCTCCCAAACAAGAAAAACAGGACGAGATGGGGGAAGGAGGAGACGGTGTGGGAGGCAGCCATGGAAGAGATGGATCCACAGGACAAGGGAGAGAAAGTGTGGGGATGGTGGCCGGCGGCGATGGGGAAGAGGGCGCACCATGGCCCTGGATCTGGATCGGAGTCAAGGAAGGAAGGGGAGGGAGAGAGAACGTGATGAGAGGGGATAAGGGACAGAGGGAGGTGTGGTGCACTTAGTTGTAGCGCATGCCGGTGAACCGCGCTACCACTAAGTTCGCACTGGTGCTGCTATCAACTTAGTAGTAGCGTGGGTTTATAACCCGCGCTACTACTACGGCTGGTCCCAAAAGGCACGGTGGAAATCACTTAGTAGTAGCGAGGGGTAAAAACCCGTGCTACTACTATCAACTTAGTAGTAGCGTGGGTTTATAACCTGCGCTACTAGTAATTAGCAGTAGTGCATGTTTTTAACCATCGCTACTGGTAAGATTTTGTGTATAAGGTTTTCCCTAGTAGTGCACATCTTTATAAAGAAGGGGTAGATGGTGTTATTAGACGTTGTGTACCTGAGCATGAACAGGAATAGATCCTATGCAAGTGCCACTCCGAAGCTTATGGAGGACACCACGCTGGAGATAGAACTGCACATAAGGTATTGCAATCCGGTTTTTATTGGGCTACTCTCTTCAAGGATGCCCGTACGTTTGTCTTGTCTTGCGATGAATGCCAAAGAATTGGTAATATTAGTAGATGTCAAGAAATGCCTATGAATTATTCACTTGTTATTGAACCATTTGATGTTTGGGGCTTTGATTATATGGACCTTTTCCTGCCTCTAATGGATACACTCATATTTTGGTTGCTGTTGATTACGTTAGTAAGTGGGTAGAAGCTATTCCAACTAGTAGTGCTGATCATAACACCTCTATTAAAATGCTTAAGGAAGTTATTTTTCCGAGGTTTGGAGTCCCTAGATATTTAATGACTGATGGTGGTTCACACTTTATTCATGGTGCTTTTCGTAAAATGCTTGCTAAATATGACGTTAATCACAGAATTGCATCTCCTTATCACCCGCAGTCTAGTGGTCAAGTAGAATTGAGTAATAGAGAGCTCAAATTAATTTTGCAGAAGACTGTTAATAGGTCTAGAAAGAATTGGTCCAAGAAACTTGATGATGCATTATGTGCATATAGAATTGCATATAAAAATTCTATGGGTATGTCTCCGTAAAAATGGTTTATGGAAAAGCATGTCACCTACCTCTCGAACTAGAACATAAGGCATATTGGGCTATTAAAGAGCTCAACTATGATTTCAAACTTGCCGGTGAGAAGAGGTTATTTGATATTAGCTCACTTGATGAATGGAGAACCCAAGCATATGAAAATGCCAAGTTGTTTAAAGAGAAAGTTAAAAGATGGCATGACAAAAGGATACAAAAGCGTGAGTTTAGTGTAGGTGATTTTGTATTGCTATACAACTCTCATTTAAGATTTTTTGCAGGAAAACTTCTCTCTAAATGGGAAGGCCCCTATGTTATCGAGGAGGTCTATCGTTCCGGTGCCATAAAAATCAACAACTTCGAAGGCAAAAATCCAAAGGTGGTAAACGGTCAAAGAATCAAACACTATATCTCAGGTACTCCCATAAATGTTCAAACCAATATTATTGAAACCGTAACCCCGGAGGAATACATAAGGGACACTTTCCAGAACGTTTCAGACTCCAAAAAGGAATAGGTACGTGGTACGGTAAGTAAACCGACTCCAAAACAATTTTTTAAGGCAATATCTCTCCGTTTTGGAATATTTAGAAAAATAGAAAAATAAGTACCAGTCCGGGAAGGACACGAGGGCCCCACGAGGGTGGTGGGCGCGCCCTACCCCTCTGGGCGCGCCCCCTACCTCGTGAGCACCTCGTGTACCCTGCGGACTCCGTTTTATTGCACGATACGTATTTTGGTCGGTAAAAATTCATTATATATTCTCCCGAAGGTTTTGACTCCCGTATCACGCAAATCTCCTCTGTTTTTGTTTCGAGCTGTTGCTGTTGCAGATTAGAGCAAGATGTCTTCTCAAGAGTCAGTCGGGGAGAGCCGGGTATCTAACCCGGCACCGGAACCAAGGGCAAACAGCGACGCTGATCACTTTGGGCCAGCAACAGAGGAAGAGATGGAGGCTGACCTGATGAGGGTAGATGCCATGGAGGATCAAGAAGTCACCTCTCGCTTCCGAGCTGGGTTCACAATGGGGGAACTGCAGAGCTCAGCTATTCCAAATTTGGTTATCCCTTCCAATGTTAGATTTCTTTCTTATGAAAATATGAGGAGGAGTGTCTCTTGTTCTCCCGCAGCTATGCAACACCCTTGGGTTCAAGGAGCTTTAGCCGTCACAGGAAAGCTCCGTAAGGAAATAATGGACCTCAAGCAGCAAGTCAATAAGCTCGAGGAGGAGAACCATATCTTGAGGGGAATCATCGCCAAGAATATTACACCAACAACAAAGAAGGAGACATAATCACTTGGGTATGGGCACTCCCCTTGGCAACTGCCAAGCTTGGGGGAGGTGCCCCGGTATCGTATCACAATCACAGCTCCTATCTTTACCATTTTTCTTAGTTCGATCATATTAGTAGTATCTTGATCTGGTAGAATAATGTTTATGGCATGATCTAGTTTTGAGTTTTGCTTTATGATCTCTCTTTGTAATCGAGTCCATGAGCTATATATAATAAAGATTAGTGTTGAGTCAAGGGCCTGATTATTTTGCCATGATCTTGGGTGAATAAAAGAAAAGAAGAAAAAGAATAAAAAAAGGGGAAACAAAAAGTTCATATTGATCTTATTGAGAGTAATGACTTCACATAGAAAGAGTATGATGATTAAAAGTTGTTGGGAGTTGGCAGACATAGCTTTGGTCATCGTTGCAATTAATAGGAAGTAATAAGGAAAGAGAGGTTTCACATATAGATATATTATCATTGACATCTTTTATGATTGGAAGCACTCATTAAAATATGACATGCTAAAGAGTTGATATTGGACAAGGAAGACAACGTAATGAGTTATGTCTTTCTTATATCTGAGATAAAGTATGTTTTCATGGATCCTCTAACTTGTTGAGCTTGCCTTTCCCCCTCACGCTAGCCAAATTCTCAGCACTAAGTAGAGATACTACTTGTGCTTCCAAACACCCTTAAACCAGTTTTGCCATGAGAGTCCACCATATCTACCTATGGATTGAGTAAGATCCTTCAAGTAAGTTCTCATCGGTGCAAAGCAATAAAAATTGCTCTAAATATGTATGATTGATTGGTGTGGGAGGAATAAGCTTTATATGATCTTGCGATGTGGAAGTAATAAAAGCGACGGACTGCGTAATAAAGGTTCACATCACAAGGGGCAATATAAAGTGATGTTCTTTCGCATTAAGATTTTATGCATCCAACCATAAAAGCGCATGGCAACCTCTGCTTCCCTCTGCGAAGGGCCTATCTTTTATTATTATCTTCTACCTTATGCAAGAGTCATGGTGATCTTCACCTTTTCTTTTTCATTTTATCCTTTGGCAAGCTCAGCATGTTGGAAAGAACATGATATATATATCCAATTGGATGTAGGGGAGCATGAACCATTATTGTTGACATTACTCTTGAGGTAAAAGGTTGTGGGGAAAAACTATAAGCCCCTATCTTTCTCTGTGTCCGATTAAAACTCCGTAACCACAAGTATCGCGTGAGTGTTAGCAATTATGAAGGACTAGATGATAGTTGAGTATGTGGACTTGCTTTTAAGCTCTAACATAGACTCTTTCCGGTGTTATGATAAATTGCAATTGCTTCAATGACTGAGATTATAGTTTGTTGTAGCCCAATAAGGTTTATGATTCATACTTTTGTGTTGTGAATAGTTCATCGCTTGAACATAAGTAATCATATGACAAAATCTATATATGTTGTTGCTATGAGAATAATCATGATGCCTTCATGTCCGTATTCTATTTTTTTATCGACGCCTCTACCTCTAAACATGAGGACATATTTATTGTTATCGGCAAGCGAGGTCGAAGCTTGGGGGAGTTGATACGTCCATTTTGCATCATGCTTTTATATCGATATTTATTGCATTATGGGCTGTTATTTCACAATATGTCACAATACTTATGGCTATTCTCTCTTATTTTAGAAGGTTTACATAAGGAGGGAGAATGCCGGCAACTGGAATTCTGGGCTGGAAAAGGAGCAAATATTAGAGACCTATTCTGCGCAACTCCAAAAGTCATGAAACTCCACGGAATATCTTAAAATAAATAAAGAAAAATCCTCGCCAAAGATGAAGTCCAGGGGGCCCACACCCTGCTCACGAGGGTGGGGGGCGCGCCCCCCTCCTAGGGCGCGCCCCCTACCTCGTGGGCCCCCTGGTGGGTCTCCGACGTTCATCTTCTGCTATATGAAGTCTTTCAATGAGAAAAAAAGGAGAAGCAACCTTTCGGGACGAGACTCCGCCGCCACGAGGCGGAACCAAGGCGGAATCAATCTAGAGCTCCGGCAGAGCTGTTCTGCCGGGGAAACTTCCCTCCGGGAGGGGGAAATCATCATCATCGTCATCACCAACGCTCCTCTCATCGGGAGAGGGCAATCTCCATCAACATCTTCACCAGCACCATATCATCTCCAAACCCTAGTTCATCTCTTGTATCCAATTCTTGTCTCAAAGTCCGGGATTGGTGCTAGTAGGTTGCTAGTAGTGTTGATTACTCCTTGTAGTTGATGCTAGTTGGTTTATTTGGTGGAAGATCATATGTTCAGATGCTATATGCATATTATTACCCCTCTGATTATGAACATGAATATGCTTTGTGAGTAGTTACATTTGTTCCTGAGGACAAGGGAGAAGTCTTGCTTTTAGTAGTCATGTGAATTTGGTATTCGTTTGATATTTTGATAAGATGTATGTTGTCTAGCCTCTAGTGGTGTTATGTGAACGTTGACTACATAACACTTCACCATTATTTGGGCCTAGAGGAAGGCATTGAGAAGTAATAAGTAGATGATGGGTTGCTAGAGTGACAGAAGCCTAAACCCTAGTTTATGTGTTGCTTCGTAAGGGGCTGATTTGGATCCATATGTTTCATGCTATGGTTAGGTTTACCTTAATACTTTTATTGTAGTTGCGGATGCTTGCAATAGAGATTAATCATAAGTGGGATGCTTGTTCAAGTAAGAACAGCACCCAAGCACCGGTCCACCCACATATCAAATTATCAAAGTACCGAACGCGAATCATACGAACGTGATGAAAACTAGCTTGACGATATTCCCATGTGTCCTCGGGAGTGTTTTTACTATTATAAGAGTTTGTTCCGGCTTGTCCTTTGCTACAAAAAGGATTGGGCCACCTTGCTACACTTTATTTACTTTTGTTACTTGTTGCTCGTTACAATTTATCTTGTCACAAAACTATCTGTTACCATTTATTTCAGTACTTGCAGAGAATACCTTGCTGAAAACCGCTTATCATTTCCTTCTGCTCCTCGTTGGGTTCGACACTCTTACTTATCGAAAGGACTATGATAGATCCCCTATACTTGTGGGTCATCAATGTGGAATAGCTTGCCCCCTGCCGACTAGGCCCTGTTGTACTTGCTCTTAGTAGAATCTGTCTATGGTCAGTGTCATATCTTTCTAAATTTATTGAATGTTTTACCACTATAATTTTTAAATAACTTTATTGTTCTTTCCTCAAAATGGATGGATGCGGCAAAACTGGAACATTATGTCCAAGTCTTCAACTTCCCTAAATTCACAACTCGAGTAGCGCATTTTGAAATTCTGTTTTTTTTTGGCAAAAAGGACTCATATCTATCATATAGGTTCATAAGAAGTACAAAGCGCCCCAAACATAAGAAAAAAATACACCGAGAACCCTGCACCGTTGAACGACCACTACCACTGCTAGAGCTAGCCGAAGTTGCCGCTCCTGACCGGAGCCGGTTTGACCTTGTCGATAATAGGCGGGAAGTCTTCGTGCATGCTCCCTTAAGGCCATTGTCCTAGTGTCGTAGTTGTCACCATGTAGCCATTGAATCGATCTAAAGTGACGCTAAATCTCACCGTCGCGCATGCATGGCGAGAAAGTCTAACCTCGCTGCTCCAAAGTGACAACAAGAATCTTCATCGGAGCTCCATTCACTCAGTCCCGATCGAGAAATGCAAGGAGCATTGGAGTTTGCAAGGCCATGCCGAAGATGGAGCATCGCCATCTACCTGAACACTACCAGTGTGAGAAAAAAACTAACCTAAACTACTAATCGAAGCCGATGCATTGGGATCCTCCTCCCCGCCATCGGTCACTTGAGCGGCATGTAGAAGGGAGGTGGATCTACGGGCTCACCGGTTAAGCTTGGACATGATTAATGCCCTAGCACATTTTGGAATTTAAGAAGCATTCGGCTGCAAACTCATAGCTCTAGAAAGTATATTACGCAATGCATTGCCAACTGGACAACCATACCCATGTTTCAATTGTTATTGTACCAAAATGAGGTTGCAAGTTCACCTTGCATGTATATTTGCCGAACAGATTCGAACAATATGAATTTCACATAGGCAGGTAGAAAGTTTGCACAGATTAGAAGACTCGGGCTAATATAGTGCAAATGTCACAATGTAATATGGCAAAGGATATAGACTAGTCCCTTCATCCGGAAATACTTGTCGGAAAAATGGATGTATCTAGACATATTTTAGTTTTAAATACATTCATTTTTATCCATTTCTCAAACCAATATTTCCGAATGAAGGGAATACTTGGCAGTGATAGCATGGTAGACAAAGGATAACCGGCCACGATGGGGCCCACCCCCTTCATTCGTTCTCATTGTTGTCGCGGCGGGACGGGGCCTTGGCCTCGAGGAAGGTGATAGGACGGCTGATAGGACGGCTGTCTCGGTTTTGCTTGTTCATGGTGTGGCTAAATTTCGTGTTTTGACCCTTTTTCGATACCTATTCGAGATCTGACCCTAGTTTGAATTTTTTTCGAGATCTGACCCTTTTGCTACCGCCAGGGTCCATGGCGTTAGGGTATAACTGTCTACCGCCAAGGTCCCAGACGGTAGGGTTGCATGCCCTACCGCGAAATTTTGCTAAGTATTAAACACAGTGCGTGCTCGTGCCTACCGCTGAGCACCTTGGCGATAGGGGTGTACATGCTACCGCCATTCTGTTTGGCGATAGGGATGTTTCCTACCGTCAAAGTCTCTGGCGGTAGGCTGTTACACCCTACCGCCATGGACCCTGGCGGTAGCAAAAGGGTCAGATCTCGAAAAATTTTCAAACTAAGGTCAGATCTCGAACAGATATCAGAAAAAGGCAAAACACGAAATTTTGCCTCACGGAGTCGATGGCGTCATGCATCGAATTCTCGAAGGATGAGGTGGCAATGCCAAACCCACTTACAAACAAAATCAGAAGATATAGTCAGATTTTGAGCTCAGATCCACGCAGGATACAAAGCCTAGTTTTGTCATTGTAGTTCGTTATAGAAGTAAACAGATGTAAAAGTTGTACTAGTACGGAATGTTTTCTCTCTTAATATAAGACATGAGACAAACGGGCAGCACCACATACCAGGAAGAGCTATATATACCTTGCACTAGATCATCTCGCGGCAGTAGTCTCGAGGGAGGCGTCGTCGGTGCTCCATAAGAGGCCAGTCGCCAAGGATATATTTGTTATCTACATCGTTTTTTGAGACGCAGATTTTGTGTACGTGCGGCCACACGCTGCCGTTATCCCGTGCGTCCGCGAGCGCGCCGCGATCGGTAGCTAATATAGCCTCGCACCCCCACAAGCAATACTGCATGGTGTAAAATGCTTACGAAATGGGAAAACGTCCGCTATACCCTCATGCGAATGGGCCATCACAAATTTATGTTCGTACCAATACAGTCTTGTCCGTTAGCGACTGAGCCTGTGTGTCTGGGTGGGTCATAACTGCTTAGAAAGTTGGGTGTGCTTCATCATTTAGCACGTGGGGCTCCCCCGTCCCTGGTTCTCTAGTATTGTACATCTTCGAGCCTCGTCCAAGTTGAAGCTCAGGAGGGGAAAGAGGGGATGGCATGCTACGAGAGGTTACCGAGGACGACCCGAGTGGAAGAGTTGCAGGTTTATTGGATTCTGCTGAACTTAGCCCAGAATCAGACCTTGTGGACCTAGACGACAAAAAAATTCCGAGGCTGGAGAACAAATATGCAGCCCTTGATGACAAAGTTGATTCGGTTACGAGGTAATTTTTTGCTGCCACACGTTTCTCATTTTCCCTCGGTATGTTCGATGGATCACACAAACACTCCATTTTATTTCTGGTTTCAAGAATAGGAGGGCGGCATCTGATTGGCCGTGTGATGCGATGGAGGTGGTGTTGAACTACTCTGAGACATGGAAGAACACATGCTTGGGAAGCCAGGTAAAGCTGGGAGAGATGGAGAAGGGAAGAACTTAGAATGGCCAGGTGAAGCAGGGAACCATAAGAAGACCGAGAGGAGCGTCGTGCCGCTAGCCGTTGTGACTTAATGTGATAATGCGCGTCTCGTCCCCGCCTGGTGTAGCTAGCCGTTGGCACTGCCATGCAATCAATTCCTATCGATGCGCCAGCCGTTTCAATGCATGAGGCTGCATGTGGGCCATTTACTGCGGTGCAGAGGCAAATACGAGTGCTATACCAGCTGGTGTATGCTGACAAGGGGAGATTATACGGGAATGATGTATTGGAGTAGCACGAATCACGTGGGGAGGAGCGGTGCTGATAATGACCTCGCGTGGCCGCATGTGTCCATGCGATTTATCGTGGTTTTTTGCCCCTTTGCATATTTGTTCAGTTGAGTCTGGTTAAGCAAATGTAGGCAAAAGTTAATATATATATATGTTGATTGGTTGCCTGCATCCCCTCTAGTCTGTATGTACCGAAATGGAATGCATGCTTTTTGCATACAAATTTGTTTCAGGGGAAACACAAGTCTGGTTATTTGGTTACATTTAGGACAGTTGTGTGGTAACCTCCTTCTTGATGTGCTGAGGTTACCAGAAGCACACATGGATAGTTAAGAACAAAACTAGAGCAACAAAACAAACTTATGCACACATAATAGAAGTCTTAACCACGCATTATACATTTAACATAGTACGATAAAATTTAAACGAAACCCCAGCAAGTATTAAACCAACAACCAACATGGAACAGACAACAGGAGCTCTCTAGGCGGTAACGTTGAAGGCTTCGTTGTGCTTCTTGCACTTGGTGACCACCTCCACGCCGTCATCGTTGAAGACGATCACCCTCATGTTGTCGGGGGTCGACAACTTGAAGGTCACCATGCATGTACCCGATCATGATCTAGTGAACGGAAGGTGGCCCAACCCTGATCAAGGGTGACCCTGTCGTCGACCACCCTGACCGTGACCCTCCATGCGCAACCGGTGTTCGCCTTGAGCTTGAACTCCTTAGGGATGGCGGGAAAGTGCTCGTGAACTCCAGAGGCAATGACAGACTCTCCAGCTTCGGAGCAAGGATAACTTTGCAGAAGTGGCTTGGTCCTGACTCCTCATGGTAGTGCATGTAGTTCCTACGCTTGATGCCTGGGTGATCCTGCACCGGCACGTCGACCAATGGCAGCACGACCTCCTTGCTCTTCTCCAATGGTGGCACGACCTCCTTGCCCTTGTCCATCTGCATTATGAATAGCACACAGTTCAAAGGTCGGCATTCATTCATATCGTCCTAACGCTCCTATATTAACCCACCCTACTAACCCAGCACCGCACTCAAACCCTCTATGTTTCACCGCCTCTCCTCTTGTACCTCTCCCTCGACATGAACTCCAACCCAACCCTTTCCCCTGGGGCATTGGATGGAGGGCCTTCTTCCTCAGGTGTTCGCTCGGTGACCATGATAAGTTCAAGAACACCATGGAAGTGTGCTCAAACTTTAGCAGCATCGAAGACATGCACAAGGAGGCAAACGCTATACTTAAGAGGGCGACGACGGAGGAGTTGAAGACGCTGATTCCTGACCCAACGAAGCGTGCTATGTCAGTCGACATCCTTCCCTGGGCCATGAATCAAGCCGACTTCGGCGGCGCTGGACAGAGGGCAAGGTGGGCCAAGTACATGGAGTATAGGAATCCTCATGACCAGCGTGCCGCAACGTGCTGGAATAGGACTTTGGTGGCGCCGGAGGTCATCGGTTTGGAGCCGGAGGAGGAAGAAGAAGCGGTGAAGATGGTTGTCAAGGCACCAGAGCCAGGCCGCCATACATTGCCAATCGATCTAGACTCCGGCGATGACGAGGAGACGGTGGTTCAGTCAGAGGACAAGAACAAGGACAAGGCCACCCGCCGCTCCAACCACCTCAAGGGTCGTCGAGGCTAAGATTAGAAACTACTTTGTAATATTTACCCCCAATCCCCATTCCCGTTGTACTCTAGCTGGGTCGGAACCTAAAATCCGCCGCTAGTACGAACTCATGATGATGTCATGATTAGTTCATCGGCAGTGTTTCCCCTAAAAGAATCCCCCACCCTGATGTGTTCCATCCCCTCCCTAACGCTCCACCCATGTCCACAAATCAAATCCACTGCGACTCGGACGCTGCAGCCCTTACCGCCATGGCCAATGCGCTGGTCAATCCGGTGCTCGCCGCCGTCTTGAATCATCTTGCAGTTGCTCCGGTGGTCGCTGCCGCCGGTGTGAGTGGAGAAGTGTTTGAAAATCATGTGGATTTGAAAGATTTGAGCTAGGAGCTGGAGGTAGCACGAAGAAGATTTGGGGAAATTCTGGATCGTTCCTCACTGATCAATTCTTTCTGTTCTGATTTATATTTGTTTATACAATTTACATTTTAGACCCTATGAAGCCCTCTAATTACATTATCTATACACCAACAAGAAGAAAGGAGAGAGCGGTGAGGAAGGGGGTGAGTGTAATTTATGGCACAACTTTGAGAAACAACGCGGCATCTCAAGACCGCATCCACGCGTGCAGCTGCCCACGCCCGTGTGCCTAGGATAGCATCGCTCAGGTCTGGCTGTGAAAAAATTGTCGATTTGAGCGTTCTTCTGGATGCCGCACCAGAGATACTTTAAGTTTCGTGCGGACCAACTTTTAAATGCAACCCGAGCAACCAAACAGGCAGAAAACTGGGCCTGGCTGAGCCTAATGCATGTAAACAAATGCGTAGAAAGGTACAGTAAGCGCCATTGATTCCCGCCGCTGAACGCTAACGCTAACCGGAGGAGAGGAGTAGTTAGCGAGGGGGAGGAGAAGCAAGCCCAGCCCTATGAAAGCACGAGGAGTCGAGGTTGAACTACAGTCCTTACACAGAGGCCGGCCGTCCGTTTGTCGTGATATATAGTCCACACCTGCATGCACGTGCACATGCACTCTCCAGTTCAGTGTGCACCAAACCGGCCGGCACATGCATGCATGTCTACACTCTCTAGCAACCGATTGATAGGTGAGTACCCAATCCTTGATTGGGGAGGGAGGAGTTAGGGCTGAAAAAAAAGCTCGAAGCTCGCAAGCTAAACGAGTAGCTCGTGACTCGGCTCGAATCGACTCAAACTCGAAGAATAACGAGTCGAGCAGAGCTTTAGTTTAAGATCGTTTATAGACCAAGTTAAACGAGTCAATCTCACGAGTACTCGTGTAACTCGTTAGGCTCGGTACAAAAGATCAACCACTCCCAGTACAAAAAAAGATCAGCCACTCAGCACCCTATGTCCCAGGCGCACAACACAAGGCCTAGCTGTTGAAGGCCCAGCCGCCTAGGAGACGCATGCGTTACAAGGAAATTACTATTGTTTAGTGATATATATGTTTAATATATACATAATTATTTTTATAATATTTGAGGGTTTTATGTTCATATCTTTAACGAGCTTAACAAGCTAAACGAGCCAGCTTGCGAGTTATACGAGTCGAGCCAATCTTGGATTTGAGCTCGTTGTAATAACGAGTCGAGTCGAGCTAGCTCGTTAACGAAACAAGCTCTAGCGAGTTGAGCCGAGCTGGCTCGACTCGCCTCGAATTCCAGCCCTGGGAGGATTAGTACATACTCTCTCCTTTCCGGTTTATAAGGCTGTCATAATGGGGATGCATAGTATCATAGATTAATATCATAGGTGGTCTCATTTATTGCCATGCATGACACATATTAGTACCACATTTATTATGTTACGATATCTACCTATGTTACTATCACCATCTATCTCTTTCTTTAATTGTCTGCCACATAAGCATGTTTGCGAGTCCCAAGTACACGATACTGCTTATGTTACCCCCACTATGGCCAGCCTAAGGCTCAATTCAAAAATCTCACCAACCAAGGTAGATGGTGAGTGGTGGAATACTTTTTGTAGTTTGCAAAAGCACCCAATTAATGCTCTTGCTTTTCTCAAAAAATATGTTTACCAATGCATTAATTGCAATGCATGCATGCATAAATTACATGCATTGATCAATTTTCTCTTAGTACTTACATGCAATGATTTAATGCACCTTGGAATCTAAACATGTGATACGGAACAACCAAATTGAGTTTTATAAAATGGAAAAATTAAAATTTTAAGATAAGCCCTATAAACCGGAAAAGAAGGAATACTAGCTATTTGGTGGAGTGGAGCTGTCTTAATTAACTGTCACTGGTAGAAAAAGAGGCTTCCGTCCAGCCCCATTAGTCGCGGAACTGTAGGAACCGCGACTAATGAAGTCTTTAGTCGCGGTTCGGCAGACGAACCGCGACCAAAGGCCTGGGCCCAAGGCGCTCGGTGGCCAGCTGGTGCACGTGAGGGGCTTTAGTCGCGGTTGGCCAGGCCAACCGCGACTAAAGGTGCCCAAAGGCCTTTAGTCGCGGTTGGCCAGGCCAACCGCGACTAACGCTCCTCCCCTATATGTACCAGTTCAGCACACTCACTTAGCCATTTGGTGCCACTTCTCTTCACAAGCTTCACAAGGGGGTGTAGGTTTGCTTTTGGTTCCTTTTATGCACACAAGGTGTTTGATGAAATGCCCCAAGAGCGTGAAACAAACATGATATGAAGTGTTGGAGCCACACTTGAGGTTCCTCATTTATTTTTTCCTCCTCGATCGCGGTTAGCAACTTGAACCTTTCATGCATGTGTGTCATTGATAAAATATGCGTGTGTGTTGTTCATTGTTTAATTTCTATTGTTTATAGCTAGTTAGTTTAACAAATGCATGATGGTTAATTATATATTTTATATTATAATAATGCAGATGAATCGGCAATGGATGTACGGTAACCGACTCTCCCGCGAGTTCACTACGGGTTTGAAAGATTTCCTCGTAGTGGCTAATGCGAACAAGCAGAAGGGTTTTGTTATCTGTCCATGTGTTGACTGTAAGAATCAGAAGGGTTACTCTTCCTCAAGAGAAGTTCACCTGCACCTGCTTCGGCACGGTTTCATGCCAAGCTATAATTGTTGGACCAAGCATGGAGAAAGAGGGGTTATAATGGAAGAAGATGAAGAAGGGGATGATTTCATCGATGAAAGCTATCTTGCTGATTTCGGTGATACTTTCATGGAGGATGCTGAAGGTGAAGGGGAAGGTGAAGGTGAAGAAGAGGCACGTGATGAGACCGTTGATGATCTTGGTCGGACCATTGCTGATGCACGGAGACGCTGCGAAACTGAAAAGGAGAGGGAGAATTTGGATCGCATGTTAGAGGATCACAGAAAGTCGTTGTACCCCGGATGCGATGATGGTCTAAAAAAGCTGGGCTGCACACTGGATTTGCTGAAATGGAAGGCACAGGCAGGTGTAGCTGACTCGGCATTTGAAAACTTGCTGAAAATGTTGAAGAATATGTTTCCAAAGAATAACGAGTTGCCCGCCAGTACGTACGAAGCAAAGAAGGTTGTCTGCCCTCTAGGTTTAGAGGTTCTGAAGATACATGCATGCATCAACGACTGCATCCTCTACCGCGGTGAATACGAGAATTTGAATGAATGCCCGGTATGCACTGCATTGCGTTATAAGATCAGAGGCGATGACCCTGGTGACGATGTTGAGGGCGAGAAACCCAGGAAGAGGGTTCCCGCCAAGGTGATGTGGTATGCTCCTATAATACCACGGTTGAAACGTCTGTTCAGGAACAAAGAGCATGCCAAGTTGTTGCGATGGCACAAAGAGGACCGTAAGTCGGACGGGGAGTTGAGACACACCGCAGATGGAACGCAATGGAGAAAGATCGACAGAGAGTTCAAAGATTTTGCAGCTGACGCAAGGAACATAAGATTTGGTCTAAATACAGATGGCATGAATCCTTTTGGCGAGTAGAGCTCCAGCCATAGCACCTGGCCCGTGACTCTATGCATCTACAACCTTCCTCCTTGGTTGTGCATGAAGCGGAAGTTCATTATGATGCCAGTGCTCATCCAAGGTCCGAAGCAACCCGGCAACGACATCGATGTGTACCTAAGGCCATTAGTTGATGAACTTTTACAGCTGTGGGGCAGACCTGGTGTCCGTGTGTGGGATGAGCACAAAGAAGAGGAATTTGACCTACGAGCGTTGCTTTTCGTAACCATCAACGATTGGCCTGCTCTTAGTAACCTTTCGGGACTGTCAAATAAATGATACAATGCATGCACACACTGCTTACATGAGACTGAAAGTGTACATTTGCCAAATTGTAAGAAGAACGTGTACCTTGGGCATCGTCGATTTCTTCCGAAAATTCATCCAGTAAGAAAGAAAGGCAAGCATTACAATGGCAAGGCAGATCACCGGCCGAAGCCTGCAGAACGCACTGGTGCTGAGGTATTTGATATGGTCAAGGATTTGAAAGTCATCTTTGGAAAGGGTCCTGGCGGACAATCAGTTCCGAAGGGAGCTGACGGGCACGCAGCCATATGGAAGAAGAAATCTATATTCTGGGAGCTAGAATATTGGAAAGTCCTAGAAGTCCGCTCTGCAATCGACGTGATGCATGTTACGAAGAATATTTGCGTGAACCTCCTAAGCTTCTTGGGCGTGTATGGGAAGACAAATGATACAAAGGAAGCACAGCAGGACCAGCAACGTTCGAAAGACCCTGATGACCGGCATCCGAATGGTTTCAAGGTCGTGCCAGCTACGCTCTGACCAAAGAAGAGAAGGTCATCTTTTTTGAATGCCTGAGCAGTATGAAGGTCCCGTCCGGATTCTCGTCCAATGTAAAGGGAATAATAAACATGGCGGAGAAAAAGTTCCAAAACCTGAAGTCTCACGACTGCCACGTGATTATGACGCAATTGCTTCCGATTGCTTTGAGGGGGCTCCTGCCGGAAAATGTTCGAGTAGCCATTGTGAAGTTATGTTCATTCCTCAATGCAATCTCTCAGAAGGTAATCAATCCAGAAGTTCTACCACGGTTACAGAACGATGTGATCCAATGTCTTGTCAGTTCGAGTTGGTGTTCCCGCCATCCTTCTTCAATATTATGACGCACCTCCTGGTTCACCTAGTCGAAGAGATTTTCATTCTCGGTCCTGTATTTCTACACAATATGTTCCCCTTTGAGAGGTTCATGGGAGTATTAAAGAAATATGTTCGTAACCGTGCTAGGCCAGAAGGAAGCATCGCCAAGGGCTATGGAAATGAGGAGGTAATTGAGTTTTGTGTTGACTTTGTTCCTGACCTTAAGCCGATTGGCCTTCCTCGATCGCGGCACGAGGGGAGACTAAGTGGAAAAGGCACGATCGGAAGGAAATCAACTATATGTATGGACGGCCATTCTCTGACTGAAGCACACCATACTGTACTGACCAATTCCAGCTTGGTGGCTCCGTACTTTGAGAAACACAAGAATATTTTACGCTCGGACAACCCGGGGAAGCCTGAATCCTGGATTAGGAAGGCCCACATGGAGACTTTTGGCAGTTGGTTGAGAAAACATTTAATGAATGACAATGATGTTGTAGATCAGCTGTACATGTTGGCCAAGACACCATCTTCGACTATAACGACTTTCCAAGGGTACGAGATAAATGGGAATACATTTTACACGATCGCCCAAGATAAAAAGAGCACCAACCAAAACAGTGGTGTCCGCTTTGATGCAGCAACCGAGAATGGGCAAAAGGTCACATATTATGGTTACATAGAGGAGATATGGGAACTTGACTATGGACCCTCCTTTAAGGTCCCTTTGTTCCGGTGCAAATGGTTCAAGCTAACAGGAGGTGGGGTAAAGGTGGACCAGCAATACGGAATGACAATGGTGGATTTCAACAATCTTGGTTACCTTGACGAACCATTCGTCCTAGCGAAAGATGTCGCTCAGGTTTTCTATGTGAAGGACATGAGTAGCAAACCGAGGAAACGGAAAGATAAGAAAACGATCAGTACATCATGCGATGATCCAAAGCGCCACATTGTTCTTTCAGGAAAAAGAAACATCGTGGGAGTGGAGGACAAGACAGACATGTCAGAAGATTATAATATGTTTGCTGAAATTCCGCCCTTCAAAGTCAACACCGACCCAAGCATTAAGTTAAATGATGAGGATGCTCCATGGATACGGCACAATCGTAAGCAAGCAGGGACACAAGGGAAGAATTGATGTGTAATAATTTATTGTACCAAACTTTGTATTTGGTCGATGAACTGAATGATGTATCAAACCTTTTGTCAAACCTTCAAGGGATTAGTTTTATTTTTCTGATTTTTTTGATATATAATTGTATTTTTAAGATTTTAAAATGAATTATTTTATTTTTCTGATTTTAAAAGGAAAAAGGAAGAAGAAGAAAGAAGGAAAAAGGAAAAAAACAGAAGAAAAAAACAGAAGAAAAAAGGAAAAACAGAAGAAAAAAACAAACAGAAGAAAAAAGGAAAAACAGAAGAAAAACATAAGAAAAAAACAAACAGAAGAAAAAAGGAAAAAGGAAGAAAGGAAGAAAAAAAAGAAGAAAAACAAGAAAAAGGAAGAAACAAACAGAAGAAAAAAACAGAAGAAAAAAGAAAGAAAAAAACAGAAGAAAAACAAGAATTTAAAATGAATTAGTTTTATTTTCTGATTTTTTTGATATATAATTGTATTTTTAAGATTTTAATAACATAAATAAATAAGTAATTAGAAACTTTAATAGCAAAAATAATTATCATAAAGTAAAATAAATAAGTAATTAGAAACAAAATAAAATAAAATAAATAAGTTTTTTGTTGTAAGTAGAAACAAAACAAAATAAATAAAGCAAAAATGAAAACAAAAAACAGGCAAAAAATAAAAAATATGCCACCTACTGGGCCACCACGACCTGAATACGACTAGAAACCCATTAATGGGCCAGGATTCAGGCCCGCAGAAGGCCCAGTAGGGCCACAGGCTCATAGTAACAGAATAGGCTCGTAAGCCTGCATTTGAGAGGAGCTCGAAGTGGTAAGCGCAGCCGCGCTTATAAACCACTGTCGAAGCCTCTGGGCTAGCGAGGTGGGACTAAACATCCCACCGCACCGCGCCAGTTCCAGCACAGACCCTTTAGTCCCGGTTGGGGAGGCGGACCGCGACTAAAGGGTAACCTTTAGTCGCGGTTGTTGTCCCCAACCGCGACTAAAGGGCCTTTCTGCGCGGGAACGGAAGCGGCGCCAAAACCCTTTAGTCCCGGTTGGGGAGGCGGACCGCGACTAAAGGGTACCTTTAGTCGCGGTCCGCCTCCCCAACCGCGACTAAAGGTGCGTCTATAAATACTGCACTTAGCAGTTTTGCCACTTCCCATTCTCCTCTCTCTCGACGCCGAAGCGCTGCCCCGACGCCGATCGACGCCGAAGCCCTGCCCCGACGCCGAAACCCTGCGCGCCGCCGCCCCCGTCCCCAGTGAGCGCCGCCTCCGCCCGTGCCTGCCCTTGCCCGCCGCCCGTGCCCTGCGTCCTTGCCCGCCGCCCGCCGCCCGCCGCCCGCTGGCCCTGCCTGCCGTCCTCCGCGCGCCGGCAGAAGAAGAAGAAAGAAGAAGAAAAAGGAAGAAGAAGAAGAAAGAAAAAGGAAAAAGGAAGAAGAAGAAAGAAGGAAGAAGAAAACAAAAAAAAACAGATGAAAAACAAAAAAAAGGAAGAAAAAAGGCCACCGGAATTTTTTCTTTTTTTTTCTTTTTTTTGTTCTTTTTAATTTTAACTAGTTAATTAGTTTAACAAAAACGGTAAAATAACTTAAAACTTGATAATTAACAAAAAAACCGTAAAATTTGATAATTAACCAAAAAAAACGTATATAAAACTTGATAATTAACAACAAAAAAAGTAAAACTCCGCGGTGTTTTTTTTGGGATCGAGAGGGGGCGGCGAGGGTTATACATGTGTGTTGTCCTCGCCTCCCTCTCCGTGACGCCGTCGTCTGCCGCCCCGTCTCGCGCTCTACCGCGACACCCTCTCCCACCCCTTCCTCGCCCCCTCCTTTTGCCACCGCCCTTTCGCCACCGCCACCGCCACCGCCCCCCTTCTTCACTTAATTAATTTGTTTTTACTACATGTTTTCAGGACTGACATAATGGCGGACGATAGAGCTGACCCGATTATGGACAACTATGATCCGGACGGTGAAGCACATATGTTCGGCATCATAAACGGCGATATTCTATATGTGCCGACCGGATAAGAAGAAGATGATATCTCTTCTTATCTGAACCTTGACGGTGAAGATGAAGGGCGCCGTCAGCAAGATGATGCCGAACAAACGTCGATAAATTACGATCTTCAAATGGAAGTAGCAACCACCTCCGGCGCCGAGGTATATATATACATTGAGCCTCTGGTGATACAAACTAACTGATTTGAATAAATATGTGTGTACTAACGCGCGCGACTCTCTTTCTTATTTTAGCCCTCGGCCGGATCGTCGAAACAATCGAGTACGTCGTCAAAGCGTGGCGCAACCAAGACGATGAAACAAGGAGAAACATGCACCATCGAGGTTGTCGATAGTGCAACCGGCAGGCCGCTGGAGCCCCGCAAGAACGCCACCAAGTTTGTCAGCCAATGCGGAGCCGTTGTTAGAGACAACGTCTCGATCACCGTCCAGGAGTGGAATAAGCCAAAGAAGGCACGAATTGCTGGTTTCACTTTTGTCGATAAGAGAACAAAAAAAGATTGCTTCAAGAAGCTTATGGAACATTTCGTTCTACCTCCGGAATACAATAAATTCGATGAGGAGGGTAACAAGATTGAGGAAAACAAGGAGAGGAGGAGGCTAGTCAAACAGTTCGCTCTTCATAAGATGGCCGACGCATTCCGGAAATTCAAGCAAAATCTAGCCCATGACTTTGTCAAGCAGAACAAGACTCGACAATATGAGAAACTGAAACATGATTGGCCAGAATTTGTGAAGCAAAAAAAATCGGAGCAGTTCATTCAAATATCGAAAAAAAATAAGGAAAATGCGGCTAAGAAGGAGTACAATCATATTATGGGGCCAGGAGGGTATCGCCTTTGGCAGCCTAGGTTGGAGAAGATGGAGAACGAGCTGAGGGCGCGAGGAATCCGTCCAGGTACGGAGGGATGGGACCCAAGGGCCAAAAGCTGGTGGTACGGGCATGGGGGAACGCTGAACCCGGAGACAGGGGAGTGTGTTTACTAGGGCAAAATAATTAAACCCACCCAAGCCCTTATTGACGCAATGAGGGATGCTCAAGAGGGGAAGATCAAGTTCAACAGAGAGAACGACGCACTGAAAAAAGCCCTCGGGAATCCTGAACACGGAGGACGTGTACGAGGCATGGGGCACATTCCGTGGAAAATAGGGTTCCCCCAGAACGATGACCCGTACGGTTACAGAAGCCGTAAGAGAAAGATGGATCGGGAAGCAGATGTTGTGGCGCGGTTGGCATCGGAAATGGATGTGATGAAGAAAACCGTGAGTGTACTAGTAGCCGAAAGAGATGCAGCTCGGGCGCAGCATGAAGATCATCCAGCGGATCTCGGAAGCCAGCAGCGGAGAAGCAGCGTGGCTTCCACGGAGGCCCCACCGGCTGATGCAGATGCACCGACGATCGAAATTACTGCACCGGAGCCTCTGGTGGTCGAAATTACTGCACCGGAGCCTCCTCGCTACCCCGTGGACGATATAAAGGAGATGAAAGAATGTCATCTGTATTATCCTATCGGGAACATGTCCATGAAGGTAGCCATCGGCAGTGCTTTACCATGTTTACCTGGAGCACTCCACCACAACAACCCCATTCAAGATGGCTATGCTCGTGTCACGGTGGAGGACATAGTCCAAGGGTTTGAGGACCTGGAGATTGACATTGCTACATCTGAAGGGGAGAAAAGACTTGGAGATGTCAAGCGCCACTTCATTCTATGGCAAAAGAAGTTTATCAAGTTTCCAGGCGAGGCGCCAAGGACAACAAGTCCACCCCCCTACGGTGGTGGTGGTGGCGGTGGCGGTGGTGGTGGTGGTGGTGGTGGTGGTGGTGGTGGTGGCGGTTCACCTACACCTCCGTCACGTCAGCCGACACCTCCCAGTCCACAACGTCCGGCGGGTGATCAGACGCCGCCCCCCAGTCCTCGTCCGGCGGGTGATCAGACGCCGCCCCCCAATCCACCTCCGGCAAAGAAGCAGAAGCAGTCCTGGATTATTAACCTGGACCCTTATGTACCTAAGACCACAAAGGTACCGGAGCCATCACTGAAGCCTCTCCCCACAAGGCCTTGGGAACGTAGTGCCGAGGAAACTGCCGCGGCCGCGGCTGCTGATCATGAGAAATGGAAGGCGGACTGCAAGAAGAAAAGAGAGCCCGAGCCCAAGCCAGTATTTTCTGATGAGCAAAAGAAGTGGGCTAAGTCATTTTTGAGCACACCGTCCCAAGCCGCGAAGAATCTGCCTGACGACTATGCACATGAACTTCGTAGGCAGGCACTCATGTTGAAGAAGAAGAAAGTGCAGGCGGAGAACCAGGAGAACAAAGCCTTGGAGGAGGCCGAGAAAACGGAATTAGAAAGTAAAAAAAAGCGGGAAACGAGTTGCCCAGCTCGGGGAACAAAGTAAACGATCAATTGCCCCGCTTATACTGAAAGCCGCCGGTCCGGATGACCCCGATATCATAGCAGCTGCGGCAGCATATGGATTGACTGTAACGAGTGCCAGAGAACAAGCGGCCAACTTAGGTATTACTCTTCGTGAACTGTTAGGCCTTGATGAGGCGCCAGTGAAGGAGGTAGTAATTACATATGTGAAGAATGGGCCTCTCGCCGAGCCTGCGCAGGAACAGGATCTACCTCCACAAATGAAAGGTCTGCTGAAATGGTACAAGGGTTACATAAAAAATAAAAATGCCAAAGAATATATTTATGCGGAAGTTAGATATGAGCATCACTTCAAACATTACTATGTACAAATTCATCTGAGTGAATTGTTCCAGCTTTTCAATCTGCGCGAGCTCGACAAATCTATCATCAGTTGCTACGTTTTGTAAGTGATTTATTTCTACCCCATCTCGTTCATATTGCCTGCACTATATATATGTCCTAACTATATTGTTGTGTCCGCTATTATACATGCAGAATAAAAATTAAGGAATGCAGAGTAAGAAACATCCATGATGTTGGGTTCATTGACCCACACATCGTTAATGGATATGTGTTGCAGCATCACCCCGCCGACATGGAGGCAGACCTGTGGCAGTTTCTTACAAAGCAGGAACTCAAAAGTGATACTCTATTTCCTTACCATTTTGGGTGAGTGTTTCTGTCTTGAGCTCATTCTCTTTTGTTTACTCCATGCATGGTATGTGGTCGGCTAATCGATGAGTTATGCATGACGTACTGTGCATGTATCGTGTCCGCAGGTTCCACTGGATTCTGCTAGTAATTAAAGTTGACACCTCAGAATGTCTCGTCCACGACTCTCTGAATATGGATCCAAAGCTTTGGGGCGGCATGAGAAGAATGCTGCAGAAGTAATTATTTTCATTCATTTGCGCTCTATATCGATCGTCCTATTTCGTTCATTTCCTAATATCAAGTAACTAATAACTCTCTTGTTCATTTAATTTTCTATGCCTCGTAGGGTTTGGAGACGGTTCGTAGATACAAAGGTCGGTGAATTCAAAAAATAGCTAGAATTCAAAAAGTCAAAGGCTAAGAATGGTGGGGATATTCAGCCAGCGGGAACCAATCTATGTGGATACTATGTCTGTGAGATGATCCGGAGATACACCTCTGAGCGGGTTCCGAGTGATATCAATGCTCAGAGGAATAACCTCCGGATGATGCTTAGTCCAGAAGCTCGCTTCCGACCACTTCAAGAGGAACTAGCTGGATGGTTCAGCAGGGAAGTCCTCCATCCTAAAGGAGAACACCATTACGAGGACGTAGAACTTTATATGCATTAAATTATGTATGGAAACTTGTTCAAAATTGTATATGGTCATCCGATGATATTGAATATATATTGTATATTCCTCTTGAATTCTTTTTGGTTCTAATTTCAAATTTGTTTGAAATTGTACATTCATATGCATGTCTGTAGTAGCATAGAATATGTGAAACTCCTTCAAAATTAAAATAAAGCATAAAAAAAATAAAACAATACAAATTAAACAGAAAACAGGTTTGGGGGGGGGGCAGGTTTAGGGGGGAGGGGCTAAAACCCTAAACCTGCGGCGGCCTTTAGTCGCGGTTGGCCAGAAGAACCGCGACTAAAGGTCCTCCGCCCCGACGGCCGCCTGGCGCCCACGTGGACGGGCCTTTAGTCGCGGTTCTTAAGCAACCGCGACTAAAGGGGGGGCCTTTAGTCCCGCCTGTTTTGTCGCGGTTGCGCAACCGCGACTAATGGCAGTTGCGAACCGCGACCAAAGGCCCTTTTTCCACCGGTGTGTGGGGTGCAAGTGTGGACTAATCTATCACCGTGGCCTCGGTATGTACGTACGTGGCGATAGTGCAAGTGTGAACTATCGCGACGTACGGCACAAAGCTCAGTTGGTTGACCTGCTGCTGTCCTCTCAGCTGCCAGGAGATCCAGCCTCATCATAAATCATTTTCCGTACTTGCTTAGTGGTACTGCCTCTGTAACTTCTATAAGATGTTTTTAGTGTATATGACAGTATAAAAAAATGTACTATATTAAGTTAAGGGAGTAGCAGATATCGCAATGAAAAAAAAAACCAATATACCAAATCCTTTCTTGATCCTTCCCCGAACAGTCTTCCGCCCAGTTGTATAGACAAAACAGTACGACCAGATGATTCGACGTGTTGAGGGAATCATCATACAAACTGATCAAATGGAAACTAGGCTCCACACGACCAACAAAGTATCACGAGTGTGTTGCTGGATGCCGTCCACATGTAGCCGAGCAGAACAACAATAAGAAACCTAAGAACCGACACCCAACGAACTCGTGTCTCCAAAGGAAAAACCACCTGACTATGCTTCAAAGTCCCTACCAAACTGCCGCCGAAGAGGGTCATGTGCCATGTCGCTCTGGATCGAGGAGCGCTGCCCCTTCCAAAGGATAGTAAGGGGCCGGGAAACCTTACGATGATCCAGCAGTGATAGCAAGGTGCCGAAGCGCTGAGCTTTTGCTTAAAAGACCTTTTCTTTTTTGCTCGAAAGACTTACGATGCATTGTACATGGGAGAAGACCAATAGGAGCACCCACCAGCGGATCCAAGGCATAATTTCCTCTTATCCATTACATCTGATACTTTGACACATGACACACAAAGCCTAAAGATTCACAATGCAAGAATATTGAAAAACAGAAAATCCCTTAAAAAAAGCTAGGCCTCTACCTTATCTACAGCTGCCAGCATGACGACCAAATAAGAGCAAATTGCATCATGTGGTCACCTCAGCTTGGCATGTGTTCATTGATGATGCATATTGCACCTTGTGGTCACCTCTCATTATTAATGATTTATATCTCATTTTATCCGCCCTTATACGTGTTTATCATATTATGTACTCCCCATATCATTTTTATCTATAGGGTGACAACATAAAATTTGATTAAATAAATCAAATGTTACTTACCATTCCCATTTTCAAATAGTTTTATCATACTTTTCTTAAGATGGACGGACGCATCTTCATGTTCTAAATTAAGGAACGAATAGATCGACAGATTGTTGGGCCTTAGGGCCGGTTCAACAAGCCTCGGCTCCTCCAAAATTCTCAACTCTAGTAGCCCATATGTTGGAATTCTGGAAAACGTTGGGCCGCAAACTGTTGTTGCGGCGGCCTAGCTAGCTCTCTCTGTCGCGGATGGATGAAGGTAGAAGAAGGAGCAAGACACAGCAGAAATTTTTTACAGGCGCTCGAACGCCCAGCCGCGCGTACGGCCTTCTCTTTTCTCTGATAGACAAGTTGGCTCAAAGCAGTACAAGGGGAGGGGGAGTTTATATGGGAGCACACACACCCCGCACCCAACTCCGAATAACCAGGCCACGATCCGCATGCACTGCGCCCCGGACGCGCTCAAACGCGCCCACGCTGCTGCACTCCAACGGATCACCACGCTCACCCCATCACATTCGCCAACGCACGCACACATGCACTCCTACAGACTCGGCACGGCCATGAACCAGTGCCCAGCTCCACCAGCATGCACACGCACGCCACACACATACCTGGTCACGTACGCACGCAACCCAGGCTGCCACGGGCCGAGCCCGACGCGTTCACCGCACGCACGCACGCGCACCGCATCCCGGGCTCGCCACGGCTTATTCCCAATACAACCTTGTCAAGCACCATATCCTCCTGGTCTCAATTATTGTTGTACAGACGAGGTTGCTAGTTCACCTTGCAGCTACATGTACTGAACGGATTCAAATAGTATGAATTCCGATTCGCATAGCTCACAAATTAACACAAATTGACACGATCGGATTCAAATAACGCAAAATGTCACAAACGCAATGATACGCCAAATTAAAGGATACTTGGGAGTGTTGAGTATATGTATTATGTGCATATTGTGTATTGGGTCCGGCTCCTAGTTCCTTGTATAGTTGAGGTCGGTGGCCCACCTTTATACATCATATATACGTGCCTATGCACGAGAGCAATACATCGTACAATCATAAATGGTATCAGTTTTTAGGTTTTACCTCTAGTCTTCCGCCGCCGCTGCCACCGCCGCACGCCTCCTCCGTGCCGCTGCCGCCGCCGCCTTCCCTTCGCGGCCGCCCGCACACCCCCGCGCCGGCCGCCGCCCGTCACGCGCGCTTCTCCCAGCCAAGCCCCGCGTCGCTCAACCTGCCAACGCCCGTCCGCATCGCTCCAGCCGCCAAGCTGCTTCGCCCAACCCATCCAGCACGAGCTAAACTAGCTAGCCTCAACATCCATCCAGCAGGGAGCTAGCTTGCTTGGTACGTGTACGTGCGCGTACGTATCTTGCCGAGCTGCTGCCGCCGCCTCCGCTTCGCTTCACTTTTAATTGCTTTGTGCTGCTCCGAGCTGCGTCGCGGCTCTGTACCCGCTGCTGCCGCGCTCTCGCCCGCCCAGCCGCTAGCCCCGTCGCGTCTCTCGTCGTGCCGCTAGCCTTCGTCAAGCCGCTGCTGCTGCCGCGTGTATCGTCTGCAGCCGACTGCCCAACCGCCTCCTGCTGCTGCCGCCCAACCACGCCGATCACCGCCGTCGGACCAGCAACGGCGTCATCAGGCCCCTCCGCCGCCGCCTCTGCCATCCCGCCACCGGCGGCCTACAGCGCGGCCCCTCCGCCATACGGGGCGGCCGCCATCTACGACGCGCCCGTTCCCACGTACGGGGCATACGGGACTCCGCCCGCATCCACGTACGAGTCTCCGCCTGCGTACGAGTCTCTCAGGTCCTGGTGGAGGTCGTCAGCAGGCCAGCACTCGGCCGCTGGGCAGCAGCCAGACGGCGCCCAGCACGTGCAGCATCTGCCAGCGAGGCCGTCGGTTTTTCCGGCAGGCCATCCGACCTACCCGGCACCGCAGTTACAGCCGGGACAGCCGGGGCTATATGGAGCATACCCACCGCCGCAGTTGAGCGGCGGCTACGGCTTCCCCATGGCGTCCCCATCCCTCTCGCCGGCCCTGCCGCCGGCGCCTTAGGACCCGGTACTCCTCACCGGGCTGCATGCCGCTCCTACGCCGAACAACTACACTGGAGGTGGTGATTGGTACATGGACACCGGTGCTACGGCTCACATGTTTGCTCATCCTAACAACCTTGCCTCCTTCACTCCTGTCTTCACCGACCGCCGCATCATTGTCGGCGACGGTTCCACACTGCCTATCACACATGTTGGGCACACTTCTTTTCCTTCTACTTCTACTCCATTATCTTTGTCTAACATACTTGTGTCACCTCATCTTATTAAGAATCTCATTTCCGTTCGTTGTTTCACTCATGAAAATCCTGTTACCGTTGAATTTGACGAATTTGGTTTTTGTGTCAAAGACGCTCGAACCAGGATGGTACTTCACCGATGTGACAGCCCCGACGAGCTCTATCCAGTGCACTCGCCTTCACCCACTACCACCGCATCGGTTGCTCTCTCCGCTGGCGTCGATCTCTGGCACGCTCGTTTGGGTCATCCTAACCCCGTCACACTTCATCATATTCTTAGGAGTTTCAGTTTCAGTTGCAATAAGATCGAGGATCACACTTGTCATGCATGTCGAGTCGGCAAACATGTTCGCCTGCCGTTTAATAATCCCACCACCATTGCTTCTTTTCCTTTTCAGTTGATTCATAGCGATGTGTGGACTTCTCCGGTTCTCAGTAACTCAGGCTATTTATATTATCTAGTCATTCTTGATGATTATTCTCATTATGTGTGGACTTTTCCTTTGCGCAGAAAGTCGGATGCACTCTCTACCTTGACGGCCTTTTACTCCTATGTCCGCACGCAGTTTGGGCGTCCCATCTTTGCGCTTCAGACGGACAATGGAAAAGAGTTCGACAACCTCGCTTTCCGCACCTTTTTGTCGCATCACGGCACAGTTTTCCGTACACTTCACAGCAGAACGGTCGAGCCGAACGCGTCCTTCGCACTCTGAATGACTGCGTTCGCACGCTCCTGTTTCATGCCAACGTGCCGCCTCATTTCTGGCCGGACGCACTCGCCACTGCATCACTTCTTCTTAACATTAGGCCCTGCCGCCCACGGTGGAACTACGCACCTCACCATCTTCTCTTTGGCACACCCCGTCTTATGACGACTTGCGTATTTTTGGGTGCCTTTGCTATCCCAGCACTGCCGACACTGCTTCTCACAAGCTTGCACCTCGATCTGTCGCTTGCATCTTCATCGGCTACTCCAACTCCAAGGGATATCGGTGCTACGATCCCGTCTCCCACCGTGTGTTCACTTCCCGACACGTTTACTTTGATGAGCATGTGTTTCCGTTTCACCAGGTACCCCCGGTTGTTCCTCCTGCCACCGGTGATGCAGGCTCCTCGACGCCTCTCCCAGGGCACTTGCGCGCCTCTCTTGGCCCGGCCCCTGGCTTTGAGGCGCGTCCCCCGCATGTGGCACCTCCTACAGCAGCGGTGCTGGCGCCCCCGGCGCCCCCGACGTTGGCGCCTGCGGCCCCCGTGGCTCCTCCGGCCCCCGTGGCTCCTCCGGCCCCCGCGGCGCCCGCGGCCCCCGCGGCGCCCCCGGTGCACGCCCCCCCCGGCGCCCCTGACGTTGGCGCCCGCGGCCCCATCGGCGCCTGCGGCCCCACGGGCGCCCACGGCCCCCTCGGCGCAACCGGCGCCCCCGACCCCCTCGGCGCCCGCGGCCCTCCCGGCGCCTGTGGCCGGTCCGGTCACCCGCGCCCGTACGGGCGTTTTTCGCCCGAACTCGCGCTACGCCTCGGATGACTACGTCCATGCGGCGTCCACCTCTGAGCCGTCGCCGTTTCCGTCCTCCGTTCGAGCCGCTCTTCGTGACCCACTCTGGATAGCTGCGATGCAAGAGGAGTTTGACGCCCTGTTGCGCAACCGGACGTGGCAGCTTGTTCCCCGTCCCCGGCACGCCAACGTGATTACCGGGAAGTGGGTCTTTAAACACAAGCTCCGTCCTGATGGTACCCTTGATCGCTACAAAGCGCGATGGGTCGTTCGTGGCTTTCGACAGCGTGCTGGCATCGACTTCACCGACACCTTCGCTCCGGTCGTCAAGCCCGACACGATACGCACGGTTCTCCACCTTGTGGTCTCCCGTGCTTGGCCGGTGCACCAGATGGACGTCTCCAACGCCTTCCTCCATGGTCACCTCGAGGAGCAGGTCTTCTGCCAGCAGCCCACCGGGTTTGTTGACCCGGCGCTTCCCGACCACGTGTGCCTGCTTTCGCGGTCCTTGTACGGACTCAAGCAGGCTCCGCGCGCTTGGTACCAGCGCATCGCGGCGTTTCTCCACCAGCTGGGGTTCCGCTCTACCCGCTCGGACGCCTAGCTCTTCGTCTATCATCAGGGCTCTGACATGGCCTACTTGCTGCTCTATGTCGACGACATCATCCTGACGGCATGTACGGCTGGTTTCCTCAGTCAGCTCACGGCTCGTCTTCGCGCTGAGTTCGCCATCAAGGACTTGGGTCATTTGCACTACTTCCTCGGTGTCGAGGTGGTGCGCCGTCCGGATGGCTTCTTCCTTCATCAGCGGAAGTACGCTCATGAGCTCCTCGAGCGCGCTGGTATGCTTAACTGCAAGCCCGCCGCTACGCCTGTTGATACGAAGGCCAAGCTTTCTGCCACGGATGGTTCTCCTGCTTCGGATGCTGCTTTCTATCGGTCTATCGTTGGTGCTCTCCAGTACCTCACTCTGACTCGACCGGAGATCCAGTATGCCGTGCAGCAGGTGTGTCTTCATATGCATGCTCCTCGCGACGTTCATTGGGCTGCCGTCAAGCGGATTCTTTGCTATATCTGTGGCACTATGAATCTTGGCGTCACGCTTCACGCCTCCGCCGACACCGCCCTCACCGCCTACTCCGATGCAGACTGGGCGGGCTGCCCTGACACTCGTCGCTCCACTTCGGGCTATTGTGTCTACCTTGGACCCTCACTCATCTCGTGGTCGTCCAAGCGGCAGCCTACAGTCTCTCGTTCCAGTGCTGAGGCTGAGTATCGTGCAGTGGCCAACGCCGTCGCCGAGTGTTCGTGGCTTCGCCAGCTGCTTCAGGAGCTCGCTTGCCCTGTTGACCGTGCCACGGTGGTCTACTGCGATAACGTCTCGGCGGTCTACCTCTCCGCTAACCCGGTGCATCATCGACGGACCAAGCATATTGAGTTGGATATTCATTTTGTTCGGGAACAGGTGGCCCTTGGCCATATTCGTGTTTTACACGTCCCTACGTCCTAACAGTTTGCAGATATCATGACCAAGGGCTTGCCTACGGCGTCATTTGAGGAGTTCCGGTCCAGTCTTTGCGTCAGCCGCGGTGCCGCTTTGACTGAGGGGGTGTTGAGTATATGTATTATGTGCATATTATGTATTGGGCCCGGCTCCTAATTCTTTGTATAGTTGAGGTCCGTGGCCCACCTTTATACATCATATATACGTGCCTATGCACGAGAGCAATACATCTTACAATCATACAGGGAGCGATAACATGGTAGACAAAGGATAACCAGGATAACTGGCCACAAGCAGGGACCCCGCCCTTCATTCCCGCCCGTAGCCGCGGGAGCCGCCTCCGCCACCGCCGGAGCGACGGGACTGGGCCTCGTTAACCATGATGGTACGGCCGTCCAGGCTAGTGCCGTTCATTCCTTGGATGGCGTCGCGCACCGACTGCTCATTAGAGTAGGTGACGAAGCCAAACCCGCGGGAACGGCCAGTCTCCCTGTCGTTGATGATCTTCACAGACAAAAAGCACGCAGATTTTGAGCTCAGATGCACGGCTCAAGGAGACAAACTGTAGAGGAAAGAGCGCCTGCTAGTTTTATTATTGTATCGGGAGGAGCTGTACATGCCTTGCACTCGACGATCTCGCCGAAATATGCGAAGGCCTCTTCGAGGGAGCGGTCGTCGGTGGCCCAGGCGAGGCCGCCCACGAAGCAACGGTATTCGGCATCCGGATCCGCCATTCCTTGCTCCTACTAGACGCTGAAGAAGAATCAGGCCCAGCCGTGTGTATGAAATGGAAGCACGAGGAGTAGAGGTTGCCCTGCCCCGTCCTCTTATAGCGCCACGGAGGAGGCCGGCCGTCGGTCCGTCCGTCCGTCCGTCCTGATAGTCCACACTTGCACTATACAGAGACAGCTACACGGCACCAGCAAGCTACGTACTCCTTAATTAAGGATCGGTAGTTAGGCATCCCAATCCCATTTTCGCCCTCTGCCTGCTGTCAACACTGACTAAATTTTCACATTGTCGGCCGGGGCCACAAATTCAGTTATTCTTTTCTTTTTGATTGGCACAAATTCAGTTTCTTTTGTCTCTCTTCTTCATATATGTAGACAAAAATGACATATATATACATAGGTTTTTATATAGGCCGTTATGCTTGTTATACATGCTCTTATGGGGGATGATGCCACAAAAGCATAGATGATCCAAGTCTTACTACACATTCGAGGACGACCTCCTCTTGTGAGTTGTGACACGAGGGTGACTCCCAGCGAGAACAGCTGCCCTCACCGTGTAGCCGGCGGAGCCAGTGTGGGAGGTAAAACAGGAGGACGTGGTGAAAGTGGAGGGAAAGTGGAAGTGGACGCAAAAGGCGAAGGAACGACAATGGGCGTAGGTGCAGACGAACTCCCTACCACCTCTAGCTGATGAGGCCACTCGCCTCTGCCCACGTACTGAAGGAGAGGGTGGTAGGCGTGGAAAAGGTGTAAAGCAGCATCCTGTGCCGCACCCTGAAGTGCTGAAACAAAGTCGTAACGTGCAACACTGTATCTAGAAGGGACATCTAAACTCTTAGGAATGTGCACTGTGACTAAGTACCCCGTGGAACACGGGTCGTGAAACACTGCGTAGTACGGTGTAATCAACACACCCAGAAGACCAAGAAGCTCAACCAAGAACAGAGCAAAACCACCATACTCAGCACCCGTACCAAACATCCTACCACTCGTCATCCTACATTAAGCAATTTAAGAATTTAGTTAGTTATATCACAGTGTAAAATTAATTTTACCAAGGACAGTAAATAAATAAATAAACACATTTTTCTTGCACAATTGTATGGTCTAAATTATTTTATCTTCACTTGACTTGAGTCATTTTTTTTAAAAAACTTTTAATTTGTTTTAGGTAAGGAGGGAACCTATCTTTTCTAGGGCTCAGACGGTCTCTAACCAAGCACATGACTGTTTCCTTAACGTTGCTCTGATACCATTTTTTCGATGTAAAAACCGTAAAAATAAATAAATAAATAAATTGGATAACGATAATTTCAACGGCGTTCCCAAAACATTAATTAAAATAATAAAAACAACTACATTTATTATTACAGCAAATAGCATTTAGTCATACAAAACAATTCTTCTTCAAATTAACCTCCATATATTACCCTTGTCTTATTTCTTTCACACAAAGTAAATGCCAACTAATGGCCAGCCAAGCAATACCTGTCCATAGTACAGCCCACAAGAGACATAAGTGGAGGCATGCATGCAAGACTAACCACGCATGCATGCCAGATGTAATGTGTCTTCAAACCAACATAGCTATTCACCCCACTATAAGTAGGAGCCATCCCTTTCACTGGACCATTCTACCTCACACACACATACGCTCGAGTACCCCACCACTTTTCTTTTTTTTGAGAATCACCGGGGGGGAGTTTCCCCACGTGAATATATTACCCAAAGTGGCCAAATGCCAGAATAATGATCCAGTTTATAAGGAAGACCGGATCGAAAACCTTAACAAATTGACCCCGTTTATAAGGGAAACCGGGCTGAAAACCGTACAAGGCACGACCAGGCTGGCAGACATAGGACCATCGCCATGAGAAGCACAAGTAGATGAGGGGCGTCGTCAAGAGATCACAATACCAGGACATTGCAAACATCTGAGCGCATCGGCGGGCAAACCGGCCACATGGCACAACTCAGGAGCGACCACAATCAACGAGTGTCATACCAGACACGAACCTTGACTGGGGCTCCGCCACAGAAAAGCGGAACGATTAGCAGTTTGCGGTCTTGCGCCATCCTTGAGCAGAGATGAGTCGAGACAACACCAAGAGCACGAAGCTCGCCGCAACACAACAATAGCCATGAGAGGGTCTTGAGCAACCATTACCAACCTGGACCGCACGGGAACACCACCACTGTAGACGAAGAGCTCTAATCAACCGAGACCATCCATGAGGCCTCAAGGCTATTGGTGCAGACGAAGGGCAACGAGAGACCGAGTCCACACCCGGACGAAGAGTCACACGCAGCCGAGTCTACATCACAACAGCGGCACCGCCAACGAAGCCGAAGGGCATCAAGGGGCCGAGTCTACACCCGGATTGTTTCGCCGTGCACACCAGCGCCAGCCAGCCACACCACCACCACCGTCCAACCCGTAGTGAGCAGCCACCACACAATCCACCAAGCTGATGCCTTCAAGAAGGAATGCGACGCGAAGAGCGCCGCCATCGGCCGTTCCGGACGGACCAGGAACATGGGTTTCCCCAGGAGCCTCGAAGGAGAAGTCACCATGACAGTGATGCCTCCAAGGAGGTAAGCGGCACCCGCGGGCGTCACCATCGCCGGCTCCGGCAGGAGCAGTGGATTTCACCCAAGTGAGCAGACCACCTCCGAGAAGCACCGTTAGACTGCGAAGCGCTGCTCCCTGCACCACCACAGAGGAAGGGTCACTGCAGCCCGCCACTGCACGTGACCAAATCCGGTCCACCGCAGGCCAGATCCCGCCTGCCCATGCTGCGCCCCGCCGACCACCATGGCCGCCGACCACAGCCAAGCAACAGTCGCGCCCACACGCACCACGCGCGCCACCACGGCTGTCGGAGAGCAGATCTGGCACATCACCGAATCCGGGGCCGCCACCCCGACACCCTCCACCACGCTGCCAGCCGCGCCGGGCTACCAATCCGGCCCGATCTGCAGCACCAAGCCAGGAGGGGGCCGCCACCCCGCCCCATCCCGCAGCTGAGCTTCCAGGCCGAAGCCCAGGCACCCCGCAGCAGCCGCTACACCGCCAAGAGGGCGCCGTTGCACCGGCAGAAGCTGCTGGCCGCCACGCCCTCTGCCGGATCCACGAGCCAGGAGCCACCAAAACGCCGCCAACCGCCAGATCTACAACACCATGGTTCGCCGGAGGAACCACCACGATGTTGTCGGGCCGAGCACCACCATCTTGAGCGGATAGGCCACGCGAACAGCGCCAGATCCGCATCTAGCAGCGCCCACCCGCAGTTCCGCGATGCCAGGGAAAACGGCCGCCGTGAGAGAGCAGTCCCACCGCCGCCGGCACCGCACGGGCTTCGCCCGGCGGCGGCGGTGGGGGAGAGGGGAGGTGGTGCCCGCTGGCTGCTAGGGTTGGGGCGCCCCGGTGCCGCTGGGGAGCAACATGGGAGCGGGCTTTCCGAACTCTGTCTCACGGAACACAAGGTGTCGTCTCGTAAAAAAGGCTAACGGAGTCTGTCGGTCGCCACCCACACCACTTGCCTTTTCACATTCTGCCACACTGCTGTCCTTCACTACGGCGAAGATCTTTGGGTTGCATGCGCCACCAAGTACTAATCAAGTACCTTGTTGTGTTAGCCCTTCTTGATTGATTTCTTATCTATCTCCACCTCGGTTTGAATCAGTCCATGAGCATCTATTCACCTTGATCTCTTTACCTTGCTGTAAAAAGAATAAAATGTTTGCGTAAACACCCAAGTTAGTCAAAACTAATTAGATCAATTGCAAAGGCTTGTAAAAGTTTCCTTGAATGACATCCGTGGCTTGTACTAGATCTAACATGCCAAGAATCAAATCCTAACTACTAGTAACTTGCTAAGACATGTATGTGTGTATCCAAAAGATCAACCTTCCTGTGTATACTGCCTTGTCTTAATTATTAATCTCTGCCAATCTGATGTGGAGCGAACCTCGTGACGAGGGTCGGTCCGTTGTTGGCCCGATCTTTCACGGCACAAAAATCCATCGCAGCAAGAACTCGTCGCAGGTTTACGAAGATGCTCGCAAATCCCGCGGAAACAACACGCCAACCCCTCAATTCAAAGGAATAACGTGGACGAACCGTATAGGCTCAGCTTGTAATCCCCTACGCGTCGCGTCGCAGGAACTCACACGCCAACAGAGATTTTTGACAAGGTTTCTCTAAACTCGATAATGGCCGACGGCCCAAAAACACACACGTGTTTAATTCATCTCAAAATAACATGTTTTTACAATGACCGTAGCATAACTATTTATAATATAGCTAGCTGACTTAAACTTGCGTCATAAGTTGACCGAAGAAAATCTCAGGCTATCTCTAACTCTGGACCAAACACCTAAAGGAGCAAAACTAATTACGTACTTTATTTTAGCAGGTAATCATTACAAAATAAATAAAACAAATATCTCTGGTGGCCCCCATCCGATTTGTCTCAGGGAAAATAATCTCCACCATCCAAACATACCGGTGTGCACCTCCGGTTCTGGTGCCCTTGAACGTGAGAAGTTGTAGATCCCAAGGAAACTTGACTCTTGTACGTGTACAACATGGATTTGTTTTGAGCGTGGCAACCAGAAGAGACAATCAAATTGATGCACACCTTGGCCAAACATGTACGAATCCTTCCTTGCATGCACACACATGTAACTCTTCCCACGTAATAATGCATGCATGCGTACTTGGTACCAGGAAAGTAAATCCCTTTTGAAATTATTACTTCTCCTAACCGAATCAAGTTTTAACTCCGGCGGCCTCGGCAACTCAAACGAATCCATCTCATCTCCTATTTTAATGGAATTCCAAACAAGACCTAAATCCGATGTATGTACTGTACCAGATAATTCTTTGCCCTCATACTTGCAAGTGTATGTGCTACCAGCATATGCATGCGCCTCCTGGTCCATGTCAAACATATGATAGGAAGCATGCACTATTTCTTCATGCACAGTAACAATCTCTTGAACAAGTGCAACGTTAATATGACTGGAGCTAGGACTGGCCGTATCATCCTCCCCTCCTTCAAGCGAAACCGTCCTCGGTTTCGAATCGGTCTTTTCAGCAACCTCTTTGTCTGTAGGATGAACGTGTGCCGAAAAAAATTCAGAAGCTTCGGCCTCCTTCTTTGCCTGTTGTTCCTTCATCTTCTGTAGTCGTTCTTTTCTCAAAGTCTTGAACACCTTCTTCTCCAGGGCCACGAGAACATATTTTGTACGCCATTCGACAGTGTACGTGTTGGCGAGATAGTCATATGTAGCATAGTTTTTCTTGTACCATGGTTGTCCCAACAGCATATGACACGAAACCATCGACACCGGAATTACATCGCACAAAACCTCAGAAGAAAATTTGCCAATTGAAAACAATACCGTGGTTTGGTGCGCTATGTTGAGCTTGTCGAAGCATGTCCTCAATGAGTACGGTCGTGGATGTTGTGTCACCGTTAGCTGCAGCTTCTCCACCATGTCGATGTCGACCGCGTTGATCGAACTATCGTGGTCAATTGTCGTGGCGCAAACTTTGTCTCCCACTTTACAGTAGGTATGAAAAAGTTCAGCACCGTAGCCTGTCTCCTCCAGCAAAAAGTCACCGGATAGCTTCCAGTAGCTCCTTGGTGTTGGCGCGCCAGCCGTCCCCTCCGAAGTGCCGTGAGAAACGTCGGTCTCTGATACCACTTGATGTGGAGCGAACCTCGTGACGAGGGTCGGTCCGTTGTTGGCCCGATCTTTCACGGCACAAAAATCCATCGCAGCAAGAACTCGTCGCAGGTTTACGAAGATGCTCGCAAATCCCGCGGAAACAACACGCCAACCCCTCAATTCAAAGGAATAACGTGGACGAACCGTATAGGCTCAGCTTGTAATCCCCTACGCGTCGCGTCGCAGGAACTCACACGCCAACAGAGATTTTTGACAAGGTTTCTCTAAACTCGATAATGGCCGACGGCCCAAAAACACACACGTGTTTAATTCATCTCAAAATAACATGCTTTTACAATGACCGTAGCATAACTATTTATAGTATAGCTAGCTGACTTAAACTTGCGTCATAAGTTGACCGAAGAAAATCTCAGGCTATCTCTAACTCTGGACCAAACACCTAAAGGAGCAAAACTAATTACGTACTTTATTTTAGCAGGTAATCATTACAAAATAAATAAAACAAATATCTCTGGTGGCCCCCATCCGATTTGTCTCAGGGAAAATAATCTCCACCATCCAAACATACCGGTGTGCACCTCCGGTTCTGGTGGCCTTGAACGTGAGAAGTTGTAGATCCCAAGGAAACTTGACTCTTGTACGTGTACAACATGGATTTGTTTTGAGCGTGGCAACCAGAAGAGACAATCAAATTGATGCACACCTTGGCCAAACATGTACGAATCCTTCCTTGCATGCACACACATGTAACTCTTCCCACGTAATAATGCATGCATGCGTACTTGGTACCAGGAAAGTAAATCCCTTTTGAAATTATTACTTCTCCTAACCGAATCAAGTTTTAACTCCGGCGGCCTCGGCAACTCAAACGAATCCATCTCATCTCCTATTTTAATGGAATTCCAAACAAGACCTAAATCCGATGTATGTACTGTACCAGATAATTCTTTGCCCTCATACTTGCAAGTGTATGTGCTACCAGCATATGCATGCGCCTCCTGGTCCATGTCAAACATATGATAGGAAGCATGCACTATTTCTTCATGCACAGTAACAATCTCTTGAACAAGTGCAACGTTAATATGACTGGAGCTAGGACTGGCCGTATCATCCTCCCCTCCTTCAAGCGAAACCGTCCTCGGTTTCGAATCGGTCTTTTCAGCAACCTCTTTGTCTGTAGGATGAACGTGTGCCGAAAAAAATTCAGAAGCTTCGGCCTCCTTCTTTGCCTGTTGTTCCTTCATCTTCTGTAGTCGTTCTTTTCTCAAAGTCTTGAACACCTTCTTCTCCAGGGCCACGAGAACATATTTTGTACGCCATTCGACAGTGTACGTGTTGGCGAGATAGTCATATGTAGCATAGTTTTTCTTGTACCATGGTTGTCCCAACAGCATATGACACGAAACCATCGACACCGGAATTACATCGCACAAAACCTCAGAAGAAAATTTGCCAATTGAAAACAATACCGTGGTTTGGTGCGCTATGTTGAGCTTGTCGAAGCATGTCCTCAATGAGTACGGTCGTGGATGTTGTGTCACCGTTAGCTGCAGCTTCTCCACCATGTCGATGTCGACCGCGTTGATCGAACTATCGTGGTCAATTGTCGTGGCGCAAACTTTGTCTCCCACTTTACAGTAGGTATGAAAAAGTTCAGCACCGTAGCCTGTCTCCTCCAGCAAAAAGTCACCGGATAGCTTCCAGTAGCTCCTTGGTGTTGGCGCGCCAGCCGTCCCCTCCGAAGTGCCGTGAGAAACGTCGGTCTCTGATACCACTTGATGTGGAGCGAACCTCGTGACGAGGGTCGGTCCGTTGTTGGCCCGATCTTTCACGGCACAAAAATCCATCGCAGCAAGAACTCGTCGCAGGTTTACGAAGATGCTCGCAAATCCCGCGGAAACAACACGCCAACCCCTCAATTCAAAGGAATAACGTGGACGAACCGTATAGGCTCAGCTTGTAATCCCCTACGCGTCGCGTCGCAGGAACTCACACGCCAACAGAGATTTTTGACAAGGTTTCTCTAAACTCGATAATGGCCGACGGCCCAAAAACACACACGTGTTTAATTCATCTCAAAATAACATGCTTTTACAATGACCGTAGCATAACTATTTATAGTATAGCTAGCTGACTTAAACTTGCGTCATAAGTTGACCGAAGAAAATCTCAGGCTATCTCTAACTCTGGACCAAACACCTAAAGGAGCAAAACTAATTACGTACTTTATTTTAGCAGGTAATCATTACAAAATAAATAAAACAAATATCTCTGGTGGCCCCCATCCGATTTGTCTCAGGGAAAATAATCTCCACCATCCAAACATACCGGTGTGCACCTCCGGTTCTGGTGGCCTTGAACGTGAGAAGTTGTAGATCCCAAGGAAACTTGACTCTTGTACGTGTACAACATGGATTTGTTTTGAGCGTGGCAACCAGAAGAGACAATCAAATTGATGCACACCTTGGCCAAACATGTACGAATCCTTCCTTGCATGCACACACATGTAACTCTTCCCACGTAATAATGCATGCATGCGTACTTGGTACCAGGAAAGTAAATCCCTTTTGAAATTATTACTTCTCCTAACCGAATCAAGTTTTAACTCCGGCGGCCTCGGCAACTCAAACGAATCCATCTCATCTCCTATTTTAATGGAATTCCAAACAAGACCTAAATCCGATGTATGTACTGTACCAGATAATTCTTTGCCCTCATACTTGCAAGTGTATGTGCTACCAGCATATGCATGCGCCTCCTGGTCCATGTCAAACATATGATAGGAAGCATGCACTATTTCTTCATGCACAGTAACAATCTCTTGAACAAGTGCAACGTTAATATGACTGGAGCTAGGACTGGCCGTATCACAATCTGTAGCAAACACTGAGAGATTGATGTTTATAATCTACTCACAAGTAATTATTTTTGGAGTTTCACTGCCACTGTTTACTTCTATATGGTGTTCAAGGATGGGTAGCACTAGTTAGGAACATCATTTAGATCTAATCAGTAGCAATACCATGACCACACCATAGATTAAATCTTGATTAATTTCGTGGCCTTGAGATAAACAAAGAGAAAGAAGGCAATATGGCTGAGTGGGGAATAGTAGGGCCTGAGATAAAATGAACAACTTATGCACACCCACGTTCACATATAGCAGGCACTTGTTGTGAAATTTGGAGCACTTCATGGAGAAGGAATCAGGATTAGTACTTACCAGTAGTAGCACTAGGATGTGGCTAGTGCACGCCGTTAGCAGCAGAGCCATGGCGACCGAGCAGCGCCGGTGAAGCCGCACGCGCCCGACGGCCGTGGCTGCGCTGGGGGAGGATGTAGGCATGGAGACGTCGTTGCCGCTGCAGCCGGTGGCAAGCCCACCGGACCTGAATCAGGCGGCGCTAGGATTGAGTGGTGGCGACGTTTATGGCGGCGGCGGATCAAATAAATAGGGGGATATGGTAGATGGAGACGAGGAGAATCTGTAGGTGTCCGCCATGTCGCCGGAGATGCCCGGACGGGGCAGATCGAGGCAACGGCGGCCGTGCTCTGTTCTTGGGGGGGAGAGAGAGGTGAGCGGGCTGGTTCTGTTGGTGGGACAACAAAGAAATTGAGGGCCTGTTTGGTTCCAATAAGTCACCTGACTTATAAGTCAGGTGACTTAAAACCAGTGACTTATAAGTCACGTCTGTTTGGTTCTCACCTGACTCATAAATCACCTGAGCACACCTTCCCATCTTGTTTTTTTATGTAAAGGTGGTGGGACCCATGCAAAAAAGAGTGACTTATAAGTTTTAAGTTGGGGTGGAGCAACTTATGACTTATAAGTTGGGGGTGTTTGGCAAAATAAGTCACTTTTTTCACTTTTGGACTTATAAGTTGGTGACTTATTTGGAACCAAACAGGGCCTGAGTAGTCTTTTTGATAGACTCGGGCTGGGGCTCGACCCGCGTAGTACTAGTAGTGCAGTACTAGGCTACTGTTTCCTTTTTACTTATCATTTCTTTTATCACTCTCTGGACTGGATGACATACGTGCATGCTACTCTGATTTGGATGGCTTGGCTTGGATGCATTTTATATCTCAATGAAACACTAGGACGTATCAGTACCTAGTTAATTAATTATGGCTTGCCCAACATGGCCGTGTTGCTGGATGTTTAGATTTTAATTAGGCAATATAAACATGTTGGTGAAATAATTATCAGGAGTCGATCTTGGACCCGTATGAGTCATGTCTGGTGGTTCCGAATTGGTCGAAGCACTACCCGGCAAGTCGTCATCTCCTTGACCATGTCTTGATAAATGTTTTTCGGGCTATGGGTCATTTCTAAAATTTTGCATAAGAATTAAAAATAAATATTTTCCATAAATGAAATGAGATTTGGATCAGGTGGATCCACTGATTTGGCAATTGGACCAGATCAGGTGAAGTATCTGTATTAAATAGTTCTGACCCGGGCAGGGCTACACTAAAAATAAATATTTGGTGGGTAGGGGAGCTCATGTTGGTGAAGGCAACCCGGGTAGGGTTGGCTTGGATGGCGGGCTCCTCTACATAGGATGTCACATTAGGACACAACCAACTGGCGCTTACTTCAAAAGCGACGCAAATTGTACTGACCATACACCTGGAATGGGACGGGCTGAACCGACTACCCATGCCAAGTAGCTGCCTCTGCATGGGTGAGAAGGTGTCTGTAGCCGGGTAGGTACACTCACCCTAGGGCGGGACCGCCGGTCAGGGGTCTCGATCCGTGGGCCTTTAGTAAGGCAAGGTGGAAAAGCAGAGGTAGTGTACGGGCTGGTTAAAGATTCTGGTTCCTTGGTCTAGTCGTGCGCACGGGTAGCGCATGGACGACTTGTACCAAGTGATGCTATGGGCAAAGCAGTACACCTCTGATCAGAGTAAATGTAATATCACTTCCAGCTTCCGGGATTGGAAGTGCTTCGTGTGGGTTTTCCTCTAACACAGAATGTAAGATCCCACGTCGCTCTGTCGCCAGTAGATTTTATAAATAAAATTTGGTTTTCAACAAAATGGGTTAAGGGAAAAATATGTTTTACCTACAAAGTATTTTGAGCTAATGGCTCGGTGGTGGTAGCCGTGGCCGATAAAGTTTTTCCTCTTTGAAAACTCATGCATCCATTTTTTCCCGGCGACTTGCGGAGTACGTATTTTATACATACTCAACTGCACTTATGTTGTTTTCTAGAACAAGAAAGTTATGAGAACTCCGAGACGATAGAGAATGGTACTTATGATGAGTCTGGTCATCTTAACGACTTCGGTTATTCTGAAGTGGAGTATGGTTATGAGGAAGTCGACAATCAAGGCTATGAAGAGTAGATGCCCTCCATGGTTGGTCTAAAAGGCTTGTACTAGAAGCGGGTGACGATCTATCGTCATGGACGCATAGGCTTAGTCGACACTTGAGGGTCTATGTAATAAAAGCTTGCCTACTCATGGCAGCTGCTCCATCTTGTACATGACACTGTTCTCCTTAACTGATCCTGGCGCAACTCTAAAGTGACGGCTTCCGTTACGCCTGACTCTGTTGGACGTAACGGGCGTCACAACCCGGACAAGCTCCAGGGCCTGGGCCATCCTCCTTCCTCTCGTCTGAGGAGATCTGTGGGAGCTTCGAGCTAGATTTGCAGAAGCGGGGATCTCGGGGTGTGGGCACTATGGCAGGCGCTGCTGGAGGCTAGTGGCGCTTGGGTGCTTCGTGGCGTGGCTGGGTGTGGGTGGTGTGCACGGGGCTCGGTGTGGTTGGGGGCTCGAGCGTGGCTGCTAGCGGGCATGGTGCTGTTTGCAGTCGCTTGAGCCCTGATGGCGGGCGACTGCTGGAGGTGGGGGGTAGGCGTTCTGGCCACATATGGCCAGATATGGGCGAGAGTCGGGTTGTGGTGCGGAGAGTTGGTGGAGGCCTTCTTGCTCTAATTGGTGGAGGGTTTGGCCTCTCACGTGGACAATGACCGGCTAGCGGCGCTATAGTCCATGGTGGCTCAATGGCAGCGTTGCTCAGGGTCCTCAGAGCAGCGATGGGGTGGCCCAGCTGCTGTGATTTGGCAGCGATGTGAACCAGGTCGCTGGCGTGCGGGCGGCGATGATTTGGTACATGATGGTGGACGACGTCGACGGCACACAGGTACAGTCTCCAGGCCCATGGTGCTCTTCTTGCTTTGTTACCTGTTAGTGGCGTCGGTCCGAGTAAAGCTCTTTGGGTGGTGTTGTGCCATCAGATGGATCGGCGCCGATGGCCATGGGCGTGGCGGCGTTAGAGTTTGCTTGGTGGGGGTCGTCAGCTATCAGCAACCGCTGGTGTTGTAGGCTTTTTCTACCATGGAGGCGCTGACCAAGACCTGATGGCTCATGTCAGGCTAGGACGGAAGTGCCTTTCACTCGTCCTGTCATCGTTAGGTGGCTGTGAGGTGGAAAGTTGGCGCTAGGCGGTCTCTAGGAGTATGGATGATGCCATGATTTTGAAAATGTTCGTGAATTTTAAAAAAACTCTTGAATTTGAAAAATGCTCATGAATTCAAAAAATGTTCATGATTTCAAAAAATGTTGATGAATTGAAAAAGTATTTGCACAAATTCAGAAAATGTTCACGAAGTCAAAAAAAATGTTTCTAGTTTTGAAGAATGTTCATGATTTTAAAACAAGTCAATAATTTCAAAATATTTATGAATTCAAAAAATGTTCACGGCTTAAAAAATGTATGCAAATTAAAAATATGTTCGCTAGTTCATAAATTTCAAAAATGCTGATGTGTTCAAACAAATCATGAATTTAAAATTTGTCCGTGAGTTTGAAATTTTAAAAAGTGTTCATGAATTCAAAACATATTTATGACTTCGAATTATTTCATGAACTAACAATATTAATGAGTTTCAAAAAAAATTCTCCCATTTAAAAAATGCGGCAAACTCAAAAAAAATTCACGCATTTTTAAAATCTTCTAAAGTTTAGAAAGTGTCGACGGGTTGAAACATTCCCTAATTCAAAACATATTAGCAAATTGTTTAAAAGAATATGAAAAGGATGAAAGAAAAATAAAGAGAATCGTAATAAAACAAACAGAAAAGAAACACACAGAAGATGAATAAGAAATTAGGAGAAAGACATAGCGGAAGCCCGTAAATGGCCGGCCATACAGCGTCGTAGCGCGGACGAGGGGCAGTACGCGGGAAATAGTAAGGGCCGGTTAGAAGCGCGGTAACTATTTATCGCATTAAGCGATCGATCTGGCTGCGCTCGCTAGAGCTTTCCCCTCCTCGCACTGTATTCGGCTCGCTCGTTCACGCGCATGTAATCGTGAAAAGAAACTGGAAATTGTTAGATGTAGGAGTCGAACTCTGGTGTCCAGCAGGATCGCGCGTTGAGCTAACCACCACACCCAAGTTCTACGTTTTTTTCAAATACTTTCTTCAACATATTTTCAAATTTTTGTTCTACATTTTTTTCAAATACTTGTTCAACATTTTCCAAATAATCGTTTAACTTTTTTAACATACTTGGTCAATTTTTTTCATATACCCGTTCAACATTTTTCAAATACGTGCTCAACATTTTTAATACTTATTCAACATTTTTAAAAACTTGTTCAACATTTTTCAAATTCTTGTTCAACATTTGTTAATCCCTATTCAACATTTTTCCAAATGTGTTTTTGGAAGAGTGTTTTGTAATATATGTATTTAGAATATTTTAAAATATAAGTAAAAGTAAGAAAGAAAGCAAAAAAAACGTGAAAAACGAAACAGAAAACAACAGTTGCTTACCTGCACACGTGGGCCGGCACATATACTCGCTGGCTTCGGCGAGTCGGAACGCGCGACTCGCTGAACGCGAGAAATAGCGCTGCCCGATTAGAAGGGAAATCGTCGCCGTTTCGCACAGGAGGAGGCAGCACTAGCGAATCGACTGGGTCGGCCCATTTACACAGCTCCTTCGTTCCGGTTTGGAACTTTTTTCTCCCGATTTTCAGGTTTTCTTATCTGTTTTTGCAGTTTCCTTTTCCTCTTTCGCGTTTTCGTTTCCTCTTTTTTTTAGATACTTTTTTTTCTTTTCAAAAGATGATTTAAATATCAAATACTTTACAGAATTCAAAAGGTTGTCTCTCTTTTTTCAAATTATGTTCACAATTTTGCAAAATGTTTGTAATTTCAGGGGAAAAGCATGATTTCCGAATTTTTTGTTTGAGATTTTCAGAAAATATTCAAATATTGAGAAAATTTGCGTTTCAAAATTTTGTTCATAAATTTTAAAATGTTCCCGTCCTAAAAATGTGTTCACAAATTCAGAAAGTGTTCATATTTTTAAAAGATGTTCTCAAAATGTGTTCACAAATTCAAAATTTTAGAATATGTTTGGGAATTTCAAAAGATGTTCCCACTTTTAAAATTTGTTCGCAAATTCAAACAATTGTTCATGTTTTCAAGATTAGTTCGCAAATTCAAGATTAATTCCGGGAATTTAAAAAAATGTTCGCCTTTCAATTTTTGTTCAAAAATTTAAAAAATGTTCGGGAATTTCAATTTTGAAATTGCTCACATAAAAATCATGTTTTGAAAATGTGTTCGTGAATTCCAAAATTGTTTCAGGAATTTCAAATAATGTTCGCCTTTGAATATTTATTCACAAATTTCAAAAAATATTCGGGAATTTTACTTTCCAAATTGTTCACAAAAAATATCATGTTTTCAAAATGTGTTCGTGAATCCAAAAATGCTCATGGAATTTCAAAAAATGTTCGCCTTTGAATTTTTGTTCACAAATTTCAAAAAATATTCAGGAATTTCACTTTCCAAATAGTTCATACAAAAAAAATCATGTTTTTCGAAATGTGTTCATGAATTCAAAAATTGTTTAGGGAATTTCAAAAAATGTTTTCCTTTAAATGTTTGTTCACAACTGAAAAAAGATGTTTGGGAATTTCACTTTCCAAATTGTTCAAAAAAATCATGTTTTCGAAATTTGTTCATGAATTCAAGAAATGTTCAGGGAATTTCAAAAAATGTTCGGCTTTGAATTTTTGTACACAAATTTTAAAAATGTTCGGGAATTTCAGTTCCCAAATTGTTTTACAAAAAAAATCATGTTTTCAAATGTGTTCATGAATTCAAAAAATGTTCATGGAATTTGAAAAAATGTTAGTAATGATGGTGGCTAGCGACGTTCGTCAGTAGCAAGAGGTTCTCGCTTTAATCGCTCACACAAACTTGTGTTTATGGGAATGTTTTTATGTGATGTTCTAAATTTTGCAGCTGTTGTTTACCTTTATAAATGCCACGCTGCCAATATGACACAAGAACTGGTGTGTCTGAGTGGTTAATGGTTTGCATGCTGTGCGCAACGAACCTTGAGTTGTTGTGTTCTATCCCAGCGTCATCCCCTTCTTAGCTGTTGTGTTCGAACCTTGAGTTGTTGTGTTCGAACCCGTGTCATTGCAAATGGGCTGGCTCAGCTGAGTCGCCCTGTGCGAACTACCGACTGTTTTTTTTAGACAAACTGCAAAGCTTTATTAGGTCGTCACAATGCTTACAGGGACGAAATCAAGATCGTTGGGCTGGCCTAACCAAGCATGGCGGTCAACTCCAAGAGATAAAAGCATACTTTGTAAGTTTGTGAGCCTCGATATTCGAGCTCCTAAATTCATCAACGATATTACAAGTATCAAAAGCAGACTCATGTTGTATGATTTCATGCACAATTGCACCGTAGCTCCCTTTGTATTGCTGCTGGATATCATCGACGACCACCTTGCAATCCGAAGCAACATGAATCCTCCTGGGGTAGAGATCATCTGCTAACGCCAATGCCTCCCTGATAGCGAGTGTCTCAAGGGTGCCTGGGTCTGATAGATTGGAAAACTCCACCGCCGAAGCTCCTAAGAAAACTCCATCTCGGTTTCTACATATTGCTCCCACTGCACCATGCGATCGTCCAACCACGGCATCTACATTGATTTTTACCAGCCCCACAGGTGGTGCGATCCAGTGATTTGGACGCCGTTGTGGCGCCCTGTTTCCAACTGCAACTGCAACACGCGGCAAATAGGAGGTCTCGGTTAGAAGAGTTGTTTCCTCATATCCTGGTCCCGGGCGGGCCGTGCGCCCTGAAGCTGCGGCCTGTGCACGATTTGTTTAGCCCGCTGGTCCGGTTTGGCAACCCACTCGGTGCATTAGATCAGAGGAGTTCAAAATTGCGAACGTAGAGCCCAGCAGCAGCATGCGTTTTTTTTTTCTGAGAGAAGCAGCGTGGATGGTTTGGAAAAAAAATAGCCATTTTCTTTTGAGGATGTGAAGGAGGCATATTAAAATCAGCGAGTTCATTGCACTCTCAACAAAAAAAAAATCAAAGAGTTCAATCATGCGATGACAGGTTAAACCCTAATTCAAAGGGAAATGTTTGGAGTCGGCACGCCGGCTGAGTATTGCGCCGGTCCTGTGCGAGCCATCTGATCGATTCAGATCGTGTGCCTCACAGGCCCGCGCTGGACAGGACCCATGTACTGCAACTTTACCTTATCTATTCACGGACGCGCCCATCCACTTGCTTTTTTCCTCACGAAACGCAATCTTCTTCTGTTCTTCTTCCCCATCTACCGGACGCCATGGCTCCAGCCGTTCTAGTGCCGCTGCACTTCGAGGCCATGGCTGCCGCCACCGTCGATGCTACCGCTGACTGAGCATATGGTTTCTCTATACAACGGCAACCTACTCAGCCACATCTCTTTTCGTTTTTGCTGCAACCGGTACCGCCGAAAGCTACAACCAGCGTCAGGGAAGCTGGAACCGGACTGGTTTTTTGCTACAAGCAGGCGACGGCGAGCATGGCCGGCGATGACAACGCCATGATTTTTGTTGCAACCGGCAACAGGGAAAGCTACCACCGGCTTCGGGATTTGCTACAACTAGGGAAGATGATGAAGTGTGGCCGGTGATGACAGGCTGCAAATTTGTTGCAACCGACAGCGGGAAAGCTACCACCGATGATCAAATTTGCTGCAACCGGCGAGCGGTGGTGCGACGAGCGGCGATATGGGTGACCACGGCGACCTGGATTTTTGCTACAACAGGTGCTGTTTTTGCTACCACCGCGGTGACCGCCTGCTACAAGCTGTGCGGCAACGAGGAGCTGAGACCTCGGCGACGGATGCTGGGATTGGTGATGGATCTGTTTTTGCTACGACGGCGGGGGGTTTGTTTTTGCTACAATCGATAATCACAAAAGCTACAAGCGATGAGCATTTTTGCTACGATGGCTGACGGGAAGGCGGCACTGGCAAGGCAAGCATTTTTTGCTGGAACGGCCATGTATTTTTTGCTTTGACCAGCGACTTTTTTGTACGACCAGCAACCTGAGCTGCGACTGGTGCCACGGGAGCCGCGGCCGTGCACTGGAGCTGCGCCCGGCGTTGGCGCTACGGAAGCTGCGGACGCGCACTGGAGCTGCAACCGTTTCCTTGGGGAGCTGCAACCGTGGGCACCACATTGGTGGCGAGAAACGCAGGAGGCGACGGCGGCGGCAGGCAAGATGCATGGGGCGCGCACCCGACGAGCGGCGTGAGATGCGGGTGCCACACGAGATGCGAATGGCGACCGGTGTTGGAAGAAGGAGCCTTTGGGGTGAACTTTTTTTCAGATCTGACGAACCAGACTACTAGAATCTGACGGCCCGCGCGTGACCGGCCAAAGTGTTGGGCCGGTCACGCGCCGGCGACTATCAGTGCCCTAATTCAAACCGCATACTAATCGTCAACTAGCTTTAGACTACAATTGGCATTAAGATGAAAGCTTCTATTAGACGCGCGCGTGCGTCCAATGGTCGAGCTTTCGCGCAGAAAGGAAGAGCGCATGGGCCAGCCCATTAGAAGGAAACGAAGCTCCAGACGAATAAAAAATAATTCAAGCATGAATCGAAGCTCGAACCCGCGACCTCCATTCATTCAGTTAGGATTGATAACCAACAGAAGCTGCGACCTGTTGTGACAATTCAAGGCTCGAACGTTTAAGTACATACCCTGTTGAATTCTTTTTTTAAAGTACGCATAAAGTATTTTGTATATCCGTTGAACATTTTGCAATATCCGTTGAACATTTTCCTAAAATAAGTTGAACATTTTAAATAATACACGATGAACTTTTTTGAATATACGATGAACATTTTTGAAAATATGAATATACACACTGAACAATTTTCGGATACGCACTTAACATTTGTAAAAGAACGTTGAACAATAAACAAATACACACTGAACATTATGTAATATATACAATGAACAAAATTAAGAAACATATTAAGCATTTGTATATTTGTTGAAAAAACAAAACCGAAAGAGAAAAAACCAAAACCAAAAGAGGAAAACAGGACAAAAAACAAAAACCAGAAGTGAAACAAGAGAAAGCCAAACCAGAAGAAACATAAACACAACTAGAAGAAGAAAACCGGAACGAAACCAGAAGAAAAAAACAACAAAGAAAACCAAAACGTGGAAGAGAAAAAAACTAACGAAAGAAACAGCAGCGAACGAAAAAGAAGCACGCGAACCCGTAGTGGGCCGGCCCAACATGCACGCGAACGGAAACAGCTGTCAGCGTTTCCTCGACAGCTTGCCGCACACGGGCGTCCAATAGGATTCGCCCATTAAGATGGAGTAAGATTTTTGCCAAAAAAAATATGGAGTAAGATAATCACGCTTCTAAACCCCTTTTCCCCACATTTGGGCGGCTATTTTTCTACATGAGCAAATAAAAAGAAGCATCATTCAGCAACTGCAAGCTGACGGTAACCCACATGCAATTTTATCAATAATCCTACACCTACGTACTTATCTAGGTAAAGCTACGTAAACTTCCTAATCTACTTATCTCTCCTCCTCTGATTTTCATGGGGTGGGGCCGGGCTATTTTTTCCCTTCCAATCAAATCATCCCAGATCAGTTTTTACGTAAATTTACCTAGCATAGTTACGTAGCTGTAGCAAAGCCCCAATTTTATCAAATTCATTTTTGACAAATTAAGACGAGCTTTGCTATTTGTTACAGATTGCAACCTACAGGGTGTCGTGTCACTAGCCTATTGGTAATAGGAGGGTGAGGTGGGCCCACACCTAGAAATTCAGGGGGGTGGTAAGTTGGAAGGAGGCCGTAGGATCCCAGTAATCATGCGTAGCGCTAGCATTTTTGAATTAAGACAGAGATCATGAAAGTTCAGTGGTACGTAAATCATGTATATATGCCCAGTCGTGTAGGAAGTTCTCTCGGTAGCATTGGCTGGGTGGTGATTAAATATTAGTTTTCAGAAAATAATTTGTTTTTCTAAAGATAATTACAAATCCAGATGCTACATATACATGTATACACTCATTATGAATGTAAGCACGCACATCATACTCCTATGAGCATCTGCGAAAGACTAGCTGACAAATCTTAAGATATGCAAAGGCAGCACACCATATTTGTATGAGAACCTCAGAGAGATTGACCCGTCTCTCACTGAACAAACATCAGGAAAACCCGAGTGTATGTGTTAAGTTTAGGACTCAACTTGGGTGAACTGGTTTCACAGGAATCTACTCATCGGAACTACGGTGTGCTCACAATGATCTTTGCTCCTTTGCTCCCTATTGGATTTCTTTCTTATGTACGTGTCAAGTTGTTGTGATACAATAACAACACTGTTTGTTTGCGATGGTGTGGCTCAAATGGACGTCACTTTATATCCCTTCAGGGCATCTACAATGGTGTTATCTTAAAAGTGTCATAGAATAAATGTTAAGATGGAGAAAAAAGAAATCATAGAAATGGCTTATCTTCTCATAAGAGATAATGTCTTAGCAATATTGTCTCATCACATATTTAGGGGTGTCTCGTTATTATAGATAAGACTAAGAACAACCCGTTGTACACCATGTTTTTTGTCTTATCTAGATTACGTGACAAACATAAGATAAAACAATTTTTTCTACTATTGTACATGCCCTCATGTACTTCCACTTCTGCCATCACTTCGTCTAGAATGTCATTAATTTACCAAAACCACACACGGGGGCACCATGCTCTTTCAGTGCCCAACAACCAAATGATCCCTTAGGCCTTGTTTGAGCCAAGGTTATCCCCTCTTCCTATTCTTCTACCCTAGCGTATTTTCTTATCCATGGTGGACGACGCCTTGTGTAGATCCATGAACCTGCTCTTGTGAGGGATTTTCTTCCCTACCCTTATTTATTGGGCCACCTGGGTAGTGGGAACATCTCCCCCAGGCCGGAGGGATCCTCTATGCATAGGAAAATATCTCCCTAGGTGTTTTTGCCCTCGAATTTCACTCCCCAACAACCAAAGGCCTTGTTTGGACGCTAGGGTGGATATTTTTAGGGAAAAGATGGCCAGGGTTGAATATTCTTGGCAAAAATGAAATCCCATGGAAAACTTACATGACCCTTTGGAGAGATTAGAATAGTACCAATTGAGGAGGAGAGGAGAGGCAGCACTTGGAGCAGCACGTGGTGGCAGGAGTGGGAGGTGGCGACCTGGTGGGGTGGGTGAGAGAGAAGCATCGTGGGAGAGCGAGACATGGAATTCCCTCCTAATGTCGCGAGGTTAGAATGCTATCCCAGGGAAATCACGGGGATCGAGCTGAGAAAGCCTTGGGGCTTCGAACGTCCAAATGTCTAGATATCTGGCTTGGGTCAGATTTTCCATGAGGGCTTTCCACCCAGGGAATGGGCCGGGATCTCTAGGGGATCCCTAGCTACCAAACGAGCCCCGTAAACCGCGTCACCCCTGTCTCTAGCGAGGAGTCGTCGCCAGCGACACCATGGTCGATCGTGGCATTCCCATCTCAAGCTTGGGCTCTGTCCAATCCTACCTTCAGTCCAAACTATAGGTAAAGTTGCGGTGGTATGGCCATACAGGTACGCCCTTATCCTGACCATTGATTTTTACATCAAAACTTGTTCATACAAGCACCTCTTTTTTTTTTTATTTCTCGCAAATAAGAAAACATTTAAACTTGAAACTTTGCATGTCAACTTCACACAAGTACTATCATGTCAGATTTGTTTTCAAAAAATTTTGTGCACCCAAAATATTTAAAATGATAAAAAATATTCAAAATTTATAATCTGACAAAGTTATGTTGCATAAAAAAATAGAAACATTTTACGCACAGAGTGACACTTGTGTGTCGTTGATATACAAAATTTCAAGGTCACATATTCTCTTGTTTGGAAGAGATAAAAAAAGAATTTTCTATAGAAAGACATCGTGGATCTTGATGCAAAGATGGATGGCCTATAGATATAACTAGCTTAGCCCGCGCGGCGGCACGCCGCGCCTGTCGGTGAATCGCAATTATGTAGACCATAGTTGAAACCATAGAACTGTAAACAATTATGAGTTAAACATAATTTGCATTGTAGCTTTCTGTGTATCTTTTACTATTAGGTAAAGAGTAGCATATCAATATATACTCCACCGCCACGGAGTATGAAAGTTCAAAATGGCAAAGGAGTACATTTATTACAACCATGCATCCATACATGCTGATAAACAGAATCATAAAACTGGTACATCTCTAATAGAAGGTATTTATTAAAATCTTATAGAGTCCACCCTATATAGAGTCCACCCTACATAGTGGGTTGTATACGGTGACACGACTGTACTACAATAAGAAATTGCAACTGCTTTTCCTTGAATTAGATCATCCTTGTATATCCTCATGCAGGATTAGTTCCCGTAATAAAGTTATACAAAGCTTTTGCATTCTTGGACATGTCCGACTGGAGGTTTTGCTCCTGTGTACTCCCTCCGTCCGCGAATAAGTGTACATCTAGCTTTTGTTCTAAGTCAAATTTTTAAAATTTTAACCAATTTTATAGAAAACAGTAGTAACATATATGACATCAAATTGATGTATTATCAAAGTACATTTCAAGATGAATCTAGTGATACTAATTTGGTGCCATAAATGCTTTTACTTTTTCCTAGAAAGGTGGTCAAAGTTTTAAAACTTTGACTTAAGACAAAACCTAGATGTACACTTATTCGCGGACGGAGGGAGTATGTGATAATAGGATCTTCGTTGTGTGCACGCCGGGGGTACATACAAAGTGGCAGCACATCGCAAAAGTTGTTGCATATTTTTGCCAAAATCATTGCTTGCCTCGCAAATTCATTCCTGAGTAGTTACTTGCTGGCGGGCCATGTTAAATTTCCATTGCTTGGTTTGTGCGCTCTGTTCATACAGAGCTGCCAGGTGTGCCACATAATTATAGAGATCGATACTTTAGCTTAGAATTACGTTAATGTAATCGTTTTATTACAATAAAACAAGTAATGTACAAATTTGGATTAGAACATATAGACTTATTCATTATCTAGTTATCACCTCCTGCAGGATTGGTGTCCATAACGAAATAGTATAAAACTTCTGCAAATTCTTGCATATGGCCATGAGGTCGTTTGGCACTGGTGTATGTGATTAGTGGATCTTTAGTCTGGGGCACGGAGGATACATACATAGTGGTACGATGTCTGAAAACCCATCACATATCTTTGCTAGGATTTTAACTTGCCTTGTGAATTTCTTGTATTGAGTGCTTATTTGCTGACGGGCCATGTTATATTGCCACTGTTTGGTATGGGTCGCTTCATGTGAGGAAATTAGACTTCTCTTTGTAGCTTCAAAGACTCAGTAATTTTAGAACTCTTCAAATTGCATCTTTTATGATTGGTTTGCCATTCCTTGTGCAATATACTTTTAAACCATTGATCCAACTTCCATTTTTTTTTATGCTTTAGACAAATATTATGACGTGCTGATGTTTGTGTTGAATTATTGTGGCGGTGTTTCCGGCTGATGGTATGATTATAGGTGTGAAGGACCGAAATATCGGGCTCTACCATGCATCCGTGAGCAATTATTTGCATGAGAAACCTGTAATATTTTTAAAGAAAATAATGATCCCAAGGATATGATGGATATATCATACTTAATTTTGAATGCATCAGATTCTTATGCTAATAAAAAGCAATAATGCAGAGGAGATTTTGCACAAATGGTCATTTTTGCAATCCAGGGAATCATCCAAGCAGAGTATGTATGAGCTCAAGACCCATGTGAAAATAAAACATAGATGCATATGCTAATCAAAATTGTTGTTGTTGGTGGTAATTTGTGTCTTTTCTGCCAACATATTGCTTTCCGTAAATCAAAGAAGATACAAAATTCGTACTTCAGCCAGACAGCATCTCATGGTGCACCATTTGCACATACAGACAAAATACCCAACCATCCCAGACCAAAGATCTCGTCCGCACAAAATAATCAAAACTGATGGGGAAAACGGAATTTCTCAATCATCTCGGGAGGGTGACGTGCACACAGCGGTCAACAGCTCCAGTACTGGTCAGTTCGTCACGTAATGACATGATACTCACCACGAGCATGGCACGGTGAGCTTGCCGTCGATGCGACCAGATTCAGTCGTGCAGCGGATGCGTCGTACCTAATTGGAATGTGAACATACATGCAGTTTTTTCCTTTTTTTTGGTTTTAGGCTAGCGATTCATTTGTGTGGACATCATCATCAACGACTACAATCTTCTGGTAGATTATACAAGATAGTATTGTGACAGAAGCAAAGATATTGGTTGAACAATAAAAAAAATCTGCATAGCAGCATAAGAAAGAGAATGATACATTTTTTTCCGAATATTACACACGCAGCTTAAACATTTTTTTTTCGAATGGAAAAAAATCATTACTCAAACGTTGTCATTACAATCCTGTTGACATAGCAAGTCAACCTCTTCAGGGACCGAACGCAGCCAAACGGCTGTTCTGGGTACAGATCGCCCCATCTGGGTCAAAGCATGGCTAACACTATTTTGTTCTCTCTTGATCACCTTAATTACATGTTGACGCCCAGCCGCAAGGTGCCGCTTCGTTGCTTCTATCAGAGATGTAACCGGTGATCTATTGAGCTCAGGATCATACAACATGCTTGCCGCCAACGTGCACTCCGTCTTAATAATGAGAGGGGCTCTGCTCCATTCGAGGGCAAGGGTCAAGCCCTCCATGCACGCTGCGACCTCGGCCTCGAGTGCACTGGTGCAGCGCTGGATGAACCGGCAGGAGGCAAAAATGACCGCCCCTTCATGGTCTCGCAGTATCATTCCGGCTCCTCCCGTGCCGTCTTCTTCTCGCCAAGCTCCGTCTACATTGAGTTTCGCCCACCCCATCGGCGGCTTGCTCCAGCGCTCTGGAGTTCGACTGCAGTTTGCCGCTGTTGCCAGTGTTGATGATGTTCTCCACTCTCGGCATCCGCAGCGTGTTTGCCATTGCCGTCCATAGTGTCCGCGCCATGGGACATCTGCAGAGAGCATGGAATGTATCCTCTCGTTCCATTCCGCACAAAGAACAAATATCAGAAATCTCGAGCTTTCTGTTCTTCTTGTTTTCTAGGGTAGCCAAAGAGTTTGTCGCAACACGCCATGTAAATACACGTACCTTGGGGGGAGCAGGGCACCCCCACACTGTCTTCCAGACGGCACGAGTGCCGTCCGGTGCCCTGCTAGTAGCGCACGCGGTGATGCTGGTTTGCTCCTCTAGAGCAAGCTTGTACGCGCTTCTCACGCTGAAGATGCCGCGGCCGTCCGGCGCCCAGGAGAGGACGTTATCCAGTCCTTGTGGGCTTGCCTTGATCGCAAGGATGTACTCCACATAGGAGCCTGGAAGTATTGGTGAAGCAGCTCCACCTTCCATCGGCCATGGTCATCCAGAAGGTCAGCCACACGTCACAAACGACATGTGCCACGCACTGTGATTGGCCGATACGACGTCGGCCTCGGAATCCATGGGTCACGCCAAATGCGGATCCTCTCTCCATTACCCACGCGCCATAGAAGGCCTTTCTTGAGCAGCTCGAGACCATGTTGGATGGCATGCCACGCAGCTTAAACATATGTTAACACAAATTAGCACGGTGCCCCAAGATCATGCATGCAGTAGGCCACGCGGTGCAGTAAGGACATGCATGCATGCAAGCAGTCCTCGAATGCTGCTGCACCAGGGACATGCATGCAACTAAAGCTCTTTGAGGCTTTGAGCGGTACATCGGTGGTCGTTTGTGCATCTTCAGACCATGCAGCAGGATAGTCTAAATTCTTATTTTGGTGACCAAGGGTCTAAACTTGATCTTTCGTCTTGTTATCCGTTGAGAATATCATTTAGTATGAAAATAGTGAAATTTTGAATTCACTGAAATATTTTTTAACCTTTTCTTGGGTCTCTCTTCCTGTGTAGAAGCTTGTTTACGCGTGTTGCTTCCGGCTGTACAGGTCAGTGCCTTGTGAAAGCATGTAAATTTTTATATTAAAAAGAAAAAATAAACATGTAAGTGCTCACTTAGAATATAGAATTTGAGTGGTGGCCGACTCGAAATAAGAGAGAGCAAAACGGAACACATCAATAATATAATTTGTTAGGTGTGAATATCACCAACAACTTAGACATGCAGCGAGAGGCAAAAAAAAAAGACTGTAAATGACTCATAAAAAATCTGTTCATTATATGTCAACATTAGTTGTGGCGCCTACATAGAAACAGAGGAAAAACATGCATCTTTGGCTCTCTTGCCACTTCTCCTTCAATATATGGCTTATGCATATTAAAAAAGAAAACATGCACCTAGCTGCATCCCCTTGAAATTTCATGCACGTAGTACATAGTGTTGAAAATTAGGTCTGGCCACTGGATTCGTCCAACAGCCAACGGTTTGATTAAAACAGGACAAATCACTATACAATTCATTACGTCCACATATAGGATGTTTACCATCTCAACACGTGGCTATTTTGCATGCAAGATCCATGCATGCATGATATTTTTTGAACACAGTACAGACACAAGCGCTCATATTACGCGCATACACTCACCCTTATGAACGTACATGTGCACACCCTACCCCTATATTTTGCATGCATGATAGGTGTACGGTTCAAGAGCGATGCCCAATTGTTATCTCGGCTAGAGTTCAACTGTGAATTACCCGCAAAAAAAAAGAAAGAGTTCAACTGTGAAGAAAATGCAATCTATTTGAAAAGTCGTTTAATTTTTAACCCTTATTAGGCCCTTATATATTTTAGGCAGCTATTTTTTTGGAAAGATAAAAAGAGGATATTATGAACGGTAACAGTGCTCGTTGCTTGTGCATTGAAGGGAGAAAGACTGAGACCATATTTGAGAAATAGTATTACGGAACTATTTATGAAGAAAAATCGAGCCGTGCGATTGAAGGGAAGATATCAAGGGACCGCAACTCCCTTCTTATATGAATGAAAGAGCCCATGTTGTTTGTGCGATTGAAGGGACTAATTCCTGTAAATGATATACATTCTCGTGGTGTGTAACTGTGTACATGTTCGTATGCTAAGGCCAGAAAAGACTTCTCCACACATGTTTGGAAAACGAATAATACAAGTGCTATTCACGCAACTATTGTTTTTTCCTTCTGTATTGTGCAAAACACATGGAATTTTTTTTTGGATGGAATTGACGGGTGCACCAAATGTAGCTAACATGTAACCATGTTTTTTTTTACTTAAATAAACTCTCGATGGAGGGCGTGCAAGAGTATCAAGTTTCACCAGCCAATCCAAATCCGTGGCATGTGTGCTGATGAGACAGGTGCAGCAGCTGCGAGACCCAAGTCGAAGTCTCCCCGAAAATAATGTAATTCAAAGAAGCAGGAGATCCATCATCCATGCAGAGCTTGCAGGAGATACGTGCACAGCTTGCAGGGATCAGTGGGAAGGCCGGGCATGCAGACGTAGCCGCACGTACACGTTCGAACTCATGTACATAAGTGCCCATGAAGAGGATGGGGACTGTCCTCCATTAGAGAAACTCAATTACGTGTAGTGAAGTCAAACTGCTGCTCAACGGTGATCCCACGCAAGGCCTGCATTCAGCAAGCAAGATTTACTTCCCCCTACCATAATTCATCAAGAATCTGAGTCATGTGGCGTAGCTAGCAGGCTAAAACAAACCCTTCCCACAAACTGCAGTTTGGCATAACATCACAACACTAGTAGAAAAGGGGGCAACGGTCCAGGCCGGGTCAGCCCATTAGTTCCAGTTCAATCTAGAACCGTGACCAATGGGGGCATTGGACCCGGTTCGTGAGTCCAGGGGGCCGGCCGGGCCACGTGGGCCATTGGTCCCGGTTCGTCTGGACCTTTTGGTCCTGGTTGGTGGGACGAACCGGGACTAATGGGCCTGGCTCCCAGCCCACCACCATTGGTCCCGGTTCGTGGCATGAACCGGGACCAAAGGCTCCCCTTTAGTCCCGGTTCATCCCACGAACCGGGACCAATGAGGTGCCTATATATACCCTCGCCCGCGAGCAGAGCACTCCAGTGCTCTGTTTTTCTCTTGCCGGCGAGGGGAGGGGTTTGTGGTGCTCTAGCTCACCTCCTATGCACATGAGGTGTTCGATGAAATGCCCGAGCCACAGTAGTTAAGATTTCTCCTCTCGAAGCTCGACCTCAAAGCTCCATTTTCCTCGAGATTTGTCTAGATTTAGTGGTCCGTCACGCCCCACCCCCGTCTTCACCGCCGTCGATCACCCGCGCCGATCTCATCACCGACACCACCGTGGCGAGCCTCTTGTTCTTATCTTCTTTCTGAAAGGAAAATTATTGTTACTTGTATGTTTAGATAGATACTTGTTGTATAATTTTCTTACTTTTATTATTACATCTTATATAGTGCGATGGTTTTGGTATCCGCCCCCGTCGGCCCTCGTCCTGTCTATGATTCGGATGTGGTATATATATTATCTTTATAACTATTGGTTCATTTATTGTTTATGAAAATTATGCGGACCAACGTGACATAGATTTTATTTATCTAGGATGTATGTGAACCGGAAATTCCAACCGATCCTATTGTCGAGAGGTTAAATTTAGTTGACGAAGAAAACAATTTCTTGAAGGAAAAAATAAAAAAAATTGAGGAGGAGAAGATGATATTGGAGTTGCATGTTGCGGATGTCGTCGATGATCACAAGATCAAGATGGATGCAATGCGCTTGAAGATTAGAAAGATTAGAAAATATGCCATTCATACCGAGGCTTGGTATCATTATGCCGTTGGATCAATTGTTATCTTGGTTGCGATTATGATCGCCTTTGTTTTCGCATTAAAATGTTTTACATAGTTTCAATGTATGGTTTAATTAATTAGATGCTCTGGAGAGCTATATGTTGTTAGATGAGAACTATGTATGTACTTTGGTTTTAATGTGATGATGAACTTCTATTAATTTGAACACTTAATTATATATAATGCACGCAGATGAACTGACAATGGATGTACGGTGATAGACACACCTCCGAGTACATTAAGGGCGTGCATGAGTTTCTCGATGCGGCTGATGCAAACAAGAAGAATGGTTTTATGTGTTGTCCATGCCCTAATTGTGGGAATACGAAGTCTTACTCTGACCGAAAAATCCTTCACACCCACCTGCTTTACAATGGTTTCATGCCACACTATAATGTTTGGACAAGGCACGGAGAAATAGGCGTTATGATGAAAGACGGCGAAGAAGAAGAGTACGATGACAACTATGTGCCCCCTGAATACGGTGATGCTGCAACGGGGGGAGCTGGTGAAGATCAAGAGGAACCAGACGATGTGCCCAATGATGTTGCAACGGGTGAAGCTGCTGAAGATCAAGAGGAACCAGACAATGTGCCCGATGATGATGATCTTCGCTGGGTCATTGTCGATGCAAGGACGCAATGCGAAAGTCAAAAGGAGAAGCTGAAGTTCGATCGCATGTTAGAGGATCACAAAAAAGGGTTGTACCCCAATTGCGAAGATGGCAACACAAAGCTCGGTACCGTACTGGAATTGCTGCAGTGGAAGGCAGAGAATGCTGTGCCTGGCAAAGGATTTGAGAAGCTACTGAAAATATTAAAGAAGAAGCTTCCAAAGGATAACGAATTGCTCGACAGTACATACGCAGCAAAGAAGGTCGTATGCACTCTAGGATTGGAGGTGGAGAAGATACATGCATGCCCTAATGACTGCATCATATACCGCGGTGCATACAAGGATCTGAACGCATGCCCGGTATGCGGCACATTGCGGTATAAAATCAGACGAGATGACCCTGGTGATGTTCACGGCGAGCCCCACAGGAAGAGGGTTCCTGCGAAGGTGATGCGGTATGCTCCTATAATACCACGATTGAAACCTCTGTTCAGAAACAGAAAGCATGCCAAGTCGATGCGATGGCACAATGAGGACCGTAAGAAAGACGGGAAGTTGAGAGCACCCGCTGACGGGTCGCAGTGGAGAAAAATCGTGAGAAAGTACTGGGATGAGTTTGCAAAGGACCCAAGGAACGTATGGTTTGCTTTAAGCGCGGATGGCATTAATCCTTTCGGGGTGCAGAGCAGCAATCACAGCACCTGGCCTGTGACTCTATGTATGTATAACCTTCCTCCTTGGATGTGCATGAAGCGGAAGTTCATTATGATGCCAGTTATCATCCAAGGCCCTAAGCAACCCGGCAACGACATTGATGTGTACCTAAGGCCATTAGTTGAAGAACTTTTACAGCTGTGGAATGGAAATGGTGTACGTACGTGGGATGAGCATAGACAAGAGGAATATAACCTAAAGGCGTTGCTGTTCGTGACCATCAATGATTGGCCCGCTCCCAGTAACCTTTTAGGACAGACAAACAAAGGATACCATGCATGCACACACTGTTTAGATGACACTGAAAGTATATACCTGGACAAATGCAGGAAGAATGTGTACCTGGGCCATCGTCGATTTCTTTTGACCAACCATCAATGTCGAAAGAAAGGCAAGCATTTCAAAGGCGAGGCAGATCACCGGAAGAAGCCCGCCATGTGTACCGGTGATCACGTACTTGCTATGGTCAATGATTTACACGTAATCTTCGGAAAGGGTCCCGGCGCACTAGCTGTTCCGAATGACGCTGAGGGACACGCACCCATGTGGAAGAAGAAATCTATATTTTGGGATCAACCCTACTGGAAAGACCTAGAGGTCCGCTCTTCAATCGACGTGATGCACGTGACGAAGAACCTTTGCGTGAACCTGCTAGGCTTCTGAGGCACGGGAGGACCTGCAACGTTTGCACGAAAAAGACGGCATGCCTCCGAAGCAGTATGAAGGTCCTGCCAGCTATGCTCTTATGAAAGAAGAGAAAGAAATCTTCTTTGAATGCCTGCTCAATATGAAGGTCCCGACTGGCTTCTCATCGAATATAAAGGGAATAATAAATATCCCAGAGAAAAAGTTCCATAACCTAAAGTCTCATGACTGCCACGTGATTATGACGCAAGTGCTTCTCGTTGCATTGAGGGGGCTTCTACCGGAAAACGACCGATTAGCCATTGTGAAGCTATGTGCATTCCTCAATGCAATCTCTCAGAAGGTGATCGATCCAGAAATCGTACCAAGGCTAAGGAGTGATGTGGCGCAATGTCTTGTCAGTTTCGAGCTGGTGTTCCCACCATCCTTCTTAAATATCATGACGCATGTCCTAATTCATCTAGTCGACGAGATTGTCATTCTGGGGCCCGTATTTCTACACAATATGTTCCTCTTTGAGAGGTTCATGGGAGTCCTAAAGAAATATGTCCGTAATCGCGCTAGGCCAGAAGGAAGCATCTCCATGGGCCATCAAACAGAGGATGTCATCGGGTTTTGTGTTGACTTCATTCCTGGCCTTAAGAAGATAGGTCTCCCTAAATCGCGGTGTGAGGGGAGACTGACTAGAAAAGGCACGCTAGGAGCGGACTCAATAATATGCAGGGACGGGCATTCTTGGTCTCAAGCACACTACACACTTCTAAAGAACTCTACCTTGGTGACCCCGTATGTCGATGAACACAAGAACAGTCTGCGCTCCAAACACCCGGAGCAGTGCGGCGACTGGATTACATGTGAACACATTAGGACTTTCAGTAGTTGGTTGGAAGCATGTCTCAGAGGTGACAACACTGTTTGTGATGAGTTGTAGTTGTTGTCCAGGGGACCATCTTTGACTGTATTGATTTACAAAGGATACGAGATAAATGGGAATACATTTTACACGATTGACCAAGATCAAAAGAGCACCAACCAAAACAGCGGTGTCCGCTTTGATGCAACAACCGAGAAGGGAAAGGACACATATTATGGTTACATAGTGGACATATGGGAACTTGACTACGGACAAGATTTTAAGGTCCCTTTGTTTAAGTGCAAATGGGTCAATCTGTCAGGAGGCGGGGTACATGTAGACCCACAGTACGGAATGACAACAGTCGATCTGAAAAATCTTGGGTACACTCATGAACCGTTCGTCCTAGCCAATGATGTGGCACAGGTTATCTATGTGAAGGACATGTCTACCAGACCGAGAAAAAGAAAAGATAAGGAAACGAATACATCATACGATGAGCCAAAGCGCCACATAGTTCTTTCAGGAAAAAAGGACATTCTGGGAGTGGAGGGCAAGACAGACATGTTTGAAGATTATGAAAAGTTTCATGAAATTCCTCCCTTCAATGTCAAGGCTGACCCAAGCATCCTGATAAACGATGAAGATTATCCATGGTTACGGCGCAATAAGCAAATGACACAAGCGAAGAAAACATGAAGACTTTCTCCCGCAACTATTATGATGATACCATGCCAAATTTGTAACAGACGAGTATGCTATGCCAACTTTTTCAGAGTTCATTTGAAAACTATGAATTTAGGTTGAATTTTCTCTATAGGTGCATCTATGTTCATTTTTTTAGTAAAGTTAATCACAAACTTGTGATTCACACAAATTTCAGAGAATTCAAATTTTAACTATTCAAATTTGAAAACTAATGGCACTAACAGAAAGTTTATATTTTTTCTAAAACTAATGGCACTAATAGAAAGTTTATAATTTTGCTGCCTAAAAGCAAAAAGAATTAAAAAATAAATAGCAAAAAATAAAAAATGCCTATAATATTTGTTATGACTAACTAAAATTACCAAATTGAGTATAATAATAAAACACAGTAATATTAATTAGCAGGAAAAAGATTGACTCAAAAATCAATTTTTATAGTAAAGTTATTCATAAACTAGTGATTCACCAAAATTTAAACTATTCAAATTTTAAAACTAATGGCACTAACAGAAAGCAAAAAGAATAAAAAAAAGCAAAAAACAAAAGAAAATAAATAATGCAGAAAACAAAACAAAAATCTGGAAAAAAATATAGCAATAATAAGTATTTTGTTGTAATTAGAAACAAAAAAACAAAAAAAAAACAAAAAAAATACCACCTACTGGGCACCCACGGCCTGAATAGGACTAGAAACCCTACCATGGGCCAGGATTCAGGCCCGCAGGAGGCCCAGTAGGCCCACATGCACACATTGCACGGTTAGGCCCGAAAGCCTGCTTTGGAGAGGAGCTCGAGAGGGAAGGCGCACCGTACCTTATAAACAGGTGCGGCTCCCTCTCAACTAGTGAGGTGGGACTAAACATTTGGGCGCGGGGCAGCACAAGGCCTTTGGTCCCGGTTGGTGGCACCAACCGGGACTAAAGGCGGGCATTGGTCCCGGTTCGTGGCACAAATCGGGACCAATTCCATCCTTTAGTCCCGGTTGGTGCCACCAACTGGGACCAAAGGCCGCCGCTTCCCGCCCTTTGGGCTGCTGAAAAGAGGCCTTTGGTCCCGGTTGGTGGCACAAACCGGGACTAAAGGGGGCATTAGTCCCGGTTTGTGCCACGAACCGGGACTAAAGGCTTTGCTATATAAGCAGCACTTAGCAGTTTTCGACCAAATCACCCACTTCTCCCCCGACGCCCCCTGCTCCTCCTCATCGCCGTCGCCGCCCGACGCCCCTGCTCCTCCTCGTCGCCATCGCCACCGACGCCGTCAGGCTGTTCGCCTTCGCCGTCGCTGCCACCAGATCGCCTTCGCTGTCGCCGCCGCCCCCTATGAGCACGCGCCCCTCCCGTCCCGCGCGCGCCCTTGCGCCCCTGTCCTGTGCGGCCGCCCCGCCGCCGCCCCTGCCCTGTGCGGCTGCCATGCGCCACCATGGCCGCCGTGCCGCGCCCCTGCCTTGCCTCGCTCCCGCGACCCTGCCCTGCCCTGCCCCGCCGGCGCCACCGCTGCCGCCATGCCCCTCTGCCCCGCCGGCGCCACCACTTTTTTTATTAGTTTATTTTTTTTCATATATATATATATAATGTATGTGTATGTATGTGGCTATATGTTTTTGTTCATATGTTGCAATATGTTGTTTTTATTTTTATTAGTTTATTTTTTTGTTCATATGTGATGTATATATATATATGTGTGTATGTGGCTATAATGTATATGTGTATGTGATGTATGTGGCTAGAATTTGCTAAATATATATGTTAAAAATGTTTTTTGTTCATAGAAAGTTTTTTGTTCATATATAGAAAGTTACAATTTTAGAAAAGTTTTATATATGCAAAAGTTACAATTTTAGAAAAAGAAGGATAGGGAAGAAGAAAATAAGAAGAGGAAAGAAAGAAGAAGAGGAGAGGAAAAGAAGAGGAGAAATAAATAAGAAGAAGAAAAAAGAAAAAAAGAAGAGGAGAAGAAGAAAGGAATAGTGGAGAGGAAGAGAAAATAGAATATTCTATTTTCTCTTCTTCTCCTCTTTTTTTTCTTCTTTTTTTTCTTTGATCTTCTCCTTTAGCTATTCCTTTCTTCTTCTCCTTTGACACTAGGCAACCTCCCGACCCCTCGGCGATCCTCTCGAACATGAGAGGAAGAAGAGAATAAAAAAAGAAGAGGAAGAAGAAAAAAAAGAGGAGAAGAAAGAAGAGAGGAGTTCTTCTCCTCTATTCTTTCTTCTCATCTTTTTTTTCTTCTTCTTCCTCTTTTTTTTTATCGGGAACAAGGGTCGTCGAGGGACATAGATGTAGTGTCGTCGTTGTCGATATACCCGCCTCCTCCCGATAGCTTCAACAGGTGGGGGGGGGGGGTCGATATTACCCCCTCCTTGAAGCATTCTCGAGGCCACCCCTAACCCTTGAAGCGTTGTCGAGGCCACCCGAAACAACCCTAGAGAAGCAGCGTCGAGGCCACTAACTAATATGATTCCTATTGTGATTAGCTAGCTAGATCTATGTTTGCCACTAATATATCCATCTGTCATGTATGAATAATAATTGCCATGTTGTACATATTTGTAGAAACTATGGACACCGCCCGAGACGAAGCAAAAGAAGCGTTGTTGAGGGACATAATCACAGAAGGAAGTGATGTCGTCTCGTTGTTTCTCAACGACACCGATGGTCTGAAAGGAGAGGGTGAAGAAGCTGGCTCCGGTGACCTAATGCCGGTGCAAGAAGGAGAACGTGAGGACGGCTCCGGTGACCCAATGCCGGTGCAAGAAGGAGACCGTGATGACGGCTCCGGTGACCGAACCGAGTCTGACCAGGTATATATATTAGTTAAGCCTGTGCTGACTAGCTAATTGATGCATTCATTGTTTTGGTATGTACACATATTAATTAAGTCTTTGTTCCTTTTTCTAGCCCTCCGGATCGAGCACAACTGAGGTAAAGAGACGAGGCCCGAAGAAAAAGTTGAGCTCGGATGAAAGGTTTGAGATCATAGCAATATCGCCCGACAGCCAACCTATTGAACCCATCCGAACAAAGAAGGCATTTGTTGCTCAGTGCGGGATTCTGGTTAGGGACAAGATCCCGATCAGCATCCAGTAATGGTTTAAGCCGGCTACAGAAGACCCTGAGGTGTCTTACGTCAATGATATGCAGAAAAATGATCTTTGGACTGAGCTGAAGACAAATTTCACCCTACCGCCAGAGGATGATCCGGAGAAGCCAGTTAAAGAGCAATTAATCAAGTCTTTTTCTCTTAAGAGGATGGCAGACTTATTCAGGAGGTGGAAGAAAGACCTGAATAGGTTTGTCGAGAAAAAAGAGACACCAGAATTCAAGGGCATATATGAGAAGATCAGAGATGACTGGCCTGCATTTGTGGCCCACAAGACATCGGAAAAGAGTAAGAAGATGTCGGCGACAAACAAGAAAAATGCTGCGAAGAAGAAGCTTCACCATCGCACGGGGTCAGGTGGCTACCTCGTAGCCTAGCCTAAGTGGGCCAAGGCTGAGAATGATCTGGTTGAAAAAGGGATCGAACCAGAGACAATGAACTGGCCAGACCGTTGCCGGACTTGGTTCTTCGGGGCTGGTGGAACCTTGGACCCTGTAACAGGGAAGTGCATTTGGACGGACGAGCAACTTGACATACCCTTGAAGAAGCTTCGGTACTATATCAATGCAGCACAGCAAGGGACGTTCCTTCCAGACAGAGAGAACGACGAGCTCACAAAGGCCCTCGGGAATCCTGAGCACCCTAGACGGACACGAGGCACGCCAAGCTCCATTCCATGGAGGGCTGGGTTTCCGGACGCAGGCGGTTACAAAAGCCAGGCGAGGAGGAAGAAAGTGGAGCAGTCCAAACTGCAGGCGCTTAAAGCAAGGGTACTCGGGATAGAGGAACAAGAAGCAAATCGCAGCAAACGAACTGCCGAAGCTTCCCCTGAAGCTACCCCGCCATCTCAGCGGAGAAGCAGTGTGGCTTCCACCGAGCTGCTTCAGCCGGAGCTTGTCTTGACGGCTCTTGCCAGCTATCCTGTGGATGCTATCACGGAGGCTCAAAATTGCCACCTTATGACGCAATGGATGAATATGAAGGTCAAGGCGGCTGTTGGCTCTGTTTTTCCTAATGAACCCGGCGCAACTTTTCACTGCCGGCCGATTCCAGAAGGATATGCTAAGGTATTGGTGGATGAAATAACGGAGAGATTTGAGGACCTCCCGCTTGACCACCCTACCGGAGAAGGGGAGACTCGGCTGGTTCTGCTCTGAACACTCCATGCCTATGGCGGAAGCAGCTCATCAACCTTCCGAACTGGACGCCTCCGCCTCCTCCTCCTCCTCCGGCGAGTCAGGGCACTCCGCCTCCTCCACCGCCTCCTCCTCCGGCGAGTGACGATCAGGGCCCTCGGCCGGCTCCTTCTCCGGCGCGTGGCGGCACTCCGCCTCCTTCTCCGCCTGCGCCGGCGCGCCCGAGCAGCCAGCCTACTCCTTCTCCGCCTCGTCAGCAAGGGCGGAAGAGACCCGCCGCCGCTCCGGCAGCTGCTCCGGCGCGTCGTAGTCCTTCTCCTCCGCCTTGTAAGCAAGTAAAGAAGACTGCCGCTCCGTCTGCTCTGCCGGTGTCTAGCAGTACAACCAGAGGCGGGAGGACATACCGATTCGGTCCTTCTCTGAAGACTCCAGAGAAGTTACTATACGAGATGATCCCGGAGGAGAACGCGAAGATCGCGCAAACCGAAGCGAAGGAATGGTTTCAAGGGTTGAAAGCACACAGACATCCACCTCCGGAGAAAAAGGTAGATTCGGTGAAAGTGAAGCGCACTCTGGCTGCCCTGACAAAACCACCCAAGTCTCCGCCGAAAGGCAACTATGAGCGCATTATTGCAAAAACATGGGCCGAAGCGGAGCGGTCGGGAAGTACAGTCAGTGATCAAAGGCTGAAAGAACGACGAGCAGTTGGGAAACAAATTGCCCAGCTCGGCGAACAAGCGAAGCAATCGTGCCCCCCGCTCAAGGTGCCTAGCGACATCGTCGATCCGAGGATGGTGCCCGGTTATAGCAATCTTGACGATTACCTGCTCGACGATGTACATTATGATCCCATGGAGGTGCAGATACACAGATACGAGTACGGGAAGCCTCTTGTCAAAGATGAAAAATCTCTATCAACGATGATGCGAAGATTGCATGATTGGTACTTGAAAATCTGCAGAGAGTCTGGGGGGAGGAATGCTTTGTATGCGAGAGTTAAGCCGGAGCATGACCTTGTTGGAATTGAACTGTTGCCTATTCCATTTGAGGAGTTCTATCAGTTTTTAATCAATTGGCCCTCGATAAAGCAATGGTCACCTGCTACTGTCTGTAAGTACTACTACTTCTATCATTAAGTCTCTCTATATAGCTCAGCTCTTTGATTGCACGTATTTATATTTATCCTCACTATATTATGCAGATTGAAGATCGCCGAATTGAAGAAAAGACAAATCGGTGATATTGGGTTCGTTAACACAAATCTCATAGATGCAAATGAGGTTAGACATCGTGCCACAGATACCGAGGCCAACTTACTACGATCATTCAAAATAAATGAACACAAAGATATAATACTCTTTCCTTACAACTTCAAGTGAGTGTTACTGTCTTGTGCATATTAGGTTTCCCTTATATATTAGTCCAGGTTATAGTAATGTAATTGATGAGTTATGCATGCGTGCGTAGTTTCCACTATATTCTCCTGGAGATTAGGCTTGAGCAGGGAGTAGTAACTGTCTTGGACCCTAGACGAAAAGATCCCCAGGAGTATGCGGACATGACTGAAATCCTCAAGAAGTAAGTTAAATCGATCATTATCTACCATATCAGCAACTTTGTTCATTTCCTGATATCAAGTAATTGTTTTCTTTGCCCGGCAGTGTTTGGAGGAAATTCTTCAGAAAAGCTCCGGGACTGCCGAAGGAGCTGCAATTTAGATACCCGAAAGTAAGTACTATAGTAGCATGTTCGCGCGTCTCCTAGCTATTGATTCAAGTGCTAGTTTCATCAATACCATTTGGCATTCTTGCTTATCAGTTTGATGGACCTCTATTTCTTGTAAAGTGGTTGTGGCAGGAACAAGGGAATGATTTCTGTGGATACTACGTCTGCGAGTCCATCCGCCACACGACCTATGAGCGGGGCGGGTACTCTGACGAACAATATGAAGTGCGTAAATAACAATATTCATAATTTTATTTTATTACCATCATTTGTGTTGAGTTTCCATTCATTCATATATATATATATGTATTGACCCCCTTCTTCAAATTAGATGTTTCGGATGCGGAATGAACTCCTAGCACCAGATCGCATGCCAGCAATTCAAGAGGAATTGGCGGCATTCTTTCTTGACCACGTGATCGCTGAAGACGGAGAATACTATGTGGACCATGCGTCCATAATTTAGGAGATTATATTTGTAAAAGATAATTATTGTATATATGTAGCCGGTAGTGTCGGACGATAGATATACGAGAACTTGTTGTTCGACCAATCTCTCGGAGAAGGAGAGGTGGTCGATATCACTTCTCTCTGTATGCATATATGTTCATGACGATCTTCTGTTTCCTTCGTTTGCTTACTAGCTAGTTAGCATGCTTAGTCCTCTCTATACGTATGTATAGTATGTAGCGTTGACCAAGCACGGACATAAGAGAGGACACTTCTCTCTATTAATTAGCTATCTAACACAATATATGAAATACCTAAATTAACCCCCCAAAACCCCCAACCCCCCCCCCCCTTTCAAAAAAAAAACCAAAAACCCCAGCCACAGAAATGCTGACGCGTGGAGGTCTATTGGTCCCGGTTGGTGCCACCAACCGGGACCAAAGGCCCTCCTGCCTGGGCTCAGGGCACAGGCCACGTGGAGGCCCATCTGTCCCGGTTCTGGTTTGAACCGGGACTAAAGGGTCAGGGCATTAGTAACGACCCTTTAGTCCCGGTTCAGGAACCGGGACTAAAGGCCCTGCCGAACCGGGACAATAGGCCCGTTTTCTACTAGTGCAGGAACATGCCATGTTTGAGCATGTAGCATCTAGCCAGTCTCATTTGGCATGATGCCATGGAGGGGCTCACGCAGTTTGTCGCGGTGGTGCAGGTGGCTCGCAGGTCGGCCATGGGCGGTGGGCGTCCAGCGTGTGATTGACTGGAATTGGGGCAGTGCGCGGCCAGGCCGACCTCACGACGCGCACGACACAGCAGCAACATGCAAGCAGCACCCATGGGACATGGCGTAGAGAGTGAGGAAGAGGCGACATCGGCCTGGGCAAATGCAACGTCAAGCCGGTGGCTACGTGACAAGGATCGGCGGGTCGCCTTTAGCCTGAGAGGTCACCAGCTCGTGCCTCGGCGGGTAGGCCGGGCTTGAGGTCAAGATTGCTGGCGCATGCCTACACTAGTAGAAAACAGGGCTTTGGTTCGGGCCTGGCCAGCCCATTTGTCCTGGTTCTTCACGAACCGGGACCGATGGGGGGCATTAGTCCCTATTCGTGAGCCCAGGGGGCCGGCCGGGGCCTCGTGGGCATTGGTCCCGGTTCGTCTGGATCTATTTGTACCGGTTCTAGGCATGAACCGGAACCAATGGGCCGCGCTCCTGGCCCACAGCCATTGGGTACCGGTTCGTGCCTAGAACCGGTACAGAAGGGGGGATTTAGTACCGGTTCCTGCCATGAACCAGGACAAATAAGTTGCCTATATATACCCCATCGCCGCAGCAGAGCACTCCACAGTGCTCTGTTTTTTGCTGGCCGGTGAGGGGGAGGGCATTGGTGCTCTAGCTCACCTCCTATGCACATGAGGTGTTCGATGAAATGCCCTAGCCACACTAGTTAAGCTTTCTCCTCTCGAAGCTCGACCTCGGAGCTCCATTTTTTCCGAGATTTGTCTAGGTTTAGCGGTCCGTCACGCCCCGTCCCCGTTTTCACCGCTGTCGATCGCCTGCGCCGATCTCGTCGCCGGCACCACCGTGGTGAGCCTCTTGTTCGTATCTTCTTTCTGATTTTCTTACTTTAGATAGATAGTTGTCTGATTTTCTTACTTTAGATAGATACTTGTCTGATTTTCTTACTTTTGACACACATAATTATATATAATGCACGCAGATGAATCGACAATGCATGTACGGTGACAGACACACGTCCGAGTACATTAAGGGCGTGCATAATTTTCTCGATGTGGCTGAGGAAAACAAGCAGAATGCTTTTATGTGTTGTCCATGCCCTAAATGTGGGAATACAAAGTCTTACTCTGACCGAAAAATCCTTCACACCCACCTGCTTTAGAAGGGTTTCATGCCACACTATAATGTTTGGACGAGGCATGGAGAAATATGGGTTATGATGGAAGACGGGAAAGAAGAAGAGGACGATGACAACTATGTGCCCCCTGAATACGGTGATGCTGCAACGGGCGGAGCTGCTGAAGATTAAGAGGAACCAGACGATGTGCCCGATGATGCTGCAACGGGAGAAGCTGCAGAAGATCAAGAGGAACCAGACGATGTGCCCGATGATGATGATCTCCGCCGGGTCATTGTCGATTCAAGGACGCAGTGCGAAAGTCAAAAGGAGATGCTGAAGTTCGATCGCATGTTAGAGGATCACAAAAAAGGGCCGTACCCCAATTGCGAAGATGGCAACACAAAGCTCGGTATCGTACTGGAATTGCTGCAGTGGAAGGCAGAGAATGTTGTGCCTGACAAAGGATTTGAGAAGCTACTGAAAATATTGAAGAAGAAGCTTCCAAAGGATAACGAATTGCCCGACAGAACGTACGCAGCAAAGAAGGTCGTATGCCCTCCAGGATTGGAGGTGCAGAAGATACACACATGCCCTAATGACTGCATCCTCTAACGTGGTGCATACGAGGATTTGAACGCATGCCCGGTATGCGGTGCATTGCGGTATAAGATCAGACGAGATGACCCTGATGTTGACGGCGAGCCCTGCAGGAAGAGGGTTCCTGCGAATGTGATGTGGTATGCTCCTAAAATACCATGGTTGAAACAACTGTTCCGAAACAAAGAGCATGCCAAGTTGATGCGATGGCACAGTGAGGACCGTAAGAAAGACGAGAAGTTGAGAGCATCCGTTGACGGGTCGCAGTGGAGAAAAATCAAGAGAGAGTACTGGGCTGAGTTTGCACGTGACCCAAGGAACGTATGGTTTGGTTGAAGCGCGGATGACATTAATCCTTTCGGGGAGCAGAGCAGCAATCACAGCGCCTGGTCCGTGACTCTATGTATGCATAACCTTCCTGCTTGGATGTGCATGAAGTGGAAGTTCATTATGATGCCAGCTCTCATTCAAGGCCCTAAGAAACCCGACAATGACATTGATGTGTACCTAAGGCCATTAGTTGAAGAACTTTTACAGCTGTGGAATGGAAACAGTGTACGTACGTGGGGTGAGCACAAATAGGAGGAATTTAACCTGCACGCGTTGCTGTTTGTAACCATCAATGATTGGCCCGCTCTCAGTAACCTTTCAGGACAGACAAACAAGGGATACCACGCATGCATGCACTGCTTAGCTGACAGCGAAAGTATATATCTGGACAAATGCAGGAAGAATGTGTACCTGGGCCATCGTCGATTTCTTCTGACCAACCATCAATGTCAAAAGAAAGGCAAGCATTTCAAAGGCGAGGCAGATCACCGGAAGAAGCCCGCCATGCGTACCGGTGATCACGTACTTGCTATGGTCAATGATTTACACGTAATCTTTGGAAAGGGTCCCGCGGACTAGCTGTTCCGAATGACGCTGAGGGACGCGCACCCATGTTGAAGAAGAAATCTATATTTTGGGACCTACCCTACTGGAAAGACCTAGAGGTCCGCTCTTCGATCGACGTGATGCACGTGATGAAGAACCTTTGCGTGAACCTGCTAGGCTTCTTGGGCGTGTATGGGAAGACAAAATATACAGCTGAGGCACGGGAGGACCTACAATGTTTGCATCAAAAAGACGACATGCCTCCAAAGCAGTATGAAGGTCCTGCCAGCTACGCTCTTACCAAAGAAGAGAAGGAAATCTTCTTTGAATGCCTGCTTAGTATGAAGGTCCCGACTGGCTTCTCGTCGAATATAAAGGGAATAATAAATATTCCAGAGAAAAAGTTCCAGAACCTAAAGTCTCATGACTGCCACGTGATTATGACGCAACTGCTTCCGGTTGCATTGAGGGGGCTTCTACCGGAAAACGTCCGATTAGCCATTGTGAAGCTATGTGCATTTCTCAATGCAATCTCTTAGTAGGTGATCGATCCAGAAATCATACCAAGGCTAACGAGTGATGTGGTGCAATGTCTTGTCAGTTTTGAGCTGGTGTTCCCACCATCCTTCTTCAATATCATGACGCACATCCTAGTTCATCTAGTTGACAAGATTTTCATTCTGGGCCCCGTATTTCTACACAATACGTACCCCTTTAAGAGGTTCATGGGAGTCCTAAAGAAATATGTCCGTAACCGCGCTAGGCCAGAAGGAAGCATCTCCATGGGCCATCAAACAGAGGATGTCATTGGGTTTTGTGTTGACTTCATTCCTGGCCTTAAGAAGATAGGTCTCCCTAAATCGCGGTATGAGGGGAGACTGACTGGAAAAGGCACGCTTGGAGGGGACTCAATAATATGTAGGGACGGATATTCTTGGTCTCTAGCACACTACACAGTTTTACAGAACTCTACGTTGGTGACCCTGTATGTCGATGAACACAAGAACAGTCCGTGCTCCAAACACCCGGAGCAGTGCGACGACTGGATTACATGTGAAGACATCAGAACTTTCAGTAGTTGGTTGGACTCAAAGGTGACAACACTGTTTGTGATGAGCTGTACTCGTTTTCCAGGGGACCATCTTTGACAGTATTGACTTACAAAGGATACGAGATAAATGGGAATACATTTTACACGATCGCCCAAGATCAAAAGAGCACCAACCAAAACAACGGTGTCTGCTTTAATGCAGCAACTGAGAGGGGAAAGGACACATATTATGGTTACATAGTGGACATATGGGAACTTGACTACGAACATGATTTTAAGGTCCCTTTGTTTAAGTGCAAATGGGTCAATCTGTCAGGAGGCGAGGTACAGGTAGACCCACAATACGGAATGACAACAGTGGATCTGAACAATCTTGGGTACACTGACGAACCGTTCGTCCTAGGCAATGATGTGGCACAGGTTATCTATGTGAAGGACATGTCTACCAAACCGAGAAAAAGAAAAGATAAGGAAGCAAATACATCATACGATGAGCCAAAGCGCCACATAGTTCTTTCAGGAAAAAGGGACATCGTGAGAGTGGAGGGCAAGACAGACATGTCCGAAGATTATGAAAAGTTTCATGAAATTCCTCCCTTCAAAGTCAAGGCTGACCCAAGCATCCTGATAAATGATGATGATTATCCATGGTTACGTCGCAATAAGGAAAGGACACAAGCGAAGAAAAAGTGAAGACTTTCTCTCCACAACTATTATGATGATACCATGCCAACTTTCAACCTTTTCGTAGTTCATTTGAAATGCCTGTTGTAACAGACAAGTTTCCGTATGAAATCCTGATACTTCGAAAGAGATTGTCTGTTTTGTACACGAAGTGCATCCAGTTTTTGCCGTAACCCTCTCAACTTTCTTGCACATGCTATGTGGATGAAATGATGGTACCATGCCAACTTTCAACCTTTTCAAGTTCATTTGAAATGCTTTTCAATTTCAGGGTCATATAGCTCAAAATAATCATTAAATGCATGAAAAATAACAAATGAAGTCAGAAAGGGTTGAAAATTGATGACGTGGCTTTGAATGGTGCATTTTGAACAAACAAAAAGTCAGGAGTTCAAATAAGTTTAAAAAATTATATCCCTTTGTAGCAGACGAGTTTCTGTATGAAATCCTGATACTTCGAAAGAGATTGTCCGTTTTGTACATGAAGTGCATCCAATTTTTGCCGTAACCCTATCAACTTTCTTGCACATGCTATGTGGATGAAATGATGATACCATGCCAACAACCTTTTCACAGTTCATTTGATATGCTTTTCAATTTCAGGGTCTTATAGCTCAAAATAATCAGCAAATGCATGAAAAATAACAAATGAAGTCAGAAAGGGTTGAAAATTGATGATGTGGCTTTGAATGGTGCATTTTGCACACACAAAAAGTCAGGAGTTCAAATAAGTTTTAAAAAATGACATCCCTTTGTACCAAACGAGTTTCCGTGTGAAATCCTAATACTTCGAAAGAGATTGTCCGTTTTGTACAGGAAGTGCATCCAGTTTTTGCCGTAACCCTCTCAACTTTCTTGCACATGCTATGTGGATGAAATGATGATACAATGCCAACTTTCAACCTTTTCAGAGTTCATTTGAAATGCTTTTCAATTTCAGGGTCTTATAGCTCAAAATAATCAGTAAATGCATGAAAAATAACAAACGAAGTCATAAAGGGTTGAAAATTGATGATGTGGCTTTTAATAGTGCATTTTGAACACACAAAAAGTCAGGAGTTCAAATAAGTTTTAAAATATGATATCCCTTTGTAACAGATGAGTTTTCGTATGAAATCCTAATACTTCGAAAGAGATTGCCCGTTTTATACACGAAGTGCATCCAGTTTTTGCCGTAACCCTCTCAACTTTCTTGCACTTGCTATGTGGATGAAATGATGATACCATGCCAACTTTAACCTTTTCAGAGTTCATTTGAAATGCTTTTCAATTTCAGGGTCTTATAGCTCAAAATAATCAGTAAATGCATGAAAAATAACAAATGAAGTCAGAAAGGGTTGAAAATTGACAATGTGGCTTTGAATGATGCATTTTGAACACACAAAAAGTCAGGAGTTTAAATAAGTTTTAGAAAATGATATCCCTTTGTAACATACGAGTTTCCGTATGAAATCCTGATACTTCGAAAGAGATTGTCCGTTTTGTACACGAAGTGCATCCAGTTTTTGCCGTAACCCTCTCAACTTTCTTGCACATGCTATGTGGATGAAATGATGATACCATGCCAACTTTCAACCTTTTCAGAGTTCATTTGAAGTGCTTTTCAATTTCATTGTCTTATAGCTCAAAATAATAAGTAAATGCATGAAAAATAACAAATGAAGTCAGAAAGGGTTGAAAATTGATGATGTGGCTTTTAATGGTGCATTTTGAACACTGAAGATAAACCTCTAGTATTATATAAAACTGATGCAACTAAAATTATCAAAGTATTTTCTGTTCAAAATCGTTAAAAGCAAAAAGAATTTTCATAAAGAACTTTTTTGTTACAAACTTTTATAGCAAAAAAATTATCATAAAATATAATAAATAACTAATTAGAAACAAAATAATATAAACTTTAATAAAATATATAAGTACAAACAAAATAAAATAAACTTTAATAGCATAAATAAAATTAATGAAACTAAAATTATCAAAGTATTTTATGTTCAAAACATTATACACTAGTAGAAAATAGGGCTTTGGTTCGGGCAGGGCAAGCCCATTAGTCCCGGTTCAGTCACGAACCGGGACCCATGGGGGCATTCGTCCCGGTTCGTTAGCCCAGGCGGCCGGCCGGGGCCTCGTGGGCATTGGTCCCGGTTCGTGGGGACCCATTTGTACCGGTTCTAGGCACGAACCGGGACCAATGTGCCTCGCTCTTCGCCACAACCATTGGTCCCGGTTCTTGGCTTGAACCGGGACAGATGGCTGGGCTTTAGTCCCGGTTTCAGCCACGAACCGGGACAAATGAGCTGCCTATATATACCGCATCGCCACAGCAGAGCACTCCACAGTGCTCTGTTTTTTCTGGCCGGCGAGGGGAGGGCATTTGGGTGCTCTACCTCACCTCCTATGCACATGAGGTGTTCGATAAAATGTCTGAGCCACACTAGTTAATCTTTCTCCTCATGAAACTCGACCTCCGAGCTCCATTTTCCCCGAGATTTGTCCAGGTTTAGCTGTCCGTCACGTCCCGTCCCCGTCTTCACCGCCGTCGATCGCCTGCGCCGATCTCGTCGCCGGCACCACCGTGGTGAGCCTTTTGTTCTTATCTTCTTTCTGAAAGAAAAAAATTTCTTACTTCAGATAGATACTTGTCTAATTTTCTTACTTTTATTATTCCTTGTTATTATATAGTGCGATGGTTCTGGTATCTGCCCCCGTCGGCCCTCGTCCTGTCTATGATTCGGATGTGGTATATATTATCTTTTTATAACTATTTGGTTCATTTATTGTTTATGACAATTATGCCGACCAACGTGACATTTATTTTATTTATCTAGGAGGTGGTTGAACCGGAAATTCCAACCGACCCTATTGTCGAGAGGTTAAATCTAGTTGAAGAAGAAAATAATTACTTGAAGGAAAAAATAAAAAAATTGAGGAGGAGAAGATGATATTGGAGTTGCATGTTGCGGATGTCGTCGATGATCACAAGATCAAGATGGATGCAATGCGGTTGAAGATTAGAAAGATTAGAAAATATGCCATTCATACTGAGGCTTGGTATCATTATGCAGTTGGATCAATTGTTACCTTGGTTGCGATTATGATCGCATTTCTTGTTGCATTGAAATGTTTTACATAATTTGAATGTATGGTTTAATTAGATACTATGGAGAGCTATATATGTTGTTCAATGAGAACTATGTATGTACTTTAGTTTTAATGTGATGATGAACTTCTATTAATTTGGTCACTTATCAATTTCAGGGTCTTACAACTCAAAATAATCAGTAAATGCATGCAAAATAACAAATGAAGTCAGAAAGGGTTGAAAATTGATGATGTGGCTTTGAATGGTGCATTTTGAACACAGAAAAACTCTGGACTTCAAATAAGTCCAAAAAAATGAAATCCCTTTGTAACAGATGAGTTTTCGTTATGAAACCCTCATACTTCGAAAGGGACTGTCCGTTTTGTACACGAAGTGCATCCAGTTTTTGCCGTAGCCCTCTCATCTTTCTTGCACATGATATGTGGGTCAAATGATGATACCATGCCAACTTTCAACCTTTTCAGAGTTCATTTGAAATGCTTTTCAATTTCAGGGTCTTATAGCTCAAAATAATCAATAAATGCATGCAAAATAACAAATGAAGTCAGAAAGGGTTGAAAATTGATGATGTGACTTTGAATGGTGCATTTTGAACACAGAAAAACTCTGGACTTCAAATAAGTTCAAAAACTAAAATCCCTTTGTAAGAGACGAGTTTCCGTATGAAACCCTCATACTTCGAAAGGGACTGTCCGTTTTGTACACGAAGTGCATCCAGTTTTCGCCGTTACCCTCTCAACTTTCTTGCACATGATATGTGGGTCAAATGATGATACAATGCCAACTTTCAACCTTTTCAGAGTTCATTTGAAATGCTTTTCAATTTCAGGGTCTTACAGCTCAAAATAATCAGTAAATGCATGAAAAATAACAAATGAAGTCAGAAAGGGTTGAAAATTAATGACGTGGCTTTGAATGGTGCATTTTGAACACACAAAAAGTCAGGAGTTCAAATAAGTTTAAAAAATTATATCCCTTTGTAGCAGACGAGTTTCCGTATGAAATCCTGATACTTCGAAAGAGATTGCCCGTTTTGTACACGAAGTGCATCTCGTTTTTGCCGTAACCCTCTCAACTTCCTTGGACATGCTAAGTGGATGAAATGATGATACAATGCCAACTTTCAACCTTTTCAGAGTTCATTTGAAATGCTTTTCAATTTCAGGGTCTTATAGCTCAAATTAATCAGTAAATGCATGAAAAATAACAAATGAAGTCAGAAAGGGTTGAAAATTGATGATGTGGCTTTGAATGGTGCATTTTGAACACAGAAAAAGTTAGAAGTTCAAATAAGTTCAAAAAATGAAATCCATTTGTAACAGACGAGTTTCCGTATGGAACCCTCAGACTTCGAAAGAGATTGTCTGTTTTGTACACGAAGTGCATCCAGTTTTTGCCATAACCCTCTCTACTTTCTTGCACACTATGTGGGTCAAATGATGATACCATGCCAACTTTCAACCTTTTCAGAGTTCATTTGAAATGCTTTTCAATTTCAGTGTCTTATAGCTCAAAATAATCAGTAAATGCATGAAAAATAACAAATTAAGTCAGAAAGGATTGAAAATTGATGATGTGGCTTTGAATGGTGCATTTTAAACACAGAAAAAGTCAGGAGTTCAAATAAGTTCAAAAAAAATGAAATCCCTATGTAACAGATGAGTTTCCGTATGAAACCCTCATACTTCGAAAGAGATTGTCCGTTTTGTACACGAAGTGCATCCAGTTTTTGCCGTAACCCTCTCTACTTTCCTGCACATGCTATGTGGGTCAAATGATGATACCATGCCAACTTTCAACCTTTTCAGAGTTCATTTGAAATGCTTTTCAATTTCAGGGTCTTATAGCTCAAAATAATCGGTAAATGCATGAAAAATAACAAATGAAGTCAGAAAGGGTTGAAAAATAACAAAATCTTTAAAAGCAAAAAGAATTTTCATAAAGAATTTTTTTTGTTAGAAACTTTAATAGCTAAAAAATATCATAAAGTAAAATAAATAAGTAATTAGAAACAAAATAAAATAAAATAAATAAGTTTTTTGTTGTAAGTAGAAACAAAACAAAATAAATAAAGCAAAAAAGAAAACAAAAAATTAGGCAAAAAATAAAAAATATGCCACCTACTAGGCCACCACAACCTGAATACGATTAGAAACCCATCGATGGGCCAGGATTCAGGCCCGCAGAAGGCCCAGTAGGCCCATCAGGCATAGCAGTGACAATTAGGCCTGTAAGCCTGCAATGGAGAGGAGCTCGAGAGGGGTGCGATAGTGGGGCTTATAAACCACTGCGCGCCCCTCTCAACTAGCGAGGTGAGACTAAACTTTCGACGCGGGCGCAACAGCACAGGGCCTTTGGTCCCAGTTGGTGGCACCAACCGAGACTAAAGGGTTTCATTGGTACCGGTTCGTGGCACCAACCGGTACCAATGCCCCCCCTTTAGTTCCGGTTTGTGCCACCAACCAGGACTAAAGGCCGCCGCTTCCCGCCCTTTGGGCTGCCGAAAACTGACCTTTGGTCACGGTTGGTGGCACCAACCGGGACTAAAGGGGGCATTGGTCCGGGTTGGTGCCACGAACCGGGACCAATGCTCTTGGTATATAAGTAGCACTTAGCAATTTTGAAGAGTTCATCACCACAGTTGCCCCCGACGACGCCACCAGGCTGCCCGACGTCGCCTGCCGCCCCCGCCGTCGCCATTGCCCGCGCCCTCGCCATCGCCGCGCCCTCGCCCGTCGTCGTCGCTGCACGTCGTCCCTGCCCCGACGCGCGCCGCCCTGCCTCGTTGCGCGCCGCCCCTGCCGTCGCCGCGCCGTCGCCGTGCCCGCGCCCTCGCCCGTCGCCGTCGCCCGTGCCCTCAGTGTCGCCGTGCCCGCGCCCGCGCACGTCGTCGCCGTCACCCTCGCCTGTCGTCGTCGCCGCGCGCTCCTCCCTCTGTGAGCACCGCGCCTCTGCCGGCCCGCCGCCGCCGTGCTATTTTTTACTTATACATGTTATTTTTTACATGTTTTTAGATTTTCATATATGTATGTATGTATTTTTTAGATATATGTATTTTTTTATGTATGTTCATATATGTATGTATGTATTATATATATATATTTTGTATGTATATATGTATTTTTTCAATTTTAATGATGCTTTAAAAATACATATATGCAAAAGTTAGATTTTTAGAAAAGTTTTATCTATATATGTTCTCTGATTTAGTACATTTTAGGTTAGTTTCATTTTTATAAAAGTTTTATATATTTAGGAAGAAGGAATAGAAGGAATAAGAAGGAAGAAGAAAAAGTTTTATATATGCAAAAGTTACATTTTTAGAAAAGTTTTATATATCTAGCTAGGAAAGGAAGAAGAACAAAAAGAATGAGAGGAAAAAGGAAAATAAGAAGAAGAAGAACGGAGAAGAAGAGGAGAGGAAGAAGATGAGAAATAAATAAGAAGAGGAAAAAATAAGAAAAAGAAGAGGAGAAGAAGAAAGGAATAGAGTCCTCTATTCCTTTCTTCTTCTCCTCTTTTTTTTTCTTCGTCTTCTTATTTTTTATTGGGTATGTTGTTTTTGATATACCCCGTCCCGATAACTTCAACACGAGGGGGGGGGGTTCGATATACCCCCTCCTCGATAACATTATTTTTCCATGTATGTATGTCGTCGTTGTCGATATAACCTCCTCCCGGATAACTTCGACATGAAGGGCGGTCGATATATATACCCCCTCTTGACCGTGATAGCTTATACCACGGGAGCACCCCCCCGGCCCTCTCGCTCGACCAAAACTCTCGAGGACACCCAAACCATAGAAAAAATGGTGTTGGTCTCCTACCCCCTCCCGCCACGCCCCTACCCGACAAACTCTCTCGAGGCCACCCAAATTTACCAAGTTAAAAGAGCGTTGTCGTCGAGGCTACCCGGCCCAAACCCTTGAAGCGTTGTCGAGGCCAGCCCAAACCCTTGAAGCGTTGCCGAGGCCACCCCAAACCCTAGCTAGAGAAGCAGCGTCTAGGCCACTAATTAATATGATTCCTTATTGTGATTAGCTAGCTAGTTCTACATTTGCCACTAATATATCCATCTGTCATGTTTGTATAACAATTGCCATGTTGTAAAAATTTGCAGAAACTATGGACCCCTGAGACGAAGCAGAAGAAGCGATGTTGGGGGACATAATCGCACACGGAAGTGAGGCCGTCTTGTCATTTCTCAACGACACCGATGGTCTGGAAGGAGAGGGTGAAGAAGCAGACTACGGTGATCGAACAATGGAGGAGGAAGGACATGATCATGATGGCTCCGGTGACCCAATGCCGGTGCAAGAAGGACACCGTGATGACGGCTCCGGTGACCGAACGGAGTTCGGCAAGGTATATATATTAATTAAGCATGTGCTGACTATAGCTAGCTAATTGATGCATTAATTGTTTTCGGTATGTACACATATATTAATGAACTCTCGTCTTTCTTCTTTTTTCTAGCCCTCCGGATCGAGCTCAACTTTGCTAAAAAGACAAGGCCCGAAGAAAAAGTTGCGCTCGGATGAAAGGTTTGAGATCATAGAAATCGCGCGCGATGGCATGCCGATTGAACCCATCCGGACAAAGAAAGCATTTGCTGCTCAGTGCGGGGTTCTTGTTAGGGACAAGATCCCGATCAGCATCCACCAATGGTTAAAGCCGGCTAAAGAAGACCCTAAGGTGTCTTATGTCTCCGATATGCAGAAAGAAGATCTTTGGACCGCGCTGAAGGCAAATTTCACCCTACCGCCAGAGGAGGATCCGGAGAAGCCAGTTAAAGAGCAATTGATCAAGTCTCATGCTCTTAAGAAGATGGCAGAACTATTTAGGAGGTGGAAGAATGAGCTGAAAAGATTTGTCGACAAAGAAGAGACACCGGAATTCATCGGTCGGTATGAGAAGATCAGAGATCACTGGCCTGCATTTGTGGCCCACAAGACATCGGACATGAGTAAGAAGATGTCAGTGACAAACAAGAAGAATGCTGCGAAGAAGAAGCTTCACCATCGCACGGGGTCAGGTGGCTACCTCAAAGCCAAGCCGTTGTGGGCCAAGGCTGAGAATGACCTGCTTGATAAAGGGGTCGAACCAAAGACAATGAGGTGGCCAGACCGTTGCCGTACTTGGTTCTTCGGGGCTGGCGGAACCTTGGACCCTGTAACAGGGAAGTGTATTTGGACGGACGAGCAAATGAAAACACCTGTCACGAGGCTTCAAGAGTATATCGATGCAGCCCAGAAAGGGATGTTCGTTCCAGACAAAGAGAACGATGAGCTCACAATGGCCCTCGGGAATCCTGAGCACCCTGGACGGACACGAGGCACGCCAGGCGCCGTTCTGTGGAAGGCTGGGTTTCCGGACGCAGGCGGTTACAAATGCCAGGAGAGGAGGAAGAAAGTGGAGCATACCCAACTGCAGGCGTTGCACGCAAGGGTACAAGCGATAAAGGAACGAGAAGCAGATCGCAGCAAACGACCTGCCAAAGCTTCCCCCGAAGCTACCCCGCCATCTCAGCGGAGAAGCAGCGTGGCTTCCACCGAGTTGCTTCAGCAGGAGCCTGTCTTCACGGCTCCCGCTAGCTACCTCGTGGATGCTATCACGGAGTCTCAACATTGCCACGTTATGACGCAATGGATGAAATTGAAAGTCAAGGCGGCTGTTGGCTCTGTTGCACCTCCTGAACCTGGTGCAACCTATCACTGTCGACCGATTCCAGAAGGATATGCTAGGGTGATCGTGGATGAAATAACAGACGTATTTGCGGCCTCGAGCTTGACCACCCTACGGGTGAAGGGGAGACTCGACTAGGTTCTTTGAAGACTTCGTGCATATGGCAGAAGGAGCTCATCAACCTTCCGAACTGGACGCCTCCTCCTCCTCCTCCATCGAGTGAGGGCACTCCGCCTCCTCCTCCGGCTCCTCCTTCGGCGAGTGATCAGGGCACTCAGCCCCCTTCTCCGGCGCGTGGCGGCACTCCGCCTCCTTCTCCGCCTACGCCGGCGCGCCCGAGCAACCAGCCTCCTCCTTCTCCGCCTCGCCAGCAAGGGAGGAAGAGACCCGCCGCCGCTCCGGCTGCTCCGGAGCGTCATACTCCTTCTCCTCCGCCTCGTAAGCAAGCACGAAAGAAGACAACCGCAGCCGCTCCATCTGCTCTAGCGTCTAGCAGTACAGCCAGAGGCGGGAGGCAATACAGATTCGGTCCTTCTCTGAAGACTCTAGAGAAGTTACCATACGAGAGGAGCGAGGAGGAAAATAGGAATATCGTGCGAGCCGAAGTGACGAAATTCTTTTAAGGGGTGAAAGCAAACAAACATCCACCTCCGGAGGAGAAGATAGATCCAGTGAAAGCGAACCGCACTCTGGATTCCCTGAAGAAACCACCGAAGTCTCCGCCGAAAGCCAACTATGACCGCATTTTTGAAAAGTCATTTCTCTAAGCGAAGCGGTCGGGAAGTACTATCAGTTATCAAAGGTTAGCAGAACGACAAGCTGGGAAAAAATTGCCCAGCTCAGCGAACAAGCGGACCAATCGTGCCCCCCGCTTAAGGTGTCTAGCGAGATCGTCGCTAATGATCCGAGGATGGTGCCCGGTTATAGCAATCTTGGAGATTACCTGCCCGACGATGTACATTATTATTTCTTGGAGGTGGACGAACATAGATACGAGTACGGGAAGCCTCTCGTCAAAGATGAAAAATCTCTAACAACGATGATGCGAAGATTCGATAATTGGTACATGAAAACCTGCAGAGAGTCTGGGGGACGAATAGTTTGACGCTGAGAGTTAAAGAGGAGCATGACCACGTTGGAATTGAACTGTTGAATGTTCCATTTGAGGAGTTCTTCCAGTTTTTCAATCAACACGCCCTCTATAAATCAACGATCACTTGCTACTGTCTGTAAGTACTACTTCTGTCATTAAGTCTCTATATATAGGTCAGCTCTTTCATTGCTTGTATTTATAATTATCCTCACTATATTATGTAGATTGAAGATCGCCTAATTGAAGAAAAGACAAAGCGGTGATATTGGGTTCATTAACACAAATCTCATAGATGCAAATGAGGTTAAATTTCATGCCAAAAATACCAAGGCCAACTTGCTACGATCGTTCGTAATAAATGAAAAGAAAGATATAATACTCTTTCCTTACAACTTCAAGTGAGCGTTATTGTCTTGTGCATATTCGGTTTCCCTTATTAGTCCAGGTTATAGTAATGTAATTGATGAGTTATGCATGCGTGCGCAGGTTCCACTATATTCTCCTAGAGATTAAGCTTGAGCAGGGACTAGTAACCGTCTTAGGCTCGAGACGAAAAGATCCTAAGGAGTATGCGGACATGACTGAAATGCTCGAGAAGTAAGTTAAATAGATCATTATCGCACCATATCAGCAACTTTGTTCATTTCCTGATATCAAGTAATTGTTTTCTTTGTCTGGCAGGGTCTGGACAAAATTCACCAAAAAAGCTCCGGGACTGCCGAAGAAGCTGCAATTTAGACACCCGAAAGTAAGTACTACTAGCATGTTCCGCGCATCTCCTAATGATTCAAGCGCTAGTTTCATCAATACCATTTATAGCATGCTTGCTTATCAGTTTGATTGACCTCTATTTCTTGTAAAGTGGTTGTGGCAGGAAGCCGAGAATAATTACTGTGGATACTACGTTTGCGAGTCCATCCGCTACACGACCTGTGAGCGGGGCTACTCTGACAAACAATATGAAGTGCGTAAGCAATAATGTTCACAATTTTATTTTATTACCATCATTTGTGTTGAGTTCATATATTCATATATTGACCCCCTTCTTCAAATTAGATCTTTCGGATGCGGGATGAACTCCTACCACCAGATCGTATGCGAGAAATTCAAGAGGAATTGGCGGCATTCTTCCTTGACCACGTGATCGCTGAAGACGGAGAATACCATGTGGACCTTGACTTCGTATATAATTAGGAGATTATATTGTAAGAGATAATTATTCTACATATGTAGCCAGTAGTGTCGGATAGATATACGAGAACTTGTTGTTCGACCAATCTCTTGAAGAAGGAGAGGTAGTCGATATCACTTCTCTCTGTATATGCATATGTTCATGACGATCTTCTGTTTCCTTCATTTGCTTACTAGCTAGCGTCTCGAGTCCTTTATACGTATAATACGTAGCGCTCGTCGACCAAGCACGGAGATAAGAGAGGATACTTCTCTCTATTAATTAGCTAGATAACACAATATATGAAACACCTAAATTAACCCCCCAAAACCCCTAAACCACCCCCTTTCAAAAAAAAATCTCAGCTCCAGCCAGCTGCTGACACGTGGATGCCTTTTGGTCCCGGTTGGTGTTACCAACCGGGACCAAAGGCCCCCCTGCCTGGGTTGGCCGCAGCGGCCACGTGGAGGCCCATCTGTCCCGGTTCGTGTAAGAACCAGGACTAAAGGCCAAGGGCATTAGTAACGACCTTTTAGTCCCGGTTCCAAAACCGGGACAGAAGGCCCTTACGAACCGGGACAAATGGCCCTTTTTCTACTACTCATAAGCAACCTCTAGTATTATTGAAATTAAAATGATATAAAATTGATGCAACTAAAATTATCAAAGTATTTTCTGTTCAAAATCATTAAAAGCAAAAATAATTTTCACAAAAAACTTTTTTTGTTACAAACTTTAATAGCAAAAAGAATTATCATAAAGTAAAATAAATAAGTAATTAGAAACAAAATAAAATAAATAAGTTTTTTGTTGTAAGTAGAAACAAAACAAAATAAATAAATCAAAAAAGAAAACAAAAAACAGGAAAAAAATAAAATATATGCCACCTATTGGGCCATCATAGCCTGAATACGACCAGAAACCCATCTATGGGCCAAAATTCAGGCCCGCAGAAGGCCCAGTAGGCCCATCAGGCATAGCAGTGACAATTAGGCCCGTAAGCCTGCAATGGAGAGGAGCTCGAGAGGGGTGCGGCAGTGGGGCTTATAAACCACTGCGCGCCCCTCTCAACTAGCGAGGTGGGACTAAACTCCCACCACCACGCCACTGTGCAAGGCCTTTGGTCTCGGTTGGTGGTACCAACCGACACTACAGGGGCCCATTGGAACCGGTTCGTGGCACCAACCGGTACCAATGCACCCCCTTTAGTCCCGGTTGGTACCACCAACCGGTACCAAAGGCCTCTGCTTCCCGCCCTTTGGACTGCTGAAAAGAGGCCTTTGGTTCCGGTTGGTGGCACCAACCGGTACTAAAGGTTGCATTCGTCCTGGTTGCTGTCACGAACCGAGACCAATGCTTCATCTATATAACTAGCACTTCTGAAAATTTTCATTCAGTTCGTCTTCCCCGCCCCGACGACGCCGCCAGGCTGCCCCTATGCGCCTCGTCGTCGCCGTCGTCACCCTGCCTCCGACGCCGTCCCGCGCCGCCCCGACGTTGTCCCGCGCCGCCTAGACACTGTCGCCGCCCCGTGCTCCCCTGCCCCGACGCCGCCGGCCCTGCCTCCTCGTCGCCCGTCGCCGCGCCCCTCACTGTCGCCGTCGCCGCGCCCAGTTTCCTCGTCGCCCGTCACCGCGCCCCTCACCGTCGCTGTCGCCGCGCACCTCACCGTCGCCCCCATGCCCTGCCACCTCGTCGATCGCCGCCCCCTTGCGCAGTGAGCTCACATGAATTTTCCTAATTTAGATGTGTAGTTAATTTAGATGTGTAGTTTAGGTGTGTAGTTAATTGAGTTGTTCTAATTTGTTCATAAATGAATATGCAAAAGTTAGAATTTGTTTTCTGTTCATAGATTTTTTTGGTGATATTATTGTTGAATACGCAAATGTTTGTATGTTCATATATATGCAAAGAATGCGTCAATTTTTATGACTTTTTTCTACTGTAATTTTGTTCATAGAATTTTAATGATTTTTTTCTGTTGTAATTTATGTATATGTTCATATTGTGTATCTATAGGAAAATTGTGTATAATCAAAGTCATTTATGTATATGTTCATATTTAGAAGAAAAAGCAGGAGATGAAAAAGGAAAATAAGAAGAGAAAGTGTTTAATATAATTAGTTAGAAAAATAATAGAACCAGTTAAACTATTTTATTTTTAATTAGTAAGTACTACTTTATTTTATTTATAGTAAGTGCTTAGTATAGTTGAACTAGTAGATTTAATAAAACTACTTTATTTTACTATATATAGAAGTAGTTTATTTTTAGTAAGTACAACTTTATTTTATTTATAATAAGTGCTAAGTAGTTGAACTAGTTGATTTAGTAAAACAACTTTATTTTACTATAGAAGTAGTTTATTTTTAGTAAGTACTACTTTATTATATTTATAGTAAGTGCTTAGTAGTTGAACTAGTTGATTTCATAAAACTACTTTATTTTACTATAGAAGTAGTTTATTTTTAGAAAGAAAATTAATAGAACTAGTTTATTTTTTTAGTGCAAGCAATTATTCCCGCATCGGCGTCGACGATGCCTACCTCGCATCCTCGTCGTCGACTCGGCGGAGGAGGTCGGCTTGATCAGACGGGCAGGGCTCCGCCAGGCTCGTATTGAGAGGTGCTACCTTCCGGGGGGCGTAGGTTGGTGAGGAGCCAGCCTGTCGTTGACCTGATCCTTGTTTGGTGATGGTCGCGTGGGCCAGTGACGGTGCCGAGGCTTCCGGACACCGCGGAGGTGGTACGTCACCGTGTCAGCGAGGATGACGAGCACGTCCGTCGCTATAGGATTGCGTTGGAGGGCATGTTCGACAATACCTGGCAGGTTCTTCAGAGATCTCACTGGAGCTATGATCCTGTGATGGTTCCTTTTCTTTGGGTGTCCAACGCCCGCGCCGATACCCGTCGGGTGCTATGTTTCTAGCTGTATTAGCGATGCTATATGTATGATAGTATTCCAGGAGTATTAGTGACAATATTCGACGATGTATGGACGCAAGAGATTTGGTTTTATGATTTGAATACTACTTTGTTTTACGATTTGGTTTTTCTTATTGAATGCTCAAATTGGAAAAGTACTCCTACTTTGAATGCTAAATTTGGAGAGCACTATGCAAGACGTATGCATTTTATTACTTGATAGCTTATAGGGTTTTTGTTTTTACAGAAATCTAGGAGCCCCCTCTAATATCCGCGCCGTCGTCCCGGTCACCGACCCCCCTCCGACCTCGAGGTGAGACCAGCCAAATCTCCATGTCAAGTACGTCTCCACCATATATGAGAGGACGAAGAATCCCGACTGTTGTCGTGGGGGTAGCTTATCCTTCGTTCCCATGTGCTAGACAATTTGGTGTAATGCACTCGGGAACGAAAGGAGGAGCTACCATCACCGACGGTCGCAAATGTCAGAGAGGAATCAGTGAGGAAGAGTCTCCAGCCATATATATATGAGAGGACAAAGAATCCCAACTGTTGTCGTGGGGGTAGCTTCTCCTTCATTCCCGTGTGCTAGACAACTTGGTGTAATGCACTAGGGGATGAAAGGAGGAGCTACCATCACCGACGGTCGAATATGTACACCACATGAGATGAGTGTTTCCAAGAAAAGACTCGACAAACCGATAGTCAACCCGTGATGAATAATAATGATCTAACTTAGGTTTTTTTAGTACATATATTTAATTCTAGACGTTTAATATTTGAATTATGAACTTAAGAAATGTCGTACTCGGACGACGAAAGTCTCCCGGGGAAGTGCGACTGATGCCACGACGACCGAGGTCTGTGCGACAGGCCTCACCTGGACGAAGATCGGCGCTTCAGCATTAAGCTGGAGGAGACATTCGATGTTGAAACGTTACGGAACGACGACAAGTGTTATTTTTTCGTAATTAAGCACGACTTCAACTATTTCAACGTGTACTTTTCATCTTTTACAACTCGACTAGATTATCCCATGCCATGCAAGACGCTACGTCTTGGAGAGGATGGGTTTTGAAGACCATGAAACTATGGAAACAAAGAAAATTCACCTAAGGACCCATCATGATATGGATTTTGAAGGAAATCTGTATAATTCTAAGAGCGTAACCCATTTTAGTTGCAAAAATTAGGAAGCATTTTGCAAGATGTATGGTTTTGATGAGGGTATGCTTGTCACCATGGATCTTGGTGATCCTGACATCGAGCAAGACAATATGGGCATTTGGGTCATTGTTGATACGCCTCCAATTCTACCGCTATGTGAGTTTCTCAAACATAGTTATTAGCTAATTTATATTGTTCATTTCAAAATAGTTGACAGCTTATTTCCATTGACAACTTATTTCCATTGACATCTTATTTTGATTGTTCAGACAATGTGCGGAATATGGTAGACAAAACCTACTACACCGATGGCTCTGAGTTAACTTATAAGGAGAAACCTCATCTGATCGGATTTTGTATTGATCTTGAGAATTACAATATCTATTGTAAAACTCCTCCACATTATGGTCAATATGTGCCACTAGTGCACGTGTTGAACTACGGTAACTACTATGGAGATACCCTGGTAAGATTTTTTACTATTACGACATCCGTGCATCTTTTGAATACTTCTAAAACTAGTACATCATTGCTAACTATGAAGTTATTACTATGTTCTTCAACAGATAATCCCAGAGGATTGTGTGCCTCATCTGATGTATCCGGGTGGTCGCCTTGATGTTTTGAACATACGTCCAGGTCATCCTACGAATCTGAACTGTCCATACCGGATTTCAAAAAGAAGTGAAGACATGAAAATCAAGGAATGGAAAAAATGTATGGACAGCCGTAAGGAGGTTCTTGGAAGCAAAAGGAAGCGAAGCGCAAGAATTGGAGACAGGATGATCTCCATTCTTCATAATGGAGAGTCAGGGTCTATATTGTTTTATGCTATTTTACCTTAAAGAGGGTATTTAGGTCCTACCTAATACTGATGATCATGTGCCTTGAACAATTAAGTAGGGTTGGTTCGATGACTATGAGGATGCTGATCGTATGACTTGTTATTAATAACAAGTAGAAGTTGTATGATGATGATTAGTAGGACTTATTATTATGATGATGCATGATGCGGGCATGAAGAGTTATTATATATCAGTGGGTGAAATGAACATGGATTGGGTTGAAGTGAAGGCAACATGTATGTGGTGCATGTCGAAAGTAGTACTAATCCAAACTTGATCAAGTTAGGATTAGTATTACTTTCAACATGCACCACATGTTGCCTTCACTTTAATCTAAACCATGTTTAGGCATAAAAGTAGCGTTGGTAAACCAAGCACGAAAATAAGCGAGGACACTTCTCTCTATTAGCTAGCTGCTGACACCCTAAATTACCCCCTAAACAGCCCCCTTTCAGAAAAAAAAACCTCGGCTCCTGCCAGCTGCTGACGCGTGGATGCCTATTGGTCCCGGTTGGTGCCATCAACCGGGACTAAAGGTCCTCCTGCCTGGGCTCGCTGCACCGGCCACGTGGAGGCCCATCTATCCTGGTTCTAAAGGTCTAGGGCATTAGTAACGACCCTTTAGTCCCGGTTCAAAAACCGGGACAGAAGGGCCTTACGAACCGGGACAACAGGCCCTTTTTCTACTAATGCTAGACGATGATGGGCAGTCTAAGAAAGCATTCTCCCACTGCTTGAAATCCAGAGAGCTTAGGTCTTCGGAGGCGCCGACGTGGTCCTGTGCATAGCTCCTCGGCGAGCCGGTGCCGGCGTGTTAGCCTATCCTGGCAGTAGTCGCAACCTGGGCACCCCCGTGCGACGGCGAGGAAGTGTGTATGTGCATGCGGAGACCGAAGGAGGTGCGGTCGAGGCCGTCACGCGGCGCCGAAGCCGGCCACCATGCATCACGTGACGCCGTAGAAGAGTGATGACAACGGCGGCGTGCTCCATTTCCAGGAGGCGGCAACAGACGGATTTGAGCCACCAGAGCGGCAGGGAAGGACGAGCTCCTGTAGGCGCTACCGGAGACCGCCACAGTCTGGTCGGCAGCCGTGGGCAGGCCGTCTAAGAGGAGCCAGGGCGAGCCGGCGTCAGCGGAAGTTGAGAAGAGGCCTTCAAAGTCGGGGGAGACGTCGTTGCTGCAGTCGCAGGAAACGGAGCATGCACTCCCCCATGCGGACCACACGTCGGCTAGAGCGAACCACGACAACATGGCAACCATGGCGGAGAGCGCACGGCGCCGGGGATGAGCAGCCGAAGCACGGCGGCATCCTCTGCGGCAGCAGCAAGAGCAGGTCATGGTGGCCTTCGTGCACGCCTCTTACTCGGTCTTTCATGCGTGCTCCATGGATTCGTGAATCACGGGCTGATTGGGAGGCTGCGGAGGATGGGTGTCGGTATTGCCGGGTTGGTTTATAGGAGCTCAAAGCGGTGATGAAGGGAATACTCTAGAAAGAAAGAGATAGCAAAAGAAGCTCCGCTTAAGGCGGTACCGCCTATTAAGGACAGTATAACCGCACCTAATCCCTGCCCTCACAGTGATTTGAGTTTTTGGCCGTCCATTTTCACGATCTGGTAGTTTCTGGCCGTCAGATTTAATGTAAAAAGCGATCTGTTTTACAGTCTAGCTAATCTCGCCCAGCTGTCCTGTGGGCTGCTGCTCCACGGGCCAAAACGGTCGATTCTGGTGCATTGGGCTTTCGCGAGCCAGCAGCCCATTCGAAGGAGGGAGGCCTACGAGCTACGCGTTGGGTCCATCCACTCCCGAACCCTAATCATGTCCCCATCGACACCGCATCCGCTCGCCCAATCCGATCGAAGTTGGAGGGGAACGAGACTGCCGGTCGTTCCTAATCCCGATCCCGATCCATCCAGCCGCCCAATCCCGATCGAGGCTTAGGGAATCGAGACTGCCGGTGGTTCCCAGCGACCTGAGGAGAGGAGTAGCCATCCCTGCGACCGGAGGAACATGACGCGTTAATGCGTGTGAAGAAAGGTGGGGGCGAGGGAGATAATGGCGGACTCCTCCCCTGCTTGAAACTGCTCTGTGAAAGATTGGATGAAGCATATGCCTCTGGCAGGGACGCGTTGCATGTTATATAGGCAAAGAGGTTTACAAGATTTGATAGTTCGGTTATGTTGGATTGATCCTCAAGAAAGAAATACAAGATGAGGATGAATCCTAACAATCGCAACTACCTGGTTACAACACCACACAACGCACTAGCCTACCGGGCGTACATACGGTTTACATTTATACCGTATATACATGTTACAATGTATTCTAACACACCCCCTCAATCATAACTTCACCAAGTTGAGATTGCTCTTAAAATCTTCCAATTTCCGCCATGATAAGGCCTTGGTAAACCCATCAGCAACTTGATCACCTGTGGGTATAAACCGGATGTCCAATAGCTTGCTAGCTACTCTCTCTCGAACAAAATGGTAGTCAACTTCTACATGTTTAGTTCTTGCGTGAAACACTGGATTTGCTGACAAATATGTGGCACCAATGTTATCACACCAAAGACGAGCAACTGGCGAATGAGCAACTCCAAGTTTACGCAGAAGAGTTTGGATCCAAATAATTTCAGCAGTTGCATTAGCTAATGATTTATACTCTGCCTCAGTACTTGACCTTGAAACAGTAGCTTGCTTACGTGCACTCCAAGAAATCAGGTTGGGACCAAAAAACACACAGAAACCTCCTGTTGATCTTCTGTCATCAGGACATCCTGCCCAATCAGCATATGAGAAGGCACTAACAATATTGCAAGCCGACTTAGTGAATTTTAGGCATGTACTCATAGTACCCTTAAGATATCTCAAAATCCTTTTAACTGCTGTCATGTGTTGGGAGGTAGGAGAGTGCAAATACTGACAAACTTTGTTCACTAGGAAACAAATATCCGGTCTTTTCAATGTCAAATATTGCAAGGCACCTACCATACTTCTATACCTTGTTGACTCTTCGGCCCCCAAAGGTTCTCCTTGTTCCTTTGACAGCTTTTCAGAAGTTGAGAGAGGCATGTTTGAAATTTTGCAATTTGTCATACCTGCACGTTTCAATATATCCATGACATATTTTTCTTGGGTCAGAAGGATGCCATCTTTTACCTTCTTGACTTCAATTCCCAAGAAATAATGTAGATCTCCTAGATCCTTCAAGGCAAAATCTCTTCTCAAATCTGGCAACAAAGCTACAGTTGCATCTTGTGATGAGCTAGCAACAATTATATCATCAACATAGACCAACATAAACATAATAGTTTTTCCTCTTCTAAAAAAGAACAGAGAAGTATCCCCTCTTGATGGTCTAAAACCAAGTGCTTGAAGTTTATCACACAACCTGGAGTACCATGCCCGAGGTGCCTGTTTTAGACCATACAACGCTTTGTCAAGTTTGCAGAGATGATTTTCCTTGCCTTTAATTTCATAACCAGGTGGTTGTCTCATATAGACTTCTTCCTCTAGAACTCCATGGAGGAACGCATTCTGAACATCCAATTGCCTGAGGCTCCAGTTACTGGATACTGCAACAGAAAGAACAAGTCTGATAGTAGCTGCTTTAACAACAGGACTGAACGTATCTTCATAATCTATACCGTATCTCTGTTTGAAACCTTTTGCTACTAGCCTTGCTTTGTATCTGTCAATTTGACCATCTGCCTTCTTTTAATCCTATAGACCCACCTACAATCAATAATATTTTTATTTTTTGTTGGTGGGACTAAGTGCCAAGTTTTATTTTTAATAAGAGCATCATACTCATCATTCATGGCCCTCTTCCAATTTGTATCATTCAAAGCTTCTTGCAAGTTATGAGGTTCACCAGTAGTTATCAGACCACCAAAACGAGGTTTAAGCTTGTCATACCTAACTGTGCCATCTGTATGAATTTGAGGTTTTGAAATACCGTGTTGTGACCGTGTTTGCCGAGTTGGCACATCAGGAGCTGCAGGTGCATGCGGCACAAAAAATCCGCTGGAGGAGGGGGGATCCGCACGCGATCCCATATCAGCGCGCGATCTCGTAGCAGATCTATCGCCAGCGACATCCTGTCGGGGCAGATCGACGTGCACGTCTTCCTCGCTTGGTTGGCCCACCTAGCGGCCCGCGAGAGGGGAGCCAATTGGCCCACCTGACGACGCGCTGTTGGGAGATCCAGCGGCCGACCCAGCGCGCACCACGTGTCGTTCCCGCGGCGGCGTCTGGCAGTCGAGGCAGATTCGCCCCCTGGTCCACCTGCGCCTGCTGACGCTGCACGCTCGGGATCGCTGCCCGCAGCACCTGAGTCCTCATCGTGTTCCGCAACAGTTTCGTCTTGTTCTGGCTGCATAAAATCATGCACAAAAACTGGATTTTCTCCACTGTTAGCAACAGGATTAGGGCGAAAATTAGCCTGTTGATCAACTACAGGTTCGTCCCCATGATCAAAAAGTGTAGACTCAGGAAGTAAAAGGACTTCTGACCGGAGAGGGGTCTCTGCATTAGGATTTAGATTTGGAAAGGGAAAAACGGTCTCATCAAAAACAACATCACGGGATATGTATACTCGGCCAGCAGCAACATCTAGACATCTAAAACCTTTGTGAAGATTGCTGTAGCCAAGGAACACGCACTGTTTGGAACGAAATTCTAACTTTTTGGAATTATAAGGGCGAAGATTCGGCCAACATGCACATCCAAAAACCCGAAGAGAATGATAGTTGGGTTGTTCTTGAAACAAACGTGTTAGAGGAGTGTCAAAATTAATCACTTTGCTAGGGGTGCGATTTATCAGATATGTCGCAGAGAGGAAAGCCTCATCCCAAAACTTCAAGGGCATGGAGGCATGGGCTCAGAGAGAGAGCCCTACATCGACAATATGTCGATGTTTTCTTTCTGCTGACCCGTTTTGCTGATGAGCATGGGGACAGGAGACATGGTGAGTGATTCCTAATTGACGAAAAAAGGAATTTAGACGTTCATACTCGCCACCCCAGTCTGTTTGCATAGTGATTATTTTCTTATTGAACAACCTTTCAACAAGGGTTTGAAACTCATGAAAAACTTTAAACACTTCGGATCGGTGCTTAAGAAGATATATCCACGTGAATTTGCTGTAATCATCAATGAAAGACACATAATAGTTTTTCTTATTGATAGAATCACGGGCAGGCCCCCATACATCGGAGAAAATTTGCTCTAAAGGAGCTTTAGACACACTGTTTGAACTAGGATAAGGAAGTTGGTGACTTTTGTCCATTTGGCATGCATCACAAACTCCTTCTTTATTGAACTCGCTACTAGAAAAAGGAATATCATTCTGGCTAAGAACATGACGCACTATGGTAGATGACGGATGCCCTAGTCGACTATGCCACCTTTCAACAGGCAGTTTATTTGCACCAAACGCTTGCTTGCTTGAGCTAAGGGGAGCCAATGATACGGGGTAGAGACCTTGTCTACACTTGCCGCGCAGAAGGGTTTTCCTCGTTCCCTGTTCCTTGACGAGAAAAAAAGTTGGGTGAACTTCAAGGAAAGTGTGATTATCAGTGGATAAACGATGGGCGGAGATAAGGTTTTTTGCCGCATCGGGCACATGCAAGATGTTCTTAAGATGAAGATCATGAGTAGGGGTACGAACAGTAGTGTGACCAATATGACTAATTTCCATACCTTCTCCGTTTGCAGTGTGGACTTGATCGTTGCCGTGGTACTTGTTGTGGATGGTCAACTTGTCGAGTTCGCTGGTGATATGATCGGTGGAGCCAGTGTCCAGATACCAGTTGGTATCCACTCCATAGGACGAGGTTGTGGCAGATCCGGCGCTCTTCTCGTTCTTGGTGCACTAGTAGAAAAGGGGGCAATGGTCCAGGCCGGATTGAGCATTAGTCCCGGTTCAGTCTAGAACCGGGACTAATGTGAGCATTTATCCCGGTTCGTGCGGCTAAGGCATTAGTCCCGGTTCACCTGGGCCCTTTAGTCCCGGTTCGTGTTACAAACCGGGACTAAAGGGTGCGATGACCTTTAGTCTCGGTTCGTGCCTCAAACCGGGACTAAAGATTAGACCTTTAGTCCCGGTTTGAGGCACGAACCGGGACTAATGGGGTTGAGACCTTTAGTCCCGGTTCGTGCCACGAACCGGTACTAAAGGTCCCATTTTCAAACTCTACCCCCCCGGTGGATCGCCTTTTCAGTTTAAAAAAAAATAAAAGAAAATGATGGAAATGTCAAAATAAAATAAAATAAAATAAGTTTCCCATGTGATATGTGGTCTAGTTGTTGGGAAAATTTACAAACATGAATTTTCGACTTTTTTGCAAAATCTCTCGAGAATTTGTAAAAATGGGCGTAACTTTTGCATACGAACTCGGATGAAAAAGTTTTTTATATGAAAAATCATCTACTCGAGAAGTTACATCCAAATTTAACGGGGGGAACCCGTTAACCATTTTCAAAATCCTCAAAAACCTAACAGAAAAAAAATTACGGGGCTTTTAAGATCTGGAGAGGCAAAAAAATTCAAAAAATGGTCAAACTGTGGTCAAACAATGGTCAAACTAATTATTCTACAATATTAGTGTTACTAAATAATTATTGTTTTTTAAAACAATAGTTTCAAACTCAAACAGTGAAATGTGTCACTTCATGCTCAAGCAAAATTCCTGAGGGTTAATAGGATTGACATTTTACTATTGTCAGGAAAACAACAAGTGCAGACTCGGAAGCGAAGGAGAATAGAACCCGAAAGTTAAGCGTGCTCGGGCTAGAGTAGTGAGAGGGATGGATGACCGGTCGGGAAGTTAGATGATTTCGAATGATGAGGGGTGATTAGAGGATAAATTGAGTAGTGATGAGGGGTTGGTGATTAGAGGTTAAAATTTGAAAATAAAAAAAATTCAAAAAAATTCAAAAAAAATTCAAAAAAAATTCAAAAAAAAATTCAGAAAATTTCCTTTAGTACCGGTTGGTGTTACCAACCGGGACTAAAGGTGGGCCTCCAGGCAGCGGCCACGTGGAGGGACTTTAGTCCCGGTTCTGGTTTGAACCGGGACTAAAGGGTGAGGCATTAGTAACGACCCTTTAGTCCCGGTTCAAAAAACCGGGACTAAAGGCCCTTATGAACCGGGACTAAAGGCCCTTTTTCTACTAGTGGTGTAGGAGATGTCGAAGCGCCGGTAGCATTCGAGGGCGGTGTGATTCGGCCTCTTGCAGATCTGGCAGACGACCTCAGGAAGATCATCGGCTCCTCCGTTGCCGTTGCCGTTGCCGCGGCCTCCATTGCCACGGCCACCGCCTCCATTGCCACGGCCTCTGTTGCCGCGGCAACCTCCTCCATTGCCGCGGCCACCTCCACCGCGGCCAAAACCACCGCGGCCACGAGAGATAGTGTTGGCGGAGGACTGGGAGGAGTGGTTTCCACCTTCGAACATAGCAAGACGCTTTTCAAAACCGATCAACCGAGAGTAAAGTTCAGCTACCTTGATTGGTTCAGTCCTCGCTGCGCAAATGGACGAGACAAATGAGATGTAGTCATAGTCTAGTCCGGCGAGGATGTAGGAGACCATGTCATCATCATCGAGCAGCTTGCCTGCTGAAGCCATCTCGTCGCCCAACGCTTTCATGCGCCCGATGTAGTCGGCGATGGTCGCGGTGCCCTTTTTGGTGGTGGAGAGGGCGATCCGTGTGTTGACGATGTTGGCCTGCGTCTGGGAGAGGAACATCTCCCTGATGGCGGTCCATGCCGCGGCGGCCTTGGTGCAGTGGGCGACTTGGATCATCACGGGTGGCGAGATCGAGTTGAAGATGAAGCTCAGCACCTGCGAGTCTTGCGCCATGGTGACAAGATACGCCGGGTTTGGCACATCTGTCGGCTTGCCGTCTTTATCGGCAAGCTTGGTCTCCGGGAACGGGTGATCAGGGTTGAGGTGATCGATCAGCTGCGCTCCGCGGATGGTGGCTAGGGCTTGCGCGCGCCAGACCAGGTAGTTGCCCCGGTGCAGCTTGTCAGCGATGGGAATGAGGGCAAAGGCGGTGGCGGCGGCGGAGCTGGAGCTAGCCATAACTAGGTTTGGATGTTGGAGAGGAAGTTGGCTCTGAATACCATGAAAGATTGGATGAAGCGTATGCCTCTGGCAGGGACGCGTTGCATGTTATATAGGCAAAGAGGTTTACAAGATTTGGTAGTTCGGTTATGTTAGATTGATCCTCAAGAAAGAAATACAAGATGAGGATGAATCCTAACAACCGCAACTACCTGGTTACAACACCACGCAACGCACTAGCCTACCGGGCGTATATATGGTTTATATTTATACCGTATATACATGTTACAATGTATTCTAACACTCTGCCCTCCTTAAGCTCGCAATCATGGTCCTCCTCTGCTGGAAACTGCTCCTCTCTCCTTGAAGCTCGCAATCATGGCGTATTATTCATTCATGGCTGGTAAATTTGCAAGCTTTTCATATGCGCAGTGGTACTATATAATGCTTCCCTCCCTGGCTTTGTATGCACACCCTACTCCAGCATCTACATTTCTTCAGCGATATGCTCAGGTATTCTACCTGTAAATTGCATCAAACAATTACAATGTCCTGATATCGTCTCACAGAAAAGATACTCATACCCTTTGCCAACAAAAATATGTGCAGGTGATGTTCATGCTACGTGTGCACAATTGATTTGGGCAGATTCTGCAGCTTCCTACTGTCCATTTTTGTGCTCAGCCGTTCATCATCTCTCAAATGGCTTTTGGACAGGTAATTACTCCGCACATTATCCTTTCATCTTATGTTATCAATTTTACTACTACGCCGCAAATCGCTTAAATAATATGTTCCTCTGGTATTCATATCATGCTCCTGAATGGAACAAGTGAACTAGAAAAGTAGTATTACAATGCGCAAAAAACGTAACCATTCAGTCGTAGAGGGAGCCGAAGCCTCAACATCTTCTGCTCGTACTAATAAACGAGCGAAGTCCAATTCTATGGATAATTTTTTCCCTAAGTACCCAATGCGACATCCAAATGAAAATCGTCTCGTCCGTATTAAATTCAGAAGACAGAAGAAATTAGTACAATCAGGGCCATTGCGTGATGCCACTGGCAACATAGAATTGGCTCTTAGTGAGGGGAGTGCATTGGCGTTTTGATTTGGGGAGTTCTTCAGTTTAGGCGCATTTGAGAATTCTTCAGTTTCCGATCTCCACTGGATAACAGTTGTTAATTCTGTTCTAAAATTATTTATTTGTTGATCTGATCATGCTCTAAGTTAAATTGATCTATGCAGATTCACCCATCGTATATTCTCCAAGTAAGTATGGGAATGGTTTCTGTTTTGCCGTAAGCATCCATATACAAAAAGTCATTTTGATGTGCCAGTTCTAGGTTCATATAGATGTCCATATCAGACCTATCGGACTAAAGCCTACTGACTGTCTTGATTTTCTTGTATCTGAATTTGGATGTACCAACTAGTTTTTATGCTCGTGTATTACAGCAATGGCTATTATGAGGTTGCAGCAGGGATACACCATTAGAACTGACCTTATTCTTTCAAGAGCTAAGATCTACTCTGATGTATCTTTCAAAAGCTCAAAAATCTCAGGTTTAACTAATGGCAACACAGCCACGAGCATTAGTGGTTTTCTCGGTTTTTTGCAGGAAGAAGCGAACATTCAAGTACAGATTCAAGCATCTACCCCAGCCACTTCTTCACCACTCCAGGCAGAAGCGCAAGCACTTCTTCTTGGAGCTAACATATCCCAACTCCTCCAGGTCTAGCAGCCCACTTTTCTCACAGATAATCTTGCCCTTGCCAAGGAGGCAGCACCTAGGAATGTCACTGCTGACACTGTTCCTTGGGCGGTCAGAAAGCATCTTGCTCATTTCTACAGGACCACCGAAGAATTACAGCTGCAGGTGTTTCACATCTCTAGGGAAATCAATGGTATTGCTCATAATGTAGCTCATTAGGTTCTGAATCGTTCCATTGAACCCGTTTTTAGCTGTTTTGGTTCAGCTCATAGGTATAGAACATGCCATGTAATTTCTCTCCTCTCTTCTGTAAATCTCCAGGGTGTTTTTCTTTATGTTGTACAGTGTACAATGCTTTTGAGCTGGATGAATTTGTCGCCTTCGATGCTTTTCTAATGATTACCTGGTAACTTGTGCATACAAGTTTCTCATTTTACAGGTTCTGTTATTTGGAATAGTGTTTTTCCAGTATACTAAGCTCCTTTGAATGCATTAGTAGCTGTATAGAATTATGGACCACCCCGATCAAAAAGCACACATCTTCATATGTATTTTCAAAGCTGGTGTTTTTTCAAACGTTCCAAAAGTTTACTTCTCTTTGTAAAAAAATCTTGATATTTGAACAATCTGATCTTGAAAAGGTAAGTATTTCTTTGCATCTTATTTTAATCTACATCTTGCAGTTTACTTGACGCTATCTATGAAGCTTATACAACCTGATAAGTGCAGCGTGTTGATTAACAAAATCAATTGACCAGTCAATAATTTTTCTAACATATATGTACCATCCGCATACTAAATGGTAGAAGAACTATAAGAGATGGCTTGCATTTACACTGATTTTACCATACAGCTCTTGCAGTCCATTTTATAGTTTCACATATAGGCTTGCAACCGATTGAATGGGTCCAAAACGGATTTTAGGCCTCAGAAATCAATCAGTTTACTATCAAAATTTACATGTTGTTCTCACTTTCTTTGGATAAATCCAGAGATGTCATATTTTGTTAAATTTGCTGCTTTGATGGTTGGATCTTTCTGGCATGTGCTAGCTATAGAATGAAAGATCATTGACTCTAATCACGTATGCTTATGTATCACAGACTTTGCAAGTTGTGAGCAGTTATATGAGCGAAAATGCTATCTCACAACATTATTTGCCTAGAAGCACAACCAAATTCTAATGACTTCATAAGTTGAATAGTTGATCATGTAGCATCCGCTCATTTATGATAGGCTTTGTTACAGAGTACTACCATTCTATCGTCAAAACAGACGGGCGCGACAACGCGCGCCTTCAATAATCTAGTATCCCATAAAATCGGTATGTACGTGTCAATTGGCAGGTCGCATCGTAAACAAATTCATTGCGTGGCAACGTCCCAATCAGCCAACAATCACGCAATGGAAAAATATCTACAACCGCCTATCTAGATTGGCAAAAAGAATAAGAATCTACACATACGTATGGAAATTGCATGCGTAGTCTCACGGTCAATGGAGGCAAATGGCCAAAATTCACCGCAACTAATGCACGATGCGGACGCTTCCAATGCACAACTCCTGACCAACCATGAACATAGAAAATCCATGCAGAATCGCTAAAGTCATCCTAAAGTGTACACACCCAAATCCCCCAGTAAATCGCGTGTCACGTCTTGATTGGTCAAGTTTTCACTGATACAAAAGTCAAAAAAATCAGGTAAATCAAACCTAGCTAGGTTTAGTATATTTATAATATATGTACATGACAACATTGAAAATCCACACTCAAAACTAAAAGGCTCCCACCTGCACCTCTGAACCCTAAATCTTCACTCCTCACACTGCACAGTGATGCCACGTCGTCCCCGTCTCTGGGTGTTGGGGGGGGGGGGGGGGGCACCGTCGGTGACACCGTGGCCAACTGTGCCATCACCATATTGAACTTGGGCTCAGTCGAAACTTAAAATGCCCTCAGTTGTTCAGTTGTGTTGTCCCCGTCCTTGGCTCGGCCTCGCCGCAACCGTTGCGCCGTTCATATTCAGCCTTGGAGCGCCTGCCCTCTCCAAACATTTTTTTTTGGCAATGTTATCTATGCAATGCATACATGCATACATAGCATAGATTCTGTATGCAAATCTACAAGTGCAGACAACAGCTAGCTCAGCTACCAATCCACCATGCATGCATGGAGCAGGCTGTGCGTAACGTACGTACAGACCTACATCGACACCGTATGTTGTTGTACGATCCAGCTTAATCAATTAAGCTCATCGAGCTGTATATATATCTTGATGAACAAACGTGGTACAAAGATCGGTGCTCTCTCTTCGTGCAGCAGGTAACAACAATATCTTGGGAGCCAAATTGAAAACCGGGAAGAAAGATCAAGATCGATCAAGCTTGGGCCGGCGGCCGGCGCGCGACGCGTGGTAGCTAGTGGCTGGTGAGTCGATCGAGCGATCAGTTGTGCTTGTGCGGGATGGGAGCGCCGGCCCCTCGGCGGTTCGTGTCCGGCGGAGGGTCCACGTACCCGTAGTCCTCGTCCTCCACGGAGGCCCCGCCTCCGGCCAGCCGCCGCACCTCCACGCCCTCGTTGTTGCCGCCGCCGAAGCTCATGTTCGTCGAGGGTGGCGCCACCGTCGGCGGTCGCGGCACGCGGGCGCCTTCCACGCCGCGCGCACGGGCGACAGCCATCGCCAGCACCAGCACCACCATAGCCAGAACCACCGCCGCCAGCTTCGCCGCCACAGCGGACAAGGAGGGCGACGTCGGCCAGCGCATGATGGACGTACGCGTGCCGGGTAAAGCAGTGCGGTGAGCTAGCTAGAGGAATCGAGACGGGAGGCAGAGGGGAGTCACGGAAAGGGCGTGGTGCAACGAAACGACCGTCGACCACCGGCCTATAAAGAGGGCGTCGGGCGCGGCGGCACGTCATGGCACGGGACGGAAGCGGGAGCGCGGACAGCGGGCGTCGGGGCGGCTGTTACCAGACGCCACCGGAATGCGGGGTGGTGATCGCGCCGTCTAAGCTTCCCCTCCCTCCATGCCAAACCCACAATTCGTTTCTGCATCCTGTGTCGTCCTGCGTACCAAGTTGCTCGTGTGCTTCCAATCATAGAAACAACCATTGTTTAGTTGATCAAAGATATGCACCCAAAAAAGCTAGTCTTCCCACAAGATGACAGAGGGATAGAAAGGAAGAAAGAAAGTGCGACTTTCAGACTCCTTCCTGACAACTGTAATTTATACTAGGTCTCAGAGCATCTATAGCAGATCCTGCAAACGGTTCACACACCCAGCTCCATGATGAACTTGTTGAGCACCAGTGGTAGGCTAGACTCTCATTTTGTTCATTTGGTCTTATTTGTATTCATTCTATTATATTCTGGACTGTATTGTTTTCATTATTCGGATTTGAACATTTGTTGTAATTGAGATGATTATTGTATTATACGATGCTAAAACACTAATAAGTTTGATTTATATTATTGATGTATTAAGATTATATTGTTCAAAAACATGAATTTTCCTAAAACCCTGAAACCATTTTTGCGGTACCGCGAGGGTTCCTGCAGAACGGATCCCGTAAACTCATACCGCAAAACGGTTTCGGGGAGCCGACGGTTTTGCGGGATCTGCTAGAGATACTCTTAAGCAAAGGTCATCTCCCCGCTAAAAAAAGCAATAGTCATCTCAGCAGGCAGAGTAAATAGCATAAAATTATAGGCATTACAATTAGGGTTTTCACAAACTGCCTACTTTAAATTTGCTGCAAAAACCTACCATCTTTTTGGCATATCGTTTCAGAAAACTCAAATGACTGTGGGTCCATTCGTCGGGTCTCACGCCCATAAAAGTCAATACCATTAGATTAGACCCTTAGGTTGAATGTTACAATAGGTAGGGCCCACATGTCAGTCTCCCAAATTTCACATGTAAAATAATTCTCCAATTCTAGTTCTTTTACAAATTTACAAATGTGTCCTCATTTTTTATAGAATAACCCCCACAAATATTTTTAAAAAGCAATCATGTCCCAAAAAATAGTTTAAAAGCAATGAGGTTCCTATACGAAAAATACTGCAATCAATCAGGTCCCAGCAAAAAAAAACAATCATGTCCATGCAATCGGCCATCCTCCAGTCTTGAAGCTCCTCCTCCAGTTCCTTGGCCGTCGCCTGGGGTCGCTGCCGCGCCGTGGGGAGCCGACTGAGGCCGGGGGGTGCCACCACCTTCCCTTGGATAGAAGAGGAGGCCTTCAATGAGATGGAGGCGACCGACGACCACCATCCATCATTGTGGCCATGCTCCTCCAGCCTGGATTCAGCACCACCCCCTATCCAACCGGCAGGCAGAGCGCCCTCCTCTCCCTGAACCAGCCGGTGGTGAGCTCCATCACCAAGCTAACGCCGCCGCTCCTTCCTCAAGGTGGCTGGCCTCCCCAGACCGGCAGCGATAGACACCTCCTCCCCCGACCCAGGAGCCATGACATCGCTTCTCTGGGAGGAGCCGTATAAAAATTGTTTTTTAACTAAGTGTCTTTAGGTCAAATTATTTCAACAATAAAAATTCAAATCATTTTTTAACTATTGTTGGAATTTCCAAAATATTTTGTGGATCTAATTTTAGTGGGCATTTTGGTCCTTTGGTCAAAATGAAAACCTAAGTAATTGGAATTCAGTGATTCGGCTATGGCTTAAATATTTCTGAAACTGAAATTTAAATGCATGATATGTGCAATGTATAAATATGATTGTGATGTTTTTTAACAAAGGGTTTGCTCATATCTTTTGTGTTGCTTAAGTAATACATCACCGGCTTTTAATCGCAATCTAGCACTTCATGATGCACGAGATTTGTTTTCTCGCTCATACATGTGGCAAAAACAACAACAAAAACATAGCATCAATCAATCGGTACACAAATATTACAGTCCAGGAGTATTGTACACCTTTCGCTGGACTGTTCAGACAATCATTTTTTCAATAAATATCGCCTTGATTCTAACAGCCAATTTAGTTTTTTTTTGATTCGCTGTTGTCCCATTCGCCCAAGAACCTGCGAACAATAGGGCCGACCGTGAGTGCATGGTTCACCGGCCTATGTATATAACCAAACAGCATTAGAGTTGAGCCGGCAAAAAAGCTTTAATATGCCTTTTTTTGTCTTTGCCGAATCAGAGTACTCATTAAAAAATACAGAGATTGTCTTATTCGGTGCTATCTACCACTAGCAATGCACCAAATGAGATTCTGGTGCTTGTCGTGCTAGGAGCTAACTGATGGTTGGTCTAATAGGAACACGGGTACGTCCGTAGATATCATTAGTGATCAGCATAAACGGTTTTCTGTTGTGTTTTCCAAACATTAAGTTTATTTTTTAGAGAAGCGTGCAATGAAACTTTTCTATCAATTTCATCTATCTTTGGTGGGTTTGAATGGTATCCCAAATATTTAGGCCACAACAGAGGGTATCATTAGTGATCAGTATATACGGGTTTCACAGAAGCGTGCACTGAAAATTTTCTATCATTTTTGTGTATGAATTGTTTCCAAAATATTTTGGCCATAACCAAAATCACTATTTCAGTGTTTTTTGTTTGCGGTTTAGCCAAAGAACCAAAAAAATTCACTTGAAATTCAACCAAATAGTTTAAATATTATTTGAGTTCATGTAGTACTTTAACGTCTGATTTTTTTAGTACCAAAACATTGTTATTTTTGTTTCTACTAAATTGCCACCCAATGAATTTTGGTGAAATCTCATTGAAAGTAAATTCTGTGTGACCACAAAAAAAAGTGAGTTCCGTGACAACTACATTGTAAAGTAAAATACATTTTCCAAATATTATCTTTTATTTGCAAATGAAAATTTTAAATTTTTGGAGTGGCTATGGGAGGTAAATTAAAAGAAAAACATGGCCATGGCATAAACTAATTTCTCTCTCAAAAATAAAATCTATGTTTTCAACACTCTGTTTCTGACTAGATAAGCCAAACGGAACTTTTGTCTCAATCCGATAAAAACAAATATATTCTATTGTGTGTTGACCACTGGCCAGGATTAAGATGAAGAAGGCATCAATCCTAAATGGAGAGTTTTCAAGGAGAATTGATGGCTTGATTGAGATGAGATCCCCGGAAGAGAAGCAGTGTATGATCTATATGCATAACTTTTGACTTCCTTGACGTTTGTTTGAGCTAGTTATGTTTCAAAAAATAGAAGAATTCTGGAGTACCATTTCCAAGTGATATTGAATCCACATTATGAAGAAAGAGATCCAGGACTAAATTGCTTTGGGTGGATCACCTGATTAAGCCATGATATACGGAAGTGATGGATGTATTTGACAAAGAGAACTTGTGAACTTTAATGACAGGGCTGGCTAAAAAGCGGATTTAATACCAATAGCTCAAGAAATAACAATTGGTCGGCATTGTCTTCTTTTATTTGATCGGATTCTGATTAATTCTTCTAATCATAGTTGTTAAAGAAATTGAAATGTGTTGAAAAGGAGTAATTTGGAATCGTGTATCCGCTTAACCTTCTGCCTTGTTATTCCCTTTTTTTCTTGAGTTGGGTTTTCAAAATAAATGCAATATAGGGAAATGTGTGCTACCTTGGAATAATTACGGGAACGAACTAAAGCTTTCCTAGCTGGCGGGAAATGGTATAGATTGTTTACAATTAACTTGTCCTTGAGCTCCAACCAGAGGGAGAAGAGTGAGTGATCCCTCGATAGCGAGCACTACAAAAAGGCAGCAACTACTTCAAGTATACTCCATCTTTCAAGCCTATGTTGAACTTCAAATATAAGCCTTTGGGAATCGGATATATGTAAGCTAGCAGCAAGGGAAAGCGGTCTTCTTTCATGGAATCCCCTTCCTTTCCACCTATTGTAGTGGTGGAAGCCGCACGCACCAAAACAATGCATTGATGGAACACTATCAACAAGGAGGTGCTCCAAGACAAGATGGGTCGAATTCAAGTTCGAGATCAAGTCCAAGCTCAAGTTCAAGCCAGAGCGCTAGAGAAAATGGCTTCGAAAATCAGAACAGAAATCATGCAATATTATGCCATGATCACATTTCCTCACATTGCGCGTCATGAAATATATTCAGGGGGATTGTCTCCTTCCCCCTCCCCCGGGTTGAAAATTCCAACAGCAAACATGTTCCTACCTGGGTGCTAGAGAACAGTCGACTACGGCAGAGTTAGCGCCAAGGCGGGTAAGAAGTCTTGCAAAATTTTATGAATCGTGTAGTTTCTTCATAGTTGAACCACAAACACAGTGGATTTTTGTTAGAGGTTTAGAAGAAAACATCACACATCAGCGTTGTGCTAAATATGGAGCGAGGCAATGGTTGTGATCCATTGTGCTCAAATATTGTAAACTATCAGCCATTATTATTTTTAAACGCGACCAATTAAAATTGCACTAATATGCTAAATTTACATTATTTGAGTCTGTACAAGTTTATGTTAAATGTCACTTCGAATTTTGGTTTATAGGCTAAACTATAGAGTGACACAGAGACAAGGATGGTTGTTTGGTCATTGTTCGAAGAGCTTAGGAATGCCTTTTTGATTTTGGAAGAATTTTTGGACAACTTATAGATCTAGTGTTTGGATCTAAAATTAATCCATGGCTGCGTCACAAACCATGTTAGGTCTTTACCATCAAAATCATTGCGATAACTATGGTTGCCAATAAGTTCTTTATGAATTAATATTTTTCTTACTTCGATGCCATTTTTTTGCTCAACATATTATCAAATAAGTTCAATATTTCAAGGTTTAGTAACCACAAACTAATCATCCTTTAATTCATAGGATTTCCACAGGATTGTGATCCTATGGACTTTTGCCCGTGGTAGGTGTTTGATTTGCAGGAATGCAATTCTTAGGAATTATTCTTATGAAAGTTTACTTGGTATATTTCATAGGAAAATTTTCATCAGGCTCATCCTGTTTGAAAGAATCATACAATTTTCCTCTGATGCCGTCAAACACCCACCTATGCCAACTTCTATGTTTGCAGATTCCATAGGATTCAAGTGTGAAGGACATAGCAATCCTCCATTTTTCCTATTGTATGAATCAAAGGAGCCCTGCAAAAGTGAATGAAATTTTGAAGTAACCATTCCTTGCAGGGTTTGTTATTGTACTTGCATTTCGGACATAGAGATCACTTGCTTTCCATTTTGTTCTGGTCATTTTTCTTCACTATGATCCAAACAGGCCCTATGTAGAACTTCGAATCTCTCAGGAAAAAGCAAGGGAGATCTCTCATAACAAAAAGGAACTAGGATATCTTTTTTTAATTCAAAATGAGAGGAACCAAACAAGACAAGAAACAGGAAGGTTTTTATGCCAATATCTGAATTGTATTAATAAGTAAAAAAAATCTAGGACGGGTGTCTCTGTTTTTATGAAAAAGACTGAGAAAACTTGAAAGTACATCTAAGCCCCCAAGAAAATCCTCCTAATCTGAATCCACCACCGCTCGCTTGGTGGTCGTCGCCTCATTGGAGGCAAGAACGAAGATGAGAAGTGTAACGACGGTGTCGCCCATATATAGATGAAAGAAATTCCTCATTGATGTTGTGACGGTAGTCACCCACCGTGTACGAGATGTGAGAAAAGATGACAAATCGGCGGGTTTGGTCCCCGGTCCGTATCGACGGTTGGGGTAGCATCATCAACAAAAGCTGCTGACCTGACCCGTGATTGCCCGCGAGTGAAAACAAACCACGCACAATCAGAGGCCATCGACAACAAGTCACCGGACAAACCAATACCACACAATGTTGAAGCACATGCTCGACGTTGAAACAGACCTGAAGGCTCCTCGATGTCGTCGACTATGTCATCAAAAACGGGTTGAAGCAGAGGCACCATTATTCGACTTAAATAAGATTAGAGACATACATAGGTGTGTTTTCATTCTCCCCAAGAAAAAAGGCTCTCGGGCGTTTACGGATTCGCTGTGATACGTCTCCTTCGTATCTATAATTTTTTATTGTTTGATGCCAATGTTCTACAACTTTCATATACTTTTGGCAACATTTTATATTATTATTGGGACTAACATATAGATCCAATGCCCAGTGCCAGTTCCTGTTTGTTGCATGTTCTTTGTTTCGTAGAATATCCATATCAAATGAAGTCCAAACGCGATAAAAATTTACGGAGATTTATGGAATATATGTGAACTTTTGGAAGAAGAATCAACACAAGACGGTGCTCGAGGGGCCCAGTAGGCATCAGGGTGCGTCGTGGTACCTAGTGAGCACCTTGTAAGTCGGTTGACCCCCTTCTTTCGCCGCAAGAAATATAATATCTGGAAAAAATCGTGCTAATATTTCAGCCCGATCGGAGTTACGGATCTCTGAGAATTTAAAAAACAGTGAAGGGCCAGAAAATAGGAACGCGAAATAGAAGAGAACACACACACACACACACACACACACACACAGAGAGAGAGAGAGAGAGAGAGAGAGAGAGAGAGAGAGATCCAATCTTAGAGGGGCTCTCGCCTCTCTGGGTTCCATGGAGGCCAAGGACCAGAGGGAAAAACCTCGTCCCATCTAGGGGGAGGCCAACGAAGAAGAAGGAGGGGGCTCTCTCCCCCTCTCCCGATGGTGCCGGAGCGCCACCGGGGCAACCATTGTGACGACAATCTACACCAACAACTTCGTCGCTGTCACCACCAACTCTCTCCCCCTCTATGCAGCGGTGTAAGACCTCTTCTCCCTGTTGTAATATCTACTTAAACATGATGCTTAATGCTATATATTATTACCCAATGATGTATGGCCGTCCTATGATGTTTGAGTAGATTCGTTTTGTCCTATGGGTTGATTGATGACCGTGATTGGTTTGAGTTGTATGTTTTATTTTCGTGTTGTCCTGTGGTGCCTTATGTGTGGCACAAGCATGTAGGATTTCCGATGTAGGATGTTGCAATACGTTCATGATTCTCTTATAGTGGTTGGCGAGAGTGATAGAAGCTTATACCCGAGTAAGGTGGTTGTTGCGTACGGGAGTAAAGAGGACTTGATACTTAATGTTATGGTTGGGTTTTACCTTAATGATCATTAGTAGTTGCGGATTCTTGCTAGATTTCCAATCATAAGTACATATGATCCAAGTACGAAAACTATGTTAGCTCATGCCTCTCCCTCATGTAAAATTCTAATAATGATTACTAGTCTAGTTATCGATTTCCTAGTGACAAGTAACTTTCTTGTGTTACAAAAGCTTTTTGCCAAACAATTAATTTTATTATCCTGCAAATTACTCATAGTTTTATTCTCGCAAAGTACCTCTAGTTTTATTCTTGCAAACCTATCCTATCACCTACAAAATAGTTGCATACTTGTTCTAGCTAAAGCGAGCGTTAAAGTGTGTGTAGAGTTGTATCGGTGGTCGATATAACTTGAAGGGAATATCGATTCTACCTTTAGCTCCTCGTTGGGTTTGACACTCTTATTTATCGAAAAATCTACAATTGATCCCCTATACTTGTGGGTTATCAAGACCCCTTTTCTGGCGCCATTGCTGGGGAGCAATAGTATGGGGTTGATATTCTCGTGTGTGATTGTTTACTTTATCACTAAGTAGTTTCTATTTTCTGTTCTAAATTGTTCTATGTCTTTACTTATGGAGATGGAACATGAAATACCAAAAAAATTGTACTTGCTACTCATGGAGATGGAGAACCTCCTAAAACCCTTGATGCTCGTTATGTGGAAAATATTAAAAATTACTTTGATAATCCTGAGAAAACCCCATTCAACTTATAATGGGACACACATTGGATCAACGTGAATAATTTAGGGATTATCGCTTGACTCAAAAAGTTAAACTCTTATGGGATCAAATTCATTATTTGCAATGGTATGGTTGGGATTTATGCTTGAGATATGATTATACTTGTTGCTCTAGGATGAAGGCTCCACTGTTAGCACCCCGATCCTAAGTCACACTGATCTAGCATGTAACACATCATATCACTTTGCAGCCTCACGAACGGTATCCCCACGTGTGCCACCTTACCTGGCCCGGGACCGTTTGCGCCTTTTGGATTACGTATACGATAGTGTCGCTAGCATCCATATGACAGAGAACCCAGCAATGAACGTGTCGGTCATCAAGGTATGAACCCAAGTCGTAGCAAGCTACAATGACTTAAAGGAATAACGAGTGGCATTTCCCCGAAGGGACAGACACAGGAACAAACAAGGATACATGCCAGCCAACCTAAGTGTTCCGGAGCAGTAGCGAACTACCATGGCTCAGTGGAAGCACTAAGAAACATTTCCCCATAATGAAGGCTACCAAGAATAAACAACTAGGTGTCGGATCCCACACATACCAAGCATTTCAATAACATACACACAATATGCTTGATATGTGTAAATACAACATGGCATCACAGCAAAACTCTACGACTCAGAGTATTTATTCAATAGGCTCCGAGGAGCTAGATATTACAAACATGGGTCTCATGACCCAGCATTCAAGTCATACAAGTAACAAGCATAGGCGGAAGCATAAACATGTCTGAGTACAGACATCTAAAAAGAAAGAAGGCTAGAAAGCATGTCTATCTATAAGACCCTCCCAAGGGTACAAGATCGTAGCTGAGGTAACAAGCTACTCGTCGAAGTCCATGTGGAACTACTAGTGAGACCGAAGTCTCCTCTGCAAAAACATAAATTAAGCAACGTGAGTATAAAGGTACTCAGCAAGACTTACATCAGAATTAACTACTTATATATCAGTATAAAAGGGGGTGGCGAAATTTAACTGCAGCAACCCAGCTTTGACTCGGTGGCTATCCTGAACTACGACTATCAGTAATTCCTTTGAGGTGGCGCACACGAGTCCACACATTCACCATATCAATACACCACTATGGATCTGCTCCGGTCTGCCTACAAGAAGGCCATCCATAGCACTCACGCTTATCTTGCACATTTTAGAGTATCCACTTCAAGTTATCTATGAATCATATAAGCGTTCCAAGTAGTCCATATCCGTGGACGCGTCTAATCGAATAGATCATATTACCCTGCAGTGGTGTACTTCTTCACACACGCTCTCACCACTTATCGCCTTTACACGGCATGTACTCGGCAACCTTCAAGCGGAAGCCCAGCGAGGGTTTCGGCCATGACCTGACTAACCACACAACTCTCTAGTCCAGGTTTATCGCCTATTCGAGTTCCATTCGCAAGGAAGCCCCCCACCCCCCCCCCCCGGGTTTCCAGTATGGCCCCAAAAGATATGAGAAGGGTTCCCAAGCCCACCATCCATGTGCCACTTGGTACACCGTGCCACTATGCCTAGTCTGTCCCAAGCCCACCTAGCCGGATGCCACTTGGTAGACTACTAACACAACCTACAAGCACCAGAAACTAGTTGCAACTCCTCGACAGAGATCAAGCCGATTAATAAGTCGAGAGAGCTTGGAGTGCCCGGAGCCCAATGTGTGGTAGTAACTGTCTTGGATCACAAACACTAAACTCAGTTCTTGAGAAGGGTTTGAATGAGACAACCCACCATGTACTCCTACATGGCCTCTCATCGCTACCTTTACCAAATCGTGTTCACACACCTAGCTCTCAACAGTTGGACATGTCCATCACCATCCCAATCCATCCCAGATGGATCAGACCTGACACAACTCTAAGCATAGCAGGCATAACAAGCAAGCATGAATGAGTAGGCACATCATGGCTCAAACAACTCCTACTCATGCTAGTGGGTTTCATCTATTTACTGTGGTAACGACAGGTCATGCAGAGGAATGGGTTCAACTACCACAACATGTAACAGTTGAATCAATGTTGTCCTAATGCAGTAAAAGAGAGCATGAGCGAGAGAGTGGGATTGAATCAGAATGTTTAAAGGGGGTTTGCTCTCCTGGCACTTCTGAAGATAGTATTGTGTCTTCATCAGTGTCATCGATCACATTGTCGGAACAACATCTACTCGGAGGGGACAAACACCGGCAAACAAGAGGGAACAAAATCAATGCAATCACTACTACAGGATGGTCCAAATGCGACACTATGATCAGAGACCCTTCGAGAAACTGTGTGCGATTCCATAATCGCAAACGGTGGTGTAAAAAACCGTCAAAAAAGGTGCAAAACGTTTGAGATGACAGATGCATCAAACACGGTTCAGAATTTAGTTGCGTGTGAGATGCAGGGCAAACGGTTCAGCTCAATTAACTGTTTAGGATGAGGAGGCACAAAAGAAACGGGCAGCCAGATGAAGGTGTGTGCGGTATACAGCATGCGGTTCACTGGGGTGAAATGTGTGTGATTAGGCAACACAATGGAAACGGTTCAACTGAACAATATGTGTGTGATACGCGGCAAACAAGTTCGTAATCTGAAATTTGTGCGAAGACCAATAATAACACACACGATTGCTGCTAATAAGCCGTGTGAATTGCTGTGTCTACAGTAGAATAACATGTATATATACTGAAATAAACATCCAATAACATAAGTGACTATACAGATCATTCGCACACACCTCAATAAACAATTGCATGCATTCTAAAGTAGGAGAAACGATCGTCTAGTCATCTACTTCTTGTGACGCTCCCGCCACTGTTATGTGGCTCGATCCCTCGTCTGGGTCAGGAAGAAGACAGTTCCTCATGTCAACGATCCGCCTGTATATCTCGTAGCATGTATACGCGTCCATGGCCGCGTACTTGACATGTTGTTCATCTAGTCTCTTATGCCACACACTGTGCCAGACGTTCTTGTCCTTACTTCTCTCTTGCTTCAACTTCGCGTAGTAGGGGTCGATGATGGCTGAGGCGAGGTCAACCAGGGAGTTCAGTTTGCTTTTGTTGCTGCCCCAGACCTTGTAGTGGTGCTAGATGTTGACAAGATTCGGGCATTTCAAGTCCGAAACCTTGAGCGCTTTTATATCGTTGGTCGTGTCCACCGTAGCGAAACTGTAGTCGGAGCTGTTGATAAACCTGGAGAAACGCTCGCAAGGCCTTAAGGCAAGGTGGAAGTGGTAGACAAGGACGTCATGTCGCACGCACAACTGGGCGTCGGCAACCTTCTGATCGTGCCTGGCACGACTGATGGTGTACTCGAGGTAGAAGCCGACCACTCGGTACTTGTCCTCGGCAAGGAACTGCTCCATAGTTTGGATGGAGCTCTCCACCGAGACCGGATCATTCGTGTACACCACCGACAGGGCCTTCCCCCTCACGTGGGTGTCCACTACGTGATGCGTGGTGAACTGCCCGCCATTGTCGTCGTCGGCCGCTGGGAGCGCCATTGGAACCGCTGGATGTCATCTCCGTATGTGTCCTCGTGGGTGTGCTTATTGTGTCGTGTGAGACGAGAGATGAAGGTAAATGGCCGCAGGAATAAAAGGGGGCCAGGCAGCATGGATTCTCAGCGCGTCCGCATGGCAGTTTTTGCAGCAGGTAAATGCATCGTCGCGTCGCGCCCGGCGCAACTGCTTGCACACGAACGTGCGTGATCGTGTGCCGGCCCAAAACACTGGCAGTGCGTGTGGTGGGACGAGGGCAGAGCACCCGGAGGGACGCGAGAGCAGAGCGCACGTGGCAGGACGCGAGCAGAGCGCCTCGCGGCCGCCTGAACCGCAAGCAACCACACGCATAGAGCAGTTGAGCATGCAGGAAATGGTCGCCTACAAGCCGGCCGACAGTTGCGTCGCTGCGTAGAGAGCGGCCGTGTGGTACCACCTCCGTCTAGTCTATAGTCTCCTTTATATTCCGTGCCATACTTTGCCCTCAAATTTAACCAACAAATTGTTAATGCATGTTTTAAAATTATATAATTGGAAACTATGTTCAAATACAAATCCAACTATATAATCTTTGGCGACATGCATTCGTATTTTATTAGTTAAATCATACTTATAAACCAGGACGGTGGTATAGTAGGTTATTAAATCGCAAACATCTTTCTATTAACCGTATGTGTATGTGACCTTCGTCCTCCTCTCGCACGTCTTGTCACCCCGCTGCCATAGACGGCTTACAGCGCAAGCTTGCGCAGCGCGCGGGGGCGTTCTTTTTGCCAAACGGCGGCGCCAATGGATCGTCGGTGAGCCCGTTCCTGCACAACCTCGCAGGTTCCCGCGCAAGCTTCCCGCCTGAATCAGTGAAATCCCCCAAAATACCAATGCTTATCGGCCTGCTATAAAAACCCTCACGGCCGGCGTCCTGTGTCGCATTTTCCCCTCCATCCATGTAGCTTATCTCGTCTGCTTCTCCCACATTCGCCAATGGCACCGGTCTGTCGTTGTCGCTCACCTACTCCGTCGTCATCAGAGGACAGCTCTAGCTGGGAGGCTACCCCGCGGCGGCGGTGCAGTCCCCAGCGTAGTGTAGTGCGCGTGGTGTCCCTGTCGGGTGTGCGCGGAACACCCACCACACGCTCCGCCGCCGGTGCCCGTCGGCAGCTGTTGCCGGCCACCGTTGTCGCCACACCACCGTCGAAAGCCAGGGCCATTGCCCGCTCCGCCGCCATGGCCCGAAGGAGGGAGCTGGCCGTCGTGGCCGCCACCCCACTCTCGGCCTCTATGGCCATCACCCGCTCCGCCACCGCGGCCCAAAGGCGGGAGGTGGTGGTCGTGGCCACCAAGCCGTCGTCGGCCGCCATGGCCGCCAGCCCACCATCGATCGCCGGGGTCATCACCCGCTCCGCCATCGCCGCCCGAAGGCGGGAGACGGAGGTGGATGCCCGCACGTGCGACAACGACCTTGCGCGCTACATCGAGTTCCTGTGGGAGGAGGAGGAGGAGCCCCTCGTCGAGCACGCAAAGAGCCTTACCGCCGCAGTGGTCGTGGCACACGCCGCCTCAGAGGCGAGGAGTAAGGAGATCTACGAGGAGAACCACTGCTTCGAGAGGGGCCGTTTGGAGCGGTGGAGGGTGTTCGAGGCGAGCGTCGCTGAAGCTGCATTACCGGCAGGCACCGCATTGCGGTTGCCCAGCTCGTCGGTAGGCTCCTCCTCCTCCGCCTCTTACTGAGCGCGCTCGGCAGAGGAGAGGCAGCCGGAACTAGTACAAAGCCCCTCCGCAGTAGTACTAGTATTTAGGGGCTATTCTGTTCAGTTCATCTGACTATAGATGCGGTGGAGCTGTACAACGTACTTAAAATTAGTTAGTATATATAGTTGAACTAGCTATTTCAGTATGTGGTTGGCAACAATTGGGGAAAGGCTTGGTTGGTTCAGCTGTCAAGTTGAACTGTTTGTATAAATTAAGAACGACTGCTTAATCTATGAATGAAATCTATGCTTAATGACTGAATCTTAGTTGCAAAAATTAGATGCTGCTAGTGATGTTTAGCTTCATATTTTGACAAATCGCAGTGTTACAAGGATTGACAAATCTTACCAAATTGTTTGTACGTGGTTGAAGGGATGCATAAATCCTGCGCTGCTCTCACTTTGCATACGGGTGTTCTACCTAAAACGTTTGCGATCAAGAGCTGCAGAAATCCTGCTCGGCACATTTTCTCTTGGCTTCCTGTGGGAGTTGTCGGTTTGCATACGGGTGTTCTAACTAAAACGTTTGCAATGAGTGTTTTATATTAAAGGGTTATTATCAGTTATGCCACCGGTTGTGTCACTCTACTCAGTTTTGCCACTAAGAATTTCAACTACTCAAAAATGCCATCGCTTCGTTAGACACATGCTCAAAAATGCCACTGGACACCATTATTCTGATCTAAAATCTCTTTTGCCATGTTATACTGACATAAATACCTATGAATCAACATGCCAACTTTCCTCTATCTCACTACAATAAAGTGTGGGGCCCACTTGATCCCAACAACGTTCTTATTTTCCTATAAAATTATTCGCTTGGTTACTCCTGACAAGTGGGGCCACACTTATCATTGTGAGATAGAGAGAACTGACATGTGGTTCTGGGCTTATTTTTGTCATATAACATGGTCAACGGGTTTGACATGAAAATAACAATGTCTAATGGCATTTTTGAGCAAACATCTAACATAATGATGGCATTTTTGAGATATCTAATGGCATTTTTGAGCAAGCCTCTCACGGGTCGATGGCATTTTTGAGCAGTTATAACTTCTAATGGCAAAACTGAGTAGTGTGACACAACCGGTGGCATAAATGATAAAAACCCTATATTAAAAAAGCGAATTAAACTGCGGCTTGGGCGCCATTAATGGAGAGGATGCAAGCAAGGTGGGCGGCCATGGAAGTCAAAGGGCTCGCTTCCCAGTGAGCCTGTGCAGCATACAGCTCGCACGCTTCCCGGTGAGCTTGCGCACTCAAGGATAGCTTGCATGCCTCTCGGTCAGCCTACGCACCGGACAACGCTCGCACGCCTCCCATTCAGTCAAGGTCAAGCAGCTGTCCCCACGACACCTCCTACAACCATTAAAACCAAGACACGTGGCATCACGTGAATGGTTAACAGAATTTTGGATTTACTAGAATTTAAAAACCAGGCATCTCAATGTTTTGCCGGCAATCAACGGTACCCTGGTGTTTGAAATTCATTCCCATTTCTTGCATTGGACGTAAGCATGCACCCAAGGATACAAATTTGTTTTTTCAACCCATTTATATGCACTGGAGCATGTGCATGTAGTTCAAATTTTAATTATGCACATAAATGCATTGAAAACTCAATTAATGCATAAAAATGTCCAAACGAACCCCGAAAAATCACAAAAATTCACACAAAACTCCTATTGTTCTATGTTGCCACGAGAAAAAAGTTCGAAAGCAATAAGAGGCAATGGATATCGTTTCTTCCCCAAAGATGGGACATTTCCCTACCGAAAACCATCATGCTTGTTGTGAGAAGCTCCGGTTTGTGAGAAGCATATACCGAAACCTGCCCCAAATGGGACAACATTTGTACCACGGCATGTTGATGTCGCTCCATGATAGCATGCCAAGTTTCATGAATTTCAGACGAGATTTGGATTTACTAGAATTTAAAAACCAGGCATCTCAATGTTTTGCCAGCAATCAACGGTGCCCGGGTGTTTGAAATTCACTCCCATTTCTTGCATGGGAACTAAGGATGCACCCAAGGACACAGATTTGATTTTTCAACCAATTTATATGCACTGGAGCATGTGCATGTAGTTCAAATTTGAATTGTTCACCTGAAATGGCTAGAAAACCAATTTAATGTATAAAATGTTCAAGCGAACCCTGAATAATTCCAATTCTTTTACGACACACATATAGTTGCATGTTCACTCCACATAAAAGGTCTAGCAATTCAAACACCGTCCATTGCCGCTGTGACCCCATTATCTAATTCAAATCAAGATGAAAAATCAAGTAGACCGCACACAGTTTATTATCAGCAACCATGTGAGATGTAGTACAAAATATCTTGGAGCACCGTTGGTGTATAGTACGCCTATGGCTTACGCGAGAAAGTGCGTCGGCTACAGTCCACAGCCGGCATCTCAAGCACACTAGCTCGCTCCCCAAATATCATTTCACTGTTCAATCGTCGCTGGTGAAAGATGGGCACGTGGACCCGCGTCGTGAGGGCAACTTCGGTGTACCACTCCGGCGAGAGTGCGGCCGCAGCCGCCATGCGCGTGCTAATAAGGTGCATGAGCGCGGCTGCAATTTGCGACCGGGTGGCAAAGGTAGCCCAAATGGCCGATGTTGCTTCTTAGGTGGTGGCAGCAACATCTGCCTCGGGGATAGCAACTGGCGAGAGCGGCACAGCAGTTGTCTGTTTCGCAGCGGCGGCCTTAGCCCTGATGGAGGCCGCTGCTACCTCTTGAGCACTACGTTGGATTTCCTTGAAGATGAAAGGGTGATGAAGCAGAGTAGAGTAAGTATTTCCCTCAGTTTTTGAGAACCAAGGTATCAATCCAGTAGGAGGCTACGCGCGAGTCCCTCGTACCTACACAAAACAAATAGCTCAACGCAACCAACGCGATTAGGGGTTGTCAATCCCTTCACGGTCACTTACGAGAGTGAGATCTGATAGAGATGATAGATAATATTTTTGGTATAAAGATGCAAAGTAAAATAAAAGGCAAAGTAAAAAAAGCAAAGCAATAATAAAGTGATGGAAGATTGATATGATGAGAATAGACCCGGGGGCCATAGATTTCACTAGTGGCTTCTCTCGAGAGCATAAGTATTCTACGGTGGATGAACAAATTACTGTTGAGCAATTGACAGAATTGAGCATAGTTATGAGAATATCTAGGTATGCTCATGTATATAGGCATCACGTCCGAGACAAGTAGACTGACTCCTGCCTGCATCTACTACTATTACTCCTCCCATCGACCGCTATCTAGCATGCATCTAGAGTATTAAGTTAAAAACAAAGTAATGCCTTAAGCAAGATGACATGATGTAGAGGGATAGTTTCATGCAATATGATAAAAAAACCATCTTGTTATCCTCGATGGCAACAATACAATACATGCCTTGCTACCCCTGCTGTCACTGGGAAAGGACACCGCAAGATTGAACCCAAAGCTATGCACTTCTCCCATTGCAAGAAAGACCAATCTAGTAGGCCAAACCAAGCTGATAATTCGAAGAGACTTGCAAAGATAACGAATCATACATAAAAGAATTCAGAGAAGATTCAAATATTATTCATAGATAGACTTGATCATAAACCCACAATTCATTGGTCTCAAGAAACACACCGCAAAAAGAAGATTACATCGAATAGATCACCACGAGAGAGGGGGAGAATATTGTATTGAGATCCAAAAAGAGAGAAGAAGCCATCTAGCTACTAACTATGGACCTGAAGGTCTGAGGTAAACTACTCACACTTCATCACAGGGGCTATGATGATGTAGAAGCCCTCCATGGTGGATGCCCCCTCTGGCGGAGCTCCGGAACAGGCCCCAAGATGGGATCTCGTGGGTACAGAAGGTTGCGGCGGTGGAATTAGGTTTTTGGCTCCGTATCTGACCGTTTGGGGGTACGTAGGTATATATAGGAGGAAGGAGTACGTCAGTGGAGCAAAGGGGGGCCCACGAGGCAGGGGCGCGCCCTCCACCCTCGTGGTCGCCTCCTTTCTTTCTTGACGTGGGGTCCAAGTCTCCTGGATCATATTCGGTCATAAAATCACGTTCCCGAAGGTTTCATTCCGTTTGGATTCCGTTCGATATTCCGTTTCTTCGAAATACTGAAATAGGCAAAAGACAGCAATTCTGGGCTGGGCCTCCTGTAATAGGTTAGTCCCAAAAGTAATATAAAAGTGGAAAATAAAGCCATATATGGTCCAAAACAGTAGATAATATAGCATGGAGCAATGAAAATTATAGATACGTTGGAGACGTATCAGGCATCCCCAAGCTTAAATCCTGCTCGTCCTCGAGTAGGGAAATGATAAAAAAGAATTTTTTATGCGGAGTGCTACTTGGCATAATTTCAATGTAATTCTTCTTAATTGTGGTATGAATATTCAGATCTTAAAGATTCAAGGCAAAAGTTCATATTGACATAAAAATAATAATACTTCAAGCATACTAACAAAGCAATCATGTCTTCTCAAAATAACATGGCCAAAGAACGTTATCCCTACAAAATCATATAGTCTGGCTATGCTCTATCTTCACCACACAAAGTATTTAAATCATGCACAACCCCGATGACAAGCCAAGCAATTGTTTCATACTTTTGACATTCTCAAAACTTTTTCGATCTTCACGCAATACATGAGCGTGAGCCATGGATATAGCACTATATGTGGAATAGAATGGTGGTTGTGGAGAAGACAAAAAGAGGGGAAGATAGTCTCACATCAACTAGGCGTATCAACGGGCTATGGAGATGCCCATCAATAGATATCAATGTGAGTGAGTAGGGATTGCCATGCAACGGATGCACTAGAGCTATAAGTATATGAAAGCTCAACAAAAGAAACTAAGTGGGTGTGCATCCAACTCGCTTGCTCATGAAGACCTAGGGCATTTTGAGGAAGCCCATCATTTTTTTTAGGTAAAGCAAAGCTTTATAGATTAACGGTGTCCAGGTAAATCACCTGTGACACAAACAGCCACACGGGGCGGTACATTCGAGTTCCAACTCATACTATCATTAGGTAAACACATACGACCAATAACTGCTAACTCATGGGCTACCGAGTTGGCCTCACGTCGGCAATAGCTGACTCTTTGGTGTGAGAACCACATCTTAAGCTGGAATTTGATGTCCTCAATGACGGCCGCATAGGGAGAGGAATCCACCTTGCGAAGATCCAAAGCTTCAGCCAGCAGCTGGCAGTCCGTTTCAAAGATCACCCACAGTGCACCCAGCTCACTTGCGACTGTAATGGCTGCACTCATGGCAATGACCTCAGCCCCAAATGCATTGGATACATTTTCATGACGGCCTGCATGGGCCGTAATCACATGCCCAACAGAGTCCCTTACCACCAAGCCCCAACCCCCAAACGAGTTCCCGGGCTGGAATGAGCCATCTATATTAATCTTGAGCATCTCTTCAGTTGGCGGCTGCCATTTTAGCTGAGTAGGTTTACCTTTCTTCAGGGAAAAGTACTCAAGATACTCCAGAGCATTGCAGTGGGTACGTGATACGTCTCCAACGTATCTATAATTTTTGATTGCTCCATGCTACTTTATCTACTATTTTAGGCAATATTAGGCTTTATTATCCACTTTTATATTATTTTTGGGACTAACCTATTAACCGGAGGCCCAGCCCAGATTTGCTGTTTTATGCCTATTTCAGTATTTCGAGGAAAAGGAATATCAGACGGAGTCAAAACGGAACGAAATCAACTTGAGAAGTTATTTTTGGAAGGAAACCCACCTGATGGACTTGGACCCCACGTCAGAAGAGCCACGAGGCGTTCACGAGGGTGGAGGGCGCGCCCTCCCCCCTGGGCGCGCCCCCTGCCTCGTGGGGCCCCCGTAGCTCCACCGACGTTCTCCTTTCACCCATATATACCAGCGTACCCTAAAACTTCCAGAACAGAAGATAGATCGGGAGTTCCCCCACCGCAAGCCTCCAGAACCACCAAAAACCAATCGGGACCCCTTTCCGGTACCCTGCCGGAGGGGGGATCCATCTCCGGTGGCCATCTTCATCATCCTGGCACTCTCCATGACGAGGAGGGAGTAGTTCACCCTCGGGGCTGAGGGTATGTACCAGTAGCTATGTGTTTGATCTCTCTCTCTCTCTCTCTCTCTCTCTCTCTCTCTCGTGTTCCTCTATGGCACGATCTTGATGTATCCCGAGCTTTGCTATTGTAGTTGGATCTTATGATGTTTCTCCCCCTCTACTCCTTTGTGATGAATTGAGATTCCCCTTTTGAAGTAATCTTATCGGATTGAGTCTTTATGAGAACACTTGATGTATGTCTTGGTGATCAACTTGCGGGTTTCGTGACATTGGGAACCTATGCATAAGGGTTGGCACACGTTCTTGATTCTCCGGTAGAAACTTTGGGGCGCTCTTTGAAGTACTTTTATGTTGGTTGGATAAATCTGAGATTGTGTGATGCATATCGTATAATCATGCCCACGGATACTTGAGGTGACAATGGAGTATCTAGGTGACATTAGGGTTTTGGTTGATTTGTATCTTAAGGTGTTATTCTAGTAAAAACTCTAGGGTTGTTTGTGACACTTATAGGAATAGCCCAACGGATTGTTTTGAAAGAATAACTTTGTGGTGGTTTCGTACCCGGCCATAATCTCTACGTTTGTTCTCCGCTATTAGTGGCTTTGGAGTGACTCTTTGTTGCATGTTGAGGGCTTGTCATATGTTCTATCTATGTTATTATTGTTGAGAGAACTTGCACTAGCGAAAGTATGAACCCTAGGCCTTGTTTCCTATCATTGCAATACCATTTACGCTCACTTTTACCACTTGTTACCTTGCTGTTTTTATATTTTCAGTTTACAAAAACCTATATCTTCTATCTATGTTGCACTTGTATCACCATCTCTTCGCCGAACTAGTGCACCTATACAATTTACCATTGTATTGGGTGTGTTGGGGACACAAGAGACTCTTTGTTATTTGGTTGCAGGGTTGCTTGAGAGAGACCATCTTCATCCTCATGCCTCATACGGATTGATAAACCTTAGGTCATCCACTTGAGGGAAATTTGCTACTGTCCTACAAACCTGTGCACTTGCAGGCCCAACAACGTCTACAAGAAGAAGGTTGTGTAGTAGACATCAAGCTCTTTTCTGGCGCCGTTGCCGGGGAGGCTAGGTAAGTGAAGGTATATCTTTTGATCTTGCAATCGAGTCTTTTTGTTTCTTGTTTTATCACTAGTTAGTATTATAAAATAAAACTAAAAAATGGAATTGAGTTTGTCTCATACGCTTCATCTTTTTAATATCTTTCGTGAGTATTGTCGTGGATTTGTCACGGCAGATGTCCTAGCGTAAGGACTTAGTCGTGGATCCATCGCAACGGGTTAATCTGAAGGGGTTAAACGCGGACGCAAGGACACGGTGTTTATACTAGTTCGGCCCCTTCAATGAAGGTAAAAGCCTACGTCTAGTTGTGATGGGATTGATGGGTTTCGAGGGCTAGGGAGCGATAAGCTTCGCCTAAACCTCGAGTTCTTGTTCTCTGTCCTTAAACCGCCGTCGGGTCGTCCCCTTATATACACGGGTGACGCCCCTCGGTCTGCAAAGTCCCGACCTCCGGTTTATAAACGTGCCCGGGTCGGTCTCTCTATTCCTAACTTACAATGCAAGTTTACCTCAGGCCGGTTTATGCCGTAAACCTCTAAACCGATTATAGGCCTTGGGCCCTTCTATTTCTCCTTGGGCTTTAACATCTCGGGTCCATTGACGGAGCTAACCCGGGCCCTGTAGGCCGGTTTACCCCAAATAGCAATATCCCCAACATTAGGCCCCAGATTGATTTGAACAGGTTCATGTCAATCCTTAATAAGAATTTCTGTCTTCAAATGTCTTCCAGTAACTGTTAAACCGTCGTTTCTTCGTCTCCTTTGCTGCGGTAAGCCGATATGACGTCAGCGCAAAGTTACCGTCTCCTTTTCCTAATCCGCAATAATCAGGGCGACGGCTGGGCTCCCGAAATCACCGGCCCCTGGATTCACGCGCCTGGCACGCGCGCCGCGCCTTATAAATAGGACTTGAAGGCCATCTTCCTTTCCTCCCTTTCGTCCCCTTCTTCGTCTTCCTCGCGACCCAGACCTCGGGGCTCTGTTGCCGCCGTCAGCTACTGCATCAACTCCGGCCGCTGCATCACCCTGATCGGACCAGAGTACCGCGGCGACCTTCCACCTCCGTTTGGATTCCGGTAAGGCTCCTGTTCTTCTTGCTTTAGATCTGTTCTAGGGTTCGTCATCCTGCCACTGTTCCTTGTTCATCTTCATAACAACTTTTGCGAACAGATGATGATACCTATACTGTGATTTGTAGTCCCTCTCAGTATTCGCCATAAATCTGTACTCATCTCCTTAGATCCCACTCATTTCCCTGCTTGTTGAACTTATGTTGTTCTGCTGTGAGCCAAACCTCATATTTTTACTTCTTTTTCGCCCTAGCTGTAGATCCATTGTTTTGAAAGAATCCGTACGGGATCTGTTTCTGCTTTCATATTCACAACTTTTAAATCTGGTCGGTTTAACTTGTAGCAGAGCGAGCAACCCATTCCATATATCCATTAGTCCCCTTGATGAACCGCTAGATGATATCATTGTAGATAACTTCACTCTATATAAGAGCACCTTCGGTTTACAATCACACTTGTTCTCAAACCGGAATACCTTTGTCTTGTAGATTTCCTCATGGCAAAACAGGTGTACGAATGCAACTGGGTTCCCTCTCGCATCACTGAGACCCAATTAAACAACTTAGTTCTGACTGGCGCTTTGAGTAGCAAAAATGCCATCCATTGGAGGGTTCCAGGGGATGAATGTCCTCCTACCCCACAAGAGGGAGAAGTGGTGGTGTTTGCGGATCACCTGGCCCGGGGTTTTAATCCACCCGGTTCAAAATTTTATCGGGACGTCCTAGCTAATTTTAGGTTGCGCCCACAAGATGTTGGCCCAAACTCAGTCACGAATATCTGCCATTTTCAAGTGCTTTGTGAGGTGTACTTCCAGGAGGAACCTACTGTAGAGCTGTTCCGGGACTATTTTCATTTGAACCGACGTACTGAATTCACCGACGGCCCTAATATGGAACTGGGTCGTATGGTGATTCAAAAGAGGAAAGAGGTGACTTATCCTCACGCCAAGTTGCATAGTCATCCGCAAGAATGGAATCACACTTGGTTCTATTGCAAGGATACTTCCCCTGCTGAAGAAAATCCACTGCCCGGCTTCCGTCCAGAGAGACTTAGCAATACACACCCCTTCCCCCCAAGGCTAACCGCCAAAGAGAGGAGTAAGTATGCCCCTCAGCTGTCCAAGCTCAGAGCCTTCATGGCTAACGGTTTAACGGGGGTAGATCTTGCCCGTTGCTGGATTTCATGGAGCATCCTGCCCCTTAGCATCCGCTCCGGTTTAATGTGCCAATACACGGGTCGGGTTGATGATCCTTTGAGGCACTGCACCATTTAGCTGACGGAAGACGAAGTCACTGAAGCTGTGAAAAAGATGCTGAATGAACCGGAATATGTTTGCGCCCGAACCGGCCTGCTTCCATTTTGTGCCACAAACAAACCACCTGCTGTAAGTATCTCCCCTCTGTTTGTTATAGAATTTATGATCTCCTTATACACATATTGCTAACTCCAGTCCTTTCTGAGACAGGGAGATGATCCGTTTTGGAGCAAGAAGTTTCAAGAGCCGACCGAAAAGGTAACCCGACCCAAAACGAGGGTGAGGAAGCCCGCTCAGAAGAAAAGGAACACCGCTTCCTCTACCCCGGATTTAGAGGAGGATGATGTGGGTAATCCGGACCTTGGGGTAGACCTCGATTCAGTTGGCTTACTTTTTATACGTCTTATTGATGATGATATTTGTCAGGACGACGCTGAAGCGAGCAATGCTGAAGGCCCAGAGGTAACTATTCTTTCTTCTGATGCAGTTCCTTTGCCTTTGAAAAAACCTCGCCGAGCAAACCGAAAAATTAAATTTTCTCATCCTCTTGCTTACTTGGATCCCAAATTTCTTGTCAAGACCCAGCAACATGAAGCTCGACGCACCACCCGGCATAGCGGCCAGGTAGTTACCTCCGCCGGTTTACCGAACAGCCCGGTTCGGAAACGCCGCTCAGAGGTCTCCGATTTATGCGCTAGCTTTCCTCCTAAAGCAGGTTTAACTCGTCAGCCTCTTAATCCATCTGACTCCGATTATCAGGTCACTTCCCATTCATCTTCTGGTGAATCTTCAGCCACTCAACTGCCACCGCTAAAGACAGTTATTGGGTAAGTTGGACCGATCACAACATATTTCTGTATGGGTCTCTTAATCCATCTTACACCGTTTTTTCAATCTTTGGGTTTTTCCCAGGGCTAAACCTAGACCGAGCAAGAAGGCTCGTCTGGATAACCCGGCCGAAGGAACTGCCGCTCCTGAACCGGAGAAAACTCCTGGTGCTGACGCTCTGGGTCGTGAAGATATTCAGAATTATCTATCTCCACAAGATGACACCTGTGCTGAAGAAAGGCCTACCAACCCTGCCAGCCATACTGATCCGCCTGCCAGTCCTGTTCGGGTTGAGGAATCCATCCCCCCTTCTGGAACTGCTGATAAACCGACAGGGCCAATGCAGAGCAGTGACTCCAAGGATGATGATGTTGTGATTACCGGCATTGGTCGCTCTGAACCGGGGAACACTGCTACTTTAGCCAAGCATACTGCCAAGGACGAAATCTCGGCCATAAAGGGCAAATGGGACGTTGACTCCTCAACGTACGCCGCTTTAAGCGCCCAAGATCTTTATTCTGGGTACCTGAACCGACTGTACACCAGTCGCGATTACGAAGCTGGTATGATCAGGATGATGAAAGAAAAACTCGAGGTAACTCTCTTGTGCTTTCTTCTGTTGCAACCTAGCTTATCAATTTGATCCGAATCCGAGATGGTAATCCGAATCATGCTACCTTGACCACTAAGGTCCGGTTTAAAAACCCAGGGCTTCAACATAGGCCTTTAACCAGAAACATCGTTAAATAACCATTAGCCCCCAAGTGCTAAGTTTTAATACTTGTATTAATCCTGGGACTTTTTGTAATGGAAAACATGCGTTAAAATCAAGTATGCATTAGCCCCCAAGTATCGAGCACATAACTTGCTTGTGTGGTTGATACTTCCAAACCGTGCAATATTTTCTGAACACTGCTGATGACCTGCTGCAGGTGGATCTGAAGACCAAAGAGAAACAAGTCTCGGACCTTCAGGAAACCTTAAAAACCCAACAGGCCGAAACTGCAAAAGCAAAGGAGGATTTGACCAATGCCTTAACCGTTATGGAACAGCTGAAAGAGAGCCGCAAAAAGGAACAAGTTGTTTGGGCTACTGAAAAAACTCTTTTGACGAAGAGGGCTGAAAATGCCGAAGCTGCTCTCAAACCGGTGGTTGATGAATTATCCACCGTGAAGCGACAAATACACTCCATGACCTCTGCCGTCTTTGGTAAATTTCTTTCGATGCCCTTCTTCCAATTTGTACCTTGTCTGCTATATCCTATGTCCGGTTTGTAATCCATCTTGAAACACTGCAGGCACACGTATTGGACACTTGGGTTCTGATGTGCGGATGAAACTCAAAGCTGCCTATACTCTGATTGAACAGTTGTACACCGGAGCACAGAGAGCTATCACCACTGCATCGCACAACAACCCTGCACCGTCTCTGATTCAAGAAACGTTAAAGAGGCTATCCATGCTTCCAGCCCGGATTGAAGAGTTGAAAAGATCAGCTGCTCGAACTGGAGCCATCACTGCCTTGATCCGGGCCAAAGCGTGGGTACCAGATTTTGATCCTGTCGAAGCGGCCCAAGGATACCCCAGCTTGAAAGAAGACGGTTCAGACTTTGGTGAAGATGATTTGAGGGCGATAAACCGGGCGGTGCGCCCCCTAGCTTGTCAATTGGCTGAAGAAGCAGATCTGACACATTACCAAGCCCAATATGATAACCAGAACAAGCGAGTAGCTGCCCCGGTCCCTGAAGCGGGAAACCTTATTCCTCCAATCCGTAAGCATACCTACGCCCCTGACATTGAACCGTCTTTGCTGATTCACGAAGAAGCTGTCTTTCAAGCGCTAATGGGAATCGACTGGACCACTGCTGATTTCCAGCCAATGGGTAGCCAAGATAAAGCTGAAGCGGCGCAAGATGGTCCACAGCCTTCGAACTGAGGCGGCGAACAGGCGTAATCAACGCTCCGGTTCACCTTTAATTGGTGACGTTTAATCCGTCAAAAAAAATATTCAGGCACTACGCTGCCTTGTAATAAGATAGTTTAATACCTCTGCGTTTGAATGCGCCTTTGCGCACGGGTACTGATGCCCTCTCCAATGACCTTTTCCAACTTATGTTTCCTGTCTTTACTGAGTACACAAGACGATCTTTCGACCATATGAACCGTGCTACGCCTTTGCCAAACCGGGCAACTTGCCTCCGGGTTTAAAAAACGGACCAGGCTGTGTCAGCTAAATCGGTTTAAAAATACTTGACGTTCCGAAGAACAAAAAACACCCCAATAAAGGCAGAAAACAAAAACCAAATACGAGAGGACAACGCGATAGTAAAACGCATGCAAATAGTGGTTGCTATGAACCGTTCAGAAGGCGTGACCGTCGTCAAGACAAAAGAAACCAAGCCCCCAAGAGGTGTAGCTACGGTTCAGGTCGACTAGGTTCCTAACTGAATCGTGGCAAATATGCCGGTCAAATGGCATTGCATTGGTTCGGATTCAACCAAGCCCCCAAGTGACTCAGTGGCCAAGGGCCGATCAAGTGGCATTGCGTTGGTTCGGACACGACCAAGCCCCCAAATGATTCATTGGCTAAAAAGCCGACCAGAAGGCATTACCATCATCAAGACATGACCGAGCTCCCATAAGGTGTAACTGCGGTTCAAGTCGATTAGGTCCCCAACTGATTCAGTGGCAAATGTGCCAGCCAGAAGGCATTACCGTCGTCAAGGCATGACCAAGCTCCCCGGAGGTGTAGCTACGGTCCAGGCCGACTAGGTCCCCAACTGACTTTAGAAGGATAGCTATGTTCTCTTTGGTTCGAATACGACCTATGTTTGAACAGGAAGCCTCATGTTTGAGCCGCGCATCACGTCAGCAGGTCCTCTTCAGTAACCTTTAACCTTTCTGCAAGAGGTAAATTTTTCTTGAACCGGGATATTGAACCGGATATTAAGAACTTCACAGCTTTGTGGGAGACATCTTCCCTTGAACCGGCTTTTAAACCGGAATCTTTAATTTGATCTTCTGTGAAGCGACCTCAAGGGGTAAACACGCATGATGTGAAGAACAGCAGAGACCCCTCTTTACTCGAGGCTCCGGTTTATTGTATTAATCATAATATATACATGGTCATGATATGTACATAAACAGAGCCCAAGGCTCATGTATAATAAGGTCGAAGATGAGCTATGTTCCACGGCCTGCTGGTCTCCTCCTCTGATGTGCGTGAATCCTTGCGCTCTCGAATATCAATCAGGTAGTATGACCCATTATTCAGATTCTTGCTGACCACAAAAGGTCCCTCCCAAGGCGGGGATAATTTATGCTGATCAGACTGATCCTGGATGAGCCGAAGCACCAAATCCCCCTCCTGAAAGGTTCTGGTCCTAACCCGACGGCTGTGGTAACGGCGAAGATCTTGCTGGTAAATCGCTGAACGGGCAGCTGCTAAGTCACGTTCCTCATCCAACAAGTCAAGAGCGTTCTGCCGTGCCTGCTCGTTGTCCGCTTCAACATACGCTGCCACACGAGGTGAGTCATGTCGTATATCACTTGGGAGAACCGCCTCTGCTCCATAGACCATAAAAAACGGCGTAAACCCCGTGGATCTGTTAGGCGTGGTGTTGATGCTCCATAATACAGACGGTAGCTCCTCCACCCAACAACCCGGCGTCCTTTGCAAAGGGACCAGAAGCCGGGGTTTGATACCTCTCAAGATCTCTTGATTCGCTCGTTCCGCCTGACCATTAGATTGTGGGTGAGCTACCGAAGAAACATCAAGCCGTATATGCTCCCGTGCGCAGAACTCTTTCATGGCCCCCTTGGATAGATTGGTACCATTATCTGTGATGATGCTGTGTGGAAAACCAAACCGGAAAATCACCTTCTTTATAAACCGAACCGCCGTGGCAGCATCACATTTACTGACAGGTTCCGCCTCCACCCACTTTGTAAATTTGTCAACCGCCACCAGTAGGTGGGTCTTCTTATCCTTGGAACGCTTAAAAGGCCCAACCATATCGAGCCCCCAAGTCGCAAACGGCCAAGTGATTGGAATCATCCTCAATTCTTGAGCCAGTATGTGCGCTCGTCTGGAAAATTTCTGGCAACCATCACATAACCTGACCAGGTCTTCTGCATCAGCATGAGCAGTTAACCAGTAGAAACCGTGGTGGAACGCTTTAGCCACCAATGATTTTGAACCGGCGTGGTGGCCGCAATCCCCTTCATGTATTTCTCGTAATATCTCGCACCCCTCCTCAGGGGATACGCACCGTTGCAGCGCTCCTGACACGCTGCAATGATGTAGCTCCCCTTTGAGGATGGTCATAGACTTGGACCGCCGTACGATCTGTCGAGCCAAGCTTTCGTCTTCTGGCAACTCACCCCGGTTCATATATGCCAGATAAGGGAGCGTCCAATCCGGGGTGACGTGAAGAGCCGCCACTAATTGAGCCTCCGGATCAGGAACAGCCAACTCCAGCTCACCGGGTAACTGTACCGATGGGTGATACAATACATCCAAGAAAACATTGGGTGGGACCGGTTTACGCTGAGAGCCCAAGCGGCTTAAAGCGTCCGCTGCCTCATTCTTTCTGCGGTCCACATGGTCCACTTGATAGCCTTTGAAATGCCCGGCCACCATATCTACTTCACGTCGGTATGCAGCCATGAGCGGGTCCTTAGAATCCCAGGTGCCAGATACCTGCTGAGCCACCAGATCCGAATCACCAAAGCACCTAACTCTGCTCAGATTCATCTCTTTAGCCATCCGAAGACCATGAAGCAAAGCTTCATATTCAGCCGCATTATTTGTACAGGGGAACATTAAACGGAGGACATAACAAAACTTATCACCTCGTGGGGAAGTTAAAGCGACTCCAGCCCCCGAGCCTTCCAATTGTCTGGACCCGTCAAAATGAATAGTCCAATAGGTGTTGTCTGGCTTCTCCTCAGGCGCTTGTAACTCTGTCCAATCGTTTATGAAGTCGACAAGTGCTTGTGACTTTATGGCCGTCCGGGGTACGTATCTTAAATCGTGCGGCCCGAGCTCGATAGCCCACTTGGCAATCCGACCGGTCGCCTCCCGGTTCTGTATGATGTCACCCAAAGGAGCAGAACTGACCACCGTGATGGGGTGTCCTTGAAAATATTGCCTCAGCTTCCGGCTTGCCATAAAAACACCATATACCAGCTTCTGCCAATGCGGATACCTTTGTTTGGACTCGATAAGCACTTCACTGATATAGTAAACCGGTCGCTGAACCGGATGTTCCTTTCCAGCCTCCTTTCGTTCTACCACCATCGCCACACTAACCGCTCTGGCATTCGCAGCAACATATAACAGGAGTGGCTCTTTATCTACAGGGGCTGCCAACACTGGCGGATTGACTAGCTGTCGCTTCAAGTCCTCAAACGCTTTATCAGCCTCCGGACTCCAGACAAATTGATCCGTTTTCTTGAGCATTTGATACAAGGGGATCGCCTTTTCACCGAGGCGACTGATAAACCGGCTTAACGCTGCAATCCGCCCGGCCATGCGCTGAACATCATTGACACATTTCGGTTTGGCCAGGGAGGTGATGGCTGTGATCTTTTCCGGATTGGCCTCAATTCCTCTATGGGACACTAAAAATCCCAACAACTTGCCTGCAGGTACACCAAAAACACATTTAGCTGGGTTGAGCATCATTTGGTACACTCTCAAGTTATCGAAAGTTTCCTTCAAAACGTCAACCAGGGTCTCCTTCTTTCGTGACTTGACCACAATGTCATCCACATAAGCATGCACATTACGACCAATCTGCTCGTGGAGGCAATTTTGCACACACCGTTGATAAGTAGCCTGCGCACTCTTAAGCCCGAAGGACATAGAAACATAGCAGAAGGCTCCAAAGGGAGTAATGAACGCCGTCTTCTCCGGGTCCTTAACTGCCATCTTGATCTGATGATAACCCGAATAGGCATCCAAAAAGCTCAAACGCTCGCAACCTGCCGTAGCATCAATGATTTGATCAATCCGGGGGAGAGCAAAAGGATCCGCTGGACAAGCTTTATTCAAGTCTGTGTAATCCACACACATGCGCCAGGTGCCGTTTTTCTTAAGAACCAGCACCGGATTAGCAAGCCATTCGGGATGAAAAACCTCAATAATAAACCCAGCTGCTAGGAGCCTGGCCACTTCCTCACCAATCGCTTTACGTCTTTCTTCGTTAAACCGGCGTAAGAACTGCTTTACCGGTTTATACTTAGGATCCACATTAAGGGTGTGCTCAGCGAGTCGCCTCGGTACACCAGGCATGTCAGACGGCTTCCATGCAAAGATGTCCCGATTCTCACGGATGAACTCGATGAGCGCGCTTTCCTATTTTGGATCCAGGTTTGCACTGATGCTAAACTGCTTGGACGAATCGCCAGGTACGAAGTCAACAAGCTTAGTTTCGGCAGCCGATTTGAACTTCAAGGCCGGATCGTGGTCCGTGGTTGGCTTCTTCAACGAAGTCATGTCCTCCGGGTCAACACTGTCTTTATACTGCTTTAGCTCCTCCGTAGCACAAACCGATTCTGCATAAGTCGCATCTCCTTCCTCGCATTCCAAAGCGATTCGTCGGCTCCCATGAACCGTTATAGTGCCCTTGTAACCCGGCATCTTGAGCTGCAGATATACATAGCAGGGCCGTGCCATAAATTTTGCATAGGCTGGCCGTCCGAACAAAGCGTGGTATGGACTTTGGATTTTAACCACTTCGAACGTCAGCGTCTCTGATCTGGAATCATGACTATCGCCGAAGACCACTTCAAGGGCTATCTTACCAACCGGGTACGCAGACTTGCCAGGCACCACCCCGTGGAACACTGTATTGGTCGGTTTGAGATCCTTGTCTACCAGTCCCATGCGGCGGAAGGTCTCATAATACAAAATGTTAATGCTGCTCCCTCCGTCCATGAGCACCTTGGTGAGCTTATAACCTCCCACTTGAGGCGCCACCACCAATGCTAACTGACCCGGATTATAAACCCTGGGAGGGTGATCTTCTCGGCTCCATATGATAGGCTGTTCCGACCAGCGCAGATAGTGAGGCGTGGCCGGTTCGATAGCACTAACTGCCCGCCTCTGAAGCTTTCTATCCCGTTTATCCAAGCCTGTAGTAAAGACATGATACTGTCCACCACTCAACTGTTTCGGGTTGCTCTGATAACCTGATTGCTGCTGTCCGTAACCACTTTGATTACTTTGATTATTTTGGCTGTCCTGTCCGCCCGGATTACCATGGAACCCTGGACCGGAATTTCCGCCACCGTATCCTGATCCGGAACCTGAACCGCCGCCAGAGCTGTGATCATATTGGAAAGTGTTTGAGCTTTTGAATTCCTTCATGATATAACAATCCTTCCAAAGATGGGTTGTTGGTTCCTCTTTTGTTTCGTGCTTCGGACAGGGCTGGTTTAAGAAAAAGTTCAAATACTCCGGATTAGGACCGGGATTTGCGCGGAAACTTGGCTGTTTCCCCTTACGCCGCTGGCCCTTATTCTGTGCACTTGTGTTGGCCACAAAATCCATGCTCCCGTCCGGTTTACGCTTACCTCCGCCTCCATTACCTGTCGGTCGATGTTGCTGGCCTTTGGTGTTGCTATTCTTCTTTCCCTTCCCTGCTTTGTCATCACCAGAGTTAGGATCCTTGGTACTGTCAGAATCCGCATACTTCACCAAAGCGGTCATGAGCGTTCCTATATCTGTACAATCACGCTTCATCCGGCCTAACTTTAGCTTCAAAGGGCCAAACCGACAGTTACTTTCCAACAGCACCACGGCGGTGTCTGCGTTGATGCGATCTGACGAGTGCAAAACTTCTGATACCCGCCGTACCCAATGGGTAGTTGATTCCCCTTCTTGCTGAAGCAGGCTGCTAGGTCAACTATCGACATTGGCTGTTTGCACGTGTCCTTGAAATTCTTGATAAACCAGGCGCGCAATTGGGCCCACGAACTAATAGAATTAGGCGGTAAGCTCTTTAGCCAAGTCCGGGCCGTTCCTTCTAACATCATAGTAAAATACTTGGCACACACCGTGTCATCCACATCCAGCATCTCCATAGCCATCTCATAGCTCTCCACCCATGTCTCCGGAGGCTGATCTGCCGTGTAGTTTGGTACCTTGCGGGGACCTTTGAAGTCTTTTGGCAGGCGTACGTTGCGCAAAGCGGGAACAAGGCACGGTACTCCCAAAGAACTGGAAACCGCCCCCGGTTCAACCGTAGCCGCTGGGAAGATAGGTGTAAGCTGACGAGCATGATGCTGCGCTGCTAATCCGGCCTCCCGCGCACGGGTGCGATCCACATTCTCCTGAGCATTGTCGACGCCCGCCGGATTGTTGCCGCGGAGCGCTTCACGCCTGGCATTACTTGAAACAGCCGGCTCCTCCATGCGCCTACTATAGCTCCCGCTGGGGCGAGGGGTGGAGTGAATCCGATCACGGCTTTGCGAATATGCTTCTTGTTGGGCCAACGCGGTCCTAAGGAGCTCCTTGACCCGGCGTGTCTCTACATCCTGCGGTGAATCGCCTTCGATCGGAATGGCTTCCAACCGAGCTGCCGCCGCGACGAGGTTATCCATCGGGTTGGAATAATGACCTGACGGTGTTGGCACGGCCTGTGGTGTACCAGTGTTGTGACGAGGCAGGTTTATTATCCGGTGCTGAACCGGGGCGCCGACTGTCGCCTCCGCACGGTTTACCCACGGGGTGTTGAAGAGATTTCGGGCGTCGAGGGCTGCGGGCAATCGAGATCGGAATTTCCTCTTCAGGACTTCCTGAGACGCATTCTGGTCCATCATGAGCCTGTAAGCCTGTGCATCTAAAGCGGCGCGCTCCGCCGTCATCCTGATCTCTTCTGCTGCCAGCTCCGCTTTAGCTTGAGTGATCTGCTCTCTCACTTTGGCAATCTCAGCATTGTGAACCTCCTGATCCACCGGGTTGGCTTCCGCCATGAGCGCTGCCAGTGCGTCAAACAGGTCTGACAAAACTTGGGCTGGTGAATCTGCAGGGCCTCCTGCCCGCGCAGCTGTTGCCGCTGCCGATCCGGAGATCGCTGCTGCTGCAGTTGATGAACGTGGCGCCGCCTGTGTTCCAGCCATGAAGATCCCAACCCGATAGGGCAGATCAGAGGGGTCCGGAATACTGTTGCCATTGGCGCCGCCCCCAATCCGATCATCTTGCAGCTGGTAAAGAGATTCGGTTTCCCCGGTCGACGTTTCATCGCCGGAGTAGATGGCGGTTTCGTCACCGGATTCGGATCCTTCCTCATAGCTTCCTCCGTGGATGACTCCCACGAAGGCGCGCTTCCTGGTCGGTTTAGCCAGGGTCGATCTCGTGCACTGAGCTGTCTCGACGAGGTCGGTGCAGACGCCTAGCTCGGGGCCTGGTTCGCCGATCTTGCCGATGAAAACATGGATGCCGCCAAAGGGGACCCGGTACCCGTACTCGATCGAGCCGGCGTCGGGGCCCCAGCCTGTGCTGTCGATGTAGAGTTTTCCGCGACGGCTCTTGGTCATCCGACCCACAGCGTAACCCTCGAGTCCTTCAAAGCGGCCCTCCAAAAACTTGAAACCATCTCGCGCTGGCCCCACGGTGGGCGCCAACTGTCGTGGATTTGTCACGGCAGATGTCCTAGCGTAAGGACTTAGTCGTGGAGCCATCACAACGGGTTAATCTGAAGGGGTTAAACGCGGACGCAAGGACACGGTGTTTATACTAGTTCGGCCCCTTCAATGAAGGTAAAAGCCTACGTCTAGTTGTGATGGGATTGATGGGTTTCGAGGGCTAGGGAGCGATAAGCTTCGCCTAAACCTCGAGTTCTTGTTCTCTGTCCTTAAACCGCCGTCGGGTCGTCCCCTTATATACACGGGTGACGCCCCTCGGTCTGCAAAGTCCCGACCTCTGGTTTATAAACGTGCCCGGGTCGGTCTTTCTATTCCTAACTTACAATGCAAGTTTACCTCAGGCCGGTTTACGCCGTAAACCTCTAAACCGATTATAGGCCTTGGGCCCTTCTATTTCTCCTTGGGCTTTAACATCTCGGGTCCATTGACGGAGCTAACCCGGGCCCTGTAGGCCGGTTTACCCCAAATACCAATATCCCCAACAAGTATGATGGAAAGGATAATTGTGCTCAAGTGCTAGAAGAAGAAATCTCTAAAATGTTTGGCACTAAGTATTTGAATGATGAGCATGATTGCAATGTTCTTAGTATGAATTCTTTGAATATCCATGATGCTAATGATGATTGCACTAGTTATGATGAAAATGTCTCCTATAAACATGTCTATTTTCGTGGAGTAGATTGGGTTTGTAAGTACACACCAAATAGGGAAGATAGATATTGCAAGAGGCATAAGTACTTAGAAACCAAATTTTTGCAAGAAGAGCTAGATGAATGCGCTGAAAGATTCAATATTTATAGTAACCCTTGTGAACTTTGCAATGAACATGGTCATTTAAAGCTCCAATGCTATTTGTTTCATGAACAAGTCTGTCGGGGCGGACTGCGTCCCCCGCGAGCACCTATGGGGCCGGAGCCCCTTTCGTTGTCCGGTGAGGGGGGGCGGAGGGAGCACAGAGAGCAGATCGAGGCGAGCACACGGGCGGTTTACCCAGGTTCGGGCCGCGGTGGACGCGTAAAACCCTACTCCTGCTTGGTTGTATTGAACTGGGGAGCTCGGGAGCTTGGAGAGCTAGCTGCACCGAGCGTATGGCTGTCCGGATGCCGAATCTCCGAACCCCCGGAACCCCTTCTACGTTGCACACGGGCCTCCTTTTATAGCGCAAAGGGGTCACCGACAGGTGTCAACGTAAGAGAAAGGGGTAAAAGTGTAAAAGGGGTGGTAGTTGTAATAGTGCGGGAACGGTGGCGCTACAGTGCGGCACAGTGTTATCATACCTACTTCTGACGGTAGGGGACAAGGGCATTAAATGCCCGTCACGGTCGCCCGGACAGCACCGAGGCGGACCGTTAGGTGCGCCACCGTTCGCCACGATGGCGGCTGCATGCCACCGCATGCCTCAGGCTGCGCGGTGCCTCGCCACGTGCCCTTGGGGGAAGCCCCGGAGCGACGCGTGGGCGGGCGAGCTGGAGCGCAGTCTTGAGGTGGCGATCTTGCCGCGGCAAGTGGCTTGCCGCGGGGGTCGTCTTCCTGTGCCTGATAGCGTGCCAGCTATCAGGCCTTGCCGGGGCGCTTGGCGCGCCACGGCGGGCTTCTCTTGTGGTGCCTGGGTTCGGCCTTCCCGACAAGCTCCTCTTGTCGGGGTCTCGATCTTCTGTCTCGTATACTTTGTTCTTGGATGGCCTTACATGGGCTCAGTCGTCCCGGCAAGCTCCTCTTGCCGGGGTCTTGTCTTCTTGGCCCGGCAAGTTCCTCTTGCCGGGGGCCTTGTCTTCTTGGCCCGGCAAGCTCCTCTTGCCCGGGGCCTTGTCTTGAATGCTTGGTCTTCTCTTGGCGCTTCCTGGGCGGGCCTTGCCGCAGGGCGCTACAACTGCCCGTGCACAAGTCTGGGGTACTAAGGTACCCCTACTTTAGTACACCGACAGGAGCCCCCGGGCCTGGGCCACACACGGTGCCGAGCGTCGTTGGGCCAGGCCCTAACGGTGCACGGGCACGCATGGCCTTGGTCGCGCTGCTCCTTAACTCCGCATCCGCCGCGCCTTCCCCAGGCGGCGCGCGCTTATCGCGGCGTCGTGGGGGCAGGGCGTGCGGGGTGAGCGTGACGTGGGTGGCGTGCGCGGGGCTGAACCGCGCAGGCGCGCGTCACGTCGCGCACGATCTCTTGATTCGGAGAGGCGAAGCGTCCCCCCCCCACCTCTTCCTCTTATAGCGGAGGAAAGTAGGGGCGGTTCGCCTTTCCCTTGGTTACCACCTCTCTAAAACCTCTGCCACCTCCTTCTCCCAGAGGCAGCAGTCGATCTGTCCTTGGAGCGCCCGTCGTCGTCAGCTTCGACGATCCCCCTCCCCCGCCCCCGCCATGGCCCCGAAGAGCGATAAGGCGAAGGGGAAGGCTGCAAAATCGGCCGAGGCGCTACGGCTTGAAGTGCTTCGGAAGGAGACGGCGACGTTCCCCCCCCAGCTCGGTGCGGTGGAGCTGAGGGACAAGTACTCCCTTTTCTGGTCGACGAAGACGCGAGCGCATCCGCGCACGCGGGTGCTCCCCGCCGAAGCCCAGAAGCAGTACCCGACCGGGTATCCTTTCTTCGTCGTCTTCTTCTACTGCGGGCTCTGCCCGCCCTTCTCGGAGTTCTTCTCTGAAATCATGAGCACCTATGGCCTCCACCTCCTCGACTTTACCCCCAATGCCGTCCTCACAATGGCGGTCTTCACGCACCTCTGCGAGAACTTCGTCGGAGTTCGTCCCAACGTGGCCCTCTTCCGGCACTTCTTTGTCCCTCGGGTGGAGAAAGGAGAGCCGCTGTCCGGTGGGATCGCCTGGGTTTCCCGGTCCGGCAAGAAGGAGGCCTACTTGGGCGGGGACCTCCGCGGCAGGTGGGAGGAGTGGAGGGCGGAATGGTGCTTGATTGTCGAGGACCATCCGCGGCCGTTCACCGCCGTGCGCCGAACTCCGGTGGTGCGCGGCGATGGCTGGAGCGAGGTGTCCCCGGACGATGTCAGATTGAAGATCGCCATCACCCGGATCCTGCGTCTCAGGCTCGCCGGCCTCACCGTCGGCGCCGTCGGCGCGGATTTCCTTCGCCGCCGGATCGCCCCCCTGCAAGAGAGGGGGAAGCCGGCCTGGGAGTTCCAGAATGCGGCGGACATCATGAGGCTGCGTCCGGGCCTCAATTTCAACTTCACCGTGCTGGAGCACGACGCAATGTTGAAGGAGTTGTTCAAGCACGACCCTGACCACCCGGAGTGGTTCCGGCTGCCGCCGGGCGTCGTTCCCTTGTGCAACAACTCGTCGCTCAGCCATATCCTTGCGATGATGCCATCGTGCGACTCGCACGGGATCAACGCGACCTGGCAGGAGCCGCCGGATGATGTCGTGCGGGCCTTCTTCGACGGCCTGGAGGAGGAGCCAGTCGATCCCGCCGAGAAGGATGGCCTCATCCGAGCCACCACCGCGGCGGAGCTGGCTTACATTGCCTCCAGGATGGAGGAGGCGGCGGCCGCCGCGGCCGCGGGCGAAGCTGGGTTCACCGTGGCCGAGGCGGAGGCGGCGGAGGCGGAGAGCCTCGCCGACCCGATGGAACTTGTCGACCAGGGGGAACCAGCCGGGCACGGCGGCGAGGACGAGCCTGCCCAAGACGCGAGTGGCTTGCCGGAGGTCGGCGTTGCCTTCCCGCAGCCTCCGGGCGGCTCGTCGCAGGCGGAGCCCCCGGCCCAGCCGAGGAGGCGCCTCCGCAGGGCCGGGTCGGCAGCGGGAGCGGGGTCTTCGCGGGCTGGGGCTTCGGTTGCCGCTGCGCCCCGTGCTGCGGCGTCGACGGGGGCGGAGTCATCTACTGCCCCCGCCAAGCGGCCTCGGGGTCCACTCCCCTGCCCCCCCCCCCCCCCCCCGCGTCAGGGCCGAGCCAGTTTTCGACTATTCTGCGCTCAGCTCCGACGACGAGGAGGACGGAGAGTAAGTTCCCCATGGAGCTCATATCTTTTTCCCTGGTGGTTCGTCCTGTTCGACAGCTCATTCGCCCTTCCCTTGACCCGGTCCCCTTTTCAGGACCCTGGCTCAGAGGAGAGCGAAGAGATCGAGGATCCCGTGGGTCATCCTTGATGGCGAATCTCCCCCGGCAAGCGAGGTCGTGTCGGAGGCGCCCTTACCGGACCCGGCAGGGGATCCTCAGGGCAGCCCGCAACGCAGCCCCCAGCGTGAGCACATGACTTGCTCCTGCTGCTTGGCGCGTACGCGAGCCCTCCTTCTTCTTGTTGTTAATGCGAAGTTGTTGCTTTTGGGCAGGAGCGGAGCAGCTCCGGCGGGCGCGTCCAGAGGGCGCCTCCGCCGTGCCGACCGAGTCTGCTACCCTGCCAAGGGAGAGATCCCCGGCAAGGGAGGACCTTCCGACGGGGGACGCGGCCGACGATCCCCTGGCCGCGGCGAGCGCGGCGCCCGCCTCGGATCCGATGGAGGCTGAGGTCGTCGTCGAGGAGGGCGCGCATGGCGATGCCGACGACGTTGCCGGCGCTCAGGGGGCGGACGGCGCTGATATCCCCGTGGGCGACGGGGAGGCCGAGGAGCAGCAGAGGCTTGCCGCCGCGGAGTTATCCGCGCGGGAAGGCGAGCTGGTGTTGAAAACGGCCAGCCTCGCCGACCACGAGGAGGAGGCTGCCGCGCGCGAGCGGGCGTTCAGCGGAGACCTGAAGAAGGCGCGGGACGCTGCCGCAGCCGCTGAGGTCACCAAGAAGGGGCTGGAGGCGAGGGTGGCGCAGCTCGATTCCGACCTCAAGGCCAAGGGCGAGGAGCTCGCCGCGCTCCGGCAGGAGCGCGAGAAGGGTGCGCTCACCCTTGGTGAGCTTCAGGGTCGCTTCGCCGAGAAGATCCGGGAGCTTGACGCCGCCAAGAACTCCAACTCCACTCTGGAACTGAAATTGGAGGCGCTCGGCAAGGCGCTGGACAGCGCTAAGGAGCAGGAGGCGGCTTTACGGAAGGAGGTCGACCGCAACGAGGAGCTGCTGAGGCGCGCCGCCGTTTCCCAGAACACCTTCAGGGATACAGTGGAGCGGTGGACCGAGGGCCTCGTCGACATCGCCGCCACCATCGACAAGGAGCTGACGCTGTTGGGGATCGAGGGCCACCAGTCCCTCACCAACGAGGACGTCGCGCCCAGCGCCAAGCTCACTTCCTTCTTCCAGGGGGTGGTGCAGGCGCTCCAGCACCTCCGAGCGTCGCTCCCGAAGGAGCGGGCCGACGAGACGCGGGAGGCTATCTCCGGGGCCCTCGAGAGGGTGCTGGCGAAGATCGTTTTCCGCAATCCCGACATCAGGCTTACCAACGTCCTCAGGCCCTTGCCGGAGAACGCAGACCTGACGGGGATCCAGGCCCTCATCGCCCCTATCGTCAAGAAGGCGGCCGGGGTCAAGAGGATCGAGGGCGACCGCGTAGATTAGGCCGCCTGCCCCTTTCTTTTATCTCCTTTCCCTGCCGCTGTTAAATATGCCATGGAAATGGCTGGTTAGAGCAGCAGTAAGGCATTTTGTAATATAACTTTTAATCTTAGGCTATGCATCGCACTGTTATCCCCTCTACTTGACCGGCGCCTTGTTTGTTTCCGCCCTACGCTTTCGGGGACTTGCCGGCGTAGGCCTCCGCCTTGCCACGGGCGCCGAGTGCGGGACGTCAGCGACCCGCTGGCGGGGCTACCACCGGCAAGAAACCTCGCCGCGGCTGGTTGCCGCTCACTCAGATTGTTGAGCAGGCTCGAGGCAAAGTAAACGGTGCGACTGCGGTCGCAGCACGCTTAGGGTGCCGGGCGAGCTCGAAACAAAGTGAGGACGCTACTCGGGGTGTAGCACACTCAAGTCGTTGAGCGGACTCGAAACGAAACGAGGGCGCAACCAGTCTCGTGCCGGTCCTTCCGCGCTCAGGCCTCTCAACCAAGGCTCGGTCGTTCGAGGGAGATAACTCTTAAAAATTAATGGAGCAATTGCTCGAGCTCCGGCAACTTATCTTTTCTTATCGCTTGCCGCCCGGTGGGGTAAAACCTCCTTGGGCAGCGTCCAGCCCATCCTGGGGGTAGGTGAAGGCGCAGGGCCTCACGACCCTACGGAGCTAGGCATAGCTATGCTTGGAGATCCGCGCCCCTCTCTGCGCCAAGGATCACATGCAACTGCGGCAAGACTTGGGCAGAGAGGATGGTTGGCGGAAACGGGTTCCGGCAACCGCGCTGGCAAGACTCCTCCCACGGTCGGCGTCAACTCGTTCGGCACCCCGGCGGACGAGGCGCGCCGGGGAACGAGGTTGCCTTTCTCGTGACTTCTGGCGCTAACTCCTGCGGCTACGGGAGCGGCGCAGAGTTCGCTGGAGGCGAATCGTTCGCCCAGCGGCCAGAAGGCGGTCCTCCTCAAGGAGCAGCTGCTTCTTGCCCAGTCTCTGCGCGAGTGGATACTCGAGGAGGGCCGCACACGAGCCCGTGGGAAAGAATGCCAAAGCTTGTCGGGAACCCCCGCTTCAACTGGACAGATCCTCGGATCCGCAGGAGCGGACTGTTCCTCAGCGTTCGGACTGCTGATCTGCTCGCCGGAGCGAGGCTTACCGGGGACACCTGCTTCGACTGGACGGATCCTGGGATCCGCAGGAGCGGGCTGTCCCCCGGCGTAGCCTCCCCCTACCTGGCGTGCCAAAGATGTCGGGGCGGACTGCGTCCCCCGCGAGCACCTATGGGGCCGGAGCCCCTTTCGTTGTCCGGTGAGGGGGGCGGAGGGAGCACAGAGAGCAGATCAAGGCGAGCACACGGGCGGTTTACCCAGGTTCGGGCCGCGGTGGACGCGTAAAACCCTACTCCTGCTTGGTTGTATTGAACTGGGGAGCTCGGGAGCTTGGAGAGCTAGCTGCACCGAGCGTATGGCTGTCCGGATGCCGAATCTCCGAACCCCCGGAACCCCTTCTACGTTGCACACGGGCCTCCTTTTATAGCGCAAAGGGGTCACCGACAGGTGTCAACGTAAGAGAAAGGGGTAAAAGTGTAAAAGGGGTGGTAGTTGTAATAGTGCGGGAACGGTGGCGCTACAGTGCGGCACAGTGTTATCATACCTACTTCTGACGGTAGGGGACAAGGGCATTAAATGCCCGTCACGGTCGCCCGGACAGCACCGAGGCGGACCGTTAGGTGCGCCACCGTTCGCCACGATGGCGGCTGCATGCCACCGCATGCCTCAGGCTGCGCGGTGCCTCGCCACGTGCCCTTGGGGGAAGCCCCGGAGCGACGCGTGGGCGGGCGAGCTGGAGCGCAGTCTTGAGGTGGCGATCATGCCGCGGCAAGTGGCTTGCCGCGGGGGTCGTCTTCCTGTGCCTGATAGCGTGCCAGCTATCAGGCCTTGCCGGGGCGCTTGGCGCGCCACGGCGGGCTTCTCTTGTGGTGCCTGGGTTCGGCCTTCCCGACAAGCTCCTCTTGTCAGGGTCTCGATCTTCTGTCTCGTATACTTTGTTCTTGGATGGCCTTACATGGGCTCAGTCGTCCCGGCAAGCTCCTCTTGCCGGGGTCTTGTCTTCTTGGCCCGGCAAGTTCCTCTTGCCGGGGGCCTTGTCTTCTTGGCCCGGCAAGCTCCTCTTGCCCGGGGCCTTGTCTTGAATGCTTGGTCTTCTCTTGGCGCTTCCTGGGCGGGCCTTGCCGCAGGGCGCTACAACTGCCCGTGCACAAGTCTGGGGTACTAAGGTACCCCTACTTTAGTACACCGACAAAGTCGTGTCCAAATATTGTGAAAATTTGATTACCCTTGAGCATCATAAAGAGCTTAGCCTTTTTTTGGGCTACGAAGAAATGAAACGTATAACTGAGGGTATTCCAAAATTCAATCTTGATAAATTTCTTGATTTTGACCTAGAGAAGATTTATATGTATTGTGCGGTGAATTGTATTGAAAATCCTTATATTGCCAATTACATAAAGAAAAGAAAACAAATAGAAGATGAAGAGAATACTAATGAAAGGGAAGAGACTTCCCAATATCCTCCTATTATTTCTTATGATGAATCAGGTAACGAGGAGGAGCCTTCTAATCAACAAATCTCATTAATAAGGAGCTCCGAAAAGAGGATTGAACCCACACATGAGGTGAAGAAGAAGAAAAGAAAAAGGAAGAGAGGTAAAAAGGTATCTCCCCCAAATAAAGTTGCTCCTATTATTGTTGTGCCTCATGAAAATGAAGATGATACACTTGATGATGATCTCGTTATGCCTATTGCTTGTTGTGTTTATTATGATTGGGAAGATAATGATACCCCTTATGATCTTGAAAATCTTTTTGGCACTCGCTTGGAAGAATATGATAATGTATATACTATTGGTGCTATCCATACTATTAATGATGAGAGTGATTATGCTTATGATACGAAAAGGCCCAAGCTTGGGGAAACTATGTTTGATGGAGATGATGTTTTTGAGAATATATTTGCTGCAATTAATGTTTGTCCCAAGCTTGGGGATGCTATGTTTAATAATGATTATATTTTTAGCCTCCCAAGTTTTGATATGCAAAGTTGTTATGATGATAGCATGCCTTCTACCTATGATGAATATATTGATGAAAGTGGGTTTGGAAGAGTGTCAACTTTAGGAAGTAATGATCCCACTATTTTGAAGGATGTTGAATCTTATAATATTTATGAAAGTGGATTTGGAGAGGTCATGACTTTATTTAGTGATGTATCCACTATTTCGAAAGAGGTTTCAATCGCTTATGATGAGAGCAAAGTTGCTACTTATGATGATTATTGTGATAAAACTTATGCTATAAAAAGTAGTGATGATTATATTTATAAAAATTGTCATGATTATGAGTACCCTCTATCTGAACATTACTCTTTTAATGTGGAAGCAATTTATAGTATTCAAGTCTCTTATGATACTCCCACTATTCTGAAAGAGAAGAATTTTGCTTGTGTGGAGAGTAGTAAAATTTCTATGCAAGTAGATCATGAAAAGAATGCTTTAGGTGCTGGTTATATTTTTGAATTCATTCATGATGCTACTGAAAATTTTTATGAGGGAGGAATATATGCTTGTAGGAATTGCAATAATGTCAAGTTTCCTCTCTATGTGCTTAAAGTTTTGAAGTTATGCTTGTTTTACCTTCCTGTGCAAGATGATTCTTGTTCCCATAAGTTGTTTCTTCAAAAAATCCCTATGCATAGGAAGTGGGTTAGACTTAAATGTGCTAGTCATATTCTTCATGATGCTCTCTTTATGTTTTAATTCTTATCTTTTATGTGAGCATCACTGAAATCATAATGCCTAGCTAGGGGCGTTAAACGATAGCGCTTGTTGGGAGGCAACCCAATTTTATTTTAGTTTCTTACTTTTTGGTTCTGTTTAGGAATAAATAATCCATCTAGATTCTGTTTAGATGTGGTTTTATCTTTTAATTAGTGTTTGTGCCAAGTTAAACCTATTAGATCTTCTTGGAAGGTAGTTATTTGATCTTGCTGTAATTTCCAGAATCTTTGCGCTCAGTGCCCGAATTGTTAAAAATCACCAGAACGTGATAAAATAGTGATTCAAATTTCTGCTGATCAATAAACAAATTGCCCAGGTCGTCTAATTTTGGTAGAATGTTTTGGGTTCCAGAAGTTTGCGTTAGTAACAGATTACTACAGACTGTTCTGTTTTTTACAGATTCTATTTTGCGTGTGTTGTTTGCTTATTTTGATGAATCTATGGCTAGTAAAATAGTTTATAAACCTTAGAGAAGTTGGAATACAGTAGGTTTAACACCAATAAAAATAAAGAATGAGTTCACTACAGTACCTTGAAGTGGTGTTTTGTTTTCTTTCGCTAACGGAGCTCACGAGTTTTCTGTTAAGTTTTGTGTTGTGAAGTTTTCAAGTTTTGGGTAAGGCTTCGATGGACTATGGAATAAGGAGTGGCAAGAGCCTAAGCTTGGGGATGACCAAGGCACCCCAAGGTAATATTCAAGGATAACCAAGCGTCTAATCTTGGGGATGCCCCGGAAGGCATCCCCTCTTTCGTCTTCGTTCATCGGTAACTTTACTTGGAGCTATATTTTTATTCACCACATGATATGTCTTTTGCTTGGAGCATCATTTTATTTTCTTTAGCTTTGCTTGCTGTTTGAATAAAATACCAAGATCTTAAATTTTTAAATGAGAGAGAGACTTCACATAGTTGCATAATAATTATTTAGCTACTCATTGATCTTCACTTATATCTTGTTGGAGTAGTTTGTCATTTGCTCTAGTGCTTCACTTAGATCTGTTAGAGCACGGTGATGGATTGTTTTAAAGAAACTTGATCTCTCATGCTTCACTTAGATTATTTTGAGAGTCATTAATAGCATGGTAATTTGCTTAATGTTAATATACTTGGTATTCAAGATATGTGAAACTTTCTTTTTAGTGGGTTGAATACTAAGATAAGTTTGATGCTTGATAATTGTTTTGAGATATGGAGGTGATAATATCATAGTCGTGCTAGTTGAGTAGTTATGAATTTGAGAAATACTTGTTTTGAAGTTAGCAAGTCCCGTATCATGCACGTATGGTTAAAGTTGTGTAACAAATTTGAAGCATGAAGTGTACCTGGCTTGTGCATCCTTATGAGTGGTGGTCGGGGACGAGCGATGGTCTTTTCCTACCAATCTATCCCCCTAGGAGCATGCGCGTGGTACTTGATTTTTGATGACTTCTAAATTTTTGCAATAAGTATATGAGTTCTTTTGACTAATGTTGAGTCCATGGATTATACGCACTTTTACCTTTCCGCCATTTGCTAGCCTCTTCGGTACCGTGCATTTCCCTTTCTCACATTGAGAGTTGGTGCAAACTTCGCCGGTGCATCCAAACCCCGTGATATGATACACTCTTTCACACATAAACCTCCCTATATCTTCCTCAAAACAACCACCATACCTACCTATCATGGCATTTCCATAGCCATTCCGAGATATATTGCCATGCAACTTCCACCACCATCATCATCATCATCATCATGACATGCTTTACTTTTGTCATATTGCCATTGCAAGATCTTGTAGTTGACATCGTATTTGTGGCAAAGCCACCATGCATTATTTTCCATACATGTCACTCTTGATTCATTGCACCATCCCGGTACACCGCCGGAGGCATTCATAATAGAGTCATATCTTGTTCTAGTATCGAGTTGTAATCATTATGTTGTAATCAATAGAAGTGTGATGATCATCATTATTAGAGCATTGCCCAATCCAAAAAAAGAGAAAAAAAGAGAGAAAGGCCAAAAAGAAAAAAAAAGAAAGGCCCAAAAAAAGAGAAAATAAAAAGGGCAATGCTACTATCTCTTTTTCCACACTTGTGCTTCAAAGTAGCACCTTGTTCTTCATGTAGTGAGTCTCATATATTGTGCTTCAAAGTAGCACCATGATTTTCATATAGTGAGTCTCATAAGTTGTCTTGTTCATACTAGTGGGAATTTTTCATTATAGAACTTGGCTTGTATATTCCAACGATGGGCTTCCTCAAAATGCCCTAGGTCTTCATGAGCAAGCAAGTTGGATGCACACCCACTAGTTTTCTTTTGTTGAGCATTCTTAGCTCTAGTGCATCCGTTGCATGGCAATGCCCTAGGAACATCTTTGTGTGACGAAAATGAAGCATAGCCTAACTATATGATTTTGTAGGGATGAACTTTCTTTGGCCATGCTATTTTGAGATGACATAATTGCTTAGTTAGCATGCTTGAAGTATTATTATTTTTGTGTCAATATGAACTTTTGTCTTAAATCTTTCGGATCTGAATATTCATATCACAAGTAAGAGGAATTACATTGAAATTATGCCAAAGTATCACTCCGCATCAAAAATTATCTTTTTTATCATTTACCTACTCGAGGACGAGCATGAATTAAGCTTGGGGATGCTTGATACGTCTCCAACGTATCTATAATTTTTGATTGCTCCATGCTACTTTATCTACTGTTTTAGGCAACATTGGGCTTTATTATCCACTTTTATATTATTTTTGGGACTAACCTATTAACCGGAGGCCCAGCCCACATTTGATGTTTTATGCCTATTTCAGTATTTCGAGGAAAAGGAATATCAGACGGAGTCAAAACGGAACGAAATCAACTGGAGAAGTTATTTTTGGAAGGAAACCCACCTGATGGACTTGGACCCCACGTCAGAAGAGCCACGAGGCGGTCACGAGGGTGGAGGGCTCGCCCTCCCCCCTGGGAGCGCCCCCCTACCTCGTGGGGCCCCCGTAGCTCCACCGACGTTCTCCGTTCACCCAGTGGTTGGGTCTTTGTTTTCTATGAACCTTTGCACCTTGGCAAGTCTTATTTTATTTTATTTATTGAGAAGTGAACCTTTGCAAGTTGGACAGTGGTTGGGTCTTTGTTTTCTCTGAACCTTTGCAAGTCTCTTTTCACTTCGGGGCCGTGTCTTCCTCCGTTTGTATGTTCCCAAGTGTATCTCTCACCCAAATAAAATCAGAGAAAAGATAAAACCAAGGGAAGAACATAATGATGGGCTGATACCAGCACCTCCGCCTAGGAAATATACAAACATAATGCTTCCCAAGTATGCAAACTGCACATCCTACTTAGGACAGGACTCATATTTAGCCATGCTTTAGTCACTGTGCCCTTAGTTCTTTTTTTGTAGGGAGCTATGTTTATCATCAGAAACTCTTGGTGATGATGTTATTCCTCTTTTGGTTCATGTGTTGCAATTATATACCACATAATTCTACACCATGTGGTGGACATAAGTATCTTAGTGACTTCGTTTGAGTGTGCATTTCTGTTAATTCTAAGCTTCTGTTGCTGTGAAAATGTACCTCACTGACCGTCTGTCTATTTATTGTGTACTTCTTGCATGAGGAGGTGACTAGTGATGCGGCGCGCCAAGCAGCTGTAGGGGAAGGGGGTCTCTTGCTCGAGGAGGTGGAGGAGTGGGGGCGTGCCCAGCTGGCAGCCCTGTCCTGCTTGTGGGGGAGGGGCAGGAGGGGTCTGCTCCTCTGCTTCCATTGCAATCGCGGCAGGTAGCTCCTCCATCTCCGCCCCCCTCTTCCTGTGCTCACTACTTCTGCTACTAAGTTGACGAATATGTGATGCACTTGTCCCAAGGAATTTTAGAGGGATCTGTATGAACAAGTCATGTTTTTATTTTATTTTATTTAGGTTGTTAGTTACCAAACAGAGAGAGAAGATGAGCTCATGCTTGGATTTTTTTTCTGCCAGCACATGATTTGTATGTATGCAATACATCATCTTGCGTGTGCGAGCTGTTCTTTGCTTGGGCATCGCGTCGATGACCAAGTGTTAGTGCCGATTTGTTGTGGTGGTGCTCATCTGGACATTGATTTCTTGCTGATAATTTGTCTACTCCACTTGTTTGTTTTTACAAAAACCTTTGTTTGCATGTTTCTAAAATACAGAGAAGAACACCCTGTGTTCTGGTAAAATATTTGTTGGCTATGTTATGAAATTCCATGATGTGTGTGTTGTTTCAGTTTCTGTAGCTACAACAAAGTCCCTGTTTACTCTGTACTTGCTGCTGATGATTGCTAGCTAAATATACAGCGACGGTGTCCAGGAGGAGAGCAGCGGGCTGGAGTAGCCGCCGCTGGTTTTCTTATTGGTTTTTTTTAAATGTCACAACTTACTATGCCGCTACCTAGTAAAAACCAACTCACTATGCTGCTACCTAGTAAAATTATTTCTGTGTTTGATGCATGGCCTATCTTACTTCGTGCTTATACATTTTGTTCTGTACCTAACTTATATTGGAAGCTGACTATTCTGTAAGATGGATCTAACCATCATTAAGTGCACAAGTTTTTAGGATAATTCACAACTGCATTAAAAAATTCTAGTGGGAGTTATACATGTTTTCTCATGATAGATTGATCTGGACTGAAACATGATTTTGCATCCCGTTTTCCATCAACAAATATACAAGTTATATCAGCAAGTTACTCTATGTGTTAGAGAAATCAGTGTTGATTTATTTGTTGTTCTTTTTTTTCTTTCTAATTTTTGCATGAGAGCAAACTGGTGTAGCTAGCTGGACTATGCAACCATGAATCAGGAAGTAGCATATTCAGTTTTGCTAATAGAAAATAAATGTATTAAAAACTTTAAAAACTGCATAATAAGTGCTTGTTCATGTTTGGTTTTCTCTAAACTTTGTTTGTATGATTGAGGGCAAATTTACTTGGTTATTTTCTCTAAACTGTGCTTGGAACATTCATTTTTATGATCTAAAATTGCCTTCTTGTGATGATGCAGGTGCCCAGTTTGTGCTCGCTACCGAAGGAGCTCCATGTTGAAGAAGATTGAAGACACTTGTAGAGCTACAGGGTTAACACCAGGGCACCGTATCACGTGTAGAGCTTGTAGAGCTTGTATGAGCTTATTATGTGTAGAGCTTGTAAAGTATATGTTATTTGTACAATAGGAGCTCTGTACTGAATCTGGCTGATAATATTTGGAGTATTATGTGTGTGTTTTGTTTGTGCCAATTTAAATACTGGTTATTTATTTACTGTTAAATTGAAATATGAAGAATATGAACTTGCTAGCTGAGACCCACGTACCTGAACCTGACATCTGGGACCCATTTGACTAGTGGACCTTTTTATATTACAAAAAAACTAAAACTTTCTAGCGGAAAAGGCCACGGCCCAAAAATGAGAAGGCTTAATTGTTGGGCTTGGCCCATCTACCTAGCCAAAATTAATATGAGAAAAAAACACCAATAGGCTGAATTAATGGGCTCGACCCATGTAGAATACCGAATTGGACCTGGCTGAATCTTGTGCCACATCAGATTACCACGTCGGATGCCTACGTGGCCTGGGGAGGCTGCTAGTGACCAAAACAAGACAGTAGGCATATTTTGGTCGTAAACGTCCACGACCTTCTCATAGAGAAGGTCGTTAATTTCAGTTTATGACCGCTAGCTTTTGACCTTCTGTTTTTGGTCAAAAAAAGGTCGCAAATGAAAAACAATGACCTTTCAGTGACCAATAGTCAAGGTCACAAGTTGACATATTTCTTGTAGTGAAGTAGGTCGGTGGAGCTGTGAGGGGCCCACGAGGGTGGGGGACGCGCCCAGGAAGGCAGGCGCGCCTCCCTGCCTCGTGGCCTCCTCGCTTCTTTCTTGACGTCCACTCCAAGTCCTTTGGATCATGTTTCTTCCAAAAATAACTCTCCTCAAGGTTTCATTCCATTTGGACTCCGTTTGATATTCCTTTTATGCAAAACACTGAAATAGGAAAAAAAACAGCAATTTGCACTGGGCCTTCGGTTAATAGGTTAGTCCCAAAAATAATATAGAAGTGCTTAGTAAAGCCCATTAAACATCCAAAACAGATAATATAATAGCATGGAACAATCAAAAATTATCGTTGGAGACGTATCAAGCATCCCCAAGCTTAATTCCTGCTCGTCCTAGAGTAGGTGAATGATAAAAACAGAATTTTTGATGTGGAATGCTACCTAGCATATTTCTCAATGTAATTTCCTTTATTGTGGCATGAATGTTCAGATCCAAAAGATTCAAGACAAAAGTTTAATATTGGCATGAAAATAATAATACTTCAAGCATACTAATAAAGCAATCATGTCTTCTCAAAATAACATGGCTAAAGAAAGTTATCCCTACAAAATCATATAGTCTGGCTATGCTCTATCTTCATCACACAGAGTATTTAATCATGCACAACCCCGATGACAAGCCAAGCAATTGTTTCATACTTTTGATGTTCTCAAACTTTTTCAATCTTCACTCAATACATGAGCGTGAGCCATGGACATAGCACTATATGTGGAATAGAATGGTGGTTGTGGAGAAGACAAAAAGGACAAGATAGTCTCACATCAACTAGGTCTATCAACGGGCTATGGATATGCCCACAATCGATATTAATGTGAGTGAGTAGGGATTGCCATGCAACGGATGCACTAGAGCTATAAGTGTATGAAAGCTCAACAAAAGAAACTAAGTGGGTGTGCATCCAACTCACTTGCTCACGAAGACCTAGGGAATTTTTAGGAATGATACGTCTCCGTCGCATCTATAATTTTTATTTTTCCATGCCAATATTCTACAACTTCCATATACTTTTTGGCAACTTTTTATACTATTTTTGGGACTAACATATTAATCCAGTGCCCAGTGCCAGTCCCTGTCTGTTGCATGTTGTCGGTTTCGCAGAATATCCATATCAAACGGAGTCCAAACGGGATAAAAATGGACGAAGCTTATTTTTGGAAAATATGGAAAATCTGGAAGGAAAATCAACGCGAACCAGTGTCCGAGGTGGTCACGAGGTAGGGGGCGCCCCCCCTAGGGCGCGCCCCTACCCTCGTGAGCCACCCGTAAGGCGGTTGACGCTCTTCTTTTGCCGCAAGAAAGCTAATATTCGGAAAAAAATCACGGCGAAGGTTTCAGGCCAATCGGAGTTACGGATCTCCATATATACACGAAACGGTGAAACAGAGCCAGAAGAGAACGCAGAACCGGAAGGAAACAGAGAGATAGATCCAATCTCGGAGGGGCTCTCGCCCCTCCCACGCCATGGGAGCCAAGGACCAGAGGGGAAACCCTTCTCCCATCTAGGGAGGAGGTCAAGGAAGAAGAAGAAGGGGGGCCCTCTCCCCCTTGCTTCTGGTGGCGCCGGAGCGCTGCCGGGGCCATCACCATCACCTCCATCTTCACCAACAACTTCACCGCCATCATCACCAACTCTTCCCCCCTCTATCCAGCGGTGTAACCTCTCTCTTACCCGTTGTAATCTCTACTTAAACATGGTGCTCAACGCTATATATTATTTTCCAATGATGTATGGCTATCCTATGATGTTTGAGTAGATCTGTTTTGTCCTAATGGCTATTTGATGATCAAGATTGGTTTGAGTTGCATGTTTTATTATTGGTGTTGTCCTATGGTGCTCTCCATGTCGCGCAAGCGTGAGGGATTCCCGCTGTAGGGTGATGCAATATGTTTATGTTTTGCTTATAGTGGGTGGCGTGAGTGAGCAGAAGCACAGGCCCGATTAAGTAGGTTGTTTGCGTTTGGGATAAAGAGGACTTGATACTTTAATGCTATGGTTGGGTTTTACCTTAATGAATATTTAGTAGTTGCAGATGCTTTCTAGAGTTCCAATCATAAGTGCATATGATCCAAGTAGATAAAGTATGTTAGCTTATGCCTCTCCCTCAAATAAAATTGTAATAATGATTACCGGTCTAGTTATCGATTGCCTAGGGACAAATAACTTTCTTGTAACAAAAAGCTCTCTACTAAAACTAATTTAGTTGTGTCTTCATCTAAACAGCCCCTAGCTTTTATTTTCGTGCTCTTTACTTTCTTGCAAGCCAATCCAAAAACACCTACAAAGTACTTCTAGTTTCATACTTGTTCTAGGTAAAGCGAACGTCAAGCGTGCGTAGAGTTGTGTCGGTGGTCGATAAAACTTGAGGGAATATTTGTTCTACCTTTAGCTCCTCGTTGGGTTCGACACTCTTACTTATCGAAAGAGGCTACAATTGATCCCCTATACTTGTGGGTTATCAAGACCTTTTTCTGGCGCCGTTGCCGGGGAGCAATAGTGTGGGGTGAATATTCTCATGTGTGCTTGTTTGCTTTATCACTAAGTAATTTTTATTTGCTGTTCTTAGTTGTTCTTTATCTTTAGTTATGGATATGGAACACGAAATACCAAAAAAAAATTAGGTGTACCTGCTACTCATGGAGATGGGGTAACTCCTAAAACCCTCGATTCTCATTATGTGAAAGATATTATGTACTACTTTGATAATCCTGAGAAAACCCCATTCAACTTTATAATGGGAGACACGTTGGATCAACGTGAATACTTTAGGGATTATCTCTTGACACAAAAACGGAAACTATTATGGGACCAATTTATTATGTTGTGTTGGTATGCCCGGGATCTATGCTTGAGATATGATATTACTTGTTGCTCTAGGATGAAGGCTCTACACCTTCCCTTTTCATGCAAATTTAATGATAATGAAACCTTAGCTTCTTATGCTAATGGTATATATGATTACTATGATGTGGAACAAATAGAAGAATTTGTTGCTTTTAAGGCTGCTTATGAAATTGAATCTTTGTTTGAAAAGTATGAAGCTTTAGATGATGATGTTTACAGGCCTGAAAATCTTGCTATACTTGGATATTGCTATGAAAATTATGAATACAATTATTATATTAATGCATTTATTGAGAAAGTCTCCGCTGTCCAAGAAGAGACTAATATTTTGCAGGAAGCTATGGAAGAAGAAATTGATGAAATTGTGAGCTCATTGGATGAAAAAGATGATGAGGAGAGCGAAGAACAAAATGAGGAAGAGCGGATTGATCACCCGTGCCCACCTTCTAATGAGAGTAACTCTTCAACTTATGCATTGTTTCATTCCCCTTCGTGCTTACCGAAGGATGATTGCTATGATGATTGTTATGATCCCGTTGATTATCTTGAAATATCCCTTTTTGATGATGCTTGCTATGCTTGTGGCCAAGATGCCAATATGAATTATGCTTATGGAGATGAACTTGCTATAGTTCCTTATGTTAAAAATGAAATTGTTGCTATTGCACCCACACATGATAGTCCTATTATCTTTTTGAATTCTCCAAACTACACTATATCGGAGAAGTTTGCACTTATTAAGGATTATATTGATGGGTTGCCTCTTACCGTTGCCCATGATGATTTTGATATATATAATATGCATTTGCTTGCTGCTCCTACTTGCAATTATTATGAGCGAGGAACTATATCTCCACCTCTCTATGTCTCCAACATGAAAAAATTGCAAGAAACTATTTATAATATGCATTGGCCTTTACTTTGTGTGCATGAATTGTTCTTTTATGACATGCTGATGCATAGGAAGAGAGTTAGACTTTGTCATTACTTGCTATATGTTACTTTGTGCTCACTACTAAATTACAAATCATTGCTAATTAAAATTGGCTTTGGTATACCTTGGGATCCGGGTGGATTCACTACTTGAGCACTATATGCCTAGCTTAATGGATTTAAAGAAAGCGCTGCCAGGGAGACAACCCGTAAGTCTTAGAGAGTCATTTATTTCTGTTGAGTGCTTTCATATAGTTTAAAAACAACAAAAATAAAGAGGGGAACCCAAAACTTTTTCAAAAAGAAAAGTGAAAGTGAGAGAGACGAGCATTGTGAAAATGGGGGACTTCCTTGAACTTAGTTCATGCCCATGGGAACTTTGTGAATCTTAATTACAGAAACTTTTCAACAAAAATAATTATCCCCTTGTACAATTCCATTGTATTACAAAAATAATGTGCCAAGATTTGCCTTTAGGATGTTTACGATGCTTGTTGGTTTGTGCGGTGCAAGACAGAAACTTTTGCTGTAGTGCATGAATTTTAGTTTTTTACTGGAACGTCAAATGGTTCTGATTCTTTTTGCAATGTATTTTTGTACAAATTTTTTATGTTTCCTAATTTTGGCAGGATTTTTCAAGTATCATAAGTATGGTGAATGTTCAGATTGCTACAGACTGTTCTGTTTTAGACAGATTATGTTTTTGATGCATAGTTTGCTTGTTTTGATGAAACTATCGATTTATATCAGTGGATTAAGCCATGAAAAAGTTATATTACAGTAGACACAATGCAAAAACAAAATATGAATTGGTTTGCAACAGTACATAGAGTAGTGATTTGCTTGATTATACTAACGGATCTTACCGAGTTTTCTGTTGAAGTTTTGTGTGGATGAAGTGTTCGATGATTGAGAAGGTTTCGATGTGAGAAGAAGGAAGAGTGGAAAGAGCTCAAGCTTGGGGATGCCCGAGGAACCCCAAGTAAATATTCAAGGAAACTGAAGCGTCTAAGCTTGGGGATGCTGGGAAGGCATCCCCTCTTTCTTCAACAAATATCAATATGTTTTTAGATTCGTTTCGTTCATGTGATATGTGCAAATCTTGGAGCGTCTTTTGCTTTTAGGTTTTTATTTTTATTTTATGCACCATGCTGGTATGAGATGGTCCTTGGTTGATTTATAGAATGCTCTATGCACTTCACTTATATGTTTTGAGTATGGCTTTATAGAATGCTTCATGTGCTTCACTTATATCATTTGAAGTTTGGATTGCCTGTTTCTCTTTACTTAGACAACCGCCATTTGTAGAATGCTCTTTTGCTTCACTTATATTTGTTAGAGCGTGGTCATATCTTTTTTAGAAAGAATTAAACTCTCTTGCTTACTTATATCCATTTAGAGAGATGACAGGAACTGGTCATTCACATGGTTAGTCATAAAATCCTACATAAAACTTGTAGATCGCTGAATATGATATGTTTGATTCCTTGCAATAGTTTTGCGATATAAAGGTGGTGATATTAGAGTCGTGCTAGTTGAGTAATTTTGAAATTGAGAAATACTTGTGTTGAGGTTTGCAAGTCCCGTAGCATGCACGTATGGTGAACCATTATGTAACAAAGTCGGAGCATGAGGTGTTTATTGATTGTCTTCCTTATGAGTGGCGGTCGGGGACGAGCGATGGTCTTTTCCTACCAATCTATACTCCTAGGAGCATGCGCGTAGTACTTTGTTTTGATAACTAATAGATTTTTGCAATAAGTATGTGAGTTCTTTATGACTAATGTTGAGTCCATGGATTATACGCACTCTCACCCTTCCATCCTTCCTAGCCTCTTCGGTACCCTGCATTGCCCTTGGTGCAAACCTCGCCGGTGCATCCAAACCCCGTGACACGATACGCTCTATCACACATAAACCTCCTTATATCTTCCTCAAAACAGCCACCATACCTACCTATCATGGCATTTCCATAGCCATTCCGAGATATATTGCCATGCAACTTCCATCATCATCATCATATACATGACTTGAGCATTTATTGTCATATTGCATTGCATGATCGTAAGATAGCTAGCATGATGTTTTCATGGCTTGTCCGTCTTTTGATGTCATTGCTATGCTAGATCATTGCACATCCCGGTACACCGCCGGAGGCATTCATATAGAGTCATATCTTTGTTCTAGATATCGAGTTGTAATATTGAGTTATAAGTAAATAAAAGTGTGATGATCATCATTATTAGAGCCTTGCCCCAGTGAGGAAAGGATGATGGAGACTATGATTCCCCCACAAGTCGGGATGAGACTCCGGACTATGACCGAATCTAAAAGATTTCTAGAAGCAAAATTCAATCCGGCATAAAAATTTTGTATAATCATCCATAAATTCAAACCATGTGTAGGGCAATTACGTATCATTAATTTCATCCTCTCCCAAGATTGTGCAACATGCTCATGGTCAAGTTGCTTAAAATTCATAATATCGTTTCTAAGAGAGATGATCTTAGCGGGAAGGAAATACTTAGAGATAAAAGCATCTTTGCACTTATTCTATGAATCAATACCATTTTTAGGCAAAGACGAAAACCAAGTTTTAGCATGATCTCTAAGTGAAAACGAAAATAGCTTCAATTTAAAAATATCATTATCCACATCTTTCTTCTTTTGCATATCACACAAATCAACAAAGTTGTTTAGATGGGTAGCGGCATCTTCACTAGGAAGGCCAGAGAATTGATCTTTCATGACAAGATTCAGCAAAGCAGCATTAATTTCACAAGATTCAGCATTGGTAAGAGGAGCAATCAGAGTGCTAAGAAAATCATTATTGTTGGTATTGGAAAAGTCACACAATTTAGTGTTGTCTTGAGCCATCGTGACAAACGATCCAACACACAAGCACACAAGAAGCAAGCGAAAAGAGACGAACGGAAAAGGAAGGCGAATAAAACGACAAGCGTAAAGTGGGGGGAGGAAAACGAGAGACAAATGGCAAATAATGTAACGCGAGGGATAAGAGTTGTGATGGGTACTTGGTATGTCTTGACTTGACTTGACTTGGCGTAGATCTCCCCGTCAACGGTGCCAGAAATCCTTCTTGCTACCTCTTGAGCCTGCGTTGGTTTTTCCCTTGAAGAGGAAAGGGTGATGCAGCAAAATAGCATAAGTATTTCCCTTAGTTTTTGAGAACCAAGGTATCAATCCAGTAGGAGATTACACACAAGTCGCCTCGTACCTACACAAACAAATAAGAACCTTGCAACCAACGCGATAAAGGGGTTGTCAATCCCTTCACGGCCACTTGCAAAAGTGAGATCTGATAGAGATAATAAGATAAATATTTTTGGTATTTTTATGATAAAGATTGAAAGTAAAGATTACAAAGTAAAAATAGATTGAAAACTTATATGATGGAAAATAGACCCGGGGGCCATAGGTTTCACTAGTGGCTTCTCTCAAGATAGCATAAGTATTACGGTGGGTGAACAAATTATTGTCGAGCAATTGATAGAAAAGTGCATAATTACGAGAATATCTAGGCATGATCATGTATATAGGCATCACGTCAACGACAAGTACACCGAAACGATTCTACATCTACTACTATTACTCCACACATCAACCGCTATCCAGCATGCATCTAGAGTATTAAGTTCATAAGAACATAGTAACGCGTTAGGCAAGATGACATGATGTAGAGGGATAAACTCAAGCAATATGATATAAACCCCATCTTTTTATCCTCGATGGCAACAATACAATACGTGCCTTGCTGCCCCTGCTGTCACTGGGAAAGGACACCGCAAGATTGAACCCAAAGCTAAGCACTTCTCCCATTGCAATAAAGATCAATCTAGTAGGCCAAACCAAACTGATAATTCGAAGAGACTTGCAAAGATAACAAATCATACATAAAAGAATTCAGAGGAGATTCAAATATTGTTCATAGATAATATTGATCATAAACCCACAATTCATCGGATCTCGACTCGTGGGCCCGCTGGTGCTCCACCGACCTCAACTCCAACTCTATATATTCATGTTCAGGGAGAAAAAATTAGAGAGAAGGATTCATCGCGTTTTACGATACGGAGCCGCCGCCAAGCCCTAATCTCTCTCGGGAGGGCTGATCTGGAGTCCGTTCGAGGCTTCGGAGAGGGCAATCCGTCGCCATCGTCATCATCAACCTTTCTCCATCACCAATTTCAGGATGCTCACCGCCGTGCGTGAGTAATTCCATCGTAGGCTTGCTGGACGGTGATGGGTTGGATGAGAATCACCATGTAATCGAGTTAGTTTTGTTAGGATTTGATCTCTAGTACCCACTATGTTCTGAGATTGATGTTGCTATGACTTTGCTATGCTTAATGCTTGTCACTAGGGCCTGAGTGCCATGATTTCAGATCTGAACCTATTATGTTTTCATGAATATATGTGAGTTCCTGATCCTATCTTGCAAGTCTATAGTCACCTATTATGTGTTATGATCCGTTAACCCCAAAGTGACAATAATCGGGACCACTACCGGTGATGACCGTAGTTTGAGGAGTTCATGTATTCACTAAGTATTAATGCTTTGGTCTGGTACTCTATTAAAGCGAGGCATTAATATCCCTTAGTTTCCAATAGGACCCCGCTGCCACGGGAGGGTCGGACAAAAGATGTCATGCAAGTTCTTTTCCATAAGCACGTATGACTATATTCGGAATACATGCCTACATTACATTGATGAATTGGAGCTAGTTCTGTGACACCCTATGTTATAACTATTACATGAGGAATCGCATCCGACATAATTCTCCATCACCGATCCAATGCCTACGAGCTTTTCACATATTGCTCTTTGCTTAGTTACTTTTCCGTTGCCATTGTTACAATTACTACAAAAACTAGTACTGTTACTTTTGCCACTGTTACCGTTACTTCCATACTACTTTGCTACTAAATACTTTGCTGCAGATACTAAGTTATCCAGGTGTGGTTGAATTGACAATCCAATTGCTAATACTTGAGAATATTCTTTGGCTCCCCTTGTGTCGAATCAATAAATTTGGCTTGAATACTCTACCCTCGAAAACTGTTGCGATCCCCTATACTTGTGGGTTATCAAGACTATTTTCTGGCGCCGTTGCCGGGGAGCATAGCTCTATTCTTTGAGTCACTTGGAATTTATATCTGCTGGTCACTATGAGGAACTTGAAAGACGAGAAAACAAAAATGTATCCCTCAACTATGAGTGGAGGTAAGGAACTGCCATCTAGCTCTGCACTTGATTCTCCTTTTGTTTTGAGTAAACTTGCGACACCTAAACCTGCTTTTGCTATTAATTCTGATATGTCGCATGTTATTGATGATGCCACTTCTACTATGCATGATACTTATGATGAAACTACATCTATGCTTGATACTACTGTGCCACTAGGTGAATTTCTTGATGAACAACTTGCTAGGGCTAGAGAGAATGAAATTATTGAAACTGATAATATTGATGAAAGTGGTGATGAAGATTCTCCCCCTAGATATGAATTACCTGTTGTGCCTGAGGGTTATGTTATGGATGAAGAAATTGCTAGATACTTTCTTGCTTGCAATAATAGATATGATCTTAAGAAATTACTAGCTAAGCTGAAAGAAAAATCTCTGAATGCTAGAATGAAATATGACCCTCCTTTTGCTACTTCACCTATTTGTGTTACTGATAAGGATTGTGGTTTCTCTGTTGATCCTGATATAATTACTTTGGTTGAATCTGATCCTTTTTATGGCTATGAATCTGAAACTATTGTGGCACATCTTACTAAATTGAATGATATAGCCACCCTGTTCACTAATGATGAGAAAACTCGCTACTACTATATCCTTCAATTATTCCCGTTCTCACTAAAGGGTGATGCTAAAATATGGTTTAATTCTCTTGATCCTGGTTGTGTGCGTAGTCCCCAGGATATGGTTTATTACTTCTCTGCTAAATATTTCCCCTCTCATAAGAAACAAGCTGCTTTAAGGGAAATATATAATTTTGTGCAGACTGAAGAAGAGAGTCTGCCACAAGCTTGGGGGAGGCTTCTCCAATTACTTAATGCTTTGCCTGATCATCCTCTCAAGAAAAATGAAATACTTGATATCTTTTATAATGGACTAACCGATGCTTCCAAAGACCATCTGGATAGTTGTGCTGGTTGTGTTTTCAGGGAAAGAACAGTTGATCAAGCTGAATTGCTATTGAATAATATGTTGACTAATGAAAATAATTGGACACTTCCTGAACCAACTCCTAAGCCAACTCCGAAGAAAATGGGTATTCTATTTCTCAGTCCTGAAGATATGCAAGAGGCAAAGAAATATATGAAAGAAAAAAGGTATTAAATCTGAAGATGTTAAGAATTTACCTCCTATTGAAGAAATACATGGTCTTAATTTGCCGCCTGTTGAAGAAATACATAGTCTTGATAACCCGACACAGGTAGTGTCGGGGATATACCCCGCGGTGTAAACCGGCCGGAAGTTAACCCGGCCGGATTTGGCGATATTCGTCTGGTGACCCGCCCAGACCTGGCGGTTTACCAGCAACCCGTCGGGACGTTGTAACTCACTGGTAACCCGACGGACGGGTCAGAGGAGCGACAAGACCCGGTGGCCCGTCTGGCGGTTCATGAAGGCCGGTTCAACTATTGTGGGCCGGTTTAAGAGGAAAGGAATATTTGCCTTACAAGGAGTTAAAGCCAGGATTTGTATCCGGTTTGTATTAGAGATAGACTAGTCCTAATCCCAATAGGACTCCACATGTAAACCGCCCCTTCAACATATATAAGGAGGGGCGGGGTTCCCCAAAGAGGGACGGGTTAGAAACTACAAGCTACAGGCAATCAATAATCTCTAGGGCTAGACACAAGAGCCGGTTTACGGCGACTCCCTCAGGAGCATAATGAGATCTAGCCTCAAACAGCATGTAGGGTTATTACCGGATGATGTTTCCCGGGGCCCGAAGCTGTCTAAATCCTTGTCTTTGCGTGTTGATCCGCCCTGCGTCTCTCGTCCCGCTCAACCCCTCTCAAGCTACCACATAGATGCGTTGGCCTCGCGACTAAGTCCTTACACTAGGACATCTGACGTGACAATTCCACGACAGTTGGCGCCCACCGTGGGGCCAGGCGCACGGTGGTGTTGAGTTCTTGGAGGGATCTCTTTGAGGGATCAAGGAGTTCGCAATTTTTCTGCGTGAACAAGAGCCGACGTGGGAAAAATTCACATCTACGATGAGTTCGTCGGTCCAGATTGAAGACATATTCAGCAGTAACATATGAAAGATTGAGTTAAGGGAATTTAGGGTTTGGCGTTCTTCTGCATGTCACCGATGCAATGCGATCCGTCGAATCCGGATAGAGGATGAATTATTTACGGCCGCAGTCGCGTGTCCCCAAGGCCATCGGTTTGCCCAAAGCCTTTTTTGTTGATTAGTACTCCCAGCACAGAAACCAGAGGCAACAGCGGCGGAAGCTACGGATCAAGTGAAGAGTACTAGTATATCTTCGGTTTGTAGGTCAACAGAAGCAAAAGCGGTTTTTTCTTTGGTCAACTCCGATTGCTACATGCATACAAGGAATCTACCAGGAGATTAATTCAAGAATTAAGGAAGAAAAAGGCTACCACGTGGGATAGCACGTGAATATCAAGGAAAAGGAAGGACAACCGCGGTACGTGCATAGACACAGACTCGGTTTCGCCTCGTTGGTTGACGGCGCCACGGCCTCAAGTCGCCAGTCCGCCGCCGTTGTGGTTTGCCGCGTCGCCAGCGCGCTCACCTCCGTCTGTGAGCCGGCCCACCTTGACGAGTCGCCGGCCATGCCTCCGTTCGCCGCGGCCTTGCCCCAAGCACCCGCTGTCTTCGCTGCTGTACCGGCCGCTGTAGGAACGCCCTCGTCGCTCCGCCTCCGGTTCAGACATCCCAAGCCGCTTGCCTCCGCTTACACAAGACTCTGCTGCCGGTTTACCTCTGCCTCGCTTCAGCCTCCGAGTCGCCGCGTGTGGCTGTGTTGAGCCACCGCTCCACCCCCACCATAGCGCTCCTCGATAGTCTGCAACGACTGGAGCTGCGCGTCAAGCCACCGCTCCGGCCATCAGCAGGCCCCCATCCTTCACGCCCGGCCGCCTCCATTCGAGTCACCGATCCAACGCCTCCGGGACTGGCCTCGCCTCCACTGTCACTTGCCGCCAAACCGCCCGGCCTCGCGCCTGAACCGCCGTCTCTCTCGTGCATGCCGGAAGAGCGCCTGTCGTGCAAACTGCGCCTTGAGTTGCCCCGGCTAGGCGGCCTCGTCATCCGCCCCGTCACCGCTGGCTCTGCCGTACTGCGGCGCCCCTGCCTTCATCCCTGTTGCCGGTTTGCTCTGCTCACCGTGGATTCAACTCAGAGCCACCGCTTCCGCAAAGCTGCTCGTTTTCCGCCTTGCTTCTGCGGGCCTCACGTCTTTCAAGCTGGCCGCTCACCTCTGGCTCCAGCACTGAGGCTGCAACCTGTCCATCACCGTCGGCTCACCTCGCGGCGAGGCGCCACGTTCAGCTGCTGCTTAAAGTTCAGTGTGCAAGGAGCTAGCAAAAGCAACGGAGGAGAGGGAAATCCCACTTCACGGGAAGATTGGTTAGCCAGCCGGCTAAGTCGCACGTGAGGCATTCAGACTATATACATAAAAAATTGCAGTGGCAGTATTACATTCAAAGTACTGTTACTCTCTGTCCCATATGGAAATCAAAAGAAAGGAAAAAGAAAGATAAAGAGAAGGCTGCGTGAGGTAAAGGTCACATCAAATCAGATAGAGGATTATCAGTATTCACGTACAGATCATCTGTCGTTCAGAAACATCAGGTGATATCCATCTAAATTTCTCTTACTAATACTTATTGTTTTTTGTCAAAAGAACAATTACTTTGCACTGTAAATATTTTTATGCAGGATAATTACTTATGACAAAGGTATTGTTATACCGCGGACATGGAGCGCGTGCCAGTATAGTTTTGCAGTGGCGTTCTTTCGGGCCATGCTGCTCGACAGATACACATGCAAATCGCCGCCCCCGCTGTTCGGTTTACATCCGTCCAACGCATGCGGATGATTCATTGTCCGCGCCGGTTTACAAACATCACGGCCGACTCACCCGTCCGCACCGGTTTACCACAATAAGGCTGGTTCACCCGTGGTTAATTTCAGCTTCATACAGTTATCATCAACTTCATGGCGGGTTATTTCCGGCCTAAACACATCAGGACAATTGTTCATACAAATGAGGCGCTATGTTACGGGCACGGAGCACGCGCTAGCAATATTCTGCATCGGCGTTTCGTCCGTGTCATACCACCCGATGAATGAGCATGCGCAAGTCGCCGTCCCTGTGGTCCGGTTTACATCAGCTTACCGGGACCGCGCCCGCAATTAGCCCGTCCGTGCGGCTTACCGCACTTGCGATTGACTCGCCCGTCTGTGCCGGCTGACAGCGTCGTAACCGACTCTCGCGATCGCACCGGTTTACAACACCGTGGCCGTCTCCCGCGACCGCGCTGGTTTGCGGCGCGGACTACTTGCTCCGCACCGGTTTACAATGCCGCGACCGGTTCATCTGTCTGTTCGCATGGCTGACTTGCCATGATTGATTTCAGTTTCACTGTGGTGATTGTCAACTCCGCGGTGGATATTTTCCGGCTAACATATCATGACAAATTGTCTGTTGCAAAAAGGGGATTATTATATCACTGAGCTATTGGATAACCCGTGCCGGTTTATATCACGATCCAGATCGCGTCAACTCGTCAGGACCATGTGAATTACCCAATAGCGCATGCACAGGCTGCCATCCCCCGCAGTCCGGTCTACATCAACATACCAGGCCGCACCTGTCTGCGCGAGCCATTTATTGAGTATGAACAAGTCACAGCTTGGGTAGCCCGGTTTTCTTTCAAATTGGAGGCAAATTATCATCAACCGCCGTCTGCACTGGATGGATCAATGGGCAGGCGCACAAGTCACCGCCGCTACAGTTTGGTTAACTTCAAATCACCAGTTGGAAGGAACCATTGGCCGAGTTGCTGACACGGTTCATACGGGATCATTTACAACCCGCCGCAGTCACCTCAACCTTCTGTGTATTCACATCGTGTTATCAACACCAATGATATACAAGTTATACCGGTTTATATCACGGTCAAATATGGAGAATCTCAAGCCAACTCCTCGAGTCACCTTGAGACTTGGGGGCTACGATGATATGACGCAGCAAGTCTTGCCAGTTTCAGCCGGTTTAAGAACCCGAGGACGATGGAGGGAAAGATAACCCGATCCCGGAGGCTACTGTTATGTTGATGAAAATTTAAAGGCCGTCAGAAAATTTCCGGCTTAGAAAGTATATGACAGTTACAAAATCCCGACTCAATGAAGAAGTTTCGGATCATCAGAAAGGATTCCGGTTTGAAGCCTGGCTGAAGGGAAGTCAGTATCACTGAAGCTCTCAAATATCCGGTTTACAATCCGGTTCAAGAGAAATCTATTCTCCCACAAAGTTCTGAAGCGCTCAGATCCGGTTTAACAATGTCCGGTTCAAAAAGGAATTAACTTCTCGCAAGTTAGAGTTTAAAGGCCGTCAGAAAATTTCCGGCTGAAAATGAAGATTCCGGTTTAAAATCCGGTTCAAGGGGAAGATGTCTCCCACAGCTTTGAAGCTTTCAATATCCGGTTCAAGATCCCGGTTCAAGAAGAATTTACCTCTTGCAAAAAAGTTAAAAATTACCGAAGAGGACCTGCTGCCATGATGCGCGGTTCAAACATGGGTATCCGGCCTTATTGGCTTGACATATTATTTATCACATGGGGGCTCCCACTTTGTAAAGCGGGGTATCTATTCTTTATATCATGCGTGGTTACACGGAGTGGATTCGCTTTAGGGCAACCTCCGGTTTACCCCTTGAGGTCGCTTCACAGAAGAGCAACAAAGTCAGTTGGGGACCTAGTCGACTTGAACCGTAGCTACACCTCCTGGGAGCTTGGTCATGTCTTGACGACGGTAATGCCTTCTGGCTGGCACATTTGCCACTAAGTCAGTTGGGGACCTAATCGACTTGAACCGTAGTTACACCTTATGGGAGCTCGGTCATGTCTTGATGATGGTAATGCCTTCTGATCGGCTTTTAAACAGCCAATAAGTCATTTGGGGGCTTGGTCGTGTCCGAACCAATGCAATGCCACTTGATCGGCCCTAGGCCACTGAGTCACTTGGGGGCTTGGTCGAATCCGAACCAATGCAATGCCACTTGGCCGGCGTAACGCCACGCGTCATTTTGGGGTCCTGGCTGACTGGCACCATTGCTACGCCTTCGGGGGGCTTGGTTGCGTCTGACCATGGTAATTCCATCTGACCAAGCTCAGTAGAGCTCTTCTTTTGCAAAAAATTGTTGCCATTGCTTTTGCTTTAATATCCTTTCTTGAGAAGTTGCTATTTTATTTGCGTTTTTTAAACCGACAGTATTTTGTACCGGTTCAAACAGCTAAATTGGCGGAACACGGTCCATTTTTAGACCGGAAATTATCTGCCCGGTTTGATTTTCTGTTACCATCCTGTTATGGAGTAAACCGGTGTTTATCAACCCGGCTCGGCTTTCAACTACAAGTTGTGAGTGCATGATCAAATTATAATCCGGAGATTATCAGCCCGGTCTGGTTTGACTACAAGTCACCAGTATATATATGGTTAATCCGGTGTTTATCACAAACCCGGTACGGTTTTATCATAAATCGGCGCAATATGGAAGGAGTTATCATTACTCAAGATTGGGGTTATCACTCTTACTACAAAAAGTCGGTAAACCAACGATGCGATTCAATGTCACAGGTATGATATATTTCATATTTTTAAGTGCAGCCCTGGTTATAAACCCAGGTTATATGTTGAGCATTATGACCCGTCCGGCGGTAAACCGCCAGGACACTTTAAACTTGTTGTATGCAGAAACAGGTTGAATAAAGCATGATTATAAATTATCCGGTGTTTGTTAAACCGGCCTGGCTTTAAGACAATAAGTCGCCAGTATGATGATAAATTATCCGGTGTTTATTAAGCCGGCCCAGCTTTAAGACGATAAATCGCCAGTCTATGATGAGAGATTGTCCGGTGTTTATTAAACCGGCCTGGCTTTGGACTATAAGTCGCCAGTATATATTTGGATTGCGCCATTAGAATCATGCGCTTATAAATTATTGGGTTATATTATTCAAATAGCCACACTTGGCTGAATTTTCATTATGATATTGAATGAATAAGGTTTTCATACCGGATTATATTATCTTGAATAGCCAACATGGCTGGATTTTATTATGGTTATTAATAACCGATATTATTGAGGTTTTCAAAGTCGCTTTAGCGCAATGGCTATCATATTATCAATGGATATGATTTATTCTACAATTGAAGGAATAGTCCCGAGTTGCTGCAGGCTTACAACCCGGCACCTGGGGGCTACATTATTCAAAATTGAGATTACATCAAATATGCAAGTCTCAGGTTGCTGCAAGCATGCACCATGACACTTTGGGGCTAATGCAAGGTCATTTTTGCTCATCTTATTGAAGACCCAACTCATCACATCGTAATGAGCTGGCCCTTGGGGGCTACCAATTGCTCCTGTCAACTACTCAAGGTACAAAGCTTTTTATCTATTATATTGAAGGGTCTACTGCTCAGTTGGTAAAGCACAAAGCTCTTAACCTTGTGGACGTGGATTCAAGTCCCATGATGAGGGGTTACATCATATGATGTTATTTTCATAGAAGTATATATCAAAACCCCAGCTCAATATTATCTTACTGAGCCGGTCCTTGGGGGCTACACGTTGCTGTTCAAAGTTTACAAGATTATATTTACAAAGTCCCTGCTGATTATTACATAATGACCCGGCCCTTGGGGGCTACATTGGTTGAAATTTTATGGGCATCAATCAATTACAAGTCTCAGGTTGCTGCAAGCATGACAACCCGGCACTTGGGGGCTATAGGTATTATATTATTATCGAAGAAAGATTTTCAAATTCTCTGTTGAGCAAGTTAGATTGACCCGGCGTCACCAATCATTATGACCCTGTGGCTGCAACCCGGTGTCATCAATAATCATAAACCGATGTTGGCAACAATCATGAACCGGTGTCTGCAACAATCATAATCCGGGGTCATCAGTTTATAACCCGGCCATTTGGTAATGTTAAACCGGCAAGTTTTCAAGACCGGGATCATCTTCAAACCAGCTGAATATCAGATGAATATTTCAAAGACCAATATTTCTTAAACCGGCGTTTTGGAAGCCGACTCAAGTGGATTATTTCTTCACAATATTTTTCTGTGAGAAACCAATGTCAGCAAATTGAGTATGACGCTGGCTTATTGACCTGGATTTTCTAGAAGGAGGAAATGACAAGGACTTAAGGATGATCAGGTGCCGGTTTACAAGAATTCTTAACCCGGAGTACAACCTGTCAAATTTGTTCTTATGTTTATTTGCAGCATAAGTTTACCATGGATAAATCCAAGCTAAACTTGGGGGCTAATGTCGGGGATATACCCCGCGGTGTAAACCGGCCGGAAGTTAACCCGGCCGGATTTGGCGATATTCGTCTGGTGACCCGCCCAGACCTGGCGGTTTACCAGCAACCCGTCGGGACGTTGTAACTCACTGGTAACCCGACGGACGGGTCAGAGGAGCGACAAGACCCGGTGGCCCGTCTGGCGGTTCATGAAGGCCGGTTCAACTATTGTGGGCCGGTTTAAGAGGAAAGGAATATTTGCCTTACAAGGAGTTAAAGCCAGGATTTGTATCCGGTTTGTATTAGAGATAGACTAGTCCTAATCCCAATAGGACTCCACATGTAAACCGCCCCTTCAACATATATAAGGAGGGGCGGGGTTCCCCAAAGAGGGACGGGTTAGAAACTACAAGCTACAGGCAATCAATAATCTCTAGGGCTAGACACAAGAGCCGGTTTACGGCGACTCCCTCAGGAGCATAATGAGATCTAGCCTCAAACAGCATGTAGGGTTATTACCGGATGATGTTTCCCGGGGCCCGAAGCTGTCTAAATCCTTGTCTTTGCGTGTTGATCCGCCCTACGTCTCTCGTCCCGCTCAACCCCTCTCAAGCTACCACATAGATGCGTTGGCCTCGCGACTAAGTCCTTACACTAGGACATCTGACGTGACAATTCCACGACAGGTAGTAAAGGTAAATTCTCTCTATAGATTTGATGAAGGGGATATTCCTCGTTATAAGTATGCTAGCCAATGCTTAGATGAGTTTGATAATTTTATTGTTAAACAAAAAAACTTCAATGCTTATGTTGGTAGAAAATTGAAACGAAATGCTTATATGATTGAACACTTGAGTGATTATATGTCTAGATTTAAAGGTGAACTTAAACTCATTAGTAAACATGCTTCTATGGTTACCACTCAAGTAGAACAAGTGCTTAAAGCTCAAAATGATTTGCTTAATGAATTAAATAATAAGAAAAATGATGATGTTGTTAGAGTTATGACTAGAGGGGGTAAAATGACTCAGGAACCTTTATATCCTAAGGGCCACCCTAAGATAATTGAGCAGGATTCTTAGAGAACTAATGTTGATGCACCTAGTCCTTCTAAGAAGAGGAAAAAGAAAAATGATAGGACTTTGCATGCTTCTAGTGAACCTGTTGTTGACACACCTGAGAATCCCAATGATATTTCTATTTCTGATGCTGAAATACAATCTGGTGATGAACATGAACCTAGTGATAATGCTAATGATGATGTTCATGTTGATGCTCAACCTAGCAATGACAATGATGTAGAGATTAAACCTGTTGTTGATCTTGATAACCCACAATCAAAGAATCAACGTTATGATAAGAGAGACTTCGTTGCTAGGAAGCATGGTAAATAAAGAGAACCATGGGTTCCGAAATCCATGCCCTTTCCTCCCAAACCATCCAAGAAAAAGGATGATGAGGATTTTGAGCGCTTTGCTGAAATGATTAGACCTATCTTTTTGCGTATGTGTTTTACTGATATGCTTAAAATGAATCCTTATGCTAAGTATATGAAGGATATTGTTACTAATAAAAGAAAGATACCGGAAGCTGAAATTTCCACCATGCTTGCTAATTATACTTTTAAGGGTGGAATACCTAAGAGACTAGGAGATCCAGGAGTACCAACTATACCATGCTCCATTAAAAGAAACTATGTTAGGACTGCTTTATGTGATCTTGGAGCCGGTGTTAGTGTTATGCCTCTCTCTTTATATCGTAGACTTGATTTGAATAAGTTGACACCTACTGAAATATCTTTGCAAATGGACGATAAATCAACCGCTATACATGTCGGTATTTGTGAGGATGTGCCTGTTATGGTTGCAAATATTACTATTTTAACGGACTTTGTTATTCTTGATATTCCCGAGGACGATAGTATGTCGATTATCCTTGGTAGACCCTTTTTGAATACTGCAGGGGCTGTTATTGATTGCAACAAAGGCAATGTCACTTTTCATGTTAATGGAAATGAGCATACGGTACACTTTCCAAGGAAACAACCTCAAGTCCACAATGTCAATTGTATTGGAAAAATTCCATCGATTATTATTGGAGGTTTTGAATTTCCTCTTCCTACTGCCAAGAAGAAATATGATATTCTTATTGTTGGGGATGTGCATACCCCCGTTGAGGTAACATAGTGCTATTCGAAAATTCTCCGGTTTCATGCGACTTGGAATGAGTTTGTTAACATGACTTGATCAACCTTGTTAGTGGATTCCTTTTGATGAGCATGAGATGGATGAAGTTAGAAAGCACAACCTTTTGTACCGTCATTTTACTTTCTGTTATTTAGATTAAATAAAGCAAAAATAGTATTTTCTGTCTGTTTTCTGAATTATCCGTGTAATAAAAATACCCCAAAATAGAAGTTCTCCAAATGCCCTGAAAATGAAATATGATTTTTTTTCTAGAATATTTGAGAATATCTGGCACTTAGAACACATCAGGGGGAGGAAGCACCTAGCCACGAGGGTCCAGGGCGCGCCCACCCCCCTGGGCGCGCCCCCAGCCTCGTGGGCCCCTGGTGGCCCCCCTCCACTTATTCCAGCAACCACACACTCCTTCCTCCCAAAAAAATCACCAACCAGCTCAAGCACGAGTTCTAGCTCATCTTGCTGCCATTTTTGATCTCCTTGCTCAAAGCTCCACTCACAAAACTGCTTTGGGGGGTTGTTATCCGGTATGTGACTCCTCCAATGGTCCAATTAGTTTTTGTTCTAGTGCTTTATTCATTGCAAATTTTTGCTGCCTAGGTGACCCTGTTCTTGAGCTTGCATGTCAAATTTATATGGTCCCAAGTAGTTCTAATGCATGATATAGTCTCTAGGCACTTGTGGGAGTAGTTGCTATCAATTTTGTTGAGTTTGGTTCACTTTTATTTTAAGTTACTAAAAATCTCAGAAATTTTCAGAAAATGATGAAGAGATTTTTGAGGGGCTCTTCGAGCCGAAGCTCGAAGGACAAGCAAAGTGAAGAGGATAAAAGGCCCAAATATAATCTCCCTCGCACCACGGAGGTTCGGCCATGTGAATGGCCTTGTGATGATTTCTTGAGGGCAGCAGGGATTCATGATGATTTTTATTATTTGGCTGAGAATGCAGGCCTCACCGACTTCCTCTGCGACTAGCGCGAACAGTATCTCCTACTCACTAATATTTTTGTGCAAAATTTTCATTTCCATGCTAGGAGATCACCACCCTCGGTGGATTTTTATTTATATGATGAGTATAAGGAGATGTCCCTTTTTGATTCCCGTTAGGTCTGTAAGATACCCTTTACGGGCAGCATAGAGGAACCGCATCGTAATGATGTGGAAGGATTTATCGATATGATTGATGTAGGGGAAACGAGGAAAGTTTCCCATGCAAGAATTACTAGCATACATTTTCCGATTCTGCGTTACTTTGCGATATTTGCTAGTAGATGTTTAATTGGTCGTGGAAACTGTGGAAACCTTAGTGCCCCTGATATTGTTATTTTGGGCCATGCCTTGTTTCGTGATAACACTTTTAGTCTAGGCGCTATTGTTGCCAAGCGGTTAAATCTGAATCGCACGAAGGGTCCCATCTTGGGAGGTATCTTCGCCTCGCGCCTTGCTTCACAGTTTAACATACCTATTAGGCATTATGAGAAAGAAGAAAAGTTGTTGCCTCCTGTTTTTCTAGACTAGAAGAGTATGGTAGCACATGATTTTATTGTTAAGAATAAGAAAAAGATGCTTAACTACAGACTGATATTTGATGAAAATCACCCTGAGACTATTACTTTGCCTGCTCCTTCTTTGTTTAACTTATCTTCATGCAAGTATCTTGTTCTGCCAGAGGCATTTAATGCCTACCAGAGCCTCACACCAGCTCCAGAGCCAGAGCCGGAACCACAACTTGATCTTCCACGTCAGTCTATTTACCAGTGGGATCCGGAGGAGATCGCCAACCAGTGGTACCCCGAGGCTCCATCTCAGTACGACCCCAACTACAACTTTGGATATCTGCCAGGCCAGTCGTGGCCATAGACCAACTTAGGCCAAAAGCCTGAGCTTGGGGGAGTACGTATTTCTCATCGACATTACATTCATGTTCACACACTCATGCTAGTTGTCGGTGCTCATACTTTTTCACTGTAATATCCATGCTAGTTTATTTTCTTTTCTAGCCTTCTTCTTGTGTGTTTGAAAAACCTTAAAAAACCAAAAAAAAATAGTTGTAGCTTTTAGCTAGTTTACTTTCCATGCCTGTAGTAGTAATAACTAAAAGAAAACCCAAAAATATTTCTTGTTCTTCTTTTGCTTGTTGGGAGCTTTCCCATGTAAATAGTTTTATTTTATTCATTTTCTTTGGGGGTCGAGAGGAAAAGACCATGATGAAAATGTTGAAGAGGCTCTTATATGCATTATTGTTGATTTAACCAAGAGCCCGTATTATCTTGTCTTCTCCTTTGTATTGAATGCTTGCAGATTCCAGCTTAGTCCAATGCACGCGCACTATTATTATTATCCACATCGTTCGGTCGTGCAAGTGAAAGGCAATAATGACGATATATGATGGACTGATTGAGATGAGAAAAGCTGGCACTACAAGAAATATGTCAACTTATGACCACCACTATTGGTCACTGAAAGGTCACAAATTACCATTTATGACCTTTTTGTGACCAAAAACAGAAGGTCAAAAGCTGGCCGTCGTAAACTGACTATAACGACCTTTCTTCTGGAATGGTCAAAGACGTTTACGACCAAAATATTCCTACTGTGGCGTTTTGGTCACTAGCAACCTCCCCCAGGCCACGTAGGCATCCAGCGTGGCAAGCTGATGTGGCACAAGATTCAGCCCGGTCCAATTCGATTTTCTACATGGGCCGAGCCCAACAATTCGGCCTTTTTACTATATATTTTCTCTATTGATTTTCTCTAGCTACATGGGCCTGGCCCAACAATTCGGCCTTTTTGTTAGGTTTTTCCATACTAGGGGGCCTCGGCCTTTTTTGCAATATATTTCTTTTTTTTATTTTCTAAGGTTTTTTTGTTTCGCTTTTTAAACAGTCCAATGCTTGTTCGGTTGTTGCCTTTTCCAGCCCAATTATTAGTCCAATATTAGATCTCAGATTTTGAAAGAAATGTTTGGACAAAGTTGTTTCATATTCAAATCAGGAAAACTCCATGTCGAAATCAAATCATCCATCATATCACATCACATAACACATCTCCCAGGTTTACATAACACATCTCTCAGAAATACATTTACACATGTACGTATATAGCTGGAATATAGTAGGAACGTATATGCATGTGTGCTTGCTTGACCGGCGCATGCATCACTGTAGCAGCCAAACAAGTAGGCATCATTGATGTCTACTCACAGCTTTCCTCGCACCAGAAAAAGAGTCAAAGCAAAAAATATTAGACCATAATATGACACCAGACCATAGATTAGTAACTATAAATCAGAAAGCATATCCTCATCACCCTAAAATAGTCCAGACCATCACAAAGAAGCCAAATACTATTAACTGATGATTAGTAGACACAAACATGATTCAGCCACATAATGGCTACCACAAGCAAAAGTGACAACTGTGTAAGCAAGCTGCTAGTGTATACAAGGTGATTGAAATCCTGCTGTTTAGTACCACTGCTCAGTGGAAACGAATCAGTGGCAAACACGAGTGAAGCTACCAAGACAATAAAAAATTTATATAATCAGTACCACTGCTCGATTTTTGCAATAGTTTAGAAAAGAACAATGAGTTTTCAGTAAAGAGGAATATGTGGCTAGAGCCTTTTCTGTTTGGTGAAGGTGCAGATGGTATGCACGCTTGTATTAACAAGAACAACAGCTGGGCGTTTTGTATGAGTAAGGAAAGCATAGATGATTTTTTTTTAAGATCCACAAACCCAGGCACAACAAGTTTGCTTTTACTAGACTGTCAACATATATACAGTATTGCAATTATGTTCACAATCAGGTAGACACACTTGGCATATGCACAACAAAATAGAATCTGCCAACATCTGATAAGAACAAAGAACCTACCTTTTGGATTTTATTAAATTTCTCTCTGTGCTCATCCTCAAGTGCAACTCCACCGAGAACAACATCTTTTATTTGGCCTGGCAAGGAAATTAAAAAGCACCATTAGGAATGGAAAATGCATATGAGACAGCTATCTATCAAGCACTTGACTGAAACAGCAAGAAATTGTCAAGCCTCTACCTCTAGTCTGGTACCAAATCCCCACAAAATCATGTGGGCCAAAGTTACAAGCACAAAAGCAGGTTACAGTAGCATAAGCATGCAGCAACAACATAAGCATTTAATCAACAACAGTGTGAGCATAGGCATTAAATCAGCAGCAGCAACTGATCGAAACCAAAAGGTTCCAGATCATGTACGCTGGTCCTATACTTCTATCTTCTATAGAATGTTGCAATCAAACATTCTGGAATCTGGATAAACACGGACATCAAGCAAAATGTGCATGTAGGATGATTCATCAGCTAAAAAAAGAGAGGCATTTTGGGTGATTACCAAATACAGCCTTCTAAATGTGCATACTAGTTTCTAATGGGATTTAGCTTTTTTATTTGAGATAACAGTACATAAATCATCAGACCAGATATTGATTATATGCTTTCAATGAATGCAAACAAACCAACAAATGAGTATGAATGATTCTACTACATGACAACAAGTATATACTGCCATCCCTTTCCAATCAGTTCAGCTATGCATGTCAATTCTATTCCTAGCAGAAAAAATCAGAGCTAGGCTAGTGCAAATTGCAGTAGTATGTCATACAGTCAACCTGAGTATGAATGATGGATCTGATGTAGACAGTTAACCTGGCGAAGCTAAACAACTAGCACGATTTCAGAACGGATCACATCATGTATTGGACAGATGATTATTCATGAGAACAATCAAACGTGAGTCAACATTAGTTCAGTCGCCCAATTTTCGGAAAATAATACAGTCTTGTACATAAATGGACGTATCTCAAACATAACACGGTTATACAGTATCACACATAAATTTTGGACTAGAATCTCATACGTTTGTACAGATCCATGACTGAACTTGATTAGAAAGAAGTTTGGAATGCTGGGACCTGTGGAATCTTGACGCACTTTCCCTGGCCGTCCAACAGCCAGCCATGGTAGAGGCACTCCAACTTGCCATCGACGCAGCCTCTCCTCCATCCTCGCCTGCACACGACAAAGAAAAGCGGGAGTAAGCACCGCGGCTTCGACCTAATGGTCCACAGATCGCGGCAGGTTGGTGCGACGGGATTCGCCGTACCTTGTAGGAGGTCTCGATGCGGTGCATGACGTAGAAGCCGAGGCCGCCGCCGGAGATGGTGCCAACCATGATCCGCACGTACGCCCACCGTCACGACCCGGGCGGCGCCATTGCTCATACACCAACGCCGTCTACGCCCGTAGAGGTGGATGGGGCGCCCGGCTCGATGGAGATGGGGTGTCCGGAGCAGACGAAGGGGAAGGGGAGGGGATCAGGAGGACGGCGACTTGGGAGGCGGCGGAAGCGGTGGAAGTGTACTGCGTAGCCACGGCTGACGGAGGGGATTGGTAGAGCGGGCAAAGAGGAACTGCTCGATCCGGATGGGGACATGGTGCAGCGGGCAGAGGAGCTGCTCGATGCAGAGGATCTCACGGGAGGAGGGGCTATGCGCCGCCCTGATCCCGGATCCGGCGGCCTCTAGCCTCGTCGTCGCCATAGCTGGTGGCTGCTCTGGCTGGCGCCATGGGTGGTGGCTAGGTCAGAGATCGGGGAGAGGGAGAGAGATGGAGATGGCGATGGAGGTGGCGGCGGCAGGGGGGAGCGAGGGCGGCATGGCGGATTGGTGGTGGACGCCGTTGTGCTGGGGTGTGGTGAGGCAGTGGGGCGGGAAGGTCGGAGAGGGGAGGAGGAGAGGGGAGGCGACGGGGTTCGCCATGGGAGGGAGCGGGGAGGGGAGGCGTGCGCGGACGGAGAAGAGAGCGAGGGGAGAAAGAATGGAGGCGGGGGGGTGGATGGAAAATGTCCACGACGACTAGGGTTTCGCCTTAGGTGGGCTTGGGGTGAGGACTACCGTTGGATCCGCGAGCATCCGACGGTGTCCATCCACGATCCGCGTGAAACGCCCACAGACCAATTAAAATGCAGCATACGGGTACGATGTCATGACCATTTAAATTGGTCGTAATTGACTAAAAAATTGGTCTAGCTGATTAAAAATTCATTTTTCATTTCTCAAGTGCCTGAAACGAGTTTTTTGTGAGGGACCTACAATATATTTGTTGTAAAATTGGACAAAATCAACTTTTTAAAATATTAGAACATATTTAATGTATAATTGACCAAATACTTGGATGTCAAAAGTTTTGATTCACCTCTCATGAAAAAGACTAATTTCCGCTGATCCAGCTGGAAACGGGTCAAATTTGAACTGCAGCTGTCTTATAGTTTGTTCTTTATTTTTTTCAAAAATATTTTTTAGGTACATAAGTATATATTTAATTATAGAAACACCAATAGTTTTGTAAGATTCAACCACTAGCTAGGAACGGTCATGCCCGCAGTTTTGACAACATTTTGAAACGGGCATGAAAAATTTAAAAAAAATAAAAAATTGGAAAACCGTTGCATTGTGTTATTATATGTGACCAAGCTACCAGAAAAAATAATAAACTTGTAATACAACAATATTTTAAAAAAAAGTGTTCTCAGAAATGAGCTATCATGTGTGAAGATTCATGTATTTCAACCCAAACGATCAATCCTATGGCCACATTCATGGCATTAGTTTGTTCAAATGATCTCATATTGTGCACAAGGGTGCATATTGGAATGGCAAACAATGTTGCATAAGGAAATTTTCATTTTCGTTGGACGAAAAAACCATTTTCCATTTTTTGAGTGCCCGAAAGGAGGTTTTTTTGTGAAGGAACTACCAAATAATTGTTGCAAAATTGGACCAAATCATTTTTATAAAATACTAGGACATATTTAATGCACAATTGACAAAATGGTTGGGTGTCAAAAGTTTTGATCCACCTCTGGTGAAAAAGACAAATTCCCGCCGATTCAGCTAGAAGCGGGTCAAATTTGAACTGCAGTTGCCTCATAGTTTGCTATTTATTTTTTCCAAAAATCATTTCTAGGTACATAAGTATCTATTTAATCAGAGAAACACCAAAAAATTCCAAGATTCAACCACTAGCTAGGAACGGTCATTCCCGCCGTTTTGACCGCATTTTGAAACGGGCATAAAAAATTCAAAAAAAAATCAAAAAATTGGGAAACCTTCGCATTGTGTCATCATATGTGGCCAAGTTCCTAGGAAAAATAACAAACTTGTAATACGGCAATTATTTTTAAAAAGTGTTCTCAGAAACGAGCTATCATGTGTGGAGATCAATGGCTTTCAAGCCAAACGATCAATCTTATGGCCACATTCATGGCATAGTTTGTTCAAATGATCTCATATTGTGCACAAGGGTGCATATTGGAATGGCAAACAATGTTGCCTAAGGAAATTTTCATTTTCGTTGGACGAAAAAACCATTTTCCATTTTTCGAGTGCCCGAAAGGAGGTTTTTTTGTGAAGGAACTACCAAATAATTGTTGCAAAGTTGGACCAAATCATTTTTATAAAATACTAGGGCATATTTAATGCACAATTGACAAAATGGTTGGGTGTCAAAAGTTTTGATCAACCTCTGGTGAAAAAGACAAATTCACGCCGATTCAGTTGGAAGCGGATCAAATTTGAACTGCAGCTGCCTCATAGTTTGCTATTTATTTTTTCCAAAAATCATTTCTAGGTACATAAGTATCTATTTAATCAGAGAAACACCAAAAAAATTCCAAGATTCAACCACTAGCTAGGAACGGTCATTCCCGCCGTTTTGACCGCATTTTGAAACGGGCATAAAAAATTCAAAAAAACAAAAATTTGGGAAACCTTCGCATTGTGTCATCATATGTGGCCAAGTTCCTAGGAAAAATAACAAACTTGTAATACGGCAATTATTTTTAAAAAGTGTTCTCAAAAACGAGCTATCATGTGTGGAGATCAATGGCTTTCAAGCCAAACGATCAATCCTATGGCCACATTCATGGCATAGTTTGTTCAAATGATCTCATATTGTGCACAAGGGTGCATATTGGAATGGCAAACAATGTTGCCTAAGGAAGTTTTCATTTTCGTTGGACGAAAAAACCATTTTCCATTTTTCGAGTGCCCGAAAGGAGGTTTTTTTGTGAAGGAACTACCAAATAATTGTTGCAAAATTGGACCAAATCATTTTTATAAAATACTAGGACATATTTAATGCACAATTGACAAAATGGTTGGGTGTCAAAAGTTTTGATCCACCTCTGGTGAAAAAGACAAATTCCCGCCGATTCAGTTGGAAGCGGGTCAAATTTGAACTGCAGCTGCCTCATAGTTTGCTATTTATTTTTTCCAAAAATCATTTCTAGGTACATAAGTATCTATTTAATCAGAGAAACACCAAAAAAATTCCAAGATTCAACCACTAGCTAGGAACGGTCAAGCCCGCCGTTTTGACCGCATTTTAAAACGGGCATAAAAAATTCAAAAAAAATCAAAAAATTGGGAAACCTTCGCATTGTGTTATCATATGTGGCCAAGTTCCTAGGAAAAATAACAAACTTGTAATACGGCAATTATTTTTAAAAAGTGTTCTCAGAAACGAGCTATCATGTGTGGAGATCAATGGTTTTCAAGCCAAACGATCAATCCTATGGCCACATTCATGGCATAGTTTGTTCAAATGATCTAATATTGTGCACAAGGGTGCATATTGGAATGGCAAACAATGTTGCCTAAGGAAGTTTTCATTTTCGTTGGACGAAAAAACCATTTTCCATTTTTCGAGTGCCCGAAAGGAGGTTTTTTTGTGAAGGAACTACCAAATAATTGTTGCAAAATTGGACCAAATCATTTTTATAAAATACTAGGGCATATTTAATGCACAATTGACAAAATGGTTGGGTGTCAAAAGTTTTGATCAACCTCTGGTGAAAAAGACAAATTCACGCCGATTCAGTTGGAAGCGGATCAAATTTGAACTGCAGCTGCCTCATAGTTTGCTATTTATTTTTTCCAAAAATCATTTCTAGGTACATAAGTATCTATTTAATCAGAGAAACACCAAAAAAAATCCAAGATTCAACCACTAGCTAGGAACGGTCATTCCCGCCGTTTTGACCGCATTTTGAAACGGGCATAAAAAATTCAAAAAAACGAAAATTTGGGAAACCTTCGCATTGTGTCATCATATGTGGCCAAGTTCCTAGGAAAAATAACAAACTTGTAATACGGCAATTATTTTTAAAAAGTGTTCTCAAAAACGAGCTATCATGTGTGGAGATCAATGGCTTTCAAGCCAAACGATCAATTCTATGGCCACATTCATGGCATAGTTTGTTCAAATGATCTCATATTGTGCACAAGGGTGCATATTGGAATGGCAAACAATGTTGCCTAAGGAAGTTTTCATTTTCGTTGGACGAAAAAACCATTTTCCATTTTTCGAGTGCCCGAAAGGAGGTTTTTTTGTGAAGGAACTACCAAATAATTGTTGCAAAATTGGACCAAATCATTTTTATAAAATACTAGGACATATTTAATGCACAATTGACAAAATGGTTGGGTGTCAAAAGTTTTGATCCACCTCTGGTGAAAAAGACAAATTCCCGCCGATTCAGTTGGAAGCGGGTCAAATTTGAACTGCAGCTGCCTCATAGTTTGCTATTTATTTTTTCCAAAAATCATTTCTAGGTACATAAGTATCTATTTAATAAGAGAAACACCAAAAAAATTCCAAGATTCAACCACTAGCTAGGAACGGTCAAGCCCGCCGTTTTGACCGCATTTTAAAACGGGCATAAAAAATTCAAAAAGAATCAAAAAATTGGGAAACCTTCGCATTGTGTCATCATATGTGGCCAAGTTCCTAGGAAAAATAACAAACTTGTAATACGGCAATTATTTTTAAAAAGTGTTCTCAGAAACGAGCTATCATGTGTGGAGATCAATGGCTTTCAAGCCAAACGATCAATCCTATGGCCACATTCATGGCATAGTTTGTTCAAATGATCTCATATTATGCACAAGGGTGCATATTGGAATGGCAAACAATGTTGCCTAAGGAAGTTTTCATTTTCGTTGGACGAAAAAACCATTTTCCATTTTTCGAGTGCCCGAAAGGAGGTTTTTTTGTGAAGGAACTACCAAATAATTGTTGCAAAATTGGACCAAATCATTTTTATAAAATACTAGGCCATATAATGCACAATTGACAAAATGGTTGGGTGCCAAAAGTTTTGATCCACCTCTGGTGAAAAAGACAAATTCCCGCCGATTCAGCTGGAAGCGGGTCAAATTTGAACTGCAGCTGCCTCATAGTTTGCTATTTATTTTTTACAAAAATAATTTCTAGTTACATAAGTACCTATTTAATCATAAATACATGGTTTGGTGGCGATACGTCGAGGTTTGGGCGGTGGCCGAGGGCCCCAACTCTAGAGCGCGTAAGCTCGCATGCCCGCCGCGTGGTCACCGCGTGACCGTGGCGTTGCCATGTGTTCTGGGTGGCCTAGACATGTCTAGTGGGTTGGGCACTCCCCATGTAGGTGCTAGGAAGAAAATTACAACATAAGATTCTCATGAGGAGACCGATCGGTGCTCAAACATGAATTAGCAGCCAAGTGTTTGATTAGCGGTACAGGAAATGTACATGGTTAATGGGCGTGAGTTTTGGCTGAGGATGATCAGTTACTAAGAAGACCGTCTTCATAAATTTTCAGCTCAAAAGGAGGAGCCTAGCTGGTACTTGCTTTGCAAACCACCACATTGGACATAAATACGAATGTTGAAGCTCGGCTCAAAATAATGAATGGATTGAGCTGGCATTTGGTGGAGGATGGTTATTTGGGCATAGGAAAGCACTGTAGAAAATGGATACTATTTGGACATGCCAAAGTGGTACTTCCTTCACAAACTGTTACTCTGAACAAAATAGGAAAATGAATATTTTTGAATTATTTTTGAACTAGGCAAGGAAGGTTTTTACATATTTGATGAAGATATGACCCAAAGAATTTATGAGATTTTTTTGGGAATTTTGGGAATGACAGAAATATAGGTTGCTTCACAACCTAGGGCAAAAACTGCCACATGGACATGCCACATAGGCAAAACTGATGAGGTGGCGCCTAGTCATAGCAACCCACCACAATTTACAAGGCTATGACCATCTATATTGGTCGTTAACAACTAGAAATAAGGCAGCGGACTAGCGCTGTTTGCTTTATGACCTTTTCGTGTGAGGAAATTACGACCTTTCTGACCAAAATGGTCGCAATGGTTTAGGGTTTGGAGCCCCCGAACAGCTTTTGACCAATTGGTCTGAAATGGTCATAAATTTATGACCAATTCTTCGAGGGTCACTGACAGAAGGTCATAAGTTGACATATTTCTTGTAGTGTGGTATGAACTCGACCTCTCTTGTTTTTGTAAATATGATTGGTTCATCATTCCTGATTCAGCCTATTATGAATGAAACATGTTTGCAATGACAATTAGAGATTATAGTTGCTTATGCCATGCTCTTAAAATGATTATGATGTGGTATGATAGGGTGGTATCCTCCTTTGGATGATCCAAGTGACTTGACTTCGCACATGTTCACGCATGCAGTTGAAACAAAATCAACATAGCCTCCACGATATTTATGTTCATGGTGGATCATATCCTATTCATGCTTGCCCTCAGTGTTTATTAATTTTAATGCATATTCATGATTGTTGTCGCTCTCTAGTTGGTCGCTTCCTAGTCTTTTTCTAGCCTTCACTTGTACTAAGCGGGAATACTGCTTGTGCATCCACTTCAATAAACCCCAAAGTTATTCCACATGAGTCCACTATACCTTCCTATATGCGGTATCTACCTGCCATTCCAAGTAAATTTGTATGTGCCAAACTCTAAACCTTCAAATGAAATTTTGTTTTGCATGCTCGAATAGCTCATGTATCAACTATGGTTGTCTATATCTTTCATGCTAGGCGGGTTATTCTCAAGAGGAGTGGACTCCGCTCCTCACTCACGAGAAAATGGTTGGTCACCGGGATGCCCAGTCCCATGCTCTAAGCAAATCAAATCGAAATAATTGCAAACAAAAGTCCCCCAGGGCTGTTGCTAGTTGGAGGCACTCATTGTTTCGAGCCAGCCATGGATTGATGCTTGTTGGTGGTGGGGGAGTATAAACTTTACCATTATGTTTGGGAACCGCCTATAATGTGTGTAGCATGGAAGATATCGAGATCTCTCGGTTGTTATGTTGACAATGAAAGTATGCCGCTCAAAATATTATTTATCTATATTTCAAAACCGAGCTCTAGCACCTCTACAAATCCCTCCTTCCCTCTGTGAAGGGCCTGTCTATTTACTTTTATGTTGATTCATCACCCTCTTATTAAAAAGCACCAGTTAGAGAGCACTGTTGTCATTTGCATCCATTACTATTAATTTATATTGGGTATGACTATGACTGGATCTCTTTTACCATGAATTACAATGTTTAGTCAGTCCTTGATCTTCACAGGTGCTCTGCATTTATGTTTTCCGGTCTTAGAAAGGGCTAGCGAAATACCAACTTGTTGTATCATATTATGATTATTTTGAGAAAGTGTTGTCATCCGAGATTTATTATTATTGCTCGCTAGTTGATTATGCCATTGATATGAGTAAATATGAGACCTAAATGTTATTGTGAATATGGTTAGTTCATAATCTTTGCTGAAAACTTCAATGCTGGCTTTACATATTTACAAGAACAAGAGAAAACAGAGTTTGTAAAAGTTTTTCTTTATCACTTTCAGTTTATCAACTGAATTGCTTGAGGACAAGCAAAGGTTTAAGCTTGGGGGAGTTGATATGTATCCATCGTATCTACTTTTCCAAACACGTTTGCCCTTGTTTTGGATTCTAACTTGCATGATTTGAATGGAACTAACCCGGACTGACGTTGTTTTCAGCAGAATTGTCATGGTGTTATTTTTGTGCACAAACAAAAGTTCTCGGAATGACCTGAAACATCATGGAGAATATTTTTGGAATTAATAAAAAATACTGGCGAAAGAATCAAGGCCAGGGGGCCCACACCATGTCCATGAGGGTGGGGGCGCGCCTACCCCCTGGGCGCGCTCTCCTGCCTCGTGGGCCCCCTGGTGCTCCACCGACCTCAACTCCAACTCTATATATTCACGTTCGGGGAGAAAAAAAATCAGAGAGAAGGGTTCATCGCGTTTTACGATACGGATCCGCCGCCAAGCCCTAATCTCTCTCGGGAGGGCTGATCTGGAGTCCGTTCGGGGCTCGGAGAGGGGAATCCATCGCCATCATCATCATCAACCTTCCTCCATCACAAATTTCATGATTCTCACCGCCGTGCATGAGTAATTCCATTGTAGGCTTGCTGACGGTGATGGGTTGGATGAGATTCACCATGTAATCGAGTTAGTTTTGTTAGGGTTTGATCCCTAGTATCCACTATGTTCTGAGATTGATGTTGCTATGACTTTGCTATGCTTAATGCTTGTCACTAGGGCCCGAGTGCCATGATTTCAGATCTGAACCTATTATGTTTTCATGAATATATGTGAGTTCTTGATCCTATCTTCCAAGTCTATAGTCACCTATTATGTGTTATGATTCGTTAACCCCGAAGTGACAATAATCGGGACCACTACCGGTGATGATCGTAGTTTGAGGAGTTCATGTATTCACTAAGTATTAATGCTTTGGTCCGGTACTCTATTAAAAGGAGGCCTTAATATCCCTTCGTTTCCAATAGGACCCCGCTGCCACGGGAGGGCAGGACAAAAGATGTCATGCAAGTTCTTTTCCATAAGCACGTATGACTATATTCGGAATACATGCCTACATTACATTAATGAATTGGAGCTAGTTCTGTGACACCCTATGTTATAACTATTACATGAGGAATCGCATCCGGCATAATTCTCCATCACCGATCCAATGCCTACGAGCTTTCCACATATTGCTCTTTGCTTAGTTACTTTTCCATTGCCACTGTTATAATTACTACAAAAACTACTATTGTTACTTTTGCCACTGTTACCGTTACTTCCATACTACTTTTCTACTAAATACTTTGCTGCAGATACTAAGTTATCCAAGTGTGGTTGAATTGACAACTCAACTGCTAATACTTGAGAATATTCTTTGGCTCCCCTTGTGTCGAATCAATAAATTTGGGTTGAATACTCTACCCTCGAAAACTGTTGTGATCCCCTATACTTGTGGGTTATCACGCACCTCCCTACCTCGTGGCCTCCTCGCTTCTTTCTTGATGTCCACTCCAAGTCCTCTGGATCACGTTTGTTCCAAAACTAACTCTCCCGAAGGTTTCATTCCGTTTGGACTCCGTTTGATATTCCTTTTCTGTGAAACACTGAAGTAGGCAAAAAAACAGGAATTTGCACTGGGCCTTCGGTTGATAGGTTAGTCCAAAAAATAATATAAAAGTTCTTAGTAAAGCCCATTAAACATCCAAAACAGATAATATAATAGCATGGAAGAATCAAAAATTATAGATACGTTGGAGACGTATCACCATCCGTTGCTCCGCCGCATACCTTGCGACGACGGAGCCCGTCCAAGCCCAGATCGCGTCCGCCCACGCCCAGCTTGTGGCGGCCTTTTCCAGAGAGATGGTGGACGTGGATGGCAAGATGCTTGCCGAGTATGGTGCGATGGATGCCATGGAGCCCCTTGCCTAGGAGACCGTCGGGCGCGAGCTGTACATGGAGGCGGCAGCGGAGATCGACGAGCACCAGCCATAGTAGTAATCTTTGTTTTGTTTAATTAAGAGCGTCAGTCTTTAATTTGTTAGAGTAATGTTTAGGTCAGCTAGCTCTGTTTAATTGTTGAACTTGCTCGATTAAGAAGTGTGGGTGTGTTGTACTCTCCTTTGTGTACCCAAATTATGCAATGACGTGGATGACCACTGTAACCATGGAAATTCGAACCAAAACTTTTGACGTTCAAACTCATCACACGCGGGTTAAGCTATCTGAATCGTTTGTGATGTCCACATATCGTACATAGTTCTGAATAAGGGACCATGTCTGATGACACTTTGCGCGCCAGTTTTTTGGCTGAAGTGATTCCAAATTTTCGTCTTCCGCGGAAATATATACCTCCCCGCCCCCTCCCCCTTACCAAAAGCCACATTTCCCCTCTTTCCGCCTTCCTTTCCAAGTTGAAACCTTCACTCCTTGCTTGCAGCATCGCCGCCTCCTCGTCGGCGACCCTCCTTCACACTGCTCGGCCTCCTCTATCCAGGCAGGTAATCCACACCCGACCCCCATCCTCCTCCTCCTTCCACATCGCACATGCCCTGACCGCCGGCGCGAGCACGACACCTTCCACCCAAATCACAGACCCCTCCACCAAATAAGCGTCGGCCTAAGTCATGGCGCACGCAGTATAGCCAGGACCTCAAGGAGCATTTGGCAGCGGAGAAGCAAATCGCGGCCGCACGCGCGGATGAGGTCGCGATGGCTTCCGTTCGTGCCAACCCCCAGATCTTGAAGGAGCACCTTGCCAACTGCTAGCTACGCCGGTTAAGCATGCTCAGTTTACCCATTGCGTGTGTTGTTCCTGCCTTTCCTTCACAAATTCTAGTGAATTGTGCTATCTAATTTCACCATGAAATCTGTTGCTCTAGTGTATATGTTTTATATGTCGTGCAGTGTGGTGCTCACTTATTAATTGTTTTGTTAATTAGTTGTCGTCTTAAGTTAACTGTTTGGTTCAATTCTGCCAATGTGATGTTCAATTCTTCAGGCTGTAATTTTGTATTGTCTTCCATGTGAGAAATAAATCTAATTTATCTTTACAAAATTGTGGGTGCATTTTATTATTGTACACCATGTGAGGAATAAATTGAATTTGGCTGTAGTAAATACATGAGAAACAAATACAATTGCTACAATTGGTTGTAGTTAACTATTTGGTTAACTCTTTGATCTTCTATTAGGAGTATGTTATATTGTGCAATGTGGCGCTCAGTTAATGTTTGGTTCATTTGTTGTGGTGTTTAGTTAACTACTTGGTTCAATTCTGCAATGCGATGTCCAATTGTCGTGGGTAGAATTTTGTATTATTGTGCATGTGAGAAATAAATCGAATTTGGCTGCACTTAATACATGAGAAACATATACAAGTGCTATATTTCCTAGTTCTTAATCATGCTTGGTTTGGGTAAATGGGTTTTCCGTGTGGCTTCAATTAATCTGATGAATCTGCAATGTGCTTATTTTTCATCAACATATTTTACTGATATCATGTGAACCCTTACTTAACCTGATGACTAACTACCTTATATGTGTTGCAGGGAAACAATGGGAAGCACTGAGGTTTACAATCCAGGTTAACACGTGCATGGTCCGTTGTCTAATAGCATATTATTGTGCAATTGCAGGAACCATTTTAATATTTTGGTTTTTAACAATTTGGTCTTGCACATGTAGGTCCTGCTGTCAGAGGTTTTGACCCACTGTTCGCCCCTTTTTGCATATGGGGAAATGAGTTGTCCATGAATATTAATCAAATCAAGAAACTCGGAAAGATTGTTAGGATAAAGAAATTAGCGACAAAAAACAATAAGATCTTTGTCTGCACAATGAAGAAGACATCAGTTCACTACAAGATGGTACTAACTATTATACCTTGCCTTTTTTTATTCCTTTACCCCATTTCCAATATAGAGAAGATATTTATGCACATCCTTGTTTTTAGGCCTTTCCAAAGCAGTTCACTGATGATTACCTCTCAAACCACCTCTATGGTTAGGAGGCGAGGAAGGTTTTCATACAACACCCACGGTTCAATATTGAAGTGTTCCTGAAGAGGACGAAGGACAGGCGGTCAATCATCCACAGGCACTGGCCTAAAGTTGCAAAGACCTTCAACATGAATGAAGGCTCAATATTCGCCTTCCGCTTCAGCAGTTTTCCAGATAGATGCATCTGTCTATATACCGTCTATGATGCTAATTTTGAAAGGTTCTACATGTTGCATGTGGAACTTGCTGATGGTGCAGTTGTGTAATGGGGTAGCTGAGTGCTGAAGCTATATCATGTTGTACTCTGATGTAGTTCAATTATGAAATTCTGCTTCCTTAATATGGAAATGAAATATATTGTGTGCTTAATATGAAATGTCAATTAGATTAATAAATGGATTATGAATAATCGGATAATTAGCCTACTAATGGCGAATTAGCCTGCTAATTGTGTTTTGCCATTGCAAACGGTTGTTGAAAAAACACCGTGGGCGATGACCTCAGGCAACGCACACAGTTTCTAGGAAATAAACCGTGTTGGATCAATGAACAATCACACACGACTTTCTCTTGAAAACTGTTTGCGTTAGGCCACCTTGCGCAAATGTTTACCACATAAAAACTGTGTGTGATGGACAGCCTTTGCCACACAGTTTCTTCTACGGACCATGTGTGATACATACAATAACGCAAACGATTTAACGGGAAAAATTGTGTTTGATGCACCTGTGAACGGAAATGTTTTCCTTGGAGCGACTGTGTGGGATGTGCATACGAACAAAAACGTTTAGCGGGGACTGACTGTGTGGGATGTACTTGCGACCGAAAACAATTTCATCGTATAATTGTATTTTTTAGATCTATTGTATGTATTTCTGTATTTGAGCGCTAGCCGGTCGCGGACGACCTCATTTTGCCTAACCTGTTTGCCAGGAGGGCATATCCCCGACGGTTTCTGGTTCGTGTGGGAAGGACCCCCCTATCGCCCACACTCACTTGGCGACGGTTCCAAATGTCGTCGCGGAAAGGGGTAAAAAACCGTTTGTTTAGGACCGACGCGCACCAGTGAATGCAACAATACGATGCATGCTCATGACATGGCAATATGATGTTGATTGAGCTAATGCAACTAGCAACCAGATTAAATGAAGTTGGTTTGAACCAAAGATTCAAATTCAAACTCCATATGTGATTATTCAAATGCCATTTAATTGATTTGACCTGCCTAGCAGGTTTAACTTGCTTTAACATGCATGAAAAAGGTACAGATGGATAGATTGAATTTTTTCTGATAATTTTATATAAATTATTTCATTCTAAGCTACGGTTAATTTTCTATGAATTTTTGAAGTTTTGCTAATTTTCCGGAATTAATAAATCATTTCTGATTTATTTAAAATCCAGAAAACATATTACTGTGTTAGCATTACGTCATAGTGACATCATCATTGACCAAAGTCAAATCTGACTGGCGGGGCCTACCTGTCATTGAGTGAGTTAACTAACTAGTTTAATTATCCTTAACCAAAAACTGTTAGCAGGGCTGGACCCACTTGTTAGTGACTAGGGCGTCATTAGGTTAGTTTTAACCAGCGTTTAGCCGGAGCTAACTCGCCGGCGAGGTAGCGCGGCGATTGGGTGGCTCAGAAACATTGCTCCGACGACCAAAATGGCGGCGGAGGGCATCTATGGGACGAGGAGGCTTGTCCGCATCGGGTGGTGCACGCGGCAGCGGCTCCGGTGGCCTAGGTCGACAGCGGCAGCAACTTGCGCAGCGGACGGAGTTCAGTGAAGATGGACAGGGCTCTACGATACACGGGAGGACGAGCAGGTAGGTGCTCTGGGTTCCTGGGAACGCGCTGAGGACTACAGCATGCTTAGAAGCGATGTGTGTGGGCTCTAGCCACGTCGGCGACATGGCCGGCGGCGAGCAACCTCTCGGGTGCGGCAGTAGTCACGACTAGAGCTCGAGCGCAAGGGGGAAAGATGGGTGAAAGAAGGCGGGGCTCACGGCGATTGCAGAGGCGTCGACAACGAGGTCAGGGGCGCTCTGGAGACGGCGAATTGACGAGCGGCGTCTATCAGGGTAGAGGACGAAGAGGGCGATGGTGAGGTCGAAGCAGGGCCCCCGGCGATGCACGGCTAGGTGGAGGGGACGGGATCGTCGCTGCAGTTCCCGTAGACACGAGGATGAGCGAGGGGGGCTCAGTGGCCACAACTATGGCGAGCGGCGAGCTTCGGCTCGTTCGGGTGAAGCTCGGGGAGAAGCTACACAGGGAGGGGCGTAGCCAGGTGAGGGGAAAGTAAGAGGAGCCAGGGCATTCTCCAGGCGCGGATAGGCTCGAGGGGGAGGCTGCCAGTGAGAAGCAGGAGGTGGAGGCCTCCCAGCGCGCGCGTGCATCTTCGCCTCTGCCTACTGGCAGAGGTTGAAGATGGCATGGCTGCCTGGTGGGCTGGGCCGCCTAATGGGCCAAGCAGGTAAGTGGCCCACATAAGTCCTTCTCTCTCTCTCCTTTCCAATTCTTTCTGTTTTCTATTTTTATTCCTCTATTTTGATTTAGTAATAATAGTAAACCATTTTTAAAACTTTTGAAATTATTTGTGGCCACATTTAAAATTAGTTCCAACAAGCCTCATTTAGTTTCAGAATTATTCGAGCATTTGAAATAATTATAGCATTTAAATGCCCAAATTCAAATACCTTATGATTTAATCCAAAAATCCATAAATGACCTAAAATAATATGCACTATTTTTGTCAGGGGTTTTCACCCATTTCAAAAATGATTAACTTTTCTGAAGGGCATTTTGGGTTCATTGAAAATATTTTTATTTGACCCTAGTGGAATTCATTTGGTGCTAGGGTTGATCAGCCCCCATTTTAGATCCCTTGGAATTTAAACATGATGCATGGATGCTTATGCAAGGACAGGCAAGGACTAAGCTAGGGCTGTGACATCCACACCTTCCCTTTTCATGTGAATTTAATGATAATGATACATTGGCTTCTTATGCTAATGGTATATATCATTACTATGATGTGGAACGAATAGAAGAATTTGTTGCTTTTAAGGGTGCTTATGAAATTGAATCTTTGTTTGAAAAGTATGAAGATTGTGATGATGCTATTTACATATTTGAAAATTTTGCTATAATTTACTATTGCTATGAGAATTATAAATATAATGCCGATATTGATGAATTTATTGAGAAAGTCTCTGTTGTCCAAGAAGAGAGTAATATTTTGCAGGAATCTATGGAAGAAGAAATTGTTGAAACTGTGAGCTCATTAGATGAAAAAGATGAGGAGAACGAAGAACAAAAGGAGGAAGAGCGGACTAGCTACCCGTGCCCACCTTCTAATGAGAGTAACTCCTCAACTCATACATTGTTTAATTTCCCGTCATGCTTACCGAAGGATGAATGCTATGATCCCGTTGATTCTTTTGAAATATCCCTTTTTGATGAACTTGTTGTGCTTGGTATGCTTGTAGCCAAGATGCCAATATGAATGATGCTTATGGAGATGAACTTGCTATAGTTCCTTATGTTAAGAATGAAATTGTGGCTATTGCACCCACACATGATAGTCCTATTATCTTTTTGAATTCTCTCAACTACACTATATTGGAAAACTTTGCTCTTATTAAGGATTATATTGATGGGTTGCGTTTTACTACTACACATGATGATTTTGATGGATATAATATGTATCTGCTTGCCGCTCCTACTTGCAATTATTATGAGAGAGGAACTACATCTCCGCCTCTCTATGTGTTCCAATATGATATAATTGCAAGAAACTACTTATACTATGCATTGGCCTTTACTTGATGTGCATGAATTGTTCTTTTATGACCTGTCGATGCATAGGAAGAGAGTTAGACTTTGTTGTTGCATGATATATGTTTCTTTGTGCTCACTACTAAAATGCAAATCATTGTTGATTAAAATTGGATTTGATATACCTTGGGATCCGGGCGGATCAATTACTTGAGCACTTTATGCCTAGCTTAATGGCTTTAAAGGAAGTGTTGCCGAGGAGACAACCCGGAAGTTTTAGAGAGTCATTTATTTCTGTTGTGTGCTTTTAAAAAGTTTAAAAACAAAAAATATAGAGGGGAACCTAAAAATTTACAAAAAGGAAATTGAAAGTGAGAAAGACGAACACCGTTGAAGTGGGGGAATTCCTTGAACTTTGTTCATGCCCATGAAAAGCTTGTGAATCTTGAATTATAGAAACTTTTCAATAGAAATAATTATCCCCTTGTATGAATCCATTGTATTATAAAAATAATGTGCCAAGATTTGCCTTTAGGATGTTTAGATTGCTTGTTTGGTATGTGCAGTGCAAAAACAGAAACTTTGGCTGTAGTGCTTGAATTTACATTTTTTTACTAGAACGACAAAAGTTTCTGAAAATTTTACATGGTACTGCTACACAAAATTTTTATTTTTTCCTATTTTTTTAGAATTTTTAGAGTTACATAAGTATGGTTAATGTTCAGATTGCTACAGAATGTTCTGTTTTTTGACATATTCTATTTTTGATGCTATGTTTTGGTTGTTTTGATGGAACTATGGATTGTATCGAGTGATATAAGCCATGGTGTAGTTAGGATACAGTAGGTATAATGCAAAAATAAAATATGAATGGTAGTACTTAAAGTGGTGGTTTGCTTTATTATACTAACAGATCTCACGAAGGTTTTGTTAAGTTTTGTGTGGATGAAGTGTTCGAAGATCGAGGAGGTCTCGATATGAGGAGAAGGAGGAGAGGCAAGAGTTCAAGCTTAGGGATTCCCAAGGTACCCCAAGTAAATATTCAAGGAGACCCAAGCGTCTAAGCTTGGGGATGCCCCAGAAGGCATCCCATCTTTCTTCAACAAGTATCGATATGTTTCGGTTTTTGTTTTGTCACATGATAGGCGTAAATTCTTGGAGAGTCGTGTGCTTTTTATTTTTATTTTAGTAATGCACCATGCTAGTATGAGATAGTCCTTAGTAGATTTATAGAATGCTCTTCACACCTCACTTATATCTTTTGAGTATGGCTTTATAGAATGCTTCATGTGCTTCACTTATATCATTTGAAGTTAATTGGGATTGCCTGTTTCTCTACATATAGAAAACCGTTATTTGTAGAATGCTATTTAGCTTCACTTATATTTATTAGAGCATGTACAAGTCTTTTGTAGAAAGAATTAAATTCTCATGCTTCACTTATATTTATTTAGAGAGTCAACAGGAATTGGTCATTCACATGGTTAGTCATAAAATCCTACATAAAACTTGTAGATCACTGAATATGATATGTTTGATTACTTGCAATAGTTTCGCGATATAGAGATGGTAATATGTGGGAGGTATGATGACCCACAAGTGTAGGAGATCAATCGTAGTCCTTTTGATAAGTAAGAGTGTCGAACCCAACGAGTAGAAGGAAATGACAAGTGGTTTTCAGCAAGGTAATTTCTGCAAGCACTGAAATTGTCAGTAACAGGTAGTTTGATAGCAAGATAATTTGTAACGAACAAGTAACGGTAACAATAACAAAAGTGCAGCAAGGTAGTCCAATCCCTTTTGTAGAAAAGGACTGGCCGGAATGATCTCTTATAATAAGCAAAGTGTTCTTGAGGGCACAAGGGAATTTCATCTAGTTACTTTCATCATGTTGGTTTGATTCGCATTCGCTACTTTGATAATTTGATATGTGGGTGGACCAGTGCTTGGGAGTTATTCTTACTTGAACAAGCCTCCCACTTATGATTAACACCCCCCCCCCCCCGCAAGCATCCACAACTATGAAAGAAGAAATTGGCCAATCAGTCGATGGGCGAGCACCCCACCGCTGCCGCAGCACCTCAACATCATGTTCAAACCGTCATGGAACACCGACCCCTTACACGGCGGAGAGCACGCAAGCCACCATCCAACTCCTGCACAGTCGAAGAAGACAATCTCCAAGCTGGCACCACCAAGATCCATGGCACCGCAGTCAAGGGCTGGACATGCTACCTCTTGGCAGCCAGCCATGCCACGGTTGCAGCCCAGGAACAAGCTCACGGAAGGCCAGCACACCTCTCCGCCCGCACGCGAACCACCACGGCGCTCCCTGTCGCGATTCACTGGTTCGAGCGCCGAGATCCAGCTCGTGCAGCCACCAACTCCCCAAGGCACGGCCTTCCACTACCACGTCGGCAACAACAGGAGGCGCACCACGGGCCTCGGCCTCTGCGACTACTCCCAGCCGCCGCTCCCGGCCACCGCACCTCCTGGCCGAGATCCGCCGTCACCGGTGTCCCTCCGCAGCGTGACCTCCAACTCCCGCATCGGCTCGCCGCGAAGCCCGTCGCCCCTCACCTCAGACCAAGCTTCGCCTCTTCCCGTGCGCTCCGTCTCTGCCCGTGCTCTCCATCATGCGCCGCCACACCAGACAACCACCACGCCGCCCTCTTGACGAAGATCCTCCGTGCTCAGGACGCGCAACCTTCGCCCGCCGCCTTTGACGGTCGGGCCGCAGCGACCAGGGAATCAGGGGGAGGAGGGGTGCTCGGGGCAGCTAGGGTTTCTCCTCCGGAGCCGCCCGCGCGAGCGGCCCGGGAGGAAAGGGGAAAGAGGGGAGTCCCTATCGTGTAATCGATGTTTGGGGAAAGTATCAGGTGATACCAGTCCTAGGATGCTACCATGATACCAACTTCGAAAATTCAAATTTAAGCATGTCAAAAAATTCTGAAAAAAAATCAAGGATGCTTACAACACATATGTAGACAACCCCTCAAAAATTCAGATCAAAATTTGAAATACACATGAAGAAACAAAAAGACAAATTTAGATGTGAATAGTGTCATTTTTGCTTTTGTCTTCTTTTGGCATTATTCATGATGGATTTGCCTTTTTTGTTTCTCCGTATGTGTTTCGAATTTTGATCTGAATTTTTTAGGGGTTGTCTATATATGTGTTGTAAGCATCCATGATTTTTTTCAGAATTTTTTTACATGTCTAAATTTGAATTTTCGGAGTTGGTATCATGGTAGCATCCTAGGGCTGGTATCACCTGATACTTTTCCTCGATGTTTGATGTACAAGTGAAGTGTGCAAAACCAGTAGAGAAATTGACATTTTTCTAGTCCCTAATCGATGTTTGATGTACAAGTGAACCGCCAACTCCCTATTGTAGGAAAGAAATTGACATTTTTCTAGTCCTCTTGGGCACAATATCCTTAGGCGTAAAGCACACTCATGATAACCGCTACTTATGCGTAAAACGGACGTTTTCTTTCCATTTTCGCCGTCTCAGAAAAAGAAGGAAAAATAACGAGCCGCCCACACCCGACCCGGCCGTCGCGTCCGTTCCCGGCGACTCGGAGGCTGCGCCGGCGCCGGCGTCGGCCCCCGTCCTACCTGCACCGACGAGGTACTCCTCCCCGCCGAGCTCCCTCCGCCCTCCCCGTCTCCCCCTCTCTCAGCCCCAGCCGCCGCGCTCCATCCTCGTAACACGCTCGATTTGAGCCGGTGCCCGTCCGGCGACGCGCTGCCGGCCCCAGCGAGCAGTCCGGCCTGAATGAGCGACTTGTTCAGCCGAGGATCCGTCGCCCGGACGTGAGACCTAGGTTGCCTAGATTTATAAATCTGATCCGGTGGTCTGGTCATCTCTCTGTTAGCTGTTGACTGTTTGGGAAGCTAACTGAAAATCGTTGGGTTAGTCTGTCATCCATTGTTTTCCTCTGGTACTAGTACAACTTAGGTCTCTATCTGTGTTGAGCGGTGGGGGGGGGGGGGGGGGGCTGTCGACACTCGAATAGCACGAATCCCAGACAGTAGAGTGTTGGTTGGTGCTGTCTGGAATTTGCTGTCTTTTTGGATTATCAAATCAGATAAATATGGCCCTTAAGCTTAAGCTTATTTTTACTTCTGATGGAGGACCCCAGACAGCACGAATCCCACTTTACTTCTGATGCCGTCTTACTGGAAAAGAAAATGACTTCTTTGCCAATGCAGCATGATAACAAACATAAAACCGGTTAATCCATGTATCGTGGCTGTTTGCTTATTTTTCAGATGGAGGACGGTGTGTCAACTTATACTGTTGATGAGGCGCTTGTGTCCATGGGGTTCGGAAAGTTCCAAGCCTTCGTGCTTGCCTATTCCGGGATGGCCAAGATCTCAGAGGCGATGGAAATGATGCTTCTGTCGTTTGTTGGGCAGTCGGTTCATGCTGAATGGGGGCTTTCTGCACAGGAAGAGAGTTTCATCACAAGTGTTGTATTTTTGGGGATGCTCGTAGGAGCATACTGTTGGGGCTTAGTTTCGGACAACTACGGGAGAAGGTAGGTCCGTTGTGCTTTTCCATTATTTATTTATTGGAAATTTGTCTTTCAAATACATTCACCCTAACAGCGGAATTTATGCTGTGGAATTTAGCTAGGCATACACAATTGAGCCAAGTAATGTTTTGTAATGATGCTTAATTAATACTATGGGCATAAATATATAATCTTTCACTTGATAACTTTAGTCTAGTTTAGTTGAGTTTGACTAATTAGGATGTCTTCCAGGAGAGGCAGGCTAATATAATCCCTGTCTATGTAGAGCTTGCCGGCACGATAGGATAACTCTCAAGTTGAGAGCCAAGTGGTTGCTACATATGGGATGTAGGTTGGGAATCTCCATAGTCCATACCAGACTTAGTTATGTTGAATCTGCATACCAGACTAGCTAAGTTTAACTAATTAGGATGTCTTCTGAGAGAGGCAAATAAATACAATTTTAGGATATCTATTTTTGTCTGTAGTTCATATTTTGCATGCTGTAAGTATTTTCTTCCTCATTGTTGCTACTTTGTACTTCTCCAGGGTTGGGTTCAACTTCACAGCCCTTGTAACCGGTGGGGCTGGTCTTCTCAGTGCCTTCGCGCCAAACTATTCATCTTTGATTGTACTAAGATTTTTTGTTGGTGTTGGACTGGGTGGTGGACCAGTTCTATCTTCTTGGTTTCTAGAGTTTGTCCCTGCTCCTAACCGAGGAACTTGGATGGTCATCTTCTCAGCATTTTGGACCATTGGCACAATACTGGAAGCTTCGCTTGCTTGGGTAAGCTCCTACATTTTTGCAAAAGTAATACCATTGTCTAAGTGATCTAGTGAAATTCTTGTGAGAGTGGTTCTTCTACACCCACTCTCGGTGCACCCATGGTGCACCCACGCAAGAAAACATATCAAAACATTTCGAAAAAATCTGAAACTTCGTGGAAATGATCACCAACAAATGTTATGGGGGCTTGCAAAATTTGGTGGTCAAATAACATTCGAGGAGCTCTCTACAAAAAAGACAATGAAAATTAGTCAAAATGTACGTGCACTGTTTGAGCAGATTTTGCAATTTTGTCTTTTTTGTAGAGCGCTTCTCGAATGTTATTTGACCACCAAACTTTGCAAGCCCTCATAACATTTGTTGATGATCATTTCGACGAAGTTTCAGATTTTTTCGAAATGTTTTGATATGTTTTCTGCGTGGGGTGCACCGAGAGTGGGTGCAGCCACTACTTTCCCAATTCTTGTTGGCACAATAGATCAAACCACACAAACATTCACTCTAATTTGTAACTGTGCTATTGAAAAAACAGACACGGCAATTTGCAGGCACTAATCCGCTTAATTTGCAGGCTGTGATGCCAGCTTTTGGCTGGAGGTGGCTGCTAGCGCTCTCATCATTGCCATCATTTGCCCTACTACTCTTCTACCCATTGACACTCGAGTCACCAAGATACCTATGCATGAAGGGCAGAATAGCTGATGCAGTGCATGTTATGGAAACAATGGCACGAGTAAACCGTGTAGCTCTCCCTTCTGGGAGGCTTAGCGCTGGCCATCGAGTGGAGCTCCACGAGATGGCAGATTCAGCAGAATCTGCGCAGTTGGTTTCAGGTAGGAAAACAAACCCTGTCGATCACGCCAACAAACCTGGGATTGGGGGCCTGAATGCCATCTTAAGGCTTTTGTCCCCAAATCTAATTAGATCGACCCTTCTTCTTTGGACTGTCTTTCTCGGTCTCGCCTTCTTGTACTATGGTCTTGTTCTGCTAACCTCGGAGCTGAGTCATGGAAATAGGATCTGTGGCTCAGAAGGAGCAGTAACAGTTGAAACAACCCACTCAACTGATGTTAATCTCTACAGGAATGTATTCATCACTAGCTTTGGAGGTATATATGCTTTCTCCTATGGTCAATCATTTTTCCCAGAGTATCCTTCTTATTCTCATCATGTTGATCGACGCAGAGGTTCCCGGCCTTATTCTGTCGGCTGCCATCGTGGACAAGTTCGGACGCAAGCTCTCGATGTCCTCGATGCTCTACATCAGCTGCCTGTGCATAGCTCCTCTCATGTTCTCTCAGACGGAATCCCTGACGACCGTCTTCCTGTTCGGAGCGCGCATCTGCATCTCCGCCAGCTTCATTGTCCTGCACATCTACGCCCCCGAGGTTTGTCCATGCCATGGCAGTACCCTGTATTCTGCTAAATCTCTTTGGTCAAACGTCTCACACCATCGCCTCCTGCAGATATACCCGACTGCCGTGAGGGCGACGGGTGTGGGGTTCGCGAGCTCCATCGCCCGCTTCGGCGGGATCCTGTGCCCGCTCGTGGCCGTCGGGCTGGTGCACGCCTGCCACCAGACCGCGGCCATCGCGGTGTTCATCGCGGTGATGCTCGTGTCGGCCGTGGCCGTGTCCTACTTCCCCCTGGAGACGAGCGGGCGGAAGCTGAGCGACCACATCGCGGCGTAGAGCGGGGCACCTGACAATGACATTGCCGCAGCTGCTATTGCCGCTGCCGGCATTAGACTCCCCAGATACACAAGGATCCTGCAGAGCTGGCGCCAGGGATGGAAGCCGTTCAGTTTCCTTCCTTCTTTGTAGGCCATTGTTTCCCTCTGCAAGAGCATACATATATAGAGAAACAGAAAGGGAAGGGGTAAAGTTTGATTTTGAGTTCTGGATGTTGTTGTGGAATTACACTGGTTTCAGTAGATGATATGTACAATGATATTGTGACTTTTTCGAGGGGAAAATACAATGCTGATAATCTGAAATGTCCGTCTTTGCACGCGGCCCGCATTGCATTTGATTTTTATCCAAAATATGTCACCTGCTTCATCTAGCAGAGAAATTAGTCTCTGCATTTTGTCCATCAATCATCGAATTCCTCCATTATCATTATTTTTGCTCTCAGTTTGATTTGTGCACAACAAGCAAATATGCTCTCTAACTCCTACCAATCGATGTATCTCCTCTCCTTACTTGCAAAAGAAAAAAACATGCTATATTCACGTGATTAAAAATGCAAGAGAAAATAAGTTTTAAAAAGCTTATTAACAGGATTGAAAAGGATATTTCTTCTAAAACATAATTAGAAAATGTTGCATTTCTACAGTAGTAGTAGTAAAAATAAAAAGAGTTCCGTCGCCGGGACTTGAACCCGGGTCTCTCGGGTGAGAGCCGAGTATCCTAACCACCTAGACTACGACGGAGCTTGCTGTTGTTGTACTGGGTTAGCTTTATTATCAACGTGACCAGGACAGGTGAGACGCCTCATGGGAGATGGAACCTTCAAAACGAGGGGCTTCCCGCCACTCTCGCCGCCCGGCCGGCGCCATCTTCCTCCCGCCCTCGCTCCCGCCTCCCTCCCAATTTTAGAAACCCACATCCACATGCCCAGGCGCCATCTCCGCCATGAGCGAGAGGAGGAGAGGTGACCTCCTCCTGCATGCTCCCCCCTCACACGCCACGTCCCTCCGTCCTCCGTCCACGCGCCATGGCTCGTCGACGGCGGCCGGTACCCGCCATCCTCCTCCTCCTCTCCGCGGTGGTCGCCGTCGCGGCGGCCAAGACCGACCGGGCCGACGGTGAGCGAGAGAGATCGGGGAATTTCCCCTCCCGTTTCCTGCCTTCTGAACATTATATCGCCAGCCCAAACGTAGGTTCTGAAGAACATTCTGTGACGTTTTCCCGCCCGTGTGTTTTCACCAGTGGAGGCGCTGAACGTGCTCTTCACCAGCATGCACAAGCCGTCCAAGCTGGACAACTGGAAGGCGGACGGCGGCGACCCCTGCGACGACGACGACGGCTGGAGAGGGGTCGACTGCAGCGACAATTCCGTCACCAAAATGTAATATTTTTTGTCAAACAAAGCTTCTTGCTCAACACCATTGTGAGATCCCAAGCCCCCTCTTTCCTCACACAGAATGTTTAACAGCTTTGTTTTCTGGCTTGATCGCTCTGCATGGAGCAGTGACCTGTCGGGCCTCGACCTCACCGGCAACCTCGGCTTCCAGCTCTCCAGCCTCAAATCGGTAACCAAATTGTGAGTCATGCCCAACTGCGAACCCCATCTTTTCCCCCGTGCATCGACCGCCGCCGCCGTTGGTTGCGCAACTTAGTTCAGCTTTCCCTTCTTTTGCGTAGCACAGCGATGTGAGCGACAACAAGCTCAGCGGCGAGATCCCCTACTCGCTCCCGCCCAACCTGGTTCAGCTGTAAGTTCATTTTCCTAGGTTTTTTTCCTTCCATCGTTGCTGTTGGCACGGGTAATCCCATTAGTTAAACCAGTGTGTTTTATGATATGTTGTGATACAGAAACCTGCAAGGGAATGCGTTTACCGGCGGGATTCCCTATTCGGTATCTCAGATGTCTGATCTAGAGACACTGTAAGAATCTATTTCATGTTGCTGTCTTTTCTTTTCCCATGATGATTGTTTTTCTTGAATGAATCGGTCACCAAACTGCCTTTTCAACGGACCGCAGAAACGTCGGAAGCAATCACTTAAACGGGCAGTTAACGGACATGTTTACGCAACTTCCAAAGCTCTCGACAATGTAAGTTATGCATATCAAATTCAGTGATCATTGTAGTATTAACCTCTTGATAAATTTACCACAATTTTACTAGTTTGTTAGTAATGTCGCGGTAACAGAGATTTAGCCTGTGATACTTGATTTGACCAGAGCTCATTAATTTTCTTCTTACAGTAAGCAATTCTATCTGTGTCATCAGGGATCTCTCTGACAACCGCCTCTCCGGTAACCTGCCCCAGAGTTTCCAGCACCTCACAGGCCTCAAGACACTGTAAGGCAACTGGATTCTTAGGAACTTCACTGGCTATTTCTCCTTTGGATCAACAAATGACCGTCAATCTTTTCAAAATATATATATCCAGAAACTTGGAGAGCAACCAGTTCACTGGCGATGTCGACGTTCTGGCCAAACTTTCTTCTCTGGAGGATCTGTAAGCATACCATCTCAAACCAATTTTATCGCCATGGTTAAAAGTGTATGCTTCTGGTTAATACTCCCTCCGTTCCAAAATAGATGACCCAACTTTATACTAACTTTATACTAAAGTTAATACAAAGTTGAGTCATCTATTTTGGAACGGAGGGAGTACTTTAACATGGAAATGCAAAAGAAGCAGTGTTGTTAATATAAATGCATGTAAGAATAATTCTTAATTTTGCTTAGTTTACTTGAAAAGGTACTGATTCAAATCCATATATTTGCATGAGTGTGATGATTCAGAACTAAGCTAGAACGGTTTTTCTCCCTTTGTGCTCAAGGAATCTGCAGAACAACAAGTTCACCGGGTGGATTCCAAGCAAACTGAAAAAAATCGACAGCCTCAAGTAAGTGGTACCTGCACCCAACATTGCTCCTTTTGCACCACAATTTCATGACTTCTGACAGTGCTAACTACATTCTCAAGGACTGGTGGGAACCAGTGGTCATCCGGGTCGGCTCCTCCTGGCATGGAGGAGGGGTCTTCGGCGGGAGGCTCATCGAGCGAAGAGAGTGACGTCGGGGTCAACGGTTTCTTTATCGGAGCAATGGTCATAGCTGTGCTCCTTGCAGCTGTTATTCTCCTGTCAGTGTTGCAGCTGAGGCGATCCTCTCCCGTCTCGTCTCATTACTACATGGACGAGTCAGGTCAGAACCGACAATTTACGTTCCTTTCGACAAGAGCACGTTTACTGATGCAACCACCAGTAGTGTTTGCAGGTACTTCCACATTTTGGCTTGGGGTAATAAGGGTTCTTGTCTTCCCTTTTGCAGGCCATTCTTCAATAATCAGCATGAAGCCGCTGGAGAAATCGACGTCGATTGACAGTGTAACACTGCCTTCTGTGCCTTACAAGACGATGAACGACAACAAGTTTAACATGCTAAACAATTCTAGGCGGATCTTGGAACCGATCAGCCTGGTGACCTACTCATCGTCAGAGCTACAAGCGGCCACTGGCAACTGGCACAGTAGCAGGATAATAGGCCAGGGAATGGTCGGTCGGGTTTACAAGGCGAAATATGCCAACGGACAGGTAGGTCCTCATGATTTCCCTCCAAATTCAGAGAAAAATAAATTATCCCACAATATCATCTCGACAAGTCAACGGTGCCTAGAACTTATAGTTTCATCTACAAAATGGTGTCAGATATGCATATAACACATGTTGCAGCAAAATGCTGCTGAACTGAATGTTTTTGGCAGTTTATTTCTGTCAAGTGGCCTGAAGAAAAATGCTTGGAGAGTGGAGAGGCCTGAACATGATGACCATGTCCCATAATCGAAGCTTCTTGTTTACCATGATGATTTTTCAGGTGCTGGCTATCAAGAAGTTTGATCCGCTGAGCTTCTCGGAGAGAAGCGACTTTGTGGAGCTTGTCACCTGCATTTCCAGGCTGCGCCAACCGAGCATCTGTGAGATTGTGGGCTACTGCGCGGAGCCCGGGCACTACATCATGGTGTATGAGCACCATATGAACGGGTCCCTCCATGACTTCCTGCATTTGTCAGACGATTACAGCAGGCCTCTCACCTGGGATACCCGCGTTCGGATCGCTCTCGGTACAGCTCAGGCTCTGGAGTAAGTTGACAAGCAACACTGAAGCATAGTGAGTTCATAAGATAATTAAGATGCTAAAGGTTTTGTTTCTGTTTAGGTACCTGCATGAGATCTGCTCGCCTCGGATCATCCACAAGAACATAAAGTCATCCAATGTCTTGCTCGACGCCGACCTCAACCCTCACCTCTCCGACTGCGGCCTCGCATTCTTCTACGAGGTTTGCTTGTTTGCACCATGAGACAACAATTTTTGCTTGCTCGTAGAATGAGGGGGCAATCTTCCGACATGGAAACTCTCTGCAGGATCCAAACGAGAGCTTGGGGCCAGGGTACAGTCCCCCGGAGTGCACAAGGCCATCGGGTTACACGATGAAGAGCGACGTGTACAGCTTTGGTGTGGTCATGCTCGAGCTATTAACCGGCCGGAAGGCCTACGATAGGTAAAGCAAGCAGTTGTTTCCTGCAATATTCCTGTGAACTGAAATGGTAACATGTGAGCTGTTGTCTGATCCCCAGCTCAAAGCCGATAAATGAGCAGTGCTTGGTCAAGTTTGTGACGCCGCAGCTCCACGACAGCGACGCCCTGGGATCGGTGGCAGACCCGGCCCTGCGCGGCCTGTATCCGCCCAAGGCGCTGTCCCGCTTCGCCGACGTGATCGCCCGCTGCGTCCAGGTTCAGCCCTCTCACTGAAATCCTCAGAAAAGCTGATCAGGTCTCACATGTAAAAATTAAATCTGAAAACTGCTCTTTGTTGGTGGCTGCAAAATGCCTGCAGTCTGACCCGCAGCTCCGGCCGCGCATGTCGGAGGTGTCGCAGGAGCTCACCGGCTGCGTCCAGCGCAGCGCCAGCAGCAGGAGGGGCGGCTTCCTCTACAGCGCGTCGATGCGCAGCGACGTCTCGGATTGGTGATGCCCGTCCATCTGAATATACTTACTAGAACAGCGTATGAGGGTAAGCAACACTGGTTAAGCTAGACAATGTAAAAAGTGAGTGTGTGTGAGTGTGGGTGCTGCATTTTTCTACTGTAGTGAAATGTGTCATGTTTGAAAATGTAGTGAGCATGTAACTGCACTGAGTCCTTTCCCCGTGTGTTTACCCATGTAAAGAGAGCACATGTAAGCAAGTCTGATACTTCACTGAAAAGAAAGCTTCTGGGCAAGCATAAGTAGGTAGTAACATCAAAGATCATCAGCACTGACATTTTGATCACAACATAAACTCACAAGCTCGTTGATCACCTCTCGCGAGAGAGCAAACTCCACACAAGGCTAAAACAGCAACCGCCGTCTCGGCATTCTTCTTCTAATACACAATGACACGCACCACGACGAGTGTTCGAGAAAAGAAAACGAAGAAGGCTAAAACAACCACCACCCTTCTGAGACCTAGTACACATATGATTAGCTAGCAAACCACTACTACTAAGTTGCATACGGTAATCGAGACCTAGTATACATCGTAGCGACAAGAAAAGAAAACAACCTCACTAGAACACCACTGCAAGGACATTGTTTGATGCCTCAACACACACTAGAGTCACATCACAAGGAAGAAGTACTTCACATCACGGTGGCCATGACGACGGATTCGCTTCCCCTGGACACTCTGGTTGAGATTTTCCTGCAACAGCAGAATGGATGCATCCATCAGTAAAACAGGAAACCAAAATTGGGTGGCAGAAACTGGTGGAGCACTTGCTAGTCACTGCCCATGGACGATGTGGATTACCTGCATGGGGCGGCCTCACAAGCCTTGGTCAGTTTAAATGCAAGCTGCACGATGGCGATTCTGACGGCTGGTTCTGTGGATCCGCTGGTTGCTGCTTCCTCCAGTGCAGAAAGGAACTCCCTCTGTGCTCTCGCGGACACAAAGACTTGGCTCGGCTTGTAAACCGTGCTTAGATCCACCACCTGGACAGACACACACAAATCAGCAAATGCACAACTGTAGTTCTTCAGACATGGAGACGATTGCAGGTATAAACAGATTGCTACTAGTACTTAGCTTACCTGTTGAATCCAAGGTAGGGCCAAGTCAAATAACTTTGTGTCAAGGAACTGGCCAGCAATAACCCTTAAAAGTTCATTTGCCGTTTCACGCGACAACTTGTCAAGAACAGGCCCAGTTCTGTCCATCAGGTCAATCAGATCATCAGAATCACCATAGCTAAGGGCTTCAGCATATGCAGGCTCCATGCCGTCAGCACCGCGAAACTCGCCAGCCTGATTAGAAGCACACAATGCATTTTGCAGATCAGACTGATCACATGGACTCGTAAATGGAACCGGGAAGGTCCCCTTGACCCCAGATGCTCGACCCCTTACTGAGCTTGGAATGTAACTTTCCTCTGAGCTCCCAGCCCCAGGCTTCATAACTCTGTTACGAGCATGGGCCTTCAGAAATTCATGACCCTCTTTTACGCAAGTGCTCGTGCCCTTAGCTGGTAGATCGTGAGCCCACTTCTTCTCTTGTTTCAAATGAGGAATTGTTGGTGGCCTAAAGTTGGCATCAACGGATGATCTAGGTGTCGAATTAGAAAGCCTGGGTGAAGAAGAGACACTCTGGTTCTTAAAACCCTTGGAGCCAGGAAGTTGATAGCGGCTTTCACTCTGAGTAATTGTATACACAGTTTTGTCTACAGCATACTCCAAATTGTGTACTTTTGAGTTCAGCACTGACATGTTCTCCACAGAATTCGACATGAACTCCTACAAGAAACAGGTGTAAAAAAGGTAAGTGTGCTGTTGCTCCACAGCAGTTAGTACAAAAAAGGTGCTTGGGAAGGCAATTCTTTGCAGTACATCTTTTACATACGTGGTTTGTTTATAAGTATTTGTATACAACACAACATTTTTCCATGTGAAGAATATGCATTATTTTAGTATAAATGATAGATGAGAACGATAATGGTAACCATTAACGTGAGTTCATGATCACGATTTTTATTATCAACATGACTTGTCCTTCTTTTTATATAAACTGGCAATAGGCCTGTGCAGGTGCTTGAAATGGAACAATTCATCAGGTAACTAAAATCATATACATGCTCTTAACTTTTGAACTAAATCGTTACTGCGCTTTACTATCGGATCACATAGATAAACATTGTGTAAATTGGGCAAGTATAGAGAGGAGTTAATTCAGCAAGATGACTCACAACAAAAAGTTATGGGAATCACCTGCAAAAGATCAAAAAGATTTGCTTGCTTCCTTTCCATCTCTTGTAGTTGCTTCCTAATAAGGGCTAATTCTTTCGTCGCACTCAGACAACAAGTATGCGTGCCATGTGAAGTGACATCTGTAACAGTGGAGTCTATGCTCTTGGTCTCTCGAGCCCTAGGGCAAAGCTCAGTGACATCTTCAGTGACTTCCAGAGCAGAGGTGACATGCTTCGTCTCATAGCTCCTGCTGGCTACTTCTGATAAAGAGGAGCATTCTTGTTTATCATCCATAGGGTCATAGTCAGACTTGATGTCTTCATCTACAATTCCATAAGGACTTCCTTTTGCATATTTCAACATGCGGTTGCTGCCATATCCCTTTTTCCCAAGATCTGGCACTGTGTTCTGCTTAGGGACTGATATCTCCACATGCCAGTCACTTGACTTCAAATGCTGCTGATTTGAGGCATTGTTTTGAGGTATCTTGTTGACAGACAATGGGGATCTCTTCTTTACCGAAGTGATAGAACTGCCACTGACGACAGATGCTGATGGTGTAGGCTCGACTCTCCTAAAAGAAGTCGCTCTTGATCCACCATCATGTACACTTCTGGCATCATTATGGTCACCAAAAAAGTTTTCTGCCAGGGAAGAGAGAAGATTTCAGTACACATAATAGAAACAAATATAATTGTGTTAGTAGAGTTAATGCTTCATGAACAAAGTATTGATCTGCTTTCCTGCACACTAGACAGTGAGTTACTATGGAAGGAATATATATACCTTTTGTGGATGATCCAGCTTCTGAAGGTTCAGGAGTCTCAGAACCTGGTATAGCTTTCCACAACTGGATGGCATGGGTAATTGCATCACGCACCGGTTTTACCTATCATACAAAGCACAAACATTACTACTATAGCATATGCAAAAAAAAATGTCACTGCATCAATTTCACGATGTGTGTACCTACCTTGTCAAATTTACAGCGTTCAAGGGATCGAAGGCAGGAAGTTCTGAAAGACGCAACCAAATATCCAGAGCTGACAGCAATACTTGAAAGAGCTAGAGAAGCTGCTTTCCTTGTAGTCCAGTCACTACTCTTCAGGGAATCCATAATACTTGTTAGTGCTGATGATAAAGCCTGATCTGTAGAAGCACCTTCAGCCTACAAAAATTGGGACCACAGCAAAATAAGAACAAGAACAGAAGGCTAAGGGCATCCTCAAGTTACAACTTACGAAAAATTTGAAGATGAAGATAAATAGATAATCACTCTGCTTCTAGAATATTTCTGAATTTCCAGCAGAAAGACACCAAGCATATTAGCAGTGTGAAGCATACTCGGAGTGAACAAGCAACAGCGACACCTGGATTTTCAGGGCAAGCTAGTTGTATTTTGTGTGACAAACTACTGAGCAGCCATTAAATAACAGGTACTCTGTGATTACAAACTGCTGAGGAGACATTATACAACAGGTGCTCTGTTATTACAAACTGCTGAGCAGACATTAAATAACAGCTAATCTGAATACATAAGAAACTGAAGATGATAAAAGCAAAGCCCTCATCTCAGCTAAACAAGCAAGGTAATCATTCCAAAATAGAGAGAGCATGTATGCAATAGTGCTGCTAGTGCATGAAGGCGTTCACAATTACAATGCAAATATTGATATAGGAGAGCAGGAGAGGGACCTGAACAATGCTTCTGAGCAGCTCGATCACGGCGGGCTTGGCCATGAAATGCGGGTTCTTGAGGATCTTAACAACACGAGCGAGCATCTGTGGCAGAACAGGGCCAGGGAAGTAGCTGCTCTCATCGATCACCTTGGCCAGGCAGAGCGCCGCCCCGGCCTGGACATACCTGTTCTGCTCGCCCAGCGACTCGAACAGCGGGCGCACCAGCGCGACGAGCGCGGCGCCGCCGTCCCCGAACTCCCTGGCGCACGCGGAGAGGGTGCCGCAGGTGTCGACGCAGGCGTCCCGGACGACGGAGTCGGCGTCCTTGAGGCGGCGGACGACGCTGGCGACCAGCTTGGGCATGTGCGGCGCCAGCAGGGCCCCGTGCGACCGCGCCAGCGCGCCGATGGCCTTGACGCACTCCTTGCGCACCGCGCTCTTCTGGTCCGCGTCGGTGTCGACGACGCAGGAGAGGAAGGGGCCGACCATGTCCGGGGCCAGCGCGTCGACGGTGGCGTGCAGCTCGCTGAGGCCGATCTGGTAGGTGTCCCTGTCGGCGATCTTGTTGAGGGCGTGGACCAGCCTGTGCTTGAGCTCGAACGCCGCCTTGCCCTTGGACGGGGCGGCCGTGGCGGACTTCATCCCGGCGGCGGGGGACTGCGGCGACGAAGTGGCGGGGGTCGGTCTCAGTGGCGGGTGCGGAAGGGGGCGGACGTCTTCATCTTCCCCTGGGGGTGGGGGCTGGAGGTGGTAGCTCCAACGTCACCCATGGCTTGGTCCCTGCAGAGCGATTTCGAAATCGAGCAGAGTGAGATCCAGAGTTTTCGAAATTTGAACAAGTGACAACAAATTGCCGGCAATCGTGCACCGGGATTCAGAAATCAACTGAAACTGGAACTGAAACAGGAAGCAAGCGAATCGAAACCAGGCGGACAGAGCGCTAGAGTAAATCGATACGGCTGAGCTGACAGAAACCGCAAACGCATCATCCATCGCCGGCATGCGTATGTCGAGCTTGAGCCTGCTGCGGCGTGCCAGCAGCGGAACATCTCCAAACGTACGGCTCGGCTAAACCCCTGGAAGAACCCCCAACCCTAGGGGGACCGAACGAATCTCACGGCAAAAGCCTCGCAGAATCTGAACCGAACCCGCGGCGGGCAGTCCGCGAATCGGGGCGCAAACCGACGAGACGACGCGGCGTACGAAGAGGGTAATCTTATCCCCCTCCTCTCCCCTCGCTCGGAACAGAACCACAGGAAGCAGCTAGAGCACGGCGCAGGCGAGTCGCCGGGATTCGATTCGAACCCGCCCGCCGCGCGAGCGAGCCTGCTTCCCTCTGGGCTTGGCTTAGCTCGCGCCCCCCGGGCCGGAGGACGGAGGACGCGCGCGGCGCGAGCTGGCTGGCGACACGGGAGCAGAGCAGAGCAGCGCCGCGGGCGAGGGGAGGGTGGAGGCAGTAGGGGAGCGGCAGGCACTTACGGCGGGGGCGGCGGCGGTGGCGCGCTATCCGAGCCTCCACCTCCCTCTCCGGCGCGAGGGCTGCCTGCCTGGGGAGAAGCCTCCGATACGCCCTTCTTCCTCCCCTTCCACCACCAGCCGCGATTTGAATTCGAACTGGGCCTGCGCCTGCGGTAACCAAGCCAAGCCAAGCCAAGCCGAGCGAGCGAGCGGTGAAAATGGCAGCGTGGGTGCCCTCTTTCTTTAACCCTTTTCCCCTCTTTTACTTTACCGTGCGCCCCTCTTTTTCGGCGAGGAGGGCGGCAGCCCCGAGGCAGGTGCTGCCGCGACGACGGCTGGTCAGCTCGCCGGGGCCCGCCCGTCATAGACGCGGGGCCGCGGCAGGCCGGGATTTCGAATTTCGCGGACGACGACGACGTGGCGGCTCCGCGCGGAACGGAACGTGGGCTCCCTCCGCCGCTGCGACCGCGCGCGGCTCCACATGTACTCCGGTGGGTCCGCTGCCGCCGGTCCCACGGCGCAGCGGCCGTGTCTGTCCGGAGAGACAGACGACGCTCCCTCCTCTGGCAGGCGGAGGCGGGGCCCGCGTGCAAGAGGCACGGCACGGTAGGTGGAATGGAAGACGCCAAGGAGCGAGCAGTGGAACGGAGCGAGTGATGGCACCGGGTCACGGCGGCTCGCACAGCCTGCTTTGCCGGCCTAGGACCCGACCGCGCATTCAATTCAAATCTATGTAAACATATGCCCCGGTCCAACTAAAAATGGTTAAATGGGGTACTGACTGCTGATGAGTCACTCATTTTTTGAAATTTCGGTTGGGATTTGCTTGTATTCTAAAATAACCTTTTGGAATTCTTCAAATTTGTACAATAAATGCCCCACTCCGTAAAATTCCTAGGACACCCCTGCAGGGGCGGACCCAGGAACAAAACTGAGAGGGGGCAAAAATATATGTTCATTTTTGTGAACCAACAAGTCAGAAGCATCCAAATTAACTAATAATCACTTAATTTTCCACATGATAACCAAGTTTACTGACAAGTATCTCAAAAGTAAAAGATCACTAAAATGTGAAAGAAAACTAACCATTTGAGAGAAAATTAATTGAATCAATATGACAATATCTTGTTCCGAAGTTGCAAAATAGAATGTTGACACAGTGTTCTAACAATGTAATCTACAAACTGCAAGAAAAGAAGTGTTATCAGATTGGGGGAGAACAAAAACGTTAAAGAAGGCTAGTACTAAAAAAGAAACAGAGCTTTAGCGAATTACCTTTCGTTTCATGCCACGACGGTCTTTGTAGTCACCATAGACTAAAGGATGAGAAATATGCTTCTTTGTAGTCACCATTAGTTCAGCCAGATCACCAATATATTTCAAGCTAGCAAACCTTGTTTCTTGGGTTACATTACCTTGCATCTTAGAAGTAGTTGATTTTTTTTTAAAAAAAACTCTATATTAGCTTCCCTGCAATTCAAGTGCACAAAACGGAAACCTTAAATGAATTTTCATACAGTATTGTCACAAATCATGAAGAGATGAAGGGTGATTATCATAATTGGATTGGAGTATGTCACTCTGACTAGCCAATTTTTCATAATTAGTAATTCAAAGTTGCATACTAAAATTTATATGTTACAAAAAATAGTTTGAACTGGCCTAATAATCCAATAGGTAAACTGTATACATAACTTGATGATAGATTGAGAGTAATACGGTTTTTAACTTAAAAGTTGCAGATGAACATTTTATTTTTGAAAAACATAAACTATATACATAACTTGATGAGATATTGAGAGTAATACGGTTTCTAATTTAGAAATTGCAGACGAACAAGAAAAAAAATGTAAAACAAAACCTAGATTGTGCTGCTTTCCTGTTTACCTTGATGTTAATCAGATATAGGGGACTGTAGAATTGAGGTTTGGTGATGGGGCTATGCTGCGGCGTCTTTGTACAGGCCCAGAGGGATAGGCAACGGCAGATCGGTGATTGCCAGTGGCGCGGCGGGGAGAGTCTGCGGCGGCTCCGTGTAACTGGTGAGGTTAGGAAATCCCTTTCGTACGGATGTAATCGTAGGTGGAGTATGAGTCGTCCAGCTAGGCAGGCGATGAGGCAAACAGGGCCCATTTCTTTTTGAGGAGTCGGCAAATAGGGCCTGCAAACGTTTGAGGAGTCGGCAAATAGGGCCTGCAAACGTCGGGGCAGCAAACTAACAATTCTTTATTTCTTCTATGGGCTGCTAGCTACACTACATGGGCTTTAAAAATGCACTTGAAGCTCGGCCTAGTGGGGGCAACGTATGTTATCAAGTGGGGGCACACGGCTTGTACTCCCGATCAGGCACACGCGAACGGAAAAATCAAGTGGGGGCAGCTGCCCCCACAACCATCAACGTGGGTCCGCCCCTGCACCCCTGATCATAGGTTCAGGTTGTAAATGCATGGAATGTGCAGGCTAAACACGGTCACCACGTACCCGACTGACGGGACGGGCTCGTTTGGTTACTTGCACCTTTTTTGCCATTTCTACCCATTTCTACGTGTGCGTGTGTCTCGGTTGGGTCTGGGTGAGGCAAAATGGGCTAAAAGTTATAGTCTGCACATCATTTGTTTGTCCGCGTGTGTAGTGGCGGAGCTAGCATATGAGAACAGGATGGTCCACCCCCCCCCCCCCCCAACAAAAAAAGAATAAGAAATATAACATGTGTTATGTTCATGTACAGACTACAAGATAGCATTGCACAACAAGAACAAGAACTAAATCAGAAATTGGTAAGGCGATAAGGCCACAAGGGAATACATTGTACGGTTACAAATATATGAAAACATAACCGGAATAACATGGACCTAAGAAATAAACTTTAAGTGCAGGTGTCATACCGTGTTCTGCTGGAAGACCGGCCACTCGAGGTGCTTCAATTGCCTTGGCTGCTCAGCCAAGAAGACCACCAAGTTCCTCACACTCCTGATAACAAAGGGCAATTCTAATTTCATCTCATCGTAGAACAACACAAGCAAGGGGGAGCAATATCTGCACTTATACTTGCAAGGACGTCACGCGGCCGGAGGCAGAGGCGCAGCCGCGCAGGGCAGGGACGCACGCATCTCGTAGGAGGGGCGGGATACTCGGCGGCTGGGCTCCGACCGGCGACCGGCGATGGCGGGCAGGAGGGGCAAGGGCACGGCCCTGGGAGGGCGTCGGGAGTCGTGACGAGGCAGTTGTCCCCTACTCAATGTGAACGAGGGCGTGGTCGTGGGTTCTGCATTCGTCGTTGGGTAAACATGTAAGTGTTATTGGGCCATTTTTTTTCTCTGGCCTAAGTTAAAGATCCATAGGTAAATAGACTGATCCAAAATACCCTATAGCTCCGCCCCTGTGCATGTGAGCTAGCTGCATTAGGGAGGCAATTTTTACAGGGTATTTGGTTGCCTGCATCACACTTGTTACACGAACTACACGCTGCTTGGTTGAGAACAAGTGACAGTTCATTATAGCAACTAACAAATTGTAGTACAAACTTAAGAGTCATATGGCTCAATAGGGAAAATTTCATCGATGTGTAACTAGGTGGAAGTCTGATACGTCTCCAACGTATCTATAATTTTTGATTGCTCCATGCTATATTATCTACTTATTTGAACTATATTGGGCTTTATTTTCCATTTTTATATTATTTTTGGGACTAACCTATTAACCGGAGGCCCAGCCCAGAATTGTTTTTTTTTGCCTATTTCAGAGTTCCGGAGAAACAGAATATCAAACGGAGTCCAAACGGAATGAAACCTTCGGGAACGTGATTTTCTCATCAGATAAGACCCATGAGACTTGGACCCTCCGTCAAGAAAGCCTCGAGGCGGTCACGAGGGTGGGGGGCGCGCCCACCCCCTAGGACGCGCTCCCCTGCCTCGTGGGCCCTCGGAGTTCCACCGACGTACTTCTTCCTCCTATATATACCTACGTACCCCCAAACGATCGGATACGGAGCCAAAAACCTAATTCCACCGCCGCAACCTTCTGTACCCACGAGATCCCATCTTGGGGTCTGATCCGGAGCTCCGCCGAAGAGGGCGGTCATCACGGAGGGCTTCTACATCATCCTAGCCCCTCCAATGAAGTGTGGGTAGTTCACCTCAGACCTACGGGTCCATAGTTATTAGCTAGATGGCTTCTTCTCTCTTTTTGGATCTTAATACAATGTTCTCCCCCTCTCTTGTGGAGATCTATTCGATGTAATCTTCTTTTTGCGGTGTGTTTGTTGAAACGATGAATTGTGGGTTTATGATCAAGTCTATCTATGAACAATATTTGAATCTTCTCTGAATTCTTTTATGTATGATTGGTTATCTTTGCAAGTCTCTTTGAATTATCAATTTGGTTTGGCCTACTAGATTGGTCTTTCTTGCCATGGGAGAAGTGCATAGCTTTGGGTTCAATCTTGCGGTGTCCTTACCCAGTGACAGAAGGGGCAGCAAGGCACGTATTGTATTGTTGCCATCGAGGATAACAAGATGGGGTTTTTATCATATTGCATAAAACTATCCCTCTACATCATGTCATCTTGCTTAAGGCGTTACTCTGTTTTTAACTTAATACTCTAGATGCATGCTGGATAGCGGTCGATGAGTGGAGTAATAGTAGTAGATGCAGGCAGGAGTCGGTCTACTTGTCTCGGACGTGATGCCTATATACATGATCATACCTAGATATTCTCATAACTATGTTCAATTATGTCAATTGCTCAACAGTAATTTGTTCACCCACCATAGAATACTTATGCTCTTGAGAGAAGCCACTAGTGAAACCTATAGCCCCCGGGTCTATTTTCCTCATATTAATCTCCATCACTTTAATCTTGCTTGCTTTTTACTTTGCCTTTTTACTTTTCATGTTGCATCTCTATATCAAAAATACGTTGCGTGGAGCTATTGTTTTTGTGTAGGTACGAGGGACTTGAGTGTAGCCTCCTACTGGATTGATACCTTGGTTCTTAAAAACTGAGGGAAATATTTACGCTACTTTGCTGCATCATCCTCTCCTCTTCGGGGAAATCCAACGCACTGCTCAAGTGGTAGCAAGAAGAATTTCTGGCGCCGTTGCCGGGGAGTCTGCGCAAAATTCAACATACCAAGTACTCATCACAATCTCTATGTCCCGCATTACATTAGTTGCCATTTGCCTCTCGTTTTACTCTCCCCCACTTCACCCTTACCGTTTTATTCGCCCTCTCTCTTTCGTTTGCCTTTTTCTCGCTTGCTTGTCGTTATGTATGAAATTGGGGAAATTACCGCCGATATGGGCGATAATAATATCATAGAAAATTCTGAAGCTCCTGCTAAAGAATCCCCTACCTATCATACAAAAAGATTTCGAATCGGTAGTGGTAATATTATTGGAAAAGGAGTTATTCAAGATTTGTTTACTTGTGCCGGTGCTTTGCCCTCTATGGGAGGTTCTATTCTTCATAGAACTAGTAGTCTTGCGGACGCTATTGCCATGCTTATTGTTGAACTTGAAAGGCAATTTATGCATATGCACCCTTCTATACAAAGAATTTTCCTACAATCTTCTAATATCGAACACTCCTCTGTTAAGCGTGCCGCTACTATCTTTTTGGCTCATGAATTCAGATCTATAATAAAAGAAGCCAAAGAAATCTTTGCGCATTATAGGGTGAACGCTGGCCCTCCTCCCATAGAATCTATCCTCTTTGATCAAGAAGAAATTATGTGTTTTCAATCTCTTGACTATGTTGCTTTCAATGAAAACCTTAGAAAAAAGGTGCCAACCAATATTTTAATCGATAGAATCTCCGAACTTAATGATGATTTGACTATTCAAAATAATGAGCTAGGATACTCTCTTGAGTGTAGGCTCACAAGGTTCTGTCAAAAGAACGCTTACAATGATGAATTGGTTGTGCATTATGAAGGGCCGAAAGAGGAACCTATACGTCCTAAAATTGATCTTGGGGATTTTTGCCCTATTAAATTTAGCCCTTTTGATTACTTTTGCGTGCCTCAAAGAAAACTTGCTGCCGAACATAGAGAATATGAAATGAATTTCACCGATCTATCTTATTACTACGGCAATACCTAGATCTATCCTCGCTTTTATGCCTAGCTAGGGGCGTTAAACGATAGCGCTTGCTGGGAGGCAACCCAATTCTATTTTATTTTTTTTGTTTTTTCTTCTGTTTAGGAATAAATAATCCGTCTACCTTCTGTTTAGATGTGGTTTTGTGTTTTAATTAGTGTTTGTGCCAAGTTAGACCTATAGGATCTTCTTGGATGATAGTTATTTGATCTTGCTGTAATTTCCAGAATCTTTCTGTTCACGCAAACAATTGTTAAAAATCACCAGAACGTGATAAAATACTGATTCCAATTGCTACTGATCAATAAATAAATTGTCTAGGTCTTCCTATTTTGATAGATTTTGTGGAGTTCAAGAAGTTTGCGTTAGTTACAGATTACTACATACTGTTCTGTTTTTGGCAGATTCTGTTTTTCGTGTGTTGTTTGCTTATTTTGATGAATCTATGGCTAGTAAAACAGTTTATAATCCATATAGAAGTTGGAATACAGTAGGTTTAACACCAATATAAATAAATAATGAGTTCATTGCAGTACCTTGAAGTGGTCTTTTGTTTTCTTTCGCTAACGGAGCTCATGAGATTTCTGTTGAGTTTTGTGTTGTGAAGTTTTCAAGTTTTGGGTGAAATCTTTTGATGGATTATGGAACAAGGAGTGGAAAGAGCCTAAGCTTGGGGATGCCCATGGCACCCCCAAGATAATCCAAGGACACCAAAAAGTCAAAGCTTGGGGATGCCCCGGAAGGCATCCCCTCTTTCGTCTACTTCCATCGGTAATTTTACTTTGAGCTATATTTTTATTCACCACATGATATGTGTTTTGCTTGGAGCGTCTTGTATTATTTGTGTATTTGTTTGCTAGTGTGCCACAATCATCCTTGCTGTACACACCTTTTGAGAGAGCCATACATGAATTGGAATTTGATAGAATACTCTATGTGCTTCACTTATATCTTTTGAGCTATATAGTTTTGCTCTATGTGCTTCACTTATATCTTTTGAGCTTTATAGTTTTGCTCTATGTGCTTCACTTATATCTTTTAGAGCATGGTGGTGGATTTGTTTTAAAGAAACTATTGATCTCTCATGCTTCACTTAGATTATTTTGAGAGTCTTTAATATCATGGTAATTTGCTTAATAATAATAATAGGCTTGGTATTCAAGATTTGTAGAACTTTCTTTTGAGTGCGTTGAATACTAAGAAAAGATTGATGCTTGATAATTGTTTTGAGGTATGAAGATGGTGATATTAGAGTCATGCTAGTTGAGTAGTTGTGAATTTGAAGAATACTTGCGTTAAAGTTTGTGATTCCCGTAGCATGCACGTATGGTGAACCGTTATGTGATGAAGTCGGAGCATGATTTATTTATTGATTGTCTTCCTTATGAGTGGCAGTCGGGGACGAGCGATGGTATTTTCCTACCAATCTATCCCCCTAGGAGCATGCGCGTAATACTTTGCTTTGATAACTTCTAGATTTTTACAATAAGTATATGAGTTCTTTATGACTAATGTTGAGTCCATGGATTATACGCACTTCTCCCTTTCTTCCACCATTGCTAGCCTCTCTAATACCGCACACTTTTCGCCGGTATCATACACCCACCATATACCTTCCTCAAAACAGCCACCATACCTACCTATCATGGTGTTTCCATAGCCATTCTGAGATATATTGCCATGCAACTTTCCACCGTTCCCTTTATTATGACACGCTCCGTCATTGTCATATTGCTAGCATGATCATGTAGTTGACATCGTATTCGTGGCAAAGCCACCGTTCATAATTCTTTCATACATGTCACTCTTGAATCATTGCATATCCAGGTACACCGCCGGAGGCATTCACATAGAGTCATATTTTGTTCTAAGTATTGAGTTGTAAGAAAAATAAAAGTGTGATGATCATCATTTTTAGAGCATTGTCCCAAGTGAGGAAAGGATGATGGAGACTATGATTCCCCCACAAGTCGGGATGAGACTCCGGATGAAAAAAAAGAGGCCATAACAAAGGCCCAAATTAAAAAAATGAGAGAAAAGAGAGAAGGGACAATGCTACTATCATTTTACCACACTTGTGCTTCAAAGTACCACCACGATCTTTATGATAGAGAGTATCCTATGTTGTCACTTTCATATACTAGTGGGAATTTTACATTATAGAACTTGGCTTGTATATTCCAATGATGGGCTTCCTCAAAATGACCTACGTCTTCGTGAGCAAGCGAGTTGGATGCACACCCACTTAGTTTCTTTTGTTGAGCTTTCACATACTTATAGCTCTAGTGCATCCGTTGCATGGCAATCCCTACTCACTCACATTGATATCTATTGATGGGCATCTCCATAGCCCGTTGATATGCCTAGTTGATGTGAGACTATCTTCCCCTCTTTTTGTCTTCTCCACAACCACCATTTTATTCCATTTATAGTGCTATATCCATGGCTCACGCTCATGTATTGCGTGAAGATTGAAAAAGATTTGAAAATGTTAAAGTATGAAACAATTGCTTGGCTTGTCATCGGGGTTGTGCATGATTTAAATACTTTGTGTGGTGAAGATGGAGCATAGCCAGACTATATGATTTTGTAGGGATAACTTTCTTTGGCCATGTTATTTTGAGAAGACATGATTGCTTTGTTAGTATGCTTGAAGTATTATTATTTTTATGTCAATATGAACTTTTGTCTTGAATCTTTCGGATCTGAATATTCATACCACAATTAAGAAGATTTGCATTGAAATTATGCCAAGTAGCACTCCACATCAAAAATTCTCTTTTTATCATTTACCTACTCGAGGACGAGCAGGAATTAAGCTTGGGGATGCCTGATACATCTCCAACGTATCTATAATTTTTGATTGCTCCATGCTATATTATCTACTTATTTGGACTATATTGGGCTTTATTTCCACTTTTATATTATTTTTGGGACTAACCTATTAACCGGAGGCCCAGCCCAGAATTGCTGTTTTTTGCCTATTTGAGAGTTTCGGAGAAACGGAATATCAAACGGAGTCCAAATGGAATGAAACCTTCGGGAACGTGATTTTCTCATCAGATAAGACCCAGGAGACTTGTACCCTCCATCAAGAAAGCCTCGAGGCGGTCACGAGGGTGGGGGGCGCGCCCACCCCCCTAGGGCGCGCCCCCCTGCCTCGTGGGCCCCTCGGAGCTCCACCGACGTACTTCTTCCTCCTATATATACCTACATACCCCCAAACGATCAGATACGGAGACAAAAACCTAATTCCACCGCCGCAACCTTCTGTACCTACGAGATCCCATCTTGGGGTCTGTTCCGGAGCTCTGCCGGAGAGGGCCGTCATCACGGAGGGCTTCTACATCATCCTAGCCCCTCCAATGAAGTTTGAGTAGTTCACCTCAGACCTATGGGTCCATAGTTATTAGCTAGATGGCTTCTTCTCTCTTTTTGGATCTCAATACAATGTTCTCCCCCTCTCTTGTGGAGATCTATTCGATGTAATCTTCTTTTTGCGGTGTGTTTGTTGAGACCGATGAATTGTGGGTTTATGATCAAGTCTATCTATGAATAATATTTGAATCTTCTCTGAATTCTTTTATGTATGATTGGTTATCTTTGCAAGTCTCTTCGAATTATCAATTTGGTTTGGCCTACTAGATTGGTCTTTCTTGCCATGGGAGAAGTGCTTAGCTTTGGGTTCAATCTTACGGTGTCCTTACCCAGTGAAAGAAGGGGTAGCAAGGCACATATTGTATTGTTGCCATTGAGGATAATAAGATGGGGTTTTTATCATATTGCATGAAACTATCCCTCTACATCATGTCATCTTGCTTAAGGCGTTACTCTATTTTTAACTTAATACTCTAGATGCATGCTGGATAGCGGTCGATGAGTGGAGTAATAGTAGTAGATGCAGGCAGGAGTCGGTCTACTTGTCTCGGACGTGATGCCTATATACATGATCATACCTAGATATTCTCATAACTATGCTCAGTTCTGTCAATTACTCAACAGTAATTTGTTCACCCACCGTAGAATACTTATGCTCTTGAGAGAAGCCACTAGTCTAACCTATGGCCCCCGGGTCTATTTTCCTCATATTAATCTCCATCACTTTAATCTTGCTTGCTTTTTACTTTGCCTTTTTACTTTTCATGTTGCATCTCTAACAGAGAACTCTTTCAGCTGGTGCCTTGATTTCTTGAGGGTGGAAGAACAACAGGCCGGTATGCAAAGCCAACATCTCCTGGGTAGAACTTGCCATCGGGGATATCGATGCCATCAAGGCGTGACATGCTGTCAATTAGAATGTTAGCATCATGGGTTGATCCTTCCTACCCAGCAAACACATACGTGAACTTCAAATCAAAGTCGAGTGCAACTAGAACATTCTGGTTGTGTAGTGCTTTCTAGCCCTATATGGTGTGGCTATGACCTCAGCACTCTAGCAGTCACATGAGTAAAAATGGCACGACAAGCATGTGACGGCATGAACTAAGAGTAGTGCCCACTTTGAAATACAGATACCACTTTTGGGCTAGTGCGGATCTTGCTTGGAGTTTGCCCAGTTGGTGACTTGATCATCTCTCCTCTGAGCTGCCCAACAACATACAACACTTGCCCGAAATACCTGGGACTGGTCTCCATTGATCTCTTGTACCTGTTTGTCGATAACCCTGAACCTCTGGTAATGACCTACAACATGGAGGATTCTCTTCCACAGTGGTGTGGATGCTATCTTCTAGCAGCCCCCTGCTCCTGAACGTCTGCACAAGCCTAGCGAAAGGTGCTCTTTTCATTCAAAGCATCCACAGAGCCTCTGTGTCATTGCTGTTGTAGATGTAGTTCAGATTCGCTATTCTCTCCTCATTCCGGATTAACATTAGACCATAGTGGATGACATGCTTATCACTCCGACGAACAACTCTCTTGTGAACCAATATGATCCAGACCGGAATCACCGCTATCACTGCTGCTGCCAGAACTACCAGCTTCATCCTTTCCTCCATAACCTAGGCGACATCGATAGTGAGGTCAGCAATGGCGCAATCAATCCTACACCATCCTAACAAATGACCTAACAGAGTAAGGGGGTTGTATGTTGCTTACCTTCTTCGAAAACCGTCAAAGAGGATGGGGGAGGGGGGAGGCCATGGCTGAGACGAGGATGGCCAGACGGATTCCAAGAAGAAGGGCAGAAGCAGGTCCTGCTGCCGAAGAGTTATGCCGCCGCCGCTTGCGCAGATCTGAGTCGCCAAAGCCAAGAACTGAGGAAGGCCTTGTCGGTGTCAAAACCGGCGGATCTCGGGTAGGGGGTCCCGAACTGTGCGTCTAGGATCGATGGTAACAGGAGATGGGGGACACGATGTTTACCCATGTTCGGGCCCTCTCTACGGAGGTAATACCCTACTTCCTGCTTGATTGATCTTGATGAATATGAGTATTACAAGAGTTGATCTACCACGAGATCGTAATGGCTAAACCCTAGAAGTCTAGCCTATGTGTATATGGTTATGAGTATATCCTTTCCGGACTACCCCCTCCGGTTTATATAGACACTGAAGGGGTCTAGGGTTTACACGGAGTCGGTTACATAAGAAGGAATCTTCATAGTTGGTCGCCAAGCTTGCCTTCCACGCCAATTAGAGTCCAAGCCGGACACAGGTATGATCTTCGGTCTTCATGTCTTCATAGCCCATCAGTCCGGCCCAATAGATAACAGGTCGGACGCCTGAGGACCCCTTAGTCCAGGACTCCCTCAGTAGCCCCTGAACCTGGCTTCAATGATGAGGAGTCCGGCGCGCAGATTGTCTTCGGCATTGCAAGGCAGGTTCCCCTTTCTCCGAACTCCAGAATAGTCTTTGGATGTAGTAAGTATATCCGGACCTGTGCATATAATTGCAGAGAATACAATATTCCATGAGCCCGATTTGCTGATAACTGTTTATGACATCGTATCACACCTGCCCGGTTACTATTTCCAACCGTTGACTAGCACGCCGCCCGATGTCTCGGGATGCGGTTTTACTGGCACGTTTCGTCAAGGCAGAGATCGTGTCCCCTTATTCGCGGAATTTTCATTAATGCAGGCGTGGGTAACCCAACCGTCCCCCGGGTACAACTCCTTGGGGATAGGTAAGTTTCGAGACCCGGGTGGAGACGTTCGATATTCGGGGTCTTTATATAGGCACCCAGACTCGTCTTCTTCCTTTACGCTTGCTCCTTCCTCAACCCCAGCCACCCCAAGTTCCAACCCTCGGGTACCAATCGCCACCAGCCGTAATCATGTCCGGATCCAGCCGTCAAGGCCGTTGGGTGGCTTCTTCTGTCACAGAGGAGGATATCGCGAAGCTTCGCGCAGCGAGGTATCTGACCCCGGAAATCCTTCATTGGCTTCCCGCACAGGGGTAGGTTATACCTACTCCCAGATCCGGCGAGAGGGTAGTATTTGTGTCCCACTTCCTCCATGGGTTAGGGTTCGCGCTCAACCCCTTCGTCCGGGGGCTCATGTTCTACTATGGGCTAGATTTTCATGATCTGGCCCCGAACTCTATTCTTATTATCTCGACATTTATTGTTACATGTGAGGCCTTCCTCCGGACTCCTCCACACTTTGGTTTGTGGCTCAAGACCTTCGGCGTGAGGCCGCAGGTGACAGAGGAGGAGCAGGCAGAATGCGACAGCGTCATAATAGACAAGCTTGCCAGCGCGGATTGGTTCGAAGGATCTTTCGCCAAGCCATCCGACCTATGGCGGCAGGGGTGGTTTTATATCAACGAGCCGAGAGGCTCCAAGTGGGCGGCTACGCCTGCGTAACGGCCCGACCCTCCAGTTCAACTTGCTTCATGGATCAATAAGGGTTTGGAATGGGGATCCGCCAATGAAGTGCAAACTCTGCAAAGTCGCATCCGAAGCCTTATCGAGAAGGGCATCAATCTTGTCAACATCGTTCTAGTAATGCTAGTCCGCCATCCCCTGCCATGTCAGCGGCGGCCTCTGCGTATGTAGGAGTTTAATCCGGAAGGGCGGCGGACTCTTCAACACTTCTTCGGCACCACGCATGAAGGAATGTGGAAATTGTATTTCGGGGAAAGAGAGAAATTGCCGGATACCACCGAAGATGTCGGCCTTGACTGCAACCATCCGGACACGGCGGTAAGTATTCTATCCCCGAACACCTTTCATTCAAGCATCTTGTGACAAGATATTCAACAACTGATACATCTCCAACGTATCTATAATTTTTTATTGTTCCATGCTACTATATTATCTGTTTTGGATGTTTATGGGCTTTATTAAACACCTTTATATTATTTTTGGGACTAACCTATTAACCCAGAGCCCAGTGCCAGTTTTTGTTTTTTCCTTGTTTTAGAGTATCGCAGAAAAGGAAAATCAAACGGAGTCCAATTGACCTGAAACTTCACGGAACTTATTTTTGGACCAGAAGAAGCCCACGGAGTATCGGAGATGGACCAGGAGAGTCCCGGGCTGCCCACAAGGGTGGAGGGCGCGCCCACCTGCCTCGTGGACAGCCCGGAGATCCACCGACATACTTCTTCCTCCTATATATACCCATATACCCTAAAAACTTTGGGGAACAAAATAGATCGGGAGTTCCGCCGCCGCAAGCCTCTGTAGCCACCAAAACCCAATCGGGACCCTATTCCGGCACCCTACCGGAGGGGGGAACCCTCACCGGTGGCCATCTTCATCATCCCGGCGCACTCCATGACGAGGAGGGAGTAGTTCACCCTCGGGGCTGAGGGTATGTACCAGTAGCTATGTGTTTGATCTCTCTCTCTCTCGTGTTCTTGATTTGGCACAATCTTGATGTATCGCGAGCTTTGCTATTATAGTTGGATCTTATGATGTTTCTCCCCCTCTACTCTCTTGTAATGGAATGAGTTTTCCCTTTGAAGTAATCTTATCGGATTGAGTCTTTAATGACTTGAGAACACTTGATGTATGTCTTACCGTGCGTATCTGTGGTGACAATGGGATATCACGTGATTCACTTGATGTATGTTTTGGTGATCAACTTGCGGGTTCCGCCCATGAACCTATGCATAGGGGTTGGCACACATTTTCGTCTTGGCTCTCCGGTAGAAACTTTGGGCACTCTTTGAAGTACTTTGTGTTGGTTTGAATAGATGAATATGAGATTGTGTGATGCATATCGTATAATCATACCCACGGATACTTGAGGTGACATTGGAGTATCTAGGTGACATTAGGGTTTTGGTTGATTTGTATCTTAAGGTGTTATTCTAGTATGAACTCTAGGGCTGTTTGTGACACTTATAGGAATAGCCCAATGGATCGATTGGAAAGAATAACTTTGAGGTGGTTTCATACCCTACCATAATCTCTTCGTTTGTTCTCCGTTATTAGTGTCTTTGGAGTGACTCTTTGTTGCATGTTGAGGGATAGTTTTATGATCCAATTATGTTATTATTGTTGAGAGAACTTGCACTAGTGGAAGTATGAACCCTAGGCCTTGTTTCCTAGCATTGCAATACCGTTTACGCTCACTTTTATCATGAGTTACCTTGTTGTTTTTATATTTTCAGATTACAAAAATCTATATCTACCATCCATATTGCACTTGTATCACCATCTCTTTGCCGAACTACTGCACCTATACAATTTACCATTGTATTGGGTGTGTTGGGGACACAAGAGACTCTTTGTTATTTGGTTATTGCAGGGTTGCTTGAGAGAGACCATCTTCATCCTACGCCTCCCACGGATTGATAAACCTTAGGTCATCCACTTGAGGGAAATTTGCTACTGTCCTACAAACCTCTGCACTTGGAGGCCCAACAACGTCTACAAGAAGAAGGTTGCTAGTAGACATCAACAACTCGTCCCTTTATAGAACTGGATAAAGAAAGCGGTGTTAATCTGGTGTCCGGCGCCCCTTCCCGAAGACTCTGCGGCCGCCCTGCTGACAAGAATGATGATTCCGACACCATACCAGGTGTTCGCAGAGGGGGCGAGAGTAGGGAGCCCGGAGGTGATGCCCGTCCTGAGGCTGAATTAGACACTGTGTTTGGGAAAACCGAAACCCCTTTGTCTAAGGGCAAGGGTGTAGAGGAAGCCCTCCATGGCAAAAAAGGGCCGCTTCCAACGATCATGAGGGGAAGCCTTCCAAGAGAGGAAGAACACCGTTGTCGGGGGGCTTGGGCCAGGCAAGCGATGCTACCGCAGGGTTTTATGCTGAGGACGAGCCTCTGGCCAGACCGTAGTGAGGCTGGGGCACTTTAAACGTACCTCACATTCTTTTCCCATTAGTGAATTAATCATCTAACATATGCACATCCACGCAGGTTAACGCTTGGTGTTTCTCAATCGTCCTCCTCCTCGGGAGACCTTCTTCCGAAGATGATGGAGAGTGACACGCCATCTCCGGCCTCTTCGCCCAACAGGGGGGTTGATACCGAGATATCGTCCCGAAGGGCTCCTCCCGATCGCCAAGCTGTGCAGGAAACGAAGAAAGTGTTACCCGAAGGTGGTGCCTCTGTCACTCAGGGTTTGGGAATCAAGAATGATGACCCGAACCGTCCGATTTATAGCCGGAGACGATTCTGGAGGCGAGGAAACAGATTCCTTCCAAGGAATGCCGTACTTAGGCGGCGGTTTCCGAAGACCCCGGGGCGCCGGATACGCTGACGGACATGCTGCGACAAGCGTCCATTTCAGAGGAGCACCGTGCCTTGATGGTTACGGTGGTCGAAAAGGTTCGATCTGCGAAGAGCGTATTGAACGAGGCCTTCTCGAGCCTTCTAAGAGGTTTTGAGGTTTGTGATGTAGTTTTGCCAATTGAATAATATTGACATAATGCACCTGTTGTACATGCAGTAGCCCCTGAGACTCGGATTGCCTTCCGAAGGAAGCGATCGGAGGATCAAAAAAGATACGTTCAGGTACTAACCTCGATTGAACTTGGACTATAGGATGTCTCTCCTCCTACGGCTGCCCGGAATACGGAGGTGGCCGAACTGCAGCGAAAGCTGGATATTGCGGAAGATGACATTGCATTGATCAACAGGCGTCTTGACAACTCGCAAGGTATGTATTTCGAGCATTCCTTACACCAACGTGGTTGTTATTTAGGCCTGACACCGAAGAGAGTTTTATATGAAATATGCACGAGTGCAGATGGTGCTTCTGCCGTTGAAGCTCTTCGGGCGGAGCTAGCCCGGGCCAAGGAGCAGGCCCGGTGTGGCGATGCGGATGCCGAGAAGGCATTGACTGATCTGAGAGCTGAACAAGCAGCTCGGCGCCAATGTGAGGAGAAAATAACCGCAGTGGCGCTTGACTTGAAGAATACTGCCAGCCGCTATGAGTACCTTGAGAAGGAGTATAAAGCCAAAATGGCTGAACTTGATAAGGCCGTATAAGGCGTCAGTGAAGTGATAACCCACAAGTATAGGAGATCGCAACAGTTTTCGAGGGTAGAGTATTCAACCCAAATTTATTGATTCGACACAAGGGGAGCCAAAGAATATTCTCAAGTATTAGCAGTTGAGTTGTCAATTCAACCACACCTGGATAACTTAGTATCTGCAGCAAAGTAATTAGTAGCAAAGTAATATGATAGTAGTGGTAACGGTAACAAAAGTAACAGTAGCAAAAGTAATATTTTTGGTGTTTTGTAGTGATTGTAACAGTAGCAACGGAAAAGTAAATAAGCAAAGAACAATATGTGAAAAGCTCGTAGGCATTGGATCGGTGATGGAGAATTATGCTAGATGCGGTTCATCATGTAACAATCATAACATAGGGTGAAACAGAACTAGCTCCAATTCATCAATGTAATGTAGGCATGTATTCTGAATATAGTCATACGTGCTTATGGAAAAGAACTTGCATGACATCTTTTGTCCTACCGTCCCGTGGCAGCGGGGTCCTAATGGAAACTAAGGGATATTAAGGCCTCCTTTTAATAGAGTGCCGGAACAAAGCATTAGCACATAGTGAATACATGAACTCCTCAAACTATGGTCATCACCGAGAGTGGTCCCGATTATTGTCACTTCGGGGTTGCCGGATCATAACACATAGTAGGTGACTATAGACTTGCAAGATAGGATCAAGAACTCACATATATTCATGAAAACATAATAGGTTCAGATCTGAAATCATGGCACTCGGGCCCTAGTGACAAGCATTAAGCATAGCAAAGTCATAGCAACATCAATCTCAGAACATAGTGGATACTAGGGATCAAACCCTAACAAAACTAACTTGATTACATGATAGATCTCATCCAACCCATCAACGTCCAGCAAGCCTACGGTGGAATTACTCACGCACGGCGGTGAGCATCATGAAATTGGTGATGGGGGATGGTTGATGATGACGATGGCGACGGATTCCCCTCTCCGGAGCCCCAAACGGACTCCAGATCAGCCCTCCCTAGAGGTTTTAGGGCTTGGCGGCGGCTCCATATCGTAAAACGCGATGAATCCTTCTCTCTGATTTTTTTCTCCCCGAAAGCAAATATATAGAGTTGGAGTTGAGGTCGGAGGAGCTCCAGGGGGCCCACGAGGTAGGGGGCACGCCGCCACCCTCGTGGCTAGGGTGTGGGCCCCCTGGTCTTCATCTTTTGCAAGGATTTTTTTATTAATTCCAAATAGACATTCCGTGAAGTTTCAGGTCATTCCGAGAACTTTTATTTCTGCACATAAATAACACCATGGAAAGTCTGCTGAAAACAACGTCAGTCCGGGTTAGTTCCATTCAAATCATGCAAGTTAGAGTCTAAAACAAGGGCAAAAGTTTTTGGAAAAGTAGATATGACGGAGACGTATCAAATCCCCCAAGCTTAAACCTTTGCTTGTCCTCAAGCAATTCAGTTGATAAACTGAAAGTGATAAAGAAAAACTTTTACAAACTCTGTTTGCTCTTGTTGTTGTAAATATGTAAAGCCAGCATTTAAGTTTTCAGCAAAGATTATGACTAACCACATTTGCAATAACTCTTAGGTCTCATGTTTACTCATATCAATAGCATAATCAACTAGCGAGCCATAATAATAAATTTCGGATGACAACACTTTCTCAAAACAATCATGATATCATATAACAAGATGGTATCTCGCTAGCCCTTTCTGAGACCGCAAAACATAAATGCAGAGCACCTTTAAAGATCAAGGACTGACTACACATTGTAATGCATGGTAAAAGAGTCATAGTCATACCCAATATAAATTAATAGTAATGAATGCAAATGACAGTTGCGCTCTCCAGCTAGTGCTTTTGAATAAGAGGGTGATGACTCAACATAAAAGTAAATAGATAGGCCCTTCGCAGAGGGAAGCAGGGATTTGTAGAGATGCCAGAGCTTGGTTTTGAAATAAAGATAAATAATATTTTGAGCGGCATACTTTCATTGTCAACATAGAAACTAAGAGATGGCGATATCTTCCATGCTACACACATTATAGGCGGTTCCCAAACAGAATGGTAAAGTTTATACCCCCCCTCCACCAACAAGCATCAATCCATGACTTGCTCGAAACAACGAGTGTCTCCAACTAGCAACAGTCCCAGGGGGAGTTTTGTTTGCAATTAATTTGATTTAGTTTGCATAAAGCATGGGACTGGGCATCCCGGTGACCAGCCATTTTCTCGTGAGTGAGGAGCGGAGTCCACTCCTCTTGAGAATAACCCGCCTAACATGGAAGATAAGGGCAGCCCTAGTTGATACATGAGCTATTCGAGCATACAAAACAGAATTTCATTTGAAGGTTTAGAGTTTGGCACATACAAATTTACTTGGAACGACAGGTAGATACCGCATATAGGAAGGTATGGTGAACTCATATGGAATAACTTTGGGGTTTAAGGGATTGGATGCACAAGCAGTATTCCCGCTTAGTACAAGTGAAGGCTAGCAAGAGACTGGGAAGCGACCAACTAGAGAGCGACAACAGTCATGAACATGCATTAAAATTAATAAACATTGGATGCAAGCATGAGTAGGATATAATCCACCATGAACATAAATATTGTGAAGGCTATGTTGATTTGTTTCAACTACATGTGTGAACATGTGCCAAGTCAAGCCACTCGAATCATTCAAAGGAGGATACCACCCTATCATACCACATCACAACCATTTTAATAGCATGTTGGCACGCAAGGTAAACCATTATAACTCATAGCTAATCAAGCATGGCACAAGCAACTATGATCTCTAATTGTCATTGCAAACATGTTTTTTCATAATAGGCTGAATCAGAAACGATGAACTAATCATATTTACAAAAACAAGAGAGGTCGAGTTCATACCAACTTTTCTCATCTCAGTCAGTCCATTATATATCATCATAATTTCCTTTCACTTGCACGACCGAACGAAGTGAATAATAATAAGAGTGCAATTGCATTGGACTAAGCTGGAATCTGCGAGCATTCAATAAATAGGAGAAGACAAGGCAATATGGGCTCTTGGTCAACAATAATGCATATAAGAGCCACTTTAACAATTTAATCATGTTCTTCTCCTATCGACCCCCAAAGAAAAGAAAAGAAATAAAACTATTTACACGGGAAAGCTCCCAACAAGCAAAAGAAGAAGGGAAATATTTTTGAGTTTTCTTTTTAATTATTACTACTACAGCAAGAAAGTAAACTAGCTAGAAGCTATTACTATTTTTTTGTTTTTCTTAAGGTTTATCAAATACACAAGAAGAAAGCGAGAAAAAGAAAATAAACTAGCATGGATATTACAGTGAAAAAGTGTGAGCACCAACATCTAGCAATGAGTGTGTGAACATAAATGTAATGTCGGTGGGAAATACGTACTCCCCCAAGCTTAGGCTTTTGGCCTAAGTTGGTTTATTGCCACGGTTGGCCTGGCGGATATCCATAGGTGTAGCTGGGGTCGTACTGTTATACAGCAGCTATCGCCTCCTGGGCTGCGGCGTGGCGGCGAGCTGCCTCCGCCCTCCTCTCGTACTCATCTGCCTCCTCTCTGGTAATAAAATGTCTTCCTTTTGCTTGATAATCAAAGAAGGCAGGAGCAGGGAGAGTAATACGGACAGCATGCCGTCTGTCAAAGATTAGTCGATACTGGAGAGGTGATTCATTCCTCTCAACAAACTGGTGGTGAACCATAGCATTAAAGTCTAGGTAAGCAGGAGGTAATTCAATATCGTCCTCACGAATGTCCACACCAAGAAAATCAGCTAAGCGGGTTGCATAAATTTCTCCAAAGAAATCTCAATTAAATCTATTGTGATGCAACCTACGTGCAACAATGGCTCCCAAATTATAAGATTTGTCTCCTAACACAGCACTCCTAAGAATACTAAGGTCAGGAACACACATATGACATGCTTCATCTTTACCATTTATGCACCTACCTATGAAGAGAGCAAAATAATGCATAGCAGGAAAATGAATGCTCCCTATGGTAGCTTGTGCTATATCTCTAGATTCCCCCACGGTTATACTACCAAGAAAGTTTCTAAATTCAGATTTGCGGGGTTCACTAACACTACCCCATTGTGGAAATTTGCAAGCAGTAGTAAAATCCTCTAAATCCATGGTATATGATTTTTCATAAAGATCAAACAGGACAGTTGGAGAATTACGTGAAGATGAAAATTCAAACCTCCTCACAAATGTACTAGTGAGATAGTGGTACTGGCTGCACTTCTCTGCCTCGAAGCTCACAAGATCAGCGTTACGCAAATATGCGTTAAATTCTTCCTTGATTCCTGCCTGATCCATAAAGTTTTCTGAAGGCCATTCACAAGGCCGCACTAGAGCGTCCCTTGGTGGCTCCTCATCAGTGTCACGCATTGCAAGCCTGGGTCCTTGCTTCCTTGAAGAACCACCTTGGAACATTTTCCTAAGCATATTTCTTCCTTTGAAAAATTTCTGAAATTTTTAGTAACTTCAAACAAAAGTGAACCAAGCTCAACAAAATTGATAGCAACTACTCCTACAAGTGCCTAGGGCCTATATCAAGCATTAGAACTACTTGGAACCATATAAATTTAACATGCAAGCTTAAGAACATGGTCACCTAGGCAGCACAAATTTGCAAATAATAAAGCACAAGAACAAAAACTAATTGGACCAATGAAGGAGTCACATACCAAGGAACAATCTCCCCAAGCAGTTTTGTGAGAGGTGCTTTGAGCAAGGAGATTGAAAATCACAACAAAGTGAGCTAGAACTCGTGCTTGAGCTGGATATTGGTGTTTGTGGGAGGAAGAAGGAGTGTATGGGTGCAGGAATAAGTGGAGGAGGGCCACCATGGGCCCACGAGATAGGGGGCGCGCCCAGGGGGTAGGGCGCGCCCTCCACCCTCGTGGCCAGGTGCTTGCCCCTCCTGCTGATATTCTCAAATATTCCAGAAAAAACATATTCCATTTTCAGGGCATTTGGAGAACTTCTATTTTCGGGGTATTTTTATAATGCACGGATAAATCAGAAAACAGACAGAAAAATACTATTTTACTTTATTTCAACTAAATAACAGAAAGTAGAGAGAGGGTACAGAAGGTTGTGCCTTCTAGTTTCATCCATCTCATGCTCATCAAAAGGAATCCACTAACAAGGTTGATCAAGTCTTGTTAACGAACTCATTCCGAATAACATGGAACCAGAGAAATTTCGAATAACACTATATTACCTCAACGGGGATATGCACATCCCCTATAATAAGAATATCATATTTCTTCTTGACAGTAGGTAGAGGAAATTCAAAGGCTCCAAAAATAATCGATGGAATTTTTCCAATAGAGTTGATACTATGAACTTGAGGTTGTTTCCTCGGAAAGTGTACCGTATGCTCATTACCATTAACATGAAAAGTGACATTGCCTTTATTACAATCAATAACAGCCCCTGCAGTATTCAAAAAAGGTCTTCCAATAATAATAGACATACTATTGTCCTCGGGAATATCAAGAACAACAAAGTCCGTTAAAATAGTAACAATGGCAACCACAACAAGCACATCCTCACAAATACCGACATGTATAGCAGTTGATTTATCAGCCATTTGCAAAGATATTTTAGCAGGTGTCAACTTATTCAAATCAAGTCTACGATATAAAGAAAGAGGCATGACACTAACACCGGCTCCAAGATCACATAAAGCACTTTTAACATAATTTCTTTTAATGGAGCATGGTATAGTTGGTACTCATGGATCTCCAAGTTTCTTAGGTATTCCACCTTTAAAAGTATAATTAGCAAGCATGGTGGAGATTTCATCTTCCGGTATCTTTCTCTTATCTGTAACAATATCTTTCATATATTTAGCATAAGGATTCATTTTGAGCATATCAGTTAATCGCATACGCAAAAAGATAGGTCTAATCATTTCAGCGCTCAAAATCCTCATCATCCTTTTTCTTGGATGGTTTGGGAGGAAAAGGCATGGGTTTCTGAACCCATGGTTCTCTTTCTTTACCATGTTTCCTAGCGACAAAGTCTCTCTTATCATAACGTTGATTCTTTGATTGTGGGTTATCAAGATCAACAGCAGGTTCAGTTTCTACATCATTATCATTACTAGGTGGAGCATCATCATGAACATCATCATTAACATTTTCATTAGGTTCATGTTCATTACAGATTGTGTTTCAGCATCAGAAATAGATATATCATATGGATTCTCAGGTGGTTCAGCAATAGGTTCACTAGAAGCATGCAAAGTCCTATCATTTTTCTTTTTCTTCTTTTTAGAAGGACTAGGTGCATCAATATTATTTCTCTGAGAATCTTGTTCAATTCTTTTAGGGTGGCCTTCAGGATACAAAGGTTCCTGAGTCATTCTACCAGTTCTAGTAGCCACTCTAACAGCATAATCATTTTTCTTACTATTCATTTCATTGAGCAAATCATTTTGAGCCTTAAGCACTTGTTCTACTTGAGTGGTAACCATAGAAGCATGTTTACTAATGAGTTTAAGTTCAACTTTAACATTAGCCATGTAATTACTCAAGTGTTGAAGCATATTTGAATTTTATTTCAATTGTTTACCAAAATAAGCATTAAAATCTTCTTACTTCACCATAAAATTATCAAACTCATCTAAGCATGGGCTAGCAAACTTAGTACGAGGGATTTCAGCTTTATCATATCTATAGAGAGAATTTACCTTTACTACCTGTGTCGGGTTATCAAGACCATGAGTTTCTTCAATAGGTAATGAATTAAGATCATATGTTTCTTCAACAGGCGGTGGATTAAGACCATGTATTTCTTCAATAGGAGGTAAATTCTTAACGTCTTCAGCTTAAATACATTTTTCTTTCATAGATTTCTTTGCCTCTTGCATATCTTCAGGACTGAGAAATAGAACACCTCTTTTCTTTGGAGTTGGTTTAGGAATAGGCTCAGGAATTGGCTCAGGAAGTGTCCAATTATTTTCATTTGTCAACATATTATTCAATAGAATTTCAGATTCATCTGGTGTTCTTTCCCTGAAAACAGAACCAGCACAACTATCCAGGTAATCTCTGGAAGCATCGGTTAGTCCATTATAAAAGATATCAAGTATTTCATTTTTCTTAAGAGGATGATCAGGCAAAGCATTAAGTAACTTGAGAAGCCTCCCCCAAGCTTGTGGGAGACTCTCTTCTTCAATTTGCACAAAGTTGTATATTTCCCTTAAAGCAACTTGTTTCTTATGAGCAGGGAAATATTTAGCAGAGAAGTAATAAATCATATCTTGGGGACTACGCACACAACCAGGATCAAGAGAATTAAACCATATCTTAGCATCACCCTTTAATGAGAACGGAAATATTTTGAGGATACAAAAGTAGCGAGATCTCTCATCATTTGTAAACAGGGTGGCTATATCATTTAATTTAGTAAGATGTGCCACAACAGTTTCAGATTCATAACCATGGAAAGGATCAGTTTCAACCAGAGTAATTATATCAGGATCAACAGAGAATTCATAATCCTTATCGGGAACACAGATAGGTGAAGTAGCAAAAGTAGGGTCAGGTTTCATTTTATCTCTAAGTGATTCACCATAAAATATTTTAAGGATATGGAAGTAGCGAGATCTCTCATCATTAGTGAATAGGGTAGCTATATCATTTAATTTAGTAAGATGTGCCACAATAGTTTCAGATTCATAGCCATGAAAAGGACCAGATTCAACCAAAGTAATTATATCAGGATCAACAGAGAATTCATAATCCTTATCATTAACACAGATAGGTGAAGTAGCAAAATCAGGGCCAGGTTTCATTCTATCATTAAGAGATTGCTGATTCCATTTAGCTAATAACCTCTTGAGTTCATATCTATCTTTTCAAGCTAAAATAGCTAAAGAAGCTTCTTTATCAAATACATAACCCTCAGGAATAACAGGCAAGTCTTCATCATCACTTTCATCAATATAATCAGTTTCAATAATTTCTTTCTCTCTAGCCCTAGCAATTTGTTCATCAAGAAATTCACCAAGTGGCACAGTAGTATCAAGCATAGAAGTAGTTTCATCATAAGTATCATGCATAGTAGAAGTGGCATCATCAACAACATGCGACATATCAGAACGAATAGCAGAAGCAGGTTTAGGTGTCGCAAGCTTTCAAAACAGAAGGTGAATCAAGTGCAGAGCTAGATGGCAGTTCCTTACCTCCCCTCGTAGTTGAGGGATAAATTGTTGTCTTAGCGTCTTTCAAGTTCTTCATAATGACCAGCAGATATAAATCCCAAGTGACTCAAAGAATAGAGCTATGCTCCCTGGCAACGACGTCAGAAAATAGTCTTGATAACCCACAAGTATAGGGGATCGCAACAGTTTTCGAGGGTAGAGTATTCAACCCAAATTTATTGATTTGACACAAGGGGAGCCAAAGAATATTCTCAAGTATTAGCAGTTGAGTTGTCAATTCAACCACACCTGGATAACTTAGTATCTGCAGCAAAGTATTTAGTAGCAAAGTAATATGATAGTAGTGGTAACGGTAACAAAAGTAACAGTAGCAAAAGTAATATTTTGATGTTTTATAGTGATTGTAACAGTAGCAACGGAAAAGTAAATAAGCAAATAACAATAAGTGAAAAGCTCGTAGGCATTGGATCGGTGATGGAGAATTATGCCAGATGCGGTTCATCATGTAACAATCAACATAGGGTGACACAGAACTAGCTTCAATTCATCAATGTAATGTAGGCATATATTCCGAATATAGTCATACGTGCTTATGGAAAAGAACTTGCATGACATCTTTTGTCCTACCCTCCCGTGGCAGCGGGGTCCTAATGGAAACTAAGGGATATTAAGGCCTCCTTTTAATAGAGTACCAGAACAAAGCATTAGCACATAGTGAATACATGAACTCCTCAAACTATGGTCATCACCGGGAGTGGTCCCGATTATTGTCACTTCGGGGTTGCCGGATCATAACACATAGTAGGTGACTATAGACTTGCAAGATAGGATCAAGAACTCACATATATTCATGAAAACATAATAGGTTCAGATCTGTAATCATGGCACTCGGGCCCTAGTGACAAGCATTAAGCATATCAAAGTCATAGCAGCATCGATCTCAGAACATAGTGGATACTAGGGATCAAACCCTAACAAAACTAACTCGATTACATGATAGATCTCATCCAACCCATCACCGTCCAGCAAGCCTACGATGGAATTACTCACGCACGGCGGTGAGCGTCATGAAATTGGTGATGGAGGATGGTTGATGATGACGATGGCGACGGATTCCCCTCTCCGGAGCCCTGAACGGACTCCAGATTAGCCCTCCCCAGAGGTTTTAGGGCTTGGCGGCGGCTCCGTATCGTAAAACGCGATGAATCCTTCTCTCTGATTTTTTCTCCCTGAAAGCAAATATATAGAGTTGGAGTTGAGGTCGGAGGAGCTCCAGGGGGCCCACGAGGTAGGGGGCGCGCCCCCACCCTCGTGGCTAGGGTGTGGGCCCCCTGGTCTTCATCTTTTGCAAGGATTTTTTGTTAATTCCAAATAGACGTTCCGTGAAGTTTCAGGTCATTCCGAGTACTTTTGTTTCTGCACATAAATAACACCATGGAAAGTCTGCTAAAAACAGCGTCAGTCCGGGTTAGTTCCATTCAAATCATGCAAGTTAGAGTCCAAAACAAGGGCAAAAGTGTTTGGAAAAGTAGATACGACGGAGACGTATCAAGAAGCTCGGTCGGAATCTGGGCAGCTCGTGAAGAGATTCGGCAGGCTAAGGAGATAGCGGCCGGTAAGCCCATTTTGCTTGAAGCTAAGTTTGGCGATCCGGACTATGCTCAGCTGAGCCAGGTCTAGAGTTCTCTGATATGTCTCCAACGTATCTATAATTTTTGATTGCTCCATGCTATATTATCTACTATTTTGGACTATATTGGGCTTTATTTTCCACTTTTATATTATTTTTGGGACTAACCTATTAACCGGAGGCCCAGCCCAGAATTGTTTTTGGATCTCAATACAATGTTCTCCCCCTCTCTCGTGGAGATCTATTCGATGTAATCTTCTTTTTGCGGTGTGTTTGTTGAGACCGATGAATTGTGTGTTTATGATCAAGTCTATCTATGAACAATATTTGAATCTTCTCTGAATTCTTTTATGTATGATTGGTTATCTTTGCAAGTCTCTTCGAATTATCAATTTGGTTTGGCCTACTAGATTGGTCTTTCTTGCCATGGGAGAAGTGCTTAGCTTTGGGTTCAATCTTGCGGTGTCCTTTCCCAGTGACAGTAGGGGCAGCAAGGCACATATTGTATTGTTGCCATCGAGGATAACAAGATGGGGTTTTTATCATATTGCATGAAACTATCCCTCTACATCATGTCATCTTGCTTAAGGCGTTACTCTGTTTTTAACTTAATACTCTAGATGCATGTTGGATAGCGGTCGATGGGTGGAGTAATAGTAGTAGATGCAGGCAGGAGTCGGTTTACTTGTCTCGGACGTGATTCCTATATACATGATCATACCTAGATATTCTCATAACTATGCTCAATTCTGTCAATTGCTCAACAGTAATTTGTTCACCCACTGTAGAATACTTATGCTCTTGAGAGAAGCCACTAGTGAAACCTATGGCCCCCGGGTCTATTCTCATCATATCAATCTCCATCGCTTTATTATTGCTTTGCTTTTTTACTTTGCCTTTTACTTTGCCTTTTACTTTTACTTTGCATTTCTATATCAAAAATACCAAAAATATTATCTATCATCTCTATCATATCTCACTCCCATAAGTGACCGTGAAGGGATTGACAACCCCTAATCGCGTTGGTTGCGTTGAGCTATTTGTTTTGTGTAGGTACGAGGGACTCGCGTGTAGCCTCCTACTGGATTGGTACCTTGGTTCTCAAAAACTGAGGGAAATACTTACGCTACTTTGTTGCATCATCCTCTCCTCTTCGGGGAAATCCAACGCAGTGCTCAAGAGGTAGCAAGAAGAATTTCTGGCGCTGTTGCTGGGGAGTCTACGTAAAATTCGACATACCAAGTACCCGTCACAATCCCTATCTCTCGCACTACATTATTTCCATTTGCCTCTCGTTTTCCTCTCCCCCACTTCACCCTTGTCGTTTTATTCGCCCTCTCTTTTCCGTTTGCCTGTTTCTCGCTTGCTTGTCTTATGTCTGAAATTTGGGGAAATTATTGCCGACATGGACAATAATAATAACATGGAAAATTCTGATGCTCCGGATGAACAACCCCCTACCTTGCATACAAAAAGATTTTGAATTGGTAGCGCTAATATTATTGGAAAATGAGTTATTCAAGATTTCTTTACTTGTGCCGGTGCTTTGCCTTCTATGGGCAGTTCTATTCTCCATAGAACTAGTAGTCTTGCGGACGCTATTGCCATGCTCATCGTTGAACTTTAAAGGCAATTTATGCATATGCATCCTTCAATACAAAGGATTTTTCTAGAATTTTCTAATATCGAGCATTCTTCTGTTAAGCGTGCCGCTACAATCTTTTTGGCTCATGAATTCAGATTTATCATAAAAGAGGCCAGAGAAATCTTTGTGCATTATAGGGTGGACGCTGGCCGTCCTCCCATAGAATCTATCCTCTTTGATCAAGAAGAAATAATGTGTTTTTAATCTATTGACTACGTTGCTTTTAATGAAAATCTTAGAAAAAAGGTGCCTACCAGTATTTTAATTGATAGAATCTCTGAACTTAATGATGATTCGGCTATTCGAAATAATGAGCTAGGATACTCTCTTGAGTATAGGCTCACAAGGTTCTGTCAAAAGAATGCTTATAATGATGAATTGGTTGTGCAATACGAAGGGCCGAAAGTGGAACCTATACCTCCTAAAATTGATCTTGGGGATTTTTGCCCTATTAAATTTAGCCCTTTTGATTACTTTTGCTTGCCTCAAAGAAAGCTTGCTGCTGAACGTAGGGAGTATGAAATGAGTTTCACCGATCTATCTTATTACTATGGCACTACCTAGATCTATCCTTCAACATGGCAATGGGTACCCGCAACCCGCTAACCCGGCGGGTAAAAACCCTATTAGGGTAAGGGTTTGAGAAAAATAAATACCCATGGGTTTCTAAATGGGAAAACAATTATACCCATCGGGTAAGACGGGTATGGGTATGGGAAGGCAATACCCATACCCACGTACCCGCATACCCGCTTCGAAAATGCAACCACTAGCCCCGACCCAAAATCCCATCCCCTTACCTATGTGCATGATCTTATTTAAATGTGTTGATCTTGTTTTGTGAACTCATGATTTTGTCTCTGATTTTGTCGACCTTATTATAGTCTCCTTCATTTGATCCTTTTAAAGTAGGGGCTGCAGAAGTAACTTCAATAAAAGAAAATTATAGGAAATTGTGTCCCTCTTGTTTGCCTTGTAATTGGAAAAAAGAAGAAAGAACATATGTGAATGTTTCTCTAAGAAGTTCACTTACATATGTGATTGTTTGGTGCCATCTTGTTCATGCATGTTCCACCCACTTTTGTAAATTATTACTATTTTTATTCCATCGGACAACAAATCATGATATGCATGTGCTGAAATCCTAAAATGTGGTAAATATTTGTTGAAATTTTGAAGTATACATGCTGACATTTTGCGTATACATGCGAAAATGCTAAAAAATACACGATGAACTGTAAATTAGGTAAGGTGGCCGAGATGGGTATTTTTACCCGCGGGTAGTACCCGCATCTGGTCGGGTATGGGTATGGGAACAATTTGAAACCCGAGGTGCGGGTATGGGTACGGGTTTGGGCAAAAAATATTGAGACGGGTAAGGGTTTGGGCGACCATTACCCGCACCCGAACCCGGCGGGTGCCATGTTGATCTATCCTCGCTTTTATGCCTAGCTAGGGGCGTTAAACGATAGCGCTTGTTGGGAGGCAACCCAATTTTATTTTTAGTTTTTTTGTTTTTGCTTCTGTTTAGGAATAAATAATCCATCTACCTTCTGTTTAGATGTGGTTTTGTGTTTTAATTAGTGTTTGTGCCAAGTTATACCTATAGGATCTTCTTGGATGATAGTTATTTGATCTTGCTGTAATTTCCAAAATCTTTCTGTTCACGAAATCAACTGTTAAAAATCACCATAACGTGATAAAATACTGATTCCAATTGCTTCTGATCAATAAACAAATTGTCTATGTCTTCCTATTTCGGTAGATTTTTTGGAGTTCCATAAGGTTGCATTAGTTACAGATTACTACAGACTGTTCTGTTTTTGACAGATTCTGTTTTTCGTGTGTTGTTTGCTTATTTTGATGAATCTATGGCTAGTAAAATAGTTTATAATCCATATAGAAGTTGGAATACAGTAGGTTTAACACCAATATAAATAAAGAATGAGTTCATTCTAGTACCTTGAAGTGGTCTTTTGTTTTCTTTCGCTAACGGAGCTCACGAGATTTCTGTTGAGTTTTGTGTTGTGAAGTTTTCAAGTTTTGGGTGAAATCTTTTGATGGATTATGGAGCAAGGAGTGGCAAGAGCCTAAGATTGGGGATGCCCATGGAACCCCCAAGATAATCCAAGGACACCAAAAAGTCAAAGCTTGGGGATGCCCCGGAAGGCATCCCCTCTTTCGTCTACTTCCATCGGTAATTTTACTTGGATCTATATTTTTATTCACCACATGATATGTGTTTTGCTTGGAGCGTCTTATATTATTTGTGTCTTTGCTTGTTAGTGTGCCAAAATCATCCTTTCTGTACACACCTTTTGAGAGAGCCATACATGAATTATAATTTGATAGAATACTCTATGTGCTTCACTTATATCTTTTGAGCTTTATAGTTTTGCTCTAGTGCTTCACTTATATCTTTTAGAGCACGGTGGTGGATTTGTTTTAAACAAACTATTGGTCTCTCATTCTTCACTTAGATTATTTTAAGAGTATTCAAGATTTGTAAAGTTTGATAATACTAATAAGCTTGGTATTCAAGATTTGTAAAATTTTCTTAATATAATAATAATAATAAGCTTGGTATTTTAAACTATTGGTAATTTGCTTAATATAATAATAATAATAAGCTTGGTATTCAAGATTTGTAAAATTTTCTTTTGAGTGCGTTGAATACTAAGAAAAGTTTGATGCTTGATAATTGTTTTGAGATATGGAGGTGATAATATCAAAGTCATGCTAGTAGATTAATTGTGAATTTGAGAAGTGCTTGTGTTGAAGTTGGCAAGTCCCGTAGCATGCACGTATGGTAAACGTTATGTAACAAATTTGAAACATGAGGTGTTATTTGATTGTCCTCGTTATTAGTGGCGGCCGGGGACGAGCGATGGTCTTTTCCTACCAATCTATCCCCCTAGGAACATGCGCGTAATGCTTTGGTTTTTTATGGCTTGTAGATTTTTGCAATAAGTATATGAGTTCTTTATGACTAATGTTGAGTCCATGGATTATACGCACTCTCACCCTTCCATCATTGCTAGCCTCTTCGGTACCGTGCATTGCCCTTTCTCACATTGAGAGTTGGTGCAAACTTCGCTGTTGCATCCAAACCCCGTGATATGATACGCTCTTTCACACATAAACCTCCTTATATCTTCCTCAAAACAGCCACCATACCTACCTATTATGGCATTTCCATAGCCATTCCGAGATATATTGCCATGCAACTTTCCACCATTCCGTTCATCATGACGCACTCATCATTGTCATATTGCTAGCATGATCATGTAGTTGACATAGTATTCGTGGCAAAGCCACCGTTCATAATTCTTTCATACATGTCACTCTTGATTCATTGCATATCCCGGTACACCGCCGGAGGCATTCATATAGAGTCACACTTTGTTCTAGTATCGAGTTGTAATCATTGAGTTGTAAATAAATAGAAGTGTGATGATCATCATTTTCTAGAGCATTGTCCCAAGTGAGGAATAAAAAAAGAGAAAGGCCATAAAAAAGAGAAGGCCCAAAAAAAGAAAAAAATGAGAGAAAAAGAGAGAAGGGACAATGTTACTATCCTTTGCCACACTTGTGCTTCAAAGTAGCACCATAATCATCATCATAGAGAGTCTCTTGTTTTGTCACTTTCATATACTAGTGGGAATTTTTCATTATAAAACTTGGCTTGTATATTCCAACGATGGGCTTCCTCAAATGCCCTAGGTCTTCGTGAGAAAGCAAGTTGGATGCACACCCACTTAGTTTGTTTTGTTGGCCTACCGCATTATTCGATGGTGGTGTGGGCTCCAATGCCCTGCCATCGTATTGAGGGGGCCACCTACTCTTGGGGTGGCCTTTGTCTGGGCTGCTAAGGCCGTATACTTTGGCGGCCAAGACCTCGATCAATCTATCATTGAGCAAATCTTGGCCTGCCTTTAGCTGCAGCTGCTTCTTTCTTAGGCACTTTGCAGTGGCTGTGAGCCGGCGTTTAAAGCGCTCCTACTCGAGAGGTTCCTTGGGCACGATAAAATGCTCGTTGCCAAGGATCTCCTCTTCCTTGGAGAGTGGGAGATAATTGATATCCTCTGAATCTCCATATGTGGCTTGTTCATCATGGCTGTCTTGACCGCCTTTATGTTCCTCCTGTTCGGATCCTACCTCAACAGGGTCTTCGTTGTCCAGAGTGTTATCTTCTCCGGTGCTGATATTGTTTTCTCGTGACTTAGGGCGGCGCAGGATGCGCAGGTGTTCGGACTGTGTACTAGAGGGTTTATCCTCGACTGTGTATGCCTTGTCATCGTCGAGAGCGTCGTTGGGTGTGTCTACCATACACACGTCGTACCATGAAGTGGCCGGCCCGCGTCTAGCGGGTAGTGAGTTCTGGCCTGGCCCCTCATCGTCGTCCATACCGTCGATGTCTTCGGAACCAGGGTCAAGCGTGTTGGTTGGGTCTTCGATAGTGGCTATAAAGTGGGTGGCGGGTGGGAAGTGAAATTCTCCATCATCTGCCACAAGTTCGAACCGAACATAGTTCGGCGGCGAGTCATCTGCTAGTGGTAGGTTTTTTAGTGAGTTTAGCACGTTGCCCATTGGCGAGTGCTGGAAGATGTCTGCGGCGCTGAACTGGAAGATCGATAACCGATTGAGTTCAGTATCCGCGGACTCGCAGGGTTCGGAACTTGTCACCGGTAACGAGTCTGGGGCTCCGTTGATGCAGATGTCATATGAAGTACAATTTGTGTGCGGCTCCAACGCCGCAGGATCGGCAGCCTCCGCGATGAGGTTGAGCGTCCCATCTTCGAACGACTCGATCTGCTCCAGATCTAAAGCCGGAGTTGTTGCAGGAGCTATCTCCTAAGTAGGGTCCGATGACAGGTTTAGGCCATGTTCATCGGGGCGAAGGGGAGCGGTGGCCGTGGTTTCGAATCCGTTGAAGATCAAGTCTCCACGGATGTCCGCGACGTAGTTCAAGCTTCCGAATCTGACCTGATGGCCAGGGGCGTAGCTATCGATCTGCTCCAGGTGGCCGAGCGAGTTGGCCCGCAGTACGAAGCCGCTGAATACGAAGATCTGTCTGGGGAGGAAGGTTTCCCCCTGGACAACGTCATCACTGACGATCGAAGGGGCCATTGAACCTTTCGTCGACGACACATTGGAACTCTCAATGAAAGCACCAATGTCGGTGTCAAAACCGGCGGATCTCGGGTAGGGGGTCCCGAACTGTGCGTCTAGGATCGATGGTAATAGGAGACGGGGGACACGATGTTTACCCAGGTTCGGTCCCTCACTATGGAGGTAATACCCTACTTCCTGCTTGATTGATCTTGATGAATATGAGTATTACAAGAGTTGATCTACCACGAGATCATAATGGCTAAACCCTAGAAGTCTAGCCTATGTGTATATGGTAGTGAGTATATCCTTTCCGGACTACCCCCTCCGGTTTATATAGACACCGGGGGGGGGGGGTCTAGGGTTTACACGGAGTCGGTTACATAAGAAGGAATCTTCATAGTTGGTCGCCAAGCTTGCCTTCCACGCCATGTAGAGTCCAATCCGGACACGGGTACGATCTTCGGTCTTCATGTCTTCACAGCCCATCAGTCCGGCCCAATAGATAACAGGCCGGACGCCCGAGGACCCCTTAGTCCAGGACTCCCTCAGGGCTTGTCCTAAAATAAGAGGTGACCGAGTAAATGGGGGTGAGGCTAGATTTCGCGCCATCCCACCTCCGTCGATTTCCTGCCGCAGCCATCTTTGCGCCTGATTCCCCCTGCACCGCGGCGTACGACGTGCCCCACTTTTGTGCCCGACTCAGCCTGGTTCGCTGGAAACGGCCGATTCGAGCGTTCCCAACGAGCCAGGCTTTGGGCCGCTCGACAGGGGTGCTCCAGGAGGCGTTGCGGTGATTGGTGATGGACGAGGGACACCGCTTGTCGTCCGCGCCTCCGCCCCGCCTTGCGATGGCGGCCCCCGACGGATGTCGCGACACGCCCTCCTTTTCTCGCTACACGACGTCCTCCTTGTGTGATCCAGTGTTGGCGCTAGAGGCCCTCTGAAACCAGGACCTCGCAGGCGAATTGGCCCCTCACCTTGTCCAGGACACCAAGGAAAGTGACGCCCGCCGCCACCGGTTACTCAGCCAAACCGCGCTGTAGAATGGTTTCAGGGGCTCGAAGCGCGACACGGGCCAACAAGCGAAAGCGAATGCCAAAGCCCTTCTGTGTGGACACACAATGGCAACCAGTTGGAGATGCCGTTGTGACCACAACGACGACTGGGTAGGTCCTCCTCAGGACGAAGATGATGCCGATGGTGGTTGCCCGACCACCTTTAAGGGCAACTTCGGGCGGCCGTTCAATAGCCATTAGGTAAGGCATTGTTTATGTTTCAACTACGCCCTATGCTTAATTATGTTTGATTTTCTATCATACGGATGTGTTATCTTTAAGTTTCGTGTCAGTTAAGTCCTTTGATTTTTTTAAGAGGCGGGGGGGGGGGGGGGGCGTGTGCAATGGTGGATGTGGTTGAGCATCTATGCTTTCGGCGGACAATTTGATGACACCGATATGTCAAAATACAGACGTCTAATAACTTCAGATCCACGTCCTTAGAGATGCCATAAGATTCCGCAATGAGAGAAGAAAAGAGAGCCGATTTTGTACACACAACCGTGAGTGTTTGAGTTTACGACTTACCTATTTCTTCATCTTATAACATAATCAAAACATCATATATGTGCATGATATACATGGTTAACCTGCAAGAAATTCATGCAAAACTAAGATCAAGTACATCATGCAAAAAACAAGATACAAACATTCATGCGTAACCGCAACATTTGTTTATCTCTGAACTCGATTTAATCATATTACTGTCTGAACTGTTCCAGGTGCTCGACAAATCTTGAGAATGCATAATCATAGTCTTTTTTGTGAGTTGTTGCGAAAAAAAAGGTCTTTTTTGTGAGTCTTTTCTTTTTTGTGATTTTCTAAGGAAGCGAGTGCCTGTGTGTACCAATCTTCAATAAAAAAACTCAGAATACGAATGTCATGAAATCCAAAATTGTCTAGACCTCGTCTTCATGAAATTCTGCAAATTGAGATCTTGAAATTTGTCTGAAATTATCGGGAAAAAATAATCGTCTGAAATGTGTTCCCTGGAGTTCAGGCTTCGGAGGGGAGGGAGAGAAGATAATTCTGAAGCCAAACAGCTCCGCCTCCGCCATGGCCATGGCCACCTTCGCTGCCACTCCCGCGCTCCTCTCTCCCCCGTCCCCCTACACCCCGGCCCCTCCATTCCGCGGACGCCCGCCCCGCCCGCCTCTCCGTCTCGGCCTCCGGCTCCCGCGCCGCCGCCCCGTCACCACCACCACTCCGGCCGGAGCCCACGCCGCCAGCTCCCTCTCCTCCGCCCGCGGCGACCCGCGCGAGGCGGAGGCGGCGGTGGCGGAGCTGCTGCGGGACCACGGCGCGTCGCCGGAGGACGCGGCCGCCATCGCGGCGCGCGCGCCGGGGTACGCCGCCATGCTGGCCGACGGCGTCAGGGAGCTCGACGAGCTCGGGCTCTGGGCGTCCTGGAGCGCCGGGGCGGGCGCGCGCGCCGGCGCCGAGATGGGCGCGCTCGGGTTCGGCAGGAAGGTGTACTTCATGGGGCGGAGCCGGCGCGACGGCGCCGTCGTCCCGCTCGTCGAGAGCCTCGGCGTGCGCCTCTCCTCGGCCAAGCTCATCGCGCCCTACGTCGCCGCCGAGGGTCTCCCCGTGCTCATCCGCAGGGTGAGTGGCCATGGCATACGTTCCTGTAGTCAAAGTTCCATCTTGGAAGCTGCCCAACCTAGGACATCACCTCGTATTAAATTACCCAGAGAGATAACAGAACAGAGTTCATAGTTTGCGCTATATTTGCCACCTGCGGCTAACAAAACAGACTAGTAAACAGAGGTAGAAGGGATGCTCGCCCGCGACGACACAACACCACCCGGTGCACCGGGCAACCATTGCCTCAGTCTCCTGTTTGTATATTTTCAAACTATTGGTGGAACCTTTACCTGCTAGCCAAAATTTGTGTAGCCAATTTTCATTAGCACTAGTATAAACGGTGGCATCATGTCTCTGATATTATCACGGTACGGGTTATGACTGTGTTAGGTGTGTTTCTTTTGACAAATGTGATACTGCTAGATACTATCTTATGATTTCAGGAGATTGCAGCATTCTCTACTTACGGTTTGTTCATTTACAGGTTAAGTTCTTGAAGGAAATGCTATTTTCAGGCAGTGGTTATGAAACTCTAATCGGACGGAATGCCAAGCGCATGATGATGCACTTCTCGATACCTGCAGATGAGGCACTCCAAAGTACACTGTCATTTTTCGAAAAAGTAAGTTTCACAGTCCCAGTTATTGTTTCCCGTTGGTAAAATAATTTCACTCTTTCCTCATAAAAGTTTCATGGCATTAAATGTCTCTTGAAATTTTATGTTTCTCGAACCATATAACTGCAGATGGAGGCCAGACATGGTGGTCTGAGCATGTTAGCACACGGGGATGTGTCATTTCCTTATCTCATCGAATCATTTCCAATGCTTCTTCTCTGCTCAGAGGAGAATCATCTTAAGCCATTAATTGATTTCCTTGAACACCTTGGAATTCCCAAGCCAAGGATTCCATCAGTTCTGCTGGCATTTCCTCCTATTATGCTTTCTGACGTCGAAAAGGATATCAAGCGAAGGATTCATGCATGGGAGAAGGTATACTAAAAGTACATGATTCTCAACTGAACCCTTATGTTTGTGAACGATTTTGGAACCTGCATTTTTCTCTCTCTCTAGACAACAAGTGCAGTAATGTAATATTATTCTTTTTTTTTCCTAGGCTGGCATAGAACAAGAATATATTGGTCGGATGTTGTTGAAGTATCCATGGATTCTTTCAGCAAGTGTGATAGAAAACTACAAGCAGGCGCTTTTGTTCTTCAACAGAAGAAAGGTAACTGGGGGAAAAATCGTACTATGCCAACATGGCTTAAGATATCTGTCATATGCTGTGTTTGTTTGTAGTCTATCATAATTGGATACGATAGTGTTCGTAAATCAGGTTCTTGCTTTCAGATTTCCAGTGCATTTCTTGGTACCGCTGTCAAAAGTTGGCCTCACATTCTGGGTTGTTCAACAACAAGAATGAACTCAATTCTGGTGCTGTTTGATGATCTGGGCATCAGTAAGAAAATGTTAGTTCCTGTTCTTACATCAAGTCCACAGTTGCTGCTGAGAAAACCTAACGAGTTTTTGCAGGTATGTATATTCGTTTGCTTTGCTTTTCGTGTAAACTCCATTGGTAGTGGAAAAGCTTCTTTACCTAGCTTTAGCTCTTTTTCTTCTTCTTTTGGCAAACAACAATCTATTGTCAGTAAATATTTTGTTTGTCAGTATCGTACATGTTACATTAAGTTGACATCGATAATAGGCTTCATCATTATGTTTTGAGTTTTGCAATTTTATATTGTTGCCCAATTATTCCAAATGAAAATTGCTAGGATTACGACTTAGGGGGCATGAATGTGTGGCCAACCTCTAGTCCTAAATGGTTGATATAGGTTCATAGAATACTTTCCTGTCAGTATGTAGTTGTTACACGGAGCAAGTCTTTTAGTTACATTGTGATTCATATTTAGGGATGATCTTGAGTCGTATTTTTACATGTATATCTTCCAGCAACTGGTTATCTTTGTACTAATCGTCCTGCCTCATGTCCCAGGTTGTTTCCTTTTTTGAAGATATGGGTTTCGATAAGAAAGCAGTGGGAAAGATTGTCTGCCGTTCTCCAGAAATTTTTGCTTCAGATGTGGAGAATACCCTCAAAAAGAAAATCGCCTTTCTTATTGACTTTGGTATTTCCGAGCGCCACCTTCCTCGTATTATTAAGAAGTACCCAGAGCTTTTATTGTTGGACATAAATCGCACGCTGCTTCCCAGGTATGACAAAATGAAATTTGGTTTAACTGCAAACTCGTAGTCAATGCAGTTGATAAGTGTATTGTTCTTGTAAACTTGTAAATGATGTTAACTCACTGCTCATCTGGCTATGAGTAGTTAGACTAGGCAGGCAGGTACCCTACACTCAATATTTATTTAGTTAGGGCCTTTATGGATGGTTTTCACCTAATTTTCGCCGAGCTTCATATTAGCCTTGCACATAAACACATAATTTCAGATGAGACATAACTAACAATTAGAAAACTGTGCCCAAGTAAAACTGTGTGTTCAAGTTTCTGGCGACCCAGCTACTCATGTAAAGTTCTGCTATCAGAACTACTGGCTAAGCAAGTTACAACCAACACGTCACTATTGGTAAAACATTTGAAATATGTCCAGTTACAAGATATAATCAACTGTAGCCTACCCCAACTTGTTTGGGACTAAAAGCTTTGTTGTTGTTGTTATTGTACAAGATAGAATCAACTGTGCTTATGATCTCAAGTCATTGTAGTCAATAGCTGGTTTTACTATTTGCTGCTTACCTGAAGTCTAATTATGTGATTTTCGCTAGTAATGCTAAAACGTTGTCTTAATTTGTAAATGTTAATCCTGATGTTTACAGAATGAATTACTTTCTGGGGAAGGGCTTGTCTAAGAAAGATGTCTGCTCAATGATCTCTAGATTCTCCCCACTTCTGGGGTACAGTATTGAGCATGTTCTGAAACCAAAGCTTGATTTTCTGTTACAAACCATGAAGAAACCACTTAAAGCTGTTGTGGAATATCCAAGGTACTTCAGCTATTCTCTGGAGGGGAGGATAAAGCCACGGTTTTGGATAATCAAGAGTAGAAACATAGACTGCAGTCTGACTGATATGTTCGCAAAGAACAATGAACTTTTTGCTGAAGAGTACCTTGGAATAGAAACATGAGTGTGGCACCTTCTCTACAATCAATCAAAGGTGGTTAATTTCTGGGCTTCGATCATGAGCGGACTCTGTTCCTGTGCCTGATTATACAGCTTTATGCTTCCACCTGGATCTGGGGAGGCTGTTTTACAGATGGGAAGCCACTTCTCCAGTGCTCAGCATTCAGAAGGTAATACGTACTTGAGTTACTGCATTAAACTGGAAGACACGGATTAATCACTTGAGTTACTGCATTAAACTGGAAGACACGGATTAATCACTTGAGTTACTGCATCTCTAGAACACCAGTTTGCCCGCTGGGATATCCCCTTGAGATATTGAGGAACCGAAGGTCGGCCACTGCATCACCATTTTCAGACCCTGCAACGGCACCCCCATTGACAGCAGATGGCCAACTGCCGAACCTCAGAGCTTACCGTCCATGTATCAGCAAGGGCGCCGCCTGGAAAGAAGATATGATGTTTGTCTACATATGTCAAGCTGCACGTCCATGTATCAGCAAGGGCACCGCGTCAACTCTCGTGCTTCAAACTGCCTGCTGCTATGTTTGGCATGACCCGCCCGCGCCATGAAGTGTCCTCCCTGAGAAGAAGGTCCTCGCATCTGGTGCTTCGTCGGCTGGCAGGACCAGGAACTCTGCTCTACGTCTGATGGTTGGTATGCGGCTCTTGTCCAGGCGTAATTCAGAAGAGGCGAAGGTTGTGAGACCGATTTCGCCGTGGATGGCTTTTGAAAAAAAAATCAGTTTCGCCCTTTTGGGCTTACAGTATAGTAGTATACTTAGCTGTAATTAGATTTGTGATAGTAAAGAGCTGTTGATTTCAGTGGATCTGCTTAGTTGTGAACGGAGGGACCGAGGGAGTACAAGATGCAATTTTGCAATTACGAAATCAGCATGATCATTTTTCTTCTGAGAAAGAGATCAACAGATTTTACTTCTGTAAAGTAACCATGTTTGCCCTCATTCCCAAGTTCATGTTACCATAGCTGAGTATGTGCAGCTGATCCCTCACATCTGCTTTAGGCAGTGTGGTTCAAGCATGTAGTCGGGAGAAGATCCTGTGATATTACCCAACACTTCATCCATGCAACTCACAAAATTTGGGATAAGAAAACAAAGTCCCCACTGAAGCAGCACCACAATGCTGTACAACTTACAACATACGCACTGCATGTCTCACTGGAGAACCTTTTTTAAAACTTGTAAATATCTTCTTTTTTGCTTCTGAACTCCTGTAGCCCAGGGGCGAAATAATTCTCACCTTATTTCAACTGTCCATGTGTGAACCAGTAGATAGATTGAGTGCGACTATATGGTTCCCGAGCTCATCTGCTCTCGCAATAAACAGTATAATTAGAAAACAGTAGAAAAATTCAAAATTTTGCATGGAAGATGTTTCGTTGCATGAGGTCCACTCCAAATTTCAGCTCATTTGGGCATGTGAGTTTACTGTTCATGTACTGTTTACTTGGCAAAAAAAAAAGAAGACAAAATTGGGGTATGTGAAACAGTTTACTGTTCATGTACTGTTTTCGCCCAATTTGTCTTCTTTGTTGAGTCCTACTGAGATGTCCAAATGAGATGAAGTTTGAAGATGTTATGACCGGGGTAACTTATACCCGGAGGAGGCCCACTCGGCAGGTTTAGTTAGGGGGTTAGCCCACAAGTTATCTTATTTTTATTAGCATCGTGGTTATATAAACAACTGTAAGACTCTTTTGGAAAGTTAAGCAATAAGACTATTTCTATTGCCCGGCTCCCAAAGGAGCCGGAACCCTAACCTAGCCGCCGCCTCTTCCTCCGTGCAAGACAGCGCGAGCACGCCGGCCACCGCGGTCCAAGCCTCGTCCGCCTCCCTCCTTCCCCTACAATCTCCAGCCTAGACCCGGTAGAACCCTAGCTCCTACCAGAAGCGAACGTCACGCACCGAAGCATCTTTTATAATTTTTTTTAAAAAATAAGTATTTTTTGTGAATTTACTGTTCACCGGATGCAGATGAGCCTGGGCACAAAAATGGATATGCGGATACATTCATACATATACATTCACACGCACCGAAGAATCTTTTATATATTTAAAAAAATATAAGTATTTTTTTGTGAATTTACTGTTCACCGGATGCAGATGAGCAAGAGCACAGAAATGGATATTCAGATACATTCATACATATACATGCACAAGCATCACTCAGGCAACAAGTATGTAATTAATAACCAGTTCTCTTTCGATGAAGGCGAAAATGGTGGTTCAATTCCATCAATCAAGTACTAGTGCAGATCCAGTTTTCACCAGGACAATCTGTTTCTAAGCAAACTGCTGCTGCATCTGTCCCCTGTTGACAGGTTCAGTCAGTTTCATCATCAAAGCCAAAAGGCAAACGCAGCCAGCGCGTTCGAATTCAGCAACTTCAGATGAACTACTCATAAGAATCAACACTACACAGTACCAACTCGGTCGAAACTCCTACGTCGAAACTTACACCACATGCAGACCATACATGAAGAAACTTGTACCGAGTTACGGCTCTGTTTCTGACTTGCGGATCAGATAGACGGTCATGGTGTAGCTCCGGGGGATGCCCTTTTGCATTTGGAAGAGGCAGACATCCCCCACCTCCAGGTGGTTGTCCATGGCGAATTCCTTCCACCCGCTCGCAATTGTCTTCGTCGTGTCACCCCGAACGCTCAACGTGGTACGCCACTTCCTCTCCCCGCCCTCTAGCTGAAGAAAGATGGTTCCTGTTCTGCTCCGGAGGGACGCCCAAATGTACTCCTTGCAGAAGACCTACTCATAGCATAGGCACACAAGTTCACAAACTCAGATCAATGGCTCAAGAGGAAAATAATCTGCATACTCCTAACAGTTCGTAGTGGGTCATGCGAATTATTAGATGAGAAATCAGTGATGCGCTATTTGGGCAGCGCAATGCAGGAGTCGGCCTCAAATTTTCCATGCAAAACCAACGGCAAACTACAACTAATAGGGCAAGAATGCTGCTATGGATAAACAAATATGCAAACTCACCAGAGAACATACTGTGCTGCCAACTCCAGCAACAGAACTTGTGGTCATCACTTTCACAAAGATAGGAAGTTCAGACAGAATAGATTGCACTTTCTCCTCGACTTTCTTCTCCACTTGCCTAGGAAGAGTTACCCCCATGGGTAGAATATAGGGACGCTGCGAAGGCCTAACGCCGACTTCCTTCGCGGATGCTCGGTCATGTGTCTTGTGAGCTGCATATCCTGAAAAGCATACCATACTTTCTTACGGTGAGCACAGAAATGAGATACAGTAAAATATAAAAAAATGCAGGGGTAGTACTATGTATATGAGTTTTTGCACATCGACCTGGCACCCCCTTCTGCCTCCTGCATGATTTTCTTGTGCCTTCTCCTATGACTTCATCATCATCGGAACTCAGGTCAACTGTAGGTGGGGTTGGTTCTTTATCAACAATCTCAACCGAATCCTCATGCACTTCTCGGGCATTGGAAGAGTTTCCTATGCCAAAACATGGAGTTTTCTCACTACCGCTCGGGTCAAGGATGAGAACTTTGAGGCGGGCTTTCCCTTCGACAATGAAAATGAGGAAGTCATTCTGTTGTATGCACTGAGAAGCCACAAACTTGTCCCACCCAGATAAGAGTACGATCTGGTCACCATTGTGCTTCTTTGCTTTAACACCGTATACACTCTCATCAGGGGCTACAACCTTAACAATTTTCTCTTCGAGCTGGCCCACAAGACTCAGTGGTATGTACTGCATGTGCCAAAAAAGAGAGCCAAGGTTTAAAAGACAAAATCTTGATCAACATGAATAGAGTAACTAACATAACCAAGAAATGATTTGGGAAAACATGATGCAACTTACAACATGGCAGTCGTTCAAGCTGACATTGGTCTCATCCATGGCAGCCACAAAAAGAGGATATCCAGACTTGATGGTATGAGCCCATTCTAGCAATTTATCATCTTGTGCTTTGGTTACAAAGCTCCCGGGCAACATGGTATAGCCAAAGTGGGCTGAACTATCAACATGTCCAGGATGAGGCACCACTTGTTCTACACATCATGAAAAATGTTACAATTAGGATTACAAAAGCATAGAGAAAACATTCAGACTTCAATATTATAATCCACTTTACCATTCAGCACATCATGACCACAAGGTGGCTGAGAACAGGACAAAAACTTGTCGTGGCCGGGTGAATTGAATATGTGGACCTTAAAGGTTGAATTCCCACAGTAGACGAACAACATGGGGTCACCATGTCGTATGTGATTTGCATCCACAAAGCCCCGCCACCCAGTCGTAAGAGTTATCAGGCCGAACTTGACGAATTCAACATTGTACGTGTGGCCATCAGGAGTTTCAAGTTTGATAGGCCTGGAGTCGGGGATCATATCCCTCAGCTGGCTAGTGATCTCCCATGGTATGCACTGTCGAAAGAGTCACTTTGGTTAGAGTCAGATATAGGTTTCAGCGTTTGCGGGCATCGAGTCTCACACTGTTTGCAGGAAATGCAGAAACACAATTTTTGGTAAACAGTTCAGGCTTACACTTAAATGAGACAAGCTCATTACCAAATTGTCATTTTTGGTGAACATTAATCTATAACTAGCGAACTCATGGTATGCAGTGCATCTTCATAACAGCTAGCTAGCTTGACTTGCAGTATCAATGATTAATACACATGTACAGAGTGTTTTCCTACTACCTCTTCTTGTGTTGTGAATCAGCTCTTCCAAGCAAAATACCCTGAAACAATTTTATCATGCATACGCCATCTATTCCGAGCACACCACATAGCCAAGAATGAAATTAAACATTTTTTCCAGTGAAATTATGAATGAACACCCCCAAATTAATCCTGAAACCCCATTCTAGGAGCAGTAACGGTGGTTGAGAAGGAATTAGTCAGTGGGGTACCTCTTGTCAACATCAGCAGCAATTTTTTCACTTGTAGTACTCACCAATGAACAGTATGACAGGCACATACAGTAGTAGTACTACATATTCTTCATACATACCGTATGTTGCGAAACAAATTTTATCCCAGGCAGATTTTGGCATCCATCACACAGCAACATTTTGATGACATTAAACAATTTCTTCAGCTAATTCTTGAGCAACCCTTAACAACAAGAAAAAAAACCCTCAAATTGAACCCTTGGCGTCCCAAGGGAATGTGCTGAGGAAACTGAATCGATCGACCGACGGGAGCAGAGCGTGCGCACACACAGAGAGAGATGGAAGGGGGAGGGTTGTCACCAGTTGATCTTTGTCGTCGGATGCGAAGAGGAGGAACTGCTTGGCGCCGCCGTCGCCGTGGTCGTGGTTCCAGTAGCAGTAGCGCCTCCACTCCTCGCAGTCCCAGCAGTCGCAGCCGGCGCCGCCCGGCCCGCTGCAGCCTGGACATGGACGCATGCACGGCGGCCGCAGAGCGTGTCAGGAAAAGGCGGCCGGCGTCTCCCAAACAAGGAAAAAGAATGCCAGCATTCTTCTCCGGCGTCCCTCGATGGGGGTGGGGGGCATCAAGAAGAAGGATGGGGGAGTTGGTGGCAGCTCAGCTCACCTCGGTTGAAGATCTCGCCCGTGTCCATGGATCGCCGCCGACGGACCCCAAGGTGATTCTTTTCTTTGGTTGATTGATCGTATTGGGGCCCGAGGGTGTGGGTGAAGCTGCGGCAGCGCGCAGTGAGCTCCCAAGCAGGGATCCAAAACAAAAAAAATCCTTTCCCTTTTCTTTTTGAGGGGCCTCCACCTCAATTCTTTCACGACAATTTAGTTTGAAATGCGTGTGGAGATATTTGCGTACGGCGATCACATTTTATACCCACCGGTTAGGTTAGATTTGTGCAGCTTCCGGAAATGCTAAAAATACGATGTCAGTTTTTTAGATGTTTTTCATGGCAATTTATATTAACACGAAGATGGTAAATTTAGTTTGCAAACACGACAATTTATTGGCAAAATTAAACCGAGACGGATTTATCATGCTCACCAACTAAATTCCCCCTCCTCGGTGACCACAACTCGCCATGTAAAAATGTTCAATTTGCTATAACTAAAAATCTGAAGTTTGTTGGATATTCAGATCGTAAACTTTTAGGGCATCTTCGAGAGGTGCCCCGTTCCACCACTATTTGATTGCACATGATGGTTTGAATTTTTCGATACCCCCATTGTCCGATCCCGGTTGAGGGGAAGAGTAGAAGAGTCCGGACTACCTATCACGTCAGCCCAACAACCTAGACCCTCTCTTTAACATGGCCCCTCTCCTTCACCCTCACTCCCAACTCTTCGTCGCAGTGTCACCGCAAGTAGCTCATTGCATGGCATGGCCTTCTCGCAGCGCGAAGTTGTGTCCTCGAAGCGGCATATGGCGTCCTTCACGAAGTCGCCCGTGGCACCGCCGAACATCCGATCCAGAGTGCGACCATGAGTGGGCCCTCGTTTTCGACCGATCGAGCACCCACTCGAGGGCGCACTCTCGACTCCACCCCAATTGTTGAGGCACTGCGGCCAAGGATCCTCGTCTACAAGTGTGTCGCTGTAGCCCAGGTCGGATGTTGCGGAGATTGGGGGAGACGCCTGTGACTAGAGCAACGACCATGGTGTTGCCTGCTGGTGGCCGCGACGACCCGATGTTGCTCAAGAGCAGGTTCAGTTTGTTAGGTAGATATAGAGTGTTTAGCTAAGTTGTGCTTAAATTTGAATTAAGTTGGTGCAAATATATCCAAAATATGTTTGAATCTAGTTTGAAATCATTTATATATCCGGACACCATGTAAACTTTTTGTGTTGAGCGCCGGGTACCTGCACTCCATGCCGATGTGCGCGCATGCGTGACCACAGGGCCTGATGTACACTGGCTGTGTGGGAGGGAAAAAGAAAAGTCCATATTTCAACCAGGAACTAACTAGTCTATTTGATCTACAACCTCAAACTTCCAAACCGTTCAAAACACAACCCGAACTTACCACGAGGTTCAAAACATAATCCTGGTCTCGGTTGTGCGTCTCTCAAGTGGTTTTGACTGTAGTCAGCAGTCAATGCTGTCTCAGCAGGCACTACCAATTAAGCCTAGAGATTGAAGGACTATAAATAGGGAAAATACACAGGAGCACATGGGTGCTCCACACCTCTATACAAAAAATAATCATAAAAAATACCCAAAAAATTAAAAAAATCTAAAATTTCGGGATATCAAACCTGGTTTCCCAATCTACTTCCGTGTGAAATTTCGTGGAAAAATACCAAAAAACGTATCCATGGCGAAGGAATTACTGCCCGAACAAAAATCTACACAAACAGTGTTTTGCTATACATAAGAAGTTTTTGTCTTTTTTGCCACGAATACGTTTCCTGGTATTTTTTCACAAAATTTCAAACGGGAGTACATCGGGAACCCACGTTTGATATCCCCAAATCTCAGATTTTTTTTCCAATTTCTCGGTATTTTTTTGAACGAATTGTTCGTATAGGGGTGCGGAGCACCTGAGAGCTACAAATCCTCGTCCTATAAAAAGGGACATCACTATAAATCTTACGTCAGATTTTTTATCATGACAAATATAATTTTTTATGGCAAATTATATTCTCTGAGGATGGCAAATTCAATCGATGAGCATGGCAAATCCGTCTCAGTTCATTCTTTGTCAGAAAATTATCATGCTTATAAACTAAATTCAATATAAATTGTCATAAAATGTCAGACTTTTAGTGTTTCCAACTAAAAAGGTAGAGTCCCGCATGACCCCATCTTCCACCATCCTCCCGCTTGATCCCCGACCTCCCATCAACCTTCCCGCTGTCGTGCTGCCAGGGACCCGTGGCTCCACCGGCACGGGCCGCGTAGCCGCGCTCCAATCCCAACGCCACTCCGGCCACCCCACGGTACCTTGAATCCCGTTGCCCCAGCCGCCACAACACATGTTGCTCTATAGTACCAACGCCGCCCGGAACCAGCATCTCCCCGTCACCAGATCCCGACAGCATGGCGACCGTGTCACTAGATTCGCCCGGCCGCAGGCCCCAGAGACGTCTCTCCTAGCCATGGTGGCCTAGAGTGCTTCATGAGGGGATCTACACGAGGAGCACGACGCCACCGTCCCAGCCTCCTCCAAGCATGGATCCTTCCGTGGATCCATAATGTGGTGGTGTTGGGAGGACGGATAAAAAGGCTGCACCATGCCATGGCTGCACCACAAGTGGAAAGAAGTGCTTCTGAAAGTGATTGTGTAGGCGATACCATCATATGCGATGTCCGTTTTTAAAATCCCAAAACAAATATACAAAGGAATCACTAACAATACGTCGCAATGGACGATGATGTGGATCAAAGACGGATGCATGGACAAGCTTGGTGGAAATGTGCATTCTGAAGAAATTAGGAGGAATGGCCTTTAGCGATATCCACTGCTTTAATCTAGCATTGCTAGCAAAGAAAGCATGGCGACTAACAGAGAACTCTGTGCCAGTGTGTTGCGTGCAAGGTATTTTCCCTCATGAGATCTGTTGAATGGAGAGTTGAAAAGAGGGAGCTCATTTACATGGCAAAGTATATGGGTTGTGATTAATACATTAAAACGTGGTCATATATGGCATGTGGGAGATGGAACTAATATTGATATATGGAAAGACGAATGGATTCTAAATAGTGCATAATGTACAGTTATAACTAGAAGGGGCCAAACCACCCTTAATAGAGTGAGCAACCTTATTGATCCCAAAACAAATCACTGGGATGTGGACCTAGCAAAGCAGCCTTTATGACAAGTGGATGTTCAAAGAATTCTTGCTATCTCTTTATTATCTCCTGGCATGCAAGATTTTGTTGCTTGAAACCTGACCCGTACAAGCACTTTCTTTGCGCGTTCAGCATAAAAAAGGAAAGTTTTTTGCAGTGTGTATTGTACAATTGGATATGGTTCAAGATGTTCTTTCAGTTAAAGCTTTGGCTCTCAAGCATGGTCTGCTCTTAGCAGAATCCATGGGCCGAGGTCCTTAATGGCGGACTCAGCGCTAGGCGAGCAGTATGCTGGCGAAGAAGCTCGGGCGAGAATGCCGTGAGGATGATGTCGTCGACATAGAGGAGCAGGTAAGCAGTCGCCGGAGCCTGATGGAAAACAAACATCGAGGCGTCGGAGCGAGTAGCTCGGAACCCAAGCTGCTGCAGGAAGCCAGCGATCCGCTGGTACCAGGCGCGAGGGGCCTGCTTCAACCCGTACAACGAGCGGGAAAGTAGGCACACGTGATCAGGCTGAGCCGCGTCGACGAAGCCAGTTGGCTGCTGACAGAACACCTGCTCCGAAAGGTGGCCATGCAAGAATGCATTGGACACATCCATCTGATGCACCGGCCAGGCACGAGAGACCGCGAGCTGAAGAACCGCGCGAATCGTGCCCGGTTTGACGACCGGGGCGAACGTGTCGGTGAAGTCGACTCCGGCGCGTTGCCGAAATCCACGGACCACCCATCGAGCCTTATAGCGCTCGAGAGACCCGTCAGGACGAGTCTTATGCCGGAATACCCACTTTCCAGAGATGACGTTGGCATGTGGTGGCCGCGGGACGAGCTGCCAAGTGCGGTTGCGCACTAGCGCGTCGAACTCCTCCCGCATCGCCGCGAGCCAATGCGGGTCGCGAAGGGCGGCTCGAGCGGACGACGGGAGTGGTGACGGCGCAGATGTCGAGGCAGCGAGAAGGTACTCGTCCGCAGAGTAACGGTTGCTGGGCCGGTGAATACCGGCGCGAGCACGCGTTACCATGCGGGTGTCCGGGGCGGCCTGCTGGGCCGGCGGGTTCGGCTGGGGCGGCGGGGCCGGCGGGGTTGGCAGGGTCGGCGGGGCCAGCGAGGAAGTCGGCGAAGAGGCCGTCGAGGAGCCAGGCTCGGGCGTTGGAGAAGCGCTCGCTGCCCGGACTACGGACTCAATGGGAGTCGAAGGTGCCGTGGCTGCCGGCGAGGAAGCAGCCGGGACTGCGGAAGCCGTCGAGGAGCCCGGGTCAGGCGCAGGAGATGCGCTCACTAACCGGGCTGCGGACTCAACGGGAGTCGGGGGCGCCGGGACCGCCGGCGAGAAGTCCGGATCCGTCGCCGTGGAGCCAGAGCGTGGCCCAGGCGCAGCCGGGGCGCCGAAGCCAGGAGGGGGCCCGCGCGCTGTAGGGGGCCCGAAGCCGGGAGGGGGCCCAAGCGCGAGGGAGCGGTCTCCTCGAGAGGTGCCGGAAGGCGCGGGTGATGATGACGAGTCAGCCGGCGGCGGTACCTGATGAAAAGGAAAAGACCTCTCGTCAAAGTAAACATGCCGTGAAGTGAAGACTCAGTGGGAAACCGGATCATAGCAGCGATAGCCTTTGGTGTTTGGTGGGTATCCGAGAAAGATGCATGCCACAGAGCAAGGTGCAAGTTTGTGAGGAGTGGTGGAGGCGATGCTAGGATAACAAAGACACCCGAAAACACGAAGATCATCATAGGAGGGTGGGCTACCAAAGAGGAGATGATGAGGTGCAAAGTTCCCACGAACACGAGTTGGACGGACGTTGATGAGAAGAGAGGCGGTGGAGAGAGCATCCGGCCAAAACCGGGGCGGGACATTGGCGTGGAAAAGAAGGGTACGCACACAGTCATTGAGGGTGCGAAGGATCCGTTCGACGCGACCGTTCTGTTGCGAGGTATACGGACAAGTGAGACGAAAAATCGTGCCGTGTGTGGCGAGGAGGGTGCAAACTCCAACGTTGTCGAACTCCTTCCCGTTGTCAGTCTGCAAGGCATGGATGGGACGCCCAAACTGCGTAGCGACATAGGAGAAAAAGGTGGTAAGAACGGAGAGTGCATCGGATTTTCTCCGCAACGGGAAGGTCCACACATAGTGCGAAAAATCATCAAGTATGACAAGATAGTATAAAAAACCCGTATTACTGGCAACAGGAGATGTCCACAAATCACTATGAATCAACTCAAATGGATACGACGCCACCGATGAGGACGTGCTGAACGGAAGACGAACGTGCTTGCCAAGACGACAAGCATGGAAAGTATGATCATCGGTTTTATTACACGTGAATGAAAAAGTCCTAAGAATATGACGAAGGGTGGCTGGGTTCGGATGTCCCAGCCGAGCATGCCAAAGGTCCACCGTGGCGGAAAGAGCGACCGGAGCGGATGTGGAAGTGGCGGTGGAGTTCACCGGGTAGAGGCCATCCGGGCTGTCACATCGGTGGAGCACCATCCGGGTACGGGCGTCCTTAACAGAAAAAACCACTTCGTCAAATTCAACAGTTATAGGATTTTCACGTGTAAGAGAACGAACGGAACAAAGATTAGTGACTAACTCAGGTGATACTAAGACATTAGACATATGAATAGGTGTAGAGTTAGACGGAAAAGAGGTATGATCGACATGAGTAATAGGGAGGGAAGACCCGTCCCCAACAGTAATACGACATGCGGTGGAAACTGGAGATACAGAGTTGAGGTTACCGGGGTTGGAAGTCATGTGGGTGGTAGCCCCGGAGTCCATATACCAGTCGCCGCCTCCGGTGTACGTGTTGGGTGTAGGGGCGGAGTGGAGTGCCGCGAGTAGAGCCGGGTCCCATGGGGCCGGCGGAAGTGCGGCGGCCGTGGCTGGAGGGGCGGTGTAGCCACCCGGGGCACCGTAGCCGCCGCGCGTGGCATAGCCGCCAAGCGCGGCGTACGGAGGCGGGGCGACAGGGTAGCTGCCCGGGGCGACGAGGAGCGCCTGGTGTGCACCGGGGCGGGGGCCGAGGATCCCGGCCGGAACGGGCATCGTGTACGCGTGAACCACCCCTGTCCAAGGGTTGGTCGCGGCGGCCCAAGGGGCCGGGGGTAGCTGCTGCTGCTGCGGATGGCGGGGCGCCACACCCCCCCGCGCCGTGCGGCTGCTGCTGCTTCTTGCCGCGGTGCCCCCCACGGCGACGATCGGGGGCAGGGGCGGCGGCGGGTAGACTGGCGCCGTAGGCGCCTGGAAGTAGGACGCCGGCGGTGGCGGCTAAGGCCGCAGTGGCGGCGGTGCTGTAGGGGGAGCGGCGCGGGAGGTGCCCGCCGCGAGAGCCGTGTGCGTGGCCCGGGACTTCACCATCTTCATCCTTCTCTCCTCCAACCGAAGATAAGCCATGACCCGAGAAAAGGTCGGGTCCGGGAGAAACCTGAGGTTGGAGGCCGCGTTGCCGAACTCCTCGTTCAGGCCGGCGGTGAGGGTGCTGAGAAGGAGGTCGTCGGAGACCCGCTCCCCGAGGTCGCGGAGTTCATCGGCAAGTTTCTTGAGGCGCATGCAATAATCGTCAATAGACGAGTCAAGCTGATGGCACCCAAAAAATTCCTGCTGAAGAAAGACGCGACGCTGGAGGGCGTTGTCGAGGAAGAGCCCGTTCAGCTTTGCCCACACCATCTGCGCGTCGTCAATGTCGCAAACAAGGGTGTGGAAGTTGTCCTTGGAGATGGTTTGGTACAGCCAGCGAGTGATGGTGGCGTCGATGGTGAGCCAGTTGTCGTCCGCGTACATGAGACCGGAGTCAACGGAGCCATCAACGTGATCGATGAGGTGGCACTCGCGAAAGACGAGGGAGAAGTAGGTTTTCCAGGCGTAATAGGTGGAGGAGGCGTAGTCGAGCACGACGGGGACGCGGGCGAAGATGTTCAGATCGCGGACGACCTCGACGGGAGGAGGGGCCGGACCCTCAAAGGGGTTGAGGGAGGCGGCGGAGTGGGGGAAAGCCATGGGTGGCGCGGCGACCGAGGGAAGGGATGGCGGCGCGGGTGTGGCGACCGAGGGAAGGGGTGGCGGCGCGGGTGTGGCGGCTCGGGACGGAGGCGGCGGGTGTGGTGGCGCAGGGAGAGGGAGGCGGCTCGGGAGGGAGGAAGGTGGAGTGGGAGGGAGGGAGGCGCGCGCGGCGGCGGGAGAGATGGCGGCGGCGACGCGGATGGGTGGCGCCGACGGCGGCAGCGAGGGGCTGCGACGGCGGCTAGGGAGCGGAAGCTAGGGTTGGATCAAAAAAAAACTGATACCATATGGAAGGTAATGCAACTCTCGATGTATTGATCGGGTGCACGGTGCACGTATATATGGGTACAAAGGCAGCCCTCAGTCTCATCTATACAAAGAAACTAGAGGCGGGGCCGGTAGGAGATTATCCTAACTGATACATGCACAGATATGTTTAACAGTTGTGAGCTCTTACAATATGGAATTAATAAAAATTATGAAGAATGAGAGGCCTCCTACGGATATTTCTGCTTCGATCTTCCATGATTTTTTTCCATGAAGCAAGAATTTGTTAGGGTTAAGTATGAGCATGCCACTAGGGAAACAAACTTTTTAGCTCATGAACTAGCCCAATTGGCTAAGTTCCAGGTCTGTAGGGTCTGGCTTGATGATCCTCCTCCCTCTATATTGTACATCTCATGATGAACGATGTAACATTAATATCTAATGAATAAATAGGTTACTTTGAAGTAAAAAAAATTCATCCCTTTACTGAAAATAGTTCCAAATCTATTACAATTGGAGATCAGGCCTGAGGTAGCATAGAAAAATTGGATGAGCTGATTCATGGTGGTAGCATCTTGAATGGTTGCCTACGCAAACAAAAATATCATCGGCAAACATAAGTGAATGGACGGAGGAGCGGTTTAAAAAGAAGAGGATGGTTAGTGGAGTTCTAACCATCGGGCTCTCAGCAAGGGGTGCACACTGTTACGGAGCCGTCTATCGCAGATGACCGTGCCACGTGGCACCTTTCTGCCGGTTGCCAAGGTTTTACATCTCAGCATATGTCGTGTAAACTTCAAAAAAAAAAGCATATGTCGTGTAAGCCGAGGGTTAATTTTTTACCGAGTTCCTTTTGTGCGGCTCTCAGCAACAGCCCATCTCAGTCGCGTCCTACAGTTTACCGAGATCCGTACTTGACCTACTGTGTGTGCCAAGATCCCGTGTTATGTAACTCGGCGTAGGTCTGAGCACTTGGTAACGACCATTTTTCCAATAGTGTGACTTACAATTTCTGATGCCCAGTAAAAATATGATATGTTCTTCGAGTCCGTTTTTAGAGTTCCTTTCCAATACAAAAGAGAGGAGTCAGACTTTGAGCTAGGACGATTGAGCTTCGGGACGTTCTGGTGCCTTCACGATAAGAACAAATTTTGCGTACACACACAAATATCTTCATTATTGGATTCGTAATACACCAAGTTGCGTGGATATTGTGAGTCCGGGCACATACAAAAAATATTCATCAATGTATATGAACACATTGTACTACTATCTTCCAACCGATGGATGATGAAGATCGTAGAACCTAATGTGTTTGGTGATTTATTTCTCTCTTAGTGCTTGCAGAGATGTTGAACACAATTATTTAGATTTAGAAGGAATGAAAAGGATCGTACAATATTGAATTCTTCTATAAGATCTTTGTAAGAATCCCTTTCTCAGATGAAAATAATAAGTCAATCTATGAGCTAGCATGACTGTGCCTGAGTGGTTTCCGGTTATAGATTGATTAAGAAGCCAACCCCTAGCAAGTTGGCTTGAATATCTTCGTGTTTACATTCATGTCGCATCAAACGTAGTGGCTATTTTGAAATTCCCAACTCCTCCTATTCCCAAGCATCAAGAAAGTAGGAAAACTGTGAATTCAAATGCATGAACCTACTATTTTCGATTGATGAATCATAGAGAATAGATGCCTATCAAGGTTTTGACCTCCCCGTGGCACACAAAGTTGTGCTATCGTATTGAGGATGAGAGTGGAATGAGAGCAGAGAAGGAAAGAGGATACGACCGAAAGACAAGGCAGCCATGAACGGTGTATGAAAGTGAGGATCGACGAAGATGTAGAGAGGTGTAGTGGGCTCGAGGAGAGGGGTAGAAGAAATAGAACATCTAGTTGAAAGGGGCGGTGTTGTGAGTTTAAGCGTAGCTTGATGTAGCGGATCTTGAGTATAATGTCAGTATCCATATCGTACAAATGCATCTGGATCTTCTTAACACCCCACCAATGCTCATGTGGCGAAATAAGTCTCGAGGACTGATGTTTTGGCCTATGTGATATGCAGTACTGAAGACAAACATATAGGAGATATTTTTTGAACCCTTAGTTGGGCCTCTGTGACCCGATCACGAAACCCAACCTTGCGATATGGAGTGCCCTGCGCTCGGCCATCACAACTACGCATAGAGTAGCTCGTTCGCCGTCCAAGGAAACAGAGCATGCATTGCATGCAGCTAGCGGTCTAGCAAGCAAATACAGAGGAGGAGCTGCTCTGCTCTGTTTCGGCCGACATGCATGCATGCCTTTTTCTTCCACAAAACCCTAAGAAATTAATATATAGATCAACAAAGCCCTAAAGAAATAAATACCCGGACTCTGCTTGAGCGATGCACATATCCATGTTTATTGCATTATTCAACAAAGCCTTAAAAAATAAATACATAGATCAATTCAAAGACACTTTCTTGGTGAAAACTGTCGTCCTACCTACAAGATTAATGATGTGTCCTGACTTCGTGCCACGCACGCCAAGCTGCCCACTGGCTAGCCGGGAGCACCAACCGGTCTAGCAGATCCTAAGCGTATACCGCATGCGCATGTTGTAGATTTTGTCGTCGCCTTCCTCCGCAGCCCCATCTTCAGGAGCAATCAATGTACTGGTCTTGCCAGAACCTTCTGTCTTCGATGCCACAACGGTGCTGGACAGTGCGAGCCTCCTGCACGCACCCATCAAACAACATCCAGCACCGAGACCCCGCCGCACCTCACCGCCAAGACTCGTCGTCGTCGATACTGTAGATAGCACACCACTCCACCTTTATCACCGCACGAGAAGCATACGAAGACCTCCGTCCAATCACCAAGCGAAAATTTATCCCTCCAGCCAATGTACAACCCCAAAGATGATGCTCCCATGAGGGTGACGATGCAGAACCACACCATCGTTCAATCTGGAAAAAGCCCAAACCTAGGGTCTCCTGGGGCATACAGGGAACGCGAAGCGCCCCACAACGCCTCCAATGAGGTAACGGTGCCCGCGAGTGCCGCCGTTGACGATTCTGGCCGAGGCTGAACCAAGCTTTCGCTGGCAAATTCGCGCCCATCCCTGGTTGGACTACTGGATCGACCTCGTCCGCCATCCGACACGCCCACGGGTGACGTTTGTTGCCGAAAAACTGCAGGATTGGAACCGCACCATCACCCGGAACTGCCGCCCACCTAGGTGAGCCATCAACGGCAGAGGGGTCCCCACCGCTGCATTGCCGACGCCGGACGATGCACATGTCCAGGACACCCACGCAGATCTCTACAACAACTGCATCCAGAAGCCGCGGCGTAGGAAGGCCCCGTCGCTGCCATCACCTCCCGCCTGGGCTTTGCCCCAGGGAGCTCCGGCAACGGTGAGAAGAGGGGCGGTGGCGGCTCAAAGCCCTAGACCGGACCGGGAGGGAAGGGGTTGTTGCCTAATTATTCTAGATGAAAATTCTAGGATTATGACTTAGGAGGCATGAATGCGTGGCCAACCTCTAGTCCTAAATAGTTGATATATACGTTCACAGCGTATCGTTGTTCCACGGAGCAGGTCTTTTAGTTACATTTCGATCCATATTTAGGGATGATCTTGAGTTCTTGCATATTTAACATGCACACACACACACACACACACACACACACACACACACACACACACACACACACACACACACACACACACACACACACACACACACACACACATATAGATCTTCCAATAGTTGGTTATCTTGGTACTAATTATTGCATTTTTAACATGTATATTTTCCAATAGCTAGAAATTTTTGCGTCAGATGTGGAGAATACCCTAAAAAGAAAATCGACTTTCTTATTGACTTCGGTATTTCCGAGCGTCATCTTCCTCATATCGTTAAGAAGTACCCAGAGCTTTTATTGTTGGACATAAATCGCAGACTGCTTCCCAAGTATGGCAACAGAAAATGGTCTACAAAGGCTTATTCAATGCAGTTGATTAGTTTTTTTTAGAAAAGGAGGATGACCCCCGGCCTCTGCATCTGGGCGATGCATACGACCACTTTATTAATTATTCTCACAAGACCTTACACAGTCATACAACAGTAAGACTAAAGCCGCCGTCTAAGCAACAAACTGTCGCTACACCTATCCAGTTAATGAAGGGGCGTATATAGCCTGGGCCTAATACCAAACAGACATCGCAGACAAACCTAAATATCTAAGACATGAGGTCCCAACCAGGACGCCTGCCGGGTATGGGGCACCTACCAGTCCGGCGACCTCCTCAACCAGGACGCCTGCCGGGTATGAGGCCGTCGCAGCCACCTGCCACTAATCCATCTTCAGAGTTGTACTGTTGCATCAACCGTGCCAGGTCTCTCTGCCATCGACGCCACCACGATGCCAGACAACGTCGTCCTCCTGCGCGAGTCCATCCTCGCACATCGAACTCCGAATCTGCACTGCGCCACGCCGTCGAGATCCGTCGCCATCAATGTGTAGAATGAAGCACCGCTTCACCAAAGATGCCGTCCGCTGGTCCCGCGAAGCCAAGTGCACCTCCAAGAATGCCGCCCCCAAGGGGGTAACGACACATGCTTGCCGCCAACATCCGATCAGCTGATTTAGGGTTTCCCCGAAGGTATTGAGTGGAGTTGGGAGCTTCACCTCGATGATGCCTTCATGAAGAAAACGATGATAAGGACATCGTCATCACCGACTCCGGCCATCGAACGAAAACCAGGTTTTCATCCGGATCCATCCCAAGAAATCCACCCGACAACATGTGCACCATCTCGACCGCCTTCAAAGCCCCAGATCCAGCCGCCTAGATCCGGCGGCCACCCGCAGCAATAGTCCCACCGTAGGAGCCCTGGTGCACCGGCCACAGCCTGAGTGTGCCACCACTGGAGCCTAGGAGGAGGGCTCCCACCCCGCCTCGCCAAGCCGCGAGAGCAGCCGAGATGGATCCCGCGCGCTCGTCACCGTCTCTGATCCGAACCAATCCAAAGCAGATCACCGTCACAGATCCGCCTTGGACAGGGACTGCACCACGCCATGTCACCGCGGGAAGCCCTAGCTTCACGAGCCGCCACCCTCCAGGGCCGCCGCCCCGGGGTCCAGGCAGGACATCGCCGCTGCCACCAGCCATGTTCCGCCGCCGCCGATCGGCCGAGCCGCCGGCCACTGCGACCTACGCCGCCATGACCAAGCATGCCCATCGAGCAGCCGGCACCACCAGATCTTCCACGAAGCCCGCCGCTCCGCCGCCTCCTCCCATCACCACACCGCCAAAGCGCCGTCGGCGGTCAGATTGGCCGTGCCGAGGCAGCGACGACTTAGATCGGGGAGGAGGGCCCCTGCGCCCTCGGTCACCTGCCTCACCCAAAGGAACGCGGGAGGGAAGGGGGCCTCCACCCCCGCTGTCAGCCGCCCGTGGCTTTTCCCGGCGGAGGGGCTAGGGTTCCGCCCGAGCCGCCAACTAGGGATGCATACGGCCATTTTAGTATGAGTACCAAGATAAACATGGTCCTCAGAATTTTTTAAATAAGTATCAAGATATTTTTTGATGAGTGATTCCACCACACACCAAACTTGATCCTCAATAAATGGGGAAACCCCCTATGCATCACCTGTCAAATCTAGAAATTGAACTCGGGTCATTAGGCTGCACAATCGCATGTCCAACCACTAAGCCAAGGCTCTCTTTGCATGCAGTTGATAAGTGTGTTGTTCTTTTAAACTTGTAAATGACATTAACTCATTGCTCATCTAGCGATGAGTAGATATACTAGGCTGGCAGGTACCCTGCACCTGATATGTAATACCTACGTTTCGAGTTATAAGATGTTTTGGATATTTCAATATGGCTTACATATGGACTGAAATGAGTGAACAAGCACATTAAAAATGCGTCTGTATACACCCGAATCAGAAAGAACGTTAGACCATTTTATAATTCGGAACGGAGGGAATATTTACTTAGGGCCTTTACGTACTGTCTTCACCTAAATTTCGCCGAGCTTCACATTAGCCTTGCAACGTAGACACATAATTTCACTTGAGAAATAACAATTAAAAAACTGTGCCCAAGTAAAACTCTGTGTTCAAGTTTCCAGCGACACAGCAACTTCTCATGTAAAAACCTGCTGTTGGAACTACTGACTAAGCAAGTTACCACCAACACATCACTATTGGTAAAGCATTTGAATCATTATTGGCGTCTGCTCCTCGTCCCTCGCGTCGCCCCCGCGGGCGACAAGGGGGGTAAACCCTAGCCGCCACCCCTCGAGTCTCCTCCTCCTCTCCCTCTCCTCGCCGCCGTCCATAGCGCCGCCGGGCGAAGCCTGGCCGGCTGGGCGGTGGCGGGGCTTTTCCCCATCCTCTCCGTCTTGGCTGGCGCGGGACAGCGGGATCCAGAGGAACGCCGGGCGAACGTGGGGTCCGGCGGCGCGGCGGGCGGGTCTCCCATCGGCGTCGTGCGCGGCGTGGTGGTGGCGACCTGCATGTCGTGAGGTGGTGGCTGCGTTGGCCTGACCGGTGATCGCAGGTGCCGCCGGATCCAGATCGGATCCATCGGGATCTTTTCTTCGGACTTCATCGGCCGCTGCGAGGTGGTGATGATCGTCGCTGGCCATGTCGGATCGTTGGATTCGGCGTCTGGAGATATACAAGGAGTTCTTCTCGATCCTCCTTTCTGGTGGGTTGAGCCACATGGCTCTTTCATCTTCGCGGGTTTCGAATCGTGGCTTGCCGGATCCGGAGTACATGGAGGTTTGGTGGCATAGGATGGGGACCGGAGGAAACTTTGGTCGGTGTGTTCGGCCCGGCATCGGCGACGTCACTTGACGCCGTTACCCTTCCTGGAGGCGAAGCCGAGGTCCCTCCTATCCACCCCCGAACCCCTCCCGGATGAAAGTCCAAAATTCAGTCTGGATTGAGCGGTGGCGGCGTCCTGCGCGTCGTATCCTCCATGGAGGCGCCGTCTTGGGAGGAACTGCTGTTCGGGGGAGAGATGTTGTGGATGGTGGGCTCCGAGTAGCTCCAGTAGTGGCGATGGTGTGGAGGTTGCCAGGTGGTGCGGCGTTGTATCTACCGCGTCATTGACGACGAGTGGTGGCGGCATGGTGCATCTGCATATCGACGATGGATGCGGCTGGATGGACGAGCGCAGGGTGGTCGAGCTGTCTGGCGCCATGGTGGCGTCGACGGCAGGCCTGGCAAGGTACCTGCTCTGGAGATGGATCGGTGGAAGAAGGCGGCGGCAGCCTCGGTGAGTGTGCCGGACCGGCGTGTGACCCAGTCCCGGTATGTGGCTAGGATGGGGCATCCGGCATTAGATATTAGGATTTGGTGTGATGTCTGTTTGGTATTGGGCTCGGACATTCGGCACCACTGTATCAAGGGGATAGGAGTAGCAACAGATGTTGCCTAGATGGTGGCTTCAAACTTACTGATGTACTACTTTGTAATGTCTTTTGTGCTTAATAATTAATAAAATGGCCGTATGCATCGTCCAGATGTAGAAGCCGGGGGTGCACCCTCCTTTTCTAGAAAAATAAAAATTGAATTATGTCTTCTTACCAGATAGAATCAACTGGGTTTATGATCTCAAGTCATTGTAGTCAATAGCCGGTTTTACTATTTGCTGCTTATATCTGAAATCTAATAATGTGATTCTCACTAGTCAAATATATATGCTAAGACGATGTCTTAATTCGTAAGTGTTAATTGCTATGTTTACAGAATGAAGTAATTCCTGGGGAAGGGCTTGTCTAAGAAAGATGTCTGCTCAATGATCTCTAGATTCTCCCCACTTCTGGGGTACAGTATTGAGCATGTTCTGAAACCAAAGCTTGATTTTCTGTTACAAACCAGGAAGAAACCACTTAAAGCAGCTGTGGAATATCCAAGGTACTTCAGCTATTCTCTGGAGGGGAGGATAAAGCCACGGTTTTGGATAATCAAGAGTAGAAGCATAGACTGCAGTCTGACAGACATGCTTCCAAAAAAACAATGAACTTTTTGCTGAAGAGTACCTGGGAATAGAAACATGACCTGTGGCAAGCAAAGTGGTTAATTTCTAGACTTGAAACAAGAGCGGACTATGTTACTGTGTCTGATTATACAGCTTTATGATTCCATCTGGATCCGGGAGGCTGTTTTACAGATGGGAAGCCACTTGTCGAGTCTTCAACATTCAGAAGGTACATGTATTGGTCGTGTTCTTCTTTACTCATTGTCAGAATATCAGTTTGTCGTGATGGGGAGTACTTTTGCAATCGAGGTGACAAACGCCTCAAATTTTCACCATGCAAAGAAGTTCTTCAGTAGTACTCATGGCTGAGTTTGCAGCCCCAAAGTCTGAACTGCATTTAGATGCTGGTTTCCACTTTCCAGTGTTCTTCTGGCCTCATTTGCAGACATTTCAATGTTGTTTGTTTTAGTTTTCTCAACCAGCGTGTATTTTCGGTGTCACTTAATGCACAGATATAACTATTAGGCGTGTATGTTAATTTGTTTCGGCATATTATTTTTTCAGGTCTTATATGATAAAGTCTGGTTTGCAACTTGAGAAAAAAAGGAAGTATGCTCTCTAACTTTGCATGAATAGTTGAATACCAGCACGAATTATTGGATGGCCACGGCACCATTCTTTCTCTGGGAAATTTTTGGACCTTGTCCGTTGGGATATCTCCTTGAGACCAGTTGAGGAACTGAAGGCCAAACCCGACACCATTGACGACAGAGACCAACTGTTGAAATATTACCTCTGTTTCTATACATACATATAGTTAATATATATGCAACTGAACTGAGATGACCAGCATGTGTACTACAAACACCTTTTCTTTGCGTGTCCATACTTGCCCTTATTCCCAAGTTCACCATATGCAGTCTGAAAGAGATTCATAGCTGAGTATGTGCAGCTGATCCTGCTCAACACATTCTGAAAGTTCACTATATGAGGTTTAGACAGTGTGGTTCCCTGAAGAAAAATAATCCCAACACTCCATATGCAGTATGTACTCGGAAGAAGTTGCTGTGATCCTGCTCAACACATGCTTTAGATAACACATGAGTTGTTTGTAGGGAACACCAACACAAATGCTCAAGAAATTTTAGTCAATAAAATAATAATGAATAAACCAGCAATAAAATGAAATCTGTCATCAACAAGAAAAAATAATAATAATCAGCAGCAGCAGCAGCAGCACTAGAACAGGTTGGGTCAAGGGTTCAGTGTTTCCCGATATTACATTACACACTAGAGAGTTGCTTAACATCAGGTTGTTCCAAATAATCATCAAGCAATCCATACACCAACTGAGTTAAAATCCGTCATACTACAGACCACACACAAAGAGACCACTAACTAGATGCTTGAGAGCTAGAGCTGCATTCTGACTTGCGGATCAGATGGACCGTCATCCTGAGCCTCTTGCTGCTTCTGTCTGCCAGTTCGACGAGGAGGATGTCTCCCTTCTCCATCCCGGCTTGCGAGACAATGTCCTTCCAGAATGAGCAAATCCGCCTCACATTATTATATTGATGGACCATCAGCGAGCTACGCCACCGCATATCGCTACCCTCCAGCCTAAGTAGGACAGGTGTTTGTTCGAGCGGGAGACGACAAGCCGAAGCATACTCCATGCAGAAAAACTGTTCAGAGAAGAGCTCATCAGTCAAGATGGCGATCGAATCTCTCTCAGGCCGACGATTAATTCAGCAACAAAATGGTTCTAAATTTTGTGAGCTTTTGGATGAGAAATGGACTATGCATATTGCACGTGGTATCTGAAGTTCTGAACTCACCAGCTGTGCTATCTTCGAAACATCGTATGCCGTCATCACCTTCACAAAGACAGGGAATTCAGATCCAATCGCCTGGACCTTCTCCTTAACTTTCTCCTCCTGTTGCACAGTTAGCTTCGTCGCCCCTGCTCGGGGCACTATGTAGGACTTGTTGGGCATAGGAGCTTCTATACCGGCTTCATTCGAGTTGCCAGCTTTGTGTCCTGAAAAACATGCCATATTTTCTTGTGGTGAGCATACGACAACCACAAGTCGATAGTCTAAAATATGGCAAATGGAAAGAAGTGCATAGGGCAACTATAATACTATGATCTGATTTAGTAGAAGGGCAGGATGTTGAATCCATCTTCTCAGCTTTTGCACGACAGCTTCGTAGCGGCCTCTGCTTCCTCCTTGACGTTGTAGTGTCTTTTCCCAGGACTTCATAATCAGAACTCAGGTCAATAAGTTCATTGTCAGAACTCAGGTCAGTAAGTTCATTGTCAGAACTCTGGTCAGTAAGTTCATTGTCCTCAGAACTCTGGTTAGTAACTGTAGGTGGGAGTGGCGGCTTTTCTTGGGCATTGGAAGAGTTTCCCATGGCAAAAGTTTTCTCACTACCGCTTGGGTCAAGGACAAGAACTTTGAGGCGAGCTTCCCCCTCAATTATGAAAATGAGGAAGTCATTCTGTTGTATGCACTGAGAAGCCACAAACCTATCCCACCCAGATTGGAGTACGATTTGATCCTCATTGTGCTTCTTTGCTCCAACAACGTATATACTCTTGTCAGGGGATACAATCTTGACCACCTCCTCTTTCAACTGGCCCACAAGCCACAGTGGTATGTACTGCATGTACCAAAAAAGAGACAGGCAAGGTTTAGAAGATACTAGAATCTTGATTAACATGAATAGAGTAAATAACATAACCAAGAAATGATTTGGGAAAACATGATGCAACTTACAACATGGCAGTCGTTCAAGCTGACATTGCTCTCGTCCATGGCTGCCACAAAAAGAGGAAATCCAGACTTGATGGTATTAGCCCATTCTAGCAATTTATCATCTTCTGCTTTGGTGACAAAGCTCCCGGGCAACATGGTATAGCCAAAGTGGGCTGAGCTATCAACATGTTCAGGATGAGGCACCACTTGTTCTGCACATCAAGAAAAATGTTACAATTAAAATCACAAAAGCATAGAGAAAACATTAAGACTTGAAGACACTAATCCACTTTACCATTCATCACATGATGATCACAAGGTGGTTCAGAAGAGGACAAAAACTTGTTGCGGCCGGGTGAATTGAATATGTGAACCTTAAAGGTTGAATTTCCACTATAGACAAACAGCATGGGGTCACCTTGTTGTATGTGATTTGCATCCACAAAGTCCCGCCACCCAGTCGTAAGAACTATCAGGACAAGATCGAGATTGAGGAATTCAACATTGTACGTGCGGCCATCAGGAGTTTCAAGTTTGATAGGCTCGGAGTCGGGGATCAGATTTTTCAGCTGGCTTGTGACCTCCCGCGGTATGCACTGTCGAAAGATTCACTTTGGTTAAGAGTCAGATATAGGTTTCAGCGTTTGTGCGCATTGATTTCACACTATTTGCAGTAAATGCAGACACAATTCAGATTGCATGCCCTAGCAGAGGATATAGACAAACAAAACAAAGACTCATCTGCCTGGAACATACAAATTAAATAAATACCAAATTGTCTTTTATGAACATTAAGAAATAACAAGCGGACTCATGGTGTGTAGCTGCATAGTAATTATCTCCATAAGATCTTCAGACGCAGGCAGAATTTTACTAATTCTCAATCTCCATAAGAGCTTAGCTAGCTTCAGTTGCAGTATGAACTACGTACTAGTTTGACACACATGTACAGAGTGTTTTCCTGCTGCCTCTTGATATGCTGTGAGTCGGTTCTTCCAAGCAAAATATCCCGAAGCAATTCTATCACAGGCACACGACAAAGCTAAGAATGAAATTAAACATTTTTTCCGGTGAAATTATTAATGAACACCCCCAAATCCTGAAAACCCCTTTCTAGGAAACCTTAGCAGCATTGGAAGCAATTTTCTTTTTCACTTGCAGTACATATTCCTCTCTTCATACATATATATGTCGTGAAACAAACTTATCCCAGGCAGATTTTAGGATCCATCACGCAACAACATTTTGATGAAATTAAGCATTTTTTTCAGCGGAATCTTGAGCACCCCCAACAAGAAACTCTAAAATCGGACCCTTCATCCTCGAAATGTACAGAGGAAACTGAATCGATCGACCGACGAGAGAGAGAGAGAGAGAGAGAGAGAGAGAGAGAGAGAGAGGGGAGGGGTTGTTACCAGATTATCTTTGTCGTCGGAGGCGAAGAGGAGGAACTGCTTGGTGCCGTGGTCGTGGTTCCAGTAGCAGTAGCGCCTCCACTCCTCGCAGTCGCAGCCGGCGCCGTGCGCCCCGCCGCAGTCTGCACATTGACGAACGCACGGAGACCGCCGGAGGCGGCGGTGTCAAGAAAAGGCGGCCGGCGTCTCCCAGAGCAAGGAGAAAACGAAATTTCTGGCAAGAAAAGGACGCATTCTTCTCCGGTCGGGGGTATCAAGAAGGATTGGGGTCACCTGGGTTGAAGAGCTCGCCCGTGTCCATGAATCGCCGCCGCCGCCGCCGCCGCCGCCGTGCAGAGTGGAGAGACGGACGGACCCCAAGCTGCTTCTTTTCTTTGGTTGATCGTATTGGGTGTGGGTCCGCGGCAGTGGACAGTGAGCTCAGCTCAGCTCCCAAGCCCAAAGGGGAAACTGCGGGCGGTGGCACTCAGCGCCCGCCGCGTAGCCTCGCTTTCCCCCTCTCTTTCTTTCTCCATCTCAATTACTACTTCACCCACCGCGGTAGATACGGTGAATCTTAGATGGTGTTTGGTCCCCTAGTCCTATCACTTTTGCTAGTTCTGAAACTTTTTGAAAAAAACTCTTAAGAAGATGCTTGTAAGGATTTTTAGCAAAATGTCTTTGAAAAATGCCTCCCTATTTGGTTTGCTAGGGACTTTTAGGAACTTTTTTTTAGTCCCAACACAAAAGAGTTCCTAAAACCAAACACCCCCTTATACGGCCACCTCATCTTATTTTCACCTGTTAAACTCTTATTAGGAGTTAGGACAACTCCAACGTGTGCATCACCAAAACCAGTTCAGACCGAACATTCTATACCGGATGACTAAAATCTCCCAAACCGACACCAAAACTCTAGAGGTTTGAGGGAGTCTGGATATTCATCAGGTGCGAACTCTCAGCCCACCTATATTGTTCTCTTGCCGCGTTTGCTCCAGGTTGACCGCATTCATTTCGGCAAACCACCTCCCGCCTGCTTGTATTATGTTGGCGCGGTAATCGAGAAATCTCTCTTTAACGTGGCACCCTCACCTTCACCCTCGCCCTCAACTCGTCGCGGCAAGCAATTATCGCGTGTCGCGACCTTCTCATCGTGTGGAGCAGTGTCCTCGAAGAAGCACAAGACGTCCTTCGTGAAAGTCGCCCATGGCGCCGCTGAACATCCGATCGAGAGCGCGGCCTTGTGCAACTCCAACACGGTGACCCAAAAAGGCGTCAATTTTGTCCGCTTTTTATCCATTTGGGTCGGTCGAGGACGATTGTGTCCGTTTTTCATTTTGGGTCGGCTCATGCATGCCGATACATTTTTTGCATGTCTACTTATAAAAAAACTTTCGTTCAAATTTAACTTAATTAAACATTAAACGGCCGGTCAACCGTCGACCAAAGTCCACTTAAACATTAATAAAATTAAAATTAAACATAAAAAACTTGCGCCCTCACGCGCTGCCCTAGGCGTTGCCGTCCTCCCCGGGGCAGTGAGGTCGATGAAGTCAGGCGGCGGGCGCAGCCTAGGGGAATGCGGTCTGCCACGCCACCCTCGTTGCCTCCTCCATCTTTTACCCCCTACCCCCGCGGCGCGCTCCTCCTCATACCCCTCTCCCATCGCTCTTCCTCTTCCTCCCGTGCCCAGCGGGCACGACGCTCCTCCTCCTCGTGCTGGGCTCGCATCTACCCCTCACCTCGGCGCGCTCCTCCGCTAGTGCGCATTGCCTCCAGTGCACTAGGTTGGCAGCCTCCTGCTTCGGCGTCGCACCCAATGCGATAGGTGGCATGCTGACCCATTCGTGGACATATCTGTTCCATGCGTACCTCTTCGGCTCGTGCTCCGTGGGCGGCGGCTCAGCCTTGGGCTCGGGGAGCGGGGGCAGGAGGCATACTCGGTCCTCCGCAGCAGACAGGGTGAAGGCCTCCTCCAAGGCGTCCATGCACTTGTCCTCCTCGCGTGCTACAGTGCCGCCTCCAGTGCGGTCTGGTAGGCGGCCTCCTCCTCCTCCAGCGCCACTTCCAGGGGCGGCGCCATGAAGCCGGGATTGAGCTGCATGCCGCCACGTTGGGCGACATCGTGCTCCGTCGCGAACTAGGCCTCCCAGTTGGGGGAGTCTGGCGCGTATGCTGGGTTTGCCCGCTGCGCCGATGCTAGGAGGGCGCGACGCTTGTGCACCTCTTCCGCGTGTGCCCGCGTTGTCCACGACACCTCCGGCACCGGGATGAGGTGCGAGTCAAGGTGCTAGCTGTAGGGGAGGCTAACATCCGGCCACGGCAGCGGCTGGCGTTAATGCCAGTGCCAGTGCGCTTGGTGCACTTGGATGTATAGCTTGTCCCGTGGCTGCCAACCACTGGCCACACACGGGATGAGCTCGGAGGTTATCAGGGGAGGTGGCGGCGGCAGAGGTAGTGCGTGGGACGAGCTGGCGTCGGCGCCGAGCTTGCCCCTGCCCTTGTCGAAGAAACCCATCGTGAGCAAGGGTTTTGATGTCGCAGCGAGGGCGCAAGCGTGGCCAGATGTGGACGGTGGAGAAGTGGATGAGGCCGTTGAAGGAAATATGCCCTAGAGGCAATAATAAAGTTATTATTTTTTTCCTTATATCATGATAAATGTTTATTATTCATGCTAGAATTGTATTAACTGGAAACATAATACATGTGTGGATACATAGACAAATAGAGTGTCACTAGTATGCCTCTACTTGACTAGCTTGTTAATCAAAGATGGTTAAGTTTCCTAACCATGGACAAAGGAGTTGTCATTTGATTAACAAGGTAACATCATTAGTTGAATGATATGATTGACATGACCCATTCCATTAGCATAGCACCCGATCGTTTAGTATGTTGCTGTTGCTTTTATCCATGACTTATACATGTTCCTTTGACTATGAGATTATGCAACTCCCGTTTGCCGGAGGAACACTTTGGGTGCTACCAAACGTCACAACATAACTGGGTGATTATAAAGGAGTACTACAGGTGTCTCCAAAGGTAGATGTTGGGTTGGCGTATTTCGAGATTAGGATTTGTCACTCCAATTGTGGGAGAGGTATCTCTGGGCCCTCTCGGTAATGCACATCACTTAAGCCTTGCAAGCATTGCAACTAATGAGTTAGTTGCCGGATGATGTATTACAGAACGAGTAAAGAGACTTGCCGGTAACGAGATTGAACTAGGTATTGGATACCGACGATCGAATCTCGGGCAAGTAACATACCGATGGACAAAGGGAACAACGTATGTTGTTATGCGGTCTGACCGATAAAGATCTTCGTAGAATATGTAGGAGCCAATATGGGCATCCAGGTCCCGCTATTGGTTATTGACCGGAGATGTGTCTCGGTCATGTCTACATTGTTCTCGAACCGTAGGGTCCGCACGCTTAAGGTTACGATGACAGTTATTATGAGTTTATGAGTTTTGATGTACCGAAGGAGTTCGGAGTCCCGGATGAGATCGGGGACATGACGAGGAGTCTCGAAATGGTCGAGACGTAAAGATCGATATATTGGACGACTATATTCGGACATCGGAAAGGTTCTGAGTGGTTCGGGTATTTATCGGAGTACCAGAGAGTTACGGGAATTCGTATTGGGCCTTATTGGGCCATACGGGAAAGGAGAGAAAGGGCCAAAAGGGTGGCCGCACCCCTCCCCTTGGACTAGTCCGAATTGGACTAGGGAGGGGGGGCGCCCCCCTCCTTCCTTCTCCTTCTCTCTTCCCTTTCCTTCTCTCCTACTCCCCCTACAAGGAAGAACTCCTAGTTGGACTAGGAAAGGGGGAATCCTACTCCCGGTGGGAGTAGGACTCCCCTTGGCGCGCCAAACATAGGGCCGGCCTCCTCCCTCCCTTGCTCCTTTATATACGGGGGCAGGGGGCACCCCATGGAGACACAAGTTGATCTTCGTGATCGTTCCTTAGCCATGTGCGGTGCCCCCCTCCACCATATTCCACCTCGGTCATATCGTTACGGTGCTTAGGCGAAGCCCTGCGACGGTAGAACATCAAGATCGTCACCACGCCGTTGTGCTGACGGAACTCCTCCCCGACGCTTTGCTGGATCGGAGCCCGGGGATCGTCATCGAGCTGAACGTGTGCCAAGAACTCGGAGGTGTCGGAGTAACGGTGCTTGGATCGGTCGGATCATGAAGACGTATGACTACATCAACCGCATTGATATAACGCTTCCGCTTTCGGTCTACGAGGGTACGTAGACAACACTCTCCCCTCTCGTTGCTATGCATCACCATGATCTTGCGTGTGCGTAGGAATTTTTTTGAAATTACTACGTTCACCAACAGTGGCATCCAAGCCTAGGTTTTTATGGTTTGATGTTATTTGCACGAGTAGAACACAAGTGAGTTGTGGACGATACAAGTCATACTGCCTACCAGCATGTCATACTTTGGGTCAGCGGTATTGTTGGATGAGACGACCCGGACCAACCTTACGCGTACGCTTACGCGAGACCGGTTCCCTCGACGTGCTTTGCACACAGATAGCTTGTGGGAGACTGTCTCACCAACTTTAGTTGAACCGAGTATGGCTACGCCCGGTCCTTGAGAAGGTTAAAACGGAGTCTATTTGACGAAGTATCGTTGTGGTTTTGATGCGTATGTGAGATTGGTTCTTGCTTCAGCCCGTAGCAGCCACGTAAAATTTGCAACAAACAAAGTAGAGGACGTCTAACTTGTTTTTGCAGGGCATGTTGTGATGTGATATGGTCAAGACATGATGCTAAATTTTATTGTATGAGATGATCATGTTTTGTAACCGAGCTATCGGCAACCGGCAGGAGCCGTATGGTTGTCGCTTTATTGTATGCAATGCAATCGCCCTGTAATGCTTTACTTTATCACTAAGCGGTAGCGATAGTCGTAGAAGCATAAGATCGGCGAGACGACAACGATGCTACGATGGAGATCAAGGTGTCGCGTCGGTGACGATGGTGATCATGACAGTGTTGCGGAGATGGAGATCACAAGCACAAGATGATGATGGCCATATCATATCACTTATATTGATTGCATGTGATGTTTATCTTTTATGCATCTTATCTTGCTTTGATTGACGGTAGCATTATAAGATGATCTCTCACTAATTATCAAGAAGTGTTCTCCCTGAGTATGCACCGTTGCGAAAGTTCTTCGTGCTGAGACACCACGTGATGATCGGGTGTGATAGGCTCTACGTTCAAATACAACGGGTGCAAAACAGTTGCACACGCGGAATACTCAGGTTATACTTGACGAGCTATGCATATAAGATATGACCTCGGAACACGGAGACCGAAAGGTCGAGCGTGAATCATATAGTAGATATGATCAACATAATGATGTTCACCATTGAAACTACTCCATCTCACGTGATGATCGGACATGATTTAGTTGATTTGGATCACGTGATCACTTAGAGGATTAGAGAGATGTCTATCTAAGTGGGAGTTCTTAAGTAATATGATTAATTGAACTTTAATTCATCATGAACTTAGTCCTGGTAGTATTAGCATACCTATGTTGTAGATCAATAGCTCGCGTTGTTGCTTTCATATGTTTATTTTGATATGTTCCTAGAGAAAATTGTGTTGAAAGATGTTAGTAGCAATGATGCGGATTGGATCCGTGATCTGAGGTTTATCCTCATTGCTGCACAGAAGAATTATGTCCTTGATGCACCGCTAGGTGACGGACCTATTGCAGGAGCAGATGCAGACGTTATGAACGTTTTGCTAGCTCAATATGATGACTACTTAATAGTTTAGTGCACCATGCTTAACGGCTTAGAATCGGGACTTCAAGGACGTTTTGAACGTCATGGACCATATGAGATATTCCAGGAGTTGAAGTTAATATTTCAAGCAAATACCCGAGTTGAGAGATATGAAGTCTCCAACAAGTTCTATAGCTAAAAGATGGAGGAGAATCGTTCAACTAGTGAGCATGTGCTCAGATTGTCTGGGTACTACAATCGCTTGAATCAAGTGGGAGTTAATCTTTCAGATAAGATAGTGATTGACAGAATTCTCTAGTCACCATCACCAAGTTAGTAGAACTTCGTGATGAACTATAATATGCAAGGGATGACGAAAGTAATTCCCAAGCTCTTCGTGATGCTGAAATCGACGAAGGTAGAAATCAAGAAAAACATCAAGTGTTGATGGTTAACAAGACCCTAGTTTCAAGAAAAGGGCAAAGGGATAGAAGGGAACTTCAAGAAGAACAGCAAGCAAGTTGCTGCTCAAGTGAAGAAGCCCAAGTCTGGTCCTAAGCCTGAGACTAAGTGCTTCTACTGCAAAGGGACTGGTCACTGGAAGCGGAATTACCCCAAGTGATTGGCGGATAAGAAGGATGGCAAAGTGAACATAAGTATATTTTATACATGTTATTGATGCGGACTTTACTAGTGTTTATAAGCAACCCCTCAATATTTGATACTAGTTCAGTTGCTAAGATTAGTAACTCGAAACGGGAGTTGCAGAATAAACAGAGACTAGTTGAGGGTGAAGTGACGATGTGTGTTGGAAGTGGTTCCAAGATTGATATGATCATCATCGTACACTCCCTATACTTTCGGGATTAGTGATGAACCTAAATAAGTGTTATTTGGTATTTGCGTTGAGCATAAATATGATTTGATCATGTTTATTGCAATACGATTATTCATTTAAGTTAGAGAACAATTGTTGTTCTGTTTACATGAATAGAACCTTTTATGGTCATACACACCCAATGAAAATAGTTCATTGGATCTCGATCGTAGTGATACACATATTCAGAATATTGAAACCAAAAGATGCGAAGTTAATAATGATAGTGCAACCTATTTGTGGCACTGCCGTTTAGGTCATATTGGTGTAAAGCGCATGAAGAAACTCCATGCTGATGGGATTTTGGAATCACTTGATTATGAATCACTTGATGCTTGCGAACCATGCCTCTTGGGCAAGATGACTAAAACGCCGTTCTCCGGAACAATGGAGCAAGCAACAGATTTGTTGGAAATCATACATACTGATGTATGTGGTCCGATGAATATTAAGGCTCGCGACAAGTATCATTATTTTCTAACCTTCACAGATGATTTGAGCAGATATGGGTATATCTACTTGATGAAACATAAGTCTGAAACGTTTGAAAAGTTCAAAGAATTTCAGAGTGAAGTAGAGAATCATCGTAACAAGAAAATAAAAGTTTCTACGATATGATCGCAGAGGTAAAATATTTGAGTTACGAGTTTGGCCTTCAGTTAAACAATGTGAAATAGTTTCACTACTCACGCCACCTGGAACACCACAGCATAATGGTGTGTCCGAACGTCATAACCGTACTTTATTGGATATAGTGCAATCTATGATGTTTCTTACCGATTTACCACTATAGTTTTGGGATCATGCATTAGAGACAGCTGCATTCACATTAAATAGGGCACCATCAAAATCCGTTGAGACGACACCGTATGAACTATGGTTTGGCAAGAAACCAAAGTTGTCTTTTCTTAAAGTTTGGGGTTGTGATGCTTATATGAAAAAGTTTCATCCTGATAAGCTCAAACCCAAATCGGAGAAATATGTCTTCATAGGATACCCAAAGAAGACAGTTGGGTACACCTTCTATCACAGATCCAAAGGCAAGATATTCGTTGCTGAGAATGGATCCTTTCCAGAGAAGGAGTTTCTCTCGAAAGAAGTGAGTGGGAGGAAAGTAGAAAACTTGATAAGGTAATTGTACCTCCTCCCTTATTGGAAAGTAGTTCATCACAGAAATCTGTTCTTGTGACTACTACACCAATTAGTAAGGAAGCTAATGATAATGATCATATAACTTCAAGATCAAGTTACTACCGAATCTCGTAAGTAAACCAGAGTGAGATCCGCACCAGAGTGGTACGGTAATCCTGTTCTGGAAGTCATGTTACTATACCATGATGAACTTGCGAACTATGAGGAAGCGATGATGAGCCCAGATTCCGCGAAATGGTTTGAGGCCATGAAATCTGAGATTTGATCCATGTATGAAAACAAAGTATGGACTTTGGTGGATTTGCTTGATGATCGGCAAGCCATAGAAAATAAATGGATCTTCAAGAGGAAGACGGACGATGATAGTAGTGTTACTATCTACAAAGCTAGAATTGTCGCAAAAGGTTTTCGACAAGTTCAAGGTGTTGACTACGATGAGAGTTTCTCACTCGTATCTATGCTTAAGTCTGTCCGAATCATGGTAGCAATTGCCGCATTTTATGAAATCCGGCAAATGGATAAACAAAACTGCATTCCTTAAAGGATTTATTAAAGAAGAGTTGTATACGATGCAACTAGAAGGTTTTGTCGATCCTAAAGGTGTTAACAAAATATGCAAGCTCCAGCGATTCATCTATGGACTGGTGCAAGCATCTCAGAGTTGGAATACACGCTTTGATAAGTTGATCAAAGCATATAGTTTTATACAGACTTGCGGTGAAGCCTGTATTTACAAGAAAGTGAGTGGGAGCACTACAACATTTCTGATAAGTATATGTGAATGACATATTGTTGATCAGAAATAATGTAGAATTATTCTGCAAAGCATAAAGGAGTGTTTGAAAGGAGTTTTTCAAAGAAAGACCTCGGTGAAGCTGCTTACATATTGAGTATCAAGATCTATAGAGATAGATCAAGACACTTGATAAGTTTTTTCAATGAGTACATACCTTGACAAGATTTTGAAGTAGTTCAAAATGGAACAGTCAAAGAAAGAGTTCTTTCCTGTGTTACAAGGTGTGAAATTGAGTAAGACTCAAAGCCCGACCACGACAGAAGATAGAAAGAGAATGAAAGTCATTCCCTATGCCTCGGCCATAGGTTCTATAAAGTATGCCATGCTGTTTACCAGATCTATTGTATACCCTATACTGAGTTAAGCAAGGGAGTACAATGGTGATCTAGGAGTAGATCACTGGACAGCGGTCAAAGTTATCCTTAGTGAAATAAGGATATGTTTCTCGACTATGGAGGTGACAAAAGGTTCGTCGTAAAGGGTTACGTCGATGCAAGTTTTGACACCGATCTGGATGACTCTAAGTCTCGATCTAGATACATATTTAAAGTGGGAGCAATTAGCTAGAGTAGCTCCGTACAGAGCATTGTAGACATAGAAAATTGCAAAATACATAACGGATCTAAATATGAAAGACCCGTTGACTAAGATTCTCTCACAAGCAAAACATGATCACACCTTAGTACTCTTTGGGTGTTAATCACATAGCGATGTGAACTAGATTACTGAATCTAGTAAACCCTTTTTGATGTTGGTCACATGGCGATGTGAACTATGGGTGTTAATCACATGGTGATGTGAACTATTGCTGTTAAATCACATGGCGATGTGAACTAGATTATTGACTCTAGTGCAAGTGGGAGACTGAAGGAAATATGCCCTAGAGGCAATAATAAAGTTATTATTTTTTTCCTTATATCATGATAAATGTTTATTATTCATGCTAGAATTGTATTAACTGAAAACATAATACATGTGTGGATACATAGACAAACAGAGTGTCACTAGTATGCCTCTACTTGACTAGCTTGTTAATCAAAGATGGTTAAGTTTCCTAACCATGGACAAAGGAGTTGTGATTTGATTAACAAGGTAACATCATTAGTTGAATGATATGATTGACATGACCCATTCCATTAGCATAGCACCCGATCGTTTAGTATGTTGCTGTTGCTTTTATCCATGACTTATACATGTTCCTTTGACTATGAGATTATGCAACTCCCGTTTGCCGGAGGAACACTTTGGGTGCTACCAAACGTCACAACGTAACTGGGTGATTATAAAGGAGTACTACAGGTGTCTCCAAAGGTAGATGTTGGGTTGGCGTATTTCGAGATTAGGATTTGTCACTCCAATTGTGGGAGAGGTATCTCTGGGCCCTCTCGGTAATGCACATCACTTAAGCCTTGCAAGCATTGCAACTAATGAGTTAGTTGCCGGATGATGTATTACGGAACGAGTAAAGAGACTTGCCGGTAACGAGATTGAACTAGGTATTGGATACCGACGATCGAATCTCGGGCAAGTAACATACCGATGGACAAAGGGAACAACGTATGTTGTTATGCGGTCTAACCGATAAAGATCTTCGTAGAATATGTAGGAGCCAATATGGGCATCCAGGTCCCGGTATTGGTTATTGACCGGAGATGTGTCTCGGTCATGTCTACATTGTTCTCGAATCGTAGGGTCCGCACGCTTAAGGTTACGATGACAGTTATTATGAGTTTATGAGTTTTGATGTACCGAAGGAGTTCGGAGTCCCGGATGAGATCGGGGACATGACGAGGAGTCTCGAAATGGTCGAGACGTAAAGATCGATATATTGGACGACTATATTCGGACATCGGAAAGGTTCTGAGTGGTTCGGGTATTTATCGGAGTACCAGAGAGTTACGGGAATTCGTATTGGGCCTTATTGGGCCATACGGGAAAGGAGAGAAAGGGCCAAAAGGGTGGCCGCACCCCTCCCCTTGGACTAGTCCGAATTGGACTAGGGAGGGGGGGCGCCCCCCTCCTTCCTTCTCCTTCTCTCTTCCCTTTCCTTCTCTCCTACTCCCTCTACAAGGAAGAACTCCTAGTTGGACTAGGAAAGGGGGAATCCTACTCCCGGTGGGAGTAGGACTCCCCTTGGCGCGCCAAACATAGGGCCGGCCTCCTCCCTCCCTTGCTCCTTTATATACGGGGGCAGGGGGCACCCCATGGAGACACAAGTTGATCTTCGTGATCGTTCCTTAGCCGTGTGCGGTGCCCCCCTCCACCATATTCCACCTCGGTCATATCGTTACGGTGCTTAGGCGAAGCCCTGCGACGGTAGAACATCAAGATCGTCACCACGCCGTTGTGCTGACGGAACTCCTCCCCGACGCTTTGCTGGATCGGAGCCCGGGGATCGTCATCGAGCTGAACGTGTGCCAAGAACTCGGAGGTGCCGGAGTAACGGTGCTTGGATCGGTCGGATCATGAAGACGTATGACTACATCAACCGCATTGATATAACGCTTCCGCTTTCGGTCTACGAGGGTACGTAGACAACACTCTCCCCTCTCGTTGCTATGCATCACCATGATCTTGCGTGTGCGTAGGATTTTTTTTGAAATTACTACGTTCCCCAACAGCCGTCCCCTTCACACGCTTGCATTTAAAAAGGATGGCGATCTAGATGCTTCCACTTGCTTCCATGTGGGCCAGAGTTAGGTGGCTGCATTGACTACGACCGCGGGTGGTGGTTGGGCGGCTGACAGATGGGGCCGCGGCAGACATCGAGCGGACGCGCGGAGCATTCCTCTCGTGTCCACGTGGATACAAACCGGCACAAATATGGGCCTAAAATGCGCTAAGACAGACAATAAGCGGACGCATTTTGGGTTTAGGTCAACGCATTGGCCGTTCTTTTGGTTCACTCCGATGCAAACGAACACGCGTGGACCATTTTCGTCACCGCGTTGAAGTTGCTCTTGGGCCAACGCCAACGTGCATATCACCAAAACGACCGCAAAATGTTCAGACCGAAACATTTTGTACATTTTTGACCCTGCAACGACAGTAAATTTGTTTAGGCCGGTCCGGACGACCAAAATCCCACAAACTAACATCAAAACTGGGGAGGTTTAGGGGAGTCCAAATGTTCAGCATGTGCGAACTCCGATGCCCAGGCCCACCCATATCGTTCTCCTAGAGCGTCCGCTTCGGCTTGACCGCATTCATTCCAGCAGACCGCCTCCTGCCTACCTGTATTCATGTTGGCGCGACGACCAAGAAGTCTCTCTTTAACGTTGCCCCCTCTCTTTCACCCCCGCCCTCAACTCTTCGTGGCAAGAAATTCATCGGGCGTCACGACCTTCTCGTCGTGTGGAGGAGTGTCCCCGAAGCAGCACATGGCATCCTTCGAGAAGTCACCCGTAGCACCGCTGAACATCTGATCCGGAACGTGCCCTCGAGTGGGTCCTGGTCTTCGGCCGCTCGAGCACCTACCCGAGGGCGCGCGCCGGACTCCGTCCCAAAGTCTGAGGCGTTGTGGGAGAGGATCCACGTCTCCGAGCACGGGGCTAGCGACCGGAGCAACGACGATGGTCCTGTCGGCGGCGATGTCCCCACGTCGCTAAAGATCTAGGTTCAATTTGTTAGGTACATATAGTGTTGAGCTAGTTGTGTTTAAGTTTGAATTAAGTTGGTGCAATGTATTCATACTATGTTTGAATCTAGTTTGAAATCGTTTATATGTCCGGACACCGTCTAAACTTTTTGGATTGAGCATTGGGTACCTGCACTCCTAGCTGATGTCTGTGGATATGTGAGCACATGGCCCGCTACACTACACCGGTTGTCTGAGAAAAACCAACAGATATAGTTCATTGGCATCCCATCCTTTGGCTTAGGATATGACTAGCACACATGTCTGCGTGTTACAACAGGAGAATAAGTATTGATGTATGGAATAAACAATGTAAATGATCATTCCCAGAATTCAAGTCATACACTGAAAAAAATATAGATCAGAAACTGAAAAGAAACCCAAAAGTTTGGGGTTTTGGTGCATATGAATGGGTATGATAATCCTTCAAACTATGTAGTGCGAGAACATACATCGTAAGTGGAAAGAAAACAATTCTATCATCAACAATCTGTGTGCAATGATAAAAGAATGAATTTCAAACTTGCATTTACTACATGTTTTTTTAGCAAAGTTCACTACATGATATAGCAGGGTCAACAGAAAGATAGAGGGGTTACAACGGGAGAGCATTGTCACCCATGATTTCAAAGGGAGAACATGTGTCTAATAAATTGATACGCCTCTACACTTATATTCAACACTTAATGCTATGGAAAATCTAACCTAGACAGCTCAATCCGAGCTTGCATGTGCAATTGTTGAGTTCCTCCTCTGCACAACTTTTTTAGCTGCCGTTTTATTACCTAGGCGGCCTCAGCCGCAATAATGTCACAAATACATATCGGGGAAATAGAAAACCAAGTCTTACATAACTTATTCAAGGAGCCTTCCCTAGTTAGAATGTGCGGCATGATTCGCGTTGCGCCTAGCCCAATTCACCCTAACATCATTCATGGTTGAGACTAGCTCTTTGATCTCTTCGATGAGTGGTCCATATCGTGGTCTATCCAGTCCGTCCTTCACTAGAACCTGCATGTGGCACCCTGGTTCCTCCTCAGCACAACTAGACATGCAAATTAGCCCATATGAGAGTCGTATTTCTTCTACACTAAAAGTACCATAGAAATAATGATTCCAGCTAATACAATACCAAAACAAAAGTGTATCTGACCGAAAGGAGAAAAGCTTAACTTATTACTACTTTCAAAGCCTAGTTAAGGTCAGAGGTTGCCTTCCAACGTTTGGAGAAAGGGTTTTCCTACCCGGTACATACCAACCGCCGGCGGCTGGAAGACGATGGTGGTGGGATCAATGGATGGATGTGGCATAGATGGGTTTGGGAAGAAGAGGGTGCCAATCCAAACGAAGCTTCGAGGCGATCAATGGCATGGGAAAGATGCCGCTTGGTCATGTCATCGTTATTCATCTTAAATATATACGTATAACCATGATAGATAGGTACTATCATTAGATGGAGAGGATTACGATAGTGTGGCAGATGAGATAGGAGGATCCGGGTTATTAGGGGTGTGGCGGATGACAAACATGGTCCATTTGCCAGTTGCTGGAACAAGCAGTATAAATTGTCTCCTCTATTTCTCTCTCGGTATAAATTGCAACAAGCAGTATATGTGTCAAAGGGCAGCTCTCTCTAAAATCGTCTAGCAAAGTACCAATGCCATGTTTCCAAGTAAAGGGGTTGGACCGTTAGAATCGTCTAGTTTGAGAGAGACAATGCCCGGAGTAGAAATACGGACCCGGCAATATGGGTCGTCGACGGTGCTGCATTGTCTGATGGTAAAATGCTTCACGGGGCAGGACGATATCCTGTCAGCAGAGATGCGGGAACGGCGCACCACAAGATCTTCCAATGCTGGATAGCTGGCAAAATCAAGCAAGGTATTTTGAAGGTCCAGCGCCGAGCTAGACACAAGAGCGAAACAGTGAGCGCACGAATTTTGGTCATCACAGCAAAACAGATCCATGGGTTCACATAGGGTTGGCCGGCTTCTGAGAAATCATCGAATTCGATTTTGACAGTGTCTGGATCAGTGCGTTCACGCAGATGGTGCACGAACTTGTGGTGCTCCTCGACATGCAAAGGATCTTCAGCGTCAAAGCCACCGATGCGCAGTCCTGTGGTGGACCTCCAGAGGAGGCGCCAGCGCCGGGCAAGCACGCACGTCCGCACGACCGCCTGTGCTGGGAGGAAGGAGAGCAAGTGGTGGAGCACATGGTCGGGAGGTCGCTGATCCGGTTGGTGCCGCCGCTCACCGGTAGCGCGGAACTGGCTCCTCTAACTTCGCTCCTATGAGGGTTTTTTTTTTTTTTGGCGGATGAGCAATTCACATTGTTTTTTTAGACTCAATTCCCAGTGTTTTTTAGGGGTACTCAATTCACAGTGTAGTGTAGTAGCTTGCTCTTTTTTAAGACACGTCTAGTAGCTTGCTCGCTCGCTGCGATTTAGTCCTCCTTTTGGGCTGGGCTCAACAAATGCGTAGCGGATGGACATGCGTAATTGCACTCGTCAAGATGCGGCCCAACATTAACAACAGTGCTATAAAACATCTTTTCCATGTACTGTTATAACAAAATGCAACCCAACAAGAACAAAATGCGAGTGCACTCTTTTTCTGGTACGATAGATGCCTGAATGACCTCGCTCTCAGGCATCACGGCGACTATATATCGCACTAAGCGAGATGGTAGGATGTCTCGCCGAAGGGTCTACAGTAATCGGACAGGCCCATTTGCGCACAGTTAAATGGAAAAAAGAGAAGGAAAAGGGGAGAAGCAGGGACCAAGCCCCGGTCGCCTGGGAGGTAACCAGCTCTACAAGCCACTGCGCCCGCGTCTTCCACGTGAAAAGTAGTAGGTGCGCTACTTACTTCAGGCGAATTGAGCTGGTTTTACATTGGTTTTCTGGGTTTTTTAGTTTTGTCTTTTTGTTTTTTCACAAGGTTTTCTTCATTTTCTCCGTTTTTATTGTTTTATTTCCGTTTTTGGATTTCTTTATTTCTTTTCACGGTTCTCATTGTTCTTTTTTCTATTCTTTCTTTTTCCTTTGGTTTTGTTTGTCTTTCTTGTTTTTCATCGGTTTTTTTCTTGTTTTCTCTCTCTTTCTCATTTGAGCTGATTTTTCTATATATAACACATGTTTAACATTCTTCAAATTCTCGATTATCATTTTCTTATTACCATGTTAACAGTTTTAATATATGGTCAACATTTTTCGAAAATCCATCTCTGCACCTGAGCTCATCTACACCTGCGCTGACGAAATAAATCAAAAAATACTAGATAAATTCAAAAAAATCCAATTTTTTTGTGCGGTAGACAATTTGATGCATGAGGTCCCCACAAATTTTCAAATTATTTGGACATATGAGCAGTTCTCAGCAAAAAAGACAAATTGAGGGTCAGTAAAAATGTTTACTGTTCATGTATTGTTTTGGCCCGATTTGTCTTTTTACTGATAGCTGCTAAGATATCCAAATGACTTGAAATATGGAGCTGGTCTCACGCATCAAATTGTCTACCGCACAAAAAAAAGATAGAATTTTTTGTATTTGTTTTGTATTTTTATGAATTGTTTTCTAACCGGGCGCAAATGAGCCTGGGCACCGAAAGGCCCTACTCCAACATCTTTTCTATAAACATTTCACATTTCATTCAAATGCTTTATTTCAAATACAAGTTTAACATTTTTTGAATACATGGTCAATATTTTTAGACAAATTTAACATTTTTCAAATATGAGTTTAACATTTTTTAATACATGGTATCTTACACACATTAAGCATTTTTGAAATACAAGTTTAACAATTTTTAGTATATGGTTCACATTTTTTTCTACACACATTTAAAATTTTTGAAATGAAATGTTAACATTATTTCAATACATGGTCAACGTTATTTTCAGTACACATTTAAAAATTTTATAATACAAGTTTAACATTTTTTGAATACATGGTCAACATTTTTTCTACACACGTTTAACATTTCTCAGACACTAGTTTAATATTTTTTGAATACACGGGCAACATTTTTTCTATACACATTTAACATTGTTCAAATGCTTGGTTAAGATTTTTCAAATACTTGTTTAACATTTTTCAAATAAATGATTAACTTTTTAAACACACATTATTGTTTGTATACATTTTTCATCTACATGAGAATCATTTTCTCTATACATTTTTAACATTTTTCAAATGGTTGGTCAACATTTTGTCAATGTTTAATGCAATTTGTAATATATTTATTTAGAATATTTGGAAGTGTAAACAAAAAATGAAGCAAAAATAAAAACATAAAATATGAAAAAAAAAAAAAACTATGCAGTCACCTCCCGCAAGCCTGGCTGGCCCATCTCGCTCTCCCCTTCAGCGAGGGTTCCCTAGGTCTCAGAAGAAGCGAGACATAGGGGTGCCCCGCACACATTGCCCTGGATATTGTTTATGTTGTTCTTAATCAAACGAAATACAATAGACACAGAGCTAATGTGAATACGGTACCGTAGAACTGACATAGACGAGGCATGTTATTGGTAAATCAAAGCCGTAATTAGAGATACCGATCCGACATTTTGGAATAAAGCTGAACCAAGTTATTAGGAGAGTTTTTTTAGTTGTATTCGGTTTTCAGTTATAAGAAATAGTCGGTAGCAATTTGTGTTGTTCCTGATTTATGTATACCATAGTAGTCTGCATCGTTCTTGTTGCATAAGTTGGTACTCCCTCCTTCCATCTATATAGGGCCTAATACGTTTTTCAAGACCGCCTTTGAATATTGATAAGATTAATAATATATGAGATGTATAATGTGAAATTTATACTATTGGAAGCTCCTTTCACATACGAATTTGACGGTATGCTTTGTGTAACTTGCATGTCATATATTTTTGCTTTAATGTTTGGTCAAAGTTAGCCTCGAAAAATGTATTAGGCCCTATATAGATGGAAGGAGGGAGTAGCAATGATGCTTTCTTTTTAAAGAAAGTGTTAAGCTTTGTTTATGCTTGGTTATTTATTTCCCTCTTATTAGTTGCAAAAGTAGTTCAACGTAGTTATTATTTTTTTGTAAAGAAAGGCAACATTGATACAACTTTGGCAACTTCGGCAAGATCTTCGTGAGAGTTCCTTCCCTAGATGAAGTAAGGAAAGCCAAACTATTAGCTACCATGATTGTGCAAGTGTGGTGGTCAATGTTGTATTCCTCGGAAAGCCAACCCTTAGCTTGCTTGCCGGAAGATCTTCATTCTCACTTCTCGGAACTTCAACTCATCCTGCTATTTTGAAATTCCCAGCGTCTCCCACTCTTAAGCATTAAGAACACGAGGATATTAAAGCATCCGCATATGTGAAAATGCGTGCAACTACTTTTTATGGACGGGTCATAGTGAATGGGCAAAGTATCAACATTTTGAAGTCCCTGTAGCATAGAAGTGATAATTTTTAGGTGCTATCCTATTGAGAACGAGTGTGGAGTGAGAATAGAGGACGAAAGATGATGCAACTTAAAGACATAGCAGCCATGATCCATGAGTGAGCCGAGTATCAGAGCGACAATGAATATGTAGAGAGGTGTAGTGGATTGGAGGAGGGGTGGTTGTAGAAATAGGATACCAAGTAAAAATGAGAGGTGTTGCAAATTTAACATAGTTTGATGTAGCGAATCTTGAGTATAATGTTAGTATCCATATCATACAAATGCACCGAATATTTTTAACAACCCACCGCCGCTCATGTGGCGAAATGAGTTCTGAGTCAGATCCCGATGGATTGGCCTCTGTGATATGCAATACTGAAGACAAATCAATATGAGATACATGATCATGGGAGCAGAGGAGAAGAGCATACAGGAAAAATCTGGCGACACGAGGAACACGATTGCCGATGCCATGTTTGTTGGCTTGATCGAGTGACACCAAGCTAAATAACGAGCACACCATCATGTTTACATGAAGCGGCTACTCGTTTAAATCTACGTAGTTTTAAGGACAAAAAACCATCGACCTGTTCTTGTGCTATATCCAAGCTAATCGCATACAGATTCTCGATGATCCGCCTCACAGCTCAAAGCATCACAATTTTGCATCAACAAAGACTTGCTACACGTTTTCTACAACACTTACGCCGTGTGTATTTCACAAGGTCAACACATGGTAGTTGGATTGTTATTGATATTGATATTGAACTTCAAGAACACGAGTTGCATGGAAATATAAGGAGCAATATATCTAGAGGATATGTTGATGATATCGCAATAATTCAAACACACATGTCTTTCTTTTGCCACACATAAAGACATAAATTCAGTCGCATATATATAGGAGAACACCTACGATATAGACGACACGCGACCAGATGTATAAGATTTAGACAATGCATCAACACAAGCATCACTGGAAAAACCATCAAAACTGCAACAAAGAAGAGCAACGAACAGTCAGGTGAAGCCTCTCTCACACAGTGACACAGAAGCTGCTAGACTAGCAGTACTGTTCAAGTCGGATGATGTGGACCACCATGGAGAGCATCTCTTCCTTCACCGGTTCCAACAGGCAGAGATCTCGGTTGTCGGCTGTGAACTCGCGCCACCCTCTCCCAAAGGAAAATTATGCCAAATCATAGGAGTCTTCTTTTGAGTTGAGTTGTGTCTTCGGTTATGAAAAATAGATAAAAAAACTAGGGCTTTAGTTACCTTTGTTGAGGCTTGTGTGCTTCCTATCTTATTTGTGCGATAGTTGTCTATATTGTTCCTTGCCGCATAGGCTGATAGCATTGGTTTTTTACCTTTTCAAAGAAAAGTTAAGCTTAATCTATGTTTCATGATTTATTTCTCTCTTACTAGTAAATCAATATGTGCGATGCATGTTGATATTTGCTAGAATATTAATTGCACACTGTATTAGGTAGAATATTAATTGCACACTATACTATGTAATTAGCGCTCATATTGATATTTTTATGATATTAATTGCACGCTAAACATGTTGAGTGCTTGCAATTGTAGCAAATCTAGATTGTTGGATTGACATGGTATATATATATACATATATATATATATATATATATATATATATATATATATATATATATATATATATATATATATATATAATAGGTAGATTAGTGGCAAAATGGTCGAACATAATTATTTATTTTCAAATGGAAAAGAAAAATTGGCAGATGCCAGGTTACACATACGGACAAACAGAGCTATAATGTGAATACGGTGCAGTAGAACTGACTTGGACAAGGCATGTTGTTGATAAATGAAAGCCCTAACTAAGAGACCTACCATCCGACGTTGTGTTTGTTGGTGCAATAATAGCCCCTTATGTTTTTGGAGTTTGTTGACATAAACAGTATGAGACTTATGTGTTTGCTAGTGCACACAGAGTAACAGGTCCCTGAAGTATCGAGGAGTTTAATGCAAATGACGAAGATAATCTCCTTGCTTTGCAGCGAAGGTTATCACCAAAGATAAAGCCAACAAGAGTGACCCCTAAAAATTGCTGAAGCTTAAGCAATTGGTTCGGTGTCTGTTCGAAGAGGCGGCCCAACAACAGTGCTTTGAAACATTTTTTCCATGTACTGTTATAACAAAATGCAGCCCAACAAGAACAAAATGTGAGTGCACTCTTTTTCTGGTACGATCGATGATGGCTGAATGATTCCTCGCTCGCAGGCATCACCACCACTATATATCGCACTAAGCGAGACAGTAGGATGTCTCGTTGAAGGGTCTACAAGAATTGGACAGGCCCATTCGAGCACAGTTAAAAGGAAAAAAAGAGAAGGAAAAGGGGAGATGGCCAGCTCTGCAACCCACTGCGCCCGCGTCTTCCACATGTTAAGTAGTATGTGCGCTACTTACTTGAGGCGAATTGAGCTGGTTTTACATTGGTTTTCTGGTTATTTTAGTTTTGTCTTTTTGTTTTTTCATGGGGTATTCTTTGTTTTTCTCTATTTTTATTATTTTCTTTGATTTTATTTATTTCTTTTCACTATTCTCATTGTTCTTTTTTCTTTTCTTCCTTTTTCCTTTGGTTTTGTTTGTCTTTATGTTTTTCATCGATTCTTCTTGTTTTCTTGCTGGTTTCAATGATTTTTCTATACACAATTTTGCTATATATATCTAATACATTTTTATAATACATGTTTAATATTTTCTAAAATTCTCGATTACAATTTTCTTATTACCATGTTAACATTTTTTTAATACATGGTCAACAATTTTTCTATACACATTTCACATTTATTTCAAATGCTTTATTTTTAAACACAAGTTTAACATTTTTTTAATACATGGTCACCAATTTTTAGACACATTTAACATTTCTCCAATACGAGTTTAACATTTTTAAATACATGGTCTTTTATACACATTTAACATTTTTGAAATACAAGTTTAACATTTTTTTAATACATGGTTAACATTTTTACTATACACATTTAACATTTTTGAAATAAAAGTTTAACATTCCTTGAATACAGGGTCAACATTATTTTCAATACACATTTAACATTTTTCAGATACAAGTTTAACATTTTTTGAATACATGGTCAACATTTTTTCTATACACGTTTAACATTTTCAGATGCAAATTTAATATTTTTTGAATACATGGGCAACATTTTTTTCTATACACATTTAACATTGTTCAAATGCTTGATTAAGATTTTTCAAATACTTGTTTAATATTTTTAAATACTTGATCAACTTTTTTAACACACATTATATATTTTTTGTATACATTTTTCATATACATGAGAATCATTTTCTCTATACATTTTTAACATTTTCCAGATGCTTGGTCAACACTTTGTCAATATTTATTACAAATTATAATATATTTATTTAGAATATTTGGAAGTGGGCAAAAATGAAGCAAAAAATAAATACACAAGATGTGAAAAATGGAAAAAAATGATGCAGTCACCTCCCGCAAGCCTAGGCCGGCCCATCTCGCTCTCCCCTTCAGCGAGGGTTCCCTAGGTCTCGCAAGAAGCAAGACATAGGGGTGCCCGGCACACATTGCCCTGGATATTGTTTATGTTGTCCCTAATCAAACGAAGTGCAAGCCAATGGTCGCGTCCACCTCAGGAATGTTCCCCAGCACTTTAAACAACAACTCTCCATAGACAAGTTCTAACAACTGCTCTTCATTTGCCAGCCTTGCTGTGTGAAAAGAACTTGGACCGCAGATCGTCATGCCAAGCATGAGCTTCCCTACAAGGAGCGTTGTGTTTTGTGTAACGTTTGAGATGACGATGCTGATCACCTCTTTTCTTTCTGAAAAGGATTATCCCCGACTTTTGCATCAAACACACAACCATCTTTATTGCATTATTCAACAAGGACTTACAAAATAAACATATATATCAGCCCAACATTATATCCAACATTATTTGGGGGTCTATCTTATCTGGATTGGCCTCTGTGTTGGCATCACCTTTGTCGATTGGTGGAAGGCGGACATGACTAGAGTTCCCTCTAGTGAAAGGAAGAAACTGAACAACACGGTTGTTTTGGTGACTTGGATCATCTGGAATGAACGTACCAAAAGGGTTTTCGAGAACAAAGCTAACTCAATTGACAATATTTTAGAGAAAATCAAAAGCAACACGTGCAACTGGTCGAGAGCTGGTGCTAAATGTCTTGAGCCGGTATTTATCTAGCATCATTGTTTTCCTTTCTTGTCGGTTTTGTTGGGCTTTGCCACCTTCTGGATGTTCTTTCCAGTGGCTGGTGTATTCATAGGATTTTTTTTCACTTCTTTCTTCCTTGTAATCACATGCAGTCCTCTTGTATGGTAAAAGTCAACATTTGACATCGTACAGTAGACACAGGCTGAGTGTAAATACCACATCGCTCAACTGATTTGAATGAGACCTATTGATGTAAGTCAAGAACTAACTAAGTAAAGGCTACCGATCCGATGTAGGAAAAAAATCATGCCAAATATAGGATTCTTCTTTTGAGTTGAGTTGTGTTTTCGGTTATGAAAAATACTCCCCCCGTTCGGGTTTATTAGGCCTAAAAGCACCACAAGCACGCTCTGTTTTATAAGGCCTTGCTTTCAAAATCTACATGCATGCGACCATCTCATTGGTTGTAGTAAGAGGCACTCTTGCTAGTCCCATAGCTGAATAATAAATACGCCACATGCATGCTTTTTCATTGGCTGCATGTGAGAGAGTGCATTGGGACTGGGATGAAAGGATTAATGTGATCGAAATTACTATGTGCCTTGGTCCAAGAGAATTGGTCTCTGGGCCCAATAAATCCGAACAGAGGGAGTGCATAAGGAAAAAACTAGAGCTTTAGTTATGTTCATTAAGGCTAATTTGTGTGCTTCCTAACTTATTTGTGGGATATTCGTCTGTATTGTTCCTTTCCGCATATGTGGTAGCATTGCTTTTTTACTCTTTCAGAGAAATGTTAAGCTTAATCTATGTTTCATTATTTATTTCTCTCTTACTAGTAAATGTGTATGTGCAATGCACGTTGATATTTAATAGAATATTAACACATTGATATTAGGTAGAATATTAATTACAAGTTAATTAATGTGATTAGCACCCATATTATATTTGTTATGATATTAATTGCACGCTAAATATGTTGATTACTTGAAATTGGAGCAACCAAGATCGTTGGATTGACATGGTTTGATCAGTGAAGTTAGTTGGATCTGACTCTTTGGGTCTTTTTATGTTCATATAGATATAGAAATGGAATAGATAGATTAGTGGCAAAGTGCTTGAGCATAATTACTTATTTTTTTGAGGAAAAGAAAAAATAGCACATGCCAGGTTACACGTACAATAGACACAGAGCTAATGTGATACGGCACTGTAGAGCTGACATAGACGAGGCATGTTATTGGTAAACCAAAGCCCTAATTAGAGATACCGAACTGGAATTGGAGTAAAGCTAAACCAAGTTATTAGGAGAGTTTTTTTTAGTTGTATTCGGTTTGTTATAAGAAATAGTCAGTAGAAATTTGTGCTGTTCCTGATTTATGTATACGATAGTAGTCTGCATCGTCCTTGTTGCACAAGCCGGTAGCAATGATGATTTCTTTTTAAAGAAAGTGGTAAGCTTTGTTTATGTTTGGTTATTTATTTACCTCTTACTAGTTGCAAAACTAGTTGAACATAGTTATTATTATTTTTGTAAAGGAAGGCAACATTGATACAACTTTGGCAACTTTGGCAAGATCTTTGTGAGAATTCCTTCCCTAGATGAAGTAAGGAAAGACAAACTATTAACTATCATGATGGTGGTAATGCCACATTCCTTGGAAAGCCAACCCTTAGTTTGCTTGCTGGACGATCTTCATTCTCACATTCTCGCAACTCCAACTGATCCTGCTATTTTAAAATTCCCAGCGTCTCCCACTCTTAAGCATTAAGAACGCGAGGATATTAAAGCATCGCATACGTGAACATGTGTGCTACTACTTTTTATGGATGGGTCATAGTGAATGGGCAACCTATCAACACTCTGAAGTCCCTGTAGCCTAAAAGTGATAATTTTTAGGTGCTATCCTATTAAGAACGAGTGTGTAGTGAGAATAGAGGACGAAAGATGATGCAACTTAAAGACATAGCAGCCATGACCCATGAGTGAGCCAAGTATTGAAGCCGCAATGAATATGTAGAGAGGTGTAGTGGAATGGAGGAGGGGTGGTTGTAGAAATAAGACACCAAGTTAAAATGAGCAGTGTTGCAAATTTAACATAGTTTGATGTAGCGAATCTTGAGTATAATGTTAGTATTCATATCATACAAATGCATCCAGATATTTTTAACAACCCACCGCCGCTCATGTGGCGAAATAAGTTCTAAGTCAGATCCTGATGGATTGGCGTCTGTGATATGCATTACTAAAGACAAATCAATACGAGATACATGATCATGGGAGCAGAGGCGAAGAGCATATAGGAAAATCTGGCGACACGAGGAACACAATTGTGAATGCCATGTTTGTTCGCTTGATCGAGTGACGCCAAGCTAAATAAACGAGCACATGCACCTGCACATTTACATGAAGCGGCTACTCGTTTAAATCTACGTAGTTTTAAGAACAAAACACCATTGACCTGTTCTTGTGCAATATCCAAGCCAATTGCATGCAGATTGTTGATGATCCGCCTCACAGCTCAAAGTGTCACAATTTTGCATGAACAGGGGCTTGCTACACATTTTCTACAACACTTACACCATGTGTATTTCGCAAGGTCAACACATGGTAGTTGGATTGTTATTGATACTGAACTTCAAGAACACGAGTTGCATGGAAATATAAGGAGCAATAGATCTAGAGGACATGTTGATGATATCACAATAATTCAAACACACATGTCTTTCTTTTGCTACACATAAAGACATAAATTCAGTCACATATATATAGGAGTACACCTACGGTAAAGATGACACACGACCAGATGTATAAGATTCAAACAATGCATCAACGCAAGCATCACTGAAAAACCCATAAAACAGCAATAAAGAAGAGCAACAAACAATCAGGTGAAGCCTCTCTCACACGACGACACATAAGCTGCTAGACTAGTAGTACTGCTCAAGTCGGATGATGTGGACCGCCATGGCGAGCATCTCTTCCTTCATCGGTTCCAGCAGGCAGAGAACTCCTGCCTGCAGGTGGTTGTCAGCCGTGAACTCGCGCCACCCTCCCCGAGGGAAAAATTATGCCAAATTATAGGAGTCTTCTTTTGATATGAATTGTGTCTTCGGTTATGAAAAATAGAAAAAAACATAGAGCTTTAGTTATCTTTGTTGAGGCTAATTTGTGTGCTTCCTATCTTATTTGTGCGATAGTTGTCTGTATTGTTCCTTGCCACATAGGCTGGTAGCATTTGTCTTTTACCTTTTCAAAGGAATGTTAAGCTTAATATATGTTTCATGATTTACTTCTCTCTTACTAGTAAACCTGTATGTGCGATGCACGTTGATATTTGGTAGAATATTAATTGCACGCTGTATTAGGTAGAGCATTAATAAGTTAACTATGTAATTAGCGCTCATATTGATATTTGTTATGATATTAATTGCACACTAAAAATGTTGAGTGCTTGCGATTGCAGCAATTTAGATTGTTGGATTGATATGGTTTGATGACCAAGATTAGTTGGATATGCCTCTTTGCATCTTTTTATTTTTGTATGTATGTATAGATGCAAATATAGATATAGATATAGAATAGGAAGATTAGTGGCAAAGTGGTTGAACATAATTATTTATTTTCAGAAGGAAGGGAAAAATTGGCAGATGCCAGGTTACACATACGGTAGAAACAGAGCTATAATGTGAATAGGGTACAGTAGAACTGACTTAGACGAGGCATGTTGTTGGTAAATGAAAGCACTTATTAAGAGACCTACCGATCCGACGTTGTGTTCAGTTCTCAGTTGTAAAAAATGGACATTAGCAATTTGTGTCATTCCCGATTTATGTATATGATAGTAGTCTGCATCATCTTTGTTGCACAAGCCGGTAGCAATGATGCTTTCTTTTCAAAAGAAAAATGTTAAGCTTAATTTATGCTTGGTGATTTATTTCCCTCCTATTAGTTGCAGAAGTAGTTCAACATAATTATTTATTTTAAAAAGAAAGACAACATTGATACAATTTTAGCAACTTCGCAAGGTCATTGTCAGAATTCCTTCGATAGATGAACCAAGAAAGCCAAACTATTAGCTAGCACAATTTTGCTGGTGTAGTGGTCAACGCTGCGTTCATCAGGAAGCCAACCCCTAGCTTGCTTGCTCCAAGATTTTTATTCTCACATTCTCGCATCTTCATAATATTTTGCTATTTCAAAATTCCCAACACCTCCCACTCTTAAGCATTAAGAGCATGAGGATATTAAGCATCCGCATATATAAACATGCGTGCTACTACTTTTTATGGCTGGGTCACAATGAATGGACAACCTATCTACACTTTGAAGTCCCTGTAGCATAAAAGTGACAATTTTTAGTTGATATCCTATTGAGAACGAGTGTGGAGTGAGAATGGAGGAGGAAAGATGATGCAAATTAAAGACATAGCAGCCAGGACCCATGAGTGAGCCGAGTATCAAAGAGACATTGAATATGTAGAGAGGCGTAGTGGACTGGACTAGAAGAGGGGTGGGGGTAATAGGACACCAAGTTAAACTGAGTGGTACGGTGTTGCAAATTTAACATAGCTTGATGTAGAGAATCTTGAGCATAATATCAGTATCCATATCATACAAATGCATCCAGATATTTTTAGCAACCACAACCGCTCATGTGGCGAAATAAGTCATGAGACAGACCCTAGTGGATTAGCCTCTGTGATATGCAATATTGAAGACAAATCAATACATGATCATGAGAGGAGAAGCAGAGGAGAAGAGCAGACAAGAAAACCGTACCTGGCCATGCGAGAAACATGATTTCCAATGCAATGTTTGTTCGCTTGATCGAGCGACACCAACCTAAATAAACGAGCACACCTGCACGTTTACTCATTTAAATCTATGTAGTTTTGAGAACAGAAAAACCACTGAGCCGTTCTTGTGCTATATCTAGGCTAATTGCGTGCAAATTCTCAATGAAAGCCTCACAGCTCAATGTGTCACAATTTGGCATCAACAAATACTTGCTACACGTTTTCTACAACATTCGCAAGGTCAAGGCATGCTAGTTGGATTGTTATTGATACTGAACTTCAAGAATACAAGTTGCATGGAAATATAAGGAGCACTAGATCTAAATGAGATGTTGATGATATCGCAACCCACATGTCCTTATTTGGCTACACATAAAGCATGGTTTTCACTTTCAGTGAGATTTCGATGAAATTCACTGAATTTCACTAATTTCAGCAGTTGCTGAAATATTTACCTTCCAGCCAAAATATTTCAGCAATTTCAGTAGTACACATGAATTCAAATATTTTTCAAAAATAATTCCAAAAAATTCAAATATTTATCTAAATTCAATTGAATATTTTGTCCTTTTGGCCGAAAGATAGACTGAAATCACTGAATTTCGGTGATTTCAGTTGATGCTGAAATTTTTCTGAAACTGAAATTGGAAACCTTGACATAAAGACATATTCAGTGGCAAATATCTAGGAGCAGATCTACAGTAAAGATGACATGCCACCAGATGATAAGATTCAGATAATGCATCAACACAAGCATCACCAAAAGAATCATCAAAGCAGCAACAGGAATAACAACGAACCATTAGGTGAAGCCTCCCACGCAGTGACACTGAAGCTGCTAGTGCTAGCAATACTGCTCAAGTCAGATGATGTGGACCGCCATGGCAAGCATCTCTTCCTTCACTGGTTCCAGCAGGCAGAGATCTCCTGCCTGCAGGTGGTTGTCGGCTGTGAACGCCTCAGAGTGGATCGCCTTCACCTACTCCATGACTATCTTCTCCCGCGGCAGGGTTAAACAGGTGGTGTCTCCAGGTACCACTTACCCAGATCTGTTAGAGCCATCTGACATTCCTGTAGATTAATAAGAATAAGATTAGATGAGAAAGAAAACAAATGTAAGCTGAAAAACTTAACTTCTAGTCTCTACATATTAAGCAGAACCACACACACACTTAGGCCAACTGCTCATAGCATCATCTAGTTAGTTGGCATACATACCATCGACCGATCTGGCCTTGACGCAGGATGTCGACGTGGAATTCTTATTTCTTCCAGCACATTGTTGTTGGAGCAAAGAGAGGCATCTCCATCCATGGATCTGCTGGTGCTATTTGCCTTGAGAAGCAAATGGACCATCACTGTGAATGTTCTACCCTCACCCCTGTCAATCGGTTAGTGTGTCTAAGTGGATACGAGATTCATTGCCCACGAAATCCTCATTTGTCCTGCAGAAATATGTGGGCATAAACAATTCCTTGTTGCTTCACATAACGGTTCTTATGGAGGCGTACAGTGAGTAAAAAACCCTTTGATCAACACAAGATTGCTGATAAATGTGGCTCACAAGCAACAAAGCCTAAGAGCTTCTTGATACGTCTCCAACGTATCTATAATTTTTTATTATTCCATGCTATTATATTACCAGTTTTGGATGTTTAATGGGCTTTACTATACACTTTTATATTATTTTTGGGACTAACCTACTAACCCAAGGCCCAGTGCAAATTGCTGTTTTTTTTTGCCTATTTCAGTGTTTCGCAGAAAAAGAATATCAAACGGAGTCCGAACGGAACGAAACCTTCGGGAGCGTGATTTTTGGAACAAACGTGATACAGAGGACTTGGAGTGGATGTCAAGAAATCAACGAGGAGGCCACGAGGCAGGGAGGCGCGCCCCCACTGTTGGGGATATTACTACTGGGCGTAAACCGGCCAAGACAAGCCGGGTTAACTTCATCAGTAGTTGAGTATGTTAAAAGCCCATGAAGGTAGATGAGGGCTAAAAGCCCATATTCGGTTTAAGGCCTGTAGCTGTAAACCGGAGTCGGTATGTAACTTGTGTTATAAGTTAGGAATAGTGGAGACCGAACCGGACACATCTATGAGCCGGTATCGGAACTCTGTAAACCGACGGGCGTCACCCATGTATATAAGGGGACGACCCGGCGGCGGTTCAGGGAGACAGACAACAACTCGAGACTCAGGCAAAGCTTGTTTGCTCCCTAGTCATCGAAACCCCATCAATTCCATCACAACTAGACGTAGCCTTTACCTTCATCGAAGGGGCCGAACTAATATAAACTCCCTTGCGTCCCTGTGTCCACTTTAACCCCTTCAAGCTAACCCGTAGCGATGGCTCCATGACTAAGTCCTTTCATGAGGACATCTGCCGTGACAAAACCACGACAGTTGGCGCCCACCGTGGGGCTATCGCACGATGGTTTCTAGTTCTTGGAGGACAACTTCGAAGGACTCAAGGGTTACGCCGTGGGCCGGATGACCAAGAGTCGTCGCGGCAAGCTCTACATCGATGATGCAGGATGGGGCCCCGAGGCCGGCTCAATTGAGTACGGGTACCGGGTCCCCTTTGGTGGCATACACATCTTCATCGGCAAGATCGGTGAACCGGGCCCTGAGCCGGACGTATGCACCGACCTCATCGAGACGGCTCAGCGTGCACGATCCGCCCAGGTTAAACCGGCCGTGAAGCGCGCCTTCGTGGGAGTCATCCACGGAGGAGAATACAAGGAGGGATCGGAATCTGGTGGCGAGACTGTCGTTTATTCCGGCGACGAGTCCTCGACCGGAGAAACCAAATCGTTGTATCAGCTACATGACGGCCGGATTGGGGGCTGTTCCGATGGCGACAGTATTCGGACCCCTCGGATCTGCCAAACTGGGTTGGAATATTCATGGCCGGTACCCAAGCAGCGATCCACTCTTCGACCACCACAGCAATGATCTCCGGATCAGGAACGACGATGGCAGCTGGGGCAGGAGGCCCCGTGCACCCGCCGGCTCAAGTACTATCCGATCTGTTCGATGCGTTGGCTATGCTCATGGCAGAGGCTAACCCGATCAGAACACCCACAATGCGGAGATCGCAAAGGTGAAGGATCAGATTACTCAGGCTAAGACCGACCTAGCAGCATAGAACACCAGGATGGCCGCAGAGTGGGCCACTTTGGATGCGCAGGCTTATCGGCTTATGCTGGATCAGAACGCATCACATGAAGTCCTGAAGAGAAAGCACCGATCTCGCCTGCCTCCGGTTTACGACGCGAGGTGCCTCTTCAACACTCCAGGAGCAGGAGCCAGTAACCCGCCGGTGTTAAACCGGGCGGAAGCTCCTGGAGCTGGTGCGCCGGTTCAGCCACGTCTGATGGACCCACCTCGTCAGAATAATATTGTGCCTCAGCCTGTCCCGACGCCTCCGGGTCATTATCCAATCCGATGGACAACCTCGTTGCTGCCGCTTCACGACTGGAGGCCATCCCAATTGAAGGTGATTCTTCGCAGGCGGTGGAGACGCGCCGGGTTAAGGAGCTTCTTCGGACAGCTTTAATTCAACAGGAAGCATATTCACACAGCCGTGACCGAATTCACTCCACCCCTCGTCCAAGCTGGAGCTACAACAGACATATGGAAGAACCGACCGTGTCAAGTAATGCGCGAAACCGTGAAGCGCCCCGCGGCAACAACCCGACAGGTGATATTAGTGATGCTCAGGAAGTGGTGGACCAAGCCCGAGCGTGCAGGGAGGCCGACTTAGCAGCGCAGTATGAGGCTCGTCAGCTTACGCCGGTTCGTCCAACCACCTCGGTGAAGCCAGGGGTTACCTCTAGTTCTTTAGGGGTGCCGTGCCTTGTCCCCGCTTTACGCAACATGCGCCTGCCAAGGATTTCAAGGGCCCGCGCAAGGTACCAATTTACACTGCCTATTTGTCTCCAGAAACATGGGTGGAGAGCTATGAGATGGCCATGGAGATGCTTGATGTTGATGATGCGGCGTGTGCAAAGTATTTCACCATGATGCTCGAAGGGACAGCCCGTACTTGGTTGAAAAGTTTACCGACCAACTCTATCAGTTCATGGGCTGAGTTGAGAGCCCGGTTTATCCAGAATTTCAAGGATACATGTAAGTAGCCTATGTCGATAGTGGACTTGGCCGCCCGTGTCCAGGAGGAAGGAGAATCGACGAACCGTTGGGTGCGCTGGGTCTCAAATTTTTTGCATTCGTTAGACCGTATCAATGCTGATACTGCAGTTATAACTTTTGAAGGCAACTGCCGGTTTGAACCCCTGAAATTGAAATTAGGACTGCTAAAGCGCCATTGCAACGATATGGGGACCCTTATGGCTGTGCTAGTGAAGTATGCTGACTCTGATAGTACCAAGGATCCCGAGTTTGACGATGACAAGACAGGGAAGGGGAAGAAGAGCAGCAACTCCAAAGGGCAGCAACACAGCACGGCGGGTCACAGAAAGGGAGGCAAGCATAAAGCAGATAGCAGCATGGACTTTGTGGCCAATACCAATGCACAGGACAAAGGCCAGCGACGAAAGGGTAAACCGCCGAATCGCAGCGGGGCGCCCAATCCCAACCCGGACCGCTTGAATTACCTGTTAAACCAGCCCTGTCCAAAACATGGGACGAAGGAGATACCGGCCAACCACCTTTGGAAGGATTGTTACATCATGCAAGAGTTCAAGAATTCTAATACTTTTAGGTATGATCACGGATCAGGTGGCGGTTCAGCATCCGGATCTCATGGGCTGGGCAACGGCGGAGGAAATTCCGGTTCACGCTTCAATGGCAATCAGGGCGGACAAAACAACCAAGGTAATCAAAGCGGCCAGGGTGGTTACAACCAGCAGCAGCAGTCGGGTTATCAAAGCCACCCGAAGCAGTTAAATAGTGGGCAATATCATGTTTTCACCACTAGTTTGGACAAGCTTGACCGGAAAGTTCAAAGGCGGGCAGTAAACTCCGTTGAACCGGCGGTGCCCCGATACTTACGTTGGTCTGGGCAGCCAATTGTGTGGAGCAGAGAGGATCATCCTCCCCGGGTTGACAATCCGGGTCAGCTGGCATTGGTGGTGGCGCCTTAGGTGGGAGGTTATAAGTTCACCAAGGTACTCATGGATGGAGGGAGCAGTATTAACATCCTGTACTATGAGACCTTCCGCCGTATGGGGTTAACAGATAAAAATCTTAAACCGTCCAATACGGTGTTCCACGGTGTGGTACCTGGTAAATAGGCATATCCTGTTGGTAAGATAGCTCTGGAGGTGGCCTTTGGAGATGATTATGACTACAGATCAGAAATATTGACCTTTGAAGTGGTGAAAATTCAAAGTCCATATCATGCCCTGTTTGGACGGCCGGCTTATGCTAAGTTCATGGCACGGCCTTGCTATGTCTATTTGTCTATTTACAACTCAAGATGCCGGGTCACAAAGGAACAATAACTATCCATGGAAGCCGCAAGATCGCTTTAGAGTATGAAGAAGGGGATGCAGCCTATGCTGAGTCGGTTTGTGCCACGGAGGAGTTGAAGTTCTACAAAGATAATGTTGATCCGGCAGACATGACTCCGTTGAAAAAGCCAACCACGGAGCACGATCCGGCCCTGAAGTTCAAATTGGCTGCTGAGACTAAGCTTGTTGACTTCGTACCTGGCGATTCATCCAAGCAGTTCAGTATCAGTGCAAACTTGAATCCGAAATAGGAAAGCGCGCTCATCGAGTTCATCCATGAGAACCGGGACATCTTTGCATGGAAGCCCTCTGACATTCCTGGTGTACCGAGGGAACTCGCTGAGCACATTCTTAATATTGATCCTAAGTACAAACCGGTGAAGCAATTTCTCCACCGGTTCAACGAAGAAAGACGCAAAGCTATTGGAGAGGAAGTGGCCAGGCTCTTAGCGGCTGGATTCATCATTGAAGTTTTCCATCCTGAATGGTTAGCTAATCCGGTGCTGGTTCTTAAGAAAAATGGCACCTGGCGTACGTGTGTGGATTACACAGACCTTAACAAGGCTTGTCCAGCAGATCCTTTTGCCTCCCCCGTATTGATCAAATTATTGATGCTACGACGGGTTGTGAGCGTCTAAGTTTTCTGGATGCATATTATGGTTATCATCAGATCAAGATGGCAGTTAAGGACCAGGAGAAGACAACATTCATAACTCCCTTTGGAGCTTTCTGCTATGTGTCTATGCCCTTTGGGCTCAAGAGTGCCCAGGCGACTTATCAACGGTGTGTGCAGAATTGCCTTCATAAGCAAATCGGCCGTAATGTGCATGCCTATGTGGATGATATTATGGTTAAGTCAAGGAAGAAGGAAACTCTGGTTGATGACTTGAAGGAAACTTTTGATAACCTGCGGACATATAAGATGATGCTCAACCCGGCCAAGTGTGTTTTTGGTGTACCGGCAGACAAGTTATTGGGTTTTCTGGTGTCCAACAGGGGAATTGAGGCTAATCTGGAGAAGATCACAGCTATCACCTCCCTGGCTAAACCAAAGTGTATCAATGACGTTCAACACTTGGCAGGCCGGATTGCTGCATTGAGCCGGTTTATCAGCCGCCTTGGTGAGAAGGCGATCCCTTTATATCAGATGCTGAACAAGACGAATCAATTCGTCTGGAGTTCTGCTGCTGATGAAGCGTTTGAGGATTTAAAGCGGCAGCTAGCCAATCTGCCTGTTCTTGCTGCTCTAGTTGACAAGGAACCGCTGCTACTATATGTGGCAGCTAATGCTCGCGCAGTCAGCGTAGCTATTGTGGTGGAACGCAAAGAGGCGGGCAAGGAATATCCGGTTCAGCGTCCGGTTTACTATATCAGCGAGGTGCTTATTGAATCCAAGCAAAGGTACCCGCATTGGCAGAAGCTGGTATATGGAGTTTTCATGGCAAGCCGGAAGCTTAAGCAATACTTCCAAGGCCATCCCATCACAGTGGTCAGCTCTGCTCCTTTGGGAGATATAATCCAGAACAGAGAAGCAACTGGCCGGATTGCCAAGTGGGCTATAGAACTTGGGCCTCATGGGTTGAAATATGTACCCCGGACGGCGGTCAAGTCTCAAGCACTTGTGGATTTCATCAATGATTGGACGGAATTGCAAGCGCCTGAAGAAAAGCCGGATCACACCTATTGGACTATCCATTTTGATGGGTCCAGGCAATTGGAGGGCTCGCGGGCTGGAGTCGTTTTAACTTCCCCACGAGGTGATAAGTTTTGTTACGTTCTCCGCTTAATGTTCCCTTGTACTAACAATGCAGCTGAGTACGAGGCTTTGCTCCATGGTCTCCGGATGGCTAAGGAAATGAATCTAAGCCGAGTTAAATGCTTCGGTGACTCGGACCTGGTGGCTCAACAAGTATCTGGCACTTGGGATTCCAAGGATCCGCTCATGGCAGCATATCGTCGTGAGGTGCATATTGTTGCAGGCCACTTCAAAGGTTATCAGGTGGATCATGTGGACCGACGGAAGAACGAAGCGGTGGACGCATTAAGCAGGTTGGGTTCTCAACGTAAACCGGTTCCTCCTAATGTCTTCTTAGACGTTCTGCATAATCCGTCTGTCGAGCTCCCTGGTGAAGAAGATTTGGCTGTTCCTGATCCGAAGGCCCAATTGGTGGCAGCTCTTCATGTCATCCCGGACTGGACGGTTCCTTATCTTGCGTATATGAACCGGGGCGAGTTACCAGAGGATGAGACTCTGGCCAGGCAGGTAATCCGGCGATCCAAGTCCATGACTATTGTCAATGGCGAGTTGCATCATTGCAGCGTGTCAGGGGCATTTCAATGCTGTGTATCTCTCGAGGAAGGCTGTGAAATTTTGCGTGAGATCCACGAAGGAGACTGTGGTCACCACGCCGGTCCAAAATCTCTGGTGGCCAAGGCATTTCGCCACGGTTTTATTGGTTGACTGCTCATGCTGATGCGGAGGACCTGGTCAGACGAGGTGATGGCTGTCAGAAGTTCTCAAGGCGTGCTCATGTGCCAGCTCAAGAATTGAGGATGATTCCAATTACTTGTCCGTTTGCAACTTGGGGGCTGGATATGGTTGGACCTTTCAAAAGGTCTAAGGACAAGAAAACCCATCTCTTGGTGGCGGTTGACAAGTCTACAAAGTGGGTGGAGGCAGAGCCTGCTAGCAAGTGTAACGCGGCCACGGTGGTTCAATTCATCAAGAAAGTAATCTTCCGGTTTGGCTTTCCACACAGCATCATCACCGATAATGGTACCAATCCGTCCAAGGGTGCTATGAAGGAGTTCTTTCAACGTGAGCACATCCGGCTTGACGTTTCATCAGTGGCTCACCCACAGTCCAATGGCCAAGCAGAAAGAGCTAATCAAGAGATCTTGCGAGGCATCAAGCCCCGGCTTATGGTTCCTTTGCAACGGACGCCGGGTTGTTGGGTTGAGGAGTTACCATCTGTATTATGGAGCATCAACACCACACCCAAAAGATCGACAGGATACACACCGTTCTTCATGGTTTATGGAGCGGAGGCGGTTCTCCCCAGTGACATCCGTCATGATTCACCTCGTGTAGCAGCATATGTTGAAGCGGACAACGAGGTGGCACGGCAAAACGCTCTGGACCTGTTGGACGAGCAACGTGACATGGCGGCTGCCCGTTCGGCGATTTATCAGCAAGATCTCCGTCGCTATCACAGTCGCCGGGTTAGAACCAGAACCTTTCAAGAAGGATATTTGGTACTTCGGCTCATCCAAGATCAGATAGACATGCACAAGTTATCCCCACCTTGGGAGGGACCTTTTGTGGTCAGCAAGAATCTTCACAATGGGTCATACTATCTCATTGATGTTCGAGGGCGCAAAGACTCACGTAAATCGTAGGAGGAGACCAAGCGGCCGTGGAATATTGCTCATCTTCGGCCTTACTACACTTGAGACATAGGCTTTACTTATGTACATATTATGACAATGTATATATTATGTTCAATACAATAAACCGGAGCCTCAGCTAAAGCAGAGTATCTGTTCTTTTTACATCATGTGTGGTCACACGGAGTTTCTGTCTTAAAGCGGCCTCCGGTTTACCCCTTGAGTTAGCTTCTTACAACTTTATATCATATCACTTGGGGGCTTGGTCGTGTCCGAACCATAGGAATGCCATTTGGTAGGCGAAAGCCACAACATCACTTGGGGACTTGGTCATGTCTGAACCATAGTCACGCCTCTTGATCGGCCTAGTGCCACAACATCACTTGGGGGCTTTGGTCGAACCCGAACCATCGCTACACCTCTTGATCGGCGTAATGCCAATGAATCATTTGGGACCGGGCTGACTTGAACCATAGCTACGCCTTTTTTGGGGGCATGGTCTTGTCCGACCATGGTAATGCCACTTGATCGGCTCAAAGCCTTATTTGCAATGGTTTTATTTTTGCCTTTGCTTCTACTTTTTGCTTTTGGCATAATATTTTTCTCTGTTGCGTTTTACCAACATTATTACTCCGGTTCAACTGTCAAACACAAATTGACGGAACACGGTAAAATCTTAACCCGAAGACTAACTGTCCGGTTTGATTTTTTATTACCATCCTATTCTGGAGTAAAACCGGTATTTTTTCATAACCCGGAGCGGTTTACATTGTAAACCGGCCTTATATAAACAGGAGCTGTTCTCTCCTCCAATAGTGTGAGTTTATTAACTCCGCTTCAAGATTGGCCAAGCCAACTTCATGCCCAACAATGGCAGGTATTATGTATCTCCATATTCGAACATATGCTTAAATCCAAAGCTATTTTCTTTGGTTTTACATGCATAAATATCATGACCCGCCTGGCGATAAGTCGCCAGGGCATTTTTTAGTTTCTCAACTACAGAAAACAGTTTGGAGATAAATAATTCCAAAGAAGCATCAATTGCGATAAACAGGCACGAAGGCATATCAAGACCAAAGTGTATCAGCTAGCCTATTACAAGGTGAAACAGTGCCCAAATAAAGATCATTGTTTTCTGCATAACACAACGTGCAGTAACTTAAACCGGCTTCCAGTTCATGCTTGGTCACCAGCTTGACCTGATGGTTGCGGGTCATCTCGCGCCAGTTCAGCCTCTTCCTCCCTACCTAGTGGCTGGAAATCAACAGTTGCCCAGTCGATTCCAGTTAATGCTTGAAAAACAGCTTCGTCACTGATCAGCAACGACAGTTCAATGTCAGGGGCATAAGTATGCTTACGGATTGGAGGTATAAGGTTTTCCGCTTCAGGAATTGGTGAAGCCACTCGTTTGTTTTGATCATCATATTGGGCTTGATAGTGGGACAAATTGGCCTCTTCAACCAATTGACAAGCCAGAGGGCGCACTTCCCGGTTTATAGCTCGGAGATCTTCTTCACTGAACAATGTCCCGTGTTCCTTCAAGCCGGGGTAGCCTTGGGCCGCTTCAACATGATCAAAATCCGGCACCCACGCTTTTGCCCGGATTAAGGCGTTTATAGCGCCGGTTCTAGCAGCAGATTTCTTCAGCTCTTCAACCCGGGCAGGAAGCATAGACAACCTTTTAATAGTGTCCTAGATCAAAGTGGGCGGCGGGTTGTTGTGGGAAGCAGTGAAGATGATCCGTTGAGCACCGGTGTATAGTTGTTCTATCAATGTATAGGCGGCTTTCAACTTCTTCCGCACGTCTGATCCCAATTGACCAATGCGTGTTCCTACATCATCATAAGGGTTATTAAACTGGCAGATACATATCACGGACTGCTCGAATCATAAGAATAAGGAGGCTTACCAAAGACAGCAGCAATCATGGCATGAACCTGGCGCTTCACACTGGTTAGCTCGTCAACCACCGGTTTAAGAGCGGCCTCGGCTTTCTCTGCCCTTTGAGTTAAAGCGGCTTTTTCAGTGGCCCAATCCGCCCGCTCTTTGTTGAAGCTTTCCTTCAATTTTTCCATGACGCTTAAAGCGCTGGTTGATTCCTCTTTTGCCTTCGAGGTTTCAGCTTGTTGGGACTTCAGATTTTCTTGCAGGTTGGCAGTTTGGCTTTCTCTTTTGCTCAGCTCAGCCTGCACACAGATGATTATATGATGAAAATAACGATACAGATTTGAAGTACCAACCACATAACAAGTTATGCCCTTGGTACTTGGGGGCTAATGCATATTTGCTCTTCATCATACAATTTTAAAAAAAAAAATCCCAAGCCCAATACAAGTATTCAACTTGGCACTTGGGGGCTAATGGCTAATTGCTCAATGACTATTGATACTTGATTTCTTATGATCTAAAAAGTCCCGGTTTAACTGTATGCAGTTGAACCGGCCCTTGGGGGCTACATCAGCAAAGTACAGATGAGTTAAAGTTGCATTGGAAAGTCCTGGTTTAAGTTGATATTTTAAAACCATCACTTGGGGGCTATGGAGTTGACATATTACAAGCAGAGAAAAGATATAAGAAGTTACCTCATACTTGTCCTTCATCATATTAACCAGACCGGCTTCATAATCACGGCTGGTGTATAGCCGGTTCAGATAGCCGGAATGGAGATCTTGGGCGTTCAGAGTGGCGTAGGTCGCCAAATCAGCATTCCACTTCCCTTTACCAATTGCAGTGAATTCATCTTTGGCAGTGTGCCTGGACAAAGCGACAGGATTACTTGGCTCGGTCCGACCAATGCTAGTGATAAGGACCTTGTCATCTTTTTCTTCACCAGTTCGGTCTAGGGTCACCAGTTTGTCAGTATTCTTTGACGGGCTAGCTGTTTTGTCAATCCGGACAGGGCTTGTTGGTTGATCAGTAGGGCCTGTGGTATCAGCATTTGCCTCTTCAGCGACAATGTCATGGTCTTGCGGTGGTGGGTCGTTCAACATGTCATCACGATTGTTTTCTTCAGGATCTGGGGTTTTCTCCAGATCAGCAGCGGTATTCTCATCTGCCGTGTTGTTCACACGAGCTTTCTTGCTTGCTTCGGGTTTGGCCCTGAAAAAGAAGATTAAGAAGGGTCAAGACATTTTTTTGTTTAAAGTAATATATCAAATATACAAGATGGAATACAACATACCCAAGCACCGTTTTAAGTGGTGGAAGTTGGGTGGCTGACGACTCGCCAGAGGATGAATGAGAAGTACCCTGATAATCGGAGTCAGACAGATTAAGAGGTTGACGAAAACAACCAGCTTTAGGGCAAGCATTGACAAGAGAGTTAGAGACCTCTGAACGGCGTTTCCGAGCCGGACTGTTCGGTAAACCGGCGGATGTAACTACCTGGCTGCTGTGCCGAGTTGTGCGGCGAGCTTCGTGCTGTTGTGTCTTCACAAGAAAGTGTGGGTCCAAATAAGCAAGAGGATGAGAAAATTTAACTTTCTGATTTGCCCGACGGGTTTTTTTGTGAAGGCAGAGAGTTTGAATCGGAAGAAAGAGAGATTACCTCTACAACATCAGCATGACTGAACTCAGCGTCATCCTGACAATAATCATCATCAATAAGACGTATGAAATATAAACCAAGTGAGTCAAGGTCTACCTCAAGATCCGGTTACCCACATCATCATCAGCAGGGGGGTCGGAAGATGCAGTGGTTCTTTTCCTATTGGCAGGTTTCTTCACAACTCTGGTTTTTGGCCGAGTTGGCTTCTCAGTCCGAGTTGGTTTCTCCGGTTTCTCTTGTGGAGGCTTCTTGCTCCAAAACGGATCATCACCCTGTTGGAAAGATGTTAATGTCAACAGAGGGTATTTTGAACAAAGGAAGATTCAATAAAAACGTAAGGTATGAGACTTACAGCTGGCGGTTTGTTACGAGCGTAGAAAGGAGGAAGACCGGTTTGAGCACAGACAACTTCCGGTTCATTCAATATCTTTTTCACAGCTTCAGTAACTTCGTCATCTGTGAGCTGGATATCAATGTGTCGTTGAGGGTCTTTTACGTCTCTGGTATATTCACACATCAAACCGGGGCGCTGGCTAAGGGGTAGTATGCTCCAAGATATCCAGCAGCGAGCGAAGTCAACCCCAGTCAAACCATTTGCCATGAAGGCCCTCAACTTGGATAATTGAGGAGAATATTTGAGTCTTTCCTTAGCAGTCAGCCTCTATGGGAAGGGGTGTGTATTGCTCAGACGTTCTGGATGGTAGCCTGGCAAGGGGTTTTCTTCTTCAGGAGAAGTGTCTTTGCAGTAAAACCATGTTTGGTTCCACTCCTTGGGGTGGCTGTGAAGTTTTGCGTGAGGGAAGGTAACTTCTTTCCTCTTCTGGATGGCCATACCGCCCAGTTCAGTATTGGGCCCGTCTGTGAACTCAGTGCGGCGGTTCAGGTGAAAGCAATCCCGGAACAACTCTAAGGTAGGTTCTTCTTGAAGGTACACCTCACAGAACACTTGAAAGTGGCAAATGTTGGTCACGGAGTTTGGACCAGTGTCTTGAGGACGCAGTTGGAAGTTGGCTAAGACGTCTCGATAAAACTTTGAACCGGGGGGGGGGGGGGGGGGGTTGAAGCCCCGGGCTAGGCGATCAGCAAAAACTACAACTTCCCCTTCTCGGGGTTTTGGAGGACATTCCGGGACAGGGACCCTCCAGTGAATGATGTCTTGCTTACTCAAAGCGCCAGTTCTGACCAATTTGTTCAAACCGGCTTCGGTCACTCGAGAAGGAACCCAGTTGCACTCATATGCTTGTTTAGCCATGGCAAAATCTACAAGGCAGTAATTACCGGTTCAAGAAAATGTCGGAAAGGTATACACTGATGCATGCTTTGTTAAACCGGAGACAGTCACTTATAAACCGGAGTTTTTATAAGTGACAGTGCTCTGCTAAAGGACTCTGGTGGTTCAACAAGGGAACTAATGGTATTTACCGGTTTATCAATTTTTCTACAAAGTTAAACCGCCAGGTTCAACATTAAAAAATCAAGATTGCAGATGAGTAAGTATGCAGAAACAGATTTCATAAAGTTATACTACAATTTTGGATCTGGAACATGTCCAGAAAAGAGATGAATATTCAAGGTCCAAATAGAGCAATACTGAACCAACGAGCAAAGGTACAGGTAGATCTATGGCCTTGAGATGCGTAAGTGAAGACGGAGGTTAAACAACTACAACTACACAAAGCAAAGATTCGCAGATTCATCTAAGAGCTATCGTATAAACAAGAAGCAGACGATGAACACTGAAGAACTGCGAAACCCTAAGAACAGATCTGAGGTGGAAAGGATAGAAGACTTACCAGAGCTAAGGGAGAAGCGGAAGATCGCCGCGGAACTCTGGTGCGCTCAGGGTGATGCAGCGGCCAAGGTTGGAAAAGAAGTCGACGGCGAAGTTGGTTGGCGCAGGGAAGACGAAGCAGAAGGGCACGAAGGGGAAAAGAAATGACCCGTCGGTCTTATTTATAAGGCAAGGGACATGTGTCAGGCGTGAAAATCAAGGAGCCACAACTTTGGAAACAGAGCTGTCGCCTCGATTGTCGCAGATCTATTAAACAAGAAGGTATCATGGATAGTTTCTTTATGACAGATGACGTCACGCCGGTTTACAATGATCAGAGAAGATGACATCATGGCGGTTCACCAAATTATAAGAAGATGTTGAAGATGAAGTTTTCTGCTAAGGATTGACATGAACCTATTCAAATCAATCTGGGGCCTAATGTTGGGGATATTACTACTAGGCGTAAACCGGCCAAGACAAGCCGGGTTAACTTCATCAGTAGTTGAGTATGTTAAAAGCCCATGAAGGTAGATGAGGGCTAAAAGCCCATATTCGGTTTAAGGCTTGTAGCTGTAAACCGGAGTCGGTATGTAACTTGTGTTATAAGTTAGGAATAGTGGAGACCGAACCGGACACATCTATGAGCCGGTATCGGAACTCTGTAAACCGACGGGCGTCACCCATGTATATAAGGGGATGACCCGGCGGCAGTTCAGGGAGACAGACAACAACTCGAGACTTAGGCGAAGCTTGTTTGCTCCCTAGTCATCGAAACCCCATCAATTCCATCACAACTAGACGTAGGCTTTTACCTTCATCGAAGGGGCCGAACTAGTATAAACTCCCGTGCGTCACTGTGTCCGCTTTAACCCCTTCAAGCTAACCCGTAGCGATGGCTCCACGACTAAGTCCTTTCATGAGGACATCTGCCATGACAAAACCATGACACCCACCCTCGTGGGCCCCTCGTGGCTCCGCCGACCTACTTCTTCCTCCTATATATACCCATGTACCCTGAAACCAACCAGGAGCACCACGAAACCCTATTTCCATCGCCGCAACCTTCTATACCCGTGAGATCCCATCTTGGGGCCTTTTCCGCCGCTCCGCCGGAGGGGGAATCGATCATGGAGCGCTTCTACATCAACACCATAGCCTCTCCGATGATGTGTGAGTAGTTTACCACAGACCTTCGGGTCCATAGTTATTAGCTAGATGGCTTCTTCTCTCTCTCTTTGGATCTCAATACAAAGTTCTCCTCGATCTTCTTGGAGATCTATTCGATGTAACTCTTTTTGAGGTGTGTTTGTCGAGATCTGATGAATTCTGGGTTTATGATCAAGATTATCTATGAACAATATTTGAATCTTCTCTGAATTCTTTTATGTATGATTGGTTATCTTTGCAAGTCTCTTCAAATTATCAGTTTGGTTTGGCCTACTAGATTGATCTTTCTTGCAAAGGGAGAAGTGCCTAGCTTTGGGTTCAATCTTGCGTTGCTCGATCCCAGTGACAGAAAGGGAAACGACATGTATTATATTGTTGCCATCGAGGATGAAAAGATGGGGTTTATATCATATTGCTTGAGTTTATCCCTCTACATCATGTCACCTTGCCTAATGCGCTACTCTGTTCTTATGAACTTAATACTCTAGATGCATGCTGGATAGCGGTCGATGTGTGGAGTAATAGTAGTAGATGCAGGCATGAGTCGGTCTACTTGTCACAGACATGATGCCTATATACATGGTCATGCCTAGATATTCTCATAATTATGCACTTTTCTATCAATTGCTCGACAGTAATTTGTTCACCCACCGTAATACTTATGCTATCTTGAGAGAAGCCACTAGTGAAACCTATGGCCCCGGGTCTATTTTCCATCATATAAGTTTCCAATCTATTTTTTACTTTGCAATCTTTATCATAAAAATACCAAAAATATTATCATCTCTATCAGATCTCACTTTTGCAAGTGGCCGTGAAGGGATTGACAACCCCTTTATCGCGTTGGTTGCAAGGTTCTTATTTGTTTGTGTAGGTACGAGGGACTTGCGTGTGGCCTCCTACTGGATTGATACCTTGGTTCTTAAAAACTGAGGGAAATACTTACGCTACTTTGCTGCATCACCCTTTCCTCTTCAAGGGAAAAACCAACGCATGCTCAAGAGGTAGCAAGAAGGATTTCTGGTGCCGTTGCTGGGGAGTCTACGCACAAGTCAAGACATACCAAGTACCCATCACAAACTCTTATCCCTAGCATTATATTATTTGCCATTTGCCTCTCATTTTCCTCTCCCCCACTTCACCCTTGCCGTTTTATTCGCCCTCTTTTTCCGTTCGCCTCTTTTTCGCTTGCTTCTTGTTTGCTTTTGTGTTGGATTGCTTGCTTGTCATGATGGCTCAAGATAATACTAAATTGTGTGACTTTGCCAATACCAACAACAATGATTTTCTTAGCACTCCGATTGCTCCTCTTACTGATGCTGAATCTTGTGAAATTAATGATGCTTTGCTGAATCTTGTCATGAAAGATCAATTGGCCGGCCTTCTTAGTGAAGATGCCGCTACCCATATAAACAACTTTGTTGATTTGTGTGATATGCAAAAGAAGAAAGACGTGGATAATGATATTGTTAAATTGAAGTTACTTCCTTTTTAGCTTAGAGATCGTGCTAAAACTTGGTTTTCGTCTTTGCCTAAAAATAGTATTGATTCATGGAATAAGTACAAAGATGCTTTTATCTCTAAGTATTTTCCTCCCGCTAAGATCATCTCTCTTAGAAACGATATTATGAATTTTAATTAACTTGATCATGAACATGTTGCACAAGCTTGGGAGAGGATGAAATTAATGATACGTAATTGCCCTACACATGGTTTGAACTTATGGATGATTATACAAAAATTTTATGCCGGATTGAATTTTGCTTCTAGAAATCTTTTAGATGCAGCTTTGGGAGGTACTTTTATGGAAATCACTTTAGGAGAAGCTACTAAACTCCTAGATAATATTATGGTTAATTATTCTCAATGGCACACTGAAAGATCTACTAGTAAAAAGGTGCATGCAATTGAAGAGATTAATGTTTTGAGTGGAAAGATGGATGAACTTATGAAATTGTTTGCTAATAAGAGTGTTTCTTCTGATCCCAATGATATGCCTTTGTCTACTTTGATTGAGAATAATAATGAATCTATGGATGTCAATTTTTTGGTAGGAACAATTTTGGTAACAACGCTTATAGAGGAAACTTTAATCCTAGGTCGTATCCTAGTAATTCCTCTAATAATTATGGTAATTACTACAACAACTCTTATGGAAATTTTAATAAGATGCCCTCTGATTTTGAGACCAGTGTTAAAGAATTTATAGTTTCTCAAAAGAATTTCAATGCTTTGCTTGAAGAAAAATTGCCTAAGATTGATGAGTTGGCTAGGAACGTGGATAGAATTTCTCTTGATGTTGATTCTTTGAAACTTAGATCTATTCCACCTAAGCATTATATCAATGATTCTCTCAAGGCTATGATAATTTCCATTGATGAATGCAAAGAAAGTACCGCTAGGATGCGTGCTAAAAAGATTACTTTATGAAAGTGTGTTCTTCTAGTTTTCATGATAATAAGGATGAAGATCTAAAAGTGATTGATGTGTCTCCTATTAAATATTTGTTTTGCAATATGAATCTTGATAATGATGGGACTAGATATGAGTCAACTTTAGTTAAAAGGCGTCCCAATGGTTCGGAGTTTTTAGATCTTGATGAAAAAATTGGTAAAAGTGGGATTGAAGAGGTCAAAACTTTACATAGCAATGAACCCACTATTTTGGATTTCTAGGAATTTAATGATAATTTTTCTTTAATAGATTCTATTTCCTTGTTGCAATCCGTGCCAAATTCTCCACATGCTTATAGTCAAAATAAGGCTTTTACTAAACATATCGTTGATGCTTTAATGCAATCCTACGAAGAAAAGCTTGAATTGGAAGTTTCTATCCCTAGAAAACTTTATGATGAGTGGGAACCTACTATTAAAATTAAAATTAAAGATCATGAATGCTATGCTTTGTGTGATTTGGGGTGCTAGTGTTTCCACGATTCCAAAAACTTTGTGTGATATGTTAGGTTCCCGTGAATTTGATGATTGTTCTTTAAACTTGCACCTTGCGGATTCCACCATTAAGAAACTTATGGGAAGAATTAATGATGTTATTATTGTTGCAAATAGGAATTATGTGCCCATAAATTTCATTATTCTTGATATAGATTGCAATCCTTCATGTCCTATTATTCTTGGTAGACCTTTCCTTAGAACGACTGGTGCAATTATTAATATGAAAGAAGGGAATATTAGATTCCCATTTCCGTTAAGGAAAGGCATGGAACACTTTCCTAGAAATAAAATAAAATTACCTTATGAATCTATTATGAGAGCCACTTATGGATTGCATGCCAAAGATAATAATACCTAGATCTATCCTTGCCTTTATGCCTAGCTAGGGCCGTTAAGTGATAGCGCTTGTTGGGAGGCAACCCCATTTTATTTTCGTTTCTTGCTTTTTGGTTCTGTTTAGTAATAAATAATTCATCTAGCTTCTGTTTAGATGTGCTTTTATGTTTTAATTAGTGTTTGTTCCCAGTAGAACCTTTGGGAAGACTTGGGTGAAGTCTTTTTGATCTTGCTGTAAAAAACAGAAACTTTAGCGCTCACGAGATTAGCTATAAATTTTTACTGGAGAGTGATATTTAGTTGATTCTTTTTGCATATGATTAATAGATAAATTCCTCACGTCCAGCAATTTATTTTAGAAGTTTTGGAGTTAAATAAGTATGCGTTTGATACAGATTACTGCAGACTGTTCTGTCTTTGTCACATTCTGTTTTTCGTGTGTTGTATGCTTATTTTGATGAATCGATGGCTAGTATCGGAGGTTATGAACCATAGATAGGTTGGAATACAGTAGATTTAACACCAATATAAATAATGAATTAGTTCATTACTGTACCTTGAAGTGATGTTTTGTTTTCTTTCGCTAATGGAGCTCACGAGATTATCTGTTAAGTTTTGTGCTGTGAAGTTTTCAAGTTTTGGGTAAAGATTTGATGGATTATGGAGTAAGGAGTGGCAAGAGCCTAAGATTGGGGATGCCCAAGTCACCCCAAGGTAAAATTCAAGGAAAAATGAAAAGCCTAAGCTTGGGGATGCCCCGGAAGGCATCCCCTCTTTTATCTTCGTCCATCGGTAACTTTACTTGGAACTATATTTGTATTCACCACATGATATGTGTTTTGCTTGGAGAGTCTTGTATGATTTGAGTATTTGCTTTTTAGTTCACCACAATCATCCTTTCTGTACACACCTTTTGGGAGAGACACACATGAATCGGAAATTATTAGAATACTCTATGTGCGTCACTTATATCTTTTGAGCTAAACAATTTTGCTCTAGTGCTTCACTTATATCTTTTAGAGCACGGTGGTGGTTTTATGTTATAGAAATTATTGATCTCTCATGCTTCCCTTATATTATTTTGAGAGTCTTTTAGAACAACATGGTAATTTGCTTTGGCTATAAAATTAGTCCTAATATGATAGGCATCCAAGATGGATATAATAAAAACTTTGATATAAGTGCATTGAATACTAAGAGAAGTTTGATACTTGATGATTGTTTTGAGATATGGAGATAGTGATATTAAAGTTGTTCTAGTTGAGTAGTAGTTATTTTGAGAAATACTTGTGTTGAAGTTTGCAAGTCCCGTAGCATGCATGTATGGTAAACGTTGTGTAACAAATTTGAAATATGAGGTGTTCTTTGATTGTCATCCTTATGAGTGGTGGTCAGGGACGAGCGATGGTCTTTTCCTACCAATCTATCCCCCTACACTACTAGAATCAGCTACTTTGCCATCTGCTAGCTCTTTGTCGTCAGCTAGCAGACGACAAAGAAGCTCTTTGCCATCTGCTACCCAGAAGCAGACGACAAAGCACTGGCTGATGGCAAAGACCTTCTTTGCCATCAGCCAGTTCTTTGTCGTCCGCTAGCAGACGACAAAGATTCTTTGCCGTCTGCTAGCAGACGACAAAGAGCAAAAAAGCAGACGGCAAAGGGGGGCGGACGGCAAAGATTTAACATATCTAACGGTCGAGCCCCACCCCGCCTCTCTCTCTCTCTCTCTCTCTCTCTCTCTCTCTCTCTCTCTCTCTCTCTCTCTCTCTTTCTCTCCCTGCTCTTCACACGCGCGTCGCCCCCCCACTCGCCGCCGCCCCGTCACCGAACCACCCCACCGCCCCACCGACCCCGCCCCATCGCCACTGCCGCCCGGCGCCGTCGCCCCACCACCCGGCGCCCCACCGCCCCCCACCCTGTCGCCCCCGCCGCCCCGCCGTCTCGGCGCCGCCCCGGCCCCCCCGCGCCCCACCGCCCCGGCCGGGCCCGGCCCCGTCGCCACTGCCGCCCGGCGCCGCCGCCCCAGGTCTCCCCGCCCCTCCTCCACCGACCACCTCCTCCACCGGCCCTGCCCCAGGTGAGCTCTACCTCCTCTTTTTTTTCCTTTTTTTCTGTTTTTTTAGTTTTAGGTTTATGTTTAGTTTAGATTTAGTTTGAGTTTTAGTTTTAGGTTTAATTTTAGGTTTAGTTTTAGTTTTAGTTTATTTTTAGGTTTAGATTTAGTTTTTTCCTTTTTTTCTTCTGTTTTTTAGTTTTAGGTTTATGTTTAGTTTAGATTTAGTTTTAGTTTTTGTTTTAGATTTAGATTTAGGTTTAGGTTTAGTTTAGTTTTAGGAAAGAAGAAGAAGAAAAAAAGAGGAGAGGAGGAGAAGAAGAAGAGGAAAAAGGAAAGGAAGAAGAGGAGGAGGAGGAGGAGAAGAAAAAAGAAGAAGAGGAAGAAGAAGAAGAAGAAAAAAGAGGAGAGGAGGAGAAGAAGAAGAGGAAAAAGGAAAGGAGGAAGAAGAAGAAGAAGAAGAAGAAGAAGAAGAAGAAGAAGAAGAAGAAGAAGAAGAAGAAGAAGAAGAAGAAGAAGAAGAAGAAGAAGAAGAAGAAGAAGAAGAAGAAGAAGAAGAAGAAGAAGAAGAAGAAGGAAAAAAAGGAAGAAAAGGAAGAAAAGGAAGAAGAGGAAGAAGAAGAAAAGGAAAAAAGAGGAAAAAACCCGACCCGACTCGGCACCCCGACCCCGACCCGGCACCCCGACACGACACCCCGACCCCGAGACCCTGACCCCGACCCCGAGACCCTGACCCCGACACCCCGACCGCGACCCCGACACCCCGACCCCGACCCCGACAACCCGACCCCGAGCCTGACCCGACACCCCGACCCCGACAACGACACGGCACCCTGACCCCGACCCGGCACCCCGACCCGACACCCCGACCCCGACCCCGACACCCTGACCCCAAGCCTGACCCGACACCCCAACCCCCTGACCCCCTGACCCTGACACCCCGACCCCGCCACGACACCCCGACCCCGAAACAGCACCCCGACCCCAACACGGCACCCCGACACCGACACGACACCCCGACCCCCCAACCCCGAAACAGCACCCCGACCCCGACATGGCACCCCGACACTGACACGACACCCCGACCCCCAACACCTCCCGAAAAGGTGTTCTTTGGCCTTCCAGAGGCCGATAGGGTCATATATTTGTGAATTATTAGTTAGGTCATATATTTTTCGATTTTTTTATGAAAAACATGATATATAATTGTGTTGATCAGGTAGTTTTAAATGTGCAGTTGTTTCATCGCTGCGAGGTTTGGTGTTCGACGACCTCGCCGTGCGTTTGACGAGCTCTGCCCCTTCGTTCGTGGGTGAGCACAAATGACATGTCCTCCTCCCCCATTAATTATTTGATCTATTCCAATGAAACTTGATAGCTAGCTATATATGTGTCTTGAATCATCAGTATGCGTAACCAATACGTGTCTCCCGTTCGAAAGCGTGATAGTTATAAATATGCATGCATTTGCATACTTATAACCTTGATTCTTTCGAATTGTCCAACGCTATCCATGGACAGCCCGAGTATGTGTAGATTGGGTTCGTTTTCCCATATGCTCTGCTCCGGATTCGACGCATAAATTTCGTGAGTGCCTCCCCTGTTGTTCTCCGGGTACACATCCTCTCTGTTTATTGCAGAGACGTGTATCAGGAGAACAGCGGGGAGGTGCTGCCGAGATTTTGCGTCGGATCCGGAGCATAGCATGGGAAAATGAACCCAATCTACACATACACGAGTGGGATTAGGACCTATCATTACCTATTTGAGTGTAGGTTGCATGGACGTATTAAAATTGACAAAGTAGATCAACTGATGAATATATACATGGTGAATTACATATATAATTGTTGTGTGTCCAGTAGCTCTGAAAGTCAAGATGAGTGATCGTGCGTGGATGTATACCGGTCACACTAGTCAGAACAAATGGAGCGCTGAATGGTTCACAAAAACCAAGGGGTTTGTGCAAGCTGCATTTGCAAACGGCCAGAAGAAAACCCGGTGCCCCTGTTTCCGGTGCGGCAATTGGGAAAAGAGGACAGAGGCTGAAATGGGCAAACACCTGCAGAAGAGTGGTTTTACACCCGATTATACGGTGTGGACATTTCATGGCGAGTCTGCCCAACGTGACCGAGCTGAGGTGGATCGTCGTCGCACCGACGAGCATGGTACCGGGATGGAAAACATGGTGCAAGACTATGATGATGCTCGGGATTCAGACGAGGAGATGGAGGAATCTGCAAAGGCCTTCAATGAAATGTTGGAGTCTTCAAAACGTCCGCTCCACGAGCACACTGAGCTTTGTCAGTTGGATGCCATCTCACAAGTAATGGCTCTGAAGGCTCAATTCAACTTGGGCAGAGAATGCTATGACGCAATTATGACAGTATTTGGATGCTTTCTACCCAAAGGCCATGTAATGCCTGCAAACCTGTACCAGTCGGACAAAATCCTCCGTGCACTGAAGATGCCCTATGAGAAGATACATGCCTGTGAGAAAGGATGTGCCTTATTTAGGCTTGACTATGCGGACTTGAACTATTATCCCATTTGCAAGTCTTCCAGGTATATTGTGGTAGACAACGGTATGGGTGAGAAGACACAGACCAAAATCCCCGTTAGTGTTCTTCGGTATATGCCAATCGTACCAAGACTTCAACGTCTTTTCATGGTCGAAGAGACGGCCAGACAGATGACATGGCACAAAATAGGCAAAAGAACCGAACTAGATGCAGATGAGAATCTGATGATGGTACACACATCGGATGGTGTTGCGTGGAAAAAGTTTGATGAATTACATACTGACAAAGCGGCAGATCCGAGGCATCCTCGAGTCGGCATTAGCACGGATGGGTTCAGTGTGTTTGGTATGACGACAGCCCAATACAGTTGTTGGCCCGTATTTGTCTTTCCACTCAATCTCCCCCCCGGACAGATTATGCAAAGAAAGAACATTTTCCGAGGAGGAACAAGAAGAGCCGGAACAATAAGAGGTTACTGCTGCGGATGACCTGTCAATGCTTGACCGATTATGTCAAGGTGGCCTTGCACATGTTGATGCCAATGAACCCTATGAGCTCATCATTGATTGTGCATTTATTGATGATACTGATCGAGATTATTAGTAGTGTCAGGTATTCAATTTTTTGATGTTGTACTTGATGATGATACACTTAAGTGATATACATATTATTATTCATGTCGGTACTTTTTTTATGTTGTACTAATTTCGTTTATTCTTTGTCATGGCAGGTGTTGAAAGATGGTGGGCGCTGGTCGGGAGCGCGCCGAGGCCCCTTCTTCGTTGGTGCGTGGTGCGAGGTCTTCCATTCCACACGCACCTCTCCACCGAGTGTTGCTGGACAGTATGGTTACATCGCCGGGCCCTTCTTCGTCGACCGCGGTGCCCAACAGGGGACGAGGTAAGAAGAAGAGAGGAGGTGGAGCACGTGGTCGCGGGAGAGGAGGTAGGGTGACTCTTACGGCGCCTTCCTCGCCGTCGCCCCCAGCTGTTTCACCCGAGCACGTGACTGCTAGGGTAGACTCGTCTGAGGAGGAGGCTGCACGGACTCCGGTCCACGAGCCTCCGGTCCACGGGTCTTCGGCCCACGAGCCTCGGGTCAACGGGCCTTCGGCCCACGAGACCCCGGAGGAGCACACGTCTGGATGGGGTACCTGGTCGGGTCAGCCTGAGGAGCCGAGTGGCCATGCTGATGATGGCGGGGAGCCGAGTGGCCATGCTGGGCGGGGAGCCGACTGATTTTGAGGAGGAGGGGGAGGAGGGGGGCAACGTCCACCAGCGTGGTGCTACACAGCTCCCGTCCGTGCCAGCGACCCGCGAGCAGAGGTGGTTGATTTTCCCTGATGGGGAGAGGTAAGTGCATTTAATTAATCTTTTTGTACCTTCTGCATTCACGTTTCTTCAAATAACTAATGCGTTGGCCTTGTCATGCTGCAGGGGCTGGGACCACCATGAAAGTGTCCGTCGTCCCAACTCCGTCCTTGGAGTTCTGATTCGGCAAAACTTCCCGGGGTTTGTCACGTTGCCTGGTGAGGGTAGGCTTCCAGAGGTTGGATTGAGTTGGGAGCACTACTTGGCTGCCCCGGCCCCGCCGGGTGAGATTATCGACGGTGTCTTGTGCAAGACGAGGGGAGACGTGGTGATCAGAAAGTTCTGGGTAATTTCTCCTTTACACAATTAAAAATCTTCAACTAGCTAGTTATTAACTGTACTAATCAATATTGTCTCATTTGATTGCAGACATTCTACAGGTGTGAGGAGGGATACGAGGAGGAGGCGGCAATTGTTATCGACAAGGAGTGCAAGCGCCTACTTCAGAACTTATGACATGAGGTTCGGGTGCAGGCTGTTCGAGACTACCACGCCGGGCGTGGTATCAAGAAGCCCAAGCAGGAGTGCCGCGATAAGTTCTTGAGTAAGGAGCAGTACATGAAGGTAATTCTTAAGGCCTTGTACTTACTTCCTTCATTTAGTAATTCATAGCCGTAGCGCTCAAGTTTCTATTTGCTAACTTAGGCCCCTCCGAGATGGTGTGCGGATCGGATGGATTGTTGGGAGGTGTTGGTCAACGCGTGGTGCTCAAAAGAATGGCGGGCCACCCACAACGAGGCCAAGGATAAACGTGCCCAAATGGAAGGTGTGCCACACCACCAAGGCAGCTCCAACTTATTTCAGTACGGGCGGAATTGGGTATGTGGTTTGCTTCATGATTCATGCAATTCATTCATCATGCTAGCTTTAGCCCTTTAATTACTAATTTACTTTGTTTCTATCTTTCAGGCACGCAACAATAAGGCGGATAAGGTGCCAGATGTGTACGACCTGTATGCCATGGCCCACACTGGCCCTTACAAGAAATTCAAGGCATTCTCTGCGTCTGACCTCGATGATCCAAAGAACTTCACCAACATCTCCGCCCATGACAAGCTCGTGCAATATAGAGATCAGGGGAAGGCGAGGAAAGGGGAGGACTTTAACCCGAGCCAGGGTCCCATTGATACAGAGCTGCTGATGATATCTGGTGGCGGGAGGTCCCATGGCTCCTTAGCCATGGGAGATGGACTTATCCGTTGTCCTAGCACTCTCCCGGAGATCAAGGCGCGCCAGCCGAGCTCCGCTCCTGAGATAAGGCCTCGTGAACGGCCAGTCCAACTCGCCTTCAAGGTTAGTTATACGTACTCAGCTATCTTTCTCCATTACATTGTGTGCGCTTCCATCAATGATTACAAATGGTCATGTGAGTGGTGTTGCAGGCTGCTATACAGAGTGAGAGAGATAGAACGGAGAAACTTCTAGCGGAGGCGGCGGAGAGGCAGCGGGAGTTGGAGGAGAGGACGACAAAGATGTTGGAGGAGGAGAGGGCACGGAATTACATGCAGGCAAGGGCCATGTACAAGCTCCTTGTGGTAAGTTTCTTCTGCAGATTACTTGCTAGTCTTAACATTTGAGTCTCATTACTAACTAGTATGACTCTGTTGTGAAAACCAAATGTGCAGTCTGTGTGCGAGAAGTCCGGTCAGACCGCTCCGCCGATGCCAGTGATTGCTCCTGGGAGCACGGTGAGTTTAATTTGAATGGACATTACTTGCTAGTCTTAACATTTGAGTGTCATAATGCTAACGAGACATTGGAAATGATCTTTGGTGCAGCTTAACTCCAGAAATGCATCGCACGATCCTTCTCCAGCTACCGGCGCCAGCCAGCCCACTCCTACACCTCCCTGATCACGGTAAGTTTCTCTAGTGTTTTGCTTAACAAATGCATAAAGACCTAGACTTAGCTTTATTTCCTCCAATATGCTTACCATAATGACCTAGAGTTAGCTTCTTTTCCTCCAAAATGACTTAATAAGCTTACTGACCTCATAAACCATCCATTTTACCTAAGTTAGCTCTAAAATGATATGTACTTAGCTTACTTATGTCAAAAATTGCATAATTAGCTTAGTTAGCTCATAAACGATCCATTTTACCTAAGTTAGCTCTAAAATGACTCATTTTACCTTAGTTAGCTTACAAGTGATCCAATTTATCCAATTTAGCTCCTAAATGATCCATTTTACCTACGTTAGCATTAAAATGACCCATTTCACCTAGGTTAGCTCTAAAATGACCCATTTTACCTAGTTTAGCTCCAAAATGACCCATTTCACCTAAGTTAGCTAAAAAACGATCCATTTCACCTTAGTTAGCTCAAAAACGTGGCATTTTACCTTAGTTAGCTCATAAACGACCCATTTCAACTAAGTTAGCTCCAAAACGATCCATTTCACCTAGGTTAGCTCATAAACGACCCATTTCACCTAGGTTAGCTCATAAACGACCCATTTCACCTAGGTTAGCTCATAAACGACCCATTTCACCTAGATTAGCTCATAAACGACTCATTTCGCCTAGGTTAGCTCGTAAACGACCTATTTCACCTAGGTTAGCTCATAAACGACCCATTAAACTTAGATTAGCTCATAAACAATCCATTTCACCTAGGTTAGCTCATAAACGATCCATTTCACCTAACTTAGCTCCAAAATGATGCATTTCACCTAGGTTAGCTCATAAATGACACATTTCACCTAGGTTAGCTCATAAACGACCCATTTCACCTAGGTTAGCTCATAAACGACCCATTTCACCTAGGTTAGCTCATAAAAGACACATTTTACCTAGGTTAGCTCATAAACGACCTATTTCACCTAGGTTAGCTCATAAACGACCCATTTCACCTAGGTTAGCTCATAAACGATCCATTTCACCTAACTCTTCTAGTCTTCTCCTTCTTCTTCTATTCTTTTTCTTCTAGTCTTCTTCTTCTTCAGTCTTCTTCTTCTTCTATTCTTTTTCTTCTAGTCTAATTCTTCTTCTAGTCTTCTTTTTCTAACTTTCTTATTTGTCATTTTGCAGGTTTCATTCACTTCACGGAAGCCAGCTTCCTATGATGGATTGCTTGTTTTTTCCTTTGATGCACTTCTTGTATTCTGCTCGCTTGCTATGATGGAATTAACTTGCTATGATGAAACTTTGCATATTGTAATATGTATGGATCGATGGAACTATGTGCAACCTACTATGTATGTATGGATGGATATATATGTGTTGGGTATTTATTATGTTGGATATATATGTGCTGGATATTTATTGTGAAAGAATCCTTTGATATATTTGTTGTGATAATTGTTGGATATAAGAAAAACAGAATAAAAAAGAGGCAGTGCAGGCTCTTTGCCGTCTGCGGCAGACGGCAAAGACCTCTTTGCCGTCGGTGGCAGACGGCAAAGGGGGAACGTGGCGCCCACCTGTGCTTCCTGAGAGATGGGCCATTTGGCAAATTTGCCTACCGCGGCGGACGACAAAGCTAAGCTGATGGCAAAGACTTTTCCTTTGCCGTCCGCCGTGGCGGACGGCAAAACACAGTGGGCGCTGACGCATTGCTGACGCCAACTGGCGGACGGCAAAGGCCACCGTTAGCCGCCTAACGGACTAACGCTGGCGGACGTCCAGTATTTTGCCGTCCCTCCTCTTTGCCGTCAGCCGCTGTAGGCAAAGGACTCTTTGCCGTCCGCCATAAAAAGCAGACGACAAAGGACCTGTTTGCCGACCCTGTCTTTGCAGTCCCTGTTTGCCGTCCGCCGCTGACGGCAAAGCTCTTTGCCGTCTGCCGTGGCAGACAGCAAAATACTGGATTCCTGTAGTGCTAGGAGCATGCACGTGGTGCTTGGTTTTTGATGACTTGTAGATTTTTGCAATAAGTATGTGAGTTCTTTATGACTAATGTTGAATCCATGGATTATACACACTCTCAACCTTCCATCATTGCTAGCCTCTTCGGTACCGTGCATTGCCCTTTCTCACCTTGAGAGTTGGTGCAAACTTCGCCGGTGCATCCAAACCCCGTGATACGATACGCTCTATCACACATAAACCTCATTATATCTTCCTCAAAACAGCCACCATACCTACCTATTATGGCATTTCCATAGTCATTCCGAGATATATTGCCATGCAACTTTCCACCGTTCCGTTTATTATGACACACTTCATCATTGTCATATTGCCTTGCATGATCATGTAGTTGACATCGTATTTGTGGCAAAGCCACCATGCATATTATTTCATACATGTCACTCTCGATTCATTGCCCATCCCGGTACACCGCCAGAGGCATTCATATAGAGTCATATTTTGTTCTAGTATCGAGTTATAATCATTGAGTTGTAAATAAATAGAAGTGTGATGATCATCATTAATAGAGCATTGTCGCAAATAGAAAAATAAAATAAAAAAAGAGAAAGGCCAAAAAAAGAGAGGGCCCAAAAAATAAAATAAAATAAAAAAGAGAAATAAAAGAGAAATAAAAAGGGACAATGCTACTATCCTTTTTGCACACTTGTGCTTCAAAGTAGCACCATGATCTTTATGATAGAGAGTCTCTTGTTTTGTCACTTTCATATACTAGTGGGAAATTTCCATTATAGAACTTGGCTTGTATATTCCAACGATGGGCTTCCTCAAATACCCTAGGTCTTCGTGAGCAAGCAAGTTGGATGCACACCCACTTAGTTTCTTTTGTTGAGCTTTCATACATTTATAGCTCTAGTGCATCCGTTGCATGTCAATCCCTACTCCTTGCATTGACATCAATTGATGGGCATCTCCCTAGCCCATTGATTAGCCGCGTCAATGTGAGACTTTCTTCTTTTTTGTCTTGTCCACGCAACCCCCATCATCATATTCTATTCCACCCATAGTGCTATATCCATGGCTCACGCTCATGTATTGCGTGAAAGTTTAAAAAAGTTTGAGATTACTAAAGTATGAAACAATTGCTTGGCTTGCCATCGGGGTTGTGCAAGATGAGAGCATCTTGTGTGACGAAAATGAAGCATGGCCAAACTATATGATTTTGTAGGGCTGAGCTTTCTTTGGCTATGTTATTTTGAGAAGACATAATTGCTTGGTTAGTATGCTTGAAGTGTTATTATTTTTATGTTAATATTAAACTTTTATTTTGAATCTTTCAGATCTAAACATTCATGCCACAATAAAGAGAATTACATTGAAGAATATGCTAAGTAGCATTCCACATCAAAAATTCTGTTTTTATCATTTACCTACTCGAGGACGAGCAGGAATTAAGCTTGGGGATGCTTGATACGTCTCCAACGTATCTATAATTTTTGATTGTTCCATGCTATTGTATTATCCGTTTTGGATGTTTAATGGGCTTTACTACACACTTTTATATTATTTTCGGGACTAACCTACTAACCCAAGGCCTAGTGCAAATTGCTGTTTTTTTGCCTATTTCAGTGTTTCGCAGAAAAGGAATATCAAACGGGGTCCAAACTGAATGAAACCTTCGGGAGCGTGATTTTTGGAACAAACGTGATCCAAAGGACTTGGAGTGGACGTCAAGAAATCAACGAGGAGGCCACGAGGCAGGGAGGCGCGCCTGCCCCCTGGGCGTGCCCCCACCATCGTGGGCCCCTCGTGGCTCCACCGACCTACTTCTTCCTCCTAAATATACCCATGTACCCCGAAACCAAACAGGAGCACCACGAAACCCTATTTCCACCTCCGCAACCTTCTTTAGCCGTGAGATCCCATCTTGGGACCTTTTCCGGCGCTCCGCCGGAGGGGGAATCAATCACGGAGGGCTTCTACATCAACACCATAGCCTCTCCGATGATGTGTGAGTAGTTTACCATAGACCTTCGGGTCCATAGTTATTAGCTAGATGGCTTCTTCTCTCTCTTTGGATCTCAATACAAAGTTCTCCTTGATCTTCTTGGAGATCTATTCAATGTAACTCTTTTTGCGGTGCGTTTGTCGAGATTTGATGAATTGTGGGTTTATGATCAAGATTATCTATGAACAATATTTGAATCTTCTCTGAATTCTTTTATGTATGATTGGTTATCTTTGCAAGTCTCTTCAAATTATCAGTTTGGTTTGGCCTACTAGATTGATCTTTCTTGCAAAGGGAGAAGTGCCTAGCTTTGGGTTCAATCTTGCGTTGCTCGATCCCAGTGACAGAAAGGGAAATGACACATATTGTATTGTTGCCATCGAGGATGAAAAGATGGGGTTTACATCATATTGCTTGAGTTTATCCCTCTACATCATGTCATCTTGCCTAATGCGTTACTCTGTTCTTATGAACTTAATACTCTAGATGCATGCTGGATAGCGGTCGATGTGTGGAGTAATAGTAGTAGATGCAGGTAGGAGTCGGTCTACTTGTCACAGACGTGATGCCTATATACATGATCATGCCTAGATATTCTCATAATTATGCACTTTTCTATGAATTGCTCGACAGTAATTTGTTCACCCACCGTAATACTTATGCTATCTTGAGAGAAGCCACTAGTGAAACCTATGGCCCCGGGTCTATTTTCCATCATATAAGTTTCCAATCTATTTTTACTTTGCAATCTTCATCATAAAAATACCAAAAATATTATCATCTCTATAAGATCTCACTTTTGCAAGTGGCCGTGAAGGGATTGACAACCCCTTTATCGTGTTGGCTGCAAGGTTCTTATTTGTTTGTGTAGGTACGAGGGACTTGCGTGTGGCCTCCTACTGGATTGATACCTTGGTTCTTAAAAACTGAGGGAAATACTTACGCTACTTTGCTGCATCACCCTTTCCTCTTCAAGGGAAAAACCAACACATGCTCAAGAGGTAGCACTTCTCCCTGTACTTACTTTCCCAATGAGATTGCCAAGTAAATCATCGTCTCAGTTGGAGCTTGCTTACACCTTACTGTTGACTAAGCTAATAGCTGGTACCGCGACAGCAACATTTTCATCTCTCCTGAAAGAAAGCAGTAGTGATCTTCTAAGGCTATCTCTTCTTGCGCTTCGAAGTCTCTCCAACTTGGTATCAGACACCAAGAAACCCACCATGGTCGGGAACCAGTCTTACTCCTCCTCCACCTCGCCAGACTCCCTCTCCTCCACGGCACCTGCCGCCGCTACATCCACAACCACCTCCGCTGCCTCCTCCCGCCATTCATCGTCGGCTCCAATGCCTCTCTACTTAGCGGTAGCACCGTCGTTGTTGGCTCGCAGTTTGGTCCTCCCTTTACTTTTGCTCCCCCGGCGCCGCCGGCACCCCGCCACCTAATCTTTGGAGATCCACATTGCCAACCACATCAAGTTCTTGCTCAACCCCACCGACCACAACTACCACAAGTGGAAGTCTTTCTTCCTCATGGTGCTTCTTCGCTACGGCATCATGTACCTCAAGCACCCACCCCTCCCAATGCCGATGCCCAATACCTCGAACTTGATGCCCATGTCGCTCTCTGGATCTATGCCACTCTTGCGGATCCTATGGTGGATCACATTGTCGGTGTCACCACCACCTTTGTCATCTGGAAGAAAAATCAAGGATTTCTTCCTTGCCGATATCACACCACCATTTTGGGTCGAAGCACACCACACGGCCAGTTACCTTCTAAACCGATGTCCCTCTCGAGCCATCATGCAACGCATGCCATACTTTATTCACTATGGCACTAACCCAATGCATGACCACCTACGTGTGTTCACTTACTTGTGTTTCCCCAACACATCCGTTACCATGGACCATGAGCTTTCGCCCCGCTTGACTCGTTACATTTTCCTTGGCTATCGACTAGAACACAAGGGGTACCGGTGCTATGATTTGAATCCTCGCCGCGGCATTGTGTCTAGGCATGCTATTTTTGATGAAAATAATTTTCCATACACCCTGTCACACCCTGGCCTACATCCACCATGACCACACCAGATCCCCCTACTCAGATGCAGCCCACAGACCAAATCTCTTCGTTCTCTCGCCCCCACCTACCTCCGATGGACCCTGCCTGTGGCGAAGTTGACAAATTTGACCTTAGAGCGAAAGTACTTCACAAACTGAACTGTTTTTAAAATTCACACCGCTAACCCTTTTGTGTAGAGCTTGAGAGCTAGGCGCTGCACTCTACTATGCAGCTCCTTACAGTTAGGCGCTGCACAGTGTAGTGCATCGCCTAGCTGTCGGGCGCTAGATAGGTGTGGCGCTTGTGTGCAGCGCCCTGCTGTTAGGAGTTCCACATTAGAGGTCAGCTGGGTGAAATACTTTCAAAAACAGTTCAGTTTGTGAAATAGTTTCGTCATGAGGTCAAATTTGTGCCTTTTGCTCCTGCCCGTCCCTGTTGCCTGCGCTCGTTGATTCCTCGTTCGGGATGCACCACCCCACTACCCTGACAGACTCCTCCACGCATCGACCCCCGCTGGCTCGTCCAGATCCTGCGGCAGATCAGCTTCGACTGCCGTACCCACCTCAACCGACTTCCACCAATCCAGCTCCACCTAGCAGCCCACGCCTGTCCACTTCGCGATCAGCGCCTGTTGGACCTGCCGTTTCTGACGCCAGGTCCACCGAATTAGCATCAACAAGAGGTCAATTGTAGTCCCTAATTACAGATTCATCGATGGATTTCAGGAAACTAATCGAGGTTTTACTACAACTTACAATGGCAAAACAACTGCTCTTATCAATGACTGCCACATTGACCTGTAGTAAAGCAAAACTTAGACCAACTGCTCACTGATTTTTACAGTACCATCAACTGATCTGCCCTTAACGCAGGATGTCGGCGTGGCCTTCTTACTACTTCTACCACCATTGTTGTTGGAGCAAAGAGCGTCATCCCCACCTATCACGGTGAATGTTCTCCCCTCGCCCCTGTCAATCGGTTGGCGCATGTATCTTCATAATGCAAATGGTTGTCTTGTCGTGGACAAACTTTAAACACCCTCCGTTCAGGTAGTAGCCACCATTGTCTCCTCTGATGGGAAAAAAAGGGATGCCAATTCTTTCCTTGGGAAAATGTGCCCTTCCATAACCCTTAGGAATGATCTGATTATACAGACAATATGAGGAAACAAAGACAAACATTAACAAGAGAAATAATACTACAATGACAGACCGATCTAACAGTTCCAAAAGTAAGCAAGAAAACATATATTGTTGATAACTTATGCCTATATTCATCTCTCTGTGTTGTACACAGACCATGAATGTGCCGTGATACATACATGTTTGCTAGACCGTAGCAACTAGGGCACAACTTTCTTTGGGTAACAAGCTCTTTTAAGGTACCACTGTAGGCCGACCAAAACATGATCATAATAATCTTGTTTCATATGATGAAGCTTTTGAGACATAACTCCAATTGTATATACGGAACTAATTAAGTAAGAATCTGAAGTGTTTGCGGTTGAAAATATAAATATATGCACTATGATCATGGGACAAGCGACAACTATTTGTCGAACAGATTGAAACGAACATGATAGAAGAACAAATAAAACCTGTCTATTATAACTAAAGGCCCCTAAAAGAATTACACTCCGATGGGTTCCTCGACATAACCCGAGGGAGAGGTGCTGAGAAAAAGAAGAGGCTTGTTCAGAGGAGCCGGCTGCACATGGTGTATGGCTGGTGGCGCGGCGACAATGGGCGTTAGAGGATGGCAGCGTACATGTGGGTGGATGTGGAGAGAGGCGGCTCAAGAGGATGCGAAGGGGGACGTGCATTCGGATCTCCAAACCACCTTTTTTTAGCGTGCGTGGGTAGACGGTAAAAGAGGTCGGGCGAGGAAGAGGCGCACGAAGGGGAGAACATAAGACGGGAGAGGGAACCTTGCATTCTTTTAAAGTAGTAGAGTTTGGAAAGAATTGCTGGAATTATATCGTTATAATACATGTGTCCTTTTATATAATTATAGTTAACCAAATTTGTGTAGAGCATAGCAAGACCATTTCTAGTGCCCTTTGTTTTGCACATGCGCGACTATTTTCAAAATTTGTATTTCTATGCTTTTAGAAGCAAAGTTTACTAGCCTTGATTTCAATTGTTGTATACTGAATTACTGATACAATAAACACCTATCATAGTCTAACGCGATAAATATGTTAGCCATGCCTCACGCCGTGTGCCACGACCTTGATTCTAACTACAGGTCACGTCGACCTTGATTCTGACTATGGGTCACGACGCGCCTCTGGCCTGCTAGTTTGTATTCTATTTCCTGTTGGTGCAGCCCTGTACAAGTCATACTTCTATTTCCTGGCAGGAGACTACTTTTAGAATTCCTTTCCAGCACAACACGAACATCATACTTCTACATGTTAGCTCAGGGATCTTCATTCTTTGATTTGTGATACACTGAATTGCATGGATATAGTGAACTTCCCCATTCCTCCTATTCCTAGAAGTCCAAGCACATACACAAATTGACCAAGGTGTTTGAACACATCCTTGCTGGACTATGAAGATCATAAAGCCAAAGGTTTTGAAATTCCAAGCGCATGCAAGGCGATATAAGTTTGGATGGTATATTTGTGAGGGCATGTGTGGAATGAGCTGGGAGAAGGAAAGGGAGCTTCTTTTAAGGACACGGGGTGCACGTGGATCTTGAAAGGCAGGGCAGATGTGCGTGTTAATGGGGCACCGAACTGATGATGGAGATGGAGACATGTGTCGTGTTCTCGTGGACTGAAACATAAGAGATGCTCTCAGTTTAACCAAATTTTGTTAGGACAGTCTAACCAAATTTGCTCTTTATGTATAACATTAATTTAGACACGTGATCGATCTACAGGTAGTGTGCTGCAAATCTAACGTGTCCGTTCTGTAGTGCAATAAATGTAACCTGCTCATGTTGTTGATTCGGGTGACGACGAGTACACGGGATAATTTAATGGTCTGGAGATGGTGGATGGGTCGGCAGTGTACATTGGGGTGCTTGACAACTCAGAAAGGGTGCATCGAGGGAGGCTGGGTCAGGAACTCACGGGAATTTGCTATGTATACATTGATTAATTACTGCTTACAGATTGGGTGGCACATATACTAGACACAGACAGAATGATAATACTGCACTGCACAACCAACTTTAACAAGACATGTTGCCTGCAAGTCCTGACCCTAATTAAGGAGAGATATAGATCCTACATAGGATAAAAATCAGGTCGAACTATAATGATACTACTTCTTTGAGTTGAGTTGTGTTTTAATTATGAAAAATTTGACAACTTCAAATACCGACCTCTGTAGAGCCTTTTTTTTCGAAAAGGGGGACTCCCCGGCCTCTGCATTAGAACGATGCATACGGCCAACTTCTTAAATAAGCAGATAGGTTCAACTTATCTTCAACCAGTTTGGATGTCGGTCATGTAATAGGATAGGCAATTAGTTTACCTATCTTTCTTATGACAGCCGGTTGTGACTTTTTGTGGCTAGTTTGCTATTGGCCCTTTGGCTCTTTGTGAGCTTTCCTTTTTTTTTCATTTGAGACTTTAAGACCTTGTTGAACCTCTGTAGAGCCTTTAGTTATTTTATTACTTAAGCTAATTTGAGTATTCACTGATGTTCTGTTGTGATCTAAATTTAAGTATAAAAACAAAGGCTAACTTCTGACGAGCGAGCGGAGTGATGCCCGTCGCCGGTAGGCTTGGGCCGAAGACCTAGGTCACATGTGTTATATGTACCTCTTGTAAGCCGCCACACGGGATAAGTTGATCAGTTGTAAATTCTCGACGTTTGTAACCTCTTCCGGTATGGTGAAGATTTGCGGGTTGGCACGTGTGGTTTATTCCCCTTCATGTTGGAGGGTTTTTCCACATTAAAATCTTGTGTCTCATGTGTTGATTTCGTTCTTTGTCATTTAATTTGTCTGCTCTATCTCGAACAATTGATTATATGTACGATAGTTGTCTTTCGTTCCGCTGCAAAGGCCGGTGCAATGTGCTTTCTTTTAAAAGAAAAGGTTAAAATTTAACTTGTGGTTACTGATTTATTTCTTCTTATCAGTTGCAAAGTGGTTGAACATGATCGTTTGTTCTCGAAAGGAAAATGACATGTTGTACAAGTATGAAATCTTCTACGAGATCCTTGTCAAACTTCATTGCTGTGATAATAATACCATGCCAAACTATGAGCCAATAGGGTTGCGCATGTGTGGTAGTCCACACCACATTCTCCAAAACTCCACCTAGCTTACTCTCTCAAAGATCTTCATTCTTACTTGTAGGACCCATTCAAAAACTTGGCTAGTGCAAAATTCCCCATGCCTCCTACTCCGCGTCAAGAACACAAGAAAATTATGCAGATACACAAACATGTGATGCTACTAAATCCTGATTGATATATCTTAGAGCATAGACAACCTATCAATATTTTGGACTCCCTGTGGCATAAAAATGACAATTTTGTGTTCTATCCTATTGAGAACGAGTACAAATGTGAGTAGAGAAGGAAAGGGTGCACATGGCAACCATGAGTGAATGAAATATCAAATCAACGACGGAGATGTACAAAGGTTGGTACAATGTAGGAGGGAGGAGGGGGTAGAAATAAGAGACATGTAATGTAAATTCAGAGGTGTTACAAATTTAACATATCATGATGTAGCAAGATGACCAAGACATGCATGTCTTTATTTGGGGTAGGTGTTATATATTGATTTGGGGGTGCTCATATTTTTTTAGAGAAAAGACGATCAGTTGAGCCAGAGAAGAGCTTGAACCTTGCCCGACTTTGAACTAACAAGCCATCAACCGGCCAGGAGATAACAAACGACAACTTACAAGCATAAAGAAAATACAGCGACAAGATACAAGGTGTTGAGCAACCAGCTAACAGGCTCCATCCAAACAGCACGCAAAGGTAGAAAACTAAGGCCACAATAGGTGCAAGATGATGGAGCCCTCTGACAAGAACAAACACCCCATAGCTACACCAGCACAACCTTGACAGAAGGAGGCAGCAAGTGGGGAGGCGCTCACGAAGTCTCCACCTTCCTCCATTAGGGGCCTCCATGCCCCCTCGCCTTGGCATGTGAAAGGCGTCGATCCATCGAAAGATGTAGACGCTCCCTCGAGAACATAGGATTGAGCTGGTGCCATTGCCATCTGGAAGAAAAAAACTTGAGGCCAACACCATGCTACGACGAGCACATGGAAGGGGCTTCGGCGCCGATGGGAATCTACACAATGGGAGAAGCAAATGCAAGGTAGGGCTGCTGAAGACTAGGCAACAAAGGAAGGGGAACGCCAAGGCACCAGGTTAGGGGAAGTATAGAGCTCTGTCATCCATGAATGGCCAAGGAGCATCCAAAGGGAACAGGAGCGCGAACATACCAACACCAGGAGGACTCCGACCACACCACCGTCCACCGGCAAACAACAAGAGCACCACATCTACCCAAAGATCACAAAGAACGGCACCCCCAAGGGGGTGACGACGCTCGAAGCATCGGTGTTGCTCGATCTGGAAAGGATTTGAGTTTTCACTCGACATATGAGCTGGGGGAAGGAAGAGGGAAAGGGACAACCTGGAAGGTACCTATAGGAAGGGTACAATGTCCATGGGCATCGCTGCCGTCGTGGATAGCTTAGCCAGCCTAGGATTTCTATGGTGCCACCCTCCACCTCCAACCTCCGACTAGGACCAACTCCGAGGACCGGAGGTCACCCGAGGCAGGACCAATTGAGGCAGTCATAGTTGAAGAAGACGGAAGCCACCACATCAGGAAAGGGCATCACTGAGACGCCCTGCACCACAACCACCACCTGTCATCCCCACGTCGAAGAAGAACGGGCAACACCGACGAGCGCCGGTCACCATAGCCCCGGCATTGATCCACCAGGTTAGGCTGCCACCTCGAATCCAGAGCCCCAAGAGGAAAAATGGGCCAGATCCTTGCCGCCACCTTCACCGGCAGCCCCGCGATGAGCTGGCGGCCACCCCCGGTGGCTACGAGGGAGAGGAGAGGTGGGAAGGGAGAATCGGTGCTCAGTTTTAATGGTCCTTGGTTGGCCACACTTGGGGGTGAACATTGGGCACTCAAGGCCCAAATCCCTAGTCTCCTCCCACGGACGGAACCGAGAAGTTTAACCTTTGCAAGGGGGAGGGGGGTAAAGATTTGAAGCTACTTTAACAATGGACCACACTACATGAGCAAATTTACACTAAGAAATAGTTGTTGAATAGACTCGTCACGTTGGCATAAGTCTTGCTACCTTGCTAGTTGCAGCGTCCCAGGTTATCTCTATTCAAGATCACACCTCTGTCTAAAAACCAAATGAATATCTTCACTCGAGAGGTAGTTTGACCTTCCACAATTTTTATTAAAATACATAAGTATTGCTACCTTGCTAGTTGCAGTGTGCCAGGTTATCTTTATTTAAGATCACACCTCTGTTTAAAAATCAAAGGAATATCTTCACTGGAGAGGTAGTTTGACCTTCCACAATTTTTATTATCAGTAGGAACATCGCTGTGGACAATCACCTCATATAAGGACTTGACTGATGTCGTTCTAATGCAAGTTCCATCGAAACTCGTCCGGTTCGTTTGACAACTGAATGGGCTCCAAACGTGTGAGGAAATCATTCAGGTTGTGAGGGGAGACTCAAATATGTCCCCGCAAAAAGTAATATCAGGGTTCGCTTGGCTCAAGACTTGTGCAATTGTGATGAATTTATGTCTAACAATCTGATACAAGTTTGGGTATTACACTGTAAGTGGAGTGGCACCAAGCAACTATCCTCCCAGAACCTAACCGGGGAGCTGTCCCTAACTTAGAAAGTGCCAAATTGAAAATAAAAATCCTTGGCCTTCATCACATCATACAAAAATTAGGATCACCTGGTTTTCATTGGAGCTAAGAAATGGCTTTGGAACCCACGTACTTGTTATGAATGATTCCTTGCCACACTCCATTCTCGGTTAGTAGTTTATATACCAATTTACTGAGAAGGGTAATGTTTTTACTCTCAAGGTCTTGAATTCCAAGACCCCCTTCACTTTTAGGACGACACAACATATTTCACTTAGGAAGCCGATATTTCTTCGATTTATTATCACACTGCTAGAAAAATCTGGATCTAATGTAGTCCAATCTTTGCAAAACCCCTTTCGGTAGGTGGAAGAACGACAACGTGTATAACACCATATAGCTTAGGACGAAATTGACAAAGACCCCCCTCCCCATAAGACAAGAGTTTGGCCTTCCAACTACCGAGTCGTTTCTCAAGTCTCTCTTCCACGTATTTGCACTCGGCAATAGTTAGACGCCCACAGTGAATTCCACAAGACCTCCCGGATGGGGGTAAAATATGCCATACACAATCATAACCACATGAAAAGTGGTCTAGATCACGTGTTTGGAAATCAAGTTTACCCGACTCAGTTATGGCATGAAGTCTAATGCATGATCCCTTACACAATCGGCAATGTGTTTGTGCTTAGCCAAGTCACCAAGATCTCAACTATTCCAAAACATGCCTCTCACGATTGAACCAGAAACATTCGCCCCTCTTAAGGTTTCGTTTGGTTAGACCCCACCCCGCCGGGATTTGACTCAAATCCCTGCAGAACCACGTAGTTTCGCTCCGACGGGGGCTCGATCCCGGTCGATCTTTTATGTGTGTTCGGTTAAACAAGGCAGGGGTCGCTCCCCAGTATAACCTCTCGAAAACCCTGCGGATTCAACCAGGATAAAAGCCTCTCCTCCCACCCCGTAGAACCAACCCCAGTCTCTCTCTCGCGAAACAATACGGCCAGACACCTATTCTCGCGCGACGGCGGCGACGACGGCGGGGATGGAGGGACATCGGCGGCGATGGTGACCGTGGAGACGACAGTCGCGTTCTTCCCCCTTCGCCTCCCCGTGTCAAGCACTGTATCCAACCGCAGCTCGCCGACGACTCGAAGGTGAACTACAGCGACGGCGCGTGCTCGGCGGTGACCGCGAGGACCCCATCTCCGGCGTTCCCTCCCCCCCTCCCCCCCAAAAAAATCCCAGTTGCCGGTAATATCTTCCTCGTCTCCGTTCCCCTCTCCTCCCATGTCTTAATTTCTACGGCTTGCAGTAGTCCTTGGAAATTCATACGGGTCCTTGCCTGCTTGATCTGTTTCCATGTGCATAAGTTTAAACCGCAGTGAAATGGCGAGGACGGGGCTGGTGGGGGTTGGGTGATGGCAGGGATTAACCCAATCCCTGCAGGGTTGGTTCCATGTGGGGAACAAACCCCTAGCAACCGAACAAGGCCTAAATGGGCGTCCTCTTTTCTTCGCTGAAGTAGACTTGTTTATTCTTACCGACCTGATAAGCTCACATAGCATGGTATCGCATACAGTATCATCCAAGTCTATTCCCCTCATGCCATTAACCAAATGGGAGAGAAGCCTGCTACCATGTTTGACATCAGCATCCTCCTCATCCGACAAAAGATGGTCCGAAAAATTTGACAACTTTAGAGAAAACATAAGCCGGTCGAACTCCAAATGTTTAATAGCCCTAACCGAATTTTGCACCTCCTTCTCATTATGTCCTAACAAAACTCTTTGAAGCAACTCTAGAATTATCAAAGGATAAAAAAGGTTTCCGTGACGGAGTTCCTTTGAAGTCGAGGTGGTGGGACACGGCCCTACTAATGGCTCTACCCATCGGATCCCCGTAGGTGAGTGCCACACCGTCAGCTCCAACGGAGTGGCGGCCGCTGCGTCTCAGCAGAGACAGGGTGGCTACCATAGGGGACAATCTCAGTGAGATCATCGGAGGGAGACCGTCGTGGCAAAGGCAGCGTAGACAACATCGATGACATGGAACCCGGTGATGGGTGGACGCTAAGATACATGCAACGCTGAGGCAGGGAAGAGGGTGTCCCTGAGACCGCCTCAAGTGTCGGTGAAGGCCGTTGCACCACATACCGAGTCCGCAGATGAGTTGAAGGTGTAGGCATCATGCGAAGCGAACAACTCAGGTAGATCTGCACCGGGCGCCCACTCCGCAACTCCGGAGATGCCAGATAACAGAAAATCTTGATTTGTTCGGGGAGGCGTTTGTCGCCGGAAATTCTTGTGTCTTGTGTGCTCGAGTTCGTCTCTTCTGCCCGGTGTTCGAGTCGCCGGAGGCACAGATCGGCGTGTGTCGCCAGAGGGCTGGTTCGGCGTGTGTCGCCGGAGGAATAAGCCACGCCATGGTGTGTGTATTGGTCGAGCCGGGCGCCGGTGCGTGGTCGCGTCCCGTGGCCGTGGCGAGTGAGCCCTGCGTGCGTGCGTGGGGTGAGCGCGGCCGGAGTGTGCTGTTTGCACACTAGTTTGGCTGCCTTCGTGGCCGTTGATGTGGATAAAGACTGAACTTAGCCGTACAATTAGCTAGTAGTTGGTTAGCTGCTGGTAGGTTGTTAGATCTATGCATGGTTTGTTAGCCCGCACTAGTAAAAAAGGGGGCAACGGCCAAGCTGAGTCAGCCCATTAGTCCCGGTTCAATCTAGAACCGGAACCAATGGGGCATTGGACCCGGTTCGTGAGTCCAGGGGGCCGGCCGGGCCACGTGGGCCATTGGTCCCAGTTCGTTTGAACCTTTTGGTCCCGGTTGGTGGGACGAACCGGGACCAATGGGCCTGGCTCCTAGCCCACCACCATTGGTCCCGGTTCGTGGCATGAACCGGGACCAAAGGCTCCTATTTAGTCCCGGTTCATGCCACGAACCGGGACCAGTGGTGCTGCCTATATATACCCCTCGCGCCAGAGCAGAGCACTCCAGTGCTCTGTTTTTCTGGGCGGGCGAGGGGAGGGGTTTGTGGTGCTCTAGCTCACCTCCTATGCACATGAGGTGTTCGATGAAATGCTCGAGCCACACTAGTTAAGCTTTCTCCTCTCGAAGCTCGACCTCAAAACTCCATTTTCCTCGAGATTTGTCTAGATTTAGCGGTCCGTCACGCCCCACCCCCGTCTTCACCGCCGTCGATCACCCGCGCCGATCTCATCACCGACACCACCGTGGTGAGCCTCTTGTTCTTATCTTCTTTCTGAAAGGAAAAATATTCTTACTTGTATGTTTAGATAGATACTTGTATCATTTTCTTACTTTTATTATTGCATCTTATATAGTGCGATGGTTTTGGTATCCGCCCCCGTCGGCCCTCGTCCTGTCTATGATTCGGATGTGGTATATATATTAATCTTTATTACTATTGGTTCATTTATTGTTTATGAAAATTATGCGGACCAACGTGACATAGATTTTATTTATCTAGGATGTATGTGAACCGGAAATTCCAACCGACCCTATTGTCGAGAGGTTAAATTTAGTTGAAGAAGAAAACAATTTCTTGAAGGAAAAAATAAAAAAATTGAGGAGGAGAAGATGATATTGGAGTTGCATGTTGCGGATGTCGTCGATGATCACAAGATCAAGATGGATGCAATGCGTGAAAGCACGTTATATCGACTAGAGGGGGGGTGAATAGGCGATTTTTATGAAATTCTTCACTGAGGAATTTGCTCGTGAGGAAATTCCTTGGTGAAGAAATACTAGCAGCGGAATAAGTACTCAAAAGTAAACATAACAGATTACGTGCATGGTCATCATGATGAAATGAAGACAAACACAGAGTACAGAAAGCGTAGGTACATGATAACTCTAGATGAAGACAATCAGACTGAAGAAATTGAACTGAGGAATTTGTGAAAGTCTTCAGTCAAAGTCTTCAAACACAGATATGAACAAACAGACAACACAGAAATGAGGAAATGAAAGTGTTGAGGAAATAGAACCAGTAAGCTTGGTGAAGACAATGATTTGGTAGACCAGTTCCAACTGCTGTCTCAGTTGTACGTCTGGTTGGAGCGGCTGAGTATTTAAACTCGAGAACACACAGTCCCGGACACCCAGTCCTGAGCACGCAGCTCGGGACACCAAGTCCTCACCGTATTCTCCTTGAACTAAGGACACACAGTCCTCGTCCAATCACTCGTGGTAAGTCTTCAGGTGACTTCCAAACCTTCACAGACTTGGTCACTCGGCGATCCACAATTCCTCTTGGATGCTCTAGACCTTGACGCCTAACCGTCTGGAAGAACCACAGTTTTCAAAGGTAACAAGCGTCGGATCCACGCAGGATCAATTTCTTCAGTGATGCTCAATCACTTTGGGTTTGTAGGTGTTTTGGGTTTGGGTTTGGATTTTCCTCACTTGATGATTTTCTCTCAAAGTCCTCGGAGGATGGGTTGCTCTCAAATGACAAGTGTCAAGTTTGCGCGGAGCAGCCAACCAGCTAGTGGTTGTACGGGGCGGCTATTTATAGCCTAGGGAGCAGCCCGACATGATAAGACATAAATGCCCTTCAATAATATGACCGTTGGATGGATAAGATATTTTGGGACAGCTGGCGCGTAGCACAGCAACGGTCGGAAATTTGGATTACAAATTCCTCAGGGCTATCATGTTCCTCACTGTGTAGGCAATTCGCACTGGCGGATTCCTAACTCCTCAGTCAGGGCAAAGTCCTCAGTGACCAGAAGAACTGCGTCTCTGTCACTGAAGAATTTGACTGAACTGTATGAGATTTCCAATGGCTTCACTCGAAGGGATTGGTAGGTGTAGGATTTGAGTTGAGCATCACATGGAAATTTTCTCCTTAGTATTTCCTCGACCCCCTTTAACAGTACGGTGTTTCCTATGACTCAAGAAAGAGAAAAATGAAACTACGAAAACAAGTCTTCACGCTTCACGTTCCTCGAACGAATACCAAGTCTTCAAGGTCACACCAATTTCTTCACTTTCAAAGTCTTCAGAAAGCCTTCAGAATATCAAAGTCTTCAGTCGAAGAACTTCATTTTTAGGGGTCGACTTTCACTGTAAATATCAAACTCCTCATAGACTTATAGACCTGTGTACACTCATAAACGCATTAGATACTTAACCTATAAGTCTTCAATACACCAAAATCACTAAGGGGCACTAGATGCACTTACAATCTCCCCCTTTTTGGTGATTGATGACAACATAGGTTAAGTTTTCAATGGGGATAAATATATGAGATGTAGAAACTGATATTGAGGGATTTGATTGCAAGATATAGAAGAACTCCCCCTGAAGTTGTGCATAGTGAGGAATTTGCTTTTGAAGCAATGCACACTTAAAGAGTTAAATCATGGAGATCTCCCCCTATATCTTGTAATTCATACACGCATTTGATATATGATATGAAGAATTTGAAATGCATGATGGAATATGGTGCCTGATGCAATTCAGCATGCGTGCGATAACATTAATGCGGAATAAGCATGCAGAATAGCGCATCAAAAGTATCGGAGCTCAAGCATGTATCGAAGTATCAGAGCATAGTGCAACAAAAGTATCAGAGCACCGAGCACCATAGGGTTTAAGATTACAACTCGATCCAATAAAAGTTTCGGAAGAACGAAAGTTGCAACTTAAAAAAATATGCCCTTATTATAGACCCGCTTGAAGACTAACTCAGACTTCTCCCCTTTGTCATCAAATGACCAAAAGGATCGAAACTGAGGACTAACGCCCCTGAAGATATTCAAGTTGATGGAGCGCCAGTGTTGGTGGGGTCGTTTGTTGAAGTAGGGCCTGCTGCAGTGTCGTCCAAGTCTTCATTTTCATCAGTGTCGCGCGATGAAGAATATGAACTGGCCACCAGAGAAGGAACCTTGACTTTCTTGAATTTCTTCGGCGGAGGTGCCGACCAGGCAAATTCTTCTTTGAGGCCCATGTTCTCCAAATCTTCAGCACTATATACTTGAGACAGAATAGCCTAGGTGCGGTTGAGGGTTTCATGAAGGTAGTAATGGTTTTTCTTCACTTCATTATATGGCAGTCATGTTGTGAAGAATTGAACCAAACTGACGCTTGACCCATTTGTGATTGCGATCAACCTTTTGATGAAGACTAAGGAGTAGCTCACGATCAGTCATCACCCTGGGTGCTGTGGCTTGAGGATTTGTCTTGGTAGTGTTAGCAGCAGTGTCATGTGTGGCAGAGTCATCATTGGTGGAATAAGAAGCAGCCTTGCGAAATTGTCCATCCAATGGACGAATGCCTTCATCTATCACAGCAATGGCCTTGCCTTTTTCTTCAGTTGAGGAAAATGTCCGTTTGAGGACTTCAATGGGAGGCAAGTAGCTGCAGTGGTTGAGAGTTTCAGCCTTGTAGTTGAGTGAAGACCTTGTCCTGATGAATCTCATAATCCACGATGCATAAGGCTTCAGCTCAAATGGTGACATAGCAATGTTGGCCAGAGTCCTCATGAAGAAATCATGAAAGTTTATGGGAACGCCATGTATGATGTTGAAAAGCATATTCTTCATGATGCCAACAATTTCTTCATCAGAAAAATCGTGTCCTTTGATGGGACATATTGTCTTTGACAGAATACGATAGACAGTCCTAGGCACATACATCAGTTCCTTGACGAGGAATTTGGTCCGAGGTGATTGCCCTGGCTTCAGAGGCTTCATGAGCACTTGCATGTAGTGGTTTGACAGCTCAGGTTCATTGTACACGCAACGCGCATCTTCAGTGGGTGGACTAAGAGAAAGGCAGCGAAGCAATTCAGTTGCTGGGGCCTTGTAGTGAGTATTGTCAGTCATCCAGTCCAGAACCCATGAATTGACATCTTCAGAGTTGCCAGTGATGTGCAGTGTAGCATAGAACTGAAGAATAAGTTCTTCATTCCAATCACATATATCTGTGCAGAAGTTGAGTAGCCCAGCGTCGTGAAGAACACTGAGGACTGGCGTGAAGTTCGGCATAGATTCCATATCCACGTGAGGAATATGTGCATGGGCGAAGACTTTGTCTTTGTTGTAAAGCACTGAGGAATAGAAATTTGCTTGGCTGGCAGTCCAGAAACGCCTCTTCCTTATGCGAGCAGAGTCATAAGGATTGTATTCAGTGAAGAATACGTGCTCGCCATAGAAGTCTTCAGCCTTGAATTTCTGTTTCCTTGAGAATGGATCCTTTGGCCTTGGCAGAGGAGTGTCAGTGAGTTGCATCACGACCTCAGGAATCGCAAGCTCAGGTTCTTCAGGCTGAGGAATTTCAGGATTTTCCTCAGGTGCTGTCACCTTGTCTGTTTCAGCAGCAGTTTCTTCAGCACTAGGGGCTGGAATTTCTTCATTCACATTAGCAGTGGGATGAGTTGCATCAGAGCCCAATTTTACGGTTGGTGAAGGAGAGTGAGGAATTTGCTGCAAGGGAGTGAAGAGTGGGGAATTGGGATGCTGACTTTCCCAAAAGTCGTCATTCATTACTGGAGTTGTGCTTCCAATATCCACATCTTCATCATCAATTTCTTCAACACCAGCCTCTTCAGCGTCAAACTGAGGCATTGGTGATGAGACCATTGGGGTTGAAGGGATTGCATCCGCTTCAATTTCTTCATCAATCTGCTCTGTCGAAGCAGCAGATTGAGTTTCTTCATCTGATCCACTAGGGATCTCATAATCTTCACCAAAAGGAACAAGGTCCTTTGATGGCATGGAGGAGATAGGAATGGCATCAATTGGATTTGCAAAAGAGCTTGTCATTTGCTTCATCTTCTTGGGAGCTGAAGATTCTGAAGCAGCTGATGCCTTCCTTTTCTTCACAGCAGCTCGCTCTGCAGCCTTGGTTTTCTTCACATCTAAGGCAGAGGGAAGAATTGGAGTTGGAGTTGGTGCAGGTGGAGCTGAGGAATCTGGTTCATTTTCTTCAGGCACAACTGTTGTAGTTGCCCTGGTTTCTTCATTTTCTTCAGGCGCACCACTAGTGGATGCCCTGGCAATTTCATCAGCGGCTGAAGCAGAGTCATCAGCCTTGGAACTAGCATTTTCTTCAGCAGCCTGAACTTCATCAGCGGTGCTGGCATGTTCTTTAGTTTGCTGAACAGATGCTTCAGCTTGAGGAATTTGTTGCGTTGAGGCAGTACCCTTGGTGAAAGTATCAGTTAGCCTTACAAATCTGACCTTGTCTCCTTGCCAATCAGCATAGTACGAGTCAAAGTTGTCGCTGAGGGCTTTGATCTCAGCCTGCATCTTGACAAGTTCCTCAGGCTTCATTTTGAGAACATTTTTCTTCAGCAGCTTTTCTTTGCGATACTGGGATTTCTTGATCTCTCTGGCCCTATCATATTTCCACTTCTCCTCTTGGATGAAGTGAGTCAGCATGTGACTTTGACCAGGTGTGAGTTTGAAATCAGGCATAGGAGTGTTGGGATCCTTGTGCCAAAGATCAATATAGTCTAGGATCGCCCTTGGATCCAAAAGCAGGGGCACAGGTGTGCCTTTGGCTTTAGCAGCCCTTTCTTGGCGGTCCCTGATGATTTCAGCGAGTTCTTCTTCATCAGCTTCATCATCATCAGATGGCACAGTGAAGACCACTTGCTTCTTTGGACTTGGGCGAGTGCCGCGTCCAGCGGTAGCCTTTTTCTTCAGTAATGAGGGTCCAGCTGAGGATTTTGGTGCAGCTGAGGAACTAGCTGAGACACCAGAGGAAATAGAGATGCCAGTTGTCCTTTGGCATGAGGCCAGATGCACAGGAGCTGAGGACTTTGTGGGAGCAGGAGCAGCATGAGGAATTTGCTTTGAAGATTTTGAAGATTCTGGCCGTGAGGGCGCAGCTGAGGAACTTGGCCGTGAGGGCATTGAAGGTGAAGCACTTGGCTTACGAGCAGGCTTCTTCATCATTGATTTCCTCGGCTTGGCCGGAGCCTCAGTGGCAGCAGCAGCAGCAGATTCTTCATTGAATTTCCTCACTGCTTCGTTTGCTTGCTTTTGCAGTTTACGCTGGCGCTTGGCCCATTCTTGAGGAAATTCCTCACCTCTTCTGATGCTTGTGGGATCAGCCACATGGCCAGGTGCCAATGGAGGTCTTGGGCATGGAGGATTTACTGCGAATTTCTTCATGTACTTGGGAGTGACGTATCGGTACTCCCTCCACTCTCTTGCCCATCTTCGTTCAATCCTTTGGATGCGCACCTTGCGCTGATTTTTGTCTTCTTTACCAAATTTGGATTCATCAGGTGTGCAATAATGAGCATAAATGTCCTCAGGTATTTCAAAAGCAGTCATGACCTCAGGCTTCTTTCCTCCTTTCTGTGGCCTTTTGCCTTCAGCCATTTTCTTCAGATGAGGAATTTGAACAATGGAATTCTCTGAAGAGGTATGCAACTTTTCTTCGAGGAACGCTGCAAATGAGTTAAGTTGATGAGAACCTAAGGATTCAGCAGCGGACATGTGTACCTGTGAACAGAGTATAGTTGCGAGGAATTTGAAGAGGTCATATGCGTTCTCAGAGGGTTTTTGTAAAGAACAAGTTTTGAGGAATTTTGACCAGATTCTTCTTGAGGAATTTCACTAAGATCCATATATATCTTAGGTTCCAGAGTTGTATAGATTGAGAATCCACACAATTGAGGAATCTTGAAGAAAATTAGACTTAGGGAAATGAATCAAGAACAGAGAACAAGTGAGGTGTTTTGTGTGTGAGGATTTGAAGAATAAAAACACCTTCGAAGATTTTGTAGAAAAACTTCGAATCAAAGAGGGCAGTAAAATTAGCTTTTAATTACCCTGAATGAAGAACACGACGAACTGTGAGTTGGAACAGTGAAGTTCGTCAATGCAGATCTTCCACGCCCTAACCTGGTGGAGGAAGACGTCTACGGCGGCGGTGGAGGTGAAGATTTCCGCTGTCGGCGCGAGTACGTCGGCGACGAGGTCGAGGCAGTGAAGCTCTTCCTCACCGGCGGCGACGAAGTAGCGGCGGCGCTAGGGTTTGGAAAGCCCGAGTGAGGGAGTGAGATCGAGCGAGGTAAAGGAAGTGAGGATGGCGACGGAGGGGTATTTATAGCTGCAGTAAAAACTGCTCGTCCGAAGATTTCGGACCAACATGCCCCTGGCCGTTCTCCTTCACTTGACATGTGTCACCCACGTACTGTGTAGTGGAGATCGTGTCAGATCGAGGGTGAGTAAAATATCCATCGTGGGAAGCGGAACGGATTGAGCGGCAAAACCAAAAGTTTGGATAAGATCAGTTTTAAAGTTCCGTTCGCAATCTCTTCAGCTGACAAGGACACAGTGAAGAATTTGAACGAGTTTCAAATAGAACGCACATGAAGAATTTGTGAATAGACTGGATTGAGTATAGCATAGAGGGGAAGGGTCCGATCACATTCCCTTAGCAGAAAAGTTCAAACTTGAAGAAATAGCTATAAGTGAATGCTGTAGAGGACATAAACTCATATATATATATATATATATATATATATATATATATATATATATATATATATATATATATATATATATATATATATATATATATATAGCCAATGAAGAAAAACGACGGCACAAGTGAAGACTTTGTAAAGTTTGAAGAATTTGAAAAACTGAGGAATTTCAAAAGTTGAGGAAAAACTCAAATTGAAGATTTTCAACTTTTGTGGTGGCGTGACCCACGGTGTAAGAATGATGATTTCAGACACCGCGTACAATTGTCGTAGGGTTCTGAGAATCAAATTCTTCATTAATTTCTTCACACTTAGAGTGTTATTCTTCATTGATTGAAGAAAAACGTTTCTTCATGTGTTGCACATCTAAGTCATCAATTATGCATAAGTGTTAGGATGAGTGCATTTTCAAAGTACATTCGAAGATTCTAAGATATTTAGCTCACACCGCAACTTGCTAAATCTCTTCTCATCCAAGGGCTTAGTGAAGATATCGGCTAGCTGTTCTTCAGTCTTCACATGCTCAATAGAAATGTCGCCCTTCAACACATGATCACGAAGAAAATGATGACGAATTTGAATGTGCTTTGTCTTCGAGTGCTGAACTGGGTTGTGTGCAATCTTGATGGCACTCTCATTGTCACAGAGGAGAGGCACATTCTTCACGTTGATGCCATAGTCCTTGAGTGTTTGCTTCATCCATAGTAGTTGAGCACAGCAAGAACCAGCAGCAATGTACTCAGCTTCAGCAGTAGACAGTGATACGCAGTTCTGTTTCTTCGAGGACCAACAAACCAAGGATCGTCTGAGGAAATGACAAGTACCAGATGTTGACTTGCGATCCACACGGTCACCAGCATAGTCAGAATCAGAATATTCGATGAGGTCAAAGTCTGAGCCCTTGGGGTACCATAATCCTAGTGCTGGTGTGTGAGCTAGATATCGAAGAATATGCTTCACAGCCGTATGGTGTGATTCCTTCGGTGCAGCTTGAAATCGTGCACACATGCAAACACTAAGCATTATATCTGGCCTAGATGCACATAAGTACAATAAAGAGCCAATCATGGAGCGGTATACCTTGTGATCGAAGTCAGTACCATTTTCATCAGTGCATAGATGACCATTTGTGGGCATAGGAATTTTGAGACCTTTGCAATCTTGCATGCCGAATTTCTTCATGACATCCTTGAGGTATTTCTCCTGAGATATGAATATCCCATTGTGCTGTTGACGAATTTGTAGACCTAAGAAGAATTTCAATTCTCCCATCATAGACATTTGATATTCTTCACTCATCATATAGGCAAATTCATCACTATAACGTTGGTCAGTACAGCCAAAGATGATATCATCAACATATATTTGGCACACAAACAATTCACCATCATATGATTTAGTAAAAAGAGTGGGATCGAGTGAACCGGGTGTGAAGCCTTTCTTCATGAAGAATTCCTTCAATGTGTCATACCACGCCCGTGGGGCCTGCTTGAGGCCATAGAGGGCCTTGTTAAGTTTGAAGACTTTGTCAGGATGTTTTGGATCTTCAAAACCTGGTGGTTGAGCAACATATACTTCTTCCTCAATCTTACCATTGAGGAATGCACTTTTCACATCCATTTGATATAAGATGATATCATGATGGTTAGCATAAGCAAGTAATATGCGAATAGCTTCAAGTCTACCAACAGGTGCAAAAGTTTCATCGAAATCAATTCCTTCAACCTGTGTGTAGCCTTGAGCTACTAGTCGTGCCTTATTCCTCACCACAACACCATTTTCATCTTGCTTGTTGCGGTAGATCCACTTTGTACCAATGATGTTATGCTTGCGAGGATCGGGACGATTGACCAGTTCCCATACGTTGTTGAGCTTGAACTGATGTAATTCTTCTTGCATGGCCTGAATCCACTCAGGCTCCAGAAATGCTTCATCTACCTTAGTGGGCTCTGTGATAGAGACAAAAGCAAAGTGCCCACAAAAGTTAGATAGATGTGAAGCTTTTGAGCGTGTGAGAGGACTTGGTGCTCTAATGTCATCGATGATCTTCTCCACTTGCACTTCTTTTGCAACGCGAGGGTGAGTCGGTTGCCGTTGAGGAATTTGATCAGCATTTTCTTCAGCATCAATTTCCTCAGCATTTTCTTCAGGTGCATCAGTTCGACGTTTTTCACGTTCTGGAACGAATTCTTCAGCAGATTCTTCAGTAGGAATGATATCTTCAGTAGCCTTGTGCTTGATCGATTCCTCAGGTGTTGGTTCATCTAACACAGAAGGTAGGTGCTCTCTTTGCGAGCCATTAGTTTCATCGAACCGCACATCTACAGTTTCAACAATCTTGTGAAGAACATTGTTGAAGACTCTGTAGGTGTGCGAGTCCTTTCCGTAACCAAGCATGAAACCTTCATGTGCTTTCGGTGCAAATTTAGAGTTGTGATGAGGATCTCTAATCCAGCATTTAGCACCGAAGACTTTGAAATAACTCACATTGGGTTTCTTGTCAGTGAGGAGTTCATAGGCAGTCTTCTTGAAGAATTTGTGAAGATATACTCTGTTGATGATATGGCACGCAGTATCAATTGCATCAACCCAGAAACGACGAGGGGTTTTGTAATCATCGAGCATAGTGCGAGCCATCTCAGCAAGAGTCCTGTTCTTGCGCTCCACGACGCCATTCTGTTGAGGAGTATAAGGAGCAGATAATTCATGAGTAATACCAAGTTCATCAAGATAGTCATCGAGACCCGAATTCTTGAACTCAGTGCCATTGTCACTTCTGATGTGCTTGATCTTCACACCAAAGTTAGTTGAAGCCCTCGAGGAAAATCGTTTGAAGACTTCCTGCACTTCAGTTTTGTAAGAGACAAGGTGTACCCATGTGTAACGAGAGTAATCATCAACAATAACAAAACCATATTGAGATGCTTCATTAGAGACAGAGGAATAATGGTTAGGACCGAAGAGATCCATGTGAAGCAATTCGAATGGACGAGTAGTGGTCATGATAGTCTTCGCTGGATGCTTGGCCTTTGTCATCTTTCCAGCTTCACAGGCACCACATAAGTGATCCTTGAGGAATTTGACATTTTCAATGCCAATGACATGCTTCTTCTTCGCAAGCGTGTGCAGATTCCTCATGCCTGCATGACCAAGTCGTCGATGCCATAGCCATCCTTCTGAAGTTTTTGCAAGTAGGCACACGGCAGGTTGTGAATCTGCAGAGAAATCAACAATATACAAGTCTCCTCTCCTAAAGCCTTCGAAGACTTTGGATTTGTCAGATTCCATAATCACAACACAACGATACTTGCCGAAGACAACAACCATATCAAGATCACAAAGCATTGAGACAGACATAAGATTGTATCCTAAGGACTCAACAAGCATGACTTTGTCCATGTGTCGATCCTTTGTGATAGCAACCTTACCTAGACCCAATACCTGACTTTGGCTTTTATCAGCGAAGATGATATGCTTCATGTGTGATGCTGATAAAGGAGCATCCATCAACAGATTCTTGTCACCGGTCATGTGATTTGTACATCCACTATCAAGTATCCATTCAGTGGCTTTGGGTTGATCATCCTGCAGATGAATTAGTGCAACTTACGAACCTCATATACTTCAGTAGTGAAGAATATGATATCACAATTCATCAGATCAATTTCATCAAGCAGTAGAACCGATAAAACAGAGGAAGGACGTGTGAAATGAAAGTTCATTTCATCATGGTTAGCCTGCGTCCTTTCAGGCACTTTTGTCAGGTCCCCAGCAAATTCTTCAGACGTTACAGCACGTCTGGAGACCTGACCCTGCAGAAGAGATTAGTTCTTTTCTTCACCACCCACATCTGAAGGGGTGGCAAAGAGTTCATCACTCTGCGAGCTCCATATGAGAATGGTGGCAAGGCAGCCAAACCATTTCGTTTCACATAAGAGGGGTTAGGGTAAGCATATGAATAAGCAGAGAAATTCTTCGAGGACTTATGAACATGATAATTTGAAGAATAATGCTCATATTCATAGCCCTTGGCTCTTCCCTGCGAAACAGAGTTGTTAGCATGATAATGTTCATATGAGGACTTTGATCCATTTGAAGAATTTGATCTGTATGACAACTTGGATCCATATGAAGAATTTGGTCCATATGAAGAATTTGATCTGAGGTTCCTTTTCTTCACAGGTGGTGTCATGAGGACATTCACCTGAAGACTTTCAAGGCAACTTTTGGGAACCCAGATTTTCTTCACAGGGGAATCGTTCCTGCAGTTAGTGCCAACATATCTAGCAAATACTTCACCATTCTGATTTTTGAACAGTTTATAGTTGGAGTCAAATGACTTATCAGAAGAATGAGAAGATTCACATGTATAGCCAGATAAATTAGACGGATCAACTGGAGGTCCCTTTGCAGCAACCCATGAGGTTTTGGGGTACTGCTCAGGCTTCCAATATGTACCATCGGCATTGAGTTTCCTCTCAAAGGCAATACCCTCTTTCCTAGGGTTCCTGTTGCGGATCTGCTTTTTAAGCACATCACAAAGAGTCTGATGCCCTTTGAGGCTTTTGTACATGCCTATCATGTACAATTCCTTCAGCCCTGCATCGTCAGTGATACTAGCAAAGTACTCACATGAGGAATTAATGATAGCAGAGACAGGTGAAGAATTTGTAACATTTGAAGCATTTGAACATTCAGGTGGAGAATTAACAGATTCTCGTTCAATGCATTTTAAACATGGAGGAATAAATTCTTCCTGAGCTGCGCTAATTTGTTGAGCAAGTAATGAATCGCGCTCCTTCTGTAGATCTTCATAACTCTCTCTTAGCTTCTCAAGATCTTGCTTCTTTTGAAGATATTCATAAGAAAGCTTCTCATGATCAGATAAGAGAGTGTTATGATGATTTTGAAGGTTGTTAAACTTAGACTGAAGTCTCTAAAGATTTTCAGTCAAGGCCTTAGAGCGATCCATTTCTTCACACAACATATCATCACTTTTGTCTAGCATGTTTTGAACCTTTTCAAAAGCCTTATGTTGTTGCACAGCAATCTTAGCAAGTTTAGAGTAGCTAGGCTTAAGATTTTCATCAGATTCATCATCACTAGATTCAGAGGAGGCGTATTTGAGTACCTTGGCACCCTTTGCCATGAAGCAATAGGTGGGAGCATAGTCATCACTGCCTTCGTCAGCCTTGTTAGTGAGATCACTTTCTTCAGCGTTGAAGATGGATTTGCTGACGAATGCAGTAGCGAGGGCTAGGCTTGCCACACCAGACTCAGAATCATCAGATTCTTCTTCTGCTTCACTTTCTTCAAATTCAGCCTCAGAGTCCATTTCCTTGCCAATGAATGCCCGAGCCTTCTTGGAGCTGCTTTTCTTGTGCGACGAAGATTTTGAGGATTTTGATGATGAAGATTTAGAGGGCTTCTTCTTTTTCTTTGCATCATCAGAACTGTAATCCTTGTATTTCTTCTTCTTTGATTCCTTTTCCCACTGAGGACAATCTTGGATGTAATGTCCTGGTTTCTTGCACTTGTGACAAAGCCTCTTCTTATAGTCACTGGTTGAGAAATCATTGCTCCTTGAGGATTTTCCAAAACGACCACGTCTTGAGAACTTCTGAAATTTCTTCACAAGCAGCGCCAGATCATGACTTAGTTCTTCAGGATCACCAAGGCTGTTATCAGAGTCTTCATCTTCGGACTCAGATACTACCTTGGCCTTCAGTGCACGTGATCTGCCATAGCTCGAACCGTAGAGATCTCTCTTCTCAGCAAGCTGGAACTCATGAGTGTTTAGCCTCTCGAGGATATCAGCGGGGTCAAGTGAACACATCAGGACTTTCAGCAATTGGTTGGAAACACGTCTCAGAGGTGACAACACTGTTTGTGATGAGCTGTACTTGTTGTCCAGGGGACCATCTTTGACTGTATTGATTTACAAAGGATACGAGATAAATGGGAATACATTTTACACGATTGACCAAGATCAAAAGAGCACCAACCAAAACAGCGGTGTCCGCTTTGATGCAACAACCGAGAAGGGAAATGACACATATTATGGTTACATAGCGGACATATGGGAACTTGACTACGGACAAGATTTTAAGGTCCCTTTGTTTAAGTGCAAATGGGTCAATCTGTCAGGAGGCGGGGTACATGTAGACGCACAGTATGGAATGACATCAGTCGATCTGAAAAATCTTGGGTACACTGACGAACCGTTCGTCCTAGCCAATGATGTGGCACAGGTTATCTATGTGAAGGACATGTCTACCAGACCAAGAAAAAAAAGATAAGGAAACGAATACATCATACGATGAGCCAAAGCGCCACATAGTTCTTTCAGAAAAAGGGACATCCTGGGAGTGGAGGGCAAGACATGCATGTCTAAAGATTATGAAAGGTTTCATGAAATTCCTCCCTTCAATGTCAAGGCTGACCCAAGCATCATGATAAACGATGAAGATTATCCATGGTTACGGCGCAATAAGCAAATGACACAAGCGAAGAAAAAGCGAAGACTTTCTCCCGCAACTATTATGATGATACCATGCCAAATTTGTAACAGACGAGTATGCTATGCCAACTTTTTCAGAGTTCATTTGAAAACAGACGAGTAGGTGCATCTATGTTCATTTTTTTTAGTAAAGTTAATCACAAACTTATGATTCACACAAATTTCAAAGAATTCAACTTTTAACTATTCAAATTTGAAAACTAATGGCACTAACAGAAAGTTTATATTTTTTGCTGACCTAAAAGCAAAAAGAATTGAAAAAATATAGCAAAAACAAAATAAAATAAATAAAGCAAGAAAGAAAAGAAAAAAACTAAAAAAGTGTTTTCAAATTTGAAAACTAATGGCACTAACAGAAAGTTTATAATTTTTCTAAAACTAAAAGCTAAAAGAATTAAAAAATAAAGCAAGAAAAAAAAGAAAATAAATAAAGCAGAAACAAAACAAAAAACTGGAAAAAAAATTAAATATAGCAACAATAAGTATTTTGTTGTAAGTAGAAAAAAAAAACAAAAGTGCCACCTACTGGGCACCCACGGCCTGAATACGACTAGAAACCCTAACATGGGCCAGGATTCAGGCCCGCGGGAGGCCCAGCAGGCCCACAGGCACAGATTGCACGGTTAGGCCCGAAAGCCTGCTTTAGAGAGGAGCTCGAGAGGGAAGGCGCACCGCACCTTATAAACAGGTGCGGCTCTCTCTCAACTAGCGAGGTGGGACTAAATATTTGGGCGCGGGGCAGCACAACGCCTTTGGTCCCGGTTGGTGGCACCAACCGGGACTAAAGGGGGGCATTGGTCCCGGTTCGTGGCACAAACCGGGACCAATGCCGCCCTTTAGTCCCGGTTGGTGCCACCAACCAGGACCAAAGGCCGTCGCTTCCCGCCCTTTGGGCTGCTGAAAATAGGTCTTTGGTCCCGGATGGTGGCACCAACCGGGACTAAAGGGGGCATTAGTCTCGGTTTGTGCCACGAACCGGGACCAAAGCCTTTTCTATATAAGCAAACACTTAGCAGTTTTCGACCAAATCACGCACTTCTCCCCCGACTCCCCCTGCTCCTCCTTGTCGCCGTCGCCGCCCGACGCCCCTGCTCCTCCTCGTCGCCATCGCCACCGACGCCGTCAGGCTGCTCACCTTCGCCGTCGTTGCCGCCACCGACGCCGTCAGGCTGATCGCCTTCGCCGTCGCCGCCGCCCCTGTGAGCACAGCCCCCTCCCGTCCCGCGCCCCTGCGCCCCTCTCCTGGCGCGGCCACCGCGCCGCAGCCCCTGCCCTGCGCGGCTGCCGTGCGCCGCCCCTGCCCTGCGCTGGCACCGCGCGCCGCCCAGCCGCCCCTGCCCTGCCCCGCCGGCACCACCGCTACCGCCATGCCCCTCTGCCCCGGCCCACCGGCGCCAACAATTTTTTTTTCATATATATATATATATATATATATATATATATATATATATATATATATATATATATATATATATAATGTATGTGCATGTATGTGGCTATATGTTTCTGTTCATATGTTGCAATATGTTTTTTTATTTTTATTAGTTTATTTTTTTTGTTCATATGTGATGTATATGTGTATGTGGCTATAATGTATATGTGTATGTGATGTATGTGGCTAGAATTTGCTAAATATATATGTTAAAAATATTTTTTTGTTCATAGAAAGTTTTTTGTTCATATATAGAAAGTTACAATTTTAGAAAAGTTTTATATATGCAAAAGTTACAATTTTACAAAAAGAAGAATAGGAAAGAAGAAAATAAGAAGAGGAAAGAAAGAAGAAGAGGAGAGGAAAAGAAGAGGAGAAATAAATAAGAAGAAGAAAAAAGAAGAAAAAGAAGAGGAGAAGAAGAAAGGAATAGTGGAGAGGAAGAGAAAATAGAATTCTATTCCTTTGTTCTTCTCCTCTTTTTTTTCTTCTTTTTTTTTCTTCGATCTTCTCCTATTTTTCTTCTTCTTTTTATCGGGAACGAGGGTGTCGAGGATCGCCGAGGGGTCGAGGGTCGGGAACTAGGGTCGAGGGTCGTTAAGGGGTCAAGGGTCGAGGGTTTCAGGGTCGAGGGTTTGAGGGTTCTATAGGTTCTAGGGATCGAGGGTCGAGAGTTCCAGGGTCGTCTAGGGGTCGAGGGTTCCAGGGTCGTCGAGGGTTCGAGGGGTCGAGGATCGCTCGGCACTAGGCAACCTCCCGACCCCTCGGCGATCCTCTCGAACATGAGAGGACGAAGAGGATAAAAAAAGAAGAGGAAGAAGAAAAAAAGAGGAGAAGAAAGAATAGAGGAGTTCTTCTCCTCTATTCTTTCTTCTCCTCACTCCTCTATTCTTTCTTCTCCTCTTTTTTTCTTCTTCTTCCTCTTTTTTTTGTCGGGAACGAGGTGTTGGGGAACGTTGCAGAAAATTAAATTTTTCCTACGGTTTCACCAAGATCCATCTATGAGTTCATCTAAGCAACGAGTCATGGGAGAGAGATTGCATCTACATACCACTTGCAGATCGCGTGCGGAAGCGTTCAAGGGGATGGTGATGACGTAGTCGTACTCGTCGTGATTCGAATCACCGATGACCAAGTGCTGAACGGACAGCACCTCCGCGTTCAACACACGTACGGGACGATCGACGTCTCCTCCTTCTTGATCCAGCAAGGGGAAGGAGAGGTTGAGGAAGAAGACTCCAACGGCAGCACGACGGCGTGGTGTTGTTGGTGCAGCAGAACTCCGACAGGGCTTCGCCAAGCGCGTACGGAGGAGGAGTGGTGTTGGGGAGGGGAGGGGCTGCGCCTTGACTTGTGTGTGCAGCCCTCCCCTCACCCCTCTATTTATAGGGGAAGGGGCAAGGGGGGCCGGCCCCCTCTAGATGGATCTAGAGGGGGGGGGCGGCGGCCAAGGGGGAGGGGGCTTGCCCCCCAAGCAAGGGGGGCGCCCCCTTTAGGGTTCCCCCAAACCCTAGGGCGCATGGGCCCTTGGGGGGAAGCGCACCAGCCCACTTTGGGCTGGTTCCCTTCCCCTTTATAGCCCATGAGCCCTTCCGGGAGAGGTGGCCCCTCCCGGTGGACCCCCGAGGCCCCTCCGGTGGCCCCGGTACAATACCGATATGCCCCCGAACTATTCCGGTGTCCGTATGACAACTTCCCATATATAAATCTTTACCTCCGGACCATTCCGGAACTCCTCGTGACGTCCGGGATCTCATCCGGGACTCCAAACAAGATTCGGTAATCACATCCAAGTCTTCCTAATAACCCTAGCGTCACCGAACCTTAAGTGTGTAGACCCTACGGGTTCGGGAGACATGCAGACATGACCGAGACGACTCTCGGGCAATAACCAACAGCGGGATCTGGATACCCATGTTGGTTCCCACATGTTCCTTGATGATGTCATCGGATGAACCACGATGTCGAGGGTTCAAGCAACCCCGTAAACTATTCCCTTTGTCAATCGGTAGGTTACTTGCCCGAGACTCGATCGTCGGTATCCCAATACCTCGTTTAGTCCCGTTACCGGCAAGTCACTTTACTCGTACCGTAATGCATGATCCCGTGGCCAAACACTTGGTCACTTTGAGCTCATTACGATGATGCATTACCGAGTGGGCCCGGTGATACCTCTCCGTCATACGGAGTGACAAATCCCAGTCTTGATCCGTGTCAACCCAACAGATACTTTCGGAGATACCTGTAGTGCACCTTTATAGTCACCCAGTTACGTTGTGACGTTTGGTACACCCAAAGCACTCCTACAGTATCCGGGAGTTACACGATCTCATGGTCTAAGGAAAAGATACTCGACATTGGAAAGCTCTAGCAAAACGAACTACACGATCTTGTGCTATGCTTAGGATTGGGTCTTGTCCATCACATCATTCTCCTAATGATGTGATCTCGTTATCAATGACATCCCCATGTCCATAGTCAGGAAACCATGACTATCTATTGATCAACGAGCTAGTCAACTAGAGGCTTACTAGGGACGTATTGGTGTCTAGTATTCACACATGTATTACGATTTCCAAATAACACAATTATAGCATGAATAAAGACAATTACCATGAACAAGGAAATATAATAATAATACTTTTATTATTGCCTCTAGGGCATATTTCCAACAGTCTCCCACTTGCACTAGAGTCAATAATCTAGTTACATTGTGATGAATCGAACACCCATAGAGTTCTGGTGCTGATCATGTTTTGCCCTAGGGAGAGGTTTAGTCAACGGATCTGCGACATTCAGATCCGTGTGCACTTTACAAATTTCTATGTCTCCATCTTGAACATTTTCACGGATGGAGTTGAAGCGACGCTTGATGTGCCTGGTCTTCTTGTGAAACCTGGGCTCCTTGGCAAGTGCAATAGCTCCAGTGTTATCACAGAAGAGTTTGATCGGCCCCGACGCATTGGGTATGACTCCTAGGTCGGTGATGAACTCCTTCACCCAAATTGCCTCATGCGCTGCTTCCGAGGCTGCCATGTATTCCGCTTCACATGTAGATCCCGCCACGACGCTCTGCTTGCAGCTGCACCAGCTCACTGCTCCACCATTCAACATATACACGTATCCGGTTTGTGACTTAGAGTCATCCAGATCTGTGTCGAAGCTAGCATCGACGTAACCCTTTACGACGAGCTCTTCGTCACCTCCATAAATGAGAAACATGTCCTTAGTCCTTTTCAGGTACTTAAGGATATTCTTGACCGCTGTCCAGTGTTCCTTGCCGGGGTTACTTTGGTACCTATCTACCAAACTTACGGCAAGGTTTACATCAGGTCTGGTACACAGCATGGCATACATAATGGATCCTATGGCTGAAGCATAGGGGATGACGCTCATCTCTTGTTTATCCTTTGCCGTGGTCGGGCATTGAGCCGAGCTCAATTTCACACCTTGCAATACAGGCAAGAACCCTTTCTTGGACTGATCCATTTTGAACTTCTTCAAAATCTTATCAAGGTACGTGCTTTGCGAAAGACCTATGAGGCGTCTTGATCTATCTCTATAGATTTTGATGCCTAATATATAAGCAGCTTCTCCAAGGTCCTTCATTGAAAAACACTTGTTCAAATAGGCCTTTATGCTTTCCAAGAATTCTATATCATTTCCCATCAATAGTATGTCATCCACATATAATATGAGAAATGCTACGGAGCTCCCACTCACTTTCTTGTAAACGCAGGCTTCTCCATAAGTCTGCATAAACCCAAACGCTTTGATCATCTCATCAAAGCGAATGTTCCAACTCCGAGATGCTTGCACCAGCCCATAAATGGATCGCTGGAGCTTGCACACCTTGTTAGCATTCTTGGGATCGACAAAACCTTCCGGCTGCATCATATACAGTTCTTCCTTAAGATAGCCGTTAAGGAATGACGTTTTGACGTCCATTTGCCATATCTCATAATCATAGTATGCGGCAATTGCTAACATGATTCGGACGGACTTCAGCTTCGCTACGGGAGAGAAAGTCTCGTCGTAGTCAATCCCTTGAACTTGCCGATAACCCTTAGCGACAAGTCGAGCTTTATAGATGGTGACATTACCATCCGCGTCCGTCTTCTTCTTGAAGATCCATTTATTTTCTATCGCTCGCCGATCATCGGGCAAGTCTGTCAAAGTCCATACTTTGTTTTCATACATGGATCCTATCTCGGATTTCATGGCTTCTAACCATTTGTTTGAATCCGGGCCCGCCATCGCTTCTTCATAGTTCAAAGGTTCACCGTTGTCCAACAACATGATCTCCAGGACAGGGTTGCCGTACCACTCTGGTGCGGAACGTGTCCTTGTGGACCTACGAAGTTCAGTGGGAGCTTGGTCTGAAGTATCTTGATCATTATCATTAACCTCCTCTCTAATTGGAGCAGGCACCACAGGAACATTTTCCTGCGCTGCGCTATTCTCCGTTTCAAGAGGCAGTACTTCATCAAGCTCCACTTTCCTCCCACTTACTTCTTTCGAGAGAAACTCTTTCTCCAGAAAGGTTCCATTCTTGGCAACAAAGATCTTGCCCTCGGATCTTAAGTAGAAGGTATACCCTATGGTTTCCTTAGGGTATCCTATGAAGACGCATTTTTCCGATTTGGGTTCGAGCTTTTCAGGTTGAAGTTTCTTGACATAAGCCTCGCATCCCCAAACTTTTAGAAACGACAGCTTAGGTTTCTTTCCAAACCATAATTCATACGGTGTCGTCTCAACGGATTTAGACGGTGCCCTATTTAAAGTGAATGTGGCTGTCTCTAGAGCGTATCCCCAAAAAGATAGCGGTAAATCGGTAAGAGACATCATAGATCGCACCATATCCAATAAAGTGCGATTACGACGTTCGGACACACCATTACGCTGAGGTGTTCCAGGCGGCGTGAGTTGTGAAACTATTCCACATTTTCTTAAGTGTGTGCCAAATTCGTGACTTAAGTACTCTCCTCCACGATCTGTTCGTAGAAACTTGATCTTTCTGTCACGTTGATTCTCAACCTCACTCTGAAACTCCTTGAACTTTTCAAAGGTCTCAGACTTGTGTTTCATTAAGTAGACATAGCCATATCTACTCAAATCATCAGTGAGTGTGAGAACATAACGATATCCTCCGCGAGCCTCAACGCTCATTGGACTGCACACATCAGTATGTATAATTTCCAATAAGTTGGTTGCTCGCTCCATTGTTCCGGAGAACGGAGTCTTGGTCATTTTGCCCATAAGGCATGGTTCGCATGTGTCAAACGATTCATAATCGAGAGACTCTAAAAGTCCATCAGCATGGAGCTTCTTCATGCGCTTGACACCAATGTGACCAAGGCGGCAGTGCCACAAGTATGTGGGACTATCATTATCAACTTTACACCTTTTGGCATTCACACTATGAATATGTGTATTATCACGCACGAGATTCATTAGGAATAAACCATTAACCATCGGAGCATGACCATAAAACATATCACTCATATAAATAGAACAACCATTATTCTCGGATTTAAATGAGTAGCCATCTCGTATTAAACGAGATCCAGATACAATGTTCATGCTCAAACTTGGCACTAAATAACAATTATTGAGGTTTAAAACTAATCCCGTGGGTAAATGTAGAGGTAGCGTGCCGACGGCGATCACATCGACCTTGGAACCATTCCCGACGCGCATCGTCACCTCGTCCTTCGCCAGTCTTCTCTTATTCCGCAGCTCCTGCTGTGAGTTACAAATATGAGCAACAACACCGGTATCAAATACCCAGGAGCTACTACGAGCACTGGTAAGGTACACATCAATTACATGTATATCACATATACCTTTAGTGTTGCCGGCCTTCTTATCCGCTAAGTACTTGGGGCAATTCCATTTCCAGTGACCATTTCCCTTGCAATAAAAGCACTCAGTTTCAGGTTTGGGTCCATTCTTTGACTTCTTCCTGGCAACTGATTTACCAGGCGCGGCAACCTCCTTGCCGTCTTTCTTGAAGTTCTTCTTACCCTTGCCTTTCTTAAACTTAGTGGTTTTATTCACCATCAACACTTGATGTTCCTTTTTGATCTCCACCTCCGCGGATTTCAGCATTGAATACAACTCGGGAATGGTCTTTTCCATCCCCTGCATGTTGTAGTTCATCACGAAGCTTTTGTAGCTAGGTGGGAGCGACTGAAGGATTCTGTCAATGACCGCCTCATCCGGAAGATTAACTTCCAGCTGAGTCAAGCGGTTGTGCAACCCAGACATCTTGAGTATGTGTTCACTGACAGAGCTATTTTCCTCCATTTTGCAGCTAAAGAACTTGTCGGAGACTTCATATCTCTCGACCCGGGCATGAGCTTGGAAAATCAATTTCAGCTCCTCGAACATCTCATATGCTCCGTGCTTCTCAAAACGCTTTTGGAGCCCCGGTTCTAAGCTGTAAAGCATGCCGCACTGAATGATGGAGTAATCATCAGTGCGTGACTGATGGGCGTTCATAACGTCCTGGTTTTCTGGGAATGGTGCATCACCTAGCGGTGCATCTAGGACATAATCTTTCTTGGCTGCTATGAGGATGATCCTCAAGTTCCGGACCCAGTCCGAGTAGTTGCTGCCATCATCTTTCAGCTTAGTTTTCTCTAGGAACGCGTTGAAGTTGAGGCTGACATTACCGTGGGCCATTTGATCTACAAGACATATTGTAAAGATTTAGACTAAGTTCATGATAATTAAGTTCATCTAATCAAATTAATGAATGAACTCCCACTCAGATTAGACATCCCTCTAGTCATCTAAGTGTTACATGATCCGAGTTGACTAGGCCGTGTCCGATCATCACGTGAGACGGACTAGTCATCATCGGTGAACATCTCCATGTTGATCGTATCTTCTATACGACTCATGTTCGACCTTTCGGTCTCCGTGTTCCGAGGCCATGTCTGTACATGCTAGGCTCGTCAAGTTAACCCTAAGTGTTTTGCATGTGTAAAACTGTCTTACACCCGTTGTATGTGAACGTATGGATCTATCACACCCGATCATCACGTGGTGCTTCGAAACGACGAACTTTAGCAACGGTGCACAGTTAGGGGAGAACACTTCTTGAAATTTTGTAAGGGATCATCTTATTTACTACCGTCGTTCTAAGTAAACAAGATGTATAAACATAATAAACATCACATGCAATTATATAGAAGTGACATGATATGGCCATCATCATATAGCTCCTTCGATCTCCATCTTTGGGCTCCATGATCATCTTGTCACCGGCACGACACCATGATCTCCATCATCATGATCTCCATCATCGTGTCTCCATGGAGTTGCTCGCCAACCATTACTACTACTACTATGGCTAACACGTTTAGCAATAAAGTAAAGTAATTTACATGGTGACACGCAGGTCATAAAAGAATAATGACAACTCCTATGGCTCCTGCCGGTTGTCATACTCATCGACATGCAAGTCGTGATTCCTATTACAATAACAAGATCATCTCATACATCACATGATTCATCACAACTTCTGGCCATATCACATCACAAAGCACTTGCTGCAAAAACAAGTTAGACGTCCTCTAATGTTGTTGCAAGTTTTTACGTGGCTGTTATAGGTTGCTAGCAAGAACGTTTCTTACCTACGTTAAAACCACAACGTGAATTTGTCAATCTCTATTTACCCTTCATAAGGACCCTGTTCATCGAATCCGATCCAACTAAAGTGGGAGAGACAGACACCCGCCAGCCACCTTATGCAACTAGTGCATGTTAGTCGGTGGAACCGGTCTCACGTAAGCGTACGTGTAAGGTTGGTCCGGGCCGCTTCATCCCACAATACCGCTGAACCAAGATAGGACTAGTAACGGCAAGAAGAATTGACAATTCGACGCCCACAACTACTTTGTGTTCTACTCGTGCAATAGAGAACTACGCATAGACCTAGCTCATGATGCCACTGTTGGGGAACGTTGCAGAAAATTAAAATTTTCCTACGGTTTCACCAAGATCCATCTATGAGTTCATCTAAGCAACGAGTCATGAGAGAGAGATTGCATCTACATACCACTTGCAGATCGCGTGCGGAAGCGTTCAAGGGGATGGTGATGACGTAGTCGTACTCGTCGTGATTCGAATCACCGATGACCAAGTGTTGAACGGACAGCACCTCCGCGTTCAACACACGTACGGGACGATCGACGTCTCCTCCTTCTTGATCCAGCAAGGGGAAGGAGAGGTTGAGGAAGAAGACTCCAACGGCAGCATGACGGCGTGGTGTTGTTGGTGCAGCAGAACTCCGACAGGGCTTAGCCAAGCGCGTACGGAGGAGGAGAGGTGTTGGGGAGGGGAGGGGCTGCGCCTTGACTTGTGTGTGCAGCCCTCCCCTCACCCCTCTATTTATAGGGGAAGGGGCAAGGCGGGCCGGCCCCCTCTAGATGGATCTAGAGGGGGGGGCGGCGGCCAAGGGGGAGGGGGCTTGCCCCCCAAGCAAGGGGGCGCCCCCTTTAGGGTTCCCCCAAACCCTAGGGCGCATGGGCCCTTGGGGGGAAGCGCACCAGCCCACTTTGGGCTGGTTCCCTTCCCCTTTACAGCCCATGAGCCCTTCCGGGAGAGGTGGCCCCTCCCGGTGGACCCCCGAGGCCCCTCCGGTGGCCCCGGTACAATACCGATATGCCCCCGAACTATTCCGGTGTCCGTATGACAACTTCCCATATATAAATCTTTACCTCCGGACCATTCCGGAACTCCTCGTGAAGTCCCGGATCTCATCCGGGACTCCGAACAAGATTCGGTAATCACATCCAAGTCTTCCTAATAACCCTAGCGTCACCGAACCTTAAGTGTGTAGACCCTACGGGTTCGGGAGACATGCAGACATGACCGAGACGACTCTCGGGCAATAACCAACAGCGGGATCTGGATACCCATGTTGGTTCCCACATGTTCCTCGATGATGTCATCGGATGAACCACGATGTCGAGGGTTCAAGCAACCCCGTAAACTATTCCCTTTGTCAATCGGTAGGTTACTTGCCCGAGACTCGATCGTCGGTATCCCAATACCTCGTTTAGTCCCGTTACCGGCAAGTCACTTTACTCATACCGTAATGCATGATCCCGTGGCCAAACACTTGGTCACTTTGAGCTCATTACGATGATGCATTACCGAGTGGGCCCGGTGATACCTCTTCGTCATACGGAGTGACAAATCCCAGTCTTGATCCGTGTCAACCCAACAGATACTTTCGGAGATACCTGTAGTGCACCTTTATAGTCACCCAGTTACGTTGTGACGTTTGGTACACCCAAAGCACTCCTACAGTATCCGGGAGTTACACGATCTCATGGTCTAAGGAAAAGATACTCAACATTGGAAAGCTCTAGCAAAACGAACTACACGATCTTGTGCTATGCTTAGGATTGGGTCTTGTCCATCACATCATTCTCCTAATGATGTGATCTCGTTATCAATGACATCCCCATGTCCATAGTCAGGAAACCATGACTATCTATTGATCAACGAGCTAGTCAACTAGAGGCTTACTAGGGACGTATTGGTGTCTAGTATTCACACATGTATTACGATTTCCAAATAACACAATTATAGCATGAATAAAGACAATTACCATGAACAAGGAAATATAATAATAATACTTTTATTATTGCCTCTAGGGCATATTTCCAACACGAGGGTCGTCGAGGGACACAGATGTAGTGTCGTCGTTGTCGATATACCCCCTCCCGATAGCTTCAACACTTGGGGGGGGGTCGATATTACCCCCTCCTTGAAGCGTTCTCGAGGCCACCCCAAACCCTTGAAGCGTTGTCGAGGCCACCCCAAACCCTAGAGAAGCAGCGTCGAGGCCACTAATTAATATATATGATTCCTTACCATGATTAGCTAGCTAGTTCTACGTTTGCCACTAATATATCCATTTGTCATGTTTGAATAATAATTGCCATGTTGTAAATATCTGTAGAAACTATGGACACCGCCCGAGACGAAGCAAAAGAAGCATTGTTGAGGCACATAATCACAGAAGAAAGTGATGTCGTCCCGTTGTTTCTCAACGACACCGATGGTCTGGAAGGAGAGGGTGAAGAAACTGGCTCCGGTGACCTAATGCCAGTGCAAGAAGAAGAACGTGATGACGGGTCCGATGACCGAACCGAGTCCGGCCAGGTATATATATTAGTTAAGCCTGTGCTGACTAGCTAATTGATGCATTCATTGTTTTGGTATGTACACATATTAATTAAGTCTTTGTTCTTTTTTCTAGCCCTCCGGATCGAGCACAACTGAGGTAAAGAGACGAGGCCCGAAGAGAAAGTTGAGCTCGGATGAAAGGTTTGAGATCATAGCAATCGCGCCCGACGGCCAACCTATTGAACCCATCCGAACAAAGAAGGCATTTGTTGCTCAGTGCGGCGTTCTGGTTAGGGACAATATCCCGATCAGCATCCAGCAATGGTTTAAGCCGGCTACAGAAGACCCTGAGGTGTCTTACGTCAATGATATGTAGAAAAATGATCTTTGGACTGAGCTGAAGACAAATTTCACCCTACCGCCAGAGGATGATCCGGAGAAGCTAGTTAAAGAGCAATTAATCAAGTCTTTTGCTCTTAAGAGGATGGCAGACCTATTCAGGAGGTGGAAGAAAGACCTGAATAGGTTTGTCGAGAAAAAAGAGACACCAGAATTCAAGGGCATATATGAGAAGATCAGAGATGACTGGCCTGCATTTGTGGCCCACAAGACATCGGAAAAGAGTAAGAAGATGTCGGAGACAAACAAGAAAAATGTTGCAAAGAAGAAGCTTCACCATCGCACGGGGTCAGGTGGCTACCTCGTAGCCCGGCCTAAGTGGGCCAAGGCTGAGAATGATCTGGTTGAAAAAGGGATCGAACCAGAGACAATGAGCTGGCCAGACCGTTGTCGGACTTGTTTCTTCGGGGCTGGCGGAACCTTGGACCCTGTAACAGGGAAGTGCATTTGGACGGACGAGCAACTTGACATACCCTTGAAGAAGCTTCGGTACTATATCAATGCAGCACAGCAAGGGACGTTCCTTCCAGACAGAGAGAACGACGAGCTCACAAAGGCCCTCGGGAATCCTGAGCACCCTGGACGGACACGAGGCACGCCAGGCTCCATTCCGTGGAAGGCTGGGTTTCCGGAAGCCAGCGGTTACAAAAGCCAGGAGAGGAGGAAGAAAGTGCAGCAGTCCGAATTGCAGGTGCTTAAAGCAAGGGTACTCGGGATAGAGGAACGAGAAGCAAATCGCAGCAAACGAACTGCCGAAGCTTCCCCTGAAGCTACCCCGCCATCTCAGCGGAGAAGCAGTGTGGCTTCCACCGAGCTGCTTCAGCCAGAGCTTGTCTTGACGGCTCCTGCCAGCTATCCCGTGGATGCTATCACGGAGGCTCAAAATTGCCACCTTATGACGCAATGGATGAATATGAAGGTCAAGGCGGTTGTTGGCTCTGTTTTTCCTAATGAACCCGGCGCAACTTTTCACTGCCGGCCGATTCCAGAAGGATATGCTAAGGTGATGGTGGATGAAATAACGGAGGGATTTGAGAACCTCCCGCTTGACCACCCTACCGGAGAAGGGGAGACTCGGCTGGGTTCTGCTCTGAAGACTCCATGCCTATAGCGGAAGGAGCTCATCAACCTTCCGAACTGGATGCCTCTGCCTCCTCCTCCTCCTCTGGCGAGTCAGGGAACTCCGCCTCCTCCACCGCCTCCTCCTCCGGCGAGTGACGATCAGGGCCCTCGGCCGGCTCCTTCTCCGGCGCGTGGCGGCACTCCGCCTCCTTCTCCGCCTGCACCGGCACGCCCGAGCAGCTAGCCTACTCCTTCTCCGCCTCGTCAGCAAGGGCGGAAGAGACCCGCCGCCGCTCCGATAGCTGCTCCTGCGCGTCGTAGTCCTTCTCCTTCGCCTTGTAAGCAAGTAAAGAAGACTAACGCTCCGTCTGCTCTGCCGGCGTCTAGCAGTACAGCCAAAGGCGGGAGGACATACAGATTTGGTCCTTCTCTGAAGACTCCAGAGAAGTTACCATACGAGATGAGCCCGGAGGAGAACGCGAAGATCGCGCGAACCTAAGCGAATGAATGGTTTCAAGGGTTGAAAGCAAAGAGACATCCACCTCCGGAGAAAAAGGTAGATCCGGTGAAAGCTTAGCGCACTCTGGCTGCCCTGGCAAAACCACCCAAGTCTCCGCCGAAAGGCAACTATGAGCACATTATTGCAAAGACATGGGCCGAAGCGGAGCGGTCGGGAAACACAGTTAGTGATCAAAGGTTGAAAGAACAACGAGCAGCTGGGAAACAAATTTCCCAGCTCGGCGAACAAGGGAATCAATCGTGCCCCCCCCCCCCCCCCGCTCAAGGTGCCTACCGTCGATCCGAGGATGGTGCCCGGTTATAACAATCTTGACGATTACCTGCCCGACGAAGTACATTACGATTTCCTGGACGTGCAGATACACAGATACGAGTACGGGAAGCCTCTCGTCAAAGATGAGAAATCTCTAACAACGATGATGCGAAGATTGCATGATTGGTACTTGAAAATGTGCAGAGAGTCTGGGGGGAGGAGTACTTTGTATGCGAGAGTTAAACCGGAGCATGACCTTGTTGGAATTGATCTGTTGCCTATTCCATTTGAGGAGTTCTATCAGTTTTTTAATCAATTGGCCCTCGATAAAGCAACGGTCACCACCTACTGTCTGTAAGTACTACTACTTCTGTCATTAAGTCTCTCTATATAGCTCAGCTCTTTCATTGCATGTATTTATAATTATCCTCACTATATTATGCAGATTGAAGATCGCCGAATTTAAGAAAAGACAAATCGGTGATATTGGGTTCATTAACACAAATCTCATAGATGCAGTTCAGGTTAAAGATCATGCCGCAGAAACCGAGGCCAACTTGCTACGATCATTCAAAATAAATGAAAACAAAGATATAATACTCTTTCCTTACAACTTCAAGTGAGTGTTACTTTCTTGTGCATATTCGGTTTCCCTTATATATTAGTCCATATTATAGTAATGTAATTGATGAGTTATGCATGCGTGCGAAGGTATCACTATATTCTCCTAGAGATTAGGCTTGAGCAGGGCTTAGTAACTGTCTTGGACTCTAAACGAAAAGATCCCCAGGAGTATGCGGACATGACTGAAATCCTCGATAAGTAAGTTAAATCGATCATTATCCACCATATCAGCAACTTTGTTCATTTCCTGATATCAAGTAATTGTTTTCTTTTGTCTGGCAGGGTTTGGAGAAAATTCACCACAAAATCCCCGGGACTGCCGAAGATGTTGCGATTTAGATACACGAAAGTAAGTACTATAGTAGCATGTTCCGCGCGTCTCCTAGCTATTGATTCAAGCGCTAGTTTCATCAATACCATTTGGCATTCTTGCTTATCTGTTTGATTGACCTCTATTTCTTGTAAAGTGGTTATGGCAGGAACAAGGGAATGATTTCTGTGGATACTACGTTTGCGAGTCCATCCATCACACGACCTGTGAGCGGGGCGGGTATTCTGACGAACAATATGAAGTGCGTAAGAAATAATATTTACAATTTTTGTTTATTACCATCATTTGTGTTGAGTTTCATTCATTCATATATATATGTATTGACCCCCTTCTTCAAATTAGATGTTTCGGCAGCGGGATGAACTCCTAGCACCAGATCGCATGCGAGCAATTCAAGAGGAATTGGCGGCATTCTTTCTTGACCACGTGATCGCTGAAGACGGAGAATACTATATGGACCATACGTCCATAATGTAGGAGATTATATTTGTAAGAGGTAATTATTGTATATATGTAGCCGGTAGTGTCGGACGATAGATATACGAGAACTTGTTGTTCGACCAATCTCTCGGAGACGGAGAGGTGGTCGATATCACTTCTCTCTGTATGCATATATGTTTATGACGATCTTCCGTTTTCTTCGTTTGCTTACTAGCTAGTTAGCGTGCCTAATCCTCTCTATACGTATGTATAGTACGTAGCGTCGACCAAGCACGGACATAAGAGAGGACACTTCTCTATATTAATTAGCTATCTAACACAATATATGAAACACCTAAATTAACCCCCCAAAACCCCCAACCCCCCCCCCCCCCCCTTTCAAAAAAACAAAAAACCCCAGCCACAGAAATGCTGACGCGTGAAGGTCTATTGATCCCGGTTGGTGCCACCAACCGGGACCAAAGGCCCTCCTGCCTGGGCTCGGCGCACAGGCCACGTAGAGGCCCATCTGTCCCGGTTCTGGTTTGAACCGGGACTAAAGGGTGAGGGTATTAGTAACGATCCTTTAGTCCCGGTTCAGGAACCGGGACTAAAGGCCCTTACGAACCGGGACAAAAGGCCGGTTTTCTACTAGTGCCGCAGGACCAGGTGGAGGTGGCCGTGTATGTAGTGAGTCGATGCATGGAGTTAGTTGGGTTAGTGGCCGACTAGTGTGTGTGCACCGGTGTTAGTCTCGGTATAAAACCCTCCTCTGTACTGACAGTCGTGTCGCGGTGTGTTGCCGAGCCAGGGTATGTAGCCAATTTGTGCGGCGAGGTGTTTGTCGTCGGAATTTCTTGTGTCCGTTGTGCTCGAGTTCGTCTCTTTCGTCCAGTGTTCGAGTCGTCGGAGGCACAGCTCGGCATTCGTCGCCGGAGGGCTGGTTCGGCGTGTGTGGCCGGAGGGATTCATCACAACAGGCTTTAGGGCACCGCGGATCCCAGGTCCCCGGAGCTTGGCTGGACTGCCACCGCAGGCGTTGTTGACGACCGTGCCGCCGCCGATGGCCGTGAGAGAGGTACTCCAACGACCGATAGCGGCATCAGATCGGCGAGAGTCCTTGGTGGATACCGTCGTGGCGGCGGACCGGGCCATGCAACGTCGTTACAGCCGCTGACGCAAGACGGCTGCGCGCGGTGCTTGCACGCCCTCGGCCGACAGGATGGGCGGCGTCAAGAGGGCCCTTCCGGAGTCCAAACGGCACGCAATGCAAGGGCGCACGTCTCAGGTTCGCCTTGACACGAAGATCCAGCCGACGATCTCTCCCAAACCTGAGAAGCAGACGTAGCAAATCCAATGTCACTTTTGCTTCGGTACAACCCCCTTAAACACATCAACACACGAGATTTTTTGATACCCCTTCATAATAAAGGGTAGGATTGTCTTTCTTTAAAATACATTCTGAACACATACATTTTTTTGGCTAATAGTCCTGAAAATATACGCCGTGAGGCACCCTCTACTGGGCCGGCCCATTTGGTGTAAAAATTCACAAAATAAGTGCCTGCACCCGCTAAGAATCGAACCACGCACTTGCACATAAAATTGAGTAGCTCACCAATCGAGCTGACTAGTGTTTGTGAATAAATAGGAGCGTACAGTCTTAAGAATTCAGCCGAAACTGGAAGATCAAAAAAATTACACAGGCAGAGAAATTGGAAATAAATCTTAGCTAATTGCCGCTATTAATTAGGCTGGTCATAGTGGGAGTAACTTAGCAAGTAACATAGCGCATTTCAAGACAGGTTTGCTTATATGGCATAGAGTTAATGAGGAGAGAGGTGTTTGGAGTAACATAATATGTTACTGTAACATAACACAACCCAAAGCAAAATGAGTCTATAATGTAATAAATGCTATTATCTATGATACTACTTGTATGTTACTTTGCACTATGAAGGTAGTAACAAAGACTAGTGTCATATGCATGACACTAGTCTAAGTTACTCCCCACTATGACCAGCCTTAGGCCTATTAACTAACCGTACATGCAATGCCTACTGCCTGATCCAATCAAAGAGCCCCATGCGCTAGCTTCCATGGAGAGACGCTGGAATCAAGGGAATAAAGTGACGTGCCTAAATGCAACAGCCTTTTTTTTTTAGAAACTATGCAGCAGCCTAATAAACATGGTAGATTTTTTTTGAGAATAATAAACATGGTAGATTGGTAGTACGAGTTTTGCTGGCTCTCGGACCCAATAAACCGAATGGAGGGAGTAACACAAAGGTAGAATAAAAAAACGTAAAATCCAGGCACCTTTTATATTTTTGAACTTTTGTTGAAAATTCAGAATGAATTTTTAAAAATTGGATAATGTTTCAAAATCCAACATTTTTTTGAACAACTTGAACACATTTTGAAAAAAATCATTTTGCATAAAAGCATGAACATTTTTCCAAAAAATTGAACAACATTCTTTAAAAGCATGAACATTTCGAAAAATTGAAGGAGATATGTTAGTTCAAAATGTTAAGAATTTTTTCTGAACAACATTTTGAACACTTTTAAAGAAATATGAAGAGCCACCAAAACTCCCGTTGAACATGGTCTAGTTTTGGACACGTTTTCTTTGGGCTCAGACTGACATCTTTCGTTGAACATGGTCTAGTTTTGGACATTCTTGGGATAACACCAATTTGTACTAGCACAGGGGCATGCGAATGGTAGCCATCCATGTCTGATTTGAATGAATTCTGACACCTTATGCACGTTGCGTGATGTCTGGCCATTTATCAATCATTTTCACTGAGAAAACTCCAGAGAATACAAGAATTGTCAAAAACATAAACAACTTGGGTTTGTGCCTTGAATTGATCATATAAGCTCATGGATAAAATTTGGGATCATTTGAAGATGCCAAAAAAATTACTCTCATACGGACCCATGAGGCCTACCTGAACACCCTCCATTGAACATGGTATATTTTCGGACATGCATGAAAAGACCCCAAGTTTTGCCAACAGGTGAGCATGCCCATGGTAGGGATCCATGCCAGGTTTGAACGAATCTCGACACAATATGCAAGTTGCATCACGTCCGACCATTTATCAGCCATTTTTCAACAAGAAAACTCTAGAATATGCAAGAATTGTCAAAAAATAAAACAACTTGGCATGATGCCTTGAATTTGCCATTTAAGTTTTTTTCAATACAAATTATAAAAATTGATCTGGAATTTCACAAAATGTCCCCGTACTCTCATACAGACCCTTCTCGCCTGCCGGAACAACTGTTAAACATGGTTTATTTTTGGACATGCATGAAATGACTCCAGCTTTTTCTATCGGGTGGGCATGCACATGATAGGCATTCATGTCAGGTTTGAATGATTTTCGACACCGTATGCAAGTTGCGTCACCTCCGTCCATTTATTGGTGGCTTTTCACCGAGAAAACTCCAGAAAATGTAGAAAAATTCGAAAACTCAAACAAGTAGGCATGGTGTCTCGAATTGGTTATATATGTTCATGGAAAATTACTGGGGTCATTTGATGATGCGAAAAAAACGTGCTCTCATACAGACCCTTTTGGCCTACCCGAACACCATCCATCAAAAATTGTCTATTTCAGAAAAGGTTGTTGTTTTGTGAAAACTATTCACAATGTTCCTGTTTAGAATTTTTTTCTCAAAACTCAAAAAATGTTTGGGAATTTCAAAAAATGTTCGCGCTTTTGAAAAATTGTTCAGAATTTCGAAAATACTCCCGTTAACAAGTTTTGTTCTGTAAATTCCAAAAATGTCAGCGTGTTTTCAGAAAATGTTTAGGATTTTAAAAAATGGTTCCTGTCATAAAAGGCTTGTTTCTAAAAACATGATTTTTCAAAGTTTGTTAGAGTTGTTGAAACAATTGTTGGATTTTCAAACATTACTCATTTAAAAAAAATCACGATTTTCCAAGAACAATATAAAAAGTCCAAAAACTACCCGGATTCTCCATTGTACTCCCTCCGTCCGGAAATACTCGTCGGAGGAATGGATGTATCTAGATGTATTTTAGTTTTAGATTCATTCATTTTTATGCATTTTTCCGACAAGTATTTCTGGACGAAGGGAGTAGTTAGTTCTTAAAATGACGCGCCCTTTATTTGTCAACAACGCATCTCAGCTTAGCTGGTTAGCAGCTGGACTTATTGAGTTAGAGGCGCAGAGTTCGAATCGTTGTGAGGTCACTCTTTATTCCTTTTTTAGCGATTATTATATCGCTGCCCTAAGTGCGACCGCTACTGCGGCCACCTTCTTGGGCCGGCCCAATATGAATACATACAGCGTACATACAACTTATCATAGGTCCAAAGTGGGTATACCATGTGAAAAGTCCAGATTACCCTTTATACGTTTTACGTGGGGGGTTGTACCGAAGCGGGACTCATCCAATGTCAGCCCAAAACCCCTCCGGTATCTCTTCGACAGACTTCCTCGGACGTGGCCTCCTCGACGGCGTGACAAAACCGTCCAGCGGCACATCCTCGGCCGAAGACCCCTGAGGCACGTCGAACTCTCCTCCATGTCCGCATCCTCTCGAGCCAGACAGGAGAAGCGCGAGCTACTAGACGAGACGCGACGACTTTCATCATACAGTCATTGGCGAGACCAAATAATTTATGTGCTTCACCGTTTTCAACTAAACAGCATGCAATGCTGCCTTAATCTTAGTCTATGTTTGCTGATTTATTTCTCTCCTATTAGTTGCAAAAGGTGGTTGAACATGATTTATTTTCTGACAAGAATGATAAACCTTGGTACAAGACTAGATACTTCTACAAGTTTTTTCTAAGAATACCTTTCCCTTACGCAAGAGAACAATCAAACTTTGAGCCTACTTGATTGTGCTGGCGTGGTGGTCAATCGCCGCATTCACCAAAAGAGCAACCTCAGCTTGCTCTTTCAAAGATCTTCATTCTTAGATTTACGTCGCTTACAAAGACATTGTTGTTCTAAAATTCCCAGTGCCTCCTATTCTTAAGTGTCAACAACATTAGGACACTATGGATCATAGAGACACAAGCGCTATAAAATGTTTGAACTCCCCGTGGCATACAAAGTGGTAGGTGTTATTTTATTTAGAAGGAGAGTGAAATGAGAGCACAAAAGGAAATGTGACACAACTTAATATTGAGTGAACAAAGTAGGAACACGAGGATGAAGATGTAGAGAGAGGTGTAAGGGGCTCCTTTTAAGACATGAGGACATGTGTGAATTGAAATACATATCTCGGTGATTATAAAGTTGTCGACTTCAAGTGTACTGCCAATAATCTGGAGTCCTTATTCAATAGCATGACCAGAACTTGCATATGTTATTAATTCAGGGGCAACGATTAATCCACTGGCTAATGATATGGTCCGCATACGGTAGATCAGTAGATGGGTGTGTAGTGAACATGGGGTGATTTGCAGCTCATGGAGGGTGGGTGGATGGAGGTGGTGTTACATAGTCATGTCAAGTTGCTATACAATGATTACTTACAGCTACAAGTTGGGTGTCAGGTACAACAGACATAGGCGAAATGTAAATATTGACTGCCCAGCCGACTTGAACAAGACATGTCACCTACAAGTCGAGGCCCTAACTAAGAAGAGTTACCGATCCGACGTAGGGATAAAATCGTTCGAATTATTACCATGCCACTTCTTTGAGTTTAGTTGTGTTTTTTAGTTATGAAAAAATAGACAGAGCCTTTAGTTATAGTATTAGTTGTAGTCAATTTGTGCTTTAATTATTAATCCATACAATAGTTGTTTATAAAGCTCCTTGTTGCAGAGGACGGTTGCAAAGATGCTGTCTTTTTAAAACAAAGGGTTAAGCTCACTTTGATTTGCTTATTTATTTATCTTTTATTAGTTGCAAAGTGGTTGAACACAATTATTTATTTTCTAGGGAACGTGAAAAGTTGGTACGTGCCTCATACGGTTAACGAGATCTTTGTCAGAATTTATTTTTAAGATGATAGTTACTAGCCAAACTTTGAGCTAACATGATTGAGTTGGTGTGGTGGTCGATGCCACAATCCGCAAAAAGCAAACCCCCTAATTGCTCCCTGTAAGGTCTCCATTATTTGATACATGGTACTTCCATATGTGGAGGAACGTCGTACCCATCCCGGGCGACGGTTTCATGTTTATATAGCCAGGTCGTGACCTCCTGGCATACCGTACAAAGTTGGTTCAGATTACTAACTTGGAGAAGAAGAGATAAGGGAAGTTACAACCATATGCGCATAAGCTAAAGATTCTAGTATATCTTCGGTTGGACTCCTCCTGCGATGGTTATCTCCAAGGGTTCTGAACCTTGTCATGTAGGTATAGGTGCGACCAACATTATGTTCAACACCCTCCCTTAATCACAACTTAGTCAAGTTGAGATTACGCTTGGACTCTTCAAAACTTTGTGTGGGCAAAGCTTTGGTGAGTCCATCTGCAACTTGATCTCGAGAATGCATAAAACAAATTTCCAACTGCTTATTAGCAACTCGTTCTCTAACAAAGTGAAATCAATCTAAATATACTTTGTCCTTGCATGAAACATAGGGTTAGCAGACAGGTAAGTGGCACCAAGATTATCACACCACAAACATGGAGCTTGAGTGTTCTTTACACCAAGCTCTCTTAACATGGACTGAACCCAGATAATTTCAGCTGTGGCATTAGCCAAAGCCTTGTACTCAGCTTCAGTGCTTGACCTTGATACAGTGGCTTGTTTCTTTGCACACCATGTTATTAAGTTTGGACCAGGGAATACTGCAAACCCATCAGTAGATCGTTTATCATGTAAACATCCTGCCCAGTCAGAGTCAGAAAAGGCACTAACAAATGTAGATGAAGACTTGTTAAAAGTAAGTCCAAGATTAACTGTATCTTTCACATATGTCACTATGCGTTTAGCAGCAGTCCAATGAGTTGTAGTGGGTGCATGAAAGAACTGACAAACTTTGTTTACTGCAAATGAAAGATCATGTCCTGTCAAGGTCAGATACTGAAGTGCACCTACTAAGCTTTTGTACCTGGTGCTGTCATCTTGACCCAATGGCTCTCCTTCTGCAAGTGACAACTTTTCTATGCTGGACAATGGAGTTGGTGAGGATTTGCATCCCCGTAACCCAACTCTTCTTACCAGGTCAGTGGCATACTTCTCCTGAGAGAGATGAAGACTGTTACCTTGTTTCTTGACTTCAATCCCTAGGAAGAAATGCAAGTCAACCAGATCCTTGAGAGCAAACTCAGCACTTAAATCCTTCAATAGTCCTGATATAGCCTCATCAGATGAGCTCGTGACAATAATATCATCAACATATATAAGAACAAATATGAATGTTTTCAGCTTGTTGTAAATGAACAATGATGTGTCAAACTTAGAAGGAACAAAGCCAAGGGTTTGCAATCTGTGACTAAGTCTGGAGTACCACGCCCTGGGAGCTTGTTTGAGTCCATATAGGGCTTTATCAAGCTTGCACACATGAAAAGGTTTGTTTTTGTTCTCAAACCCAGGAGGTTGTTTCATGTACACTTCCTCTTGCAGAACGCCATGAAGAAACACATTCTATACATCTAGCTGTCGAAGGCTCCTTCCCTTCGAAACAGTAATAGAGAGTACAAGACGAATGGTTGCAGCTTTAACAACAGGACTAAAAATGTCCTCATAGTCTATGCCATACCGTTGTTTAAAGCCCTTTGCAACAAGTCTGGCCTTGTAGCGATCAATGGTTCCATCATCCTTCCTTTTTATTCTGTAAACGCACTTGCAGTCAATCAAATTTTTACCTTGCCGTTGGGGAACCAGATGCCATGTTTTATTTTTCAGAAGTCCCATGTGTTCTTCTTCCATGGCTTTCTTCCACTTAGTGTCACTGAGTGCCTCACCAAGAGTGCTTGGTTCCTCTGTGGACAGCCTAGATTGAACTTTGTTAGCTACTTATAATTTACTGGTTTGGTTACCCCTTTTTGAAGACGTGTAAGTGGTGCAGCAGCCGGAGTAGCTGGCATAGAAAATCCCGCTGCTGCAGCGACATGAGTAGCAAATCCCGAGGCTGATCCCACTCCATCACCTGCCTCGCCACCAACCGAGCCATAAGGATCTTTCATGCCGTCACGGGCCTGAGGCGTTGGAGATGCGGCTGGATGTGGCGCAGACGATCCCGAGCCACGGGACGATTCCACCGCAGGCCCATCATTGCGTAATGATGAGGAGGACCCAGGCGGAATCATGACGGATCGCGCGCCAGGTGACTGGTCCGTATCGGCGCTGGGAGCCGCGCCTGCCTCCTTCCAGAGGCGTTGGAGATGCCGCTGGATGTGGCGCAGACAATCCCAAGCCACGGGACGATTCCATCGCAGGCCCATCATTGCGTAATGATGAGGCGGACCCAAGCATAATCATACCGGTTCGCGCGCCAGGTGACTGGGCCGTATCGGCGCTGGGAGTCGCGCATGCTCCTGACAGGGGGGCTCCGCGCCTGTCGGCTATCGACGCACGTAGTGGCGGGGCCCATCAGCAGGCCAGCGAGTCTCGGTGCGCTGCATGGGGGCGTCCGAGTGGCGCGGGCTGGATGGAGCGCCCGAGCCCGTCATGACGCGTCATGTGGCAGTCACGGAGCCACTGCTGGGGCGCTTGGTAGGCGATGCGGGATCCAGCGTGCTGCCCCCATGATGCGGCTCAGATCCCGAGGGGAATCCGTTGTTTGGCTGTGGTGGAACTGATCCCGAAGCGGATCTGTTCCCCAGCCCTAGACACATAAAATGTGATGTATTGGGCAGTGTTTCTTCACCAATTTGGTTGTTTTCTGCACCGTTTTGTTCGTAGTTGTCATCTGCATCACCACAAAACTCATGCACATGGTTATGACCATTAGTCAACATTCAATCACTACAATCATTATCCCCTTGAGGAATGCCGGTAAGACTAGATGGTAGAAGAAGAATCTCTTTGCGAAGGAGTGCACCGGCATTAGGATGAAGTTCAGAAAAAAGGAACTTTGTCTCATCAAAGATGACCTCGCGAGAAATATAAACGGCCGGTAGAGATGTCAAGGCACTTAACACCCTTGTGTTGAGCACTATAACCAAGAAAAGCGCATTGCTTAGAGCGAAACATGAGCTTGCGATTGTTGTACGGACGGAGGTTCAGCCAACAAGCGCAACCAAACACACGAAGAGATGTGTAGTCTGGTTTGTTGTGGAGGAGACACTCAATGAGGGTTTCATAGTTTATGACACGGCTAGGGATCATATTTATGATGTGAACAACAGCAAGAAAAGCCTCGTCCCAAAACTTGAGAGGCATGGAGGCACGAGCTAATAGAGCTAGACCGACTTCAACAATGTGTCTGTGCTTTCTTTCAGCAGACCCATTCTATTGATGAGTGTGGGGATATGGCATGTGATGAGATATGCCAATCTTCTGAAAGAACAAGTTTAGTTTCTTGTACTCCCCTCCCCAATCAGATTGGAGAGCAAGAATTTTGCAATCAAACTGGCGCTCAACAAGAGCTTGAAAGTTGAGAAACACTTGGAACACATCAGATCTTTTCTTAAGAACATAGATCCATGAAAACTTGCTATAGTCATCAATGAAACTCACATAATACGTGTGTCTACCAACAGAGGAGGGGGCATGCCCCCACACATCAGAAAAACATGTTGTAAAGGCTTGGTAGAAATGCTGGTAGAAACCGGATAAGGTAATTGATGGCTTTTAGCCTTTTGACAAGAATCACAAATTGTTTCAACATCACGCTCTGCAACATACGGGAGCTTATTTTTCCTAAGCAATCGCTCAACTAAAGAAAAAGATGCATGTCCTGAACGATCGTGCCATCGCGTTGAAGACACTTTGGTGGCACTGAAAACTTGTTTATTGAATCTTCTAATCTCCGAAATCAAGGGGTAAAACCCACGGACGCATCTACCTTGATATAGAACCTTCTTCGCTGCCTGATCCTTGATCAAAAATAAGTAAGGGTGAAATTCAAGAAAGACATGGTTGTCAATGGCAATGCGATGAACAGAAAGAAGACTTTTTGAAGCACTAGGGACATGCAAAATTTTCCTTAGATGAATTTTTCAATGAGGGGTTTTAATAATTGAGTAACCAACGTGACTAATGTTCAAACCTTCTCCACTTGCTGTGTGGATGTGATCTTTGCCACGCTACTTGTCGCGCATGGTCACCTTTTCCAGCTCACCAGTGATGTGGTTCGTGGCACTGTTGTCGACGTATCAGTTGGTGTCGACGCCATAGGAGCCATCAGCAGCTCCGGCCACCTTCTCGTCTTTGGAAGAATCATCTTCATCGTCCTCAAAACGATACCAACAATCTTTTGCCGAGTGTCCCGGCTTGCCACAGATTTGGCACCTGATCGCATCAGGGTGTGATCTATTGTTGGAGGAGGTGTTGCCCCGGCCTCTGTTGTTGGAGGAGGAGGGCCGCTCGCCGTGTGTGTTGTTGGCGCCGCTGCTATTGCCGCTGCTGGCGCCCCTACCCTTGCCGTTCCGAGGCGGCACGCGGTAGCGAGAGCCTCCACCGGGCCGCGAGTGGCGGCGTTAGCCGACGACTTGAAGTCGCCTCCCGCGCTAGCTCCCTGGAAGAGAGCCACCCTCTGGTCGAAGTTACTCATCTGCCCGAACAGCTCGTCGAGGGTGACCGGAGTGGTACGGGCGTCGACTTGAGTATGTAAAAGATTAACTCATCGTCCTGCAACGGCTTGCCAGCCGCGGCGAGCTCGTCGGCGAGTCCCCGCATGTATGCGAAGAAGGTAGCGACCGATTGCGTTCCTTTTCTACACATTGGTGAGGGCGGCGCGGATGTTGTTGATACGGGACAACGACGTCGACGAGAACATGCTCGCCAGCGCCGTCCAGAGCTCGCGTGCATGCGCGATGGAGGTGACCTGCACTAGCACCTCTTTGGACAGGTTATTCAGAAGATAACCGAGTACCTGCTGATCCTCTCGGAACCAGACGGCATGAAGGGGATTGGGGATGGTTTCCTCCTTTCCATCCTTGTCCTTGCTGACGACGAACTCGGCCGGCTCCGCCATGCTTCCGTCAACGTACCTGAAGACTCCAGCTCCTCTCAGTTGCGGCGTGATCTGAGTGCTCCATAGGACATAGTAGGTGCGGGTGAGGCGCTCGGTGATCTGGCCGGAGAGGGGAGAGGAAACAGTGGCGGATGAGGCCATGGCAGGAAGCTGCGGTGGAGAGGAGGAAAGCTAGATGGGAAAAGTCAGGCTTTGTATACCATGTGAAGGAACGTCGTACCCATCCTGGGCGATGGTTTCATGTTTATATAGCCAAGTCGCGACCTCCTGGCATAGCGTACAAAGTTGGTTCAGATTACAAACTTGGAGAAGAAGAGATAAGGAAAGTTACAACCATATGCGCATAAGCTAAAGATTCTAGTATATCTTCGGTTGGACTCCTCTTGTGATGGTTATCTCCAAGGGTTCTGAACCTTGTCATGTAGGTATAGGTGCGACCAACATTATGTTCAACACCATACTCCGAGATACTATGAGATTCCCCATGTCTCCTACTCTTAAGTGTCAAAGTGCATAAGGAAGTTATGCATCTAGATACATGTTCACATGCTATTACTATTTTTTGACTGATGGATCATATAGAATGGAAAACCTAATAACAATTGGTAAAGTTTCTCTGTAGAATGTGAGAACGAGTATAGAATGAGCGCAGACGACGGAAGGAGACACAACTTAAAGGCAAGGCAACCATGAGTGAACGGGGTATATATCAAAGTGGATGGAGAAGTGGTCACCTGGGATGTTAGAAATACAAGGCCTATAAATTACCGAATGTGGTTCGAAGTTAACATAGGTTGATGTACCACAACGATCAGCATGCATGTCTTTATTTGCTATAGGTGTTAGAGCACTATAATAAGGCTTACTCAGCAAGCTATAGCATTTGCTAGCTCTCAGCAGGCTATAGCATTTGCTAGCTCATCCAAATCCTACGTGGCAGACAGAGAAAGCAGGAAAGAGAATGGAGCGGGCTCTCCTGCAGTCGCCCGGCTATAGCACGCAGTACGAGCAGAGCAGGCGGCTTGCAGTTCACACCGCTGGCGCTAGGCCGACGCTAGGAGTAATAATTTAAAGCTTTAATGAAGCCCACTTAACAGCCGGTGTATAGCTAGCCTATTAGTATATGGCTCGGCTTTAAGCTGGCTCTTTGATGATATGGCACAGGCTTACAGCCGGCTGCCGACGCTGTTATTATCCTTGCTCTCATGAATTAGGGGCGGCTCCCATGGTCCTTGGTTGGGAACACTTGAGACTAGCCACAGTGGGAGTAACTTCAGCAGTAACATCGAGTCCACCTCAGCAAATTTGCTTATGTGGCAATGAGTTAATGAGGAGAGAGGTACTTGTAGTAACTTAGCTAGTTACTGTAACATCACATGTCCCAATGCAATATGAGTCTATAACCTAATAAATGAAGCTCTGCATGTTACCACACTTATGTTACTACCCACTATGAAGGTAGTAACATAGTCTAGGGATATGTGTATGTTACTAGTGTATGTTACTTCCCATTGTGGCTAGTCTGAGGGATATGCATTGATCACTAAACATAGGCTATAACATAGGTAGATGGTCGGAGCCACCATACGTTGGCCGCGACATGAGCCATACCTTCTGTAATTATCGTGAGATTGGAAAGGAAAGAGGAAAGAAGAATAGCGGATATCGGATGTGAAGAGTTATAGTAGTTGTGCAGGACCAGACCGATGGAAGCATACTCTTCTGACAGGTTTTTATAGGGTGTTTGACAAGTTATGGTCGTCTGCCTCGTGTTGCTTGCACTAGGAGATTATCATAAAATTCGTGTTGAGCATTTTGCCTCTAGGAACTCCATAAGTCCATACATAATTCTGAGATTATCATAACCAGTACATCACGAGGAGGCAGCGCAGAAACAAAGACTAACACAAGGAGGGAACCAGCACTCGAAGCATGCTTGGATGCTTGGTGTTCAACTCAACTTCCTAATGCATCCCATTCACAATGTGGAAATCAAATAGTAGTATATTGAGACCTTCACGGCGCACTTGGTGATCACTAGGACGTACTTGTTACTCTCCTCTCTCTCATGTTCTCCTCTTACCAGGTGAAGGAAACTGGCATTGCCTTGAACATGCTACTTGGAGGAGCCATCCACTTATGGGCAACGTACATGCAGTGGTATAGCTTGTAAAAGGACATCATAGAAGATGAATAAATACAAAATTTTTTCTGCAAACCGTGACTAGCTAGTTACATACAAAGTATTTTCAGACAATTAAATAGAATCATAATTATGTGCTCCACATAATCGTGGCTAGCTAGTTATGGTCGTCTGCCTCGTGTTGGGCTGTTGGCTTGGCTGCACTAGGAGATTATCATAACATTTGTGCTGAGCATTTCGTCTCTATGTTTTTTTCTAGAATGTGCACAGGCAGACTTATATCATATATTGATAGAAGAGAGGGCAAAAGAACCCATCCACCGCTTTACAAACCGGGCATACACTGCCCTGCAACAAGACAACTACTCAATATTACCCCACCTATACAACTCCTCAAAGAAAGCTTTCAGGTCTCCTCTAAACAAGCCGGCCGAGAGCCAAGCTTTCAGGTCGCCTCTAAACAAACCATCATTTTGTGAGCACATGATTTAATCTAATTATCTATTGCCCACAAATATTGTTTCCATTTAACCCTTGCGTGCAACGATTTAACAGTCTCTCTGCCACATGTTCCAGTTCTAAGGCGCATTAAATCGTTGCCCGCAAGGGTTAAATGTAAACTCAAATACTCCTTGCGCATTTAATCTAATTATGCATGCAACAATTTAATGCACCTTAGAATTTGAACAGGTGATGGAGAGATTGTTAAACAGGGCTAACAAAAAACTAAAAATAAATAAGATAGACCCTTTAAACCGGAAGGGGTGGTAGCGACAGACACTCTTTCTATGTGATAATTAAAAGCCAAATGGGTCACATAAAGCATCTAGCATAGTTCTTCCAACATCGATTGCATCAAGGCATGTCACGAGACAAAAGCATCCCTTAAATCTGGGCAATAATGCAACAAAGGTTACATGATGTAGCTTAACCAGTAGTACATACTACTTCGTCACACGGAGGCAAGCCATGACCAAAGCTTTTCCTTGGAAGCAAAAGGATCAACCAGCAAACCTAGAAATCTACTGGTGCATCACTGAACGAACACCATCACTGAAGCAGCATCAGAAAGGACCAACGAACCATCAGTCGAAGCCTCTCACTGACTCGCACAGAAGCTACTAAGCTAGCAGTACTGCTCAAGTCGGATGATATGGATAGCCATGGCAAGCATCTGGTCCTTCACTGGTTCCAACAGGCAGAGATCTCCCGCCTGCAAGCGGTTGTCAGCGGCGAACTCACGCCACCCTCCCCCAGGGAGCCTCCGCCCGTCGCGCACCTCAACACGCCATGCCTTGCTCCATCCGGCCTGACGGAACGTCAGCGTTTGGTTCCCCTCGGGAATGTGGCCGTCAGCAGCAGCAGCATGTCCCGCTCTGCCCAGGTCCTATTTATTTTTTTGCAAGTGCAACAGATAAATAAGAAGTACAATAGTAGTCGCTACAATTCGGATTCATGGATGGATTTCAGAAAACTAATTGAGGTTTCACAACTTACTAGGGAAAAACAACTGCTCTTATCAATGACCGCCACATAGATGGGCGCCTCAGAGTGAATCGCCTTCACCTTCTCCACGACTATCTTCTCCTGTGGCAGGGTTAAACGAGTGCCGTCTCCTAGCACCACGTACCCTGATATGTTAGAGCCACCCGACGTTCCTACGGAGTCTAAGTGTGATGGTCTGGCTTTCATTTGGAAAATGTGCCCTTCCATAACCCTTAGGAATGACCTGATTATACAGATAAGACGGAAACCAAAGACAATCATTGACAAGAGAAATAATGCAATGACAAACCAATCTAACAGTCACCTATACAAATGTAAGCAAGAAAGCAAATATTGGTGATAACTTTGTGCCTATATTCATCTCTTGTATGCTGTACAGAAACCATGAATGTGCGGCGATATATACATGTTTGCTACAGAACTGTAGCAACTGGAGAATAACTTTCCTTGAGTGCCAAGCTCTTTTAAGGCACTAATGTAGGCCGACCACAACAAGATCGTACTCCCTCCGTTCGGAATTACTTGTCTCGGAAATGAATATATCTAGAACTAAAATACGTCTAGATACATCCATTTCCGCGACAAGTAATTCCGAACGGAGGGAGTAATAATCATGGGACACAACTCCAATTGTATACCTGGAACTAAGAGAATTAGAAGTGTTTGGAGCAACCAAAAATTGATCATGGGGCACCTGACAGTTATTCAATGTGAACTAGGGGCTACTATAAAAAAAGGACAAAACCAGTGCTAGGTGCGCATGCAGAGAGGCTGCGTCGAACCCTGGACATCTTGCCACAAGTGGGGAGTACTTCACCACTCTGTGAGGCATATCCTTCTAAACAGAGGTTACTCTAAATTAAACAAGTCACAATGCGGTGCGCCACACGAATTTAGAACAAACTAACAATAGAGTCAACCAGTGCAAAATAGGATCAAGACTGCTTACCAGAGAAGGTCCTCCACCATTGACATTTCTCCTCATCATTTTGACCACAAGCAAAAGAATTTCGGGTTGAATTTCTGCAACAAGAGCATCCAGCTCAGCTTCATCTTCTTCATCAAGTTGGCTCCTACATGCCACAATGTACCGAAGCTTAGAAGGAGTCTCCTGTTGACCCGAGCGGGTAGATCCATATTCACGTGGATCGTCATCTCCTGTCAATAAATTTCAGAAGTAATTAATATCAACTGTAAAAGATTGTATGCCAAGGAGTTCATCGCATTGCAGCATTTCTACTAGCAAAAAATCCACTTGCTGATTCATACTTGTGTGGTATCAACCTGACAGAGAGCTGCTTGAAATATGAACAGAATCTACACATGTTTCTTGACCATTACCGTGGTTTGAGATTAGATCAGCTCTTCCAGCTTTATCAAGCAGATGAACCATTACCACGAACTTTGTTGCCTCAGCGCATGTTGTAGGTTGGAAAAGGCAGAGATCTCCCTCCTGGATATGATTTTCAGCAACAAATCGACGCAAATAAAGGTTGTTTCTGTTAAATTGTGATCCAAATTCTAGTACCGTATTGGACTAGACGTAGTACATACGGTGTGGGCCTTTTACATTGGTATCGACACGTACGAGTACAACTCGTTTACTTGTCCTACAAGGACTCCTATGTGTTGCCCCTCATATATACCCCATGTAGTCGCACTTCAGACGGCCTGTCGTCTCGTGCTTGTAATACTTCTCCTCATAGTGATTGCGCCTTCATGCGTCCGTGGTTTTCTCCCGCAAGGGTTTCCATGTAAAAATCCGTGTCCCTTTGTCTCATTTATTTCTCGTTAGAGCCAAGTTGTAGATACGAGATTGAGATCGACGAGAGAAGCTAGGGTTTCACCGTGTGCGCCGCCGCACGCGCCTTACGATTCGTTGATCTGACGACGGTTCGATTTCTACTGCAGAGACCGACACGAGATTGACTTCCGCTGCTGACTCACCCTACAAAGTTGTGCGCGTGCCAAATTTGCCGCTGCTCTTCGTCGTACACGCATTAAGTCTGCCGAGTCCCGAGGCAACAACGTTGCGTGTGCGTGGTCTACTCCACAATCGAGCTACTCTGTTGCTTCCTGAGTACTAGTACTAGTAGATCAGCCAAGTAGTACTTGCTCCACGTGAAGCCAAGATCAGATTTTGCTCCCGATTGCTACGTGCTCACGCGAGACCATCAGGTGCTATTTACTCTGTTTTGTTTCTTCCGCATATTAAATTCTGTTAAAAAATTTTCTATCGGCTTGCACTACTTGTGTACACAGATTTATCTGCTCATGGCTTCCATGAAGTATGATTTTTCGCTGCTGGATCGTGACACAAGGTTTACCCTATGGCAAGTCAAGATGCGGGCGTCGTTGGCACAGGCCGACTATGATGTAGCACTGGATAGTTTTGGGAAGAAGCGAATTAAGGACTGGACTGCTGAGGAGAAAAGAATTGATTGTAAGGCTTTGTCACAAATTCAACTCCATTTGCATAATAATATTTTGCAGGAAGTTTTGAGCGAGAAAACTGCCGCCGCTCTATGATTAAAGCTGGAAGGGATTTGCATGACTAAAGATCGCACCACCAAGATGCATCTGAAGCAAAAATTATTCCTGCATAGGTTACCCGAGGGAGGTAATGTTTTGAATCATATTTCGGAATTGAAGGAGATTATATCCGATCTAGCTGCAATGGAGGTTAAGTATGAAGAGGAAGATACTGCTTTAATGTTACTTTGTTCACTGCCAAGTTCTTATACCAATTTTAGAGACATCATATTATACAGTCGTGATACTCTCACGCTTAATAAAGTTTATAAAGCTTTGAACTCTAAGGAGAATATGAAATTAATGGTGCCTCACGATGGTTCAAGTTCATCCCAAGCAGAGAGATTATCTGTTCGTGGCAGGACAAAGGAAAAGAACTTCAATAATGTAAACAGAGGCAAAAGTAAGAACGACTACAGGGGTTGGTCACAATCCAGAGACAAGAAGTATTGCAGGTATTGCAAGAGAGACGGGCATGACATCTCAGAGTGTTTCAAGTTGCAAAACAAGGAAAAGAGGAAAGGTAACAATCAAGGTGAAAATTCTGCTAACGTTGCTCGTGATGATAGTTTCGATGATGCTCTTGTCGTTATTGCTGGATGTGCCGAGACCAATGATGAGTGGGTAATTGTTACTGCATGTACTTTTCATATGTGTCCACATAGAGATTGGTTTAATACTTTTGATTCCACTACTTCTGCTGGTTCCGTTTTGGGTTTTGATAATTCACCATGCAAGATTGAAGGCATAGGTTCTATTCGAATCAAGATGTTTGATGGCATAATCAGAACTTTGACAGATGTTCGGTATATTCCGAAGATGAAGAGAAATCTTATTTCTATGAGTGCCCTTGATGCAAAGGGATACAAGTATTCAGGTGGAGATAGTGTTTTGAAAGTCACCAAAGGTTCCCTTGTTGTGATGAAAGATGACTTAAGTTCGACCAATGGTCTTTATTACCTTCGAAGTTCTATAGTTTCAGGTAACGCTACTCCAGTTGTTTCAAAGAATTATGATTGTGATGTTGCTAACCTTTGGCATATGCGTCTTGGACATATGAGTGAACTTGGTTTAGCAGAGTTAAATAAGAGAGGTCTTCTTGATGGATATGAACCTAGTAAATTGAAATTTTGTGAGCATTGTATCTTCGGCAAACACAAAAGGGTGAAGTTCAACACTTCGACTCATACAACTGAAGGTATTCTTGATTATGTGCATTCTGATTTATGGGGACCATCTCGCAAGAAGTCACTAGGTGGTGCTATTTACATGCTGACTATTATTGATGATTATTTGAGAAAAGTTTGGCCTTATTTCTTGAAGCATAAATATGAATCATTCTCAGCATTTAAGGAGTGGAAGATTATGATTGAAAGACAAACTGAAAAGAAGGTAAAGATACTTCACACTGATAATGGTATGGAATTCTGTTCTAAGCAATTTAAGAATTATTGCAAGTCTGAAGGCATTGTCAGACATTACACCGTTCCTTATACTCGTCAACAAAACGGTGTTGCTGAGCGTATGAACAGGACCATTATTTCCAGAGCCCGTTGCATGTTGTCCAATGCAGGTTTGCATAGGCGTTTTTGGGCTGAGGCCGCTTCCACTGCTTGTTATCTCATTAACCGTTCATCATCTATTGCTCTTAATAAGAAAACTCCAATTGAGGTATGGTTTGGTTCACCTGCTGATTATTCACAGTTGAGAGTTTTTGATTGCACTGCTTATGCTCATGTTGATAATGGAAAGTTGGAGCCTAGGGCTGTTAAGTGCATCTTTCTTGGTTATAAGTCTGGTGTTAAAGGTTTTAAATTATGGAATCCTGAAACCCAGAAGGTTGTTATTAGCAGAAATGTTATCTTTAATGAATCTGCTATGTTACATGATGTTTCATCTACTAATGTTCCTGTTGAGAGTGAACAGCAGCCTCCTATTCAGCAGACTACTGTTCAGGTGGAGCATGTTATTGACTCAGGTGATACATCTAGTAATGAAATTGTTGATGCAGATGATGAACCCGTCGTTTATGATGATCATGTCACTCCCACTCCAAATCAACCTATTGTTCCGCCCAGTTGGAATCTTGCACGTGACAGAGTTAGACGGGGTATTAATAAACCGTACAGGTTAATTGAATAGTGCAATATTGTTTTTTTTGCTTTATCTGTTGCAGAAGAAATTGAAGGTAATTCTGAGCCTTCTTCATATTCCGAGGCTATTATTTCTGGTGATAGTAATAAGTGAATGACCGCTATGCATGATGAGATGGAATCACTTGAAAAGAATGGCACTTGGGATTTAGTAAAATTGCCTAGAGAGAAGAAACCTATTCGTTGCAAGTGGGTTTTCAAGAGGAAAGAAGGTGTCTCTCCTAATGATGAGACGAGATATAAAGCAAGGTTAGTTGCTAAAGGTTACAGTCAGATTCCAGGTATTAACTATAACGAAGTCTTTTCTCCTGTTGTGAAGCATAGCTCTATTCGCACTTTACTCAGTATTATTGCCATGCATGATCTTGAGCTTGAACAATTGGATGTTAAAACTGCATTTTTACATGGAGAATTAGAAGAGGATATTTATAAGGAACAACCTGAAGGTTTTGTTATTCCTGGAAAAGAAAAGCTTGTCTGTAAGTTAAAGAAATCTCTTTATGGATTGAAGCAATCCCATAGACAGTGGTACAAGAGATTTGACACCTTTATGCTCTCTCAAGGTTTCAAAAGGTCTAATTATGATAGTTGTGTTTATTTGAAAACTGTCAAAGGTTCAACTATTTATTTGCTCCTTTATGTTGATGATATGCTTATTGCTGCAAAGAGTATGTCAGATATTGATGAACTGAAGAAGCAATTGCGTAATGAATTTGAGATGAAGGATTTGGGTGCAGCAAAGAAAATACTTGGCATGGAAATATCCAGAGATAGACCGTCTGGAAAAGTATATCTAAGTCAGAAGGGATATATATTGATAAAGTTCTTCGTCGTTTTAATATGCATAATGCCAAGCCGGTAAGTACTCCGTTAGCTGCACACTTCAAATTATCATCAGCTTTATGTCCTAAGTCAGATGCCGATATTGAGTACATGTCTAGAGTTCCCTATTCAAGTGCAGTTGGTTCACTTATGTATGCCATGGTTTGTTCTCGTCCGGATTTATCATATGCATTGAGTGTTGTCAGTAGATACATGGCTAATCCTGGAAAGGAACATTGGAAAGCAGTTCAGTGGATTTTCAAATACCTGCGAGGTACTTCTAATGCTTATTTACAGTTTGGGAAAACTGGAGATGGACTTGTTGGTTTTGTTGATTCTAATTTTGCTGGTGATTTGGATAAGAGAATATCACTCACAGGTTAAGTTTCACCATTGGTGGTTGTGCTGTGAGTTGAAGAGCAACTTTGCAGTCTATTGTGGCTTGTTCCACTACTGATGCCGAGTATATGGCTATTTCTGAGGCATGCAAGGAAGCTATCTGGTTGAGAGGTTTGTACACTGAGCTTTGTGGAGATTCATCTTGCCCTACCATATTTTCTAACAGTCAAAGTGCCATATATCTTACAAAGAATCCAATGTATCATGAGACGATAAAGCACATTGATGTCAGATTTCATTATATTCGAGATGTTGTTGCTGAAGGCGATTTGAAGGTATGCAAGATAAGTACTCATGATAATCCTGCTGATATGATGACAAAGCCAGTTCCGACCAACAAGTTTGAGCTTTGCTCAGGCTTAGTTGGTATTTCTCACTAGTCCTACGGACTTTGACGCACAAGGTGTTTAAGCTGATTTGGATGAAGTTATTCACTTTCTTCGACTACTGGAGGGAATTTGGCTCAAGGTGGAGATTGTTAAATTGTGATCCAAATTCTAGTATCGTATTAGACTAGATGTAGTACATACGGTGTGGGCCTTTTGCGTTGGTACCGACGCGTACGAGTACAAGTCGTTTACTTGTCCTACAAGGACTCCTATGTGTTGCCCCTCATATATACCCCATGTAGTCGCACCTCAGACGGTCCGTCATCTCCTGCTTGTAATACTCCTCCTCATAGTGATTGCGCTTTCGTGCGTCCGTGGTTTTCTCCCGCAAGGGTTTCCACGTAAAAATCCGTATCTCTTTATCTCGTTTATTTCTCGTTATTATCTAACAGTTTCCACATCCATCAGATCTGATGCGGAATTTGCATAGCCAATCCTTGCTTCGTTCACGCACCTTGAGTGTGACGGTTCGAGTGTTGGGCGGAAAGCGTGCACGTGCATAATCCTTAGGTATTACCTGATAAAAAGAGGGACAGAATGTATATGATTCTGTCGTAGCTTAAGACTGTTGCAAAATTAAGATTGTGACCAAGGCTAAATTTCCGGAAATCTACAGGATCTCAGCTGTAAAGGAAGACATGGATACCATACCTCAGCAATGAATATGGCATATTACTGTTCCAAAGAATCTTCTAGGTGCTCATTAGAATAAATAAACAGTATAAAATATAGAGAGGACAAGAGAGGTGTGCATATATAAACACAGGCAACTTAGCAGCTCCTATGGAATTGGAACCTCACATACCAGATCTGGGTAGTCTTTCACATTGCTCTTCTTCATCACTACCACGAGCACAGGGATTTCAGGTTGAATTCTCGCGACAGCCGCCTTGATTTCCTGCATCCGTTCTTTCGTAAGATGGTGTTGCCTTGATAAGACATAGTAATCCTTTGCGGGCATGTGAACATTGTCCAAATCCATAGAATCAGATTCAGATGGAGTATATTCTGCTGTAAGAAAGAATTCCAGAGTAAGAGATCAACCTGTAGTATTAAAGGGTTGAAACCAATTGATTTTAGTAGACAACATAACCTGAAACTTCATCATCGGAATATTTTACTGCAAGTGCCTTTCCTGGTGTTCTATAGTCCTCATCTGGATCTGAAGACTGGGCAGTGCCATCACGGGAACTGCCCAAAACATCAGCATTGTATATGCTTGGCTTTTCAACATGAGTAGGACGTTTCGTCCCTGCACAGCAAAGGATTCTCTCCTCGCCATCGGGATCAAAGATGGCAACCTTGAAGCAGGAGATTCCGATGTATCGAAACATCAAGGAATAGTTCTCCTGTATCTGGTTGGCGTCGACAAACGCCCCCCATCCAGACTGGAGGACTGTTCTGTTCCTCTTCTTGGCAAGTCCAACATCATACACCTGACCATTAGGGGCTTCCAGTTTGATGGTTCCATAGACATCTCCTCCCAAATGGTCCACAAGCCGTTCTGGTATGACCTGCGGCAAGTAGCAGTGGTGAAACCAAGGTTCAGATGAAGCATGCAAAAACTCTCAAGAGTTGAGGAAACCCACTGAACTAGGAAATACAGAAGTCAATAGCTGACATACCATGCTATCTTTGAAGTTACCATGCATCTGCCTCATGAACTTCACCTTGCTCTTGCAGCTCTCGCAAGGATCACTCATGGCGGCCAGAGCCATCCTGCAAAATGGACCGCAAATCATGTCGCGTACCTACAACAATCTCAAGAGTACGTAGGCTGACTTCAAAAAAAAATTAAGACTTTTCTCTGTTTTGGAGCAAGAAGGGCAGTACAATAAACACCACAAACCTGACTAATCTAGACCAAGAAAGCGTCAAGATTGCCAGAACTAAATGAAGTGACACCACAGCAGTTTACCTTTTCAACCCTTGGCCAGAACTAAATGAAGTACAAGCAGGTCAAAAAGTCGCATGAATTTTTAAACGACATACATACCAAGAGAGGGGCATGGAGTTGGAGGAAGATGAAGAAGTTGTGCTCCTGCTGCTGCAAGGATTGAACTGAGAAGGCAGCGCCGCATACAATCCAGGCGCAATGGGTATTTATCAAGGGAGTTGCAGCCCCAAGGCTATGAATTTAAGAATGCATTACATGGCGGCATAAGGCTGGCCATATCATGCACTTGGGACTCGCAAATATGCTTATGTGGCAGTCAATTAAAGAAGAGAGAGATGATTATAGTAACATAGGTAGATACCGTAACATAATAAATGTGATGCTACTATGTGTCATGCATGACAATAAATGAGACCACTTATGATACTAATCTATGATACTATGCACTATAGAGGTAGTAACATAGACTACTAACATATGCATGTTACTAGTCTAAGAGGGTGCTTGGATACGTTTTAGTCCCATGACTAAAAGTATTGGGACTAAAATTTGCTAGCCTCATCCATGCTTGGATCCAAATACTAAAGAAACTAAAATCAAGTTAATGAGAATTTATTATCCTCCAAACTCTTCAATCCAGAACTTGCATGTGTTAAGGGAGAGGAGTTAAATGAGGAGAGAGAGAACTAATCCATATTTTAGTAGGGGTACCCCTGACTAAAAAATTTAGTCTCAAAACTAGTTTTAGCCCCTCTTTAGTCAGGGATGCTTGAAACTTTAGCCTCTTAAAGAGACTATTTTTAGTCAGACTAAAATAAGTCCCTTGGATCCAAGCACCTCTTAAGTTACTCCCCACTATGACCAGCCTAATAATGGTATTAACTCCTACTACTCTTTTCCCTTTTCCCAAGGATAATGCAAAGGGTTGAAAAGGCTAAACCCTTTTCCCAAGGATAATGCTGCATCATCACGAAAATTGATGCAATGCATGTTTTGGGAATGGAGGTTTCTCACCAATGCACATTTTCCTTTCCAATGTTCCACAGTTCAAAGAAAAGTACTCCCCCAATTCTTTAAAACAATGAGTTTTTATATGCCACAAAAAGTTTACTCCCTCCATTCATGCGTGTTGGGTTTAGTCCCACATCGGTTGTGGGAGAAGACATAACACGATTTATAAGGGTGGGGGTGCCCCCTCCTAACAGGCTAGTCTTTTGGGGGATAGGGCCCAAGGCCTCTCATAAGTCGGTGTTGCTCACCGGTTGTGTCTGGTGACACATGTGAGTTGAAACGCTGGTGCTATCGGATCCGGGATTGCGTAACAATTGGTATTAGAGCCCAGGGGGAGACGGCCCAAGGCCTCTCATAAGTCGGTGTTACTCTTCGGTTGGGCCTGGTGACGCATGTAGGTCGAAACGCTGGTGCTACTGGATCCGGGATTGCATAACAATTGGTGATACCACTTGTTAGAGTAGATCAACGGTGACCTCGGATTTATTCTAACGGTGCGCCCGCACTTTCCGAGGTCCAACTTTGACCATAAGTTTAACCAACGAGAGCGACTGCGGCGGGAGAAAAAAATTATATAATTGAAAACTTCTTTTGAATACGAATTCACTAGTATAACTTTTGCTCCCGCCTTAGTTGGTCTCGTTGGTTAAATTTATGATCAAAGTTGAAGCACGGGAATAGAGGAAGCACTATATTTTGGAACGAAGGGAGTATCATCGATGCATGCTTTCCTTTCCAATGTTCCACAACTCAATGAATCTACTTTAACCGCTAAAATTTACAGATCAGGTAGTATTCAGGTTACCGCTTACCCTTTCGAAATCACTTATTCGGCATTTCGTCGAACATCTGTTGGGCATGCAGGAGGACCCAGCCACTGGGGCGTTGAGCTCATGATAAAGCGTCGCTAGAATCAACATCCCGGAGGCAAAACAGGTGTCGGAGTCCTTCATCTAAGGTATGGCTACCACGACTGCATGAGCTTCCATGGTGCAGTGGGGGATGGTTGCATGTGGAACACGGCCGCGTGGCCAGCAATCGAGGAGGGCACGCCATGCTGCTATGTTGTTGTTTCTGGGCATGGGCGTGTTGCTGACTCACGGGCGATGGCGATGCGATCCTCTCCTGGTGCCGCTCTTGCATAGCAGGCTCAGACAGAGGATTCAAGGCGTGGGGGATAGAGGAAGAAGGGTAACACAGTTTCTTTCGTGCCGGCGAGATTAATCACAGACAATATCCTGATGGCCTATATGGTTTCATACTTCTTCATGAATAAAAGAATAGGGAAGGACGAGTTTGCTGCAGTTAAAGTGGACATGAGAGTAAAGCCTACGACCAAGTCGAATGGTCTTTCTTGGAAGCAATGATGTACAAGCTTGGGTTTGCTAGCAGTTGGGTGAACTTGGTGATGAGATGTGTCAGGTCGATGCGATACCAGATCAAGGTAAATGGAGAACTTTCCCAGTAGTTAGTCCCTCTGGAGGGCTCCGTCAGGGCGACCCGATTTTGCCATATCTTGTTTTGATCTGTCACTAGTAGAAAACCGGCCTTTTGTCCCGGTTCATAAGGGCCTTTAGTCCCGGTTCCTGAACCGGGACTAAAGGGTCATTACTAATACCCTCATCCTTTAGTCCCGGTTCAAACCAGAACCGGGACAGATGAGCCTCCACGTGGCCGCTGCCGGCAGCCCAGGCAGGGGGGCCTTTGGTCCCGGTTGATGACACAAACCGGGACCAAAAGGGTTCCACACGTCAGCAGGAGGTTTTTCTTTTTTTTTAAAAAAAAAGTGGCTGTTTTAGGGGTTTAGGGGGTTATTTTTAGGTTGTTATTAGCTAGCTAATAGAGAGAAGTGTCTTCTTTTATATGTAGTCCCATGTTTACCTACGCTACTGCTAAGTTCATTTCACCCGCAGATATATATATAATAACTCATGCATGCTCGCATCATACATCATCATATATAATAACAAGTCCTACTAATTAATCAAGCATCATCATACAACTTCTATTCGTTATTAATAATAAGTCATAGGATCATCATCCTCATAGTCATCGAACCCAACCCTACATAATTGTTCTTAGCACATGATCATCAGTATCAGGTAGGATCGGACCTAAACACACTTAAGGTAAAATAACATAAAACAATATAGACCCTGACTCTCCATTATGAAGAATGGAGATCATCCTTTCTCCAATTCTTGCGCCTCGCTTCCTTTTGCTTCCAAGAAGCTCCTTACGACTGTCCATACATTTTTTCCATCCTTTGATTATCATGTCTCCACTTGTTTTAGAAATCCGGTATGGACAGTTGAGATTCGTAGGATGACCTGGATATATGTTCAAAACACGAAGGCTGCCGCCATTCTGATACATCAAATGAGGCACACAATCCTCTGGGATTCTCTGTTAAAAAACATAGTAATAAATTCGTAGTTACCAATGATATACTGGTTTTAGAAGTATGCAAAAAGATGCACGGATGTCGTAATAGTAAAAAAAACTTACCAGGGTATCTTCATGGTAGTTACCGTAGTTCAACACGTGCACTAGTGGCACGTATTGGCCATAATGTTGAGGAGTTCGATTGTAGATATTGTAATTCTCAATATCATTACAAAATCCAACCAGATGAGTTTTCTCCTTGTAAGTTAACTCAGAGTCATCGGTGTAGTAAGTTCTATCTACCATCTTCTGCACATTCTTTGATACTTCAAAATAAGCTGTCAATGGAAATAAGATGTCAACTATTTTGAAATGAACAATATAAGTTCTATTAATAATTAACTATGTTTGAGAAACTCACATAACGGTAGAACTGGAGGAGTATCAACAAGGACCCAAATGTCCATATTGTCTTGCTCGATTTCAGGATCACCAAGATCCATGGTGACAAGCGTACCCTCATCAAAACCATACAATTTGCAAAATGCTTCCCACTTTTTGCAACCAAAATGGGTTACGCTCTCAGCATTATACAACTTTACTTCAAAATCCACATCATGATGGGTCCTTAGATGAATTTTTTTCGTTTCAAAAATTTCAAGGTCTTCAAAAACCATCCTCTCCAAGACATAACGTCTTGCATGGCATGGGATCAACTATACTCGAATTGTAAAAGATGAAAATTACACGTTGAAATAGTTGAAGTCATGCTTAATTATGAAAAAAGAACACTTGTCGTCGTTGCGTACCGTTTCAACTTCGAAGGTCTCCTCGAGCTTAATGCTGAAGCGCCGACCATCGTCCAGGTGAGGCCTATCGCACTCACCTCGATCGTCGTGGCACCAGTCGCACTCCCCCGGGAGACTTTCGTCGTCCGATGATGACATTTCCTATACGTTCATAATTCAAAGACTAAATTAGATCATTATTATTCAACTAATCATATGCATATGCCTTGCATATAGTGCTCTCCAATTTGAGCATTCAATAAGAAAATTCAAATCGCAAAATAAAGTAGTATTCAAATTAGGATGCCTTCAATTATAAGAAAAACTACATCATCTCCATGTGTCCGTACATCGAATATTATCACTAATACACGTCGAATACTATATATCATACATATCGCCAGTACAGCTAGAACCGTAGCGCCCGACGGGTATCGGCGCGGGTGGTGGACACCCAAAGGGAAGGAACCATCACAGGATCATAGCTCCAATGAGATCCCTGAAGAACCTGCCAGTTATTCTCGAACCTGCCCTCCAACGCAACCATGTAGCGACGGACGTGCTCGTCCTCCTCGCTGACACGGTGACGTACCACCTCCGCGGTGTCCAGAAGCCTCGGCACCGTCACTGGCCCACGCGACCGCCACCAAACAAGGATCGGGTCAACGACGGGCTGGCTCCTCACCAAGCTACGCCCCCCGGAAGGTAGCGCCTCCCAGTACCACCCCGGCGGAGCCCAGACCCGGACATGGCCCATCAGGTGTCGTCCTCCGCCGACTCGACGACGAGGATGCGGGATAGGCATCGTCCACGTTGATGCGGGAATAATTGCTTTAACTAAAAAAATAAACTAGTTCTATTAATTTTCTTGTTAAAAATAAACTACTTCAACTAGTTCAACTACTAAGCACTTACTATAAATAGAATAATGCAGTACTTACTCAAAATAAACAAGTTGCTCTCTAACTAAGTCCATTAAACACTTTCTAAGTAGTACTAATTACTAAAAGTTATCGAGGAGGGGGGTATATCGACAACGACATACCCGATAACAAAAATAAGAAGAGGAAGAAGAAGAAAAAAAGAGGAGAAGAAGAAATAAATAAGAAGATGAAAAACAAGAAAAAAAAGAGGAGAAGAAGAAGGAATAATAGAGGAGAAGAGATATTATTCCTAATTCTTCTCCTCTATTATTCCTTCTTCTTCTCCTCTTTTTTCTTCTTTTTCATCTTCTTATTTATTTCTTCTGTTATTCCTCTCCTCTTCTTCTTATTCTTCTTCTTCTCCTCCTTCTTCCTCTTCTTATTTTCCTTTTTTTTCTCCTTCTTTTTCTTCTAAATATGAACATAATAAAAATTCTATGAACAAAATTACAACAAAACAAATTCATAAAAATTATATGAAAAAATTGACATATTCTTTGCATATATATGAACACACAAACTTTTGCATATGCAACAATAATATCACCAACAGTAAAAAGTTCTAACTTTTGCATCTAATCCCCGCAGCTTGCTCCGTCCTGCCGCCGTCGCGACCCGCCGCGTCGACGCGCCGGGCCCCGTCACCGGATCGCTGCCGCTTGGAGCTGCCCTCGCCGGACCGCCCCGTCCCGTCACTCCGTCGACGGCCGCATCAAGCCTCGTCACCATGAACCCCTGCATCGGGGGTGAGCAACACCTACCTCTCTCCCCGTCCCCGTCATCTCGCGCGCCTCCATGGCCGCGCCGCGCACGCACAGCAGCGCTTGCGCATGCTGGCCCTAACGCTCGCGCGCGCTCCACCCCCTCGTCGCGGCCCGTGCCTGCCCTCCTCGGAGCTCGCGGCCACGCGCCCTTCCCCCCCTGTCCGGCCTGCGTCCGCACGCCCGCGGCCTCGCCACCCGCGACCGTCTGCCGCCGCGCCAGGCCGCGCCTACTCCGGCCGGCTGTCGCCACACTCGCATGCCGCTGCTACTTGCGCCGGAGCTCCCAGCTACTCCCGCACACCCCTGTAGCCTCTGGCCACCGGTGTTTAGCCGCCAACCTAAACAGCCAGTCACGCTAATCCCCTCGCTAATGACCCCCCCCCCACTGAACTGCTGACATCGGGGCCCCACCATCCTAATTAACTAGTTAGTAAATAAATAATTATGTTAAGTTAAAATAGTGTATGAGATGTGGATCCACTGCTAATTCAAATAGATAACTAAACCTGTTATCTAAACAGTCCTTGACAAATGGGCCCCACTGTCACTTTTGACCAGTCAACCCAGTCAAAGTTGATTGTTGACCACGCTGACTCAGCATGCCCTGGACCCCACTGTCAGCTGCATGTGCATGTTGCTGGGTACACTTCTGGGTACCCATAGCACTTTAGCTATTTAATATTTTCGAATTAATTTAAATCAGAAATTCAGAAAATGTTTAATACTTTGAAAAATCATAGAAAAATATCCGTAAGTCAGATGAAAATACTTTGTACATGAAAGTTGCTCAGAATGATGAGACGAATCCGAATACGCGATCCGTTTACCTGTCAGATGCCTCTAACTATCTGAACTTGGAACATTCCCCCTCCGGTCATCTGTCTAACACAGGTCCAGAACCGGGAAAACATTCCCGGTTGAATTCCCCCTTCACCTATATCGTATAGCCATACGTTAGGTCACACCCGGCACATCATATTGCCACTTTATGCTTTGTGATGCTATGTTTGCTTTATATTTACTGTTTCTTCCCCCTCTTCTCTCCGGTAGACTCCGAGACCGATGCTGCCCCGGTGATCGACTACGTCGACGACGACCCCTCCTTGCCAGAGCAACCAGGCAAGCCCCCCCTTTGATCATCCCGATATCGCCCATTCCATTCTATCATGCTTGCATTAGATTTTGCTACTGTTATTGTTTGCTCCTATTCTGATGCATAGCCTGCTTTTGTATCTGCTGTTGTACCTTATCTGCTTATCCTAAACTGCTTAGTATAGGTTGGTTAATGATCCATCAAAGACCCCCACTTGTCCTTGTTGCCCCTGCTTCATCATCGATGACTCGATCCACGTGATCGAAGACCAGGCCCCGACACCGCACATCACTTCCCCTTAGTTGCTCGACACTACTGGGTTACTATCGAGTACCGAGGGTGAACCTCTTCAGCACTTCTGATGTTAACCCTGTAGTGTGGTCATTCGGTCATGGTCATCGAGGGTGATTTCCTCCTTAACCACTTCCGATACGACTATGTCGTGCAACCCTTCAAGTGTGAACCTCGGGGGTGATTCCTCTTACGTTCACCTTGATGATTACATCTAGTGGAATTCATCGGGGGTGATTCCTCGGGTTTCCCCCTTGATGTTTGGACACACGGATACTTGGACTTTACCACTGTTACTTGGAAAGACGGGTCGACCCTGAGGGGTACCCGCGCGAGCTTAATTGCGAGTGATGTGGAGTCGGGCGGACCTGGAAGGTGCCCGCGAGATAATTACGAGGCGTGGCCGGGCATTCCTAGCCCTTGCCGCAAGTCCTCGGGACGGGGCAATGGGGTCACATCTTTCGTGAGTCTCTGCTTGTTACCGCGCGTTCCTAATCCACTACGATTTGGATATTTGATCCGAGGGGCCTCTGGCCTGATAGCACTAACCATCACGTGGGCATAGTATGGGCGTTCTGCGTCGTATACATCAGCCGAAGCTTAATAGACGTCAGCGACTAAGTGGCGCGCGCCGGGTTGGACTGCGTAAGCGCCTGCCTTGTTGAAGGAGGTAGCTAGGTCTGCTCATCGGCCGCGTACGCAACGTGCAGGAAGTCCTGGGGAGATGGCCCATGACCCCTGGGGGCATAGGTTTAGTCCGACGTGCTGGCCTCTCTATTAAGCCTAGGTCGGGTTGCGGCGTATTGTTTGGCCGAGGTCGGGCATGACCCAGGAAAGTGTGTCCGGCCAGAGTTAAGCGAGCGTGGTGGGTAAGTTGGTGCACCCCTGCAAGGAAGAAAACATCTATCGATAGCCTGTCCTACAGTAACGGACACTTGGAGTTGTATCCCCATCGATACAACTAGAACTGGAGATTTGAGATGAGAATTGGACTTGTGATGAGAAATGGATTGTGATGATAACTGGATAGTATGGCTCTGGGATGCCTACCTCGCAGGGAGTCGAGAAAGGATCTCCGGCCGAGGTTGATAACACTTCTACTACTTTACTTTATGCTACTCTACTCCCTCCTGTTGCTGCAAGATGGTGGTTTTCAGAAGATGCTAGTCTTTGATAGGACTAGGCCTTCTCTCTATTCTGGCATTTCTGCAGCCCAGTCCACATATACAGCCTTCCTTTGATAATGATGCATATGTAGTGTAGATCCTTGCTTGCGAGTACTTTGGATGAGTACTCACGGTTGCTTTGCTCCCCCTTTTCCCCTTTCTTCTCCTTTCCGGTTGATGCAACCAGATGTCGGAGCCCAGGAGCCAGATGCCACCGCCGATGCCTGCTACTACGTGGAGACCGCTGACGACCAGGAGTAGTTAGGAGGCTCCCAGGCAGGAGGCCTTGCCTTTTCGATCGATGTTGCTTTTGTGCTAGCCTTCTTAAGGCATCCTTGTCTAACTTATGTCTGTACTCAGATATTGTTGCTTCCGCTTACTCTTCTGTATTCGAGCTTATGTATTCGAGCCCTCGAGGCCCCTGGCTTATAATATAAAGCTTGTATTATTTTAATTTGTGTCTAGAGTTGTGTTGTGATATCTTCCCGTGAGTCCTTGATCTTGATCGTACTCATTTGCGTGTATGATTAGTGTACGATTGAATCGAGGGCGTCACAAGTTGGTATCAGAGCCGACTGCCTGTAGGTAGCCCCCTTTCCAACTCCTTGGTCGAAGTTGAGTCTAGTCAATGAAAAACTTTTACTAACTTGGCTGTGTGGCTTACGGGCACATGTCGCCAATTGGGTGGTATTAGGATCTTTTACTCCTCACCATTACTTTGGGACTCTGTTCTCTCTTCTATTCGGGTTAAATGAATTTACTAACTACATTGGTTCTCATAACGACTTTCCCCGGAGAGCCCCTTCAGTCCGGATGGTTACCTACTTCACCAAAATACTTCGAAGATACTCTCCGATCTACTCCTGAGAACTTGTGTTCATTTCTTTTGCAATCCCTTAACACCGTTGAATCCCCTTATGGATAACTACATACCCTCACCATTAATACTTCAATCCCTAGTTGTTCTTGTTATTACAAGATACCCGAAAGTATTCTCCGACTTTCGAGAATCCTTTTTCTGACTGCCTTGGAGCTCTTTTCCGCCTGAATAACCCTACGAATAATTCCTCACTCTTATCGGGGATTCGTTCATCCCCAGTTGATCATATGTTTCACAAAATTCCCCGAAATGCTATTCGACCTTCCAAGAATCCTTTGCAACCTATTGCTTTGGAAAGTCTTGCGTGCCTGCATTATGGTTAGTTCCATATTCCTAGTAATCTCCGTTGACATCCTCTATCACTCTCGTTTCGAGTCCCTTGATCCAATATGTTGCGACTGCTCGCTATCCTCAATCAGATCCTAGCATTCAACCTTCCGGCTCAGACGTCACTCCGAACTTGAGCTTATTCTTGGCAAATCAAACCTTGATCGATTGTCGATCTATATGGATTCAACTCAATTATCTCTTGATCAGAGCCTCTGCTTCTGATCTTCTGTTTTAAAAATCGTAAACCCTTCGTATTCAAGCTTCGGCTCATTCAGATGTCTCCATAAACCGATTCCTTTACATCCCTTCCTCTGGTTGAGTACCGATATTCACATCAGATCCTTTGCGGACCACCTTATCTTTTGGTGGATTACTATCCGACAGCTCCTTCATATTTTAAATCATTGACGACTTTCCCATGATACACAATGCCTTTGGCAAATTGTATCATCTACTCCGGCATCGCCAACCCTTTGCTTTCGAGCGTGTACCCGTCGCTCCTGTTATTGTGTTGTATAGCTTCGTAAAAATGTCCCGATGGGTTGAACCTATGCTTTTACTAATTTGTGTGAACTCAAAAGTTATGCGAGTCATACTCTTCTAGTGCTTCACTCTATAAATCTTCAGCACTACAATTTCTTCGAAAACGAGGAGTGAATGAAAGGTTATGCATTGAAGAAGTGGGAGTCGACCTTGAACTTTGTGTTCATGCCCATGGACCCGATGTGGCACTTATCATGGAAGCTTCTCTTAAATTTAATTATCTCCATGGTATAAGATCATCCTATATCTGGGATTTGATCCTTTGCAACCATGGTTCTGACCATGAGTGTTCCCCTTTGATTCCATTTCTCGGACAAGTTAAAGTACTTGCCTTCTACAGATCAATACATCTCCGCAACCTCTACTTTGATCTTCCTTCGAGTATTGCCCTCTGGTATCTCGAGGATATCAAAGGACCATGTTGCTTCCTATGAGTCTTCATCTAGTATTGCTTCTCACCGATTTCATATTTCCCCCGGGTTCTGATTTATTAGTCACTCAAGAACACGGATAAGTGAATCGATTCCGCCCTCCGATTCAATAACTCTAAGTAATTTTCGTTGCTTACAAGTTTAATAATCCTCCAAGTCATTCCTAGCCTGATCCGTTATACCATTATCGTGCTAAATTGTAACTGTGCTACTTGGTCCTTCTTCCTGGAGCACAAATTTCGACGATGAGCTAAGCTTATGTCGCTCTTCCTCATTTTATCATTCACCTCGAACAACAAGCTTGAATTTGAGCTTGTGTCGTATCCGTGGTTCCAATAGCCTTTCGCTTCATCCTTCGTGTTGCTTGATGGCATCGCTCCTCGATGGCATCTTCATAGTCTCTCGACAAAATTCGTCGTGATCACCGTCAACACTTTGGCTTCTTTAGAGATGTCAATTGAATTCATGGCTAGAATTACCATCCCTGCCCCTCGATGATTTGTGATATCATCGATGACATCTTGACTTTCTGCCAACACAGACCTGGTTGTGCTTGGTTATTCCTTTTTCTGAGATATCTTGGAATTGTTTCTCGGTATCTCTTGAGATCCTCGAACCCAATCTTTACTTGACACCATATCATTGCCGCATCGAAGCATGACTGTGGTATTCCGAATATCAACAAGAACATCGAAAGCATAATACAAAATGTTTCTCGTTCAATTATCCAAACACCGTTGTATGGGTAATATCATGATTCTTCCCTCGCCCCCTTTATCTAAATGCTTTTGAACTTGTTGTCATATCATGTATATCCTGCTCCGCTTCCCCTTGGGAAGGATTTACTCCTAATTCTTGTGTGTAAACACATTTTCCTTTCCATTGGTCTGATTAATCTGATAATTTCTTTTTCCTTTCTATTGGGTTGTTTCACCTTCTTGTGATCTATATGATATAAGCAGAAATAAGTCCCTGCTTATAAAATACCCCGATGTACAACCTTGTTAGTGAGACCCTGTTACTATTGTTGATGACATTCCAGTAACCACCGATGGACGGGAACCTTGCCGATTGGTCCGCCTCGTTCAACGAGCAGGCAAATGGTTCTCTTCGTCCCTCGCCCTTGGTACCAACGTTATTGCCGACATAACTGACAGTCTATCATCTGACATGCCTTACTATCGGTCCCCTTTCTACTTTTAACCCACATGGTGGGCCCATAACCCACAGTTCCACAGGATCGAAACTTGACTCTCCGGTACAACCTTGACTCCGAAAATTTCTTTACACTTGGCTTAGTATGTAAATCACGAGCCAGCTTCCTAGTGATCTATTCTGGTATCAGACAAAATACTTATTCCCATTGCTCTGAACCCCTTTCACCCTCTGTTTCAGGCAACAAACGATTGCCTACCCGGTTGAAGCTTCTTATTGCTCCTCCTTACCTTACTCTCGATGTCTTTCCTGAATTTCAACTCGAGAGGTGCCTCTATGACACGTCACTTAGATAGCCCCCAGGTACCTATCTTGCGTTGAGCTTCGTCCTTCACGAGTCTTTCCCCCTTACTCCACCCCTTAAATCTCGGGACGAGATTTCTTGTAGTGGAGGAGATTTGTAACACCCCCCCCCCCAGTGCCATGCTACAGTAACCCTCTGTGATTAAGCTAATCATTGTTTTTAAACAGTGCTTAATCACCTTTAATTCAAATCTCCTTTGAAATTCCACTTTGGAATCAAATTCAATTTGCAAGTGAATTTTGAAGTTGCACAAAAGTTGCTGCAAAATAGTCCATCATTTGGCCAAAATTCCATAACATTTATTTGTTAAGGAGAACAACATCACCTAAGCGCTAAGATGGACTGTAGCAATTATTACAATGCAATTTCAGCATTTTAAAGTGCTATCTTATTTACGAAAAATGCAAATGGATTCCTCCGGCCTCCAAACTTTTTGTGGCACTGCCTAAAAATGCAAACTATTTAATAGGCTAAGTCCCACATTTTCCTCAGCTCTTTTGGTTACCCTAAATAGTTATTTTCTATCTCTGTTTTAAAAAAAAGAGGAAACAGAAAAAAAGAGAGAAAGGGCCACCCCCCCCCCACTGGGCCGACCGGCCCAACTGGCAACTAGGCCACCAGGCCGGCCCGCACCATCGCCCAGCCTACATCCCCCCATCGGTCCACCCCGCAACCCTAATCCCCACTCCTCCACGAACCCCACTCTCTCCCTCGTCTCTCCCCCTCACTCGCCTGGATCTGGATAGGGGAGGAGCCCGATCCCGCGCCGCCTAGGGCCCCTGACACCGGCGCCCCTCCCGACGCCGCCCCGCAGCTTGCTCCGTCCTGCCGCCGTCGCGACCCGCCGCGTCGACGCGCCGGGCCCCGTCACCGGATCGCTGCCGCTTGGAGCTGCCCTCGCCGGACCGCCCCGTCCCGTCACTCCGTCGACGGCCGCATCAAGCCTCGTCACCATGAACCCCTGCATCGGGGGTGAGCAACACCTACCTCTCTCCCCGTCCCCGTCATCTCGCGCGCCTCCATGGCCGCGCCGCGCACGCACAGCAGCGCTTGCGCATGCTGGCCCTAACGCTCGCGCGTGCTCCACCCCCTCGTCGCGGCCCGTGCCTTCCCTCCTCGGAGCTCGCGGCCACGCGCCCTTCCCCCCCTGTCCGGCCTGCGTCCGCACGCCCGCGGCCTCGCCACCCGCGACCGTCTGCCGCCGCGCCAGGCCGCGCCTACTCCGGTCGGCTGTCGCCACACTCGCATGCCGCTGCTACTTGCGCCGGAGCTCCCAGCTACTCCCGCACTCCGTTGTAGCCTCTGGCCACCGGTGTTTAGCCGCCAACCTAAACAGCCAGTCACGCTAATCCCCTCGCTAATGACCCCCCCCCCCACTGAACTGCTGACATCGGGGCCCCACCATCCTAATTAACTAGTTAGTAAATAAATAATTATGTTAAGTTAAAATAGTGTATGAGATGTGGATCCACTGCTAATTCAAATAGATAACTAAACCTGTTATCTAAACAGTCCTTGACAAATGGGCCCCACTGTCACTTTTGACCAGTCAACCCAGTCAAAGTTGATTGTTGACCACGCTGACTCAGCATGCCCTGGACCCCACTGTCAGCTGCATGTGCATGTTGCTGGGTACACTTCTGGGTACCCATAGCACTTTAGCTATTTAATATTTTCGAATTAATTTAAATCAGAAATTCAGAAAATGTTTAATACTTTGAAAAATCATAGAAAAATATCCGTAAGTCAGATGAAAATACTTTGTACATGAAAGTTGCTCAGAATGATGAGACGAATCCGAATACGCGATCCGTTTACCTGTCAGATGCCTCTAACTATCTGAACTTGGAACATTCCCCCTCCGGTCATCTGTCTAACACAGGTCCAGAACCGGGAAAACATTCCCGGTTGAATTCCCCCTTCACCTATATCGTATAGCCATACGTTAGGTCACACCCGGCACATCATATTGCCACTTTATGCTTTGTGATGCTATGTTTGCTTTATATTTACTGTTTCTTCCCCCTCTTCTCTCCGGTAGACTCCGAGACCGATGCTGCCCCGGTGATCGACTACGTCGACGACGACCCCTCCTTGCCAGAGCAACCAGGCAAGCCCCCCCTTTGATCATCCCGATATCGCCCATTCCATTCTATCATGCTTGCATTAGATTTTGCTACTGTTATTGTTTGCTCCTATTCTGATGCATAGCCTGCTTTTGTATCTGCTGTTGTACCTTATCTGCTTATCCTAAACTGCTTAGTATAGGTTGGTTAATGATCCATCAAAGACCCCCACTTGTCCTTGTTGCCCCTGCTTCATCATCGATGACTCGATCCACGTGATCGAAGACCAGGCCCCGACACCGCACATCACTTCCCCTTAGTTGCTCGACACTACTGGGTTACTATCGAGTACCGAGGGTGAACCTCTTCAGCACTTCTGATGTTAACCCTGTAGTGTGGTCATTCGGTCATGGTCATCGAGGGTGATTTCCTCCTTAACCACTTCCGATACGACTATGTCGTGCAACCCTTCAAGTGTGAACCTCGGGGGTGATTCCTCTTACGTTCACCTTGATGATTACATCTAGTGGAATTCATCGGGGGTGATTCCTCGGGTTTCCCCCTTGATGTTTGGACACACGGATACTTGGACTTTACCACTGTTACTTGGAAAGACGGGTCGACCCTGAGGGGTACCCGCGCGAGCTTAATTGCGAGTGATGTGGAGTCGGGCGGACCTGGAAGGTGCCCGCGAGATAATTACGAGGCGTGGCCGGGCATTCCTAGCCCTTGCCGCAAGTCCTCGGGACGGGGCAATGGGGTCACATCTTTCGTGAGTCTCTGCTTGTTACCGCGCGTTCCTAATCCACTACGATTTGGATATTTGATCCGAGGGGCCTCTGGCCTGATAGCACTAACCATCACGTGGGCATAGTATGGGCGTTCTGCGTCGTATACATCAGCCGAAGCTTAATAGACGTCAGCGACTAAGTGGCGCGCGCCGGGTTGGACTGCGTAAGCGCCTGCCTTGTTGAAGGAGGTAGCTAGGTCTGCTCATCGGCCGCGTACGCAACGTGCAGGAGTTCCCGGGGAGATGGCCCATGACCCCTGGGGGCATAGGTTTAGTCCGACGTGCTGGCCTCTCTATTAAGCCTAGGTCGGGTTGCGGCGTATTGTTTGGCCGAGGTCGGGCATGACCCAGGAAAGTGTGTCCGGCCAGAGTTAAGCGAGCGTGGTGGGTAAGTTGGTGCACCCCTGCAAGGAAGAAAACATCTATCGATAGCCTGTCCTACAGTAACGGACACTTGGAGTTGTATCCCCATCGATACAACTAGAACTGGAGATTTGAGATGAGAATTGGACTTGTGATGAGAAATGGATTGTGATGATAACTGGATAGTATGGCTCTGGGATGCCTACCTCGCAGGGAGTCGAGAAAGGATCTCCGGCCGAGGTTGATAACACTTCTACTACTTTACTTTATGCTACTCTACTCCCTCCTGTTGCTGCAAGATGGTGGTTTTCAGAAGATGCTAGTCTACGATAGGACTAGGCCTTCTCTCTATTCTGGCATTTCTGCAGCCCAGTCCACATATACAGCCTTCCTTTGATAATGATGCATATGTAGTGTAGATCCTTGCTTGCGAGTACTTTGGATGAGTACTCACGGTTGCTTTGCTCCCCCTTTTCCCCTTTCTTCTCCTTTCCGGTTGATGCAACCAGATGTCGGAGCCCAGGAGCCAGATGCCACCGCCGATGCCTGCTACTACGTGGAGACCGCTGACGACCAGGAGTAGTTAGGAGGCTCCCAGGCAGGAGGCCTTGCCTTTTCGATCGATGTTGCTTTTGTGCTAGCCTTCTTAAGGCATCCTTGTCTAACTTATGTCTGTACTCAGATATTTTTGCTTCCGCTTACTCTTCTGTATTCGAGCTTATGTATTCGAGCCCTCGAGGCCCCTGGCTTATAATATAAAGCTTGTATTATTTTAATTTGTGTCTAGAGTTGTGTTGTGATATCTTCCCGTGAGTCCTTGATCTTGATCGTACTCATTTGCGTGTATGATTAGTGTACGATTGAATCGAGGGCGTCACAAGTTGGTATCAGAGCCGACTGCCTGTAGTTAGCCCCCTTTCCAACTCCTTGGTCGAAGTTGAGTCTAGTTAATGAAAAACTTTTACTAACTTGGCTGTGTGGCTTACGGGCACATGTCGCCAATTGGGTGGTATTAGGATCTTTTACTCCTCACCTATACTTTGGGACTCTGTTCTCTCTTCTATTCGGGTTAAATGAATTTACTAACTACATTGGTTCTCATAACGACTTTCCCCGGAGAGCCCCTTCAGTCCGGATGGTTACCTACTTCACCAAAATACTTCGAAGATACTCTCCGATCTACTCCTGAGAACTTGTGTTCATTTCTTTTGCAATCCCTTAACACCGTTGAATCCCCTTATGGATAACTACATACCCTCACCATTAATACTTCAATCCCTAGTTGTTCTTGTTATTACAAGATACCCGAAAGTATTCTCCGACTTTCGAGAATCCTTTTTCTGACTGCCTTGGAGCTCTTTTCCGCCTGAATAACCCTACGAATAATTCCTCACTCTTATCGGGGATTCGTTCATCCCCAGTTGATCATATGTTTCACAAAATTCCCCGAAATGCTATTCGACCTTCCAAGAATCCTTTGCAACCTATTGCTTTGGAAAGTCTTGCGTGCCTGCATTATGGTTAGTTCCATATTCCTAGTAATCTCCGTTGACATCCTCTATCACTCTCGTTTCGAGTCCCTTGATCCAATATGTTGCGACTGCTCGCTATCCTCAATCAGATCCTAGCATTCAACCTTCCGGCTCAGACGTCACTCCGAACTTGAGCTTATTCTTGGCAAATCAAACCTTGATCGATTGTCGATCTATATGGATTCAACTCAATTATCTCTTGATCAGAGCCTCTGCTTCTGATCTTCTGTTTTAAAAATCGTAAACCCTTCGTATTCAAGCTTCGGCTCATTCAGATGTCTCCATAAACCGATTCCTTTACATCCCTTCCTCTGGTTGAGTACCGATATTCACATCAGATCCTTTGCGGACCACCTTATCTTTTGGTGGATTACTATCCGACAGCTCCTTCATATTTTAAATCATTGACGACTTTCCCATGATACACAATGCCTTTGGCAAATTGTATCATCTACTCCGGCATCGCCAACCCTTTGCTTTCGAGCGTGTACCCGTCGCTCCTGTTATTGTGTTGTATAGCTTCGTAAAAATGTCCCGATGGGTTGAACCTATGCTTTTACTAATTTGTGTGAACTCAAAAGTTATGCGAGTCATACTCTTCTAGTGCTTCACTCTATAAATCTTCAGCACTACAATTTCTTCGAAAACGAGGAGTGAATGAAAGGTTATGCATTGAAGAAGTGGGAGTCGACCTTGAACTTTGTGTTCATGCCCATGGACCCGATGTGGCACTTATCATGGAAGCTTCTCTTAAATTTAATTATCTCCATGGTATAAGATCATCCTATATCTGGGATTTGATCCTTTGCAACCATGGTTCTGACCATGAGTGTTCCCCTTTGATTCCATTTCTCGGACAAGTTAAAGTACTTGCCTTCTACAGATCAATACATCTCCGCAACCTCTACTTTGATCTTCCTTCGAGTATTGCCCTCTGGTATCTCGAGGATATCAAAGGACCATGTTGCTTCCTATGAGTCTTCATCTAGTATTGCTTCTCACCGATTTCATATTTCCCCCGGGTTCTGATTTATTAGTCACTCAAGAACACGGATAAGTGAATCGATTCCGCCCTCCGATTCAATAACTCTAAGTAATTTTCGTTGCTTACAAGTTTAATAATCCTCCAAGTCATTCCTAGCCTGATCCGTTATACCATTATCGTGCTAAATTGTAACTGTGCTACTTGGTCCTTCTTCCTGGAGCACAAATTTCGACGATGAGCTAAGCTTATGTCGCTCTTCCTCATTTTATCATTCACCTCGAACAACAAGCTTGAATTTGAGCTTGTGTCGTATCCGTGGTTCCAATAGCCTTTCGCTTCATCCTTCGTGTTGCTTGATGGCATCGCTCCTCGATGGCATCTTCATAGTCTCTCGACAAAATTCGTCGTGATCACCGTCAACACTTTGGCTTCTTTAGAGATGTCAATTGAATTCATGGCTAGAATTACCATCCCTGCCCCTCGATGATTTGTGATATCATCGATGACATCTTGACTTTCTGCCAACACAGACCTGGTTGTGCTTGGTTATTCCTTTTTCTGAGATATCTTGGAATTGTTTCTCGGTATCTCTTGAGATCCTCGAACCCAATCTTTACTTGACACCATATCATTGCCGCATCGAAGCATGACTGTGGTATTCCGAATATCAACAAGAACATCGAAAGCATAATACAAAATGTTTCTCGTTCAATTATCCAAACACCGTTGTATGGGTAATATCATGATTCTTCCCTCGCCCCCTTTATCTAAATGCTTTTGAACTTGTTGTCATATCATGTATATCCTGCTCCGCTTCCCCTTGGGAAGGATTTACTCCTAATTCTTGTGTGTAAACACATTTTCCTTTCCATTGGTCTGATTAATCTGATAATTTCTTTTTCCTTTCTATTGGGTTGTTTCACCTTCTTGTGATCTATATGATATAAGCAGAAATAAGTCCCTGCTTATAAAATACCCCGATGTACAACCTTGTTAGTGAGACCCTGTTACTATTGTTGATGACATTCCAGTAACCACCGATGGACGGGAACCTTGCCGATTGGTCCGCCTCGTTCAACGAGCAGGCAAATGGTTCTCTTCGTCCCTCGCCCTTGGTACCAACGTTATTGCCGACATAACTGACAGTCTATCATCTGACATGCCTTACTATCGGTCCCCTTTCTACTTTTAACCCACATGGTGGGCCCATAACCCACAGTTCCACAGGATCGAAACTTGACTCTCCGGTACAACCTTGACTCCGAAAATTTCTTTACACTTGGCTTAGTATGTAAATCACGAGCCAGCTTCCTAGTGATCTATTCTGGTATCAGACAAAATACTTATTCCCATTGCTCTGAACCCCTTTCACCCTCTGTTTCAGGCAACAAACGATTGCCTACCTGGTTGAAGCTTCTTATTGCTCCTCCTTACCTTACTCTCGATGTCTTTCCTGAATTTCAACTCGAGAGGTGCCTCTATGACACGTCACTGAGATAGCCCCCAGGTACCTATCTTGCGTTGAGCTTCGTCCTTCACGAGTCTTTCCCCCTTACTCCACCCCTTAAATCTCGGGACGAGATTTCTTGTAGTGGAGGAGATTTGTAACACCCCCCCCCCCAGTGCCATGCTACAGTAACCCTCTGTGATTAAGCTAATCATTGTTTTTAAACAGTGCTTAATCACCTTTAATTCAAATCTCCTTTGAAATTCCACTTTGGAATCAAATTCAATTTGCAAGTGAATTTTGAAGTTGCACAAAAGTTGCTGCAAAATAGTCCATCATTTGGCCAAAATTCCATAACATTTATTTGTTAAGGAGAACAACATCACCTAAGCGCTAAGATGGACTGTAGCAATTATTACAATGCAATTTCAGCATTTTAAAGTGCTATCTTATTTACGAAAAATGCAAATGGATTCCTCCGGCCTCCAAACTTTTTGTGGCACTGCCTAAAAATGCAAACTATTTAATAGGCTAAGTCCCACATTTTCCTCAGCTCTTTTGGTTACCCTAAATAGTTATTTTCTATCTCTGTTTTAAAAAAAAGAGGAAACAGAAAAAAAGAGAGAAAGGGCCACCCCCCCCCCCCCACTGGGCCGACCGGCCCAACTGGCAACTAGGCCACCAGGCCGGCCCGCACCATCGCCCAGCCTACATCCCCCCATCGGTCCACCCCGCAACCCTAATCCCCACTCCTCTACGAACCCCACTCTCTCCCTCGTCTCTCCCCCTCACTCGCCTGGATCTGGATAGGGGAGGAGCCCGATCCCGCGCCGCCTAGGGCCCCTGACGCCGGCGCCCCTCCCGACGCCGCCCCGCAGCTTGCTCCGTCCTGCCGCCGTCGCGACCCGCCGCGTCGACGCGCCGGGCCCCGTCACCGGATCGCTGCCGCTTGGAGCTGCCCTCGCCGGACCGCCCCGTCCCGTCACTCCGTCGACGGCCGCATCAAGCCTCGTCACCATGAACCCCTGCATCGGGGGTGAGCAACACCTACCTCTCTCCCCGTCCCCGTCATCTCGCGCGCCTCCATGGCCGCGCCGCGCACGCACAGCAGCGCTTGCGCATGCTGGCCCTAACGCTCGCGCGCGCTCCACCCCCTCATCGCGGCCCGTGCCTTCCCTCCTCGGATCTCGCGGCCACGCGCCCTTCCCCCCCTGTCCGGCCTGCGTCCGCACGCCCGCGGCCTCGCCACCCGCGACCGTCTGCCGCCGCGCCAGGCCGCGCCTACTCCGGTCGGCTGTCGCCACACTCGCATGCCGCTGCTACTTGCGCCGGAGCTCCCAGCTACTCCCGCACTCCGCTGTAGCCTCTGGCCACCGGTGTTTAGCCGCCAACCTAAACAGCCAGTCACGCTAATCCCCTCGCTAATGACCACCCCCCCCACTGAACTGCTGACATCGGGGCCCCACCATCCTAATTAACTAGTTAGTAAATAAATAATTATGTTAAGTTAAAATAGTGTATGAGATGTGGATCCACTGCTAATTCAAATAGATAACTAAACCTGTTATCTAAACAGTCCTTGACAAATGGGCCCCACTGTCACTTTTGACCAGTCAACCCAGTCAAAGTTGATTGTTGACCACGCTGACTCAGCATGCCCTGGACCCCACTGTCAGCTGCATGTGCATGTTGCTGGGTACACTTCTGGGTACCCATAGCACTTTAGCTATTTAATATTTTCGAATTAATTTAAATCAGAAATTCAGAAAATGTTTAATACTTTGAAAAATCATAGAAAAATATCCGTAAGTCAGATGAAAATACTTTGTACATGAAAGTTGCTCAGAATGATGAGACGAATCCGAATACGCGATCCGTTTACCTGTCAGATGCCTCTAACTATCTGAACTTGGAACATTCCCCCTCCGGTCATCTGTCTAACACAGGTCCAGAACCGGGAAAACATTCCCGGTTGAATTCCCCCTTCACCTATATCGTATAGCCATACGTTAGGTCACACCCGGCACATCATATTGCCACTTTATGCTTTGTGATGCTATGTTTGCTTTATATTTACTGTTTCTTCCCCCTCTTCTCTCCGGTAGACTCCGAGACCGATGCTGCCCCGGTGATCGACTACGTCGACGACGACCCCTCCTTGCCAGAGCAACCAGGCAAGCCCCCCCTTTGATCATCCCGATATCGCCCATTCCATTCTATCATGCTTGCATTAGATTTTGCTACTGTTATTGTTTGCTCCTATTCTGATGCATAGCCTGCTTTTGTATCTGCTGTTGTACCTTATCTGCTTATCCTAAACTGCTTAGTATAGGTTGGTTAATGATCCATCAAAGACCCCCACTTGTCCTTGTTGCCCCTGCTTCATCATCGATGACTCGATCCACGTGATCGAAGACCAGGCCCCGACACCGCACATCACTTCCCCTTAGTTGCTCGACACTACTGGGTTACTATCGAGTACCGAGGGTGAACCTCTTCAGCACTTCTGATGTTAACCCTGTAGTGTGGTCATTCGGTCATGGTCATCGAGGGTGATTTCCTCCTTAACCACTTCCGATACGACTATGTCGTGCAACCCTTCAAGTGTGAACCTCGGGGGTGATTCCTCTTACGTTCACCTTGATGATTACATCTAGTGGAATTCATCGGGGGTGATTCCTCGGGTTTCCCCCTTGATGTTTGGACACACGGATACTTGGACTTTACCACTGTTACTTGGAAAGACGGGTCGACCCTGAGGGGTACCCGCGCGAGCTTAATTGCGAGTGATGTGGAGTCGGGCGGACCTGGAAGGTGCCCGCGAGATAATTACGAGGCGTGGCCGGGCATTCCTAGCCCTTGCCGCAAGTCCTCGGGACGGGGCAATGGGGTCACATCTTTCGTGAGTCTCTGCTTGTTACCGCGCGTTCCTAATCCACTACGATTTGGATATTTGATCCGAGGGGCCTCTGGCCTGATAGCACTAACCATCACGTGGGCATAGTATGGGCGTTCTGCGTCGTATACATCAGCCGAAGCTTAATAGACGTCAGCGACTAAGTGGCGCGCGCCGGGTTGGACTGCGTAAGCGCCTGCCTTGTTGAAGGAGGTAGCTAGGTCTGCTCATCGGCCGCGTACGCAACGTGCAGGAGTTCCCGGGGAGATGGCCCATGACACCTGGGGGCATAGGTTTAGTCCGACGTGCTGGCCTCTCTATTAAGCCTAGGTCGGGTTGCGGCGTATTGTTTGGCCGAGGTCGGGCATGACCCAGGAAAGTGTGTCCGGCCAGAGTTAAGCGAGCGTGGTGGGTAAGTTGGTGCACCCCTGCAAGGAAGAAAACATCTATCGATAGCCTGTCCTACAGTAACGGACACTTGGAGTTGTATCCCCATCGATACAACTAGAACTGGAGATTTGAGATGAGAATTGGACTTGTGATGAGAAATGGATTGTGATGATAACTGGATAGTATGGCTCTGGGATGCCTACCTCGCAGGGAGTCGAGAAAGGATCTCCGGCCGAGGTTGATAACACTTCTACTACTTTACTTTATGCTACTCTACTCCCTCCTGTTGCTGCAAGATGGTGGTTTTCAGAAGATGCTAGTCTACGATAGGACTAGGCCTTCTCTCTATTCTGGCATTTCTGCAGCCCAGTCCACATATACAGCCTTCCTTTGATAATGATGCATATGTAGTGTAGATCCTTGCTTGCGAGTACTTTGGATGAGTACTCACGGTTGCTTTGCTCCCCCTTTTCCCCTTTCTTCTCCTTTCCGGTTGATGCAACCAGATGTCGGAGCCCAGGAGCCAGATGCCACCGCCGATGCCTGCTACTACGTGGAGACCGCTGACGACCAGGAGTAGTTAGGAGGCTCCCAGGCAGGAGGCCTTGCCTTTTCGATCGATGTTGCTTTTGTGCTAGCCTTCTTAAGGCATCCTTGTCTAACTTATGTCTGTACTCAGATATTGTTGCTTCCGCTGACTCTTCTGTATTCGAGCCCTCGAGGCCCCTGGCTTGTAATATAAACCTTGTATTATTTTAATTTGGGTCTAGAGTTGTGTTGTGATATCTTTCCATGAGTCATTGATCTTGATCGTATACATTTGCGTGTATGATTAGTTTACGATTGAATCGAGGGCGTCACACCACCCCTAGCCATGCTAGGCCCGTCTCTCGCTGCGGGAGAAGTTCTTGTAACCGATGATGATGTACCAGCTCTTGTAGCTGATTCTGTAATGGGCAATTTAGCCCAAGATGTTGCGTAATAAAGCAGTTTGCTTGCTAAAAAAACAAAGCCTAGATCACCAAAATGATGGGGTGGAGGCCATCACAACATGTCCTTAGACACGTCCATGTCCGAGGACACTGATGGGGAGGAGGCCATCCAACCGCAAGCTTGCCTTGGTCCGCCCTCCTCCATTTGACGTGCATATCTAGATCAATATCAATTTAAGCATATTTTAATAGTTGCAAATATATGCAATTCAGTAAGTTTTCATATTCAATTGTATTCAAAAGTTGCTAGTCCGGCTGTCTATACCAAAGACCTCCTCCATCATCTCCAGATAACGCTCTGGGTGTGAACATAGCCACGTAAGTGACGACGTAGCTACACGGTTGGTAGTTACCTGTGCAACACCACTCCCTGTGGGATCGACATACTCTACTTACCGTGAATGGCAATAGCCCTGTGCCCTTGCTGGTCATCAACACTCTGTCTGGATGTGAGATCTTGCTAACTTCCTTAAGCCTCCTACTCCTATGGAAGAGATTACATTTGGCGTCTCCTTGAGCTCATCAAACTACTATTTAACTTTCCACTGGCCCACCATGAAGATTAGATGCAATCAGTCTAGATTTTGAACTCCCAACAACACACAAGGCGCGGGCTTTGGACGCCATATTTGGTGAGCAAGTAGCTAGGAGCAAGGTGCCTTTTGAAGACATGGTTGGTAGGATTTTGCACATGGAATTAACTGTTCGACAGATGACCAGATAGAAATATACAATGTTAGTGGTATGATATGGACCGTCGGTTGAGAGAGAGAGAGAGAGAGAGAGAGAGAGAGAGAGAGAGAGAGAGAGAGAGAGAGAGAAGGAACTAATAATATCAGTGGATTGAACCCACAACATGGTTGGTAGGATTTTGCACATGGAATTAACTGTTCTACAGATGACCAGATAGAAATATACAATGTTAGTGGTATGATATGGACCTTCGGTTGAGAGAGAAAGAAAGACAGAAAGATAGATAGATAGATAGATAGATAGAGAGCTAATAATATCAGTGGATTGAACACACAAAATTTTCAGCATGGAGTCTAGTACAGAAGGAAAAGACTCTTTCATGGTCGCGCGGGCCAACGCACGATCTGCTTCGCGCAAGCCCAATCAGCTCACAGCCATGTTGTTTCCCTTTCCAAATCAACCAATGTTGTTTCCTTGTATTCGAATGATGGCCCCACCAAAATAGGATGATGTTGCAATGCCTATTTTTGTGATATTTTTTTTGCTTTGACAATATGCAAACGGTGCTGCAATGCATGATAGTTTCTTATGTTATTGCATTGTTTCATTCAATTTCTAGAATTGCGAAATATTTTTTGTAATCTCGGATATGTTTTGCTACAATGATATATGTTTTTTGTGTCATGTTTATGTGTGAAAAGTGATGATCCTAATATAAAAAAAACATGATGTGACAAGGTGAGCAAAATGGCCCATGCGCGACCCAACTTCCACTACCATGCACATATTCAACTATGCCATGTACGCTTGTCCAATAGGGCTACAATACTATGCTAAGTTGCTAACCTAATCATATTTATTTTAAAATATGATTAAGTTTGGTGGTTTGCTTGTGTTTTTCCTCTATGGTTGAAGGGGTTTTTATGTTCCGGTCAACACCTGCTTCTATTTTCGTGTCAGCTCTGTATTCTCTTCATGTTTGTTTCTAGCAGTATATGCTTCCCTATTTATTTCCGTGGTCTCAATATTCATTTCTGCTTTGCAAAAAAAATGATAGCACCCACTTCTGTATGTTTTTGCTCCATTTTCATCCGTACATGAACGTAGATTTCTATCTAACATCCCAAAATAGGATGATGTTGCAAGTGCCTAATTTTTTTGATAGTTTTTTTTGCTTTGACAATATGTAGACGGTGCTGCAATGCATGCCATTTTCTCATGTTATTGCATCAATGTAATTCAGTTTCCATAACTACCAAATATTATTGTGGTAACGTTAGATACGCTTTGCTACAATATGATTATTGTGTCATGTTTATCTGATTTTCTGACTTTTGGTTCGACATGTGCATTTTGGATGTTGAAATAAGTCAGAATTTCAATTGTGTTTAAAATTCTGCTTGGGACATATTGTGGTGTTCACTTCTTTCTCGGTTTTCCTCAGAAAGCGGCCATCAATACGTACCATGGTCGAGGTGCCCACATAGTTTGGTGCGGGCTGGCTAATTATCTGTTCAACTTTTGATACATGTTAGATGTTGCCGACGGACGTGGTCGTCAGTTACACGAGACCAAGAACGGGAGTGGGGATAAAAATGAAGGAAGAAGAGATGATAGGCCTCATGGAGAAACAAGGAGACCATGCACATTCTTCGATCACTTGCTGAGTGGCCTCGTCATAGAGCATACAAATTCAGCAGCGGGAGTTGAACAGATAATTAGAGATACATTAACATCTCATTTACAACCTTGATTCTTTTGACCAACAGTCTTAATTCTCTTTTGCAAGTTACCACGGAGGTTAAATTGGAGTATGAAAAAAAAAAAGACTTGTATGAACAGATGCAGTAATTAGCACGGGTAGCAGGGTGCTCGATGCAAAACCGCCAACCCCACCCCACACTCTCTTCTCACAGCAGCAGCGCGGCCCGGCCAGGCCCAGACCGCACCCGACCCCCGATCTGGTTGAATCCGTCCAATCCAAGGAGCACCCGCAATCGCACCGGCGGAGGAGATGGGCGGCGACCATGGCGGCCACGGCCCGAGCGGCGGCGACTTCCGGCAGAAGGTGTGGAGCATGACTGGCGGGCCCTACTGCCGGCCCGTCCACTGGCGCCGCAACACCGCCATCGCCATGGTCGGCATCTTCCTCGTCTGCATCCCCATCGCCATGAAATCCGCCGAGCTCGAGGTGCGTTTCCCCCTGCCCTCCCCTCCCCTCTCCTATGCCGCTGCCCGAACCAACCCCGTAGCCCTTGCCGTCGCCCCGTGATCCGGCGCTGACCTGACCTCTGACCGGGGGACGAGATCTGCGCCTGCGGGGAAATTTTTGGCGGAAGTGTCAGCCATGGTTTGTTGGTAGAGATTTTCTCGTCGTTAGGTAGCGCTGGCAGGGACAGGTCGAAATGTGGAAGTGGTGTCCAAATACTAGGTGGTTCTGTTCTACTGCATTTAGCTGCAGAAATGGATGCTTTGAGTGCGCGTGGTTTGATCCTTGGCAGGGGATTCAGTGTGGGCTACGAAATGCATTCTTCTGAATTCTCGGATGGAATGCAAATCTTGCTCTTCTGTCTGCAGCAGGCCTGCTTGATTAGGTTGTATTGTGTTGAACTCTAGAATGGGATGCAAATGTATGGAACTTTGTACACAGAGTGCGATCGCTGGTCTTTCTCGCTTGCTAGACAAACTTCCAGCCAATACTGTCCAGGTTACTTGTATATAACAAGTTAATGACATAACTGTACCTGCACCTGCACATAGCATTTGTTGTGGTACACAGCAAGAACAGAGCAATGTTTCCTTTATTCGAGCCTTGTATCAATGCATTGTTTCCAGCAATACTCTAAAATGGGTTAATTTTAATCTCATGTTCTTGACTGTTTGTTGTATACTTTGGGCATTTGCCACGCATCATTTTGTCCCCCTGGTACTGGTTCTGCTACTAGTGGGACCTATTCCATATAGGTGTACCTGCATAATAGAATCAGATCGTTTACAGGCTTCACGTGGGCATCTGTTTTTTGCTAAATAAATTGTGGATCGTGCACAAGATACAATCTAGTACTGATTGCAGAGTATATGTAGTTATGAGATAATCCTATTGCTCCATGTTAGAGTTTGCCACAAACCTGGTTGTTAAACTCTTCTTCGTCAAAGCGTTATTTGCATAGACTGATTAGATGTATTGGTGGACAGCTGCCTACCATGGTAGACCAATGAAACATTTTATTTGATATTTCAAAACAAATTTTGGGGAAATCGTAAGCAGCTTGTTATATCAGTATTGCATATGATCTTTGACGTGATTTATACGAATACAAATGCATACAAACTAAATATCCGGTTTTCCTGGTGTATGTGTTAAATATCTGATTTTCCTGCTAGATGTGGTTCTGACCAGCTGAATGCTATGGTAGACTAATGAAATATTTTATCTGATGTTCAGAACAAAATTAACTGGCAAAAAAGCATCTTTATTTCTAGCAATACAAGTGCATATGAACACAAATTTTTTTCTCATATCTTATAACAAAAAATGGTACCCCCTCCTATCCAAATTAATTGATGCAGCCTCTATACAATGTCTATTTTACATTGTATAGAGGCTGCCTCAATTAATTTGGATTGGAGGAAGTACTATAGTTAGTACCTTTTCTCCTTCTGTTTTTCTTCTGATTGGTTTCCCCCTATCTCAATCTTAATTTGGAAGACATGTCTCCACGACAATTTCCATAGGACTAGGTTATGGTATATACTGACCCAATTTAGTTTTCTGTTTTTTATGTAAGCGCTGACGAATGTGATAATACTCTTATGCAGCAACGCCCGCACCACCCAGTCCGGCCAATCCCATCCCAGCTTTGGTGCAAGAACTTTGGCAAGAAGGAGTACTGAAGGATGTGCCGACTTCCACAGAGAAAGTCATTCTTTTACCTTTGTGCCTTCTTTTGTCATAACCGGTCCGCAGCGATCGAAGCTGGAAGAAGTACGCTACCATAGCGTTATGTAACTCTTGTGACTTCTTAGTATCACATACAAGGAGTGCCTGTTTGTTTGCGATTCAAATAAACTCGTGATGCATGAGCGCCTCTATGGATCTACTTTAGGATCAAATCCTATGGTTTCCCACTGCGTGTGGATGTTAGTACTGGTTTTCTTATATTCCTGAAGTTATGATGTTTTGGGTTCATCTCAAATATCCGCTGGTTGTGTTCTTTGGAAGATGAAAATGTACCTCCTGTCATGTGATGTCAGCCTGTAGCTGATCCCTGCTATCCTTTGAATTTTTGCACTTCTGCTTTTTGTAATGCCTTCTGTCATTTGATTTTTTTTTTCGAAACAGAGGCAAAAGATTTGCCTCATCGATTAATTAAGGAGAAGAGAGTTGCCCAGTTAATTAAAGGAAAACTGGGCGAAAACCAATACAAACCTACCACATGAGGACTACTCACATAACATGCAATCCCATAAGCACACAATCAGCCCGACAATCATACCCAACACGTAACGACCACCAATCTTCACACAGCTACATCGCAAAGACACCTCCAACGAGAATATGAACCTGGTTGGTGTTGACTTGACTTGTGAGCTGCAGGACTCGTGCCTGGTTGGTGTTTTCTTTTGATACAAAATGAGGCACTTACTGCCCCTTATTGGCATGAGAACTCCCTTGTATGCCGCTTTGAATCTCTTCACGGAGAAGCACTCGTCAACATATTCCTCTAGCTTGGCTTGTTTGGAGAATATGAACCGGAGAGCATGTGTACATGGCTTGCCACAAATCTGCCATCTCCTACAAGAACACTCTTTTTTCTCCAAATTGACGGTGTGCCTCCATCCATTTCCTGAAATTTCGGCTACATTTGGTGATGCTCTTGCTTCCAAGTAATGCAACCCTCTACTCTTCAGATTCAACTCTTTTATCACACTAGATAGTATGTAACCTAGAAGTTTTCCAGCCACTGCTCTCCTCTTCTCTAGCATTATCATGATCATTTCCCTAAGCTTATCCAGAAGTTCAACAAGCGCAAGCTGCTTTACCTCCCTTATCCAATTATTGAAAACCTCCGCTAAATTATTGCTCACATACTCAACCTTTGTAATTGCTGAAAATTTGCTTCTTGTCCACACACGGTTGTGATGCATGTGCAAATAGGTTATTGCTTCAATGCTTTGTGCTTCTATTTCTGTCATTAATGCATCATGCTTCTCTACTTCATATGCCCAAGCTGCAGGCCACATATTATCCAGTATATCACCTTTAAACTTTTTCTTGAAGTTAAGCATTAGATGCACCATGCATTCTCTATGTTCACAGTTTGGGTAGACCGTAGAAATAGCATTCTCCAACCCCTTGCATGCATCTGTATGTATTGCAAGCCCTTGTGGCTCTCCGATGGCCAATTTCAGTTGTTCCATGAACCACACCCAATTCTCTGTAGTTTCCTTCTCGAAAATACCAAATGCTACCGGAAACATCCAGCTATGCCCATCCACACCAATTGCGGCTGCCAACTGCCCGGTGTATTTCCCACTTAGAAAAGTTGCATCAACCCCCAAATATGGTCTACAACCTGTCAAGAACCCATCAATGCATGGCTTCAAGGCAATGAACAACCTATTGAAAACATGCACAATATCACCCTTCTTGTTTTTAATTGTTTTGATGTCTATCTCAAATACAGTTCCAGGATTGGCTGCCAACAATTCAGCCCTGAAGCTCCACAACAATTGAAAGTTCTCCTTGTATGTACCTTCCAATTGATCCTTTGCATGAGCTCCCCCTTGCCAAACATCGCTGTACTGAAGCTTGATATCATACTCCTTTTGCAAACGGTCTCTAAGTTGTTTTGCACTAACCGTACCATCCTCCTGAAGTGCAGCCTTCCCTTTATCCGCAAGCCAATTTCTATTTGCTATTCCTTTGCTGCAATTAGCACTCCCACAAGTATGCTCAAAGGGAAGTTTCTTTACCTACAATAACATCAAGAAACATAAGTGTCAAATAAACAACAATAAAATGAAAGAAATCGGCAAAATAGTGAAAGGTAGTAAGCAAACAGCAAACAAAAGTACTAATTATACCATGAAAGTGTTAGTGTTTTTTAACTTGGAGGCATGTATCCTCCATGGGCAATCCTTGTCTGTGCATTTAGCCCTGAATCTCTGAGGTTCACTATACTCCATGTCAAAGGACCAATCTTCTCTAATTGCTAGTTGCCTCAATGCAACTTTAAATGCTTTAGAGCTAGGAAATGTGACTCCAACTTCGAGTCGAGGATTTCTTGTCATGGATATAAGTAGGAGCCACATTGTTAGCAAGTAAAGTCTCATCATCTCCTACCACATATTGCGAATCATAAGAATTGGGAACATCTAGTGTTCCCAATGGGACTCTTGTAGCAACTAACTTCGGCTCGGCATTATTCTGTGACTCGCCATTCTCCTTCGACACATCATTCTCCTCCTGCAAATATGTGCTCTCTCCATTACATCCCACAGGCTCATCATCCTCATACTCCCCTGCATAAGCTTGCTTCGACCAAAAAAAGAATGGTGCATGAACCGGCTGATCATCCTCCTTCTCGACAATGCTAGGAGCATGCTCCTTCTCAGCTACAGCAGGAGCACGTTCATTGTGTGGTTGTTTGCTCTCAATGGTCACACCAAACCGTACAACTTCCGTTCTAGAACATCTATCAAATAATTCAGCTATCTCTGTTTCACAAATCAGTGGGACTATGTCATCACCGGTTCCATACCAAATAGTCATTCTTTGATCACTAGACCACCTGAACTTCTCCTCCACAGCAGCATTTATCTGAGCCACAGACAAGTCCCGACCAGCCATAAAATCCCATGTTTTCCCCTTGTATATGTTTTTCTGCCATCTAGAACAGTCAAGTAAGACTGAACATCTACTTCTACTCTGAATTCGTCCATCAAATCAACTCTGAAACACAAAGACAACAAATTCTAAAATTTGCTGCACTTGCAATGACAAATACTAGAGAAATTGGTTGAAAATTTTCATACTTTTGTTGAAGAGCCTGTCGAGGTCGAGGTCGATCTGGGCAAGCCGGTCTGGCGTCGGTGAGAACTGGAGGCGCGGGGACGAGCCGGTCCGGTTCACTGCAGGGGATGAGGGGAAGAGCCGGTCCAAAGGCGGCGCGCCTGGCCTTGGCGGACGGAGGAGGGAGAGGGTCGGGCGGGCGGCGCCGGGCAGAGGAGGGAGACGGTCGGGCGGCCGGGCGGGCGGAGTAGGGCGACGGGCGGGCGGAGGAGGGAGACAGGCGGAGCGCGGCGGAGCAAGGTCAGATTGGGAGGGGAGCGGCAGGGAGGCGCCGGCGTGGGCTGCTTCCTCGCGCCGCCATGGTTTCTCTCCTGTGCGTGCCGGAGAGATTGGGAGAGGAGAGGTTGAGTTAGGGAAGTAGGGGCAAGTTTGGAATAACAAAAATTACTGACAAGTCACTAACGGGTTGACTCACAGAATTTCTTTGACATCTAACGGCAGTGTCATTTTGGCCTCAAAAATTGAGTGAGTAGTGTTATTTTGGCAAGTTGGTTTTCACCAGTGGCATTTTGGCATGTTCGGTTTTCACTAGTGGTATTTTGGCTATTTGCTCAAACAAATACTAGAAAAATTAAAAAAATCCAGTTTTTTTTGTGTGATAGATAATTTGATGTGTGAGATCCGCTTCAAATTCCAACTCATTTGGACATCTGGCAAAAAAGACAAATCGGGTCAGAACAGTGCGTGAACAGTAAAATTTGTTATAGACCCTGAATTTGTGTTTTTTGCCGAGAGCTTCTCAGATTTCCAAATTAGTTGAAATTTGGAACGGATGTCACGCATTAAATTATCTACCACATAAAAAATTGATTTTGTTTTGAAATTTTCTAGTATTTATTTTGATTTTTTTTAACGCGGATGCAGATGAGCCCGGGAGTAGAAACTCCGCGTCCTATTTAGACCCTTTTTTTGTGCAACAGGCACATACCAGTGCTTGAGGCATATGTGTGTGCTAAAGAAAGTGTGAGGCAAAAATGTGTGTTAAAACGAAAACAAGAAAACGTTACAAGGTTTTTTGGGAGCCTTCTCTTATTTTCAAATTCGCTAGCAAAGCGGTCCTTGCTTTAGCACGACTTTGTTGACAGAATATGAGTGTTTTGAAGTGTAGACGACTCCACTCTTGAACAAACATGAATGAAGGGATCATAGACCGAGGGTGGATTTTTGGGATTATAAACTGAGAGAGGATTTTTAGCTCCATAGGGCTCAACTTTTGCCAAAAATAAATAAATATGTTTTTAAAGTTTTAATATTTTCTTTTGAAAAAAACATATATACATGAGGATGCATACTTAATGTGTGTAGTACATTTTCATGATAAAATGCGTTTTGATGTGATCTACACAAAAACGTACAAAGATAATAAACTTTTATAGTGAACAATACATGTGATAGAAATGCATGATCTTGTTATTGTGTAGCTCACGTCAGAATGTATTTTCTTTACATAGCCTGACGATTGATCTTTTTGTTATGTAGTATGTCTTACGGATGTCCAATGTACACCTGAACAACTGCTTAACGTCAGCATTTTCTGTTCTGAAGTGAACCCCCTTGAGGGGCGATGACGGCGGCGTGCTTTCGGCTCGCTTCGGTGCTTGTAGTCGTCACTAGGTGGTCTATGGATCTGGATGTAATTTTTATTTCTGGTGTTCATTGTACTGCCATGATTGAAGATGAATAGATTAGAAGTTTTTCCGAAAAAAAAAAAGCATGCGTGTGCCGCGGCTAGAGAGAACTATACTACTGACAACCGGATGGTAGATGTTACGTGGCAACCGGATGCGAGTCCCACCCCGAGTGATCACTATTCTCTATCACAGCTATGGCAGTCGCGGAGCTGATGGCTCGCCCTTCTCGTAGTCGTCCTACTACCCCGTACAAGCACCATCGAGGCATAAGCTTTTTTTAGTTCGATCTATGGCGCTAAAATGTGTTTCTTACGCAATCGTATTATAACACAAAGTCTTTGCAATGTAGTCGTCCTAAAATATTTATACCCCCGTTTCAACGCACGGCAATTGCCTGGTCCCTATAAACATGACTCAGCAAACAAACTTCACCAACAGACGTCACCTCTGCATGGGATAATAACGTGGGCACCCACGCAAAGGAGAGATACACGTGGCATAGCAGTACGTACTGGAGTACTAACCCATTTTCCTCTGTGTGTGTGAAACATGGTCATTGGTAATTTTGTTATTAACCAGGGCTTGCTGGATGATAAATCAAAGAGATCACACCCCATTGGTAGCGGTGAGTCGGTTGGGGGTGTACAGTGTACCGAGAGGACCAAGCAGAACATAAGCTAAAAGCTTTGACTCATTTCCTGAGCTTTGGCATGGGCTGCTTTGTAGCAAAGTTAGATATTCTGTTTCTTTACAATGAGTTTTTTTTTTACAATGAGGGAAGATACTATGTTGGTTAGATGGAAGATAGTCGAAAATTCGAATCTGAGCCCGAGCTCATCTGCACCTGCGCTCACGAAAAAAATCAAAATAAATACTAGAAAAATTTAAAAAATTCCAAAAAAAATTGGGTGGTAGACAATTTGATGCATGAGGTACGCTTCAATTTTCAAAACATTTGGACTTCTGTGCAGCTCTCAGCAAAAAAGACAAATCGAAGGTCTGTAAAAATGTGTACTGTTCATATACTGTTCTGGTCTGATTTGTCTTTTTTGCTGAGAGCTGCACAGAAGTCCAAATGTTTTGAAAATTGGAGCGTACCTCACGCATCAAATTGTCTATCACCCTAATTTTTTTTGGAATTTTTTGAATTTTTCTGAATTTTTTACGATTTTTTTTTGACCAGGTGCAGATGCACCTGGGCACCGAAACGCATAGATAGTCTTCTTGTGGCAGCAGGAGATATAGTATTCACTTCGGTCCTATTCTTGTACATCCAAGCTTCATAACAATTGATTACGTTCCGTTGTTGACTTTCTATGATGTAACTTCTTGATGACGCGCTTCTTGTGTCGATGGCGGTATGCTTCATGAGATGATTGGTGTTAAGAATGAAAATGACATACATGTGTCATCATTCATTGGTAAATGTAGTGCACAATAAACACCTTATTGTGTACCACTCTCTAGAATGGTGCCAACTATTTCTTTTTCTCGGCGACACACAGACATTTAGCTAGTACTTTTTGCATCTTAAGTGCTCATTAATGGATTTTGTTTTCCTGGTTCTAACATTACATTGTTATATGAAGTGAATACACATTAGATAGTTCCCGCATATAAGATTCATAGATGAACATTTTGAATGCATTTGCTAGGGGTTTGCAATGCTCTATGGGTGCTTGAATCACCATTCAATTTATGTTCTCTTTGCAGATCACTTCTGTCGTTTGATAGAGAGTACTTGAAGCATGATTGTTGTCGTCTAATGTCTCATCAAACTTTTGGTTGCGGGAAGTGGTGCACATACATTCGATTCTCATCACAAAGTTTTCCTGATAAACATCACTCAAACAAAGCCGGTTATTCATGGACCTGACATTATTGAAGCAAGTGAACTTTTCCACAAAACCAATCAAATTCCTCCATACTACAGAGTGTAGTGAATATTAACTACAACCTTTTTTATAGTGACATCCATTTATTAGCCTAACATCTGATGGCCTGCAAGACACACATGTTAATGTAGCACCTTCGTGTAAGTATCCCCATAATAATCGTCCCAACAAAGAACAGAGGAGAGTATTTATGAGTGGCATTTCAGTCACACATAGTTGTCACCAGTCTTGTAGGAAGTAATTGTTTGAGTATCTACCGAAGTTATTAGTGTTCTTTGGAACAAAATAAACCAAAGGAGTAAAATGGTTGGATTGTAGCTACAGGAATAATAACAACTTGGAAACAAAGAAAATAAATGAAAGACGGAAAATAAGGTTGATTTCCTGCAAAAGAGAGATTAGGTGCGGAGAAACTTCGGATCATGGCTTACATCAAGTATGCCAGTGGGGCTGTAATACCATTTATATTGCCGCAACATGGTAGGCGAATCACTCTAGAATTGTGAAACTCCTCCATGCAGGATTATATTTCGCTCTATGGTCATGCTTCCACATTGCCACAACATGGTAGTCTCCACAATTAAGGTTGTGAAACCGGAACCATGCTTAAGTTCGGTGGTTCACCGTTGTCTCATATTGTGTTTGTTCCTCGTAGATATCTCCACATGTCAGGTTGAAGGTCATAGATTTCCTAAACAATATGTGTTACCTATGTAGGACTTTAGAACATGTTGTCTGGGCTCTTAAATTGGACAACACACATTGTGCTCACCGGAGAATAACAACTTACTAAACAATCATAAGACGAGAAACACGAAAGACGACATATAGAATAGGTATAAATGAATCTTAGCATTCACCTACATCTCCACCGTCTGGAGGGAATTACTCACACATCATAGAACAATAACCAATCATCTCAGAGAACAATCCAATGGTAACCATATCAATAATACGGTGATGATCCACAATAAAATGAATGATTAAACAAGTCTCAATCTCTACATGAGTATGAATAGAGTTAACAACTCCGATCTTACAACTTGGAATTCCTCTTACAACAGTGATAAAATGGAGACGGGAAAAACAAAACAGAGAAGATCTCTGGTGGTTCTTATCCGGATCTCTTCTCTCTCTGTTCTGGATGGTGTGGTGGTGGATAGGTCTTTCTGATGATGAATGCCCTTTTACTCGTACCATTGGCCGTCTTGTGTTATGTAGCCGCTGGTGCAAATTCCAATATGGACATTGTTTAAAATGGCTTGATTTCGAGTATTATTGCTTGGTTTCCGTGCATAAATATATTTTCCTACCAAACAATCGAATATGAGTTTTCTTCTTTCTCGAAGGATTAGCATTAGTAATACCTGAGAAACTATGAAAACAAGGTGAAAAATAAGTAAAAAAATCCCTGTGAAAAGTGATAAACTCGCATGCCATCAGTAGCACAGTCCGTCCTTCCAGCTCCTCCAGTTCGCCGGGGTTGCACGCGCTTTTGTCCAGCAGGGCAGGGATCATGTTGTCCTTGCTGCTATTCCTCTCCTTTAACCGCCAAACCTCTCCTTTAGCAAGAAGCAGTAGAATGCGAGAGGGATGCAAGTGCAGAGGCAGAGCTGTGAACATTGTTGGGGGGCTGTGCCCCCCCTCCCAGCCTTGGATCAATTTATGAAGGAAATTTGTTGAGGTGGGCTTATATTAGATTTTGTTAGCGTCTGGCCCCCCGAACACCGATGATTTATTCTATCTCACGAAAAATGTACACTTTTTTTCAACAATGGCATTTTAGTTGATGCTTCCTTATGTGAGCATCTTTACTATGTATGTATCATGGTGATTTTTACATCACCTTTTGGCATCATGGTAAAAAAAATGGCACTACTTTTTGCCATGGCAAATTATTTTTAGAAGCATGACAATCTTATTTTCTTGTCGGAACACGGCAAATTTTTTCCTTTTTTTTAATGTAGACCATGAAATATTTGCTACTTGTCCAACTATCATGACAATTTTCTTTTTTTGTAGGTATATTTTTGTGTGTGATAATTTATAACAGTGCAATTTCATCATCTAATCCATGGCAATTTATACATATTTTTCCCTCAGCTATTTTATATGAATTTCTAGATTTTCGGTGTAATTTTTACTGTAAAGTTTTTTCCCAGCTTTTTAGTTGGTTTTCTGTTTTTTAGCGTTTTGGTACCTTAATGGGCCTGTTCATTTTTAATGGCAGAACACCACAAATGCCACCTTGGCGTGGCAGCATGAGCGAGAAAAGGGTTCGGGCTGGGAGGTCCCCCGTTCCGAACGGAATCGTTCGGTCGTTTCCCCTGCCCTGGGGAACGATCTGTTCGGCCTGGGAAGTGCTCCCGACGAACGTTCCGAGAAAAAGAACCCGCTCCAAGTTGCCTGATTATGATGGATTCAATAACCGGCCATCAAAGAAACAAAATTCAACAAACAATACGGATAAAACGAATGAAATAAACGATGGCGATCCAGATGTGACAAACAAATCGTGATTCAAGATAACAAAATAGATGAAGCCTCTAGTGATTGCAACCAGGGGACATAATACAAGGTAGCCGCCCGCATGTGCACCGCCGTTGTTGAATCCATCAACGACCGGAAATGGTTAATTCCTTATGCTTGCCGGCGGCGACACTGTCCATGGAAACCATTGGCGGAGACCAATAACTTATGCGCAAAACAAAATTAGCGGCGTTTGCACCAGCCACAGCCAGAGCTAACACGGAGGAGCTAGCTAGGGAAGAGTACCAGCACGCCCGCGAATTGGTTCATGCGGCCGAAGCGCGAGCACATCTTGATGGCGATGTTGTACAGTCAGTTCACCGATTTTTTAAAGATGTTCACTGATGTTGGTTATTTTATCACGTTCCAAAGTATTACACATACTACTAAATCTTCTAACTATGACAGGTTTAGGACTAGTACAGTACACAACACACACCGGCAGCTATACACCATGCACACGACAGGCAAACGAGGACGACGAGAACGCGTACTGCTGAATTGTACGAAGCCCAGTTCGCTCGGGGTGATGTTTCGTGCTTTCTCTCTGTTTCGTTTAGCAACATGATAAGAAATGAAACGGGAACAAAATATAGATTATTAATCTGAGAGAAATGGGATTCGCACCGGCACACAAACGTCTATGGGCTTGGCGCATTAACCACTGCACCACAGTTAATTTGATATGTTATAACAGAAAACGGCGCTATTTCAGGGTTGTTTTAGTCCCAGTTAGTTTTTTCGGAAAAAGAAACTTAAATATGAAACAGAAATCACGAAAAATAAAAATGTTCATCGATTCTGAAAAATGAATTCCTGAATTTCTCAAAAAAAGTTCAGAAAATAAAAAAAAGTTCACGGATTTCGAAAAAAAGGTTCACAAATTTGAAAAACATTCACTGAATTTGAAGAAAGTTCACCGGATTCTGAAAAAAGTTCATTGATTTGAAAATGTTCATCAATTTTGAAAAACGTTCACTGGATTTTTGAAGAAAAGTTCACGTATTTTAAAAAAAGTTCATCAGTTTTGACAAAGAAATTCATGAATTTGAAGAAAGTTCACCGGATTCTGAAAAAAGTTCACTGATTTGAAAAAAGTTCATCGATTTTCAGAATAAGTTGACAAATATGAAAAACGTTCTTCAATTTTGAAAAAAAAAATCACATATTCTAAGAAGTTCACCGGTTGAGAAAAAAGTTCACCGGTTTAGAAACAAGATAGAAAAAAGGAAAGAAAACAGAAAAATAGCTACCTTTTTTGTATTTTATAAAGAACTGAAAAAAAGATAAAAGGCACATCTCGTCATCTAATCCAACTGGTTAGTCCGGTGCTACCTAAGCTAACGAGCGTGGTTCAATACACGGCGGACGCACTACTTTTTGCCTTTTAAAACTTCAAAGGTGAAGGAAGTCAGATGGGCCGGCCCATGTGTACAGGAGGGGTGTGCGCCCTGTACGAGGCCATCTGCCCAACAGATTGTGGGCGCCGGTGCAGCTTTTCGCAACCTAGGAGTTTTTCTTTTTTTCGTTGATCTATTTATTTGAAATATTTTATCTCTTAAACTGTGCGTTCAAATCTCGAAGCGTTTTCACCGTTGGATTCCTTGCGTCGAGATCTTCAAAACCTGATTGCATGTTCATAGGTTTTGATGAACTTTTTTTCATAAAAAAACCGGACGAAAAAACCAAACCGGGGCACGGGTTTTTTTCCTTTCCGAAAAAAGCACGCCCATGCCTCTTGCAAAATCACAACCATGCCTCTCACGAAGCAAAACCGTGCCTCTCGCGGAAGAAAGAAAACCAGAAAATGTGTCTTTTTCGTGGCAAGAGGCACGGCCGACTCTCGCGAAAGCATAACCGTGTCTCTCGCGGAAGCAAAACCGTGACTCTCGCAGAAAGAAAAAAACAGAAAATGCATTTTTTTTCGTTTTCGAGAGGCACGGTCGTGACTCTCATGAAAGCACAACCGTACTTCTCACGAAAGGAAAAAAACAGAAAACGTGTTTTTTTCCTGTTTCCAAGAGGCACGGCTGTGACTCTCGCGAAAGCACAACCATGCCTCTCGAGGAAGCAAAACCATGACTCTCGCGGAAGGGAAAAACAGAAAACATATTTTTTTTCCGTTTCCTAGAGGCACGGCTGTGACTATCGCGAAAGCAAAACCGTGCCTCTCGCGGAAGCAGAACTGTGACTCTCGCGAAAGGAAAAAAACATGTTTTTTCGCGCAATTTTTTTTAATTTTTTTGTCCAAATGTTAAGGAAGACCGGTGGAAACCCGAAACGTCGAAAAACCCCGGGTAAAAACCCGTTTAAAAAGCTGAAAACGCGTGCGAAAAAATAAAAATAAAAAACAAACCCGGAGGAAGCGCAAAGAGCGCGACACGTGGCGGGCGACCGAGAGTGCGCCAAGTGGCGCTGGTCGTTGTGAGGCTCCCGAAGGAGCGCTCGTTAAGTAGTTGCTCCCAGCTACGCCCGTGGCATTAATGTCGCCCTTGCATCCGCAAACCCAACTGCACCCACCGCACCGGACGGCGATGCAGATAATAAATCTTGTCGTGGAAACTCACGGCGAGATCGAGATCCCCATCGGATTGCTAAAACCCTAACGAAGCGGGTAAGTTGCTATCGGATCGCTTTGTACATGGTTCATGCTACACCGAACAGAGTACCAATCACTGTTTAAGGTGGTTTGTATGTGGCTGGAGCGGGTGACCAAGGAGGTCTTTATCCAGCATGGGTGGCAGCATAATCTTTGGATTGGTGCACCACCTCCTTCGACATAGGCATAATGTTGGTCCTATAAGATCCTACTGTTGCTGATATGTCGTATCTTTATCTTCTTTCAGTTTGTTATTATTTAGCTGTGTGCATGTTAATTATGCAGAGGCTAGTATTGCTCATCATGTTTTGTATCTGCTTGACCCTACATTTTAAGTCAATAAAAATGCCTTTTACCAAAAAAAGTCGTGTTGTAGTTGCTTCACCATAGCCGTCCACATATGAGACACGCAGCCCAATAGAATAATAGGCCCGAGTACCGTGAAACAACATGTGGTTCGATGGTTAGAGGGACAGTGGTATCCCAGCCCACCAGGGTTAAAACCTGATCCTCGTATTATTTTTGGATTTATTTTAGAATTTCTGGCGATGCGCTTTCAGTGGGGGACGACGTTCCCGTCGACGACGAGACGACTACGGTGACTTCGTAAATATCAAAATGATATGCCGCCTCAGTCTCTCAGGGTGCTCATAGGGTAGGGTGTGCATGTGTGCGTTTATAGAGATGAGTGTATGCACGTACATATGAATGCTTGTGTTTGTACTGTGTTAAAAGAAAAGCCCGAGTACCCACCGCCCCATGCGTCTGCGACAAAGCACGTACGATGGTATAGTACCTTGCGCGGCTGTGCCGGTGCACGACCGCCCCATGCGTCCGCGACAAAGCACGTACGATGGTATAGTACCTTGCGCGGCTGTGCCGGTGCACGACCGCTCCTCGTCGGTGAGATGGGACGTCGAGGCGACTTACTTGTCCCGGTCGGGCGCTGCTAGGGAAATGTATCGGTGTTACCGTTGCTCAGTGGCGGACCTAGGATTGGCTGACGCTCCAGGCGAGAAACTAAGGGCTAGAAACTATAAAAAAACTCTAGTTTCAAGGCATACATAAGTCAATCTATGTTGCATAACTAATAAGAAACCAAACACAATATTCTATGGCAACATTTGTTTCATGATGGATCAACTAATAAAGCAAGTCCAATCAAAAGACAATATGTTGCATATATAGATAATACAAAAGATTGATAGCAAATCAAAGGATTAGTTGATCTGGACCTCCCATGACTACATCTTCAATAGTAGAAGAAGATAAACCTTCAATCGTAAATTTTGAAATGCAAACCAGTGCATAATATAGCAGGTAAAACTAGTTAATAACAGATGCAAAATGTGAAAACTTAGGTCTAGGACGAGGCAAAAGGCCTTTGCGTGTGCGATAACCTTAAAATCGCTCAATGATCTTTGATTCTTCAATACTAACAAACACATCTCGCTCAATGTAACATACCATTCTATGATTCATCCAATCATCACCCATTTTGTTCCTCAACCCAATCTTGATAACGCTTATTGCTGAGAATGCCTTTTCCACCGTGGATCAACTCTTGCTACTAGAATGAATGAGTCTAGTTGGTTTCTTACTTATAACCCTATTCATGGCAAGCTGACCACTTATAACCATATTCCCGTGGTTTGAACTTGAAAAAAAGAATTCAATGTCTTGTTTCTTTTACACATATTGACTTCCTGTAATATTGCATAGAAACAAAAATTACTAAATGTTATATCCGTTTCCACATCTAACAAACAATGACATCAAGCAACTACATTGGCATCTAGCACATCTAGCAACGAAAATAATCATCAAACAGTTTACAGTGGCATCTAGAAACAAAAACAGTTGCATCGAACAATACCTTTGATTTGCTCTGTGCCTCTGCTGCTGCTCGGCTGGCATCTGAGGATGAAGTCGCCCCTGGCAAACAACTAAGGCCCACCTCGCCGCCGGATGCTGGGCAGCCTGTCGCCTCTGCGGGGTCGGCCCCTCGCCGGACAAGGCAGCAGCAGCATCGGCACAATCTGACAGAAGGGATAGAAAGGGGCAGCGGATTGGAAGGGGAGATGCCCACGGAGCAGGCCGACTGGATGGGCATGATGGCAGGCGGCGGCGGGCAGGGAAGCGGCGACGGGTAGGAAGGCGGCCTAGGGTTCGTCCAACTCGAGGGAAAGGGGCGGCTGGTTCGTCTGTGTTCGCAGGCTCTGTTCATGCCGTGCGGGAAGAGAAGCAGCAGGCAATAGCCTAGGCGGCTGGGCCAGTTGGCCTGGGCTGCCTGGGCTTAGAAGTGGGCTGCGCCCCAGGCCAAACTTTTTTTTTAAAATATGGGCTGAGAAATATTCCCACGCCCCAGGCAATGGCCTGGGCTGCCTGGGGCCCAGATCCACTCATGTTGTTGCTCTTTGTTTTAGGTGCAGTTGTCGTTGCTCACGATACGAGACTGGTCGCTGGCTGCAGTGTCTACTGTTCAGGTGCCTCGTGGCCGTGGGCTTATGTCTCTTTCTTGTACACACACGAGCACTGGGGTGGAGAGACAAGCGTTGTTTTTATTTCATGGTTATACGTGTCTTATTTGTATCACAAAGATCAAAGTACAAATCTTATAAGAACCGGCATGACAAAACTAAAAAGATAGTAGAACATTTCTAAGGTTGACGGCAACGCAAGTCACCTGCCTCCGACACCATCACAGTAGCCACCGAATGAAAGAATGACCGATCACCTCCTCACCCAAGCTCGACGTGGCTCCAGCGCTGCTATGCAGCTTTGCAGACTTCCAAGGTGGCTCATCAAAAGTGAAGCCCATGTCGTTGAACGAATCAAACCGGGGCAACACCCCGGACACACCATCGAATTCCAGATCTGGCACCCCACCACGACTAAGATGCTGAAGGAGGAAACCATACCTGTCATGCACGAACCATGAACCCAGAACACATTCCGTCTTCCAGACGTCGTCAATGCAGACCACAATCTGCATTCGCTCCAGAAATACATCCCAAGCTCCGCGCTGACACTGGAGCAAACGCCATCGCAATGGCGAAGCCCGAGGACACAGGTCCACCACGAGGATGCCGCCGCCGCCACGCTATCCTTACTTGAATAGACTAGTTTTCAAATTCATCCCAACCATAGCACCGATGGCCTCGTGATGGAAGGATCCGAAAAATCTTTATTCAGCGCCATTATCGTCATCCCCGAAGCCAAGACGATGAACAACCTAAATACCTAGACTACGAGACAGTAAAAACGATTGACAGGCGTAGATCCGGCGACCCCCCTCACCACCGACGACCGAGGTCGCCAGCGGAGGGGAGCCGCCGGAGGACGGCGCCAGAAAATTGGCCTCCTGGTAGCAGCTAGGTTTCCAGCCACCAAGGACGAGAAGAAAACCATACGTATCCCGATTGTTCCTGGAGGCAAAACCCTAGACAGGCATTGGTTGACATAACTACTGTGCAGCCTGTCGTGGTTCTAAGTCTGACAGTGATGTAGGGGGTAAGTATGGAGAGGCTAGATCTTAGCTATGTAGGAATTGTAAGAACACAAGGTTTACGAGTTCAGGCCCTTCTCGGAGGAAGTAACAGCCCTACGTCTCGGTGCCCGGAGGCGGTCGATTGGATTATGCGTGTAAGGATAAAGGGGTGCGAACCCTTGATACTGAGGAGGGGGGTGGCTTATATAGAGTTTGCCAGGCCCCTCCAGCCCTCAGTAATGTTGGGTTTAAAGTACATTAAGTTTAGATGTTACTGGTAACGTCCCTAATAAAGTGCTATAATGACCATAAGAGCTACTTAATGACCGACCATTTGTGTGCGGAGTGACTGTAGAACTCCTTGCAGTCGAGTGCTTTGCTTAGTGGTCGAGTGATAGCGTCATGGTCGAGTGTCTTAAATCCGTCGAGTGGGATACCTCCAAGTCGATTGAAAGGCGACTTCTTCTAGGGATGTCCTTGGGTAGGGCACTTAGGACAGGTCCATGCCCCTACCCAAGGTACATAGCTTCATCATTAGCCCCCGAATGGATCGAGGTTTGAGTGGGGAAGGAGTTGAGGACCCTTCCGACCGGTTCTCTGTGTTACACGAGTGCCTTGTTTTGGATCAACCGTCACGGATGATGTCGCCAACCTCTTTCAGTCGCCTTGATCCATTCTAGGCCTTCCGTCGAGTGAATTTCCTTGCTTGTGAAGTTCCGGGCGATGGTGGGAAAGGGATCTTCTATCTGACGAATTGTTATGCAACCCGCGGATTTCGCGGGATTTGAATTTTGGGAAGCGCGCGGGACGGGGGGGGGGGGCGCAGTAATCGGATGTGATAAGGCGGAAGCTCCTCGATTTCTGTGCCACCTTTTTCACCACGTACTGCGCGCGCGCGTCTGCTGCGGGATTTGACGGGATAGCCTGGGCCTACCAGTCAGCCACTCGGAAGTGGCCTCTTATAAGACGCAGGCTCGGGGCTCCCAAACAGTGTGCTCTCTCTTTTCCTTCTCCCTTCACAAGGTCTTCCGCCACCTCTGCTCTCACCCTAGCGCCGTAGGCCCGTTCGAGTTTCGCCGGCGACGATGGTGAAGGACAAGACGTCCGCTCTGGAGCGCGCGAAGAAGGCGGCGGTGCAGGGGAAAGGGAAGAAGTCCGCTCGGGGCGGATCTTCCTCAAGGACTACCCTGCCCAAGGGCTGGATCCAGGGCGACTGGATGTTGTCGGTGATTCGGCAGGAAGATCTTGACGACATGGTCAAGGGAGGAGTCATTCCTCACGAAGCTGCGCGTCTCCCGGGGGGAGAAGTCGAACCTCAACCTCTTGATGGTGAGTGCGTCCTCCTCGCCACCCATATTGATCGCAGGTTTTCTCTACCTCCTCACCCTTTTTTCCGGAGCATTCTGAACTTCTTCGGAGCGCAGCTCCATCACTTCACTCCCAATTCCATCGTGTATCTCTCTGCTTTCGTTTCCTTGTGTGAGGGTTTCTTGGGTTGTCGCCCCCATTGGGGACTCTTTAAGCACATCTTCACTTGCCGCTCTCAATCGGTCAAGAAGGCCAAGTCGAGTGATGAAAGGACGCAGGTGATCCAGCTGTGCGGGGGCCTGGCGATCCAGACGAGGGGAAAAAGTTCTTTTCCATCTATCACTTTCCCTGAGTCGGTCCGTGGTTGGCAGTCGACCTGGTTTTACTGTTAAGACCAGGCGACCCCAGGACAGTCGACTGGGCTTCCCCCTTTCTCTCCGGACCGAGCTCAAAAACCTGCTTCTCTGAAAGTGGCGCCGGAAGAAAAGGCGCAAGTCAAAGTGCTGGTGGGTCGAGTGGTTCAGCTTGTCCGCGAGGGTGTGACCGGCATGGACTTGCTGGAGGTCTTCCTTCGGAGGAGCATCCAACCGCTTCAGGCTCGTGACCACCCAATGTGGCTATACTCGGGTCTTCAAGACACCACTCGGATTCACCCAGAGGAGGTCACTGATGAGATGCTGGAAGGGTGGCTGTCGAGCATCACAGGGAACAAAGACAACCCCCGAGGAGCCAGGAGGGTTCCTCCACTCGACAACACATACGAAGTGGACCAGGTATGACCTTATGTTCCTGACTGAGATCTTGTTTTCTTTATTGGTCTTCTTTGAATCGGTCGATTGAATTTTGTCTTGTCTGTTGTTCTCCAGGCAACTACTGAGATGTACTCGACACCCAACGGAGCACAAGAGCAGGCTGAGGAAGGGGAGGCGAGCGGAGGCGAAAGTGGAGACGAACACGGCGAGTGGGAATCTGACGGCGAAGGAGAGGGAGACGACGACGTCGACTCCAGCGAAGAGGAGGAGGAGGAAGTTGAACCCTCCCGCTCGGAGAGGCGATCCAAGCTTACACACGACCCTGCGCGGGAACGTGGTAAGGCGACTGCTCCTGTTGGGCAGTCGTCGAAACGCCCTCGGACCTCTTCTCCTACGCCGATTGAAAAGGCTCCCAAGCACCCACACGCGACGCCGTCCAAACCACCCAAGGCCCTGCCCAGGATGAAGATGACTGTCCCCACCATTTCTGGGTAATAATAAGACTTGTTTTCCTTTGTCGACCATGAACAGATCTTTGGTCGATTCATTGAGCCAACTGACTGACTTTCAAAATTTGCAGTGTTGCTACTTCTGAGATCTCCGCCAAGGACGATGATCAAGAGATGGAGGATGCTGTTACTTCCAACCCTGGTACGATTACCGATGTTTTGCCTTGAGTCGAACTTTGGTCGATTGACTTTTCCTTGTAGCTCCTCCTCATGTTATCAACCTACCGGATGACGAAGACGACATGCCGCTGAGAGTGAGAAGGAACAGGAGGGCGGCGGCTGGCAAGACTTCCCAATCTGCTCCGGCGTCTGAGGCTGTGGCTCGGGACGGTGGTGATACCACTTGGACTTTCGTGACTTTCGCTGATCCTCTGACGAGCGTGCGGCCTTCGACGTCGACTGCAAATCCGCCTTCGCTTTTTGCCACATACCCTGTCCCTGAGGACCAAGTGGGTGCCACAAAAGAGGCTATACACCATGCGGGAATCATGATGGAGCAAGTGAAAGTGGTTCTGGACGCCAGCCAAGCAGCATATGACGCGAGTTCAGCTCTTCAGAGCAACGTCCAGGTCAGTCGACTCAACACTTGGTCTGTTACGATATGCTGTTTGAAGAATATATTTTCCAAAGATCTTTATATCTGTACACCCGCTGGGTGTGTCTTCCAATATTTGGACGAGTGGGGGCACGCTAAGTGCACCCACTGGGTGTAGTTCCCGAGACTACGGTGGACTGCTGACAGTCGACTGTAGTCTTTATATTGTGTTGTTGTAGTTGTACTTCTTCACTCGGTCTGGTCAGGCCATGTCGAATGGAACTGTATCCGGTCGACTGCGGGCAGTCGACTTTTTTTTTGGTCGAACCAGTGGGGGCACGCTGAATGCACCCACTGGGTGTAGTCCCCGAGACTGTTGTCGAATGTTTTTGATTCGGCTGTAGTCTTAGAAACGCCATCATCGTCTCTTGGTTACTCGGAAGCAACCTATCTTTGACGTTTGTCGACTGGTTTTTCGCAGAAATCCTGTGAACTTGTGGCTCGCTTCACCGAGTTGGAGAACCAACAGATCCAGCTCAACCTTGACTTAAAACTTGCTCAAGAGAACTTGCAGAAGGCTCAAGAAGAAGCAAAAGGTATGGCTGGTGAGGTCCTCCAATCTTGACGAGTGACTTTTCTTTCTTGTCCATTCTTGATGTTGATCTCACTCGACGTGCCGCAGATAAACTGGAAGAAGCTCTGAAGAAGAAGGATCAAGATCTTGCCGAAGCGCAGAAGGAGGCTTTGAACAAAACGAAGCTTGCTGAAGAAAAGCTGGCTTCAGTCTATACTCTTGAACAGGAGAACTCCGGACTGAAAGGTGCTCTCGACGCAGCTAATAAGGAGGTCAGCCGACTGAAGAACGACAAGATTGCTCTGAATGACAAGGCAGGCGAACTGGCGGGGTAGAAGAACGATCTTGAGGTTTATCTCGGGGGACTCGCTAAGAAGTTGTTCATCATGCTTGAGGGTAACAATCTTCACCTGACTGGCTTGCAGTAACCAAACTCGTGTAGAGACACTGTCTTATTCTTGAATTGTATTTGCAGAATTCTGCCAGAACTTTGAAGAGGAGACCAGTCGAGTGGAGCCAAGCTTGGACCCCGCCAATTCACTCGTGAAGGACGAGGCTGCTATGAATGTGCTCTGCCTGGAGTCTCGTATTGCCAGCGTGGTTGATTATCTGGCCCGACTGAAGGTTGCAGTGTCGTGGATCGACACGTCTCTCTGGCCCAGGGTGACGCTTTCGAATGATCTCGAGTCCCTGATGACTCGACTGAATGACGTTCCTGGTCGAGTGATGGAATGGAAGAAGTCCTCTGCAAGGTGTGGTGCTGGTGTCGCTTTGTCCCTGGTTCGCGTTCATTGCAAAGAGGTGCGAGAGGAGAAGCTGGCTGCCATTCAAGTTGCCAATACCAGGAAGCTCAGCTTTCAAGACTTCATGGAGACTTTCATTGCTGCTGCCACCCGTATTGCAGACGGGATCGATTTGGACGAGTTCGTCGCCCCTTCCAGTCCTCCACCTAAGGAATGAAAAACTTTAATGCTTCACTTTGAATTTGCCTCGGAATGCCGAGTGGATTTTGTAACCGTTTAAACTCTATCGAGCCGAGGGCTCGAGTACTTTGGTCTGAGGTCTGGGACCTTTGGATATTATCTGAACTTGATTTATCGTCGAATATCTTCATGAATTATCTGCCGAGTGAACTTGACCTTCACTCGAAATAACCTCGTATTTGTAGTGCAACTCCGAAGGAGGAGGTAACAGTCGATTCACATCTTGCCGTCCTTGCGGATCGGGATGTGCTCCGTACTTAGGCGAGCGCTGGGCTGCAGCTAAGCTCCTGAGTGGGAGGTTTGCCCTCCACTCGGTAGAATTTTTCAAACTTAGGCAAGCACTGGGCTGCAGCTAAGCCCCCGAGTGAGAGGTTCGCTCTCCACTCGGTAGGATTTTTAAACACTTAGGCGGGCACTGGGCTGCAGCTAAGCCTCCGAGTGGGAGGTTTGCTCTCCACTCAGTAGGATTTTTAAACACTTAGGTGAGCACTGGGCTGCAGCTAAGCCTCCGAGTGGGAGGTTTGCTCTCCACTCGGTAGGATTTTTCAAACTTAGGCGAGCACTGGGCTGCAGCTGAGCCTCTGAGTGGGAGGTTTGCTCTCCACTCGGTAGGATTTTTCAAACTTAGGCGAGCACTGGGCTGCAGCTGAGCCTCTGAGTGGGAGGTTTGCTCTCCACTCGGTAGGATTTTTCAAACTTAGGCGAGCACTGGGCTGCAGCTAAGCCCCCGAGTGGGAGGTTTGCTCTCCACTCGGTAGGATTTTTTAAACTTAGGCGAGTACTTGGACTGCAGCTAAGCCCCCGGGTGGGAGTTTGCTCTCCACTCGGTAGGATTTTTAAAGGGGAAATTTTGTTTTTGCCACTCTAGATTTTGCCAATTTTCCTTATGCCACTCTAGATTTTGACATTTCACTTTTGTCACTCTTAGTTTTTGATAATTATCACAATTGCCATTATCTGGCAAAAGCAAGATAATTTTATTTCATTTTTGCCACTCTTAGCTTTTGATAATTATCACAATTGCCACTTTGAAAATTTTGCTTTTGCCACGGGAATGGCAATTGTGATAATTGTCAAAAACTAAGAGTGGCAAAACTGAAATGTCAAAATCTAGAGTGGCATAAGGAATATTGGCAAAATCTAGAGTGGCAAAAACAAAATTTTCCCATTTTTAAACACTTAGGCGAGCACTGGGCTGCAGCTAAGCCTCCGAGTGGGAGGTTTGCTCTCCACTCGGTAGGATTTTTTAAACTTAGGCGAGCACTGGGCTGCAGCTAAGCCTCTGAGTGGGAGGTTTGCTCTCCACTCGGTAGGATTTTTCAAACTTAGGCGAGTACTTGGACTGCAGCTAAGCCCCCGAGTGGGAGGTTTGCTCTCCACTCGGTAGGATTTTTCAAACTTAGGCGAGCACTGGGCTGCAGCTAAGCCCCCGAGTGGGAGGTTTGCTCTCCACTCGGTAGGATTTTTTAAACTTAGGCGAGCACTGAGCTGCAGCTAAGCCCCCGAGTGGGAGGTTTGCTCTCCACTCGGTAGGATTTTTCAAACTTAGGCGAGCACTGGGCTGCAGCTAAGCCCCTGAGTGGAAGGTTTGCTCTCCACTCGGTAGGATTTTTCAAACTTAGGCGAGTACTTGGACTGCATCTAAGCCCCCGAGTCGGAGGTTTGCTCTCCACTCGGTAGGATTTTTCAAACTTAGGCGAGCACTGGGCTGCAGCTAAGCCCCCGAGTGGGAGGTTTGCTCTCCACTCGATAGGATTTTTTAAACTTAGGCAAGCACTGGGCTGCAGCTAAGCCCCCGAGTGGGAGGTTTGCTCTCCACTCGGTAGGATTTTTTAAACTTAGGCGAGCGCTGGGTTGCAGCTAAGCACCCGAGTGGGAGGTTTGCTCTCCACTCGGTAGGATTTTTTAAACTTAGGCGAGCACTGGGCTGCAGCTAAGCCCCCGAGTGGGAGTCTGGCTCACCACTCGGTAGGATTTTTATACACTTAGGCAAGCACTGGGCTGCAGCTAAGCCCCCGAGTGGGAGTCTGGCTCACCACTCGGTAGGATTTTTTTACAAACTTAGGCAAAACGGATTCGCAGCTAAGTCACCCACTGGGGGATTTCGTGCGTAAACAAAAGTGACAGCAATTACAGGAGAAATTGGAACACTCTTGTCTTTGATAAAAATAAACTACAGAAGTTTTTCTTATTACATCTCATCCGAGTGAGAATTCAAGTGTAAAATGGGCGGAGTAGTTCCGCATTCCAAGCTCGTGGCTCGTCGATCTGGCGATCAACATTGTAGAGGTGATATGCTCCATTCTGGAGGACTCTGGTGACGATGAAGGGACCTTCCCAAGTAGGAGCAAGTTTGTGTGGTTTCTGTTGATCCACTCGGAGGACCAAATCTCCTTCTTGAAAGGCTCGACTGTTCACATCTCTGGCATGGAATCGACGCAAGTCTTGCTGATAAATGGTCGATCTGATCATAGCCATTTCCCTCTCCTCCTCTAGGAGGTCGACTGCGTCTTGCCGGGCTTGCTCTGCTTCATCTTCGGTATAAAGCTCGACTCGGGGTGCGTTGTGAAGTAGATCACTCGGCAGAACTGCTTCGGCTCCGTAAACCAGAAAGAACGGAGTTCTTCCAGTCGACCGATTCGGGGTGGTCCTCAATCCCCACAGAACTGAAGGGAGCTCATCGACCCAAGCGCCTGCTGCGTGCTTGAGATCACGCATCAATCGAGGCTTTAGTCCTTTGAGAATTAGACCATTTGCCCTTTCAGCTTGTCCATTCGACTAGCGATGTGCGACCGACGCGTGGTCGACTCGTGTGCCTTGAGAGGCGCAAAAAGCTCTGAACCTGTCTGAATCGAAGTTTGACCCATTGTCAGTGATGATGCTATGCGGGACTCCATATCTGAATGTTAACTCCCTGATGAAACTGATAGCAGTGCTAGCATCCAGATTCTTGATAGGGTTAGCTACAATCCATTTGGTAAACTTGTCGACTGCCACGAGCACATGTGTGAAACCGCTCCTGCCCGTTCTCAGTGGACCAACCATATCCAGGCCCCATACAGCGAAGGGCCAGACGAGTGGAATGGTCTTCAAGGCTGATGCTGGCTTGTGCGACATGTTGGAGTAGAACTGGCAGCCTTCACACTTGTCGACTATCTCTTTCGCCATTTCATTTGCTCTGGGCCAGTAAAAACCCGCTCGGTATGCTTTAGCCACAATGGTCCGAGAGGACGCATGGTGACCACAGGTCCCCGAGTGGATATCATCAAGGATTATCTGACCCTCTTCTGGCGTTATACACTTCTGACCGATTCCAGTCGCGCTTTCTCTATACAATTATCCCTATATGACTGTGAAGGCCTTGGATCGATGGACGATCTGTCGAGCCTCTTCTTCGTTCTCTGGGAGTTCTTTCCTCAAGATGTATGCGATGTACGGTACCGTCCAGTCGGGAGTGATTGCCAAGACTTCCATGATTAGGTCGACCATAGCAGGAACTTCGACTTCAGTCGGATCTGTGGCGCTTTTCGGCTGCGGGGCTTCTTCTGTAAAAGGATCATCCTAGACTGACGGCAAGTGAATGTGCTCCAAAAACACATTGCTGGGAATGGCTTCCCTCTTGGAGCCTATCTTTGCCAGATCATCAGCTGCTTGATTTTTCAGTCGGGGGATGTGATGAAGCTCTAACCCCTCGAATTTCTTTTCCAACTTTCTCACTGCGTTGCAGTAACCAGTCATAGCTGGACTTCTGACGTCCCACTCCTTCATCACCTGATTAACCACCAAATCTGAGTCGCCATAGAACATGAGGCGACGGACGCCGAGTGAAATGGCCATGCGCAACCCATACAAAAGTGCTTCATATTCTGCTTCATTGTTGGAGGAATCGAAGTGAATCTGGAGAATGTATCTGAGCTTATCTCCTCGGGGGCAGACCAGTACTACCCCAGCACCGGAACCATTCAGCATCTTAGATCCATCGAAGAACATGGTCCAGTGCTCCGAGTGAACTTGAGTCGGAAGCTGCTGTTCAATCCACTCGGCGACGAAATCTGCAATTGCTTGGGACTTGATAGCCTTCTTCGCTTCAAATTTGATATCTAAGGGAAGGAGTTCAATCGCCCACTTTGCCACTCGACCAGTTGCATCTCTGTTGTGCAGAATCTCTGACAGTGGGGCGTCGCTGACGACTGTAATGGAGTGGTCAGAGAAGTAATGCGCAACCTTCTTTGTGGTCATATAAATCCCATATACAAGCTTCTGGTAATGAGGATATCTTTGCTTTGAAGGATTCAAAACTTTAGACACATAATATACTGGGCGCTGAACTCTGAAGGCCTTTCCTTCTTCTTCCCGCTCGACCGTGAGTATTGTACTAATAACTTGTCCCGTGGCTGCAATGTAAAGCAGCAGAGGCTCTTTACTGATTGGAGCAGCAAGCACCGGCTAGGTGGATAGCAGAGCTTTGAGGTCTGCAAACGCTGCATCAGCTTCTGGAGTCCACTCGAACTTGTCAGACTTCTTCATCAGTCGGTAAAGAGGCAACGCCTTTTCACCGAGACGAGAAATGAATCGACTTAGAGCGGCCAAGCAACCTGTAAGCTTCTGGACATCATGCACACGCATAGAACGCTTCATCCAGAGTATGGTGCCAACTTTTTCAGGATTGGCATCGATTCCTTGTTCGGAAACGAGAAAACCGAGTAACTTTCCACCTGGAACTCCGAATGTGCACTTTGATGGATTGAGCTTGATATCATACCTCCTGAGATTGGCAAAGGTTTCAGCAAGGTCAGTCAGTAGGTCGGAACCTTTCCGTGACTTGACCACAATATCATCCATGTACACTTCCACGTTCCGACTGATCTGAGTGAGTAGACACTTTTGAATCATCCTCATGAGCGTGGCTCCAGCATTCTTGAGGCTGAAAGGCATGGTGACATAACAGAAGCACCCGAACGGAGTGATGAAAGCCGTTTTGACCTCGTCGGGTCCATACAGACGGATCTGATGGTACCCTGAATAGGCATCCAGAAAAGACAAATGCTCACACCCCGCGGTCGAATCGACTATTTGGTTGATGCGGGGAAGAGGGAAATGATCTTTCGGGCAAGCTCGATTGATATGTTTAAAGTCAATGCACATGCGAAGTGACTTGTCCTTCTTGGGGACCATGACAACATTGGTGAGCCACTCGGAGTGGTAAATCTCTCTGATGAATTCTGCTGCTAAGAGTCGAGCTACCTCTTCGCCGATAGCTTTCCTCTTTTGGACGGCGGATCGTCGAAGATGTTCCTTCACCGGCTTAACTTTCGGGTCGACTCGTAGACGGTGCTCAGCCAGTCCCCTGGGAACTCCAGGCATGTCAGAAGGCTTCCATGCGAAGATGTCCCAGTTCTCACGGAGGAATTGGATGAGCGCTTCTTCCTATTTGGAATCGAGCATCGTTGAGATGTGAGTCGAAGCTGCATTGGGATCGGTCGGGTGAATGTGAACTGGCTTCATTTCACCGGACGACTGAAATGCTGAGTCTGAAGCAGGCTTCTTGGCTCGTAGCAATTCACTCGGATCTGCAGTCTTCTGGTACAATTGCAACTCGACCACTGCCATCTGGGCGTCGGCAATTTTTGAGCCCTTCTGAAAACACTCTTCTGCTTTCTTCCTATTGCCCGTAACAGTGATCACACCTCTGGGGCCAGGCATCTTCAATTTGAGATACACATAACACGGTCGAGCCATGAAGCGTGCATAAGCCGGCCTGCCCAAAATAGCATGATAAGCACTTTGGAAGTCCACAACCTCGAATGTCAACTTTTCCTTGCGGTAATTCTTCGAATCACCGAAAACCACGTCAAGAGCAATCTGGCCGAGTGACTCGGCTTTCTTTCCGGGAATGACTTCATGGAAGCTCATGTTACTGGTACTGAGCCTGGACCTCGGAGTGCCCATCCCTTTCAACGTTTCTGCATATAGAATGTTCAGGCCGCTGCCACCAGCCATCAGGACTTTGGTCAGTCGAGTGCCTTCGACAACTGGGTCGACCACCAAAGCTTGCCTCCCAGGGGTGGCAATGTGCGTGGGGTGATCGGACTGGTCGAATGTGATGGCAGTTTGAGACCACTTCAAGTAACTGGGTGTTGCCGGGGCAACCATATTCACCTCACGGTTAATGACTTTCAGTCGACTTTTGCTTTCAACATCAGCAAAAATCATCAAGGTGGAATTGACTTGAGGGTATCCGTCGTCACTATCTTCCTTGTCCTCAACTTTGTCCGACTCTTTTTCCTTGTCTTTGGACTGTTTGCCCTGAAACTGCTGGATCAGGAGCCAACACTGTCGAGTGGTATGCTTTGGGTAAATGAGTTTACCCTCCTCACCTTTCTTGGTGTGAATGTGGCATGGCAGATCCAAAACATCATTTCCATCTTGATCCTTGACTTTCTTGGGGTTCCAAGGTCCCTTGGGTTTTCCCTTGAATTTTCCCTGAGTTACGGCCAGGGCCTCCCCAGGAGCGGCCGGCTCGGCCTTCCGCTTTTGTTTCCGACTGGAATTGCCTCCGGTTTCCTGGGCGACTGCCTTCTGCTTGCCACTCCGGAGTCGATCTTCATCTTCTCCATTAGCGTATTTGGTGGCAATCTCCATCATCCGATTCAGAGACATTTCTCCGGTCCGACCGAACTTCAGATTCAATTCTCTGTTCTTAACGCCTTCTTTAAAGACACAAACTGCTTGATGATCTGGTACATTCTCAACTGTGTGATGCAAAGTGATCCACCTCTGGATGTAATCCCTCAGAGTTTCGTTCGGTTTTTTCACGCAAGACCGCAATTCTGTAAGGTCGGCCGGTCGCTTGCATGTTCCTTCAAAGGTTGTGACAAACACTCGGGAGAGGTCCTCCCAAGTGTAGATGCTGCTGGGTGCTAATTGATTCAGCCACGCTCTGGCTGAGCCCTCTAATAGGAGAGGCAAATGCTTCATAGCCACCTCATCGTTGCCACCGCCAATCTGGACAACCACTCGGTAATCTTCGAGCCAAGTGTCAGGCTTAGACTCACTAGTGAACTTGCTGACTCCAGTCGCCAACCTGAAATTGAGAGGAATCACTATGGCTCTGATGGCTCGACTGAAACACTCTGGCCTTGAAACATGCACTCTGCTGCTGGTAGGCGCATCTCTGTCGTGGCCTTCTCGGTGGGCTCTGTTCCTGTCGACCAAACTTTGAATGAGGATGGATCTCGCATCAAAGCCTGGTTCCCTGGGGTCGACTGGGATCCTCCGCCCAACACTATGAGGGTGTCTGTCATCCTGCTGTCAAGGCGCATATGACCCACTCCTCGGGGGAGGGGTTGGCACTCGACGTCGATCATCACGATCGAATCGGTGATCATACTGCTCATTTCTTCTGTACTGATCGTGCCGGTCTCCACGTCCCTCACGCCGCGGGGGCGATCTTGGGCTGTGAGCTGACTGCACTGTATCCGCTGCAACGGACCGACTATGGATCCTATTCCGCGACTGGGAAACAACGGAATTCTGGTTTCCCGCTGCCCGGAGCAACGCCCTGATTTGCAACAAGACCCAGCCAGCCTCTGACTGGGAGGGCTGAATTGATTCTGCTATTCGGGCCGCGACTGCCAAATTCTGAACTGGAGTTTGATATACCTGCGTAGGCGGGAAGAGCTGACGTCGACTGGACTCGGGAGCCCGCTGACGCGCTTTCTCGTCGAGTACTCACTGGAGATTCTCCAGTCGAGTGCGCTCGGCCAAGTTAGCCAAGCGCGCGTCCTCCAAGGCTCGGGCCTCGGGGGTTTCTCCAACGATAGGAGTGTGGAGTGCATCCATGTTCCGGCGGCGAAGCTCCTCTCGCTGCAACGACGTGAGAGGCTCGGGGAGATACTCTTCGTGGGGATGCGCCGGGTCGCCCCCACCCGCGCCTCCGTCGGTACGGGGAAAACCGGGAGGGATGCGTGTCCCATCAATTGCCAGAACCTCCGCCGCAAGGTCACTGCTGTCGCATTCGGATGCGATCTCTGCGGAGCCAGTCGACAGGTCGAACAGGCCGTAGAGAGATTCGTCGGGCTCGATTGCCGCGACTTGTGGGGTGGCCGACTGGCGAGCCACCGCATGCCTCACCCACCTCTGAAGCCTCGATCGACCAGAACGCTTGCGCCGGCGAGAGATAAGGTGGGGAGACGACACGGGAGCCGTCTGATACTGGGTCGACGGCTGCCGCAAGAGGACGCCACGAACACACGCGCGAAAGTGAGTCGCCCCGCGGACGGGGAGCGCGTCGATGTCGAGTGGAGCCTCCTGAAGCCAAGCGGAGTCGTCGGCGATGAACGTGTGCGCGCCGAGACGGATCACGCGGCCCTCCACCAAAGCTCCGCATGAAACCATGATCAAGGAGATCGGAAAAATCACAACTCCTACAATCAAGCGCTAAGATTCCTGCCCCAAGGTGGGCGCCAACTGCCGTGGTTCTAAGTCTGACAGTGATGTAGGGGGGTAAGTATGGAGAGGCTAGATCTTAGCTATGTAGGAATTGTAAGAACACAATGTTTACGAGTTCAGGCCCTTCTCGGAGGAAGTAACAGCCCTACGTCTCGGTGCCCGGAGGCGGTCGATTGGATTATGCGTGTAAGGATAACAGGGGTGCGAACCCTTGATACTGAGGAGGGGGGGGTGGCTTATATAGAGTTCGCCAGGCCCCTCCAGCCCTCAGTAATGCTGGGTTTAAAGTACATTAAGGTTAGACGTTACTGGTAACGTCCCTAATAAAGTGCTATAATGACCATAAGAGTTACTTAATGACCGACCATTTGTGTGCGGAGTGACTGTAGAACTCCTTGCAGTCGAGTGCTTTGCTTAGTGGTCGAGTGATAGCGTCATGGTCGAGTGTCTTGAATCTGTCGAGTGGGATATCTCCAAGTCGATTGAAAGGCGACTTCTTCTAGGGATGTCCTTGGGTAGGACACTTAGGACAGGTCCATGCCCCTACCCTAGGTACATAGCTTCATCACAGCCCACTATAGAAAAAACATATGTTGCCTAGTATCACATAATATGCCGAGTGTTAAAATAAGGCCTCATGGCTTACAAGAGGGTACATCGAGTCCGCACTAAAATGTAGACTGCTCATATGCCGTCATAATAGAAAAGCCACTCGGCTTACATGGGACCACACGGCTTATATGTAAGCCGTATCCTCCACATTAAAGACACGGCTAAGCTGCCCCTTCGGCTTATAAGTAAGTCGTGTGCACGTGCCGGCACACGGCTTAGCGTGCACTTGGCTTATAGTCACGCCATGTGGCGCCACCTTTAGTTGCTGCGGGCCGTGATCTCCTATATACGCCAGGTGGCGCCGTAAAATACTCGGCTTATGAATAAGCCGTGTCCTCACTGTTTAACACCAATGTTTTAAATAGCAGGCTATGACATTTATCAGCGATCCTTAAAAACAGCTATAGCTGGGCTATAGCGGCAAATTGTACATGAAAGCATTTAGCGGCAACACCCTCAAACAGCTATAGCGGGGCTATAGCTGGCTATTTAAAACTATGTTTAACACACGGCTTACATACCCTAAGGCGAAACATTCTACGCCATGAAGTTTAAACCGAGTGTAACACTCGGCGTACGCTTCGCCGTGGTTAAAATGGCATTTGCAGTGTACGAGACATACACGGCTTAGAATGTTTTTTCTGTAGTGGCCGATACTTACTGGAAGAATATATTTTTTAGGGTGATAACTCATTGGAAGATGCTTGGACGATGCTGGATCCAGCGGGTGTGCTCCACTTTGTCCCACCCATGCAAGATTGGATCAATAGGATCGTACAAAATAGGATAAACAGTATCGTGTTTATAGTATTAGTAGCGCCTTTCGTTGATGCGAGATCTCGACCAGACTCAACCATGGCCGTGGCCGACGCATGGTAGGCTAACATTAAGTCGTCGATGTAACAAAAAGTGATTGTTTTTTCGAAGGTACGTAAGTTGCGTACCTTAGCTTTATAGAAAAAGAAAAATAAGACATACAACAACGTCTACCACTAGCTGCGAACAACGGCGGTGACCAACTCCACGCCCAGTTCGTACAAGAACAATCAAACACAACAACACCGCTACGACACAGAAAGCCTACCCAACACCAAGCCCCTCGCCGCGTCTCGGCCGACACTGAAGACCTTCGAAGAACAACAACTCCAGCTTCCTTGGAATAGACAGCGACGACGTACATGGCGCCGGAGGAGAGAGATCCGGGCAGCGGTGAACACCGGAGAAGCGCATCATGGGACCTCGAGTCTCCCAGCACAATGCTCCCAACAGAGTAACAACCTCAAAGACGTTGCCATCGTGTCGATCCTAAGAATCAAGGCATTCGCCCCGGAGACAACTGCGGATACGAGGTCGCGAGGAAGATGGCTTTGCAGTCGGCAAAGCCTCCAGGAAGGAGAACACACCCGCAGGTGCCATCAACGCCGGTCCGGCCACAACCGAACAGGATTTTCATCCGTAGCGCAGCACATCTCCACGTCTCCAAGATCCTGGCCAGTCCCGAAAAGATGCCCCGCACCGCCGTCACCGCAGCAACTTGCCATCGAAGCCCCCCTCACTACCGAGGGAACAGGCCTAAAGCTATCACCTTCAACCTCCACTAGGAGCCGCAGCAACCACCGAGCGGTGCAAAGTCGGTTCCGCCACGGTGGCCTTCACTCGTGCCAGGGGACTGCCACTAGAATGGATCCGACCCGCACCTCCGACCACACTCCGGCACCCACACCGCCAAGGCATCGCTGCACGCCTCACACAACGGCAACCGAACGCCCGCTGCCCGCCAAGACCCTTCCTGGTAGGGCCTCGCAGCGCCGCCGCCGCCATGGCTGCGCTCGCACAGCCGCCAGCGCCAGTGCCGATGCACCACCTACACCCTCCATCCTGCTACGCTCCACGCAAGGATCCAGAGACAACCGCCGCACTCCCTGCCTTGAGCACCCCAAGGACGCCGGCCAGCGCAGTAGACGCACCAGATCCGGCCCGAGATCCCTTGATCAGCGCTCCGGCCGCTGCCAGCCAGCACCACCGACCCGGGCGCCATCAGCCGCCAGCACCACCATTGTGCCGAGCGGCCAAGGAAGCCCGGCGATGCCACGCTTGAAGGAAGCAGCGACGGAATCCTGACCAGCCAGATTTAGAACCTGGACGAGTCGAAAAGTACGGAGCCGAGGCCCCCGGCGGCCGCTGCCACAGGCAGCACCATCGGACGGGGTCGCGCCACCATTACAACCACCGCACCGAGCCCGCCGGGACTTCGCTGCACCACGCCGCCAAGCACATCCGACGGAGATCGCCACACCATGACTAGGAGGAGGGGACCGCGCCGAGGAGAGACCCCGCCGCCACCGGCGCTGCCAGGGCTTTGCCCCGCAGCGGCCCTCGGCGGTGGCGAGGAGGAGGGAAGGGACGGGGGTGGCCGGCGCCGGATTTCTAGGGTTCCCCCCGAGTCGCCTCCAGGAGGGACGCGGGGGTCGGCAGGAGGACAAAAAATGATTGTGATTAGAAAAAGAATCTAGACATTTTGATTCATCCTACGTGTGTCCCCTTCTTCCTCGCTGCCTTGCCCATGTCGTCATCTCTTGTCATGGCGTGCCGCCGCCGTCCTGGTCTTCCCTCTAAAACTCCACGATCCTCCACACCAGTGACCACCCCGCACCACCGCATTCGAACAAATCAAGTCTTCGTCTGCAACGCCACGGTCAACTATGTCATCGCCGGCTCCGGCAAGAGGTCTCCTCCGGCATCCTCGTGGCCCGTCTTGGCATCGGTGCTACGCGGTGCTTCCTCACTGAAATTGACTGAACTAGAAAAATTTCAGTTGCATGAGGATTAGCCAAACCAAAAGAAATTAGAAGAAAAAAGAAACAATTTTGATATTACCGTCCAAGTTTTTTTTTTCTTGTTTCGGTTCTTTTAATAGGGCCTGAAAACCCATTTACCGGAAAATCTCAATAAATTTGGATTTTTTTCGCCCAATTTTTTCTACTCAATTTTGGATTTTAAAAAAACAGCATCAAAATAATATTAAGTTTAACCTAGTTGTACACGTGAACTACTTTCTATCCCAGTGGTAAGCCCGCTTTGTCATCCTGTGAACCCCACGGGATCTAGTCCCGTGTTCTTTTTTTTTGAGCATCAGTACAGACACAAGCGCTCATATATACGCGCATACACTCACCCCTATGAACGAATGCACGCACACCCTACCCCTATGAGCACCTCCGAGAGACTGAGCCGGCATATCATCTTGAGATTTACGAAGTCACCGTAGGCGCCTCGTCGTCGACGGGAACGTCTCCTCCCACTGAAAGCGCATCGCCGGAAATCCTGAAATAAATTCAGGAATAGTGCAAGCACCAGGATTTGAACCCTGGTGGGTTGGGGATACCACTGTCCACCTAACCAACTCAACCACAGGTTGATTCGCAGTCCCGTGTTCCGCGGGACGTGATATTAGTTTTTAGTTTTAAGTGTGAATAACACCAACAATGTAGGATAGGAAGCCTGGAACTCAATCCCCATAAGGATTTTGGAATCTTTTTTCACCCGAATTTTTCAAATATTCTAAAAAAATACAACATTAAAATATATTAAGTTTAACCTAGTTGTACACGTGAACTACTTCCTATCCAAAAAAAGGCGGTTAGGGTTTCTGCCTCCCGTCGGCGGCTCAGCCGATCTGGCACGACTCCTGTGGCCTTAGGGCCTGGAAGACGAGACGACGGCATCTTCTTAAAGATGGAATAAGGTTCTACTTGCCTTGCCCCTGTCCTGATGATGTGTCTAGTCAAAGAACGTGTGGAGGTGCTTCGTCATCCTGTGAAGGCCGCGGCATCTTGTTTTATAAGTGTGAATAACACCAACAACGTAGGATGTGACTCGATCCCCACACATGCGGACTGGTGCACGACGCTCTTTGCCACCAGGTACGCGCATACGTGCTCCATTTGACGATTAGCTAAACACCTAAATTCAAAAATAATGTATTTATCCGGCGGTATTGTACTTTTTCGAGGTCAACCAAAACATCCCGTAACCAAGCAGTTTTCGAAAATATCGGTGGAGAAAAACCTGATACCGTCACATTTCATGGGCATTTCCCAATAGGAAACGATTATAATGTAACAACCCTATTCAGTGCATGCATTAGAGTGTTTGCATCATGTTCAAATTCCAGTTAAACTAGAAATAGGGATGTTCAAACCCTAGCACAAAATGGAACTCAACTAGGTTCAATCCAAAATCTTTTTCAAAGAACCCAAAATGCCCTTTGAAAATGTTCATGATTTCTGATAAAGGTGAAAACCTCTACCAAAAATGATGAATATATTTCCAGGACATTCTGGATCTTTGAATGAACTCATATCCTATTTGAATTGGAGCATTTAAATCCTATAAATATTTTTAAATGCTCTAATAATTCTGAAACTAGTTTTGGGTTGTTGGAAATAATCCAAACACTGCCCACCATTATTTTTAGGATTTTACAAAATGGATTAGTATTTTTACTAATTCAAAACAGAATAAGAGAAATAGAAAAAAAAACAGGAAATAAGAGAGAGAGAGAGAGAGAGAGAGAGAGAGTTACCTGGCCTCACCTGGCGCGAACCACCTGGCCGGCCCAGCTGGCAGCCCAGCCAACTGGCCCAGCCCACCACCGCAACCCCCTCTGTCGCCTTCCTCCTCGCGCCAGCTCCTGCTTGCCGCTGCTGCTGGAGACGGCCCCGAGCGCCACGACACCCCCCCCCGTGACTGCCCCTCTCTCTCTGGAACTCCTTCTCCTCATCTGCTCTCTCACTCTCCCTCGAGCTCTCTCCCCTCCGTCTCTCCCTCTCCCTTGCTCCTCCGCTCGCATCCAAGCGCCCGTCGCCGCCACTCGCTGCCAACGCGCCCACCGAGCTCGCCTGACCTCCCCACCGCATCCCTAGGCTCCGCCGCGGCTCTGCACCTCGACGAGAAGAACAAAACCAGCCCGGGAGCCCCTCAGCCTCGCCATCGCCGTCATCCTCGTCCTCGGGAGCCGACCCCCGCCGTCGTCAATTCGCCGGCCACAGGACATCCCCGAGCAAGCCGAGCCCCTCTTCGTGATCACTGTGAGCTTTGCCGTCGTTTGCCCCTCCTCCCCATGCCACTCGATCACTGTAGCCGCCTTTTCCATCGGAGCCGAAGCTCGCCGGCGCCGTGCCTCATCGCCGCCGTGGACACAGCCGTTGCAGCCTGCAGCAGAGCACACCACTGCACTCCGCGTGCTCCCACGAGTCGAGAGCACCCACCACCTCTTTCCCCCATACACTACAACGTCGTCCCGGCCAACCCCGTGCGGGCGCCGCCGCGGATGTGCTCGTCGCCGCTCACTTCGGCAACCCCGCGCCCAGCTGCGTGCTCCCCTGGATGCGGGCGAGCACGGGCTACGCCCCAATTGCCTCGGTCGCCGCTCTCGTGCCCGTCCGAGGGGTCACCGCCGCGTTTCCAGGTCGCCGGCGTTGAGCTCCGGCGATGCTGACGTGGCATGGTTAATTAGGCACTAATGATCTGCTTAGTATCACCCCCCCCCCGTGTGGATGACAGTGGGACCGACATGTTTAACTGAGCGGGTTAATTTCCTGGTTAAGATTAGATTATAACCCAGCGGGACCCACGCGCTAGTGTTGACCGTGCTGACTTGGCAGTTGACCAGGCCCACCTGTCAGCCACACAAACCAGCCCTGGGTCACTGACCAGTGGACCCCACAGGTCAGGTTTGACTTGGCCGACCCAGTTGACCGCTGACGTCACACCTATGTCATGCTAACGCATTAAATCAATTACTGGAATTATTCTTATACAGGAAATTCCAGAAAATAGTACAAACTTCTAAAAATCATAGAAAATCAACCGTAACTCCAAATGAAATAATTTATATATGAAAAATGATCAGAAAAATCCAATCTATCCATCTGTACCATTTTCATGCATGTTAGAACAACTTATGGCTGCTGTTTAGACCAAATCATATAAAGGGCATTTAAACCTTCACATATGAAGTTGAATTTGAACATAGGGTTCAAACCAACTTCATTTAACCTGTTGCTAGTTGCATTAACTCAAATCACAGCATATTGCCATGTCACATTCATGCCTCATATTGTGCATTGCATTGATTGTGTTTCCTTCTTTGTTGCCGGTGTCCGTCCCCTCTCAGTAGACGACCTACCGACGATGTGATCGATGACACCGATGAAGAGCTATACTATCTTCAGAAGTGCCAGGAAAGCAAAAGCCCCCTTGTTCATTCCGATACAATCCCACTCTCTTGCTCCTGCTCTCTTTTACTGCATTAGGACAACAACGATTCAACGGTTACATACTGCGTTAGTTGAACCCCTTTCCTCTGCATGACCTGTCATTGCCACAGTAAATAGATGAAACCCACTAGCATGAGTAGGAATTGTTTGAGCCCTGATGTGCCTACTCGTTCATGCTTGTTTGTCATGCCTGCTACTGCTTAGAGTTGAGTCAGGTCTGATTCATCGGGAATGAATTGGAACGTGGTGAACATGTCCTACTGTTGAGAGCTAAGTGTGTGAACACGATTTGGTAAAGGTAGCGGTGAGAGGCCATGTAGGAGTACATGGTGGGTTGTCTCATTGCAGCCGTCCTCAAGAACTGAGTTCTGTGTTTGTGATCCATGAACAGTTACTACCACGCATTGGAATGCTTAAGTGCCCCTCTCGACTTATTAATCAACTTGATCTCTGTCCAGGAGTTGCAACTAGTTTCTGGTGTTTGTAGGTAGTGTTAGTAGTCTACCAAGTGGCACCCGGTACAGGTGGGCTTGGGACAGACTAGGCACCATGGCACGATGTACCAAGCGTAGATCTACCCGTCGAGGTGGGCTTGGGAACCCTGCACACATCATTTGGGGCCGCGAGCGACACCCCGGCCGGATCTCCTTGCGGATGGAACCCGAATAGGCGATAAACCTGGACTAGAGACTTGTGTCGTTAGTCATGTCGTGGCCGACTCCCTCGCCCGGCTTCCGCTTGAAGGTTGCCGAGGTACATGACGTGTACAAGGCGATAAGTGGCGAGAGCGTGTGTGAAGAAGTACACCCCTGTAGGGTTATCATTATCTATTCGAATAGCCGGATTCCTTGGATATGGAAACTTGGACCACTTGCATAGTTCATAGACAAGTGAAAGTGGATACTCTAAAACTCGCAAGATAAGCGTGAGTATTTTGGATGGCGTTCTCGTAGGGAGACGGGAGCGGATCCATAGTGGTGTATTGATATGGTGAATATGTGGACTCGTGTGCGCCACCTCAAAAGAGTTACTTGCAGTCGTAGTTCAGGATAGCCACCGAGTCAAAGCTGGCTTGCTGCAGTTAAACTCCACCACCCCTTTGTTGATACCGATGCATATGTAGATAGTTCTGATGTAAGTCTTGCTGGGTACATTTGTACTCACGTTTGCTTATTTTATGTTTTGCAGAGAGACTTCAGTATCGCTAGTAGTTCCGCGTGGACTTCGATGTTTAGCTTGTTACCTCAGCTACGATCTTGTGCCGTCGGCAGGGTCCCGTAGATAGTCAGGCTTCTCAGCCTTCTTCATTTGTAGTTGTCTGTACTCAGACAAGTTAAGCTTCCGCATGTGCTTTGACTTGTATGCTCTGAATGTTGGGTCATGAGACCCTTGTTTGTAATATCTCGCTCCTCGGAGCCTAATGAATAATACTTGAGTCGTAGAGTTATGTTGTGATGCCATGTTGTATTTACACATATCAAGCATATTGTGTTTATGATTGAAATGCTTGGTATGTGTGGGATCCGACAATCTAGTTGTTTATCCTTGGCAGCCTCTCTTATGGGGAAATGTAGTCTTGTGCTTCCATGAGCCACAGTAGTCCGCTACAGCCCGGTTCACCGGAGTCCTGCTAGCCCAGCACTACTGCTCCGGAACACTTGACTGGCCGGCATGTGATTCACTTCATTCCTGTGTCTGTCCCTTCAGGGAAATGTCACGCGGTGACATCCGGAGTCCTGCCTAGCCTGCTACAGCCCGGGTTACCGGAGTCCTGTTAGCCCAGTGCTACAGCCCGGATTCACACGCTGTTGACCGACATGCTCGAAGTTGATTCATGTATGCCTGTCCCCATGGGTTAGTGCCGCTTTGGGTTCACGACTAATCATGTTGGCCCGGGTTCTCTGTCATATGGATGCTAGCGACACTATCATATATGTGAGCCAAAAGGCGCAAACGGTCCCAGGCCAGGTAAGGTGGCACCCGTGGGAATACCGTGCGTGAGGCCGCAAAGTGATATGATGTGTTACATGCTAGATCGATGTGACTTAGGATCGGGGTCCTGACAGCTTTGGTATCAGAGCCAGTCTGCCTGTAGGATTACCAAGCCAAACTGGTCGAAGTTGAGTCTAGAAATGCTTTAGTTATATAAGGGAATTGATTGTGGAAGGGAACGTAAGGCTCTTTTTACTCCTTATACCTTATGGCCTTCTGATCTGAGTCAACCTCTTCTCTTCTACAGGGATTAAGAACTAGGCCTTCTCATCTATTTATCAGGATGACGAGTTACTATGATAGAGACTTATAAGATTGATTGATTTAAGCCCCAGTTCAGTTTCTACTACTTCCATGTGTTGACCGTTGATCTCGGAACCTTGATATTGCGATGCTAAGTGGTTATGCCACCATTTTGCATGACGTCTCAAGTATTTTTGAGCATTTATAGCCGTTATGTTGTCCGAGTCATCCCAGGTTTCTAAAATAGTCTGATGCATTTGCAAATCCCTTCTTTGCGTTTCTGATGTTTCTTTGGGCCACTTTAACCACACTAATTGCTGAGGAGGTATTCTATTGCCTCAACATATATGTTGGAGTTATTATTACGACCCTAGGTGTCTTAGGAGATTACCTAGTAAACTAGCCATGTTTTGTGTTCCCGGTATGATGATTCTGGCCACCATTCTCGAAAGCATCCCGTGATGCCATTTAGTTAGTAGGTATTCTATTCCTGGGTTTTGAACCCAAGATTCACCCCACTCACCTCCTGTTGGTAGTGTTTGCTAGTTCCTTTAGGATATTAGTAACTTTGTGATAGTCCTCGAGGTCCGTGGTATTTCCTTCCTCCAAATACCATGAACTTCTTATGGCAGAAGTTCTTCTGAACCAAAGGATCACAATCAGAGTACTCTTGAGGAGTTCTCCATTCATAATTGTGAATCTGCCAGTCCTACTTTTTCTGCATGGGTTATTCGGAAGAAACCTGTTGAACCTCGTTCGACATGCTAAACCATGCATCCACAACTCAGAAAATCATATGTTCCTTTGAGTTGTTCCTCTTTAGTTGTCTCCTGACATTCGTCTATCAAGTGATAGTCAAGAGTATGCGTGCATCCGTTCATCGGTGCTTATCATTCTTGTGGTCCGTCAAGCCATTCTATTTTGGAATGACTAGGAGAAACAAACTCCATTACCTCATCCATTTCTAGGATTGGGTCAAAGCAATTGTATTTCGTGGATCAAAATGGCAATCCAGCTTTTGATTCTGTTCTACCTTGGAGTATTACCATCTTTATATCAGGATTGTCATGGAAATTGCACACCATCCTATGAACTCTTGATACGGTGATACTTCTTGCCATCATTATTCATTCCTCGGTCCCCGTGTTATTGTAACCGGATCACCGACAAGTGAACCATGATGTGTGAAATCTATAATCCTAGCAACCGTGTTACTTGGTAGTTAATGGAAAATATTCTCATTCTTAGCGTGTTGGTTATTAAATCTTCATCCTAAGATTGATCGTGCCACCTAGTCCATGTTTCTGGTGCACTCTTTGATCAAGAGTTGGGATTGTGTCTATCCTTGCTTATTTGATCATATCATCTTGCCTTGAAAAGCAAGGTTGTTCTCGAGCTTAGTAATATATCGGTGGTTCGTGATTTTCCGAATATCTTCTCGGAAGTATTACTGGGTTGTTACCTGACTGCTATGTTGAGTTCGTGATCAAGTTGGTTTCCTTATAAATCACCCCTTCTCCAAGAATCTGTGTTGGATATCCCTGAGCTAGTTGGTTGAGCTAGACAATAACTTGGAGAGTTGGAAGATGAAAGCTTGTCTGACTTAGTTCATGTTAAGGGATATCTTTGTGTGTGTGTGTGTTGAAGAAAGATGACATCTCCATCGATTGGTCCTCATGATCAGTTGTTTGATCTATTGCCTTGTCAAACTTTGACTTGAGTATGGGCTATTGTCAAGTCAAATCAGAACCAACGATGCTCATAATGTTGTCTTACTCGTGGTTGATCCCTCGAGCATACACCATTACATCTCTTGGTCTGACCAATGCTATCACTGTGTTCACATGATGGTGGAAGTCCAGTGATATGGAAAATTCCGATGAGTTGTTGTTGAGCCCATCAGCAGCATTTTGTCTCCCCCATGATTCAGCTAGTGTTGGAAATTTGTGTAAGCATTTCTTCATGCCCCGTTCATGAAGTATATGTTTGGATGAAAGAAGTGACTTTCTCCAAGTTCACGTGCATTAGGTGTAAGTTGCCGCCATGAATTTGAGAAAGGTTTGTTTTGTTTCCTCTGGAATCATCCCAAGTCAGTCATGCACGTGCGAAGTATTCTATGGTGTGGTAGATTAATTACCTCCACTCCATATGTGTTCCTAGCACACCAAGCCACTGATTGATTTGTTCAAGGAGAAGAAGTTCCTTCTTAGGATCCGGACTTATGCAAGGGCTTCGATATCCCCGATGATGGTTCCCAACCAGAACTTGGTAGTGTTTTATTATAAGACTACTACGTGGTCATGCTTGTCTGGGACATCATGTTCACATATATGTAGCAAACCAGCTCATGTTTTGGGGCTTGCTATCGTAGTTCATTTCCCGAGAATCTCGCAACGTCATCTCGTCGGTTTGCGTTGCAACCTTTCCTTTTCAGACATGCCATCTGAAATATCATGTTACCAACCAGATCTGAATCTCAGGCAGATATGATGGTTGGAACTTTTCCAAGATCTATGATGTAGGTCCCGACAAGGTTGATGTTCTGGCCGACACACCTAGTCGGAAGATCTATTATTGTAGTATCTTGATTAAGCAATTTGATCATTCTCTCCATGAGGATTTCGTGCGACTTATTATAGAAGTTGTTCCTTAGAGATCCTTGTGCTCTCGGTTTCTTCGATGATTCTATAACCATTGAAACGTTGGAAACACTCTTGACTGTTGAGTTTTTCCCCAGTCACCAGAATCATTCCCACCATTTGCATTTTGTTCCCATCTTGCACCTCAGCAATTACTGGTTAGGATCATTTTCAAAAGTGGTCCTGTCATGGTCCCTTCCATTTCCGGTGATAAGCAAGAGTCATCCATTGCATTGTCTTCAACAAGGTAGTCCACATCAGCCTTTCTGGTATGGGTATGCCATCCCTTCGAATTCGTTCACACGATCGTTTGTGATTGCCTTAGGCTGGTACAAAGAATTTCAATGATCTTGTATCAAAAGTAATTCTTTTGCCACTTAGGGGAATAGTTCTTCGAGTCACCTTCCCTGAGGTGCCCCGTTTTGTAATCATGGAAAATTCCCTCGCTAATTTGAAACCCTCGTCAAATTGTTTCTTCTGTCGCTCCTGATGCATGTCTTGCCTCTCAGCTCAAGGGATGTTTCCACGTCTCATTCCGTGAGTTGATCTTGTGTTCATTAAGATCGACGATCCATTCTTGTGAGTTTGTCTTGCTCTCTTGTTGCCATGTTGGATGAAGTTCTCAGAGCATGACATCGAGACAAAGATCGTGATCGAATCTACGTCCTTATGAAGTGCACCCTGGATCGTGAAGATTGTGTTAGTTTGCGTTTCCCCTTCATCTTACCCTACGCTTGAATCTCGGGGCGAGATTCTTGTTTAGTGGGGGGTGAGTTGTAACAACCCTATTCAGTGCATGCATTAGAGTGTTTGCATCATGTTTAAATTCCAGTTAAACTTGAAATAGGGATGTTCAAACCCTAGCACCAAATGGAACTCAACTAGGTTCAATCCAAAATCTTTTTCAAAGAACCCAAAATGCCCTTTGAAAATGTTCATGATTTCTGATAAAGGTGAAAACCTCTGCCAAATATGTTGAATATATTTCCAGGACATTCTGGATCTTTGAATGAACTCATATCCTATTTGAATTGGAGCATTTAAATCCTATAAATATTTTTAAATGCTCTAATAATTCTGAAACTAGTTTTGGGTTGTTGGAAATGATTTCTGATAAGTGAGAAGAAAAGCTTGAGCCGAGATACACAAAGCTGTGGCGGGTACTGTTGGAAATATGCCCTAGAGGCAATAATAAAAGCATTATTATATTTCCTTGTTCATGATAATTGTCTTTATTCGTGCTATAATTGTGTTATCCGGAAATTGTAATACATGTGTGAATAACAGACAACAACATGTCCCTAGTAAGCCTCTAGTTGACTAGCTCGTTGATCAATAGATAATCATGGTTTCCTGACTATGGGCATTGGATGTTAATGATAACGAGATCACATCATTAGGAGAATGATGTGATGGACGAGACCCAATCCTAAACATAGCATCAGATCGCATAGTTCGTTTGCTAGAGTTTTCCAATGTCAAGTATCCTTTCCTTAGACCATGAGATCGTGTAACTCCCGGATACCGTAGGAGTGCTTTGGGTGTGCCAAACATCACAACGTAACTGGGTGACTATAAAGGTATACTGCGGGTATCTCCGAAAGTGTCTGTTGGGTTGACACGGACGAGACTGGGATTTGTCACTCCGCTTGACGGAGAGGTATCACCGGGCCCACTCGGTAATGCATCATCATAATGAGCTCAATATGATCAAAGTGTTTGATCACGGGATCATGCATTACGGTACGAGTAAAGTGACTTGCCAGTAACGAGATTGAACGAGGTATTGGGATACCGACGATCGAATCTCGGGCAAGTAAAATACCGATTGACAAAGGGAATCGTATACGGGATTAATTGAATCCTCGACATCGTGGTTCATCTGATGAGATCATCGTGGAGCATGTGGGAGCCAACATGGGTATCCAGATCCCGCTGTTGGTTATTGCCCGAGAGCCGTCTCGGTCATGTCTGCATGTCTCCCGAACCCGTAGGGTCTACACACTTAAGGTTCGGTGACGCTAGGGTTGTGAAGATATGTATATGCAGTAACCCGAATGTTGTTCGGAGTCCCGGATGAGATCCCGGACGTCACGAGGAGTTCCGGATTGGTCCGGAGGTGAAGAATTATATATAGGAAGTGCAGTTTCGGCCATCGGGAATGATCTGGGGGTCACCGGTATTGTACCGGGACCACCAGAATGGTCCCGGGGGTCCACCGGTTGGGGCCACCCATCCCGAAGGGCCCCATGGGCTGAAGTGGGAAGGGGGGCTAGCCCTTAGTGGGCTGGTGCTCCCCCCAAGGCCCACCCCCTGCGCCTAGGGTTGGAACCCTAGGGTGGGGGGCGCCCACTTGCCTTGGGGGGCACTCCACCCCCCTTTAGCCGCCGCCCCCCTTGGGAGATCCAATCTCCCAGGGCCGGCGCCCCCCCAGGGGCCTATATAAAGGGGGGAGGGGAGGGGGGTAGCCACACCCTTTGCCTTGGCGCCTCCCTCTCCCTCTCCAACACCTCCTCCTGCTCCATAGAGCTCGGCGAAGCCCTGCCGGAGTACTGCAGCTCCATCACCACCACGCCGTCGTGCTGCTGCTGGAGCCATCTTCCTCAACCTCTCCTTTGCCTTGCTGGATCAAGAAGAAGGAGACGTTACGCTGACCGTACGTGTGTTGAACGCGGAGGTGCCGTCCGTTCGGTGCTAGGATCTCCGGTGATTTAGATCGTGTCGTGTACGACTACCTCATCCCCGTTCTTTTGAACGCTTCCGCTCGCGATCTACAAAGGTATGTAGATGAATCTGCATACTCGTTGCTAGATGAACTCATAGATGGATCTTGGTGAAACCGTAGGAAAATTTTTGTTTTCTGCAACGTTCCCCAACAGTGGCATCATGAGCTAGGTCTATGCGTTGTTCTCTATTGCACGAGTAGAACACAATTTGTTGTGGGCGTAGATGTTGTCAACTTTCTTGCCGCTACTATTCTTATCTTGCTTCAGCGGTATTGTGGGATGAAGCGGCCCGGACCAACCTTACACGTACGCTTACGTGAGACCGGTTCCACCGACTAACATGCACTAGTTGCATAAGGTGGCTGGCGGGTGTCTGTCTCTCCCACTTTAGTTGGAGCGGATTCGATGAAAAGGGTCCTTATGAAGGGTAAATAGAAGTTGACAAATCACGTTGTGGCTTTTACGTAGGTAAGAAAACGTTCTTGCTAGAACCCTAATTCAGCCATGTAAAACTTGCAACAACAATTAGAGGACGTCTAACTTGTTTTTGCAGCAAGTGCTTTGTGATATGATATGGCCAAAGTTGTGATGTATGATGAATGATCTATATGTGATGTATGAGATGTTCATGCTATTGTAATAGGAATCACGACTTGCATGTCGATGAGTATGACAACCGGCAGGAGCCATAGGAGTTGTCTTTATTTTTGTATGACCTGCGTGTCATTGAGAAACGCCATATAAATTACTTTAATTTATTGCTAAACGCGTTAGCCATAGTAGTAGAAGTAATAGTTGGCGAGCAACTTCATGGAGACACGATGATGGAGATCATGATGATGGAGATCATGGTGTCAAGCCGGTGACAAGATGATCGAGCCCCAAGATGGAGATCAAAAGGAGCTATGTGATATTGGCCATATCATGTCACGTTTATTATTTGATTGCATGTGATGTTTATCATGTTTTGCATCTTGTTTACTTAGAACGATGGTAGTAAATAAGATGATCCCTCATAATAAATTCAAGAAGTGTTCCCCCTAACTGTGCACCGTTGCGACAGTTCGTTGTTTCGAAGCACCACGTGATGATCGGGTGTGATAGATTCTAACGTTCACATACAATGGGTGTAAGACAGATTTACACATGCAAACACTTAGGTTGACTTGACGAGCCTAGCATGTATAGACATGGCCTTGGAACACAGAAGACCGAAAGGTCGAGCATGAGTCGTATAGAAGATACGATCAACATGAAGATGTTCACCAATGTTGACTAGTCCGTCTCACGTGATGATCGGACACGGCCTAGTTGACTCGGATCATGTTATACTTAGATGACTAGAAGAGGGATGTCTATCTAAGTGGGAGTTCATTAAATAATTTGATTAGATGAACTTTATTATCATGAACTTAGTCTAAAATATTTACAATATGTCTTGTAGATCAAATGGACAACGTAGTCCTCAACTTCAACGCGTTCCTAGAGAAAACCAAGCTGAAAGACGATGGCAGCAACTATACGGACTGGGTCCGGAACCTGAGGATCATCCTCATAGCTGCCAAGAAAGATTATGTCCTACGAGCACCGCTGGGTGAGGCACCTGTTCTCCCTGCAGTACAAGACGTTATGAACGCTTGGCAGTCACGTTCCGATGATTACTCCCTCGTTCAGTGCGGCATGCTTTACAGCTTAGAGCCGGGGCTCCAAAAGCGTTTTGAGAGACATGGAGCATATGAGATGTTCGAAGAGCTGAAAATGGTTTTCCAAGCTCATGCCCGGGTCGAGAGATATGAAGTCTCCGACAAATTCTTTAGCTGTAAGATGGAAGAAAATAGCTCTGTCAGTGAACACATACTCAAGATGTCTGGGTTGCACAACCGCTTGACTCAATTGGAAGTTAATCTCCCGGATGAAGCGGTCATTGACAGAATCCTCCAGTCGCTTCCACTTAGCTACAAGAGCTTTGTGATGAACTACAACATGCAGGGGATGGTAAAGATCATTCCTGAGGTATATGCTATGCTGAAATCAGCAGAGGTAGAAATCAAGAAGGAACATCAAGTGTTGATAGTAAATAAAACCACTAAGTTCAAGAAGGGCAAGGGTAAAAAGAACTTCAAGAAGGAAGACAAGGAAGTTGCCGCGCCCGGTAAGCAAGTTGCTGGGAAGAAGCCAAAGAATGGACCCAAGCCCGAGACTGAGTGTTTTTATTGCAAGGGAAGTGGTCACTGGAAGCGGAACTGCCCCAAATACTTAGCGGACAAGAAGGCCGACAAAACAAAAGGTATATGTGATATACATGTAATTGATGTGTACCTTACCAGTACTCGTAGTAGCTCTTGGGTATTTGATACCGGTGCAGTTGCTCACATATGTAACTCAAAGCAGGAACTGCGGAATAAACGGAGACTGGCGAAGGACGAGGTGACGATGCGCGTCAGGAATGGTTCCAAGGTCGATGTGATCGCCGTCGGCACGCTACCTCTACATTTACCTACGGGATTAGTTTTAAACCTCAATAATTGTTATTTAGTGCCAAGTTTGAGCATGAACATTGTGTCTGGATCTCGTTTAATTCGAGATGGTTACTCATTTAAATCCGAGAATAATGGTTGTTCTATTTATATGAGAGATATGTTTTATGGTCATGCTCCGATGGTTAATTGTTTATTCTTAATGAATCTCGTACGTGATGATACACATATTCATAGTGTGAATACCAAAGGAGTTAAAGTTGATAACAATAGTCCCACATATTTGTGGCACTGCCGCCTTGGTCACATAGGTGTCAAACGCATAAAGAAGCTCCATGCAGATGGACTTTTAGAGTCTCTTGATTATGAATCATTTGACATGTGCGAACCATGCCTCATGGGTAAAATGACCAAGACTCAGTTCTCAGGAACAATGGAGCGAGCAACCAACTTATTGGAAATCATACATACCGATGTGTGCGGTCCAATGAGTGTTGAGGCTCGCGGTGGCTATCGTTATGTTCTCACCCTCACAGATGACCTGAGTAGATATGGGTATATCTACTTAATGAAACACAAGTCTGAGACCTTTGAAAAGTTCAAGGAATTTCAGAGTGAGGTTGAAAATCATCGTGACAGAAAAATCAAGTTTCTACGATCAGATCGTGGAGGAGAATACTTGAGTCACGAATTTGGCACGCACTTAAGAAAATGTGGAATAGTTTCACAACTCACGCCGCCTGGAACACCTCAGCGTAATGGTGTGTCCGAACGTCGTAATCGCACTCTATTAGATATGGTACGATCTATGATGTCTCTTACCGATTTACCGCTATCTTTTTGGGGCTATGCTTTAGAGACTGTCGCATTCACTTTAAATATGGCTCCGTCGAAATCCGTTGAGACGACACCGTATGAATTATGGTTTGGAAAGAAACCTAAGCTGTCGTTTCTAAAAGTTTGGGGATGCGATGCTTATGTCAAGAAACTTCAACCTGAAAAGCTCGAACCCAAGTCGAAAAAATGCGTCTTCATAGGATACCCTAAAGAAACGATTGGGTATACCTTCTACCTCAGATCTGAAGGCAAGATCTTTGTTGCCAATAATGGATCCTTTCTAGAGAAAGAGTTTCTCTCGAAAGAAGTAAGTGGGAGCAAAGTAGAACTTGATGAAGTGTTACCTCTTGAACCGGAAAATGGCGAAACTCAAGAAAACGTTCCTGAGGTGCCTGCACCAACTAGAGAGGAAATAAATGATGATGATCAAGATACTTCTAATCAAGCTCCTACTAAAATTCGAAGGTCCACAAGGACATGTTCCGCACCAGAGTGGTACGGCAACCCCGTCTTGGAAATCATGTTGTTAGACAACGGTGAGCCTTCGAACTATGAGGAAGCAATGGCAGGCCCGGATTCCGACAAATGGCTAGAAGCAATGAAATCCGAGATAGGATCCATGTATGAAAACGAAGTATGGACTTTGACTGACTTGCCCGTAGAGCGGCGAGCCATAGAAAATAAATGGATCTTTAAGAAGAAGACAGACGCGGATGGAAATGTGACCATCTATAAAGCTCGGCTTGTCGCTAAGGGTTATCGACAAGTTCAAGGGGTTGACTACGATGAGACTTTCTCACCGGTAGCGAAGCTGAAGTCCGTCCGAATAATGTTAGCAATTGCCGCATTCTACGATTATGAAATATGGCAAATGGACGTCAAAACGGCATTCCTTAATGGTTTCCTTAAGGAAGAATTATATATGATGCAGCCGGAAGGTTTTGTCGATCCTAAGAATGCTGACAAGGTGTGCAAGCTCCAACGCTCGATTTATGGGCTGGTGCAAGCATCTCGGAGTTGGAACATTCGCTTTGATGAGATGATCAAAGCGTTTGGATTTACGCAGACTTATGGAGAAGCCTGCGTTTACAAGAAAGTGAGTGGGAGCTCTGTAGCATTTCTCATACTATATGTAGATGACATACTTTTGATGGGAAATGATATAGAACTCTTGGACAGCATTAAGGCCTACTTGAATTAGAGTTTTTCAATGAAGGACCTTGGAGAAGCTGCTTATATATTAGGCATCAAGATCTATAGAGATAGATCAAGACGCCTCATAGGTCTTTCACAAAGCACATACCTTGATAAGATATTGAAGAAGTTCAATATGGATCAATCTAAGAAGGGGTTCTTACCTGTGTTACAAGGTGTCAAATTGAGCTCAACTCAATGTCCGACCACGGCAGAAGATATAGAAGAGATGAGTGTCATCCCCTATGCCTCAGCCATAGGTTATATTATGTATGCCATGCTGTGTACCAGACCTGATGTAAACCTTGCCGTAAGTTTGGTAGGAAGGTACCAAAGTAATCCCGGCAAGGAACACTGGACAGCGGTCAAGAATATCCTGAAGTACCTGAAAAGGACTAAGAAATGTTTCTCGTTTATGGAGGTGACGAAGAGCTCGTCGTAAAGGGTTACGTCGACGCTAGCTTCGACACAGATCTGGATGACTCTAAGTCACAAACCGGATACGTGTATATTTTGAATGGTGGGGCAGTAAGCTGGTGCAGTTGCAAGCAGAGCGTCGTGGCGGGATCTACATGTGAAGCGGAATACATGGCAGCCTCGGAGGCAGCACATGAAGCAATTTGGGTGAAGGAGTTCATCACCGACCTCGGAGTCATACCCAATGCGTCGGGGCCAATCAAACTCTTCTGTGACAACACTGGAGCTATTGCACTTGCAAAGGAGCCCAGGTTTCACAAGAAGACCAGGCACATCAAGCGTCGCTTCAACTCCATTCGTGAATATGTTCAAGATGGAGACATAGATATTTGTAAAGTGCACACGGATCTGAATGTCGCAGATCCGTTGACTAAACCTCTCCCTAAGGCAAAACATGATCAGCACCAGAACTCTATGGGTGTTCGATTCATCACAATGTAACTAGATTATTGACTCTAGTGCAAGTAGGAGACTATTGGAAATATGCCCTAGAGGCAATAATAAAAGCATTATTATATTTCCTTGTTCATGATAATCGTCTTTATTCGTGCTATAATTGTGTTATCCGGAAATCGTAATACATGTGTGTGAATAACAGACAACAACATGTCCCTAGTAAGCCTCTAGTTGACTAGCTCGTTGATCAATAGATAGTCATGGTTTCCTGACTATGGGCATAGGATGTCAATGATAACGAGATCACATCATTAGGAGAATGATGTGATGGACGAGACCCAATCCTAAACATAGCATCAGATCGCATAGTTCGTTTGCTAGAGTTTTCCAATGTCAAGTATCCTATCCTTAGACCATGAGATCGTGTAACTCCCGGATACCGTAGGAGTGCTTTGGGTGTGCCAAACGTCACAACGTAACTAGGTGACTATAAAGGTATACTACGGGTATCTCCGAAAGTGTCTGTTGGGTTGACACGGATCGAGACTGGGATTTGTCACTCCGCTTGACGGAGAGGTATCACCGGGCCCACTCGGCAATGCATCATCATAATGAGCTCAATATGATCAAAGTGTTTGATCACGGGATCATGCATTACGGTACGAGTAAAGTGACTTGCCAGTAACGAGATTGAACGAGGTATTGGGATACCGACGATCGAATCTCGGGCAAGTAAAATACCGATTGACAAAGGGAATCGTATACGGGATTAATTGAATCCTCGACATCGTGGTTCATCTGATGAGATCATCGTGGAGCATGTGGGAGCCAACATGGGTATCCAGATCCCGCTGTTGGTTATTGCCCGAGAGCCGTCTTGGTCATGTCTGCATGTCTCCCGAACCCGTAGGGTCTACACACTTAAGGTTCGGTGACGCTAGGGTTGTGAAGATATGTATATGCAGTAACCCGAATGTTGTCCGGAGTCCCGGATGAGATCCCGAACGTCACGAGGAGTTCCGGATTGGTCCGGAGGTGAAGAATTATATATAGGAAGTGCAGTTTCGGCCATCGGGAATGATCTGGGGGTCACCGGTATTGTACCGGGACCACCAGATGGGTCCCGGGGGTCCACCGGGTGGGGCCACCCATCCCGGAGGGCCCCATGGGCTGAAGTGGGAAGGGGGGCCAGCCCTTAGTGGGCTGGTGCGCCCCCCAAGGCCCAACCCCTGCGCCTAGGGTTGGAAACCTAGGGTGGGGGGCGCCCACTTGCCTTGGGGGGCACTCCACCCCCGTTTGGCCGGCGCCCCCTTGGGAGATCCAATCTCCCAGGGCCGGCGCCCCCCAGGGGCCTATATAAAGGGGGGAGGGGAGGGGGGTAGCCGCACCCTTTGCCTTGGCGCCTCCCTCTCCCTCTCCAACACCTCCTCCTGCTCCATAGAGCTCGGAGAAGCCCTGCCGGAGTACTGCAGCTCCATCACCACCACGCCGCCGTGCTGCTGCTGGAGCCATCTTCCTCAACCTCTCCTTTGCCTTGCTGGATCAAGAAGAAGGAGACGTTACGCTGACCGTACGTGTGTTGAACGCGGAGGTGCCATCCGTTCGGTGCTAGGATCTCCGGTGATTTGGATCACGTCGTGTACGACTACCTCATCCCCGTTCTTTTGAACGCTTCCACTCGCGATCTACAAAGGTATGTAGATGAATCTAAATACTCGTTGCTAGATGAACTCACAGATGGATCTTGGTGAAACCGTAGGAAAATTTTTGTTTTCTGCAACGTTCCCCAACAGGTACCCATGGAAGCTGCAACCGGCACCTGAGAAGCTACAATCATTGTGGGAAAAGCTACAACGGGTGAAACAAAAAGCTTCAACCGGCGCCTGCAGGCGCCGACGTGCTACACGGGGATGCTTCAACCATCTACGGAAAAGCTGTTAACGGCACTCGACGAAGCTACAAGCAGCGACGGAAATTGCTACATGCGTCATTCTTTCTTGCAGGGACAAGAGAGAAGCAGGTGTTACAACCGGTGCACATCGGAGCTACAACCGTCAACCCAAAATGCTACGACCGGTGGCATTTTTTGCTGGAACTAGAGAAAGAATAGGCTTCGACGGACATGCGTCATAGCTGCAACCATATAGAAAAATGCTACGTCCGGCAACCAAATAAGCTACATCCGATTTTGAAAAAAGCTTCAACTGGATACGGGGTAGCTGGAGGTCGGCCACCGCGCAGCTGAAAAAAGCTACAACCGGCGTCGAGAATAGCTACAACCCGCTTCTAAAAAAGCTTCAAACTGAAAACAGCTAGATAACAATGGCGACCGGCGACGATGGTGTTGCATGGCGGTGCTGCGATGGGCGCATGGCGAGCTACGACAGCAGGCCGGTGGCGACGTTGGAACCCTCATCCGGTGGTGCTGCAATCCGGTGGTGATGCAAGGCGGAGCTGCATCCGGCGAGCTGCGGCCTCGACGATCTGCGACATCGGCCGGCCCCCGTGAGCTGCGACGTCGAGCAGGCCCGGCGAGGTGCGACGGGGCGGTCGAGCAGGACCGGCGAGTTGCGACGAGGCGGCCAAGGGCGCGCATGAGGAGGCTGACCTGCAGATTTCTTTTTTTCCCTTGCGCAAGGAAGAAGAAGGTAAGGGGGAATCGTTTTCTTCAGTGGGACCCAGGCAGTCGGATCCAACGGCTGCTGTGCGACCGGCCCAACAGTTGGGCCCGTGCGCCGGCGCAGATCGTTGCCCCCAATATACCATGTGTCGCAGCAATACCGACATAACGGTACCCAATTCACATCTATCCGGTAAAATGCAAAACGATGGCAAACACCAGGAAGAGAAACCAATCCTTGTTCTAATTCCTAGTTAAGAGCTAAGGATAGAAGCTGCTCACGCGTCACTCGCTACCCGAATATAGGACGGCATGAGGGTGACTTTGTTGTATATCTGGCCATATCTCGAGCCGGGCCGGGCTAAAAAAACGGCGTCTGCGGGACAGGCCCGACCCCAGCTCGGCCCGACAAATTCCTACATTTTCCAAGCCTAGGCCCGGCCCAAGGTAAAGCCCAAAAGCCCGAAGCCCGGTCCGATGGCCCGGTATAAGGAAAAACAATAGGCAAAACAACAGGAAACAGCAGGAGAATCTGTCCAGCGAAAAACATCAGCAAAACAACAACATTACAACACAAGTTTTGACAGTAAGCAATAGCAAATAGTAGTACTAGACTGTAGCAAAACAGCAGGAAAACATCACTAGTTTCCACAGCACAACAGCAACAAACATCACTAGTTTTGACAGCAAAACAACACTAGTTTTGACGGCAGAACAATACAGTTTTATAGCAAAACAATAGCGGTATAACATCTAAATGTTTTCCAGTTTCTACAATAGCATCTAAACGTTCTAGTTTTGACAATAGCATCTAAGGTTCTAAACATGCCAGTTTGGACAAACACAAGTGCATGAATATCATTATAGTCTTGAACCAAAATAAAGACTAGTAGATGGATGGCTGCCATCTCGCTATGCCTTCTCTGAATCTTCTCTTCTCATTGCTGAGCAGTCTAGCAACAACTCTACAAGATGGAATGAACAGAAAGTTAGCGGTAGTATAAAGTAAAAGTTGACAATTGACATGAACAAAGAATAGAGATGTTCCATTCTTCATCCGAAGAAGATGAATCTTCATCATTATCTAGCGCGATCACTTCTTCTGTCTTCCTCTTATTATCCACAACAATAAATTGGGTTAATAATCGTTTGCAAGTAAAACATACAAATAAGAATGTGAAACAAACAAGATTACAGTACATACCTTCTTTTTTTTCTGTAGTTTGCAACGATACCAATCTTGAAAACACATTATGGCCTCAATCGTCTTTGGTTAAGTGAGCTTCGGTTCGGGGTTATAACCTTCTTACTCAAGTTGAAAGTAGATTCTGAAGCACATCATTATAGGCTGCATTATCAGGAGTGACGCACATCACTTTTTTGTCAATCCTCCATTCACGGAAAGCTAGTTGGACCTCATCGGCGATAGATGCTCCATCATATGGTGGATCAATTTTTTTTGAAACATACAATCCTTTTGTTTAGTCTCCAATAAGCATCTATGTAATGGCAAGTAATGCAAATATAGCTATGCTTGGTGACTTTAGATTTCCAATTGTCATATGTAAAACTAACTCTACCAGGGGCAGCAAGAATAATTTCCATCAATTCCCTTTTCTGGCTAAGAAACATTGCCATTATCTCTCTCTTTATAGTGTACTAACCAATCGACTTGAATTGTGGACAACAAGTAGACATAATTGTTCTAAATCCATCTTGTTCAACTGTTGTAAATGGATGAGCACCGGATACAAGATAAATAGAGACTGAATTTCTAGCAACTTGAACATCAAATCTACCATTTTTTAATGCAGTTGTTCCATCATCATTTGTTTCATATGCAAGAAAAGGTTATTCATTGTCGCTTGTTCAATCTTATGCTTCTTTCCAGTGTGTCTTATTCATTTGACGGTTTACCCGACAGTTCAGCCTGGCAATGGTTGCATTTAGCTATAATCATTTCATCACCATCTTTGGAGATCATGGTGAAGTCTAGCCATACCTTTGACTTCAGTTTGGAAGTAGTAAGCTGCGGCTGTGCCCCTTCAGCAGTAGGTTGTGCACGTTTCTGCCGAGTACGAGGAGGATCCGCATGTACAATAAACAATTGCATTGGGCCGTCCTGCCCTTCTAATTCTTCGGGATAGTAATCTAGTTCATCACCCTCCGGTCCTTTCAGTTCTCCCGAATTCTTGTTGACACTATAAGGGTGCTTTAAAGCGAGCTGAGTGTAGTCTCTACCATTAAAATAAACTCAAGCTTTCACTATGAAGGATCACGAAGTCCCACTTAATGTCTTGTGCACCCACATTGTGAGAGTATCCCGAGGTGATATTGGAAATAAATCAGATAGGTATAACATTGAGATACATCTTTTACATTTCCTCTGGTCCTCATATTTGAAATCGTACTAAAAAATGGCGTAGACACAGTTGTAGCCGCGATCACCACTACCGGCACGACCACTGCTGCTGCCCTAAAAAAATCTGGCGCTGTCATAGCCTTCGCCCTGGTCGCCTTGGTTACCTCAGACAACACTATTGGTGTCCGTCTACTCTACCTCTTCGCCATAGCGCTGACATTCTGCCCCTTCGCTCTGGTACGCGAGGGCACCCTACACACTAGGGTTTCTCATGCCTCCCGTCGGTGTCGCCGTCGGTCTATCTCGTCTTCTATGATCTTAGGTCCATGAAAGCGCGGTGGATCCCGGCCCTTGCTGGCGGGAGGGCTCCGTTTTCAGTTGTTTTTTGATTTTTGTTAGGGTCTGTGTCCTGCTCAGAGAGGTGATGCGGCGGCGGCTCTTTGAAGATGGAATAAGGTCCTCTAGCATCATGAAGGGTTTGTGGAGGTTTGTCTCCGGCAGATCTCGCGAGATTCGGTCGGCGTTTGTCTTTGATGGATCCAGGTGGATCCGATCTTCGTTCGTCTGTGCTCATGTGTCTACAGGTTGGATCATTCTGATCTATGCATCTCTTTATCAGCGGCAGTTGCTGTCCTGACGCACTGGTCCTATGGGGCCTTAGCACGACGACTTCCCGATTTTCTACTACAACAAGGTTTGCCCGGCTACGCTGAGGGACATGCGATGACGATGGCGCGCCTTCGGCTCCCTCCAGTGCTTGTACTCGTCGCTAGGTGGTCTAGGACATGGATGTATTTTATACTCCTGGTGTTCTTTGTACTATCTTGCCAATTCATGAATACATTGGAAGTTTTCCTCGCAAAAAAACACCAGTATCTGATCCTGCAAGTCATCGCGACTGTAGTGCATGACTTGCGATCACCGGAGATGGATGCCGCCCAAACCCACAATGCAAGAGACGAAAGACAACAACATTTGGCAAGAGTTCTGTGAAATCCCTGTCAAGCGCATGCCAGATGTTCAGTTCGGCCGGGATCTAAATGCTCTTATATTTGGCATTGCTTGGGTTGTGGATGATTGTTACTCCCTTTGTAGTGATCTAAGCCCTCTTATATTTCTTTACAGAGGGAGTGGTTACTAATTCAAAGAAGAGTTAGCCACTTCTTTGTTAGAATATATAAACATGGTCTAGGAAAGTTAAGTCAACGCAAATAGAAAGTGAAAATAAGGGGCCGATTTTCGTGTTTTGACCCTTTTAGCAAAGTCTAACGAGATCTGACCCCGTTTGATTTTTTTTGACATTTGACCCTTTTCCTACCGCCATGGGTCCCGGCGATAGGGTATCATAGGCTACCGCCGTGACCAGTGGAGGTAGGGTAACGACAGACGTCGTCCCGCCAAACGGCCCGCGCTGACCTAGCAGGGGACCTACCGCCGGCAGGCATGGCAGTAGCCTATGCAACACTACCGCCGTGGCTCATGGCGGCAGGTTGCAACCTATCGCCAGAAATTGGCCACTTTGCGTATCAGTGGGCTATCCCGTGGAGTAAGGCCCCTACCGCCACAGGCCTCGGCGATAGGTTGTGCAACCCTACCGCCGTGGTTCCCGACGGTAGGGTGTGCAACCCTACCACCAGAATTTTGTCACTTCGCATATCAGTAGGCTGGCCCATGTAGTTAGGCACTCTACCGCCGGGAGCCTTGGCGGTAGGATTTGCAGCCCTACCGCCGCGGTCCCCGGCGGTAGGGTCTGACCATAGTTCATTTCTACACACAACTTTGATTTTGTCTTCAATTTTTTTCCATAACAATTCCATAGATTTAAAAACAATAAGCACAATTTCATAGACATAAAAACAATAAGTTTGATCACATTTCAACTAAGAAACAAGTACCAAATAGTTTGATCATAGTTCAACTAAAAAACAAATAACATAGTTTGATCACATCCAAATAGTTTCACGAAGCCAACATAAGAAGTTTCACAAGTTCTGTTGGGGAACGTTGCAGAAAACAAAAATTTTCCTACGGTTTCACCAAGATCCATATATGAGTTCATCTAGCAACAAGTCATGGGAGAGAGAGATTGCATCTACATACCACTTTGTAGATCTCGAGCGGAAGCGTTCAATGAACGGGGATGAAGTAGTCGTACACACCGTGATCCAAATCACCGGAGATCCTAGCACCGAAAGCACGGCACCTCCGCGTTCAACACACGTACGGTCAGCGCAACGTCTCCTTCTTCTTGATCCAGCAAGGCAAAGGAGAGGTTGGGGAAGAAGGCTCCAGCAGCAGCACGACGGCGTGGTGATGGTGGAGCTACAGTACTCCGGCAGGGCTTCGCCGTGCTCTTACGGAGGAGGAGGAGGTGTTGGAGAGGGAGAGGGAGGCGCCAGGGCATAGGGTGCACAGCCCCCCCTCCCCTCCCCCCTTTATATAGGCCTCTGGGGGGGCGCCGGCCCTGGGAGATCAGATCTCCCAAGGGGGGCGGCGGCCAGGGAGGTTTCCCTACCCCAAGCCATCTAGGAGGTGCCTTCCACCACTAGGACTCCTCCCTTTTGGAACCCTAGGCGCATGGGCCCCTTTGGGGCTGGTTCCCCTTGGCCCATGCAGGCCAAGGCGCACCCCCTAAGGCTCATGTGGCCCACCAGGGCAGGTGGCCCCACCTGGTGGACCCCCGGGACCCCTCCGGTGGTCCCGGTACAATACCGATAACACCGAAACTTGTCCCGATGGCCGAAATAGCACTTCCTATATATAATTCTTTACCTCCGGACCATTCCAGAACTCCTCGTGACATCCGGGATCTCATCCGGGACTCCGAACAACATTCGGGTTACTGCATATACATATCTTCACAACCCTAGCGTTACCGAACCTTAAGTGTGTAGACCCTACGGGTTCGGGAGACATGCAGACATGACCGAGACGGCTCTCGGGCAATAACCAACAGCGGGATCTGGATACCCATGTTGGCTCCCACATGCTCCACGATGATCTCATCGGATGAACCACGATGTCGAGGATTCAATTAATCCCGTATACGATTCCCTTTGTCAATCGGTATTTTACTTGCCCGAGATTCGATCGTCGGTATTCCAGTACCTCAATCTCGTTACCGGCAAGTCACTTTTCTCGTACCGTAATGCATGATCCCGTGATCAAACACTTTGATCACATTGAGCTCATTGTGATGATGCATTACCGAGAGGGCCCGGTGATACCTCTCCGTCAAGTGGAGTGACAAATCCCAGTCTCGATCCATGTCAACCCAACAGACACTTTCAGAGATACCCGTAGTATACCTTTATAGTCACCCAGTTACGTTGTGACGTTTGGCACAACCAAAGCACTCCTACGGTATCCAGGAGTTACACGATCTCATGGTCTAAGGAAAGGATACTTGACATTGGAAAACTCTAGCAAACGAACTAAGCGATCTTATGCTATGTTTAGGATTGGGTCTTGTCCATCACATCATTCTCCTAATGATGTGATCCCGTTATCGATAACATCCAATGTCCATAGTCAGGAAACCATGACTATCTGTCGATCAACGAGCTAGTCAACTAGAGGCTCACTAGGGACATGTTTGTTGTCTGTTATTCACACATGTATTACAATTTCCGGATAACACAATTATAGCACGAATAAAGACAATTATCATGAATAAGGAAATATAATAATAATGCTTTTATTATTGCCTCTAGGGCATATTTCCAACAGTCTCCCACTTGCACTAGAGTCAATAATCTAGTTACATTGTGATGAATCGAACACCCATAGAGTTCTGGTGCTGATCATGTTTTGCCTTAGGAAGAGGTTTAGTCAACGGATCTGCGACATTCAGATCCGTGTGTACTTTACAAATTTCTATGTCTCCATCTTGAACATTTTCACGAATGGAGTTGAAGCGACGCTTGATGTGCCTGGTCTTCTTGTGAAACCTGGGCTCCTTTGCAAGTGCAATAGCTCCAGTGTTGTCACAGAAGAGCTTGATTGGCCCCAACGCATTGGGTATGACTCCGAGGTCGGTGATGAACTCCTTCACCCAAATTGCTTCATGTGCTGCCTCCGAGGCTGCCATGTACTCCGCTTCACATGTAGATCCCGCCACGACGCTTTGCTTGCAACTGCACCAGCTTACTGCCCCACCATTCAAAATATACACGTATCCGATTTGTGACTTAGAGTCATCCAGATCTGTGTCGAAGCTAGCGTCGACGTCACCTTTTACGACAAGCTCTTCGTCACCTCCATAAACGAGAAACATTTCCTTAGTCCTTTTCAGGTACTTCAGGATATTCTTGACCGCTGTCCAGTGTTCCTTGCCGGGATTACTTTGGTACCTTCCTACCAAACTTACGGCAAGGTTTACATCAGGTCTGGTACACAGCATGGCATACATAATAGAACCTATGGCTGAGGCATAGGGGATGACACTCATCTCTTCTATATCTTCTGCCGTGGTCGGACATTGAGCTGAGCTCAATTTCACACCTTGTAACACAGGTAAGAACCCCTTCTTAGATTGATCCATACTGAACTTCTTCAATATCTTATCAAGGTATGTGCTTTGTGAAAGACCTATGAGGCGTCTCAATCTATCTCTATAGATCTTGATGCCTAATATATAAGCAGCTTCTCCAAGGTCCTTCATTGAAAAACTTTTATTCAAATAGGCCTTGATGCTGTCCAAGAGTTCTATATCATTTCCCATCAAAAGTATGTCGTCTACATATAATATGAGAAATGCTACAGAGCTCCCACTCACTTTCTTGTAAACACAGGCTTCTCCATAAGTCTGTGTAAACCCAAACGCTTTGATCATCTCAACAAAGCGAATGTTCCAACTCCGAGATGCTTGCACCAGCCCATAAATCGAGCGTTGGAGCTTGCACACCTTGTCAGCATTCTTAGGATCGACAAAACCTTCCGGCTACATCATATACAATTCTTCCTTAAGGAAACCATTAAGGAATGCCGTTTTGACGTCCATTTGCCATATCTCATAATTATAGTATGCGGCAATTGCTAACATGATTCGGACGGACTTCAGCTTCGCTACCGGTGAGAAAGTCTCATCGTAGTCAACCCCTTGAACTTGTCGATAACCCTTAGCGACAAGCCGAGCTTTATAGATGGTCACATTACCATCCGCATCTGTCTTCTTCTTAAAGATCCATTTATTTTCTATGGCTCGCCGCTCAACGGGCAAGTCAGTCAAAGTCCATACTTCGTTTTCATACATGGATCCTATCTCGGATTTCATGGCTTCCAGCCATTTGTCGGAATCCGGGCCCGCCATTGCTTCCTCATAGTTCGAAGGTTCACCGTTGTCTAACAACATGATTTCCAAGACAGGGTTGCCGTACCACTCTGGTGCGGAACGTGTCCTTGTGGACCTTCGAATTTCAGTAGGAGCTTGATTAGAAGCATCTTGATCATCATCATTAATTTCCTCTCTAGTCGGTGCAGGCACCTCAGAAACGTTTTCTTGAGTTTCGCCATTTTCCGGTTCAAGAGGTAACACTTCATCAAGTTCTACTTTCCTCCCACTTACTTCTTTCGAGAGAAACTCTTTCTCCAGAAAGGATCCATTCTTGGCAACAAAGATCTTGCCTTCGGATCTGAGGTAGAAGGTATACCCAACAGTTTCTTTAGGGTATCCTATGAAGACGCATTTTTCCGACTTGGGTTCGAGCTTTTCAGGTTGAAGTTTCTTGACATAAGCATCGCATCCCCAAACTTTCAGAAACGACAGCTTAGGTTTCTTCCCAAAGCATAATTCATACGGTGTCGTCTCGACGGATTTCGACGGAGCCCTATTTAAAGTGAATGCGGCAGTCTCTAAAGCATAGCCCCAAAAAGATAGCGGTAAGTCGGTAAGAGACATCATAGATCGCACCATATCTAATAGAGTGCGATTACGACGTTCGGACACACCAGTACGCTGAGGTGTTCCAGGCGGCGTGAGTTGTGAAACTATTCCACATTTTCTTAAGTGTGTGCCAAATTCATGACTCAAGTATTCTCCTCCACGATCTGATCGTAGAAACTTGATCTTTCTTTCACGTTGATTTTCAACCTCACTCTGAAATTTCTTGAACTTTTCAAAGGTCTCAGATTTGTGTTTCATTAAGTAGACATACACATATCTACTCAAGTCATCAGTGAGGGTGAGAACATAACGATAGCCACCGCGAGCTTCAACACTCATTGGACCGCACACATCGGTATGTATGATTTCCAATAAGTTGGTTGCTCACTCCATTGTTCCTGAGAACGGAGTCTTGGTCATTTTACCCATGAGGCATGGTTCGCACGTGTCAAATGATTCATAATCAAGAGACTTTAAAGTCCATCTGCATGGAGCTTCTTCATGCGTTTGACACCTATGTGACCAAGGCGGCAGTGCCACAAATATGTGGGACTATTGTTATCAACTTTAACTCTTTTGGTATTCACACTATGAATATGTGTATCATCACGTACGAGATTCATTAAGAATAAACCATTAACCATCGGAGCATGACCATAAAACATATCTCTCATATAAATAGAACAACCATTATTCTCGGATTTAAATGAGTAGCCATCTCGAATTAAACGAGATCCAGATACAATGTTCATGCTCAAACTTGGCACTAAATAACAATTATTGAGGTTTAAAACTAATCCCGTAGGTAAATGTAGAGGCAGCGTGCCGACGGCGATCACATCGACCTTGGAACCATTCCCGACGCGCATCGTCACCTCGTCCTTCGCCAGTCTCCGTTTATTCCGCAGCTCCTGCTTTGAGTTACAAATGTGAGCAACTGCACCGGTATCAAATACCCAAGAGCTACTACGAGTACTGGTAAGGTACTAATCAATTACATGTATATCACATATACCTTTGGTTTTGCCGGCCTTCTTGTCCGCTAAGTATTTGGGGCAGTTCCACTTCCAGTGACCACTTCCCTTGCAATAAAAACACTCAGTCTCGGGCTTGGCTCCATGCTTTGGCTTCTTCCCGGCAACTTGCTTACCGGGCGCGGCAACTTCCTTGCCGTCCTTCTTGAAGTTCTTTTTACCCTTGCCCTTCTTGAACTTAGTGGTTTTATTCACCATCAACACTTGATGCTCTTTCTTGATTTCTACCTCTGCTGATTTGAGCATAGCATATACCTCAGGAATGGTCTTTACCATCCCCTGCATATTGTAGTTCATCACAAAGCTCTTGTAGCTAGGTGGAAGCGACTGGAGGATTCTGTCAATGACCGCTTCATTCGGGAGATTAACTTCCAGTTGAGTCAAGCGGTTGTGCAACCCAGACATTTTGAGTATGTGCTCACTGACAGAGCCATTTTCCTCCATCTTACAGCTAAAGAATTTGTCGGAGACTTCATATCTCTCGACCCGGGCATGAGCTTGGAAAACCATTTTCAGCTCTTCGAACATCTCATATGCTCCATGTCTCTCAAAACGCTTTTGGAGTCCCGGCTCTAAGCTGTAAAGCATGCCGCACTGAACGAGGGAGTAATCATCGCAGCGTGACTGCCAAGCGTTCATAACGTCTTGTTCTGCAGGGAGAATAGGTGCGTCACCCAGCGGTGCTCGTAGGACATAATCTTTCTTGGCAGCTATGAGGATAATCCTCAGGTTCCGGACCCAGTCCGTATAGTTGCTACCATCGTCTTTCAGCTTGGTTTTCTCTAGGAACGCGTTGAAGTTGAGGACTACGTTGGCCATTTGATCTACAAGACATATTGTAAATATTTAGACTAAGTTCATGATAATAAAGTTCATTTAATCAAATTATTTAATGAACTCCCACTTAGATAGACATCCCTCTTCTAGTCATCTAAGTATTACATGATCCGAGTCAACTAGGCCGTGTCCGATCATCACGTGAGACGGACTAGTCAACATCGGTGAACATCTTCATGTTGATCGTATCTTTTATACGACTCATGCTCGACCTTTCGGTCTTCTGTGTTCCGAGGCCATGTCTGTACATGCTAGGCTCGTCAAGTCAACCTAAGTGTTTCGCGTGTGTAAATCTGTCTTACACCCGTTGTATGTGAACGTTAGAATCTATCACACCCGATCATCACGTGGTGCTTCGAAACAACAAACTGTCGCAATGGTGCACAGTTAGGGAGAACACTTTCTTGAAATTATTATGAGGGATCATCTTATTTACTACCGTCGTTCTAAGTAAACAAGATGCAAAACATGATAAACATCACATGCAATCAAATAATAAACGTGACATGATATGGCCAATATCACATAGCTCCTTCGATCTCCATCTTGGGGCTCCATGATCATCTTGTCACCGGCTTGACACCATGATCTTCATCATCATGATCTTCATCATCGTGTCTCCATGAAGTTGCTCGCCAACTATTACTTCTACTACTATGGCTAACGTGTTTAGCAATAAAGTAAAGTAATTTACATGGCGTTTCTCAATGACACGCAGGTCATACAAAAAATAAAGACAACTCCTATGGCTCCTGCCGGTTGTCATACTCATCGACATGCAAGTCGTGATTCCTATTACAATATCATGAACATCTCATACATCACATATAGATCATTCATCATTCATCACAACTTTGGCCATATCATATCACAAAGCACTTGCTGCAAAAACAAGTTAGACGTCCTCTAATTGTTGTTGCAAGTTTTACGTGGCTGAATTAGGGTTCTAGCAAGAACGTTTTCTTACCTACGTAATAACCACAACGTGAATTGTCAATCTCTATTTACCCTTCATAAGGACCCTGTTCATCGAATCCGATCCAACTAAAGTGGGAGAGACAGACACCCGCCAGCCACCTTATGCAACTAGTGCATGTTAGTCGGTGGAACCGGTCTCACGTAAGCGTACGTGTAAGGTTGGTCCGGGCCGCTTCATCCCACAATACCGCTGAATCAAGATTGACTAGTAACGGCAAGAAGAATTGACAATTCGACGCCCACAACTACTTTGTGTTCTACTCGTGCAATAGAGAACTACGCATAAACCTAGCTCATGATGCCACTGTTGGGGAACGTTGCAGAAAACAAAAATTTTCCTACGGTTTCACCAAGATCCATCTATGAGTTCATCTAGCAACGAGTCATGGGAGAGAGAGATTGCATCTACATACCACTTTGTAGATCGCGAGCAGAAGCGTTCAACGAACGGGGATGAAGTAGTCGTACACACCGTGATCCAAATCACCGGAGATCCTAGCACCGAAAGCACGACACCTCCGCGTTCAACACACGTACGGTCAGCGTAATGTCTCCTTCTTCTTGATCCAGCAAGGCAAAGGAGAGGTTGGGGAAGAAGGCTCCAGCAGCAGCACGACGGCGTGGTGATGGTGGAGCTACAGTACTCCGGCAGGGCTTCGCCGTGCTCTTACGGAGGAGGAGGAGGTGTTGGAGAGGGAGAGGGAGGCGCCAGGGCATAGGGTGCGCAGCCCCCCCTCCCCTCCCCCCTTTATATAGGCCTCTGGGGGGGGCGCCGGCCCTGGGAGATCAGATCTCCCAAGGGGGGCGGCGGCCAGGGAGGTTTCCCTCCCCCAAGCCATCTAGGAGGTGCCTTCCACCACTAGGACTCCTCCCTTTTGGAACCCTAGGCGCATGGGCCCCTTTGGGGCTGGTTCCCCTTGGCCCATGCAGGCCAAGGCGCACCCCCTAAGGCCCATGTGGCCCACCAGGGCAGGTGGCCCCACCTGGTGGACCCCCGGGACCCCTCCGGTGGTCCCGGTACAATACCGATAACACCGAAACTTGTCCCGATGGCCGAAATAGCACTTCCTATATATAATTCTTTACCTCCGGACCATTCCGGAACTCCTCGTGACGTCCTGGATCTCATCCGGGACTCCGAACAACATTCGGGTTACTGCATATACATATCTTCACAACCCTAGCGTTACCGAACCTTAAGTGTGTAGACCCTACGGGTTCGGGAGACATGCAGACATGACCGAGACGGCTCTCGGGCAATAACCAACAGCGGGATCTGGATACCCATGTTGGCTCCCACATGCTCCACGATGATCTCATCGGATGAACCACGATGTCGAGGATTCAATTAATCCCGTATACGATTCCCTTTGTCAATCGGTATTTTACTTGCCCGAGATTCGATCATCGGTATTCCAGTACCTCGTTCAATCTCGTTACCGGCAAGTCACTTTTCTCGTACCGTAATGCATGATCCCATGATCAAACACTTTGATCACATTGAGCTCATTGTGATGATGCATTACCGAGAGGGCCCGGTGATACCTCTCCGTCAAGTGGAGTGACAAATCCCAGTCTCGATCCATGTCAACCCAACAGACACTTTCAGAGATACCCGTAGTATACCTTTATAGTCACCCAGTTACGTTGTGACGTTTGGCACACCCAAAGCACTCCTACGATATCCGGGAGTTACACGATCTCATGGTCTAAGGAAAGGATACTTGACATTGGAAAACTCTAGCAAACGAACTAAGCGATCTTATGCTATGTTTAGGATTGGGTCTTGTCCATCACATCATTCTCCTAATGATGTGATCCCGTTATCGATGACATCCAATGTCCATAGTCAGGAAACCATGACTATCTGTCGATCAACGAGCTAGTCAACTAGAGGCTCACTAGGGACATGTTTGTTGTCTGTTATTCACACATGTATTATGATTTCCGGATAACACAATTATAGCACGAATAAAGACAATTATCATGAATAAGGAAATATAATAATAATGCTTTTATTATTGCGTCTAGGGCATATTTCCAACAAGTTCAACGGTCCTCGACGACATAAAAGGTTTCACTGCCTCCTTCCCCTCTTCGAGGTACGGTCCTCGTTGTTCTTTGATCGCTTCTCGGCCGCCTTCTTCTTGCGCTGAGTAGGACATGCTCTCTGAAACAGGGATGGACTTGCCCAATCCTTCTTCGTCACATTCCTCTTCTCAAGCTGGGTTGTCTGAGTTGGTGGAGGTCCGTCGTCGTCGTACTCCTCCTCCTCATCGTCCTCTTCCTCTTCTTCCCCATGTTCTTCTTCTGCTCCCTCCTCGTCCTATTCTTCATCTTCACCTTCTTCGTCCTCGTCCTCGTCCTCCTCCTGGTCCACTTGAACCGCCCTAGACGACGAGGCGGCCTGGCTCGATGAAGCGAGGCTACGCATCGGTGCTGCAGGAGCAAAAGCATCAGCAGAGGAGGTAGCGCACCCAAGCAGGCCCACAAGCTTGCGGCATTTGTTGACTAACTTCTGCAATGAGAATGAAACAATAACATAATATGGATCAAGTTTATGGTTAAAAACGAAAATGAACTTAAGAAAATGAACTCTATGTTACCTTCACCGTTCCCGTCAACTTGTTCTCACTAGCTCGAGTCCCGGGGATAGAACTAAGCGCATTAGAGGCTTCAAAAATGCTTTTTTCACCTCCGAAGACTACAAAGCAATAAAATGAGTCACTCTCACTAAAGTTGATTTCATCCAACCATCGTTTGAAAACAGATAAAAACAACTTACCACTCTGTTCATGAGGGGTCCGTACTCCCTAAATCCGCCTTTAAGCTCTCTAATGCTCTCATTGTAGGCTTCATTCTCGGAGGCGTCATCGTACAGGTCTTCGGCATCTGCTATCGTCCACTGGGGCCTCAGGCGCAGATGATGCTTGATGCCATCGTTGTACCACAGCATGTGATCCTCGTACTCACTCCAGTCCATCACTTTCCTCTCCACATCTTTGCGAGTTTTCCACTGGTTCCATTCCTGCACGTATCTCGCATGTTGCTCTTCACAATCTATGATGGACTAATTCTTCCGCCTGCTCATCCTGCAAGGCATAAGAAAGAATGTAAAACACCCTAAGAACGAATGTAAAACATGAAAACAAAAGTTGTTATCGATGAGATCGCCTAGTGGTACTCACGGGTGTAGGTATTAGCCACCGGTATCAGTGACGATGCCGGCTGGTGGTGTACGTTGCGCCTTACCAAATTGCACGGCAATGCGCTGTGGCAAGTGGTACTCCATGGCATAGACACAAATCATGGGCACGATGCACCACCAGAGAAGCCGGTCCTGCTTGCACATCACGTTCAGCTCGAACCCCCACTCTCGTTCATCATCATACGACCGCCAATTAACCTAGTACCAAACAATGGTAAGCTCAAGTGAAAGTGTCGTCGAAACTATTCGAAATCTAGTTCTTATACCTGGAAAACTAACAGAGCATCAAGCTCGTTGCTGAAGACCTTGTACAAGGCCTTGGATTCGCCCGTGTAGACACCCACCACGTCCCAAGCGTATGCGACGATCGGGTACCGATCATCTTCGTCATCTTCGCCATAGTCCGTCCATGCACGCGAGTGCAGCTTCTCCGGACGGCCCACCGGGATTCACTCCAACATCCAAATGGAGAGGCCCCATACACATCCACACATACCGGACGTATCTTCTGCCCTCTGGGTCGCGTCGTCAAGCTACAAAACAATTATAGATGATAAGATGACATAATGTAAAGTAGCACACGTCCATGATATTTGAAACAAAGTGACATTCACTTACCGAACGGTATAGGTAGGCGAGGCCAACGGCCCCCTAGCTATACCCCGCATCCCGGTCCTTTAGGAAGTCGAGATACATCCATAGGGCAGTGTCCCCAGAGTAGTCTGGAAACACTACCTCCGTGAGAAGATACCACAGGTAGGCCCTGGCGTACTGCTCCACCACCCGGGGTTCGGCACCTTCCGGGCACTTGCTCTGGTACTTAAGGAGCCAGGGCAGCGGTACGCCGGAAGTCCGGTTATTCTTAGGGAGGGGGGGGGCAGTCACCGATGAGGGCGATAACCCTATCATGCCAGTTCTTCCTATCCACTCGTCCTGTGAGAGCACGACCCTCGAGCGGTAGGGCCGTAATCATCCCCCAATCCTGGAGGGTCACAGTCATCTCCCCACAGGAAAGATGGAAGTTGTGCGTCTTTGCCCGCCACCGGTCGATCAAAGTTGTGAGAGCCGTGTGGACGAGCGTCGGCGGCTTACGCTTGAACTGCAGGACGAAACCCAATAGTCGGGCTCTCCTGTAGAACGGTGTGTACCGCTCGTCGTACTCCATCTTAACGGTCGTCTTGTAAGCCCTCATCCGCAGCGGCAGGAGCATCTGTGAAAATGAAGAACCAAAGCATAATTAGCATAAACATAATAATTAGCAACTTGCTTTCATTAACTCGAAAAGATTTGGTTTAAGAATGGTAATTACTACTCCATTCTCAACGAAACGGCACGGTGACCCTTGTCAAACTTAGTGTCAAGCATGGTATACTTAATGCTGATATCGTCCGCAAGAGGTGGCCTCCTAAAAAAATTGCATAAACATAAGCATAAGCATATATAAAAGTAACATGAACTAGGGTTCATCATGAACAAGGGTTCATCATGAACTAGGAAACATATTCATCACATCCAAAAAAACCTATGAGTTCAATCTTTCAATGAGCATATGAAGATTTTTTTAAAATGAACATGAACTAGGGTTCATCATGTGGTTAAAAAATAAATAAATGCATATATCAAGATGCAATCACAAAGGTTCAAATGCATCATATCATATCATATTTCTCCAACAACATCCAACATGCATCATATCATATTTTTTTTCAAAACCAAAAACATGAACTAGAGTTCATCTTAAGCATATTTCATCAAACAACCTCCACTGTACATCATGCATCATATCATATCAACATGCATCATATCACAACAAATTCTTCCAACATGCATCATATCAAAACAAAATCCTTCAAAAAAAATGAACTACGGTTCATCTTCATACTACCATTGCAACTAGTGACTAGAGTTCATGTCTAACACTATAGAACATCTAGAATCAACCTAAATCAATCCTAGGATATAAAAAATTAAATCTAGTTCAAAAAGGGGGAGTGATTTGAATCAAATAATGCGACAAATCGAAAGCTATTTGACTAAAACTAATTGGAGGGATCGGAGGATCTTACTTTTCTCGTTTTGGGGCCATCTCGATCCGCAAAAACGGTGAAGAAACGACGAAGATCAAAGGGGGGAGTGGAGGAGATGAGAGAGGGGACGAGAGGAACTGTTATGTTCTTGGGGGGGGGAGGGGGCGGGGCGGCCGGCCCGCGGGCTTATAAGTGTCCCTATCCTACCACCAGGGACCCCGACGGTAGGTTCAGACGGTCTACCGCCAGGATCTGTGGGACGGAGGGGGACGGAGGCCGTTAACGTTGCTGACGTGGATAAGTTTCCTACCGCCACAGGTTCTGACGGTAGGCTAGGTAATCCCACCGCCGGGCCTCGTGACGGTAGAAAAAAGGGTCAGATTTCAAAATTTGTTCGAAGAGGGGTCGGGTCCGGACAAACTACAAGGAAAGGGTGAAAACATGAAAATTTGCCAAAATAAGGAGACAAAGTGCACATGTAAGTAGTGAAAGCAATGGACTGCCTTAGGTGGATCCATCATGTTGCCGTACGGCATTGCCGTGTTCGGCCTTTGCTTTGGCGCGAGGCACATGTCCATGGCCGAACACGGTTTTGCTTGCCCTAGGCGTGTGAAGGAGTCAAGGAGGTGAGCTTCTCGGAAGCTGCCTGGGAGACGAACGGCGGACGGACGGAGGAGGGTGCGCGCGCGCACGCCAAGTCAAGGCCGGCCCCACGCGCAGAGTGTACGAGCCAACCGAGCCAGAGCAAGCTCGCTCACTTCACTCTCACTGACCGAGAGTGAGAACGAGAAAGAACCCACCTTGGCGGCGGCGGGGCCTACGCGCTCGTGCTCCTGCCGGCCGCGGCCCTGCTCCTCCTCCTCCCCCCCATAAATCCCCCAAAACCCCGGCCCGCCGGCCGGCCGCGTGGTGGCTCTCGACTCCTCTAGCCGACCGCGCAATGCAGAACATCTTGGGGTGGCTCGCGCACGGCGGCGCCGTCCAGCTCCCGCGGGCCAGCCATCCGGTCGTCCACCCCGCTCCGCCGCCTCCCGTCCCGGATGCGCCGGCGCAGCCGCAGGGACAGGGCCCGCCCCCGGCTCCGGCTCCGGCTCCACCTCCGGCTCCGGCCCCGGCGGCAGAGGGAGAGATACAGGAGGTGGCCCCGGCTGCGGCGGCAGAGGGACAGGGGCAGGCGGTGGCTCCGGCTCCGGCTGCGGCGGCGGAGGTGGAGGACGCGAACGCGAACGCGCCGCCGCCCGGGGTGGTGATGGTGGACCTGATGGGGGCGCCGGGGACGCGCTGCGGGCTCGCTACCCGCCTCGCGCAGGCCTTCCTCGCGGCCGCCGCCATCGGCTTCATGGCCTCCACCGACGACTTCAGCGAGGTCACCGCCTTCCGGTCAGTGCCCCCCTCCCGCTCCACATCTTCTTTCTCCCCCCAACCCCCTAGGGTCTCGATCCACGGCCCGGCTGCCATTTGCTCTGAAAGCAGATCGATCCCTCGTTGCCAATTTTGGAACAGATGCCCTGTGAGCTGGGGTTTTCTCATTTTCAGCTAAGAAAGAACTCAGGGATTCATCCATATTAGCTGGCCAAATTTCTAGACTCTATCTTCTCACCTGTTAGTAGTACTTCTGCACATGGTTGAAATTGGGATGATTTTTTATCTTCCCTTGAATTCCTTTTGGCCTTAGTAGTACCACACAGTAACAAAATTGGGATGATTTCAGGTTCAGGGTTCCTGTTGACACATAACTAGCAAGCATGAACACAGAATTTCAGCATCATGCAAATTCACCAAACAAGAACCACTTCTTAAACTTAGCGGTGCAACACCATGCCATCTAAAATGGACTCGGTAGTGATCAGGACTAGCAAGTAAGAGTACTGTTTTCTTTTTTGTAAAATGCTGATTACTACGTACTAAGTATTATTTCACATCCAAGCTGAAGGAATCATACAAGCACATATTCCAACTTGCAAATAGCGTGGACTTTCCACTAGAAGTTATTATTGTGTGCTTTCTTATAGTCTTAATCCTGCAAAGACAGATGCTCGTATCTGTTCGCAGCATTTCGATACTTTTACGCCCTTTGATTTGGTTTGGCGTCCTGAAAGAGGCAATGCAATTAGATGCTGGCATGGCCATGTTCTCTGTGGTATCAACTCAGCTGTCTTCTTGGATACAGCAATGAGCTTGAGCCTTCTTTCTGTTTTGCTCCCTAGTTTGATGCTTGCATGCCTAGTTTCCTGGGCATTCGCCACAGAGCATTTCAGTGGGCATGCTGATAAGTTTGCTTCACACTCAGCCATTCTGGTTATGGATAATTGGAATAGTGTGATTGTAATGGACAATCGTGTATTTTGCATACATACATGTCGTGCATCCAGTGTTTTACGTTTAGTCTGACATCCTGAAAGAGGCAATGCAAATCAGACGGTGACATGGTCATGTTCTCTGCGATATCATTTCAGCTGTCTTCCTTCGATTTGCCCATAGATTTTGCTAGCATTCTGGCTGTCAGAATTCAGAACAGTGTGATTAATGAACACTGACAAAATATATTCATACTAGCCAGTGTTGGGGATAGCATTGACAACCACACGAAACAAAAGTAGCATGCAGGTGTATTTTATCTTATTTCTTTGATGCAATTAGATATTTTGTTTTTCACTTAGGATGTTGCTTTCAGAACTTGGAACAGGGGATCGATTACAAAACTCACTGTTCCTCTTTTGAGCAGCCTCCTCGTAACAGCAGAGTCCTTGCAATGCCTGTGGAGCCTCGCTCTGGCCGCCGTTGACGTCTACGCACTTCTTGTCAAGCGCGCCTTCCGGACTCCTCGAGCTACCACCATATATTCCATTGGGGACTGGGTAAGTCACACATTTTTTCAGGCACCTCAAAGCAAACAGCCATCTGCCATTCCCTGTGGAACAAGCAAAGTATCTTCTAACGTTCATCTGCAGGTCACGGGAGCACTGACCTTCGCTGCAGCGAGCGGATCGGCAGGCATCACCATTCTCATCAACGACGACCTGATGATGTGCTCGGAGAACCACTGCCCGAGCTTCATGGCCTCCACCTCCATGGCTTTCTTCACCTGGTTCGCGATCGCGCCGTCCTGCCTCTTCAACCTCATGACGGCGGTGTACCGAGTGCAGAGGGCCTAGCTTGTGGGGCTGTTTGACAAACTAGGTGGCACATCTAATTATATAACTGTACTCACGACCAAGATGCGATGGACGGATGCTCGTCGAATAGCGTATATTATCGACATTTCTGTAGTAATTAGGGAGTAGCTTTGATGCTCAGAAGGGTGGTTGTGAAGCTCTGCATTTTATTTTCAGCAGCGTATGCATGTATGCCTTCTTATTATGTGAGGCTGGGCTGGTGGTTGTGAACTGGAGATGAACTAACTGATGGGCTACTTTGTAGAGCTCAAGGTTGGTTATGATATGCTATTATATCCGATTCTATTTCGTGTTTTTATGGATCTGTGGATCTTCGGCCCTCAGATTACTTGTGTAGCGCCATTGTCGCTTACAAGTGCCAGATTATCAATTCATTCAATAGGCCCTTGGTTGTTCTTGTAAATAGACATCCCCATGTATGTTAGTCCCCAATGGTCAGAGCATTTTTTCTCAGGATGTTAGTGCCAATAGATGTTGATGCCAGTAGATGGCATCAAGTTTCGGCTGAAAACCATCTTACATGTCATTTGCTGCTGTGATGATCTGAACAAAATGGAATCTGAAGGCTAAGATACCGGTTAATGACAACCCGAGTTCCGCAATGAAGCTGAGACCCAAAGCGTTCTTACTCGGTCAGGGAAATTCTGCTGGTGTGATGAAGAAAAAACACAATTTGTTACATGGTATGATACAAACGATTTGGTTCATGAATTCAATCCATGGCAGCACAAATGTAAGATGGCTACCCACTATGGTTTCTACTCCTGTCAGAAGCTTCCTCTGCAGGTACATTTGTGGAGAAGATAGATTACAATGGCAAAAGGTAAACAGTAAAACCAAAATGGCACGACGAATCATCATGAGCGATGATCGAATCGCTTTAACTGGTCCATGCTAAAACCTAGGAGGGTTCGTCGGGATTCTTGAAACCCCTTGCATTAGACTTGCTTGCCTTTTCTGGTAATACATGAATGGCCCACTTACCAGCAACATTCCAACCATGAGGACCTGCAAAGGACATAGCTTTGGGATTCAGACTCACAGACAAAAATTGATGTAAAACTCGTCTTGGACAACCGTGAAGATATCAATAAATGAAAACTGAGAAGAAATCAGGTTATCAACAAATGTGATGTGACTAGTAACAATCATGTCAGTTTTGCGACAAGCAGAACATATGGTTCACTTTCCTAAGATAAGAGTGCATAAGCAGCCTTTAAGTTTTAACTGGAGAAGTGGAAGTTTCAATCTTCGGAAATAACTGGGATTCACAGCAGCACAGTCTGCATTTTAAAGTTGGCAAAGTTTGACTTTCACAAAAATCTATAGGCACTACATTGCGGAATGGAGGGAGTATCTGATAGTGGTAGTGTAGTGCTTGCACAGTGGTAACTAAGAGTTTTGCACCCAGTCATAAGTTTGCCAAGCAAATATAAAATGGTACCCCCTCCGTTCCATAATATAAGAGCGTTTTTGACACTAAAAGAGATTTTTCAGTGTTGGTCGTAGTCAACATGTCTGTTGGTATGGAATTCTCTGTAATTGCAGAAGCTATCTTCTAAAAAAATCCGCAAGTCAAGCTATGTGAACATCAGAAACTGGATAAAACCATGGTTCGGAAAAAAAATGGTACACTGTTACGTGATCATTAAGCTTAATCAAACTGAATCATGGCCACTACTACAAGTCCAAGAGAAGCTCAGCTCAATATAACTGTCTGACCACTTTTCAGGTCACATATCTCCAATTCCGAGCAATATTCAAATAAGGCTAGAAGGATTTCAGAAATGGGGATTCTGACCAGTAAGGACTATAAAAAAAATGAGCCAACGTGGTTCTTTCACGTACTCAATCTCAAGATGTAATACCAATTTGTTTTTGTTAAAGGGTTTTTATCATTTATGCCACCAGTTGTGTCTCACTACTCAGTTTTGCCACTAGGAATTTTAACTGCTTAAAAATGCCATCACTTCGTTAGGTGCATGCTCAAAAATGCCACTCGACACGATGATTGTCAGCTCAAATCTCGTTTGCCATGTCATAATGACCAAAATACCTATAGAGCAACATGTGAGCTCTTCCTCTATCTCACTACAATAAAGTGTGGGTCCCACTTGATCCCAACAACGTTCTTATTTTCTCTAAAATCATTCGCTTGCTTACTCCAAACAAGTGGGGTCCACCCTTATCATTGTGAGATAGAAAGAGCCGACATGTGGGTATAGGGTTATTTTTGTCATATAACATGGTCAACGAGTTTGACCTGACAATAACGATGTCTAATGGCATTTCTGAGCAAACATCTAATGGAATGATGGCATATTTGAGATATGTAATGGCATTTTTGAGAAACCATCTCATGGAGCGATGGCATTTTTGAGCAGTTATAATTTCTAATGGCAAAACTGAGTAATGAGACACAATTAGTGCCATAAATGATAAAAACCCTTTGTTAAAAGAACGCATCACAGTAAATTCAATTCAAATATTTTTCTCTTTCTATAAGCTATTTTGTCACATACTTTATACATTTTATTATTTTTAAAATGTAAACCAAGAATCTTCTTCCACATTCACTTTCATTACTTTTACTTGTTTTAAGCATTTGTTTTAACACGGATCCAGTGGCTACGTGGGGCATCATCTACTATAACAAGCATCTGGGGTAAAATGTAGGCAAACCCTTACCAATGCAATCCTAACGTACTTCACTTACCTGCGCATCTTTACTCCCTCCCAACGAATTTGAAAGCCCCTTTTTCTTCTCAAAAGATTACATGAGAGCAGGGGAGTTCAGGAAAGGAAAAAAAGGAAAAAAATCATTGGAAAGCTTGTGTGGGGAAATTACACAGGAGATAAGCGAAACTCCCAAATTTCTCCTCTCTCCCGTGTTTGTAGTTGTTTGAGTGGCCTGCGAAGGCTCTCAAGCTTCGTCTTCCCGTGTACCAGTGTGTAGCAGAGCTTCACTTTGTTCATGCTTTCTTGTTTGAACTAAATCCGGGTTATTCTCTTATGAATCTTCACCGGGTGTGGTGTGAATATGTAATATTGTCATTATAGTGAATTTTTCTTAGTTACCTTCTTTGTTTCAACTCATGACAATAATACAATTCTATATGCATTGTTATGAATATATAGTTGCGAACACATGTGCAGTCAGTGGTGAGTAACATTTTTGTTTGGAAAATGGGCGAGCCATTTGATGTGGATTGTGTATTTTGGTTATAATACACACGAAATGTGGATGGTACACTTCTTTTTTTTTAAAGAGAGTTTTCCCAAAAGCCTTGTGTGCCATGAAAAATATGTGTCTTAACGATGCAATGTTACATGTAAAGTGTCATGTAGTAATGCTTTCATGAGATTGTTGTGTACTAATGCCTAAGTGAGAACCAAATGATTTTGCCGATGACAATTTGTGTACTAATAAAATGACACGATGCAGTTTCACATTCCCGTGTCCGTGTGGCAGCTATTTGTACGTGGATTTGCCTACATGGCACACACGCCACTCCTCTTCTTCCATTACACCATTTCCCCCTCTATGGCAGCATGTCCACGTGGACATGGGATCAGCTCCTCGTGGTCGGGCCTTATTCACATTCTAACATCCGTACGTTGTGTCGGCGCTATCAGGCCAAGTCCCCACCTCGCAATGCATTTTCTCTCTGTTTTCTCATTGTCCCTCCTCAACAAGTTTTCTTCACAAATTGATTCTAGGCTGGGGGGGGGGGGGGGGGGGCACAGCCCCCCAACAATGCATGTTCTCTCTGTTTTCTCATTGTCCGTCTTCACTCTTGCAGATGGAGCTCACTAGTAACTAGAAGAGTTTCTGGCTCATGTTGACCAGAAGAGTTCTAGGACCTCTCTTCTCTTGTTGTCTTGCAGATCTATGGAGGCGACGAGCGGCATGAAGAGGATTTTTGGGCCGTGCTAGGACTCCACGTCATATACGTCCTCATCAAGCAGGCGGTGGGTGTTCCTCTCAGGTTCATCTACTTCAACTTGAAGGACGATCCGTCGTTTGGAGGGGTGGATGTCCGAGCGGGAGAACCACATCCAACAGCCGCGGGCCTAGCACGGGGCTGCCCTGCTGGCGCTGCAGAGGGAGCAGGCCATGCAGGGTCATGTCGCGAGACTAGAGGCAGCGCTCGCGGACACGGGGAGCTACTGCCTTTGCGGTAAGTTTGGAATCTCTCCATTCCTTTGTTTGATCGGTTTTTGTCACATTTTATCAGTCAGGCTCATATATGTGTGCTTGACAAGGAAATAATAAATACAAAGCAATGTTATTTGCATGCACAAGCAACTTGATGAGTTTTTGTCACATTTTATCAACCAGGCTCATATATGTGTGCTTGACAGGCAAATAATAAATACATGCACAAGCAACAAAAAATGCATTGATGGAACGTGTTAGTGCTAGCACGTGACTTGTGCACGATATTTTACAAGTACACATACACACACACACACACATACTTTTTTTAGGGTAAGCCCATGTCACATATTGACATGCACATGGCCGGACGGTTTGGTATAGCTAATTGGTTTGCATGGCGTGGTCATTATCTGCCGGGAGTTAGCTACATATAAGGTCATCCTTGTCCATTCAACAGATCAGGACGTGCAGCTTCGCATGCAACTTGATCAGGCCTATGAATCCAGGACAGCCACAGGAGAGTCGCTCGCTCGCTAGCACCTCGCAGCGCCTGGGCGCTCCCTAGACTTCTCATCGTTTACCGTCTTGGCCTGGCCTGGCAGCACGTCCACGTGTACATGCATGGCGTCAGGCTCCTCTCTGCGGCGGCGCTGGTCACGCCGCTGCCAGCGGGCCAACTCCCCGCCTTGCTGTCACCAACAGCCAGCGCCGTCTCCCACCACCAGTACTGCAACCCTGTTGCACCGGGCACCCGCGACGCCGCCATGGGTCGGCCGTCGCCGTGCCCAAAGCCAGTCGCGCCAGCGGCCGCACATCGGCCGGAAAACTCGACCACCGTACCGGTGACGGTTCCTCTAGCGGGGACGAAGCACCGCGGGCGTCGCGCCGTTGCTACCGGCGGCCACCATGCCTCGCTCGCCGTGTCTGCCCGCCAGGGGTGCTTGGTGAAATGTCCACGACGGAATGTGAAAAGGTGAACATTGTAACGGACATGAGCGTGGCAAATTCCTTCGTTAATACGTAGCCTTTAAGCTTGCATGAAGTAACTGCACGCTCAAGTGGACAACATCTCGGCTGCAGTTCCCTTCATAAATAACAAATCCTTGATGTGGCGACAAGGAAGGGCCTTCTCCACAAGGTTCGAGGGAGAGGGGTCATGGTGCGGACTCTCCATATGCGGATGATGCGGCTGTGTTTGTAGCGCCGATCAAAAGAGATGTGAACAACCTCGCGGCCATTCTGCGAGGTTTTGGTGATGTCACCGGCCTATGCACCAACTTCCATAAGAGCTCGATGGTCCCTGTTCGGTGCGGCAACCTTGACTTGGGCCACATCACACAAGGGCTACCGGCTATCAGGGCTTCCTTCCCGCTCCGCTACTTGGGACTCCCGCTATCTGTGTGGAAGCTGAAGCTCGCCGATTTATAATTTCTTGTCGATAAACTGGCAAGCAGACTGACTACATATGACGACCAAAACATCACCACCATTGCCCGTGCGGCCCTCGTTAAGTCGGTCCTCGCTTTCCAAGTGATCTACTTCATCACGCCACTTGTCATACAACCTGCCATTCTGCAAAACATCGACAAGCTTGAGTGGGCCTTCCTATGGTCGGGGTCGGATACGACATCCGGGGTAAAGTGCAACGTCAATTGGGATGTTGTCAGCCGGCCGCTCGCCTATGGTGGACTTGGGGTCCTCAACACCAACAAGTTCGCACGGGCTTTGCGTTTGCGGTGGCCTTGGTACGAGTGGAAGGAGCCCACAAAGTTGTGGGTCGGGAGTGGGAACCCGTGCGATGAGGAGGACCTCAGCTTTTTCTATGCCTGTACCACGATCACGGTCGGGAACGGTGCGAAGACTCCATTTTGGGACTCCCCTTGGATCCTTGGTCGCAAGCCCAAGGACATTGCTCCGCTCATTTACGAGACTTCCTCCCGGAAGCACTGGAAGGTAGGGGAGGCCCTCAAGGACAACGCGTGGATCCTCAAAATCAGACCGCCCGCATCGGTTTTCATCGAGCATGTTGCGCATTTTTTCACCCTTTGGATGCTACTGCACGAGGTGCACCTGGATGAGCTCACTGAGGATGACATCCTATGGAAGCACACGGAATCTGGGCACTACTCCGCGGCCTCCGCTTACAAGGCACAGTTTTTGGGCTTGGTCCTCTCCCCCATGGACCAAATGGTTTGGAAGGCTTGGCCCCACCGAGAGTCAAGTTCTTTGCTTGGCTTGCGCTTCAGGATAGGACTGGACTGCTGACAGATTGGAGAAGCGAGGATGGCCTAACTGTGGCCCTTGCCCCTTGTGCTGACGGGTGCGGGAATGTGGCCCTCATCTTTTCTTCAGATGCCGCTTCACTATCAGGCTTTGGAACATGGCTATTCAGAAATTTCGCTTCCACAACATGGACACGTCGGCATGGCACTTGTTCGACTCTGTTCAGGCCTGGTGGACGAGCACATGCACCACGGACACCACCGACAGAAAAGCAAAGGCATCGATTACCATGCTAGTGTTGGGTCATCTGGAATGAGCGCAACGCAAGGGTGTTCAGGCAAAAGAGCGCACCTCCGCAAATCTTGCTCAACATCATTGTCGACGAGGCAAACCTTTGGATCAAAGTGGGGGCAAAGAAACTGGGGTCTTTTTTATCGCGAGAATAATTGTCATGCCGTAACTTGGGTGTGTGTTGCAACAAACTCTTTCTCCTCCTTATTTAATATATGAGGCAAATCTTTTGCCTCTGTTTTAAAAAAAAGATGCAGTAAGCTTGGTCTTCTTCTTCGTTTCCCTTCTTGGCTTTGTATGTGGTTTGAAACAGGGATCATGTGTGCATGCGAGCCCAGAAAGTTTCTTTGGGATTCACATGGTAGGGATTTTATCTCTGTTTACATGGTAGGGATCTTAGCGGTTAGTTTCTTTGTAGTGTTGATGTTTTATTTTTGTTCCTAAACAACCAGAAAGTTTTTAGAGCAGCATCAGTAACCTTCCGTTATGTCGGGATCAGCGACGGTGCCAGCACCAAAAAGTTGTGGGTTCAAATGCACTAAACTCTTTAAAATGTCCTAGTTTTTTGCACAAATATTAATAGAAATAGGCTTGCAATCAAAAAAGCTGTGGGGTCAGCTGACCCCACAGCTTACACACATGGAATCGCCACTGGTCGGGATCAGCGTGAATTTTGTATGCAAGCAAAAGTCTGAATATATACTTTCATCTGGCATGATCTATGTCTACGGTCCATCTTGCAGGAAGGCCCCAGTTGAGATGAGCAATCCTTGTGACTCGAGTGCAGCTGGAATAGGGTCAAGTTCATCATGCAGATGTGTGGTAACTTTAAAGAAAGCATGGTATTTTGACTCAATATCTTTTCATTCCTAGTCCAGTACTGTGCTGCCTCTCAATCTTCTGGAGTTTGCATGATTTGTTTTGGGCCTTGGTTCCACCACTGCTGCTTGCTGCAGGTCATACCGGAGCGTCTTCTTGACCATTTCGGGGGAAAGATCTCTGGGACGATCCAACTAGAAGCCCCTAATGGTCAGATGTATGTTGTTGGAGTTGCCAAGAAGATGAACAGATCAGTCCTGCATTTTGACTGGGAGGCGGTTGTTCGTGCCAATCAGATACAATAAAACTGTTATTTGATGTTCCAAAACCTTGGATTCTCTTGCTTCAAGCTTACCATCTTTGATTCCCAACCTCGTGTCGTGCCGGGGCGAAAAGTCCTGCTCATGTTGAAAAAGCGAGCGCATATCGTGCTGATATTTCCAGCAGTTCCTTTGATGGCGCGTCGGATTCAGATGGTAGAAAATCAGGAACACGCTGCAGTAAATTCTTCTTCTTCAGATGAATCATCGGGTTCAGTTGTGTACTCGTATTATTTGGTGACTAGCGTTTATTTACTACATGTTGCTCTCTCTTGAATCTTTTTACAGCAGAAGATAGTCTGTCTGAAGGCGAGTCTATTGAGTCGGATGATCGTCAGGTGCTCTCATAGATTTATGACTTAGCAGGGCGATGCCACCTTACAGAAGAGGAGGAGGATGAAATCAACGTGTGTGTCATGAAAATTCGACCTGAAATCCCTGTGCTTGTGGTGATGATGAAGAAGACCAATGTGAACCACTATCCTAAACTGGCACGTTTGGTTTGAATTCTGTATGTATTGCTAAATGCTTGTAGCTACATACACCTCTCTAAATATCTTTATTTTCGACACCGTTAATTGTAACAAACCTCTGAAGGATATTTATGAAGCAATTGAATGACATTATATTCACGTCTCGGTTTACAACTGTGATCATGTGTATATTATGAAAATAGTTCGCTGATAGTGCAAGGATTACACATAGCATCATATGAATCATCCCTCTTTTAATCAGGTAGTACCTAAGGATTACACACATGCATACTTTCCACACAAAACTCAATTTGTCACACTCAAATTGCCTGGGAAGAGCAAGGCTTGGCCATGCAAATTCTGCATCAGACCTGATGGAAGGGGACGCAACCTTTCTTTGTGTCAGTTTGTCTGTGGCAATCGTGTTAAGAAGGGCGATCTCTGCCTCTTTGAATGAATGATAGAGGTTGAGTCAACAAGGTTGATAGTACACAATTAAACTCTCAGATGTTGAATTTTGCTAGTACAAATGCCATAGTGCAATTACTTCTTTGCAATGTTATTTTACTGTTGAAATTATTGACAGGAGAAGATAGTCCATCTGAATATGGATCTATCCGGTATGATCACTAGGAAACTCCCTCTGAAGTTTGCTATATATTGTCAAGTAGGTGCCGACTTGATGAAGAAGATGAAGTAGGAATTGATGCTCTTATTGCCGAAATTCAGCCTGAAATTGCTTTGCTACTTGTTCAAATGATGAAGAGCAATGTCCATGGGCCACAAGCCTCTCTGGTAATTCCTATTCTGCACTGGGTGATTTTACTGTTTGTTTTATTCGTGATATGTAAATGGAGCCAATCATTTTTACTTTTGATTTGTCCAACTAATAGTTTTGATTCGTTCTCGATAATTTAATTTGTGAACTAATAAACCGTCAGTTGTTCCATGTACTGGCGGAGCTACGCGCAATTTGGTGGGTGGGCCAGAATTGGTTAAGCTGAAGGGAAGCCTGCAAAATCTACGTTTTAAGCTAACTTTGCCCCGACAACTACTGTTTTAGCTGTAGGTTGGGCTTGCCATTGAGTTTTGCTTGTGCATAGCCCCGCCACTACCCATGAACATTCTTTGGTCTGCTCCAAGAGCATTTCTATTTGCTCTGTACACTTAATTTTCCCCACCAATTATATACTCTGTTCCATATACAGAGCACATTGAAAAGGATGAGTTTACAAGCTTCATATTAAGAGAAGGATGATTCAAACTGATTGTGACCAGCCTATAGAAAAAGCTTGTTACTCAATGAAATCCATGCTGTAATTGTTTATTATAGTTCTCCAGAAAATCATTAGTGGCCTGCATCGTGGCGCAAATGTGGATGTGGTTTTTGTGTAGCACGTACTCAATAGATGAAAATATGCATAGTTATCACAAAAACCTGGACTACATGACCATAAGATTAACAATACATGTTTCCCTGCTTTATATCTGAAACCAGGAACAAACAGTTAGCTCAGTTCGTCGACATTGTATTAAATCCTTGTGATTTTTTCTTTTATCTCCTCTGCACAACCAGGTCATCGCGAATCATTATGCAACTGCGTATTTTCCCAGTGAAAGCTAAAACATCACACTTACACTCCAGGAGGGAAGAAGTGGCATCCCCATTTGCATGTCAGACGAGGCAACTGGCGGTGACTAGAGTTAGTCGCGACGACCATCTATGTGAGGAGGACATCTGCATCCTCCAACCAATTAACAGGGGCGAGGGGAGAAGGTTCATGGTGATGGTCCATTTGCTTCCCAAACCAAGACGCGGCAGCATATCCAAGGGTGGTGATGTTGTTCTTGGCTCAATCAGTGGTAGAACTAGCACAAAGGCTGCCTTGACATCATATGTCAAGGACGAACCGGTCGATGGTATACATATGTTTGGCTTATCACTATTAAGAACAACATGTAGTGGTGCACCGTGCAAGCCGCATTAAATGATGTGAAATATCTTATCTGCAGGAACATCAGATGGTTCTGAAAGATCAGGATATGTTGTGCTAGGCAGCAGCGCCCGTTTAACCCAGGCGCAGGAGAAGGTGGTTGCAGAGAAGGTGAAGGCCATCCGATCTCAAGCGCCCATCTATGTTGCAGCCATTGAGAAGAGAAATTTGAGCTCTGCCCTAGTAAATTATAAAACCTTGATCTCGGATCACTTCTTAGTTATTGCACTAGGATCATGTAGCTCTTTGTTTGTGTACATTTTCTTGAGTCACAAAAGGGTGTAGATAGCGCATTCCATGAATCTCTGTTCTAAAAATGCACACTTCATCCATCCTTATAGGAAAAAGGAAAAAGCTTGGCTTCAACCGGCGGACGCTCGTGTGCCATCCGCCGGCTCATTCATGTGACGCGTGTCCTGCGTGGACGGTTTCATCTTTTTTCTTTCTTTCGGTCAACGTGACCGCTGAGCGCTGTTCACTGTCCTCTACAATATTTTCTGCAACAAGCTATATGTTGCAAGAAAATGTAACAAGACTTGCATTGCAGAAACATATTGTAGAAAGTTAAACTGCAACAAGAGCTCTGTTACACAAAAAACTGTAAAAAGGTATGTGCTGTAAAAAAAATCTGTAACTTGACATACGTTGCAAAAAATTCTGTAACATGACCCGTGATGCAGGAATTTCCTGCAACACGACTTGTGTTGCAATGATAAAATTTTGTAACATGACCCGTGATGCAGGAATTTCTTGCAACACGACCTATGTTGCAATGATGAAAAGTGACGCTCGGTCGCTCAATCCACTTGATCTGATGGCTCGCAAGCCGGCTGACCTTTTTAAAAGATTCACCGGCCTACGCATAACAGCCGTTGGATCGCCTTGATCCATGCGTCGTCACGCACGCTCGCACACATACTCTGTTATTTCTCTTGTCAACCATGTGTCCTCTACCTTATCCTGCAACAACGGTGGTGTTCTGAACCATAACAGCAAACGACGACTGCAACTTACACAATCTTTTGTAATATCAAGTCTGTTGCAAAAAAAACTGCAATAAGACCTCTGTTGCAAAAAACAAATCTACAACAAAAACTTTGTTGCAAAAATAATCCTGCAACAAACCCTATATTATAAAAAATACATTCTACGACATAACCTTTATTGTAAATGTTTCCGCAACAAGACCTTTGTTGCGAAGTAAAGAGGGAAGTTGAGCCACACGATTATGCCACATCCAACGACCCGCGAGGCGGCGGATCTTTTCTCCACCCTTCTTTTTGTGCGTGCTCATGTGTTCGAATTTTTTTCCCCAATCAATTGTGTGAGATATCCCTTAGCTGTGAATTTATTTAATCACGTCCTAACTGTCAAAGAAATCACATAGTTCGGCATAGGTTGTAGTGGAGGAGGTTGGTTTAATCCGGCTGTACTTCTTCATGTTCGAGTAAGAGAAATTCAGAGAGAGAAGAAACATTAGCTTTTTGACACGAAATTTTTGGATTTTTGTGAACTACGAAGAAATTTGTGAGCTTGAGCCTCTTAGGGTGGACCTCTTCCAAATGAACCGAGCCCGTGCTGCTCCCGCGCGGGCGGCCTGGGAGAAACCCTAGCCGCCGCCGACGACAACTCCATCGCCCACCCTCCTTCTCCTCCTGCCGCCGCCTGAGGGCGTCGTCGGGCAAAGCACGTGCGGCGCCGACGCCGGCTTCTTCCTCCTCTCGTCTGGGCATGGCGGCGCGGGGCGCGAACTGGCTGCGGGGACTCGCGCACGACCTATGGTGGCACACTGCAGCGACACGGGAGGCACGGAGGCGCGGATGGCTGCGTGTCTGGGGAATCCGCCGATGTTGTCCATGGGGGCTCATGTGCCGATTTGGCTCCTTGGAGGTGGCGACTACCTCGGTCGGCGGTCCCGTGGCTGCGAGCGGGGGGTGGCGGGGTGATGTGGAGGTGCTGGGCAGCGCAATCCCCTGGCGCTGGGGCCTGGGCGTGTTGCCCTGCTCGGTCTGGGCGGATCCTCTGCTCCATCTAAGGCAGTGATGCAGGGCGGCGGCGACCAGGCAGGCAGGCGGCATACGGCGGCGGGACGACGGTGGCGTGGTGGGCTGCGCACGTCATGTACTGTTCCATCAACAGCATGGTGCTCCTAGGATCAACCCACAACACGAGGACGTCGGGGGCTCCGGCCCTGGGCGTGGCAGTGGTGGCCACCTACTTCGCCGGAGATGGTCAGCATGAGGCTAGGTGATCGGATCTTCAGATCCGTCATCTAGTCCCGGCTGCGAGTAGGGGAGATAGAGTTGCCGGCGAAAACTGAGCCAATGGCGGGCAGTGGAGGCGTTTTGTGCCGTTACCTTGTTGCAGGCATCGTCGTGTAACTTCTGTCGACCCACTCGTGTTGCTTCGGGGGAAACCCTAGGATCTGGTCATCCAGATCGAACGATGGCGGTACTGCTGTGTCGTTTCTCTCTTGAGAGCATCATTTGTGGAGCAGCACTGGAAGATAGAGGGAGGAGGTGGAGCTGCTAAGTTTTGCACGGAGCTTCCGTGGAGATGTCCAGTCATGCCTGACCGACAGGTGCGACGCTATGTCATGCCTAGTCGGCAGGTGCTAAGCACGACAGATCTTCTAGAGTCTTCGTGTCTGGATGGATGCGCAGGGCGGTGGCACCATTGGGCGCCGTGGTGGCGTCGACTGATGTCCGGACTGGCAAGGATGATGCGAACCTCTCTCCTCAAGATCTCCTCAGAGCCATGCTCTCACTTGTATAACATGTTTTTTGTATTGATCTTGATCTACCGTTTCAACCCCCCCCCCTCCACAGGCAATCTAGAGACGATTAGGGTTTCAACCCCTCTTGTCGGTGTTGTAAACGGTTATCCCTGCCTCCGGTAGCCCTATGGATCTTAGAGGTGCGGTGGACCTCAACCCCTCATCAGATGGAGGGTTAACATCTTTTCTTTACGCAGTTTTAGTGTCCTAGTTAGGGTATGGAGGCGGTAGTGGCATGCCAGAGTTATAATAATCTCCTTCATGCACTATTCCTGCTTTGACGATTGATACGTCTCCAACGTATCTATAATTTTTGATTGCTCCATGCTATATTATCTACTGTTTTGGACTATATTGGGCTTTATTTTCCACTTTTATATTATTTTTGGGACTAACCTATTAACTGGAGGCCCAACCCAGAATTGCTGTTTTTTTCCTATTTCAGTGTTTCGGAGAAACAGAATATTAAACGGAGTCCAAACGGAATAAAATCTTCGGGAACGTGATTTTCTCACCGAACGTGATCCAGGAGACTTGGACCCTACTCCAAGAAGTAACAGAGGCGGTCACGAGGGTGGGGGGCGCCCCCCTCTAGGGCACGCCCCCTTGCCTTGTGGGCCCCTTGGTGCTCCACCGACATACTCCTTCCTCCTATATATACCTACGTAGCCCCAAACGATCAGAACAGGAGCCAAAAACCTAATTCCACTGCCGCAACTTTCCGTATCCACGAGATCCCATCTTGGGGCCTGTCCCGGAGCTCCGCCGGAGAGGGCCGTCATCACGGAGGGCTTCTACATCATGATAGCCCCTCCGATGAAGTGTGAGTAGTTTAACTCAGACCTTCGGGTCCATAGTTAGTAGCTAGATGGCTTCTTCTCTCTTTTTGGATCTCAATACAATGTTCTCCCCCTCTCTCGTGGAGATCTATTCGATGTAATCTTCTTTTTGCGGTGTGTTTGTTGAGACCGATGAATTGTGTGTTTATGATCAAGTCTATCTATGAATAATATTTGAATCTTCTCTGAATTCTTTTATGTATGATTGGTTATCTTTGCAAGTCTCTTCGAATTATCAGTTTGGTTTGGCCTACTAGATTGGTTTTTCTTGCCATGGGAGAAGTGCTTAGCTTTGGGTTCGATCTTGCGGTGTCCTTTCCTAGTGACAGAAGGGGCAGCAAGGCACGTATTGCATCGTTGCCATCAAGGATAACAAGATGGGTTTTTTATCATATTGCATGAAACTATCCCTCTACATCATGTCATCTTGCTTAAAGCGTTACTCTATTTTTAACTTAATACTCTAGATGCATGCTGGATAGCGGTTGATGAGTGGAGTAATAGTAGTAGATGCAGGCAGGAGTCGGTCTACTTGTCTCGGACGTGATGCCTATATACATGAACATACCTAGATATTCTCATAACTATGCTCAATTCTGTCAATTGCCCAACAGTAATTTGTTCACCCACCATAGAATACTTATGCTCTCGAGAGAAGCCACTAGTGAAACCTATGGCCCTCGGGTCTATTCTCATCATATCAATTTCCATCACTTTAATCTTGCTTTGCTTTTTTACTTTGCCTTTTACTTTTTACTTTGCATCTCTATATCAAAAATACCAAAAATATTATCTATCATCTCTATTAGATCTCACTCTCGTAAGTGACCGTGAAGGGATTGACAACCCCTAATCGCGTTGCTTGTGAGTAGCTATCGTTTTGTGCAGGTACGAGGGACTTGCATGTGGCCTCCTACTAGATCGATACCTTGGTTCTCAAAAACTGAGGAAAATACTTATGCTACTTTACTGCATCATCCTCTCCTCTTCGGGGAAAACCAACGCAGTGCTCAAGAGGTAGCAAGAAGAATTTCTGGCGCCGTTGCCGGGGAGTCTACGCAAAATTCAACATACCAAGTACCCATCACAATCCCTATCTGTCGCATTACATTAGTTGCCATTTGCCTCTCGTTTTCCTCTCCCCCACTTCACCCTTGCCGTTTCATTCGGCCCCTCTTTCCCAATCTCCTTCTCCTTCTCTCTTTCCGTTTGCCTTTTTCTCGCTTGCCTTTTGTCTGCTCGTGTGTTGGATTGCTTGTTTGTCGCGATGGCTCTACCGAGATTTGGTGATCTTCACCTTAAAAGGTTAGAGGAGATCGAAAACAACGTCAGGAAGTTTATGATTTTGCAATTTGAGCATAATAATTTCTTTAGAAACGAGCTTAAGGAACAAAAAAAAATTATGAGTTATATGAATAAAGAGCTTGATGATATGTCTAAAGAATTTTATGGTATAAGATCCCAAATTGCTCGTCTTGAAAAGATGACTGCTGAAATCTCGGATATGCAAGCTACCTTAGTCAATAAGATGGCTGCTAAACCGAATTCTTATCAAAATCAAGATGAAGATCTAAAATTTATTGATGTGTCCCCTATCAAATCTTTGTTTTACAATATGAATCTTGATGAAACAGAATATGATCTTCCTTTACCTAGAAGGCGTTCATTTAGATCTTTATGATGAAACTGATGAAAGTGGGATTGAAAGAAATAAAACCCTAGATGTTGCTAAACCCACTATATTGGATTTCAAGGAATTTAATTATGAAAGTTGCTCTTTAATTGATTGTATTTCCTTGTTGCAATCCGTGCTAAATTCTCCTCATGCTTATAGTCAAAAGAAAGCCTTTACCGAACATATTGTTGATGCCTTGATGCAATCTTATGAAGAAAAACTTGAGTTGAAAGTTTCTATCCCTAGAAAACTCTATGATGAGTGGGAACCAACTATTAAAATTAAAATTAAAGATCATGAGTTTTATGCTTTGTGTGATTTGGGTGCTGGTGTCTCCACTATCCCCAAAACTTTGTGTGATTTGCTAGATTTCCGTGACTTTGATGATTGCTCTCTAAACTTGCATCTTGCGGATTCCACTATTAAGAAACCTATGGGAAGAATTAATGATGTTCTTATTGTTGCAAATAGGAATTATGTGCCTGTAGATTTTATCGTTCTTGATATAGATTGCAATCCTTCTTGCCCTATTATTCTTGGTAGACCTTTCCTTTGAACTGTTGGTGCGATTATTGATATGAAGGAAGGGAATATTAGATTTCAATTTCCATTAAAAAAGGGCATGGAACACTTTCCTAGAAAGAAAATAAAATTTCCATACGAAACTATCATGAGAGGCACTTATGGATTTCCTACCAAAGATGGCAATACCTAGATCTATCCTCGCTTTTATGCCTAGCTAGGGGCGTTAAACGATAGCGCTTGTTGGGAGGCAACCCAATTTTATTTTAGTTTTTTTGTTTTTGCTTCTGTTTAGGAATAAATAATCCATCTACCTTCTGTTTAGATGTGGTTTTGTGTTTTAATTAGTGTTTGTGCCAAGTTAGACCTATAGGATCTTCTTGGATGATAGTTATTTGATCTTGCTGTAATTTGCAGAAACTTTCTGTTCACGAAAACAATTGTTAAAAATCACAGGACGTGATAAAATACTGATTCCAATTGCTTCTGATCAATAAAAAAATTGTCTAGGTTGTCCTATTTTGGTAGAATTTTTGGAGTTCCAGAAGTTTGCGTTAGTTACAGATTACTATAGACTGTTCTGTGTTTGACAGATTCCGTTTTTCGTGTTGTTTGCTTATTTTGATGAATCTATGGCTATTAAAATAGTTTATAATCCATAGAGAAGTTATAATACATTAGGTTTAACACCAATATAAATAAAGAATGAGTTCATTATAGTACCTTGAAGTGGTTTTTTGTTTGCTTTCTCTAACGGAGTTCACGAGATTTCTATTGAGTTTTGTGTTGTGAAGTTTTCAAGTTTTGGGTGATATCTTTTGATGGATTATGGAACAAGGAGTGGCAAGAGCCTAAGCTTGGGGATGCCCATGGCACCCCCAAGATAATCCAAGGACACCAAAAAGTCAAAGCTTGGGGATGCCCCGGAAGGCATCCCCTCTTTCGTCCACTTCCATCGGTAATTTTACTTGGAGCTATATTTTTATTCACCACATGATATGTGTTTTGCTTGGAGCGTCTCGTATTATTTGTGTCTTTGTTTGCTAGTGTGCCACAATCATCCTTTTTGTACACACCTTTTGAGAGAGCCATATATGAATTAAAATTTGACAGAATACTCTATGTGCTTCACTTATATCTTTTGAGCGTTGTAGTTTTGCTCTATGTGCTTCACTTAGATCTTTTGAGCATTGTAATTTTGCTCTATGTGCTTCACTTAGATCTATTAGAGTACGGTGGTGGATTTGTTTTAAAGAAACTAATGATCTCTCATGCTTCACTTAGATCATTTTGAGAGTCTTAATAGCATGGTAAATTGCTTAATAATAATATGCTTGGTATTCAAGATATGTGAAACTTTCTTTTGAGTGCATTGAATACTAAGAAAAGATTGAAGCATGATAATTGTTTTGAGATATGGAGGTAATAATATCAAAGTCATGCTAGTAGAGTAATTGTGAATTTGAGAAGTGCTTGAGTTGAAGTTTGCAAGTCCCGTAGCACGCACGTATGGTAAACTTTATGTAACAAATTTGAAACATGAAGTGTTATTTGATTGTCCTCCTTATGAGTGGCGGTCGGGGACGAGCGATGGTCTTTTCCTACCAATCTATCCCCCTAGGAGCATGCGCGTAGTACTTTGGTTTTTTATGGCTTGTAGATTTTTGCAATAAGTATATGAGTTCTTTATGACTAATGTTGAGTCCATGGATTATACGCACTCTCACCCTTCCATCATTGCTAGCCTCTTCGGTACTGTGCATTGCCCTTTCTCACATTGAGAGTTGGTGCAAACTTCGCCGGTGCATCCAAACCCCGTGATATGATACACTCTTTCACACATAAACCTCCTTATATCTTCCTCAAAACAACCACCATACCTACCTATTATGGTATTTCCATAGTCATTTCGAGATATACTGCCATGCAACTTTCCACCATACCGTTCCTCATGACACATTCATTATTGTCATATTGCTTAGCATGATCATGTAGTTGACATAGTATTTGTGGCAAAGCCACCGTTCATAATTCTTTCATACATGTCACTCTTGGCTCATTGCATATCTCGGTACACCGCCGGAGCATTCATATAGAGTCATACTTTGTTCTAGTATCGAGTTGTAATCATTGAGTTGTAAATAAATAGAAGTGTGATGATCATCATTCAATAGAGCATTGTCCCAAAAAAAAGGCCAAAGAAAAAAAAGAAGGCCCCAAAAAAATTAAAAAATAAAAAGGGGCAATGCTACTATCCTTTTTTCCGCACTTGTGCGAGCACTATAATCTTCATGATAGAGAGTCTCTTGTTTTGTCATTTTCATATACTAGTGGGAATCTTTCATTTTAGAACTTGGCTTGTATATTCCAACAATGGGCCTCCTCAAGTGCCCTAGGTCTTCGTGAGCAAGCAAGTTGGATGCACACCCACTTAGTTTCTTTTGTTGGGCTTTCATACATTTATAGCTCTAGTGCATCCGTTGCATGGCAATCCCTACTCCTTGCATTAACATCAATTGATGGGCATCTCCATAGCCCATTGATTAGCCTCGTTGATGTGAGATCTTCTCCTTTTTTGTCTTCTCCACATAACCCCTATCATTATATTCTATTTCACCCATAGTGCTATATCCATGGCTCACGCTCATGTATTGCATGAAGGTTTATAAGTTTGAGATTATTAAAGTATGAAACAATTGCTTGGCTTGTCATCGGGGTTGAGCATGATGAGAGCATTCTTGTGTGACGAAAATGGGGCATGACTAAACTATATGATATTGTAGGGATAAACTTTCTTTATCCATGTTACATTGAAAAGACATAATTGCTTTGTTAGTTTGCTTGCAGTATTATTATATTTTATGTCAATATGAACTTTTTTCTTGAATCTTTCGAATCTAAATATTCATACCAAAATTAAGAAGATTTGCATTGAAATTATGCCAAGTAGCACTCCGCATCAAAAATTCTCTTTTTATCATTTACCTACTCGAGGACGAGCAAGAATTAAGCTTGGGGATGCCTGATACGTCTCCAACGTATCTATAATTTTTGATTGCTCCATGCTATATTATCTACTGTTTTGGACTATATTGGGCTTTATTTTCCACTTTTATATTATTTTTGGGACTAACCTATTAACTGGAGGCCCAGCCCAAAATTGCTCTTTTTTGCCTATTTCAGTGTTTCGGAGAAACAAAATATCAAACGAAGTCCAAACGGAATAAAATCTTCGGGAACGTGATTTTCTCACCGAACGTGATCCAGGAGACTTGGACCCTACTCCAAGAATTAACAGAGGCGGTCACGAGGGTGGGGGCGCGCCTCCTGCCTCGTGGGCCCCTCGGTGCTCCACCGACGTACTCCTTCCTCCTATATATACCTACGTACCCCCAAACGTTCAGAACAGGAGCCAAAAACCTAATTCCACCGCCGCAACTTTCTGTATCCACGAGATCCCTTCTTGGGGCCTGTTCCGGAGCTCCGCCGGAGAGGGCTGTCATCACGGAGGGCTTTTACATCATCATCATAGCCCCTCCGATGAAGTATGAGTAGTTTACCTCAGACCTTCGGGTCCATAGTTAGTAGCTAGATGGATTCTTCTCTCTTTTTGGATCTCAATACAATGTTCTCCCCCTCTCTCGTGGAGATCTATTCGATGTAATCTTCTTTTTGCGGTGTGTTTGTTGAGACCGATGAATTGTGGGTTTATGATCAAGTCTATCTATGAATAATATTTGAATCTTCTCTGAATTCTTTTATGTATGATTGGTTATCTTTGCAAGTCTCTTCGAATTATCAGTTTGGTTTGGCCTACTAGATTGGTTTTTCTTGCCATGGGAGAAGTGCTTAGCTTTGGGTTCGATCTTGCGGTGTCCTTTCCCAGTGATAGAAGGGCAACAAGGCACGTATTGCATCGTTGCCATCGAGGATAACAAGATGGGGTTTTTATCATATTGCATGAAACTATCCCTCTACATCATGTCATCTTGCTTAAAGCGTTACTCTGTTTTTAACTTAATACTCTAGATGCATGCTGGATAGCGGTCGATGAGTGGAGTAATAGTAGTAGATGCAGGCAGGAGCCGGTCTACTTGTCTCGGACGTGATGCCTATATACATGATCATACCTAGATATTCTCATAGCTATGCTCAATTCTGTCAATTGCTCAACAGTAATTTGTTCACCCATCGTAGAATATTTATGCTCTCGAGAGAAGCCACTAGTGAAACCTATGGCCCCCGGGTCTATTCTCATCATATCAATCTCCATCACTTTAATCTTGCTTTGCTTTTTTACTTTGCCTTTTACTTTTTACTTTGCATCTCTATACAAAAAATACCAAAAATATTATCTATCATCTCTATCAGATCTCACTCTCGTAAGTGACCATGAAGGGATTGACAACCCCTAATCGCGTTGGTTGCGAGTAGCTATCGTTTTGTGCAGGTACGAGGGACTTGCGCGTGGCCTCCTACTGGATTGATACCTTGGTTCTCAAAACCTGAGGGAAATACTTACGCTACTTTACTGCATCATCCTCTCCTCTTCGGGGAAACCAACGCAGTGCTCAAGAGGTAGCAACGGTGCACCTAACACTGCTGGAGGGTGTGTGAAGGTGTGTTTTCGGTGGATTTGCTTGGACGTGGTGGACATTCGTCTCCATTGGATCTGTCTAATTTGGGTGATGCTTGTGGTCACTGATGACTTTATAGGAGGTATGACCCTTATGATCAAAAATTCTAATTGCTGACGAGGGTTGTTGTTCTAGTGTGATGGCCCTTTGGGCCTTAGCATGACGACTTCCCAACTGTCAACTATAACAAGGTTTGCCTGGCTCTGGTCAGAGAGGGGTGATGACGGTGGACCGCCTATGCTTGTACTCGTCGCTAGGCGGTTTATGGACATGGTTTTAATTTTTGTTACATTTAGGGATCTTTCTACAATTGATGCGTTGTTTTGTAGCATAGTATCTTGGCTTATCTTTTTTGGGACGATAATAATAAACAAACATTGTGATAGTATGATTGATCTCTAGTTCTACCAAATGATCCATTCATTGTGCCATGTCATGGTAGAGGGTGAATAATTCGGCTAGCCACATACCATGTCCTTATAAAATGAATATTTTGAACGAATTCCTCAATAAAAGTTGAGATAGGGTTGGCACGAGAACATAACAACACTTGCTTCATGAGAAGCAGTAGGTAACATGTAAGCTTAAGAGGCATCGGGAATTTAGCGACAAGGGGAGAGATGGAACCACTAAAAAATGGTGTTCCTCTTTTATCTTTGATGTTCAGTTCAACTTCTTTCTCAGTTTGTTAACATGGCCATAAAATTTGTAGCGTTCTTAGTTTGCCGCTGGCCCTCACTTGGTAAATTGATGCTTCATGTGGCACCTAAAGCATACGAGCAACGTTTTGATGCCTTTTGTTTCTCAGTTATTCCCCCATCCAATTACCATTTGCTCATACTCATGCCTCCATTTTGTGTGGAATCAACTATGTTATACTCCTTCAAATGAAGGACTATTCGAACAACAATGTGTAAATGTGATCTCGAAGGGAAAAAATTAAATGCCAACTTTTGATTCTATAAGTAAAACATTTCCTAGCTTCTGCTCATTGAACATCGTCCTCACCGTGTTACCACAAATAAGTACCCTGGGAGGAGGTGTGGAGAAATGTCCTCTTGGGAGGATATGTTAAGAAGAGTACCGAGATGAGAGGTGAGCTGTTGAAGATCCGTAGAAATCAAGAGGGGACCTCCACAACAAATAATAGCTTCTCCTATATAAAAATCCACCCCTCCTTTACACTCATGCAAATGTGTTCTTCCGGTCCAATCAATTAACTGATTCTGTGATTGTGAATTGATTTCATCATATCGTATCTATATACAAATTAGTGTACTCCTATCCGATGGGAATCAACCACTGTCGCTCGTCCGACTGGGTGGAGAAGGTATGGCTTGTCGAGATGCAGACAGGTGGATGCTCCTTGTGGGAGGGTGGAGCGAGATCATCGACCAACAACGACCTACCTGGTGGTACTTGTGAAGGGCGAGAAAATTTTCATGAAAGTTCACATGCATGGTTCGGGCCCCCGGCTTTAGATGTTGTGATTTTGTGGGAGGTTTGGGTATGCAGCCCCGACAATCTGCATCCCTTCATCAAGTGGATAAAAGTAGCGACATATGTCGTCAAGTTGGTGGCTTCAGACATGTTGATGTATTACTTTGTAAGGTCTTGATGAATAATTAATAAAATGACTGCATGCATCACCCTGATGCAGCAGCCGGTGGTCATCCTCCTTTTCAAAATAATAATAATATGAGCAGTAGTTAGCTAGTAGCTTTTGCCAGAGCCACTTCAGGTTGATGACCTGAAGTTAGATAGATAGATAGCTCTTTCTAGATGACTGTCTTATGATCTTGGTGTGAAAACATGGTTTATGAAATCAATAAACTTGAAATTTTGAACAGATGATCGTTTATAGTCCATAAGAAATGAAGACATGAGTGTTTGGTTCTAGACATAGGGAGAGCATTTTCTCAATAATTAAGAGATTTTTTTTGCCGTCTCTAAAAAGAAATAAGGAGAGAGAATAGAGGAGATGGTTTGCTTATTTATTTTTTCTATGGATGTGAGCTCATAAGAATGCATTTTAATTACTGGAAATTTACAAGACGGAACTTATGATCCAGAGGCTTTATAGAAAAAACTCCTAAAAGTTATACTTAAATCCATTTGAAAATCCACGACCGAAGGATGCCCTTGATTAACATGTTTTTTTGGGGATTACCATGCTTTAATATGCATGGCCATGCCTAAATAAGTGCATGATGCTTTATAAAAATTAAAAATTATGCTCCGCACACGGAAAAGCAAGTTACGGAATGCCTTCTTTTTTTATCATATGGCATAACAGTAAAACCACGCTGTTTAACATCATGCGGAAGTACTTCAATGGTCACAAATTACTTCAAAGCTGCCATGTACAAAGGTGCGTGAAACTACCTCAACGTAGGAACCCATTACGTGAGGGACAACTAATTAACCAAAATAGACGGGTGCGTGAAACTACAATGTACATATTATTTTTTGTTTCGTGATAGAACTACGATGTATTGAAGGAACGATAGATCGAGATGTGAAATGAATGATGATGCATTGGATAGAGGATAAAGAAAACTAAAGAGTCGCACTTTGTGGACCAAACCACCCTTCAAGGGCATGGCCAACGCTCCAGCATTTATAAGTCCACGTTGAGTGTGGAAGATAGAGAAAAGAAGTACGGTTGCAATGTTGAACTGCTTCCTGCAAAAAGAGTAGCCATCTCAGTAGAAAGCGTGAGGGAAAAGGAATTACGAGAGGGACAAAGAAAAAAGACGAAAAATGGGAAAAGGTAATATGTGTACGTGGGCGCCGCATGAATTGATGATGCTATGGTACAATGCTGGCCCCGTTGGCCTAGCCTTGCCCTAGTATAGCAATGCAATGGTTGAACACGTTCTTTTTCCAACAAACCACCTAGCTAGTGTGAAAGGAGGAAGTCTCTTGGAAGTAGACAGGAAAACATAAGTCACCACATAAGTTGTTTCCATTGTATACATGACAGTATGTGATAAAATGTTATTAAAGTGCGCACAAAATTCTTCGGAGGGTTGCTTAGACAAACAGAACAATCGGTCGCCGCACAAGTTTGATGGCATATTCACGTTCTGAGGGACCGGCTGGGCCTATGGGCCCACAGGCCTGGTATGCTCCTGCTATTGCATCCGGTCGGCTATCGTCGTTGACGGTGGAGGTTGAGCCCTCCCGCGTGCCAACGGTGCTGCTGCCCCTAGTCCCGGCTCATCTTCTTCGTCGTGCAGGCCCCACTTCGTGGTGCCGTGGTGAGAGAGCGTGGGAAGCTTTAAGACCGTGTTGGCGCAGGGTGGTGGTCGGTTTGGTGGCGAGCTCCGGAGCAACCGAGGTGAAGGTTGCGATCTGGAGAAATCCCTGTCGGCCTGGCCGACACCGACGCGGTGCGCGCCTGAGGGTGCTGCTGGACCTTCCTAGAGGGCGTCGCGGGCTACCTTTCCTCTCTCCTCGCCGCGTACCGGAGGAAACCATTAGCAGCAGGCAGCAGCGTCGTCATCATCGCGTCCCTTCTTGGAGGTGTTGATCGGTACCGGCGCTTCGGAGTCTAGGAGTTTGGTGGGAGATCTCCGGTGGCGCAGTGGTCGCGAGGCTTGTTCGTTTTTGTCGATCCGCCGTTGTCGGCATTTGTTCCTTTTGTATTTTCTCTTTCCTTTATTTTGGGCGCGACTATACTGCTTCCGCCCCAGCACCTATTGTTGGTCATATCGATTGGTTGCTTTGCAATACAAAGCGGGGGAACCCTTTTTCGAAACATTTTGTTTTAGGCGTCTCCCGATGCTCCACGGTGTACAGGTGCTAAGAGTGTCACATGAGAAAAAAAAAAAGAAAGAAAAAAGAAGAGATGTGGCGAAGCAATTAAAGTACTCCGGTACATGTCCATGTGCATCTATTGGTCAACGCCTTTTCTGTCCCGGTATTGAGCGACAGTTGTGCACTTTGGCTACGCCGAAAGTACTACTAGTACAGTACATGCATTTCCTAGGTGAATCAACCATTGTGTCCTACCCTCGCACGGCGTTGCCTTGTTTGGCCTTGCTCTGCTCTGGAGTGAGCTTCTCGGAAGTTGCCACGGAGAGGAAAAGCGGACGGAGGAGGGTGCGCGCGCACGCCAACTCAAGGCACGCGGAGTGCGCGCAGTCAGTGCTACCCTCCCGCTCCACATCTTCTTTACCTCGCACGCTTATCTATCTATAGGTCTCGATCCACGATCCGGCTGCCATTTCTCTTTTGCTTGGAGAGCAGGGCAGATCGATTTCTCCATGGAAATTAACTTTGGAACAGTCAGACGATGCTCTGAGGCAATTGGGGTTTTCTTCTTTTCAGTTTCAGTTCACCAATGACTGCGTGTTACGTACGTATTAGTTAGCCAAATTTCTAGAGGCTGTCTGTGCACCTGTTAGTATTTCAAAATTGATCTGCGCATGGTTCAAATTGAGACGACTTTCATGTTCCCTTGAATGCATTTTCATCTTGTTGCCACACAGTAACAAAATAATCTGTAGCCGGCCTGAGCTTTCAGCTTCAGGGTTTCTATTCACACATACAACTAGCAAGCATCAACATGAGCATGAAGCCGGAATTTTAGAATGGACTCGGTTTTGATCCATACTTTCTCTTTCCTTCTTCCTTTCTGACAAAACGCCGATTGCTACCAAGTACTCCCTCTATCCCAAAATAACTGTCTTAACCTTAGTACAATTTTGTACTAAAGCTAGTACAAAGTTGAGACACTTATTTTGGGACGGAGGGGCTATTTCACATCCAAGCTCAACGAATGGGCACAATCATACAAGCACATTCTCTCTGTGGTATCATCTCACAATCATACAGGAATTGAATTGGTTTGGCATCCTGCAAGAGACAATGCAATTAGATGGTGACATGGTTATGTTCTCTGTGGTATCATCTCAGCTGTATTTTCGATATGATGATGTTTAGCTTGAGCCTTCTTTCTTTTTTGCTCCTCATTTTGATGCTTGCATGCACAGTTATTAGTTTCATGGGCATTCGGCACAGAGCATTTCAGTGTGTATGCCGATAAGTTTGCTTCACATTCTGCCATTCTGGTTATCAGAATTCAGGATAGTGTGATTGTAATGGACAATTGTGTACAGTGCTCTGTTGTGCATACACATAGTCGGTCAGGAAAATTTTAAGCGCATCCAGTGTTTACAGCTATAAGTCTAACATCCTGAAAGAGGGAATGCTATCAGATCTTGACATGGTCATGTTCTCTCTGTTATCATCTCAAATGTCTTGTATACGCCGATAGGTTTGGTTAGCCTACTGGTTATCGGAATTCAGGACAGTGTGATTGTTGTAATGTACATTCCTCACATGCATTACAATTGTTGTCTTTGGGGAAACATTTGAACAGCTTAAGCCAGTGTTAGGGGATAGCATCGAGAATTACAAGAAACAATGTACTCGCTCTGTCTCATAATGTAAGACGTTTTCTGACACTACGCTACACTAGTGTCAAAAAACGTCTTGCATTATGGGACGAAGGGAGTAGTATGCTAGCATATCTTACCTTATTTCTGTGGGGCGATTAGATAGCGTTTGATTTTACAACTCGGAACATGGGATTGATTTCCTCCTATAGATAAACTCACTGTTGTTCTTTTTTAGCAGCCTCCGCGTCTAATTATATTTCTGTTCGTCAGTCCTTGGGATACTTAAAGTATGACAGAGATGCGGTGGACGAACAGATGCTTGTCGAATAGCGTATATATCGAGATTCCTGTAGTAATTAGGGAGGGAGTAGCTTGATGTTCAGAAGGGTGGCTATGGAGCTCTCTGCATTGTAGTTTCAGAAGCTTATTATGTATCTATGCCTTGTGGAGATGAACCAACTGATGGGCTACTTGTGTAGAGCTCAAGGTTGCTGAAGCTATGCTACTATTATATCTGATTGTGTATTCTGTATATTCTGTTATCGATTTCCAGATCTTAGGCCCCAAGATTACTTGTGTGGCGCTTGGTTGTCTCTTACAAGTGCCGGAATATGTTGGTGCGTGCCCATTGGTCATTGGGTGTTCCTCTAAACAGAGATCCCTGTTGGGGAACGTAGCAGAAATTCAAAATTTTCCTACGTGTCACCAAGATCTATCTATGGAGAAACCAGCAACGAGGGGAAGGAGAGTGCATCTACATACCCTTGTAGATCGCTAAGCGGAAGCGTTCAAGTGAACGGGGTTGATGGAGTCGTACTCGTCGTGATCCAAATCACCGATGATCCTAGTGCCGAACGGACGGCACCTCCGCGTTCAACACACGTACAGCCCGGTGACGTCTCTCATGCCTTGATCCAGCAAGGAGAGAGAGGGAGAGGTTGAGGAAGACTCCATCCAGTAACAGCACAACGGCGTGGTGATGATGGAGGAGCGTGGTACTCCAGCAGGGCTTCGCCAAGCACGTGACGGAGGAGGAGAGGTGTTGGGGAGGGGAGGGGCTGCGCCTTGGATCAGGTATGAAGTCCTCCATCTCCCCCACTATATATAGGAGGGCCAAGGGGGGGGGGGCGCCGGCCCTAGGAGATCCAATCTCCTAGGGGGCGGCGGCCAAGGGAGGTTTCCCTCCCCCCCAAGGCACCTAGGGGGTGCCTTCCCCTTGTGGGACTCTCCCTTTAGGGTTTCCCCCACACAAGGCGCATGGGCCCTAGGGGAAAGTGGCGCCCCAGCCCACTTTGGGCTGGATCCCTTCCCACTTCAGCCCATGGGACCCTCCGGGATAGGTGGCCCCACCCGGTGGGCCCCCGGGACCCCTCCGGTGGTCCCGGTACAATACCGATGACCCCGAAACTTGTCCCGATGGCCGAAATAGGACTTCCTATATATAAATCTTTACCTCCGGACCATTCCGGAACTCCTCGTGACGTCCGGGATCTCATCCGGGACTCCGAACAACATTCGGTAACCACATACAAACTTCCTTTATAACCCTAGCGTCATCGAACCTTAAGTGTCTAGACCCTACGGGTTCGGGAGACATGCAGACATGACTGAGACGTTCTCCGGTCAATAACCAACAGCGGGATCTGGATACCCATGTTGGCTCCCACATGTTCCACGATGATCTCATCGGATGAACCACGATGTCAAGGACTTAATCAATCCCGTATACAATTCCCTTTGTCTATCGGTACGATACTTGCCCAAGATTCGATCGTCGGTATCCCGATACCTTGTTCAATCTCGTTACCGGCAAGTCTCTTTTACTCGTTCCGCAACACATCATCCCGTGATCAACTCCTTGATCACATTGTGCACATTATGATGATGTCCTACCGAGTGGGCCTAGAGATACGTCTCCATCACACGGAGTGACAAATCCCAGTCTCGATTCGTGCCAACCCAACAGACACTTTCGGAGATACCTGTAGTGTACCTTTATAGCCATCCAGTTACGTTGTGACGTTTGGCACACCCAAAGCACTCCTACGGTATCCGGAGTTGCACAATCTCATGGTCTAAGGAAACGATACTTGACATTAGAAAAGCTTTAGCATACGAACTACATGATCTTGTGCTAGGCTTACGATTGGGTCTTGTCCATCACATCATTCTTCTAATGATGTGATCCCTTTATCAATGACATCCAATGTCCATGGTCAGGAAACCGTAATCATCTATTGATCAACGAGCTAGTCAACTAGAGGCTTACTAGGGACATGGTGTTGTCTATGCATCCACACATGTATCTGAGTTTCCTATCAATACAATTCTAGCATGGATAATAAACGATTATCATGAACAAGGAAATACAATAATAACCTATTTATTATTGCCTTTAGGGCATATTTCCAACAGTCTCCCACTTGCACTAGAGTCAATAATCCAGTTCACATCGATATGTGATTAACACTCAAAGTCACATTCCTATGTGACTAACACCCAAGAGTTCTGGGTTTGATCATGTTATGCTTGTGAGAGAGGTTATAGTCAACGGGTCTGAAATATTCAGATCCGTATGTACTTCGCAAATTTCTAAGTCATCTCCTAGATGCAGTTACCACGCTCTATTTGGAGCTATTCCAAATAACTGTTCTACTATACGAATCCAATTTACTACTTAGAATAATCTGGATTAGTGTCAAAGTTTGCATCGGCGTAACCCTTTACGCCGAACTCTTTTTCCACCTCCATAATCGAGAAAATTCCTTAGTCCACTAGTTACTAAGGATAACCTTGACCGTTGTCCTGTGATCCATTTCTAGATCACAGTTGTACCCCTTGACTGACTCATGGTTTGGCACACTTCAGGCGCGGTACACAACATAGCATACTTTAGAGCCTACGACCAAATCATAGGGGACGACCTTCGTCCTTTCTCTCTATTCTGCCGTGGTCATGTCTTGAGTCTTGCTCAATACTCACACCTTGTAACACAGCCGAGAACTCCTTCTTTGCTGATCTATTTTGAATTCCTTCAAAATCTTGTCATGGTATGTGTTCGTTTGAAAGTACTATTAAGCGATTTTGATCTATCCTTATAGATCTTGATGCTCAATGTTCAAGTAGCTTAATCCAGGTTTTCCATTAAAAAACACTTTTCAAATAACCCTATATGCTTTCCAGAAATTCTACATCATTTCTGATCAACAATATGTCAACAACATATACTCATCAGAAATTCTATAGTGCTCCCACTCACTTCTTTGGAAATACAAGTTTCTCATAAACTTTGTATAAACCCAAATCTTTGATCATCTCATCAAAGCGTACATTCCAACTCCGAGATGCTTACTCCAGTCCTTAGAAGGATTGCTGGAGCTTTGCATACTTGTTAGCATCTTTCAGGATTGACAAAAATCTTCTGGTTGTATCACATACAACCTTTCCTCAAGAAAATCGTCGAGGAAACAATGTTTTGACATCCTATCTGCACAATTTCATAAATAATGCAGTAATCGCTAACATAATTCCAACAGACTCTTAGCATCGCTACGAGTGAGAAAGTCTCATCGCAGTCAACTCCTTGAACTTGTCGGGAAACATCTTAACGACAAGTCGAGCTTTTTTAATGGTGACATTTACCATCATTGTCCGTCTTCCTTTTAAAATCCATCTGTACTCAACAGCCTCACGACCATCGAGCCGTTCTGCCAAAGTCTACACTTTGTTTTCATACATGGATCCTCTCTCGGATTTTATGGCCTCGAGCCATTCATCGGAATCCGGGCCCACCATCGCTTCTCCATAGCTCGTAGGTCCATTGTTGTCTAGCAACATGACGTACAAGACAGGATTACGTACCACTCTGAAGTAGTACGCATCCTTGTCATCCTACGAGGTTTGGGAGTGACTTGATCCGAAGTCTCATGATCACCATCATAAGCTTCCACTTCAATTGGTGTAGGTGCCATAGGAACAACTCCTGTGCCCTTCTACACACTAGTTGAAGTGACGGTTCAATAACCTCATCAAGTCTCCACCATCCTCCCACTCAATTCTTTCGAGAGAAACTTTTCCTCGAGAAAGGACCCGATTTGAGAAACAATCCCTATTGCTTTCGGATCTGAGACAGGAGGTATACCCAACTGTTTTGGGTGTCCTATGAAGATGCATTTATCCGCTTTGGGTTCGAGCTTATCAGCCTGAAACTTTTCACATAAGCGTCGCAGCCCCAAACTTTCAAGAAATGACAGCTTAGGTTTCTCTAAACCATAGTTCATACGGTGTCATCTCATCGGAATTACGTGGTGCCCTATTTAAAGTGAGTGCGGTTGTCTCTAATGCCTAACCCATGAACGATAGTGGTAATTCGATAAGAGACATCATGGTATGCATCATATCCAATAGGGTGCAGTTATGATGTTCGGACACACCATCACACTATGGTGTTCCAGGCGGTACTAGTCGTGAAACAATTTCCACAATGTCTCAATTGTGTACCAAACTCGCAACTCAGATATTCATCTCTATGATCATATCATAGATATTTTATCCTCTTGTCACGACGATATTCAACTTCATTCTGAAATTACTTGAACCATTCAATAATTCAGACTTGTGTTTCATCAAGTAAATATGCTCAGTATCTACTCAAATCATCTGTGAAGTAAGAGCATAACGATATCCACTGCGTGCCTCAGCACTCATTGGACTGCACACATCAAAATGTGTTACTTCCAACAAGTTGCTTTCTTGTTCCATTTTACTGAAACCGAAGCTTTCAGTCATCTTGCCCATGTGGTATGATTTGCATATCTCAAGTGATTCAAAATCAAGTAAGTCCAAACGGTCCATCTGCATGGAGTTTCTTCATGCGTATATACTAATAGACATGGTTCACATTACTCAACCCTTTTTCAAAAATGAGTGAGTCCAAAGATCCATCAACATGGTGCTTCTTCATGCATTTTATACCAATATGACTTACATGGCAGTGCCACAAATAGGTGGTACTATCATTACTATCTTTTGGCATGAACATGTGTATCACTATGATCGAGATTCAATAAACCATTCATTTTAGGTGCAAGACCATTGAAGGTATTATTCAAATAATAGAGTAACCATTATTCTCCTTAAATGAATAACCGTATTGCGATAGACATAATCCAATCATATCTATGCTCAACGCAAACACCAAATAACAATTATTTAGGTTTAACACCAATCTCGATGGTAGAGGGAGCGTGCGATGCTTGATCATATCAACCTTGGAAGCACTTCCAACACATCTCGTCAGCTCACCTTTAGCTAGTCTTCATTTATTCCGTAGCTTTTATTTCGAGTTACTAACACTTAGCAACCGAACCGGTATCTAATACCCTGATGCTACTAGGAGTACTAGTAAAGTACACATTCACATAATGTATATCCAATATACTTCTATCGACAGCCTTCTCATCTACCAAGTATCTAAGGTAATTCTGCTCCAGTGGTTGTTCCCCTTATTACAGAAGCACTCAGTCTCGGGTTTGGGTTTAACCTTGGGTTTCTCCACTAGAGCAGCAGCTGATTTGCCGTTTCATGAAGTATTCCTTCTTGCCCTTGCCCTTCTTGAAACTAGCGGTTTCACTAACCATCAACAATTGATGATCCTTCTTGATTTCTACTTTCGCGGTGTCAAACATCGCGAATATTTCAAGGATCATCATATCTATCCCTGATATGTTATAGTTCATCACGAAGCTCTAGTAGCTTGGTGGCAATAACTTTGGAAAAACATCACTATCTTATCTGGAAGATTAACTCTCACTCGATTCAAGTGATTGTTGTACTCAGACATTCTGAGCACAAGCTCAACGATTGAGCTTTTCTCCCTTAGTTTGCAGGCTAAGAAAATCGTCGGAGGTCTTATACCTCTGGACGTGGGCACGAGCCTGAAATCCCAATTTGAGCCCTCGAAACATCTCATACGTTCCGCAACATTTCAAAAAATGTCTTCGGTGCCTCAATTCTAAACCATTTAACATTACCGAACTATCATGTAGTCATCAAATCGTGTATGTCAGATGTTCGCAACATCCACAGACCACGTTCGAGGTCCAGCACACCGAGCGTTGCATTAAGGACATAAGCCTTCTATTGTCCGCATAATTGCTACTATCAACTTTCAACTATATTTTCTCTAGGAACATATCTAAAACAGTAGAACTAAAGCGCGAGCTTACGACATAATTTGCAAAGATCTTTTGACTATGTTCAGGATAATTAAGTTCATCTTATGAACTCCCACTCAGATAGACATCCCTCTCGTCATCTAAGTGATTACATGATCCGAGTCAACTAGGTCGTGTCCGATCATCACGTGAGGCAGACTAGTCATCATCGGTGAACATCTTCATGTTGATCGTATCTACCATACGACTCATGCTCGATCTTTCGGTCTCTTTTGTTCCGAGGCCATGTCTGTACATGCTAGGCTCGTCATGTTAACCTAAGTGTTTCGCATGTGTTCCGAGGCCATGTCTGTACATGCTAGGCTCGTCAACACTCGTTGTATTCGAACGTAAGAATCTATCACACCCGATCATCACGTGGTGCTTCGAAACGACGAACTTTCGCAACGGTGCACAGTTAGGGGGAACACTTTCTTGAAATTTTAATGAGGGATCATCTTATTTACTACCGTCGTTCTAAGCAAATAAGATGTATAAACATGATAAACATCACATGCAATCAAATAGTGACATGATATGGCCATCATCACTTTGCTCCTTTTGATCTCCATCTTCGGGGCTCCATGATCATCGTCGTCACCAACATGACACCATGATCTCCATCATCATGATCTCCATCGTCGTGTCTTCATGAAGTTGTCTCGCCAACTATTACTTCTACTACTACAGCTAACGGTTAGCAATAAAGTAAAGTAATTACATGACGTTTACGTTTGACACGCAGGTCATAAATAAATTAAAGACAACTCCTATGGCTCCTGCCGGTTGTCATACTCATCGACATGCAAGTCGTGATTCCTATTACAAGAACATGATCAATCTCATACATCACATATATCATTCATCACATCCTTTTGGCCATATCACATCACATGGCATACCCTGCAAAAACAAGTTAGACGTCCTCTAACTGTTGTTTGCATGTTTTACGTGGCTGCTATGGGTTTCTAGCAAGAACGTTTCTTACCTACGCAAAACCACAACGTGATATGTCAATTGCTATTTACCCTTCATAAGGACCCTTTTCATCGAATCCGATCCGACTAAAGTGGGAGAGACTGGCACCCGCTAGCCACCTTATGCAACTAGTGCATGTCAGTCGGTGGAACCTGTCTCACGTAAGTGTATGTGTAAGGTCGGTCCGGGCCGCTTCATCCCATAATGCCGCCGAATCAAGATTGGACTAGTAACGGTAAGCATATTGAACAAAATCAACGCCCACAAACTACTTTGTGTTCTACTCGTGCAAAGAATCTACGCAATAGACCTAGCTCATGATGCCACTGTTGGGGAACGTAGCAGAAATTCAAAATTTTCTTACGTGTCACCAAGATCTATCTATGGAGAAACCAACAACGAGGGGAAGGAGAGTGCATCTACATACCCTTGTAGATCGCTAAGCGGAAGCGTTCAAGTGAACGGGGTTGATGGAGTCGTACTCGTCGTGATCCAAATCACCGCTGATCCTAGTGCCGAACGGACAGCACCTCCGCGTTCAACACACGTACAGCCCGGTGACGTCTCCCATGCCTTGATCCAGCAAGGAGAGAGGGAGAGGTTGAGGAAGACTCCATCCAGCAACAGCACAACGGCGTGGTGATGATGGAGGAGCGTGGTACTCCAGCAGGGCTTCGCCAAGCACGTGACGGAGGAGGAGAGGTGTTGGGGAGGGGAGGGGCTGCGCCTTGGATCAGGTATGAAGTCCTCCATCTCCCCTACTATATATAGGAGGGCCAAGGGGGGGGGGGGCTCCGGCCCTAGGAGATCCAATCTCCTAGGGGGGGCGGCCAAGGGAGGTTTCCCTCCCCCCCAAGGCACCTAGGGGGTGCCTTCGCCTTGTGGGACTCTCCCTTTAGGGTTTCCCCCACACTAGGCGCATGGGCCCTAGGGGAAAGTGGCGCCCCAGCCCACTTTGGGCTGGATCCCTTCCCACTTCAGCCCATGGGACCCTCCGGGATAGGTGGCCCCACCCGGTGGGCCCCCGGGACCCCTCCGGTGGTCCCGGTACAATACCGATGACCCCGAAACTTGTCCCGATGGCCGAAATAGGACTTCCTATATATAAATCTTTACCTCCGGACCATTCTGGAACTCCTCGTGACGTCCGGGATCTCATCCGGGACTCCGAACAACATTCGGTAACCACATACAAACTTCCTTTATAACCCTAGCGTCATCGAACCTTAAGTGTCTAGACCCTACGGGTTCGGGAGACATGCAGACATGACCGAGACGTTCTCCGGTCAATAACCAACAGCGGGATCTGGATACCCATGTTGGCTCCCACATGTTCCACGATGATCTCATCGGATGAACCACGATGTCAAGGACTTAATCAATCCCGTATACAATTCCCTTTGTCTATCGGTACGATACTTGCCCAAGATTCGATCATCGGTATCCCGATACCTTGTTCAATCTCGTTACCGGCAAGTCTCTTTTACTCGTTCCGCAACACATCATCCCGTGATCAACTCCTTGATCACATTGTGCACATTATGATGATGTCCTACCGAGTGGGCCTAGAGATACCTCTCCGTCACACGGAGTGACAAATCCCAGTCTCGATTCGTGCCAACCCAACAGACACTTTCGGAGATACCTGTAGTGTACCTTTATAGCCACCCAGTTACGTTGTGACGTTTGGCACACCCAAAGCACTCCTACGGTATCCGGGAGTTGCACAATCTCATGGTCTAAGGAAATGATACTTGACATTAGAAAAGCTTTAGCATACGAACTACATGATCTTGTGCTAGGCTTAGGATTGGGTCTTGTCCATCACATCATTCTTCTAATGATGTGAGCCCGTTATCAATGACATCCAATGTCCATGGTCAGGAAACCGTAACCATCTATTGATCAACGAGCTAGTCAACTAGAGGCTTACTAGGAACATGGTGTTGTCTATGCATCCACACATGTATCTGAGTTTCCTATCAATACAATTCTAGCATGGATAATAAACGATTATCATGAACAAGGAAATACAATAATAACCTATTTATTATTGCCTCTAGGGCATATTTCCAACAATCCCAACATATGTTGGTGCGTGCCCATTAGTCAGAGTTCTTTCTCAGGATGCCAGTAGATGGCTTCGGTTTCAGCTGAAACAATTTTCTACTCCTGTCAGAAGCTTCCTCTGCAGGCACATTTGTAGAGAAGATGCATTACAATGGCACAGGGGAAAACAGCAAAACCAAAATGGCATGACGAATCATCATGAGCGATCTGTCGAATCCCTTATAAGTGGTCCGTGCTAAAACCTAGGAGGGTTTGTCGAGATTCCTTAAACCCCTTGCATTAGACTTGCTTGCCTTCTCCCGTAATACACGAATGGCCCACTTACCAGCAACATTCCAGCCATGAGGACCTGCAAAGGACATAACTGAAAAATTGAAGGACGTAAAAGTCGATAACTGTCAAGACGTCAACCAATGAAAACTGAGAAGGAAGAAATCATGTTATCAACAAATGTGATGTGATTAGTAACAATCATGTAAGTTGTTTGACAAGTAGCTAGAACATATGATTGACTTTCCTTTTTTTTAAAGAACACAAGGTCATTTGAAATAACAATTACCTCGTTTATGAGGAGCGATACAATTTCACTCAGAGGCTCCTCGAACCAATCCTTCGCTGAAAAAAATCTGGCTAACCTAGCAAGCTCATGTGAAACCTTATTTGCTTTCCTATTACAATGTTAAAAGCAAGAGAGAGAATATTCACAAACAATATAATAACAATCATCAAAAACAACCGTCGCCGCTATAGCAAAATGTTCTCCATTCTTCATGGTGTCAAGAATCTCCAGATTATCAAAGTTAATAACGAGATGATTGCAACACGCGTTTTGTGAATGGGAAAGGCCAAATCTAAGCCCCAAGACTTCAGCTGTCAAGACATCCACACATCAATCAATTCTCAAATTTCCACCATCAATGAATTTACCTTTATCGCCCCTCAGGAATGCACCACCCGTGCCCCTAAGCAGGTCTTGATCAAAGGAAGTATCAACATTAAGTTTTACAAAATCAACAGGAGCGGCGTAGTTCACAAAAGGAAAAAAAAACAAATTCGGAGGATAGCTTATGTGGGGAAATTACTAGGAGATAGGTGAAACCCCCAAATTTCTCACATCTCCTTGTGTTTGTAGTTGTTTGACTAGCCTGCGAGGACGCTCGAGCTTCGACTTCCCGCGTGCCGGTGTGTTGCCGAGCATCGCTTTGTTCATGCTTCCTTGTTTGAACTAAATCCGGGTTATTCTCTTATTAATCTTCACCGTGTATGGTATGAATATGTAATATTGTCATTATTGTGTATGTCTCTTAGTAACCTTCTTTGTTTCAACCAATAACGATAATTAAGTTTGATATGCATTATTGTGAATATATAGTTACGAACACATGTAGAGTTAGTGGTGACCAACTTAACTTTTTGGAGAATGGGCAAGCCATTTGATGTCAATTGTATATTTTGGCTATAATACACATGCATTGTGGTCCTGCATTTCTTTTATTTTAAGAGAGTTTTTTCCTTCTTTTGTTTTAGAGAGTTTTTCCAAAAGCTTGTGCACCATGAAAAATAGGTGCCTTAATGATGTAATGTTACATGTAAAGTTTCATGTAGTAACGCTTTCATGAGATTGTTGTGTACTGATGTGTAAGTGGGAATGAACTGAATCTGCCGATGACATGTCGTCTAATACAACGATGCAACACAGTTCGACATCCCCACGTGTCAGCTATTTCTACGTGGTGCACACCTCACTCCTCTTCTTCCATTACACCTTCTCCCCCTCCGTGGCAGTCGCGGCGCATTCACACGCCAACATCCGTTCCATCGGCGCTGGCAGGCCAACTCCCCACCTTGCAGCCGCCAACGCCCTCGTCATCCACCACCTATTCATTTTCTGAAAATGAAATAGAAAAATAAGTACTAAACGCGAAGATCACTTAATTACTAGCCCAACAAGCAATAGTTGTAGCCTTCGGCCCAGCCCACTACCAGTGATCGTCCCCTACCTAGGTTACCACCACCACTCTATGGCGTCCCATCTAGAGCTCTATGTCGATGGCATCCACGTTTTGATGGCATGAACAAGTCATGTTGGCCTATTTAAGGCGCCTCATCATGAGCTCCTAAGCCTAGCTTGCATTCATTTCCCTCCTCCAACGTAGGCTCATCTCCCTCTAATTCTTTCTCCTCCCACAAGAGTTTCCCCTCGAGTGACTATAGGGTGAGCTCACTAGCACCACCTCTGCACAAACTCACACCCGGGGCTCCCCCGGTCCTCTTATTCCGTTTTCACGCACAAATGCGCCAAGCAGTGCTTAGCCGCACCGCCGACGAGCTCAAAAGAGGCCAAGCACATGCACACCTCACACCCGAGGTTTCTCAGCGCCTCCTTGGTGTTTAAGGGTTGAAATGCTAACCTTTTCATCTAAGCCCTCCTAAAAAAATTCCTTCACAAATTGACCCAAGGCGGGGGGAGGGGGGGGGGGCACAGCCCCCCAATGCCGCTCGCCTTGCTCGGCTTCATGTTAAAAGGAAAGAAGCCGACCCATCAGGCTCATCACCCAAGCGGTCAACGTGCCTCTGGGGTTCATCTGCTTCAACCTGAAGGACAGCTAAAGGCGCTTGGAGGAGAGGATGGCTGAGCGACAGGGGCAAATCGTTCAGCTCCAGGCTGAACAGGGAGCTGCCCTGTTGACGCTGCAGAGGGAGCATGTCATGCAGGCTCATGTCGCGAGTCTGGAGCTAGCTCGCGGCCTACCAGGCACGGGGAGTTGTTGCCCTCGCCGGGAAGTTCCGAATCCTTCCATTCCTCTGTTTGACGAGATTTTATCAGGCACATATATGTGTGCGTGTTGAGCAAATAATAAATATAAAGCAATGTTATTTGCACGCACAAGAAAAGAAATGTATTGATGGCACGGCCTAGCAGCATGTGACTTCTACATGATTTTTTACAAGTTCAGATGGAGTGGGCTTTTTTTTTGCGGGGGTAAATGAGATTTGTATTACTCAGGAGCTAAGAAGATTCTCCCTACACAAGCTAGGGATATTATCCGGACCAGAGCGGAACTAGAGCACAGTACAATCTTCCCTTCTCCCAAATTTAGCCAAATGATCTTCTCTTCTCCCAAATTTAGCCAACATATGGCTTACATTACTCTGCTCTTGAGGAAGTGGGCCTTTTTGCGGGGGTAAAAGGATTTGTATTACTCAAGAGCCAAGAAGGTCCCCGTACACAAGCTAGGGATATTGTCCGGGCCAGAGCGGAGCCAGACCACAGTACATTATTCTGCTCTCGAGAAATATGAACAACACGATACTCCCTTTCACTCATAAGACGCTTCACCTCCGAAACCACCATGGCGTACTGTGAGCGGTCTTGGCCTGAGGCATTGATCAGCTGCACTGCCTGCAGACTACCGCTCTCGACAATGAGCGACATCTCCGTCCATTGGAAGGCCGATGCTATGCCCTCCATCCACCCAGCCAGCTCGACATGCCAAAGGTCCGGGCATGACCATCGCGAGCGACACACAGATAAGATGATGGCCCCTTCCTGGTCGCAGAGCACCATTCCCGTCCCGTCCCTCCCGTCATCATGGGAAAAGGAAACGTCGACATTCAGCTTCGTCCACTTGGCGGGCGAGGGACTCGATTTGCGGGCTATTCGTTCGTGGCTCACCTCTCACACGCGATATAGGTTGTTCTGCACCTTCTTGCTGGATGGTCATCTTCCCTTTGTCCCAATCTCCCCGCGGATACTGCTGGATCCCGAGCAACGAGGTCATGTAACTCTGCAAGAAGCGACGAGATACCTCCACGGGCGGTGCAGGCAACAAACAAACTGTATGACCCAAGGCAACAAACAAACTGTATGACCCAAGGCAGCTATGATGTTAAATAAACCTATCTGATTATTCTAGTTCCTATGATGGTAAAAAATAACATTTAGTTGATTCTATTTGCTGGGACGATAGATGATGATAAAAAAAATCACATTTAGTTGATTCTATTTGCTGGGACGATAGATGATCCTATTTGATCCCTTGATTTTGTACTTGCACATTTCTCTGTTATTTCCTTGCTATCTGCACGTCATAGTCCTAGTTGATTAAATACACATTCCTCTACATCGGTCTAACTAAGAACAAGAAATGCAAAAAGCAACAGCTAGGCCAAAACAACCAAAACAAGGGAGATAACATATTTTTTCGCGAATACGCAAGCTGCGTATCTTTGTATTGATAGGAGAAGAGTACAAGCATGGGATTACATCGCTAACAAGGCCATGTGCGCGGTAGGCATGGTGTACAAGCGAAGGAGCACAACAGATGGGGGTATGCTCGGCCCCGCGATCAGAAACTAGGGACTACGCGCCTGGGATGATGTTTTGCAGTCCGGTGGCGCCCGCCCTGGCCCAAAGTCGTGCCTCGTCCTTGATGGTGTCGGAGGTGAAGGTGATCGATGATGTCGCTCCGTCAAAGATGCAGGCATTGCGTTGCTTCCAAATCCACCAAGCTGTGAGGATGATGAGGGAGGATATACCCTTGCGCATGGGGGCGGGCGCGATGTCGAGGGAGGATTGCCACCACAGTTGGAATGGCGTGTCGGGGGCAGGGAGGCCGATGGGCACATGTGCCCAGCCGAGGATCTCGTGCCAAATTTGGCGAGAGAAGGAGCAACCGGCAAGAAGGTGGTGCATGGTCTCTTCGTCTTGGTCACACAATACGCAAGCGTCGTCGTGGGGCAATCCGCGGCGAGCCAGGCGCTCCGCGGTCCAGCATCGGTTTTGCATGGCCAGCCAAAGGAAGAACTTGACGTGGAGCGGGGCCCAAGGTCGCCAGGTGAGCCGCCAGAAAGGGTCTTCACAAGCGCCGAAGAATAGGGCCTTGTAGCAAGAGCTTGTCGTGTATGTAGCAGATGAGGTCCAACGTCAGCGTAGCGTGTCCGGCTCATTGGAGAGAGTAGTGTGTCGCACCAAGCGCCAAAGGTGAACGTACTGCACCATGGCCGCCGGCCCAAGCGCACCGCGGATATCCTGTACCCAAGAGCGCTGGTGTAGACCCTCACGCACGCAGCGTTGCTTCCGAAGACGCCTTGGGACGAGAGCGAGAACGAGAGGGGCAATCTCGGCCACAGAGCTGCCAGAGATCCAGTGGTCGGTCCAAAATCTGCAAGAGTCTCCCGCCCCAAGCTGCCAGGTCGTGGAGGCCCTGAAAATTGCACTCGCGTCCGCGTCGTGGGGGATGTGAAGGTGGCTCCACGGGCGAGTAGCATCGGTGCGTTGCAACCATAGCCAACGAACACGGAGAGAGATGCCCGTACGCTGTATGTCCCGGATACCGAGACCACCGAGGGAGATAGGCCGGCACACACGCTGCCAGTGGATGAGGCACTGGCCACCGTTGGCCTTATCCGATCCAGCCCATAAGAATCCACGGATGATTCGGTTCACCTTCTTGATGGCGGTGCTGTTGAAGGCGATGGCCATGAGGAAGTGCGTGGGGATGGCACCGAGGACGTGGCGCACAAGGGATAGACGGTCTCCCTTGGATAGCATGGATGCCCGCCATGTGGAGAGCTTGCGCCCAAGCTTGTCGATGATCGGTTGCAAGCTCGTCGAAGAGGCCTTGCGGATAGAGAGGGGCAGCCCGAGGTAGGTGATGGGAAAGTGAGTGACGGGGCACTGCATCTCCGCGGCGATAGTGGCCATGTGGTCATCGGTGCATTGAATGGGAGTGGCCGAGCACTTGTCAAAGTTGGTTTGAAGCCCAGAAGCGAGCCCAAAGATGTGGAGGAGCCTGCGGACCGTGGCGAGGTCGTGGGAGTCTGGGTGGCAGAAGATGACCACGTCGTCGGCATAGAGGGATATGCTCGAAGCGGCGTGTCGATTGGTCAAGCGTTGAAGGAGGCCTAGCTCAACCGCACGTAGCAACATGGAGTTCAGTACGTCGATGACTAAGGTGAAGAGCATGGGAGAGACCGGGTCGCCTTGACGAAGGCCGTGAGCGTGGTCGATCGGAGGCCCTGGGTGGCCGTTGATGAGAATTCTCGTGGAGGCCATGGAGAGAAGCATGGAAATCCATTCACGCCAGCGTGGGCCAAACCCAAGGTGCTGAAGAAGTTGCAGAAGGAAGGGCCAGGAGACGCTGTCGAACGCACGAGCGATATCCAACTTGAGAAGCATGTGCGGCGCCTTCAGGTTGTGCAAGAGACGAGCCGTCTGCTGCACGAGGAGGTAGTTGTCGTGGATGCATCGCCCTGCAATAAACGCGCTCTGGTTGATGGAGACCATGGTGTTTAGCCGAGGAGCGAGACGGAGGGAGAGAAGCTTCGCGACTAGCTTGGCGAAGATGTGTATGAGGCTGATGGGTCTATAGTCGAAGAGGGATTGCGCGTCTGCACGCTTGGGAAGCAGTGTAAGAAGTGCCTCGTTGAGCTTCTGCAGCCCACGACCGTAGAAATCATTGCAAAGTAATGAACCTTGAGGCATCCATCTCTCCCTGACAAAATCACGACACTTCTTGCTACTGAAGGCGGTATTGATCCCGATCACCACAAAAGCCTTTTTCCTTTCCTGCCTTGTCATCCACACTCTTAAGCAGCTCATGCTTGCCGCGCCGCGCTGCCAGCTCCATCTGCAGCGTGGCGATCGACTTGTCTAAATATGTAGACACAATTATGATATATTCCAATTAGTCCCCCAATAGAAATATAATGCAAAAATGCAAACAAATTCAGATTATTTTTCAATATTCAAGTCGACGTACTGTATGGCCGCATGAGTCTTTGCCACTTCCCCATCACGTCCCTGTTGTCAGATGGTTTCTGGAATTTACAAACCAAAGAGGAAACTGAAGAACATCAGGATTATCTTCTTATTAAAATATCAATTTTCACTCCGTAACTCGCTCTTGTAAAAAATAACATGATTTTATATTATCTTCAAAAACCTGTTTGTTCTTTCTCTGAAATAAACCAAGAGCCAAAAAACGGATGCTGTCGACCGAAGTATCAATGGGTGTTTACAGTCGTTTCTACATTGATAAAATTAATGATGTCAAAGTTTACAAACATGTAATGTTTTTTTAAAATGCAACAGAAAATAAGTAGGAGAGCAGCGGGCTAATAAGGTTGATTGATTAGTCAGCTACCCTTGCGTACCGTCTTGGCAACAAAATCTTCAGAAACGATTTGTAGCTCCTCTTCCTGTCACCCCAGCTGCGCCACCACCTGACTCTTTAAATCCGGCATCGCTCTGAACCTGACCAAACCATCGCCATAGAACACGTACCAGCTGCAGGCCTACGAGGAGCAGAGCACTCCATCGGCGAGCTTTCAAACGAATCAAAGAAAAAGAAAGCGGGGAGAGCAAGGACTCCGCTAGGATGAGGGTCAAGCGAAAACGAATCTAGGGGGAGAGGAGAGGGCTCACCAGTCGGTGAAGAGCACGCCAAGGACGAAGCTGCAGGCGCAGAGGAGCAGTATTGTCCTCGACAACACCAGCCTCCTCTCCCCTGCGTCGGCACCGCTCTTGGCCTTCATCTTCCTCAGAGTCGCCTCCGTCCCAGCTCTCTCCGGTGAGTTGCCTGACTATTCATTTGATCACAAACTACTAGGCCTTGGCGTCCTTCTCTCTAGCAACAGACGCCTAGGGACGAGGACGACGAAACGGACTGGTAAACCTCCTAGTGGCCGACCTCTCGGCGGCGCTACGTCGCCGGGAAGCTCTCCGTCCCTCTGAGCAGACCGAGAAGAGAGGGCTGTGGAGAAACGGTGGCGGCCCGATGTGGGGTGCGATAGCAGGGGAGGGGTGGCGTCCCGCATGTTCCTATCCTCCAACCGCGGTGAAATCGACCCCCCCAATTCACTCACGCAAAATCAAAGCAGACCTCACATGATTCTCTCGACCCCACAGGTAACGAGCCCCACCTGGCATTGAGCAATGAAGCTGCCACGGGTGGAAAAAGGGCCTTTGGTCGCGGTTCGCAACTGTCATTAGTCGCGGTTGCACAACCGCGACCAAACAGGCGGGACTAAAGGCCCTCCCCTTTAGTCGCGGTTGCTTAAGAACCGCGACTAAAGGCCCGTCCACGTGGGCGCCAGGTGGCCGTCGGGGCGGAGGACCTTTAGTCGCGGTTCTTCTGGCCAACCGCGACTAAAGTCCGCCGCAGGTTTAGGGTTTTAGCCCCACCCCCTAAACCTGCCCCCCCCCTAAACTTGTTTTCTGTTTAATTTGTATTGTTTTATTTCTTTTATGCTTTATTTTAATTTTGAAGAAGTTTCACATATTCTACGCTACTACATACATGCATAAGAATGTACAATTTCAAACAAATTTGAAATTAGAACCAAAAAGAATTCAAGAGGAATATACAGTATATATTAAATATCATCGGATGACCATATACAATTTTGAACAAGTTTCCATACATAATTTATTGCATATAAAGTTCTACGTCCTCGTAATGGTGTTCTCCTTTAGGATGGAGGACTTCCCTCCTGAACCATCCAGCTAGTTTCTCTTGAAGTGGTCGGAAGCGAGCTTCTGAACTAAGCATCATCCGGAGGTTATTCCTCTGAGCATTGGTATCACTCGGAACCCGCTCAGAGGTGTATCTCCGGATCATCTCACAGACATAGTATCCACATAGATTGGTCCCCGCTGGCTGAATATCCCCAGCATTCTTAGCCTTTGACTTTTTGAATTCTAGCTCTTTTTTGAATTCACCGACCTTTGTATCTACGAACCGTCTCCAAACCCTACGAGGCAAAGAAAATTAAATGAACAAGAGAGTTATTAGTTACTTGATATTAGGAAATGAACGAAATAGGCCGATCGATATAGAGCGCAAATGAATGAAAATAATTACTTCTGCAACATTCTTCTCATGTCGCCCCAAAGCTTTGGATCCATATTCAGAGAGTCGTGGACGAGACATTCTGAGGTGTCAACTTTAATTACTAGCAGAATCCAGTGGAACCTGCGGACACGATACATGCATAGTACGTCATGCATAACTCATCGATTAGCCGGCCACATACCATGCATGGAGTAAACAAAAGAGAATGTGCTCAAGACAGAAACACTCACCCAAAATGGTAAGGAAATAGAATATCACTTTTGAGTTCCTGCTTTGTAAGAAACTGCCACAGGTCTGCCTCCATGTCGGCGGGGTGATGCCGCAACACATATCCATTAACGATGTGTGGGTCAATGAACCCAACATCATGGATGTTCCTTACTCTGCATTCCTTAATCTTCATTCTGCATGTATAATAGCGGACACAACAATATAGTTAGGACATATATATAGTGCAGGCAATATGAACGAGATGGGGTAGAAATAAATCACTTACAGAACGTAGCAACTGATGATAGATTTGTCGAGCTCGCGCAGATTGAAAAGCTGGAACAATTCACTCAGATGAATTTGTACATAGTGATGTTTGAAGTGATGCTCATATCTAACTTCCGCATAAATATATTCTTTGGCGTTTTTATTTTTTATGTAACCCTTGTACCATTTCAGCAGACCTTTCATTTGTGGAGGTAGATCCTGTTCCTGCGCAGGCTCGACGAGAGGTCCATTCTTCACATATGTAATTACTACCTCCTTCACTGGCGCCTCATCAAGGCCTAACAGTTCACGAAGAGTAATACCTAAGTTGGCCGCTTGTTCTCTGGCACTCGTTACAGTCAATCCAAGTGCTGCCGCAGCTGCTATGATATCGGGGTCATCCGGACCGGCGGCTTTCACTATAAGCGGGGCAATCGATTGTTTACTTTGTTCCCCGAGCTGGGCAACTCGTTTACTTTGTTCCGGATCGGGGTCATCCGCCCGCTCTTTCTTCTCCTTCAACATGAGTGCCTGCCTACGAAGTTCACGTGCATAGTCCTCAGGCAGATTCTTCGCGGCTTGGGACGGTGTACTCAAAAATGACTTAGCCCACTTCTTTTGCTCATCAGAAAATACTGGCTTGGGCTCGGGCTCTCTTTTCTTCTTGCAGTCCGCCTTCCATTTCTCAAGATCAGCAGCCGCGGCCGCGGCAGTTTCATCGGCACTACGTTCCCAAGGCCTTGTGGAGAGAGGCTTCAGTGATGGCTCCGGTACCTTTGTGGTCTTAGGTACATAAGGGTCCGGGTTAATAATCCAGGACTGCTTCTGCTTCTTTGCCGGAGGTGGATTGGGGGGCGGCGTCTGATCACCCGCCGGACGAGGACTGGGGGGCGGCGTCTGATCACCCGCCGGACGTTGTGGACTGGGAGGCGTCGGCTGACGTGACGGAGGTGTAGGTGAACCGCCACCACCACCACCACCACCACCGCCGCCACCGCCACCACCACCACCGTAGGGGGGTGGACTTGTTGTCCTTGGCGCTTCGCCTGAAAACTTGATAAACTTCTTTTGCCATAGAATGAAATGGCGCTTGACATCTCCAAGTCTTTTCTCCCCTTCAGGTGTAGCAATGTCAATCTCCAGGTCCTCAAACCCTTGGACTATGTCCTCCACCGTGACACGAGCATAGCCATCTTGAATGGGGTTGTTGTGGTGGAGTGCTCCAGGTAAACATGGTAAAGCACTGCCGATGGCTACCTTCATGGACATGTTCCCGATAGGATAATACAGATGACATTCTTTCCTCTCCTTTATATCGTCCACGGGGTAGCGAGGAGGCTCCGGTGCAGTAATTTCGACCACCAGAGGCTCCGGTGCAGTAATTTCGATCGTCGGTGCATCTGCACCAGCCGGTGGGGCCTCCGTGGAAGCCACGCTGCTTCTCCGCTGCTGGCTTTCGAGATCCGCTGGATGATCTTCATGCTGCGCCCAAGCTGCATCTCTTTCGGCTACTAGTACACTCACGGTTTTCTTCATCACATCCATTTCCGATGCCAACCGCGCCACAACATCTGCTTCCCGATCCATCTTTCTCTTACGGCTTCTGTAACCGTACGGGTCATCGTTCTGGGGGAACCCTATTTTCCACGGAATGTGCCCCATGCCTCGTACACGTCCTCCGTGTTCAGGATTCCCGAGGGCTTTTGTCAGTGCGCCGTTCTCTCTGTTGAACTTGATCTTCCCCTCTTGAGCATCCCTCATTGCGTCAATAAGGGCTTGGGTGGGTTTAATTATTTTGCCCTGGTAAACACACTCCCCTGTCTCCGGGTTCAGCGTTCCCCCATGCCCGTACCACCAGCTTTTGGCCCTTGGGTCCCATCCCTCCGTACCTGGACGGATTCCTCGCGCCCTTAGCTCGTTCTCCATCTTCTCCAACCTAGGCTGCCAAAGGCGATACCCTCCTGGCCCCATAATATGATTGTACTCCTTCTTAGCCGCATTTTCCTTATTTTTTTCGATATTTGAATGAACTGCTCCGATTTCTTTTGCTTCACAAATTCTGGCCAATCATGTTTCAGTTTCTCATATTGTCCTTTGAAATCCGGAGTCTTGTTCTGCTTGACAAAGTCATGGTTTAGATTTTGCTTGAATTTCCGGAATGCGTCGGCCATCTTATGAAGAGCGAACTGTTTGACTAGCCTCCTCCTCTCCTTGTTTTCCTCAATCTTGTTACCCTCCTCATCGAATTTGTTGTATTCCGGAGGTAGAACGAAATGTTCCATAAGCTTCTTGAAGCAATCTTTTTTTGCTCTCTTATCGACAAAAGTGAAACCAGCAATTCGTGCCTTCTTTGGCTCATTCCACTCCTGGACGGTGATCGAGACGTTGTCTCTAACAACGGCTCCGCATTGGCTGACAAACTTGATGGCGTTCTTGCGGGGCTCCAGCGGCCTGCCGGTTGCACTGTCGACAACCTCGATGGTGCATGTTTCTCCTTGTTTCATCGTCTTGGTTGCGCCATGCTTTGTCGACGTACTCGATTGTTTCGACGATCCGGCCGAGGGCTAAAATAAGAAAGAGAGTCGCGCCCGTTAGTACACACATATTTATTCAAATCAGTTAGTTTGTATCACCAGAGGCTCAATGTATATATATACCTCGGCGCCGGAGGTGGTTGCTACTTCCATTTGAAGATCGTCGTTTATCGACGTTTGTTCGGCATCATCTTGCTGACGGCGCCCTTCATCTTCACCGTCAAGGTTCAGATAAGAAGAGACATCATCTTCTTCTTGTCCGGTCGGCACATATAGAATATCGCCGTTTATGATGCCGAACATATGTGCTTCACCGTCCGGATCATAGTTGTCCATAATCGGGTCAGCTCTATCGTCCGCCATTATGTCAGTCCTGAAAACATGTAGTAAAAACAAATTAATTAAGTGAAGAAGGGGGGCGGTGGCGGTGGCGGTGGCGAAAGGGCGGTGGCAAAAGGAGGGGGCGAGGAAGGGGTGGGAGAGGGTGTCGCGGTAGAGCGCGAGACGGGGCGGCAGACGACGGCGTCACGGAGAGGGAGGCGAGGACAACACACATGTATAACCCTCGCCATTTGGTTAATTATCAAATTTTACGGTTTTTTGTTAATTATCAAGTTTTAAGTTACTTTTTTTCTTCTTCTTTTTTCTTTCTTCTTTCTTTTGGTTTTCATTTGGTTTTCATTTGGTTTTCATTTTCTTCTTCTTCCTTTTTCTTTCTTGTTTTTTCTTCTTCCTTTTTCTTTCTTCTTTCTTTCTTCTTTCTTTCTTCTTTCTTTTTTTCTTCTTCCTTTTTCTTCTTTCTTTTTTTCTTCTTCCTTTTTCTTCTTTCTTTTTTCTATTTCCTTTTTCTTTCTTCTTTCTTTCTTCTTTCTTTTTTTCTTCTTCCTTTTTTCTTCTTCCTTTTTTTCTTCTTCCTTTTTTTTCTTCTTTCTTTTGGTTTTGTTTTGTTTTCATTTTTTTTCTTCTTCCTTTTTCTTTCTTCTTTTTTTCTTCTTCCTTTTTCTTTCTTCTTTTTTTCTTCTTCCTTTTTCTTTCTTCTTTCTTTCTTCTTTCTTTTTTTCTTCTTCCTTTTTTTCTTCTTCCTTTTATCTTCTTCCTTTTTTTCTTCTTCCTTTTTTTTTCTTGTTTTTTTTGGTTTTGTTTTGTTTTCTTTTTTTTTTCTTCTTCCTTTTTCTTTCTTCTTGTTTTTTTTCTTGTTTCCTTTTTGGCAGGGGCGGCGGGCAGGGGCGGGCAGCGGGCGGCGCGCGGGCGGCGGCGGCGGCCAGGGGCAGGGCCAGGGGCGGCGGCCAGGGGCAGGGCCAGGGGCGGCGGGCGGCGGGCAGGGGGGCGGCGGGCGGCGGGCGGCGGGCGGCGGGCAGGGCAGGGCAGGGGCGGCGGCGGCGGCGCGCTAGGGCAGGGCACGGGCGGCGGCGGCGCTCACTCGGGGCGGAGGCGGCGTCGGGGCAGGGCGTCGGCGTCGGCGTCGATCGGCGTCGGGGCAGGGCTTCGGCGTCGATCGGCGTCGGGGCAGGGGGCTTCGGCGTCTGAGAAGAATGGGAAGTGGCGGAAACTGCTAAGTGCAGTATATATAGGCAGACCTTTAGTCGCGGTCCGCCACACCAACCGCGACTAAAGGGTAGCTTTAGTCGCGGTCCGCCACACCCACCGCGACTAAAGGCTAGCTTTAGTCGCGGTCCGCCACACCAACCTCGACTAAAGGGTTTTGGCGCCGCTTTCGTTCCCGCGCAGGAAGAGCCTTTAGTCGCGGTTGGGGAGGCGGACCGCGACTAAAGCTACCCTTTAGTCGCGGTTGGTGTGGCGGACCGCGACTAAAGGTCTGTGCTGGCACTGGCGCGGTGCGGTGGGATGTTTAGTCCCGCCTCGCTAGCCGAGAGGCTTCGACAGTGGTTTATAAGCGCGGCTGCGCTCACCACTTCGAGCTCCTCTCAAATGCAGGCTTACGGGCCTATTCTGTTACTATTAGCCTGTGGGCCTACTGGGCCTTCCTGCGGGCCTGAATCCTGGCCCAATAATGGGTTTCTAGTCGTATTCAGGCCGTGGTGGCCCAGTAGGTGGCATATTTTTTATTTTTTGCCTGTTTTTTGTTTTCATTTTTGCTTTATTTATTTTGTTTTGTTTCTACTTACAACAAAAAACTTATTTATTTTATTTTATTTTGTTTCTAATTACTTATTTATTTTACTTTATGATAATTATTTTTGCTATTAAAGTTTCTAATTACTTATTTATTTATGTTATTAAAATCTTAAAAATACAATTATATATCAAAAAAATCAGAAAATAAAACTAATTCATTTTAAATTCTTGTTTTTCTTCTGTTTTTTTCTTCCTTTTTTCTTCTATTTTTTTCTTCTGTTTTTTTCTTCCTTTTTCTTGTTTTTCTTCTTTTTTTTCTTCCTTTCTTCCTTTTTCCTTTTTTCTTCTGTTTTTCTTCTGTTTGTTTTTTTCTTATGTTTTTCTTCTGTTTGTTTTTTCTTCTGTTTTTCCTTTTTTCTTCTGTTTGTTTTTTTCTTCTGTTTTTCCTTTTTTCTTCTGTTTTTTTCCTTTTTCCTTCTTTCTTCTTCTTCCTTTTTCCTTTTAAAATCAGAAAAATAAAACTAATTCATTTTAAAATCTTAAAAATACAATTATATATCAAAAAAATCAGAAAAATAAAACTAATCCCTTGAAGGTTTGACAAAAGGTTTGATACATCATTCAGTTCATCGACCAAATACAAAGTTTGGTACAATAAATTATTACACATCAATTCTTCCCTTGTGTCCCTGCTTGCTTACGATTGTGCCGTATCCATGGAGCATCCTCATCATTTAACTTAATGCTTGGGTCGGTGTTCACTTTGAAGGGCGGAATTTCAGCAAACATATTATAATCTTCTGACATGTCTGTCTTGTCCTCCACTCCCACGATGTTTCTTTTCCCTGAAAGAACAATGTGGCGCTTTGGATCATCGCATGATGTACTGATCGTTTTCTTATCTTTCCGTTTCCTCGGTTTGCTACTCATGTCCTTCACATAGAAAACCTGAGCGACATCTTTCGCTAGGACGAATGGTTCGTCAAGGTAACCAAGATTGTTGAAATCCACCATTGTCATTCCGTATTGCTGGTCCACCTTTACCCCACCTCCTGTTAGCTTGAACCATTTGCACCGGAACAAAGGGACCTTAAAGGAGGGTCCATAGTCAAGTTCCCATATCTCCTCTATGTAACCATAATATGTGACCTTTTGCCCATTCTCGGTTGCTGCATCAAAGTGGACACCACTGTTTTGGTTGGTGCTCTTTTTATCTTGGGCGATCGTGTAAAATGTATTCCCATTTATCTCGTACCCTTGGAAAGTCGTTATAGTCGAAGATGGTGTCTTGGCCAACATGTACAGCTGATCTACAACATCATTGTCATTCATTAAATGTTTTCTCAACCAACTGCCGAAAGTCTCCATGTGGGCCTTCCTAATCCAGGATTCAGGCTTCCCCGGGTTGTCCGAGTGTAAAATATTCTTGTGTTTCTCAAAGTACGGAGCCACCAAGCTGGAATTGGTCAGTACAGTGTGGTGTGCTTCAGTCAGAGAATGGTCGTCCATACATATCGTTGATTTCCTTCCGATCGTGCCTTTTCCACTTAGTCTCCCCTCGTGCCGCGATCGAGGAAGGCCAATCGGCTTAAGGTCAGGAACAAAGTCAACACAAAACTCAATTACCTCCTCATTTCCATAGCCCTTGGCGATGCTTCCTTCTGGCCTAGCACGGTTACGAACATATTTCTTTAATACTCCCATGAACCTCTCGAAGGGGAACATATTGTGTAGAAATACAGGACCGAGAATGAAAATCTCTTCGACTAGGTGAACCAGGAGGTGCGTCATAATATTGAAGAAGGATGGCGGGAACACCAACTCGAAACTGACAAGACATTGGATCACATCGTTCTGTAACCGTGGTAGAACTTCTGGATTGATTACCTTCTGAGAGATTGCATTGAGGAATGCACATAGCTTCACAATGGCTACTCGAACATTTTCCGGCAGGAGCCCCCTCAAAGCAATCGGAAGCAATTGCGTCATAATCACGTGGCAGTCGTGAGACTTCAGGTTTTGGAACTTTTTCTCCGCCATGTTTATTATTCCCTTTATATTGGACGAGAATCCAGACGGGACCTTCATACTGCTCAGGCATTCAAAAAAGATGACCTTCTCTTCTTTGGTCAGAGCGTAGCTGGCACGACCTTGAAACCATTCCGGATGCCGGTCATCAGGGTCTTTCAAACGTTGCTGGTCCTGCCGTGCTTCCTTTGTATCATTTGTCTTCCCATACACGCCCAAGAAGCTTAGGAGGTTCACGCAAATATTCTTCGTAACGTGCATCACGTCGATTGCAGAGCGGACTTCTAGGACTTTCCAATATTCTAGCTCCCAGAATATAGATTTCTTCTTCCACATGGCTGTGTGCCCGTCAGCTCCCTTCGGAACTGATTGTCCGCCAGGACCCTTTCCAAAGATGACTTTCAAATCCTTGACCATATCAAATACCTCAGCACCAGTGCGTTCTGCAGGCTTCGGCCGGTGATCTGCCTTGCCGTTGTAATGCTTGCCTTTCTTTCTTACTGGATGAATTTTCGGAAGAAATCGATGATGCCCAAGGTACACGTTCTTCTTACAATTTGGCAAATGTACACTTTCAGTCTCATGTAAGCAGTGCGTGCATGCATTGTATCCTTTATTTGACAGTCCCGAAAGGTTACTAAGAGCAGGCCAATCGTTGATGGTTACGAAAAGCAACGCTCGTAGGTCAAATTCCTCTTGTTTGTGCTCATCCCACACACGGACACCAGGTCTGCCCCACAGCTGTAAAAGTTCATCAACTAATGGCCTTAGGTACACATCGATGTCGTTGCCGGGTTGCTTAGGACCTTGGATGAGCACTGGCATCATAATGAACTTCCGCTTCATGCACAACCAAGGAGGAAGGTTGTAGATGCATAGAGTCACGGGCCAGGTGCTATGGCTGGAGCTCTGCTCGCCAAAAGGATTCATGCCATCTGTACTTAGACCAAATCTTATGTTCCTTGCGTCAGCTGCAAAATCTTTGAACTCTCTGTCGATCTTTCTCCATCGCGTTCCATCTGCGGTGTGTCTCAACTCCCCGTCCGACTTACGGTCCTCTTTGTGCCATCGCAACAACTTGGCATGCTCTTTGTTCCTGAACAGACGTTTCAACCATGGTATTATAGGAGCATACCACATCACCTTGGCGGGAACCCTCTTCCTGGGTTTCTCGCCCTCAACATCGTCACCAGGGTCATCGCCTCTGATCTTATAACGCAATGCAGTGCATACCGGGCATTCATTCAAATTCTCGTATTCACCGCGGTAGAGGATGCAGTCGTTGATGCATGCATGTATCTTCAGAACCTCTAAACCTAGAGGGCAGACAACCTTCTTTGCTTCGTACGTACTGGCGGGCAACTCGTTATTCTTTGGAAACATATTCTTCAACATTTTCAGCAAGTTTTCAAATGCCGAGTCAGCTACACCTGCCTGTGCCTTCCATTTCAGCAAATCCAGTGTGCAGCCCAGCTTTTTCAGACCATCATCGCATCCGGGGTACAACGACTTTCTGTGATCCTCTAACATGCGATCCAAATTCTCCCTCTCCTTTTCAGTTTCGCAGCGTCTCCGTGCATCAGCAATGGTCCGACCAAGATCATCAACGATCTCATCACGTGCCTCTTCTTCACCTTCACCTTCCCCTTCACCTTCCCCTTCACCTTCAGCATCCTCCATGAAAGTATCACCGAAATCAGCAAGATAGCTTTCATCGATGAAATCATCCCCTTCTTCATCTTCTTCCATTATAACCCCTCTTTCTCCATGCTTGGTCCAACAATTATAGCTTGGCATGAAACCGTGCCGAAGCAGGTGCAGGTGAACTTCTCTTGAGGAAGAGTAACCCTTCTGATTCTTACAGTCAACACATGGAAAGATAACAAAACCCTTCTGCTTGTTCGCATTAGCCACTACGAGGAAATCTTTCAAACCCGTAGTGAACTCGCGGGAGAGTCGGTTACCGTACATCCATTGCCGATTCATCTGCATTATTATAATATAAAATATATAATTAACCATCATGCATTTGTTAAACTAACTAGCTATAAACAATAGAAATTAAACAATGAACAACACACATACATATTTTATCAATGACACACATGCATGAAAGGTTCAAGTTGCTAACCGCGATCGAGGAGGAAAAAAATGAATGAGGAACCTCAAGTGTGGCTCTTGGGGCATTTCATCAAACACCTTGTGTGCATAAGAGGAACCAAAAGCAAACCTACACCCCCTTGTGAAGCTTGTGAAGAGAAGTGGCACCAAATGGCTAAGTGAGTGCGCTGAACTGGTATATATAGGGGAGGAGCTTTAGTCGCGGTTGGCCTGGCCAACCGCGACTAAAGGCCTTTGGGCACCTTTAGTCGCGGTTGGCCTGGCCAACCGCGACTAAAGCCCCTCACGTGCACCAGCTGGCCACCGAGCGCCCTGGGCGCAGGCCTTTGGTCGCGGTTCGTCTGCCGAACCGGGACTAAAGACTTCATTAGTCGCGGTTTCTACAGTTCCGCGACTAATGGAGCTGGACGGAAGCCTCTTTTTCTACCAGTGTGCTGTTGATGCACAGAAGGACCAACGGCTGACCAAATGCCAGCAGGTAAAGTCAGCAAACAGTAAAAAAATCTAACGGATGACGAATAGTAAAAAAATCTGACGAATGACAGCGCCATCGCCATTGACATTCTCTACTCCTACTCGAAGAGACATGGATTATGCCAAGGACATATCTTGAAGACGACCACGTGGAGGAGTCATTCCCGCCATTGCCTCCTGCCTGCATTGCCAGATCCACTCACGAGTTATCATGTGCCGTTTGTAGCAAGGCTTATCGGTGAACATTACTCTCATTTTACTTTGGAGACTTGCGGTGTTCCAAGATTGTTTTATGCTCCATCTTATTAGGGCAACTCTATAGTCAGGTGCTATGATATAGATAATGGTTGTTTAGTGGTTCTGTTTGGTAGCATGCTAGTTACCGAAAAAGGCTTTCGCCCCGCTTTATATTATAAAGCCCATGCCCAAGCCAACAATCCACAGAGGTTCAAACACACACACACACACACACACACACACCAAGTTCATATGGAACACAGGATCCATAAGGGTTAATGCTGAGGGCACAGCTCAACAAGCCCTAGAACAGAAATAAACGGCTGCATCTAGTCGGGCTCCCGGAGGGGGGGGCGGAAGCGGTGGCGCCAGGCGGAAGGCGAGCGATCGAAGGTCGGCGAGGAGGGTGTTGATGACGTCCCGATCCTGAGGGCGGCTAAGAGGCCGCCAAAGCTGCAGGTACCCACACATTTTAAAAATGGTGTCAGTAGCACGTCTGAGAGTGACCTTTTGGATGACAAGCTTATTGCGGACAGTCCACAGCGTCCAGGCGAGGACCTCTACGCAGAGCCAACGGATATGTCGGTAGCGAGGGGGGGGAGGCATGGATCTCTGCGAGAAGGTCGGGGAAATTGGAATTGCACCACTGTCCACCAACCGTATCGCGGAAACAGGACCAAAGAAACTGGGCCGTGGAGCACGCGAAGAAGATGTGGTTAGCGTCCTCCACCGTGCCGCACAGGGGGCAAAGCCCATCTCCAGGTCCGTTACGCTTGAGGACTTCGACTCCGGAGGGGAGGCATCCACGGATCCATTGCCAAAGGAAGATCCTAATCTTCAGTGGCAGGCGGATATCCCAGATCAAACTGAAGGGCTCGGGGGCGGGCGAAGGCGCGATGGCCGCGTATAGGGACTTAGTAGAGAAGCGTCCGGAAGATTCTAGGCGCCAAGAGATGGCGTCCGGGGTGTCGGCGACGCTCATCGGGAGAAGGGCGATGTCCTTGAGGAGGGCATCCTAGGCGGCCACTTCGGGCGGGCCAAAAGGGCGGCGAAACGCGAGGCGCCCTAAGTCAATAAGGGCCGTCTCAACAGAGACCCGCGGGTCAATAGCAATGGCGAAGAGCTCGGGAAAGCGGGCGGCCAGAGGGGTGTCGCCAATCCACCGATCAAACCAGAACAGGGTCGCGGACCCAGACCCAACCGAGATGGACGTGCCAATGCGAAGCACAGGGAGCAGCTGAATGACGGCCTGCCAAAACTGGGATCCGCCCGAAAGCATGCTAGTTGGGAGTGTGGCGAAAAGTGTTTGTGCTTTGCTAGGATCGTCGGTTGTTCAAGATATTCGGCGTTGGTCATCATGTACATGGTGAACTAAATTCCAGTGACCCTAGAATCTAAACCACATGTGTTGGAACAATATATGGTAGTATTTGAAAGGAATACTTCTTCTTGTGATCATTGGCATTATAGAAACAAGTAATACATGTGTGTTTTCCTTGGGAACTAGGTCATGCATGTTAATCGCAAGCTAAATGTTTTTGCGTTAATTTATTTGTGATAGTGAATGGTCTATGTGTTGGACGCTTAAACATGACATATATAGTTCATGCTTAACATTTTTGTTAAAAGATCTCGTCGCAGTAAATTCAGTTCAAAAGTTTTTCTCTTTCTGTAAGTTATTTTGTCACAAACTTTATATATTCTATTAGTTTTAGAATATAAACAAAAAATTCTCGTCCCAGCCCATGCACACCTCACACCCAAGGCTCCTCTGCACCTCCACGGCGTTTGGGGTTCCAAATGCTAAAAAAATTAATCTAAGCACTCCTCAACAAATTTCCTTCATAAATTGATCCAAGGGGGGGGGGGGCATAGCCCCCCGACAATGTACATAGCTCTGCCTCTGCCCTTGTTACACGTGCTCCTCGCTCAGCTCATGAGCGTGCCACCCGCCTTCCTCTGCTTCATGCTCAAGGAAAGATGTCGGTGGCTAGAGGAGTAGAACACCGAGAGGGATGTCACACCCTCTTCGCTATTGCAGATGAAGATGATGACCGACGAGTACTTTTGGCTCATGATGGCCTACCAAACCATATACGTCTTCATCATGTAGGCATTCAACATTCCTCCCGGGTTCCTCTGCCTCAAACTGAAGGACAAGGTATGCCGTTTGGAGGTGCGGATGGCCGAGTAGGAGAACCGCAACCACCAGCTACAGGCCCAGCAGGGGGCTGCCTTCGCCGGTAAGTTCCAAATCCCTCCATTCCTTTGTTTGATGGGATTTTGTCACATTTTATCAGGCACATATATGTGTGTGTGGCGAGCAAATAATAAATATAAAGCAATGTTATTTGCATGCACAAGCAAGAAAAAATGTATTGATGAAACAAACTAGTACGTGACTTGTGCAGTCCATGCAGTTTGGATGGACTTGTGCTAATATTATCTTTGATTCAAGTGGGCTTGACTTACAATCTGTTTGGATGACGGTCCAACAATAGGATAGGTGTATAGTTATCTTACCCTATTTTCGTCGGTTGTGGCAACTTTCTTTAAGCTTTTGTTTGAGACTTGGTTTGCGATCTTGCATTATATTTAATAAAATGGTTGTGTGCATCATGAGATGCAGAAGCGGGGGTAATCCTCCTTTCCAAAAAAAGTGGGCTTGACTTGAAAGCCCACGTCATATATTGACACACACATGGACAAGCAAGAAAAAATGTATTGATAGCACGGGCTAGCATGTGACTTGTGCATGATTTTTTACAAGTTTTTTTGGCAACTATAGTTAGGATTTATTGATCGGTAATAATGTTTACAGGAATGGCAATTGGGTCATGTGGAATGCCGAACCAAAGGAGTAGTCCATATATAATGTTTACAGCTAGCTAAGGCCATAGTGGTGGTAACTTAGCTAGTATCATGCACTCGGAAATAGCAAACATGTTGATGTGACAGAGAATTAAAAAAAGAGAGGGGGTTGGAGTAACATAGGCAGATACCGTATTATAATAAATTCTATGCTACTTTGTGTCATGCATGTTAATAATTAAAATAATCAATAAACTACTCTATGATATTATGCACTATGAAGATAGTATACTAGTATGGTACACTAGTATCATAAGCATGATACTAGTATATGGTACTTCCCACTATGAGTAGTCTAAGGTCATCCATATTCGCATGCAACATGATGAGCCACGCGAGAGTCATTCGCTCACTGGCACCTCGCAGCCGTGCTCGGTAGACTTTTTTTTTACCTCAAAATAACCTCTTTATTCATTGGAAAATAATGTTACATCGTTCACCATAAGATGTACAATAGAGGGGGGAGGATCATCAAGCCACACCCTACAGACTTGGAACTTTGCCAACTGGGCAAGTTCATGAGCTACAAAATTTGTTTCCCTAATGGCACGCTCGTATTTAACCCTAACAAAATCATGCCCCATAGAAAAACAATCATGGAAGATTGCTGCAGCAATACCTGTAGGTTGCCTCTCATTCTTCATAACTTCTATTAATTTTAGGTTGTCTGAGCTCAGGACAACTCTATTACAACCTATTGATTTCGCTAAGAGCAATCCATTCTTGAGAGCCAAAGCTTCAACAGAAAGAACATCTTAAACCAAATCCAACTGTACATTACTCGCAGCGATAAACTTCCCTTCTATATCTTGAATGACAGCGCTAGTAGTTCCCCTCAAATAGTCTAGATCGAATGAGGCATCCACGTTTATCTTACCGCAATCACCCATTGGTGGAGTCCAAATCTCCTTTCTCTCTCTTGCATTAGGAACCACAACAAACCTAAAATTTGAGCGCAACCCTTAGATTGCCATTGCGGATTTTTCAGAGGACTACACCTGAATATCACGAGTAATTTGCCTCCTTTCCCACCATAAATACCAACTGGCCACCGCAACAAGCTCTCGTGACAGAGTTTGTCCCAAAATTGATGAGTAATCAGTGCTGAAGTACAACAACTCCTCCAAAACTGCCTGTCCATGACGATGTACAAGACATGCTTTCTCAATTAGATAATGAATATCTAGAGCTTTCCAAACATGCTTTCCTCGGGTACACTTGAATAGGAGGTGCTTAATGTCTTCCGCTCCAATCCCACACACTGGGCATTGTCCACTCACTTTGATATGGCGGTTTGCCAGGGTAACCCGGCAAGGAATAGTATTATGCATAGCTCTCGAAAGAAAAATTTTAACCTTTGCCGGCACATTGAGTCCCCAAATTGGATGAGGTTTAATATCAATTGCTTGGTGACCTATGTTTAACCTTTGGCCATACTGTCCTTCCCATTCAGCATAATATGCTGAGCGCACAGAGAAAGTGGTTGTACGAGTCAGGTTCCTAGCAACAAAGTCTTGCATGCCTGAAGAAGATAAAGGGATAGCAAGAATTCTTTGAATATCAACTTCAAAGTCTGTTTCACTAGGTCCACATCCTAGAGATCTGTGTTGGGATCAATAAGGCCGCTCCATAGACTTCTCATCATTTATGAGTGCCAGATTACTTATGCAGCGCCGTTGTCTCTTGCGAGTGCCAGATTATCGGTTCATTTAGTAGGCCATTGGTTGTTCTTCTAAATAAAAATCCCAATATATGTTGGTGCCCATTGGTAAGAGTTTTTTCTCAGGATGTTAGTGCCAATAGATTGTTGATGCCAGTAGACAACAAGAGATTTGGTAAAAGAAAAATAATTGGTGTGATGAAGAAAATTCAAGACTTCAATTGATAATCAAGAGATTTGTTAATAGCATGAAAATTTCAAGAATTCAACCGTTCTGGGAAATTCCGGTGCTGTGATAAAGAAAAAGGCACAATTTGTTACATAGTAGTATGATACAAGAGATTTGGTTCACGAATTCAACCCAAGGCACAATGTAAGAAGGCTAGCCACTGTGGTTTTCTAGTCCTATCAGAAGCTTCCTCTGTAGGTACATGTGTCGATAGATACATTACAATGGCACAGGGGAAATCAGCAAAGCCAAAATGGCATGACGGATCATCATGAGCAATCTGTCGAATCCCATTAACTGGTCCGTGCTAAAACCTAGGAGCGTTTGTCGGGATTCTTGAAACCCCTTGCATTAGACTTGCTTGCCGTTTCCGGTAATACACGAACGGCCCACTTACAAGCAACATTCCAGCCATGAGGACCTGCAAAGGACATAGCTTTCGGATTCAGAGTCACAGACAAAAATGACACAAAACTCACCTTGGATAACCGTCAGGACGTTGATCAACGAGAACTCCAAAGAAATCAGGTTATCAACAAATGTGATGTGACTGTGACTTGTCAATTAGTGACAATTATGTAAGTTGTTCGACAAGCAGAACATATGGTTCAATTTTCTAAGGGTAGATAAGCAGCCTTCAAGTTTTAACTGGAGAACTGGAAGTTTCAATCTTCAAAAGTAATTGGGATTTGCACCATACTTCATATCAGTATAAATTTCATGGCCCAGACACCCACTGCCACAAACTGAAAACAAAATATATGTATCGACTCTTGCTTACGTCTGAGATAATACCCCAGTTTTGAAGAGAAGCTTACAAAAGATTCTCGCTTCCTCAACAATTTTTTGTAAGATTTTTTACAGTTTAAGACTTTTTATCCAAAGATTATGGTATAGGAAACAAGAAAACAGCATGCAATCATTGTAAGTAAGAACCAAAGGCAACATGATATTAGAAATTGATGGCAGGGTGATGCATCATGCAGCTTTATACTAGTATAAGAACCAAAACATGTTTGAATGATATTATTACCTCGAAACCAAGAATAGATAGCTTCTCTTCATCCTCTAATGGTACACAACTCCTGTAAGTAACATAATGTTTTGGGCCAGTTGGCGTGGATGTCTCAGCCAACATCTTTCTATCCTTTGTTTTGTTCTCTTCTTTTGTACCATTTTGTACTTGTACACATTTCAAAGGCAAACGGTAGCCAGTTTCGCTGCAGCAGTACTTCTCATCATTCTGTAATAATAAAGAAAGAAAACTGAGTGTCAGTCAGCTTTAAAACCAATATATAATAAACATGCCATTTCATTATTTGATAGTACTGCTTGCACAAGTGGTAATTAGAAGTTTTGCACCCAGACTTAAGTTTGCCAAGCAAATACAAAAGGGGCAGCAGGCCATAGTCAACATATCTGTTGGTAATGGAATTCTCTGTAACTGCAGAAGCTATCTTCTAGAAAAATCTTCAAGTATGTCAAGCTATGTGATCATCAGATGCTGGATAAACCATGGTTCAGAAAATGGTACACTGTTATGTGATCATGAAGCTAACAATTAATCAAACTGAATAATTAGCACAACTACAAATCTAACAGAAAATAAGTTTGATACAACTGTCTGACCACTTTCCGGGTCACATTTTCCAAGCAATGTTCAAATAAGGAGTCAATCAATTGAGATGACAGAACAATACCATGCTAGAAGGAGTTTGGAAATAGGGGTTCTGACCAATAAAGATAATATGTAATATATGAACTACTCCCTCCGTCACGGAGGGAGTAGCATAGTTCTTTCATGTAATCTGTCTCAAGCTGTAATACCAACTCCTTGTCATTAGTCAAATAGCAACCAAAGGTAGATGATTTTGGGCGACTGTAGAAATGAATGGCTAATACAAATGGAAACACAACTCTACCAATGTTTACAATCTTGAGAGTACACCCACACTAGTACTATAAGATTAAGATAGGAGCAGAGCCAGTGCTTCCAGCTAGAGAAGGATCAATTTCCAATCCCAGTAGGAAACTTTGGCTTCTATAGCACAAAGATAGCACACCTCAAGGTCATTTGGTGATCCAGAACATATCGATGCGAGACAGAGAAACCGTTGCGGCAACTCAAACATAATACTAGAAATTTCCCGACATGGCACAAAAGATCTGTATTTCCCCTTGACCGACAACATGCCCTCCTCCTTCTCCAAAGAACACTTCTATCTATTTAGCTTATGCGGCCTTTACCATAATTATCTGGAGGTTCTCGTTCTTCATGCCAACCAAACATGGCTGGAACATATAGAGTACAAAAGATTTAGCAGATTCACGGGCAGCAGAGTTTGCTTCCTTTTAAACTAACAACATCACAAGTTTCGACATACGAAACTGTCAAACTGGAACATAACTAACAAATTGATGTGGGCACTAGAGGTTCTGGCTCGGACGGTAAATTCTGACTCAAAATGCCTAGGTTTGCTTACAACGGACTAATTGTGATCTTTCTGATAAATTCGGAGCAAAAAGGGCTCGACTGCTCTTCTGTTCCAACCGAAATTAACCAAGATCCCAACCTTCTCTCAGCACACACTCCAACCCAATAACTCGCATCGCCTGGCTAGGAGCTAGTACATCTGAACCAACGGAATCAATGAGCACACAATCCCCAAATCCAACCCCAGCATATTCAATCAATCAATGTTTCATCCTCCCAAGATCCATTCTGTTTTCTCTTAATAGGGTGGGTAATCCCTGTGGAGAACCGGCTGGCTGGAAGGAAGGAGAGGGGAGGGGCGGCAGGGCTGACCTTCTCGGAGTACTGGCAGGGGATGCAGGGGCCGGAGGGGCTGCAGCGGTAGGAGGAGTTGCCCTGCGCCTCCACGAACCCCAGCAGCGACCTCCGCGCCCCCTTCTTGGCCGTCGACGCCGCCGCCGCCATCGCGATCGCCGGCGGGATCCAGCACAGCGCCGCCACCGCCACCAGCAGCAGCAGCAGCAGCCGCCACCGCCACGACGTCGCCGCCGTCGCCTTGCTCGCCATCGCCAGCTCCCAAGATGCCTCCTTTCCCCCCCCTCCTCCTCCTCCTCCTCCTTCCGTGCCGGTAGGAAGGAGAGTTGTTGGGTTGGGCTGGGCGCTTAACGGGCACGAAACTGCTAACGGGCCAGCTTCTGTGGTGCTACTACTACCAGTTGCTTCCTTCCTTCCGTCGGTTGACAGCCGAACCCAGCCGCCCGCCGCCGCCGCCGCCGGCGATGTTGCGCCGCCTGCTGCCCCTCCACCGGCGCTGCTACTCCGCCTCGGCGACCTCGGCCGCCGCCGCGCCGACGCTCTACTCCGGCGGCGACCACCCCGTGTCGCTGCTCTCGTGGGGCCGCGGCGCGTCGGGCCAGCTGGGCGGCGGCAAGGAGGAGCGCCGCCTCTACCCGGCGCCGGTCGCGCGGATCCTCCTCCCCGTCCCGTCCCCGGTCCTCCCGCCCACGCCCGGGCGCCTCCCCCCCGCCGCGGGGACGCAGGCGGCCGGCGGCGTGGAGGTGGGGATCTCCTGCGGGCTCTTCCACTCCGCGCTCCTCGTGGACGGCGCTGCCTGGGTGTGGGGCAAGGGCGACGGCGGCCGCCTCGGGCTCGGCGACGAGGCCTCCGCCTTCGTGCCCCGCGCCAACCCCAACCTCGCCGGCCTCCACGTCCTCGCGCTCGGCGGCATCCACTCCGCCACCCTCACCGCCTCCGGCGACGTCTTCACCTGGTGAGGACACGGCACTCCCACATTGCTCGCTCATTCTGAAAATTTTCACTGATGATCAGATGCTGGATGAACCGCGAGAAGAAGAATGTGCTGCATTTTGGTTGTGATGGTTGATGGTTGTGGGTGGCTGCTGCATCACTCAGTTTACTCTAGTAGCCTGCAGGGGTTATGGAGGATTTGGAGCTCTGGGGCACTACGTTTACCATAGAGAGCTGTTGCCGAGGAAAGTGAAGGGCCCTTGGGAAGGGAAGATTGTGCACATTGCCACGAGCGGAGCGCATACTGCGGCGATCACAGAATCAGGTTGTTTGTAACTTCTTATCATAGCTTAATCCGGACATACGCTTCTTTATTTATCATCGGTTACTATACTGCCTTGTGCAAATGAATAGTGTGAGAAAGTGAAAGAAAATAGAACTTTTGCTATTGCCATTTTGAAATACTGTTGTTGTGATCATCAAACTCCCTCCTCTGATCCTTGCATTTTGATGACTTGTAACAGGTGAACTATACACCTGGGGTCGTGATGAAGGCGATGGAAGGTTGGGGCTTGGGAGTGGGGGTGGTCCAGGTGAAGCTGGCTCTCTCAGTGTTCCTTCCAAGGTGAGCGCGCTGCCTGTTCCAGTTGCTGCGGTTGCTTGTGGTGGCTTCTTCACCCTTGCGCTGACTTCAGATGGGCAGCTATGGAGTTGGGGAGGTGAGGATGTCACTGTGTATTAATTTATTAACTAGTAAACATCATGTATTTAATTTATTCTGCACTGATGCTCTTCTACAAAAACTAGGGAAAAAGTTGTATACTTAACTTGCTGCTAATGTGAAATGCAACACCATGCAGTTCATATTAAGCTGCCATTATGAATTTGCAAGGTTCCCGCTAATGTGAAATGTTGTGGCAGCAGAACATTTTTCCTCCAACTACATGCCCAGGCCATTTATTTCATCCATTGGGCATAAGTTACACTTACATGGATTGTGATAGTTTTCTGAAATGCTCCTAAGCTTCCTTAATCTCAACGATCTTGCTTAGTATATATGGCAAAGATAACATCTCTTCATTCTGGCTTTCCAGGTTCTGTCGTAAGGGACTTATGTACTAATTTAATTTGAAATGCATCTCATCTGATATGGATTTACTGAGTTTCTACAACTTGTCTATGATCTTCAGCAAACTCAAACTTCGAACTGGGCAGAGGAAGCAATTCCAGTGACTGGAGGCCACAAATTGTCCCTAGCCTGAAAAATGTCCATGTAATCCAAGTAGCATGCGGTGGATACCATTCTTTAGCCTTGACTGGTATGTTTTACTTGTTGGAAATTCCGGTGTTTTCTATGAACTAACGGAAGGCAACTTTTGTGATCTCCTATCAAAATCTGATAACATATCAAATTGGAAAAATTAGAATTTGCAATCTAAGTCCTGAAAAAAAAAACATTCAGACAGGAGTAATAAAGGAATATACATTTGCCTTTGTCTCAGCAAGTTGGTTAATTACGCCTACTGCTTGTTTTGACTGCAACAACGTTCTTCAATCATAAGACCACATTTGATCATGAATCAAATTCTGTTGGATCTTACAGCAAGCAATCAATGTAACGCCACTGTATTCCTAGAGATATATACTTAGTTGTATTACTTTCAGGCTGCTGTTATAGCAAGCACAGAACAATGTATTTGTTGTTGCAGCATACAAGTATGTGACATATCTTACCTCTGTTTACTATATTCAGATGAAGGTGAAGTTCTCTCATGGGGACATGGCGGACATGGCCAACTAGGGCATCCAACCATTCAAAACCATAGAGTTCCACTTGCCATTAAAGCTCTGTCTGAGGAGCGAATTGTCTACATAGCCTGTGGGGGATCAACTTCTGCTGCTATATCAGGTGAATGCTGTTTCTCTTTTTCATCTTAAAGATAGTCATTCATGGTGGTTGTTCCTGTGCAGGGAGCTCTTGACATGTTCTTAGTCTCACCTACCTTCCATTCGCCATTTCTTTACTAGTAAATCGTAGCACACAATGTCTGTACTGAAGATTCATAGGAAATGGTAAACATGCACCACCACCACATGACATTGAGTAATTGAGAATAAAACTGTCTACGTTGAAAACCATTTGGGGAGTGAAAATATTACTAATTTAGTAAGTCCAAGAAAATATTGGGGGCTCGTGTATAGTTTATAAGACTGGCGTGTAATTGAGATATGAGAGAGAAAATTCTTAAAGTTAACCAGTCAGGCAGATAATCAGTATTTTGTTACTGTTGTAATTATGCAGGAAACAGGCGTTGCATACAAATTTAATTGCATGTATTGCTGATGAAAAGAAAGGATTTCTAAGATTTACTTACTAGTTTTGTAGCACACACTTTAATTAATTTCGAGTAATGAAGAAGAAATGCTATTGTTGTAACTAAACTTCAGTTAGTCCATTTATTTTAATACACGAAACCCAGATATATTGCCACTGTAAGAGACTCTTATTCATTTCATAAGATGTCTCTCTCAACATTCTTGTTTTAACTAGCTTAGTTAGTTGCTTTCTTCTAGTTCTACATCACATTGCATGTCAGCTAAATGCAAGCAACTAAAATTTCATACTATGAGTAGCTTACCTGAATTTTCTTTCTTTGTGTGGCCAGAGAAAGGTGACCTGTACATGTGGGGAAATGCAAGAGACTGCCAGCTAGGCGTTCCCGATCTTCCAGAAGTGCAACCATTACCTGTTAAAGTTAATTTTCTTGCTGACGGTGATGAGGATCCAAGCCCTCCTCGTGTCATCTCGGTTGCAGTAGGCGCTTCCCATGCCATGTGTTTGGTCTCCAGGCAACAGATTCAGAAATAGCACCTGTTGTTTATCAGCTTTGTAAATTCAGTCAAATTTGGACCTCCTAACCTTGAGTACGCCATGGAGAGGATCATGTTCTCTACTGGTTAGAGCCTGCCTACTCAGTTGGCGAAAACTCCTGCTCGGTGAAGCCCAACATCAGCAAGAAACAATAATATTACAGGCATGCCATACTTCCTTGAACTTGAACACTGGAAGTTCTCTTAATTAGCGATAGATTTGTTTCTTGATTTCTCAAGTGATGTGAAACGAGAGATAAAACCGACCATGTACCTTCTAGATTTCGGATTCATAGATCCTTTTCTGTAATTGTTAAGATGAACAAAATTTTGTAGCATGCTGATTTTATTGCTTGCTTGCACTTGGCACCCAGTTCAATAAATTAATTGAGCAATGCTTGCGCATTTGCTTCCTCGGTCACTCCCCCTTTCAGTTACCTGGGATTATTCATGTCTTGCTCTTTGGTAGGATGGTGTCAAAATGTCAGTGACTCGTTTTCCATGTGTAGCCAAAATCTCTTTGATTCCATGTAAGTAAAAAAGCTCGTTGATTCCATGGCTGATCTTTGCCACTTCCCTTGCAAAACTCTGCATTTGTTGGGTGGATCAAATCTTCGCACTTCTTTTACCTGCTTGCTAATGTGTTCGATATTCTTCCATCCCAGTTGGTCAATCGATTCCGAGAGATATATATCCCCCAGCTGTGAATTATTTCCTATCATATCCTAGTTTGTTAAAGAAACCACATAGTTCAAGCCTAGGTTGTAGTGGAACATGTTTGTTTCATCTGGTTGTACTTGTTCATGTTCGAATAAGAGAAGTTCCAGAGAGTCAAGAAATGTCAGGTGTTCATATGAAACTTCCCTGTTTTGGTAGCACACAAGAAAATATGTCAGGAGCTCCACTGAGCTGCTTTCTGAGCTGCTCAGTGGAAAGTCTGTCATGAGGTCGAAAGATTTGTTTGCATCATCTCACGTACCATCTGAGCTGCTTTCTCAATTATATATCATGTTATTTGTATTGATGCACAACCAATATAGCATGTTTTTGTTGCATAATTTGGCCTATCTTTTCTGCCAGGATAACAGTATGGTTTCATTTGCCAACCCTGAGTTGTTTGTACTTCGCATCTTCTTTGAGTTCTTCCAATACACGTTGCAATAGGACACGGTGAGGTGTGTTGCAATGATGATTCCATTCACGATGCTACTTTACAGTTCAACATTGCATTTCCGTTTGTACCTAAATGGTAAATTTTACCGAGTTGTGATTAAAAGTTGTTTGCTAAAAGTTAAGTGTCTTAGCGTAAGTATTTTTCTTTTGCATTTTTTTCTATCAAATGATGCGTGTTACTGCTAGAACTTTAATTAGTTATGAGGGTGAACACTTTTTTGTATCAGTTCACTTTGGATGTTGTTTGTGCTGCTTCCTCGATCAATATAGCGTTTGGTTTTGGTGTGTGTAGTATGTTGGCCTGCCTAGTTTTCTGTGGAGAACGTATATCATGTTAGTATATATGGTTGGTCTGGCTTCTCTAGTGTTATTCAATTATCCATTCATCGCGTACTCTTAATGTCATGGTAGGGGTCCCCCCCCCCCCCCCCCCCACACACACACACACACCATCCATACAAGGAGCACAGTCTTCAAGCAGTTTCCTAAGAAATATTGACAAAGGATGTCACAAAAACATAACAACCGTTTTTCAGATAAAACAATATTTGACACTAGGATTGAGAGGTAGGGGGAATTTAGCAGCGAGCGTAATGTCATAAACACGTTTCTCATAATTCTCGAAATGTGCTTTCACCCAACTTTATATTACAGCTCAAAAGGCCAAACCGATACAAAGTGGCTAGAAAACCCTCAAACAAGAGGTCAAAATTTGAAAACGGCATCCGAATGAGTAGCGCAAATGGTACCAAGCCAATAAAAAGGCTGCGATGCATTCTGCTTCACTTTCTTGCTTCTGTACTAGCCTATCTGGAAGCACATGGATTTTGTGATGTTGCATGAGCTAGAGCTTCTGTACTAGCTTTGTAAGAGACTCTGCGTAAAGAAACTTATGTGGAGCATACCACCCGCTTCTATACTAAGTGGTGCCTTTTTATATAGTTTTATCATGTTTTTTACCTACTAGCTAGCCCAATTGGTATAACATGTGGTTTCTATTAATGTACAATCAGCATAGCATGTTTGTTGGGTGTAGTATTCGCCCTAACTTTTTTCAAGATATCGATCGCAACATATATCTTGGCAATATGGTTAGTCAGTAGTGTTTAAAGTTATTCACTCATTGCGAGTTTGTTACATCTCGTGGTAGAGGTGAATAATTTGGTTTGGCGTGTACAACATGTCCCAATAAGAAGCATAGCTCTGAAGCAATACATCAAGAAAATTTGACAAGCAATTGGTCCCAAAACAGAGTAAACATGTCATGGCATGCAATATTTAGGTCTGAGGAGGTACCGGCAATATAGCAATGAGTCCAAGATCTGCAAGCGGTTGCGCATCCGGCCCGGGTTATGCACACATCGCCGGCGTTGGGAACGGCTAAGATCCCTCTTCAGTTCTTGAGGAAACCAGTGCAAGCTCCCCACTGCTCGGATCGACCCTCCACCCTGGCGAGATAGACAGGTGAAAACAGTTTGCAGCACAACGTCCCACCCTATACCACGGATGGAGGAGGGCTCAAAGAAAAATAACACAACCAGTCCCGTTCGTACGCCGTACGCTACTGGCGCTTCCAAAGGCGAAGCTCTTGTTGCTCGAGTTAATATATAGCAGCAGAAGAAATGTTTGGTGCAGGTGTGTTTTCTTCTCTATATGTCTCTCCTCCCTCCCATGTCTGTAGAGATAATTGGGGCATTCTAGCCTACTGCAGTTGTTATTTTTCTTAAGATGAACAAAGTTTTGCAGTGTTCTGATTTCTTTTGTCTGGCTTGCACTAGGCACCTTACTCCGGTCGTTGTTGAACGAACAGAGTAATGTTTCATTCCTTTAGTTCCATCTTTAGTCCACCCTCCGAATAAATAATATTTTGTCGTAGAAAATGTCCTTCTGATTTTGAAGGCAAATTGAGACAGTATACTCGAAAATAAAACATTAAATGTTGAATTCAAACATCTTCTCGATGTGTTGGTTCACCTCAAGAAACATAGTAAAATTCAAACGTGGTGGCCAAATTTGGGTCTTGTTTGCGTCGGAACTACAGTGGCTTCACTAGACTACCACCGACAGCCCTGCCAAGGTTCCACAATGACTACATTGGTACTCCCAAGGCAAAGCTCTTGCTTTTACTTATGGTAAAATTGAAAGGGTAAAGAAATATGGGAAAGATGATTCACCATCCTCAGTTGCCGTTCCCAATAAAAAGCTAAGGAGACCAGAAAAAAATCTTCTCTTTATTTGCTCCAGATCTTCAAGGTCCTCAAAATTTTCTTCCTTCCTTCTTTATGTGCGCATGCACTCGTATCTGGTGTCTTTTGACCCACTCAGTTAATCAATTCCATGAGATAACCCAGAGTTTTGAGTTGAGTTTGTCCAATCCTAATTACCAATGGAACCATGCAGTTGACCAATTCCATGAGATAACCCAGAGTTGTGAGCTGAGTTTGTCCAATCCTAGTTATCAACAAAACCATGCAGCTGAGGACTAGTTCGTGTTGGAAGAGGTGGTTTCTATGTAGTTCCTATTCATGTTCACGTCAGCAAAGTTCAGAGAGTCAAGAAACATGCGTCGGGTTCCTAATAATATTTTTGTTTTGGTGCGACACTGAGAGTAATCTTAAGGGATCCATGGAGCTAGCATTGTACTGATTATGATACATTACTGCACGACATCGCATCTCTACAGTTATTTTATCTCCATAGTAATCTGCACCGAGTTAGTCTTAATAATTGTTCATCAAAAAGTGGATGGAGTGGTTCGTGTAATTTTTTTTGAGTAACAGTTCGTGTAAGGTTTTTGTTTGAAAAGTCACTTGCAAACATCACTTACAGCGCTCAAATGTTTAGTTTTTATACTGAGAAAATATCAGGTGGAAACCAAGTTACAATGAATGGAAACCAAGTTATAATTAATAAAGTGGCCGTATGCATCGTCCAGATGCAGAGGCCGGGGGTCATCCTCCTTTTCTAAAAAAAAAGTATCCAACATTTTATAAAAAATACAGTACATTAAGATGGTGGTGTTCTATTAGCACGTGAAAATGTCAAGTTCAAGCACAAAGTCATTTACTAGGTACGAAAAAAAAACAAATTCAGTAATGAATAGTGGCCTTTACTGTTTGGCAATATTTATTACCAAATTTTGGTTTGAATTAGAGTTTGAACTTGGAATTTTACATGGTAATAGAGCATCACTTTCTTAACATAATATATTCTTTTGAGATTTTTTTGAAACCTCAAAATATAGTTTCCAAGTGGTTTTCATTGGGTTCCATCATAACTTTGATTTGCACATGATATTCTCTCATTGATACCAACCGCTTTCCTTTTTCGTAATTTTACAGTGAGTTATTTTAGCTTCTTCGGCAACTGGTATAAAATGTGGTTTGTACTAATGTCCATTTATCATAGCATGTTTATTGGTTGTAGTATCTAGACCTATTTTTTCCCATGACATCACAATATAGAGCATGACAATATGGTTCATCACTAGTGTATCAAATTATTCATTCATTGCGGTCGACGTCTTGCAGTAGAGGGTGAATAATTGGGTGGGATGCACATACCATGAATGTTCTCAACTTCTTATAAAAAGCATAGCTGTGAGGCAATACATCAAGAAAATTTGACAAAACTGCTTGGTCCCAAAAACAAAGTAACCTTTGAAAAAGGTATGCCAACTATAGGCCTGAGAGGCATCGGGAAATTAGCAATGAGACGCACTACAACTAGCCTTACTTGCTTTTCGCCCTACTCTCCTTCCACTCCCTCGTAATGTCGATGTTTGTGCAACCACCGTCCGCGCAGGGAACGACGGGAATGTGCCAATGTGTGGTCCCACCGCTCCCACCATGGCCACTTGTCCTCCACTCTGGACAGAGGCAAGGGAGTGGAGTATGTAGAACATGATCCACTACCAGAAACCAAAGTATATCTATGTGTCTTGTGGGGCCATTGAGCGACAGTAAAATTAGTTTCTGATCTTCCAGAAGTGCAACCATTACCTGTTAAAGTTAATTTAGTTGCTGACGGTGATGAAGATCCAAGCCCTCCTCGTGTCATCTCGGTTGCAATAGGCGCTTCCCATGCCATGTGTTTGGTCTCCAGAAAACCGATTCAGAAATAGCACCTCTTGTTTATCAGCTTTATAAATTCAGTCAAACTTGGACCTCCTAACCTACGATTACGCCATGTGCCTACTCAGTTCGCAAATACTCCTGCTCGGTGAAGCCTGACATCAGCAAGAAATATTTATATTACAGGCATGTCATACTTCCTTGAATTTGAGCACTGGAAGTTCTCCTAACTAGCAGCAGATTTGTTTCTTGATTTATCAAGTGATGTGAAACGAGAGATAAAACCGACCATGTACCTTGTAGGTTTCGGATTCGCAGATCCTTCGCTGTAGTTGTTAAGATGAACAAAATTTTGTAGCATGCTGATTTTACTGCTGGCTTGCACTTGGCACCCAATTCAATAAATTGAGCAATGATTGCGCATTTGCTTCCTCGGTTACTCTTACTCCCCATTTCAGTTATGCGGAATTATTCATGTCTTACTCTTTGGTAGCTCTTTGATTCCATGCAAGTAAAAAACTCGTTGATTCCATGGCTTCTCTTTAGTATAGCATGTTTTTGTTGGGTGTGCTATGTTGGTCTACCAAGTTTAATATGGAGAACGTATATGGTTGGTCTGGCCTCTCTAGTCCTATTCAATTTTCCATTCATTGCCCGCACGCCACATGTTGACATAACGAGCATAGTCTTGAAGCAATATCCTAAGAAATATTGACAAAGGTTGTCAGAAGAACATAACAACCATTTTTCAGAGACAACAGCTTGTGGCATGTAGGATTGAGAGGTAGTGGAAATTTAGCAGTGAGGGTAATGTCATATTAAAGCCCAAATGGTCAAACAGATACAAAATGGCTAGAAAACCCTCATACAAGTAGGTCAGAAGAAGAAAACGACATCTGAGCGAGTAGCACAAATGCTACCAACCCAAAAACGATGGTGCTATGCATCAGGCTTCACTTTCTCGCTTCTCTACTAGCATCTCTGGAAGCACATGAATGGTGTGAGCTCGAGCCAAGCATGACCTTAGCTGCGCAATTGAGCTTTGTCGTGATGATTAGAGCTTTGGTGGATTCGTCTCCTATGCTCATCTGAAACAATCAATTAACAGTCGTAACAACCAACGAGATCGAGTAGTTCAGACTTAGTTCATGGTGGAAGCGGTTGAGTTTCGTTTGGCTATACACATTCATGTTCAGTTAGCAAAGTTTGGAGAATCAAATTACATGAGTTGTGTTCATAATAAATTTTTGTGTTCCTTTGAGCACGAAGGAAAATTTTCAGGAGATCCATGGAGCTGGTGTTGCACTGATTATGGTACTTTAATGTTTGACATTGCATCTCTGTTGCTATTTTTATCTCAATAATAATCTGGGTTGAGTTATTAATCTAAAAACTTGTTCATCCAGAAGCGGGTGGTGTGGTCCTTTTACAAATATCACTTGTTGCTATCGGATATTTAGTTAGTGATACCAACCGGTGCCTTTTATATCATTTTATCATGTTTTTTTTACCTTCTTTCACAATCGGTCTACCATGCATGTGGTTTGTACTAATGTACAGTCAGCATAGCAGGTTTGTCGGGTGTAGTATTCGACCTAACTTTTTTCAGGATATTGACCGCAACATGTATCTTGGCAATATGGTTAGTCATAGTGCTTTAAGTTGTTCATTCATTGCGACACCTTGTGGTAGAGGTGAATAATTCTGTGGGGTGCATACAACATGTCCCAATAAGAAGCATAGCTGTGAAGCAATACATCAAGAAAATTTGACAAGCTATTGGTCCCAAAACAGAGAAATCATGTTTTCATTAGAAATGGCATGCAATCTTTAGGTCTGAGAGGTATTGGTAATTTAGCAATGAGTCGAAGCTAAGCCAACAGTAGCCACATGCATCCCCGTTTATGCACCCACCGCTGGTGTGGGGAACGACTAAGATGTGCCGACTTGCAACACCTCATGGTCCTTCTTCAATCACGGAGGAAACCAGTGCAAGCTTCCCACTGCTCGTGTCGACCATCCACTCTGGTGAGCTGGATGAGGAAGTGCCGTTTGCAGCACAATATCCAACCCTATACCACGGATGGAGGCTGGCCCAACGAAAAATAACAAAACCAGTGCCGTTCGTATTGGCTCGGGTTAATAGAGATGGAAGCGTGGGCCAAAAAGGGAAATGTGTAGTCCACGTGCTTTCATCTCTATATCTCGTGCAGAGGGAATCGGGGCATTCTAGCCTACTGTAGTGTGAAATGCACCTCTTATTTGATTAGTGCAACTATTATTCTGTAACATCTTTCCAGTTGTTAGAAATAATCTTGAGTTAATTTAATAAGTTCAAGTTAGTTTTCATGTGGTGCAGATTTTTCAAAAGCTAGCTGCCGTACGTGCTAGTAGTACCTGTTGGAGTTGCTTTTGCCTGTCATGGTCTAGTACGTTTACGAGTCAGTTTAGGACTTGAGGTTTAAGTAAACGATCAAGGTCGCCGTGTAATTAGATTAGGAAACTTTAGTCGCTGTAGAACATAGTCTATTGTTCTGTTGCATCGGCTGCGTATATATATACAGCCAAGGCTGCACGGCAGGTTGTATCGTGAGAAAAAAGAGGCACGACACGTGCTTTTGGTCCAAAGTTTTTGTGCACGTGTTCATCGTCTACTTTGATGTGATCGATTCTAAGGGCGAATCCCAACACCAATGCCTATTGGCAACATTTCGATTTAGGAGTTTCTACAGCTCCTGCATGATTCCGGCAAATTCGAAGTCCAAACAGGGAAGAGGAAGCTATTGTCCCTCGCCTGAAATGGAAAAAAATATCCGTGTAATCGAAGTAGCTTTGATGGGTAGGGCTGGACACGAGCCGAGCCGAGTTTGATCCGAGCCTGGCTTTGGCTCGCTCTCAAGCGGCTCGGCTCGGCTCGCTCAGCGAACGAGCCTGCTTTAGGCGGCTCGGCTCGTTTTTGCTAAGGCTCGGCTCAGACCGAGCCAGCTCGTGAGCCAGCTGGTGCCATAACAGCTGGGATGTAACAGAGCCTGTTTTTAAAGACTAGTTTTGATCTTCTACAGCAATTAAAGCCATAATTTGGAAAAGAAGCACTTTATATTGCCAAAAACGCAACATCTAGCAGTCTATGGTTTAAAAAATGGTCATAGTGATGAAAAGAATTGGGCATCATTGCTTTTGAATTTTGGACAGCTCCTCCTTTGAACTTTATACAGCAAAAATATTGAACGTTGACAGCCAAACAATGCAATTTTGCATAGCATAACACTTGGCGCTTTGACATCAAAATGAGAATCTTCCTCCTCCTCAAACACAGTACCTTGCTCATCCTCGTCCTCCTCATTCTCTTCCTCCTCTTCAAATCCTTCTCCGCTTGCTTATCATGTTCCATTGCCTAGCACACAAAAACAGCACACACATGAACTTGGACACGCATATATTTGACTTTTTGATAGCAAAAACAGCACATACATGAGCTTGTACAAACATATATTTGACTTTTGAATACCAAAAACAGCATATACATGAGCTTGTACAAACTTATATTTGACTTTTGGATACCAAAAATAACACATACATGAGCTTGCACACACATATGTTTGACCTTTGGATACCAAAAACAGCAAACACAGGAGATTGGACACACATATTTGGCACAACCATACCGGTGAAGATGTAGGATTCGTTTCTACTACATAACGTGTTCGACAAATATCTCAAGTGTTAGTTGACACTGGACAGACAGACTGAACCTCTTTGATGCTTATATTTCAAGTGTCCTCTGAAATTTGACACTTGACACTTGACACTTATAAACTGAATGAAAACAACAGAGCCACACAAGACCATCTTTAATTTCAGTAAAATTAAAAGCCTTCAATTTCCATAGATTACGGGGCTTCCACTTCCAAATTAAACAGAAAATCCATTTCCAAATTAAACTGAAAATAGAGACGAGGACTCACGGAGGAGGGGTGCGGATGTGGTCGTCGGCACAACGCCTCGTAGCGGAAGTTTTCGAGGACATGGTCGGCTTGGTAGGCGGCGGTCATGAGATCCGCCATCCAACAGCGGACAGTGGGGTTGGTGCGGCTCTTGGCGTCGGCAGGGTCAGCGAGACGTCAAGGCGCCGGAGCTTTTTTACCCTTAATAACAACTCGGCGAGCGGGACATTGCTGTAATCCTTGGCCCGCTTCCTCTGCAGCGACACAACCCTTGCCCTTGCCCTTCCCCTTCTGCTTCCTGGGACAAGCGGCTTAGTCTTCATAATGGACACCAAGCTCCTGTCCTTCTCCTCCTACTCTCCTTCCCCTTTTCCTTGTCCATTCTTGCGACAGTGGGGCTCTGCATACATCAGCGAAGAACAAATGGTCAATCATCAACAAAAATTTACATAGATAATAATCACTAATCAGTCTAAACAATCAAGCACAAACAAATTCATCCATCCATCAATCAAATTCGTGCAGCATAGCATACATCCTAGTTAGCTGCACTCTCCAGCCAACAAACACAAGCATCCATCCATCAAACTCGTCTAGCATCCATCCATCTTGTTTCCTAGCTAGCCGCGCCCTCCAACCGAAACTACAAGCATCCATCCATGATTCATCCATCAAATTGGTGCGTGTGTGTGCGCCAGTGCAGGGAGCTAGCGGCAAGGATGGGAAGGAGAGAAGAGATCGCTTACCTGCTCCTGTCGTTCGGTGAGAAACCAGGGGAGACACGTCCATCTGTGTCCGCTGTGGTGAGGGAAGGCGGCGTCGGCCGTCGCCATCGGTGCCAAGCCCGATGAGTCCAGCCTGCGGCGCCGAGCAGAGAAAGGGAGAAGGGTGAGGAAACCGCGTCGCGTGTGTGCTCTCTCTCTGCTGTGACCTAACGCGAATTTGGGCTGGGCCTCAACGAGTCCCCGAGCTGGACCGGGCAAAACTCGGCTCGGCTCGGTCGAGAATCGGGCCTATTTTCATAGCTCGGCTCGCCTAATTATCATACCGGGCCGAGCTGGAGCGAGCTTCGAGCCGAGCCTAAAAGCTCGCTCGGACGTCCAGCCCTATTGATGGGTATGGTTTACTTGGTGCGAATTCAGAAAATTTCTCTGTGTACTACTTCTGCAATCTCCTATGTATCAAATCTTAGAACACGTTATGGTTGGAGAAGACATCAAAGTTCTGAAAAGAACATTCTTTTTTTGCAGGGACCGAACTGATCACTCAGACATTATGAGTGATAAAGGTACATGTGCTTCATTACTAGAGTACAGTTGCTCTTGATTTCTTAAAACCGCGTGACATGGGGGATGAAACTGTGATTTGATCACATTCAGACCATGTATCTTCTGCTTTGGGTTGTCATTTACTGCATATATGGGCCAATTGCTAAAGGGCTGTCACTGACCGGGCACGTCCGCGGACGTATATGGACTTGAATTAGCTCATTGTGGTTGGAGATACTCTAAGAAGCACGTCGCCGCTCGTCCGCCCCACCGGTGAAAATAATGCCATTGAAAAAAATTCAGCTGCATACAAACCACTCAGGCTCTTTTGGCGCATTATATTCATCTGCATGCACACCACTCAGGCTCTTATCCTAGAAAATGTCTTTGTAATTTTGAAGGAAAATTTAGATAGCACACTTGAAAATAAAACACTAAGCGCTGAATTCAAACATTTTCTCAGTGTGTTCATTCACCTCAAGAAACATAATAAAATTCAAACGTAGTGGTCAAATTTGGGTCTTGCTTGCATCAAAACTTCAGTAACTTCACTCGACTATCACTGACAGTTGTGCCTGAGGTCTGACAATGACTCCATTTCCCATTGGTACTCCCAATGCAAAGCTCCTGCTTTTTTCTCAGTGTGTTCATTCACCTCAAGAAACATAGTAAAATTCAAACGTGGTGGTCAAATTTGGGTCTTGTTTGCATCAAAACTTTAGTAACTTCACTCGACTATCACTGACAGTCGTGCCCGAGGTTCCACAATGACTCCATTTCCCATTGGTACTCGCAATGCAAAGCTCCTGCTTTTCTTCCCGGTAAAATTGAATGGGTAAAGAGATATGAGAAAGATGATTCACCATACTCAGTTGCTGTTCCTAATAAAAAATTCAGGAGGAGACAAAAAAAATCTCTTTATTTGCTCCAAATCATCGAGGCTCTCATCTTCTGTACTCTGCTTCTTCACCCCCATAAAGAGTAGTGGCCTCAAAATATTCTTTCTTCCTTCTTTATGATCGTATGCACACATGTCCGATGTATTTCGATCCAATCAGTTGATCAATTCCATGAGATAACCCAGAGTTGTGAGCCGAGTTAGTCCAATCCTAGTTATCAACAAAACCATGCAACTGAGGACTAGTTCGTGTTGGAAGAGGTGGTTTCTATGTAGTTCCTATTCATGTTCACGTCAGCAAAGTTCAGAGAGTCAAGAAAAATATGTTGGGTGACTGGGTCCCTAATATATTTTCTTGTGTGCCGTTGTGGATAATCTTCAGGGGTCCATGGAGCTAGTATTGTACTGATTATGATACTTTATTGCTCGACGTCGCATCTCCAGAGTTATTTTTATCTCAATCGTAATCTGCATCAAAATGGTCAAAATATTGTTTATTAAACCGTAGATTGAGTTGTTTGTGTAATTTTTTTTAGTAATAGTTGTTGTAAGATTTTTGTTTGCAAAGTCACTTGCAAACACCACTTGTTGCGATCGAATATCTGGTTATTGATACAAAGAGAATATCCTGTGGAAACCAAGTTTGGTTGTATGGGCTTTAGCCCGGTTTCCCGCCAATTAACCAGAGATTCTCACTCCCTTCCTAATCAATGAAAATCACAAGTCTTTTTCCTCCTTTCAAAAAAAAGTTACAACTAAAACTTTGTGGAAACCACGTTCATGCCAAAAATTCTATACAAAAATACAGTACATTAAGACAGCGATGTTCTATTATCACGTGAAATTTCAAGTTTAAGTACAAAGTCATTTACTAGGTGCGCAAAAATCAAATTCAGCACTGAATAGTGGACTTCTATTTACTGTTGGCACTATTTATTATTACCTCTGTAACTTTTTATAAGATGTTTTTAGAACCATGACAGTGTCGAAGAATGTCTTATATTAAGTTACATAGGGAGTACCAAATCAAATATTGTCTTTGGAGGCCGAGCTCCATGGAGCTCGGTTTTGAAAAATTAAAATTTTGTCGAATTTCATATTTTCTACCTCAAAAAATTCTGAAAAGAAAACACAGATATACATGAACGCAAAACACACATGTGTGTAAATTTTCAGGACAAAATACGCTGAAATGAGGGCTGTGCAAAAAAGATAATTCTGTGGCTTTTAACACATGATACTATTCATCATCCCAGGCCATGGATTTGTCTTTTTTGTACAGGTCGCATTTCAATGTTTTTCACCCTGAAATTTTGCACACATACATATAACGTCCTTGTTTACTTGCACAATTTTTCCAGATTTTTTTGAAACAGAAAAGTTTGAATTTTGATTTTTTTTCTTTCAAAAAAGGCCTCCATGGAGGCCGAGTTTGAACGTGGAATTTTACATGCTAGCAAAACATCACTTTCTTAAGATAATATATTCTTCTGAGATTTTTTTGAAGCTTCTTATTTTCCATGTGATTTCCATCATAACATTGGTTTCCACCTGATATATATTCTCTCATTGATACCAATCACTTTCCTTTTTTTATAATTATACAGTGAATTATTTTAGCTTTTTCCGCAACTGGTATAGAACATGTGGTTTGTATTAATGTACATCTGTCTTAGCATGTTTATTGGTTGTAGTATCTGGACCGAACTTTTTCCAGGACATCACAATATATAGCATGGCAATATGGTTGGTCACTTTTTTGATAATATGGTTGATCACTAGTGTATCAAAGTATTCATTCATTGCGATGTCTTGTGGTAGAGGGTGAATAATTGGGTCGGATACACACACCATAATCTTAAACTTTTATAAGAAGCATAGTTGTGACTTGTGAGGCAACACGTCATTTATTTATTTATTGACAAAATGGTTTGGTCTCAAAAACAAAGTAACCTTTGAAAAAAGCTATGCCAACTGTAGGCCTGAGAGGCGTCAGAAATTCAGCAATGAGTCGCCGTACAACTAGCCTTACCAATTGTTGGCATCACCGTCCTCCCACTCCGCCTTGTGTTGCTGTTTATGCAACCACCATCGACATAGGGAACGACGGGGATGTGCCAATGTGTGACACCAAATGGTACAACCTCTTCTGTCGTGACCACTCATGCAAGCTCCCTGTCTTCCACAACAAAGCTGGTATATCAAAAATTAGTTTCTGCTGTCGATGGGTTGCTGAAAGACAGAGATACGAGTATTTCCATGTGCGTCAACAACAGGCAGACAAAAAATTACAAATTTTGTGTCGTGCGAGGTGCATCTTACAGAAAATAACCTATATCACTGTCGGTCTTAAGCCCACAGAGACATAAGAAGCACGTTGCTGCTCGTCCACCCCACCGGTGAAAATAATGCTACACAAAAAAAGTCAGCTGCATGCACACCACTCAGGCTCTTTTGGCACAAACCCTCTCGCCACTCAAATAATGCCCTGACCCAAAAGTCCCCAAATTCTCTCATACAGCTCCATTCCATCGTATCTATTCTATTTTCCATAGGTGTCACTTTCAGTACATGGTGTACTACTATTACTTTGAAAAGGAGGAATACCCTCGGCTTGTGCATCATGTGATGCCCACAACCAACCTAACTCCCCCCCCCCCCCTATTCCACCGTAGAGATGCCGGCAAGGCTCATGTTGCGCTGTTTGTTCTAGGCACGGATTATTTGGCTTGCACTAGGCACCTTACTCCGGTCGTGTCAAACGAACCGAGCAATGTTTCATTCCTTTTGTTCCGTCATTATTCCACCCTCTGAATAAAAAACGTTTTATCCTAGAAAATGTCCTTGTAATTTTGAAGGAAAATTGAGATAGTATACTCGGAAATAAAACATTAAATGCTGAATTCAAACATTTTCTCAGTGTGTTCATTCACCTCAAGGAATATAGTAAAATTCAAACATGGTGGCAAAATTTGGGTCTTGTTTACGTCAAAACTTCAGTGAATTCACTCGACTACCACCAACAGCCGTGCCCGAAGTTCCACAATATATAACTCCATTGGTATCCCAACGCAAAGCTCCTGCCTTTCTTTCCAGTAAAATTGAAACGGTAAAGAGATACAAGAAGGATGATTCAGCATCATCAGTTGCCATTCCCAAAAAACGATTAGGAGGAGACAAGAAAAAATACTCTCTTTATTTGCTCCTGATCTTCGAGGCTCCCATCTTCGGTACTCCGTTCTTCACCTCCTTAAAGAATGGTGTCCTCAAAGTATTCTCCCGTCCTTCTCCTCGTGATCAAGGTTTCGCTTGTTAATTTATTCTTTCTGCGCATGTGCACACGTATCCAATACCTTTTGACCCAATCAGTTAATCAATTCCACGAGATAATCCAGAGTTGCGAGTTGAGTTTGTCCAATCCTAATTACCAATGAAACCATGTACTTGAGCACATGCTCCCGGGAGCCAAGAGGCCTAGTTTGTGTTGGAATAGGTGGTTCCTATGTAGTTCCAATGCATGTTCACGTCAGTAAATTAAGTTCAGAGAGTCAAAAACATGCGTTGGTCCCTAATAAGTTTTTTTGTTTTAGTTGACACTGAGGATGATCTTCAGGGATTCATGGAGCTAGTGTTGTACTGATTATGATTCTTCACTGCTCGACATTGCATCTCCGCAGTTATTTTTATCTCAATAGTAATCTGCACTGAGTTATTCGGCTTATGTCGGCCAAGCAGGGCTCCGACATAGCTCCTGAAGCTCGGGCATGACCAGCAGCACTGAAGCCTCAAGCATGGCAATGGAGTCGCCCTGCACCGAGTTAGTCATAAAATTTGTTCGTCAAAAAGTAGGTGGAGTGGTTCGTGTAAGATTTTTGCTTGCAAACATCACTTGTTAGCTATTGCGATAGAATATGAGTTTTGCTTCAGTACACCCCCCTACATATTTCAATCTAAATTAAAGATAGAGATTAGAAGTTACCCCTTCAATCAAAAAGGGTTATATAGTCTTTTGTAATACCGTTTGCTTTCTTTTTTCATAAGTTTACAGGGAATTATTTTAGCTTTTTCTGCAACTGGTATAACATGTGGTTTGTATCAAATGTACATTTGTCATAGCATGTTTATTGGTTGTAGTATCTGGACCAAAAATTTTCCATAGACATCACAATATATAGCATGGCAATATGGTTGGTCACTTGTGTATCAAAGTATTCATTCATTGCAGCGTCTTGCGGTAGAGGGTGAATAATTGGGTGGGATGCACACACCTTGTTCCCAACTTCTTATAAGAAGCATCCTTGTGAGGCAATACATCAAGAAATCCTTACAAAACTCGTTGGCCCCAAAAACAAAGTATAACCTTTGAAAAAAAAAGGCCATGTCAACTGTAGGCCTGAGAGGTGTCAGGAATTTCGCAATGAGTAGCAGCAGAACTAGCCTTACCAGATTATGCCATCACCTTCCTCCCACTCTGCCACGTTGCGCTGTTTATGCAACCACACCGTCGGCATAGGGAACGACGGGGATGTGCCAATATATATGTGACACCCAATGGTCCGAGCGCTCCCACCATGGCCACCCGTGGAAGCTCCATGTCCTCCACGACGGAACGTGTATATAAAAAGTTAGTTTCTACTGCCAGTGGGCTGCTGGATGACAGAGATACGTGTATTTTTCCTGTGGATCAAGAATGCACCGACAAAAATAACAGATTTTGTATCGGGTGAGGTGTGGCTGGCAGAAAATAACATATAGTATATGTGTCCGTTTTAAGTCCACAGAGACATAAGAAGCACGTCGCTGTTCCTCCGCCCCACAGGTGAAAATATTGCCACGCCAAAAAATTCAGTTGCATGCGAGTTTTGCTAGACGTATGAGCTAAATGCTATGGTAAGTAGCTTACAGGCTACCCCTAAAAGAAAATTACAGGCTAAGGTGACAACAGGAGGAGAGGGGGGACCCACCTAGTGAAATTCAGGGGGTTTTGATCTGTGAAGATGAGACAGAAACCCATAACAGCCGTAGGTTTAGAATTTTCTACTGCATTTGTACCACTCGGGCTCTTTTGGCGCATACTCTCCCACCACTCAACTAATGCCCTAGCCCAAAAAAACCCAAAATTCTCCCATGCTCCACTCCACCGTATCCATTCTGCTCTCCGTGTAACTTTCAGCACATGGCGTACTAGTATTATTTAAAAAAAATAGGAATACCACCAGCTTCTACATCATGTGATCATGCCCGCAACCAACCAAACTAATTCAATGAGAGCTGACTCCCTCGCTGCCTTTGTCTGATCAAGATTACAAGAAAACATCCATTACGAGTTTATGACCATATCAATGCATAATACCTGCAGAAATCTATTTTTTTTTTCACAAGACATGTATTGTTTCAACATCTTGCGTCATTGTCAGTCCACATGAAATACGAAGTGACTTCAATATCAATATAATATTTTTCATGCAGCTTCCAGTTACCACGCAGAAGAATCCATGCAAACAACAACAAACACTGAACTTATGTAAAGAAAGAAGTAGATGCACAATCAATGCACATCTGTCCACTTTCTGCTGCCAATTGCATGGGAGATAAGGTAAGGGCATCTCCAACGCTGACCCACATTCGTCCACAGACAATGACGCGGGAGCCAGCCATCCAAAGCTATCCTTTATATGTCCGTCAGCAAAAGGGCAATTTAAAATTCAAATAAAGTTCGGTACATATCGCGTGCCGGATCACACCAGCGCTGGATTACATGCCCAATCACAACCAAAAAGAGAATACCACACATCCCTAATCCAATAATCTTGATTCAAGACCCCAATAGGTCAAAGCCCTTTATTTCAACACATGACATCCCATCTGTGTTTCCGCTTAGCCGTGTCCTTAGTGGTCACACAATCACAACGCGTTTGAACATGATCAATCCTAAGGCGTCTCTCTCTCTCTCTCTCAATAAGATGAGAAATCTGTTTATTTACTGATAAGGCATGCATGCGTGGTTATAGATGGTTTTTTTCGTTTCCAATCAGGTTTTGTCGAGGTGTTCACTTCCAATCTGGAGCTGCACCAGTATGAAAGAAAGACGGATCATGCGCTACTGACTAAGTTTGCACCCTAAATAGCATTTTAAAAATAATTAACATCTAAAATAACATCATATTTAGATTGTACACTTTTTTATAATCATATTTCATATATAATATGTTAAATTTGGAGCTATAGTTTAATAGATAAGGATATTTACAAAAGGGATAATTGAAATTGTGCCCTTAGTTGTGTCCCACTCGACTGATTTGCCCCTAAATTTGAAAAACCCGTGGTCCTGCCCAAGTGCGTTTGATCCCCTTATGTTTTTGCCCTTCTGTCCCAATTCCGCCCAGTCAAAGGCGTTTGACTGTTAGGGAGACATTTTTCTGGACCATTTTGCCCCTCCTTACAAGTTCAGTGAAAAATCAAAGAAAAAACAAGTTACACTTACATGTGGGACCCAATTAAATACAAAATAAAAAAAGCCTTCCCTCTTCCTATCTTCTTCCTCCCCGGCTCATCCCCGACCTCCATCCTGGCCATGGTGCCCTACGCCCCACCGCTGACCACCAGTCCCTCCCCGACCTCCATCCGGCCGGATCCAGTCCAGCCGATGCTTCCCACGTCGGATCCGCCGTCTTTGTCTCGTCCCCATGCCTCGCACCAATCCAGGCCTCCCCTGCATCACGTTGCCGCCCCCATGCCCCAGGATCAGTGCCGCCGTCGATCCCTCGATCTGGTTTGTCTTGGTGGCTCCGGCCGATTTGGCTGCAGGAGGCGCGGGCACTCCGGCCACATACCTCGGCCACCTAGCTGGACGACGACCTTGACGGCATCGCACGATGCAGGGCTCCGGTGTGGCTGCGAGGCAGAGAGGCAAAGGTGCGGGTGCTCCGGCGACCGGACCAGCGAGGCACTGCGGGGATGTGGATGTGGCCGAGGCGGGGTAGAAGATCCAGCGACGGAGGCGAATTCCAAGGGTGGCGGCGGCGGCGCTCTGCACATCCGAGGGAGAGAGAGGAGTTATGGGAGAGAAAGAGAACCCCTGGGAGAGAGGAAGGAACCGGGCCGGGAGGGCCAGATCTGGGCCATGACAGGCCGATGTGGTGATGGTTGGCTGGGGAAGCACCAAGCTGCGAGGGCAAAAAGGTCCAGGAAAAAGTCCCCCTAACAGTCAAACGCCTTTGACTAGACGGAATTGGGATGGAAGGGCAAAAACACAAGGGGACCAAACGCACTTGGGCAAGACCACATGTTTTTCAATTTAGGGGCAAATCAGTCGAGTGGGACACAACTAAGGGCACAATTTCAATTATCCCTTTACAAAAAGCATTTGATATGGACTGCAGGTTGATTAACAAAAACATCAGGGGGTTTCTACAAAAGCGAGTACTTCTTGAGGAGGCCCCCGCAAGGGTCACTTTTAGTGGGCCTGGAGCGCGCTCTCAGCCGCCGCCACGTGTCGCGTGCTGGGTGCTCCTTTTGAATTTTGTTTCTTTACGTGTTTTTGGTTTTAGATGATTTTTTTATTTTTTTGAGCTTTTGTAACGCCCGGATAATCATGCTACAATAATCCCACGCTAATCGGGCCATGACACCTCAGTTAGTGTTGCTATCCTCGCAATAATTCGAAACCGTTCGAATTTCAAATTCAAATTATTGATAACAATAAAAGTTTCCAAAAATTAAAACAAAAATGTGTTGGGGAACGTAGCAGAAATTCAAAATTTTCCTACGTGTCACCAAGATCTATCTATGGAGAAACCAGCAACGAGGGGAAGGAGAGTGCATCTACATACCCTTGTAGATCGCTAAGCGGAAGCGTTCAAGTGAACGGGGTTGATGGAGTCGTACTCGCCGTGATCCAAATCACCGATGATCCTAGTGCCGAACGGACGGCACCTCCGTGTTCAACACACGTACAGCCCGGGGACGTCTCCCATGCCTTGATCCAGCAAGCAGAGAGGGAGAGGTTCAGGAAGCCTCCGTCCAGCAGCAGCACAACGGCATGGTGCTGGTGGAGGAGCGTGGAACTCTAGCAGGGTTTCGCCAAGCACTACGAGAGACGAGGAGGGAGAGTGGTAGGGCTGCGCCTTGGGAGAATTCATCTCGTGTCTAGGCAGCCCCAAAACCTCCACTATATATAGGGGCAAGGGGGGGGGAGGCGCCCTAGGGTTTCCCCTAGGGGGGGGGGCGGCGGCCAGGGCAGATGGGATCTCCCCCTTGGGTGACTTGGCCCCCAAGCCAGGAGGTGGGAACCCTAGAAGGGGCGCCCCAAACCCCCTGGTCACGTGGGAATAGGTGAGGGGGGCGCGCAGCCCCTTAGTGGGCTGGTTTGCCCCCTTCCCTTGGCCCATGAAGCCCCCCAACACTTGCCGGGGCTCCCGAAACACCTTTCGGTCATGCTGGTCATCACCCGGTACCTCCAGAACACTCCCGGACTCCAAAACCCTTCGTCCAATATATCAATCTTTACCTCCGGACCATTCCGGAACTCCTCGTGACGTCCGAGATCTCATCCGGGACTCCGAACAACATTCGGTAACCACATACAAACTTCCTTTATAACCCTAGCGTCACCGAACCTTAAGTGTGTAGACCCTACGGGTTCGGGAAGCATGCAGACATGACCGAGACGTTCTCCGGTCAATAACCAACAGTGGGATCTGGATACCCATGTTGGTTCCCACATGTTCCATGATGATTTCATCGGATGAACCACGATGTCGAGGATTCGATCAATCCCGTATTCAATTCCCTTTGTCTAGCGGTATTGTACTTGCCCGAGATTCGATCGTCGGTATCCCTATACCTTGTTCAATCTCGTTACTGGCAAGTCTCTTTACTCGTTCCGTAACACATCATCCCGTGATCAACTCCTTGATCACATTGTGCACATTATGATGATGTCCTACCGAGTGGGCCCAGAGATACCTCTCCGTCACACGGAGTGACAAATCCCAGTCTCTATTCGTGCCAACCCAACAGACACTTTCGGAGATACCTGTAGTGTACCTTTATAGCCACCCAGTTACGTTGTGACGTTTGGCACACCCAAAGCATTCCTACGGTATCCGGGAGTTGCACAATCTCATGGTCTAAGGAAATGATACTTGACATTAGAAAAGCCTTAGCATATGAAGTACACGATCTTTGTGCTAGGCTTAGGATTGGGTCTTGTCCATCACATGATTCTCCTAATTATGTGATCCCGTTATCAACGACATCCAATGTCCATGGTCAGGAAACCGTAACCATCTATTGATCAACGAGCTAGTCAACTAGAGGCTTACTAGGGACATGGTGTTGTCTATGTATCCACACATGTATCTGAGTTTCCTATCAATACAATTATAGCATGGATAATAAACGATTTATCATGAATAAGGAAATATAATAATAACCTATTTATTATTGCCTCTAGGGCATATTTCCAACAGTCTCCCACTTGCACTAGAGTCAATAATCTAGTTCACATCGCCATGTGATTAACATTCACAGGTCACATCGCCATGTGACCAACATCCAAAGAGTTTACTAGAGTTCATAATCTAGTTCACATCACTATGTGATTAACACTCAATGAGTTCTGGGTTTGATCATGTTGCTTGTGAGAGAGGTTTTAGTCAACGGGTCTGCAACACTCAGATCCGTATCTGCTTCGCAAATCTCTACGCTATATTTGGAGCCATTTCAAATAACTGTTCTACTTGGAGTTATTCTAAATTATTGCTCCATTATACGTATCCGGTATCTCTACTCAGGGCTATCCGGATAGGTGTTAAGTTTGCATCGACGTAACTCTTTATGTCGAACTCTTTATCACCTCCATAACCGAGAAACATATCCTTATTCCTCTAAGGATAATTTTGACCACTATCTGGTGATCTACTCCTAGATCACCTTTGTACCCTCTAGCCAGACATGTGGCAAGGCACATGTCAGGTGCGGTACACAGCATAGCATACTATGGAGCCTATGTCTAAGCATAGGGGACGACCTTCATCCTTTCTCTCTGTTCTGCCGTGGTCGAGCTTTACGTCTTAACTTCGTACCTTACAACTTAGGCAAGAACTTCCTTCTTTGACTGATCCATCTTGAACACCTTCAAGGTCATGTCAAGGTATGTGCTCATTTGAAAGTACCATTAAGCGTTTTGATCTATCCCTATAGATCTTGATGCTCAATGTTTAAGTAGCTTAATCCAGGTTCTCCATTGAAAAACACCTTTCAAATAACCCTATATGCTTTCCAGAAATTCTACATCATTTCGGATCAACAATATGTCATCCACATATACTTATCAGAAATTCTATACTGCTCCCACTCACTTCTTTGGAAATACAAGTTTCTCATAAACTTTGTATAAACCCAAAATCTTTGATCATCTCATCAAAGTGTACATTCCAACTCCGAGATGCTTACTCCAGTCCTTAGAAGGATTGCTGGAGCTTTGCATACTTGTTAGCATCTTTCAGGATCGACAAAATCTTCTGGTTGTATCACGTACAACCTTTCCTCAAGAACAAGGAAACAATATTTTGACATCCCATCTGCAAGATTTCATAAATAATGCAGTACCTGCTAATTCCAACAGACTCTTAGCATCGCTACGAGTGAGAAAGTCTCATCGTAGTCAACTCCTTGAACTTGTCGGAAAACACCTTAACGACAAGTCGAGCTTTCTCAATGGTGACACTTACCATCATTGTCTGTCTTCCTTTTAAAATCCATATGTACCCAACAGCCTTACGACCATCAAGTAGTTCTTTAAAAGTCTACACTTTGTTTTCATACATGGATCCTTTCTCGGATTTTATGGCCTCGAGCCATTTTTCGGAATCCGGGCCCACCATCGCTTCTCCATAGCTCATAGGTTCATCGTTGTCCAACAACGTGACCTTTTAAGACAGGGTTACCACTTTGTACACACCCTTGTCAACCTATGAGGTTCGATAGTAACTTGATCTGAAGCTCCATGATCATCATCATTAGCTTTCTCTTCAACTGAGGTAGGGCCACAGAAATATTTTCCTGTGCTTGCGCTACTCTCTGATTGAAGTGAAGGTTCAACAACCTTATCAAGTTCTATCTTCCTCCCACTCAATTCTTTCGAGAGAAACTTTTCCTCGAGAAAGGACCCAATTCTAGAAACAATCCCTATTGCTTTCGGATCTGAATTAGGAGGTATACCCAACTGTTTTGGGTGTCCTATGAAGATGCATTTTATCCGCTTTGGGTTCGAGCTTATCAACCTGAAACTTTTTCACATAAGCGTCGCAGCCCCAAACTTTTAAGAAACGACAACTCAGGTTTCTCCAAACCATAGTTCAAACGGTTTCGTCTCAACGGAATTACGTGGTGACCTATTAAAGTGAGTGCGGTTGTCTCTAATGCCTAACCCATGAACGATAGTGGTAATTCGATAAGAGACATCATGGTACGCACCATATCCAATAGGGTGCAACTATGATGTTCGGACACACCATCACACTATGGTGTTCCAGGCGGTATTAGTTGTGAAACAATTTCCACAGTGCCAAACTCGTAACTCAGATATTCATTTCTATGATCATATCATAGACATTTTATCCTCTTATCACGACGATCTTCAACTTCATTCTGAAATTACTTGAACCATTCAATAATTCAGACTTGTGTTTCATCAAGTAAATATGCTCAGTATCTACTCAAATCATCTGTGAAGTAAGAGCATAATGATATCCACTGCGTGCCTCAGTACTCATTGGACTGCACACATCAAAATGCGTTACTTCCAACAAGTTGCTATCTTGTTCCATCTTACTGAAACCGAAGATTTCAGTCATCTTGCCCATGTGGTATGATTTGCATGTCTCAAGCGATTCAAAAATCAAGTGAGTCCAAACGGTCCATCTGCATGGAGTTTCTTCATGCATATATACCAATAGACATGGTTCACATGTCTCAATCCTTTTAAAAAATGAGTGAGTCCAAAGATCCATCAACATGGAGCTTCTTCATGCGTTTTATACCAATATGACTTACATGGCAGTGCCACAAGTAGGTGGTACTATCATTACTATCTTATATCTTTTGGCATGAACATGTGTATCACTATGATCGAGATTCAATAAACCATTCATTTTAGGTGCAAGAACATTGAAGGTATTATTCAAATAAATAGAGTAACCATTATTCTCCTTAAATGAATAACCGTATTGCGATAGACACAATCCAATCATGTCTATGCTCAACGCAAACACCAAATAACAATTATTTAGGTTTAACACCAATCTCGATGGTAGAGGGAGCGTGCGACGCTTGATCATATCAACCTTGGAAACACTTCCAACACATCTCGTTAGCTCACCTTTAGCCAGTCTCCGTTTATTCCGTATCTTTTATTTCGAGTTACTAACACTTAGCAACCGAACCGGTATCTAACACCCTGATGCTACTAGGAGTACTAGTAAAGTACACATTCACATAATGTATATCCAATATACTTCTATCGACAGCCTTCTCATCTACCAAGTATCTAGGGTAATTCTGCTCTAGTGGCTGTTCCCCTTATTACAGAAGCACTCAGTCTCGGGTTTGGGTTCAACCTTGGGTTTCTCCACTAGAGCAGCAGCTGATTTGCCGTTTCATGAAGTATCCCTTCTTGGCCTTGCCCTTCTTGAAACTAGTGGTTTCACTAACCATCAACAATTGATGTTTCTTCTTGATTTCTACTTTCGCGGTGTCAAACATCGCGAATATTTCAAGGATCATCATATCTATCCCTGATAGTTCATCACGAAGCTCTAGCAGCTTGGTGGCAATGACTTTGGAGAAACATCACTATCTTATCTGGAAGATCAACTCCCACTTGATTCAAGTGATTGTTGTACTCAGAAAATCTGAGCACAAGCTCAACGATTGAGTTTTTTCTCCCTTAGTTTGCAGGCCAAGAAAATCGTCGGAGGAATTATACCTCTTGACGTGGGCACGAGCCTGAAATCCCAATTTCAGCACTCGAAACATCCCATATGTTCTGCGACATTTCAAAAATGTCTTCGGTGCCTCAATTCTAAACCATTTAACATTACTGAACTATCACGTAGTTATCTAAACGTGTATGTCCGATGTTCGCAACATCCACAAACGACGTTTGGGGTTCAACATACTGAGCGGTGCATTAAGGACATAAGCCTTCTACTGTCCGCATAATTGCTACTGTCAACTTTCCACTATATTTTCTCTAGGAACGTATCTAACTCAGTAGAACTAAAGCGCGAGCTTACGACATAATTTGCAAAGATCTTTTGACTATGTTCAGGATAATTAAGTTCATCTTATGAACTCCCACTCAGATAGACATCCCTCTAGTCATCTAAGTGATTACATGATCCGAGTCAACTAGGCCGTGTCCGATCATCACGTGAGACGGACTAGTCATCATCGGTGAACATCTTCATGTTGATCGTATCTACCATACGACTCATGCTCGACCTTTCGGTCTCTTGTGTTCCGAGGCCATGTCTGTACATGCTAGGCTCGTCAAGTCAACCTAAGTGTTCCGCGTGTGTAAATCTGGCTTACACCCGTTGTATGTGAACGTAAGAATCTATCACACCCGATCATCACGTGGTGCTTCGAAACGACGAACTTTCGCAACGGTGCACAGTTAGGGGGAACATTTTCTTGAAATTTTAATGAGGGATCATCTTATTTACTACCGTTGTCCTAAGCAAATAAGATGTAATAACATGATAAACATCACATGCAATCAAATAGTGACATGATATGGCCATCATCACTTTGCTCCTTTTGATCTCCATCTTCGGGGCTCCATGATCATCATCGTCACCGGCATGACACCATGATCTCCATCATCATGATCTCCATCATCGTGTCTTCATGAAGTTGTCTCGCCAACTATTACTTCTACTACTATGGCTAACGGTTAGCAATAAAGTAAAGTAGTTACATGACATTTATGTTGACACGCATGTCATAAATAAATTAAAGACAACTCCTATGGCTCCTGCCGGTTGTCATACTCATCGACATGCAAGTCGTGATTCCTATTACAAGAACATGATCAATCTCATACATCACATATCATTCATCACATTATTCTTGGCCATATCACATCACATAGCATACCCTGCAAAAACAAGTTAGACGTCCTCTAATTGTTGTTTGCATGTTTTACGTGGCTGCTATGGGTTTCTAGCAAGAACGTTTCTTATCTACGCAAAACCACAATGTGATATGCCAATTACTATTTACCCTTCATAAGGACCCTTTTCATCGAATCCGTTCCGACTAAAGTGGGAGAGACAGACACCCGCCAGCCACCTTATGCAACTAGTGCATGTCAGTCGGTGGAACCGGTCTCATGTAAGTGTACGTGTAAGGTTGGTCCGGGCCGCTTCATCCCACAATACCGTCGAAACAAGATTGGACTAGTAACGATAAGCATATTGAACAAAATCAATGCCCACAACTACTTTGTGTTCTACTCATGCATAGAATCTACGCAATAGACCTAGCTCATGATGCCACTGTTGGGGAACGTAGCAGAAATTCAAAATTTTCCTACGTGTCACCAAGATCTATCTATGGAGAAACCAGCAACGAGGGGAAGGAGAGTGCATCTACATACCCTTGTAGATTGCTAAGCGGAAGCGTTCAAGTGAACGGGGTTGATGGAATCGTACTCGCCGTGATCCAAATCACCGATGATCCTAGTGCCGAACGGACGGCACCTCCGCGTTCAACACACGTACAACCCGGGGACGTCTCCCATGCCTTGATCCAGCAAGCAGAGAGGGAGAGGTTGAGGAAGACTCCGTCCAGCAGCAGCACAACGGCGTGGTGCTGGTGGAGGAGCGTGGAACTCTAGCAGGGCTTCGCCAAGCACTACGAGAGACGAGGAGGGAGAGTGGTAGGGCTGCGCCTTGGGAGAATTCATCTCGTGTCTAGGCAGCCCCAAAACCTCCACTATATATAGGGGCAAGGGGGAGGGGAGGCGCCCTAGGGTTTCCCCTAGGGGGGGCGGCGGCCAGGGCAGATGGGATCTCCCCCTTGGGTGACTTGGCCCCCAAGCCAGGAGGTGGGAACCCTAGAAGGGGCGCCCCAAACCCCCTGGTCACGTGGGAATAGGTGAGGGGGGCGCACAGCCCCTTAGTGGGCTGGTTTGCCCCCTTCCCTTGGCCCATGAAGCCCCCCAACACTTGCCGGGGCTCCCGAAACACCTTTCGGTCATGCTGGTCATCACCCGGTACCTCCAGAACACTCCCGGACTTCAAAACCCTTCGTCCAATATATCAATATTTACCTCCGGACCATTCCGGAACTCCTCGTGACGTCCGGGATCTCATCCGGGACTCCGAACAACATTCGGTAACCACATACAAACTTCCTTTATAACCCTAGCGTCACCGGACCTTAAGTGTGTAGACCCTACGGGTTCGGGAAGCATGCAGACATGACCGAGACGTTCTCCGGTCAATAACCAACAGCGGGATCTGGATACCCATGTTGGTTCCTACATGTTCCACGATGATTTCATCGGATGAACCACGATGTCGAGGATTCGGTCAATCCCGTATTCAATTCCCTTTGTCTAGCGGTATTGTACTTGCCCGAGATTCGATCGTCGGTATCCCTATAACTTGTTCAATCTCGTTACTGGCAAGTCTCTTTACTCGTTCTGTAACACATCATCCCGTGATCAACTCCTTGATCACATTGTGCACATTATGATGATGTCCTACCGAGTGGGCCCAGAGATACCTCTCCGTCACACGGAGTGACAAATCCCAGTCTCGATTCGTGCCAACCCAACAAACACTTTCGGAGATACCTGTAGTTTACCTTTATAGCCACCCAGTTACGTTGTGACGTATGGCACACCCAAAGCATTCCTACGGTATCCGGGAGTTGCACAATCTCATGGTCTAAGGAAATGATACTTGACATTAGAAAAGCCTTAGCATATGAACTACACGATCTTTGTGCTAGGCTTAGGATTGGGTCTTGTCCATCACATGATTCTCCTAATGATGTGATCCCGTTATCAACGACATCCAATGTCCATGGTCAGGAAACCGTAACCATCTATTGATCAACGAGCTAGTCAACTAGAGGCTTACTAGGGACATGGTGTTGTCTATGTATCCACACATGTATCTGAGTTTCCTATCAATACAATTATATCATGGATAATAAACGATTTATCATGAATAAGGAAATATAATAATAACCTATTTATTATTGCCTCTAGGGCATATTTCCAACAAAATGTTCGGAGTGCGCCAAATAATACAAAGGTAATTATGGTGCAGCAAACACCTTTTTATAAAATGCCTAATTACTTTTAAATGAATTTAAACAGAAAAGTAATAAATAAAAGATAAGAAAACAAAACAAACCAAAACAAAATAAAAAAAAGAAGAGCACTCACCCCCGGGCTCCAGCCCAGCAGGCACCGGCCCAACTGGGCCACGAACCACCAGTCCGGCCCAACCGGCCAACCCCCCACTCCCCAAATCCCCACCAGGGGGAAACCCTAGCCGCCTCCTCTCACTCCCCCCCACTTCCCCCCCCACGCCGCTCTCCCCTTCCCCGATCGGATCGGGGTAGGGAACGAACCGCCGCCCCCGTCGCCCTCGGCGCCCCCCACCGCGACGCCGTCGACCGCCCGGAGCTCCTCCCCCACCGGACTGCATCCCGCTCCGCCGCGCATCCCCATCGGCCTCCCCAACCTTCCCCGAGCACGCTCCCGAGTCCCTAACCCCCCTGTGAGGCCTCCTCTCTCTTCCCCGCGCGTGCTGGCACTCGCCGCGTGCGCCCGTGCCTCCCCGCGCTCGCCGCGCCCCCTCTGGATGGGCATCACGCCCGAACCGTCCCCCCCGCCGTCGCCTCGCCGTACGTGGCCACCTAGGGCCGCGCCCTTCCTCCTCACGCCGGCCCGTGCGTGTCCGCGCCCGCCCGCGCGCTGCACGCGCGCCCCATGCACCCGTTGTGCGCCTAGTGGCGCTCGACCGCGTCTTGGCTGGCCCCGAGCTCCGAGCGCCCGTCTCGCCCGCAGCCATCCCCGTCCGCACCCAGCCGCGGCCCCGCACGGCGGTCGCCACGCCCGACGGCGCGCGCCGCGCGCCCCTCGCGCGTCCAGGCCACACGCCCGGCCGCGCCTCCCCCCCGCTCCCTGCTGCTGCCGCTGTCGCCGGCAGCCGCCTCTGCCCACAACCGCACACGACCGCTCTCTGGCCCCGCCCACGGCTCACCACCCCAGCGCGCGCGCCGGTGACGCTCGCCGCCCTGCCTTCTCCTGCGCCGCTCGCCCGCAGACCCCCCTGCTACCGCGCCGCTCGCCGGCGACACCCCGCCGCGCCCTGGTTGCCTCGTCCCCCGGACGGGCTCGAACCCCCGCACGGGGCGCCCGTAACCGCATCGCTGGCAACCGCGTGCCCGCTATGGCCCTAGGCCACTGACCGAACGGGCCCAGCCCCTAGAACGAAAAAAATATATATAAAAAGGAAATAAAATAAAAATGAATTAATAAAATTAATAATTAATTAATTAATTAATTAATTAAGTTAATTAGTTTGGTTTAACTAAACTAATTAGAATTAGTTAACCTAATCAAGTAATTAAGCTAACTAACCTGTTTAGCTAATCTCAGTCAATGACAAATGGGACCCACCCGTCAGCTTGACTGGTCAACGGTCAACGCTGACCGCTGATGTCATGCTGACGTCATAAATACAATTTTGAATTAAAATAATTACATAAATTCTAAAAAAGATTAAATCTTTTAAAATTAATATAAAATAAACCGTAGCTCGGATGGAAAAACTTTGTACATGAAAGTTGCTCAGAACGACGAGACGAACCGGGATACGCAGCCCGTTCGTCCGCCACACATTCCTAACATGTCAAACTCGCAACTTTTCCCCTCTGGCTCCTTTGCCCGAAAACGCGAAACACCGGGGATACTTTCCCGGTTGTTTCCCCCCTTCACCGGTATCACCGCATACCGCGTTAGGGTACCTCTAACGCCGTTACTTGTCATGTCATGCATCACTATGCATCTGCTTGCTTAAATATTTATTGTTTCTCCCCCCTCTTCTCTCGCTAGACACCGAGACCGACGTTGCTGCTGCCCCATTCGATTACGGAGTTGACGACCCCTCTCTCTTGCCAGAGCAACCAGGTAAGCCCCCCCCTTGATCACCAGATATCGCCTACTCTCCTCTATACTGCTTGCATTAGAGTAGTGTAGCATGTTACTGCTTTCGTTATTCCTATCCTGATGCATAGCCTGTTTTTGATACTGCTGTTGATACCTTTACCTGCAATCCTACTTGCTTAGTATAGGATGCTAGTGTTCCATCAGTGGCCCTACACTCTTGTCAGTCTGCCATGCTATACTACTGGGCCGTGATCACTTCGGGAAGTGATCGCGGACACATACTATATACTTTACACTGTTACATTATCTGTGATACTGTTCGGAGTTGGGGGCTGAAGGGGCAGGTGGTTCCACCCAGGTAGTGGTGGGCCTGGGTTCCCGACGGCCCCTGACTGTTAATTTGTGGCGGAACGACAGGGCAGGTTAGAGACCACCTTGGAGAGAGGTGGGCCTGGCCCTGTCGGCGTTCGCGGTTACTTAACACGCTTAACGAGATTTGTGTATTTGATCTGAGTCTGGCCATTTGGTCTATACACACTAACCATCTACGCGGGAGTAGTTATGGGTATCCCGACGTCGTGGTATCAGCCGAAGCCTTCGTGACGTCAGCGACTGAGTGGCGCGCGCCGCATTGGATCGTAAGCTCGCTCTTGTATTAAGGGGGCTAAATCTGCTTCCGGCCGCGTTCGCAACGTGCAGGTGTGCTCAGGGCGATGGGCCCAGACCCCTGCGTGCTTAGGTTTAGACCGGCGTGCTGACCTCTTTGTTGTGCTTAGGTGGGGCTGCGACGTGTTGATCTTCCGCGGCCGGGCATGACCCAGAAAAGTGTGTCCGGCCAAATGGGATCAAGCGTGTTGGGCTATGTGGTGCACCCCTGCAGGGAAGTTTATCTATTCGAATAGCCGTGTCCCTCGGTAAAAGGACGACCCGGAGTTGTACCTTGACCTTATGACAACTAGAACCGGATACTTAATAAAACACACCCTTCCAAGTGCCAGATACAACCCGGTGATCGTTCTCTAACAGGGCATCGAGGAGGGGATCGCCGGATAGGATTATGCTATGCGATGCTACTTGGAGGACTTCAGTCTACTCTCTTCTATATGCTGCAGGACGGAGGCTGCCAGAAGCGTAGTCTTCGACAGGATTAGCTATCCCCCTCTTATTCTGGCATTCTGCAGTTCAGTCCACCGATATGGCCCTTTACACATATATCCATGCATATGTAGTGTAGCTCCTTGCTTGCGAGTACTTTGGATGAGTACTCACGGTTGCGTTGTTTCCCCCTTTTCCCCTTTCCTCTACCCGATTGTTGCAACCAGACGTTGGAGCCCAGGATCCAGACGCCACCTTCGACGACGACTCCTACTACTCTGGAGGTGCCTACTACTACATGCAGCCCGCTGACGACGACCAGGAGTAGTTAGGAGGATCCCAGGCAGGAGGCCTGCGCCTCGTTCGATCTGTATCCCAGTCTGTGCTAGCCTTCTTAAGGCAAATTTTGTTTAACTTATGTCTGTACTCAGATATTGTTGCTTCCGCTGACTCGTCTATGATCGAGCACTTGTATTCGAGCCCTCGAGGCCCCTGGCTGTATTATGATGCTTGTACGACATATTTTTATTTGTAGAGTTGTGTTGTGATATCTTCCCGTGAGTCCCTGATCTTGATCGTACACATTTGCGTGCATGATTAGTGTACGATTGAATCGGGGGCGTCACAGCTTTTCCCTGATTTTTCTTATTTTTTGAAGAAAAACAAATACAAAAAAATTGCACAAAAACACGTATTTTTTCCACTTCCGCGAGATGTATAGGTTTACTACTCTTGGAGGAACAGATTTGCTTCCGCGAGAGTCACACTCGTGCCTTACGAAAAAGGAAAAAAAATGTGTTTTCCTTTTTTTTTATTTGGCGAGAGGCATAAATTTACTTCTCGCGGAGTCACCGATTTGCTTCCATGAGAGGCACACTCGTTCCTCTTGAAAAAGGGGAACAAAGCCTTTTCCCCTTCCATGAGGTACAAATTTACTTTTCATGGAGGCACGGATTTGCTTCTGCGAGAGGCACACTCGTGCCTCTAGAAAAATGAAAAGAAAATGTGTCCTTTTTTTCCTTCCGCGAGGGGCACATATCTATTTCTCGTAGAGGTACGGATTTGCTTTTGCGGCAAGCACAGTGATGACTCTCAAAAAAGGGGAAAGGCGGTTTCTTTGTTCTTTCCTTCCACTAGAGGTATAAATTTATTTCTGGTGGAGGCGGATTTGCTTTCGCGAGAGACATAGTCATGCCTCTCGGAAGGAAAAAAAACACGTTGTTTTTTTCTTTCGCGAGAGGTATGAATTTGCTTCTCATGGAAGCACAGATTTGTTTCCGCGAGAGGCACAGTTGTGGCTCTTCAGAAAGGGAAAAATACGTGCTTCCGGTTCGGCTTTTTCATGGTAAAAGTTTGTCGAAACCTATCAAGCCGGGATCTAATTTTGAAGATCTCGACGCGTGTAATCCAACGATGAAAACGGTTCAAGATTTTAACACACGATTTAAGAGATAAAATGTTTTGAATAAACGAATCTATGAAAAAAGGGGAAAACGCACTGCGACAAGTGACACAGCCTGGAAAGGTGGGAGTTATCTTTGCAAAGAGTACTCCTTCATTAGTGATTTCACTATTTTATTATTTGTTGTAAGAGGTTTGAAGGCATTTTAGAAATCAGCTTCATGGCCCGAGCGTCGGTAGCATTTTCAAAAAGCGCGCAGGTAGGCCCTGGTAATGTCTACCGTGTTTTCTTTTCAAACTTTCAATCTATTCATTATCAATCATATCAGGACAAAGAACATCAAAGGTAATAAAAATTACAATCAGATCCATAGACCATCTAGCAACGACTACAAGCACTTGAGCGAGTCGAAGACACGCCACCGTCATCGCCTCTCCCTCACTGGAGCTGGACAAACCTTGTTGTATAGTGCACACGACGAATTTCTATGATGATCGTATCATCTGATCTTCAGTAACCTTCTCTGAGTTTCTATGATACTATTCGCTTACGAACAAACTGAGAGAAGCGGGGTCTGAATCATTGCTTAACTCACGATCATTTATCTCTGACATTTATAACAATTTTTACCATAACAACAGATCAAGACCACATTTGAAATTACTAGAAAGAAGCACCACTAGTAATAACAGTTAGTTGGCTCACCATCGCCATAATTAAATTTCTCCTACTTGTTCTCAGGCAACGTTGGTTTGCCTCACACTAAATCGGGGTGGTGTGGATTGACTGATAAATAAATATTAAAGGATAACTCTGATATATATAGTTGACGCGCTTGAACCTGCCAAAAGGAAAGATAATGTCCTTCTTTTCTTGAATAGCCGACATCAAACATAGGGTGGTGACGAAGGTAGGGATTGAGCCAAGCTGGGAATTCCTCATGTGGACTGAATAATACAATACCATTCACCTGGTACGGTGAAAGCTGCTGTGAATGAAACCGTTACGAGGAGGGCTGATACAATGCCAATGGTTGGTGTGTAACCGTTAATCTTGTCTTCTTCCTCCTTCTCATTTAGTATAGGGCCATGTTCTCTAAGGTGAGCACCATATTTAGCACCAGTAGCCACTAGAAGAGAGTGTATCTGACACCACGAATCCTGAAAAAATGAGTCTCAACATTAAATGAAGGAAGAATAACCTATTATGCACGAAGTAAAAAACTGTAAATTTCCCCTACATTTTCTCATCATAGTTACAAAAAACCCTGGTTTCATGGCTAGTGGTTTTTAACCATCAATTGAATTGTTGTATAATTTCACAAAATCCAACCCTAATGGAATAATAGCTTGACAGCATTGGATGGATCGGAGGTCACTGTGCAAAGGGAAGGAGAGAATCTCCATGATATATATGCTCGCAGCAGACTTGCCGGTGTCATGACAAGATAAGGATGGATTTGCTAAGTTCTTTATTGTTCCATTTATCAATAGGAGTCCTTCTTTTTACTAGTTCTCCAATCATAATTGCATAGATGGTTTTTTTTGAAAAGGAGTAATACCCCCGGCCTCTGCATCTGGACGATGCATACGGCCAATTTATTAATTATTAACACAAGACCTTATAAACTCGTACAACAGTAAGACCAAAGCCATCATCTTCGCAACCTCTGTCGCTACTCCTATCTAACTAATGAAGGGGCGCTGATGGTCTGGGCCTAATACCAAACAGACCTCGCAGCCAAACCTAACATCTAGACCTGAGGTCCCAACCAGGACGCCTGCCGGGTATGGGCACCCACCAGTCCGGCGTGCTCCTCAACCAGGATGCTTGCCGGGTATGAGGCCACCACAGCCACCTGCCACATATCCATCTTCAGAGCTGTACTGTTGCATCGGCCTTGCCCGGTCTCGCTGTCGCCGACGCCACCATGACGCCAGACAACGTCGACCTCCTGCGCGTGTCCGTCACCACACATCTGACGCCAAGCCTCCGCTGCTCCATGCCGCCAAGAGCCGCCGTCAAGAATATGTAGAAAGAAACACCGCTCCACCGAAAGGGAGGCAGCACACCCCCACCCCTCACTTGCAGACCCTTCCATCCGATCCCAATGTCCTTGGCATCGCCTCCAGGAAGGTTACGGTGCACGGGGCGCCGCCGACGCCCGATCCGCATCGGATCTTGGGCTTTCACCCGGACATGGGTCGGAATGGAGAGATGGTGCCCTCAGCAGCGCCCCCAAGGAGGAAAGCGGCGCCAAAAAGCGGCGTCGCCGCTGCCGGCCAGCCAAGGCGGCCAAGGTTTCCCCCGGACACCGATCTGCTGCACCAGAACACACCGGAGGTGGATTCGGCAAGATCCAAACCGAACCGGAGACTGGGAAGGGATGCATGGAAGGGAAGGGGGCAATACCTACAGATCTGACACGCCTGCGGCTCGCCGTCCTCACGGCCGAACCCTCAGGCACGCCGCAAGCCACGCCAGCAGGGGCCGCCGCCCTGGATCCGATGGCCTCCACGAAGAAGAAGCGCCGAAGACCCCGCCGCCACCTTCCCCGGCGCCCGCGCGGGCTTTCCCGGCGGTCGTCTCCGGTGGCGGCGAGGGGGTGGGGGAGGTGGGGGGAGGCGGCGGGGGAAAACCCTAGACTCCCCCGAGTCGCCCTAGGGGCGATGCGAGGGACCATAGATGATTATTGTTACATCATGGTAATCTCATGTTACTATTTTGCGCATTTACAAGTTCTTTTAACTGACGGTGCATGTACCTCCTTTATAGTGGTGCTAAAATGATGAGGACTCGTATCCTCTTTTGTAAACTATACTAGCCAAAAACCTAGAGTCCTCTTTAATTATGACCACAAAAATGGGCTTATCTAAAATTCTCTCTAGATATAATAATGGGTAAAGTTCATTCTAGGTCCCTAAGCGTGGAACTTCTCTGTACTGATACCTTTTAGCTATAAGATTATTTTGATGTCTTAATTGTGAATTTTCATATATTTGAAACCATTTAATATTTTTTATTGGTAGCCAAACATTTAGTTTACTATTAACTCAGGGAAGTGCATATGATGTTATATAAGCTGTTATAACTCTCGCATACTAAACGGAAGAAAATGCCAACCCAAAAAATGAACACAATTAGTAAGATAGATATACATACCAACCCAAAATGAATACCGCCTTTGGGCCTTTTGTGCAGTGCAAGATCTAGTGCAGTTTGCCCATTATTATTTGGTAAGTTCATCTGGATTTCCTTGTTTCCCAGTAAGCAATGTGAAGTCCGTACGCTCCCAGCCAGGACAGCAAGGTGTAAGCATGTGTTACCTTCATTGTCATGCATATCCATGATCGATGCAAACCTCAACACCTGATGGCTTGCACGAAAAAGACCAGAAACAAAACGAAATAGAGTGCCTTTTTTGTCACGGATGACAGCATGGAGGAAGGTTCTGCCCTGTGCGTCTTGTAGTTCAGCGCAGTCTGGGCACTTCTCCAACAAGACACGAACTACACTGGCCTTGCTTGCTACGTGTATGGGAAATGATCCTGTGTTGTCAGGCCGATATGCTGAATATTTGTCAGCATTTATCAGTGATGCGACCGCTTGATCAAACCCACATGATGCTGCAAAGTGTAGAGGCGTACTTCCATTGCGTTGGTCACCTTGTTTGCAGAGGTCCATGTTCCATTCTAGTAGCTTGTTTGTCATTCCTACAATCATAACAGGGCCAACAGATAGAGGGATAAGGACAGTGTGACCAAAAACAAACACTGGAACCCACTATCAAGACCCTTGCTGAGTATGTATTGAGATAAATAGGCATAATGTTGATCGACTCCAATTGCATCTTTGCCCGGTGCAGGAAGTGAGAAGTTGAAACTGAGTTGAAAGGTGCCCAAATTCTTTGTTTGGAAGTGAGTTGAAAGTTGGCATTTCCAATTGAAACTTCAGGAAATTGAATTGAAAGTAGATCCAAATTCCTAGTTGAATTTTTGGTACTTCGAACTGAAACTTGCCAACATTAAGTTCAAAGTTGTTCCCGGTTTCAAATGAAAGAGATCTTTCTAATTCAAAGCTATGCATTTTTTATCAATAAATATATAGTTTATTTGCCATTTAAATTTGCTAATGAAGTATCCAGAGTTTGGCTCATGAAAAACTGTGATTTCGATGGCCGGAACGGAATATGTTAGATATTTCATGATATGTACTAAGTACTAACCCTGATATCCATAGGTTCAGTTATTGAAAGTTTGTATGGCTGTCATAGTCTTAGAATTGGTATCTAATCCATAGTTCCATACATTTGATATACATGTAGATGTAGCACTTATATTAGCTGTAGATGTGGAGATTTACTTGGAGCAGGGAAATACTAAAGCTTGAACAGAAAAAGGGTACTAACAGGAGTGGAAAACCATTAACTCAAGATAGCATAATGTTACGCTAGTTTTGTGTGCACCCTTTTTCCATGACCTGGAACCCAAAACAGAATCAACTTAATTCATCTATGACATCACAAAACTCAGAAATTGACGTGCATTTTCTTATTTGTTATAGCTACCCTACATAAATTTCAATTCAATATTTACTTTTTTAAAGGAAGAGAAGGTTTCTTTGGATGAGTATTATTTTGAGGAGACGTTGGACCTGAAAACGCTTGCATAATGTGGTGATAAGAATGTTTGTAATGCAGTACGTATTTACTGATAAAGGAAACAAAAACCATGCTTGTATTAGCAACTAAGAAGAATAACACGCACCTTGGCTCCTGAGAACCGCAACATGCAATACGTTTTGTCCATCTGGTCCAGAGTAGGACAGCTCCTTGTCTTTTGAATACAGCAGCTCTGCAATATCATCGCGTCCCAGCGAGACAGCTAGGTACAACGGTGAGGTGCCGTTAGCAATCGGGAGGCGAGCCAATTCTGCATCGACCTCCATTACCTTGTCAACCATTGCCCTGGCCATCTTCCTGTCGGCCAAGCGAAGGGCCTCATGGAGGGCCGTCTCGCCTTTCTTGTTCTGCTTTCTCAGCACGGCCTTCACCCTTGCGTCGCCCCCCTCCTCTGCCGCCGCCAGATGGATGATGTGAGAGACCATTTTGATCCTTCCAGCTCTGGCTGCGCAATGCAAGGGCCTGTCACCCTTGCTATTGCTGGCGTCTAGGAGGTGCTTGGCCTTGCTGTGGATCACACTTGCGCTCTCCAGAAACTCAGCCTTGTCTCCACAGGCCGAGGCCGCAACCACATGGAGGACCGAGTCCCCCACCCTGCTCACGGTGAGGGAGTCGTTGTCATCAATGTTGACGACGACTTCAGGCATCGGCACAACCACAGTTGCATCGTGGTTGCCCAGAAGATGATTCAATCGCGCCGAATCGCCCTCCCCAGCGGCCATCATCAGCAACTCACGGGCTGACTCGGAAGCTCGCATTTTGTTCTGCGGCCTCATGATATGTATGTGCGTACTACGACTAGTGCAGTGTATTAATTCTCGATTGATGGCACACGCACTACTTGTCATCTACTTACTTACGTGTGTACATATATATAGTTAGGGCATGCAGTGGCAAAGTAGATTTAAATTAATTCTACGTGCCTTCAAAAATATATAGTAGACCAGGCGTGTAAACTTTGCATTGGCATCGACCATAAGTACTCATTTGCATGCACTGAGATGGATACTTAGCTTGAGCGCACTTGAGATGATGTGTTCTCTTCTCATCGTTTCCAATTCATTGTCGTACAGAACTAACGAATTTCTTTGCCTCCTGTTTAGCTTTGGGGGGCGGCCGGTGAAATGTAGGCATCTCGATTGGAATGGGTCACCGGCAAGGAATTCCTGCGTGCTTTTCTTTTCCTTTTCCTTTTCATTTTCGTGTCCTTTGAGCATATATCAAGAATGAAAGCCTTCCTTGGTTCTGCTGCCACATAGGAGTATTTTATAATCTCCTGAGCTAGCCGCTAATTGGATACTTAGCTTGGGCACTTCAAGATTCCTTTTTTATTTTCTTTGGAAAATGAGCCCGCGGCCACTCTGCACACTACAGGAAAAATACACGTTGCCTGGTACGATAACGTAAGCCGAGGGCTAAACCACGGGCTCACGGCTTACCTCCACATAAGCCAAGTATGCCCTGAAGGGCACACGACAAACACAAAGTACTCGGCTTCTGTACACGTACGCCGTGAACCCATCGCACCATCACTCGGCTTAAAGAAAATACACGGCTTACATCAAGGTAAGCCGAAGTTGCATCGGGGATGCACTCGGCTTAAAGAAAATACACGGCTTACATCAAGGTAAGCCAAAGTTGCATCGGGGATGCACTCGGCTTACTGCAAATCCACGGCAAAATGTACCAGCCACGTGGCTCGCGCACTGCCCACTAATGGCTCCATGACGGTGCTGTACGTAAGCCGAGTGCCCGATATAATGCACTTGGCTTACGACTACTTCTTTTCAATTTCTTTTCCCCCCCCCCCTCCTTCTCACACATTATGTCTAGCCTAATTTTCGTCACAATATAGATCTCATTTCATCATTGTTAGAAAAATCTGAGACGCGTACTCGGTTGAGGACTAAAAGTGATCACACGAAAGCAATATGGAGCTTTGTTAACAAAACATTCAACAACTCGGATACATCCCCAATGCCCAAACCACGAGCGCTCCTCCATGTGACACCGTCCCAACCGAGCGCTGGCACATATCCCCGGCTACATGGGCCCACGGATAGTCGCGGCGTCCTATCGAGGACCCGGAGATCCCACCGTCATGCATGGGGACGGAATATATCGTGGCAGCCTCCCCGCACCGAGCAGACGGGGGGAGTCCTGTCACCGCATGCGCTCCGACCTGGTCCGGCACATCCACATGACCTGCCGTGACACAGAACAAGAGGGAAAGCCCTCGGTCAAACCCCTCTGGCACCCGGTCAAAGCCGTAGACCACGCGGGCCCACAAATATTTTCCTGTAGTGACGACTACAATGCATAGAACCATTTTATTACTATTTATTAGTCAGAATACAGCATACGAGCTAGATAACCACTCCCGAACCATTATAAGATTTGAATAACGCCAAAGACTAATTCGACTTCGTCCATAGTAGCATCTTCACAAAGTAATAAACACCCTAAGACATCGTTGTGACATTCTCGCAACGTTCCGTCAAAGGCGGCCTGGATAAGGATTTTCATCCTTCCTACTGAGAGCCCGAGACTAGTCAACGGAGACAACACATTGTAGCAGAATTGTTGATTGTTCAAATCATTTTTGGGGATGCAGAATTTATTCCATTAGGATTTGTCTCTGTTTTAGCACTTGGATCGAGCATCGGTGAACACCACTCTCTTGTCACTTATCAGATTGTGTTCAGGTCATTGAGCTGTGCGAAACTGAAAACTGTAGTCGTTTTTCTAGGACGGGCTAAGCTTAACGAAAATGTTATACGGAACCATGGTTCAGCCGAACCTACGCTCGACACCATTGATCTCTGGACACTTTTCATAAGGATTCGTGCATGATTGATTAAAAAATGCATGATGGGAGCTGTTTGCATGTTAAATAATGCATGACGCGGATCCACATGTATCAGGATGTTGAATCGTACGACGTCGACCATAGGTTCGGATGAACCATGGTCCAGAATCACGCCTCTCCTAAGCTTAAACCTTTTTCACTCTTTATAACTGCATAATGGGATGGGGCGAAGCACTGTTGTAAACAAGATCTGCACCGAGATGATGATTTACATGGCCATCTCACGGGGAAAGTATATACAGGGAAAGCTATTAGACTTTGTTGCCTGTAAGTAAACTGATTATGATACTTTAATGTTTTACATTGCATCTTGTTGCTATTTCCATCTCAATAATAACCTGTGTCGAGTTATCAATCCTAAATTTGTTCATCCAGAAGCGGGTGGTGTGGTCCACGTAAGTTTCTTTACGCAAAGTCTTTACAAATATCACTTGTTGCTAGCGGATAATTAGTTAGTGATACCAAGCGGTGCCTTTTACATAATTTTATCATTTTTTACCTATTTTCTCAATGGTATACCATGTGGTTTGTATTAATATACAGTCAACATAGCATGTTTGTCAGGTGTAGTATTCGACCTAACTTTTTTCGGGATATACAGTCAACATAGCATGTTTGTCAGGTGTAACATATATCATGGCAATATGGTTGGTCAGTAGTGTTTTAAGTTGTTCATTCATTGTGACACCTCGTGGTAGAGGTGAATAATTTGGTGGGGCGCATAAAACATGTCCCAATAAGAAGCAAGCTGTGAAGCAATGTATACATCAAGAAAAATTGACAAGCTATTGGTTCCAAAAAAAGAGTAACCATGTTTCCATTAAAAATAGCATGCAAACTTTAGGTCTGAGAGGTGTTGGAAATTTAGCAATGAACTGAAGCTGCACAAACAGTAGCCACATGCATCCCCATTTATGCACCCACCGCCGGTTCACTAAGGTGTGCGGACACACAACACTGCATGGTCCCTCTTCAATCACAGAGGAAACCAGTTCAAGCTGCCCACTGCTCGGATCAACCTCCAGTCTGGCGAGATAAACGAGAGAAGGCAGTTTGCAGCACAACGTCGCACCCTATATCACGGATGGAGGAGGGCCCAAAGAAAAATAACACTACCCAGTCCCATTCGTATTGGCTCAAGTTAATAGAGATAAGAGCGTGGGCCAAAAAGGGAAATGTGTTGTGTACGCGTACTTTCATCTCTATATCACGCTACTCCCTCCCATGTCTGTGGAGAGAATCGGGGACTGAACAGAACACTCAAAAATTGCAAGTGATAAAGGTATATGTGCTTCATTACTTCTCTTACTAGTGTATAGTGGTTCTTGATTGCTTGAACAATGCATCACATTCGGACCAGTGGCATGGGGGGTGGGGGGTGAAACTGTGACATGATCACATTCAGACCGTGTATCTTTCTGATCCCGAATTAACAGAGCCTCTACCAGTGGCAGAGGTTGGGTCGAATTTGGGGGTAGAAAAATGTGCTTTCGACTGCCATTTACTGCATATATGGGCTAAGCTCCGCCATTGGCCCATACTGTAGTTGTTACCTTTCTTAAGATGACTCCATCGATACTCCCAACACAAAGCTCCTGCCTTTCTTTCCGGTAAAATTGAAAGGGTAAAGAGATACGAGAAACATGATTCACCATCCTCAGTTGTCGCTCCTAATAAAAACTCAGGAGGAGAGAAAACATATCTTCTCTTTATTTGCTCTAGATCTTCAAGGCTCTCATCCTTGGTACTCCGCTTCTTCACCTCCATAAACAATGGGTGACCTCAAAATATTCTTCCTTCCTTCTCATGATCAAGGTTTCGCTTGGAAATTAGTTCATTATGTGCGTGTGCACATGTATCTGATGTCTTTTGACCCAATCAGTGAATCAATTTCATGAGATAACCCATAGTTGTGAATTGAGTTTGACCAATCCTAATTACCAATGAAACTATGTAGTTGAGGCCTACTTCGTGTAGGAAGTGGTGGTTCATATGTAGTTCCCATTCATGTTCACGTCAGCAAAGTTCAGATAGTCAGGTCCCTAATATTTTTGTTTTGCTTTGGTGTCACACTGAGAATAATCTTCACGGATCCATGGAGCTAGCGTTGTACTGATTATGATACTTTACTTCTCGACATCGCATCTCCGCAGTTATTTTTATCTCAAATGTAATTTGCACCGAGAGTTAGTCTTAAAAGTTGCTCATCAAAATTTTGGTGGAGTGGTTCGTCTAAGGTTTTTGTTTGCAGAATCACTGACAAACATCACTTGTTGCGATTGAATATTTAGTTATTGATACCAATCACTCTCCTTTTTTTTCATAATTTTACAGTTAATTATTTTAGCTTTTTCCACAACTGGTAAAACATGTAGTGTGTATCAATGTACATTTGTCATAGCATGTTTATTGGTTGTAGTATCTGGACCTAACTTTTTTCGAGGACATCACAATATATAGCATGGCAATATGTTTGGTCACTAGTGCATCAAATTATTCATTCATTGCGACGTCTTGTGGTAGAGGGTGAATAATTGGGTGGGACATACATGCCATGTTCTTATATAAGTTCTTATAAGAAGCATAGTTGTGAGGCAATACATCAATTTTGTTTGACAAAACCGTTTGGTCCTAAAAACAAATGAAAAAGACTATACCAGCTGTAGGCCTGAGAGGCGTCAGAAATTTAACAATGAGTTGCAGCACAACTAGCCTTACTAAATTTTGGCAGTACTCTCCTCCCACTCCGTCATGTGTTGCTGTTTATGCAACCACCGTCGGCATAGGGAAAGACGGGGATGTGCCATTGTGTGACACCCAATGGTCCAACCCCTCCCATCGTGGCCACCCGTGGAAGCTCCCTGTCCTCCACAACGGAACGTGTATATAAAGAAGTAGTTTATGCTGCCAATGGGCTGCTAGTTGACAGAGATACCTGTAATTTTCATGTGCATCACCAACAGATTGACAAAAATACCTGTAACAATTTTTATGTTGGGTGAGGTGCAACTAACAGAAAATAACCTATATCATGCCCACATTGACATAAGGAGCACATCGCTGCTCGTCCGCCCCACTGGCGAAAATATTGCCACACCAAAAAATTCTCCCATACTTTTTTTACAAGATAAATTCTCCCAAGCTCCACCCCATCGGATCAATTCTACTCTCCATGTTGCTTTCAGTACATGCCGTACTACTCCGTATATTATTTAAGAAATAGGAATATCGTCTGGCTTCTGCATCATGTGATGCCTGCAACCAACTTAACTAATTCAATTAGGGCTGGCTCCCCCGTCTATTCACCCTTCCACCGTCGATGATGACGGCAAGATCACAGCGAGGCTCAAGTCACGCCGTTTTTTGTACACTCTAACGAGGAATCATGTGCTATCCCTCGGCATGCTGGTAGAGGGCCTGGTTCCCATAGAGTAGTCCTGGCCATGGGAAGCCCGGGCCGGCCGGCCCGGCCCGAAAAAGCCCGACCCGGCCTGGCCCGACGCCGCTCCCGGGTCAGACTTGGGCCTAGATTCTGAGCCCGATGGTCGGGCTGGGCCCGTCGTTTTTGCGCTTTTCCGAAGAGGCCCGGCGGGTTTTTGCGTGTTCGGGCTGGGCTTGGGCCCAAAAATCAGGCCCGATGGCCGGGCCGGGCCGGGCCTAGGTTTTTTGCCTCGGGCTTGGCTAGGCCCGGCCTGGCCCGAGGTTTGGCCAGGTATACCATAGAGACATACCTCTCTCCCCACCATCACACCACGCCCAGGGCGCCACATGGCAAAATAGAAATTGCAGAATGGATGCCTCTTGCTCAAGGGCTTTCACAAAATGTTCAATCAAAAGGATCTCCGTTGTGGTGGAGACAAGAGACCACTTTTTTTTTTGGAAAAGAAGGGCAAAACCTCCGGCCTCCGCATCAATCGATGCATACAGGCACCGATCTTTATTAATTATTCAATAGAAGTCTGATAAGAACATACATCAAGCTGCTCGAAGCTACCACTCACACCTACAAACTCGATAATATGAAATGCTCTCACTTCCCATATCTAAAACCGGTGTCGTCGCCAATCTGTTCACATAACGTATCGGAACCTACAACCGGTGCAGCAAAACTAAACCGTACACCACATGCACGCTTTAGAAGCCATCATCATCATCGAACCACTGGCCCATCTTCAGGAAAGAGATCCGCATCATCCTTGCCAGTCCGTAAATCCGTTGACGCCACCACGGCGCCCAACAACACCACCTCCCTGCGTGCAAACTGTTGAGCACGTGCGGTCGTCGCCGGTACACTGCGACACCATGCCACCAAGTACCACCAGCCGACACAACTTGAAGTCTGGAAAATCTGTCGTGCGTAGCACCTGCCGAACAGGCATGACATAATGTAGCACATGTCGGCCAGTCATGAACTTGACATCTCCACTGAAGCTCCGTGCAAGACGAAGCCGCTCAACCTCCTGCCTCTGTCTTCCAGCACTGATCCACAAACGATGCTCCCAAGAGGGAAAGGACACCGCAGTGCCGCCATCGTCCGATCTGGAAGATTAGGTCCTAGGGTTTGCCTCGGAGCAGCACAGGTGGGTCGACAGTAGTTACACGACGATGCCTTCATCAAGGTAATGGCGCAGAATGCAGCCATCGGCTCGGGTTTCACTGGCGACTCGCAACCGGGACTAGATGACGGATCTCAAGATCCGACCACCCAGCCTCAGGTCGACCACCTCTAGCGAAGGAGGTCGCCACCACGGCCACACCCAGGGCCGGAGCCCTCGACATCCTCATGTTGCGGGTCGAGCCCATGAGCAGTATATAGCATGGAAATTGGCATGTTCGTTGGGTATATTTTGTCGAGCTAACTTCATTTCCATGATATGACAATATATTGCATGCCAATAATGGCTGGTCACTAGTGTATTACCTCATTCATTCATGGCAACACCTCGTTGTAGAGGGTGAATAATTTGGTGGGGTGCACACACGATGTTCTTATAAGAAGCATAGTTGTGAACCAATACATGAGTGAAAATTGCCAAAATTGTTAGTCCTAGAAATGAATTAACCTTATTTCCATAAAAAGGGATCTGCAAACTTAGGCCTGAGAGGTGTCGAAAATCAATGAGAACAAGTTATGATATAATCCTGCTTCACCGTTCATGCACCCATCGTCAGCGTGTGGAGAGTAACACAGGCATCGTGATGTGCGACAACGTACGTGTAGTCCCTCTAGAACCCCACTGTTGAATGATTGAAAGAGCATGGTGCCCCCATGTGTGGTTTTGGTAATTGATGACATTCTCTATGGACTAATGATTGCCTTGAGTTATATTTGAATGATTTGTCCATAGGCATTTCTTTAAGTCCATGTGTTGGTTTCAAGGTGTTTATGAGATGACCAAGGTGCTATTCAAGGAATTATTCAAGCATTGGTCACGTAGAAGACATGATACAAGGTTGATCAAGACTAAGTCAAAGAGTGTATCAAGTTGATCAACATGCAAAGCATAGAAGATGTACCAAAAGGGATCAAGTGATCCCATGATATGGTAAACATTGTCCATTACGCTTTGTGTACTAAACCATGGTCTACGTGAGAGTTCTATGTGGGGTTATGTTGCGACGTGCAAGTTCAAGTGGAGCATCACGAAGAGATCACGTCCTTGAAGATTGCCGTCCATTGTGGTGTCAATGGACTTGTGAAGATGTGCCTAAGAGTGGCTCACCCATAGTGGAGTATGGGGGAACAATCAACTAATCTTGATCGAGCCAACACAATCAAGAAAGGTGGTTCAACTTGAGGAAGTCAAGATCGTCATCATCTAGCTCAAGTGGACTATGTGCAAGGCGAAGGTTTGCTCTTGATAGGATTTCTATTTTACCGGTCTCATGGTGTTAGTTGGAAGACCTAGTTATAGGATCGATTGACAAACTATGAAGAGGGGCTCTCGAGTGAGTAGCTTGATCGTATCGTTCATAGAGAGCTCAAACTATTGCATCTTTGCATCATCTTTCTTGGTTCTTGTTTGGTGTTTCTCCTTGTGAGATTTGGAGCTTATGGTCATCTTCATGAAAAGCTCGAGTTCAACGAAAATGGAGTTCACATGCATCTTCTATGATGCTTTCGATGTTGGGGTTTTTGCCGGTTCTTCATTCATATAGGTTTCACATCTCTATATCTTTGGCATTTCTCTTCTGCCTCTTCTTACTATAACCAACAAGCTTGTCGTCATCTATCCAACAAGCTTGAGTTTGCTGTATCCGGAGCTCATTGCGGAAGCTATGACAATTTTATTTTTTCTGCTTCCATTTGTTTGCTTGGGCTATTTTGAAGCTCTCCACTGGTAGTACCGCTCTGGGCAGAGGTAGTACCACTTGTGCGGTAGTTCCGCCTATACTCCGCCCCATCTCCATTAGTCTCACTATAGTTTCTGAACACAAGCGGAAGTGGAGGAGCAGTAGAGCGGTACTACCGCTTGCTTGCGGTACTACTGCCCGTTCACTACCACTGCCACTACCACTTATGCAAGGTCTTCTGGAATGGTTTGCATCTTCGCGGTAGTAGGGCGGTAGTGCAACTGCGGTTGTACTCCCCCCTACTACCACTTGTACCTTCCTACTGCACCCTAAGAGGTAGTACCGCTAGGGCGAGCAATAGTACCGCTTCGGCGGCACTACCGTCTCGGGGCACTCTGCCCATTGATACGTCTCCAACGTCTCTATAAGTTTTGATTGTTCCATGCTGTTATGTTATCATTCTTGGATGTTTTACAATCATTTTATAGCAATGTTGTATCATTTTTTGAGACTAATCTATTGACATAGTGCCAAGTGCCAGTTTCTGTTGTTTTGCTTGTTTTTTACTTTGCAGAATATCAGTACCAAGCGGAGTCCAAACGCGGCGAAACTTTTTGGAGATTTTTTTGGACCAGAAAAAACTTGGGAGCCAAGGAAGGATCAGAGGGGATCCCTATGGGGACCACACGACACTTGGGCGTGCCCAGGTGGGTTGTGGTCACTTCGAGACCCATCTTAGCGTGAGATCGACGCCAAAAATCCTATAAATACAAAAAAACCCTAGAAATAACCTAGATTAGAAGTTCCGTCGCCGAAACCCTTTGTAGCCACGAAAAACCAATCTAGACCCCGTTCCGACACCATGCTGGCGGGGGAAATCATCACCGGTGGCCACCATGATGAGGAGGGAGTAGTCCACCCTCAGGGCAGAGGTTTTGTGCGAGTAGCTATGTGTTTAATCTCTCTCTCTCTCTCTCTCTCTCTCTCTCTCTCGTGTACTTGAGTTGGCATGATCTTGATGTATCGCGAGCTTTGTTAATATGTTGGATCATATAGTGTTTTCCCCTCTCTATCTTGTTGTGATGAATTGAGTTTTCCCTTTGAGATTTCATTTTTATCGGATTGAATACTTTTATGGATTTGAGAGCACTTGATCTGTGTCTTGCTATGAATACCCATGGTGACGATGGGTTATCATATTGATTCACTTGATATATGTTTTGGCACTCAACACGCGGATTCCCGAGGTGACATTGGGGTAATCTATGTTGGGAAACGTAGCATGCAATTTCAAAAAAAATTCTACGCTCACGCAAGATCTATCTAGGAGATGCATAGCAACGAGATGGCGAGAGTGTGTCCACATACCCTCGTAGACCGAAAGCGGAAGCATTTGTTAACGCGGTTGATTTAGTCGAACTTCTTCTCGTTCCGACCGATCAAGTACCGAACGTACGACACCTCCGAGTTCTCGACACGTTCAGCTCGATGACGTCCCTCAAACTCTTGATCTAGCAAAGTGTCGAGGGAGAGTTCCTTCAGCATGATGGCATGGTGACGGTGATGGTGAAGTTATCCGCGCAGGGCTTCGCCTAAGCACTACGTGAATATGACCAGATGTGTAAACTGTGGAGGGGGGCACCGCACACAGCTAACAATGTTTGATGTGTGTTCTAGGCGCCCCCTCCCCACGTATATAAAGGAGGGAGGGGAGAGAGCCAGCTCTAGGCGCGCCCAAGAAGGAGGAATCCTACTTGGGCTCCTAGTTGGATTCGCCCCCCTTTTCCTTTTACCGGAGGGGGAAAGAGGGGAAGAGAGAGACGGGGAGAAGGAAAGAGGGGGGCGCCGCCCCCTCCCCTAATCCTATTCGGCCTCCTTCCTAGTGGGGGCGCCACCCCTTGTGGGCTGGTGTGCCTCCCTCCTATGGCCCATATCTTCCCCCAGGGGGTCCCGATAAGCCCCCTGGTATTCCGATATGTACCCGATACATTCCGGAACACTTCTGGTGTCCGAATAGTATCATCCAATATATCAATCTTTACCTCTCAACCATTTCGAGACTCCTCGTCATGTCTGTGATCTCATTCAAGACTCCAAACAACATTTGGTCACCAATTCACATAACTCATATAATACAAATCAGCATCGAACGTTAAGCGTGCGGACCCTACGGGTTCGAGAACTATGTAGACATGACTGAGACTCCTCTCCGGTTAATAACTTGGATGCTCATATTGGCTCCCACATATTCTATGAAGATCTTTATCGGTCGAACCGTTATGACAACATACGTTATTCCCTTTGTCATCGGTATGTTACTTGCCCGAGATTCGATCGTCGGTATCTTCATACCTAGTTAAATCTCGTTACCGGCAAGTCTCTTTACTCGTTTCGTAATACATCATCCCGCAACTAACTTATTAGTCACATTGCTTACAAGGCTTATTATGAGGTGCATTACCGAGAGGGCCCAGAGATACCTCTCCGATACTCGGAGTGACAAATCCTAATCTCGACCTATGCCAACCCAACAAACACCTTCGGAGATACCTGTAGAGCATATTTATAATCACCCAGTTATGTTGTGAGGTTTGATAGCACACAAGGTATTCCTCCGGTATCCGGGAGTTGCATAATCTCATAGTCAAAGGAATATGTATATGACATGAAGAAAGCAATAGCAATAAAACTAAACGATCAATATGCTAAGCTAACGGATGGGTCATGTCCATCCATCATTCTCCTAATGATGTGATCCCATTCATTAAATGGCAACACATGTCTATGGTTAGGAAACTTAACCATCTTTGATTAACGAGCTAGTCTAGTAGAGGCTTACTAGGGACACTCTGTTTTGTCTATGTATCCACACATGTATCAAGTTTCCGGTTAATACAATTCTAGCATGAATAATAAAAATTTATCATGATATAAGGAAATATAAAATAACAACTTTATTATTGCCTCTCGGGCATATTTCCTTCAATCTATGCATAGGGGTTGATGCACGTTCTCATCTTTGTTTCTCCAGTAGAAATCTTGGGGCACTCTTTAAAGTTTTCTGTGTTGGATTGAGTATTGTGAATCTGAAATTGTTTGATGCATATCGTATAATCAACTCACGGATACCCACAGTGACATTGGAGTATCTAGGTGACATTAGAGTTGGTTGATCTGTATCATATGGTGTTATTTTAGTACGAACTCCTGGATAGATCGATCGGAAAGGATAACTTGGTGTTATTTTAGTATGAACTCTTAGATAGATCGATCGGAAAGGATAGCTGTGAGGTGGTTTCGTACCCTACAAACAATTTCTTCTTATGTTCTCCACTAGAGAGGAACTTTGGAGTGGTTCTTCATCACACGTTGAGGGATGGTTATTTAATCCAATTATATTAGCATTGTTTAGAGATTGCACTGGCGAAAGTACGAACCCGAGGCCTCATTTTCAAGTATTGCAACATCGTTTGTGCTCCGTTTTATCAATTGCTACCTTGCTGTTTTGTATTGTTCCTATTACAAAAATCAATATCTACTATCCATATTACACTTGTATCACCATCTCTTCGCCGAACTAGTGCGTCTATACAATTTACCATCTTATTTGGTGTGTTGGGGACACAAGAGACTTTTTGTTATTTGGTTGCAAGGTTGTTTAAGAGAGACCATCTTCATCCTACAACTCACACGTATTGATAAACCTTAGGCCATCCACTTGAGGGAAAATTGCTACTGTCTTAGAAAACTCTGCGCTTGGAGGCCCAACACAAGTCTACAAGAATAAAGATGCGTAGTAGACATCACCCATGCATTTAGACTGCGTACTACCGCCGGGGCGGTAGTACCGCTTGTGTGCGGGCTAAAGGCATAACGGTTGGATCCCCACCCCCCTATAAAAGGGGGTCTTCTTCCCCAATGGTTTTTATCCCTTGAACTTGTGTTCTTCCCCCATTGTTGACCTTCTTCGAGCTTGCTATCTCTTAATCCCACCAATAATTCTTGATAGTTCTTGAGGGAAAAGAGAGAGGAGATATAGATATGTTTCCACCACTCACTTTCTACTCTATGTGAGGGGAACCCCTTAGATCTAGATCTTGGATTTATCTGTGTTTTGCTTCTTGTTCTTCCTCTCATATTCGTCCATAGCTTTTGTTGCTTTGGTGGGATTTGAGAGTGAGGGACTTGAGAACTCCGTGTGTCCTTGCCATTGCATTTGGTGCATCGATTTGAATTCTCCGCGGTGATACATGGAGGTGAAAGTTGAGAAGCTTATTACTCTTGGGTGCTTGGTACCCTATAGCTTGTTCCTCTTGGGTGCTTGGGCGCCCTAGATGGTTGGTGGTGCTTCGGAGCCCCATCATTGTGGTGTAAAGCTCCGTGCAAGCGTCGGAGTCTCCAATTAGGTTGGGGAGATTGCTCCGAGCAATTTTACGGGTTTCAGTGACCGTCCCCAAGGGTTGCCAATTTGTACGGGTTTAGTGATCGCCCTCAAGGGTCCTTTAGTGGAATCACGGCATCTTGCATTGTGCAAGGGCATGAGGAGATTACGGTGGCCCTAGTGGCTTGTTGGGGTGCATTGTGCCTCCACACCGCTCCAAACGGAGATTAGCATCCGAAAGGGTGTGAACTTTGGGATACATCGTCGTCTCCACGTGCCTCGGTTATCTCTTAGTCGAGCCCTTTACTTACGCACTTTACTTTGTGATAGCCTATACTGTTTCATGATATATCTCTTGCTATCACTTAGTTGTTTATCTTGCTTAGCGTAAGTTGTTGGTGCACATATGTGAGCCTAGTCGTTTTAGGTTTTGTGGTTGACAAATTAAACACTAGTTTTATTCTGCATTTGTTCAAGACTAAACCGTAGTTATTTTAAAGCGTCTGTTCACCCCCCCCCCCCCGCTAGGCGACATCCACGATCTTTCACCGGTGCAAGCTTCCCTGTCTACTGACTGCTTGGATTGATACTCCACTCCAGGGGGATAGATATGATAACGCAGTTTGCATCATAACCTAATTTAATTTGAAATTCACTTCTCATCTAATAATAGCACTATTATTTGTTCAACTTTGGAAAATACCCATTGACATCATATGGCTTTGCTAAGTTTCAACAATTAGGAAATTTTGAGAGTCAAGAAGCATGAGTTCTGTTCATAGTAATTCTTTTGTGTTGGTGACACATTGAGTATTTTTCTCATGAGATCCAAGGCGCTCAGATTGTAATGAGTATGATATTTTACTACTCGACATTGCATCTCTACAGTTATTAGTATCTCAATAGTAATTTGTGTCGTTCATCAAAAGGTGGGAGGTGTAGTTCTTGTAAGGCTTTCTTACGCAAAGTCACTTGTAAATATCGCTTGTCGATATCGAATATTTAATACCAATCACCTTTTCATCCTTTCAGAACGAATTCTTTTAGCTTCTTTCACAGTTGGTATAACATGTGGCTTGTATTAATGTACATTTGTTATAACATGTTTGTTGGGTGTAGTATATCATGCCGATATGATTGGTCACTAGTGTTTCAACTTATTCATTTAATATGACACCTTGCGGTAGATGGTAAATACTTTGGTGTGGTCCACATCCCATGTCCTTATAAGAAGCATATAGTTGTGTAGCAACACATTAGGAACTTTTGACAAATTGTTAGTCACAGAAAACAAAGAATCTTGTTTTTAAAAAATGGTATGCAAAACATAGGCCTGAGAGGTGTTGGGAATTTTCTAACGAGTCATAATACCATTGGTGCTACCCATGCATGGTAGGCGGCGTGCCAGCGTCTCCCACCATTCCACCGCGCACCGATGTTTATGCACTCACAACTGGCATGAGGAACAATGAAGATGTCCCGAAGCGCTGCAACTGATAGCACTTCTTCCCGGATCCTGCTTGCGCGTATTGATGATCCTCCACTCTGGTGAGAGTGACGAGAGAAGGTAGCATGCGGGAAGAGCATGTCTGCAAATGCTACTTTCTGCTCATTGTTGGCATTAGGAACCGATCCACACAACCGCTTTGTATAAGGGTTCGGCCCATTTCACGTGTGCCTTCTCTTTTCCGTACATTGGCATTCATAGAAAGAAAAAAATAAAGGAAAATTATGTTATACCTTTTTTGACACCAACGTTATACCTAGTGGGGACAGATAACGAGTGACTTAGCTTGACTCGTTATAACTCGTTAAGTAACAAATGTTCGATTTGGCTTTTCAAAATAAAAACTATCCAAAACTATCGGAAAGGTTTACCAGAATTTATAAGTAAAGAGCCCTAAATATAGAAGAAACATTTAAACCAAGGTCTCTAAACCATCGGACAACCATTACGAGCACTAGAACAGGCCGCTGCTGTGCTCCCTTGATGGAGCTAGCCTGACCTGGCTGACAATAGCCGAAAAGTCTTCATGCATATGCCCCTATGCACACGTGTTCATTCAAATCTTATCAATACTAGTAACTCCCTACGTGCAATGCATGTTGATATTAGGTATATATTAACTGCACGCGGATATTAGGTAGGATATTATTTGTGTGTTTATTATGTGATTAGTGTTGCAATTTATATTTGGTATGATATTAACTGCACGCTAAACCTGTTGGACACTCACCATTGGAGCAACCTATGTCGTTGGGTCGACCTGGATTGATGGCCAAGATTTGTTGTATCTGCCTCTTTGGATGTTTTTATATTGGTATAGATGAGGAAGGGCTATGTACCACATCACATAAAAATTCTGAAAAACTAAGTTACACGCCTTTAATCGGTTTATGCAATTTTTATTGTGGCTGCTAGGGTTTCATTGCAAACCGTTAGCTACCTAAGGTCATCATTAAGTATGATTGTTCAATCTGCTTGCTTAATATGTGGGGTGTATGAAACATGAGATTTAATGAAAAGATCTCAAGTCCGGGTATCAAACCCACGGGAGAATGCGCTTTACGACAAAGATTCTAGCAAGTATTGTTCTAGTAAAATGTTCCAGTTGCCTGCACCTTTTAAATAACAAAACCTTTTTGGTGTAAACCGTGATATGGAAATAGGTATGGTTATGAGGACTTGCTTGTTTATGGGCTGCCGTGTTGATTTACACTATAGTTTTGGTGCACACGCGTTACGATGTGCTCACAACAAGATGAAGTGAGGGATGTGCCCAAAGTATGTCATGACACGTTAGTGACCTGCGTCGAGAGTCAGTCATCCAACCGCAGCCCCTTAGCATCTCGTGGGGTTACCTCGGTTATTAAGGATTTCTCTACACAAATATATGTTTTGATTCACTTAAACATTATTCTAAAAATATCACAAACCTTTTTCTGAATGGTGCGAAACATTTTTAAAAATAAGCCAACAATTTTTTAATGAATAAACACTCTTTTAGAAATAACATGGAAAATAGTTTTAAATGCGTGAACATTTTTGAAATGTTAATGCTATCAACATTTTTTCAAAAGTTGGGTGAACATTTTTTCGCATTGTGCTGATATTTTCTATAATTGAGTAAATAACTTATTAATTTCTTTTTAAAAAGTTTAACTATAAAACAAGATAGAAAAGAAAAAAAGGACGACTAAACACATACATAAGAAAAGTGTTTATACTTCCCTCAAAATAAAAGTGTTCAATGTTTATAGATCAGGAAAAAAATTATACATGTTACAAATACATGTTTTTTTTCAAAAATATGTTTTGATGTCTACTTGTTTTCATACACATTGTATATTTTTCATATACATCCGAAATATTATTTTTATGCACATTTAAAAAAAATCAAATATAGGACTAAGTTTTTTTCAAATATATGTTTTCAAATACATGTTGAAACATTTTTTCAAATGATATGAAATATTTTGTAAACTATGCAAACATTTAGTACATTGTATAACCATTTCTATAAATGGCATGAATATATTTTTGAAACGCTTGAACATTTTTTAATGTAATCTACAATTACGATGATCGAGCTCTACTTGTGTCATCTCTACTGAAATAGGTGCTTCCATGACAATTGTTTGTCTCTAGGAAACAAATTGATAAATAGCATGACCTGAGATTTTCAACTATATAGATGGACCTATATTTGTCCTTCTAACCTATCAGTTCTTGGGAGAGGATCAATTTCTCTACTAATTGACTTCTAGATGTATTTGTCCTTCGACCTGGCAAGTTGGTAGGTATAACTTCCATTTAGTACGGTTTGTAATTCCTTGAATATGAACTCCAAGAGTTCTCTTGGGGTAGAGTTGATTAATAGAACAACGTCACATTAGAGATGAAGCCGCCAACATATCATGCATTGGCCATTTACCTTTCTGTTCTACAATACAAGAAGCCTTGGTTGTAGATATACTATGATGAAAACAATAGTGTTCTGATTTTATTGCTTACAATCTTGCACTATTTTATTATTTTTATTTTTATGAAAAGGAGGTTGAGCCCCGGCCTCTACATACGATCTTGCACTAGTAACTAGCTCCATTTGTTGTTTGGTGAACCGGTAATGATCTTTTGTTACTTCATGATTCCGACCTGTCGAATGAATAGTGACTCATCCTATAAACCATGATTTCAATCGTAAGGCAAATTGAGATAGTATACTAAAAAAATATCAAACTTCAATTGCTGGCTCCAAAGACTTTCAAGGAGTGTTCGTTCACCTCAAGAAACATGGCGAAAACATTAATGCTTCACTCGACTGTGACCAGCAGCGGTGCCCGTGGTGACTTCATTGGTACTATCAACACAAATATCCTCCTTTTTCCAGCAAAAATGGAAGGGGGAGAGATAGGTGGAGATATGAAAAAAAATGTTCTCTTGATTCGCTCCAGATCTTCAGGTCTCTAAGTCGAGTCACTCGTCCTCTTAACCTCCATAAAGAATGGTAGAAACATTATTTCTTCCTTCTCCTGAAGTTCAATATTTCCCTTGGAAATTTGTTCTTTGTTAGTGTGTGCTCATGTGTTATATGTCTTGTGAATCAAACAGTTAATATAACTAGATGACACCCCGCACGTTGTTGCGGGAACTGTTGCAAAAAAAAAGGGATATGTTAGACAAATGAAATAGAAATAATTTGGACATACTTTTAGCCATAGTGTTTCTTGGCTAAAATAAAACCATTTCATGAGATTTAACAATGCAGAACTGGGTAGAAAATACATAACCTTTCCTTTCAAAAACATATTTACATTAGTGGTTTCATTTCCCACTGGCAAAATATTGTGGCCCTGCCAAACATTTGTGCATCAAAAACATCTCACCCACAAAGAATAAATAAATATACCACAAATAAGATAGGCATTTGAGATTTGCTTCAGAGCTGGTAATGATTCTTCTTAGTTGGCCATATCATAGCTCACTGCTTATATTCATGGCGAAGACAACAAACAATCACCTCCATTAACAGGAACAGAGCGCTGGCACTTGAAAAGTGAAAAAATAATAGCGTGTAAGAGTTGATGACAGTGAGAACAGCCAGTTCGGGTTGTCCCATATTTCTACACATAAAAACCGAACCCCTGCTACATCTAGTGAGGGGAATATTATACAACAATTAGCGTGAAAGAAGTTTCATGATAAAATAAAATGGTGATGCAATTTTGACTTAATAAGGCAAGACCAATCAAGGGAGAAAGCTTTTATACTTGGCACGGTGATGAACTTTTGGTCAATAATTGAACAGACAATTCATAACCATATTATGCATTCAATATTGTATTCTAGGTAATATTGCTGGTCTATAATATTCATGGTTTGGGAAGTCAGGATAACCTGTTCCGGAACGAAGGCACGTACGTAAACCGAACAAATATGACAATGAACAGAGAATGGTGAACTAAATCTTACTGATTCCGCAAAGCTGAACATAATTAGATTAAAGGTGTTGAACTGAAGCTGTTCTATAGGACTCAAAGAATAACAATCTGTAAGGATAAATAAAGGAGAGCATGTTCTTACTTCTATAGAATTGAATGAAGATTTTCTTCAGAGGTGGTAATAATTCTTCTTAGTTGCCCACACCATAGTACTATTTTTAGGTCCATGCAAGACTAATGAGAATTGAATGGAAATAACAGTCTGACCGTCCTTCGACTACTTTTGCATCATCTTCCTTCAACTGCTCAGACCTATACTTGTCAACACTCTCGGGTTTGCATATATGCGGAAGTAACTCACACCATTAAAACATGTGAATGATTGGAAGAGAACTAAACCAGACAAAACCTTTATTTACCCTGTAATCCAGACCAATGTAACCTGCAAACATCTACATATTTTGAGTATTCCGAAATATGTTCAAACCACATCAGTAATTAAAAATAGAAGATGTATTGAACAACAAAGAAGACTATGGACATCATACCATCAAAAGAAATTTGTGCATTTTGTAAGACTTCTTCAGAGGTCTTCTTTAGCAAGGGGCAATACAGAGTGTGCAAATTTATGCAATCATACGAACAAAATGGTGCATCAAGAGTTACCTTTAGTGGATGGTCGCAAAGAAATTCAGTAACATTATTGATTCCACCTCCTGGAGCAAATAAGGTCAATAGCAAATATGCAGCTTGACTACTGGTGTCTCTTCTCATCACAGTAGATCATAATGCAGTTGTCTTGAAAAGCTGTTTGAATCAGCAACTCTCCTCCTCCTGACCATGCCAACACTTTCGTTGGCTGCTACTACTACTTGCTGCAGTGCAGCCTAGTGGGTGGACGACACGGTCCGGTCCGGCGGTCCGGCTCGTGGCCCGCTTGGCTCGGGCCGGCTCGGTCCTGGCCCGCTAGTTTAAATGGCCAGTCCGGTCCCTGCAAACAGGCCCGGGAAAATCTCGGTCCTGTCTTGTCTTTGACCGAGCCGACTGAGCGGACGAAGGTGGCAGTCGGCGGCATGGCTGGGGCGTGGCAGGGGCGTGCCGACGGCTTGCCAGGGGCGTGGCGGGGGCGTGGCTCAGGCGTGGCGGGGGCGCAAGAAACCGCCGTCGTCTACGTCCGCCACCACGGGGCCGTCGTCCGCGCGGCCACTGGACTCGATGGCCCCGGAAACTATGTGCATTAGACGCGCCACACGCGGGTCCGTCGTCCCCGCCGTCGTCCCTTTTATCTCCGTTCACCGGCCGTCGAGCCAGATTCGTCGTCGATGAGCTCCGTCCGGTGTTGTTCTTCGTCATGTAGCTCCCTCTATTTCTTCTGAAGCTCCCAGACATCTTTTCAACGAGCTGCGCTTCGTCTAGCATTGCGTCCCCAATGAACAGCTCTCACCGGAGCTCCAGAGCGCGCTCTGCCCATGTCCTGGCCGGTCCTGACGGTCCTCTCGGTCCGGCTCGTGGCCCGCCATTGCCGGTCCGGTCCCTGCAAACAGGCCCGAGACACTGCTCGGTCCGGTCCAGTCCGGACCGCAGTGTCCGGTCCAAACGCCGGCTCGGACCGGGACCGGACCGGCTCGGACCGTGTCCACCCGATAGATGGCCGCCAAGCTCTGCATTGAATGAAAAGAAGAGACCGATCAAGTGGCATGGGTGAGCGAGGAGGGGAAGGGTATTAATGTTCAGAGAAGATGTTACTGTAGGTAAGCACGCGTCAAAAGCAACAGCAGTGGGCGGGGTTGTGTGTCCTGACGCTGTCGAGCGGCCAGTGGGAGGAGGAGGCCACGGCTGCGAGCAGCGTCGCCAAACGGCTCGAACACGACCACCGAGAAGGCCGCCGGTGAGCGGTCGCTCCGCCTCGCACCAGTCTGAACCTTGACCTGGAGCTCGACCTTGCCGTCTCATCTTCTTGGCTCGGATGTGATCGACGCCAACGGCTCCAACGCGACCAGCGAGAAGGTCATTGCTCCGCTGCCTGAGGGGGAGAAGTTCTGTGGAGAAGGTATGAGGGCGCGAAGGAGAGGCGGCGCTGCCTGAGGTCGCGGGCCTGGGGAAGAGGAAGCGTGGGACGGGGAACCTCTCGGGGGAAAAACGTCCCCAACAAAACAGTGCGGTGTGTAATCCTCTTCCTCTATAGAAAAAAAAGGTGGGATCATTCAGAGAATAGAAAAAAAAAACTTCATGATGTGGCAGATTAGCTGATGTGGATGGCTGCATGTTGATCGCTGATGTGGACAGGCTGCATGTCGAGAGAAATAGGTTAGTGGGGATGAACTATTTAGGCATTATAGATTCTTCCAATCCTAATTATCAATGAGATCCTTAATTCAGACCCTGTTCGTGGTGGAAGAGGTTGATTTTGTTTGGTTATAATCATTCATGTTTGCGGTGGATGAATTTTGAATATCTAGGTATTGAGAACAAGCAGTTTGTTTTTGCATCACTTTACAGTGTATTTTTTCTGTTGATTCCGCAATTGGGATAACATGTGGTGTGCATTAATATACAATTGGCACAACACACTTTTTTATTAAAGACACCCTTTGGTGGGTGTGGTATCTCGGCCTAACTTCTATTTTCCATGATATAACAAATATATAGCATGCCAACATATGGTTGGTCACCCATTTGTTATAAGTTATTCATTCATTGTGACGCCTCGGGGTTTGGGTGCACAACCCATTTCCCTATAAGTAGCATAGTAGTGGTGATTGATGAAGCAATACATATTTATTTTTTTGGAAAACACATTTGTCGCAAAAACAAGACGAACAACAGATCAAGCAGCGGTCTGTTGGTCTTGAAAATTACATGCATGCCATAGTGATATGGATATGGTTAGTGGTGGATGCACGTGTGTAGTCGGGAACGCTGGGCGCTGCCGGATTTGCAAGACAACCTTGTAGCGTCCAATTTTGATGATGGCATGGCTGTAATGCATGATGCCCTGCACGACAACGTCTAGACGCTAGCTTAGATGATGAGCTACCGGCCGAGTGTTGAAAGGAGAGGTTATGAGTGCCAGACGGGAAGATATTTTGAGGCGGCGGCAGCGTCACAAGAGGGATCGTACCTCTGTGGAGATTTGGTTTGCGTGTATTGATACGTCTTCGTCGTATCTATTTTTTCAAACACTTTTGTTTTTTTTGACTCTACCTTGCATGGTTTGAATGGTACTAACCTGAATTGACGCTGTTTTCAGCAGAATTGCCATGATGCTGTTTTATGTGCAAAAACAAAAGTTCTCGGAATGACCTGAAACTCCACGGAACATCTTATAAAAAATAATAAAAAATCATCGCCAAAGATGAAGATCAGGGGGCCCACACCCTGTCCACGAGGGTGGGGGGCGCGCCCCCCTACCTCGTGGGCCCCTGGAGACTTTCCGATGCCAACTCCAACTCTATATATTTGCTTTCGCGGAGAAAAAAAATAGAGGAGCATAAATCAACGCGTTTTACGATACGGAGCCGCCGCCAAGCCCTAAAAGCTCTCGGGAGGGCTGATCTGGAGTCCGTTCGGGGCTCCGGAGAGGGGGATTCGTCGCCGTCGTCATCATCAACCATCCTCCATCACCAATTTCATGATCCTCACCGCTGTGCATGAGTAATTCCATCGTAGGCTTGCTGGACGGTGATGGGTTGGATGAGATTTATCATGTAATCGAGTTAGTTGTTTTAGGGTTTGATCCCTAGTATCCACTATGTTCCGAGATTGATGTTGCTATGACTTTGCTATGCTTAATGCTTGTCACTAGGGCCAGAGTGCCATGATTTCAGATCTGAACCTATTATGTTTTCATGAATATATGTGAATTCTTGATCTATCTTGCAAGTCTATAGTCACCTACTATGTGCTATGATCCGGCAACCCCGAAGCGACAATAATCGGGACCACTCCCGGTGATGACCATTGTTTGAGGAGTTCATGTATTCACTATGTACTAATGCTTCGTTCCGGTTCTCTATTAAAAGGAGGCCTTAATATCCCTTAGTTTCCATCAGGACCCCGCTGCCACGGGAGGATAGGACAAAAGATGTCATGCAAGTTCTTTTCCATAAGCACGTATGACTATATTCGGAATACATGCCTACATTAAATTGATGAATTTGAGCTAGTTCTGTGTCACCCTATGTTATGACTGTTATATGATGAACCGCATCCGGCATAATTATCCATCACCGATCCAATGCCTACGAGCTTTTCATATACTGGTTTACGCTTATTTACTTTCCCGTTGTTATTGTTACAATCACTACAAAATACCAAAAATATTACTTTTGCTTTCTTTACTTTTGTTACTGTTACCACCACTATCATATTACTTTGCTACTAAACACTTTGCTGCAGATATTAAGTTTCCAGGTGTGGTTGAATTGACAACTCAGCTGCTGATACTTGAGAATATTGTTTGGCTCCCCTTGTGTCGAATCAATAAATTTGGGTTGAATACTATACCCTCAATAATTGTTGCGATCCCCTATACTTGTGGGTTATCAAGAACTTTTTCTGGCGCCGTTGCCGGGGAGCATAGTTCTATTCTTTGAGTCACTTGGGATTTATATCTGCTGGACACTATGAAGAACTTGAAATACGCTAAAACAACAATTTATCCCTCAGCTACGAGGGGAGGTAAGGAACTGCCATCTAGCTCTGCACTTGATTCACCTTCGGTTATGAGTAAGCTAGCGACACCTAAACCTGCTTCTGCTATTCGTTCTGATATGTCGCATGTTATTGATGATGCCACTTCTGCTATGCATGATACTTACGATGAAACTACTTATATGCTTGATACTACTGTGCCCCTTAGTGAATTTCTTGATGAACAAATTGCTAGGGCTAGAGAGAAAGAAATTATTGAATCTAATAATATTGATGAAAATGCTGATGAGGATAGGCCTATTATTTCTGAAGGTTATATTTTTGATAAAGAGGCTTCTACTGCTATTTTAGCTTGCAATGATAACAATGAGCTTAGAAGGTTAATAGCTAAATGGAACCAAGAATCACTTTGTCGTTGTCAAAACCGGCGGATGTCGGATAGGGGGTCCCGAACTGTGCGTCTAGGCAGATGGTAACAGGAGACGGGGGACACGGTGTTTTTACCCAGGTTCGGGCCCTCTCGATGGAGGTAAAACCCTACTCCTGCTTGATTGATCTTGATGATATGAGTATTACAAGAGTTGATCTACCACGAGATTGAAGAGGCTAAACCCTAGAAGCTAGCCTATGGTATGATTGTTGTTCTTGGTCCTATGGACTAAACCCTCCGGTTTATATAGACATCGGAGGAGGCTAGGGTTACACAGAGTCGGTTACAAGGAAGGAGATCTACATATCCGTATCGTCAAGCTTGCCTTCCACGCCAAGGAGAGTCCCATCCGGACACGGGACAAAGTCTTCAATCTTGTATCTTCATAGTCCAACAGTCTGGCCAAAGGATATAGTCTGGATGTCCGGATACCCCCTAATCCAGGACTCCTTCAATAGCCCCTGAACCAGGCTTCAATGACAATGAGTCCGGCGCACAGATTGTCTTCGGCATTGCAAGGCGGGTTCCTCCTTCGAATACTTCATAGAAGATTTTGAACACGAGAATCGTGTCCAGCTCTGCAAAACAAGTTCCACATACCACCATAGAGAGAATAATATTTCCACAAATCTAGTCTGCTGACATACCCCGTAGTGTGACATCACACCACAGCCAGGTCTTTATTCGAATCGTTTTTTATAAACAATCTCAGCGTGTTTCGCGAGGCGGTTTCCTTGGCACGTCTTGTCGAAGCAGAGATCGTGTCCCCTTTATTATGGGATTCCCATCAATACGGACGTGGCTAACCCAACCGCGCAATCAATTACGGTGCTTGGGGGATAAGCGAGTTTTACCAGGCTGGTGGGGGGCGCATAGTTTCGTCCGCCCTTATAAAGGGATAAGGGTTCACCTTTTTCTACCCATGCCTTCTTCCTCCTTGCTCATCCATTCTCGCGCACTTGAGCTCCAGCGCCCAAGTCCGCATCCTTCTCCTCAAACCTCTCCAAACATGTCCGGAGCGGGAGGGAAGTGATGGTCTCCTCCGTCTCGGAGGGAGACATCAAAAAGCTGCGCCGGCCGGATACTTAGCCGCAGATATCACGCACCGGCTGCCAGCCATGGGGCGGATCGTCCCTACCCTGGAACCTTATGAAAGGGTGGTTTTCCTCACCCACTTCGTCCGCGGACTGGGGTTTCCCCTCCATCCATTCGTCCGCGGCCTTATGTTCTATTATGGGCTGGAGTTCCATGATCTGGCCCCGAATTTCATCCTCAACATCTCGACGTTCATCGTCGTGTGCGAGGCTTTCCTCCGCGTCCGGCCCCACTTCGGCCTGTGGCTGAAGACCTTCAATGTCAAACCGAGGTAGTAGGCGGCCAACAAGCGGAATGCGGAGGAGCCATGGTGGGAAAAATGCCCAACGTTACATGGCTCGAGGGCTCCTACGTGGAGACCATAAAGGGGTGGCAATCGGGGTGGTTCTACATCACCGAGCCGCACGACACCAACTGGGTGGCGGCCCTCGAGTTTCGATCCGGAATCCCCACGCGGCTCACTTCCTGGAAGGAGAAGGGCCTGTCCTGGGGTTCATCGGTGGAGCTAGACGGACTCCAGAAGTGTATCCGGAACATGATAGGCAAGAAACTCAAGCTTGTCAACATAGTCCAGTTCATGCTCTTCCGCCGGTTCCTCCCGTGTCAACAACGGGCTTTCAACTTATGGGAGTTCGACCCGGCCCAGCACTAAACTCTACGCGAGCTCTTCGACACGACGCATAAGGACGTCTGGAAGGTGCTGTTCAAGGGAGCCGAGGTCCCCCCTCCCCTTACCGAGGACCGCGGGCTAAGCGCGACGGGCCCTGCGAATCCGGTAAGTTCTGTACATCTCATAGGGTATTGACTTTCCATAGTCTAACCATGTGTGGGATCTGAGCTCCCATGACTTTGAAAGGACTGGGTGGAGACATCGGAGCAGATTGACTGCCCGACTCCTCTGCCCGAAGACCCTGCAGACGCTCTCCTGACGGAGATGCAGACTCCTGCTCCTTATGAGGTGCCGGAGAAGAGGACCAAGAAGAAGGCCACGGGAACCTGAAAGAGTTCCCGGCGCCAGGTGGTATCGGACTCATCGTCCGACAACTCCGAGATGCACTCCTCCCGTGAAAACGAGGAGGAGGAAGATGAAGGTTCTCCCCCTCCAGCCGGGGGAGACAAGAAAAGGAAGGCGCCCCAGCCGGGGAGGCCGGAGGGTCCAAGAAGGGAAGGACTCTCCTTCCGGACTGTTCCACCACCGCCGCCGACAGCGAAGACAAGTGGTTACTCAGGGCCAAGCCCCTAGCGAAGTCGTAAGTATTCGGATACCAGAGTAACTCATAGCATACTTTTATTGCACTGCTTCTCCTAATCGCCGAATATGATCATGCAGTCCGCCCCGAGCCCGTATCGACATATCATCGTTGGGCGGTTCCTTGGACTCGTCGGATATGAATAGCGATTCACTTCCAACCGCCTCGTCCCCACGCCCTACGGACAATGTCGAGGCATTGTCTCAAGGGGCACCGAGCCGAGGGGAGGTAGTCTTGGAGGCGCCTCAAGGCGACCTTCCGGACTCCAGGCGCAAAGGGAGCAAGACTCCCAAGGCCTCCAAGTTCGACCCTCAGCCGAACACCGCGCCGGAACCTCTAGTGGTTCCGGACTTCGGCAGGCAGCCCCCTGCCAAGAGGGGCCAGCCGCCCGTGCCGGTGACCTCTGTCCATCCAGAGGCACCGGACAACCTGCTGGGAGCGCTTCGCGGCGCTTCCGTCGACGAAGAGCACCGCACTATTATGAGTGCGCTGATCAAGAAGGTTTAGTCCTCCAAGAGCGGACTGACTGAAGCCTGTGCCAGCCTTCTAACAGGCTTTGAGGTAAGTATTTAAAATATAGGAAAATATTACCGCATAGACAGTAGCCCCTGATGCTCTGTTTGGTGTTCACAAAGAAAAGCCGAATAGAGAAACAAATAATATCTACAGGAGCCTAATACAAGTATGTCTATATGCGTATGCAGGCTTCGCTGCTGACCTCTGTCGCACTGACTGCGGAGGTCGCCGTACTGAAGCAGAACCTCGAGCGGTCCGAGAAAGAACTCGGCCTTGCCAAGAGGCTTCTCGAGGAGAACAAAGGTAAGTAATACCTTGTCTATATATATATAAAAAGATGTGGTTGCAAAATGATAGGATCATCATGAATGTGCCAGGGGCCACGACCGAAGTGGCGACCCTGAAGCAAGCACTGTCCGAGGCCGAAAACAAAGCGACCAAGGAGCGCACCGAGCGGGAGAAACAAGAGGCGCGGGTGGGCGAGGTGCAGCAAGAGCTCCACGCTCTCGTGAAGAAGCACGAGACTTTGGAGCTTGACGCGGAGACGCAAGAGTCCGAGCTTGCCGCGGCCCTCGAGAGCACAAAGCATGCCAAGGATGAAGCCCAAAAGGCCTTCCAGGAAATTTAGGCGATGAAGAAGATAGCGGCGGGTAAGGCATTCATTATGCAAAGCAAGCATGTGAAAGTAAATTACTTGTTACTTACCCGAGTCCGGAGCTCTCCAGGAGCATTCGCAGATTTACCCCGCAGCGTGTCGGATGCCGTAAAGTATTACCAGGCCGAGAAGGGAAGCTCGACGGAGAAGTTGTTATGGTCTCAGTATACTGGGACCGAACACCCGATGCCTGTGAGCAACCAGCTGAAGCAACTGGTTGAGCTGCACAAGGCGGCCGAACAGGCCATGAGGGGCCTTATAGTCCGGATGTGGCCTGGCGACTCCCTCACCAACAGCTACTTCGGCCTGGTGAGGCGGCTTGTGGATGCCTGTGCCCACGGCTGGAAGTCATAAAGCGGTCCATCTGCATCGTAGGTGCACGCCGGGCTTTTGCCCGTGTGAAGGTGCACTGGGCCAAGATGGACGCCGAGAAGCTGGTGAGGGAGGGGCCGCCGCAGGGCAAGGAGCATCGCGACCCTGAAATGTATTATGAGGGTGTCCTGATGGGTGCCCGTCTTATGGCGGACGAGTGTGCGAAGGATGTAATTTTTGAATGAACTTGCTCGTGTGATCCTGTATTATCAAAACTTGTTCATATGCGCTATGCAACGCTTGTTTGAATTTAAAATATTACCTTCTGTGCGGCGGTTTATCAAATCTGAGGGATGGCCAGTCGTCGGCTTCTGCCCGCATGCCACGAGTGCTGGGGTGTTCGGGATAAATCCAAGAACTCTTTTTCCGATTGTTGGGTCCTTCGAGGGAGGTGCTCAGCGCAACGAACAAGGCGATCGGACTATAATGCTTTATCACTCTCACTTAGCCATAGAAGTCTACAATTTTAAACTTTGGCGAAGCCCCAAGTATTCGGAAGGCCGAATTCGGGGCGCTATACACGCCTAAGCCGCACAAATCCGACTCCTCGCCCTAAGCGGCATAGGTCTTTAGGGACTCAAGACCTCTTGAACAGCGACCAACTCTCGCCTTATCATGACAGTCAGTTTTAGCTTTCTCTACTGAGGTGCTTGCCCAGATGAACCGGGGCACAATCGCAGTAGTTCTCCCAGTGCTACCTTAGCCGACATAGCGGAACGTAAGGTACCAAAACATGGGAGCGGGCAAACCAAACTATTGACCCAAGACATGATTCGGAGCTGATGCATATAATGCTATAAGTTCGGGGTGCCGCATTGTCGAAAGTGTTCGAACTTCTCACGCCGTATTATGGGGTACGCATAAGCCCCTGGCGTATTGGCCGTACCAAAGTGTACGGGTGCTGAATGTCAGGAATGAACATATATATGAAAAGGAATAGGGAATGCGATAACAGACAAGTGCTATGCATTGTTTATTCAAAAAGGTGTGTCGAAGCATAATGATACAAGTAGTGCGATAAGCAAAAAATAGGACTATTTGACATGTCCCCTCCAAGGGCAAGCTGCGGAATGGTATTTAAGGTAGGTATTTCACTCGTTATCAGAGACCACCTGGGAGTTCCATGCTGCGACATAGCTTTCTGCGTCCTTGGTTGTTGTATCGTGTGTCAGGCGGTCGTACTGCCGGACAGGGTTTCCAGAGAGTAAAGTCCTGAAAGGGAGGAAAAAAAATAACAAAGCGGGAAGCCCCTAGGGTGTTTGAGCCGTGTTTTGGGGCATGCCGTAGTCGTGCCCCCTCCCCCACCTATGCCCATTGTATTTTCAATGCGTAATTATGTACGCGTGGCACGGATTTCGCCATTTGGTGGGGACAGGGGTGGGGGCCGAATTGCTATGGGAGCTCGGAACGTGCCACGCGCAGATTACTCCGGGCGCGCTTGACAGTGTCCGGGTGTTTGATCGCCGAACAGGTTGATTGCCTTAAGAGGCTGCTTTGCGCTTCTGCTGCGAGGGTTGCAGTGTGCTCCTCTGTGCGGAGAGAGCGCTCTGTGTTTCCATTGACTGTGATGACCCCTCGAGGTCCTGGCATCTTGAGCTTGAGGTATGCATAATGCGGTACCGCATTGAATCTTGCAAATGCGATTCGCCCGAGCAGTGCATGATAGCCACTGTGGAACGGGACTATATCGAAGATTAACTCCTCGCTTCGGAAGTTATCCATGGATCCGAAGACCACTTCTAGTGTGACTGAGCCTGTGCAATGGGCCTCTACACCTGGTATGACGCCTTTGAAGGTCATTTTTTGGGTTTGATCCTTCAGGGGTCTATACCCATTTTGCACACTGTGTCCTGATAAAGCAGGTTCAGGCTGTTGCCGCCGTCCATAAGGACTCGAGTGAGGTGAAATCCATCAATGATTGGGTCTAGGACCCGTGCGGCAAATCCGCCATGTCGGATACTAGTGGGGTGGTCCCGGCGATCGAAGGTGATCCGACAGGAGGACCATGGGTTGAACTTTGGGGCGACTGGCTCCAACACATATACGTCCCTTAGCGCACGCTTCCGCTCCCTCTTGGGGATGTGGGTTGCGTATATCATGTTCACCGTCCGCACTTGTGGGGGAACCTCTTCTGTCCTCCGGTGTTCGACGACCGGGGCTCCTCCTCGTCATCGCTATGTAGCCCCTTATCCTTGTTTTCAGCATTTAACTTGCCGGCCTGCTTGAACACCCAGCATTCCCTGTTGGTGTGGTTGGCCGGTTTGTCTGGGGTGCCGTGTATTTGACATGAGCGATCGAGTATGCGGTCCAAACTGGACAGGCCCGGAGTGCTTCTTTTGAATGGCTTTTTCCGCTGACCGGGCTTAGAGCCCCTGAATCCGGCATTGACTGTCGTATCTTCGGCGTTGTCGCTATTAATGCGGCGCTTGTGTTTGTTGCGTCGTGACCTGCCATTGCTATCCTTGGTATCCGAAGTACCACGGTTCTTTGATATGATATTGCTGCGAGCCAGCCACCTGTCTTCCCCCGCGCAAAAGCGGGTCATGAGTGTCGTGAGGGCTCCCATAGATTTCGACTTTTCCTCGCCAAGGTGCCGGGCGAGCCACTCGTCGCGGATGTTATGCTTAAAAGCTGCTAGTGCCTCTGCATCCGGACAATCGACGATTTGATTTTTCTTGGTTAGGAACCGTGTCCAGAATTGCCTGGCCGATTCCTCTGGCTGCTGAATTATGTGGCTCAAGTCATCGGCATCTGGTGGTCGCACATAAGTTCCCTGGAAGTTGTCGAGGAATACGGCTTCCAGATCTTCCCAACATCCAATGGATTCTGCTGGCAAGCTGTTCAGCCAATGCCGAGCTGGTCCTTTGAGTTTGAGTGGGAGGCATTTGATGGCGTGTAGATCGTCACCGCGGGCCATGTGGATGTGCAGGAGGAAGTCCTCGATCCATACCGCAGGATCTGTTGTACCATCGTATGATTTGATATTTACGGGTTTGAAACCCTCTGGGATTTGGTGATGCATTACTTCGTCTGTGAAGCATAGGGGGTGTGCGGCACCTCTGTACTGAGCTATATCACGACGCAGCTCATATGAGTCTTGTCCGCTGTGTTCGGCCCGGCCGGATTTACTTTTATTGTATCCGGCGTGACGGTTATCGTCTCGCGTGGTGGCGCGCCCTCGTGATCCGTAGATCAATCGTCCGTGTTTTGCTTTGTCCTCCAATACGTCTCGCAGGTCTAGCCTATTTCCTCGTGCCTTGACATTTTTATTTGAGTGGCGCCGGGGTGCGGGCTGGGCCTTTGGTTAAAATGCCACTCTATCGCGGCCGCGAGGTGGCCGATCAGCCGCGTCATACGCTGGAGATGTAGGTTTCAATGCTTCCTCCTCCAGTCGAGGTAGCAACCTGCGCTTTGGGTAACTCTTGGAGGGGCGTTCGAGTTCGTATTCCTCGGCCGCAAGGACTTCAGTCCATCTGTCAGCTAGCAAATCTTGATCTGGTCGAAGCTGCTGTTGCTTTTTCTTAAGGCTATTGGTCGTGGCTATAAGCCGGCGCTTGAAGCGCTCTTGCTCGACGGGATCCTCAGGCACGACAAATTCATCATCGTCGAGGCTTGCCTCGTCTTCGGAGGGAGGCATGTAATTATCATCCTTCGCCTCTCCATCTGCCGCTCTCTCGGGAGGGCTGGCTTCTCCATCCTCCTGCTCTAAATCTTGCTGGAGGGTATTGTCATCATCTTCGGCACTGTCCGGAGTGCTATTATCTCCTGCGCCAGTATCACCGCTTTTGCTTTGGCGAGACTTAGAGCGGCGCCGCTGACGTCGGCACTTGGGTTGCTTTTTGGAGGGGCCATCCTCCACTGTCCCATCACCATTGCCTTCTTTGGGTGTGTCCACCATATCATATGATGAGGTGGCTGTCCAGTGCCCTGTGGGCAGTGGTTCCTGTTCGTCTCCTGCATCGTCGTCCATACCGTCGATGTCTTCGGAGTCGAAGTCGAGCATGTCGGTCAAATCATCGACAGTGGCTACTAAGTGGGTGGTGGGTGGGCGGCGTATTTCTTCGTCATCCGCATCCCAATCCTGCCGGACATAGTTCGGCCAGGACTCTCCTGACAAGGAGAGAGACCTTAATGAGTTCAGTATCTCGCCGAAGGGCAAGTGCTGACAGATATCCGCGGAGGTAAAATCCATGATCGTCGCCCAGTCGGATTCGATAGGCACGGGCGCAGGCGGTTCGGAGTCCGTGGCCGGGGAAGAATCCGGCAGTTTGGCATCACAGCTCTTGTGAAGGGTAAGGTCGATACTCGGCTCGATCGCCGCTGAGAATGCGGCCTCCGTGGCGGGGTCTATCCACCCTTCCATGGATGTCGCAATTGGCTCCGAATTGAGGATCGGAGCGGTTGCCGGTGCGGTGTCCTGAACACTGTCCGATGGTAGAGCTAAATCATGCTCATCGTCACCATGCGGCGCACTCGGCAGGGGCTCGAATCCGTCGAAGATCAAGTCTCCGCGGATGTCGACCGTCTAGTTTAAGCTTCCAAACCTGACCTGGTGGCCAGGGGCGTAACTCTCGATCTGCTCCAGATGGCCAAGCGAGTTGGCCCGCAGTGCAAAGCCGCCGAATATAAAAATCTGTCCAGGGAGAAAAGTCTCACCCTGGACTGCATCGCTATCGATGATCGAAGGAGCCATCAATAGCCTAACGATGACGACACAGAGGAACTCTCAATGAAAGCACCAATGTCGGTGTCAAAACCAGCGGATCTCGGGTAGGGGGTCCCGAACTGTGCGTCTAGGCGGATGGTAACAGGAGACGGGGGACACGACATTTTTACCCAGGTTCGGGCCCTCTCGATGGGGGTAAAACCCTACTCCTGCTTGATTGATCTTGATGATATGAGTATTACAAGAGTTGATCTACCACGAGATCGAAGAGGCTAAACCCTAGAAGCTAGCCTATGGTATGATTGTTGTTCTTGGTCCTACGGACTAAACCCTCCGGTTTATATAGACACCGGAGGGGGCTAGGGTTACACAGAGTTGGTTACAAGGAAGGAGATCTACATATCCGTATCGCCAAGCTTGCCTTCCACGCCAAGGAGAGTCCCATCCAGACACGGGACGAAGTCGTCAATCTTGTATCTTCATAGTCCAACAGTCCGGCCAAAGGATATAGTCCGGCTGTCCGGTTACCCCCTAATCCAGGACTCCCTCACACTGAGAGATAAAATGAGGCCTGATCTGCATTTGCTACTTCACCTATTTGTGTTCCCGATAAGGATTATGAATTCTCTGTTGATCCTGATATAATCACTCTGGTTGAATCTGATCCTTTCCATGGTTATGAATCTGAAACTGTTGTGGCACATCTTACTAAATTAAATGATATAGCCACCCTGTTCACTAATGATGAGAGATCTCGCTACTTCTATATCCTCAAAATATTTTCGTTCTCATTAAAGGGTGATGCTAAGATATGGTTCAATTCTCTTGATCCTAGTTGTGTGCATAGTCCCCAGGATATGATTTATTACTTCTCTGCTAAATATTTCCCTGCTCATAAGAAACAAGCCGCTTTAAAGGAAATATACAATTTTGTGCAAATCAAAGAAGAGAGTCTCCCACAAGCTTGGGGGAGGCTTCTCAAGTTACTTAATGCTTTGCCTGATCATCCTCTTAAGAAACATGAAATACTTGATATCTTTTATAGTGGACTAACCGATGCTTTCAGAGATTACCTGGATAGTCGTGCTGGTTCTCTTTTCAGGGAAAGAACGTCGGATGAAGCTGAAATTCTATTGAATAATATGTTGACAAATGAAAATAATTGGGCACCTCCTGAGCCAGCTCCTGCTCCAATTAATGAGCCTATCCCTAAACCAACTCTGAAGAAAAGAGGTGTTCTATTTCTCAGTCCCGAAGATATGCAAGAGGCAAAGAAATCTATGAAAGAAAAAGGTATTAAAGCTGAAGATGTTAAGAATTTACCTCCTATTGAAGAAATACATGGTCTTAATTTACCGCCTATTGAAGAAACATATGATCTTAATCCTTTATTTATTGAAGAACCTCCTGATCCCAACAACCCGACACAGGTAGTAAAGGTAAATTCTCTCTATAGATTTGATGAAGGTGATATTCCTCATTATAAGTCTGCTAGACAATGCCTTGATGAGTTCGATAATTTTATTCTCAAACAAGAAAACTTCAATGCTTATTTTGGTAGACAATTGAAATATGATTCCAATATGATTAAACACTTGGGTGATTATATGGCTAATATTAGAGGTGAACTTAAACTTGTTAGCAAACATGCTTCTATGGTTACCACTCAAGTAGAACAAGTACTTAAGGCTCAGAAAGAATTGCTTGATGAAATGAATAGTAAGAAAAATGATTATGTTGTTAGAGTGGCTACTAGAACTGGTAGAATGACTCAGGAACCTTTGTATCCTGAAGGCCACCATAAGAGAATTGAACAAGATTCTCAGAGAAATAATATTGATGCACCTAGTTCTTCTAAAAGGAAGAAAAAGAAAAATGATAGGACTTTGCAAACTTCTAGTGAACCTATTGCTGAACCACTCGAGAATCCAAATGATATCTCTATGTCTGATGCTGAAACACAATCTGGTAATGAACATGAACCTAGTGAAAATGTTAATGATGATGTTCATGATGAGGCTCAACCTAGTAATGATAATGATGTATAAATTGAACCTGCTATTGATCTTGATAAGCCACAATCAAAGAATCAACGTTATGATAAGAGAGACTTTGTTGCTAGGAAACATGGTAAAGAAAGAGAACCTTGGGTTCAGAAACCCATGCCTTTTCCTCCCAAACCATCCAAGAAAAAGGATGATGAGGATTTTGAGCGCTTTGTTGAAATGATTAGACCTATCTTTTTACGCATGCGATTGACTGATATGCTCAAAACTAATCCTTATTCTAAGTATATGAAGGATATCATTACTAATAAAAGAAAGATACCGGAAGCTGAAATTTCCACCATGCTTGCTAATTATACTTTTAAAGGTGGGATACCAAAGAAACTTGGAGATCCAGGAGTACCCACTATACCATGCTCCATTAAAAGAAACTATGTTAAAACTGCTTTATGTGATCTTGGAGCCGGTGTTAGTGTTATGCCTCTCTCTTTATATCGTAGACTTGATTTGAATAAGTTGACACCTACTGAAATATCTTTGCAAATGGCTGATAAATCAACTGCTATACCTGTCGGTATTTGTGACGATGTGCCTGTTGTGGTTGCAAACGTTACTATTTTAACAGACTTTGTTATTCTTGATATTCCCGAGGACGATAGTATGTCTATTATTCTTGAAAGACCTTTTCTTAATATTGCAGGGGCTGTTATTAATTGCAACAAAGGCAATGTCACTTTTCATGTTAATGGTAATGACCATACGGTACACTTCCCGAGGAAACAACCTCAAGTTCATAGTATCAACTCTATTGGAAAAATTCCATCGATTATATTTGGCGGTTTTGAATTTCCTCTTCCTACTGTCAAGAAGAAATATGATATTCTTATTATAGGGGATGTGCATATCCCTGTTGAGGTAACTTAGTGTTATTCGAAATTTCTCCTGTTCCATGTTAATCGGAATGGGTTTGTTAACAAGACCTGATCAACCTTGTTAGTAGATTCCTCTTGATGAGCATGAGACAGATGAAACTAGAAGAACAACCTTCTATACCCTCTTTATACTTTCTGTTATTTAGTTGAAATAAAGTAAAAATAGTATTTTTATGTCTGTTTCCTGATTTATCCGTGCAATATAAAAATACCCCGAAAATAAAAGTCCTCTGAATGCTATGCCAAGTTAATATGATTTTTTCGGGAATATTTGCGGATTTATGGTGCAAAAATCACCGCGGGGGGGGGGGGGTGTGACGCCCCCGATTCAATCGTACACTAATCATGCACGCAAATGTGTACGATCAAGATCAGGGACTCACGGGAAGATATCACAACACAACTCTAAAACAGAAATAAGTCATACAAGCATCATAATACAAGCCAGGGGCCTCGAGGGCTCGAATACAAGTGCTCGATCATAGACGAGTCAGCGAAAGCAACAATATCTGAGTACAGACATAAGTTAAACAAGTTGCCATAAGATGGCTAGCACAAACGGGGATACAGATCGAACGAGGCGCAGGCCTCCTGCCTGGGATCCTCCTAACTACTCCTGGTCGTCATCAGCGGGCTGCACGTAGTAGTAGGCACCTCCAGTGTGGTAGGAGTCGTCGTCGACGGTGGCGTCTGGATCCTGGGCTCCGGCATCTGGTTGCGACAACCAGGTAGAAGGGAAAGGGGGAAAAAGGGGGAGAGAAGCAACCGTGAGTACTCATCCAAAGTACTCGCAAGCAAGGAGCTACACTACATATGCATGGATATAAGTGTAAAGGGCCATATCAGTGGACTGAACTGCAGAATGCCAGAATAAGAGGGGGATAGCTAGTCTTATCGAAGACTACGCTTCTGGTCGCCTCCGTCTTGCAGCATATAGGAGAGAGTAGACTGAAGTCCTCCAAGTAGCATCGCATAGCATAATCCTACCCGGCGATCCCCTCCTCGATGCCCTGTTAGAGAGCGATCACCGGGATGTATCTGGCACTTGGAAGGGTGTGTTTTATTAAGTATCCAGTTCTAGTTGTCATAAGGTCAAGGTACAACTCCGGGTCGTCCTTTTACCGAGGGACACGGCTATTCGAATAGATAAACTTCCCTGCAGGGGTGCACCACATAGCCCAACACGCTTGATCCCATTTGGCCGGACACACTTTCCTGGGTCATGCCCGGCCTCGGAAGATCAACACGTCGCAGCCCCACCTAGGCACAACAGAGCGGTCAGCACGCCGGTCTAAACCTAAGCGCGCAGGGGTCTGGGCCCATCGCCCTGAGCACACCTGCACGTTGCGTACGCGGCCGGAGAGCAGACCTAGCAACCTCCAGTACAACGGAAGTCACGTTACGCGGTCCAACCCGGCGCGCGCCACTCAGTCGCTGACGTCAAGAAGTGCTTCGGCTGATACCACGACGTCGGGATACCCATAACTACTCCCGCGTAGGTGGTTAGTGCGTATAGACCAAATGGCCAGACTCAGATCAAATACCCAGATCTCGTTAAGCGTGTTAAGTATCGCGAACGCCGACTAGGGCCAGGCCCACCTCTCTCCTAGGTGGTCTGAACCTGCCCTGTCGCTCCGCCACAAAGTAACAGTCGGGGGCCGTCGGGAACCCAGGCCCACCTCTACCGGGATGGAGCCACCTGCCCCTTCAGCCCCCATCTCCGAACAGTATCACAGGTAATGTAACAGTGTATAGTATATAGTATGCCCATGATCACCCCCGAGTGATCACGACCCAGTAGTATAGCATGGCAGACAGACAAGAGTGTAGGGCCACTGATGGAACACTAGCATCCTATACTAAGCAGTAGGATTGCAGGTAAAGGTATCAACAGCAGTATCAAAAACAGGCTATGCATCAGGATAGGAATAACGAAAGCAGTAACAAGCTACACTACTCTAATGCAAGCAGTATAGAGGAGAGTAGGCGATATCTGGTGATCAAGGGGGGGCTTGCCTGGTTGCTCTGGCAAGAGAGAGGGATCGTCAACTCCGTAGTCGAACGGGGCAGCAGCAGCGTCGGTCTCGGTGTCTATCGAGAGAAGAGGGGGGAGAAACAATAAATATTTAAGCAAGTAGATGCATAGTGATGCATGACATGACAAATAACGGCGTTAGAGGTGCCCTAACGCGGTATGCGGTGATACCGGTGAAGGGGGGGAAACAGCCGAGAAAGTATCCCCGATGTTTCGCGTTTTCGGGCAGAGGAGCCGGAGGGGGAAAGTTGCGAGTTCGATAGGTTAGGGGGGGGTGTGGCGGACGAACGGGCTGCGTATCCGGATTCGTCTCGTCGTTCTGAGCAACTTTCATGTACAAAGTTTTTTCATCCGAGTTACGGATTATTTAATATGATTTTCTAAAGTTTTTATTAATCTTTAGAATTTAATTAATTATTTAAATATAACATTATCCAAAACAGTGTTTGCTGACGTCATCATGACGTCAGCATGACGTCAGCAGTCAACAGAGGTGTTGACTAGTCAAACTGACGTGTGGGTCCAGTGGGACCCACCTGTCATCCACTAATTAGGCTAATCAGGGTTTAGCTAACTAATTAGTGTTTGATTATACTAATAAGTTAATTAGATTAAACTAATTATAATTAATTAACTTAATTAATTACTTACTTAATTAATTAATGTTATTATTATTATTTAATTAATTAATTTTATTATGATTATTATTATTTTAATTCCTTTTTTTTTAAACGTTCTGTGGGCTAGGGGCCCACTTGTCATTGGCCCTGGGGGGGCTAGCGGGCGCCGGGCTATCGAGCGTGCGGGTGCACGGGCGCTGGCGCCCAGCCCGGACGGGCGCACGCCCAGGGGCGGCCAGATCCGGCGCGGCGCCGGATCAAGGGGGGGCGGTGGCCACGGCGTTGGCCAGGGAAGGTGCGGCCTGGCGTGGGGGGGCGACGCAGCAGCGGGACAAGGGGAGCCGGGGCGCTGGGGCACTCGGCCAGGCCGCGGCGTGGCTATATGGCGAGGCGGGGCGCGGAGGGGCGAGGTCGGGGCGGCTCGGCAGGAGCCATGAGCGGGGAGGCACGCGGGGCGCCGTGGCGCGCGCCGGCGCACGCGCGCGTGACGCGAGGGAGTGAGGAGGAGGAGAGGGGCGCGTGCTCACAGCGGGGAGTAGGGAACGGGGCAGCGGTTCGCGGGGAGGAGACGGAGAAGACGGCGTCGGTGACGAGGTGCAGCGGCACGGCAGCTCCGACGAGGTGTCGAGGAGGAGGACGGCGAGCTGGCCTCCGGCGACGTCGACGTCCAGGGAGCGGCGAGGCGCGTTGGAGACCGGTGGGGGGGGGAAGTTGGGGAGGCGAGCGACGGGTCGAGGTAGCAGGAGGGGCGATGGCGGAGCGGTCCGGCGAGGGGCGCCGGTGCGGTGGCGACGGGGGCGAGGTGGCGCCGGTGTGGTGCGCCCCGATCCCGATTGGATCGGGAGGAGAGGAAGAGTGGGGGGAGAGGGAGAGTGGGGGGGATCGGGGGTTAGGGTTTCCGGGGGTGGGGGAGTGGATAAGAGGGAGTGGGAGAGTGGCCGGCTGGGCCTGGTGGTGGCCCAGTTGGGCCTGTGGTCAGCTGGGCCGAAGCCCAGGGGGTTTCCCTTCTATTTTTTTTTGTCTTTTGTTTTTTTTGTTTTAGCTTCTTTTCTGTTTCTTTTAATAATTAATTAATTTTAGTTTTTGTAAAATATAATTTCAACACCGAAATTAGTATTTAGAATTACAACACTGCCACATTAATTTGGACAGCTAAATAAAATAGTTTAATATTTTATTTATTTGAAAAGGTATTAAATTAAATGTCTTGTTGTTGTTTTAACTACCTTAGTGCATCTAAACACTTTACAAAAATGTGGTTTCTGCATCAATATTATTTATGATTTGTTTTCTACAACCTTAACATTTTAGTTTTAAAGTTTGAAAACTTTTGATGTTTGCTTTGAATTAAATTTGAATTTGAATCGGTTTTGAACTAACGCGAGATTAGCAACCGTAATTCGAGGTGACGTGGCATTATTAGCAGAGGTTACTGTAGCTTGATTATCCGGGCGTCACAATTCTCCCCCACTACAAGAAATCTCGTCCCGAGATTTAAGAGGTAGTGAAAGGGGGAAAGGTTTGGTAACGAATCTAGCGGGTCTTCCTATCCTGGCTTGCTCTTCTCGAAGAGGCCGGTTCAATACATTGATGTCTTCATTTCTCTGATTTAGGTCACCATGATGAAGTCATAATCCTTTCTTCGGGAACTCCTTCGTACGTATGAAGGTCAAGGGGTAACTTCGGAAGAACGGACCGCTACAATGTTGCTTATCTGGTAGATAACATCAGGAAAGGTGGCGAGAAGTAACTCTTGAATAGATACTTAACAAATTATCGAGAGCAACGTAAGAAGGTGCAAAATGGGAGTTTCAAGCCCATAGGCAATCATTTGTTGCCTAACACGAAGTGTGAAAGAGGGTTCAAAGCAATGGGAATAAGTATTGCGTCTGATACCATAATAGATCACTTGGCAGGTGGCCCGTGAGTTACATAAGAAGTCAAGTGCGAGGAATAACTCTGGAAACCGGGGGTGTACAGGAGAGTCAGGTTTCGATCCTGGGACCTGTGGGTTATGGGCCCACCATGTGGTTTTTTTTTTAATAGGAGCAGTGACATCTTGCACGGTCATGATAGGAAGGCATGTCAGAGAGTACCATGTCAGTTATGTCGGCAACAACGTCGATACCAAGGGCGAGGGACGAAGAGAACCATTTTCCTGCTCGTTGAACGAGGCGGACCAATAGGCAAAGTTCCCGTCCATCGGTGGCTACCAGAATGTCATCAACAATAGTAACAGGATCTGACTGATAAGGTGGTACACCGAGGTGTTTTCATAAGCAGGAAAATATTACTGCTTAGATCATATAGATCACCGAAAGGTTAAACAAATCAATGGAAAGGAAAAGGTGATCTTTAAATTCAACAGAACAATGGGAAGGAAAATGTGTAGGCACACATATTTCAGGGGTATATCCTTCCCAAGGATAAGCAGAGCATGATATCCATGACAGGTTATAATGCAGAAAACTCTTTAGGTAGGGGAGAGAATTTTCATGACATTATCCATACAACGGTGTTTGGATAATAGAGAAGGAAACATTTAGCCTTGGGCTTCAAATGTCCTTGTTGAAAATCAGAGTACCATAGACATGCTTCAAGATAGCATTGACAAGGTATTCAAGCAAAGGTCAGATTTTGGGATACACAAAGGATCCATTAGGAACAACTTATAGATTAAGTCTTATAATTTCCTCATGGAAGAATGGATAGCATTGGTAAAAGGAAAATTATAACAATAGGTCCTCCGGTCAGGTGTGCTAGGCATGACATCACCTTACCGAGTCGTAAAAGACCAACGTTATAACTTTTGGAAAATGTTCCAGCCACCATATCTGGCTGAGATTCAGATCTGATTGGTGTCAGGATAACTCAGACTCGGGGACTGAACTATGGGAGTGAGTTCCGAAACGAGAGTTCATCATTAAACTAAGGAGAGGATGAGGAGGTGGCTGATGGACTCAGCGACAACTCATCGAGGTTTCCAAAAAGATGGATTTCCACAATTATGTGAACAAGGAAATATCATTTGTCGGAACAAATGATATAATGATGTATGCTCGAGGAAAACATACACAACTGAACAATGATAGGAGGGTGCACCCAGGGATCTAGTCTAGGTAGCACGATCAATGTTCGAATGATGATTAAATAAGCAATAGACTTAGAATGAAATTGTAGACCAATAACTTCAAAGCAATAGGGTTGCTAGAAGTTTAGAATTTACACATCACAGACCATTTGTCGGTATTCCGGTTAGAAACAACACGGAGACCAAGAAATGAACGCAAAAGGCGAGAGATATTACTATACCAAGAATTCTCAAGAGGTGGTAAAATTACCACGACATTCTTGACATAAAAGGTGGTAATATTCCAAGGTAAAGAAGAACAACTGTTGGATAGCAAGGATCTCAAGGTATAACTCAAAACACGAATAAGTTTGTGTTGAACGGAAGGCAATGAAGTGGTCGGTGATAACACAAACCATTGAGGGGTGAAGATGGTATTTCTCATCAAGAATTTGATATATATCTTGGACGAGCTCAGGATGTTGATGATGACCACGACACATTTGTCGAGAGATTTCATGAAGATGTAATCGGTCAGCGATGACATCAAGTCAAAGGAATGATGAGGCAAGAGGTTATTGGAACCATGGGTACGACACAAACTCGATATCAAGCTTGCTGATCAAGGCGAAATGATATGATGAGGAAAATTGATGTAAGCTTAGCTTATCCTCAAAAAGTGTGCTACAGGAAGAAGGACCAAGTAGCACAGTCAAAAGTTTGCATGATAATGATATAGCCGATAAGGCTTGGAAATGACTTGAAGGGTCATTAAACTCGTAAGCAACAAGAATTACTTAGAGTTACTGAAGCAGAGTGCGGAATCAATTCACTTCTCGATGTTCCCGGTTGACGACAACCCAGAACTCGTGGAGTGACTCTGATAGGGAAAGGTATTACTCCAGCACAAATTCATAAGATGTAGTGCAATGGCAATGATATCCTCGAGATACCAGGGGATAATACTTGAAGGCATATCAAATGAGATGTTGAAGTGGGGTGTATCGATATGTAGAAGACAAGCGCTTTAACTTGTCTGGGAAGTGGAATCAAAAGAAATTATGGTCGGAACCACAATCATAAAAGATCAAACCACGAGTACAAGATGAACTTCTATCAAGGGGGTAATTATTTTTTACGAGCAGCTTCCATGATAAGTTCTACATCGTGTCCATGGGCATGAACACAAAGTTCAAGGTCGACTCCCACTTCGTCAATGTATTACCTTCCATTCACTTCTCGCTTTGATAAAGGCATTAGTGTTGAAAGTTTTACCTGGTGAAATACCAGATGAGTACGACTCGTGACTCGTGAAAACTTTCGGGTTCACATGGTTTAGAGAAGGCATATGTTCAACCCATCGGGGTATCGTGGAAACATATACCACAAGCTTCAATAGTAAATACCACCAGCTCGAAAGTAGGGCATGGTTGGCCAAGCAGATGATACAATTTACCAAGGGCATTATGTATCAGGTAAAGAACTCACAAGAATTTTGGTTGTGAAGGACACTGTCGGATAATAACCTGGCAACGGGTATGGCGGTCCACAACGCGGCTGATGTGAGTATCAGTACCCAATCAAAGGAAGAAGGAATGCCAAGGCATCGGATTATAGAAACCACTGACTAATTCAAAGCATAATGCAAAGAAATTTTATGATTTCCAAATCAAGGGATCAGAAGAAATCGTTCTGATCGAAAATGAATAAGTTCAATAGACTTAGAAGCACAAACGATCAAGGCATTGATTGGTTAAGAACCAGCTCATGCTTAGAATGACGTCTGAGCCGGGAAGATAATTTAAAAGAATCAACTGATGAGTGCGTGCTTTCACACACATGTTGAATCGATAGGATCAAAATGATGGTGTCAAAGGATACTAATGAATATTGCTACACATATGGAAAGCATCCATATTGCAAACAGACAAGTATTTGCCGAGCAATAGTTCGAGGAGGATACTCGGAAGATCGGGTAGTATTTCCAAGTATTTTGAAAAGCATATGAACAACTGGGGATAAGCGGATACTCAATAAGTGCGAGAATTATCCGTAGGGGTATTCAGGTGACAAAGAACAGTAAGGCAGTAAGCTTAAAGGATTATCGAAACAACGACGAGTGTTTCGGGGTATCTTGTAATAACAAGATCAATTGGAGAATAAAAGTAAGGATGGCAACCGTATGTAGTTATCCATAAGGGTTGACGGTGGAAGGGGATTTGCAAACACGATGAACACAAGTTCTCAGGTTAACAACGAAGAGTAACTCCAGGGTCTTCTGGTGCTGCAGACGATCATCGGCAACAAGGTGCTCTCCGGGTGAAAGTGATAACGAGAACCTAGAGTTAGATTTTAGTAAAATCATTTAACCCGAATAGAAGAGATGTCAGGGTCCCAGAGTATAGGTCAAGGAGTAAAAGATCCTACAACCACCCGACGGCGACGTGTGCCCGTAAGACACACAGCCATGTTAGTAAAAGTTTTGTAATGTCTAGACTCGACTTCGGCCAAGGAGTTGGGAAGGGGGATTCCTACAGGCAGTCGGCTCTGATACCAACTTGTGACGCCCCCGATTCAATCGTACACTAATCATGCACGCAAATGTGTATGATCAAGATCAGGGACTCACGGGAAGATATCACAACACAACTCTAAAACAGAAATAAGTCATACAAGCATCATAATACAAGCCAGGGGCCTCGAGGGCTCGAATACAAGTGCTCGATCATAGACGAGTCAGCGAAAGCAACAATATCTGAGTACAGACATAAGTTAAACAAGTTGCCATAAGATGGCTAGCACAAACGGGGATACAGATCGGACGAGGCGCAGGCCTCCTGCCTGGGATCCTCCTAACTACTCCTGGTCGTCATCAGCGGGCTGCACGTAGTAGTAGGCACCTCCAGTGTGGTAGGAGTCGTCGTCGACGGTGGCGTCTGGATCCTGGGCTCCGGCATCTGGTTGCGACAACCAGGTAGAAGGGAAAGGGGGAAAAAGGGGGAGAGAAGCAACCGTGAGTACTCATCCAAAGTACTCGCAAGCAAGGAGCTACACTACATATGCATGGATATAAGTGTAAAGGGCCATATCAGTGGACTGAACTGCAGAATGCCAGAATAAGAGGGGGATAGCTAGTCTTATCGAAGACTACGCTTCTGGTCGCCTCCGTCTTGCAGCATATAGGAGAGAGTAGACTGAAGTCCTCCAAGTAGCATCGCATAGCATAATCCTACCCGGCGATCCCCTCCTCGATGCCCTGTTAGAGAGCGATCACCGGGATGTATCTGGCACTTGGAAGGGTGTGTTTTATTAAGTATCCAGTTCTAGTTGTCATAAGGTCAAGGTACAACTCCGGGTCGTCCTTTTACCGAGGGACACGGCTATTCGAATAGATAAACTTCCCTGCAGGGGTGCACCACATAGCCCAACACGCTTGATCCCATTTGGCCGGACACACTTTCCTGGGTCATGCCCGGCCTCGGAAGATCAACACGTCGCAGCCCCACCTAGGCACAACAGAGCGGTCAGCACGCCGGTCTAAACCTAAGCGCGCAGGGGTCTGGGCCCATCGCCCTGAGCACACCTGCACGTTGCGTACGCGGCCGGAGAGCAGACCTAGCAACCTCCAGTACAACGGAAGTCACGTTACGCGGTCCAACCCGGCGCGCGCCGCTCAGTCGCTGACGTCAAGAAGTGCTTCGGCTGATACCACGACGTCGGGATACCCATAACTACTCCCGCGTAGGTGGTTAGTGCGTATAGACCAAATGGCCAGACTCAGATCAAATACCCAGATCTCGTTAAGCGTGTTAAGTATCGCGAACGCCGACTAGGGCCAGGCCCACCTCTCTCCTAGGTGGTCTGAACCTGCCCTGTCGCTCCGCCACAAAGTAACAGTCGGGGGCCGTCGGGAACCCAGGCCCACCTCTACCGGGATGGAGCCACCTGCCCCTTCAGCCCCCATCTCCGAACAGTATCACAGGTAATGTAACAGTGTATAGTATATAGTATGCCCATGATCACCCCCGAGTGATCACGACCCAGTAGTATAGCATGGCAGACAGACAAGAGTGTAGGGCCACTGATGGAACACTAGCATCCTATACTAAGCAGTAGGATTGCAGGTAAAGGTATCAACAGCAGTATCAAAAACAGGCTATGCATCAGGATAGGAATAACGAAAGCAGTAACAAGCTACACTACTCTAATGCAAGCAGTATAGAGGAGAGTAGGCGATATCTGGTGATCAAGGGGGGGCTTGCCTGGTTGCTCTGGCAAGAGAGAGGGATCGTCAACTCCGTAGTCGAACGGGGCAGCAGCAGCGTCGGTCTCGGTGTCTATCGAGAGAAGAGGGGGGAGAAACAATAAATATTTAAGCAAGTAGATGCATAGTGATGCATGACATGACAAATAACGGCGTTAGAGGTGCCCTAACGCGGTATGCGGTGATACCGGTGAAGGGGGGGAAACAGCCGGGAAAGTATCCCCGATGTTTCGCGTTTTCGGGCAGAGGAGCCGGAGGGGGAAAGTTGCGAGTTCGATAGGTTAGGGGGGGTGTGGCGGACGAACGGGCTGCGTATCCGGATTCGTCTCGTCGTTCTGAGCAACTTTCATGTACAAAGTTTTTTCATCCGAGTTACGGATTATTTAATATGATTTTCTAAAGTTTTTATTAATCTTTAGAATTTAATTAATTATTTAAATATAACATTATCCAAAACAGTGTTTGCTGACGTCATCATGACGTCAGCAGTCAACAGAGGTGTTGACTAGTCAAACTGATGTGTGGGTCCAGTGGGACCCACCTGTCATCCACTAATTAGGCTAATCAGGGTTTAGCTAACTAATTAGTGTTTGATTATACTAATAAGTTAATTAGATTAAACTAATTATAATTAATTAACTTAATTAATTACTTAATTAATTAATTAATGTTATTATTATTATTTAATTAATTAATTTTATTATGATTATTATTATTTTAATTCCTTTTTTTTTTAAACGTTCTGTGGGCTAGGGGCCCACTTGTCATTGGCCCTGGGGGGCTAGCGGGCACCGGGCTATCGAGCGTGCGGGTGCACGGGCGCTGGCGCCCAGCCCGGACGGGCGCACGCCCAGGGGCGGCCAGATCCGGCGCGGCGCCGGATCAAGGGGGGGCGGTGGCCACGGCGTTGGCCAGGGAAGGTGCGGCCTGGCGTGGGGGGGGGGGGGGCGACGCAGCAGCGGGACAAGGGGAGCCGGGGCGCTGGGGCACTCGGCCAGGCCGCGGCGTGGCTATACGGCGAGGCGGGGCGCGGAGGGGCGAGGTCGGGGCGGCTCGGCAGGAGCCATGAGCGGGGAGGCACGCGGGGCGCCGTGGCGCGCGCCGGCGCACGCGCGCGTGACGCGAGGGAGTGAGGAGGAGGAGAGGGGCGCGTGCTCACAGCGGGGAGTAGGGAACGGGGCAGCGGTTCGCGGGGAGGAGACGGAGAAGACGGCGTCGGTGACGAGGTGCAGCGGCACGGCAGCTCCGACGAGGTGTCGAGGAGGAGGACGGCGAGCTGGCCTCCGGCGACGTCGACGTCCAGGGAGCGGCGAGGCGCGTTGGAGACCGGTGGGGGGGGGGGGAAGTTGGGGAGGCGAGCGACGGGTCGAGGTAGCAGGAGGGGCGATGGCGGAGCGGTCCGGCGAGGGGCGCCGGTGCGGTGGCGACGGGGGCGAGGTGGCGCCGGTGTGGTGCGCCCCGATCCCGATTGGATCGGGAGGAGAGGAAGAGTGGGGGGAGAGGGAGAGTGGGGGGGATCGGGGGTTAGGGTTTCCGGGGGTGGGGGAGTGGATAAGAGGGAGTGGGAGAGTGGCCGGCTGGGCCTGGTGGTGGCCCAGTTGGGCCTGTGGTCAGCTGGGCCGAAGCCCAGGGGGTTTCCCTTCTATTTTTTTTTTGTCTTTTGTTTTTTTTGTTTTAGCTTCTTTTCTGTTTCTTTTAATAATTAATTAATTTTAGTTTTTGTAAAATATAATTTCAACACCGAAATTAGTATTTAGAATTACAACACTGCCACATTAATTTGGACAGCTAAATAAAATAGTTTAATATTTTATTTATTTGAAAAGGTATTAAATTAAATGTCTTGTTGTTGTTTTAACTACCTTAGTGCATCTAAACACTTTACAAAAATGTGGTTTCTGCATCAATATTATTTATGATTTGTTTTCTACAACCTTAACATTTTAGTTTTAAAGTTTGAAAACTTTTGATGTTTGCTTTGAATTAAATTTGAATTTGAATCGGTTTTGAACTAACGCGAGATTAGCAACCGTAATTCGAGGTGACGTGGCATTATTAGCAGAGGTTACTGTAGCTTGATTATCCGGGCGTCACAGGGGGGGGGGGCTGCCACCTGGTCACGTGGGTGCAGGGCACGCCCTACCCCCTGGGCGCGCCCCCTGCCTCGTGGGCCCACAATGGCTCTCCTCCACTTATTCCTGCACCCATCCTCTTCTTCTTCCTCACACAAACACGAAAAAGCAGCTCAAGCATGAGTTCTAGGCTCCTTGCTCAAAGCACCTCTCGCAAAACTGCTTGCGGAGATTGTTCCTTGAGAAAAGCAATATGCTTAGGAAGATGTTCCAAGGTGGTTCTTCTAAGAAGCAAGGACCCAGGCTTGCTATGCGTGATGCTGACGAGGAACCACCAAGAGACGCTCTAGTGCGGCCTTGTGAATGACCGTCGGAAAATTTTATGGATCGTGCAGGAATTAAAGAAGAATTTAACGCATATTTTTGTAATGCCGGTCTTGAGGACTTTGAGGCAGACAAATGCCCCCAGTATCATGATCTCACAAGCTCATTTGTGAGGAGGTTGGAGTATTCATCTTAGCGTAATTCTCCTTCAGTCATGTTTGATCTTTATGACAAATCTTATACCATGGACTTAGAGGATTTCACTTTTTCTTGCAAACTTCCACAATGGGGTAGTGTTAGGGATCCCCCTAAATCTGAATTTAGAAACTTTCTTGCTAGTATAACTGTAGGGGATCTAGAGATATAATGCAAGCTACCATAGGGAGCATTCACTTTCCTGCTATACATTATTTTGCTCTCTTCATAGGTAGATGCATAAATGCTAAGGATGAATCATGTCACATGTGTGTCCCTGATCTTAGCATTCTCAGGAGTGCTGTGTCAGGAGACCAATCTTATCATATGGGAGCCATTGTAGCTCGTAGGTTGCATCATAATAGATATAATGGAGATTTCTTTGGAGGAATTTATGCAACCCGCTTATCTAATTTTCTTGAGATAGATGTTCGTCAAGGAGACATGGAGTTGCCTCCTACTTATTTAGATTTTGATGGTTTCTCACCAGTTTGTTGAGAGGACTGAGTGACCTCTCCAGTATCGATTAATCTTTAACAAACGGCATGTTGTCCGTATTACTCTTCCCGCTCCTGCCTTCTTTGATTACCAGGCAAACGGAAGATATACTATTACCAGGGAGGAGGCAGATGAGTACGAGAGGAGAGCGGAGGCAGCCCAACTGCACGCTGCAGCTCAGGAGGCGATAGCCGCTGCATCACAGTACGACCCCAGTTATTCTTCGTCGTAGTACGACCCCAGCTACACCTACGGGTATCCGCCAGGCTATCCCTGGCAATAAACCAACTTAGGCCAAAAGCCTAAGCTTGGGGGAGTACGTATTTCCCACCGACATTTCATTTATGTTCACACACACACTCATCGCTAGATGTCGGTGCTCATACTCTTTCACTGTAATATCCATGCTAGTTTATTTTCCTTTTCTTGCTTTCTTCTTGTGTGCTTGTTAAACCTTAAGAAAAACCAAAAAAATAGTAGTAGTTTACTTTTCTGCTGTAGTAGAATAATTAAAAAGAAAACCCAAAAATATTTCCCGTTTTTTTGCTTGTTGGGAGCTTTCCCGTGTAAATAGTTTTATTTCTTTTCTTTTCTTTGGGGGTCGATAGGAGAAGACCATGATTAAACTGTTGAAGTGGCTCTTATATGCATTATTGTTGATTTAACCCAGAGCCCATATTGCCTTGTCTTCTCCTGTTTATTGAATGCTCGCAGATTCCAGCTTAGTCCAATGCACGTGCACTCTTATTATTATTCACATCGTTCGGTCGTGCAAGTGAGAGGCAATTATGATGATATATGATGGACTGACTGAGATGAGAAAAGCTGGTATGAACTCAACCTCTTTTGTTTTTGTGAATATGATGAGTTCATCGTTCTTGATTCAACTTGTTATGAATAGACATGTTTGCAATGACAATTGGAGACCATAGTTGCTTGTGCCATGCTTGATTAGCTATGAGTTATAATGGTTTACCTCGCGTGCCAACATGCTATTGAGATGGTTATGATGGGGTGGTATCCTCCTTTGAATGATTTAAGTGACTTGACTTGCTACATGTTCACACATGTAGTTGAAACAAATCAACATAGCCTTCATGATATTTATGTTCATGGTGGATTATATCCTACTCATGCTTGCATCCAATGTTTATTAATTTTAATGCATGTACATGGGTGTTGTCGCTCTCTAGTTGGTCGCTTCCCAGTCTTTTGCTAGCCTTCACTTGTACTAAGCGGGAATACTGCTTGTGCATCCAATCCCTTAAACCCCAAAGTTATTCCAGATGAGTTCACTATACCTTCCTATATGCGGTATCTACCTGCCGTTCCAAGTAAATTTGTATGTGCCAAACTCTAAACCTTCAAATAAACATTCTGTTTTGTATGCTCGAATAGCTCATGTATCAACCAAGGCTGCCCTTATCTTACATGTTAGGCGGGTTATTCTCAAGAGGAGTGGACTCCGCTCCTCACTCACGAGAAAATGGCTGGTCACCGGGATGCCCAGTCCCATGCTTTATGCAAACTAAATCAAAATTAATTGCAAACACAACTCCCCCTGGGACCTGATGTATGTTGGAGGCACTCGTTGTTCGAGCAAGCCGTGGATTGATGCTTGTTGGTGGAGGGGGAGTATAAACTTTACCATTCTGTTTGGGAATCGCCTATAATGTGTGTAGCATGGAAGATATCGCCATCTCTTAGTTGCTATGTTGACAATGAAAGTATGCCGCTCAAAATATTATTTATCTCTATTCAAAACCGAGCTCTGGCACCTCTACAAATCCCTGCTTCCCTCCGCGAAGGGCCTATCTATTTACTTTTATGTTGAGTCATCACCCTCTTATTAAAAAGCACTAGCTGGAGAGCACAGCTGTCATTTGCATTCATCACTATTAATCTATATTGGGTGTGACTATGATTGGATCTCTTTTACCATGAATTACAATGTCTAGTCAGTCCTTCATCTTTAAAGGTGCTCTGCATTTATGTTTTGCGGTCTCAGAAAGGGCTAGCGAGATACCATCTTCTTATATCATATTATGATTGTTTTGACAAAGTGTTGTCATCCGAGATTTATTATTATGGCTCGCTAGTTGATTATGCTATTGATATGAGTAATTATGAGACATGAGAATTATTGCAAATGTGGTTAGTCATGATCTTTGCTGAAAACTTGAATGCTGGCTTGACATATTTACAACAACAAGAGCAAATAGAGTTTGTAAAAGTCTTTCTTTTTCTCTTTCAGTTTGTCAACTGAATTGCTTGAGGACAAGCAAGGGTTTAAGCTTGGGGGAGTTGATACGTCTTCGTTGCATGTACTTTTCCAAACAATTTTGCCCTTGTTTTGGACTCTAACTTGCATGGTTTGAATGGAACTAACCCGGACTGATGCTGTTTTCAGCAGAATTGCCATGATGTTGTTTTATGTGCAGAAAACAAAAGTTCTCGGAATGACCTAAAACTCCACGGAACATCTTATAAAAAATAATAAAAAATCCTCACCAAAGAGGAAGACCAGGGGCCCACACCCTGTCCACGAGGATGGGAGCGCCCCCCTAGGGCGCGCCCCCCTACACCGTGGACCCCCTGGAGACTTTCCGACGCCAACTCCAACTCTATATATTTTCTTTCGGGGAGAAAAAAATAGAGCAGAAGAAATCATCGCGTTTTATGATACGGAGCCGCCGCCAAGCCCTAAAAGCTCTCGGGAGGGCTGATCTGGAGTCCGTCGGGGCTCCGGAGAGGGGGATTCGTCGCCGTCGTCATCATCAACCATCCTCCATCACCAATTTCATGATGCTCACCGCTGTGTGTGAGTAATTCCATTGTAGGCTTGCTGAACGGTGATGGGTTGGATGGGATTTATCATGTAATCGAGTTAGTTTTGTTAGGGTTTGATCCCTAGTATCCACTATGTTCTGAGATTGATGTTGCTATGACTTTGCTATGCTTAATGCTTGTCACTAGGGCCAGAGTGCCATGATTTCAGATCTGAACCTATTATTTTTTCATGAATATATGTGAGTTCTTGATCCTATCTTGCAAGTCTATAGTCACCTACTATGTGTTATGATCCGGCAACCCCGAAGTGACAATAATCGGGACCACTCCCGGTGATGACCATAGTTTGAGGAGTTCATGTATTCACTATGTGCTAATGCTTTGTTCCGGTTCCCTATTAAAAGGAGGCCTTAATATCCCTTAGTTTCCATTAGGACCCCGCTGCCACGGGAGGGTAGGACAAAAGATGTCATGCACGTTCTTTTCCATAAGCACGTATGACTATATTCGGAATACATACCAACATTACATTGATGAATTGGAGCTAGTTCTGTGTCATCCTATCTTATGACTGTTACATGATGAACCACATCTGGCATAATTATCCATCACCGATCCAATGCCTACGAGCTTTCCATATACTGGTTTACGCTTATTTACTTTCCCGGTGTTACTGTTACAATCACTACAAAATACCAAAAATATTACTTTTGCTTTCTTTACTTTTGTTACCGTTACCACCACTATCATATTACTTTGCTACTTAACACTTTGCTGCAGATATTAAGTTTCCAGGTGTGGTTGAATTGACAACTCAGCTGCTAATACTTGAGAATATTGTTTGGCTCCCCTTGTGTCGAATCAATAAATTTGGGTTGAATACTGTACCCTCGAAAACTGTTGCGATCCCCTATACTTGTAGGTTATCATGTATCTAATTAACATAGACTATTTTCCCTTTAAAACAAAGAGGTGCGTTTGGGGGGCCACGACGGCATCCTTGCCTCCCGTCTTGTCACGGCGTGGCACCAGGGAGCTCGCCTTTGCCCGGGTGGGGTAGGGCGGAGTGGTGTAGGCTAGCTCTGGCCAGAAGTGGACCCGGGGGCTGCTCGGTGGTGCGGAAGGAGGCGCCTTCCTGCCCGTCTCTTCTATCGTCTTGGTTATGAGCATTGGGCGGGGATGGAGTTGGTTCCATGGAAGCTGGGGCGGTGGCTTTAGTGGTGTGAGCCGTGGTGCTCAGGGGAGGAGCTCACAGCTCATGCACTGTTGCTGACCATGGCACTGTGGGCGGCATGCTGCCCAGGGTGTGACATTCGATGGCTATAGTGCAGTCATTTGTGCCTCCATTCGGTGTTAGTGAGTGCTGGCAGGGTTAAAACTTGTTCTGACTTGTCAGACCGGCGTCGGCGGCGTTCTAGTGTCGTCCCATTTTTTGAAGGCGTCGTCACCTGTACTTATTATTCGCCATGGTGCTCTGGGGGAAACCCCGATCCTCGGATTTGGCGGTGGCGGAGGTCCGGTGTCGTTCCCTTCCTAAAGGGGTAGCTTTGGAGCCCATCGTTCGTCATACATGGCTTCGTCTCATTGCGGTGGCTTGGTCACGAATGAGGGCCCCGACATCTCCATAGTGATGTTTAATTATTGTCCACTTGTTATTGACTGGGAGTTGGTTGGGGTAGTGTGGTTGTTATCAACGTCTTTGTACCCTGCCTTGGGTGTTTGCGGTGTTGTGACGTGTGTTTGTGTCGGCTGGCTCGGTGATTGTTGCTTTATTTATAAACCGAGGGAAACCCTTTTTGGTATGGCAAAGATCACATCTCCTCAATCTGGCTTTCCAAGTCCCTTCGTAAGGGACTTATGTACTAATTTATTTTGAAATGCACCTCATCTAATTGTGTAACTATTTTACGATTCGACCGTCAAATGCCTATTGGCAACTTATAGATTTACTGAGTTTCTACAATTTGTCTATGAGCTTTAGCAAATTGGGCAGAGGGAAGCAATTCTGTTAGCACTAATCTTGATCCATGCATAGCAACTTTAGTTTGAGTTCTGCTTGCAACTAGTTAGGTGTTCATGAAGGCGTGCCATGAGCCGATGAAGCTTTAGCCGTAAGTGTGAAGGAGGTGTGATGCCAAGCTTCCGCGTGATGCGGCGAACATGGCAGCAGCCGTCCCCAAGGTTCCAAGGTGCCTCCATTGGTACTCCCAATACAAAACTCCTGCTTTTTCATCCATAAAAAATAAAAAGGTAAAGAGATAGAAGGAGACCGGAAAAAATGTTCTATTGATCCACTCTCGATCTTCAAGTGTCCCACCTCAGGTGCTCTACTTCTTCACATCCGTAAAAAATGATGCCCGTATGTATTCTTTCTTCTTTCTCCTTGAGATGCAGGTTTCATCTACAAAAAATATATTTGTGCGTGTGTGCTCATATGCGTTATGTCTTCTTAAACAATCAGGTAATTGGATCTATGAGATATCCCTGAGTCATGAGTTGATTTCATCGAATCCTAAGTACCAATGAGATGGTATAGGCCATAATTTTGGCCTAGTTAATGGTGGAAGAAGTCAATTTCATTTGGTTGTAATCATTCATGTTCAAGTTAGCAAAGTTTGCTCATAATAAATTTTGGGGTTGGTGTGAACGGTAATGAAACTTTTCAGGAGATATGTGGAGATGGTGATGTACTGAAGATGATACATTAGGGCTCGATATTGCACCTTTGTATTCCCTTTTATCTCAGTAGTAAGCTCTACCAAGTTATTAGTCTTAAAAGTTGTTCATCGAAAAGTGGGTTGAGTGGTTTGTGTAAGGTTTTTTTACTATGGTTTGTGAGGGGTGTATACACAAACCTCCCACAAATGGGACAAAACTTTTAGCACAACATATTGGTGACATTTCATGATAGCATGTCAAGTTTCATGAATTTCAGACGAGGTTTGGATTTACTAAAATTTAAAAACCAATTATCTCAATGTTTGTGGCCGAGTCACGATACCGAGGTGTTTGAAATTTATTCCCATTTCTTGCATGGGACCTAAGCATGCACAAAAGGACACATATATGATTTCCAACCCATTTTGGTGCACTGCAGCATGTCCCTGTAGTTCAAATTTGAATTATGCACATAAAATGCCTAGAAAACTCAGTTAATGTATAAAAATATTCAAAAGGACCCTGAATAATTCCAATTGTTTTTAACGACACTCCTATAGTTGCATGTTCACTGCAGATAAATGTTCTAGCAATTCAAATACCGTCGTTGCTCTGACCCCCTTCTGTATTTCAACTCAAAACAAAAAATCAAGTACACCGCACATGATTTATTATCACGAACCGTGTGAGATGCACAATGAAGTTTCTACTCACTTTTGCAACTGGTATAACATGTGGTTTGTATATGCACAATTGTCATATCATGTTTGTCGGGTGTAGTATCCCAAACTAACTTTTTTTCAGAATATAGCAACATATCGCATGATAAATGGTTGGTCACTAGTGTTTTAAATTCTTTATTCATTGTGACACCTCATAGAAGATGTGAAGAATTCGATGGGGGCGCACACAACATATCCCTATAAGAAGCATATTTGCGAAGCAATACATAGAAGGGGCACACCATTGGTCCCTAAAATGAAAGTACCTTGTTTTCATGAGAAAAAGGGTGTACAAACTATAGGCATGAGAGGTAACGGAAATTGAACAATGGGTCCAGAATATACAAACTATAGCCATGTGTCGCCATTTATGCACACACTGTTGTCGTACAAAACGACTGAGATGTGCCAATGCCCGATGTCGCACGGTCCCTCTACAATAATGTTGGACATCATTGCAAGCTCCCCTACCTACTGCTTGAATAGAACCTTCACACCAATGAGACAGACCACTAAAAGGCAGTTTGTAGCACAACCTCCCACCATATACCATGGATAGAGGCCGGCGAAAATAGAAATACTGTAGCACAAGTCTATTTGTGTTGGCTAAGGTTATACCTAGATAGAAGGATATATGGTGCAAGAAACAAAAGGTATCATATATGTGTTCCCAAGAGAAAATCATGCCACACAAGCCTAATTTTATTTTAACTGCACCTCCCATATAACTGTGTATCTACAATAAGTAGTTTATACCATTCACCGAATCCAACAATGTCCAAAGCTACATTCTCTTTCTCTTTTCCCCAACCATAGCCCTGCCACCTAAGGTCTCATCCATGCCACCGACTCACGTCCATCTCCTATCTTCCATCCAACGACATCAATGACGACTAGAGGAGTAGGGACCCACTTTGTTCACCTTTTGGTTCTAGTAGGTCTTTATTACTCTTAGGTTTTGGTTCCCTAGAGGCATCGGCGAGGTGTGGCGGAGATGATGCATTCAAATAAGGTCTCTTTGTCCTCTCCCAACCTTGACGATGTCCGAGTCAGTGCGACAAAGGGCTTCTGAGGGTACGTGCTGCCAAATCTGCTGGCCCTATTCGTATCTAGTTAGTTGGCGTGTCAATCAAGAGAAGTAGTTGGCTGGTTGTTGGCGGGGCTAATTTGAAATCGTCTTTCAGTTTGTTGTATCGAAAAGCCTAGTTTCTCCAACTCTTTGGACTGGTGGTGAAGGATTGCAAGCTTCGATGCGTGGGGTGATCCCCAGCCGATGTTCCTTCAGCGGTTATGAGATCTCATTTCTAGTGGGGTGTGGCTATTGAGGTATTCAATGCCTTATATGGGAAGTGTGTGTGCTTGTGTTCCATTCCCATAATGTCTATTAAGTTCAATTTTAAAGCTTCAGTGGGCGACATACAACCGAAGGAAGATAACCTGCATGGCTTTTCATGTAATTTTTGTTTTTGCTGGGCATTTGTGTGTTGTTGTCTTTACAATGTTGTTATAGCTTTCCTTGATGAATATCCGATGTAAGATGCCTTTTGTGTGTCTTTTCTAAAAAAGGTCTTGGTGCACGCTGAGTAAATTTTGCATGACATTTACAGAGTTGGCAATATAATGATTATGATATTGTACTGCATCTCATTGCATTTATGCAGTCATTTTTATTTCAATAGAACTTTTTACCTGAGTTAGTCTTAAGAATTGTTCATCAAAAAGTCGGTGGTGGTGGTTTTTGCAACGTTATTTATGCAATGTCAGTTGTAAATATCACTTGTTGCTATCAAATATGTAGTTATTGATATGAATCGCTTTCTTTTTGCATCATTTTACAATGAATTCTTGTAGATTCTTCTGCACTTGGTACACCACGTGGTTGGTATTAATGTACATTTGGCATAACATGTTTGTTGTGCATAGTAAATAGAATCTCAACCTACTTTTATTTTCCAGGATATAGTAACTATATATAACACGCCAATACGATTGGTCACTAGAGTTTTAAGTTATATCCATTGAATGCGAAGCCATACAGTAAATGGTGAATAATTTGGTGCGGGCACACATACCATATCCTTATAAGAAGCATAGTAGTGAAGCAATACATCAAAAAATTGAGAAATTGTTGGGCCTAAAAACAAGGACGCTGATAACACCCACACGTGTGGCATATTAGACATCCGCCCACACGTCGTGTGTGGCGTAAGTAGGAGGCATCCCACACGAGCCATGTGTGGACGAAATTAGAACTGCCCACACGTGTGGGCGCAGCTACTTCGTGCCACACACCCAACAAACTACTACTCATCCTCACTCCGCGTGCGTGGCACGAAACAAATCTGCCCACACGTCCTGACGCACCGGTGGGATGACACTTACCCCGGGGATGGCAACTTTAGTCATTCGGGATGGCAAATGTAGTTGCCATGTCTAAGTAACGGTAGTTGCCGCGTGTATTCGAAGCATAGTTGCCATGTATGATTAACTAGTTGCCACGTGTGGTCCAACCATAGTTACCATGTATAGTTAATTACAGTTGCCATGTGTGTTTACCTAGTTTCCACATACGCACAATTGCAGTTGCCATCTAGCAACGAATCATAGTTGCCATGTACGTGCAACTGCAGTTGCCATCGAACAACGTACGAGCGTCGTGTGGGTGAAGAGCAGTTCGCCCACACACGAGTGAACTAGGTTGTGACTGTGTGGACAGAAACTGGTTCGCCCACACGGCGCAGCTGGCAACCTCGTGTTGCGGGTTGCGTGGGCGAACTCTCCAACGCCCACACACACGATGATGCCCACGTGGCACTGAAAATCTAACAGATTCCTTTAGAATTCATGCAAAACAGCATTAATATGTATCAACACGTGTGGACGACGTGCAAACATGCCACACGTGTGGGCGTTATCATTTGGCAAAAACAAAGTGACTTTGTTTTCTTGAAAAATGCTATGCAATCAGTAGGCCTGAGAGGTGTTGAGAATTTAGCATGGAGTCCTAATACAGTTGGTATTACCGCTGGATAATACGCCGCAAGCCGGCGTCTCCTTCCGAACTACCATGCGTTGTTGCCAAATGTGTCGACATGCACTAACCCATGGTCATTCTCAAACGGTGGCCTCTTGTCCAAGCTCCTTCCTGCAACCTGCCCCTCCACTGTAGCATGAGAGACGACAGAAGTCTACAAACACATTCGGTGTTGGTGTAGGTTGTACGCACACAGCGAGAGAGAATCCATGCACGTTCAAACAAACTGTTGTGTGCGTACGTGAGAGAGGCGTTTTGGCACATGGAAGCATATGCTCCTGGTTTTTAAAATGTGTTTTAAACATATTTTAAAATGTCACAAAATTCTGACAAAATGATTCTCGCATACATCTCGACATTCTACATGCACACAAACTCGTTTTGCGGAAACCCGAAAACTTTTGTGTCACATGTCAAAAAGATAAAATTTAGTGTTTGAAAATGCTTTTCATGAGACATTTTTTTGTCTTTCTTACACAAGGCGTATAAAACGTCGGTTTTCACGAAACTTGGCGTGCGCACATACAATGTTGAGACGTATGTGTCAAATTTTTGTTTGGAATTTTTTTGACATTTTAAAATATATTTTTGAATGGCAGGAGCATATGCTCCCTCGTGCCAAAGTGAATTCCGATGCGTGCATTGATCCCACAAAGAGAGAGAATCCAGGCACACTAGCTCAATTCTTCTTTCAAACCATGCAAAGAACTTCCATTTTTATTAATTCATAAGAGAGTGAGAATTTAGCGGTCAATTTGAGGAAACCAGTCAGTCACCTATTATCTGTTACCAGAAAAATATATGAAATGCACCGATTTTTTTTAGGGAAAATGCACCGATTATCTGACCGTGTAACTATTACATCGTTCACCCAGGGAAAGGTGGCTACTGGCCACATATGGCTTTGTTGAGTTTCAACATTTAGTGGAGTTTAGAGAGTCAAGACACATGATTGTGTTCATGATAACTATTTGGTTCTCGTGCGGCACTGAGTAATTTTTTCCGGAGATCCAGAGAGCTGGTGCTGTACTGATTTTGATACTTTAATGCTCAACATTGAATCTTTGTAAAAAATATATATCTCAACAGTAATATGTACCAAGTTTAATTATCTCAAATATTGTACATCAAAAAGTGTGTGAAGTAGTACATGTAAGGTTTTCTTTAGTAGTACAAAGACAGTAGCAAATATTATTTACTGATACAAATGCTTTATTTTTGCACCATTTTAAAATGAATCCTTTTTTTGCGAAAAAAATGAATTCTTTCACTAGCTCTTTTGCAAAAATATCATGTGGTCAATATGTTTGTTTGGTGTAGCGTCTCACTGTAACTTGTTTTCTTCGGGATAGAAGTATATATAGCATGGCAATATGGTTGGTCACTAGTGTATTAAGTTATTCATTCATTACGTCACAGAAAAAAAGTAATAGGTTATTCATTCATTGCGTCACCGCTTGAGGATGAATATTTTGGCGGGGCGCAGATACCATGCCTTTATAGGAAGCATAGCTGTGCATGGATACGTCAAAGAAATTGGACAAATGTTAGTTCCGAAAGAAAGTAACCTCAGTTTTAAAGAATAAAAATGTATCTTGTTTTGATGAAAAACGGTTTGCAAACTGTAGGCCTGAGGGGTGTCGGTAATGTAGCAGTGAGTGCCAATCAGGTCGGAGGTGCCTATCAGTGTGGTGTGGGACTGAGGGAAGAAGGCCGGAGGTGCCTATGTCGACAGAGTTGTACGTCACATCATCGCACAAATAAGAGCCACAAATTTGCAAGCCTAAAAGAATGTTGCCATAATTTTTATGTGTATGGAATGTGGGGTCTTGGAGCATCTCCAGTCCCCCCCCCCCCCCCAACAGGCCCCCCAGGGCGTCTTTTTTAGCGCCGACGGCGAAAAAAGGGCCAAGCCGAGCCCCCGAATCCTCGTTTATCGCCGGTTTGGCCGAAATTACAACCGGCGAACCCAACGCACCGGGGCGCCGGCTGAAGCGAAAAGGCACGTGGGCCCACGCTGTCGGTGACACTGGCCGATTTCCCGCCTCTTTCCCCCTTTCCCTCCATTTCCCCAGTGCCACCCCTTCTCCCCCGCCGCTCCCGCCATTCTCTCCCCAGATCCACCCGCCATGCCGCCGAAGAAGTATGCACCCCCTCGCCTAGCCACCGATTTCGTCCAGCCAAAGCAGAGGAAGCCGAGGGCGCCGATGGCAAGGCTCCCGGGCTTATCGAATGCCAAGTGGAAGGCCGACGTTGATCGCCGGGAGGCGGTCACCGCCGATTGATGGAACAGGCTCATCATGAAGAAGGCCAGGGACGTGGCGGTGGCGGCGGCAGACCAGGAGGAGGCGTCTCACGCGAGGATGGCGAACCTTCCACCTCAACAGTGCCTGCAGCCGCGTGAGGGGAGCCAGCAGAGTGTCGCGTCACCGGCCAACTTCTCGCCGTCACTGTGGGGGTACGCGCCCACGCTTGGCTACACTGACGGCGACGCGCATGGCGGCTTCAACCCCAACATCACCTTCATATGTATGACCGCATTTCTGGTCATGTTGTCAAAGACAAAGCATTGGATGGGTTATTCCTGTATGGAATCAAGTGGGTCATCCTTGTCAGGTGGAATTATGTTATAGCACCTCAATCTTCACATGCACAGGTCAAATTTGGATAATCATATAATAGAAGTGTGTTGAAAGCTTGGTTTTTATAGCTCTGGATAGCACCTTTGCTTTTTTTCTCTTTTTACAATTGTAGATTAACTAAGCAAGAAATTCCCAAGGAATCCGTAACTTGTACAAATAATAACTAAATTGTAACAACTAGCAGGTCCAGCAATTTTGGAAACTGAAACAACAACATCACAAGATTAAATATAGTGTTGGGCGGAGACGAATTTTAGAAATTTATATCATTAACTGTCGTTTTTAAATCAACCCCTCCTTTATTAATTGGCTACAATGGTAGCATCACATACAATAAGAGGAATAACAGCCATCGGGGCTGCATCCATCGATACATCAGGGGTAGTGAATCTAGCTTGTCTAGCTAATTCGTGGGCTACTTTATTGTTCTCTCTATAACAATGTTCAAAAACAATATGACTGATATCTAAACACATGAAATAACAATCATCAAAGATCGCGCTGGCTCATGTATCAGATCAGACGTTCCTGGCCTAGAGACATCAATCCAGCTATATATGGAGCACTAGTCTGATGGGAAGCCGACTATCATTAGTCTGATCGTTATTTTTAGAGATTGTTCTTACGATCCCCGACCATGCCTCATCCTTTCAAGAAGACACGTGGCATTTGTGAGATGTTGTAACTTGGTAGAGAGATAGATCCGCTCCTCTGTATGCTGTGGCCGTTCCCATCTCCACATCCCGCGTCCACAACCCTGTCCCTGAGATAGGCGCCTTGCCAGAGCCTGCCTTCCAGGCCTGAGATCGACCCTCTCCCTTCCGTACGGCTGGATGAATCGTGACTTCAGGTAGTTCTTACTGATGAGACGTAGATCTAAAGCCTCATCGCGTCCGTCTCTCGGAACTGCAAAATACTTTACTCTGTTTCGGCATATTCTACCCTGAAAGATCCGCCCCAGACAATATTACATTTAAAACAGGATCATGGTAAAAAATCCAAACCCTTGATACTTTGATAAGAGACAAACTCCTTCTTTTGGGACCCGCTTAAATACACTGAATGAACAACGAAAATCCAAATGGTTGTGTGTTTGCAAGAGAGGTGTGGACAGCGATTCTGCAATCACTGGGCAAGACGGAATGGATGCCAACGGGTGGACAAAGCATCACAGGGTAGTGCGCGGATGTTAGCAATAAGCCACACCACGGTGGTGACCAACATGTGTGTGTCGGTCGAGTCGGGACGCTGGTGCGTGGCCGTGTCCATAGCCGTGCTCAGTTAGCCGTGTTGCGTGTGTTGCAGAGCGAGGCGTGGAGGCCCAGGTCTTGCGTGAGCAGCTGCTCACGTTCACTGGAGACCGAGTCACTCGTGTGCATGGTTTGCTCGTTCCGTTGTGTTCTGGTTGGTTAGTGGCCGGCGTGTGTGCGTGCGTGGAGTTAGTGGCCGGTGTGGTGGCCGGATGGTGTGTGTGCACCTGGGTATAAAAGGCCCTCCGATGTAATGCTCGTTTGTGTGTGTGGCTCGAGTTCGTGCTCGAGGAAGAAGCCGTTCATGCGGCTGGCGTATGTGCGCAGGGAAAACACCACTGATTCATGTGTCTCCTCTTTCTTCTTGAGATGCAGGTTTCATCTACAAAAAATATATTTGTGCGTGTGTGCTCATATGCGTTATGTCTTCTTAAACAATCAGGTAATTGGATCTATGAGATATCCCTGAGTCATGAGTTGATTTCATCGAATCCTAAGTACCAATGAGATGGTATAGGCCATAATTTTGTCCTAGTTAATGGTGGAAGAAGTCAATTTCATTTGGTTGTAATCATTCATGTTCAAGTTAGCAAAGTTTGTTCATAATAAATTTTGGGGTTGGTGTGAACGGTAATGAAACTTTTCAGGAGATATGTGGAGATGGTGATGTACTGAAGATGATACATTAGGGCTCGATATTGCACCTTTGTATTCCCTTTTATCTCAGTAGTAAGCTCTACCAAGTTATTAGTCTTAAAAGTTGTTCATCGAAAAGTGGGTTGAGTGGTTTGTGTAAGGTTTTTTTACTATGGTTTGTGAGGGGTGTATACACAAACCTCCCCCAAATGGGACAAAACTTTTACCACAACATATAGGTGACATTTCATGATAGCATGTCAAGTTTAATGAATTTCAGACGAGGTTTGGATTTACTAAAATTTAAAAACCAATTATCTCAATGTTTGTGGCCGAGTCACGATACCGAGGTGTTTGAAATTTATTCCCATTTCTTGCATGGGACCTAAGCATGCACAAAAGGACACATATATGATTTCCAACCCATTTTGGTGCCCTGCAGCATGTCCCTGTAGTTCAAATTTGAATTATGCACATAAAATGCCTAGAAAACTCAGTTAATGTATAAAAATATTCAAAAGGACCCTGAATAATTCCAATTGTTTTTAACGACACTCCTATAGTTGCATGTTCACTGCAGATAAATGTTCTAGCAATTCAAATACCGTCGTTGCTTTGACCCCCTTCTGTATTTCAACTCAAAACAAAAAATCAAGTACACCGCACATGATTTATTATCACGAACCGTGTGAGATGCACAATGAAGTTTCTACTCACTTTTGCAACTGGTATAACATGTGGTTTGTATATGCACAATTGTCATATCATGTTTGTCGGGTGTAGTATCCCAAACTAACTTTTTTTCAGAATATAGCAACATATCGCATGATAAATGGTTGGTCACTAGTGTTTTAAATTCTTTATTCATTGTGACACCTCACAGAAGATGTGAAGATTTCGATGGGGGCGCACACAACATATCCCTATAAGAAGCATATTTGCGAAGCAATACATAGAAGGGGCACACCATTGGTCCCTAAAATGAAAGTACCTTGTTTTCATGAGAAAAAGGGTGTACAAACTATAGGCATGAGAGGTAACGGAAATTGAGCAATGGGTCCAGAATATACAAACTATAGCCATGTGTCGCCATTTATGCACACACTGTTGTCGTACAAAACGACTGAGATGTGCCAATGCGCGATGTCGCACGGTCCCTCTACAATAATGTTGGACATCATTGCAAGCTCCCCTGCCTACTGCTTGAATAGAACCTTCACACCAATGAGACAGACCACTAAAAGGCAGTTTGTAGCACAACCTCCCACCATATACCATGGATAGAGGCCGGCGAAAATAGAAATACTGTAGCACAAGTCTATTTGTGTTGGCTAAGGTTATACCTAGATAGAAGGATATATGGTGCAAGAAACAAAAGGTATCATATATGTGTTCCCAAGAGAAAATCATGCCACACAAGCCTAATTTTATTTTAACTGCACCTCCCATATAACTGTGTATCTACAATAAGTAGTTTATACCATTCACCGAATCCAACAATGTCCAAAGCTACATTCTCTTTCTCTTTTCCCCAACCATAGCCCTGCCACCTAAGGTCTCATCCATGCCACCGACTCACGTCCATCTCCTATCTTCCATCCAACGACATCAATGACGACTAGAGGAGTAGGGACCCACTTTGTTCACCTTTTGGTTCTAGTAGGTCTTTATTACTCTTAGGTTTTGGTTCCCTAGAGGCATCGGCGAGGTGTGGCGGAGATGATGCATTCAAATAAGGTCTCTTTGTCCTCTCCCAACCTTGACGATGTCCGAGTCAGTGCGACAAAGGGCTTCTGAGGGTACGTGCTGCCAAATCTGCTGGCCCTATTCGTATCTAGTTAGTTGGCGTGTCAATCAAGAGAAGTAGTTGGCTGGTTGTTGGCGGGGCTAATTTGAAATCGTCTTTCAGTTTGTTGTATCGAAAAGCCTAGTTTCTCCAACTCTTTGGACTGGTGGTGAAGGATTGCAAGCTTCGATGCGTGGGGTGATCCCCAGCCGATGTTCCTTCAGCGGTTATGAGATCTCATTTCTAGTGGGGTGTGGCTATTGAGGTATTCAATGCCTTATATGGGAAGTGTGTGTGCTTGTGTTCCATTCCCATAATGTCTATTAAGTTCAATTTTAAAGCTTCAGTGGGCGACATACAACCGAAGGAAGATAACCTGCATGGCTTTTCATGTAATTTTTGTTTTTGCTGGGCATTTGTGTGTTGTTGTCTTTACAATGTTGTTATAGCTTTCCTTGATGAATATCCGATGTAAGATGCCTTTTGTGTGTCTTTTCTAAAAAAGGTCTTGGTGCATGCTGAGTAAATTTTGCATGACATTCACAGAGTTGGCAATATAATGATTATGATATTGTACTGCATCTCATTGCATTTATGCAGTCATTTTTATTTCAATAGAACTTTTTACCTGAGTTAGTCTTAAGAATTGTTCATCAAAAAGTCGGTGGTGGTGGTTTTTGCAAGGTTATTTATGCAATGTCAGTTGTAAATATCACTTGTTGCTATCAAATATGTAGTTATTGATATGAATCGCTTTCTTTTTGCATCATTTTACAATGAATTCTTGTAGATTCTTCTGCACTTGGTACACCACGTGGTTGGTATTAATGTACATTTGGCATAACATGTTTGTTGTGCATAGTAAATAGAATCTCAACCTACTTTTATTTTCCAGGATATAGTAACTATATATAACACGCCAATACGATTGGTCACTAGAGTTTTAAGTTATATCCATTGAATGCGAAGCCATACGGTAAATGGTGAATAATTTGGTGCGGGCACACATACCATATCCTTATAAGAAGCATAGTAGTGAAGCAATACATCAAAAAATTGAGAAATTGTTGGGCCTAAAAACAAGGACGCTGATAACACCCACACGTGTGGCATATTAGACATCCGCCCACACGTCGTGTGTGGCGTAAGTAGGAGGCATCCCACACGAGCCATGTGTGGGCGAAATTAGAACTGCCCACACGTGTGGGCGCAGCTACTTCGTGCCACACACCCAACAAACTACTACTCATCCTCACTCCGCGTGCGTGGCACGAAACAAATCTGCCCACACGTCCTGACGCACCGGTGGGATGACACTTTACTTACCCCGGGGATGGCAACTTTAGTCATTCCGGATGGCAAATGTAGTTGCCATGTCTAAGTAACGGTAGTTGCCGCGTGTATTCGAAGCATAGTTGCCATGTATGATTAACTAGTTGCCACGTGTGGTCCAACCATAGTTACCATGTATAGTTAATTACAGTTGCCATGTGTGTTTACCTAGTTTCCACATACGCACAGTTGCAGTTGCCATCTAGCAACGAATCATAGTTGCCATGTGCGTGCAACTGCAGTTGCCATCGAACAACGTACGAGCGTCGTGTGGGCGAAGAGCAGTTCGCCCACACACGAGTGAACTAGGTGGTGACTGTGTGGACAGAAACTGGTTCGCCCACACGGCGCAGCTGGCAACCTCGTGTTGCGGGTTGCGTGGGCGAACTCTCCAACGCCCACACACACGATGATGCCCACGTGGCACTGAAAATCTAACAGATTCCTTTAGAATTCGTGCAAAACAGCATTAATATGTATCAACACGTGTGGACGACGTGCAAACATGCCACACGTGTGGGCGCTATCATTTGGCAAAAACAAAGTAACTTTGTTTTCTTGAAAAATGCTATGCAATCAGTAGGCCTGAGAGGTGTTGAGAATTTAGCATGGAGTCCTAATACAGTTGGTATTACCGCTGGATAATACGCCGCAAGCCGGCGTCTCCTTCCGAACTACCATGCGTTGTTGCCAAATGTGTCGACATGCACTAACCCATGGTCATTCTCAAACGGTGGCCTCTTGTCCAAGCTCCTTCCTGCAACCTGCCCCTCCACTGTAGCATGAGAGACGACAGAAGTCTACAAACACATTCGGTGTTGGTGTAGGTTGTACGCACACAGAGAGAGAGAATCCATGCACGTTCAAACAAACTGTTGTGTGCGTACGTGAGAGAGGCGTTTTGGCACATGGAAGCATATGCTCCTGGTTTTAAAAATGTGTTTTAAACATATTTTAAAATGTCACAAAATTCTGACAAAATGATTCTCGCATACATCTCGACATTCTACATGCACACAAACTCGTTTCGCGGAAACCCGAAAACTTTTGTGTCACATGTCAAAAAGATAAAATTTAGTGTTTGAAAATGCTTTTCATGAGACATTTTTTTGTCTTTCTTACACAAGGCGTATAAAACGTCGGTTTTCACGAAACTTGGCGTGCGCACATACAATGTTGAGACGTATGTGTCAAATTTTTGTTTGGAATTTTTTTGACATTTTAAAATATATTTTTGAATGGCAGGAGCATATGCTCCCTCGTGCCAAAGTGAATTCCGATGCGTGCATTGATCCCACAAAGAGAGAGAATCCAGGCACACTAGCTCAATTCTTCTTTGAAACCATGCAAAGAACTCCCATTTTTATTAATTCATAAGAGAGTGAGAATTTAGCGGTCAATTTGAGGAAACCAGTCAGTCACCTATTATCTGTTACCAGAAAAATATATGAAATGCACCGATTTTTTTTAGGGAAAATGCACCGATTATCTGACTGTGTAACTATTACATCGTTCACCCAGGGAAAGGTGGCTACTGGCCACATATGGCTTTGTTGAGTTTCAACATTTAGTGGAGTTTAGAGAGTCAAGACACATGATTGTGTTCATGATAACTATTTGGTTCTCGTGCGGCACTGAGTAATTTTTTCAGGAGATCCAGAGAGCTGGTGCTGTACTGATTTTGATACTTTAATGCTCAACATTGAATCTTTGTAAAAAATATATATCTCAACAGTAATATGTACCAAGTTTAATTATCTCAAATATTGTACATCAAAAAGTGTGTGAAGTGGTACATGTAAGGTTTTCTTTAGTAGTACAAAGTCAGTAGCAAATATTATTTACTGATACAAAATGCTTTATTTTTGCACCATTTTAAAATGAATCCTTTTTTTGCGAAAAAAATGAATTCTTTCACTAGCTCTTTTGCAAAAATATCATGTGGTCAATATGTTTGTTTGGTGTAGCGTCTCACTGTAACTTGTTTTCTTCGGGATAGAAGTATATATAGCATGGCAATATGGTTGGTCACTAGTGTATTAAGTTATTCATTCATTACGTCACAGAAAAAAAGTAATAGGTTATTCATTCATTGCGTCACCGCTTGAGGATGAATATTTTGGCGGGGCGCAGATACCATGCCTTTATAGGAAGCATAGCTGTGAATGGATACGTCAAAGAAATTGGACAAATGTTAGTTCCGAAAGAAAGTAACCTCAGTTTTAAAGAATAAAAATGTATCTTGTTTTGATGAAAAACGGTTTGCAAACTGTAGGCCTGAGGGGTGTCGGTAATGTAGCAGTGAGTGCCAATCAGGTCGGAGGTGCCTATCAGTGTGGTGTGGGACTGAGGGAAGAAGGCCGGAGGTGCCTATGTCGACAGAGTTGTACGTCACATCATCGCACAAATAAGAGCCACAAATTTGCAAGCCTAAAAGAATGTTTCCATAATTTTTATGTGTATGTAATGTGGGGTCTTGGAGCATCTCCAGTCCCCCCCCCCCCAAAACAGGCCCCCCAGGGCGTCTTTTTTAGCGCCGACGGCGAAAAAAGGGCCAAGCCGAGCCCCCGAATCCTCGTTTATCGCCGGTTTGGCCGAAATTACAACCGACGAACCCAACGCACCGGGGCGCCGGCTGAAGCGAAAAGGCACGTGGGCCCACGCTGTCGGTGACACTGGCCGATTTCCCGCCTCTTTCCCCCTTTCCCTCCATTTCCCCAGTGCCACCCCTTCTCCCCCGCCGCTCCCGCCATTCTCTCCCCAGATCCACCCGCCATGCCGCCGAAGAAGTATGCACCCCCTCGCCTAGCCACCGATTTCGTCCAGCCAAAGCAGAGGAAGCCGAGGGCGCCGATGGCAAGGCTCCCGGGCTTATCGAATGCCAAGTGGAAGGCCGACGTTGATCGCCGGGAGGCGGTCACCGCCGATTGATGGAACAGGCTCATCATGAAGAAGGCCAGGGACGTGGCGGTGGCGGCGGCAGACCAGGAGGAGGCGTCTTCGGCACTGTCCGGAGTGCTATTATCTCCTGCGCCAGTATCACCGCTTTTGCTTTGGCGAGACTTAGAGCGGCGCCGCTGACGTCGGCACTTGGGTTGCTTTTTGGAGGGGCCATCCTCCGCTGTCCCGTCACCATTGCCTTCTTTGGGTGTGTCCACCATATCATATGATGAGGTGGCTGTCCAGTGCCCTGTGGGCAGTGGTTCCTGTTCGTCTCCTGCATCGTCGTCCATACCGTCGATGTCTTCGGAGTCGAAGTCGAGCATGTCGGTCAAATCATCGACAGTGGCTACTAAGTGGGTGGTGGGTGGGCGGCGTATTTCTTCGTCATCCGCATCCCAATCCTGCCGGACATAGTTCGGCCAGGACTCTCCTGACAAGGAGAGAGACCTTAATGAGTTCAGTATCTCGCCGAAGGGCAAGTGCTGACAGATATCCGCGGAGGTAAAATCCATGATCGTCGCCCAGTCGGATTCGATAGGCACGGGCGCAGGCGGTTCGGAGTCCGTGGCCGGGGAAGAATCCGGCAGTTTGGCATCACAGCTCTTGTGAAGGGTAAGGTCGATACTCGGCTCGATCGCCGCTGAGAATGCGGCCTCCGTGGCGGGGTCTATCCACCCTTCCATGGATGTCGCAATTGGCTCCGAATTGAGGATCGGAGCGGTTGCCGGTGCGGTGTCCTGAACACTGTCCGATGGTAGAGCTAAATCATGCTCATCGTCACCATGCGGCGCACTCGGCAGGGGCTCGAATCCGTCGAAGATCAAGTCTCCGCGGATGTCGACCGTCTAGTTTAAGCTTCCAAACCTGACCTGGTGGCCAGGGGCGTAACTCTCGATCTGCTCCAGATGGCCAAGCGAGTTGGCCCGCAGTGCAAAGCCGCCGAATATAAAAATCTGTCTAGGGAGAAAAGTCTCACCCTGGACTGCATCGCTATCGATGATCGAAGGAGCCATCAATAGCCTAACGATGACGACACAGAGGAACTCTCAATGAAAGCACCAATGTCGGTGTCAAAACCAGCGGATCTCGGGTAGGGGGTCCCGAACTGTGCGTCTAGGCGGATGGTAACAGGAGACGGGGGACACGACATTTTTACCCAGGTTCGGGCCCTCTCGATGGGGGTAAAACCCTACTCCTGCTTGATTGATCTTGATGATATGAGTATTACAAGAGTTGATCTACCACGAGATCGAAGAGGCTAAACCCTAGAAGCTAGCCTATGGTATGATTGTTGTTCTTGGTCCTACGGACTAAACCCTCCGGTTTATATAGACACCGGAGGGGGCTAGGGTTACACAGAGTTGGTTACAAGGAAGGAGATCTACATATCCGTATCGCCAAGCTTGCCTTCCACGCCAAGGAGAGTCCCATCCAGACACGGGACGAAGTCGTCAATCTTGTATCTTCATAGTCCAACAGTCCGGCCAAAGGATATAGTCCGGCTGTCCGGTTACCCCCTAATCCAGGACTCCCTCACACTGAGAGATAAAATGAGGCCTGATCTGCATTTGCTACTTCACCTATTTGTGTTCCCGATAAGGATTATGAATTCTCTGTTGATCCTGATATAATCACTCTGGTTGAATCTGATCCTTTCCATGGTTATGAATCTGAAACTGTTGTGGCACATCTTACTAAATTAAATGATATAGCCACCCTGTTCACTAATGATGAGAGATCTCGCTACTTCTATATCCTCAAAATATTTTCGTTCTCATTAAAGGGTGATGCTAAGATATGGTTCAATTCTTTTGATCCTAGTTGTGTGCATAGTCCCCAGGATATGATTTATTACTTCTCTGCTAAATATTTCCCTGCTCATAAGAAACAAGCCGCTTTAAAGGAAATATACAATTTTGTGCAAATCAAAGAAGAGAGTCTCCCACAAGCTTGGGGGAGGCTTCTCAAGTTACTTAATGCTTTGCCTGATCATCCTCTTAAGAAACATGAAATACTTGATATCTTTTATAGTGGACTAACCGATGCTTTCAGAGATTACCTGGATAGTCGTGCTGGTTCTCTTTTCAGGGAAAGAACGTCGGATGAAGCTGAAATTCTATTGAATAATATGTTGACAAATGAAAATAATTGGGCACCTCCTGAGCCAGCTCCTGCTCCAATTAATGAGCCTATCCCTAAACCAACTCTGAAGAAAAGAGGTGTTCTATTTCTCAGTCCCGAAGATATGCAAGAGGCAAAGAAATCTATGAAAGAAAAAGGTATTAAAGCTGAAGATGTTAAGAATTTACCTCCTATTGAAGAAATACATGGTCTTAATTTACCGCCTATTGAAGAAACATATGATCTTAATCCTTTATTTATTGAAGAACCTCCTGATCCCAACAACCCGACACAGGTAGTAAAGGTAAATTCTCTCTATAGATTTGATGAAGGTGATATTCCTCATTATAAGTCTGCTAGACAATGCCTTGATGAGTTCGATAATTTTATTCTCAAACAAGAAAACTTCAATGCTTATTTTGGTAGACAATTGAAATATGATTCCAATATGATTAAACACTTGGGTGATTATATGGCTAATATTAGAGGTGAACTTAAACTTGTTAGCAAACATGCTTCTATGGTTACCACTCAAGTAGAACAAGTACTTAAGGCTCAGAAAGAATTGCTTGATGAAATGAATAGTAAGAAAAATGATTATGTTGTTAGAGTGGCTACTAGAACTGGTAGAATGACTCAGGAACCTTTGTATCCTGAAGGCCACCATAAGAGAATTGAACAAGATTCTCAGAGAAATAATATTGATGCACCTAGTTCTTCTAAAAGGAAGAAAAATAAAAATGATAGGACTTTGCAAACTTCTAGTGAACCTATTGCTGAACCACTCGAGAATCCAAATGATATCTCTATGTCTGATGCTGAAACACAATCTGGTAATGAACATGAACCTAGTGAAAATGTTAATGATGATGTTCATGATGAGGCTCAACCTAGTAATGATAATGATGTATAAATTGAACCTGCTATTGATCTTGATAAGCCACAATCAAAGAATCAACGTTATGATAAGAGAGACTTTGTTGCTAGGAAACATGGTAAAGAAAGAGAACCTTGGGTTCAGAAACCCATGCCTTTTCCTCCCAAACCATCCAAGAAAAAGGATGATGAGGATTTTGAGCGCTTTGTTGAAATGATTAGACCTATCTTTTTACGCATGCGATTGACTGATATGCTCAAAACTAATCCTTATTCTAAGTATATGAAGGATATCATTACTAATAAAAGAAAGATACCGGAAGCTGAAATTTCCACCATGCTTGCTAATTATACTTTTAAAGGTGGGATACCAAAGAAACTTGGAGATCCAGGAGTACCCACTATACCATGCTCCATTAAAAGAAACTATGTTAAAACTGCTTTATGTGATCTTGGAGCCGGTGTTAGTGTTATGCCTCTCTCTTTATATCGTAGACTTGATTTGAATAAGTTGACACCTACTGAAATATCTTTGCAAATGGCTGATAAATCAACTGCTATACCTGTCGGTATTTGTGACGATGTGCCTGTTGTGGTTGCAAACGTTACTATTTTAACAGACTTTGTTATTCTTGATATTCCCGAGGACGATAGTATGTCTATTATTCTTGGAAGACCTTTTCTTAATATTGCAGGGGCTGTTATTAATTGCAACAAAGGCAATGTCACTTTTCATGTTAATGGTAATGACCATACGGTACACTTCCCGAGGAAACAACCTCAAGTTCATAGTATCAACTCTATTGGAAAAATTCCATCGATTATATTTGGCGGTTTTGAATTTCCTCTTCCTACTGTCAAGAAGAAATATGATATTCTTATTATAGGGGATGTGCATATCCCTGTTGAGGTAACTTAGTGTTATTCGAAATTTCTCCTGTTCCATGTTAATCGGAATGGGTTTGTTAACAAGACCTGATCAACCTTGTTAGTAGATTCCTCTTGATGAGCATGAGACAGATGAAACTAGAAGAACAACCTTCTATACCCTCTTTATACTTTCTGTTATTTAGTTGAAATAAAGTAAAAATAGTATTTTTATGTCTGTTTCCTGATTTATCCGTGCAATATCCGTGCATTCATCACTATTAATCTATATTGGGTGTGACTATGATTGGATCTCTTTTACCATGAATTACAATGTCTAGTCAGTCCTTCATCTTTAAAGGTGCTCTGCATTTATGTTTTGCGGTCTCAGAAAGGGCTAGCGAGATACCATCTTCTTATATCATATTATGATTGTTTTGACAAAGTGTTGTCATCCGAGATTTATTATTATGGCTCGCTAGTTGATTATGCTATTGATATGAGTAATTATGAGACATGAGAATTATTGCAAATGTGGTTAGTCATGATCTTTGCTGAAAACTTGAATGCTGGCTTGACATATTTACAACAACAAGAGCAAACAGAGTTTGTAAAAGTCTTTCTTTTTCTCTTTCAGTTTGTCAACTGAATTGCTTGAGGACAAGCAAGGGTTTAAGCTTGGGGGAGTTGATACGTCTTCGTTGCATGTACTTTTCCAAACAATTTTGCCCTTGTTTTGGACTCTAACTTGCATGGTTTGAATGGAACTAACCCGGACTGATGCTGTTTTCAGCAGAATTGCCATGATGTTGTTTTATGTGCAGAAAACAAAAGTTCTCGGAATGACCTAAAACTCCACGGAACATCTTATAAAAAATAATAAAAAATCCTCACCAAAGAGGAAGACCAGGGGCCCACACCCTGTCCACGAGGATGGGAGCGCCCCCCTAGGGCGCGCCCCCCTACACCGTGGACCCCCTGGAGACTTTCCGACGCCAACTCCAACTCTATATATTTTCTTTCGGGGAGAAAAAAATAGAGCAGAAGAAATCATCGCGTTTTATGATACGGAGCCGCCGCCAAGCCCTAAAAGCTCTCGGGAGGGCTGATCTGGAGTCCGTCGGGGCTCCGGAGAGGGGGATTCGTCGCCGTCGTCATCATCAACCATCCTCCATCACCAATTTCATGATGCTCACCGCTGTGTGTGAGTAATTCCATTGTAGGCTTGCTGAACGGTGATGGGTTGGATGGGATTTATCATGTAATCGAGTTAGTTTTGTTAGGGTTTGATCCCTAGTATCCACTATGTTCTGAGATTGATGTTGCTATGACTTTGCTATGCTTAATGCTTGTCACTAGGGCCAGAGTGCCATGATTTCAGATCTGAACCTATTATTTTTTCATGAATATATGTGAGTTCTTGATCCTATCTTGCAAGTCTATAGTCACCTACTATGTGTTATGATCCGGCAACCCCGAAGTGACAATAATCGGGACCACTCCCGGTGATGACCATAGTTTGAGGAGTTCATGTATTCACTATGTGCTAATGCTTTGTTCCGGTTCCCTATTAAAAGGAGGCCTTAATATCCCTTAGTTTCCATTAGGACCCCGCTGCCACGGGAGGGTAGGACAAAAGATGTCATGCACGTTCTTTTCCATAAGCACGTATGACTATATTCGGAATACATACCAACATTACATTGATGAATTGGAGCTAGTTCTGTGTCATCCTATCTTATGACTGTTACATGATGAACCACATCTGGCATAATTATCCATCACCGATCCAATGCCTACGAGCTTTCCATATACTGGTTTACGCTTATTTACTTTCCCGGTGTTACTGTTACAATCACTACAAAATACCAAAAATATTACTTTTGCTTTCTTTACTTTTGTTACCGTTACCACCACTATCATATTACTTTGCTACTTAACACTTTGCTGCAGATATTAAGTTTCCAGGTGTGGTTGAATTGACAACTCAGCTGCTAATACTTGAGAATATTGTTTGGCTCCCCTTGTGTCGAATCAATAAATTTGGGTTGAATACTGTACCCTCGAAAACTGTTGCGATCCCCTATACTTGTAGGTTATCATGTATCTAATTAACATAGACTATTTTCCCTTTAAAACAAAGAGGTGCGTTTGGGGGGCCACGACGGCATCCTTGCCTCCCGTCTTGTCACGGCGTGGCACCAGGGAGCTCGCCTTTGCCCGGGTGGGGTAGGGCGGAGTGGTGTAGGCTAGCTCTGGCCAGAAGTGGACCCGGGGGCTGCTCGGTGGTGCGGAAGGAGGCGCCTTCCTGCCCGTCTCTTCTATCGTCTTGGTTATGAGCATTGGGCGGGGATGGAGTTGGTTCCATGGAAGCTGGGGCGGTGGCTTTAGTGGTGTGAGCCGTGGTGCTCAGGGGAGGAGCTCACAGCTCATGCACTGTTGCTGACCATGGCACTGTGGGCGGCATGCTGCCCAGGGTGTGACATTCGATGGCTATAGTGCAGTCATTTGTGCCTCCATTCGGTGTTAGTGAGTGCTGGCAGGGTTAAAACTTGTTCTGACTTGTCAGACCGGCGTCGGCGGCGTTCTAGTGTCGTCCCATTTTTTGAAGGCGTCGTCACCTGTACTTATTATTCGCCATGGTGCTCTGGGGGAAACCCCGATCCTCGGATTTGGCGGTGGCGGAGGTCCGGTGTCGTTCCCTTCCTAAAGGGGTAGCTTTGGAGCCCATCGTTCGTCATACATGGCTTCGTCTCATTGCGGTGGCTTGGTCACGAATGAGGGCCCCGACATCTCCATAGTGATGTTTAATTATTGTCCACTTGTTATTGACTGGGAGTTGGTTGGGGTAGTGTGGTTGTTATCAACGTCTTTGTACCCTGCCTTGGGTGTTTGCGGTGTTGTGACGTGTGTTTGTGTCGGCTGGCTCGGTGATTGTTGCTTTATTTATAAACCGAGGGAAACCCTTTTTGGTATGGCAAAGATCACATCTCCTCAATCTGGCTTTCCAAGTCCCTTCGTAAGGGACTTATGTACTAATTTATTTTGAAATGCACCTCATCTAATTGTGTAACTATTTTACGATTCGACCGTCAAATGCCTATTGGCAACTTATAGATTTACTGAGTTTCTACAATTTGTCTATGAGCTTTAGCAAATTGGGCAGAGGGAAGCAATTCTGTTAGCACTAATCTTGATCCATGCATAGCAACTTTAGTTTGAGTTCTGCTTGCAACTAGTTAGGTGTTCATGAAGGCGTGCCATGAGCCGATGAAGCTTTAGCCGTACGTGTGAAGGAGGTGTGATGCCAAGCTTCCGCGTGATGCGGCGAACATGGCAGCAGCCGTCCCCAAGGTTCCAAGGTGCCTCCATTGGTACTCCCAATACAAAACTCCTGCTTTTTCATCCATAAAAAATAAAAAGGTAAAGAGATAGAAGGAGACCGGAAAAAATGTTCTATTGATCCACTCTCGATCTTCAAGTGTCCCACCTCAGGTGCTCTACTTCTTCACATCCGTAAAAAATGATGCCCGTATGTATTCTTTCTTCTTTCTCCTTGAGATGCAGGTTTCATCTACAAAAAATATATTTGTGCGTGTGTCCTCATATGCGTTATGTCTTCTTAAACAATCAGGTAATTGGATCTATGAGATATCCCTGAGTCATGAGTTGATTTCATCGAATCCTAAGTACCAATGAGATGGTATAGGCCATAATTTTGGCCTAGTTAATGGTGGAAGAAGTCAATTTCATTTGGTTGTAATCATTCATGTTCAAGTTAGCAAAGTTTGCTCATAATAAATTTTGGGGTTGGTGTGAACGGTAATGAAACTTTTCAGGAGATATGTGGAGATGGTGATGTACTGAAGATGATACATTAGGGCTCGATATTGCACCTTTGTATTCCCTTTTATCTCAGTAGTAAGCTCTACCAAGTTATTAGTCTTAAAAGTTGTTCATCGAAAAGTGGGTTGAGTGGTTTGTGTAAGGTTTTTTTACTATGGTTTGTGAGGGGTGTATACACAAACCTCCCACAAATGGGACAAAACTTTTAGCACAACATATTGGTGACATTTCATGATAGCATGTCAAGTTTCATGAATTTCAGACGAGGTTTGGATTTACTAAAATTTAAAAACCAATTATCTCAATGTTTGTGGCCGAGTCACGATACCGAGGTGTTTGAAATTTATTCCCATTTCTTGCATGGGACCTAAGCATGCACAAAAGGACACATATATGATTTCCAACCCATTTTGGTGCACTGCAGCATGTCCCTGTAGTTCAAATTTGAATTATGCACATAAAATGCCTAGAAAACTCAGTTAATGTATAAAAATATTCAAAAGGACCCTGAATAATTCCAATTGTTTTTAACGACACTCCTATAGTTGCATGTTCACTGCAGATAAATGTTCTAGCAATTCAAATACCGTCGTTGCTCTGACCCCCTTCTGTATTTCAACTCAAAACAAAAAATCAAGTACACCGCACATGATTTATTATCACGAACCGTGTGAGATGCACAATGAAGTTTCTACTCACTTTTGCAACTGGTATAACATGTGGTTTGTATATGCACAATTGTCATATCATGTTTGTCGGGTGTAGTATCCCAAACTAACTTTTTTTCAGAATATAGCAACATATCGCATGATAAATGGTTGGTCACTAGTGTTTTAAATTCTTTATTCATTGTGACACCTCATAGAAGATGTGAAGAATTCGATGGGGGCGCACACAACATATCCCTATAAGAAGCATATTTGCGAAGCAATACATAGAAGGGGCACACCATTGGTCCCTAAAATGAAAGTACCTTGTTTTCATGAGAAAAAGGGTGTACAAACTATAGGCATGAGAGGTAACGGAAATTGAACAATGGGTCCAGAATATACAAACTATAGCCATGTGTCGCCATTTATGCACACACTGTTGTCGTACAAAACGACTGAGATGTGCCAATGCCCGATGTCGCACGGTCCCTCTACAATAATGTTGGACATCATTGCAAGCTCCCCTACCTACTGCTTGAATAGAACCTTCACACCAATGAGACAGACCACTAAAAGGCAGTTTGTAGCACAACCTCCCACCATATACCATGGATAGAGGCCGGCGAAAATAGAAATACTGTAGCACAAGTCTATTTGTGTTGGCTAAGGTTATACCTAGATAGAAGGATATATGGTGCAAGAAACAAAAGGTATCATATATGTGTTCCCAAGAGAAAATCATGCCACACAAGCCTAATTTTATTTTAACTGCACCTCCCATATAACTGTGTATCTACAATAAGTAGTTTATACCATTCACCGAATCCAACAATGTCCAAAGCTACATTCTCTTTCTCTTTTCCCCAACCATAGCCCTGCCACCTAAGGTCTCATCCATGCCACCGACTCACGTCCATCTCCTATCTTCCATCCAACGACATCAATGACGACTAGAGGAGTAGGGACCCACTTTGTTCACCTTTTGGTTCTAGTAGGTCTTTATTACTCTTAGGTTTTGGTTCCCTAGAGGCATCGGCGAGGTGTGGCGGAGATGATGCATTCAAATAAGGTCTCTTTGTCCTCTCCCAACCTTGACGATGTCCGAGTCAGTGCGACAAAGGGCTTCTGAGGGTACGTGCTGCCAAATCTGCTGGCCCTATTCGTATCTAGTTAGTTGGCGTGTCAATCAAGAGAAGTAGTTGGCTGGTTGTTGGCGGGGCTAATTTGAAATCGTCTTTCAGTTTGTTGTATCGAAAAGCCTAGTTTCTCCAACTCTTTGGACTGGTGGTGAAGGATTGCAAGCTTCGATGCGTGGGGTGATCCCCAGCCGATGTTCCTTCAGCGGTTATGAGATCTCATTTCTAGTGGGGTGTGGCTATTGAGGTATTCAATGCCTTATATGGGAAGTGTGTGTGCTTGTGTTCCATTCCCATAATGTCTATTAAGTTCAATTTTAAAGCTTCAGTGGGCGACATACAACCGAAGGAAGATAACCTGCATGGCTTTTCATGTAATTTTTGTTTTTGCTGGGCATTTGTGTGTTGTTGTCTTTACAATGTTGTTATAGCTTTCCTTGATGAATATCCGATGTAAGATGCCTTTTGTGTGTCTTTTCTAAAAAAGGTCTTGGTGCACGCTGAGTAAATTTTGCATGACATTTACAGAGTTGGCAATATAATGATTATGATATTGTACTGCATCTCATTGCATTTATGCAGTCATTTTTATTTCAATAGAACTTTTTACCTGAGTTAGTCTTAAGAATTGTTCATCAAAAAGTCGGTGGTGGTGGTTTTTGCAACGTTATTTATGCAATGTCAGTTGTAAATATCACTTGTTGCTATCAAATATGTAGTTATTGATATGAATCGCTTTCTTTTTGCATCATTTTACAATGAATTCTTGTAGATTCTTCTGCACTTGGTACACCACGTGGTTGGTATTAATGTACATTTGGCATAACATGTTTGTTGTGCATAGTAAATAGAATCTCAACCTACTTTTATTTTCCAGGATATAGTAACTATATATAACACGCCAATACGATTGGTCACTAGAGTTTTAAGTTATATCCATTGAATGCGAAGCCATACAGTAAATGGTGAATAATTTGGTGCGGGCACACATACCATATCCTTATAAGAAGCATAGTAGTGAAGCAATACATCAAAAAATTGAGAAATTGTTGGGCCTAAAAACAAGGACGCTGATAACACCCACACGTGTGGCATATTAGACATCCGCCCACACGTCGTGTGTGGCGTAAGTAGGAGGCATCCCACACGAGCCATGTGTGGACGAAATTAGAATTGCCCACACGTGTGGGCGCAGCTACTTCGTGCCACACACCCAACAAACTACTACTCATCCTCACTCCGCGTGCGTGGCACGAAACAAATCTGCCCACACGTCCTGACGCACCGGTGGGATGACACTTACCCCGGGGATGGCAACTTTAGTCATTCGGGATGGCAAATGTAGTTGCCATGTCTAAGTAACGGTAGTTGCCGCGTGTATTCGAAGCATAGTTGCCATGTATGATTAACTAGTTGCCACGTGTGGTCCAACCATAGTTACCATGTATAGTTAATTACAGTTGCCATGTGTGTTTACCTAGTTTCCACATACGCACAATTGCAGTTGCCATCTAGCAACGAATCATAGTTGCCATGTACGTGCAACTGCAGTTGCCATCGAACAACGTACGAGCGTCGTGTGGGTGAAGAGCAGTTCGCCCACACACGAGTGAACTAGGTTGTGACTGTGTGGACAGAAACTGGTTCGCCCACACGGCGCAGCTGGCAACCTCGTGTTGCGGGTTGCGTGGGCGAACTCTCCAACGCCCACACACACGATGATGCCCACGTGGCACTGAAAATCTAACAGATTCCTTTAGAATTCATGCAAAACAGCATTAATATGTATCAACACGTGTGGACGACGTGCAAACATGCCACACGTGTGGGCGTTATCATTTGGCAAAAACAAAGTGACTTTGTTTTCTTGAAAAATGCTATGCAATCAGTAGGCCTGAGAGGTGTTGAGAATTTAGCATGGAGTCCTAATACAGTTGGTATTACCGCTGGATAATACGCCGCAAGCCGGCGTCTCCTTCCGAACTACCATGCGTTGTTGCCAAATGTGTCGACATGCACTAACCCATGGTCATTCTCAAACGGTGGCCTCTTGTCCAAGCTCCTTCCTGCAACCTGCCCCTCCACTGTAGCATGAGAGACGACAGAAGTCTACAAACACATTCGGTGTTGGTGTAGGTTGTACGCACACAGCGAGAGAGAATCCATGCACGTTCAAACAAACTGTTGTGTGCGTACGTGAGAGAGGCGTTTTGGCACATGGAAGCATATGCTCCTGGTTTTTAAAATGTGTTTTAAACATATTTTAAAATGTCACAAAATTCTGACAAAATGATTCTCGCATACATCTCGACATTCTACATGCACACAAACTCGTTTTGCGGAAACCCGAAAACTTTTGTGTCACATGTCAAAAAGATAAAATTTAGTGTTTGAAAATGCTTTTCATGAGACATTTTTTTGTCTTTCTTACACAAGGCGTATAAAACGTCGGTTTTCACGAAACTTGGCGTGCGCACATACAATGTTGAGACGTATGTGTCAAATTTTTGTTTGGAATTTTTTTGACATTTTAAAATATATTTTTGAATGGCAGGAGCATATGCTCCCTCGTGCCAAAGTGAATTCCGATGCGTGCATTGATCCCACAAAGAGAGAGAATCCAGGCACACTAGCTCAATTCTTCTTTGAAACCATGCAAAGAACTCCCATTTTTATTAATTCATAAGAGAGTGAGAATTTAGCGGTCAATTTGAGGAAACCAGTCAGTCACCTATTATCTGTTACCAGAAAAATATATGAAATGCACCGATTTTTTTTAGGGAAAATGCACCGATTATCTGACCGTGTAACTATTACATCGTTCACCCAGGGAAAGGTGGCTACTGGCCACATATGGCTTTGTTGAGTTTCAACATTTAGTGGAGTTTAGAGAGTCAAGACACATGATTGTGTTCATGATAACTATTTGGTTCTCGTGCGGCACTGAGTAATTTTTTCAGGAGATCCAGAGAGCTGGTGCTGTACTGATTTTGATACTTTAATGCTCAACATTGAATCTTTGTAAAAAATATATATCTCAACAGTAATATGTACCAAGTTTAATTATCTCAAATATTGTACATCAAAAAGTGTGTGAAGTAGTACATGTAAGGTTTTCTTTAGTAGTACAAAGTCAGTAGCAAATATTATTTACTGATACAAATGCTTTATTTTTGCACCATTTTAAAATGAATCCTTTTTTTGCGAAAAAAATGAATTCTTTCACTAGCTCTTTTGCAAAAATATCATGTGGTCAATATGTTTGTTTGGTGTAGCGTCTCACTGTAACTTGTTTTCTTCGGGATAGAAGTATATATAGCATGGCAATATGGTTGGTCACTAGTGTATTAAGTTATTCATTCATTACGTCACAGAAAAAAAGTAATAGGTTATTCATTCATTGCGTCACCGCTTGAGGATGAATATTTTGGCGGGGCGCAGATACCATGCCTTTATAGGAAGCATAGCTGTGCATGGATACGTCAAAGAAATTGGACAAATGTTAGTTCCGAAAGAAAGTAACCTCAGTTTTAAAGAATAAAAATGTATCTTGTTTTGATGAAAAACGGTTTGCAAACTGTAGGCCTGAGGGGTGTCGGTAATGTAGCAGTGAGTGCCAATCAGGTCGGAGGTGCCTATCAGTGTGGTGTGGGACTGAGGGAAGAAGGCCGGAGGTGCCTATGTCGACAGAGTTGTACGTCACATCATCGCACAAATAAGAGCCACAAATTTGCAAGCCTAAAAGAATGTTGCCATAATTTTTATGTGTATGGAATGTGGGGTCTTGGAGCATCTCCAGTCCCCCCCCCCAACAGGCCCCCCAGGGCGTCTTTTTTAGCGCCGACGGCGAAAAAAGGGCCAAGCCGAGCCCCCGAATCCTCGTTTATCGCCGGTTTGGCCGAAATTACAACCGGCGAACCCAACGCACCGGGGCGCCGGCTGAAGCGAAAAGGCACGTGGGCCCACGCTGTCGGTGACACTGGCCGATTTCCCGCCTCTTTCCCCCTTTCCCTCCATTTCCCCAGTGCCACCCCTTCTCCCCCGCCGCTCCCGCCATTCTCTCCCCAGATCCACCCGCCATGCCGCCGAAGAAGTATGCACCCCCTCGCCTAGCCACCGATTTCGTCCAGCCAAAGCAGAGGAAGCCGAGGGCGCCGATGGCAAGGCTCCCGGGCTTATCGAATGCCAAGTGGAAGGCCGACGTTGATCGCCGGGAGGCGGTCACCGCCGATTGATGGAACAGGCTCATCATGAAGAAGGCCAGGGACGTGGCGGTGGCGGCGGCAGACCAGGAGGAGGCGTCTCACGCGAGGATGGCGAACCTTCCACCTCAACAGTGCCTGCAGCCGCGTGAGGGGAGCCAGCAGAGTGTCGCGTCACCGGCCAACTTCTCGCCGTCACTGTGGGGGTACGCGCCCACGCTTGGCTACACTGACGGCGACGCGCATGGCGGCTTCAACCCCAACATCACCTTCATATGTATGACCGCATTTCTGGTCATGTTGTCAAAGACAAAGCATTGGATGGGTTATTCCTGTATGGAATCAAGTGGGTCATCCTTGTCAGGTGGAATTATGTTATAGCACCTCAATCTTCACATGCACAGGTCAAATTTGGATAATCATATAATAGAAGTGTGTTGAAAGCTTGGTTTTTATAGCTCTGGATAGCACCTTTGCTTTTTTTTTCTTTTTCTACAATTGTAGATTAACTAAGCAAGAAATTCCCAAGGAATCCGTAACTTGTACAAATAATAACTAAATTGTAACAACTAGCAGGTCCAGCAATTTTGGAAACTGAAACAACAACATCACAAGATTAAATATAGTGTTGGGCGGAGACGAATTTTAGAAATTTATATCATTAACTGTCGTTTTTAAATCAACCCCTCCTTTATTAATTGGCTACAATGGTAGCATCACATACAATAAGAGGAATAACAGCCATCGGGGCTGCATCCATCGATACATCAGGGGTAGTGAATCTAGCTTGTCTAGCTAATTCGTGGGCTACTTTATTGTTCTCTCTATAACAATGTTCAAAAACAATATGACTGATATCTAAACACATGAAATAACAATCATCAAAGATCGCGCTGGCTCATGTATCAGATCAGACGTTCCTGGCCTAGAGACATCAATCCAGCTATATATGGAGCACTAGTCTGATGGGAAGCCGACTATCATTAGTCTGATCGTTATTTTTAGAGATTGTTCTTACGATCCCCGACCATGCCTCATCCTTTCAAGAAGACACGTGGCATTTGTGAGATGTTGTAACTTGGTAGAGAGATAGATCCGCTCCTCTGTATGCTGTGGCCGTTCCCATCTCCACATCCCGCGTCCACAACCCTGTCCCTGAGATAGGCGCCTTGCCAGAGCCTGCCTTCCAGGCCTGAGATCGACCCTCTCCCTTCCGTACGGCTGGATGAATCGTGACTTCAGGTAGTTCTTACTGATGAGACGTAGATCTAAAGCCTCATCGCGTCCGTCTCTCGGAACTGCAAAATACTTTACTCTGTTTCGGCATATTCTACCCTGAAAGATCCGCCCCAGACAATATTACATTTAAAACAGGATCATGGTAAAAAATCCAAACCCTTGATACTTTGATAAGAGACAAACTCCTTCTTTTGGGACCCGCTTAAATACACTGAATGAACAACGAAAATCCAAATGGTTGTGTGTTTGCAAGAGAGGTGTGGACAGCGATTCTGCAATCACTGGGCAAGACGGAATGGATGCCAATGGGTGGACAAAGCATCACAGGGTAGTGCGCGGATGTTAGCAATAAGCCACACCACGGTGGTGACCAACATGTGTGTGTCGGTCGAGTCGGGACGCTGGTGCGTGGCCGTGTCCATAGCCGTGCTCAGTTAGCCGTGTTGCGTGTGTTGCAGAGCGAGGCGTGGAGGCCCAGATCTTGCGTGAGCAGCTGCTCACGTTCACTGGAGACCGAGTCACTCGTGTGCATGGTTTGCTCGTTCCGTTGTGTTCTGGTTGGTTAGTGGCCGGCGTGTGTGCGTGCGTGGAGTTAGTGGCCGGTGTGGTGGCCGGATGGTGTGTGTGCACCTGGGTATAAAAGGCCCTCCGATGTAATGCTCGTTTGTGTGTGTGGCTCGAGTTCGTGCTCGAGGAAGAAGCCGTTCATGCGGCTGGCGTATGTGCGCAGGGAAAACACCACTGAGTCATGTGTCTCCTCTTTCTTCTTGAGATGCAGGTTTCATCTACAAAAAATATATTTGTGCGTGTGTGCTCATATGCGTTATGTCTTCTTAAACAATCAGGTAATTGGATCTATGAGATATCCCTGAGTCATGAGTTGATTTCATCGAATCCTAAGTACCAATGAGATGGTATAGGCCATAATTTTGGCCTAGTTAATGGTGGAAGAAGTCAATTTCATTTGGTTGTAATCATTCATGTTCAAGTTAGCAAAGTTTGTTCATAATAAATTTTGGGGTTGGTGTGAACGGTAATGAAACTTTTCAGGAGATATGTGGAGATGGTGATGTACTGAAGATGATACATTAGGGCTCGATATTGCACCTTTGTATTCCCTTTTATCTCAGTAGTAAGCTCTACCAAGTTATTAGTCTTAAAAGTTGTTCATCGAAAAGTGGGTTGAGTGGTTTGTGTAAGGTTTTTTTACTATGGTTTGTGAGGGGTGTATACACAAACCTCCCCCAAATGGGACAAAACTTTTACCACAACATATAGGTGACATTTCATGATAGCATGTCAAGTTTCATGAATTTCAGACGAGGTTTGGATTTACTAAAATTTAAAAACCAATTATCTCAATGTTTGCGGCCGAGTCACGATACCGAGGTGTTTGAAATTTATTCCCATTTCTTGCATGGGACCTAAGCATGCACAAAAGGACACATATATGATTTCCAACCCATTTTGGTGCCCTGCAGCATGTCCCTGTAGTTCAAATTTGAATTATGCACATAAAATGCCTAGAAAACTCAGTTAATGTATAAAAATATTCAAAAGGACCCTGAATAATTCCAATTGTTTTTAACGACACTCCTATAGTTGCATGTTCACTGCAGATAAATGTTCTAGCAATTCAAATACCGTCGTTGCTTTGACCCCCTTCTGTATTTCAACTCAAAACAAAAAATCAAGTACACCGCACATGATTTATTATCACGAACCGTGTGAGATGCACAATGAAGTTTCTACTCACTTTTGCAACTGGTATAACATGTGGTTTGTATATGCACAATTGTCATATCATGTTTGTCGGGTGTAGTATCCCAAACTAACTTTTTTTCAGAATATAGCAACATATCGCATGATAAATGGTTGGTCACTAGTGTTTTAAATTCTTTATTCATTGTGACACCTCACAGAAGATGTGAAGATTTCGATGGGGGCGCACACAACATATCCCTATAAGAAGCATATTTGCGAAGCAATACATAGAAGGGGCACACCATTGGTCCCTAAAATGAAAGTACCTTGTTTTCATGAGAAAAAGGGTGTACAAACTATAGGCATGAGAGGTAACGGAAATTGAGCAATGGGTCCAGAATATACAAACTATAGCCATGTGTCGCCATTTATGCACACACTGTTGTCGTACAAAACGACTGAGATGTGCCAATGCGCGATGTCGCACGGTCCCTCTACAATAATGTTGGACATCATTGCAAGCTCCCCTGCCTACTGCTTGAATAGAACCTTCACACCAATGAGACAGACCACTAAAAGGCAGTTTGTAGCACAACCTCCCACCATATACCATGGATAGAGGCCGGCGAAAATAGAAATACTGTAGCACAAGTCTATTTGTGTTGGCTAAGGTTATACCTAGATAGAAGGATATATGGTGCAAGAAACAAAAGGTATCATATATGTGTTCCCAAGAGAAAATCATGCCACACAAGCCTAATTTTATTTTAACTGCACCTCCCATATAACTGTGTATCTACAATAAGTAGTTTATACCATTCACCGAATCCAACAATGTCCAAAGCTACATTCTCTTTCTCTTTTCCCCAACCATAGCCCTGCCACCTAAGGTCTCATCCATGCCACCGACTCACGTCCATCTCCTATCTTCCATCCAACGACATCAATGACGACTAGAGGAGTAGGGACCCACTTTGTTCACCTTTTGGTTCTAGTAGGTCTTTATTACTCTTAGGTTTTGGTTCCCTAGAGGCATCGGCGAGGTGTGGCGGAGATGATGCATTCAAATAAGGTCTCTTTGTCCTCTCCCAACCTTGACGATGTCCGAGTCAGTGCGACAAAGGGCTTCTGAGGGTACGTGCTGCCAAATCTGCTGGCCCTATTCGTATCTAGTTAGTTGGCGTGTCAATCAAGAGAAGTAGTTGGCTGGTTGTTGGCGGGGCTAATTTGAAATCGTCTTTCAGTTTGTTGTATCGAAAAGCCTAGTTTCTCCAACTCTTTGGACTGGTGGTGAAGGATTGCAAGCTTCGATGCGTGGGGTGATCCCCAGCCGATGTTCCTTCAGCGGTTATGAGATCTCATTTCTAGTGGGGTGTGGCTATTGAGGTATTCAATGCCTTATATGGGAAGTGTGTGTGCTTGTGTTCCATTCCCATAATGTCTATTAAGTTCAATTTTAAAGCTTCAGTGGGCGACATACAACCGAAGGAAGATAACCTGCATGGCTTTTCATGTAATTTTTGTTTTTGCTGGGCATTTGTGTGTTGTTGTCTTTACAATGTTGTTATAGCTTTCCTTGATGAATATCCGATGTAAGATGCCTTTTGTGTGTCTTTTCTAAAAAAGGTCTTGGTGCATGCTGAGTAAATTTTGCATGACATTCACAGAGTTGGCAATATAATGATTATGATATTGTACTGCATCTCATTGCATTTATGCAGTCATTTTTATTTCAATAGAACTTTTTACCTGAGTTAGTCTTAAGAATTGTTCATCAAAAAGTCGGTGGTGGTGGTTTTTGCAAGGTTATTTATGCAATGTCAGTTGTAAATATCACTTGTTGCTATCAAATATGTAGTTATTGATATGAATCGCTTTCTTTTTGCATCATTTTACAATGAATTCTTGTAGATTCTTCTGCACTTGGTACACCACGTGGTTGGTATTAATGTACATTTGGCATAACATGTTTGTTGTGCATAGTAAATAGAATCTCAACCTACTTTTATTTTCCAGGATATAGTAACTATATATAACACGCCAATACGATTGGTCACTAGAGTTTTAAGTTATATCCATTGAATGCGAAGCCATACGGTAAATGGTGAATAATTTGGTGCAGGCACACATACCATATCCTTATAAGAAGCATAGTAGTGAAGCAATACATCAAAAAATTGAGAAATTGTTGGGCCTAAAAACAAGGACGCTGATAACACCCACACGTGTGGCATATTAGACATCCGCCCACACGTCGTGTGTGGCGTAAGTAGGAGGCATCCCACACGAGCCATGTGTGGGCGAAATTAGAACTGCCCACACGTGTGGGCGCAGCTACTTCGTGCCACACACCCAACAAACTACTACTCATCCTCACTCCGCGTGCGTGGCACGAAACAAATCTGCCCACACGTCCTGACGCACCGGTGGGATGACACTTTACTTACCCCGGGGATGGCAACTTTAGTCATTCCGGATGGCAAATGTAGTTGCCATGTCTAAGTAACGGTAGTTGCCGCGTGTATTCGAAGCATAGTTGCCATGTATGATTAACTAGTTGCCACGTGTGGTCCAACCATAGTTACCATGTATAGTTAATTACAGTTGCCATGTGTGTTTACCTAGTTTCCACATACGCACAGTTGCAGTTGCCATCTAGCAACGAATCATAGTTGCCATGTGCGTGCAACTGCAGTTGCCATCGAACAACGTACGAGCGTCGTGTCGGCGAAGAGCAGTTCGCCCACACACGAGTGAACTAGGTGGTGACTGTGTGGACAGAAACTGGTTCGCCCACACGGCGCAGCTGGCAACCTCGTGTTGCGGGTTGCGTGGGCGAACTCTCCAACGCCCACACACATGATGATGCCCACGTGGCACTGAAAATCTAACAGATTCCTTTAGAATTCGTGCAAAACAGCATTAATATGTATCAACACGTGTGGACGACGTGCAAACATGCCACACGTGTGGGCGCTATCATTTGGCAAAAACAAAGTAACTTTGTTTTCTTGAAAAATGCTATGCAATCAGTAGGCCTGAGAGGTGTTGAGAATTTAGCATGGAGTCCTAATACAGTTGGTATTACCGCTGGATAATACGCCGCAAGCCGGCGTCTCCTTCCGAACTACCATGCGTTGTTGCCAAATGTGTCGACATGCACTAACCCATGGTCATTCTCAAACGGTGGCCTCTTGTCCAAGCTCCTTCCTGCAACCTGCCCCTCCACTGTAGCATGAGAGACGACAGAAGTCTACAAACACATTCGGTGTTGGTGTAGGTTGTACGCACACAGAGAGAGAGAATCCATGCACGTTCAAACAAACTGTTGTGTGCGTACGTGAGAGAGGCGTTTTGGCACATGGAAGCATATGCTCCTGGTTTTAAAAATGTGTTTTAAACATATTTTAAAATGTCACAAAATTCTGACAAAATGATTCTCGCATACATCTCGACATTCTACATGCACACAAACTCGTTTCGCGGAAACCCGAAAACTTTTGTGTCACATGTCAAAAAGATAAAATTTAGTGTTTGAAAATGCTTTTCATGAGACATTTTTTTGTCTTTCTTACACAAGGCGTATAAAACGTCGGTTTTCACGAAACTTGGCGTGCGCACATACAATGTTGAGACGTATGTGTCAAATTTTTGTTTGGAATTTTTTTGACATTTTAAAATATATTTTTGAATGGCAGGAGCATATGCTCCCTCGTGCCAAAGTGAATTCCGATGCGTGCATTGATCCCACAAAGAGAGAGAATCCAGGCACACTAGCTCAATTCTTCTTTGAAACCATGCAAAGAACTCCCATTTTTATTAATTCATAAGAGAGTGAGAATTTAGCGGTCAATTTGAGGAAACCAGTCAGTCACCTATTATCTGTTACCAGAAAAATATATGAAATGCACCGATTTTTTTTAGGGAAAATGCACCGATTATCTGACTGTGTAACTATTACATCGTTCACCCAGGGAAAGGTGGCTACTGGCCACATATGGCTTTGTTGAGTTTCAACATTTAGTGGAGTTTAGAGAGTCAAGACACATGATTGTGTTCATGATAACTATTTGGTTCTCGTGCGGCACTGAGTAATTTTTTCAGGAGATCCAGAGAGCTGGTGCTGTACTGATTTTGATACTTTAATGCTCAACATTGAATCTTTGTAAAAAATATATATCTCAACAGTAATATGTACCAAGTTTAATTATCTCAAATATTGTACATCAAAAAGTGTGTGAAGTGGTACATGTAAGGTTTTCTTTAGTAGTACAAAGTCAGTAGCAAATATTATTTACTGATACAAAATGCTTTATTTTTGCACCATTTTAAAATGAATCCTTTTTTTGCGAAAAAAATGAATTCTTTCACTAGCTCTTTTGCAAAAATATCATGTGGTCAATATGTTTGTTTGGTGTAGCGTCTCACTGTAACTTGTTTTCTTCGGGATAGAAGTATATATAGCATGGCAATATGGTTGGTCACTAGTGTATTAAGTTATTCATTCATTACGTCACAGAAAAAAAGTAATAGGTTATTCATTCATTGCGTCACCGCTTGAGGATGAATATTTTGGCGGGGCGCAGATACCATGCCTTTATAGGAAGCATAGCTGTGCATGGATACGTCAAAGAAATTGGACAAATGTTAGTTCCGAAAGAAAGTAACCTCAGTTTTAAAGAATAAAAATGTATCTTGTTTTGATGAAAAACGGTTTGCAAACTGTAGGCCTGAGGGGTGTCGGTAATGTAGCAGTGAGTGCCAATCAGGTCGGAGGTGCCTATCAGTGTGGTGTGGGACTGAGGGAAGAAGGCCGGAGGTGCCTATGTCGACAGAGTTGTACGTCACATCATCGCACAAATAAGAGCCACAAATTTGCAAGCCTAAAAGAATGTTTCCATAATTTTTATGTGTATGTAATGTGGGGTCTTGGAGCATCTCCAGTCCCCCCCCCCAAAACAGGCCCCCCAGGGCGTCTTTTTTAGCGCCGACGGCGAAAAAAGGGCCAAGCCGAGCCCCCGAATCCTCGTTTATCGCCGGTTTGGCCGAAATTACAACCGACGAACCCAACGCACCGGGGCGCCGGCTGAAGCGAAAAGGCACGTGGGCCCACGCTGTCGGTGACACTGGCCGATTTCCCGCCTCTTTCCCCCTTTCCCTCCATTTCCCCAGTGCCACCCCTTCTCCCCCGCCGCTCCCGCCATTCTCTCCCCAGATCCACCCGCCATGCCGCCGAAGAAGTATGCACCCCCTCGCCTAGCCACCGATTTCGTCCAGCCAAAGCAGAGGAAGCCGAGGGCGCCGATGGCAAGGCTCCCGGGCTTATCGAATGCCAAGTGGAAGGCCGACGTTGATCGCCGGGAGGCGGTCACCGCCGATTGATGGAACAGGCTCATCATGAAGAAGGCCAGGGACGTGGCGGTGGCGGCGGCAGACCAGGAGGAGGCGTCTTCGGCACTGTCCGGAGTGCTATTATCTCCTGCGCCAGTATCACCGCTTTTGCTTTGGCGAGACTTAGAGCGGCGCCGCTGACGTCGGCACTTGGGTTGCTTTTTGGAGGGGCCATCCTCCGCTGTCCCGTCACCATTGCCTTCTTTGGTTGTGTCCACCATATCATATGATGAGGTGGCTGTCCAGTGCCCTGTGGGCAGTGGTTCCTGTTCGTCTCCTGCATCGTCGTCCATACCGTCGATGTCTTCGGAGTCGAAGTCGAGCATGTCGGTCAAATCATCGACAGTGGCTACTAAGTGGGTGGTGGGTGGGCGGCGTATTTCTTCGTCATCCGCATCCCAATCCTGCCGGACATAGTTCGGCCAGGACTCTCCTGACAAGGAGAGAGACCTTAATGAGTTCAGTATCTCGCCGAAGGGCAAGTGCTGACAGATATCCGCGGAGGTAAAATCCATGATCGTCGCCCAGTCGGATTCGATAGGCACGGGCGCAGGCGGTTCGGAGTCCGTGGCCGGGGAAGAATCCGGCAGTTTGGCATCACAGCTCTTGTGAAGGGTAAGGTCGATACTCGGCTCGATCGCCGCTGAGAATGCGGCCTCCGTGGCGGGGTCTATCCACCCTTCCATGGATGTCGCAATTGGCTCCGAATTGAGGATCGGAGCGGTTGCCGGTGCGGTGTCCTGAACACTGTCCGATGGTAGAGCTAAATCATGCTCATCGTCACCATGCGGCGCACTCGGCAGGGGCTCGAATCCGTCGAAGATCAAGTCTCCGCGGATGTCGACCGTCTAGTTTAAGCTTCCAAACCTGACCTGGTGGCCAGGGGCGTAACTCTCGATCTGCTCCAGATGGCCAAGCGAGTTGGCCCGCAGTGCAAAGCCGCCGAATATAAAAATCTGTCTAGGGAGAAAAGTCTCACCCTGGACTGCATCGCTATCGATGATCGAAGGAGCCATCAATAGCCTAACGATGACGACACAGAGGAACTCTCAATGAAAGCACCAATGTCGGTGTCAAAACCAGCGGATCTCGGGTAGGGGGTCCCGAACTGTGCGTCTAGGCGGATGGTAACAGGAGACGGGGGACACGACATTTTTACCCAGGTTCGGGCCCTCTCGATGGGGGTAAAACCCTACTCCTGCTTGATTGATCTTGATGATATGAGTATTACAAGAGTTGATCTACCACGAGATCGAAGAGGCTAAACCCTAGAAGCTAGCCTATGGTATGATTGTTGTTCTTGGTCCTACGGACTAAACCCTCCGGTTTATATAGACACCGGAGGGGGCTAGGGTTACACAGAGTTGGTTACAAGGAAGGAGATCTACATATCCGTATCGCCAAGCTTGCCTTCCACGCCAAGGAGAGTCCCATCCAGACACGGGACGAAGTCGTCAATCTTGTATCTTCATAGTCCAACAGTCCGGCCAAAGGATATAGTCCGGCTGTCCGGTTACCCCCTAATCCAGGACTCCCTCACACTGAGAGATAAAATGAGGCCTGATCTGCATTTGCTACTTCACCTATTTGTGTTCCCGATAAGGATTATGAATTCTCTGTTGATCCTGATATAATCACTCTGGTTGAATCTGATCCTTTCCATGGTTATGAATCTGAAACTGTTGTGGCACATCTTACTAAATTAAATGATATAGCCACCCTGTTCACTAATGATGAGAGATCTCGCTACTTCTATATCCTCAAAATATTTTCGTTCTCATTAAAGGGTGATGCTAAGATATGGTTCAATTCTTTTGATCCTAGTTGTGTGCATAGTCCCCAGGATATGATTTATTACTTCTCTGCTAAATATTTCCCTGCTCATAAGAAACAAGCCGCTTTAAAGGAAATATACAATTTTGTGCAAATCAAAGAAGAGAGTCTCCCACAAGCTTGGGGGAGGCTTCTCAAGTTACTTAATGCTTTGCCTGATCATCCTCTTAAGAAACATGAAATACTTGATATCTTTTATAGTGGACTAACCGATGCTTTCAGAGATTACCTGGATAGTCGTGCTGGTTCTCTTTTCAGGGAAAGAACGTCGGATGAAGCTGAAATTCTATTGAATAATATGTTGACAAATGAAAATAATTGGGCACCTCCTGAGCCAGCTCCTGCTCCAATTAATGAGCCTATCCCTAAACCAACTCCGAAGAAAAGAGGTGTTCTATTTCTCAGTCCCGAAGATATGCAAGAGGCAAAGAAATCTATGAAAGAAAAAGGTATTAAAGCTGAAGATGTTAAGAATTTACCTCCTATTGAAGAAATACATGGTCTTAATTTACCGCCTATTGAAGAAACATATGATCTTAATCCTTTATTTATTGAAGAACCTCCTGATCCCAACAACCCGACACAGGTAGTAAAGGTAAATTCTCTCTATAGATTTGATGAAGGTGATATTCCTCATTATAAGTCTGCTAGACAATGCCTTGATGAGTTCGATAATTTTATTCTCAAACAAGAAAACTTCAATGCTTATTTTGGTAGACAATTGAAATATGATTCCAATATGATTAAACACTTGGGTGATTATATGGCTAATATTAGAGGTGAACTTAAACTTGTTAGCAAACATGCTTCTATGGTTACCACTCAAGTAGAACAAGTACTTAAGGCTCAGAAAGAATTGCTTGATGAAATGAATAGTAAGAAAAATGATTATGTTGTTAGAGTGGCTACTAGAACTGGTAGAATGACTCAGGAACCTTTGTATCCTGAAGGCCACCATAAGAGAATTGAACAAGATTCTCAGAGAAATAATATTGATGCACCTAGTTCTTCTAGAAGGAAGAAAAAGAAAAATGATAGGACTTTGCAAACTTCTAGTGAACCTATTGCTGAACCACTCGAGAATCCAAATGATATCTCTATGTCTGATGCTGAAACACAATCTGGTAATGAACATGAACCTAGTGAAAATGTTAATGATGATGTTCATGATGAGGCTCAACCTAGTAATGATAATGATGTATAAATTGAACCTGCTATTGATCTTGATAAGCCACAATCAAAGAATCAACGTTATGATAAGAGAGACTTTGTTGCTAGGAAACATGGTAAAGAAAGAGAACCTTGGGTTCAGAAACCCATGCCTTTTCCTCCCAAACCATCCAAGAAAAAGGATGATGAGGATTTTGAGCGCTTTGTTGAAATGATTAGACCTATCTTTTTACGCATGCGATTGACTGATATGCTCAAAACTAATCCTTATTCTAAGTATATGAAGGATATCATTACTAATAAAAGAAAGATACCGGAAGCTGAAATTTCCACCATGCTTGCTAATTATACTTTTAAAGGTGGGATACCAAAGAAACTTGGAGATCCAGGAGTACCCACTATACCATGCTCCATTAAAAGAAACTATGTTAAAACTGCTTTATGTGATCTTGGAGCCGGTGTTAGTGTTATGCCTCTCTCTTTATATCGTAGACTTGATTTGAATAAGTTGACACCTACTGAAATATCTTTGCAAATGGCTGATAAATCAACTGCTATACCTGTCGGTATTTGTGACGATGTGCCCGTTGTGGTTGCAAACGTTACTATTTTAACAGACTTTGTTATTCTTGATATTCCCGAGGACGATAGTATGTCTATTATTCTTGGAAGACCTTTTCTTAATATTGCAGGGGCTGTTATTAATTGCAACAAAGGCAATGTCACTTTTCATGTTAATGGTAATGAGCATACGGTACACTTCCCGAGGAAACAACCTCAAGTTCATAGTATCAACTCTATTGGAAAAATTCCATCGATTATATTTGGAGGTTTTGAATTTCCTCTTCCTACTGTCAAGAAGAAATATGATATTCTTATTATAGGGGATGTGCATATCCCTGTTGAGGTAACTTAGTGTTATTCGAAATTTCTCCTGTTCCATGTTAATCGGAATGGGTTTGTTAACAAGACCTGATCAACCTTGTTAGTAGATTCCTCTTGATGAGCATGAGACAGATGAAACTAGAAGAACAACCTTCTATACCCTCTTTATACTTTCTGTTATTTAGTTGAAATAAAGTAAAAATAGTATTTTTATGTCTGTTTCCTGATTTATCCGTGCAATATAAAAATACCCCGAAAATAAAAGTCCTCTGAATGCTATGCCAATTTAATATGATTTTTTCGGGAATATTTGCGGATTTATGGTGCAAAAATCACCGCGGGGGGGGGGGGGGGCTGCCACCTGGTCACGTGGGTGCAGGGCACGCCCTACCCCCTGGGCGCGCCCCCTGCCTCGTGGGCCCACAATGGCTCTCCTCCACTTATTCCTGCACCCATCCTCTTCTTCTTCCTCACACAAACACGAAAAAGCAGCTCAAGCATGAGTTCTAGGCTCCTTGCTCAAAGCACCTCTCGCAAAACTGCTTGCGGAGATTGTTCCTTGAGAAAAGCAATATGCTTAGGAAGATGTTCCAAGGTGGTTCTTCTAAGAAGCAAGGACCCAGGCTTGCTATGCGTGATGCTGACGAGGAACCACCAAGAGACGCTCTAGTGCGGCCTTGTGAATGACCGTCGGAAAATTTTATGGATCGTGCAGGAATTAAAGAAGAATTTAACGCATATTTTTGTAATGCCGGTCTTGAGGACTTTGAGGCAGACAAATGCCCCCAGTATCATGATCTCACAAGCTCATTTGTGAGGAGGTTGGAGTATTCATCTTAGCGTAATTCTCCTTCAGTCATGTTTGATCTTTATGACAAATCTTATACCATGGACTTAGAGGATTTCACTTTTTCTTGCAAACTTCCACAATGGGGTAGTGTTAGGGATCCCCCTAAATCTGAATTTAGAAACTTTCTTGCTAGTATAACTGTAGGGGATCTAGAGATATAATGCAAGCTACCATAGGGAGCATTCACTTTCCTGCTATACATTATTTTGCTCTCTTCATAGGTAGATGCATAAATGCTAAGGATGAATCATGTCACATGTGTGTCCCTGATCTTAGCATTCTCAGGAGTGCTGTGTCAGGAGACCAATCTTATCATATGGGAGCCATTGTAGCTCGTAGGTTGCATCATAATAGATATAATGGAGATTTCTTTGGAGGAATTTATGCAACCCGCTTATCTAATTTTCTTGAGATAGATGTTCGTCAAGGAGACATGGAGTTGCCTCCTACTTATTTAGATTTTGATGGTTTCTCACCAGTTTGTTGAGAGGACTGAGTGACCTCTCCAGTATCGATTAATCTTTAACAAACGGCATGTTGTCCGTATTACTCTTCCCGCTCCTGCCTTCTTTGATTACCAGGCAAACGGAAGATATACTATTACCAGGGAGGAGGCAGATGAGTACGAGAGGAGAGCGGAGGCAGCCCAACTGCACGCTGCAGCTCAGGAGGCGATAGCCGCTGCATCACAGTACGACCCCAGTTATTCTTCGTCGTAGTACGACCCCAGCTACACCTACGGGTATCCGCCAGGCTATCCCTGGCAATAAACCAACTTAGGCCAAAAGCCTAAGCTTGGGGGAGTACGTATTTCCCACCGACATTTCATTTATGTTCACACACACACTCATCGCTAGATGTCGGTGCTCATACTCTTTCACTGTAATATCCATGCTAGTTTATTTTCCTTTTCTTGCTTTCTTCTTGTGTGCTTGTTAAACCTTAAGAAAAACCAAAAAAATAGTAGTAGTTTACTTTTCTGCTGTAGTAGAATAATTAAAAAGAAAACCCAAAAATATTTCCCCTTTTTTTGCTTGTTGGGAGCTTTCCCGTGTAAATAGTTTTATTTCTTTTCTTTTCTTTGGGGGTCGATAGGAGAAGACCATGATTAAACTGTTGAAGTGGCTCTTATATGCATTATTGTTGATTTAACCCAGAGCCCATATTGCCTTGTCTTCTCCTGTTTATTGAATGCTCGCAGATTCCAGCTTAGTCCAATGCACGTGCACTCTTATTATTATTCACATCGTTCGGTCGTGCAAGTGAGAGGCAATTATGATGATATATGATGGACTGACAGAGATGAGAAAAGCTGGTATGAACTCAACCTCTTTTGTTTTTGTGAATATGATGAGTTCATCGTTCTTGATTCAACTTGTTATGAATAGACATGTTTGCAATGACAATTGGAGACCATAGTTGCTTGTGCCATGCTTGATTAGCTATGAGTTATAATGGTTTACCTCGCGTGCCAACATGCTATTGAGATGGTTATGATGGGGTGGTATCCTCCTTTGAATGATTTAAGTGACTTGACTTGGTACATGTTCACACATGTAGTTGAAACAAATCAACATAGCCTTCATGATATTTATGTTCATGGTGGATTATATCCTACTCATGCTTGCATCCAATGTTTATTAATTTTAATGCATGTACATGGGTGTTGTCGCTCTCTAGTTGGTCACTTCCCAGTCTTTTGCTAGCCTTCACTTGTACTAAGCGGGAATACTGCTTGTGCATCCAATCCCTTAAACCCCAAAGTTATTCCAGATGAGTTCACTATACCTTCCTATATGCGGTATCTACCTGCCGTTCCAAGTAAATTTGTATGTGCCAAACTCTAAACCTTCAAATAAACATTCTGTTTTGTATGCTCGAATAGCTCATGTATCAACCAAGGCTGCCCTTATCTTACATGTTAGGCGGGTTATTCTCAAGAGGAGTGGACTCCGCTCCTCACTCACGAGAAAATGGCTGGTCACCGGGATGCCCAGTCCCATGCTTTATGCAAACTAAATCAAAATTAATTGCAAACACAACTCCCCCTGGGACCTGATGTATGTTGGAGGCACTCGTTGTTCGAACAAGCCGTGGATTGATGCTTGTTGGTGGAGGGGGAGTATAAACTTTACCATTCTGTTTGGGAATCGCCTATAATGTGTGTAGCATGAAAGATATCGCCATCTCTTAGTTGCTATGTTGACAATGAAAGTATGCCGCTCAAAATATTATTTATCTCTATTCAAAACCGAGCTCTGGCACCTCTACAAATCCCTGCTTCCCTCCGCGAAGGGCCTATCTATTTACTTTTATGTTGAGTCATCACCCTCTTATTAAAAAGCACTAGCTGGAGAGCACAGCTGTCATTTGCATTCATCACTATTAATCTATATTGGGTGTGACTATGATTGGATCTCTTTTACCATGAATTACAATGTCTAGTCAGTCCTTCATCTTTAAAGGTGCTCTGCATTTATGTTTTGCGGTCTCAGAAAGGGCTAGCGAGATACCATCTTCTTATATCATATTATGATTGTTTTGACAAAGTGTTGTCATCCGAGATTTATTATTATGGCTCGCTAGTTGATTATGCTATTGATATGAGTAATTATGAGACATGAGAATTATTGCAAATGTGGTTAGTCATGATCTTTGCTGAAAACTTGAATGCTGGCTTGACATATTTACAACAACAAGAGCAAACAGAGTTTGTAAAAGTCTTTCTTTTTCTCTTTCAGTTTGTCAACTGAATTGCTTGAGGACAAGCAAGGGTTTAAGCTTGGGGGAGTTGATACGTCTTCGTTGCATGTACTTTTCCAAACAATTTTGCCCTTGTTTTGGACTCTAACTTGCATGGTTTGAATGGAACTAACCCGGACTGATGCTGTTTTCAGCAGAATTGCCATGATGTTGTTTTATGTGCAGAAAACAAAAGTTCTCGGAATGACCTAAAACTCCACGGAACATCTTATAAAAAATAATAAAAAATCCTCACCAAAGAGGAAGACCAGGGGCCCACACCCTGTCCACGAGGGTGGGAGCGCCCCCCTAGGGCGCGCCCCCTACACCGTGGACCCCCTGGAGACTTTCCGACGCCAACTCCAACTCTATATATTTTCTTTCGGGGAGAAAAAAATAGAGCAGAAGAAATCATCGCGTTTTATGATACGGAGCCGCCGCCAAGCCCTAAAAGCTCTCGGGAGGGCTGATCTGGAGTCCGTCGGGGCTCCGGAGAGGGGGATTCGTCGCCGTCGTCATCATCAACCATCCTCCATCACCAATTTCATGATGCTCACCGCTGTGTGTGAGTAATTCCATTGTAGGCTTGCTGGACGGTGATGGGTTGGATGGGATTTATCATGTAATCGAGTTAGTTTTGTTAGGGTTTGATCCCTAGTATCCACTATGTTCTGAGATTGATGTTGCTATGACTTTGCTATGCTTAATGCTTGTCACTAGGGCCAGAGTGCCATGATTTCAGATCTGAACCTATTATTTTTTCATGAATATATGTGAGTTCTTGATCCTATCTTGCAAGTCTATAGTCACCTACTATGTGTTATGATCCGGCAACCCCGAAGTGACAATAATCGGGACCACTCCCGGTGATGACCATAGTTTGAGGAGTTCATGTATTCACTATGTGCTAATGCTTTGTTCCGGTTCCCTATTAAAAGGAGGCCTTAATATCCCTTAGTTTCCATTAGGACCCCGCTGCCACGGGAGGGTAGGACAAAATATGTCATGCACGTTCTTTTCCATAAGCACGTATGACTATATTCGGAATACATACCAACATTACATTGATGAATTGGAGCTAGTTCTGTGTCATCCTATCTTATGACTGTTACATGATGAACCACATCTGGCATAATTATCCATCACCGATCCAATGCCTACGAGCTTTCCATATACTGGTTTACGCTTATTTACTTTCCCGGTGTTACTGTTACAATCACTACAAAATACCAAAAATATTACTTTTGCTTTCTTTACTTTTGTTACCGTTACCACCACTATCATATTACTTTGCTACTTAACACTTTGCTGCAGATATTAAGTTTCCAGGTGTGGTTGAATTGACAACTCAGCTGCTAATACTTGAGAATATTGTTTGGCTCCCCTTGTGTCGAATCAATAAATTTGGGTTGAATACTGTACCCTCGAAAACTGTTGCGATCCCCTATACTTGTAGGTTATCATGTATCTAATTAACATAGACTATTTTCCCTTTAAAACAAAGAGGTGCGTTTGGGGGGCCACGACGGCATCCTTGCCTCCCGTCTTGTCACGGCGTGGCACCAGGGAGCTCGCCTTTGCCCGGGTGGGGTAGGGCGGAGTGGTGTAGGCTAGCTCTGGCCAGAAGTGGACCCGGGGGCTGCTCGGTGGTGCGGAAGGAGGCGCCTTCCTGCCCGTCTCTTCTATCGTCTTGGTTATGAGCATTGGGCGGGGATGGAGTTGGTTCCATGGAAGCTGGGGCGGTGGCTTTAGTGGTGTGAGCCGTGGTGCTCAGGGGAGGAGCTCACAGCTCATGCACTGTTGCTGACCATGGCACTGTGGGCGGCATGCTGCCCAGGGTGTGACATTCGATGGCTATAGTGCAGTCATTTGTGCCTCCATTCGGTGTTAGTGAGTGCTGGCAGGGTTAAAACTTGTTCTGACTTGTCAGACCGGCGTCGGCGGCGTTCTAGTGTCGTCCCATTTTTTGAAGGCGTCGTCACCTGTACTTATTATTCGCCATGGTGCTCTGGGGGAAACCCCGATCCTCGGATTTGGCGGTGGCGGAGGTCCGGTGTCGTTCCCTTCCTAAAGGGGTAGCTTTGGAGCCCATCGTTCGTCATACATGGCTTCGTCTCATTGCGGTGGCTTGGTCACGAATGAGGGCCCCGACATCTCCATAGTGATGTTTAATTATTGTCCACTTGTTATTGACTGGGAGTTGGTTGGGGTAGTGTGGTTGTTATCAACGTCTTTGTACCCTGCCTTGGGTGTTTGCGGTGTTGTGACGTGTGTTTGTGTCGGCTGGCTCGGTGATTGTTGCTTTATTTATAAACCGAGGGAAACCCTTTTTGGTATGGCAAAGATCACATCTCCTCAATCTGGCTTTCCAAGTCCCTTCGTAAGGGACTTATGTACTAATTTATTTTGAAATGCACCTCATCTAATTGTGTAACTATTTTACGATTCGACCGTCAAATGCCTATTGGCAACTTATAGATTTACTGAGTTTCTACAATTTGTCTATGAGCTTTAGCAAATTGGGCAGAGGGAAGCAATTCTGTTAGCACTAATCTTGATCCATGCATAGCAACTTTAGTTTGAGTTCTGCTTGCAACTAGTTAGGTGTTCATGAAGGCGTGCCATGAGCCGATGAAGCTTTAGCCGTACGTGTGAAGGAGGTGTGATGCCAAGCTTCCGCGTGATGCGGCGAACATGGCAGCAGCCGTCCCCAAGGTTCCAAGGTGCCTCCATTGGTACTCCCAATACAAAACTCCTGCTTTTTCATCCATAAAAAATAAAAAGGTAAAGAGATAGAAGGAGACCGGAAAAAATGTTCTATTGATCCACTCTCGATCTTGAAGTGTCCCACCTCAGGTGCTCTACTTCTTCACATCCGTAAAAAATGATGCCCGTATGTATTCTTTCTTCTTTCTCCTTGAGATGCAGGTTTCATCTACAAAAAATATATTTGTGCGTGTGTGCTCATATGCGTTATGTCTTCTTAAACAATCAGGTAATTGGATCTATGAGATATCCCTGAGTCATGAGTTGATTTCATCGAATCCTAAGTACCAATGAGATGGTATAGGCCATAATTTTGGCCTAGTTAATGGTGGAAGAAGTCAATTTCATTTGGTTGTAATCATTCATGTTCAAGTTAGCAAAGTTTGCTCATAATAAATTTTGGGGTTGGTGTGAACGGTAATGAAACTTTTCAGGAGATATGTGGAGATGGTGATGTACTGAAGATGATACATTAGGGCTCGATATTGCACCTTTGTATTCCCTTTTATCTCAGTAGTAAGCTCTACCAAGTTATTAGTCTTAAAAGTTGTTCATCGAAAAGTGGGTTGAGTGGTTTGTGTAAGGTTTTTTTACTATGGTTTGTGAGGGGTGTATACACAAACCTCCCCCAAATGGGACAAAACTTTTACCACAACATATTGGTGACATTTCATGATAGCATGTCAAGTTTCATGAATTTCAGACGAGGTTTGGATTTACTAAAATTTAAAAACCAATTATCTCAATGTTTGTGGCCGAGTCACGATACCGAGGTGTTTGAAATTTATTCCCATTTCTTGCATGGGACCTAAGCATGCACAAAAGGACACATATATGATTTCCAACCCATTTTGGTGCACTGCAGCATGTCCCTGTAGTTCAAATTTGAATTATGCACATAAAATGCCTAGAAAACTCAGTTAATGTATAAAAATATTCAAAAGGACCCTGAATAATTCCAATTGTTTTTAACGACACTCGTATAGTTGCATGTTCACTGCAGATAAATGTTCTAGCAATTCAAATACCGTCGTTGCTCTGACCCCCTTCTGTATTTCAACTCAAAACAAAAAATCAAGTACACCGCACATGATTTATTATCACGAACCGTGTGAGATGCACAATGAAGTTTCTACTCACTTTTGCAACTGGTATAACATGTGGTTTGTATATGCACAATTGTCATATCATGTTTGTCGGGTGTAGTATCCCAAACTAACTTTTTTTCAGAATATAGCAACATATCGCATGATAAATGGTTGGTCACTAGTGTTTTAAATTCTTTATTCATTGTGACACCTCATAGAAGATGTGAAGAATTCGATGGGGGCGCACACAACATATCCCTATAAGAAGCATATTTGCGAAGCAATACATAGAAGGGGCACACCATTGGTCCCTAAAATGAAAGTACCTTGTTTTCATGAGAAAAAGGGTGTACAAACTATAGGCATGAGAGGTAACGGAAATTGAACAATGGGTCCAGAATATACAAACTATAGCCATGTGTCGCCATTTATGCACACACTGTTGTCGTACAAAACGACTGAGATGTGCCAATGCCCGATGTCGCACGGTCCCTCTACAATAATGTTGGACATCATTGCAAGCTCCCCTACCTACTGCTTGAATAGAACCTTCACACCAATGAGACAGACCACTAAAAGGCAGTTTGTAGCACAACCTCCCACCGTATACCATGGATAGAGGCCGGCGAAAATAGAAATACTGTAGCACAAGTCTATTTGTGTTGGCTAAGGTTATACCTAGATAGAAGGATATATGGTGCAAGAAACAAAAGGTATCATATATGTGTTCCCAAGAGAAAATCATGCCACACAAGCCTAATTTTATTTTAACTGCACCTCCCATATAACTGTGTATCTACAATAAGTAGTTTATACCATTCACCGAATCCAACAATGTCCAAAGCTACATTCTCTTTCTCTTTTCCCCAACCATAGCCCTGCCACCTAAGGTCTCATCCATGCCACCGACTCACGTCCATCTCCTATCTTCCATCCAACGACATCAATGACGACTAGAGGAGTAGGGACCCACTTTGTTCACCTTTTGGTTCTAGTAGGTCTTTATTACTCTTAGGTTTTGGTTCCCTAGAGGCATCGGCGAGGTGTGGCGGAGATGATGCATTCAAATAAGGTCTCTTTGTCCTCTCCCAACCTTGACGATGTCCGAGTCAGTGCGACAAAGGGCTTCTGAGGGTACGTGCTGCCAAATCTGCTGGCCCTATTCGTATCTAGTTAGTTGGCGTGTCAATCAAGAGAAGTAGTTGGCTGGTTGTTGGCGGGGCTAATTTGAAATCGTCTTTCAGTTTGTTGTATCGAAAAGCCTAGTTTCTCCAACTCTTTGGACTGGTGGTGAAGGATTGCAAGCTTCGATGCGTGGGGTGATCCCCAGCCGATGTTCCTTCAGCGGTTATGAGATCTCATTTCTAGTGGGGTGTGGCTATTGAGGTATTCAATGCCTTATATGGGAAGTGTGTGTGCTTGTGTTCCATTCCCATAATGTCTATTAAGTTCAATTTTAAAGCTTCAGTGGGCGACATACAACCGAAGGAAGATAACCTGCATGGCTTTTCATGTAATTTTTGTTTTTGCTGGGCATTTGTGTGTTGTTGTCTTTACAATGTTGTTATAGCTTTCCTTGATGAATATCCGATGTAAGATGCCTTTTGTGTGTCTTTTCTAAAAAAGGTCTTGGTGCACGCTGAGTAAATTTTGCATGACATTTACAGAGTTGGCAATATAATGATTATGATATTGTACTGCATCTCATTGCATTTATGCAGTCATTTTTATTTCAATAGAACTTTTTACCTGAGTTAGTCTTAAGAATTGTTCATCAAAAAGTCGGTGGTGGTGGTTTTTGCAACGTTATTTATGCAATGTCAGTTGTAAATATCACTTGTTGCTATCAAATATGTAGTTATTGATATGAATCGCTTTCTTTTTGCATCATTTTACAATGAATTCTTGTAGATTCTTCTGCACTTGGTACACCACGTGGTTGGTATTAATGTACATTTGGCATAACATGTTTGTTGTGCATAGTAAATAGAATCTCAACCTACTTTTATTTTCCAGGATATAGTAACTATATATAACACGCCAATACGATTGGTCACTAGAGTTTTAAGTTATATCCATTGAATGCGAAGCCATACAGTAAATGGTGAATAATTTGGTGCGGGCACACATACCATATCCTTATAAGAAGCATAGTAGTGAAGCAATACATCAAAAAATTGAGAAATTGTTGGGCCTAAAAACAAGGACGCTGATAACACCCACACGTGTGGCATATTAGACATCCGCCCACACGTCGTGTGTGGCGTAAGTAGGAGGCATCCCACACGAGCCATGTGTGGGCGAAATTAGAACTGCCCACACGTGTGGGCGCAGCTACTTCGTGCCACACACCCAACAAACTACTACTCATCCTCACTCCGCGTGCGTGGCACGAAACAAATCTGCCCACACGTCCTGACGCACCGGTGGGATTACACTTACCCCGGGGATGGCAACTTTAGTCATTCGGGATGGCAAATGTAGTTGCCATGTCTAAGTAACGGTAGTTGCCGCGTGTATTCGAAGCATAGTTGCCATGTATGATTAACTAGTTGCCACGTGTGGTCCAACCATAGTTACCATGTATAGTTAATTACAGTTGCCATGTGTGTTTACCTAGTTTCCACATACGCACAATTGCAGTTGCCATCTAGCAACGAATCATAGTTGCCATGTACGTGCAACTGCAGTTGCCATCGAACAACGTACGAGCGTCGTGTGGGTGAAGAGCAGTTCGCCCACACACGAGTGAACTAGGTTGTGACTGTGTGGACAGAAACTGGTTCGCCCACACGGCGCAGCTGGCAACCTCGTGTTGCGGGTTGCGTGGGCGAACTCTCCAACGCCCACACACACGATGATGCCCACGTGGCACTGAAAATCTAACAGATTCCTTTAGAATTCGTGCAAAACAGCATTAATATGTATCAACACGTGTGGACGACGTGCAAACATGCCACACGTGTGGGCGTTATCATTTGGCAAAAACAAAGTGACTTTGTTTTCTTGAAAAATGCTATGCAATCAGTAGGCCTGAGAGGTGTTGAGAATTTAGCATGGAGTCCTAATACAGTTGGTATTACCGCTGGATAATACGCCGCAAGCCGGCGTCTCCTTCCGAACTACCATGCGTTGTTGCCAAATGTGTCGACATGCACTAACCCATGGTCATTCTCAAACGGTGGCCTCTTGTCCAAGCTCCTTCCTGCAACCTGCCCCTCCACTGTAGCATGAGAGACGACAGAAGTCTACAAACACATTCGGTGTTGGTGTAGGTTGTACGCACACAGCGAGAGAGAATCCATGCACGTTCAAACAAACTGTTGTGTGCGTACGTGAGAGAGGCGTTTTGGCACATGGAAGCATATGCTCCTGGTTTTTAAAATGTGTTTTAAACATATTTTAAAATGTCACAAAATTCTGACAAAATGATTCTCGCATACATCTCGACATTCTACATGCACACAAACTCGTTTTGCGGAAACCCGAAAACTTTTGTGTCACATGTCAAAAAGATAAAATTTAGTGTTTGAAAATGCTTTTCATGAGACATTTTTTTGTCTTTCTTACACAAGGCGTATAAAACGTCGGTTTTCACGAAACTTGGCGTGCGCACATACAATGTTGAGACGTATGTGTCAAATTTTTGTTTGGAATTTTTTTGACATTTTAAAATATATTTTTGAATGGCAGGAGCATATGCTCCCTCGTGCCAAAGTGAATTCCGATGCGTGCATTGATCCCACAAAGAGAGAGAATCCAGGCACACTAGCTCAATTCTTCTTTGAAACCATGCAAAGAACTTCCATTTTTATTAATTCATAAGAGAGTGAGAATTTAGCGGTCAATTTGAGGAAACCAGTCAGTCACCTATTATCTGTTACCAGAAAAATATATGAAATGCACCGATTTTTTTTAGGGAAAATGCACCGATTATCTGACCGTGTAACTATTACATCGTTCACCCAGGGAAAGGTGGCTACTGGCCACATATGGCTTTGTTGAGTTTCAACATTTAGTGGAGTTTAGAGAGTCAAGACACATGATTGTGTTCATGATAACTATTTGGTTCTCGTGCGGCACTGAGTAATTTTTTCCGGAGATCCAGAGAGCTGGTGCTGTACTGATTTTGATACTTTAATGCTCAACATTGAATCTTTGTAAAAAATATATATCTCAACAGTAATATGTACCAAGTTTAATTATCTCAAATATTGTACATCAAAAAGTGTGTGAAGTGGTACATGTAAGGTTTTCTTTAGTAGTACAAAGTCAGTAGCAAATATTATTTACTGATACAAAATGCTTTATTTTTGCACCATTTTAAAATGAATCCTTTTTTTGCGAAAAAAATGAATTCTTTCACTAGCTCTTTTGCAAAAATATCATGTGGTCAATATGTTTGTTTGGTGTAGCGTCTCACTGTAACTTGTTTTCTTCGGGATAGAAGTATATATAGCATGGCAATATGGTTGGTCACTAGTGTATTAAGTTATTCATTCATTACGTCACAGAAAAAAAGTAATAGGTTATTCATTCATTGCGTCACCGCTTGAGGATGAATATTTTGGCGGGGCGCAGATACCATGCCTTTATAGGAAGCATAGCTGTGCATGGATACGTCAAAGAAATTGGACAAATGTTAGTTCCGAAAGAAAGTAACCTCAGTTTTAAAGAATAAAAATGTATCTTGTTTTGATGAAAAACGGTTTGCAAACTGTAGGCCTGAGGGGTGTCGGTAATGTAGCAGTGAGTGCCAATCAGGTCGGAGGTGCCTATCAGTGTGGTGTGGGACTGAGGGAAGAAGGCCGGAGGTGCCTATGTCGACAGAGTTGTACGTCACATCATCGCACAAATAAGAGCCACAAATTTGCAAGCCTAAAAGAATGTTGCCATAATTTTTATGTGTATGGAATGTGGGGTCTTGGAGCATCTCCAGTCCCCCCCCCCCCAACAGGCCCCCCAGGGCGTCTTTTTTAGCGCCGACGGCGAAAAAAGGGCCAAGCCGAGCCCCCGAATCCTCGTTTATCGCCGGTTTGGCCGAAATTACAACCGGCGAACCCAACGCACCGGGGCCCCGGCTGAAGCGAAAAGGCACGTGGGCCCACGCTGTCGGTGACACTGGCCGATTTCCCGCCTCTTTCCCCCTTTCCCTCCATTTCCCCAGTGCCACCCCTTCTCCCCCGCCGCTCCCGCCATTCTCTCCCCAGATCCACCCGCCATGCCGCCGAAGAAGTATGCACCCCCTCGCCTAGCCACCGATTTCGTCCAGCCAAAGCAGAGGAAGCCGAGGGCGCCGATGGCAAGGCTCCCGGGCTTATCGAATGCCAAGTGGAAGGCCGACGTTGATCGCCGGGAGGCGGTCACCGCCGATTGATGGAACAGGCTCATCATGAAGAAGGCCAGGGACGTGGCGGTGGCGGCGGCAGACCAGGAGGAGGCGTCTCACGCGAGGATGGCGAACCTTCCACCTCAACAGTGCCTGCAGCCGCGTGAGGGGAGCCAGCAGAGTGTCGCGTCGCCGGCCAACTTCTCGCCGTCACTGTGGGGGTACGCGCCCACGCTTGGCTACACTGACGGCGACGCGCATGGCGGCTTCAACCCCAACATCACCTTCATATGTATGACCGCATTTCTGGTCATGTTGTCAAAGACAAAGCATTGGATGGGTTATTCCTGTATGGAATCAAGTGGGTCATCCTTGTCAGGTGGAATTATGTTATAGCACCTCAATCTTCACATGCACAGGTCAAATTTGGATAATCATATAATAGAAGTGTGTTGAAAGCTTGGTTTTTATAGCTCTGGATAGCACCTTTGCTTTTTTTTTCTTTTTACAATTGTAGATTAACTAAGCAAGAAATTCCCAAGGAATCCGTAACTTGTACAAATAATAACTAAATTGTAACAACTAGCAGGTCCAGCAATTTTGGAAACTGAAACAACAACATCACAAGATTAAATATAGTGTTGGGCGGAGACGAATTTTAGAAATTTATATCATTAACTGTCGTTTTTAAATCAACCCCTCCTTTATTAATTGGCTACAATGGTAGCATCACATACAATAAGAGGAATAACAGCCATCGGGGCTGCATCCATCGATACATCAGGGGTAGTGAATCTAGCTTGTCTAGCTAATTCGTGGGCTACTTTATTGTTCTCTCTATAACAATGTTCAAAAACAATATGACTGATATCTAAACACATGAAATAACAATCATCAAAGATCGCGCTGGCTCATGTATCAGATCAGACGTTCCTGGCCTAGAGACATCAATCCAGCTATATATGGAGCACTAGTCTGATGGGAAGCCGACTATCATTAGTCTGATCGTTATTTTTAGAGATTGTTCTTACGATCCCCGACCATGCCTCATCCTTTCAAGAAGACACGTGGCATTTGTGAGATGTTGTAACTTGGTAGAGAGATAGATCCGCTCCTCTGTATGCTGTGGCCGTTCCCATCTCCACATCCCGCGTCCACAACCCTGTCCCTGAGATAGGCGCCTTGCCAGAGCCTGCCTTCCAGGCCTGAGATCGACCCTCTCCCTTCCGTACGGCTGGATGAATCGTGACTTCAGGTAGTTCTTACTGATGAGACGTAGATCTAAAGCCTCATCGCGTCCGTCTCTCGGAACTGCAAAATACTTTGCTCTGTTTCGGCATATTCTACCCTGAAAGATCCGCCCCAAACAATATTACATTTAAAACAGGATCATGGTAAAAAATCCAAACCCTTGATACTTTGATAAGAGACAAACTCCTTCTTTTGGGACCCGCTTAAATACACTGAATGAACAACGAAAATCCAAATGGTTGTGTGTTTGCAAGAGAGGTGTGGACAGCGATTCTGCAATCACTGGGCAAGACGGAATGGATGCCAACGGGTGGACAAAGCATCACAGGGTAGTGCGCGGATGTTAGCAATAAGCCACACCACGGTGGTGACCAACATGTGTGTGTCGGTCGAGTCGGGACGCTGGTGCGTGGCCGTGTCCATAGCCGTGCTCAGTTAGCCGTGTTGCGTGTGTTGCAGAGCGAGGCGTGGAGGCCCAGGTCTTGCGTGAGCAGCTGCTCACGTTCACTGGAGACCGAGTCACTCGTGTGCATGGTTTGCTCGTTCCGTTGTGTTCTGGTTGGTTAGTGGCCGGCGTGTGTGCGTGCGTGGAGTTAGTGGCCGGTGTGGTGGCCGGATGGTGTGTGTGCACCTGGGTATAAAAGGCCCTCCGATGTAATGCTCGTTTGTGTGTGTGGCTCGAGTTCGTGCTCGAGGAAGAAGCCGTTCATGCGGCTGGCGTATGTGCGCAGGGAAAACACCACTGATTCATGTGTCTCCTCTTTCTTCTTGAGATGCAGGTTTCATCTACAAAAAATATATTTGTGCGTGTGTGCTCATATGCGTTATGTCTTCTTAAACAATCAGGTAATTGGATCTATGAGATATCCCTGAGTCATGAGTTGATTTCATCGAATCCTAAGTACCAATGAGATGGTATAGGCCATAATTTTGTCCTAGTTAATGGTGGAAGAAGTCAATTTCATTTGGTTGTAATCATTCATGTTCAAGTTAGCAAAGTTTGTTCATAATAAATTTTGGGGTTGGTGTGAACGGTAATGAAACTTTTCAGGAGATATGTGGAGATGGTGATGTACTGAAGATGATACATTAGGGCTCGATATTGCACCTTTGTATTCCCTTTTATCTCAGTAGTAAGCTCTACCAAGTTATTAGTCTTAAAAGTTGTTCATCGAAAAGTGGGTTGAGTGGTTTGTGTAAGGTTTTTTTACTATGGTTTGTGAGGGGTGTATACACAAACCTCCCCCAAATGGGACAAAACTTTTACCACAACATATAGGTGACATTTCATGATAGCATGTCAAGTTTCATGAATTTCAGACGAGGTTTGGATTTACTAAAATTTAAAAACCAATTATCTCAATGTTTGTGGCCGAGTCACGATACCGAGGTGTTTGAAATTTATTCCCATTTCTTGCATGGGACCTAAGCATGCACAAAAGGACACATATATGATTTCCAACCCATTTTGGTGCACTGCAGCATGTCCCTGTAGTTCAAATTTGAATTATGCACATAAAATGCCTAGAAAACTCAGTTAATGTATAAAAATATTCAAAAGGACCCTGAATAATTCCAATTGTTTTTAACGACACTCCTATAGTTGCATGTTCACTGCAGATAAATGTTCTAGCAATTCAAATACCGTCGTTGCTTTGACCCCCTTCTGTATTTCAACTCAAAACAAAAAATCAAGTACACCGCACATGATTTATTATCACGAACCGTGTGAGATGCACAATGAAGTTTCTACTCACTTTTGCAACTGGTATAACATGTGGTTTGTATATGCACAATTGTCATATCATGTTTGTCGGGTGTAGTATCCCAAACTAACTTTTTTTCAGAATATAGCAACATATCGCATGATAAATGGTTGGTCACTAGTGTTTTAAATTCTTTATTCATTGTGACACCTCACAGAAGATGTGAAGATTTCGATGGGGGCGCACACAACATATCCCTATAAGAAGCATATTTGCGAAGCAATACATAGAAGGGGCACACCATTGGTCCCTAAAATGAAAGTACCTTGTTTTCATGAGAAAAAGGGTGTACAAACTATAGGCATGAGAGGTAACGGAAATTGAGCAATGGGTCCAGAATATACAAACTATAGCCATGTGTCGCCATTTATGCACACACTGTTGTCGTACAAAACGACTGAGATGTGCCAATGCGCGATGTCGCACGGTCCCTCTACAATAATGTTGGACATCATTGCAAGCTCCCCTGCCTACTGCTTGAATAGAACCTTCACACCAATGAGACAGACCACTAAAAGGCAGTTTGTAGCACAACCTCCCACCATATACCATGGATAGAGGCCGGCGAAAATAGAAATACTGTAGCACAAGTCTATTTGTGTTGGCTAAGGTTATACCTAGATAGAAGGATATATGGTGCAAGAAACAAAAGGTATCATATATGTGTTCCCAAGAGAAAATCATGCCACACAAGCCTAATTTTATTTTAACTGCACCTCCCATATAACTGTGTATCTACAATAAGTAGTTTATACCATTCACCGAATCCAACAATGTCCAAAGCTACATTCTCTTTCTCTTTTCCCCAACCATAGCCCTGCCACCTAAGGTCTCATCCATGCCACCGACTCACGTCCATCTCCTATCTTCCATCCAACGACATCAATGACGACTAGAGGAGTAGGGACCCACTTTGTTCACCTTTTGGTTCTAGTAGGTCTTTATTACTCTTAGGTTTTGGTTCCCTAGAGGCATCGGCGAGGTGTGGCGGAGATGATGCATTCAAATAAGGTCTCTTTGTCCTCTCCCAACCTTGACGATGTCCGAGTCAGTGCGACAAAGGGCTTCTGAGGGTACGTGCTGCCAAATCTGCTGGCCCTATTCGTATCTAGTTAGTTGGCGTGTCAATCAAGAGAAGTAGTTGGCTGGTTGTTGGCGGGGCTAATTTGAAATCGTCTTTCAGTTTGTTGTATCGAAAAGCCTAGTTTCTCCAACTCTTTGGACTGGTGGTGAAGGATTGCAAGCTTTGATGCGTGGGGTGATCCCCAGCCGATGTTCCTTCAGCGGTTATGAGATCTCATTTCTAGTGGGGTGTGGCTATTGAGGTATTCAATGCCTTATATGGGAAGTGTGTGTGCTTGTGTTCCATTCCCATAATGTCTATTAAGTTCAATTTTAAAGCTTCAGTGGGCGACATACAACCGAAGGAAGATAACCTGCATGGCTTTTCATGTAATTTTTGTTTTTGCTGGGCATTTGTGTGTTGTTGTCTTTACAATGTTGTTATAGCTTTCCTTGATGAATATCCGATGTAAGATGCCTTTTGTGTGTCTTTTCTAAAAAAGGTCTTGGTGCATGCTGAGTAAATTTTGCATGACATTCACAGAGTTGGCAATATAATGATTATGATATTGTACTGCATCTCATTGCATTTATGCAGTCATTTTTATTTCAATAGAACTTTTTACCTGAGTTAGTCTTAAGAATTGTTCATCAAAAAGTCGGTGGTGGTGGTTTTTGCAAGGTTATTTATGCAATGTCAGTTGTAAATATCACTTGTTGCTATCAAATATGTAGTTATTGATATGAATCGCTTTCTTTTTGCATCATTTTACAATGAATTCTTGTAGATTCTTCTGCACTTGGTACACCACGTGGTTGGTATTAATGTACATTTGGCATAACATGTTTGTTGTGCATAGTAAATAGAATCTCAACCTACTTTTATTTTCCAGGATATAGTAACTATATATAACACGCCAATACGATTGGTCACTAGAGTTTTAAGTTATATCCATTGAATGCGAAGCCATACGGTAAATGGTGAATAATTTGGTGCGGGCACACATACCATATCCTTATAAGAAGCATAGTAGTGAAGCAATACATCAAAAAATTGAGAAATTGTTGGGCCTAAAAACAAGGACGCTGATAACACCCACACGTGTGGCATATTAGACATCCGCCCACACGTCGTGTGTGGCGTAAGTAGGAGGCATCCCACACGAGCCATGTGTGGGCGAAATTAGAACTGCCCACACGTGTGGGCGCAGCTACTTCGTGCCACACACCCAACAAACTACTACTCATCCTCACTCCGCGTGCGTGGCACGAAACAAATCTGCCCACACGTCCTGACGCACCGGTGGGATGACACTTTACTTACCCCGGGGATGGCAACTTTAGTCATTCGGGATGGCAAATGTAGTTGCCATGTCTAAGTAACGGTAGTTGCCGCGTGTATTCGAAGCATAGTTGCCATGTATGATTAACTAGTTGCCACGTGTGGTCCAACCATAGTTACCATGTATAGTTAATTACAGTTGCCATGTGTGTTTACCTAGTTTCCACATACGCACAGTTGCAGTTGCCATCTAGCAACGAATCATAGTTGCCATGTGCGTGCAACTGCAGTTGCCATCGAACAACGTACGAGCGTCGTGTGGGCGAAGAGCAGTTCGCCCACACACGAGTGAACTAGGTGGTGACTGTGTGGACAGAAACTGGTTCGCCCACACGGCGCAGCTGGCAACCTCGTGTTGCGGGTTGCGTGGGCGAACTCTCCAACGCCCACACACACGATGATGCCCACGTGGCACTGAAAATCTAACAGATTCCTTTAGAATTCGTGCAAAACAGCATTAATATGTATCAACACGTGTGGACGACGTGCAAACATGCCACACGTGTGGGCGCTATCATTTGGCAAAAACAAAGTAACTTTGTTTTCTTGAAAAATGCTATGCAATCAGTAGGCCTGAGAGGTGTTGAGAATTTAGCATGGAGTCCTAATACAGTTGGTATTACCGCTGGATAATACGCCGCAAGCCGGCGTCTCCTTCCGAACTACCATGCGTTGTTGCCAAATGTGTCGACATGCACTAACCCATGGTCATTCTCAAACGGTGGCCTCTTGTCCAAGCTCCTTCCTGCAACCTGCCCCTCCACTGTAGCATGAGAGACGACAGAAGTCTACAAACACATTCGGTGTTGGTGTAGGTTGTACGCACACAGAGTGAGAGAATCCATGCACGTTCAAACAAACTGTTGTGTGCGTACGTGAGAGAGGTGTTTTGGCACATGGAAGCATATGCTCCTGGTTTTTAAAATGTGTTTTAAACATATTTTAAAATGTCACAAAATTCTGACAAAATGATTCTCGCATACATCTCGACATTCTACATGCACACAAACTCGTTTCGCGGAAACCCGAAAACTTTTGTGTCACATGTCAAAAAGATAAAATTTAGTGTTTGAAAATGCTTTTCATGAGACATTTTTTTGTCTTTCTTACACAAGGCGTATAAAACGTCGGTTTTCACGAAACTTGGCGTGCGCACATACAATGTTGAGACGTATGTGTCAAATTTTTGTTTGGAATTTTTTTGACATTTTAAAATATATTTTTGAATGGCAGGAGCATATGCTCCCTCGTGCCAAAGTGAATTCCGATGCGTGCATTGATCCCACAAAGAGAGAGAATCCAGGCACACTAGCTCAATTCTTCTTTGAAACCATGCAAAGAACTCCCATTTTTATTAATTCATAAGAGAGTGAGAATTTAGCGGTCAATTTGAGGAAACCAGTCAGTCACCTATTATCTGTTACCAGAAAAATATATGAAATGCACCGATTTTTTTTAGGGAAAATGCACCGATTATCTGACTGTGTAACTATTACATCGTTCACCCAGGGAAAGGTGGCTACTGGCCACATATGGCTTTGTTGAGTTTCAACATTTAGTGGAGTTTAGAGAGTCAAGACACATGATTGTGTTCATGATAACTATTTGGTTCTCGTGCGGCACTGAGTAATTTTTTCAGGAGATCCAGAGAGCTGGTGCTGTACTGATTTTGATACTTTAATGCTCAACATTGAATCTTTGTAAAAAATATATATCTCAACAGTAATATGTACCAAGTTTAATTATCTCAAATATTGTACATCAAAAAGTGTGTGAAGTGGTACATGTAAGGTTTTCTTTAGTAGTACAAAGTCAGTAGCAAATATTATTTACTGATACAAAATGCTTTATTTTTGCACCATTTTAAAATGAATCCTTTTTTTGCGAAAAAAATGAATTCTTTCACTAGCTCTTTTGCAAAAATATCATGTGGTCAATATGTTTGTTTGGTGTAGCGTCTCACTGTAACTTGTTTTCTTGGGGATAGAAGTATATATAGCATGGCAATATGGTTGGTCACTAGTGTATTAAGTTATTCATTCATTACGTCACAGAAAAAAAGTAATAGGTTATTCATTCATTGCGTCACCGCTTGAGGATGAATATTTTGGCGGGGCGCAGATACCATGCCTTTATAGGAAGCATAGCTGTGCATGGATACGTCAAAGAAATTGGACAAATGTTAGTTCCGAAAGAAAGTAACCTCAGTTTTAAAGAATAAAAATGTATCTTGTTTTGATGAAAAACGGTTTGCAAACTGTAGGCCTGAGGGGTGTCGGTAATGTAGCAGTGAGTGCCAATCAGGTCGGAGGTGCCTATCAGTGTGGTGTGGGACTGAGGGAAGAAGGCCGGAGGTGCCTATGTCGACAGAGTTGTACGTCACATCATCGCACAAATAAGAGCCACAAATTTGCAAGCCTAAAAGAATGTTGCCATAATTTTTATGTGTATGTAATGTGGGGTCTTGGAGCATCTCCAGTCCCCCCCCCCCAACAGGCCCCCCAGGGCGTCTTTTTTAGCGCCGACGGCGAAAAAAGGGCCAAGCCGAGCCCCCGAATCCTCGTTTATCGCCGGTTTGGCCGAAATTACAACCGGCGAACCCAACGCACCGGGGCGCCGGCTGAAGCGAAAAGGCACGTGGGCCCACGCTGTCGGTGACACTGGCCGATTTCCCGCCTCTTTCCCCCTTTCCCTCCATTTCCCCAGTGCCACCCCTTCTCCCCCGCCGCTCCCGCCATTCTCTCCCCAGATCCACCCGCCATGCCGCCGAAGAAGTATGCACCCCCTCGCCTAGCCACCGATTTCGTCCAGCCAAAGCAGAGGAAGCCGAGGGCGCCGATGGCAAGGCTCCCGGGCTTATCGAATGCCAAGTGGAAGGCCGACGTTGATCACCGGGAGGCGGTCACCGCCGATTGATGGAACAGGCTCATCATGAAGAAGGCCAGGGACGTGGCGGTGGCGGCGGCAGACCAGGAGGAGGCGTCTCACGCGAGGATGGCGAACCTTCCACCTCAACAGTGCCTGCAGCCGCGTGAGGGGAGCCAGCAGAGTGTCGCGTCGCCGGCCAACTTCTCGCCGTCACTGTGGGGGTACGCGCCCACGCTTGGCTACACTGACGGCGACGCGCATGGCGGCTTCAACCCCAACATCACCTTCATATGTATGACCGCATTTCTGGTCATGTTGTCAAAGACAAAGCATTGGATGGGTTATTCCTGTATGGAATCAAGTGGGTCATCCTTGTCAGGTGGAATTATGTTATAGCACCTCAATCTTCACATGCACAGGTCAAATTTGGATAATCATATAATAGAAGTGTGTTGAAAGCTTGGTTTTTATAGCTCTGGATAGCACCTTTGCTTTTTTTTTTCTTTTTACAATTGTAGATTAACTAAGCAAGAAATTCCCAAGGAATCCGTAACTTGTACAAATAATAACTAAATTGTAACAACTAGCAGGTCCAGCAATTTTGGAAACTGAAACAACAACATCACAAGATTAAATATAGTGTTGGGCGGAGACGAATTTTAGAAATTTATATCATTAACTGTCTTTTTTAAATCAACCCCTCCTTTATTAATTGGCTACAATGGTAGCATCACATACAATAAGAGGAATAACAGCCATCGGGGCTGCATCCATCGATACATCAGGGGTAGTGAATCTAGCTTGTCTAGCTAATTCGTGGGCTACTTTATTGTTCTCTCTATAACAATGTTCAAAAACAATATGACTGATATCTAAACACATGAAATAACAATCATCAAAGATCGCGCTGGCTCATGTATCAGATCAGACGTTCCTGGCCTAGAGACATCAATCCAGCTATATATGGAGCACTAGTCTGATGGGAAGCCGACTATCATTAGTCTGATCGTTATTTTTAGAGATTGTTCTTACGATCCCCGACCATGCCTCATCCTTTCAAGAAGACACGTGGCATTTGTGAGATGTTGTAACTTGGTAGAGAGATAGATCCGCTCCTCTGTATGCTGTGGCCGTCCCATCTCCACATCCCGCGTCCACAACCCTGTCCCTGAGATAGGCGCCTTGCCAGAGCCTGCCTTCCAGGCCTGAGATCGACCCTCTCCCTTCCGTACGGCTGGATGAATCGTGACTTCAGGTAGTTCTTACTGATGAGACGTAGATCTAAAGCCTCATCGCGTCCGTCTCTCGGAACTGCAAAATACTTTGCTCTGTTTCGGCATATTCTACCCTGAAAGATCCGCCCCAGACAATATTACATTTAAAACAGGATCATGGTAAAAAATCCAAACCCTTGATACTTTGATAAGAGACAAACTCCTTCTTTTGGGACCCGCTTAAATACACTGAATGAACAACGAAAATCCAAATGGTTGTGTGTTTGCAAGAGAGGTGTGGACAGCGATTCTGCAATCACTGGGCAAGACGGAATGGATGCCAATGGGTGGACAAAGCATCACAGGGTAGTGCGCGGATGTTAGCAATAAGCCACACCACGGTGGTGACCAACATGTGTGTGTCGGTCGAGTCGGGACGCTGGTGCGTGGCCGTGTCCATAGCCGTGCTCAGTTAGCCGTGTTGCGTGTGTTGCAGAGCGAGGCGTGGAGGCCCAGATCTTGCGTGAGCAGCTGCTCACGTTCACTGGAGACCGAGTCACTCGTGTGCATGGTTTGCTCGTTCCGTTGTGTTCTGGTTGGTTAGTGGCCGGCGTGTGTGCGTGCGTGGAGTTAGTGGCCGGTGTGGTGGCCGGATGGTGTGTGTGCACCTGGGTATAAAAGGCCCTCCGATGTAATGCTCGTTTGTGTGTGTGGCTCGAGTTCGTGCTCGAGGAAGAAGCCGTTCATGCGGCTGGCGTATGTGCGCAGGGAAAACACCACTGAGTCATGTGTCTCCTCTTTCTTCTTGAGATGCAGGTTTCATCTACAAAAAATATATTTGTGCGTGTGTGCTCATATGCGTTATGTCTTCTTAAACAATCAGGTAATTGGATCTATGAGATATCCCTGAGTCATGAGTTGATTTCATCGAATCCTAAGTACCAATGAGATGGTATAGGCCATAATTTTGGCCTAGTTAATGGTGGAAGAAGTCAATTTCATTTGGTTGTAATCATTCATGTTCAAGTTAGCAAAGTTTGTTCATAATAAATTTTGGGGTTGGTGTGAACGGTAATGAAACTTTTCAGGAGATATGTGGAGATGGTGATGTACTGAAGATGATACATTAGGGCTCGATATTGCACCTTTGTATTCCCTTTTATCTCAGTAGTAAGCTCTACCAAGTTATTAGTCTTAAAAGTTGTTCATCGAAAAGTGGGTTGAGTGGTTTGTGTAAGGTTTTTTTACTATGGTTTGTGAGGGGTGTATACACAAACCTCCCCCAAATGGGACAAAACTTTTACCACAACATATAGGTGACATTTCATGATAGCATGTCAAGTTTCATGAATTTCAGACGAGGTTTGGATTTACTAAAATTTAAAAACCAATTATCTCAATGTTTGTGGCCGAGTCACGATACCGAGGTGTTTGAAATTTATTCCCATTTCTTGCATGGGACCTAAGCATGCACAAAAGGACACATATATGATTTCCAACCCATTTTGGTGCACTGCAGCATGTCCCTGTAGTTCAAATTTGAATTATGCACATAAAATGCCTAGAAAAATCAGTTAATGTATAAAAATATTCAAAAGGACCCTGAATAATTCCAATTGTTTTTAACGACACTCCTATAGTTGCATGTTCACTGCAGATAAATGTTCTAGCAATTCAAATACCGTCGTTGCTTTGACCCCCTTCTGTATTTCAACTCAAAACAAAAAATCAAGTACACCGCACATGATTTATTATCACGAACCGTGTGAGATGCACAATGAAGTTTCTACTCACTTTTGCAACTGGTATAACATGTGGTTTGTATATGCACAATTGTCATATCATGTTTGTCGGGTGGAGTATCCCAAACTAACTTTTTTTCAGAATATAGCAACATATCGCATGATAAATGGTTGGTCACTAGTGTTTTAAATTCTTTATTCATTGTGACACCTCACAGAAGATGTGAAGATTTCGATGGGGGCGCACACAACATATCCCTATAAGAAGCATATTTGCGAAGCAATACATAGAAGGGGCACACCATTGGTCCCTAAAATGAAAGTACCTTGTTTTCATGAGAAAAAGGGTGTACAAACTATAGGCATGAGAGGTAACGGAAATTGAGCAATGGGTCCAGAATATACAAACTATAGCCATGTGTCGCCATTTATGCACACACTGTTGTCGTACAAAACGACTGAGATGTGCCAATGCGCGATGTCGCACGGTCCCTCTACAATAATGTTGGACATCATTGCAAGCTCCCCTGCCTACTGCTTGAATAGAACCTTCACACCAATGAGACAGACCACTAAAAGGCAGTTTGTAGCACAACCTCCCACCATATACCATGGATAGAGGCCGGCGAAAATAGAAATACTGTAGCACAAGTCTATTTGTGTTGGCTAAGGTTATACCTAGATAGAAGGATATATGGTGCAAGAAACAAAAGGTATCATATATGTGTTCCCAAGAGAAAATCATGCCACACAAGCCTAATTTTATTTTAACTGCACCTCCCATATAACTGTGTATCTACAATAAGTAGTTTATACCATTCACCGAATCCAACAATGTCCAAAGCTACATTCTCTTTCTCTTTTCCCCAACCATAGCCCTGCCACCTAAGGTCTCATCCATGCCACCGACTCACGTCCATCTCCTATCTTCCATCCAACGACATCAATGACGACTAGAGGAGTAGGGACCCACTTTGTTCACCTTTTGGTTCTAGTAGGTCTTTATTACTCTTAGGTTTTGGTTCCCTAGAGGCATCGGCGAGGTGTGGCGGAGATGATGCATTCAAATAAGGTCTCTTTGTCCTCTCCCAACCTTGACGATGTCCGAGTCAGTGCGACAAAGGGCTTCTGAGGGTACGTGCTGCCAAATCTGCTGGCCCTATTCGTATCTAGTTAGTTGGCGTGTCAATCAAGAGAAGTAGTTGGCTGGTTGTTGGCGGGGCTAATTTGAAATCGTCTTTCAGTTTGTTGTATCGAAAAGCCTAGTTTCTCCAACTCTTTGGACTGGTGGTGAAGGATTGCAAGCTTCGATGCGTGGGGTGATCCCCAGCCGATGTTCCTTCAGCGGTTATGAGATCTCATTTCTAGTGGGGTGTGGCTATTGAGGTATTCAATGCCTTATATGGGAAGTGTGTGTGCTTGTGTTCCATTCCCATAATGTCTATTAAGTTCAATTTTAAAGCTTCAGTGGGCGACATACAACCGAAGGAAGATAACCTGCATGGCTTTTCATGTAATTTTTGTTTTTGCTGGGCATTTGTGTGTTGTTGTCTTTACAATGTTGTTATAGCTTTCCTTGATGAATATCCGATGTAAGATGCCTTTTGTGTGTCTTTTCTAAAAAAGGTCTTGGTGCACGCTGAGTAAATTTTGCATGACATTCACAGAGTTGGCAATATAATGATTATGATATTGTACTGCTTCTCATTGCATTTATGCAGTCATTTTTATTTCAATAGAACTTTTTACCTGAGTTAGTCTTAAGAATTGTTCATCAAAAAGTCGGTGGTGGTGGTTTTTGCAAGGTTATTTATGCAATGTCAGTTGTAAATATCACTTGTTGCTATCAAATATGTAGTTATTGATATGAATCGCTTTCTTTTTGCATCATTTTACAATGAATTCTTGTAGATTCTTCTGCACTTGGTACACCACGTGGTTGGTATTAATGTACATTTGGCATAACATGTTTGTTGTGCATAGTAAATAGAATCTCAACCTACTTTTATTTTCCAGGATATAGTAACTATATATAACACGCCAATACGATTGGTCACTAGAGTTTTAAGTTATATCCATTGAATGCGAAGCCATACGGTAAATGGTGAATAATTTGGTGCGGGCACACATACCATATCCTTATAAGAAGCATAGTAGTGAAGCAATACATCAAAAAATTGAGAAATTGTTGGGCCTAAAAACAAGGACGCTGATAACACCCACACGTGTGGCATATTAGACATCCGCCCACACGTCGTGTGTGGCGTAAGTAGGAGGCATCACACACGAGCCATGTGTGGGCGAAATTAGAACTGCCCACACGTGTGGGCGCAGCTACTTCGTGCCACACACCCAACAAACTACTACTCATCCTCACTCCGCGTGCGTGGCACGAAACAAATCTGCCCACACGTCCTGACGCACCGGTGGGATGACACTTTACTTACCCCGGGGATGGCAACTTTAGTCATTCGGGATGGCAAATGTAGTTGCCATGTCTAAGTAACGGTAGTTGCCGCGTGTATTCGAAGCATAGTTGCCATGTATGATTAACTAGTTGCCACGTGTGGTCCAACCATAGTTACCATGTATAGTTAATTACAGTTGCCATGTGTGTTTACCTAGTTTCCACATACGCACAATTGCAGTTGCCATCTAGCAACGAATCATAGTTGCCATGTACGTGCAACTGCAGTTGCCATCGAACAACGTACGAGCTCGTGTGGGTGAAGAGCAGTTCGCCCACACACGAGTGAACTAGGTGGTGACTATGTGGACAGAAACTGGTTCGCCCACACGGCGCAGCTGGCAACCTCGTGTTGCGGGTTGCGTGGGCGAACTCTCCAACGCCCACACACACGGTGATGCCCACGTGGCACTGAAAATCTAACAGATTCCTTTAGAATTCGTGCAAAACAGCATTAATATGTATCAACACGTGTGGACGACGTGCAAACATGCCACACGTGTGGGCGTTATCATTTGGCAAAAACAAAGTGACTTTGTTTTCTTGAAAAATGCTATGCAATCAGTAGGCCTGAGAGGTGTTGAGAATTTAGCATGGAGTCCTAATACAGTTGGTATTACCGCTGGATAATACGCCGCAAGCCGGCGTCTCCTTCCGAACTACCATGCGTTGTTGCCAAATGTGTCGACATGCACTAACCCATGGTCATTCTCAAACGGTGGCCTTTTGTCCAAGCTCCTTCCTGCAACCTGCCCCTCCACTGTAGCATGAGAGACGACAGAAGTCTACAAACACATTCGGTGTTGGTGTAGGTTGTACGCACACAGAGAGAGAATCCATGCACGTTCAAACAAACTGTTGTGTGCGTACGTGAGAGAGGCGTTTTGGCACATGGAAGCATATGCTCCTGGTTTTTAAAATGTGTTTTAAACATATTTTAAAATGTCACAAAATTCTGACAAAATGATTCTCGCATACATCTCGACATTCTACATGCACACAAACTCGTTTCGCGGAAACCCGAAAACTTTTGTGTCACATGTCAAAAAGATAAAATTTAGTGTTTGAAAATGCTTTTCATGAGACATTTTTTTGTCTTTCTTACACAAGGCGTATAAAACGTCGGTTTTCACGAAACTTGGCGTGCGCACATACAATGTTGAGACGTATGTGTCAAATTTTTGTTTGGAATTTTTTTGACATTTTAAAATATATTTTTGAATGGCAGGAGCATATGCTCCCTCGTGCCAAAGTGAATTCCGATGCGTGCATTGATCCCACAAAGAGAGAGAATCCAGGCACACTAGCTCAATTCTTCTTTGAAACCATGCAAAGAACTTCCATTTTTATTAATTCATAAGAGAGTGAGAATTTAGCGGTCAATTTGAGGAAACCAGTCAGTCACCTATTATCTGTTACCAGAAAATATATGAAATGCACCGATTTTTTTTAGGGAAAATGCACCGATTATCTGACTGTGTAACTATTACATCGTTCACCCAGGGAAAGGTGGCTACTGGCCACATATGGCTTTGTTGAGTTTCAACATTTAGTGGAGTTTAGAGAGTCAAGACACATGATTGTGTTCATGATAACTATTTGGTTCTCGTGCGGCACTGAGTAATTTTTTCAGGAGATCCAGAGAGCTGGTGCTGTACTGATTTTGATACTTTAATGCTCAACATTGAATCTTTGTAAAAAATATATATCTCAACAGTAATATGTACCAAGTTTAATTATCTCAAATATTGTACATAAAAAAGTGTGTGAAGTGGTACATGTAAGGTTTTCTTTAGTAGTACAAAGTCAGTAGCAAATATTATTTACTGATACAAAATGCTTTATTTTTGCACCATTTTAAAATGAATCCTTTTTTTGCGAAAAAAATGAATTCTTTCACTAGCTCTTTTGCAAAAATATCATGTGGTCAATATGTTTGTTTGGTGTAGCGTCTCACTGTAACTTGTTTTCTTCGGGATAGAAGTATATATAGCATGGCAATATGGTTGGTCACTAGTGTATTAAGTTATTCATTCATTACGTCACAGAAAAAAAGTAATAGGTTATTCATTCATTGCGTCACCGCTTGAGGATGAATATTTTGGCGGGGCGCAGATACCATGCCTTTATAGGAAGCATAGCTGTGCATGGATACGTCAAAGAAATTGGACAAATGTTAGTTCCGAAAGAAAGTAACCTCAGTTTTAAAGAATAAAAATGTATCTTGTTTTGATGAAAAACGGTTTGCAAACTGTAGGCCTGAGGGGTGTCGGTAATGTAGCAGTGAGTGCCAATCAGGTCGGAGGTGCCTATCAGTGTGGTGTGGGACTGAGGGAAGAAGGCCGGAGGTGCCTATGTCGACAGAGTTGTACGTCACATCATCGCACAAATAAGAGCCACAAATTTGCAAGCCTAAAAGAATGTTGCCATAATTTTTATGTGTATGGAATGTGGGGTCTTGGAGCATCTCCAGTCCCCCCCCCCCAACAGGCCCCCCAGGGCGTCTTTTTTAGCGCCGACGGCGAAAAAAGGGCCAAGCCGAGCCCCCGAATCCTCGTTTATCGCCGGTTTGGCCGAAATTACAACCGGCGAACCCAACGCACTGGGGCGCCGGCTGAAGCGAAAAGGCACGTGGGCCCGCGCTGTCGGTGACACTGGCCGATTTCCCGCCTCCTTCCCCCTTTCCCTCCATTTCCCCAGTGCCACCCCTTCTCCCCCGCCGCTCCCGCCATTCTCTCCCCAGATCCACCCGCCATGCCGCCGAAGAAGTATGCACCCCCTCGCCTAGCCACCGATTTCGTCCAGCCAAAGCAGAGGAAGCCGAGGGCGCCGATGGCAAGGCTCCCGGGCTTATCGAATGCCAAGTGGAAGGCCGACGTTGATCGCCGGGAGGCGGTCACCGCCGATTGATGGAACAGGCTCATCATGAAGAAGGCCAGGGACGTGGCGGTGGCGGCGGCAGACCAGGAGGAGGCGTCTCACGCGAGGATGGCGAACCTTCCACCTCAACAGTGCCTGCAGCCGCGTGAGGGGAGCCAGCAGAGTGTCGCGTCGCCGGCCAACTTCTCGCCGTCACTGTGGGGGTACGCGCCCACGCTTGGCTACACTGACGGCGACGCGCATGGCGGCTTCAACCCCAACATCACCTTCATATGTATGACCGCATTTCTGGTCATGTTGTCAAAGACAAAGCATTGGATGGGTTATTCCTGTATGGAATCAAGTGGGTCATCCTTGTCAGGTGGAATTATGTTATAGCACCTCAATCTTCACATGCACATGTCAAATTTGGATAATCATATAATAGAAGTGTGTTGAAAGCTTGGTTTTTATAGCTCTGGATAGCACCTTTGCCTTTTTTTTTCTTTTTACAATTGTAGATTAACTAAGCAAGAAATTCCCAAGGAATCCGTAACTTGTACAAATAATAACTAAATTGTAACAACTAGCAGGTCCAGCAATTTTGGAAACTGAAACAACAACATCACAAGATTAAATATAGTGTTGGGCGGAGACGAATTTTAGAAATTTATATCATTAACTGTCTTTTTTAAATCAACCCCTCCTTTATTAATTGGCTACAATGGTAGCATCACATACAATAAGAGGAATAACAGCCATCGGGGCTGCATCCATCGATACATCAGGGGTAGTGAATCTAGCTTGTCTAGCTAATTCGTGGGCTACTTTATTGTTCTCTCTATAACAATGTTCAAAAACAATATGACTGATATCTAAACACATGAAATAACAATCATCAAAGATCGCGCTGGCTCATGTATCAGATCAGACGTTCCTGGCCTAGAGACATCAATCCAGCTATATATGGAGCACTAGTCTGATGGGAAGCCGACTATCATTAGTCTGATCGTTATTTTTAGAGATTGTTCTTACGATCCCCGACCATGCCTCATCCTTTCAAGAAGACACGTGGCATTTGTGAGATGTTGTAACTTGGTAGAGAGATAGATCCGCTCCTCTGTATGCTGTGGCCGTTCCCATCTCCACATCCCGCGTCCACAACCCTGTCCCTGAGATAGGCGCCTTGCCAGAGCCTGCCTTCCAGGCCTGAGATCGACCCTCTCCCTTCCGTACGGCTGGATGAATCGTGACTTCAGGTAGTTCTTACTGATGAGACGTAGATCTAAAGCCTCATCGCGTCCGTCTCTCGGAACTGCAAAATACTTTGCTCTGTTTCGGCATATTCTACCCTGAAAGATCCGCCCCAGAAAATATTACATTTAAAACAGGATCATGGTAAAAAATCCAAACCCTTGATACTTTGATAAGAGACAAACTCCTTCTTTTGGGACCCGCTTAAATACACTGAATGAACAACGAAAATCCAAATGGTTGTGTGTTTGCAAGAGAGGTGTGGACAGCGATTCTGCAATCACTGGGCAAGACGGAATGGATGCCAACGGGTGGACAAAGCATCACAGGGTAGTGCGCGGATGTTAGCAATAAGCCACACCACGGTGGTGACCAACATGTGTGTGTCGGTCGAGTCGGGACGCTGGTGCGTGGCCGTGTCCATAGCCGTGCTCAGTTAGCCGTGTTGCGTGTGTTGCAGAGCGAGGCGTGGAGGCCCAGGTCTTGCGTGAGCACCTGCTCACGTTCACTGGAGACCGAGTCACTCGTGTGCATGGTTTGCTCGTTCCGTTGTGTTCTGGTTGGTTAGTGGCCGGCGTGTGTGCGTGCGTGGAGTTAGTGGCCGGTGTGGTGGCCGGATGGTGTGTGTGCACCTGGGTATAAAAGGCCCTCCGATGTAATGCTCGTTTGTGTGTGTGGCTCGAGTTCGTGCTCGAGGAAGAAGCCGTTCATGCGGCTGGCGTATGTGCGCAGGGAAAACACCACTGAGTCATGTGTCTCCTCTTTCTTCTTGAGATGCAGGTTTCATCTACAAAAAATATATTTGTGCGTGTGTGCTCATATGCGTTATGTCTTCTTAAACAATCAGGTAATTGGATCTATGAGATATCCCTGAGTCATGAGTTGATTTCATCGAATCCTAAGTACCAATGAGATGGTATAGGCCATAATTTGGGCCTAGTTAATGGTGGAAGAAGTCAATTTCATTTGGTTGTAATCATTCATGTTCAAGTTAGCAAAGTTTGTTCATAATAAATTTTGGGGTTGGTGTGAACGGTAATGAAACTTTTCAGGAGATATGTGGAGATGGTGATGTACTGAAGATGATACATTAGGGCTCGATATTGCACCTTTGTATTCCCTTTTATCTCAGTAGTAAGCTCTACCAAGTTATTAGTCTTAAAAGTTGTTCATCGAAAAGTGGGTTGAGTGGTTTGTGTAAGGTTTTTTTTACTATGGTTTGTGAGGGGTGTATACACAAACCTCCCCCAAATGGGACAAAACTTTTACCACAACATATTGGTGACATTTCATGATAGCATGTCAAGTTTCATGAATTTCAGACGAGGTTTGGATTTACTAAAATTTAAAAACCAATTATCTCAATGTTTGTGGCCGAGTCACGATACCGAGGTGTTTGAAATTTATTCCCATTTCTTGCATGGGACCTAAGCATGCACAAAAGGACACATATATGATTTCCAACCCATTTTGGTGCACTGCAGCATGTCCCTGTAGTTCAAATTTGAATTATGCACATAAAATGCCTAGAAAACTCAGTTAATGTATAAAAATATTCAAAAGGACCCTGAATAATTCCAATTGTTTTTAACGACACTCCTATAGTTGCATGTTCACTGCAGATAAATGTTCTAGCAATTCAAATACCGTCGTTGCTTTGACCACCTTCTGTATTTCAACTCAAAACAAAAAATCAAGTACACCGCACATGATTTATTATCACGAACTGTGTGAGATGCACAATGAAGTTTCTACTCACTTTTGCAACTGGTATAACATGTGGTTTGTATATGCACAATTGTCATATCATGTTTGTCGGGTGTAGTATCCCAAACTAACTTTTTTTCAGAATATAGCAACATATCGCATGATAAATGGTTGGTCACTAGTGTTTTAAATTCTTTATTCATTGTGACACCTCACAGAAGATGTGAAGATTTCGATGGGGGCGCACACAACATATCCCTATAAGAAGCATATTTGCGAAGCAATACATAGAAGGGGCACACCATTGGTCCCTAAAATGAAAGTACCTTGTTTTCATGAGAAAAAGGGTGTACAAACTATAGGCATGAGAGGTAACGGAAATTGAGCAATGGGTCCAGAATATACAAACTATAGCCATGTGTCGCCATTTATGCACACACTGTTGTCGTACAAAACGACCGAGATGTGCCAATGCGCGATGTCGCACGGTCCCTCTACAATAATGTTGGACATCATTGCAAGCTCCCCTGCCTACTGCTTGAATAGAACCTTCACACCAATGAGACAGACCACTAAAAGGCAGTTTGTAGCACAACCTCCCACCATATACCATGGATAGAGGCCGGCGAAAATAGAAATACTGTAGCACAAGTCTATTTATGTTGGCTAAGGTTATACCAAGATAGAAGGATATATGGTGCAAGAAACAAAAGGTATCATATATGTGTTCCCAAGAGAAAATCATGCCACACAAGCCTAATTTTATTTTAACTGCACCTCCCATATAACTGTGTATCTACAATAAGTAGTTTATACCATTCACCGAATCCAACAATGTCCAAAGCTACATTCTCTTTCTCTTTTCCCCAACCATAGCCCTGCCACCTAAGGTCTCATCCATGCCACCGACTCACGTCCATCTCCTATCTTCCATCCAACGACATCAATGACGACTAGAGGAGTAGGGACCCACTTTGTTCACCTTTTGGTTCTAGTAGGTCTTTATTACTCTTAGGTTTTGGTTCCCTAGAGGCATCGGCGAGGTGTGGCGGAGATGATGCATTCAAATAAGGTCTCTTTGTCCTCTCCCAACCTTGACGATGTCCGAGTCAGTGCGACAAAGGGCTTCTGAGGGTACGTGCTGCCAAATCTGCTGGCCCTATTCGTATCTAGTTAGTTGGCGTGTCAATCAAGAGAAGTAGTTGGCTGGTTGTTGGCGGGGCTAATTTGAAATCGTCTTTCAGTTTGTTGTATCGAAAAGCCTAGTTTCTCCAACTCTTTGGACTGGTGGTGAAGGATTGCAAGCTTCGATGCGTGGGGTGATCCCCAGCCGATGTTCCTTCAGCGGTTATGAGATCTCATTTCTAGTGGGGTGTGGCTATTGAGGTATTCAGTGCCTTATATGGGAAGTGTGTGTGCTTGTGTTCCATTCCCATAATGTCTATTAAGTTCAATTTTAAAGCTTCAGTGGGCGACATACAACCGAAGGAAGATAACCTGCATGGCTTTTCATGTAATTTTTGTTTTTGCTGGGCATTTGTGTGTTGTTGTCTTTACAATGTTGTTATAGCTTTCCTTGATGAATATCCGATGTAAGATGCCTTTTGTGTGTCTTTTCTAAAAAAGGTCTTGGTGCACGCTGAGTAAATTTTGCATGACATTCACAGAGTTGGCAATATAATGATTATGATATTGTACTGCATCTCATTGCATTTATGCAGTCATTTTTATTTCAATAGAACTTTTTACCTGAGTTAGTCTTAAGAATTGTTCATCAAAAAGTCGGTGGTGGTGGTTTTTGCAAGGTTATTTATGCAATGTCAGTTGTAAATATCACTTGTTGCTATCAAATATGTAGTTATTGATATGAATCGCTTTCTTTTTGCATCATTTTACAATGAATTCTTGTAGATTCTTCTGCACTTGGTACACCACGTGGTTGGTATTAATGTACATTTGGCATAACATGTTTGTTGTGCATAGTAAATAGAATCTCAACCTACTTTTATTTTCCAGGATATAGTAACTATATATAACACGCCAATACGATTGGTCACTAGAGTTTTAAGTTATATCCATTGAATGCGAAGCCATACGGTAAATGATGAATAATTTGGTGCGGGCACACATACCATATCCTTATAAGAAGCATAGTAGTGAAGCAATACATCAAAAAATTGAGAAATTGTTGGGCCTAAAAACAAGGACGCTGATAACACCCACACGTGTGGCATATTAGACATCCGCCCACACGTCGTGTGTGGCGTAAGTAGGAGGCATCCCACACGAGAAATTAGAACTGCCCACACGTGTGGGCGCAGCTACTTCGTGCCACACACCCAACAAACTACTACTCATCCTCACTCCGCGTGCGTGGCACGAAACAAATCTGCCCACACGTCCTGACGCACCGGTGGGATGACACTTTACTTACCCCGGGGATGGCAACTTTAGTCATTCGGGATGGCAAATGTAGTTGCCATGTCTAAGTAACGGTAGTTGCCGCGTGTATTCGAAGCATAGTTGCCATGTATGATTAACTAGTTGCCACGTGTGGTCCAACCATAGTTACCATGTATAGTTAATTACAGTTGCCATGTGTGTTTACCTAGTTTCCACATACGCACAGTTGCAGTTGCCATCTAGCAACGAATCATAGTTGCCATGTGCGTGCAACTGCAGTTGCCATCGAACAACGTACGAGCGTCGTGTGGGCGAAGAGCAGTTCGCCCACACACGAGTGAACTAGGTGGTGACTGTGTGGACAGAAACTGGTTCGCCCACACGGCGCAGCTGGCAACCTCGTGTTGCGGGTTGCGTGGGCGAACTCTCCAACGCCCACACACACGATGATGCCCACGTGGCACTGAAAATCTAACAGATTCCTTTAGAATTCGTGCAAAACAGCATTAATATGTATCAACACGTGTGGACGACGTGCAAACATGCCACACGTGTGGGCGCTATCATTTGGCAAAAACAAAGTAACTTTGTTTTCTTGAAAAATGCTATGCAATCAGTAGGCCTGAGAGGTGTTGAGAATTTAGCATGGAGTCCTAATACAGTTGGTATTACCGCTGGATAATACGCCGCAAGCCGGCGTCTCCTTCCGAACTACCATGCGTTGTTGCCAAATGTGTCGACATGCACTAACCCATGGTCATTCTCAAACGGTGGCCTCTTGTCCAAGCTCCTTCCTGCAACCTGCCCCTCCACTGTAGCATGAGAGACGACAGAAGTCTACAAACACATTCGGTGTTGGTGTAGGTTGTACGCACAGAGAGAGAGAGAGAATCCATGCACGTTCAAACAAACTGTTGTGTGCGTACGTGAGAGAGGCGTTTTGGCACATGGAAGCATATGCTCCTGGTTTTTAAAATGTGTTTTAAACATATTTTAAAATGTCACAAAATTCTGACAAAATGATTCTCGCATACATCTCGACATTCTACATGCACACAAACTCGTTTCGCGGAAACCCGAAAACTTTTGTGTCACATGTCAAAAAGATAAAATTTAGTGTTTGAAAATGCTTTTCATGAGACATTTTTTTGTCTTTCTTACACAAGGCGTATAAAACGTCGGTTTTCACGAAACTTGGCGTGCGCACATACAATGTTGAGACGTATGTGTCAAATTTTTGTTTGGAATTTTTTTGACATTTTAAAATATATTTTTGAATGGCAGGAGCATATGCTCCCTCGTGCCAAAGTGAATTCCGATGCGTGCATTGATCCCACAAAGAGAGAGAATCCAGGCACACTAGCTCAATTCTTCTTTGAAACCATGCAAAGAACTTCCATTTTTATTAATTCATAAGAGAGTGAGAATTTAGCGGTCAATTTGAGGAAACCAGTCAGTCACCTATTATCTGTTACCAGAAAAATATATGAAATGCACCGATTTTTTTTAGGGAAAATGCACCGATTATCTGACTGTGTAACTATTACATCGTTCACCCAGGGAAAGGTGGCTACTGGCCACATATGGCTTTGTTGAGTTTCAACATTTAGTGGAGTTTAGAGAGTCAAGACACATGATTGTGTTCATGATAACTATTTGGTTCTCGTGCGGCACTGAGTAATTTTTTCAGGAGATCCAGAGAGCTGGTGCTGTACTGATTTTGATACTTTAATGCTCAACATTGAATCTTTGTAAAAAATATATATCTCAACAGTAATATGTACCAAGTTTAATTATCTCAAATATTGTACATAAAAAAGTGTGTGAAGTGGTACATGTAAGGTTTTCTTTAGTAGTACAAAGTCAGTAGCAAATATTATTTACTGATACAAAATGCTTTATTTTTGCACCATTTTAAAATGAATCCTTTTTTTGCGAAAAAAATGAATTCTTTCACTAGCTCTTTTGCAAAAATATCATGTGGTCAATATGTTTGTTTGGTGTAGCGTCTCACTGTAACTTGTTTTCTTCGGGATAGAAGTATATATAGCATGGCAATATGGTTGGTCAGTAGTGTATTAAGTTATTCATTCATTACGTCACAGAAAAAAAGTAATAGGTTATTCATTCATTGCGTCACCGCTTGAGGATGAATATTTTGGCGGGGCGCAGATACCATGCCTTTATAGGAAGCATAGCTGTGCATGGATACATCAAAGAAATTGGACAAATGTTAGTTCCGAAAGAAAGTAACCTCAGTTTTAAAGAATAAAAATGTATCTTGTTTTGATGAAAAACGGTTTGCAAACTGTAGGCCTGAGGGGTGTCGGTAATGTAGCATTGAGTGCCAATCAGGTCGGAGGTGCCTATCAGTGTGGTGTGGGACTGAGGGAAGAAGGCCGGAGGTGCCTATGTCGACAGAGTTGTACGTCACATCATCGCACAAATAAGAGCCACAAATTTGCAAGCCTAAAAGAATGTTGCCATAATTTTTATGTGTATGGAATGTGGGGTCTTGGAGCATCTCCAGTCCCCCCCCCCCAACAGGCCCCCCAGGGCGTCTTTTTTAGCGCCGACGGCGAAAAAAGGGCCAAGCCGAGCCCCCGAATCCTCGTTTATCGCCGGTTTGGCCGAAATTACAACCGGCGAACCCAACGCACCGGGGCGCCGGCTGAAGCGAAAAGGCACGTGGGCCCGCGCTGTCGGTGACACTGGCCGATTTCCCGCCTCTTTCCCCCTTTCCCTCCATTTCCCCAGTGCCACCCCTTCTCCCCCGCCGCTCCCGCCATTCTCTCCCCAGATCCACCCGCCATGCCGCCGAAGAAGTATGCACCCCCTCGCCTAGCCACCGATTTCGTCCAGCCAAAGCAGAGGAAGCCGAGGGCGCCGATGGCAAGGCTCTCGGGCTTATCGAATGCCAAGTGGAAGGCCGACGTTGATCGCCGGGAGGCGGTCACCGCCGATTGATGGAACAGGCTCATCATGAAGAAGGCCAGGGACGTGGCGGTGGCGGCGGCAGACCAGGAGGAGGCGTCTCACGCGAGGATGGCGAACCTTCCACCTCAACAGTGCCTGCAGCCGCGTGAGGGGAGCCAGCAGAGTGTCGCGTCGCCGGCCAACTTCTCGCCGTCACTGTGGGGGTACGCGCCCACGCTTGGCTACACTGACGGCGACGCGCATGGCGGCTTCAACCCCAACATCACCTTCATATGTATGACCGCATTTCTGGTCATGTTGTCAAAGACAAAGCATTGGATGGGTTATTCCTGTATGGAATCAAGTGGGTCATCCTTGTCAGGTGGAATTATGTTATAGCACCTCAATCTTCACATGCACATGTCAAATTTGGATAATCATATAATAGAAGTGTGTTGAAAGCTTGGTTTTTATAGCTCTGGATAGCACCTTTGCTTTTTTTTCTTTTTACAATTGTAGATTAACTAAGCAAGAAATTCCCAAGGAATCCATAACTTGTACAAATAATAACTAAATTGTAACAACTAGCAGGTCCAGCAATTTTGGAAACTGAAACAACAACATCACAAGATTAAATATAGTGTTGGGCGGAGACGAATTTTAGAAATTTATATCATTAACTATCTTTTTTAAATCAACCCCTCCTTTATTAATTGGCTACAATGGTAGCATCACATACAATAAGAGGAATAACAGCCATCGGGGCTGCATCCATCGATACATCAGGGGTAGTGAATCTAGCTTGTCTAGCTAATTCGTGGGCTACTTTATTGTTCTCTCTATAACAATGTTCAAAAACAATATGACTGATATCTAAACACATGAAATAACAATCATCAAAGATCGCGCTGGCTCATGTATCAGATCAGACGTTCCTGGCCTAGAGACATCAATCCAGCTATATATGGAGCACTAGTCTCATGGGAAGCCGACTATCATTAGTCTGATCGTTATTTTTAGAGATTGTTCTTACGATCCCCGACCATGCCTCATCCTTTCAAGAAGACACGTGGCATTTGTGAGATGTTGTAACTTGGTAGAGAGATAGATCCGCTCCTCTGTATGCTGTGGCCGTTCCCATCTCCACATCCCGCGTCCACAACCCTGTCCCTGAGATAGGCGCCTTGCCAGAGCCTGCCTTCCAGGCCTGAGATCGACCCTCTCCCTTCCGTACGGCTGGATGAATCGTGACTTCAGGTAGTTCTTACTGATGAGACGTAGATCTAAAGCCTCATCGCGTCCGTCTCTCGGAACTGCAAAATACTTTGCTCTGTTTCGGCATATTCTACCCTGAAAGATCCGCCCCAGAAAATATTACATTTAAAACAGGATCATGGTAAAAAATCCAAACCCTTGATACTTTGATAAGAGACAAACTCCTTCTTTTGGGACCCGCTTAAATACACTGAATGAACAACGAAAATCCAAATGGTTGTGTGTTTGCAAGAGAGGTGTGGACAGCGATTCTGCAATCACTGGGCAAGACGGAATGGATGCCAACGGGTGGACAAAGCATCACAGGGTAGTGCGCGGATGTTAGCAATAAGCCACACCACGGTGGTGACCAACATGTGTGTGTCGGTCGAGTCGGGACGCTGGTGCGTGGCCGTGTCCATAGCCGTGCTCAGTTAGCCGTGTTGCGTGTGTTGCAGAGCGAGGCGTGGAGGCCCAGGTCTTGCGTGAGCACCTGCTCACGTTCACTGGAGACCGAGTCACTCGTGTGCATGGTTTGCTCGTTCCGTTGTGTTCTGGTTGGTTAGTGGCCGGCGTGTGTGCGTGCGTGGAGTTAGTGGCCGGTGTGGTGGCCGGATGGTGTGTGTGCACCTGGGTATAAAAGGCCCTCCGATGTAATGCTCGTTTGTGTGTGTGGCTCGAGTTCGTGCTCGAGGAAGAAGCCGTTCATGCGGCTGGCGTATGTGCGCAGGGAAAACACCACTGAGTCATGTGTCTCCTCTTTCTTCTTGAGATGCAGGTTTCATCTACAAAAATTATATTTGTGCGTGTGTGCTCATATGCGTTATGTCTTCTTAAACAATCAGGTAATTGGATCTATGAGATATCCCTGAGTCATGAGTTGATTTCATCGAATCCTAAGTACCAATGAGATGGTATAGGCCATAATTTTGGCCTAGTTAATGGTGGAAGAAGTCAATTTCATTTGGTTGTAATCATTCATGTTCAAGTTAGCAAAGTTTGTTCATAATAAATTTTGGGGTTGGTGTGAACGGTAATGAAACTTTTCAGGAGATATGTGGAGATGGTGATGTACTGAAGATGATACATTAGGGCTCGATATTGCACCTTTGTATTCCCTTTTATCTCAGTAGTAAGCTCTACCAAGTTATTAGTCTTAAAAGTTGTTCATCGAAAAGTGGGTTGAGTGGTTTGTGTAAGGTTTTTTTTACTATGGTTTGTGAGGGGTGTATACACAAACCTCCCCCAAATGGGACAAAACTTTTACCACAACATATTGGTGACATTTCATGATAGCATGTCAAGTTTCATGAATTTCAGACGAGGTTTGGATTTACTAAAATTTAAAAACCAATTATCTCAATGTTTGTGGCCGAGTCACGATACCGAGGTGTTTGAAATTTATTCCCATTTCTTGCATGGGACCTAAGCATGCACAAAAGGACACATATATGATTTCCAACCCATTTTGGTGCACTGCAGCATGTCCCTGTAGTTCAAATTTGAATTATGCACATAAAATGCCTAGAAAACTCAGTTAATGTATAAAAATATTCAAAAGGACCCTGAATAATTCCAATTGTTTTTAACGACACTCCTATAGTTGCATGTTCACTGCAGATAAATGTTCTAGCAATTCAAATACCGTCGTTGCTTTGACCCCCTTCTGTATTTCAACTCAAAACAAAAAATCAAGTACACCGCACATGATTTATTATCACGAACCGTGTGAGATGCACAATGAAGTTTCTACTCACTTTTGCAACTGGTATAACATGTGGTTTGTATATGCACAATTGTCATATCATGTTTGTCGGGTGTAGTATCCCAAACTAACTTTTTTTTCAGAATATAGCAACATATCGCATGATAAATGGTTGGTCACTAGTGTTTTAAATTCTTTATTCATTGTGACACCTCACAGAAGATGTGAAGATTTCGATGGGGGCGCACACAACATATCCCTATAAGAAGCATATTTGCGAAGCAATACATAGAAGGGGCACACCATTGGTCCCTAAAATGAAAGTACCTTGTTTTCATGAGAAAAAGGGTGTACAAACTATAGGCATGAGAGGCAACGGAAATTGAGCAATGGGTCCAGAATATACAAACTATAGCCATGTGTCGCCATTTATGCACACACTGTTGTCGTACAAAACGACTGAGATGTGCCAATGCGCGATGTCGCACGGTCCCTCTACAATAATGTTGGACATCATTGCAAGCTCCCCTGCCTACTGCTTGAATAGAACCTTCACACCAATGAGACAGACCACTAAAAGGCAGTTTGTAGCACAACCTCCCACCATATACCATGGATAGAGGCCGGCGAAAATAGAAATACTGTAGCACAAGTCTATTTGTGTTGGCTAAGGTTATACCTAGATAGAAGGATATATGGTGCAAGAAACAAAAGGTATCATATATGTGTTCCCAAGAGAAAATCATGCCACACAAGCCTAATTTTATTTTAACTGCACCTCCCATATAACTGTGTATCTACAATAAGTAGTTTATACCATTCACCGAATCCAACAATGTCCAAAGCTACATTCTCTTTCTCTTTTCCCCAACCATAGCCCTGCCACCTAAGGTTTCATCCATGCCACCGACTCACGTCCATCTCCTATCTTCCATCCAACGACATCAATGACGACTAGAGGAGTAGGGACCCACTTTGTTCACCTTTTGGTTCTAGTAGGTCTTTATTACTCTTAGGTTTTGGTTCCCTAGAGGCATCGGCGAGGTGTGGCGGAGATGATGCATTCAAATAAGGTCTCTTTGTCCTCTCCCAACCTTGACGATGTCCGAGTCAGTGCGACAAAGGGCTTCTGAGGGTACGTGCTGCCAAATCTGCTGGCCCTATTCGTATCTAGTTAGTTGGCGTGTCAATCAAGAGAAGTAGTTGGCTGGTTGTTGGCGGGGCTAATTTGAAATCGTCTTTCAGTTTGTTGTATCGAAAAGCCTAGTTTCTCCAACTCTTTGGACTGGTGGTGAAGGACTGCAAGCTTCGATGCGTGGGGTGATCCCCAGCCGATGTTCCTTCAGCGGTTATGAGATCTCATTTCTAGTGGGGTGTGGCTATTGAGGTATTCAATGCCTTATATGGGAAGTGTGTGTGCTTGTGTTCCATTCCCATAATGTCTATTAAGTTCAATTTTAAAGCTTCAGTGGGCGACATACAACCGAAGGAAGATAACCTGCATGGCTTTTCATGTAATTTTTGTTTTTGCTGGGCATTTGTGTGTTGTTGTCTTTACAATGTTGTTATAGCTTTCCTTGATGAATATCCGATGTAAGATGCCTTTTGTGTGTCTTTTCTAAAAAAGGTCTTGGTGCACGCTGAGTAAATTTTGCATGACATTCACAGAGTTGGCAATATAATGATTATGATATTGTACTGCTTCTCATTGCATTTATGCAGTCATTTTTATTTCAATAGAACTTTTTACCTGAGTTAGTCTTAAGAATTGTTCATCAAAAAGTCGGTGGTGGTGGTTTTTGCAAGGTTATTTATGCAATGTCAGTTGTAAATATTACTTGTTGCTATCAAATATGTAGTTATTGATATGAATCGCTTTCTTTTTGCATCATTTTACAATGAATTCTTGTAGATTCTTCTGCACTTGGTACACCACGTGGTTGGTATTAATGTACATTTGGCATAACATGTTTGTTGTGCATAGTAAATAGAATCTCAACCTACTTTTATTTTCCAGGATATAGTAACTATGTATAACACGCCAATACGATTGGTCACTCGAGTTTTAAGTTATATCCATTGAATGCGAAGCCATACGGTAAATGGTGAATAATTTGGTGCGGGCACACATACCATATCCTTATAAGAAGCATAGTAGTGAAGCAATACATCAAAAAATTGAGAAATTGTTGGGCCTAAAAACAAGGACGCTGATAACACCCACACGTGTGGCATATTAGACATCCGCCCACACGTCGTGTCTGGCGTAAGTAGGAGGCATCCCACACGAGCCATGTGTGGGCGAAATTAGAACTGCCCACACGTGTGGGCACAGCTACTTCGTGCCACACACCCAACAAACTACTACTCATCCTCACTCCGCGTGCGTGGCACGAAACAAATCTGCCCACACGTCCTGACGCACCGGTGGGATGACACTTTACTTACCCAGGGGATGGCAACTTTAGTCATTCGGGATGGCAAATGTAGTTGCCATGTCTAAGTAACGGTAGTTGCCGCGTGTATTCGAAGCATAGTTGCCATGTATGATTAACTAGTTGCCACGTGTGGTCCAACCATAGTTACCATGTATAGTTAATTACAGTTGCCATGTGTGTTTACCTAGTTTCCACATACGCACAGTTGCAGTTGCCATCTAGCAACGAATCATAGTTGCCATGTGCGTGCAACTGCAGTTGCCATCGAACAACGTACGAGCGTCGTGTGGGCGAAGAGCAGTTCGCCCACACACGAGTGAACTAGGTGGTGACTGTGTGGACAGAAACTGGTTCGCCCACACGGCGCAGCTGGCAACCTCGTGTTGCGGGTTGCGTGGGCGAACTCTCCAACGCCCACACACACGATGATGCCCACGTGGCACTGAAAATCTAACAGATTCCTTTAGAATTCGTGCAAAACAGCATTAATATGTATCAACACGTGTGGACGACGTGCAAACATGCCACACGTGTGGGCGCTATCATTTGGCAAAAACAAAGTAACTTTGTTTTCTTGAAAAATGCTATGCAATCAGTAGGCCTGAGAGGTGTTGAGAATTTAGCATGGAGTCCTAATACAGTTGGTATTACCGCTGGATAATACGCCGCAAGCCGGCGTCTCCTTCCGAACTACCATGCGTTGTTGCCAAATGTGTCGACATGCACTAACCCATGGTCATTCTCAAACGGTGGCCTCTTGTCCAAGCTCCTTCCTGCAACCTGCCCCTCCACTGTAGCATGAGAGACGACAGAAGTCTACAAACACATTCGGTGTTGGTGTAGGTTGTACGCACAGAGAGAGAGAGAATCCATGCACGTTCAAACAAACTGTTGTGTGCGTACGTGAGAGAGGCGTTTTGGCACATGGAAGCATATGCTCCTGGTTTTTAAAATGTGTTTTAAACATATTTTAAAATGTCACAAAATTCTGACAAAATGATTCTCGCATACATCTCGACATTCTACATGCACACAAACTCGTTTCGCGGAAACCCGAAAACTTTTGTGTCACATGTCAAAAAGATAAAATTTAGTGTTTGAAAATGCTTTTCATGAGACATTTTTTTGTCTTTCTTACACAAGGCGTATAAAACGTCGGTTTTCACGAAACTTGGCGTGCGCACATACAATGTTGAGACGTATGTGTCAAATTTTTGTTTGGAATTTTTTTGACATTTTAAAATATATTTTTGAATGGCAGGAGCATATGCTCCCTCGTGCCAAAGTGAATTCCGATGCGTGCATTGATCCCACAAAGAGAGAGAATCCAGGCACACTAGCTCAATTCTTCTTTGAAACCATGCAAAGAACTTCCATTTTTATTAATTCATAAGAGAGTGAGAATTTAGCGGTCAATTTGAGGAAACCAGTCAGTCACCTATTATCTGTTACCAGAAAAATATATGAAATGCACCGATTTTTTTTAGGGAAAATGCACTGATTATCTGACTGTGTAACTATTACATCGTTCACCCAGGGAAAGGTGGCTACTGGCCACATATGGCTTTGTTGAGTTTCAACATTTAGTGGAGTTTAGAGAGTCAAGACACATGATTGTGTTCATGATAACTATTTGGTTCTCGTGCGGCACTGAGTAATTTTTTCAGGAGATCCAGAGAGCTGGTGCTGTACTGATTTTGATACTTTAATGCTCAACATTGAATCTTTGTAAAAAATATATATCTCAACAGTAATATGTACCAAGTTTAATTATCTCAAATATTGTACATAAAAAAGTGTGTGAAGTGGTACATGTAAGGTTTTCTTTAGTAGTACAAAGTCAGTAGCAAATATTATTTACTGATACAAAATGCTTTATTTTTGCACCATTTTAAAATGAATCCTTTTTTTGCGAAAAAAATGAATTCTTTCACTAGCTCTTTTGCAAAAATATCATGTGGTCAATATGTTTGTTTGGTGTAGCGTCTCACTGTAACTTGTTTTCTTCGGGATAGAAGTATATATAGCATGGCAATATGGTTGGTCACTAGTGTATTAAGTTATTCATTCATTACGTCACAGAAAAAAAGTAATAGGTTATTCATTCATTGCGTCACCGCTTGAGGATGAATATTTTGGCGGGGCGCAGATACCATGCCTTTATAGGAAGCATAGCTGTGCATGGATACGTCAAAGAAATTGGACAAATGTTAGTTCCGAAAGAAAGTAACCTCAGTTTTAAAGAATAAAAATGTATCTTGTTTTGATGAAAAACGGTTTGCAAACTGTAGGCCTGAGGGGTGTCGGTAATGTAGCAGTGAGTGCCAATCAGGTCGGAGGTGCCTATCAGTGTGGTGTGGGACTGAGGGAAGAAGGCCGGAGGTGCCTATGTCGACAGAGTTGTACGTCACATCATCGCACAAATAAGAGCCACAAATTTGCAAGCCTAAAAGAATGTTGCCATAATTTTTATGTGTATGGAATGTGGGGTCTTGGAGCATCTCCAGTCCCCCCCCCCCCAACAGGCCCCCCAGGGCGTCTTTTTTAGCGCCGACGGCGAAAAAAGGGCCAAGCCGAGCCCCCGAATCCTCGTTTATCGCCGGTTTGGCCGAAATTACAACCGGCGAACCCAACGCACTGGGGCGCCGGCTGAAGCGAAAAGGCACGTGGGCCCGCGCTGTCGGTGACACTGGCCGATTTCCCGCCTCCTTCCCCCTTTCCCTCCATTTCCCCAGTGCCACCCCTTCTCCCCCGCCGCTCCCGCCATTCTCTCCCCAGATCCACCCGCCATGCCGCCGAAGAAGTATGCACCCCCTCGCCTAGCCACCGATTTCGTCCAGCCAAAGCAGAGGAAGCCGAGGGCGCCGATGGCAAGGCTCCCGGGCTTATCGAATGCCAAGTGGAAGGCCGACGTTGATCGCCGGGAGGCGGTCACCGCCGATTGATGGAACAGGCTCATCATGAAGAAGGCCAGGGACGTGGCGGTGGCGGCGGCAGACCAGGAGGAGGCGTCTCACGCGAGGATGGCGAACCTTCCACCTCAACAGTGCCTGCAGCCGCGTGAGGGGAGCCAGCAGAGTGTCGCGTCGCCGGCCAACTTCTCGCCGTCACTGTGGGGGTACGCGCCCACGCTTGGCTACACTGACGGCGACGCGCATGGCGGCTTCAACCCCAACATCACCTTCATATGTATGACCGCATTTCTGGTCATGTTGTCAAAGACAAAGCATTGGATGGGTTATTCCTGTATGGAATCAAGTGGGTCATCCTTGTCAGGTGGAATTATGTTATAGCACCTCAATCTTCACATGCACATGTCAAATTTGGATAATCATATAATAGAAGTGTGTTGAAAGCTTGGTTTTTATAGCTCTGGATAGCACCTTTGCTTTTTTTTTCTTTTTACAATTGTAGATTAACTAAGCAAGAAATTCCCAAGGAATCCGTAACTTGTACAAATAATAACTAAATTGTAACAACTAGCAGGTCCAGCAATTTTGGAAACTGAAACAACAACATCACAAGATTAAATATAGTGTTGGGCGGAGACGAATTTTAGAAATTTATATCATTAACTATCTTTTTTAAATCAACCCCTCCTTTATTAATTGGCTACAATGGTAGCATCACATACAATAAGAGGAATAACAGCCATCGGGGCTGCATCCATCGATACATCAGGGGTAGTGAATCTAGCTTGTCTAGCTAATTCGTGGGCTACTTTATTGTTCTCTCTATAACAATGTTCAAAAACAATATGACTGATATCTAAACACATGAAATAACAATCATCAAAGATCGCGCTGGCTCATGTATCAGATCAGACGTTCCTGGCCTAGAGACATCAATCCAGCTATATATGGAGCACTAGTCTGATGGGAAGCCGACTATCATTAGTCTGATCGTTATTTTTAGAGATTGTTCTTACGATCCCCGACCATGCCTCATCCTTTCAAGAAGACACGTGGCATTTGTGAGATGTTGTAACTTGGTAGAGAGATAGATCCGCTCCTCTGTATGCTGTGGCCGTTCCCATCTCCACATCCCGCGTCCACAACCCTGTCCCTGAGATAGGCGCCTTGCCAGAGCCTGCCTTCCAGGCCTGAGATCGACCCTCTCCCTTCCGTACGGCTGGATGAATCGTGACTTCAGGTAGTTCTTACTGATGAGACGTAGATCTAAAGCCTCATCGCGTCCGTCTCTCGGAACTGCAAAATACTTTGCTCTGTTTCGGCATATTCTACCCTGAAAGATCCGCCCCAGAAAATATTACATTTAAAACAGGATCATGGTAAAAAATCCAAACCCTTGATACTTTGATAAGAGACAAACTCCTTCTTTTGGGACCCGCTTAAATACACTGAATGAACAACGAAAATCCAAATGGTTGTGTGTTTGCAAGAGAGGTGTGGACAGCGATTCTGCAATCACTGGGCAAGACGGAATGGATGCCAACGGGTGGACAAAGCATCACAGGGTAGTGCGCGGATGTTAGCAATAAGCCACACCACGGTGGTGACCAACATGTGTGTGTCGGTCGAGTCGGGACGCTGGTGCGTGGCCGTGTCCATAGCCGTGCTCAGTTAGCCGTGTTGCGTGTGTTGCAGAGCGAGGCGTGGAGGCCCAGGTCTTGCGTGAGCACCTGCTCACGTTCACTGGAGACCGAGTCACTCGTGTGCATGGTTTGCTCGTTCCGTTGTGTTCTGGTTGGTTAGTGGCCGGCGTGTGTGCGTGCGTGGAGTTAGTTGCCGGTGTGGTGGCCGGATGGTGTGTGTGCACCTGGGTATAAAAGGCCCTCCGATGTAATGCTCGTTTGTGTGTGTGGCTCGAGTTCGTGCTCGAGGAAGAAGCCGTTCATGCAGCTGGCGTATGTTCGCAGGGAAAACACCACTGAGTCATGTGTCTCCTCTTTCTTCTATCTTCGTTCGTGCGAGAGAGAGAGAGAGTGAGCGAGAGGGAGCTGGGCACCGGCGCAAAGAGCAAGCTAGGGCTCGGCACCAACATTTGGTATCAGAGCTGGTTCATCTTGGGCGTCGTTCTCCTTGCCAGAGATGTGCCGGCAGTGGCGGAGTTCGCCGGCGGCTGTGCGATGCTCCGGGCTGTGTGTCGCTCTATGGATGTGCGCGGCGCGGCGAGGAGGCCGCGGTGGCTGCGGCGGCACGGTGAGGAGGCCGCGGAGGACGTGCGTGATGGCGTCTTCAACGACACACAACAGCATGGCGGCATGGAGGTGCTGCGCTGCGGTTGAGGCCGCAGCGGTGCAGGGCAATAAGACGTGGCGGCGAGCCGGGCGCGACCGGTGCGTGTTATGGGTGCGCACTGGATGCGTCAGACGCGTTGGGACCACGGGCACACGTACGAGCGTGCGGTTGATGTTGGGAGGAGGCGTATGTCACCGTTGTGCTCGAGTCCGTGCTCGAGTTCGGCTACATCCGTCCGGCGTTTGTCGCTGGCGGCTGCCATGGCGGACGTGGAGGCGGCGCGCGGTGAGCGTCTGATGTGGTCGGGCTCGTCGGGGGCGTCAGGTGCGCGCGGGACGTGCGGGACGCACTGGTGCGGTCGGGCTCGTCGGGCGCGTCGGGTTCGCGTGAGACGTGCGGGGCGCAAAAGGATGCCAGACGTTTGTCGCCGGCGAAGAAGGAGCTCGGCGTCTGTCGCCGGGGTCGTGACGGAGCAAGTTGCGACCGGCGTCGGTGCGCCATGTTGGGTCCGTGGGCTGTGTCACGCCCGTGACGACGACGGGAACTGCAACAACTCTGACGACGGTGAGGTTGTGTCTTAGGGGGAGAATGTTAGCAATAAGCCACGCCACGGTAGTGACCAACATGTGTGTGTAGGTCGAGTCAGGACGCTGGTGCGTGGCCGTGTCCATAGCCGTGCTCAGTTAGCCGGGTTGCGTGTGTTGCAGAGCGAGGCGTGGAGGCCCAGGTCTTGCGTGAGCAGCGGCTCACGTTCACTGGAGACCGATTCACTCGTGTGCATGGTTTGCTCCTTCCACTGTGATCTGGTTGGTTAGTGGCCGGCGTGTGTGCGTTCGTGAAGTTAATGGCCGGTGTGGTGGCCGGATGATGTATGTGCACCTGGGTATAAAAGGCCCTCCGGTGTAATGCTTGTTTGTGTGTGTGTGGCTCGAGTTCGTGCTTGAGGAAGAAGCCATTTGTGCGGCTGGCGTATGTATGCCGAAAAAACACCACTGAGTCGTGTGTCTCCTCTTTCTTCTATCTTCGGTCGTGCGAGAGAGAGAGAGAGAGGAGGAGCTGGGCACCGGCGCAAAGAGCGAGCTAGGGCTCGGCGCCAACAGCGGACAAGGAAGGTACAACGCGGCAAAAGAGAGACCGAGCGGCATTACTCATTCTTGCCATGTGGGACCTATAGAAGCATCACAACGCCATGATTTTTGATGGAGCATCGCCGTCTAAGAACTACGTCATACTTTGGATAGGCAAGGAGGGAAGAGCGTGGAAGCAAGCGGTGTTACTAAAAGGAAACATGAACGCCTTCTTTAATGTAGTATAAATGCGGGCTAGAACAACAACAACAATAATTTAGGTCATCCGCGAGGTGGAAGTAAGGGTGGTATCGTGTACATGTAAATTGTAAACACTGACGTGGAGGGGTTCTTTACCCCACTCATTTCTTTATAATATAGCACGCACACTCGTGTGTATTCGAGAAAAAAAACCGAAAATCCTTTTCTAAGCCCAGGCTCATCTTCACCCGTGTTCAATAAAAAAGTAAAAAAAAAATACTTTTTTTGCATGGTAGACAATTTGATGCGTGAGGTTCGTCCTAATTTTCAAATCAGTTGGACAACTGAGCAACTCTCGGCAAAAAGAAAACAAATTCGGGGTTGATAAACAGTTTACTGTTCATACACTAGTAGACAACAGGGCTTACGTTCGGGCCAGATAAGCCTATTAGTCCCGGTTCAGTCACGAACCGGGACACATGGGCCCATTGGTTCCGGTTCGTGAGGCCAGGGGGCCTGCCGGGCCTCGTGAGGGCATTGGTCTCGGTTCGCCAGGCCTCTTTGATCCCGGTTGTTGGGAAGAACCAGGACCAATGGGCCTCGCTCCTGGCCCACCACCATTGGTCCCGGTCGGTGGCTTCAACCGGGACCAAAGGCTGCCCTTTAGACCCAGTTCATGCCACAAACCGGGACCAATGAGATGCCTAAATAAGTAGGAACAAAATAAAATAAATAAGTAGAAACAAAATAAACTTTAATAAATAAGTAGAAAAAAAATAAACTTTAATAAAGTAAAATAAATAAACTTTAATAAAATAAATAAAAATAAACCATACTCTGGGCACAGTGAAGGTGTTGGCACTTAACAGCATGGCGTCTCCCACCTCTCCTCCTCCCTCCTCCCTCCCCCACCTGCTTTCCACCAACAATGGCGTCCTCTAGCCCTCTAATCCTTCCATGGAAGGCCTGCTCCACTGGGACTTTGCCCCAGGCCTGGCCCTGGCTGAACAAGTGAGAAGAAAATTTGGTACGACCGTGCACTTCTCCCCCTCCCGCGATACCAAGGAGTTTTTCTTGGTGGTTTCATTCTCTTCGGCCTCCTTCCCTCTTTCGGTGGAATCTGTTGATATTGCTCTCCAATGTTGCATTGGTGGTATTAGCTCTGGGTACAATGTGGTTCAACTCAACCCTCGATCCTTTCGTTTTTCTATGGCAAACAACAAAGTGGGGCATTTCATTTACAAGCTCAAGAATCGTATTTGGCCAGATTTCATTTGCCACTTTCATTTGTTTAAAGGAAAATACACCAGAGCTCACTTCTCCAATGCATGTTGGCATGCGGACGTGGAATTATCTAATCTTTCGGCGCGCCGACGTGTGGCTATCATACCTAGGTTTGATTTTCTACGTTCTACCAATCCTGCTCATTCTGAGGTTCTCATGGAGACCACCAAATCTACTTTGGTCCCACTCATCCAAATCGACTTGAGCAGAAGGATATTCGTATTCAATTTGGGTCTTTTTCTCCCATTACCAATGCAAAGGTTTCTTCGAAATTCAGCGTTGTTTCCTCGGACAACATTGATTGCATCGCTTTAATGGAGCTTTTCATGTCTGAGGCGGAATTGGAGGAAAAGCAATCACCCAATTGCATTACTCTAGGGGCCTTTAATTGCCCCCTAAATGCTCCGTATCCGCCCTTACCACGCTGTTTTTTGAAATCTGCTCTCAACTATGCGCCTGAACATACTTCGTGGCCGCCCACACTTCGTGCAAAGCACAAAGCAGATTTGGCCCAAGCCCATTATTTGCTACAGGAAATTATTGACTTATCCACTAACACTACGAGGGAAAAGGTTATACACAGACGCTTACTAGCAGCGCGGGTTTATATCTCTCGCTACTGCTACTTACTAGTAGCGCTGGTTTTTAACCCTCGCTACTACTAAGTTGATAGCAGTAGCGCCGGTTTTTAACCCTAGCTACTACTAAGAGGTCTCTACCGTGCCCCGCGGGACATGCCATAGTAGCAGCGCGGGTTTTTAACCCTCGCTACTACTAAGTTGATAGCAGTAGCGCTGGTTTTTACCCCTCGCTACTACTAAGCGGTCTGTACCGTGCCCCTGGGCCATGCCATAGTAGTAGCGATGGTTATAAACCCGCGCTACTACTAAGTTTTTACCCCTCGCTACTACTAAGAGGTCTCAACCGTGCCCCTCCGGGACATGCCATAGTAGAAGCGAGGGGTAAAAACCCTCGCTACTACTAAAGGTCCCATTTTGAAACTCTACCCCCCCCCCCCCCCCCGTGGATCACCTTTTCGGTTTTGTAAAAAGCAAAAGAAAATGATAAAAACTTCAAAAATCAAAATCCTTCGAGATGTAGTAATGTTAGAAAAATTTAAAAACTTAAATTTGGACATGTTTTGCAAAAAGTGTAGGGAAAATGTAAAACGGCTATAACTTTTGCATACGATGTTACAAAAAAACGTATAATATATCAAAATGTTTCAAAAATTAAAATCCTTCGAAATGTTGTTATGTTACTACATCTACTAGTTAGGAAAATTTAAAAACATAAATTTGGACATGTTTTGCAAAAAGTATAGGGAAAATGTAAAACGGCTATAACTTTTGCATACGATGTCAGAAAAAAACGTATAATATATCAAAATGTTCAAAACGTATAATATACGGCCTGTTTGCAAATTTTTAGAATCCTCAAATTCTAAAAGGAAAAAAAGTTATGCTCAAATTTCAGTTTTTTTAATTTTGGTCAAATCTGGTCAAACTGTGGTCAAACTACTTATTCAAGAAGTATTAGTGTTACTAAATAATTATTCAAGAATAGTAGTGTTACTAAATAATTATTTCAGTTTTTTGAATTTTGGTCAAATCTGGTTAAACTGTGGTCAAACTTTGGTCAAAATGTGGTCAAACTCCTTATTCAAGAAATATTATTGTTACTAAATAATTATTGTTTTATAGAACAATAGTTTTAAACTCAAACAGTGAATGTGTGACTCAATGCTCAAGCTAAACTCCCGAGGGTTAATAGGATTGACATCTTACTATTGTCAGGAAAACAACATCCGCTCTCAAAGATGGAAATGGATTCCCAAATCAGCTCTGCTTTCCAATCCTACCCCTCACGCTCCATCTCCCTCCTTGAGTTCCCAGCTGACGCGCCCACTAGTAGAAAAAGGGTCAAACGTGAAGCACATTAGTGCCGGTTTGAATTAGAGCCGACACTAATGTGTACATTAGTGCCGGTTCCAACGGCTAGCCGGGCCGCTCTCATTAGTACCGGTTCGTGGCGAACCTTTAGCACCGGTTCGTGCCACGAACCGGTACTAATGAGAGTGGTGGCAGGATGTTGTCAGACTGGGGCCCCTCCTGCCCCTTTAGTACCGGTTCTTGGCACGAACCGGTACTAAAGGTCGTCCTACATAAACCCTTCGTCCACCCGAGCTCGCTCGGTTCTTCCCCTTTCCCCTCTCCTCTCTGTTCTTCCCCTCTTCCTCTCGAGCTCATCACACATTTTGCCCAAAATTTGTCAAGATTTGAAGGCCCCCATCCATTCAAATGATCACAAAGGTTAGCAACTTTGTCCTTTCATCTCTCATTGCTAGATTAGCTCTTGCAATGCTTTATATAGTGATTAATTTGTGAGTTTAGTAATTTGGGAGGAAATATATATATGTGCTAGTATTTGATTTATATGCAATTTGAGGTCAAAAATAACACTTAGTTTGCATATGTAGGTGTGGCTTACTTAGTGCCTTCTAAATCTCCGTCGTAACCACCGTCGATCCCCCGCACCATCCCGTCGCCGGCACCACCTTGTGGTGAGCCTCTTGTTCATGAAATTTTATATAAAAATTGAAGTTTGTGTGATTTGGATATATAGTTACTCGTATAATTATCTTACCCGTACATTGTTTATTATACATATAGTGCCATGGTTTTGATATCCCCGTCGACCCTTGTCCTTGTTATGATTCTGATGTGGTATGTATATTCTCTTTTAAAAGTAGTTGCATTTCGTGTTTATGACAAATTATGCCCATCAAGTTGACATAGAAATTTTTTCTAGGAGGTATGTGAACCGGAAATTCCAACCGACCGTATTGTCGAGAGGTTAAATTTAGTTGAAAGAGAAAACGAGTACTTGAAAGAAAAATTGAAAAGAATTGAGGGGGAGAAGATGGAATTGGAGTTGCTGTTGCCAATGTCGTTAATGATCTCAAGATCAAGATGGAGAAAATGCGCTTGAAGATTAGAAAGATTAGAAAATATGCCATCGATAGTGAGGCTTGGTATCATTATGCTATTGGATCAAATGTTACCTTAGTTGCGATCTTGATCGCATTTGTTGTTGCATTTAAATGCTTTAGCTAGTGAGTTATTTGTTTGTTGCATTTAAGTGTTGTATGAACTTTATGTATGAACTTGTATTAATTTGGTCTATTCGGTGTTGTGTAATGAAGATGAGCCGGCAATGGATGTACGATGACCGATGCTCTCCCCAGTGCGTTGAGGGCGTGCATACTTTTCTGCTTGCGGCTGAGGCAAACAAGCGGACGGATGGTTTTATGCCTTGTCCATGTGCTGGCTGTAAGAATGGTCACAATTACTCTACGTCAAGAACCATTCACGACCACCTGTTTGAGTCCGGTTTCATGCCCCACTATAATGTTTGGACCAAGCACGGAGAAAGAGGGGTTATGATGGAAGACAATGAAGAAGAAGAGGACGACGACAGCTATCCTGGCCATGGGTTCCCTGAATACGATGATACAACAATGGGGGAAGAAGCTAAGCCGGTAATGCGGGAAGAAGCTGAGCCGACAATGCGGGAAGAAGCTGAAGAAGAGGCATCAGATGAGCCCGTTGATGATCTAGGTCGTGCCATTGCCGATGCAAAGAGAAACTCCGCAAGTGATTTGGAGAAGAAGAAGTTGCAGCGCATGTTAGAAGATCACAAAAAATTGGTGTACCCGAATTGCGTAGGTGACAAGAAAAAGCTGGGCACCACACTGGAATTGCTGCAATGGAAGGCAGAGAATGGTGTATCTGACAAGGGATTTGGAAAGTTGCTGGTAATGATAAAGGATATGCTTCCAAAGGACAACGAATTTCCCGAGAGTATGTACGAAGCAAAGAAGGCTGTCTGCCCTCTAGGGTTAGAGGTCCAGAAGATACATGCATGCCCTAATGATTGCATCCTCTACCGCGGTGAGTACGAGGATTTGAACGCTTGCCCGGTATGCGGTGCATTGCGCTATAAGATCAACCGCGATGACCCTGGTGATGTCGAGGGCGAGCGCCCCAGAAGAAGATTCCTGCCAAGGTGATGTGGTATGCTCCTATAATACCACAGTTGAAACGTTTATTCCAAAACAAAGAGCATGCCAAGGTGATGCGATGGCACAGAGAAGACCGTAAGAAAGACGGAAAGTTGAGAGTACCCGCTGACGGGTCGCAGTGGAGAAAAATCGAAAGAAAGTACGTGAAGGAGTTTGCAGATGACGCAAGGAGCGTATGGTTTGGTCTAAGCGTAGATGGCATTAATCCTTTTGGGGAGCAGAGCAGCAATCATAGCACCTGGCCTGTGACTCTATGTTTGTATAACCTTCCTCCTTGGTTGTGCATGAAGCGAAAGTTCATTATGATGCCAGTGCTCATCCAAGGCCCTAAGCAACCCGGCAACGACATTGATGTGTACCTAAGGCCATTAGTTGAAGAACTCTTACAACTGTGGAATGGAACAGGTGTACGTGCGTGGGATGAGCACATGGGGGAAGAATTTAACCTAAAGGAGTTGCTGTTCGTGACCATCAATGATTGGCCTGCTCTCAGTAACCTTTTAGGACAGACAAACAAGGGATACCGTGCATGCACGCACTGTTTGGATGATACCGACAGTATATATTTGGCTAATTGTAAGAAGAATGTGTACCTGGGACATCATCGATTTCTTCCGAGCAGGCATCCCGTAAGAAAGAAAGGCAAGCATTTCAAAGGTGAAGCGGATCACCGGACGAAGCCTCGACACCATACTGGTGCTGATGTACATGATATGGTCAAGGATTTGAAGGTGGTCTTTGGAAAGGGTCCTGGTGGACAACCTGTTCCGAATGACGCTGTCAGGACCCCGATCGTAAGTCACGCTGATCTAGCATGTAACACATCATATCACTTTGCGGCCTCATGCACGGTATTCCCACGGGTGCCACCTTACCTAGCCCGGGACCGTTTGCGCCTTTTGGCTCACGTATATGATAGTGTCGCTAGCATCCATATGACAAAGAACCCGGGCCAACATGGCTAGTCGTGAACCCAAAGCGGCACTAACCCATGGGGACAGGCATACATGAATCAACCTCGAGCATGTCGGTCAACAACGTGTGAATCCGGGCTGTAGCACTGGGCTAACAGGACTCTGGCAACCCAGGCTGTAGCAGGCTAGGCAGGACTCCGGATGTCACCGCGTGACATTTCCCCGAAGGGACAGACACAGGAACGAAGTGAAACACATGCCGGCCAGTCAAGTGTCCTGAGCAGTAGTGCTGGGCTAGCAGGACTCCGATGAACCGGGCTGTAGCGGACTACTATGGCTCAAGGAAGCACTAGACTACATTTCCCCATAAGAGAGGCTGCCAAGGATAAACAACTAGATTGTCGGATCCCACACATACCAAGCATTTCAATCATACACACAATATGCTCGATATGTGTAAACACAACATGGCATCACAACAAGACTCTACGACTCAAGTATTTATTCATTAGGCTCCGAGGAGCGAGATATTACAAACATGGGTCTCATGACCCAACATTCAGAGCATACAAGTCAAAGCACATGCGGAAGCTTAACATGTCTGGGTACATACATCAATAAATGAAAAAGGCTGTGAAGCCTGACTATCTACCAGCTCCTGCCGAGGGCACAAGATCGTAGCTGAGGTATCAAGCTAAACGTCGAAGTCCACATGAAACTACTAGCGAGACTGACGTCTCTCTGCAAAAACATAAAATAGGCAAACATGAGTACAAATGTACCCAGCAAGACTTACATCAGAACTAGCTACATATGCATCGGTATCAATAAAGGGGGTGGTGGAGTTTAACTGCAGCAAGCCAGCTTTGACTCAGTGGCTAACCTGAACTACGACTGCAAGTAACTCTTTTGAGGTGGCGCACACGAGTCCACATATTCACCATACCAATACACCACTATGGATCCGCTCCCGTCTCCCTACGAGAATGCCATCCATAGAACTCACGCTTATCTTGCGCATTTTAGAGTATCCACTTCCACTTGTCTACGAACTGTACAAGGGGTCCAAGTTTCCATATCCGAGGAATCCGGCTATTCGAATAGATAATGATAACCCTGCAGGGGTGTACTTCTTCACACACGCTCTCGCCACTTATCGCCCTGTACATGTCATGTACCTCGGCAACCTTCAAGCGGAAGCCGGGCGAGGGAGTCGGCCACGACCTGACTAACCACACAAGTCTCTAGTCCAGGTTTATCGCCTATTCGGGTTCCATCCACAAGGAGATCCGGCCGGGGTGTCGCTCACGGCCCCAAACGATGTGTGCAGGGTTCCCAAGCCCACCAACCGGGTGACGCTTGGCATACCCGGCCACGGTGCCTAGTCTGTCCCAATCTCACCTGTATAGGGTGCCACTTGGTTGACTACTAACACTACCTACAAACACCAGAAACTAGTTGCAACTCTTGGACAGAGATCAAGTTGATTAATAAGTCGAGAGGGGCACTTAAGCATTCCAATGTGTGGTAGTAACTGTTCATGGATCACAAACACAGAAATCAGTTCCTAAGGACGACTGCAATGGGACAACCCACCATGTACTCCTACATGGCCTCTCACCCTACCTTTACCAAATCGTGTTCACACACTTAGCTCACACACAGTAGGACATGTTCACCACATTCCAATTCATTCCCGATGAATCAGACCTGACACAACTCTAAGCAATAGCAGGCATGACAAACAAGCATGAATGAGTAGGCACATCAGGGCTCAAAACAACTCCTACTCATGCTAGTGGGTTTCATCTATTTACTGTGGCAATGACAGGTCATGCAGAGGATAAAGGGGTTCAGCTACCGCAGCAAGTAACAGATGAATCGTTGTTGTCCTAATGCAGTAAAAGAGAGCAGGAGCGAGAGAGTGGGATTGTATCGGAATGAACAAGGGGGTTTTGCTTGCCTGGCACTTCTGAAGATGATATAGCTCTTCATCGGTGTCATCGAACTCATCGTCGTAACATACGTCTACCGAGCGGGAACAAATATCGGCAACAGAGAGAGAACACAATCAATGCAATGCACAATATGATGCATGATCATGACATGTCAATATGCTGTGATTTGAGCTAATGCAGCTAAGAACAGAAGAGTTTGAGTTGATTTGAACCAAAGGTTCAAATTCAAATTCAAACTATGAAATTCAAAAGTGCATTTACATGTTTTTATCTATAGAGCAAGGTTAAGTTGCTTTATCATGCATGAAACGAGTACCAATGGATAGATTAGATTTTTCTGATAATTTTTCATATATAAATATACTCAATCTGAGTTATAGATTAATTTCTATGATTTTTAGAAGTTTTAGCTATTTTCTAGAATTTCCTGAATTATTCTAAATCCAGAAAATCCTTTACTACATCAGCATGACGTGTGAGTGACGTAGGCAGGTCAATGGGTCGGTCCAGGTCAAACCTGACCTGTGGGACCCGCATGTCAGTGTCTAACTAACTAACCTAAGTTAATTAGCACTAATCTAACCCTAATCTAGATTAGTTAAGGCCCTAGGCCCGCATGTCAGTATCAGCAGGTCTAATTAAGTTTAATTAACAGTTAACCAAAATTAGCAGGGTTCCTAGGACCCAGGGGAGGTCAAACCCCTGGTCGAACAGGGTCAAACCCACCGGCGGATCGCCGCCGGCGAGGTCAGGCAGGGCGGCGCAACTCGGAAACGCTGCACAGGCCACGGCTAGACGAACGGTTTGCATCTACGGATTGCTGGCGCTCGCGCGCATCCAGCGGTGGTGGCGGCTAGAGCAGGGGTGGCCGGAGCTCACCGGAACCTTGCTCACGGCGGCTGTGGGAGCTCGGGCTCGAGCGGGTGCGATGCTGCGGTGCGCTGGGAAAAAAGCTGAAGGTGGCGTTGGTTTCCTGCGGAGCTTCTGAGCACGGGGGTGGGCTCGGATGTGTCGTGGGTGCGCTCTAGCTACGGCGGCGCCATGGCCGGCGGCGGTGAGCTCTCGGCTCCGACGTCTAGTGCGGCTAGGGAAAGAGGACGAGCTCGGGGAGCAGGGGGAAATACGGCGGGGCTCACAGTGGGGTCGAAGCGGAGCTCAGCAGACTCGGGGAGGCGACGGAGACGGCGAATCGGACGGCGGCATCCGGCGGCCGTGGTCGGGGAAGAAGGCCACATGCGTCGTCTTGGGGCCGTCCTGGCTCGTGTAGCTCGGCGAGGAGGGAGAAGAGGTTCCGGCGGAGCCTCTAAGAGCATCGGCGGGGCAAGGCAGTGGTGGTGGCCACGGCGGTGCTTGACGGCGGCGACGAGCTCGCTCGGAGGCTGCGCGTGAGAGAAACAGAGGAAGGGAGAACGCGAGAGAGAGTGAGAGGGGTCCGCGGGGGTGCGTGTCGACGTCCGAGGAGTCGACGAAGCAACAGGCAGGGAGGGAGGGAGGAGGTGGCGGGCGCGTGCGCGCGTGCGGCGACCACACGCCCTCCTGCCCACTGGCAGGAGGTTGGGGATGGCTGGCACCTGGGCCTGGTGGGCTGGGCCCGCCAGCAGCAGGCCAACAGTGCTAGGTAAGTGGCTGAGCTTCTCTCTCTTATTTCTGTTTTTTTGTTCTGTTTGTTTTTTTATTTTATATTTGCCACTGTTTTTTAAAATTCAAAACAGTTTCAAAAACAGTGCCAATTATCCTCTAATAACTTTCATGTTGCAAAATGGTCTTTTCCAAATGCACATAAAATATATCAGAGGTATTTGGAGATATATCCTATATATATTTGGGTATATTTCCAAATTCAAATAGGATAGTGATTTAAATTCAGTGCCCAAAATATTCCACAAAAATGTTCCCTAATTTTGTTTTGGTCTCAAAGCCTTGCCAAAATTAACAAACATTTATGAAGGCATTTTGAAAACAATGAATGCAATTTAAAGGGTTCTTGCCCTTCTTTAAATTGATTTACGAGGCTTTCACTTTCCTCATTTCAAGTTTCTTGAAATTAACAGGATGCATGATGCTCACTGATGCAACTATCTGCAAACAATTCTAGGGATGTGACAACTCGCCCCCACTAAACAAGAATCTCGTCCCGAGATTCAAGACGTGAGGTAATAAGACAGATGGGACACAAAGCTAGCACAATCTTCATGATCCAATTGCCCTTCTCGAAGATGTTGATTTGTTTCTTCATATTGAACTTGACGTCTTTGCTTTCGAGATCTTCATTCAATGCGTTGACGACAGAGATAAACTCTGCAGGAGATGATCTCCTCAAAGATCGAACACTCAAGATCAACTCGTGGAATGAGATGTTGAAACATCTCAAGTTGAGACACAAAACACATCAAGAGGGAAGGAAGAACAACGATAGGGTTTGATTTGGTGGGCAACAATTCCACGCCTAGAAAGATGGTGGATGGTGTCAAGGTGGCGAGGAAATAATTCCCATTATCCCGTAACGGGGCACCTTAGAGAAGGTGACTCATAGATATATTCCCTCAAGTGGCAAAAGAATTACTTTTGATACTGAGATCATTGGAACTCTTTATACCAGCCTAAGGCAATCACAAACGAGCATTTGAAGGAGTTTGGAAGAATGACATACCCGGACTAGAACGAAAGATGTGGACTACCTTGTTGAAGACAACGCAAAGGATGATTTTGCTTATCATCGGAAATGTATGGGACCCATGGTAGGACCACTTCTGAAGATGATCCTGAACAAAAATTGCTGAGAAGGGCAGTCCAAGGGAGATCGGCACAAGGCAGTGCAAGCTGGGAATGAAATGCAAATGTCGGGAATGTTCCAACCATCATATCTGCCTGAGATTCAGATCCGATTGGTGTCAGGATATTCCAGACTCATCGAGTCTAGAAGAAAATGAAAGTTTGCAACACAAATCGACGAGATGGCGTTGTGAGATTCTCGGGAAATGAACTACGATAGCAAGCTCCAAAACATGAGCTGGATCTGCTACTAATCTGTGAACACGCTGTCCCAGACAAGCATGACCACGTAGTAGTCTTATAATAAAACACTGCAGAGTTCAGGTTGGGGACCATCACCGAGGATAATGAAGTCCTTACATAAGTCCGGATTAGCTCTTATGAAGGAATTCCTTCTCCTTGAACAAATCGGTCAGTGGCTTGGTGTACTAGGAGACACATATGGAATGGAGGTAGCGAGCCTGTCAAACCATATCATACTTCGCACATGCATGACTGACTTGGGATGGAACCAAAGGAAACAAAAACAATCTTTTCTCAAATTCATGGCGACAACTTACACCTAATGCACGTGAACTTGGAGAAAGTCACTTCTTTCATCCAAGCATAAGCTTCATGAATGGAACACGAAGGCATTGCTTACAAAGTTTCCAACACTAGGTTGATGTTCAACATGAATCATGGGGGAGACAAAATGTTGCTGATGGGCTCAACAACAACTCATCGGAATTTCCTTATCACTGGACTTCCACCATCATGTGAACACGGTGATAGCATTGGTCAGACCAAAAGATGTAATGGTGTATGCTCGAGGGATCAACACGGGTAAGACAACATTACGAACATCGTTGGTTCTGATTTGACTTGACAATAGCCCATACTCAAGTCAAAGTTTTGACAAGGCAATAGATCCAACAACGGATCACGAGGACCAATCGATGGAGATATCATCTTTCTTCAACACACACACACACAAAAAAAGATATCCCTTTGAAATTGAACTAGGTGGGTCAAGCTTTTATCTTCCAACTCTCCAAGTTGTTGTTTAGCTCAACCAACTAGCTCAGGGGTATCCAACATAGATTCTTGGAGAAAGGATGGTTCACAAGAAACCAACTTGATCACGAGCTCAACATAACAGTCAGGGGACAACCTGGTAATACTTCCGAGAAGATATTCGGAAAATCAACACACACACACACACAAAAAAGATATCCCTTTGAAATTGAACTAGGTGGGTCAAGCTTTTATCTTCCAACTCTCCAAGTTGTTGTTTAGCTCAACCAACTAGCTCAGGGGTATCCAACATAGATTCTTGGAGAAAGGATGGTTCACAAGAAACCAACTTGATCACGAGCTCAACATAACAGTCAGGGGACAACCTGGTAATACTTCCGAGAAGATATTCGGAAAATCACGAACCACCGATATGTTACTAAGCTCGAGAACAACCTTGCTTTTCAGGGCAAGATGATATGATCAAAAGAGTGAGGGACTGACACAATCCTAACTCATTGATCGAAGAGTGCACCATAAATAAGGACTAGGTAGCACGACCAATCTTAGGATGATGATTTAATAACCAACAAGCTAAGAATGAGAATATTGTCCATTTACTACCAAGCAACGGAGTTGCTAGGAGTATTGATTTCACACATCACAAATCACTTGTCGGCATTTCGGTTACAACAACACGAGGGCCGAGGAATGAATGATGATGGTGAGAAGTATCACTACATCAAGAATTCATAAGAGATGTTGCAATTCCTATAATATTCCTGACATAAAGATGGTAACACTTCAGGGTAGAACAGACCAAAAGCTTGATTGCATTTGATCTGCGGAATACAATTGCTTTGACCCAATCCTGGATATGGATGAGGTACTGGAGTTTGTTTCTCCTAGTCATTCCGGAATAGAATGGCTTGACGGACCACAAGAATAATAGGCATCGATGAACGAATGCACACATACCCCTGACTATCAATTGATAGACGAAGGTCAGAAAACAACTAAGGAGGGACAACTCAAGGAACATATAACTTCCTGAGTTGTGGATGCATAGATTAGTATGTCCAACAAAGCTCAACATATTTCTTCCGGATAACCCATGCAGAAAGGTAGAACTGGCAGAGTCACAACATAGAATCGAGAACTCATCTAGAGCACTCTAGTTGTGATCTTTTGGTTCAGAAGAACTTCTGCCATATTGGTTCATGGTATTTGGAAGAAGGAAATACCACGGACCTCGAGGACTATCACAAAGGTTACTAAATTCCTAAAGGAACTAGCAAACACTATCAATATGAGGTAAGCAGAGTGAATCTTGGGTTCAAGAACCTAGGAATAGAATACCTACTACTAAGTGGCATCACGGGATGCTTTCGAGAATGATGGCCAGATTCATCACACTGGGAACACAAAACATGGATAGATTACTAGATGGTTTCATAAGACACCTAGAGTCATAATAATAGCTCCAACATAAATGTCGAGGCAATAGAATACCTCAACTCAAAAATTAGTGTGATTAACCTAGCCTAAAGGAACATCGAAACCAGAGGGAAATGATTTACAAATGCATCAGACTATTTAGAGACCTGGGATGACTCGAACAGCATAACGGATGTAAATGCTCAAAAAGATTTGAGACATCCTGCAAAATGGTGGCATAACCACTCAACATCATCATATCAAGGGTCTGATTCGACTGACAACATACTAAAAGTAGTAGAAACTGAACAGAGGCTTGAATACATCAATCCTATAAGTCTCTAACATAGTAACTCGTCATCCTCACAGATAGATGAGAAGGCCTAGTTCTTAATCCCCGTAGAAAAGAAGAGGGTGACTCAGATCAGAAGGCCATAGGGTAAAGGAGTAAAAAGAGCCTTGCGTTCCCTTCCACAATCAATTCCCTTATATAACTAAAGCATTTCTAGACTCAACTTCGACCAGTTTGGCTTGGTAATCCTACAGTCAGTCAGGCTCTGATACCAACGCTGTCAGGACCCCGATCCTAAGTCGCGCTGATCTAGCATGTAACACATCATGTCACTTTGCGGCCTCACGCACGGTATTCCCACGGGTGCCACCTTAACTAGCCCGGGACCGTTTGCGCCTTTTGGCTCACGTATATGATAGTGTCGCTAGCATCCATATGACAAAGAACCCAGGTCGACATGGCTAGTCGTGAACCCAAAGCGGCACTAACCCATGGGGACAGGCATACATGAATCAACCTCGAGCATGTCGGTCAACAACGTGTGAATACGGGCTGTAGCACTGGGCTAACAGGACTCGTTCAACTTGTAGATCGCAACGGAAGCGTTCAAGGAGAACGTGGATGATGGAGTCGTATTCGCCGTGATCCGAATCACCGATGACCAGCGCCGAAAGGACGGCACCTCCGCGTTCAACACACGTACGGGAGGATCGACGTCTCCTCCTTCTTGATCCAGCAAGGGGGAAGGAGAGGTTGATGAAGATCCAGCAGCACGACGGCGTGGTGGTGGATGCAGCAGAGTTCCAGCAGGGATTCACCAAGCTTCGGTGGAGAGAGGGAGAGGTGTGACGGGGAGAGGGAGGCGCCAAGGCTGCAGGGTGCGGCTGCCCTCCCTCCCCCTTCCTTTATATAGGCCCCCTAGGGGGACGGCGCCGGCCCTGGAGATCCATCTCCAGGGGGGCGGCGGCCAGGGGGTGGCTTGCCCCCCAAGCCATGTGGGGCGCCCGCTGCCCTAGGGTTTCCAACCCTAGGCGCAGGGGGAAGGCCCATGGGGGGGCGCACCAGCCCACTATGGGCTGGTTCCCTCCCCACTACAGCCCACGGGGCCCTCCGGGATAGGTGGCCCCACCCGGTGGACCCCCGGGACCCATCTGGTGGTCCCGGTACAATACCGGTGACCCCCAGATCATTCCCGATGGCCGAAACGACACTTCCTATATATAATTCTTTACCTCCGGACCACTCCGGAACCTCTCGTGACATCCGGGATCTCATCCGGGACTCCGAACAACCTTCGGTTTGCTGCATACTAATATCTTTAACAACCCTAGCGTCACCGAACCTTAAGTGTGTAGACCCTACGGGTTCGGGAGACATGCAGACATGACCGAGACGATCTCCGGTCAATAACCAACAGCGGGATCTGGATACCCATGTTGGCTCCCACATGCTCCTCGATGATCTCATCGGATGAACCACGATGTCGAGGACTTAATCAATCCCGTACTCAATTCCCTTTGTCCATCGGTACGATACTTGCCCGAGATTCGATCATCGGTATACCGATACCTTGTTCAATCTCGTTACCGGAAAGTCTCTTTACTCGTTCCCGTAATACATCATCCCGTGAACAACACCTTGATCACATTGAGCTCATTATGATGATGTCTTACCGAGTGGGCCCAGAGATACCTCTCCGTCACACGGAGTGACAAATCCCAGTCTCGATTCATGCCAACCCAACAGATACTTTCGGAGATACCTGTAGTGCACCTTTATAGTCACCCAGTTATGTTGTGACATTTGATACACCCAAAGCACTCCTACGGTATCCGGGAGTTGCATAATCTCATGGTCTAAGGAATGATACTTGACATTCAGAAAAGCTTTAGCAAACGAACTACACGATCTTTATGCTATGCTTAGGTTTGGGTCTTGTCCATCACATCATTCTCCTAATGATGTGATCCCGTTATCAATGACATCCCCATGTCCATAGTCAGGAAACCATGACTATCTATTGATCAACGAGCTAGTCAACTAGAGGCTTACTAGGGACACATTGTGGTCTATGTATTCACACATGTATTATGATTTCCGAACAATACAATTATAGCATGAACAATAGACAATTATCATGAACAAGGAAATATAATAATCCATTTATTATTGCCTCTAGGGCATATTTCCAACAGTCTCCCACTTGCACTAGAGACAATAGTCTAGTTACATTGTGATGAATCGCACACCCATGGAATTTTGGTGTTGATCATGTTTTTCTCTAGGGAGAGGTTTAGTCAACGGATCTGCCACATTCAGGTCCGTATGTACTTTACAAATCTCTATGTCTCCATTTTGAACACTTTCACGAATGGAGTTGAAGCGACGCTTGATATGCCTGGTCTTCCTGTGAAACCTGGGCTCCTTCGCAAGGGCAATTGCTCCAGTGTTGTCACAGAAGAGAGTCATCGGGTCCGACGCATTGGGTATGACTCCTAGGTCGGTGATGAACTCCTTCACCCAGACTGCTTCTTGTGCTGCCTCCGATGCTTCCATATACTCTGCTTCACATGTAGATCCCGCCACGACGCTTTGCTTGCAACTGCACTAGCTTACTGCCCCTCCATTCAAAATATACACGTATCCGGTTTGTGACTTGGAGTCATCCAGATCTGTGTCGAAGCTAGCGTCGACGTAACCCTTTACGACGAGCTCTTCAGCACCTCCATAAACGAGAAACATATCCTTAGTCCTTTTCAGGTACTTCAGGATGTTTTTGACCGTTGTCCAGTGTTCCTTGCCGGGATTACTTTGGTACCTACCTACCAAACTTACGGCAAGGTTTACATCGGGTCTGGTACACAGCATGGCATACATAATAGACCCTATAGCTGAGGCATAGGGGATGACACTCATCTCTTCTATATCTTTTGCCGTGGTCGGGCATTGAGTCGTGCTCAATCGCACACCTTGCAATACAGGCAAGAACCCCTTCTTGGACTGATCCATTTTGAACTTCTTCAAAATCTTGTTAAGGTACGTACTTTGTGAAAGACCGATGAGGCGTCTCGATCTATCCCTATAGATCTTGATGCCTAATATATAAGCAGCTTCTCCAAGGTCCTTCATTGAAAAACACTTGTTCAAATAGGCCTTTATGCTTTCCAAGAATTCTATATCACTTCCCATCAATAGTATGTCATCCACATATAATATGAGAAATGCTACGGAGCTCCCACTCACTTTCTTGTAAACGCAGGCTTCTACATAAGTCTGCATAAACCCAAACGCTTTGATCATCTCATCAAAGCGAATGTTCCAACTCCGAGATGCTTGCACCAGCCCATAGATAGAGCGCTGGAGCTTGCATACTTTGTTAGCATTCTTAGGATCGACAAAACCTTCCGGCTGCATCATATACAATTCTTCCTTAAGGAAGCCGTTAAGGAATGCCGTTTTGACGTCAATTTTCCATATCTCATAATCATAGTATGCGGCAATTGCTAACATGATTCGTACGGACTTCAGCTTCGCTACGGGAGAGAAAGTCTCATCGTAGTCAACCCCTTGAACTTGCCGATAACCCTTAGCGACAAGTCGAGCTTTATGGATGGTCACATTACCATCCGCGTCTGTCTTCTTCTTGAAGATCCATTTATTTTCTATGGCTCGCCGACCATCGGGCCAGTCACTCAAAGTCCATACTTTGTTTTCATACATGGATTCTATCTCGGATTTCATGGCTTCTAGCCATTTGTCGGAATCTGGGCCTGCCATCGCTTCTTCATAGTTCGAAGGTTCACCGTTGTCCAACAACATGATTTCCAGGACAGGGTTGCCGTACCACTCTGGTGCGGAACGCGTCCTTGTGGACCTACGAAGTTCAGTAGGAGCTTGATCAGAAGTATCTTGATCATCATCATCAACCTCCTCTCTAATCAGTGCAGGCACCACAGGAACATTTTCCTGAGCTGCGCTACTCTGATTTTCAAGAGGTAGTACTTCATCAAGCTCTACTTTCCTCCCACTTACTTCTTTCGCGAGAAACTCTTTCTCTAGAAAGGACCCGTTTTTGGCAACAAAGATCTTGCCTTCGGATCTGAGGTAGAAGGTATACCCAACTGTTTCCTTGGGGTATCCTATGAAGACGCATTTTTCCGATTTGGGTTCGAGTTTTTCAGGTTGAAGTTTCTTGACATAAACATCGCAACCCCAAACTTTCAGAAACGACATCTTAGGTTTCTTCCCAAACCATAATTCATACGGTGTCGTCTCAACGGATTTTGACGGAGCCCTATTTAAAGTGAATGCGGCTGTCTCTAGAGCGTATCCCCAAAATGATAGCGGTAGATCTATAAGAGACATCATAGACCGCACCATATCCAATAGAGTGCGATTACGACGTTCGGACACACCGTTACACTGAGGTGTTCCAGGCGGCGTGAGTTGTGAAACGATTCCACATTTTCTTAAGTGTGTGCCAAATTCGTGACTTAAATATTCTCCCCCACGATCTGATCGCAAGAACTTTATTTTTCTGTCATGTTGATTCTCAACCTCACTCTGAAACTCCTTGAACTTTTCAAAGGTCTCAGACTTGTGTTTCATTAAGTAGACATACCCATATCTACTCAAATCATCAGTGAGAGTGAGAACATAACGATAGCCTTCGCAAGCCTCAACGCTCATTGGACCACACACATCCGTATGTATGATTTCCAATAAGTTGGTTGCTCGCTCCATTGTCCCTGAGTATGGAGTCTTGGTCATTTTTCCCATGAGGCACGGTTCGCACATGTCAAATGATTCATAATCTAGAGACTCTACAAGTCCATCAGCATGGAGCTTCTTCATGCGCTTGACACCAATGTGACCAAGGCGGCAGTGCCACAAGTATGTGGGACTATCGTTACTCACTTTACATCTTTTGGTATTCACACTATGAATATGTGTAACATCACGTATGAGATTCATTAAGAATAAACCATTAACCATCGGAGCATGACCATAAAACATATTACTCATATAAATAGAACAACCATTATTCTCAGATTTAAATGAGTAGCCATCTCGTATTAAACGAGATCCAGATACAATGTTCATGCTCAATCTTGGCACTAAATAACAATTATTCAGGTTTGAAACTAATCCCGTGGGTAAATGTAGAGGTAGCGTGCCGACGGCGATCACATCGACCCTGGAACCATTCCCGACGCGCATCGTCACCTCGTCCTTCGCCAGTCTCCGTTTATTCCGCAGCTCCTGTTTCGAGTTACAAATATGAGCAACGGCACCGGTATCAAATACCCAGGAGCTACTACGAGCACTGGTAAGGTACACATCAATTACATGTATATCACATATACCTTTAGTATTGCCGGCCTTCTTATCTGCTAAGTACTTGGGGCAATTCCGCTTCCAGTGACCAGTTCCCTTGCAATAAAAGCACTCAGTTTCAGGTTTGGGTCCATTCTTTGACTTCTTCCTGGCAACTGATTTACCAGGCGCGGCAACCTCCTTGTCGTCCTTCTTGAAGTTCTTCTTACCCTTGCCTTTCTTGAACTTAGTGGTTTTATTCACCATCAACACCTGATGTTCCTTTTTGATCTCCACCTCTGCAGATTTCAGCATTGAATATAACTCGGGAATGGTCTTTTCCATCCCCTGCATATTGTAGTTCATCACGAAGCTCTTGTAGCTAGGTGGGAGCGACTGAAGGATTCTGTCAATGAACGCCTCATCCGGGAGATTAACTTCCAGCTGAGTCAGGCGGTGGTGTAACCCAGACATCTTGAGTATGTGTTCACTGACAGAGCTATTCTCCTCCATCTTACAGCTAAAGAACTTGTCGGAGACATCATATCTCTCGACCCGGGCATGAGCTTGGAAAATCAATTTCAGCTCCTCGAACATCTCATATGCTCCGTGTTGCTCAAAACGCTTTTGGAGCCCCGGTTCTAAGCTGTAAAGCATGCCGCACTGAACGAGGGAGTAATCATCAGCACGAGACTGATGGGCGTTCATAACGTCCTGGTTTGCTGGGAATGGTGCATCACCTAGCGGTGCTTCTAGGACATAATCTTTCTTGGCAGCTATGAGGATGATCCTCAGGTTCCGGACCCAGTCCGCATAGTTGCTGCCATCATCTTTCAGCTTGGTTTTCTCTAGGAACGCGTTGAAGTTGAGGGTGACATTAGCGTGGGCCATTTGATCTACAAGACATATTGTAAAGATTTGGACTAAGTTCATGATAATTAAGTTCATCTAATCAAATTAATGAATGAACTCCCACTCAGATTTGACATCCCTCTAGTCATCTAAGTGATACATGATCCGAGTCAACTAGGCCGTGTCCGATCATCACGTGAGACGGACTAGTCATCATCGGTGAACATCTCCATGTTGATCGTATCTTCTATACGACTCATGTTCGACCTTTCGGTCCTCCGTGTTCCGAGGCCATGTCTGTACATGCTAGGCTCGTCAATCCAACCTAAGTGTATTGCGTGTGTAAATCTGGCTTACACCCGTTGTATGCGAACTTAAGGACCTATCACACCCGATCATCACGTGGTGCTTCGGAACGACGAACCTTAGCAACGGTGCACAGTTAGGGAGAACACATTTTTGATATTTTAATGAGGGATCATCTTATTTATGCTACCGTCATTCTAAGCAAATAAGATGTAAAACATGATAAACATCACATGCAATCAAATAGTGACATGATATGGCCAACATCATTTCGCTCCTTTGATCTCCATCTTCGGGGCGCCATGTTCATCGTCGTCACCGGCATGACACCATGATCTCCATCATCATGATCTCCATCATCGTGTCTTCGTGAAGTTGTCACGTCAACTATTACTTCTACTAGTATGGCTAACGCTTTAGCAATAAAGTAAAGTAATTACATGACGATTTAAGTTGACACGCAGGTCATAAATAAATAAAGACAACTCCTATGGCTCCTGCCGGTTGTCATACTCATCGACATGCAAGTCGTGATTCCTATTACAATAACAAGATCATCTCATACATCACATGATTCATCACAACTTCTGGCCATATCACATCACAAAGCACTTGCTGCAAAAACAAGTTAGACGTCCTCTAATTGTTGTTGCAAGATTTTACGTGGCTGTTATAGGTTGCTAGCAAGAACGTTTCTTACCTACGTTGAAACCACAACGTGAATTGCCAATCTTTATTTACCCTTCATAAGGACCATGTTCATCGAATCCGATCCAACTAAAGTGGGAGAGACAGACACCTGCCAGCCACCTTATGCAACTAGTGCATGTCAGTCGGTGGAACCGGTCTCACGTAAGCGTACGTGTAAGGTTGGTCCGGGCCGCTTCATCCCACAATACTGCTGAACCAAGATAGGACTAGTAACGGCAAGAAGAATTGACAATTCGACGCCCACAACTACTTTGTGTTCTACTCGTGCATAGAAACTACGCATAGACCTAGCTCATGATGCCACTATTGGGGATCGTAGTAGAAATTAAAATTTTCCTACGCATCACCAAGATCTATCTATGGAGTATTCTAGCAACGAGGGGATAGGAGAGCATCTACATACCACTTGTAGATCGCAACGGAAGCGTTCAAGGAGAACGTGGATGATGGAGTCGTACTCGCCGTGATCCGAATCACCGATGACCAGCGCCGAAAGGACGGCACCTCCGCGTTCAACACACGTACGGGACGATCGACGTCTCCTCCTTCTTGATCCAGCAAGGGGGAAGGAGAGGTTGATGAAGATCCAGCAGCACGACGGCGTGGTGGTGGATGCAGCAGAGTTCCAGCAGGGCTTCGCCAAGCTTCGGTGGAGAGAGGGAGAGGTGTGACGGGGAGAGGGAGGTGCCAAGGCTGCAGGGTGCGGCTGCCCTCCCTCCCCCTTCCTTTATATAGGCCCCCTAGGGGGGCGACGCCCTGGAGATCCATCTCCAGGGGGGGCGGCGGCCAGGGGGGTGGCTTGCCCCCCAAGCCATGTGGGGCGCCCCCTGCCCTAGGGTTTCCAACCCTAGGCGCAGGGGGAAGGCCCATGGGAGGGCGCACCAGCCCACTATGGGCTGGTTCCCTCCCCACTTCAGCCCACGGGGCCCTCCGGGATGGGTGGCCCCACTCGGTGGACCCCCGGGACCCATCTGGTGGTCCCGGTACAATACCGGTGACCCCCAGATCATTCCCGATGGCCGAAACGACACTTCCTATGTATAATTCTTTACCTCCGGACCACTCCGGAACCTCTCGTGACATCCGGGATCTCATCTGGGACCCGTAACAACCTTCGGTTTGCTGCATACTAATATCTTTAACAACCCTAGCGTCACCGAACCTTAAGTGTGTAGACCCTACGGGTTCGGGAGACATGCAGACATGACCGAGACGATCTCCGGTCAATAACCAACAGCGGGATATGGATACCCATGTTGGCTCCCACATGCTCCTCGATGATCTCATCGGATGAACCACGATGTCGAGGACTTAATCAATCCCGTACTCAATTCCCCTTGTCCATCGGTACGATACTTGCCCGAGATTCGATCGTCGGTATACCGATACCTTGTTCAATCTCGTTACCGGCAAGTCTCTTTACTCGTTCCCGTAATACATCATCCCGTGAACAACACCTTGATCACATTGAGCTCATTATGATGATGTCTTACCGAGTGGGCCCAGAGATACCTCTCCGTCACACGGAGTGACAAATCCCAGTCTCGATTCATGCCAACCCAACAGATAATTTCGGAGATACCTGTAGTGCACCTTTATAGTCACCCAGTTACGTTGTGACGTTTGATACACCCAAAGCACTCCTACGGTATCTGGGAGTTGCATAATCTCATGGTCTAAGGAATGATACTTGACATTCAGAAATGCTTTAGCAAACGAACTACACGATCTTTATGCTATGCTTAGGTTTGGGTCTTGTCCATCACATCATTCTCCTAATGATGTGATCCCGTTATCAATGACATCCCCATGTCCATAGTCAGGAAACCATGACTATCTATTGATCAACGAGCTAGTCAACTAGAGGCTTACTAGGGACACATTGTGGTCTATGTATTCACACATGTATTATGATTTCCGAACAATACAATTATAGCATGAACAATAGACAATTATCATGAACAAGGAAATATAATAATCCATTTATTATTGCCTCTAGGGCATATTTCCAACAGGAGGTTGGGGACGGCTGGCACCTGGGCCTAGTGGGCTGGGCCAGCCAGCAGCAGGCCAACAGTGCCAGGTAAGTGGCTGAGCTTCTCTCTCTCTTATTTCTGTTTTTTTGTTCTGTTTTTTTATTTTATATTTGCCACTGTTTTTTAAAATTCAAAACAGTTTCAAAAACAGTGCCAATTATCCTCTAATAACTTTCATGTTGCAAAATGGACTTTTCCAAATGCACATAAAATATATCAGAGGTATTTGGAGATATATCCTATATATATTTGGGTATATTTCCAAATTCAAACAGGATAGTGGTTTAAATTCAGTGCCCAAAATATTCCACAAAAATGTTCCCTAATTTTGTTTTGGTCTCAAAGCCTTGCCAAAATTAACAAACATTTATGAAGGCATTTTGAAAACAATGAATGCAATTTAAAGGGTTCTTGCCCTTCTTTAAATTGATTTCCGTGGCTTTCACTTTCCTCATTTCAAGTTTCTTGAAATTAACAGGATGCATGATGCTCACTGATGCAACTATCTGCAAACAATTCTAGGGATGTGACAGACGCTGACGGACGTGCACCCATGTGGAAGAAGAAATCTATATTTTGGGACCTGCCCTATTGGAAAGACCTAGAGGTCCGCTCCGCAATCGACGTGATGCACGTGACGAAGAATCTTTGTGTGACCCTGCTTGCCTTCTTGGGCGTGTGTATGGGAAGACAAAAGATACACCTGAGGCACGGGAGGACCAGCAACGATGCACGGAAAAGACGGCATACATCAGGGTCATGCAAGCTACGCTCTTACCAAAGAAGAGAAGGAAATCTTCTTTGAATGCCTGCTCAGTATTAAGGTACAGTCTGGCTTCTCGTCGAATATAAAGGGAATAATAAACATGGCAGAGAAAAAGTTCCAGAACCTAAAGTCTCATGAATGCCACGTGATTATGACGCAACTGCTTCCGGTTGCATTGAGGGGGCTTCTACAGGAAAACGTTCGATTAGCCATTGTGAAGCTATGTGCATTTCTCAATGAAATCTCTCAGAAGGTAATCGATCCAGAAATCAAACCAAGGTTACAGAATGATTTGGTGCAATGTCTTGTCAGTTTCGAGTTGGTGTTCCCATCATCCTTCTTCAACATCACGACGCACGTCCTAGTTCACCTATTCGAAGAGATTAACGTTTTGGGTCCTGTATTTCTACACAATATGTTCCCCTTTGAGAGGTTCATGGGAGTCTTAAAGAAATATGTTCATAACCGTGCTAGGCCAGAAGGAAGCATCTCTAAGGGCCGTCAAAATGAGGAGGTCATTGAGTTTTGTATTGACTTTATTCCTGACCTTAAGCCGATTGGTGTTCCTGAATCGCGGCATAAGGGCAGACTGGATGGAAAAGGAACGCTAGGAGTGGAACAAATAATATGTATGGACGGACATTCTCTCACTGAAGCACACTACACAGTTCTACATAATTCCGCCTTGGTGGCTCCGTATATGGATGAACACAAGAATTTGCTACGCTCCAAACACCCAGAGCGGTCTGATGACTGGATTACACGTGAACAAACCAGGAGTTTCACCAGCTGGTTGCAGACACATACCATGCATGACACCTCTATTGAAGATGACCTGTACTTGCTGTCCTAGTTACCATCTTCGAATATAATGACTTTCAAAGGGTACGAGATAAATGGTAATACATTTTACACGATCGCCCAAGATAAGAAGAGCACCGGCCAAAACAGTGGTGTCCGCTTTGATGCAGAAACCAAGACGGGAAAGGAAACATATTATGGTTATATACATGACAGATGGGAACTTGACTATCGACGTGGTTTGAAGGTCCCTTTGTTTCGGTGCAAATGGGTTAATATGACACGAGGCGGGGTAACGGAAGACCCGCAGTACGGAATGACAACAGTGGGTCTCAACAATCTTGCGTATGCAGACGAACCATTCGTCCTAGCCAATGATGTGGCACAGGTTTTCTATGTGAAAGGACATGTCTACCAAGCCAAGAAAAAGAAAATATAAGGAAGCGAATGCATCGTACGATGAGCCAAAGCGGCACATAGTTCTTTCTGGGAAGAGAAACATTGTGGGAGTGGATGACAAGACAGACAAGTCAGAAGATTATGAAAAGTTTGATGAAATTGCTCCATTCACAATGAATATTGACCCGAGCATCCCGTTAAATGATGAAGATTTTCCATGGTTATGGCGCAAAGGGACACACGCGAAGAAAAAGTTTCACACCCAAAGATCTGGGATGTGATCGGCTTCACTATCATCACTTTCTTCTGTGTCTCACACCCAGAAGGGAATCTCTGTAATAGTTAGGGTAGTTAATTATGTGTTTTGGCATTTGAAACGCGAAGAAATTTTATGTGCAAACAAATTCTTTCATGCATTTATTGATTTTTAAAGTTAAGTTATTCACAAACTAGTGATTCACACTAATTTCAACTAATTCAAAATTTAAACTATTCAAATTTGAAAACTACAGACACTAACAGAAATTTGTAATTTTTTGTACCTAAAGCAAAAATATTCACAAAGAAACTCTAAATACACAAAAAAACAATTCAAAAATAAATAAAGCAAAAAAAATAAAAAAAAGCCCGCCTACTAGGCCAGAGCGGCCTACATACGACTAGAAACCCAACTTGTTGTTGGGCCAGGATGCAGGCCTGCAAAGGCCCAGTAGGCCCACAGGACAGCAGAGAACATGTAGGCCCAGTAGGCCTGCTTTGGAGAGGAGCTCGAGAGAGCTACCGCACGGGGGTTTATAAACAAATGCGGTCGCCCCTCGGCTAGCGAGGTGGGACTAAACTTGCCGCACCGCACCTGCGCCAGCGCACCCCCTTTAGTACCGGTTCGTGGCACCAACCGGTACTAAAGGGGGGGCCATTAGTACCGGTTGGAGCCACCACCCGGTACTAAAGGGGGTGCGGTTCCCGCCGCTTGGCCTGGCCAAAACAGGCCTTTAGTACCGGTTGGTGGCTCTAAAGGTGCCTTCTATATATACAACACTTCGAAAAAATTCATTCTCCCTCTGTTTCTTCCTTTGTTTCCCCATTGAAGCACCGCCCGCGCGCCCCGATCGATCGACGCCGTCCCCGTCCCCGTCGCCGCCCCCGTCCCCGTCGCCGCCCTCGTCTCCGTCGCCGCCCTGGGCCCGTCCCCATCGCGCCGTCCCCGCGTCGCCGCCCCCGCGTCACGCCCCGGCCCGCCGCCTCCCCCGGCTGTCGCCTCGCCGTCGCCCCGCTGTGAGCTCTCCCCCTCTAACCCCTCTCCCTCGCCCCCGGCGGCCACCATGGGCGCCGCCCCTCCCTGAGCCCATACACACACACACAAGCATGATGAACACACACACACACACATACATATGTATGAATTAATGCATGTATATATTAGTATATACGTATTTTGTATGTTTAATTAGTTTAGATTTTTTAGATTATTATTTTTTCACTAGTATATATGTATGAATGCATGTTAGATGGATATAATTAGTGTTTAATTAGTATGGAATTTTTTTTATATAATGTTGTTTTTCAGTTTTTTAATGGATGTATAGAAGTTGTGTTTTCTGTTTTTAGTGTTACATGCTTAATTAGTATGAAATAGCATATAGAATTTTGACATATGCAATGATAGCATAATTAGTGTTATATAGAAATGTTAGAAATTTAAGTTATCAAAATCCAATCATTAAAAAAATGTTACTTTTTGCGGGCATATAGCTAGTATTTGTTCTTGACGATGCCCGGCCCGCATCCTTGTCGTCGACACGTCCGCGACGATGTCGGGCTGACCCATGTCCGGGACTGGGCTCCGCCGGGCTGGCACTGGGAGGTGCTGCCTGGAGGGTCCTGTCGTCGACCCTGATCTCGTTTGGTGGCGTTCGCGTGGGCCAGTTTCGGTGCGGAGGGAGCCGGCACCGCCGGAGGTGGTACGTCGCCGTGTCAGGGAGGAGGACGAGCACGTCCATCGCTACATGGTTGCGTTAGAGGGCGGCAGGTTCTCCAATACCTGGCAGTTTCTTCAGGGATCTCACTTCAGCTATGATCCTGTGAGGGTTCCTTCGCTTTGGGTGTCCATCGCCCGCGCCGCAGGAACCACGAGTGTCCTAGATTCTTCTGTAGTATTCGATCTTTAATAATTAGCTAGCCAGTGATGTATTAGATATATAATATTCGAGATGATGTATTCGAGATTATATATTATTTGAGACGATGTATTCGAGATTATATCTATTATTCGTGACGATGTATTCGAGATTATATCTATTATTCGAGACGATGTAATTTAAATACTAAATTGTTTTATATTTCTTTTGGATTAGTGAAATAAAAGCTATGGCGGACAATACCGCCAGAGAGGGAGAACATGCCATGTTCGATATGATACGCCATCCTCGCGGGCCAGATGATGATCAGAATGAAGAAGGTTATGACGGCTCCGAATTTCTAAACAACACCGGGGAGGGTGATATGATATTCGATCGAGACGACCGAATTGATGAAGTCATGAACTATCATTATGATGATGACGAAGAAAATGTTGATCTTGAAACAACAAAGACCGGCGAGGTATATATATTTGTATAAGCAGGCATCTGGTGATCATCACATGTTTTAAATGACTTGAAGATATATTAACGAATCGATCCTTCTTTCAGCCATCCGGATCGAGCAAATCTTCAAACAACAGGACGATACGAGGCCCGAACAAAAAGTTGAAGGAGGGCGTAAAGTACAATATCGAGGCAATCATACCTAATGGCGAACCATTAGCGCCTAAGAAGATTGCGGACAAGTTCATTCGTCAGTGGAGAGTTCTTGTGAAGGACCAACTCCCGATCTCCCTTCAAGTATGGAGAGAGCCAGCAAAGCCACGTTGTCGGTGTCAAAACCGGCGGATCTCGGGTAGGGGGTCCCGATCTGTGCGTCAAGGCCAGATGGTAACATGAGACAAGGGACACGATGTTTTTACCTAGGTTCGGGCCCTCTTGATGGAGGTAATACCCTACTCCTGCTTGATTAATATTGATGATATGGGTAGTACAAGAGTAGATCTACCACGAGATCAAGGAGGCTAAACCCTAGAAGCTCATATTATTTTTCCTAAATTCAATTAAAAATACCGAAAAACTCCGAAATAAATATTATTTGATTTTCTTATTAAATCCTCAATATTTCTATATTTTGGGAAAGTCATATTATTCCCTCTCTCATATTTTTGTAATAGAAATAATTGACGATAAAATAAATAAAATCACGTGATCCTATTTTCAAAATTTGAGAAGACTCAAATATAAAATAACGAAATTCCCAACTCTCTCCGTGGGTCCTTGAGTTGCTTAGGATTTTCTAGGATCAAAACCAAAAGCAAAATAAAATATGATATGAAAGATGATCTAATGTATAACATTCCAAATTGAAAATTTGGGATGTTACAGGATTTGGATCTCTTATCGAGTATCACATCATCCCTATTAACCGTGGAGCGCAGCGCAGTCAGTTCCTCAGCCGCCAAGGCTTCGGATAGTGCCTCAAGGGCCAATGCGGTCGTGTTGTTTTTGGCGCGGAGTGCTATGTCCGGATCACTAGCGAGGGTGATAATTCCGTTTGGCCCGGGCATCTTTTGTTTCATGTACCCGTAATGGGGTATTGCTTGGAAGATTGTAAATGCCTCCCACCCTAGTATAGCGTGGTATCCGCTGTTGAACGGGGCCACCTGGAACGTGACCTCTTCGGACCTGTAATTATTCGGCGTGCCGAACACCACATCTAGTGTGATTTTTCCTGTGCAGCGCGCTTCCCGACTGGGGCTTATTCCTCTAAAGGTTGTGCTGCTTCGCTCGATGCGGCTCCAGTCTATATCCATTTTTTGGAGTGTGTCCTCGTAAATGAGGTTCAATCCGCTGCCTCCATCCATGAGTATCTTGGTGAGGCGAAAGCCGTCCACTATTGGACTGAGGACCAATGCGGTTGGTGCTCGGGCTGTTCGGAATTTAGGTTCGTCACTTGCGTTGAAGGTGATAGCAGTGTTGCTCCATGGGTTTATTGTTGCTACTTGATAGACTTCGGCAAGGCTGCGGAGTGTTCTTTTTCGCATATTGTTTGATGCGAAAGTCTCGAAGACTTTGAGAACGTTACTGGTGTCCTCGGGCTAGCTTTCTGCGGCCTCCGAAATTAGGAGATCCTCGCCAATTTTGAGTTGGTGTGGCGTCCTCTGTACTGTGAATTCTACAGGGTCCATCAAGCCACCTTTCCAGTACGGTTCCATGCCCTGTAGAGGGTTTTGGCTTTTTGATACTTAACCTGGGTGTCTTACTATGATGCACCCTCTTAGTTTGGACGAGATTGCTATTCAAGGCCGGATTATCCCAAAATTTTATTTCAGTTTTCCAAGCGCTTTCCATCGCACAGTACTTTTGTACTATGGACGCCAAGTCGGCGAAGCGTGTAATGTCACGACGACTTATGGCGTTGAGTATTCCCTCGTCCGTGCAATTACTGCAAAAGATTGAAATTGCGTCTCCCTTGCGGCAGTCCTTTGTCCTGTTCATAACTAGGAGGAATATGGCCCAGTAGTGATGTACTGTCTCCTCGGGCTTTTGCCTGATTTGGGAAAGATCGCTTATGTTCGGGCGGGCGGGTGGCGTTGAATCTGAGACCTCACCCAATTTAAGATTCGGAGGACGAAGAGCTTCCGAACTCTGAAGTCCGGAGTCTTGGATGTTGTCCAATGAATCTAGCCCATTGCCTGATTCTAAGCTCAGGCCTTGAGTTATATCCTCCCCTCCGTGGGTATCCGGCTTGGAGGGTTCGGGAAGTCGGACGTAGCTAGTCCTTAGAATAGATGAAGGGTCGCCGCACTGCGCCTCTACCACGGCAATGTGGTGGGTGACATGGGGAGAGTTAATTTCTCTTAGATCGGGTTTAAGCCCAACCTGGTCGTAATTTGTAGCGACCCCCAGTGCGACGATGCGATCCAAGAGCTCGTTTACGGAAGAGAGCTCCATCGGATCCAGCTGCTCGGCAAGTTCTGAGCTGACGTGAAGGTTGCTTTCGATGACCCGAGAGGTCACCGTCGGCGCAACGGCCGAACAGGCGGTCGTGAGAAAACCACCTAGCCGGAGGGTTTGGCCGACAACCAAGGCTCCCTTAGTATCGGCGCCATCTTTAAAGACGGGAAGAGGCATCCTTCCTGATTACGACGGCACAGAGGAACTCTCAATGAAAGCACCAATGTCGGTGTCAAAACCAGCGGATCTCGGGTAGGGGGTCCCGATCTGTGCGTCAAGGCCGGATGGTAACAGGAGACAAGGGACACGATGTTTTTACCCAGGTTCGGGCCCTCTCGATGGAGGTAATAGCCTACTCCTGCTTGATTAATATTGATGATATGGGTAGTACAAGAGTAGATCTACCACGAGATCAAGGAAGCTAAACCCTAGAAGCTAGCCTATGGTATGATTGTGTATGAAGATGATTGTCCTACGGACTACAACCCTCCGGTTTATATAGACACCGGATAGGGTTAGGGTTACACAGAGTCGGTTACATAGGTAGGAGATCTTGAATATCCGCATCGCCAAGCTTGCCTTCCACGCCAAGGAAAGTCCCATCCGGACACGGGATGAAGTCTTCAATCTTGTATCTTCATAGTCCAGGAGTCCGGCGAAGGTATAGTCCGGCTACCCGAACACCCCCTAATCCAGGACTCCCTCACACGTCCAGATGTTACTTTTGTTGACAATAGACAAAAAGGTCTGCTTTGGGGTACTCTCATGGAGCATTTCACCCTACCAGATCATTTCACAAAAACAGATGTGCAGAAAGTCAAGGACGCTGCTCTTAGGAAGATGGCGGTTGCATTCAAGAACCACAAGAATCGTGTATGGGACAAGTACGTCAAGGGAGGAAGGAAGACTCCAGTATTCGAGGGAACACTAGAGAACCAAAGTGCTCATTGGGACGATTTCGTGAAATTCAAGGATTCGGAATTAGCTAAAGAACGGTCGAGAATAAACAAGAAGAATGCTGAAAAAAGGATAAGTTCCATAAGCTGGGGCCAGGTGGCTATGCGGTGGCAATGCCTAAGTGGGATAAGTCTGAGAAAGAGATGGAGGATGCAGGTGTCACTCCGGTTACTAAGAGCTGGGCCCCCAAGTGCAGGACTTGGTTCTATGCGCATGGGGGGGAGTTGGACCCGAAGACACGAAAAGTTTCGACGAAGGCATGTCTGAATGGAGCCGACGATGTGATACTTGTTGCAATAGAAGAGGCTCGATCGGGGGTGTTCCAGCCCAACAGAGAGAACAACGAGCTTACGCGTGCCTTGGGAAATCCTGAACACCTGTTAAGAACACGAGTCAAGGGCGCTATTCCGTGGTATGAGGGGTTTTCGGACTGGTACGTCGACTACAGAACCAGTGCGAGAAAGAAGATTGCGGAGGAGAAGAAGAGGAAGATGGAGTAGGAGCAGAGGAAGAGGGACTATGAACGCCTTCAAGGACTAGAAGCAAGTCAAGCGGACTTGGCAGTCAAATTCTAGCGGCAGCAGGAGCAGATCAACTCATTTAGCTAGCAAAGGTGGTCTCAGCAGCTGCAGCAGCTAGCGGATGATCCAGCATTGGATAGCACCGCCCCATCCATGTCGAGAAGCAGCATGGGTTCCGCCCCGTTTGACGCAATGCTGGATAGATACCCCGTGGATGACATCACGGAGAACACTAACTGCGAGCTACACTTCAAAATGAAGAACATGTCCATGAAGGTGGCGGACGCCATTGCTTTTTCAAATCCCCCCGACGCAACCTTCCATTGCAACCCGATTCCAGCGGGCTATGCTTGTGTCGTGGTTGATGAGGTGGTGGACCCATATTCAGGGCTACAGCTCGACATTCCTGGAGGTGACGATGAGCACACACTCGGACAGGCCATACATCGTGTCATCCTATGGAGAAAGGATTGCATCGTCTTTCGAAGGCCACCGACACCGCATCACCCGACTCCTCGTCGAAGTCCGCCATCGAGTCAGCAGACTCCCGCTCCTCCAAGTCCACCAACGCGTGAGGCCACTACTCCTCCTCCTCCAAGTCCGGCAAAGCGTCAGGCCACTCCTCCCCCTCCAAGACCGGCACAGCGTCAGACGTCCACTCCTCCTCCAAGTACGGCACAACCTCAGGCCAGTCCTCCTCCAAGTCCGGCACAGCGTCAGGCGACTCCTCCTCGTCCAACTCAGCCCCGTCAGCCGTCTCTGCCGCCTCAGCAATCGCAGAAGAGACACCCCGCAGCTATGGTGCATAGCGGTACGAGTCGAGGTCGTAGTACAAGAAGTACAGATGGAGGCAAGCGATAAAAATATGGTCCAAGCAGCCTCGCGCCTCTTCCGCAGAGGCCTTATGACAAGTCCGATGAGGAAAACGCAGCCATATCGAAGGCCGAGGTGGAAGCCCATTTTGCACCGAAACCGCCACCGCCGCCAAGGGAGAAAGTGCCTCAGGAAACGATTGACCACTTCATTCGTATGTCTCAACCACCAGCTCCGAAGCCTGTAGACACAGACTATGAGTGCCACATCAGGAAGTTAAATCGAGCACGTATACAGAGGGAGGCGATCTCGAGCTCGAGCAAACAACAAGTAGCTGTCAAAAAATGCGGGAAAACCGTTCCCCAGGTGGGAGAACAGGCGGCGCAATCAATCCCCCCGCGTGTTGTGCCAACAACACATGAGAGTACGCGCGCCCATTATTATTGTGGGCAAACCGTTAACGTTCCGCAGCTGGGAGAACAGGCGGCGCAATCAATCCCCCCGCTTGTTGTGCCAACAACACATGAGAGTACGCGCGCCAAGTATTATTGTGGGCAAACCGTTAACGTTCCCCAGCTGGGCGATGTGGTAAAAACCGAGGATCATATAATGCAGGCTGAAATGCTCAAGATCATTGTTGGACAACTCCTCGAGATCTAGCCCATGTCTCCGCTTAGAGAGGAGGAAATGAAACGGAAATATGTCCGGGGCCAACCTTTGGTCAAGCCAGACGAGGTCAAGAAGCTCCTAACGAGAATGTATGAATTGCATCAATGGTACATGAACATTATCAAGATTTCCAATCGAGAGTCCCTCATGGTGTATGTCAAGAAGGATCATTACTACCATGTGAAAGCTGTGTCCGTTGAGTATTCTGAACTGTTTCAGTTATACAATCAAGACGCACTCGACAAATCTATCGTCAGTTGCTATTGTCTGTAAGTGATTTCTTTCTGTAATTTAAGTCTCTCAAGCTAGCTGTAGTGATCCTTTTGATCAATCATTACCTGTAATCATCCTCACTATATTCTTTTCTATGGTATTATGCAGGATGAAGATGTATGAAATGAGAAAAGGTGGACGCTATGGCACTGGGTTCATTGACCCAAACACCATTAATGAATACACATGGAAAATAGATGCGTATCATGAAAAGCATGTAGAGGACAGCATGCTAGAGTTCTTGAAGCGCCTCAAATACAATGAAGATATACTACTTCCTTACAACTTCCAGTGAGTCACATTTGCTTGTACTACAAATTCTCTGTTTTTGCCTACTAGCTAGCTACATGTTTTTGCTTACATATGCCCGCTTAATTAAGACATGCAAACGTGTGTGCATACAGGTTTCACTGGATCTTGTGTATCTTTAAAGTTGACGCCGGAACAGTTGAAATACTGGACTCAGTACTCAAACTAAAAACTGACTATAACAATTTGTTTAGGATAGTCAACAGGTAATTTCAATCATTATTAACTATATATCTCGGCCTATTTAGTTCGTCATTTCCTGATATGAACTATTTAATAACCCCTTTATTCATTTTCTTTGTTGACGGGCAGGGCTTGGGCAAGGTTCATCAGCGTCACTCCAGGCGAATGGAAACAAAAGCTGAAATGGTATCGACCCAACGTAAGTAATTAAGTAGTACTAGCTATCTAGCTAGCTGCGATCTCTTTAATTATCATGCTTGATTAATTATTATCTGATCAAATTCCATTCTCGTAAAGGCCCTGAAGCAGGTGCAGGGGACTGATCTGTGTGCATTCTGCGTTTGCGAGAACATTCGCATGATGGCGTCCGAAAGGAGCAGATCTCAAAGACAGGAATGGGTACGTTTGTGAGAACACTATTCACAATTTTGCATCATTATCGATATCTAGTCACACAACTAATACACATGCATATTGATCTCCTTCTTAATAGTTCACAGAGGTGCGGCACAAGCTCCTAGATACGGAGCGCGTACAAGCACTTCAAGAGGAAATAGCGGAATTTTTGCTCGACCAGGTCATAAATCCGAAGGGAGAATACTATTACCCGCTACCACCCCCACGAACCACTTCCAATTTTCATTGTGCTCCGAAGGCACCAATTAGGCTAATGCCACTGGCTTCTAAGGCAACATGTAGTAGAAATTGTATATAGCTATACATGTGTGTATGTGTGAATTAATATGGTGGTTTGTGAGACATTTGATGATATATATATATATATATATATATATATATATATATATATATATATATATATATATATATATATATATATATATGCATAACGTGTACATTGTGTAGTATCGTAAAATACCAGCAAACGAAAAAGAATTAAAATGGAAAACAGAAAATTAAATGAAAAAGAAATCATAAAACCAAAAAAAACCCAAACCTTGTAGTACCGGTTAGTGTTACCAACTGGTACTAAAGGGCTCCCGCCCCCCGGAGCTGGCTTGTGCCACGTGGTTGCCCTTTAGCACCGGTTCGTGTTGAACCGGTACTAAAGGGGGGGCTTTAGTGCCCACACTTTAGTGCCGGTTATGGAAACGACACTAAAGGGCCTTACAAACCGGTACTATTGCTCGGTTCTGCACTAGTGGCCCCTGCCTAGTCCCATCACCAGTCTCGCTCACTGACCAAAACCCACCGCCGCCACAGACCTTGGCAATGGCGAACTATCCGCTGAATCCAGTGTCGTTCCTTCCTCCGGTGTTCGCCGTCGAGCCAGGACCGACGGACCGTGTGGTGCGCAGCGGGATGATTGTCGGACCAATACCGCCGCTCAACCATGATTTCTTGGCCATCGTTGAGGCCAGTGAGTATGTTCCTCTGCATCGACGTGCTACCGTTCGCAATGCAATCGTAGTTCATCTTCATGCCTCTTAGCTCTTTACTACTGAAGTTAGTGATCATCCGCTTGGCATTGGGATTTTCGGATTTGGGGATTCTTTCTTGCGTGACACTGCTGTGAACACTCCCATTGAACTTGAGGATGAGGATCTTCTTATCACCTTTGTTCTGCACAATGAAGCTCTGAATCGCCGCACCACTTCCTTTGGTCCAGAGGTTTGGTTAATGTTCTTTGGTTTTCCATATGACTATCAGACCGACTATTACATTACCAAGGCTCTTGGCGGCTATGGATCTCTTGTGTCCTGGTACAATCCCAGGCAAGACCGACGCTACATGCTGATCAAAGCCCGTGTTCTTCGTCTGAGTCTGATTCGGAAGAGCTTCCTCGTCTAGCAGCTTGGGGGTCCCAGAGATTGCTGGATAGTGCAAGTCACCATCCTTCGCAGCAATGACTGGAACAGATTACTCCCTGAAGTGCCACCTCCAGGTGAAGAACCACCGCCGCCTGATGGCAACCCGCATCCTTAGTTTGGCCCTGAACTCACTGCGGAGCAACTGTATCAACAACAGGTTCATAATTGGCTTGTGGAAAATTCTGCTCCTGCTGGCCCTGATGATGCTGCCAATAACGACAACAATGTTGGTGTCAATGCTACCTAGGGTGCTTGGCCACAGCCGCCTGCCCCTCCTCTACCCCCGCTCCCACCGCATTTGGTCAACTACCAAGCATGGCTGGCTGCTCAAGGTCTTACATTTCAAGATGGCCTCGTCCCTGACAACAACCTTACTGACAGCCAAACACAAGCCTGGAACGATTCCTTTTCCACTTCTGATGAGGGCAGTAGATCTGATAACACTGCTATGATCATTATACCACAACTTGTGTATCCTCCTATGCCAACTGACTCCTTCTCGGTTTCTGTGGTTCTGCATGATCGAGGCATTCAGTTTGGCCTTTCGGCCCAAGGTTCTGATCTTCTGTCTTTGCTGATTGAAGACCCAATTCCCAGGCAGCGGCTCAACACGTTCATTTTTTATGCTCTCCGGCCAATGATTGCCACTATTGGGCCCTGGCGTAATGCTTTCGGTATGAGAACTGCAAGTGCTGAAGTTTCAGTTTTGGTTTCTTCTGATCACACTGGAGTTCGCTTTCAGCAACTGCCTCCATCATCTGTGCTCATTCAGGAACTGCAACCTGAAGATACTGCTCTACCCAATGCACTGTTTGCTCAGCCATCTGCTCAGTTTCAGTCGTCTGCTTTTGAAGATGCGACACGGACATATGCTGACCCTCATTCTGAAGTTTCTGAACATCTTCCTGTCACCCAGCTGATGACAAACACAGCTCTTGAGACATGCGCTCGGGATCCTGATTCTTCAGTTTCACACCTGACAAAACTCCCACATGATGGTCTGGGCCTTGCCACTGTCAACATTGAGATACCTTCTGGACCTTTGGTGACCCGTGGCCATCGCTCCAAAATTGTTGTGGCACCAATTTCCACAGTTGAAGTCCGTCGCAGCACCAGGTCCAACAAATACAACGGTTGCAAGGTCAACATGCCCACTGATACCCGCACTGCCACTTCCAAGGTTAAGCCAAGGATCATACCTGAGGTGGATTCCTCTTCCTCCATCAACACAGAGCAGGTTTCTGATGACATCCCTCCCCCAACTCCCATTGCTACACTGCAAGATGTCTGCGTCAACAGGTGCGCCATCCCAGCTATAGAATTAACTGAAGAAGCTCTTTTGGCGGTGCCAACTAGTGTGATGCCTGAGAAGGATCTAGAAGCTGCTCTTGATGTTGAAGCTGCTGGAGATAGTGGTACTCCCACCTCTGCTTAATCTACCTGCGTTACTATGTCTCTTTTGCACTCTTGGAATGTCCTTTCATGGAATATTCGCGGTCTTAACTCTGAACCTAAGCAGTTAGCACTTCATAATGCTATCCTTACCAGTGCTTGTGCGATCGTTTCTTTACAAGAAACCAAAAAAACCTCATTCGATCTTGCTTTTATCAAATCCTACTGTCCCTGACAATTTGATTGTTTTGCTTTCGTGCCTTCTCGTGGCGCTTCTGGTGGTATTATTACGATATGGAAGAGCTCAATGTTTACGGGCTTAGTTTTATTCTACGATCATTTTGTGCTAGTTGTCAATTTCACCAGTACGCAGTCTCAACAAACTTGGACGCTAGCTAATATTTATGGGCCATGTACTGGGAATGATCGTGTGGCATGCACAAATTGGCTATATGAGTTTGACTTACCAGCCTCACAAGATTGTCTTTTGCTGGGTGATTTCAACTATATTCGCGCACCTAATAATCGTAATAAACCTGGCGGTAGTACTCTTGACATGTTCACCTTCAATGATATTATCCGTGCGCAAAACCTTCTTGAGCTTCCAGTCAAAGGCCGAGCCTACACGTGGAGTAATATGCAACTCGATCCTTTACTCGAGCAGTTAGATTGGTTTTTCACGTCCGTGCATTGGACCAATGTTTACACCCGAAACACTGGTTAAGCCGCTCGGTAAGCCTGTCTCCAACCACATACCCTGCGTTGTCTCAATTGAAACTAGCATACCACGCAGTAAGGTTTTCAGGTTCGAGTCGTATTGGCTTCTAAAACCCTGGATTCATGGATGTTGTGCATGCCTCTTGGAACAAACCGGTGAACTCGCCTAATGCATCCACTGTCCTTTGTGCTAAATTCAAAAGGCTTAGACATACCCTCAAGATTTGGAGCAAAAGCATTTCTCGTTTGATGATCATCATTGCCAACTGTAACCGAACCTTGGCTCATCTTGATGCACTCGAAAACAAAAGATCCCTTTCCGTCCCTGAAAACAACTTCCATAACATCCTCAAAAAACATATTCTGAGGCTTTTACAGTATTAGAAACTCTATTGGAAGAAGCGTTGCACAATCCGTTGGATTAAATTCGGTGATGAGAATACGAAGTTCTTTCAGGCTGTGGCCACAGAACGCTACCATAATAATAACATTGCCTGCTTTCTGGATAATGAGGGTAACCAAGTGGAGGATCACACTAGCAAAGAGGCTCTACTCTTTCAGACATACAAAAATCACCTGGGTTCTACGTCACCTGGTGATATGAAATTTGACTTACCTACGTTAATACAACGCTCCAATGATCTAAATCACCTAACAGAACCATTCACACATGAGATGATCGACGTTGTGGTTGAAGAGATGCCTTCTGACCGAGCACCTAACCCGGACGGGTTTAGTGGAGCATTCCTCAAGGCTTGCCGGCCTTTGATCAAGTATGATTTTTATACTCTATGCTCCCAATTCCACGCTGGTGACCTTGATGTAACAAGCATCAATGATGGCCTTATCACTCTGATCCCGAAGGTTAGCTCGCCGGAGTCAGTCAATGACTACAGACCGATAACGTTACTAAACTGTTGCCTCAAGCTCATCACCAAACTCTTAGCTAATCGACTACAAAAGATCATCTTGAATCTAGTCCACAGCAACCAATACGGTTTCCTAAAAGGCCGGACCATTCAAGATTGCCTGGCTTGGGCCTTCCAATATATCCATCAATGTCATGCATCAAAACGAAAAATCATATTGCTCAAATTGGACTTTGCAAAAGCTTTTGACACTATTGGCCATGATCCTATGATCAACATCATGCGTCATATGGGATTCTCTAACAAATGGCTCAACTGGGTTCATTGTATTTTTTCTACTGGACGATCATCCATTCTACTCAATGGTGTACCGGGCCGCTAATTTCATTGTAAGAGTGGGGTACGCCAGCGTGATCCTCTCTCCCCCCTGCTCTTTATCCTTGCGGTTGACCTCCTTCAGGCTGCCATCAACAATGCGTTTAGACAGGGGAGGATCGAGCTGCCTTTTCCTTGCCCTGGCCAATCTGATTGTCCCGTCATCCAGTACGCCGACGATACCATCCTGGCCCTCCCTGACTGCCCACGTGAAGCTGAAATTATCAAGCAGATTCTCTCGGACTATGCACTGTCCATTGGTCTCAAGATAAACTTCAACAAGTCCACTCTTATCCCTATAAATCTTGATGATGCTTCAACTGATGAGCTCGCTAGCATCTTTGGCTGTTCGGTTGGTGCCATGCCTTTTACATATCTTGGACTTCCCATGGGTACCTCGAAACCTATTGTACAAGACCTCATCACTAGTAGAAAAAAGGTCAAACGTGAAGCACATTAGTGCCGGTTTGAATTAGAGCCGGCACTAATGTGTATATTAGTGTCGGTTCATGGCGGCGATTAATAGTACCGGTTTGTGGCGAACCTTTAGTACCGGTTTGTACCACGAACAGGTACTAAAGAGGCTGTGTCAGCCTGCGGTCAGGTTATGGCCCCACCATCACCATTTAGTGCTGGTTCGTACCACGAACCGGTACTAATGACCTTATGGCAGGCTATTTTTAGTCCCACCTCGCTCCCCTAACAGGCCTTTTACCACCTTAAATATGTTATTTCTCAAACTATCACAAGCACTTGGTCTTCATTGAACTCTATGTGTGGAATTTGTGGCCGCAATATGAGTCTTCATCGGTTTATAAATCGTTGATGACTCATATTGACAGTTCAGATTGTACACACAAAGATCATTGATGATCAAAGTATTTTTTATGTTATAAGATCATATTGACAATTTAGACTGTAAAGAAATATAAGATCATGATGTAAATGCTCTTATATTTTTTGCGTTCAGTATGCACCATTCAAAGCGACGCCATCAACTTTCATCCATTTCTGCCTTCATTTGCTATTTTTCATGCATTCAATGGTTTGTTTTGAGAACTAAATGACCTGGAAATTGAAAAGCACTACAAATGAACTCTGAAAAAGTTGAAACTTGGCATGGTATCATCATTTCACCCACATAGATTGTTCAAAAAAGTAGAGAGGGTTACGGCTAAAACTAGATGCACTTCGGTTACAAACTGGACAATCTCTTTCGAAGTATTCAGGTTTCTGACGAAATTAAACTCATCTGTTACAAAGGCATTTCATTTTTTTCACACTTATTAGAACTCCAGAATTTTTGTGCATTCAATATGCACCATTCAAAGCAACGCCATCAACTTTCAACCATTTCTTCCTTCATTTGCTATTTTTCATGCATTCAATGATTTGTTTTGAGAACTAACACTAGTAGAAAAGGGGGCAACGGTCCAGGGTGGGTTAGCCCATTAGTCCCGGTTCAATCTAGAACCGGGACCAATGGGGGCATTGGACCCGGTTCGTGAGCCCAGGGGGCCGGCCGGGCCATGGGGGCCATTGGTCCCGGTTCGTCTGGACCTTTTGGTCCCGGTTGGTGGGACGAACCGGGACCAATGTGCCTAGCTCCTGGCCCACCACCATTGGTCCCGGTTCGTGGCATGAACCGGGACCAAAGGCTCCCATTTAGTCCTGGTTCATGCCACGAACCGGGACCAGTGGTGCCGCCTATATATACCCCTCGCGCCGGAGCAGAGCACTGAGTGCTCTGTTTTTCTGGGCCGGTGAGAGGAGGGGCTTGTGGTGCTCTAGCTCACCTCCTATGCACATGAGGTGTTCGATGAAATGCCCGAGCCACATTAGTTAAGCTTTCTCCTCTCGAAGCTCGACCTCAAAGCTCCATTTTCCTCGAGATTTGTCTAGATTTAGCGGTCCGTCACGCCCCACCCCTGTCTTCACCGTCGTCGATCACCCGCGCCGATCTCATCACTGACACCACTGTGGTGAGCCTCTTGCTCTTATCTTCTTTCTGAAAGGAAAAATATTCTTACTTGTATGTTTAGATAGATACTTGTATCATTTTCTTACTTTTATTATTGCATCTTATATAGTGCGATGGTTTTGGTATCCGCCCCCGTCGGCCCTCTTCCTGTCTATGATTCGGATGTGGTATATATATTAATCTTTATAACTATTGGTTCATTTATTGTTTATGATAATTATGCGGACCAACGTGACATAGATTTTATTTATCTAGGATGTATGTGAACCGGAAATTCCAACCGACCCTATTGTCGAGAGGTTAAATTTAGTTGAAGAAGAAAACAATTTCTTGAAGGAAAAATAAAAAAATTGAGGAGGAGAAGATGATATTGGAGTTGCATGTTGCGGATGTCGTCGATGATCACAAGATCAAGATGGATGCAATGCGCTTGAAGATTAGAAAGATTAAAAATATGCCATTCATACCGAGGCTTGGTATCATTATGCCGTTGGATCAATTGTTACCTTGGTTGCGATTATGATCGCCTTTGTTTTAATTAATGTATGGTTTAATTAATTAGATGCTCTGGAGAGCTATATGATGTTAGATGAGAACTATGTATGTACTTTGGTTTTAATGTGATGATGAACTTCTATTAATTTGGACACTTAATTATATATAATGCACGCAGATGAATCGGCAATGGATGTACGGTGACAGACACACCTCCGAGTACATTAAGGGTGTGCATGAGTTTCTCGATGCGGCTGAGGCAAACAAGAAGAATGGTTTTACGTGTTTTCCATGCACTAAATGTGGGAATACGATGTCTTACTCTAACCGGAAAATCCTTCACACCCACCTGCTTTACAAGGGTTTCATGCCACACTATAATGTTTGGACGAGGCACGGAGAAATAGGGGTTATGATGGAAGACGACGAAGAAGAAGAGTACGATGACAACTACGTTCCCCCTGAATACCGTGATGCTGCAACGGGGGGAGCTGGTGAAGATCAAGAGGAACCAGACGATGTTCCCAATGATGCTGCAACGGGTGAAGCTGCTGAAGATGAAGAGGAAACAGACGATGTGCCCGATGATGATGATCTCCGCCGGGTAATTGTCGATGCAAGGACGCAATGCGAAAGTCAAAAGGAGAAGCTGAAGTTCGATCGCATGTTAGAGGATCACAAAAAAGGGTTGTACCCCAATTGCGAAGATGGCAACACAAAGCTCGATACCGTACTAGAATTGCTGCAGTGGAAGGCAGAGAATGCTGTGCCTGACAAAGGATTTGAGAAACTACTGAAAATATTGAAGAAGAAGCTTCCAAAGGATAACGAATTGCCCGATAGTACATACGTAGCAAAGAAGGTCGTATGCCCTCTAGGATTGGAGGTGGAGAAGATACATGCATGCCCTAATGACTGCATCCTATACCGCGGTGCATACAAGGATCTGAACGCATGCCCGGTATGTGGTGCATTAAGGTATAAGGTCAGACGATATGACCATGGTGATGTTCACGGCGATCCCCGCAGGAAGAGGGTTCCTGCGAAGCTGATGTGGTATGCTCCTATAATACCACGGTTGAAACGTCTGTTCAGAAACGGAGAGCATGCCAAGTCGATGCGATGGCACGGTGAGGACCGTAAGAAAGACGGGAAGTTGAGAGCACCCGCTGACGGGTCGCAGTGGAGAAAAATCGTGAGAAAGTACTGGGATGAGTTTGCAAAGGACCCAAGGAACGTATGGTTTGCTTTAAGCGCGGATGGCATTAATCCTTTCGGGGAGCAGAGCAGCAATCACAGCACCTGGCCGGTCACTCTATGTATGTATAACCTTCCTCCTTGGATGTGCATGAAGCGGAAGTTCATTATGATGCCAGTTCTCATCCAAGGCCCTAAGCAACCCGGCAACGACATTGATGTGTACCTAAGGCCATTAGTTGAAGAACTTTTATAGCTGTGGAATGGAAATGGTGTACGTATGTGGGATGAGCACAATAAAGAGGAATTTAACCTAAAGGCGTTGTTGTTCGTGACCATCAATGATTGGCCTGCTCTCAGTAACCTTTCAGGACAGACAAACAAAGGATACCACGCATGCACACACTGTTTAGATGACACTGAAAGTACATACCTGGACAAATGCAGGAAGAATGTGTACCTGGGCCATCGTCGATTTCTTCCGACCAACCATCAATGTCGAAAGAAAGGCAAGCATTTTAAAGGCGAGGCAGATCACCGGAGGAAGCCCGCCATGCGTACCGGTGATCACGTACTTGCTATGGTCAATGATTTACACGTAATCTTTGGAAAGGGTCCCGGCGCACTAGCTGTTCCGAATGACGCTGAGGGACACGCACCCATGTGGAAGAAGAAATCTATATTTTGGGACCTACCTTACTGGAAAGACCTAGAGGTCCGCTCTTCAATCGACGTGATGCACATGACGAAGATCCTTTTTGTGAACCTGCTAGGCTTCTTGGGCGTGTATGGAAAGACAAAAGATACACCCGAGGCACGGGAGAACCTGCAACGTTTGCACGAAAAATACGGCATGCCTCCGAAGCAGTATGAAGGTCCTGCCAGCTATGCTCTTACGAAAGAAGAGAAATAAATCTTCTTTGAATGCCTGCTCAGTATGAAGGTCCCGACCGGCTTCTCGTCGAATATAAAGGGAATAATAAATATCCCAGAGAAAAAGTTCCAGAACCTAAAGTTTCATGACTGCCACGTGATTATGACGCAACTGCTTCCGGTTGCATTGAGGGGGCTTCTACCGGAAAACGTCCGATTAGCCATTGTGAAGCTATGTGCATTCCTCAATGCAATCTCTCAGAAGGTGATCGATCCAGAAATCCTACCAAGGCTAAGGAGTGATGTGGCGTAATGTCTTGTCAGTTTCGAGCTGGTGTTCCCACCATCCTTCTTCAATATCATGACGCATGTCCTAGTTCATGTAGTCGACGAGATTGTCATTCTGGGGCCCGTATTTCTACACAATATGTTCCCCCTTGAGAGGTTCATGGAAGTCCTAAAGAAATATGTCCGTAATCGCGCAAGGCCAGAAGGAAGCATCTCCATGGGCCATCAAACAGAGGATGTCATCGGGTTTTGTGTTGACTTCATTCCTGGCCTTAAGAAGATAGGTCTCCCTAAATCGCCGTATGAGGGGAGACTGACTGGAAAAGGCATGCTAGGAGCGGACTCAATAATATGCAGGGACGGGCATTCTTGGTCTCAAGCACACTACACAGTTCTACAGAACTCTACCTTGGTGACCCCGTATGTCGATAAACACAAGAACAGTCTGCGCTCCAAACACCCGGAGCAGTGCGACGACTGGATTACATGTGAACACATCAGGACTTTCAGCAGTTGGTTGGAAGCACGTATCAGAGGTGACAACACTGTTTGTGATGAGTTGTACTTGTTGTCCAGGGGACCATCTTTGACTGTATTGATTTGGAAAGGATACGAGATAAATGGGAATACATTTTACACGATTGACCAAGATCAGAAGAGCACCAACCAAAACAGCGGTGTTTGCTTTGATGCAACAACCAAGAAGGGAAAGGACACATATTATGGTTACATAGTGGACATATGGGAACATGACTACGGACAAGATTTTAAGGTCCCTTTGTTTAAGTGCAAATGGGTCGATCTGTCAGGAGGCGGGGTACATGTAGACCCACAGTACGGAATGATAACAGTCGATCTGAAAAATCTTGGGTACACTGATGAACCGTTCGTCCTAGCCAATGATGTGGCACAGGTTATCTATGTGAAGGACATGTCTACCAGATCGAGAAAAAGAAAAGATAAGGAAACGAATACATAATACGATGAGCCAAAGCGCACACATAGTTCTTTCAGGAAAAAGGGACATCCTGGGAGTGGAGGGCAAGACAGACATGTCTGAAGATTATGAAAGGTTTCATTAAATTCCTCCCTTCACTGTCAAGGCTGACCCAAGCATCATGATAAACGATGAAGATTATCCATGGTTACGGCGCAATAAGCAAATGACACAAGCGAAGAAAAAGTGAAGACTTTCTCCCGCAACTATTATGATGATACCATGCCAAATTTGTAACAGACGAGTATGTTATGCCAAGTATTTTAGAGTTCATTTGAAAACAGATGAGTAGGTGCATCTATGTTAATTTTTTTTATTAAAGTTAATCACAAACTTGTGATTCACACAAATTTCAAAGAATTCAAATTTTAACTATTCAAATTTGAAAACTAATGGCACTAACAGAAAGTTCATAATTTTGCTGACCTAAAATAAAAAAGAATAAAAAAATATAGCCAAAACAAAATAAATCAACGAAGAAAACAAAAAAACTAAAAAAGTGTTTTCAAATTTGAAAACTAATGGCACTAACAGAAAGTTTATAATTTTTCTAAAACTATAAAGCGAGAAAGTTTAAAAGTTTATAATTTTTCTAAAACTTAAAAAGTTTAAAAGCTAAAAGAATTAAAAAATAAAGCAAGACGAATAATGATAAAACACAGTAATATTAAATAGCAGGAATTTTTTATAGTGAAGTTATTCATAAACTAGTGATTCACAGAAATTTTAAAAAATTCAAAGTTAAACTATTCAAATTTTAAAACTAATGGCACTAACAGAAAGTTTATAATTTTTGTGACCTAAAATAAAAAAAAATTACTACAAAACTATAAGTATTTAGTTCTAAGTAGAAACAATAAAAAACAAAAAAAATGCCACCTACTGGGCCCTCACGGCGTGAATACGACTAAAAACCCTACCATGGGCCAGGATTCAGGCCCGAGGGAGGCCCAGTAGGCCCACAAGCACAGATTGCAGTGTTAGGCCCGAAAGCCTGCTTTAGAGAGGAGCTCGAGAGGGATGGCGCACCGCACCTTATAAACAGGTGCGCCTCCCTCTCAACTAGCGAGGTAGGACTAAATATTTGGGTTCGGGGCAGCACAGGCCTTTGGTCCCGGTTGGAGGGACGAACCGGGACCAAAGGGGGCATTGGTCCCAGTTCGTAGCACCAACCGGGACCAATGCCCCCTCTTTAGTCCGGGTTGGTGCCACCAACCGGGACCAAAGGCCGCCGCTTCCCGCCCTTTGGGCTGCTGAAAAGAAGCCTTTGCTCCCGGTTGGTGGCACCAACCGGGACTAAAGGGGGCATTAGTCCCGGTTGGTTTCACGAACCGGGACCAATGCTCTTGCTATATAAGCAGCACTTAGCAGTTTTCGACCAAATCCATCTGTTTCTTCTCGCCCCGACGCCTTCTGCTCCTCGTCGCCGTCGCCGCCGAGCCCTGCCCCGATGCCGTCAGGCTGGTCCACCTCACCGTCGCCGCCGCCGAGCCACTACCCCGACACCATCGCCGCGCCCGCCGCCCCTGCCGGCCCCGACATCATCGTCGTCGCCGCGCGCGCCGCCCATGCCCCGACCCCGTCGCCGTCGCCGCGTGCGCCACCCGTTCCCTGACCCCGCCGCCGTCGCCGCACGCTCCGTCCTTCCCCGACCCCGTCGCCATCGCCGCGTGCGCCGCCCGTTCCCCGACCCTGTCGCCGTCGCCGCGCGCGCCGCCCCTTCCCCGACCCCGTCGCCGTCGCCGCGCCTTCCCCAACCCCGTCGCCGTTGCCCCGACCACACGCCGCCGCCTTCGGTCCGGCCGCCGGCGCCCTTTTCTCTTATTTTTTGCATTATTATAAAAATGTGTATATATGTATATGTTCTCTGTGTATATATGTTCATATATGCAAAAGTTAGATTTTAGAAAAACTTTATATATGCAAAAGTTTATATATATGCAAAAAATTTACATATATGCAAGTATATATGTATGTATATATGTATGTATGTGGATACATGAGGGGGGTCGATATACCCCCTCTCCGATAGCATTTGTGTGCATTTTAGGTTAGTGTATATATATGTTGATGTATACATGCAAAAGATAGATTTTTAGATATGATGATGTTTTTTTTTCATATGTGCATTTTTTCATATATGTATTATTTTTTAAGTTGTTAGTAGATATCGATTTTAGGTTAGTGCATTTATCACTGATTTTAGGTTAGTTGATCGATTTAGTGCATTTTATGTTTGTTGCATTTTAGGTTAGTGCATTTTAGGTTAGTGCATTTTATGTTAGTGGAGAGGAAAAAGTAAAATAAGGAAAAGGAAAATAAGTAGAGAAAGAAGGAGAAGAAGAAGGAGAAGACGAGGAGAGGAAGAAGAGGAAGAAGAAGAAAAAAAAGAGGAGAGGAAGAAGGAAGACAGGAGCTTCTTCTCCTTTTTTTTTCTTCTCCTTTTTTTCTTCTTCTTTTGAATTTTTATCGGGAACGAGGGTGTCGAGGATCGCCGAGGGGTCGTGGGTCGGGAACTAGGGTAGTGGGTCGAGGGTCGTTAAGGGGTCAAGGGTCGAGGGTTTCAGGGTCGAGGGTTCGAGGGTTCTATGGTCGAGGGTTCCAGCAGGGTCGTCTAGGGGTCGAGGGTTCCAGGGGTCGAGGATCGCCGAGGGGTCGAGAGAGGTTTCCTAGTGTCATAGTATTGAAGAAATCCATGGCTTCATCATTAGCCGGAAGTAACCAGGGCATGATGGTACGAAGTCCTCCAAAGTTATTCTGGAATGGAGTCCCTGATAGGATAATTTGCCTTTTTGTACGAATTTCAGCAAAGGCCTTCCAAATAACGATATTTGGAAGGTTCTTGCTGAACTTTGTACTAAAAAGCGAATTATCCTATCTGGGACTCCGTTCCAAAATAACTTTGGAGAGCTTCGTACCATCATGCACCTGTTACTTTCGCCTAATGATGAAGACATGGTTTTGTTGAATCCTTTGACACTAGGCAACCTCCCGACCCCTCAGCGATCCTCTTGAACATGAGAGGAAGAAGAGGATAAAAAAAGAAGAGGAAGAAGAAAAAAAAAGAGGAGGAGAAAGAATAGAGGAGTTCTTTTTTTTTTCTTCTTCTTCCTCTTTTTTTCTTCTTCTTCCTGTTTTTTTATCAGGAACGAGGGTCGTCGAGGGACATAGATGTAGTGTCGTCGTTGTCGATATACCCCCTCCCGATAGCTTCAACACATGGGGGGGTCGATATTACCCCCTCCTTGAAGCGTTGTCGAGGCCGCCCAATCCCTTGAAGCGTTGTCGAGGCCACCCCAAACCCTAGAGAAGCAGCGCCGAGGCCACTAATTAATATATATGATTCCTTACTATGATTAGCTAGCTAGTTCTACGTTTGCCACTAATATATCCATTTGTCATGTTTGAATAATAATTGCCATGTTGTAAATATTTGTAGAAACTATGGACACTGTCGCCCGAGACGAAGCAAGAGAAGCGTTGTTGAGGGACATAATCGCAGAAGGAAGTGATGCCGTCTCGTTGTATCTCAACGACTTCGATGGTCTACAAGGAGAGGGTGAAGAAGCTGGCTCCGGTGACCTAATGGCGGTGCAAGAAGAAGAACGTGATGACGGGTCCGGTGACCGAAACGAGTCTGGCGACCGAGCCGAGTCCGGCCAGGTATATATATTAGTTAAGCCTGTGCTGACTAGCGAATTGATGCATTCATTGTTTTGGTATCTACACATATTAATTAAGTCTTTGTTCTTTTTTCTAGCCCTCCGGATCGAGCACAACTGAGGTAAAGAGACGAGGCCCGAAGAGAAAGTTGAGCTCGGATGAAAGGTTTGAGATCATAGCAATCGCGCCCGACGGCCAACCTATTGAACCCATCCGAACAAAGAAGGCATTTGTTGCTTAGTGCGGGGTTCTGGTTAGGGACAAAATCCCGATCAGCATCCAGCAATGGTATAAGCCTAAGAACGAAGACCCTGAGGTGTCTTATGTCAATGATCTGCAGAAAAATGATCTTTGGACTGAGCTGAAGTCAAATTTCACCCTACCGCCAGAGGATAATCCGGAGAAGCCAGTTAAAGAGAAATTAATCAAGTCTTTTGCTCTTAAGAGGATGGCAGACCTATTCAGGAGGTGGAAGAAAGACCTGAATAGGTTTGTCGAGAAAAAAGAGACACCAGAATTCAAGGGCATATATGAGAAGATCAGAGATGACTGGCCTGCATTTGTGGCCCACAAGACATCGGAAAAGAGTAAGAAGATGTCGGAGACAAACAAGAAAAATGCTGCAAAGAAGAAGCTTCACCATCGCACGGGGTCAGGTGGCTACCTGGTAGCCCGGCCTAAGTGGGCCAAGGCTGAGAGCGATCTGGTTGAAAAAGGGATCGAACCAGAGACAATGAGCTAGCCAGACCGTTGCCAGACTTGGTTCTTCGGGGCTGGCGGAACCTTGGACCCTGTAACAGGGAAGTGCATTTGGACGGACGACCAACTTGACATTCCCTTGAAGAAGCTTCGGTACTATATCAAAGCAGCGCAGGAAGGGATGTTCCTTCCAGACAGAGAGAACGAGGAGCTCACAAAGGCCCTCGGGAATCCGGAGCACCCTGGACGGACACGAGGCACGCCAGGCTCCATTCCGTGGAAGGCTGGGTTTCCGGAAACAGGCGGTTACAAAAGCCAGGAGAGGAGTAAGCAAGTGCAACAGTCCGAACTGCAGGCGCTTAAAGCAAGGGTACTCGGGATAGAGGAAGGAGAAGCAAATCGCAGCAACCGAACTGCCGAAGCATCCCCTAAAGCTACCCCGCCATCTCAGCGGAGAAGCAGCGTGGCTTCCACCGAGCTGCTTCAGCCAGAGCTTGTCTTGACGGCTCCTGCCAGCTATCCCGTGGATGCTATCACGGAGGCTCAAAATTGCCACCTTATGACACAATGGATGAATATGAAGGTCAAGGCGGCTGTTGGCTCTGTTTATCCTAATGAACCCGGCGCAACTTTTCACTGCCAGCCGATTCCAGAAGGATATGCTAAGGTGATGGTGGATGAAATAACGGAGGGATTTGAGGACCTCCCGCTTGACCACCCTACCGGAGAAGGGGAGACTCGGCTGGGTTCTGCTCTGAAGACTCCATGCCTATGGCGGAAAGAGCTCATCAAGCTTCCAAACTGGACGCCTCCGCCTCCTCCTCCTCCTTCGGCGAGTCAGGGCACTCCGCCTCCTCCATCGCCTCCTCCTCCGACGAGTGACGATCAGGGCCCTCGGCCGACTCCTTCTCCGGCGCGTCAGCAAGGGCGGAAGAGACCCACCGCCGCTCCGGCAGCTGCTCCTGTGCGTCGTAGTCCTTCTCCTCCGCCTCACAAAAAGCAAGCGGTAAAGAAGACTGCCGCTCCGTCTGCTCTGCCGGTGTCTAGCAGTACAGCCAGAGGCGGGAGAAAATACAAATTCGGTCCTTCTCTGAAGTCTCCAGAGAAGTTACCATACGAGATGAGCCTGGAGGAGAACGTGAGGATCGCGCGAACCGAGAAGGATGACTGGTTTCAAGGGTTGAAAGCACAGACCGAAGGAGAAGGTAGATTCGGTGAAAGTGAAGCGCACTCTGGCTGCCCTGGCAAAACCACCCAAGTCTCCGCCGAAAGGCAACTATGAGCGCATTATTGCAAAGACATGGGCCGAAGCGTCGCGGTAGGGAAGTACAATTAGTGATCAAAGGCTGAAAGAACGACGAGTAGCTGGGAAACAAATTGCCCAGCTCGGCGAACAAGCAAAGCAATCGTGCCCCCCCGCTCAAGGTGCCTAGCGTCGATCCGAGGATGGCGCCCGGTTATACCAATGTTGACGATTACCTGCCCGACGATGTAGATTATGATTTCCTGGACGTGCAGATACACAGATACGAGTGCGGGAAGCCTCTCGTCAAAGATGAAAGATCTCTAACAACGATGATGCGAAGATTGCATGATTGGTACCTGAAAACCTGCAGAGAGTCTGGGGGAGGAATACTTTGTATATGAGAGTTAAACCGGAGCATGACCTCGTTGGAATTGAACTGTTGCATGTTCCATTTGAGGAGTTCTATCAATTTTTCAATCAATTGGCCCTCGATAAAGCAACGGTCACCTGCTACTGTCTGTAAGTACTACTACTTCTGTCATTAAGTCTCTCTATATAGCTCAGCTCTTTCATTGCATGTATTTATAATTATCCTCACTATATTATGCAGATTGAAGATCGCCGAATTGAAGAAAAGACAAATCGGTGATATTGGGTTCATCAACACAAATCTCATAGATGCAGTTCAGGTTAAAGATCATGCCGCAGAAACCGAGGCCAACTTGCTACGATCATTCAAAATAAATGAACACAAAAATATAATACTCTTTCCTTTCAACTTCAAGTGAGTGTTGTCTTGTGCATATTCGGTTTCCCTTATATATTAGTCCAGGTTATAGTAATGTAATTGATGAGTTATGCATGCGTGCGCAGTTTCCACTATATTCTCCTGGAGATTAGGCTTGAGAAGGGAGTAGTAACTGTCTTGGACTTGAGACGAAAAGATCCCCAGGAGTATGCGGACATGACTGAAATCCTCAAGAAGTATGTTAAATCGATCATTATCCACCATATCAGCAAATTTGTTCATTTCCTGATATCAAGTAATTGTTTTCTTTTGTCTGGCAGTCTTTGGAGAAAATTCAGCACAAATTCCCCGGGACTCCCGAAGGAGCGGGAATTTAGATACCCGAAAGTAAGTACTATAGTACCATGTTCCGCGCGTCTCCTAGCTATTGATTCAAGCGCTATTTTCATCAATACCATTTGGCATTCTTGCTTATCTGTTTGATTGACCTCTATTTCTTGTAAAGTGGTTGTGGCAGGAACAAGGGAATGATTTCTGTGGATACTACGTCTGCGAGTCCATCCGCCACACGACCTGTGAGCAGGGCGGGTACTCTGAGAAACAATATGAAGTGCGTAAGAAATAATATTCACAATTTTTGTTTATTACCATAATTTGTGTTGAGTTTCATTCATTTATATATATATATATATATATATATATATATATATATATATATATATATATATATATATATATGTATTGACCCCCTTCTTCAAATTAGATGTTTCGGCAGCGGAATGAACTCCTAGGACCAGATCGCATGCGAGCAATTCAAGAGGAATTGGCGGCATTCTTTCTTGACCACGTGATCGCTGAAGACGGAGAATACTATGTGGACCATGCGTCCATAATTTAAGATATTATATTTGTAAAAGATAATTATTGTATATATGTAGCCGGTAGTGTCGGACGATAGATATACGAGAACTTGTTGTTCGACCAATCTCTCGGAGAAGGAGATGTGGTCGATATCACTTCTCTCTGTATGCATATATGTTCATGACGATCTTCTGTTTCCTTCGTTTGCCTACTAGCTAGTTAGCGTGCCTAGTCCTCTCTATACGTATGTATAGTACGTAGCGTCGACCAAGCACGGACATAAGAGAGGACACTTCTCCCTATTAATTAGCTATCTAACACAATATATGAAATACGTAAATTAACCCCCCAAAACCCCCAAACCCCCCCCCCTTCAAAAAAAAACCAAAAACCCCAGCCACAGAAATGCTGACGCGTGGAGGTCTATTGGTCCCGTTTTGTGCCACCAACCGGGACCAAAGGCCCTCCTGCCTGGGCTCGGCGCACAGGCCACGTGGAGGCCCATCTGTCCCGGTCCTGGTTTGAACCGGGACTAAAGGGTGAGGGTATTAGTAACGACCCTTTAGTCCCGGTTCGGGAACCGGGACTAAAGGCCCTTACGAACCGGGACAAAAGGCCGGTTTTCTACTAGTCTAAATGACCTGGAAATTGAAAAGCACTACAAATGAACTCTGAAAAAGTTGAAACTTGGCATGGTATCATCATTTCACCCACATAGATTGTTCAAGAAAGTAGAGAGGCTAACGGCAAAAACTGGATGCACTTCGTTTACAAACTGGACAATCTCTTTCGAAGTATTCAGGTTTCCGACGAAATTAAACTCATCTGTTACAAAGGCATTTCATTTTTTTAAACTTATTACAACTCCAGAATTTTTGTGCATTCAGTATGCACCATTCAAAAGCGACGCCATCAACTTTCAACCATTTCTGCCTTCATTTGCTATTTTTCATGCATTCAATGATTTGTTTTGAGAACTAAATGACCTGGAAATTTAAAAGCACTGCAAATGAACTCTTAAAAAGTTGAAACTTGGCATGGTATCTTCATTTCACCCACATAGCATGTGCAAGAAAGTAGAGAGGCTTACGGCTAAAACTGGATGCACTTCGTTTACAAACTGAACAATCTCTTTCGAAGTATTCAGGTTTCTGACAAAATTAAACTCATCTGTTACTAAGGCATTTCATTTTTTTAAACTTATTACAACTCCAGAATTTTTGTGCATTCAGTATGCACCATTCAAAGCGACGCCATCAACTTTCAACCATTTCTGCCTTCATTTGCTATTTTCCATGCATTCAATGATTTGTTTTGAGAACTAAATGACCTGGAAATTGAAAAGCACTACAAATGAACTCTGAAAAAGTTGAAACTTGGCATGGTATCATCATTTCACCCACATAGCATGTGCAAGAAAGCGACCAGTACTACAGTTTCTTAGTAAGCTGTTTTTTAGTCACACCTCGCCAAGAGAGAGGGGCTAGGAGCGGTTTATAAGCCCTGAGTGCAGAGACGATGAAGAAGAGGCTCAATGCTCACGTTGCTTAGCTTCAAGCCTTCAGGAATATGGTAGATTGCACGGAGCTACGCACAGTGCAGTTTACACTATTCCAAAAGACTTGAAGCAAATTAACGAAGCATTGCACCTCTTTTTTATTTTTTAATAACTTATTACAACTCCGGACTTATTACACTACACGTCGGCATTTCTTCTTGCAAAACTTTGGTTATAACTCCAGACTTTGACCATCAAGTTTTGCAGAAAAGAAAAAAATTATATAAAAAAACTACTCAGAAATAAATAGAAGAAAATAAATATAGCAGAAAAGAAAAAACTACTCAGAAATAAATAGAATAAAAAATAAGGCAGAAAAGAAAAAAAATTAGATTTGCTATTTTTCAATCGTTCACAAAATGACCGTGAAATCGAAAATCACTACAAAATGAACTCTGAAAATGTTGATTTTTGGCAAACTAGATGAAAAAATACTCACAAATAAATATAACAGAAAAGAAAAAACTATACAAAAAACTACAAAGAAATAAATAGAAGAAAATAAAGCAGAAAAGAAAAAAATATAAAAAATTGGGGTGCTCCCCTGTGGGCCTGCTACGCAACGGGCGTGCAATTACAGGCCCTAAAGGCCCAGCAGACTCACAGGGCAGCACGCAGAAATTAGGCCCACAAGCCTGCTATATAAACCAGTGCGGCTGCCCTTCGCCCGGCGAGGTGGGACTAAACTTTGCGCACTGCGGGGTGGCAGCGCAAGGCCTTTAGTACCGGTTGGTGGCACCAACCGGTACTAAAGACCAACCTTTAGTACCGGTTGGTGCCACGAACCGGTACTAAAGGCCTGCTTTTCCCGCCTCTTGGCCTGGCCAGAGTTGGCCTTTAGTACCAGTTGGTGGCTCCAACCGGTACTAAAGGTCTCTCCTATATATACAACACTTACGAAAATTTCAGTTACATCTCTCCACTTCTTCGCGTCTCCAACCTCTCGCGCGCCGCTCCCGTTATCGCCGCCCGTCGCCCGTCGTCGTCGTCGTCGTCCCCGCCGCCGCCCCGAACGCCACGCGCCGCCGTCCGTCGTCGTCCCGCGCCGCGGTCCCGTATACGTACGTATCTCGCTCTCCTCGCGCACCCGCCGCACCGCCGTCCGTCGTCTCCTCGCACCCGGCCGGCCGGCCCGTACACCGGCGCCCCCGCCCCGTACGCCACCGCCCCCGCCCCGTATGCCGCCGCCCCCGCTCGTACGTACGGGGCGGCGGCGTACGGGGCCGCACACACACACATACCACACACGCATACACACACACACATACGTACACACATATATACGTTAATTGTTAGATTAATGTTAATTAGATGATCGAAAGTTAGATTAATGTCGAATGTTAGATGAATTAGCTAGCTAGATAGAAAAATTGTCGAACTAGAGATTAGAACTATAGTTGAATAATCAATATAACTAGTTTATTTTTAGTTAGAAAATTGTCGAACTAGTTTATTTAGGTATATGAGATTTGAACTAGTTCAATAATTAATACAACTAGTTTATTTTCAGTAAGAAAATTTAGGTATCTGAACATATATGAACATAGGAAATGTCATCTGACGACGAAAAAGATTTCATTATGTGCGAACACTGTGAAGACCAGCGCGGCCTGTGCGACAGAAATTTCCTTATTGTTGGTAGGCGCTTCAGCATCAAGCTGGATGAGACATTCGAAGTTGATACAGTAAGTCACTTTGTCAATTATTATTTGAATGCAAAACTTATGCTTCATTTGCTTTAACTTATAATTTTAAATTTTCACTATTCTACTAACGCATCCCCTGCCATGCAAGAATTTTTGTCTTGGATAAGATAGGTTTTAGTGCTATAGATGATATGGAGGTAAAGAGAGTTTACTTGAGGACGGAGCATGGGTATACTTTCAACGTCAAATTATATAATGGAGACACATACACCCATTTTGATTGCAAAACTTGGCAAGCACTATGCAAGGCTTATGCATTTGAGCCTGATATGGTTATCACCTTTGATATTTGTCCGGAAGATGATATTGAAGGTAATATAGACATCTGGGTCGATGTGCAAATGCCTCCAGTTCTACCATTTGGTGAGTTTTTCTCAACCATGCATGCATATGTTTATGTCTTTGATACAGTTTATTCAAAAATAGTTGACAACTAATTTGTATTGTCAGCTTATTTCGGTTCAAGCAAACATGTCCGACGCTTGGTAGACAGGACCTACTACTGCCCCGGGGCTCAACTAAACTGCGAGGAGATAAGTCATTATGTTTCATGGCTTGAGGATCTTAATACTGTCAAGACAATTTTTTTCCTGAACTTGGAAATGTTAGTACTCAAAACATGCGACCAATGGTGATCGTATTGAACTACGGTTACATCTATAATCGAAAGATGGTAAGATTTTAAATATTTGTCCTTAGTTAGTGCATCTTTTGCATACATTATTTTTGAAGCTAAACTTTCATTGCTTAGTATATTAATTACTATACGATGTTCTTCAACAGGGACTTCCGATGACAGTTGTGCCTCTGTGGATCGAGACAAAAGGTCGCATGTCAATGGTTAGCTTACGACCAAGATTTCCTACATTGCACATGAGTGCATTCAGGATTTCTGAAAGCGAAGAATGCTTAATAGTGAAAGATTGGAGCAAAATTGTTAACGATCGCAGAGAAGTACTAGGGGGCAGCAAGGAGAAGCGCAACCCAAGATTAGGAGACAGATTCATCTGCATGCTCCGGTATGATGAATCAGGAGAGCTATACATGTTCTATGCTATTCTACCTGAGAAGGAGCAGCAGGAGTAGCTACTAGTTCGATCATGCTCTTAATTAGTACTTGTCTCATGTCCGTGTCCTGAATTTGATGTTGGTAATGATTATGTTGAACTTGATGATATCTTTTCTTCTGTTACGAAGTGAATGTTTCCTCTTTAAGCTAGCCAGCGTTGGTGATGATTAGATAGCTAGCGGTAATGACAATGATGATTAAATAGTGGTAATTAGACGACTATGATGATTTTTAGCTAGCTAGAGTTTATTTATTTATTAATATGCGATGATGATGATGATGACTACAACTCATTATAACGTCAAACAATCCTAAATTAAATTGAGAACACAAATTTAATTGAAAAATACAAAATAAAACAAAAACTCACAAACATTTACTACTGGTTGGTGTTACCAACCGGTACTAAAGGGCTCCCGGCCCCCGGAGCTGGCTCGTGCCACGTGGATTCCCTTTAGCACCGGTTCGTGCTGAACCGGTACTAAAGGGGGGGGGGCTTTAGTGCCCACACTTTAGTGCCGGTTACTAAACCGACACTAAAGGGCCTTATGAACCGGTGCTATTGCCCGGTTCTGCACTAGTGCATGCCACTTGTATGCAGTGCCGAACGACGCCTCACTGCCACAATCTCCATGATGTCGTATGGGGGAAAGCTTTCCTGGCTTAATGCGACAGTAACATCCCTACCTATTTATGCCATGTGCACACTGAAATTACACCCCCAAATTGTTGAGACGTTGGATAAGATTCGTCGCCGCTGCCTTTGGAATAAGTAGACTGAACACGGAGAAAAATGCAACTCACTAGCCGCTTGGAACATGGTCTGCAAACCAAAGAAAAATGGAGGCCTAGGAGTGATTAATCTGAAACTTCAGAACGAAGCTCTGCTCATGAAATTCTTGCACAAGTTCTATAACAAGAAAGATGTCCCATGGGTGCACCTTCTTTGGGACACCTACTATACGCAGGCAAAATTCCTCATGCCTTGGACGCGGTGGGCTCATTTTGGTGGCGCGACGTGCTTAAACTTACACCTCAATATCGCGGAATCTCTTGTGTCTAGGTGGTTGACGGGACAACCGCTCTCATATGGAAAGATCTTTCGCTAGACAACACTTTCGAGATGTCGCACCCTCGGGCCTTTTCCTTTGCCTTGCAAGAAGACGCATCCGTCAAGGATTTCTTGGTGAGCATGTCACTGCATGAAATTTTTCACTTGCCCCTCTCTGTTGAAGCCCTTTTGGAAGTTCGTGATATGCAATCCCTGACCACTCACATGCACCAATCCACGACCTCCACTGACGTATGGCACTATACCTGGGGGAAAACAGAGTTCAAAGGTGCTGATTACTACAAGTTCTGTTTCAGACTTGCCCCAAAGCACCCAACATTCAGGCTGCTGTGGCGATCTAAAAGCACCATGAAAATCAAAGTCTTCAGATGGCTGCTTCTGCTTGATCGTCTGAACACAAGGAACATGTTGAAGCGTCGTCATTACAACATTGGTGAAGTTTTTGACTGCCATCTCTATGGGCAACATATTGAAGAAATAGTGGACCACATGATCTTCACCTGCCCGTTCAGTAAAGCTTGCTAGGAGAAGATTGATATTGCCTGGCCGGAGTTTGATTCTAGACTTGATCTGATCGCGCAAATCAATGAGTCTGAGCGTAGACCTCTCTTCATGGGAATTTTCCTCACGACAGCTTGGAGTCTGTAGAAGGAACGCAATAACAAACACTTCAGAGGGGTCAACCCTAGGACTGATTCCTGGTTGACACGTTTCAAGGGGGATTTTGGCCTCCTCCAATACATGTGTCGAAGCGCCTATTAAGGGTTTGGTGCTGCGCCGGGTCGAACTCCCACAAATTGAAGCCCCGTTGTTGGCACGGGAGAATCCGACGGACGAGCATAACCTGGACTATATTAACAAGCCGGATTGGTTTGTTCACCAGGGACTGGATGCAAGTTTGCAATCCGGTCACCTCTTCTTCGTTGCCCCACGACAGGCCCGTCTCTTTCTAGGACATTAGCCGCGTGGGGGGTCCGGAACGGAACTCGGGGCCTGCGACCCATTTCGGATCGCGTGGCTCGATGATGTAAAACCACCCTTCTTGCCACCCCTTTAGGGTCTCCACAAAGGAGCCCTCGAGCCATAGGACGTTGGCCATGTTGCCCGGCATGGCGCCTCCGCACTCCGCCTGGCTGCCGCGCACCACCTTGGGCTTGACGTTGAAGGTCTTGAGCCAGAGGCCGAAATGGGGGCGGACACGGAGGAAGGCCTCACACACGACGATAAACGCCGAGATGTTGAGGATGAAGTTCGGGGCCAGATCGTGGAAATCCAGGCCGTAGTAGAACATGAGCCCCGGACGAATGGATGAAGTGGAAAACCCAGTCCGCGGAGGAAGTGGGGAAGGAACACTACCCTCTCATGGGGCCTTGGGGTGAGGAGAAGCTGCCCCTCCTCGGGAAGCCGGTACGGGATGTCCTTGGACAGGTATCCGGCCTTCCTTAACTTTTTCACTTGAACCTCCATAACAAAGGAGACCATCCACTTGCCTCCCGCTCCGGAAATTGCTAGAGAAGGTTGAGGTGGGAAGAGCGGGCTTGGGCGCTGGAGCTCGAGTGCGCAAGAGATGGATTGGCAGAGGAGGAAGAAGGCATAGGTAAAAAGGTGGATCCTTATCCCCTTATATGGGCGGATGTGGTTATGCGTCGCCACCTGCCTAATAAAACTAGCTTGCCTCCCAAGCGCCGTGGTAAATGGCGCGGTTGGGTTACCCACGTCCGTATTGATGAGAATCCCGTAAAAAGGGCACACGATCTCTGCTTTGACAACACGTGCCAAGGAAACCGCCTCGCTAAACATGCTGAGGTGGAAAAGTAAAAACGATTTATGTAAAGAACTTGGCCATAGTGCGATGATGCACTGCGGGATACGTCAGCAGATTTGATTTGTGTTAATATTATTCTCTCTATGGCACTATGTGGAAACTTATTTTGCAGAGCCGGACACTGTTCTTGGTGTTTACAATCTTCTATGAAGGACTTGGAGGAGGAACCCGCCTTGTAATGCCGAAGACAATCTGCACGCCGGACTCGTCGTCATTGAAGCCTGGTTCAGGGGCTACTGAGGGAGTCCTAGATTAGGGGGTGTTCGGGTAGCCGGACTATACCTTCGCCGGACTCCTGGACTATGAAGATACAAGATTGAAGACTTCGTCCCGTGTTTGGATGGGACTTTCCTTGGCGTGGAAGGCAAGCTTGGCGATGCGGATATTCAAGATCTCCTACCATTGTAACCGACTCTGTGTAACCCTAACCCTATCCGATGCCTATATAAACCGGAGGGTTGTAGTCCGTAGGACAATCATCTTCATACACAATCATACCATAGGCTAGCTTCTAGGGTTTAGCCTCCTTGATCTCGTGGTAGATCTACTCTTGTACTACCCATATCATCAATATTAATCAAGCAGGAGTAGGGTATTACCTCCATCGAGAGGGCCCGAACCTGGGTAAACATCGTGTCCCTTGTCTCCTGTTACCATCCGGCCTTGACGCATAGTTCGGGACCCCCTACCCGAGATCTGCCGGTTTCGACACCGACACGAAGTGTGTTTCATTCGGTGAGCGACGTGGAGGGTCGAGCGTGCCGTGCTGCAATGCGAACGTGACAAGAGTGATGTACGGTCAAAACCGATTGACCGGTCGTCACCGGAACCACTATTCACACCAGAATCTTCGTTGCTCGGCCTACGCCGTCCACTGCCCTAAAACCACACCTAATCTCCAGCCCATTCCCCCACCTTTCGATCCCCTGGCCCGCATCAAGCGTCCCCTAGTTCGCCGGAAAGCCATGGTGTGCCACAAGATCACTTACTACAAGATGCTGACGCCGGAGCGCCGCACAGAAATCGCGGCGGCGGTCGACGCCACAGACCTCCGTTCCCAAGTTCGCTTTGTGGCGGGCCATTCCCCGAGTTCTCTGGAGCCAAGCTATGAGGAGGAGGAAGCCGATCCAATGTTCATGGCGGAGGTCGCGGCGCAGAAGGCCCCCCAATGGGTATGAGACGATGGACGTCGACTTCGTGCCGGCGTCCGAGTCCCCCATGGTGCAGGTGGACCAGCAGTTCAACATGGCGATACTAAAGGATTTCCAAGAGGCAGAGGCTCAACTCAACGCAGAGCGCGCGCATGCCGCTGCCATCGAGGCTCTCCTGTAGGCGGCACCGGATGTCGTGGATGTGAACCGGGCGTGGATGTCGCTGCCGTCGAGGCCCTCCTGGAGTCGGAACTGGACGTCCTAGACTTGAACTAGGTGGCAGAGGCTCAACTCGACGTGGAGCGCGCGGATGCCACTCTCATCGACGCCCTCCTGCAGGCGGAACCGGAGGTCCTGGAATTGAACTGGGCAGCGGAGGCTCGACTCGACGCTGAACGTGCGGATGCTGCTGCCATCGAGGCCCTCCTACAGGCGGAACCGGACGTCCTTGGCTTGAACCGGGCTGTGCTCTCGGCCGTGCTGAGCGCCCGCACGCTCTGAAAGAAATATGCCCTAGAGGCAATAATAGAGTTATTATTTATTTACTTATTTCATGATAAATGTTTATTACTCATGCTAGAATTCTATTAACCGGAAACATAATACTTGTGTGAATACATAGACAAACAGAGTTTCACTAGTATGCCTCTACTTGACTAGCTCGTTGATAAAAAATGGTTATGTTTCCTAGCTATTGACATGAGTTGTCATTTGATTAGCGGGATCACATCATTAGGAGAATGATGTGATTGACTTGACCCATTCCGTTAGCTGAGCACACGATCGTTTAGTATTATGCTATTGCTTTCTTCATGACTTATACATGTTCCTATGACTATGAGATTATGCAACTCCCGTTTACCGGAGGAACACTTTGTGTGCTACCAAACATCACAATGTAACTGGGTGATTATAATGGTGCTCTACATGTGTCTCCGAAGGTACTTGTTGGGTTGGCGTATTTCGAGATTAGGATTTGTCACTCCTAATGTCGGAGAGGTATCTCTGGGCCCACTCGGTAATGCACATCACTATAAGCCTTGCAAGCATTGCAATTAATGAGTTAGTTGCGGTATGATGTATTACAGAACGAGTAAAGAGACTTGCCGGTAATGAGATTGAACTATGTATTGAGATACCGACGATCGAATCTTGGGCAAGTAACATACCGATGACAAAGGGAACAACGTATGTTGTTATGTGGTTTGACCGATAAAGATCTTCGTAGAATATGTAGGAGCCAATATGAGCATCTAGGTTCCGCTATTGGTTATTGACCGGAGACGTGTCTCGGTCATGTCTACATAGTTCTCGAACCCGTAGGGTCCGCACGCTTAAAATTCTGTGACGATTTGTATTATGAGTTTATGTGTTTTGATATACCGAAGGTAGTTCGGTGCCCCGGATGAGATCGGTGACATGACGAGGAGTCTAGAAATGGTTGAGACGTAAAGATCGATATATTGGACGACTATATTCGGACATCGGAAAGGTTCCGAGTGATTCGGGTATTTTCGAAGTACCAGGAAGTTACGGGAATTCACCGGGAGAAGTATTGGGCCTTATTGGGCCATACGGGAATAGAGGAGAGAGGCCAAAAGGAAGGAGGCGTGCACCCCCCCCCCCTCTGGTCCGAATTGGACAAGGGGTGCAGCCCCCTTTTCTTTCTCCCTTTCCCCCTCTTTCCTTCTCTCCTACTCCGGAAAGGAAAGGGGAATCCTACTAGGACTCCCCAAAATTGGTGCGCCCCCTCTAGGGCCGGTCTCTTCCTCCCTCCTTTATATACGGGGCAGGGGGCACCTCTAGGCACACAAGTTGATCTGTTGATCTATTTCGGCCGTGTGCGGTGCCCCCCTCCACCATATTCCACCTCGGTTATATCGTAGCGGTGCTTAGGCGAAGCCCTGCGTCGGTAGCAACATCATCACCTTCATCACGCCATAGGTGAAGCTCTGCTGGATCGGAGTTCGCGGGATGTCATCGAGCTGAACGTGTGCTGAACTCAGAGGTGCCGTACGTTCGGTACATGGATCGGTTGGATCGTGAAGACGTGCGACTACATCAACCGCGTTGTGCTAACGCTTCTGCTTTCGGTCTATGAGGGTACATGGACAACACTCTCCCCTCTCGTTGCTATGCATCACCATGACCCTGTGTGTGCGTAGGAATTTTTTTGAAATTACTACGTTCCCCAACAGTGGCATCCGAGCCTGGTTTTATGCATAGATGTTATATGCACGAGTAGAACACAAGTGAGTTGTGGATGATACAAGTCATACTGCTTACGAGCATGTCATACTTTGGTTCGGTGGTATTGTTGGATGAAGCGGCCCAGACCGACATTACGCGTACGCTTACGCGAGACTGGTTCTACCGACGTGCTTTGCACATATGTGGCTGGCGGGTATCAGTTTCTCCAACTTTAGTTGAACCGAGTGTGGCTACGCCCGGTCCTTGAGAAGGTTAAAACAACACTAACTTGACGAACTATCGTTGTGGTTTTTGATGCGCAGGTAAGAACGGTTCTTGCTCAGCCCATAGCAGCCACATGAACTTGCAACAACAAATAGAGTACGTCTAACTTGTTTTTGCAGGGCATGTTGTGATGTGATATGGTCAAGGCATGATGCTAAATTTTATTGTATGAGATGATCATGTTTTGTAACCGAGTTATTGGCAACTGGCAGGAGCCATATAGTTGTCGCTTTATTGTATGCAATGCAATTGCCCTGTAATTGCTTTACTTTATCACTAAGCGGTAGCAATAGTCGTAGAATCAATAGTTGGCGAGACGACAACGATGCTATGATGGAGACCAAGGTGTCACGCCGGTGACGATGGTGATCATGACGGTGCATCGAAGATGGAGATCACAAGCACAAGATGATGATGGCCATATCACATCACTTATATTGGTTGCATGTGATGTTTATCTTTTATGCATCTTATCTTGCTTTGATTGACGGTAGCATTATAAGATGATCTATCACTAAATTATCAAGGTATAAGTGTTCTTCCTGAGTATGCAGCGTTGTGAAAGTTCTTCGTGCTGAGACACCACGTGATGATCGGGTGTGATAGGCTCTACGTTCAAATACAACGGGTGCAAAACAGTTGCACACGTGGAATACTCAGGTTAAACTTGACGAGCCTAGCATATAACAGATATGGCCTCGGAACACTGAGACCGAAAGGTCGAGCGTGAATCATATAGTAGATATGATCAACATAGTGATGTTCACCATTGAAACTACTCCATCTCACGTGATGATCGTACATGGTTTAGTTGATTTGGATCACGTGATCACTTAGAGGATTAGAGGGATATCTATCTAAGTGGGAGTTCTTAAGTAATATGATTAATTGAACTTAAATTTATCATGAACTTAGTCCTGGTAGTATTAGCATATCTATGTTGTAGATCAATAGCTCGTGTTTTGCTCCCCCGTTTTATTTTGATATGTTCCTAGAGAAAACTAGGTTGAAAGATGTTAGTAGCAATGATGCGAACTTGGTCCGTGATCTGAGGATTAACCTCATTGCTGCACAGAAGTATTATGTCCTTGATGCACCGCTAGGTGATAGACCTATTGCAGGACAAGATGCAGACGTGATGAACGTTTGACGAAAGCTTCATATGATGACTACTTGATAGTTTAGTGCACCATGCTTTACGGCTTAGAACCGGGACTTCAAAAAATGTTTTGAAAGCCAGAGAGCATATAAGATGTTCTAAGAGTTGAAATTGGCATTTCATACTCATTCCCGTGTTGAGAGGTATGAGACCTCTGACAGTACTTTGCCTAGAAGATGGAGGAGAATTGCTCAGCTAGTGAGCATGTGCTCAGAATATCTGAGTACTACAATCACTTGAATCAAGTGGGAGTTAATCTTCCAGATAAGATAGTGATTGACAGAGTTCTCTAGTCACTATCACCAAGTTACTAGAACTTCGTGAAGAACTATAATATGCAAGGGATAACGGAAATGATTCCCAAGCTTTTCGTGATGCTAAAATCGACGAAAGAAGAAATCAAGAAAAACATCAAGTGTTGATGGTTGACAAGACCACTAGTTTCAAGAAAGGGGCAAAGGGAAGAAGGGGAACTTCAAGAAGAACGGCAAGCGAGTTGCTGCTCAAGTGAAGAAGCCCAAGTCTGGACCTAAGCCTGAGACTGAGTGCTTCTACTGGAAAGAACTGGTCACTGGAAGCGGAATAGCCCCAAGTATTTGGCGGATAAGAAGGATGGCAAAGTGAACAAAGGTATATTTGATATACATGTTATTGATGTGTACTTTACTAGTGTTTATAGCAAGCCCTCAGTATTTGATACTAGTTCAGTTGCTAAGATTAGTAACTCGAAACGGGAGTTGCAGAATAAACAGAGACTAGTTAAGGGTGAAGTGACAATGTGTGTTGGAAGTGGTTCCAAGATTGATATGATCATCATCGCAGACTCCCTATACTTTCGGGATTAGTATTGAACTTAAATAAGTGTTATTTGGTGTCTGCGTTGAGCATGAATATGATTTGATCATGTTTATTGCAATACGGTTATTCATTTAAGATAGAGAACAATTGTTGTTCTATTTACATCAATAAAAACCTTCTATGGTCATACACACCAACGAAAATGATTTGTTGGATCTCGATTGTAGTGATACACATATTCATAATATTGAAGCCAAAAGATGCAAAGTTAATAATAATAGTGCAACTTATTTGTGGTACTGCCGTTTAGGTCATATTGGTGTAAAGCGCATGAAGAACCTGTTGGGGAACGTTGCAGAAAATTAAAATTTTTCCTACGGTTTCACCAAGATCCATCTATGAGTTCATCTAGCAACGAGTATTCAGATTGGATAGCATCTACATACCACTTTGTAGATCGCAACGGAAGCGTTCGAGTGAACGTGGATGAGGTAGTCGTACTTGCCGTGATCCAATTCACCGATGATCTAGTACCGAACGGACGGCACCTCCGCGTTCAACACACGTACGGGACGGGAGACGTCTCCTCCTTCTTGATCCAGCAAGGCAAAGGAGAGGTTGGGGATGAAGGCTCCAGCAGCAGCACGACGGCGTGGTGATGGTGGAACTGCAGTACTCTGGCAGGGCTTCGCCGTGCACTTACGGAGGAGGAGGAGGTGTTGGAGGGGGAGAGGGAGGCGCCAATGCCCAGGGGTGCGGCTGCCCCCTCCCCTCTTCCCTGTATATAAGAGTGCCAAGGGGGGGCGCCGGCCCTAGGAGATCCAATCTCCTTGGGGCGGCGGCCAAGGGGAGGTTTCCCTCCCCCCCAAGGCACCTAGGAGGTGCCTTCCCCTTGTGGGACTCCTTCCCATTGAAACCCTAGGCGCATGGGCCCCTTGGGGCTGGTTCCCCTTGTCCCAAGTGGGCCAAGGCGCACCCCCTAAGGCCCATGTGGCCCCCCGAGGCAGGTGGCCCCACCTTGTGGACCCCGGGACCCCTCCGGTGGTCCCGGTACAATACCGATAACACTGAAACTTGTCCCGATGGCCGAAATAGCACTTCCTATATATAATTCTTTACCTCCGGACCATTCCGGAACTCCTCGTGACGTCCGGGATCTCATCCGGGACTCCGAACAGCATTCGGGTTACTGCACATACATATCCCTACAACCCTAGCGTCACCGAACCTTAAGTGTGTAGACCCTACGGGTTCGGGAGACATGCAGACATGACCGAGACGGCTCTCGGGCAATAACCAACAGCGGGATCTGGATACCCATGTTGGCTCCCACATGCTCCACGATGATCTCATCGGATGAACCACGATGTCGAGGATTCAATTAATCCCGTATACGATTCCCTTTGTCAATCGGTATTTTACTTGCCCGAGATTCGATCGTCGGTATCCCAATACCTCGTTCAATCTCGTTATCGGCAAGTCACTTTTCTCGTTACCGTAATGCATGATCCTTGTGATCAAACACTTTGATCACCTTGAGCTCATATGATGATGCATTACCGAGAGGGCCCGGTGATACCTCTCCGTAAAGCGGAGTGACAAATCCCAGTCTCGATCCATGTAACCCAATAGACACTTTCAGAGATACCCGTAGTATACCTTTATAGTCACCCAGTTACGTTGTGACGTTTGGCACACCCAAAGCACTCCTACGGTATCCGGGAGTTACACGATCTCATGGTCTAAGGAAAGGATACTTGACATTGGATAACTCTAGCAAACGAACTATGCGATCTTATGCTATGTTTAGGATTGGGTCTTGTCCATCACATCATTCTCCTAATGATGTGATCCCGTTATTGATGACATCCAATGTCCATAGTCAGGAAACCATGACTATCTGTCGATCAACGAGCTAGTCAACTAGAGGCTCACTAGGGACATGTTTGTTGTCTGTTATTCACACATGTATTACGATTTCCGGTTAACACAATTATAGCACGAATAAAGACAATTATCATGAATAAGGAAATATAATAATAATGCTTTTATTATTGCCTCTAGGGCATATTTCCAACAGTCTCCCACTTGCACTAGAGTCAATAATCTAGTTACATTGTGATGAATCGAACACCCATAGAGTTCTGGTGCTGATCATGTTTTTCCTTAGGGAGAGGTTTAGTCAACGGATCTGCGACATTCAGATCCGTGTGCACTTTACAAATTTCTATGTCTCCATCTTGAACATTTTCACGAATGGAGTTGAAGCGACGCTTGATGTGCCTGGTCTTCTTGTGAAACCTGGGCTCCTTTGCAAGTGCAATAGCTCCAGTGTTGTCACAGAAGAGCTTGATTGGCCCCGACGCATTGGGTATGACTCCGAGGTCGGTCATGAACTCCTTCACCCAAATTGCTTCATGTGCTGCCTCCGAGGCTGCCATGTACTCCGCTTCACATGTAGATCCCGCCACGACGCTTTGCTTGCAACTGCACCAGCTTACTGCCCCACCATTCAAAATATACACGTATCCGGTTTGTGACTTAGAGTCATCCAGATCTGTGTCGAAGCTAGCGTCGACGTAACCTTTTACGACGAGCTCTTCGTCACCTCCATAAACGAGAAACATTTCCTTAGTCCTTTTCAGGTACTTCAGGATATTCTTGACCGCTGTCCAGTTTTCCTTGCCGGGATTACTTTGGTACCTACCTACCAAACTTACGGCAAGGTTTACATCAGGTCTGGTACACAGCATGGCATACATAATAGAACCTATGGCTGAGGCATAGGGGATGACGCTCATCTCTTCTATATCTTCTGCCGTGGTCGGACATTGAGCTGAGCTCAATTTCACACCTTGTAATACAGGTAAGAACCCTTTCTTAGATTGATCCATATTGAATTTCTTCAATATTTTATCAAGGTATGTGCTTTGTGAAAGACCTATGAGGCGTCTCGATCTATCTCTATAGATCTTGATGCCTAATATATAAGCAGCTTCTCCAAGGTCCTTCATTGAAAAACTTTTATTCAAGTAGGCCTTAATGCTGTCCAAGAGTTCTATATCATTTCCCATCAAAAGTATGTCGTCTACATATAATATGAGAAATGCTACAGAGCTCCCACTCACTTTCTTGTAAACACAGGCTTCTCCATAAGTCTGTGTAAACCCAAACGCTTTGATCATCTCATCAAAGCGAATGTTCCAACTCCGAGATGCTTGCACCAGCCCATAAATCGAGCGTTGGAGCTTGCACACCTTGTCAGCATTCTTAGGATCGACAAAACCTTCTGGCTGCATCATATACAATTCTTCCTTAAGGAAACCATTAAGGAATGCCGTTTTGACGTCCATTTGCCATATCTCATAATCATAGTATGCGGCAATTGCTAACATGATTCTGACGGACTTCAGCTTCGCTACCGGTGAGAAAGTCTCATCGTAGTCAACCCCTTGAACTTGTCGATAACCCTTAGCGACAAGACGAGCTTTATAGATGGTCACATTACCATCCGCGTCTGTCTTCTTCTTAAAGATCCATTTATTTTCTATGGCTCGCCGTTCTGCGGGCAAGTCAGTCAAAGTCCATACTTCGTTTTCATACATGGATCCTATCTCGGATTTCATGGCTTCCAGCCATTTGTCGGAATCCGGGCCCGCCATTGCTTCCTCATAGTTCGAAGGTTCACCGTTGTCTAACAACATGATTTCCAAGACAGGGTTGCCGTACCACTCTGGTGCGGAACGTGTCCTTGTGGACCTTCGAATTTCAGTAGCAGCTTGATCAGAAGCATCTTGATCATCATCATTAATTTCCTCTCTAGTCGGTGCAGGCACCTCAGAAATGTTTTCTTGAGTTTCGCCAATTTCCGGTTCAAGAGGTAACACTTCATCAAGTTCTACTTTCCTCCCACTTACTTCTTTCGAGAGAAACTCTTTCTCTAGAAAGGATCCATTCTTGGCAACAAAGATCTTGCCTTCGGATCTGAGGTAGAAGGTATACCCAACAGTTTCTTTTGGGTATCCTATGAAGACGCATTTTTCCGATTTGGGTTCGAGCTTTTCAGGTTGAAGTTTCTTGACATAAGCATCGCATCCCCAAACTTTTAGAAACGACAGCTTAGGTTTCTTCCCAAACCATAATTCATACGGTGTCGTCTCAATGGATTTCGACGGAGCCCTATTTAAAGTGAATGCTGCAGTCTCTAAAGCATAGCCCCAAAAAGATAGTGGTAAGTCGGTAAGAGACATCATAGATCGCACCATATCTAATAGAGTGCGATTACGACGTTCGGACACACCATTACGCTGAGGTGTTCCAGGCGGCGTGAGTTGTGAAACTATTCCACATTTTCTCAAGTGTGTGCCAAATTCATGACTCAAGTATTCTCCTCCACGATCTGATCGTAGAAACTTGATCTTTTTATCACGTTGATTTTCAACCTCACTCTGAAATTCCTTGAACTTTTCAAAGGTCTCAGACTTGTGTTTCATTAAGTAGACATATCCATATCTACTCAAGTCATCAGTGAGGGTGAGAACATAGCGATAGCCACCGCGAGCCTCAACACTCATTGGACCGCATACATCGGTATGTATGATTTCCAATAAGTTGGTTGCTCGCTCCATTGTTCCTGAGAACGGAGTCTTGGTCATTTTACCCATGAGGCATGGTTCGCACGTGTCAAATGATTCATAATCAAGAGACTCTAAAAGTCCATCTGCATGGAGCTTCTTCATGCGTTTGACACCTATGTGACCAAGGCGGCAGTGCCACAAATATGTGAGACTATTGTTATCAACTTTCACTCTTTTGGTATTCACACTATGAATATGTGTATCATCACGTACGAGATTCATTAAGAATAAACCATTAACCATCGGAGCATGACCATAAAACATATCTCTCATATAAATAGAACAACCATTATTCTCGGATTTAAATGAGTAGCCATCTCGAATTAAGCGAGATCCAGATACAATGTTCATGCTCAAACTTGGCACTAAATAACAATTATTGAGGTTTAAAACTAATCCCGTAGGTAAATGTAGAGGCAGCGTGCCGACGGCGATCACATCGACCTTGGAACCATTCCCGACGCGCATCGTCACCTCGTCCTTCGCCAGTCTCCGTTTATTCCGCAGCTCCTGCTTTGAGTTACAAATGTGAGCAACTGCACCGGTATCAAATACCCAAGAGCTACTACGAGTACTGGTAAGGTACACATCAATTACATGTATATCACATATACCTTTGGTTTTGCCGGCCTTCTTGTCCGCTAAGTATTTGGGGCAGTTCCGCTTCCAGTGACCATTTCCCTTGCAATAAAAACACTCAGTCTCGGGCTTGGGTCCATTCTTTGGCTTCTTCCCGGCAACTTGCTTACCGGGCGTGGCAACTTCCTTGCCGTCCTTCTTGAAGTTCTTTTTATCCTTGCCCTTCTTGAACTTAGTGGTTTTATTCACCATCAACACTTGATGCTCCTTCTTGATTTCTACCTGTGCTGATTTCAGCATAGCATATACTTCAGGAATGGTCTTTACCATCCCCTGCATATTGTAGTTCATCACAAAGCTCTTGTAGCTAGGTGGAAGCGACTGGAGGATTCTGTTAATGACCGCTTCATCCGGGAGATTAACTTCCAGTTGAGTCAAGCGGTTGTGCAACCCAGACACTTTGAGTATGTGCTCACTGACAGAGCCATTTTCCTTCATCTTACAGCTAAAGAATTTGTCGGAGACTTCATATCTCTCGACCCGGGCATGAGCTTGGAAAACCATTTTCAGCTCTTCGAACATCTCATATGCTCCATGTCTCTCAAAACGCTTTTGGAGTCCCGGCTCTAAGCTGTAAAGCATGCCGCACTGAACGAGGGAGTAATCATCGCAGCATGACTGCCAAGCGTTCATAACGTCTTGTTCTGCAGGGAGAATAGGTGCGTCACCCAGCGGTGCTCTTAGGACATAATCTTTCTTGGCAGCTATGAGGATAATCCTCAGGTTCCGGACCCAGTCCGTATAGTTGCTACCATCGTCTTTCAGCTTGGTTTTCTCTAGGAACGCGTTGAAGTTGAGGACTACGTTGGCCATTTGATCTACAAGACATATTGTAAAATTTTAGACTAAGTTCATGATAATAAAGTTCATTTAATCAAATTATTTAATGAACTCCCACTTAGATAGACATCCCTTTACTAGTCATCTAAGTATTACATGATCCGAGTCAACTAGGCCGTGTCCGATCATCACGTGAGACGGACTAGTCAACATCGGTGAACATCTTCATGTTGATCGTATCTTCTATACGACTCATGCTCGACCTTTCGGTCTTCTATGTTCCGAGGCCATGTATGTACATGCTAGGCTCGTCAAGCCAACCTAAGTGTTTTGCGTGTGTAAATCTGTCTTACACCCGTTGTATGCGAACGTAAGGACCTATTACACCCGATCATCACGTGGTGCTTCAGAACGACGAACTTTAGCAACGGTGCACAGTTAGGGTGAACACTTTCTTGAAATTATTATGAGGGATCATCTTATTTACTACCGTCGTCCTAAGTAAACAAGATGCAAAACATGATAAACATCACATGCAATCAAATAATAAACGTGACATGATATGGCCAATATCACATAGCTCCTTTGATCTTCATCTTGGGGCTCCATGATCATCTTGTCACTGGCTTGACACCATGATCTTCATCATCATGATCTTCATCATCGTGTATCCATGAAGTTGCTCGCCAACTATTACTTCTACTACTATGGCTAACGCGTTTAGCAATAAAGTAAAGTAACTTACATGGCGATTCTCAATGACACGCAGGTCATACAAAAAATAAAGACAACTCCTATGGCTCCTGCCGGTTGTCATACTCATCGACATGCAAGTCGTGATTCCTATTACAATAGCATGAACATCTCATACATCACATATAGATCATTCATCATTCATCACAACTTTGGCCATATCATATCACAAAGCACTTGCTGCAAAAACAAGTTAGACGTCCTCTAATTGTTGTTGCAAGTTTTACGTGGCTGAATTAGGGTTCTAGCAAGAACGTTTTCTTACATACGTAATAACCACAACGTGATTTGTCAACTTCTATTTACCCTTCATAAGGACCCTTTTCATCGAATCCGCTCCAACTAAAGTAGGAGAGACAGACACCCGCCAGCCACCTTATGCAACTAGTGCATGTTAGTCGGTGGAACCGGTCTCACGTAAGCGTACGTGTAAGGTTGGTCCGGGCCGCTTCATCCCACAATACCGCTGAAGCAAGATAAGACTAGTAGCGGCAAGAAGAGTTGACAACATCTACGCCCACAACAAATTGTGTTCTACTCGCGCAAGAAGAACTACGCATAGACCTAGCTCATGATGCCACTGTTGGGGAACGTTGCAGAAAATTAAAATTTTTCCTACGGTTTCACCAAGATCCATCTATGAGTTCATCTAGCAACGAGTATTCAGATTGGATAGCATCTACATACCACTTTGTAGATCGCAACGGAAGCGTTCGAGTGAACGTGGATGAGGTAGTCGTACTTGCCGTGATCCAATTCACCGATGATCTAGTACCGAACGGACGGCACCTCCGCGTTCAACACACGTATGGGACGGGAGACGTCTCCTCCTTCTTGATCCAGCAAGGCAAAGGAGAGGTTGGGGATGAAGGCTCCAGCAGCAGCACGACGGCGTGGTGATGGTGGAACTGCAGTACTCTGGCAGGGCTTCGCCATGCACTTACGGAGGAGGAGGAGGTGTTGGAGGGGGAGAGGGAGGCGCCAATGACCAGGGGTGCGGCTTCCCCCTCCCCTCTCCCCTTTATATAAGAGTGCCAAGGGGGGCGCCGGCCCTAGGAGATCCAATCTCCTTGGGGCGGCGGCCAAGGGGAGGTTTCCCTCCCCCCCAAGGCACCTAGGAGGTGCCTTCCCCTTGTGGGACTCCTTCCCATTGAAACCCTAGGCGCATGGGCCCCTTGGGGCTGGTTCCCCTTGTCCCAAGTGGGCCAAGGCGCACCCCCTAAGGCCCATGTGGCCCCCCGAGGCAGGTGGCCCCACCTGGTGGACCCCGGGACCCCTCCGGTGGTCCCGGTACAATACCGATAACACCGAAACTTGTCCCGATGGCCGAAATAGCACTTCCTATATATAATTCTTTACCTCCGGACCATTCCGGAACTCCTCGTGACGTCCGGGATCTCATCCGGGACTCCGAACAACATTCGGGTTACTGCACATACATATCCCTACAACCCTAGCGTCACCGAACCTTAAGTGTGTAGACCCTACGGGTTCGGGAGACATGCAGACATGACCGAGACGGCTCTCGGGCAATAACCAACAGCGGGATCTGGATACCCATGTTGGATCCCACATGCTCCACGATGATCTCATTGGATGAACCACGATGTCGAGGATTCAATTAATCCCGTATACGATTCCCTTTGTCAATCGGTATTTTACTTGCCCGAGATTCGATCGTCGGTATCCCAATACCTCGTTCAATCTCGTTATCGGCAAGTCACTTTTCTCGTTACCGTAATGCATGATCCTTGTGATCAAACACTTTGATCACCTTGAGCTCATATGATGATGCATTACCGAGAGGGCCCGGTGATACCTCTCCGTCAAGCGGAGTGACAAATCCGAGTCTCGATCCATGTAACCCAACAGACACTTTCAGAGATACCCGTAGTATACCTTTATAGTCACCCAGTTACGTTGTGACGTTTGGCACACCCAAAGCACTCCTACGGTATCCGGGAGTTACACGATCTCATGGTCTAAGGAAAGGATACTTGACATTGGATAACTCTAGCAAACGAACTATGCGATCTTATGCTATGTTTAGGATTGGGTCTTGTCCATCACATCATTCTCCTAATGATGTGATCCCGTTATTGATGACATCCAATGTCCATAGTCAGGAAACCATGACTCTCTGTCGATCAACGAGCTAGTCAACTAGAGGCTCACTAGGGACATGTTTGTTGTCTGTTATTCACACATGTATTACGATTTCCGGTTAACACAATTATAGCACGAATAAAGACAATTATCATGAATAAGGAAATATAATAATAATGCTTTTATTATTGCCTCTAGGGCATATTTCCAACAGAACCATGCTGATGGGATTTTGGAATCACTTGATTATGAATCACTTGATGCTTGCGAACCATGCCTTATGGGCAAGATGACTAAAACTCCATTCTCCGGAACAATGGAGCAAGCAACTGGCTTATTGGAAATAATACATACTGATGTATGCGATCCGATGAGTATTGAGGCTCGCGGCGGGTATTGTTATTTTCTGACCTTCACAGTTGATTTGAGCAGATATGGGTATATCTACTTAATGAAACATAAGTCTGAAACATTTGAAAAGTTCAACGAATTTCAGAGTGAAGTTGAAAATCATCATAACAAGAAAATAAAGTTTCTACGATCGGATCGTGGAGGAGAATATTTGAGCTATGAGTTTGGTCTTCATTTGAAACAATGCGGAATAGTTTCGCAACTCACGCCACCCGGAACACCACAGCGTAATGGTGTGTCTTAATGTCGTAATCGTACTTTAGTAGACATGGTGCGATCTATGATGTCTCTTACTGATTTACCGCTATCATTTTGGGGTTATGCTTTAGAGACGACCGCATTCACGTTAAATAGGGCACCATCAAAATCCATTGAGATGACGCCTTATGAACTGTGGTTTGGCAACAAACAAAAGTTGTCGTTTCTGAAAGTTTGGGGCTGCGATGCTTATGTGAATAAGCTTCAACCTGATAAGCTCGAACCAAATCGGAGAAATGTGTCTTCATAGGATACCCAAAAGTTATTATTGAGTACACCTTCTATCACAGATCCAAAAGCAAGATATTCGTTGCTAAGAATGGATCCTTTCTAGAGAAGGAGTTTCTCTCGAAAGAAGTGAGTGGGAGGAAAGTAGAACTTGACGAGATAACTATACATGCTCCCTTTTTGGAAAGTTGTTCATCACAGAAATCTGTTCCTGTGACTCCTACACCAATTAGTGAGGAAGCTAATGATGATGATCATATAACTTCAGATCAACTTACTACCGAACCTCGTAGGTCAACCAGAGTGAGATCCACACCTGAGTGGTACGGTAATCCTGTTCTGGTGGTCATGTTACTAGACCATGACGAACCTACGAGCTATGAAGAAGCGATGATGAGCCCAGATTCCGCAAAATGGCTTGAGGCCATGAAATCTGAGATGGGATCCATGTATGAGACAAAGTATGGACTTTGATTGACTTGCCCAAATGATCGATTGAGATTAAATGGATCTTCAAGATGAAGACGAACGCTGATAGTAGTGTTACTATCTACAAATCTAGAATTGTCGCAAAAGTTTTCGACAAGTTCAAGGTGTTGACTACGATGAGAGTTTCTCACTCGTATCTATGCTTAAGTCTGTCCGAATCATGTTAGCAATTTCCGCATTTTATGATATCTGGCAAATGGATAAACAAAACTACATTCCTTAATGGATTTATTAAAGAAGAGTTGTATCTGATGCAACCAGAAGGTTTTGTCGATCCTAAAGGTTTTAACAAAATGTGCAAGCTCCAGCGATCCATCTATGGACTGGTGCAAGCATCTCGGAGTTGGAATATATGCTTTGATGAGTTGATCAAAGCATATAGTTTTATACAGACTTGTGGTGAAGCCTGTATTTACAAGAAAGTGAGTGGGAGCACTACAACATTTCTGATAAGTATATGTGAATGACATATTGTTGATCGGAAATAATGTAGAATTATTCTGCAAAGCATAAAGGAGTGTTTGAAAGGAGTTTTTCAAAGAAAGACCTCGGTGAAGCTGCTTACATATTGAGCATCAAGATCTATAGAGATAGATCAAGACGCTTGATAAGTCTTTCAATGAGTACATACCTTGACAAGGTTTTGAAGTAGTTCAAAATCGAACAGTCAAAGAAAGAGTTCTTGCCTGTGTTACAAGGTGTGAAATTGAGTAAGACTCAAAGCCCGACCACGGCAGAAGATAGAAAGAGAATGAAAGTCATTCCCTATGCCTCAGTGATAGGTTCTATAAAGTATGCCATGCCATGTACCAGATCTATTGTATACCCTACACTGATTTTGGCAAGGGAGTACAATAGTAATCTAGTAGTAGATCACTGGATAGCGGTAAAAAGTATCCTTAGTGGAATAAGGATATGTTTCTCGATTATGGAGGTGACAAAAGGTTCGTCGTAAAAGGATTACGTCGATACAAGTTTTGGCACTGATCCAAATGACTCTAAGTCTTCATCTGGATACATATTGAAAGTGGGAGAAAATAGCTAAAGTAGCTCCATGCAGAGCATTGTAGACATAGAAATTTGAAAAATACATACAGATCTGAATATGGCAGACCCGTTGAGGGAGTCCTGGATTAGGGGGTGTCCGGATAGCCGGACTATACCTTCAACCGGACTCCTGGACTATGAAGATACAAGATTGAAGACTTCGTCCCGTGTTCGGAAGGGACTTTCCTTGGCGTGGAAGGCAAGCTTGGCGATACGGATATGTAGATCTCCTGCCATTGTAACTGACTCTGTGTAACCCTAACCCTCTCCGGTGTCTATATAAACCAGAGGGTTTTAGTCCATAGGACAACAGATAACAATCATACCATAGGCTAGCTTCTAGGGTTTAGCCTCCTCGATCTCGTGGTAGATCTACTCTTGTACTACCCATATCATCAATATTAATCAAGCAGGACATAGGGTTTTACCTCCATCAAGAGGGCCCGAACCTGGGTAAAACTTCGTGTCCCTTGTCTCCTGTTACCATCCGCCTAGACGCACAGTTCGGGACCCCCTACCCGAGATCCGCCGGTTTTGACACCGACACTGGTACTTTCATTGAGAGTTCCTCTGTGTCGTCGCTTTTAGGCCCGATGGCTCCTCCGATCATCAATAGCGATGCAGTCCAGGGTGAGACTTTTCTCCTCGGACAGATCTTCGTCTTCAGCGGCTTCGCACTGCGGGCCAATTCGCTTGGCCATCTAGAGCAGATCGAAAGCTACGCCCCTGGCCATCAGGTCAGATTTGGAAGTTTAAACTACATGGCTGACGTCCGCGGGGACTTGATCTTCGACGGATTCGAGCCACGGCCGAGCGCGCCGCACTGTCACGATGGGCATGATTTAGCTCTGCCGCCGTACAATGCCCTGGAGGCTGCACACGCATCGGTTCCGACCCTCGATTCGGAACCAACTGCGCCGATCGAGGATGAGTGGTTGGACGCCGCCTCGGGGGCTGCGATCCCAACGGCTATCGAGCCGAACACCAGCACCGCACTCCGCAAGGCCCGTGACTCCGATGGGCCGGACTCCTCTCTGGACTCCGAGCCCTCTGCGCCCCTGTCGATCAAATCCGATTGGGCGCCTTCCATGGAGTTCCCCGCCGTGGACATCTTTCAGTACTCGCCCTTTGGCGATATCCTGAAGTCACTAAAGTCTCTCTCTTTATCAGGAGAGACCTGGCCAGATTACGGTCGGCAAGGTTGGGATACGGACAATGAAGAAATTCAAAGCCCACCCACCACCCATTTGGTAGCCACTATCGATAATTAGAACGACGTGCTCAATTTCGACTCTAAAGACATCGACGGTATGGACGACGATGTAGGATACGCACATGAACCAACGCCTATAGGGCATTGGACAGCCACCTCATCTCATGATGTGTACATGGTGGATACACCTAAAGGAAGCAACGACGAGGAACACTGGGATGCAACGAGGGATTGTTCTCTCGAAAAGCAATCAAAGCGGCGACGTAAACGCCGCTCCAAGCCCCGCCTCGATAAAGACAGCAGCCATACAGACCCAGCCATAGGGCAGGATGAGCCGGCGGACAACGAGCGTGCCTTAGAGCAACCGTCCGAACAGGGCAACTCGGGCAAACAAACCGAACAACCCGTCCCCGGCGTAAATAACATTCCAGACGACCTTACACCAGATAAGCTCATGGAGCAGAAGAACCTCCACAAAAGGCTCGTTGCTACTGCACGAAGCCTGAAAAAGCAGAAGCGGAAGCTCAAAACTACGGAAGACGCACTCAGAATCAGATGGAGCAAAGTACTCAACACCGCAGATAAATTTGGCGGCACTCGCCGCACCAAAAGCTATCCGAAGCGAAAGCTACTGCCTGAATTCGACGAGGAGGCCTTAGAGCCCCCGCAGTCAAAAATTAAGAAAGCCACCCGGTTGGATAAACGACCCCATGGCCAGCACGGAGCGGCAAGCGGCGCCGCACACAAGCCGACACGCGATCCACTTAAGGATTCGCATCAAAAAGATGGCCCAGCCAGATCTATTTATGGGCCAAGAAAGCAAGCTCACATAAGCAATGCAACAAAACCAGTATCCGAACACCACGGCACACCCAAATACAGGGTGTCGCACACCCCCTATGTTTCACCGATGAGGTCCTGGATTATGAATTTCCAGCGGGATTCAAGCCCGTAAACATAGAGGCGTACGATGGAACAACAGGCCCTGGAGTCTGGATCGAGGATTATATCCTCCACATACATATGGCCAGAGGAGATGACCTCCACGCCATAAAATACTTACCCCTCAAGCTTAAAGGGCCAGCCCGGCATTGGCTCAAAAGCCTTCCCGAAAACACAATTGGAAGTTGGGAAGAGCTCGAGGACGCTTTCCGAGCAAATTATCAAGGGACCTATGTCCGCCCTCCGGATGCAGATGATCTTAGTCACATAACTCAACAGCTCGGAGAGTCAGCTCGGCAATTCTGGAATAGATTTCTTACTAAAAAGAATCAGATAGTCGACTGTCCGGACGCCGAAGCCTTAGCAGCTTTTAAGCATAGCGTTCAAGACGAATGGCTCGCCAGACACCTCGGCCAAGAAAAGCCAAGAATAATGGCCGCATTAACAAGCCTCATGACCCGCTTTTGCGCAGGAGAGGACAGCTGGTTGGCAAGATGTAGCACCAGCGACCCAAGTACATCCGAAACTAGGGATGGAAACGGAAAACCGCGACGCAACAAGGACCGGCGCCGAACTAAGGAAAACAATCCGAAGAGCACGGCAGTCAATGCCGGATTCAAAAACTCGCGGCAGAATCAGAAGAAGCCGCCCCTCAAGGATAAAAGGGACGAGCTATCCAACTTAAACAAAATCTTGGATAAGATATGCCAGATACACAGTACTCCCGGGAAGCCTGCAAACCATACCCACAGAGATTGCTGGGTTTTTAAGCAATCTGGCAGACTCAACGCCGAACACAAGGGGCTCGACACACCAAGCGAAGACGATGACGAACCCCAAAAGCAGAGCACCAAGAAATAAAAGAATTTTCCACAAGAAGTAAAAATAGTAAACTTACTTCATGTAACAAAACGAGCGACACCCATAGAGGTACGCGCCATACGGCCTATCCCAAAGGAGTCTCGCCACTGGTTGTCAAAACCAATCACCTTCGATCATCTGGATTACTTTAGAAGTATCAGGAACGCAGGCTGGACTGCCTTTGTACTCGATCCAATAATCGGCGGACTCTAGTTTACAAATGTCCTGATGGACGGCGACAGCGGTCTAAACCTGATATATCAGGACACAATCCGCCACATGCGGATAGACCCAACAAAAATTCGCCACTGCGAAACCTCCTTCAAGGGGTAACGCCAGGTCCGGATACCCATTGCATGGGTTTTCTCCGGCTTGAAGTTATGTTTGGCTCCCCCGATAACTTCCGTCGCGAAAAGCTAACTTTTCACATCATCCCATTCTCAAGTAGCTATCAAGCACTGCTGGGACGCGAAGCTTTCGCTCGCTTTAACGCAATACCGCATTATGCAACTCTTACGCTTAAGATGCCCGGTCCTCGAGGCATCATCTCACTAAAGGGAAACATGGAACGTGCCCCCCACACGGAAGATTGTGCGGCTGCCTTAACAGCCCCACAATAAAATGGCTTCACCAGCCAAAACATCCAAACATGTCGTTAAGCCCACGGACACGGTTAGACGAGTCCGGCATAAAACATATAATTGATAAAGACTAAATAGCCGTATACCTCTGCGCTAGGGGATCCGCGCATATAAAATACGAGACAATCAAGCTCAATTTTATCCATTTCAATTTATACTTTTTTTATTTAGTATAACTTCTGTTCAGCACGACCTCTTCTCAACTAAGTTCCTCTCTTTTACAGATGAACACCGTGCTGCACCCGTCCAGGATACGGCACAACGGAGACATATGCGCAGACGTGCAGCAGGGACCCGTTCCAAGGATTCTTTTTAGATTAAGACACTGCGTGAACCTTTTTTACTGTCTCTTGTTGATACACATCCTCCGGTTTTTCGGTATAATCAAGGAGGAGGCTGGCGTCTTGGCATGTGGCCACGTCAGAATTTCTGCGCGTACCTGGACACTAGGGGCTTATAACCAAGGGTGTTGTCCCGCCCATGTTCATAAAGACCGAATACCTAGGGAGTGTTCGGCGTCGCGAGTTTGGCCTTATATGCATCAGCTCCGAATCATTTATTTGGTCAAATGTTGAGTTGCCCGGCTCCTGTGTTTTGCTTCCTTATGTTCCGCTCTATCGGCTAAGGCGGCACCAGGAGAACTACTGCGATTGTGCCCCGGTTCTGCCAGGCGAGCACCTCAGTAGAGAAAGCCGAAAACTGACTGTCATCATATAGTGTGAGACTGGTCAACCACTCGATGACTTACCAGAATCTATAGGATTCCTCCGCATTAACGAAGGGCCGTTTCCCGGCCAGGCACGTACGCGCCCCGAATTTGGGCGAGCGCAGGCGCCACCAGGGGCTATCTAAGTAGCCTCATTGTCAAGCTCCTATGGCTAAGTGAAAGTGATAAAGCATTATAGTCCGATTGCCTAGCTCGCTGCGCTATCACCTCCTTTGTGGGACCAAGATGTTGGATCAAGTGTGAAAATGCGCGTTCTGCGAGCACCCCCGCATTATTTGCATGGGGGCTGAAGCCGACGACTGCCATCTTTCAGATTATATATATATATCTTAGAACGGCCGCACAGGAGGTGTTATAATACTTGACGGCACAAGTATAAAAAGCTTCTGCAATTTATCAAAATATTGTTTTACAATAACATATGCTATTCGAACATAGCATCCTACGAGCACTACGTCTCTATTACACAAGCGCCTTGAAGGACTTCCTGAAAATAGTGCTCGGCAGGTACTCGGCTTTCGTCCGAATCTCGGGATGCATCAATGGTGGTCTTCATCTCCGCCCAGTATGTCTTGACACGGGCAAGAGCCATCCGTGCACCCTCTATGCATGCTGACCTCTTCATTGCACTAATACGTGAAACCGCACCAAGGAACTGCTGCACCAAGCTGAAATAACTTTTCGGCTCCGAGCTCTCCGGCCACAGATGACTCATGACGCACTTCATGGCGAGTCCGCACAACCTATTCAGGTCGGCCCATTCGGCCAGGCGAACGGCCACCGACAGTTGACCCTCTGGATTGTGGAACTGCGACCAGAAGAGTTTGTCCACTTCACGATCTTCTTGATCTCGAAAGTGTTCGGTCGCATCAGCAACACTCGCCGCCAAATCCATATAGGTGTCCGCCGCACTCCACAACCGGTCCAACGGAGCATGCTTAGGATCAAAAAACTTCCTCCGCAGCATAAAGGGCTTTCCAGCCGCGATCTCTCCGGCCTGACGAAGCTCCTCCTTCGCAGCTCTCATCACAGAGCTAGCATCCTTGGCATCGGCAATGGCCTTCTCCAAGTCCGTCTGTTCTGCCCAATCTTCTTTTTCCAGAAGCCTGCAACGGACAGCAGCGCTCTTCAGCTTCACGGCCATCTCGGCCATCTCTTTCTTGCTTCGGCAGTGAGCAGCTTGTTTGGCTCTCAGCTCTTCAAGGGCCTTCTCGGCAGCCGCATCACTTTTTCTGGCTTGCTCCTTGGCTCGGGCAAGTTCCGCCCAAAGACTCTCCATGGCAGCCGCACCATCTGCATCAAGCACACATATAGTAAGATACTGGCGTAAGCTCCTCCTACCAGGCGCCACCGGAGGGGTTACATACCTTGCGCCTTGTCAAGCCGCTTGTTAACAAGCACGATGTCGGCCTCTGCCACGTCAAGTTGCCGCTTTAGCTCGGCAAATTCATCAGTCCGGCTGGACGCCGGACACTTCGTCACCTACATACGAAGACGACATTTTAGACCTGGGGTTATGATCCTCTATGCGCCGGCAATTTTGACAACGCATAGAGTCTCAGGGGCTACTATGTGTACAGGGCGCATCCTATTTATGCGCCACTATTAAAAAAGGGCGTGTTATTCCGCGTACCTCAAAACCCGTCAGTCAACTTCTGACGGCCTCGTGCAATCCCCTTTCCGCGGACGAAACCCTTTCGATCACCGTGCCCATCAATGGACGATGCTCCTCTGAGATAGATGCTCGCCCTAGCAGATCCTTCAGCTCCTCCGGCCGTGCACCGGACGGTGCCGGACTCGTCCTATGGCCTTTTTCAAAGGACGGACGCGGAGAGCCTTGGGAGGCCATATGGCTGCCTTCCGGCCCTGCCAGATTCGGAGAAACCCTCCGCGACGATACCTCAAGGTCGCCCGCCTCTCTAGGAGGGTTGGCAGGGGGAGGCGTTCCGCTCTCCATCATCTCTGGAAGAAGATCCCCCGAAGACGAGCTCTGCTGAGAAGGGCTGAGGTCCGAACTACAAGGTAAATTTTCGGTTACTCTTCTCAGATATAAAACATGGATTCTTCTCAAAGAAAAACCTCTCTCTACTTACGGCTCGGTGGAGGGCTGGCCCCCTTGAGGGCATAGTTCGGCCGAGGTATCCCCCGGCGCAGGACCCTCTGACGAAGATCTCTTCCCCCGTTTTGAGGCCACGGTCTCCGGGTCTTTAGAGGCGGTCCTCTTCTTTCCTAGATGAGAGGAACTTTCGATTCCTTCCCTCCAAACAGCCTCCTTCGAGGGGGGCGTAGTTTCCTTGTCCCCTCCCTTTCTTTCCTTCAAAGGCACAATCTTCAACATCCTGACCAGCACGGGATCCGGTGTGGTCTCGGGGAGGGGAGCCGGACACCTGATAAGCTTTCCTTTCCCTATCCACTCCAGTTTAAAAAACAGTTCTTTAGAAGCAAGTTTATGACAAATATACGGACAGTGAGTCCGGGCACAAGGCTACTTACTTTAGTATCCGGGCGATTGCAGCTCAGGCCTGCGTCCTCAGTCAAGTCCGGATACGTCGCTTGTGATCCGAAGAACAACTTATACATCTCCGCGGGCGTTGCGCCCATGAAATGCTGGAGAGCTCGCGGTCCCTCCGGATTAAACTCCCACAGGCGAAGGGGGCGACGTTTGCCGGGCAGGGTTCGACGGATCAGCATGACCTGCGTCACTTCGATCAGGCTGAAGTCTCTTTCTAGGAGATCCCTAATGCGGGCCTGCAACAAGGGCACATCCTTGGATGACCCCCAGTCAAGTCCTTTATTGACCCATGACGCTAGCTGAGGTGGGGGACCCGGGCGAAAGGCAGGTGGCACCACCCACTTGGTGCCCCTGGGAGCGGTGATATAGAACCACTCTCGTTGCCATAAGTGGAACTCCTCTTGAAAAGAGCCCTCGAGCCATGGAGCATCAGCATTCTTGCTTATAACAGCGCCTCCGCACTCAGCGTGCCGCCCCTCGATCATCTTCGGCACTACCTTAAAGGTCTTGAGCCATAGTCCGAAGTGAGGATTAACACGGAGGAAGGCTTCACACACGACGATGAAAGAGGAAATGTGAAGGATGGACTCGGAGCTAAGTCGTGAAATTCCAACCCATAATAAAACATGAGCCCCCTCACGAAGGGATCCGTTGGGAAGCCTAGCCCCCGAAGGAAGTGAGACATGAACACCATGCTCTCACCAGGCCTGGGAGTGGGAATGACCTGCCCTTGAGCAGGCAACCTATGCGAGATTTCTCCGGTCAAGAACCTGGCCTGTCTCAGCTTTAGCACGTCCTCCTCCGTAATGGAAGAGGGCTCCCATCGGCCTCGAAGGTCAGAACCGGACATTGTCGAAGATCCGAGGCGCCCGAAATTTGGAGCCTTGGGTGTTGGAACTCGAGGCGAAGGGCGAAATCGTTTGAGATTGAAAGAAAGCAGTAAGGCCTTGGTCTCTTTATAAGAGGTTGAATACCAAGGGCCCTCCCTGTAACCATTTGGGACTCACCTTTAATCGAGAAGACATGCCAACGAGCACGATTGGGTTACCCACGTCCGTATTGATGAGAATCCCGTAAATAAAGGGGACACGATCTTTGCTTTGACAAGACGTGCCAAGGAACCGCCTCGCAAAATGCGCTGAGGTGGGGGAGTAAAAACGATTCGAATAAAGACTTGGCCGTGGTGTGGTGTCACGCTATGGAATACGTCAGCAGATTAGATTTGTGTAAATATTATTCTCTCTATGGCAATATGTGGAAACTTATTTTGCAGAGCCGGATAATATCCTTAGTGTTCAAAATCTTCTATGAAGTATTTGGAGGAGGAACCCGCCTTGCAATGCCGAAGAAAATCTGCGCGTTGGACTCGTCGTCATTGAAGCCTGGTTCAGGGGCTACTGAGGGAGTCCTGGATTAGGGGGTGTCCGGATAGCCGGACTATACCTTCAGCCGGACTCCTGGACTATGAAGATACAAGATTGAAGACTTCGTCCCGTGTCCGGAAGGGACTTTCCTTAGCGTGGAAGGCAAGCTTGGCGATACACATATGTAGATCTCCTACCATTGTAACCGACTCTGTGTAACCCTAACCCTCTCCGGTGTCTATATAAACCGGAGGGTTTTAGTCCGTAGGACAACAGATAACAATCATACCATAGGCTAGCTTCTAGGGTTTAGCCTCCTCGATCTCGTGGTAGATCTAGTCTTGTACTACCCATATCATCAATATTAATCAAGCAGGACGTAGGGTTTTACCTCCATCAAGAGGGCCCGAACCTGGGTAAAACTTCGTGTCCCTTGTCTCCCGTTACCATCCTCCTAGACGCACAGTTCGGGACCCCCTACCCGAGATCCGTCGGTTTTGACACCGACACCCGTTGACTAAACTTCTCTCACAAGCAAAACATGATCACACCTTAGTACTCTTTGGGTGTTAATCACATAGCGATGTGAACTATATTATTGACTCTAGTAAACCCTTTGGGTGTTGGTCACATGACGATGTGAACTATGGGTGTTAATCACATGGTGATGTGAACTATTGATTTTAAATCACATGGCGATGTGATCTAAATTATTGACTCTAGTGCAAGTGGGAGACTGAAGGAAATATGCCCAAGAGGCAATAATAAAATTATTATTTATTTCCTTATTTCATGATAAATGTTTATTATTCATGCTAGAATTGTATTAACCGGAAACATAATACTTGTGTGAATACATAGACAAACAGAGTGTCACTAGTATGCCTCTACTTGACTAGCTCGTTGATCAAAGATGGTTATGTTTCCTAGCCATTGACATGAGTTGTCATTTGATTAGCGGGATCACATCATTAGGAGAATGATGTGATTGACTTGACCCATTCCGTTAGCTTAGCACACGATCGTTTAGTATTCTGCTATTGCTTTCTTCATGACTTATACCTGTTCCTATGACTATGAGATTATGCAGCTCCCATTTATCGGAGGAACACTTTGTATGCTACAAAACGTCACAACGTAACTAGGTGATTATAAAGGTGCTCTACAGGTGTCTCCGAAGGTACTTGTTGGGTTGGCATATTTCGAGATTAGGATTTGTCACTCCGATTGTCGGAGAGGTATCTCTGGGCCCACTCGGTAATGCACATCACTATAAGCCTGGCAAGCATTGCAATTAATGAGTTAGTTGCGGGATGATGTATTACAGAACGAGTAAAGAGACTTGCCGGTAACGAGATTGAACTAGGTATTGAGATACCGACGATCGAATCTCGGGCAAGTAACATACCGATGACAAAGGGAACAACGTATGTTCTTATGCGGTTTGACCGATAAAGATCTTCGTAGAATATGTAGGAGCCAATATGAGCATCCAGGTTCCGCTATTGGTTATTGACCGGAGACGTGTCTCGGTCATGTCTACATAGTTCTCGAACCCGTAGGGTCCGCACGCTTAATGTTCTGTGACGATTTGTATTATGAGTTTATGTGATTTGATGTACCGAAGGTAGTTCGGTGTCCCGGATGAGATCGGGGACATGACGAGGAGTCTCGAAATGGTCGAGACGCAAAGATCGATATATTGGATGACTATATTCGGACATCGGAAAGGTTCCGAGTGATTCGGGTATTTTCGAAGTACCGGGGAGTTACGGGAATTCACGGGGAGAAGTATTGGGCCTTATTGGGCCATACGGGAATAGAGGAGCGAGGCCAAAAGGAAGGAGGTGTGCACACACACCCCCCTCTAGTCCGAATTGGACTAGGGTGCAGCCCCCTTTTCCTTCTCCCTCTCCCCCTCTTTCCTTCTCTCCTACTCCGGAAAGGAAAGGGGAATCCTACTAGGACTTGGGAGTCCTAGTAGGACTCCCCACACTTGGCGCGCCCCCTCTAGGCCTGTCTCTTCCTCCCTACTTTATATACGGGGGCAGGGGCACCTCTAGACACACAAGTTGATCTGTTGATCTATTCCAGCCTTGTGCGGTGCCCCCCTCCACCATATTCCACCTCGGTTATATCGTAGCGGTGCTCAGGCGAAGCCCTGCGTCGGTAACAACATCATCACCTTCATCATGCCGTCGTGATGATGGAACTCTCCCATGAAGCTTTGCTGGATCGGAGTTCGCGGGACGTCATCGAGCTGAACGTGTGATGAACCGGGAGGTGCCGTACGTTCGGTACATGGATCGGTTGGATCGTGAAGACGTACAACTACATCAACCGCGTTGTGCTAACGCTTCCGCTTTCGGTCTATGAGGGTACATGGACAACACTCTCCCCTCTCGTTGTTATGCATCACCATGATCCTGTGTGTGCGTAGGAATTTTTTTGAAATTACTATGTTCCCCTACACGCTCTACGTGAACGAGTAGTTGGAGGCCGAGGACAACCACGGTGTGGAGACACACGTTGGCAGCTACGGCTGGTTCGCGCCGGCAGCCAAAGATGACGAGGCCGTCTCGTTCCGTAAGCAGTGATAGTTTTTCTTTATGTTGTTGTTTTTATGGATCTTTTGCTGTGTAAAACCATATATTGTTATGCAAGTTGCCTGACTTGGGTCTGTCTACCATTTCAGGCGGTTGGATGAATATCCTACGTCACCTAACTCTTCTTCCTCACATCTTCTTCTTCCCCAACAGACTACCACACGGGTCGTACGGATACTCCCCAACATGCGGTTGGATAAACATACTCTATGAACAAAAATTATGTGTCAGCGGTAGGATGGCTGAGTTTGGTTTGTTCACATGCGACAACACGTGTCAGTGAGGATGCGTTCCCTTGGTTAGGTTTGCGGCATGCAGGAGTGACTCTGTGAGGGTGCGGTGCGACCGCGGCGTGCAGGAGCGACCATGTGAGGGTGCGGTGCGACCGCGACAGCCGTGCGCAAGTGTACCTCCTTTTCATTTTAAAAACTTTAGGCAAGCTTGGAAAAAATGTGTGGCAAAGTATGGCAATGCAAGGCCTAGTCCCTAACAGGATAAGTACGTACTAGGAGTACTAGTGTTAAAAAAGAAAGGCTGGGTTTTCCTTCGCGGGATTTAATCAATACAAATCCTCATTTCACGTGTCAATTAATGCTTATTTTTTCTCCAAAGAACAAAGAGCTAACCATCTCACTCATCATCGCTGATTAATGCTGCGCCATGCAAACCAACCTTCTCACTTCTGCATGGATGCAGGGGATATTAATGTCCTTCGTTGCTAGTACGACGCAAACCCCATCAATTTTGCCTCGATTAGTGTTAGTGGCCTTTTGCAAATTGTAAATTTGATATACTGGCCTACTGTACAAAAAAATGGAGGTAGTAAGTATATTTGACTTCCTTCCGCATTGTGGTGACGTCGACAATATCTCGAACGTTGTGGTTTGGCGAAGTGCGTTCGACGGAGAACACAATTGAGGGAGACCACGGCAATTCGTTCGCAAGTGCCGCCTACAAGCTGAGACAACCGCCTTATTTGCATCCAGGAAGTCCGTTGAACCAAAGGACGCGTAAATGTACTAGTACTACTAGTACAAAATAGCATCGTCCGTCCAGCTTAGTGCGGTGAGATGCTTTCTCGAAGAAGACGATGGAGAAGCGGAGTCAGCGAAGAGTGAAATGATGGTTGCTTCGTCCGTGCTTTTTTGATTTGACGCCTCACTGCTTTGTGATTTGTGATAGAAGGGACAGGGGAGTAGACTATGTGCTTTATAATTTACTACATGCGTCCAAGCATGGAACAAAGAGGAGAGACGTTGCATTTTTCTACTCCTTCAATCAATCAATCAGGGAGCTTCTATTCCATCTTTTTGGCTTTGGCAACACCGTCCACAATGGTTCCCACGATGCCAAAATCTATTTTCAGAATTGGCTACACATTGTGGATGCCCTTAACTGTACCACTTGCTTTTGCTCCTGTGTGCTATCTATACAAATCTCAATTATATTGATCTAAAAAATTATAGAATCAAGATTAGTAAAAAGGAGGTGATTTTGCCACTCGCATGGTGGGGGAGGTTTCTTATTTTTAGAGGACGTTGTCCTGGCGGTTCGCTAACATGCGGTCCCATGTGTCAGTGATTTACCAAGCCGATCCGCGTCCCACATGAGGCAGAACAACGGCAGAAGCAACACGTGGTTAAGTTGAAGAAGATGAGGGAGAAGTGGATCGAGCAACGAGTGAAACGATGGTTGCTTCGTCCCTCCAACTTCTTTTTTTAGCATTATTACTTCGTCCCTCCAACTTAATTTGGGAAAGGTGCAGCTTTGTGATTTGACGCCTCATTGCTCATTACTACGCCGGCACCATGACCGGGGTGCTTCACCCCGGCTGCTCTGCATTGTATTCCGGTATGGCACGTAGACCCGGTAGCTTGATGTCCCATATGTCGGTGAAAGCGACTAGAATATTTATGAAAGAGAGCGCTCCACTCTGACGACGAAGGAGTACACGACACTACGGCCCAGTGAACTGTCACTTGTACTGTATAGTACTATAGTTTTGCTGTTTCGCACGATCCATCGATACAAACCCGATTAAACCGGAAAGGGCGGGATTTTTCCTGCGCGGTAGATGATACTGGCCAAACGTTTCAAAGGCAATTTTCATGTATGCAAACTGAATAATTAAGGCTGGTCATAGTGGGGAGTAACTTAGACTAGTAACATGCATATGTTACTAGTCTATGTTACTACCTCTATAGTGCATAGTATCATAGATTAGTATCATAGGTGGTCTCATGGCCATGCATGACACTTAGTAGCATCACATTTATTATGTTACGGTAATGACCTATGTTACTATAACCATCTCTCTCTTCTTTAATTACCTATCACCTAAGCATGTTTGCAAGTCCCAAGTGCATGATACTACTTATGTTACCCCCACTATAGCCAGCCTAAGTAACAATATGATATCTAGTAAAACTAAAAACACATATGATTTATTGTGTTAGAGTGTAGTAGTAGTGTTGTATTGCATAGTTGTTAGATGTAACATGCGAGAACGTGTAGTGTGACGCCCCCGATTCGAGCGTACACTAATCATACACGCAAATGTGTACGATCAAGATCAGGGACTCACGGGAAGATATCACAACACAACTCTAGACACAAATAAAATAATACAAGCTTCATATTACAAGCTAGGGGCCTCGAGGGCTCAAATAAAAGCTCGATACACAGGAGTCAGCGGAAGCAACAATATCTGAGAACAGACATAAGTTAGACAAGACTGCCTTAAGAAGGCTAGCACAAAAGCAACACGATCGAAGAGGCAAGGCCTCCTGGGTGGGACCTCCTAACTACTCCTGGACATCGACGGTCTTCACATAGCAGGACCCGTTGGCGGTGGCATCTGGCTCCAGGGATCCACCATCTGGTTGCAACAACCGGAAAGAAGAAGGAAGGGGGAAAAAGGGGTAGCAAAGCAACCATGAGTACTCATCCAAAGTACTCGCAAGTATCAGATCTATACTAAGTATTAATTGGTATCAAATGGAAGGGATGTATCTATGGACTGAACTGCAGAATGCCAGAATAGAGGGGGAAGGCCTAGCCTAACGAAGACTAGCATCTTCAAGCAGCACCGAGCATCTTGCAGCATGTAGAAGAGTAAAGAATAACAGTTTTAATTAATAAAAATGTTGTAACATTAATGCCCAAAGATCCTTCCTCGACTCCCTGCGAGAAAGCAATCCCGGAGCCACATATCTTAAGTATCCATTTCTAGTTGTATTAGATCAAGATATAAGTCTGAACGTCCATTACCGTGGACACGGTATTCGAATAAAGATCTTCCATGCACGGGTGCACCACGTTTTCCCAACACGCTCGATCACTCTGGCCGGACACACCTTTCTGGGGTCAATGTGCCTGGCCTCGGAAGATCAGCATGTCGCAGCCCGACCTAGGCTCAGCAGAGAGGTCCCTGCCGGTCTCACTACTAGACCCAGGTACTTTGCCATCTGCCAGCTCTTTGCCGTCAGCCAGCGGACGGCAAAGAAGCTCTTTGCCATCAGCTACCAAAAAGCAGACAGCAAAGAACTAGCTGATGGCAAAGACCTAATTTGCCATCAGCCGGTTCTTTGCCGTCCGCTAGCAGACGGCAAAGATTCTTTGCCGTCGGCTAGCGGACGAAAAAGAGGGAGGGGGCAGGCAATTGTGCATCCTGGGAGGCTGACCAATTTGGTCAGTTTGCCTACAATGGCTGACGGCAAAGGCTTTGCCGTCCGCGGCGGACGGCAAAGAGTAAAATCTTTGCCTACAGTGGCGGACGGCAAAGGCCTGCAGTGTAGTGACGTCGGCTAACATCATTCGGCGGACGGCAAAGGCCTTCCGAAGTTTTCCGTCAGCAGTGGACGGCAAAGGCCTGCCGTTAACCACCTAACGGAGTAACCGCGCATTTATTGCCGTCTGCATTCTTTGTCGTCCGCTGCTGATGGCTAAGGCCCCTTTGCAGTCAGCCGCCCGAAGCGGACGTCAAAGTAGCTCTTTGTCGGGCCTTACTTTGCCATCCCCTTTTGTCGTCCGCGGCAGACGGCAAAGACCTTTGCCGTCAGCCATCCATGCCTTTGCCGTCTGCTGTGGCAGATGGCAAAGTAGCTCATTCCTGTAGTGTCTACCTGCTAAGCACTCCGGGGTCTGGGCCCATCGCCCGTTGCACTCCGGGTCGTTGCGAGCAGGGCGGACCAGGCTCCACCACTACAGGATGGTGCCGGCCTAGCCATGCCGCACTGCTGAACTGGACGTCTGACAAAGCTTCGGCTGATACCACGACGTCGAGGCCCATATCTATTCTCGCGTGGTGGTTAGTGCGTAAAGCCCTATGGCCAATTCAGAAAAAAATACCCAAACCATAGTGTATTGTTAGCTCGCGGAGATGAGCAGAGATTCATGATAATGTGACCCCATCGCCTCGTCTCGAGGAAATACGGCAAGGGCAAGCCTAGCCCACACGAGGCCTGCCTGACTTCCCGACCGTGCCTCGTAATCATCTTGCGAGTGCTCTCCGGGCCCGCCCGACTTTCCCAAAGGTCTCAAGTAATGTCAAGGTAACCGTGTGTCCAAACATCAAGGGGAAAACCCAAGGAATCACCCTCGGAGGATTCCACTCGATGTAATCATCAAGGTGAACGTAAGAGGAACCACCCTCGAGGTTCACACTTGAGGGGTTGCACGACAGAGCCGTAACGGGAATGGTGAAGGAGGAAATCACCCTCGATGACCACGACCGAATAGCTACACTAAAGAATTATCATCAGGAGTGCGTTATGAGGGATCACCCTCGGCACTCGATAGTAGCTCTGCAGAGTCGAACAACTAAAGGGGCGTGATGTGATGTGCGGTGTCGGGCTCTGGTCATCGATCATGTAGCTCGAGTTGTCAATGATGAAGCAGGGGCAATAGGGACAAGGTGGAGGTCACTGGTGGATCACTATCCAACCTATACTAAGCAGTTTAGGATAAGCAGGTAAGGTATAACAGCAGGTACAAAAGCAGTCTATGCATCAGAATAGGAGCAATCAATAACAGTAGCAAAATCTAATGCAAGCATGAGAAAATGGAATGAGCGATATCGGGATGATCAAAGGGGGGCTTGCCTGGTTTCTCAGACAAGAAGGAGGGTCGTCGTCGAAGTAATCGATCACAATTGCATCAGCAGCGGTCTCGAGGTCTATCGGAGAGAAGAGGGGGAAGAAACAGTAAATACACACAAACATATGCATAACAAGACAATAAGTGGGGCTAGAGGTGTTCTAACATAGCGCTAGGCGATACTGGCGAAGGGAGAAACATCCGGGAAAGTTTTCCCGCTTTCGGACGTTTGTCAGACAGATGAACCGGAGGGGAAGGTTGAATGTTTTCTATGCCAGGGATGTGTGGCGGACGAACGGACCGCGTATTCGGATTCGTCTCGTCGTTTTGAGCAACTTTCATTTAGAAAATATTTTCATCCGAGCTACAGTTATTTTTCTATGAATTTCCAAAGTTTAAACAACAATCTGGAATTTTCTAAATTAACAGAAAAGGAGAAGATGACGTCAGCATGACTAGAGGATGACGTCAGCAGTCAACTGGTCGGCTGACCAGGTCAAACCTGACCTTTGGGTCTAGAGGGACCCACATGTCAGTTAGTCAAATAGTAATTTAAACTAAACTAACAGGTTAATTAGTGGGGTGGGACCCTAGTGTCAGTGACTAACTAATTACAAAAAAATAACAGATTTTAATTAGTAGATTTGTTTATTTTTAAAACGTTTAAGCTAGTGCGGCCCGCATGTCAGTGGGTCGGAGTGCCCAGTCAGCTGGGTCATCTGGGGCCCGCCGGGCCCAGCAGCAGTGTCATAGGGGGGCCTCTTTCCAGGCCACCTCGGCGACGACCAGAGACTCGACGCCGGCGACCAAAACAGCGGTGGGGCTCGCCGGATTTCACCGGAAAAACGCTACGGGGCACGGGGAGAGGTGCGGCTAGGTGTGTTCGATCGGGCGTTCGACGCCGCATCCATCTACGGCGGCGGCGCGACCCGTAACAAGCTGGAACGACGACGGCGAGAGGCGGGGCGGTCGCCGGAGTTTGGCCACGTTCGGGTTTGGCGCTACGGGGCTCGATAGAGCCCGAGGATGGGTGCTTCGGGCCCGCACGGGCGTGCTGAGCACGAACCCGAGCTTGTTTGAGCTCGATGGGAGGCGAGGGCATGCCTACGAGCTCGTCGGTGGCGAGGTGCTCGGGCAAGGCAAAAGCGGTGGCTGCGGCTACGGGGAGAGGTGAGTCATGAATTATGTCGCAGGGCAGAACTGCTTCTGCGCCGTACACCATAAGGAATGGTGTGTATCCGGTGGTGTGATTCGGTGTGGTCCGCAGCCCCCAGAGTACGGATTCGAGCTCCTCTACCCAGTGCGTATTAGATTCCTTGAGGGACCGCAATAGTCTGGGTTTAATGCCGCTCATAATAAGACCATTTGCACGTTCGACCTGACCGTTAGTTTGTGGGTGATAGACCGAAGCATAGTCGAGCTTGATGCCCATATTTTTGCACTAGAGTTTTACCTCGTCGGCTGTAAAGTTTGTACCGTTATCGGTTATGATGCTGTGGGGGACGCCATAACGGTGTACAACCCCGGATATGAAGTCTATCACAGGTCCGGATTCAGCCGTTTTAACAGGCTTGGCTTCTATCCATTTGGTGAACTTATCCACCATGACCAGTAAGTATTTTTTCTTATGGGTTCCACCTTTAAGGGGTCCGACCATGTCAAGCCCCCAGACCGCGAAAGGCCAGGTGATGGGTATAGTTTGGAGTGCGGTGGGTGGCATATGGCTTTGGTTGGCAAAAAGTTGGCAACCAACGCAATGTTGGACTAGGTCCTGAGCGTCTGCCCGGGCCGTCGGCCAATAAAAGCCTGTACGGAAAGCCTTGCTAACAAGGGACCGAGCAGCAGCGTGATGACCACCGAGTCCAGCATGAATTTCAGCCAGAAGGTTCCGCCCTTCCACTTCGGAGATGCACCTTTGAAGGACTCTGGTAGTGCTTTTCTTATAAAGCTCCCCCTTGTGGACTTTGTAGGCTTTAGATCGCCGCACTATGCAGCGGGCCTCGTTTTGGTCCTCTGGGAGTTCCTGCCTAGTAAGGTAGGCTAGGAATGGTTCTGTCCACGGGGCGATAACCGCCATTATTACGTGGGCTGAAGGTGTAATTTCATTGGCAGGACCTCCAATTATGTCAGGTTGTTCGGCGTCGAGTGGTGCGGCTGCGTCCGGGCTGTTAATTGCGGGTTCCCCCTCCCATGTTACTGATGGCTTGAACAATCTTTTCAAAAAGATGTTGGGGGGACTGCATCGCATTTTGCTCCGATGCGTGCCAGGACGTCCGTTGCTTGATTGCTTTCTCGGGCTATATGGTGAAACTCCAGCCCTTCGAATCGGGCTGACATTTTTAGGACGGCATTGCGATAAGCTGCCATTTTTGGATCCTTGGCGTCGAAGTCGCCATTTATCTGGGATATCGCGAGGTTCAAATCCCCGCGTACCTCTAGGCGTTGAATGCCCATCGATACTGCCATCCAGAGACCATGTAAGAGGGCCTCATATTCGGCTGCATTGTTGGAGTCCGTGTACATAATTTGGAGTACATATTGGATTGTGTCTCCTATGGGGGACGTCAAAACGACGCCAGCCCCCAGTTCGGCCAACATTTTGGAGCCGTCGAAATGCATGATCCAGTTTGAGTATGTGCCGTATTCTTTAGGGAGTTCGGCCTCCGTCCATTCTGCGACGAAGTCGGCCAACACTTGTGATTTGATAGCTCGCCGTGGCTTATAGGTTATATCGAACGGGAGGAGCTCAATAGCCCATTTTGCGATCCGGCCTGTTGCATTGCGGTTATTGATAATGTCATTGAGTGGTACCTCCGAGGCTACTGTAATCGAACACTCTTGAAAGTAGTGTCGTAGCTTCCGGGATGCCATGAATACCGCGTATGCAATTTTCTGAAAATGCGGGTACCGTGATTTGCATGAAGTGAGGACAGTGGACACGTAGTAGACCGGCCTTTGAAGGGGGAATTTGTGTCCGTCCGTTTCCCGCTCGACGACGAGCACTGCGTTGAAAACTTGATGGGTTGCTGCGATGTACAATAGCATTGGCTCGCCGGTGTTTGGCGCGGCCAGAACTGGGTTTGTTGCCAATATGGCTTTTATTTCATCGAGTCCGGCCGTGGCGGCATTCGTCCACTCGAAGTGTTCGGTGCGCCGGAGGAGGCGATAAAGGGGCAGTGCCTTTTCTCCCAAGCAGGAGATGAAGCGGCTTAGAGCCGCCACGCATCCGGTTAATTTCTGTATTTGTTTGAGGTCTTTTGGGACATCCAATTGTGACAAAGTTCGGATCTTGGCTGGATTTGCTTCAATTCCTCTACCGGATACGATGAAGCCCAAGAGCTTTCCGGCTGGAACGCCGAAGACGCATTTCTTCGGATTGAGCTTGATGTCGTATTTTCGGAGGTTATCGAATGTAAGCCTCAAGTCGTCTACTAGAGATTCAACATGTTTTGATTTGACGACCACATCATCCACATACACCTCTACTGTTTTGCCAATCTGGTTTGCCAGACATGTCTGTATCATGTGCTGATATGTTGTGCCGGCGTTTTTTAGCCCAAAGGGCATTGTGTTGAAGCAGAATGGGCCGTATGGTGTGATGAATGCTGTTGCAGCTTGGTCTGATTCTGCCATCTTGATTTGATGGTAACCGGAGTATGCGTCGAGGAAACACAACGAATCGTGTCCTGCGGTGGCATCGATAATTTGATTGATACGGGGGAGGGGGAAGGGATCCTTTGGGCAGGCTTTGTTAAGGTCTTTAAAATCAACACACAGGCGCCAGGATTTGTCCTTCTTTGGTACCATCACCAGGTTTGCTAGCCAGTCTGGATGTTTTATGTCTCTAATGAATCCGGCCTCCAATAACTTGGCTAGCTCGTCTCCCATAGCTTGTCTCTTCGGTTCGGAAAAACGCCGAAGGGCTTGTTTGACAGGTTTGAATCCTTTCTGGATATTTAAGCTATGTTCGGCCAGCCTGCGTGGGATTCCTGGCATGTCTAAAGGGTGCCAGGCGAAAATATCCCAGTTCTCTTGTAGGAACTCTCGCAGGGCGGCGTCTACATCAGGGTTCAGTCGTGCCCCGATGGAAGCTGTTTTATTGGGGTCCGTTGGATGGACCTGGAATTTTACTATTTTGTCCGCTGGCTTGAAGGATGTGGATTTGTAGCGACCCGACCTCAGATGGTCAAGTCTCTGTGCTCAGGTGTCATCCCTGGATCAGTAATGCTGACACCACACAATACTTTGAAGGATTTATAGCAGAGTAGCAATCACACACTTATTACATCGAAAAGTCTCAAAGAGAACTTATTACAATAAATATGGCTTAAGGCCATCTAATATCGATAACAGCGGAAGGCTTGGAAGATAAGTGAGTCCATCAACTCCAACGGCATCACTGAGTATAGAACCACGACCTAAAGGCACCTTACTCATCCTCTGAAAAGTCTGCAACATGAAACGTTGCAGCCCGAAAACGGGTCAGCACATGGAATATACTGGCAATGTAACACATAGAGAGGAAAGAACAGTGATGAGCTATACTATATGCATGTATGGCTGGTGGAAAGCTCTATGGTTACAGTTTTGCGTAAAGCAAATTTTTCCCTACTGCAAAGGAATAAATTTATTTAACTATCATGGTGGTTGTTAAACATTGAAAATGGTTGACAGCATCCTCAATCCCAATTAAAAGTAATCATCAATAACCCAACAATATTAATTTAGAAGTAACATGATGAGATTCACATGATATTCAAGTACTAGATACTCAAGTTGTCCATAACCGGGGACACGGCTAATCATGATTAGTTTGTACACTCTGCAGAGGTTTGCGCACTTTTCCCCACAAGACTCGATCGCCTCCGTTTGGTTTCTCGCACTATAGGGTGTTTGAGAAACGGATGACCAAGACATAGTCTTTCAGAAGCGCTCACACCTTACGTTGTGATAGACCGTACCAACCTACATCCCCTACATCAGCTAGTCTACCACTGTAAGAGTTCGCACGACTTAGTCAACTATGCCAGAGCCCATAATGGCTTGTGGCTGCACACGGAAGTTTCTAGCATGAATAATGTTATGATCCCTTTTGAGCCTGGGTGGCGGTCCAAAAGAAAAACAGGCAAGTCCTGATAGAAACCAGGTGCCTCAATCCACCCAGATGTGTGTTTAAGTTGCCACCTTAAGTAAACCATTAAAATTAACAAACTCACATCTGTCATGGATATCACTTACCCAATCCACGTCTACTAGCATAGCATGGCATAATAAGCAACGTAGAGTAACTCCCAAGGGTTTCATAATAAAACAGGTAATAGGTACTACCTCATCTACTTTCCATCCCTCAATTTAATTAGATCCTAATCATGCAGTGTTTGAGGATTGATCTAATGCAATAAAACTGGATAGTAGAAAAAGTATGATCAAAGTGTTACTTGCCTTGCTGATGATCCGCGAAACCTAGAGATTCGAAGTAACAGGCGGCGCACTCCGGGTATTCTATCGCAGACAAACAAACAAGCATACAATAAGTACTCATCAAATGCACAGGTAAAACTCAAATAAGAGATCTAACCAGAAAGTTCAATTTAAGAAACCTGGTTTGCAAAAAGAATTGAATCGAGCAAAGCAAAGAAAATCAAACGGCGAAAGAATTCAACTTCGTTCTAGTAATCTGGATCTAAGTCAAATTTTATAGTAGCAAAAACTTGTTTAAGTTGATTATTCGGAAAGAGGGTCTCGAGACGAACTCAAGGCGCTTGAATCGCCTGATTCCGATAAACGAACGAAAACTTATACTAAAACGAAAATCGGATCAGAAATCTCGATCAGAAAATAACCGCGGAAAATCCGACGAAAAAGAAAAACGACGAACAGATTAATCGTTAATTAACTTAACACGAAAATAATTTTTAAAAAATAAATAATTAAAGTAATAAAATAAAAAATAAATAAAAAAATTGAAAATAATTTCGATGAAAAATATATATATATATTTTTTTTTTAAAAAATAATTTTTTTGGCACGGAATTCGAGGCGGCAGCGAACCTCGGCGGCGGCGGCGGCTCCGGCGGCGGCAGCGGGCGGCGGCGGCGGCGGCGGGCTCGGGTGGGCTGGGGTGCTCTGGGGGCTCGGGCGCTCGGTATATAAAGGCGCCCCCCGGGCGGAGTCCCGCTCGGGTACGGCTCAAGGTCGGTTCCGTTTTTTTAAATACGCTCGGAAAAAAAATGAAAAAGAGTACCAAACGGACTCCAAAAATCGTGAAATAAATTTTCCCGGGTGTCTAAAATCGATCCCGATAAAGTGGACAATTATTTGGGCCCAAAATACAATTTTGGAAAACGCGTATTTTCCTAAATTCAATTAAAAATACCGAAAAACTCCGAAATAAATCTTATTTGATTTTCTTATTAAATCCTCAATATTTCTATATTTTGGGAAAGTCATTTTATTCCCTCTCTCATATTTTTGTAATAGAAATAATTGACGATAAAATAAATAAAATCACGTGATCCTATTTTCAAAATTTGAGAAGACTCAGATATGAAAATAACGAAATCCTTAACTCTCTCCGTGGGTCCTTGAGTTGCTTAGGATTTTCTAGGATGAAAACCAAAAGCAAAATAAAATATGATATGCATGATGATCTAATGTATAACATTCCAAATTGAAAATTTGGGATGTTACAAACCTACCCCCCTTAAGATGAATCTCGCCCTCGAGATTCGGGTTGGCCAGAAAATAGGTGAGGGTGGTCCTTGAGCAAATCTTCTTGTCTCTCCCAGGTGGCTTCATCCTTTGAGTGGTGGTTCCACTAAACTTTGCAAAACTTGATAACCTTGCTGCGGGTAACTCTCCTGGCATAATCGAGAAACACGGAATACATCATGAACTCCTGACAGCTGAATCGCTTCAAGCGGCACTGTATCTCTTAGCGGTACCTCCGCCATCTCGGCGTGACATTTCTTCAGCTGAGAAACACGGAATACATCATGAACTCCTGACAGTCCCTCTGGTAATTCCAACTTATAAGCGACTTCTCCCGTACGTTGCAAGATCTTATACGGTCCAACGAAACGCGGTCCTAATTTTCCCTTAACTCCAAAGCGCTTAACTCCTCGAAGTGGGGATACTCGAAGATAAACTCTGTCTCCGGTTTCGTAAACTGTCTCCTTGCGTTTAGAATCTGCGTAGCTCTTTTGCCTGGACTGGGCTACCTTGAGCCTATCGCGAATCAACTTAACTTTCCGTTCAGATTCCTTAATCAGATCTGGTCCAAAGAACTGATGGTCTCCAACTTCGTCCCATGACAACGGTGTCCTGCACCTCCTTCCGTATAAAGCTTTGAAAGGTGCCATCTTCAAACTGGTTTGGTAACTGTTGTTATAAGAAAACTCCGCATACGGCAAGTTATCGTCCCAACTAGATCCATAATCTAGCGCACAAGCTCTCAGCATATCTTCCAAAATCTGATTGACTCTCTCAGTCTGTCCATCCGTCTGTGGGTGAAAAGCTGTGCTGAACTCTAGTCTGGTTCCCAAAGTTTGATGCAACCGATTCCAAAACTTTGAGGTAAATTGGGTTCCTCTATCTGATACGATACTCCTCGAAACTCCAAGCAAACAAATGATCCTGGTCATGTATATCTTTGCCAACTTAGCACTGGTGTAAGTGGTCTTAACTGGGATGAAATGTGCTACCTTCGTCAACGATCAACTACTACCCATATTGAGTCATAGCCTACCTTCGTCCTGGGTAGTCATGTGATAAAATCCATGCCTATCTTATCCCACTTCCATTCGGGTATCGGCAATGGTTGTAACAATCCGGCTGGCTTCTGATGTTCTGCCTTCACTCTATGACACACATCCCAAACTGCTACATATGCTGCAATATCCTTCTTCATTCCGGTCCACCAGAATGTTTCCTTCAAATCCAAATACATCTTGGTATTTCCTGGGTGAATCGAATAGGGTGAATCATGTGCCTCTTGCAGAATCAACCTCCTGATCTCCGGGTCATTGGGCACATAAACACGGTCCTCAAACCATAGAGTATCGTGCTCATCCTCACGAAATCCCTTTGCTTTTCCTTCGCTCATTTTCTTCTTTATATCAGCAATCTCCTTGTCAGTTTTCTGAGCTTTTCTGATTTTATCCATCAAGGTAGATTGAATTTCCAATGCTGCTACATAGCCTTTCGGAACTAATTCCAAACATAGCTCACGAAGATCTTCGGCCAATTCCCTCTGTAACTCTCCGGTCATCAATGTGTTGACATGGCTCTTACGGCTCAATGCGTCAGCTACAACATTAGCCTTTCCTGGATGGTAATGCAATATCATATCATAATCCTTGACGAGTTCCAACCATCTCCTTTGTCTGAGGTTCAACTCCTTCTGCGTGAAAATATACTTCAAACTCTTGTGATCCGTATATACTTCACAATGATTCCCAATGAGAAAATGTCTCCAAGTTTTCAATGCATGCACTACGGCTGCTAACTCCAAATCATGCGTGGCATAATTCAATTCGTGAGGCTTCAGTTGTCGTGAAGCATACGAAACAACTCTTCCCTCCTGCATAAGCACTACTCCAAGTCCTCGACGTGAAGCGTCGCAATACACCTCATACTCCTTGGTTTGATCTGGCAAAACTAACATTGGTGAGGTAACCAAACGTTTCTTCAATTCCTGGAAACTAGCCTCACACGCCTCAGTCCATTTGAATTTAGTATCCCTCTTCAGCGACTCCGTCATAGGCTTTGCAATCTTTGAGAAGTTCTCAATAAATCTCTGGTAGTATCCGGCGAGTCCAAGAAAACTCCGGATCTCTCCAACTGTTGTTGGTGCTTCCCAATTGGTCACAGTGATAACCTTTGTGGGATCAACTGCTATACCTTCTCCGGATATAACATGTCCGAGAAATCCTACTTCCTTCAACCAAAACTCACATTTGCTGAACTTGGCATATAACTGATGTTCCCTGAGCTTCTCCAGTACCAATCGCAAATGTTCTTTATGCTCCTCTTCATTCTTTGAAAATACCAGAATATCATCGATAAAAACCACGATGAACTTATCCAAAAACTCCATAAATACTTTGTTCATCAGGTTCATGAAATAGGCAGGTGCTTTAGTCAGTCCAAATGACATAACGGTATACTCGTACAATCCGTATCTCGTGGTAAAAGTTGTCTTGGGTATGTCCTGCTCCCGAATCTTCAACTAATGGTACCCTGATCGTAAATCAATCTTGGGAAACACTTTAGCTCCTTGCAAACGATCAAACAGATCATTAATCATTGGCAGTGGGTACTTGTTCTTGATGGTTACTTCATTCAATCCACGGTAATCAACAACCATCCTTAATGATCCATCCTTCGTCTCCACTAGAAGTACGGGTGATCCCCAAGGCGAAGAACTTGGGCGTATGTAACCTTTATCCAATAACTCCTTAATCCGCTTCTTGATTTCTACCAAATCCTTTACTGGCATCCGGTATGGTCGCTTCGATATTGGGCCTGTACCTGGCAAAAGCTCAATTAAGAACTCGATATCTCTATCAGGTGGCATTCCTGGCAATTCCTCAGGAAATACATCAGGGTAATCCTTCACCACTGGTACTTCTTCATGCACAACTCCTCTTAAAGAATTCACTTGATTCCTATTTGATCCATGTCGTGATACATACTTGATCCTTCTTCCTTCTGGCGTCGTGAGTAAGATTGTCTTACTAGCGCATTCAATGTTCCCTTCATACTTTGATAACCAATCCATGCCTAATATCACATCCAATCCTTGAGATTCCAATACTATTAGGTCTGAGGGAAACACATAGTTACCAATCCTTAATGGTAACCGATCACACCATCGTCTAGCCATATACTCCGCTCCTGGTGAGCTTACTAACATGGGTGACCTAAGGGCTTGGGTTGGCAGGTTATATTTATCCACAAATCCCCTTGATATGTATGAATGCGATGCACCAGTATAAAAAAGAACATGTGCAGTAAATGACTTAACCAAAAACTTACCAATTACTGCATCAGGCTGAGCTTCAACCTCCTCCACGCTAACGTGGTTCACTTGTCCCCTATTGAAAGGGTTCGGCTTCTTCCCAGAGCTTCCATTGCCATTTCCATTCTGGCCTTTAGGACATTCATTGGCATAATGTCCGGTCTTCGAACACTTGAAATAGGTGACTTGACTCAGATCTCTCTTGGCTGGGGTTGATGGGGTGGTACGGTTCTGGCCGTTGCTTCCTCCATTCCCATTACCATTCTTGTGGCCATTATGGTTGTGCGAACTACCTCCTCCATGGGTATGCTGAAACTGAACTCCCGGTTTAGGGGTAAAATGGGGCTTCTCCTGGGCTCCAGAGTTATACTTCCCCTGTCCATACTTCCTCTTGCGGTTCTCAATCTGCTGTTGCTTCCCTTCAATCATGATGGCACGATCTACCAACTCCTGATAGTTGTTGAAACTTGCTACCATCAACTACATGCTTAGCTCATCATTCAGTCCTTCCAGAAACTTCTCCTGCTTAGCTACATCCGTAGCAACGTCATCTGGGGCATAACATGCTAACTTGCTAAAGTCGTCAACGTACTGGCCAACTGTCCTTCCTCCTTGGCGTAAGTTGCGAAACTCACGCTTCTTCATGGCCATAGCTCCTGCTGAAACATGGGCAGTGCGGAAAGCTTGCCGAAACTGATCCCATGTGACAGTGTGAACTGGGTAAGTGGCTGTGAAATTCTCCCACCATGCTGCCGCGGGTCCGTCAAGCTGATGTGCGGCAAACTTCACTTTTTCAACATCTGTGCATCCTGCAGTGGTCAACTCCCTTCCTGCCTTGCGGAGCCAATCGTCTGCTACTATTGGCTCGGTGCTACTGGAAAACACCGGCGGATTCAGCCTAAGGAAACGGGTTAGGTGATCAACAGGTGGCGGCGGCGGAGGGTTGTTGTTGTTGTTGTTCTGCTGGTTCTGGACTAACAACTGCATCAATTAATTCTGCTGCTGGATCAACTGAGTGAGCTCCGGTGGAAATCCATTATCACATCTCGGAGGCATCTGAGGGTTTAGAAAAGACAAGAATTAAGAATAGAGTGAGGTCTAAAGAGAAAACACTACCCCAATGCACATGAGCAAATCCACACAAAATCACTTCATTCAATTCAAACAAGGGCATACAAACGGTCTAGAACTATCGCAAAAGTGCTCGAACTATAATATATACATGGTGGAACACTACTACTGTTATGGTAGTCAACTAGAAAAACTGCTCCTGATGAAGACTCCATGATATCTGCTCCAGCTTCGTCTTCAAAATCATCATCACTAGGCTCGGGATCGGTGTCGTCGATGATGATGTAGTTATCAGGACAAGTGCAATCTTCATCTTCTCTTCTGGGAGCTGAATTCCCCATGAGCTCTTTAATCTTCTCCTTAAGATCGCCGTTTTGTCTCACTAGAGCTACAATCTCATCCATGTAGTCCTTACGAGTGGCCTTCAGTTCTCCTTCTAGCTCAATAATCTTGGTCTTGCCTTTCTTCAACTCCATCATGTCTGCGCACATCTGATTCTCGTGGCGTCGAATGTGCTGGTTTAACTCCTGGATGAAAGCTGCAATGGACCTATCCTTCTTGGTGCTGACTATCTCCCGTTGTTCATCTCGGCGTCCGCAAATCTGGTAGATAGTGTCCTTGAGGTCTTCTTGATAAATTTCTCCAATGCGTCCCATGGTGATATGAGCTGCCATGCTCTTTCCCAGACTCCAGGTTGGTGCACTGAAAACACTATCTATGGGCTTCATGATTGGCGCGAATGTCCTTCCCGGAACATGAGCTTGAATCTTCCAGCGCTCCTCTTCAGGCAGAGTGGCGTTGAAGGTCCCGGTGAAGCTTGGTAGTCCAATGTTCAGGTACTTGGTGACTTCCTTCAAGTGAAATCCAAAAGGTGTGCCTTTATCCGGTTGAGTGTACTTGATCTTCGCGTCCTTCATCCTAAAAGAGTAGAAAAGATGAGGAGTTAGAAAATGAGAAGAGAATAGTGATCTATGGCTTTAACTTAGTGGTCTTGTCCTACAGTCAGCGTGTGCTCTGATACCATCTCTGTAGCAACCCGACCTCAGATGGTCAAGTCTCTGTGCTCAGGTGTCATCCCTGGATCAGTAATGCTGACACCACACAGTACTTCGAAGGATTTATAGCAGAGTAGCAGTCACACACTTATTACATCGAAAAGTTTCAAAGAGAACTTATTACAATAAATATGGCTTAAGGCCATCTAATATCGATAACAGCGGAAGGCTTGGAAGATAAGTGAGTCCATCAACTCCAACGGCATCACTGAGTATAGAACCACGACCTAAAGGCACCTTACTCGTCGTCTGAAAAGTCTGCAACATGAAACATTGCAGCCCGAAAACGGGTCAGCACATGGAATATACTGGCAATGTAACACATAGAGAGGAAAGAACAGTGATGAGCTATACTATATGCATGTATGGCTGGTGGAAAGCTCTATGGTTACAGTTTTCCGTAAAGCAATTTTTTCCCTACTGCAAAGGAATAAATTTATTTAACTATCATGGTGGTTGTTAAACATTGAAAATGGTTGACAGCATCCTCAATTCCAATTAAAAGTAATCATCAATAACCCAACAATATTAATTTGGAAGTAACATGATGAGATTCACATGATATTCAAGTACTAGATACTCAAGTTGTCCATAACCGGGGACACGGCTAATCATGATTAGTTTGTACACTCTGCAGAGGTTTGCGCACTTTCCCCCACAAGACTTGATCGCCTCCGTTTGGTTTCTCGCACTACAGGGTGTTTGAGAAACGGATGACCGAGACATAGTCTTTTAGAAGCGCTCACACCTTACGTTGTGATATACCGTACCAACCTACATCCCCTACATCAGCTAGTCTACCACTGTAAGAGTTTGCACAACTTAGTCAACTATGCCAGAGCCCATAATGGCTTGTGGCTGCACACGGAAGTTTCTAGCATGAATAATCTTATGATCCCTTTGAGCCTGGGTGGCGGTCCAAAAGAAAAACAGGCAAGTCCTGATAGAAACCAGGTGCCTCAATCCTCCCAGATGTGTGTTTAAGTTGCCACCTTAAGTAAACCATTAAAGTTAACAAACTCACATCTGTCATGCATATCACTCACGCAATCCACGTCTACTAGCATAGCATGACATAATAAGCAACGTAGAGTAACTCCCAAGGGTTTCATAATAAAACAGGTAATAGGTACTACCTCATCTACTTCCCATCCCTCAATTTAATTAGATCCTAATCATGCAGTGTTTGAGGATTGATCTAATGCAATAAAACTGGGTAGTAGAAAAAGTATGATCAAAGTGTTACTTGCCTTGCTGATGATCCGCGAAACCTAGAGATTCAAAGTAACAGGCGGCGCACTCCGGGTATTCTATCGCAGACAAACAAACAAGCATACAATAAGTACTCATCTAATGCACAGGTAAAACTCAAATAAGAGATCTAACCAGAAAGTTCAATTTAAGAAACCTGGTTTGCAAAAAGAATTGAATCGAAGAAAGCAAAGAAAATCAAATGGCGAAAGAATTCAACTTCGTTCTAGTAATCTGGATCTAAGTCAAATTTTACAGTAGCAAAAACTTGTTTAAGTTGATTATTCGGAAAGAGGGTTTCAAGACGAAACTCCAGGCGCTTGAATCGCCTGATTCCGATAAACGAGCGAAAAATTATACTAAAACGAAAATCGGATTAGAAATCGCGATCAGAAAATAACCGCGGAAAATCCGACGAAAAAGAAAAACGACGAACAGATTATTCGTTAATTAACTTAATCCAAAAATATTTTTTTTAAAAAAATAGTTAAAATAATAAAATAACAAAAAAAATCGAAAAAAATCGAAAATAATTTCGACGAAAAAAAATATATATATATATTTTAAAAAATAATAATTTTTTGGCACGAAAATCGAGGCGGCGGCGAACCTCGGCGGCGGCGGCGGGCTCGGGTGGGCTGGGGTGCTCTGGGGGCTCGGGCGCTCGGTATATAAAGGCGCCCCCGGGCGGAGTCCCGCTCGGGTACGGCCCAAGGTCGGTTCCCTTTTTTTTTAAATACGCTCGGAGAAAAAATGAAAAAGAGTACCAAACGGACTCCAAAAATCGTGAAATAAATTTTCTCGGGTTTCTAAAATCGAGCCAGATAAAGCAGACATTTAGTTGGGCCCAAAATACAATTTTGAAAAATGCGTATTTTTCCTAAATTCAATTAAAAATACCGAAAAACTCCGAAATAAATATTATTTGATTTTATTATTAAATCCTCAATATTTCTATATTTTGGGAAAGTCATTTTATTCACTCTCTCATATTTTTGTAATAGAAATAATTGACGATAAAATAAATAAAATCACGTGATCCTATTTTCAAAATTTGAGAAGACTCAAATATGAAAATAACGAAATCCCCAACTCTCTCCGTGGGTCCTTGAGTTGCTTAGGATTTTCTAGGATCAAAACCAAAAGCAAAATAAAATATGATATGAAAGATGATCTAATGTATAACATTCCAAATTGAAAATTTGGGATGTTACAGGATTTGGATCTCTTATCGAGTATCACATCATCCCTATTAACCGTGGAGCGCAGCGCAGTTAGTTCCTCAGCCGCCAATGCTTCGGATAGTGCCTCAAGGGCCAATGCGGCCGTGTTGTTATCGGCGCGGAGTGCTATGTCCGGATCACTAGCGAGGGTGATAATTCCGTTCGGCCCGGGCATCTTTAGCTTCATGTACCCGTAATGGGGTATTGCTTGGAAGATTGTAAATGCCTCCCACCCTAGTATAGCGTGGTATCCGCTGTTGAACGGGGCCACCTGGAACGTGACCTCTTCGGACCTGTAATTATCCGGCGTGCCGAATACCACATTTAGTGTGATTTTTCCTGTGTAGCGCGCTTCCCGACTGGGGCTTATTCCTCTAAAGGTTGTGCTGCTTCGCTCGATGCGGCTCCAGTCTATATCCATTTTTTGGAGTGTGTCCTCGTAAATGAGGTTCAATCCGCTGCCTCCATCCATGAGTACCTTGGTGAGGCGAAAGCCGTCCACTATTGGACTGAGGACCAATGCGGTTGGTGCTCGGGCTGTTCGGAATTTAGGTTCGTCACTTGCGTTGAAGGTGATAGCAGTGTTGCTCCATGGGTTTATTGTTGCTACTTGATAGACTTCGGCGAGGCTGCGGAGTGTTCTTTTTCGCATATTGTTTGATGCGAAAGTCTCGAAGACTGTGAGAACGGTACTGGTGTCCTCGGGCTAGTTTTCTGCGGCCTCCGAAATTAGGACATCCTCGCCAATTTTGAGTTGGTGTGGCGTCCTCTGTACTGTGAATTCTACAGGGTCCATCAAGCCACCTTTCCAGTACGGTTCCATGCCCTGTAGAGGGTTTTGGCTTTTTGATACTTAACCTGGGTGTCTTACTATGATGCACCCTCTTAGTTCGGACGAGATTGCTATTCAAGGCCGGATTATCCCAAAAGTTTATTTCAGTTTTCCAAGCGCTTTCCATCGCACAGTACTTTTGTACTATGGACGCCAAGTCGGCGAAGCGTGTAATGTCACGACGACTTATGGCATTGAGTATTCCCTCGTCCGTGCAATTACTGCAAAAGATTGAAATTGCGTCTCCCTTGCGGCAGTCCTTTGTCCTGTTCATAACTAGGAGAAATATGGCCCAGTAGTGATGTACTGTCTCCTCGGGCTTTTGCCTGATTTGGGAAAGATCGCTTATGTTCGGGCGGGCGGGTGGCGTTGAATCTGAGACCTCACCCAATTTAAGATTCGGAAGACGAAGAGCTTCCGAACTCTGAAGTCCGGAGTCTTGGATGTTGTCCAATGAATCTAGCCCATTGCCTGATTCTAAGCTCAGGCCTTGAGTTATATCCTCCCCTCCGTGGGTATCCGGCTTGGAGGGTTCGGGAAGTCGGACGTAGCTAGTCCTTCGAATAGATGAAGGGTCGCCGCACTGCGCCTCTACCACGGCAATGTGGTGGGTGACTTGGGGAGAGTTAATTTCTCTTAGATCGGGTTTAAGCCCAACCTGGTCGTAATTTGTAGCGACCCCCAGTGCGACGATGCGATCCAAGAGCTCGTTTACGGAAGAGAGCTCCATCGGATCCAGCTGCTCGGCAAGTTCTGAGCTGACGTGAAGGTTGCTTTCGATGACCCGAGAGGTCACCGTCGGCGCAACGGCCGAACAGGCGGTCGTGAGAAAACCACCTAGCCGGAGGGTTTGGCCGACAACCAAGGCTCCCTTAGTATCGGCGCCATCTTTAAAGACGGGAAGAGGCATCCTTCCTGATTGCGACGGCACAGAGGAACTCTCAATGAAAGCACCAATGTCGGTGTCAAAACCAGCGGATCTCGGGTAGGGGGTCCCGATCTGTGCGTCAAGGCCGGATGGTAACAGGAGACAAGGGACACGATGTTTTTACCCAGGTTCGGGCCCTCTCGATGGAGGTAATAGCCTACTCCTGCTTGATTAATATTGATGATATGGGTAGTACAAGAGTAGATCTACCACGAGATCAAGGAGGCTAAACCCTAGAAGCTAGCCTATGGTATGATTGTGTATGAAGATGATTGTCCTACGGACTACAACCCTCCGGTTTATATAGACACCGGATAGGGTTAGGGTTACACAGAGTCGGTTACATAGGTAGGAGATCTTGAATATCCGCATCGCCAAGCTTGCCTTCCATGCCACGGAAAGTCCCATCCGGACACGGGATGAAGTCTTCAATCTTGTATCTTCATAGTCCAGGAGTCCGGCGAAGGTATAGTCCGGCTACCCGAACACCCCCTAATCCAGGACTCCCTCACACGTCCAGATGTTACTTTTGTCGACAATAGACAAAAAGGTCTGCTTTGGGGTACTCTCATGGAGCATTTCACCCTACCAGATCATTTCACAAAAGCAGATGTGCAGAAAGTCAAGGACGCTGCTCTTAGGAAGATGGCGGTTGCATTCAAGAACCACAAGAATCGTGTATGGGACAAGTACGTCAAGGGAGGAAGGAAGACTCCAGTATTCGAGGGAACGCTAGAGAACCAAAGTGCTCATTGGGACGATTTCGTGAAATTCAAGGATTCGGAATTAGCTAAAGAACGGTCGAGAATAAACAAGAAGAATGCTGAAAAAAGGATAAGTTCCATAAGCTGGGGCCAGGTGGCTATGCGGTGGCAATGCCTAAGTGGGATAAGTCTGAGAAAGAGATGGAGGATGCAGGTGTCACTCCGGTTACTAAGAGCTGGCCCCCCAAGTGCAGGACTTGGTTCTATGCGCATGGGGGGGAGTTGGACCCGAAGACACGAAAAGTTTCGACGAAGGCCTGTCTGAATGGAGCCGATGATGTGATACTTGTTGCAATAGAAGAGGCTCGATCGGGGGTGTTCCAGCCCAACAGAGAGAACAACGAGCTTACGCGTGCCTTGGGAAATCCTGAACACCTGTTAAGAACACGAGTCAAGGGCGCTATTCCGTGGTATGAGGGGTTTTCGGACTGGTACGTCGACTACAGAACCCGTGCGAGAAAGAAGATTGCAGAGGAGAAGAAGAGGAAGATGGAGTAGGAGCAGAGGAAGAGGGACTATGAATGCCTTCAAGGCCTAGAAGCAAGTCAAGCGGACTTGGCAGTCAAATTCCAGCGGCAGTAGGAGCAGATCAACTCATTTAGCTAGCAAAGGGGGTCTCAGCAGCTGCAGCAGCTAGCGGATGATCCAGCATTGGATAGCACCGCCCCATCCATGTCGAGAAGCAGCATGGGTTCCGCCCCGTTTGACGCAATGCTGGATAGATACCCCGTGGATGACATCACGGAGAACACTAACTGCGAGCTACACTTCAAAATGAAGAACATGTCCATGAAGGTGGCGGACGCCGTTGCTTTTTCAAATCCCCCCGAGGCAACCTTCCATTGCAACCCGATTCCAGCGGGCTATGCTTGTGTCGTGGTTGATGAGGTGGTGGACCCATATTCAGGGCTACAGCTCGACATTCCTGGAGGTGACGATGAGCACACACTCGGACAGGCCATACATCGTGTCATCCTATGGAGAAAGGATTGCATCGTCTTTCGAAGGCCACCGACACCGCATCACCCGACTCCTCGTCGAAGTCCACCATCGAGTCAGCAGACTCCCGCTCCTCCAAGTCCACCAACGCGTGAGGCCACTACTCCTCCTCCTCCAAGTCCGGCAAAGCGTCAGGCCACTCCTCCCCCTCCAAGTCCGGCACAGCGTCAGACGTCCACTCCTCCTCCAAGTACGGCACAACCTCAGGCCAGTCCTCCTCCAAGTCTGGCACAGCGTCAGGCGACTCCTCCTCGTCCAACTCAGCCCCGTCAGTCGTCTCTGCCGCCTCAGCAATCGCAGAAGAGACACCCCGCAGCTATGGTGCATAGCGGTACGAGTCGAGGTCGTAGTACAGGAAGTACAGACGGAGGCAAGCGATAAAAATATGGTCCAAGCAGCCTCGCGCCTCTTCCGTAGAGGCCTTATGACAAGTCCGATGAGGAAAACGCAGCCATATCGAAGGCCGAGGTGGAAGCCCATTTTGCACCGAAACCGCCACCGCCGCCAAGGGAGAAAGTGCCTCAGGAAACGATTGACCACTTCATTCGTATGTCTCAACCACCAGCTCCGAAGCCTGTTGACACAGACTATGAGTGCCACATCAGGAAGTTAAATCGAGCATGTATACAGAGGGAGGCGATCTCGAGCTCGAGCAAACAACAAGTAGCTGTCGAAAAATGCGGGAAAACCGTTCCCCAGGTGGGAGAACAGGCGGCGCAATCAATCCCCCCGCTTGTTGTGCCAACAACACATGAGAGTACGCGCGCCCATTATTATTGTGGGCAAACCGTTAATGTTCCCCAGCTGTGAGAACAGGCGGCGCAATCAATCCCCCCGCTTGTTGTGCCAACAACACATGAGAGTACGCGCGCCAAGTATTATTGTGGGCAAACCGTTAACGTTCCCCAGCTGGGCGATGTGGTAAAAACCGAGGATCATATAATGCAGGCTGAAATGCTCAAGATCATTGTTGGACAACTCCTCGAGATCGAGCCCATGTCTCCGCTTAGAGAGGAGGAAATGAAACGAAAATATGTCCGGGGCCAACCTTTGGTCAAGCCAGACGAGGTCAAGAAGCTCCTAACGAGAATGTATGAATTGCATCAATGGTACATGAACATTATCAAGATTTCCAATCGAGAGTCCCTCATGGTGTATGTCAAGAAGGATCATTACTACCATGAGAAAGCTGTGTCCGTTGAGTATTCTAAACTCTTTTAGTTATACAATCAAGACGCACTCGGCAAATCTATCGTCAGTTGCTATTGTCTGTAAGTGATTTCTTTCTGTAATTTAAGTCTCTCAAGCTAGTTGTAGTGATCCTTTTGATCAATCGTTACCTGTAATTATCCTCACTATATTCTTTTCTATGGTATTATGCAGGATGAAAATGTATGAAATGAGAAAAGGTGGACGCTATGGCATTGGGTTCATTGACCCAAACACCATTAATGAATACACATGGAAAATAGATGCATATCATGAAAAGCATGTAGAGGACAGCATGCTAGAGTTCTTGAAGCGCCTCAAATACAATGAAGATATACTACTTCCTTACAACTTCCAGTGAGTCACATTGTCTTGTACTACAAATTCTCTGTTTTTGCCTACTAGCTAGCTACATGTTTTTGCTTACATATGCCCGCTTAATTAAGACATGAAAACGTGTGTGCATACAGGTTTCACTGGATCTTGTGTATCTTTAAAGTTGACGCCGGAACAGTTGGAATACTGGACTCAGTACTCAAACTAAAAATTGACTATAACAATTTGTTTAGGATAGTCAACAGGTAATTTCAATCATTATTAACTATATATCTCGGCCTATTTAGTTCGTCATTTCCTGATATGAACTATTTAATAACCCCTTTATTCATTTTCTTTGTCGACGGGCAGGGCTTGGGCAAGGTTCATCAGCGTCACTCCAGGCGAATGGAAACAAAAGCTGAAATGGTATCGACCCAAGGTAAGTAATTAAGTAGTACTAGCTATCTAGCTAGCTGCCATCTCTTTAATTATCATGCTTGATTAATTATTATCTGATCAAATTCCATTCTCGTAAAGGCCCTGAAGCAGGTGCAGGGGACTGATCTGTGTGCATTCTGCGTTTGCGAGAACATTCGCATGATGGCGTCCGAAAGGAGCAGATCTGAAAGACAGGAATGGGTACGTTTGTCAGAACACTATTCACAATTTTGCACCATTATCGATATCTAGTCACACAACTAATACACATGCATATTGATCTCCTTCTTAATAGTTCACACAGGTGCGGCACAAGCTCCTAGATACGGAGCGCGTACAAGCACTTCAAGAGGAAATAGCGGAATTTTTGCTCGACCAGGTCATAAATCCGAAGGGAGAATACTATTACCCGCTACCACCCCCATGAACCACTTCCAATTTTCATTGTGCTCCGAAGGCACCAATTAGGCTAATGCCACTGGCTTCGAAGGCAACATGTAGGAGAAATTGTATATAGCTATACATGTGTGTATGTGTGAATTAATATGGTGGTTTGTGAGACATTTGATGATATATATATATATATATATATATATATATATATATATATATATATATATATATATATATATATATATATATATATATATATATATATGCATAACGTGTACATTGTGTAGTATCGTAAAATACCAGCAAACGAAAAAGAATTAAAATGGAAAACACAAAATTAAATGAAAAAGAAATCATAAAACCAAAAAAAAAACCAAACCTTGTAGTACCGGTTAGTGTTACCAACCGGTACTAAAGGGCTCCCGCCCCCCGGAGCTGGCTTGTGCCACGTGGTTGCCCTTTAGCACCGGTTCGTGCTGAACCGGTACTAAAGGGGGGGGGGGGCGTTAGTGCCCACACTTTAGTGCCGGTTATGGAGACGACACTAAAGGGCCTTACGAACCGGTACTATTGCCCGGTTCTGCACTAGTAGCCCCTGCCTAGTCCCATCACCAGTCTCGCTCACTGACCGAAACCCACCGCCGCCGCAGACCTTGGCAATGGCGAACTATCCGCTGAATCCAGTGTCGTTCCTTCCTCCGGGGTTCGCCGTCGAGCCAGGACCGACGGACCGTGTGGTGCGCAGCGGGATGATTGTCGGACCAATACCGCCGCTCAACCATGATTTCTTGGCCATCGCTGAGGCCAGTGAGTATGTTCCTCTGCATCGACGTGCTACCGTTCGCAATGCAATCGTAGTTCATCTTCATGCCTCTTAGCTCTTTACTACTGAAGTTAGTGATCATCCGCTTGGCATTGGGATTTTCGGATTTGGGGATTCTTTCTTGCGTGACACTGCTGTGAACACTCCCATTGAACTTGAGGATGAGGATCTTCTTATCACCTTTGTTCTGCACAATGAAGCTCTGAATCGCCGCACCACTTCCTTTGGTCCAGAGGTTTGGTTAATGTTCTTTGGTTTTCCATATGACTATCAGACCGACTATTACATTACCAAGGCTCTTGGCGGCTATGGATCTCTTGTGTCCTGGTACAATCCCAGGCAAGACCGACGCTACATGTTGATCAAAGCCCGTGTTCTTCGTCTGAGTCTGATTTCGAAGAGCTTCCTCGTCTGGCAGCTTGGGGGTCCCAGAGATTGCTGGATAGTGCAAGTCACCATCCTTCGCAGCAATGACTGGAACAGATTACTCCCTGAAGTGCCACCTCCAGGTGAAGAACCACCGCCGCCTGATGGCAACCCGCATCCTTAGTTTGGCCCTGAACTCACTGCGGAGCAACTGTATCAACAACAGGTTCATAATTGGCTTGTGGAAAATGCTGCTCCTGCTGGCCCTGATGATGCTGCCAATAACGACAACAATGTTGGTGTCAATGCTACCTAGGGTGCTTGGCCACAGCCGCCTGCCCCTCCTCTACCCCCGCTCCCACCGCATTTGGTCAACTACCAAGCATGGCTGGCTGCTCAAGGTCTTACATTTCAAGATGGCCTCGTCCCTGACAACAACCTTACTGACAGCCAAACACAAGCCTGGAACGATTCCTTTTCCACTTCTGATGAGGGCAGTAGATCTGATAACACTGCTATGATCATTATACCACAACTTGTGTATACTCCTATGCCAACTGACTCCTTCTCGGTTTCTGTGGTTCTGCATGATCGAGGCATTCAGTTTGGCCTTTCGGCCCAAGGTTCTGATCTTCTGTCTTTGCTGATTGAAGACCCAATTCCCAGGCAGCGGCTCAACACGTTCATTTTTTATGCTCTCCGGCCAATGATTGCCACTATTGGGCCCTGGCGTAATGCTTTCGGTATGAGAACTGCAAGTGCTGAAGTTTCAGTTTTGGTTTCTTCTGATCACACTGGAGTTCGCTTTCAGCAACTGCCTCCATCATCTGTACTCATTCAGGAACTGCAACCTGAAGATACTGCTCTACCCAATGCACTGTTTGCTCAGCCATCTGCTCAGTTTCAGTCGTCTGCTTTTGAAGATGCGACACGGACATATGCAGACCCTCATTCTGAAGTTTCTGAACATCTGCCTGTCACCCAGCTGATGACAAACACAGCTCTTGAGACATGCGCTCGGGATCCTGATTCTTCAGTTTCACACCTGACAAAACTCCCACATGATGGTCTGGGCCTTGCCACTGTCAACATTGAGATACCTTCTGGACCTTTGGTGACCCGTGGCCATCGCTCCAAAACTGTTGTGGCACCAATTTCCACAGTTGAAGTCCGTCGCAGCACAAGGTCCAACAAATACAACGGTTGCAAGGTCAACATGCCCACTGATACCCGCACTGCCACTTCCAAGGTTAAGCCAAGGATCATACCTGAGGTGGATTCCTCTTCCTCCATCAACACAGAGCAGGTTTCTGATGACATCCCTCCCCCAACTCCCATTGCTACACTGCAAGATGTCGGCGTCAACAGGTGCGCCATCCCAGCTATAGAATTAACTGAAGAAGCTCTTTTGGCGGTGCCAACTAGTGTGATGCCTGAGAAGGATCCAGAAGCTGCTCTTGATGTTGAACCTGCTGGAGATAGTGGTACTCCCACCTCTGCTTAATCTACCTGCGTTACTATGTCTCTTTTGCACTCTTGGAATGTCCTTTCATGAAATATTCGCGGTCTTAACTCTGAACCTAAGCATTTAGCACTTCATAATGCTATCCTTACCAGTGCTTGTGCGATCGTTTCTTTACAAGAAACCAAAAAATCCTCATTCGATCTTGCTTTCATCAAATCCTACTGTCCCTGACAATTTGATTGTTTTGCTTTCGTGCCTTCTCGTGGCGCTTCTGGTGGTATTATTACGATATGGAAGAGCTCAATGTTTACGGGCTTAGTTTTATTCTACGATCATTTTGCGCTAGTTGTCAATTTCACCAGTACGCAGTCTCAACAAACTTGGACGCTAGCTAATATTTATGGGCCATGTACTAGGAATGATTGTGTGGCATGCACAAATTGGCTATATGAGTTAGACTTACCAGCCTCACAAGATTGTCTTTTGCTGGGTGATTTCAACTATATTCGCGCACCTAATAATCGTAATAAACCTGGCGGTAGTACTCTTGACATTTTCACCTTCAATGATATTATCCGTGCGCAAAACCTTCTTGAGCTTCCAGTCAAAGGCCGAGCCTACACGTGGAGTAATATGCAACTCGATCCTTTACTCGAGCAGTTAGATTGGTTTTTCACGTCCGTGCATTGGACCAATGTTTACACCCAAAACACTGGTTAAGCCGCTCGGTAAGCCTGTCTCCAACCACATACCCTGCGTTGTCTCAATTGAAACTAGCATACCACGTAGTAAGGTTTTCAGGTTCGAGTCGTATTGGCTTCTAAAACCCTGGATTCATGGATGTTGTGCGTGCCTCTTGGAACAAACCGGTGAACTCGCCTAATGCAGGCACTGTCCTTTGTGCTAAATTCAAAAGGCTTAGACATACCCTCAAGATTTGGAGCAAAAGCATTTCTCGTTTGATGATCATCATTGCCAACTGTAACCGAACCTTGGCTCATCTTGATGCACTCGAAAACAAAAGATCCCTTTCTGTCCCTGAAAACAACTTCCATAACATCCTCAAAAAACATATTCTAAGGCTTTTACAGTATTAGAAACTCTAATGGAAGAAGCGTTGCACAATCCGTTGGATTAAATTCGGTGATGAGAATACGAAGTTCTTTCAGGCTGTGGCGACAGAACGCTACCGTAATAATAACATTGCCTGCTTTCTGGATAATGAGGGTAACCAAGTGGAGGATCACACTAGCAAAGAGGCTCTACTCTTTCATACATACAAAAATCACCTGGGTTCTACATCACCTGGTGATATGAAATTTGACTTACCTATGTTAATACAACGCTCCAATGATCTAAATCACCTAACAGAACCATTCACACATGAAGAGATCGACGTTGTGGTTGAAGAGATGCCTTCTGACCGAGCACCTAACCCGGACGGGTTTAGTGGAGCATTCCTCAAGGCTTGCTGGCCTTTGATCAAGTATGATTTTTATACTCTATGCTCCCAATTCCACGCTGGTGACCTTGATGTAACAAGCATCAATGATGGCCTTATCACTCTGATCCCGAAGGTTCGCTCGCCGGAGTCAGTCAATGACTACAGACCGATAACGTTACTAAACTGTTGCCTCAAGCTCATCACCAAACTCTTAGCTAATCGACTACAAAAGATCATCTTGAATCTAGTCCACAGCAACCAATACGGTTTCCTAAAAGGCCGGACCATTCAAGATTGCCTGGCTTGGGCCTTCCAATATATCCATCAATGTCATGCATCAAAACGAAAAATCATATTGCTCAAATTGGACTTTGCAAAAGCTTTTGACACTATTGGCCATGATCCTATGATCAACATCATGCGTCATATGGGATTCTCTAACAAATGGCTCAACTAGGTTCATTGTATTTTTTCTACTGGACGATCATCCATTCTACTCAATGGTGTACCGGGCCGCTAATTTCATTGTAAGAGTGGGGTACGCCAGCGTGATCTTCTCTCCCCCTGCTCTTTATCCTTGCGGTTGACCTCCTTCAGGCTGCCATCAACAATGCGTTTAGACAGGGGAGGATCGATCTGCCTTTTCCTTGCCCTGGCCAATCTGATTGTCCCGTCATCCAGTACGCCGACGATACCATCCTGGCCCTCCCTGCCTGCCCACGTGAAGCTGAAATTATCAAGCAGATTCTCTCGGACTATGCACTGTCCATTGGTCTCAAGATAAACTTCAACAAGTCCACTCTTATCCCTATAAATCTTGATGATGCTTCAACTGATGAGCTCGCTAGCATCTTTGGCTGTTCGGTTGGTGCCATGCCTTTTACATATCTTGGACTTCCCATGGGTACCTCGAAACCTATTGTACAAGACCTCATCACTAGTAGAAAAAAGGTCAAACGTGAAGCACATTAGTGCCGGTTTGAATTAGAGCCGGCACTAATGTCTATATTAGCGTCGGTTCATGGCGGCGATCAATAGTACCGGTTTGTGGCGAACCTTTAGTACCGGTTTGTACCACGAACAGGTACTAAAGAGGCTGTGTCAGCCTGCGGTCAGGCTATGGCCCCACCATCACCATTTAGTGCCGGTTCGTACCACGAACCGATATTAATGACCTTATGGCAGGTTGTTTTTAGTCCCACCTCGCTCCCCTAACAGGCCTTTTACCACCTTAAATATGTTATTTCTCAAACTATCACAAGCACTTGGTCTTCATTGAACTCTATGTGTAGAATTTGTGGCCGCAATATGAGTCTTCATCGGTTTATAAATCGTTGATGACTCATATTGACAATTCAGATTGTGCACACAAAGATCATTGATGATCAAAGTATTTTTTATGTTATCAGATCATATTGACAATTTAGACTGTAAAGAAATATAAGATCATGATGTAAATGCTCTTATATTTTTTGCGTTCAGTATGCACCATTCAAAGCGACGCCATCAACTTTCATCCATTTCTGCCTTCATTTGCTATTTTTCATGCATTCAATGGTTTGTTTTGAGAACTAAATGACCTGGAAATTGAAAAGCACTACAAATGAACTCTGAAAAAGTTGAAACTTGGCATGGTATCATCATTTCACCCACATAGATTGTTCAAAAAAGTAGAGAGGGTTACGGCTAAAACTAGATGCACTTCGGTTACAAACTGGACAATCTCTTTCGAAGTATTCAGGTTTCTGACGAAATTAAACTCATCTGTTACAAAGGCATTTCATTTTTTTCACACTTATTAGAACTCCAGAATTTTTGTGCATTCAATATGCACCATTCAAAGCAACGCCATCAACTTTCAACCATTTCTTCCTTCATTTGCTATTTTTCATGCATTCAATGATTTGTATTGAGAACTAACACTAGTAGAAAAGGGGGCAACGGTCCAGGGTGGGTTAGCCCATTAGTCCCGGTTCAATCTAGAACCGGGACCAATGGGGGCATTGGACCCGGTTCGTGAGCCCAGGGGGCCGGCCGGGCCATGAGGGCCATTGGTCCCGGTTCGTCTGGACCTTTTGGTCCCGGTTGGTGGGACAAACCGGGACCAATGTGCCTAGCTCCTGGCCCACCACCATTGGTCCCGGTTCGTGGCATGAACCGGGACCAAAGGCTCCCATTTAGTCCGGGTTCATGCCACGAACCGGGACCAATGGTGCCGCCTATATATACCCCTCGCGCCGGAGCAGAGCACTGAGTGCTCTGTTTTTTTGGGCCGGCGAGAGGAGGGGCTTGTGGTGCTCTAGCTCACCTCCTATGCACATGAGGTGTTCGATGAAATGCCCGAGCCACACTAGTTAAGCTTTCTCCTCTCGAAGCTCGACCTCAAAGCTCCATTTTCCTCGAGATTTGTCTAGATTTAGCGGTCCGTCACGCCCCACCCCTGTCTTCACCGTCGTCGATCACCCGCGCCGATCTCATCACCGACACCACTGTGGTGAGCCTCTTGCTCTTATCTTCTTTCTGAAAGGAAAAATATTCTTACTTGTATGTTTAGATAGATACTTGTATCATTTTCTTACTTTTATTATTGCATCTTATATAGTGCGATGGTTTTGGTATCCGCCCCCGTCGGCCCTCTTCCTGTCTATGATTCGGATGTGGTATATATATTAATCTTTATAACTATTGGTTCATTTATTGTTTATGATAATTATGTGGACCAACGTGACATAGATTTTATTTATCTAGGATGTATGTGAACCGGAAATTCCAACTGACCCTATTGTCGAGAGGTTAAATTTAGTTGAAGAAGAAAACAATTTCTTGAAGGAAAAATAAAAAAATTGAGGAGGAGAAGATGATATTGGAGTTGCATGTTGCGGATGTCGTCGATGATCACAAGATCAAGATGGATGCAATGCGCTTGAAGATTAGAAAGATTAAAAATATGCCATTCATACCGAGGCTTGGTATCATTATGCCGTTGGATCAATTGTTACCTTGGTTGCGATTATGATCGCCTTTGTTTTAATTAATGTATGGTTTAATTAATTAGATGCTCTGGAGAGCTATATGTTGTTAGATGAGAACTATGTATGTACTTTGGTTTTAATGTGATGATGAACTTCTATTAATTTGGACACTTAATTATATATAATGCACGCAGATGAATCGGCAATGGATGTACGGTGACAGACACACCTCCGAGTACATTAAGGGCGTGCATGAGTTTCTCGATGCGGCTGAGGCAAACAAGCAGAATGGTTTTATGTGTTTTCCATGCACTAAATGTGGGAATACGATGTCTTACTCTAACCGGAAAATCCTTCACACCCACCTGCTTTACAAGGGTTTCATGCCACACTATAATGTTTGGACGAGGCACAGAGAAATAGGGGTTATGATGGAAGACGACGAAGAAGAAGAGTACGATGACAACTACGTTCCCCCTGAATACCGTGATGCTGCAACGGGGGGAGGTGGTGAAGATCAAGAGGAACCAGACGATGTGCCCAATGATGCTGCAACGGGTGAAGCTACTGAAGATGAAGAGGAAACAGACGATGTGCCCGATGATGATGATCTCCGCCGGGTAATTGTCGATGCAAGGACGCAATGCGAAAGTCAAAAGGAGAAGCTGAAGTTCGATCGCATGTTAGATGATCACAAAAAAGGGTTGTACGCCAATTGCGAAGATGGAAACACAAAGCTCGATACCGTACTGGAATTGCTGCAGTGGAAGGCAGAGAATGCTGTGCCTGGCAAAGGATTTGAGAAACTACTGAAAATATTGAAGAAGAAGCTTCCAAAGGATAACGAATTGCCCGATAGTACATACGTAGCAAAGAAGGTCGTATGCCCTCTAGGATTGGAGGTGGAGAAGATACATGCATGCCCTAATGACTGCATCCTATACCGCGGTGCATACAAGGATCTGAACGCATGCCCGGTATGTGGTGCATTAAGGTATAAGATCAGACGAGATGACCACGGTGATGTTCACGGCGATCCCCGCAGGAAGAGGGTTCCTGCGAAGCTGATGTGGTATGCTCCTATAATACCACGGTTGAAACGTCTGTTCAGAAACGGAGAGCATGCCAAGTCGATGCGATGGCACGGTGAGGACCATAAGAAAGACGGGAAGTTGAGAGCACCCGCTGACGGGTCGCAGTGGAGAAAAATCGTGAGAAAGTACTGGGATGAGTTTGCAAAGGACCCAAGGAACGTATGGTTTGCTTTAAGCGCGGATGGCTTTAATCCTTTCGGGGAGCAGAGGAGCAATCACAGCACCTGGCCGGTCACTCTATGTATGTATAACCTTCCTCCTTGGATGTGCATGAAGCGGAAGTTCATTATGATGCCAGTTCTCATCCAAGGCCCTAAGCAACCCGGCAACGACATTGATGTGTACCTAAGGCCATTAGTTGAATGTCACATCCCACCTAGCTCATGCATTAGAGTGTGCATCATGTTTATTTTGACAGAAATTTGAAATGGGGAAGGCAGAACCCCCAGCACCCCTCCTGAAATCAACTAGGGTTTACTAAAAATATTTTCAATGAACCTGAAATGCCCTTCTAAAAATGTTCACTCTCTTTGTCTTGGATTAAAACCTCTGGCAAAAATGGTGCATAATTTTCTAGGTCAGCAGAAGGTCTTTGAATTAATGCATTAGTATTTGAATTTGGGCATTTAAAATTTATAAAATATTTCAAATGCTCAAATATTTCCAAACCAAAATGTTCCTTGCTGGAAATATTCCAACTAAGGACCAGGTGCAGTTTGGTGATTTTTGGAGTTGTTCTAGTATTTTTAATAAGTCCACAAAGTTACAGAAAAATAGAAAAGGAAAAAAATAGAAGGGAAACTTACCTGGCGCCAGCCAACCGGCCCACCTGCCGGCCCAGCCCAGCTGCCGCGCCAGCGAGCTGCTTGGCTCGGCCAGGCAGGCACACAGGTGCTCGACGCCGGCACTAGCGAGCGCCACGCAGCTCCTCGCCGCCCTGCCTCACCTCCTCGCCGCCCTGCTGCCCTGGACGCGTTCCACGTCGCCGCCCCGAGCCCCTGGACACGCCCACTCGCCCTGCCTCGCCTCCCTCGCTCCCCTTCGCCATGGCCGACGCCACCGCCGCCGCACCTACACCGTAGGCGCGCTCCCCGTCGTCCCCGCGCCACCCGACCGTGTCCACGAGCTCCGCCACCCTCTTCTTCTTCGAGCAAGACGAGCCCCGAGCGCTCGCCCGCTCTGGAATCGCCCCCGACCCCGTCTTCCCCAACTCCGGCCGCCGAGATCGCCATCATCGCCCCGCTCAGCTCCGACCTTCCCCGAGCCCGCCTCGACGCTCGCTGCAATCACCGTGAGCCTGGCCACCTTCCCATCCTCCCCGTTCTCTCTCTCGAGCCCCGTAGCGATTACATGTAGCTCGCCCGCACGCACCGCCACAGAGCTCGTCGCCGACGAGTCTCCGGCCACCCTACGGCCGCACCACTTTGTCCACTAGCCTCACCGCACACCCAGGGGCCAAACGCACCACTCCACGCGCCTTGCCGTGCCTCGTAGCCCCGGTTTCACTTTCACCCGAGCCCCGGCGCCGCCAAACTCGTCGCCGGCGCCAACTCCGGCCACCCCGACCCCAACCAACTCCACCAAGAGTTGCGGGTCAGCTCCAGCTCCATGTAGATGCCCTCCGCGCCCCATTTGGTGGCCGGAACGGCCAAATCCACTTGCTCCGCCGCGTCTGGCCTTGCCGGCGGCTAGACGCCGACGAGTTGACCCTTGACCGTTGACGGGTGGGCCCTCGTTGACTCCCCTGACTCAATGACAGGTGGGGCCCCCCTGTTAACTATTTGGATTAGTTCTAATTAAAGTTAATTAGTTAAACTAACTACTGACATGCGGGTCCCACTGGTCAGTTTGACCTGGACGACCCCGTTGACCCCCTGACGTCACGCTGACCTCATGCTGACGCAATTAATTAATTACTGGATTTATTCTTATACAGGAAAATCCAGAAAATAGTTCAAACTTCAAAAATTCATAGAAAATTATCTGTAACTCCAAATGCAAAGTTCTATATATGAAAAATGATCAGAAAAATCCAAGCTATCCATTGGTGCTGGTTTCATGCATGTCAGAACAAGTTAAACCCACTGTTTAGGCATTACAAGATGACACACTAATATGATCTTAATAAATGAGTTTCCATTTGAATCTTTGGTTCAAATGGGTTCATTCCCTTCTGGTTTAACTTACACTAGGTCAGGACACATTCATATTGCCATGTCATAGCATGCATCATATTGTTGCATATCGCCATGTATTGATTGTGTTCCGATGTGTTCCTCGTGGTAGGTTCTGCCTCCGAGGATATCTCCGAGTATCCAACTGAAGGGCAGTATCCCACGACCACTCCCACAGGCAAGCAACTCATTCATCATTCCGATACAAACCCATGTTCTCGCTTCTGCCCTTGTTTACTGCATTAAGACAACGCGTTTCAAACTGCTGTGTGTTGCGGTAGATGAACCCACTTCCTTTGCATGACCTGTCATTGCCACAGTAACTAGATGAAACCCACTAGCATGTGTAGGAGTTGATTGAGCCAATACATGTGTGTGTGTTCCTACCATGCTATGCTTACTATGCTTAGAGTTGTGTCAGGTCTGGCTCATCGGGATGATGATCCGGAGTGAAAGATTGTATCGTTGTCAATAGTGTGGAAGTGTTGAACACGATTTGGTAAAGGAATCGATGGAAGGCCATGTAGGAGTACATGGTGGGTTGTTTCATTGAGGCCGTCCTTAAGAACTGAGATCTGTGTGTGTGATTTAAGACTCAGCTACTACCACGCATTGGGCCCGAAACCAATGGACCCCCTCGGCTTCTTGATCACGCTTGTCCTCTGTCCAGGAGTTGCAAAGTAGTTTCTGGTGTTTGTAGTATGCTGGGGGCCGCATGCGGCGCTGACCATCGGGGTGGGCTGTGTTGCGGTAGGCACGTGGCCGGGTCAACCGGGCGCCCGTTTGGTGTCTCGGAACCCTGTTCACATCGTTCGGGGCCGTTAGTGGAAACCTCAGCCGGACTCCCTGCGGATGGAACCCGAATAGGCGATAAACCTGGACTAGAGACTTGATTGTTTAGGTAGGCTGTGGCCGACACCCTCGCTGGGCTTCCGCTTGAAGGTTGCCGAGTACATGTTGTGTAAACGGCGATAAGTGGTGAGAGCGTGTGTGAAGAAGTACACCCCTGCAGGGTATAAATCTATTCGAATAGCCGCGTCCGCGGTAAAGGACTACTTGGTCACCTATACAGTTCATAGATAAGTTAAATGGATACTACTAAAAATCTCAAGATAAGTGTGAGTACCGCGGATGGCCCTCTCGTATGAGGACGAGAGAGGATCCACGGTGGGGTATTGTGATGGTGATAGTGGACTCGTGTGCGACAAATGATTTACAAGTGGTGTCTATCGTAGGATAGCTTAGCCAAGAGTCAAAGCTGGCTTGCTGCAACAACCCCACTACCTTCTTGAGAATGTGCATGTATAGTAGGTTCCTGTTGTAAGACTTGCTGAGTACCTCCGTACTCATGTTGCTTTAATCATGTTTTTCAGACGACTGCACCAACCCCTCTGGTGGGTTCTATGTAGACCTCGACGTTGACGAGTGACTTATCACCCAGGTGGTGATCCAAGACTTGTGAAGGGTCGTTGTAGATAGACAGGCTTCGTCAAGCCTTCTTCCTTTCTAGTGTCTGTACTCAGACTACTTTGCTTCCGCATGTGCTTGTATGTTTGTATGACTTGAGTGTTGGGTCATGTGACCCCTATCTGTATGGATGATATGTATGGCTCCTCGGAGCCTTCTAAATAAAGTACTTGAGTCGTAGAGTACTGTTGTGATGCCATGTTGTATTTACTCATATCGGGCATATTGTGTGTATGATTGAAATGCTTGGTATAAGTGGGATCCGGCTATCTAGTTGTTTATCCTTGGCAGCCTTTCATATGGGGAAATGCAAGTCTTGTGCTTCTGAGCGATAGTAGTCCGCTACAGCCCGGTTCACCGGAGTCCTGCTAGCCCAGCACTACTGCTTGGACACTTGACTGGCCGGCATGTGTTTCACGTCGTTCCTATGTCTGTCCCTTCGGGGAAATGTCACGCGTTGTTATTCGGAGTCCTGCCTAGCCTGCTACAGCCCGGGTTACCGGAGTCCTGTTAGCCCAGTGCTACAGCCCGAATAAATACGTTGATGACCGACATGCTCGATGTGATTCATGTATGCCTGTCCTCATAGGCTAGCGCCGCATTGGGTTCACGACTAGCCATGTCGGCCCGGGTTCTCTGTCATATGGATGCTAGCGACACTATCATATACGTGAGCCAAAAGGCGCAAACGGTCCCGGGCCAGGTAAGGTGGCACCCGTGGGAGTACCGTGCGTGAGGCCGCAAAGGGATATGATGTGTTACACGCTGGATCGATGTGGCATAGGATCGGGGTCCTGACAGCGTTAGCATCAGAGCCGGACTGCCTGTAGGTTCGCTAAGCCAAACTGGTCGATGTCGAGTCTAGAAATGCTTTAGTTATATGTAGGGGAATTGATTGTGGGAGGGAACGAAAGGCTCTTTTACTCCTTTACCTTATGCCCTCTATTCTGAGTCATTCTCTTCTCATTCCACGTGGGTTAAGGACTAGGTTCTCTTCTCTCTATCAGGTTCACGTGTTACTAAATCCGTAGTAACTTATAGGATTGTTGGATACAACCCAGTTCAGTTCTACTAAAGTTTAGTATGTTGCCAATTGAACCAGAACCTTGATATGATGTTGTTGAGTGGTTTCGCAAACTATTGTGGATGTCTCAAGTCTTTTTCTGAGCATTTACAGCCGTTATGCTGTCCAATTTCATCCAGAAATTCTAATGCCTTTGCACTATTTTGTGCTTTCAGATGGCCACCCGTCCCCAAAACCAAGTGGTTCGTCTGACTCGTTGCATCGGTATATGTGGTCATACCGCCATGTTGGTTCGAGTGATGGTGGAGGCAGGTTACCGTTGGTACCCTGAATACACCGTCGAAGAGCAGTTTAGAGACTTCAACCAAAGCCAATATCTGTGCACGGTCAGGATATATCCATCTTATCCCGGAGCCACGGAACCACTCCACTGTTCTTATGGACTTGGGATCACTATTGGGATGTCCGTTCAAGATGCAGCCTACTCGATGATGACCATTATGCGAGCTAGAACTGCCTTGTTGAGCAACACTGATTTTCGCTACATGCCAGCATCCCTCCCTGGGGCGCATGGTTACCTTCAGGGCATGTACAGTGATGCATCCCATGAGGACTCACTCCTTTGCACCACTACTGAGATGTTGGAAGATAAGGACCGTGAAAACCGGGCCTTGCGTATGGAGCTCTTTAATGCTCGTGCTGATCATTGGGCCACCTTGACGAGGTTTGCACCTGCTGTGCAAGCTGGATACATGGACACGAGAGACTTGTACCCTGTGCGGGCTAGTCTGCCAGACCTCATGGAATGGCGTGAGGTGGGAGGCATCACCCCTCCTCGTGGGCCTCTTCTGCCGCCATCTGTTGGACCGAGGCCGCACCCAAGTCCCTATGGTCCACAGGCACCGCAGGACCGTCTGTTCCCAGATGACCATGTTCCGCTTCCAGGTCTGGGTGGTGACTTCTATGAGGACTACTACGGAGCGGCCTGAGCTAGTAGTAGTCTCGCTAGTATTGTAATAGTTGTATGTCCACCGTCCTGCGTGATTGTGGAATATAACTTAGTGTGTATCAATTCCGGAGGTGTAGAAAAATAATGTATAGGAGCTTGGAATGCCTCCGATGAGATGTAACGTCTTTCGTCTTAGTCGTACTTCAGCTTGAGCTTGTACTAAACTATGTATGATGTGTATGACCATTGGTATATATATGGCAGTTTCTATATTACCATGTCATACAGATGATCATCTCTGCATTCCTTGTTATCCATTACATTCCGCACTTCCTTGGCCAGATTTTGCCATCCTGGTTTAAATCGTTGTTTTGTTTTCCTAGGATGGTCAACACCCGCAGCAACCCTGCCGCTCCGGTGCAGGGAGAAGCTAGTGCACCTAGGGAGGAAAGTCTGCCTCAACCACCTTCTCTGGCCGAAGTGATGCTGGAGGCAGAGCGCAACAGGCGCGACACCAACCGCTTGTTAGAGCGGATTGAGCAGAACACTGCACGCCAGCAGAGGATCAATCCAGTGTCCATCAATGACTTTGTCAAGCTGTACCCGCCAAAGTTTAATCATTCCATTGAACCTCTCGATGCGGATGACTGGCTTCGCAGCATCGCCCACAAGCTACGTTCTGCCAACGTGGCTGAAGATGATAAAGTCACCTTTGCTGCCTATCACCTCGAAGGCCCTGCCAGTCTTTGGTGGGAGAATTATGAAGCTATGCGTCCGGTCGGCCAACTCACTACTTGGGCTGATTTCAGTGCCGCTTTTCGTGAGCATCATATTCCGGAAGGTCTCATGGGTCGCAAGAGGGAGGAGTTCTGTAACTTCACCCAGGGGAAGCTGACTGTGGATGCATACAGTCGCGAGTTTGGGAAGCTTGCACGCTATGCTCCCGAAGAGGTATCCACCGACGCCAAGAAGCAGGCAAGGTTCCGCAAGGGACTTAGCCCTGAACTCCGCCGTGACCTTCGTCTGCATGAATGCACTTCCTTTCCGAAGCTAGTCAATAAGGCCATCAGTGCCGAGACAGTGCAGAATGATTTTGAAGCTTCACGCAAGCACTCCCGTGACTATGGTTCTTCATCCGGCTCTGGATCTCAGAAGCGCCGGGTCTGGATTCCAAATTCTGCTATGCCACCCAGGTATACTCCGAGGCCATCCTTTGAGGCGCCTCGCCCCAATCAGCAGTATATGTCGTCCAAGACTTTTGGTGGCCCCACTGCCAATACTGCTCCACGCCCCAATATGGTAACTTGCTTCAAGTGTGGTGAGCCGGGCCATTACATCCGTGAGTGTCCCCAGAACAACCCCAGTCAGTTCGGAAAGTCTGTTGGCCGTGGTAAGTCAACAGCAAAGGTGCTTGTCGCCAAGCCAGCCACCACTGCTCGTGGCCATGTCAACTACGTTTCAGCTGAAGAGACTCAAGAGGACCCCAACGTCGTTCTCGGTACGCTCCTTGTTAATTGCCACCCGGCAACTGTTCTCTTTGATACTGGGGCATATCATTCATTTATTTCTGAGAGCTATGCTTGATTGCACAACACTACCTTTGGTGACATGCCCACCTCCATGGAAATTCAAACTCCCGGTTCTAGATGGCAAACCTCTAGGATCAGCCATGGAAATGAAATTCTTGTCGACAGATTGGTTTTTCTCGCGTCACTAATAGCTCTCAAGTCTTCGGACATAAACATCATCTTGGGTATGGACTGGATGTCAGCTCATTACGCCAAGATTGATTGCTCAACTAGAACTGTCCAACTTACCCATCCATCGGGCAAGACAGTCAATGTTTTGACCCGAGTATCGGAGCGTCAGCTCTACTCTCTAAATGCCAATCCCCTTCCAGACCTTGAAGATATTTCGGTAGTCCGTGACTTTCCGGATGTCTTTCCAGAGGAACTGCCAGGTGTTCCACCTGACAGAGATGTCGAGTTCGTAATAGACCTTGTTCCAGGAACCGTCCCAATCTCTAGGAGACCTTATAAGATGGCACCCCTAGAACTAGCTGAGCTTAAGAAACAACTCGATGAGTCCTTGCAAAAAGGTTTCATCCGTCCTAGTTCATCTCCATGGGCTTGCCCCGTCCTCTTCGTCAGGAAGAAGGATGGAACGGATCGGATGGTTGTGGATTATCGCCCTGTCAATTTGGTCACTATCAAGAACAAGTATCCGCTCCCCAGGATCAACGACCTGTATGACCAGCTCGCTGGATCCTCAGTCTTTTCCAAGATGGATTTGAGGTTGGGCTACCATCAAATCAAAATCAAGAACGGGGACATTCCCAAAACGGCTTTCGTCACTCGTTACGGCCAATACGAGTACACCGTCATGTCCTTCGGTTTAACCAATGCTCCAGCCACCTTCTCTCGGTTAATGAACTCGATCTTCATGGAGTACTTGGATAAATTCGTCGTGGTATACCTCGATGATATACTCATCTACTCCAAAAATGAGGAAGAACATGCCGAACATCTAAGGCTAGTATTGATGAAACTCCGAGAGCATCGCCTTTATGCCAAATTCTCCAAGTGCGAATTCTGGTTGCCAGAAGTGACCTATCTGGGCCATGTAATCTCTGGTAAGGGCATTGCTGTCAATCCTGAGCGAGTTCAAGCTGTCCTTGACTGGACTCCACCTGAAACGGTCAAGCAAGTTCGGAGATTTCTTGGTTTAGCGAGCTATTGCCGCCGCTTCGTCGAGAATTTCTCCAAGGTTGCTAAGTCTCTAACTGAACTCCTCAAGAAAGATAAAAAGTTCGAGTGGACCCCACAATGCGAGTTCAGCTTTCAGGAACTGAAAAGACGCCTGACATCTGCTCCCGTGCTGGTACCACCAGATTTCTCTAAGGACTTTGTTATCTACTGCGACGCCTCGCGACAAGGACTAGGTTGCATACTCATGCAAGATCGTCATGTGATTGCCTACGCATCTCGACAGTTGCGTCCACATGAGGATAATTATCCCACACATGATCTAGAGCTTGCAGCAGTAGTTCATGCAATCAAAACCTGGCGACATTACCTTCTGGGTAATCGTTGCGAAATTTACACTGATCACCAAAGTTTGAAATATATCTTCACCCAACCGGATTTGAATCTCAGGCAAAGACGTTGGGTCGAGTTGATCTCGGATTACGACTTAGGAATAACTTACACCCCAGGCAAAGCCAATGTCATGGTTGATGCACTAAGTCGTAAATCTTATTGTAACAACCTGATGTTACAACAAAGTCAACCATTTCTCCACGAGGAATTTCATAAGCTTAACCTTCACATTGTTCCTCGAGGATTCCTTTCCACCCTGGTGGCGAAACCTAACCTTACGGATCAGATCATCAAGGCACAAAAGTTGGATCCGGGAATTTCCCGTATCAAGAGAAACATCAAGAAGGGAGTTGCAGATTGTTTCTCCATTGATGATCAAGGTGTTGTGTTCTTTGGAAACCGTCTAGTGGTTCCCAAGGTGCGCAACTTGAGGCGATTGATCCTTAAGGAAGCTCATGAATCCCCTCTCACCATTCATCCCGGTAGTACTAAAATGTATCAAGACCTACGCCAGAGGTTTTGGTGGACTAGGATGAAGAGAGAAATCGCTCGATACATTGCAACTTGCGACGTCTGTCGTCGTGTTAAAGCAGAGCATCAACGGCCTGCTGGCACCCTTCAACCATTGGAGATTCCTGAATGGAAATGGGATAAAATCGGTATGGATTTCATTACCGGGTTTCCCAGAACCAAAAGAGGGAATAATGCTATCTTCGTTGTTGTCGATCGTCTCTCCAAAGTAGCCCACTTCTTACCTGTTCGCGAGAGTATAACCGCTAGCCAGCTAGCTGATTTGTACATCTCTCAAATAGTATCTCTCCATGGTGTTCCATTGGAAATTAATTCAGACCGTGGAAGTCTTTTCACCTCTCGATTTTGGGAAAGTTTCCAAAATGCTATGGGGACTCGTCTCTCCTTTAGCACCGCCTTCCATCCGCAATCAAGTGGTCAAGTAGAACGAGTCAATCAAATTCTGGAGGACATGCTCCGAGCCTCTGTCATCTCTTTCGGTATGAATTGGGAGAAGTGCCTTCCATTCGCCGAGTTCGCTTATAACAACAGTTTTCAAGCTAGCTTGGGTAAAGCTCCTTTCGAAGTTCTTTATGGACGAAAATGTCGAACGCCTCTTAACTGGTCAGAAACCGGCGGGAGACAACTCTTTGGCCCGGACATGATCCAGGATGCAGAAGAGCAGGTTCGCATTATTCGTGAGAAGTTGAAAACCGCCCAGTCCCGACAAAAGAGTCAGTATGACCGCAAGCATAAGCCCATGGCTTATGAAGTCGGTGAGATGGCTTACCTTCGGGTTACACCTTTAAAGGGAACCCATCGATTCGGTATCAAAGGCAAATTGGCTCCTCGTTACATTGGACCTTTTCGCATTCTTGCCAAACGAGGAGAAGTTGCCTACCAATTGGAACTACCTCCGCATCTCTCCAGAGTTCATGACGTCTTCCACGTTTCTCAACTCAGGCGTTGCTTCGCGAATCCTATCCGTGGAGTGGACCACGAAACGCTTGATCTCCAAGATGACCTCACTTATCGAGAATACCCCGTTCGTATCCTTGATCAAGCCGAGCGTACCACTCGACGCCACAATATCAAGTTTCTCAGGGTTCAATGGTCACACCATTCCGAGCAAGAAGATGGGAAAGGGAGGATCGTCTTCGACTTGAGTACCCCACCTTCTTTCTGGCAGATCCTAAATCTCGGGACGAGATTCTTTTGAGTGGGGGTGAGTTGTCACATCCCACCTAGCTCATGCATTAGAGTGTGCATCATGTTTATTTTGACAGAAATTTGAAATGGGGAAGGCAGAACCCCCAGCACCCCTCCTGAAATCAACTAGGGTTTACTAAAAATATTTTCAATGAACCTGAAATGCCCTTCTAAAATGTTCACTCTCTTTGTCTTGGATTAAAACCTCTGGCAAAAATGGTGCATAATTTTCTAAGTCAACAGAAGGTCTTTGAATTAATGCATTAGTATTTGAATTTGGGCATTTAAAATTTATAAAATATTTCAAATGCTCAAATATTTCCAAACCAAAATGTTCCTTGCTGGAAATATTCCAACTAAGGACCAGGTGCAGTTTGGTGATTTTTGGAGTTGTTCTAGTATTTTTAATAAGTCCACAAAGTTACAGAAGAATAGAAAAGGAAAAAAATAGAAGGGAAACTTACCTGGCGCCTGCCAACCGGCCCACCTGCCAGCCCAGCCCAGCTGCCGCGCCAGCGAGCTGCTTGGCTCGGCCAGGCAGGCAAACAGGTGCTCGACGCCGGCACCAGCGAGCGCCACGCAGCTCCTCGCCGCCCTGCCTCACCTCCTCGCCGCCCTGCTGCCCTGGACGCGTTCCACGTCGCCGCCCCGAGCCCCTGGACACGCCCACTCGCCCTGCCTCGCCTCCCTCGCTCCCCTTCGCCATGGCCGACGCCACCGCCGCCGCACCTACACCGTAGGCGCGCTCCCCGTCGTCCCCGCGCCACCCGACCGTGTCCACGAGCCCCGCCACCCTCTTCTTCTTCGAGCAAGACGAGCCCCGATCGCTCGCCCGCTCTGGAATCGCCCCCGAGCCCGTCTTCCCCAACTCCGGCCGCCGAGATCGGCATCATCGCCCCGCTCAGCTCTGACCTTCCCCGAGCCCGCCTCGACGCTCGCTGCAATCACCGTGAGCCTGGCCACCTTCCCATCCTCCCCGTTCTCTCTCTCGAGCCCCGTAGCGATTACATGTAGCTCGCCCGCACGCACCGCCGCGGAGCTCGTCGCCGACGAGGCTCCGGCCACCCTACGGCCGCACCACTTTGTCCACTAGCCTCACCGCACACCCAGGGGCCAAACGCACCACTCCACGCGCCTCGCCGTGCCCCGTAGCCCCGGTTTCACTTTCACCCGAGCCCCGGCGCCGCCAAACTCGTCGCCGGCGCCAACTCCGGCCACCCCGACCCCAACCAACTCCACCAAGAGTTGCGGGTCAGCTCCAGCTCCACGTAGATGCCCTCCGCGCCCCATTTGGTGGCCGGAACGGCCAAATCCACTTGCTCCGCCGCGTCTGGCCTTGCCGGCGGCTAGACGCCGACGAGTTGACCCTTGACCGTTGACGGGTGGGCCCTCGTTGACTCCCCTGAGTCAATGACAGGTGGGGCCCCCCTGTTAACTATTTGGATTAGTTCTAATTAAAGTTAATTAGTTAAACTAACTACTGACATGTGGGTCCCACTGGTCAGTTTGACCTGGACGACCACGTTGACCCCCTGACGTCACGCTGACCTCATGCTGACGCAATTAATTAATTACTGGATTTATTATTATACAGGAAAATCCAGAAAATAGTTCAAACTTCAAAAATTCATAGAAAATTATCTGTAACTCCAAATGCAAAGTTCTATATATGAAAAATGATCAGAAAAATCCAAGCTATCCATTGGTGCTGGTTTCATGCATGTCAGAACAAGTTAAACCCACTGTTTAGGCATTACAAGATGACACACTAATATGATCTTAATAAATGAGTTTCCATTTGAATCTTTGGTTCAAATGGGTTCATTCCCTTCTGGTTTAACTTACACTAGGTCAGGACTAATTCATATTGCCATGTCATAGCATGCATCATATTGTTGCATATCGCCATGTATTGATTGTGTTCCGATGTGTTCCTCGTGGTAGGTTCTGCCTCCGAGGATATCTCCGAGTATCCAACTGAAGGGCAGTATCCCACGACAACTCCCTCAGGCAAGCAACTCATTGATCATTCCGATACAAACCCATGTTCTCGCTTCTGCCCTTGTTTACTGCATTAAGACAACGCGTTTCAAACTGCTGTGTGTTGCGGTAGATGAACCCACTTCCTTTGCATAACCTGTCATTGCCACAGTAACTAGATGAAACCCACTAGCATGTGTAGGAGTTGATTGAGCCAATACATGTGTGTGTGTTCCTACCATGCTATGCTTACTATGCTTAGAGTTGTGTCAGGTCTGGCTCATCGGGATGATGATCCGGAGTGAAAGATTGTATCGTTGTCAATAGTGTGGAAGTGTTGAACACGATTTGGTAAAGGAATCGATGGAAGGCCATGTAGGAGTACATGGTGGGTTGTTTCATTGAGGCCGTCCTTAAGAACTAAGATCTGTGTGTGTGATTTAAGACTCAGCTACTACCACGCATTGGGCCCGAAACCAATGGACCCCCTCGGCTTCTTGATCACGCTTGTCCTCTGTCCAGGAGTTGCAAAGTAGTTTCTGGTGTTTGTAGTATGCTGGGGGCCGCACGCGGTGCTGACCATCAGGGTGGGCTGTGTTGCGGTAGGCACGTGGCCGGGTCAACCGGGCGCCCGTTTGGTGTCTCGGAACCCTGTTCACATCGTTCGGGGCCGTTAGTGGAAACCTCGGCCGGACTCCCTGCGGATGGAACCCGAATAGGCAATAAACCTGGACTAGAGACTTGAGTGTTTAGGTAGGCCGTGGCCGACACCCTCGCTGGGCTTCCGCTTGAAGGTTGCGGAGTACATGTCGTGTAAACGGCGATAAGTGGTGAGAGCGTGTGTGAAGAAGTACACCCCTGCAGGGTATAAATCTATTCGAATAGCCGCTTCCGCGGTAAAGGACTACTTGGTCACCTATACAGTTCATAGATAAGTTAAATGGATACTACTAAAAATCTCAAGATAAGTGTGAGTACCGCGGATGGCCCTCTCGTATGAGGACGAGAGAGGATCCACGGTGGGGTATTGTGATGGTGATAGTGGACTCGTGTGCGACAAATGATTTACAAGTGGTGTCTATCGTAGGATAGCTTAGCCAAGAGTCAAAGCTGGCTTGCTGCAACAACCCCACTACCTTCTTGAGAATGTGCATGTATAGTAGGTTCCTGTTGTAAGACTTGCTGAGTACCTCCGTACTCATGTTGCTTTAATCATGTTTTTCAGACGACTGCACCAACCCCTCTGGTGGGTTCTATGTAGACCTCGACGTTGATGAGTGACTTATCACCCAGGTGGTGATCCAAGACTTGTGAAGGGTCGTTGTAGATAGACAGGCTTCGTCAAGCCTTCTTCCTTTCTAGTGTCTGTACTCAGACTACTTTGCTTCCACATGTGCTTGTATGTTTGTATGACTTGAGTGTTGGGTCATGTGACCCCTATCTGTATGGATGATATGTATGGCTCCTCGGAGCCTTCTAAATAAAGTACTTGAGTCGTAGAGTACTGTTGTGATGCCATGTTGTATTTACTCATATCGGGCATATTGTGTGTATGATTGAAATGCTTGGTATGAGTGGGATCCGGCTATCTAGTTGTTTATCCTTGGCAGCCTTTCATATGGGGAAATGCAAGTCTTGTGCTTCTGAGCGATAGTAGTCCGCTACAGCCCGGTTCACCGGAGTCCTGCTAGCCCAGCACTACTGCTTGGACACTTGACTGGCCGGCATGTGTTTCACGTCGTTCCTATGTCTGTCCCTTCGGGGAAATGTCACGCGTTGTTATTCGGAGTCCTGCCTAGCCTGCTACAGCCCGGGTTACCGGAGTCCTGTTAGCCCAGTGCTACAGCCCAAATAAATACGTTGATGACCGACATGCTCGATGTGATTCATGTATGCCTGTCCTCATAGGCTAGCGCCGCATTGGGTTCACGACTAGCCATGTCGGCCCGGGTTCTCTGTCATATGGATGCTAGCGACACTATCATATACGTGAGCCAAAAGGCGCAAACGGTCCCGGGCCAGGTAAGGTGGCACCAGTGGGAGTACCGTGCGTGAGGCCGCAAAGGGATATGATGTGTTACACGCTGGATCGATGTGGCATAGGATCGGGGTCCTGACATTGAAGAACTTTTACAGCTGTGGAATGGAAATGGTGTACGTATGTGGGATGAGCACAATAAAGAGGAATTTAACCTAAAGGCGTTGCTGTTCATGACCATCAATGATTGGCCCGCTCTCAGTAAACTTTCAGGACAGACAAACAAAGGATACCACGCATGCACACACTGTTTAGATGACACTGAAAGTATATACCTGGACAAATGCAGGAAGAATGTGTACCTGGGCCATCGTCGATTTCTTCCGACCAACCATCAATGTCGAAAGAAAGGCAAGCATTTTAAAGGCGAGGCAAATCACCGGAGGAAGCCCGCCATGCGTACCGGTGATCACGTACTTGCTATGGTCAATGATTTACACGTAATCTTTGGAAAGGGTCCCGGCGCACTAGCTGTTCCGAATGCGCTGAGGGACACGCACCCATGTGGAAGAAGAAATCTATATTTTGGGACCTACCTTACTGGAAAGACCTAGAGGTCCGCTCTTCAATCGACGTGATGCACATGACGAAGAACCTTTGCGTGAACCTGCTAGGCTTCTTGGGCGTGTATGGAAAGATAAAAGATACACCCGAGGCACGGGAGAACCTGCAACGTTTGCACGAAAAATACGCCATGCCTCCGAAGCAGTATGAAGGTCCTGCCAGCTACGCTCTTACGAAAGAAGAGAAATAAATCTTCTTTGAATGCCTGCTCAGTATGAAGGTCCCGACTGGCTTCTCGTCGAATATAAAGGGAATAATAAATATCCCAGAGAAAAAGTTCCAGAACCTAAAGTTTCATGACTGCCACGTGATTATGACGCAACTGCTTCCGGTTGCATTGAGGGGGCTTCTACCGGAAAACGTCCGATTAGCCATTGTGAAGCTATGTGCATTCCTCAATGCAATCTCTCATAAGGTGATCGATCCAGAAATCGTACCAAGGCTAAGGAGTGATGTGGCGTAATGTCGTGTCAGTTTCGAGCTGGTGTTCCCACCATCCTTCTTCAATATCATGACGCATGTCCTAGTTCATGTAGTCGACGAGATTGTCATTCTGGGGCCCGTATTTCTACACAATATGTTCCCCCTTGAGAGGTTCATGGAAGTCCTAAAGAAATATGTCCGTAATCGCGCAAGGCCAGAAGGAAGCATCTCCAGGGGCCATCAAACAGAGGATGTCATCGGGTTTTGTGTTGACTTCATTCCTGGCCTTAAGAAGATAGGTCTCCCTAAATCGCGATATGAGGGGAGACTGACTGGAAAAGGCATGCTAGGAACGGACTCAATAATATGCAGGGACGGGCATTCTTGGTCTCAAGCACACTACACAGTTCTACAGAACTCTACCTTGGTGACCCCGTATGTCGATAAACACAAGAACAGTCTGCGCTCCAAACACCCGGAGCAGTGCGACGACTGGATTACATGTGAACACATCAGGACTTTCAGCAGTTGGTTGGAAGCACGTATCAGAGGTGACAACACTGTTTGTGATGAGTTGTACTTGTTGTCCAGGGGACCATCTTTGACTGTATTGATTTGGAAAGGATACGAGATAAATGGGAATACACTTTACACGATTGACCAAGATCAGAAGAGCACCAACCAAAACAGCGGTGTCCGCTTTGATGCAACAACCGAGAAGGGAAAGGACACATATTATGGTTACATAGTGGACATATGGGAACTTGACTACGGACAAGATTTTAAGGTCCCTTTGTTTAAGTGCAAATGGGTCAATCTGTCAGGAGGCGGGGTACATGTAGACCCACAGTACGGAATGATAACAGTCGATCTGAAAAATCTTGGGTACACTGATGAACAGTTCGTCCTAGCCAATGATGTGGCACAGGTTATCTATGTGAAGGACATGTCTACCAGATCGAGAAAAAGAAAAGATAAGGAAACGAATACATAATACGATGAGCCAAAGCGCCACATAGTTCTTTCAGGAAAAAGGGACATCCTAGGAGTGGAGGGCAAGACAGACATGTCTGAAGATTATGAAAGGTTTCATTAAATTCCTCCCTTCACTGTCAAGGCTGACCCAAGCATCATGATAAACGATGAAGATTATCCATGGTTACGGCGCAATAAGCAAATGACACAAGCGAAGAAAAAGTGAAGACTTTCTCCCGCAACTATTATGATGATACCATGCCAAATTTGTAACAGACGAGTATGTTATGCCAAGTATTTTAGAGTTCATTTGAAAACAGATGAGTAGGTGCATCTATGTTAATTTTTTTTATTAAAGTTAATCACAAACTTGTGATTCACACAAATTTCAAAGAATTCAAATTTTAACTATTCAAATTTGAAAAGTAATGGCACTAACAGAAAGTTCATAATTTTGCTGACCTAAAATCAAAAAGAATAAAAAAATATAGCAAAAACAAAATAAAGCAACAAAGAAAGCAAAAAAACTAAAAAAGTGTTTTCAAATTTGAAAACTAATGGCACTAACAGAAAGTTTATAATTTTTCTAAAACTATAAAGCGAGAAAGTTTAAAAGTTTATAATTTTTCTAAAACTTAAAAAGTTTAAAAGCTAAAAGAATTAAAAAATAAAGCAAGACGAATAATGATAAAACACAGTAATATTAAATAGCAGGAATTTTTTATAGTGAAGTTATTCATAAACTAGTGATTCACAGAAATTTTAAAAAATTCAAAGTTAAACTATTCAAATTTTAAAACTAATGGCACTAACAGAAAGTTTATAATTTTTGTGACCTAAAATAAAAAAGAAATTACTACAAAACTATAAGTATTTAGTTCTAAGTAGAAACAATAAAAAACAAAAAAAATGCCACCTACTGGGCCCCCATGGCCTGAATACGACTAAAAACCCTACCATGGGCCAGGATTCAGGCCCGAGGGAGGCCCAGTAGGCCCACAGGCACAGATTGCAGTGTTAGGCCCGAAAGCCTGCTTTAGAGAGGAGCTCGAGAGGGATGGCGCACCGCACCTTATAAACAGGTGCGCCTCCCTCTCAACTAGCGAGGTAGGACTAAATATTTGGGTTCGGGGCAGCACAGGCCTTTGGTCCCGGTTGGAGGGACGAACCGGGACCAAAGGGGGCATTGGTCCCAGTTCGTAGCACCAACCGGGACCAATGCCCCCTCTTTAGTCCCGGTTGGTGCCACCAACCGGGACCAAAGGCCGCCGCTTCCCGCCCTTTGGGCTGCTGAAAAGAAGCCTTTGCTCCCGGTTGGTGGCACCAACCGGGACTAAAGGGGGCATTAGTCCCGGTTGGTTTCACGAACCGGGACCAATGCTCTTGCTATATAAGCAGCACTTAGCAGTTTTCGACCAAATCCATCTGTTTCTTCTCGCCCCGACGCCTTCTGCTCCTCGTCGCCGTCGCCGCCGAGCCCTGCCCCGACGCCGTCAGGCTGGTCCACCTCACCGTCGCCGCCGCCGAGCCACTGCCCCGACACCATCGCCGCGCCCGCCGCCCCTACCGGCCCCGACATCATCGCCGTCGCCGCGCGCGCCGCCCCTGCCCCGACCCCGTCGCCGTCGCCGCGCGCGCCACCCGTTCCCTGACCCCGTCGCCGTCGCCGCGCGCTCCGCCCTTCCCCGACCCCGTCGCCGTCGCCGCGTGCGCCGCCCGTTCCCCGACCCCGTCGCCGTCGCCGCGCGCGCCGCCCCTTCCCCGACCCCGTCGCCGTCGCCGCGCGCGCCGCCCCTTCCCCGACCACATCGCCGTCGCCGCGTGCGCCGCGCCTTCCCCAACCCCGTCGCCGTTGCCCCGACCACACGCCGCCGCCTTCGGTCCGGCCGCCGGCGCCCTTTTCTCTTATTTTTTGCATTATTATAAAAATGTGTATATATGTATATGTTCTCTGTGTATATATGTTCATATATGCAAAAGTTAGATTTTAGAAAAACTTTATATATGCAAAAGTTTATATATGCAAAAAATTTACATATATGCAAGTATATATGTATGTATATATGTATGTATGTGGATACATGAGGGGGGTCGATATACCCCCTCTCCGATAGCATTTGTGTGCATTTTAGGTTAGTGTATATATATGTTGATGTATACATGCAAAAGATAGATTTTTAGATATGATGATGTTTTTTTTTCATATGTGCATTTTTTCATATATGTATTATTTTTTAAGTTGTTAGTAGATATCGATTTTAGGTTAGTGCATTTATCACTGATTTTAGGTTAGTTGATCGATTTAGTGCATTTTATGTTTGTTGCATTTTAGGTTAGTGCATTTTAGGTTAGTGCATTTTATGTTAGTGGAGAGGAAAAAGTAAAATAAGGAAAAGGAAAATAAGTAGAGAAAGAAGGAGAAGAAGAAGGAGAAGACGAGGAGAGGAAGAAGAGGAAGAAGAAGAAAAAATAGAGGAGAGGAAGAAGGAAGAGAGGAGCTTCTTCTCCTTTTTTTTTCTTCTCCTTTTTTTCTTCTTCTTCTTAATTTTTATCGGGAACGAGGGTGTCGAGGATCGCCGAGGGGTCGTGGTTCGGGAACTAGGGTAGTGGGTCGAGGGTCGTTAAGGGGTCAAGGGTCGAGGGTTTCAGGGTCGAGGGTTCGAGGGTTCTAGGGTCGAGGGTTCCAGCAGGGTCGTCTAGGGGTCGAGGGTTCCAGGGTCGTCGAGGGTTCTAGGGGTCGAGGATCGCCGAGGGGTCGAGAGAGGTTTCCTAGTGTCAAAGTATTGAAGAAATCCATGGCTTCATCATTAGCCGGAAGTAACCAGGGCATGATGGTACGAAGTCCTCCAAAGTTATTCTGGAATGGAGTCCCGGATAGGATAATTTGCCTTTTTGTACGAATTTCAGCAAAGGCCTTCCAAATAACGATATTTGGAAGGTGCTTGCTGAACTTTGTACCAAAAAGCGAATTATCCTATCTGGGACTCCGTTCCAAAATAACTTTGGAGAGCTTCGTACCATCATGCACCTGTTACTTTCGCCTAATGATGAAGACATGGTTTTGTTGAATCCTTTGACACTAGGCAACCTCCCGACCCCTCAGCGATCCTCTCGAACATGAGAGGAAGAAGAGGATAAAAAAAGAAGAGGAAGAAGAAAAAAAAAGAGGAGGAGAAAGAATAGAGGAGTTCTTTTTTTTTTCTTCTTCTTCCTCTTTTTTTTCTTCTTCTTCCTCTTTTTTTATCAGGAACGAGGGTCATCGAGGGACATAGATGTAGTGTCGTCGTTGTCGATATACCCCCTCCCGATAGCTTCAACACGTGGGGGGGGGTCGATATTACCCCCTCCTTGAAGCGTTGTCGAGGCCGCCCAATCCCTTGAAGCGTTGTCGAGGCCACCCCAAACCCTAGAGAAGCAGCGCCGAGGCCACTAATTAATATATATGATTCCTTACTATGATTAGCTAGATAGTTCTACGTTTGCCACTAATATATCCATTTGTCATGTTTGAATAATAATTGCCATGTTGTAAATATTTGTAGAAACTATGGACACTGTCGCCCGAGACGAAGCAAGAGAAGCGTTGTTGAGGGACATAATCGTAGAAGGAAGTGATGTCGTCTCGTTGTATCTCAACGACTTCGATGGTCTGCAAGGAGAGGGTGAAGAAGCTGGCTCCGGTGACCTAATGGCGGTGCAAGAAGAAGAACGTGATGACGGGTCCGGTGACCGAAACGAGTCTGGCGACCGAGCCGAGTCCGGCCAGGTATATATATTAGTTAAGCCTGTGCTGACTAGCTAATTGATGCATTCATTGTTTTGGTATCTACACATATTAATTAAGTCTTTGTTCTTTTTTCTAGCCCTCCGGATCGAGCACAACTGAGGTAAAGAGACGAGGCCCGAAGAGAAAGTTGAGCTCGGATGAAAGGTTTGAGATCATAGCAATCGCGCCCGACGGCCAACCTATTGAACCCATCCGAACAAAGAAGGCATTTGTTGCTCAGTGCGGGGTTCTGGTTAGGGACAAAATCCCGATCAGCATCCAGCAATGGTATAAGCCTAAGAACGAAGACCCTGAGGTGTCTTATGTCAATGATCTGCAGAAAAATGATCTTTGGACTGAGCTGAAGTCAAATTTCACCCTACCGCCAGAGGATGATCCGGAGAAGCCAGTTAAAGAGAAATTAATCAAGTCTTTTGCTCTTAAGAGGATGGCAGACCTATTCAGGAGGTGGAAGAAAGACCTGAATAGGTTTGTCGAGAAAAAAGAGACACCAGAATTCAAGGGCATATATGAGAAGATCAGAGATGACTGGCCTGCATTTGTGGCCCACAAGACATCGGAAAAGAGTAAGAAGATGTCGGAGACAAACAAGAAAAATGCTGCGAAGAAGAAGCTTCACCATCGCACGGGGTCAGGTGGCTACCTGGTAGCCCGGCCTAAGTGGGCCAAGGCTGAGAGCGATCTGGTTGAAAAAGGGATCGAACCAGAGACAATGAGCTGGCCAGACCGTTGCCAGACTTGGTTCTTCGGGGCTGGCGGAACCTTGGACCCTGTAACAGGGAAGTGCATTTGGACGGACGAGCAACTTGACATTCCCTTGAAGAAGCTTCGGTACTATATCAAAGCAGCGCAGGAAGGGATGTTCCTTCCAGACAGAGAGAACGAGGAGCTCACAAAGGCCCTCGGGAATCCTGAGCACCCTGGACGGACACGAGGCACGCCAGGCTCCATTCCGTGGAAGGATGGGTTTCCGGACACAGGCGGTTACAAAAGCCAGGAGAGGAGGAAGCAAGTGCAACAGTCCGAACTGCAGGCGCTTAAAGCAAGGGTACTCGGGATAGAGGAAGGAGAAGCAAATCGCAGCAACCGAACTGCCGAAGCATCCCCTAAAGCTACCCCGCCATCTCAGCGGAGAAGCAGCGTGGCTTCCACCGAGCTGCTTCAGCCAGAGCTTGTCTTGACAGCTCCTGCCAGCTATCCCGTGGATGCTATCACAGAGGCTCAAAATTGCAACCTTATGACACAATGGATGAATATGAAGGTCAAGGCGGCTGTTGGCTCTGTTTATCCTAATGAACCCGGCGCAACTTTTCACTGCCAGCCGATTCCAGAAGGATATGCTAAGGTGATGGTGGATGAAATAACGGAGGGATTTGAGGACCTCCCGCTTGACCACCCTACCGGAGAAGGGGAGACTCGGCTGGGTTCTGCTCTGAAGACTCCATGCCTATGGCGGAAAGAGCTCATCAAGCTTCCAAACTGGACGCCTCCGCCTCCTCCTCCTCCTCCGGCAAGTCAGGGCACTCCGCCTCCTCCATCGCCTCCTCCTCCGACGAGTGACGATCAGGGCCCTCGGCCGGCTCCTTCTCCGGCGCGTCAGCAAGGGCGGAAGAGACCCACCGCCGCTCCGGCAGCTGCTCCTGCGCGTCGTAGTCCTTCTCCTCCGCCTCACAAAAAGCAAGCCGTAAAGAAGACTACCGCTCCGTCTGCTCTGCCGGTGTCTAGCAGTACAGCCAGAGGCGGGAGAAAATACAAATTCGGTCCTTCTCTGAAGTCTCCACAGAAGTTACCATACGAGATGAGCCTGGAGGAGAACGCGAGGATCGCGCGAACCGAGAAGGATGACTGGTTTCAAGGGTTGAAAGCACAGACCGAAGGAGAAGGTAGATTCGGTGAAAGTGAAGCGCACTCTGGCTGCCCTGGCAAAACCACCCAAGTCTCCGCCGAAAGGCAACTATGAGCGCATTATTGCAAAGACATGGGGCCGAAGCGTCGCGGTAGGGAAGTACAATCAGTGATCAAAGGCTGAAAGAACGACGAGTAGCTGGGAAACAAATTGCCCAGCTCGGCGAACAAGCAAAGCAATCGTGCCCCCTGCTCAAGGTGCCTAGCGTCGATCCGAGGATGGCGCCCGGTTATACCAATCTTGACGATTACCTGCCCGACGATGTAGATTATGATTTCCTGGACGTGCAGATACACAGATACGAGTACGGGAAGCCTCTCGTCAAAGATGAAAGATCTCTAACAACGATGATGCGAAGATTGCATGATTGGTACCTGAAAACCTGCAGAGAGTCTGGGGGAGGAATACTTTGTATATGAGAGTTAAACCGGAGCATGACCTCGTTGGAATTGAACTGTTGCATGTTCCATTTGAGGAGTTCTATCAATTTTTCAATCAATTGGCCCTCGATAAAGCAACGGTCACCTGCTACTGTCTGTAAGTACTACTACTTCTGTCATTAAGTCTCTCTATATAGCTCAGCTCTTTCATTGCATGTATTTATAATTATCCTCACTATATTATGCAGATTGAAGATCGCCCAATTGAAGAAAAGACAAATCGGTGATATTGGGTTCATCAACACAAATCTCATAGATGCAGTTCAGGTTAAAGATCATGCCGCAGAAATCGAGGCTAACTTGCTACGATCATTCAAAATAAATGAACACAAAAATATAATACTCTTTCCTTTCAACTTCAAGTGAGTGTTGTCTTGTGCATATTCGGTTTCCCTTATATATTAGTCCAGGTTATAGTAATGTAATTGATGAGTTATGCATGCGTGCGCAGTTTCCACTATATTCTCCTGGAGATTAGGCTTGAGAAGGGAGTAGTAAATGTCTTGGACTTGAGACGAAAAGATCCCCAGGAGTATGCGGACATGACTGAAATCCTCAAGAAGTAAGTTAAATCGATCATTATCCACCATATCAGCAAATTTGTTCATTTCCTGATATCAAGTAATTGTTTTCTTTTGTCTGGCAGTCTTTGGAGAAAATTCAGCACAAATTCCCCGGGACTCCCGAAGGAGCTGGAATTTAGATACCCAAAAGTAAGTACTATAGTACCATGTTCCGCGCGTCTCCTAGCTATTGATTCAAGCGCTATTTTCATCAATACCATTTGGCATTCTTGCTTATCTGTTTGATTTACCTCTATTTCTTGTAAAGTGGTTGTGGCAGGAACAAGAGAATGATTTCTGTGGATACTACGTCTGCGAGTCCATCCGCCACACGACCTGTGAGCGGGGCGGGTACTCTGAGAAACAATATGAAGTGCGTAAGAAATAATATTCACAATTTTTGTTTATTACCATAATTTGTGTTGAGTTTCATTCATTCATATATATATATATATATATATATATATATATATATATATATATATATATATATGTATGTATGTATGTATGTATGTATGTATTGACCCCCTTCTTCAAATTAGATGTTTCGGCAGCGGAATGAACTCCTAGGACCAGATCGCATGCGAGCAATTCAAGAGGAATTGGCGGCATTCTTTCTTGACCACGTGATCGCTGAAGACGGAGAATACTATGTGGACCATGCGTCCATAATTTAAGATATTATATTTGTAAAAGATAATTATTGTATATATGTAGCCGGTAGTGTCGAACGATAGATATACGAGAACTTGTTGTTCGACCAATCTCTCGGAGAAGGAGATGTGGTCGATATCACTTCTCTCTGTATGCATATATGTTCATGACGATCTTCTGTTTCCTTCGTTTGCTTACTAGCTAGTTAGCGTGCCTAGTCCTCTCTATACGTATGTATAGTACGTAGCGTCGACCAAGCATGGACATAAGAGAGGACACTTCTCCCTATTAATTAGCTATCTAACACAATATATGAAATACGTAAATTAACCCCCCAAAACCCCCAAACCCCCCCCCCTTCAAAAAAAACCAAAAACCCTAGCCACAGAAATGCTGACGCATGGAGGTCTATTGGTCCCGTTTTGTGCCACCAACCGGGACCAAAGGCCCTCCTGCCTGGGCTCGGCGCACAGGCCACGTGGAGGCCCATCTGTCCCGGTCCTGGTTTTTACCGGGACTAAAGGGTGAGGGTATTAGTAACGACCCTTTAGTCCCGGTTCGGGAACCGGGACTAAAGGCCCTTACGAACCGGGACAAAAGGCCGGTTTTCTACTAGTGTAAATGACCTGGAAATTGAAAAGCACTACAAATGAACTCTGAAAAAGTTGAAACTTGGCATGGTATCATCATTTCACCCACATAGATTGTTCAAGAAAGTAGAGAGGCTAACGGCAAAAACTGGATGCACTTCGTTTACAAACTGGACAATCTCTTTCGAAGTATTCAGGTTTCCGACGAAATTAAACTCATCTGTTACAAAGGCATTTCATTCTTTTAAACTTATAACAACTCCAGAATTTTTGTGCATTCAGTATGCACCATTCAAAAGCGACGCCATCAACTTTCAACCATTTCTGCCTTCATTTGCTATTTTTCATGCATTCAATGATTTGTTTTGAGAACTAAATGACCTGGAAATTGAAAAGCACTACAAATGAACTCTGAAAAAGTTGAAACTTGGCATGGTATCATCATTTCACCCACATAGCATGTGCAAGAAAGCGACCAGTACTACAGTTTCTTAGTAAGCTGTTTTTTAGTCCCACCTCGCCAAGAGAGAGGGGCTAGGAGCGGTTTATAAGCCCTGAGTGCAGAGACGATGAAGAAGAGGCTCAATGCTCACGTTGCTTAGCTTCAAGCCTTCAGGAATATGGTAGATTGCACGGAGCTACGCGCCGTGCAGTTTACACTATTCCAAAAGACTTGAAGCAAATTAACGAAGCATTGCACCTCTTTTTTATTTTTTAATAACTTATTACAACTCCGGACTTATTACACTACACGTCGGCATTTCTTCTTTTAAAACTTTGGTTATAACTCCAGACTTTGACCATCAAGTTTTGCAGAAAAGAAAAAAATTATATAAAAAAACTACTCAGAAATAAATAGAAGAAAATAAATATAGCAGAAAAGAAAAAACTACTCAGAAATAAATAGAATAAAAAATAAGGCAGAAAAGAAAAAAAATTAGATTTGCTATTTTTCAATCGTTCACAAAATGACCGTGAAATTGAAAATCACTACAAAATGAACTCTGAAAATGTTGATTTTTGGCAAACTAGATGAAAAAATACTCACAAATAAATATAACAGAAAAGAAAAAACTATACAAAAGACTACAAAGAAATAAATAGAAGAAAATAAAGAAGAAAAGAAAAAATATAAAAAATTAGGGCGCTCCCTTGTGGGCCTGCTACGCAACGGGCGTGCAATTACAGGCCCTAAAGGCCCAGCAGACTCACAGGGCAGCATGGAGAAATTAGGCCCACAAGCCTGCTATATAAACCAGTGCGGCTGCCCTTCGCCCGGCGAGGTGGGACTAAACTTTGCGCACTACGGGGTGGCAGCGCAAGGCCTTTAGTACCGGTTGGTGGCACCGACCGGTACTAAAGACCAACCTTTAGTACCGGTTGGTGCCACGAACCGGTACTAAAGGCCTGATTTTCCCGCCTCTTGGCCTGGCCAAAGTTGGCCTTTAGTACCAGTTGGTGGCTCCAACCGGTACTAAAGGTCTCTCCTATATATACAACACTTACGAAAATTTCAGTTACATCTCCCCACTCCTTCGCGTCTCCAACCTCTCGCGCGCCGCTCCCGTCATCGCCGCCCGTCGCCCGTCGTCGTCGTCGTCGTCCCCGCCGCCGCCCCGAACGCCGCGCGCCGCCGTCCGTCGTCGTCCCGCGCCGCGGTCCCGTATACGTACGTATCTCGCTCTCCTCGCGCACCCGCCGCGCCGCCGTCCGTCGTCTCCTCGCACCCGGCCGGCCGGCCCGTACACCGGCGCCCCCGCCCCGTATGCCACCGCCCCCGCCCCGTATGCCGCCGCCCCCGCTCGTACGTACGGGGCGGCGGCGTACGGGGCCGCACACACACACATACCACACACGCATACACACACACATACGTACACACATATATACGTTAATTGTTAGATTAATGTTAATTAGATGATCGAAAGTTAGATTAATGTCGAATGTTAGATGAATTAGCTAGCTAGATAGAAAAATTGTCGAACTAGAGATTAGAACTATAGTTGAATAATCAATATAACTAGTTTATTTTTAGTTAGAAAATTGTCGAACTAGTTTATTTAGGTATATGAGATTTGAACTAGTTCAATAATTAATACAACTAGTTTATTTTTAGTAAGAAAATTTAGGTATCTGAACATATATGAACATAGGAAATGTCATCTGACGACGAAAAAGATTTCATTATGTGCGAACACTGTGAAGACCAGCGCGGCCTGTGCGACAGAAATTTCCTTGTTGTTGGTAGGCGCTTCAGCATCAAGCTGGATGAGACATTTGAAGTTGATACAGTAAGTCACTTTGTCAATTATTATTTGAATGCAAAACTTATGCTTCATTTGCTTCAACTTATAATTTTAAATTTTCACTATTCTACTAGCGCATCCCCTGCCATGCAAGAATTTTTGTCTTGGATAAGATAGGTTTAGATGATATGGAGGTAAAGAGAGTTTACTTGAGGACGGAGCATGGGTATACTTTCAACGTCAAATTATATAATGGAGACACATACACCCATTTTGAATGCAAAACATGGCAAGCACTATGCAAGGCTTATGCATTTGAGCCTGATATGGTTATCACCTTTGATATTTGTCCGGCAGATGATATTGAAGGTAATATAGACATCTGGGTCGATGTGCAAACGCCTCCAGTTCTACCATTTGGTGAGTTTTTCTCAACCATGCATGCATATGTTTATGTCTTTGATACAGTTTATTCAAAAATAGTTGACAACTAATTTGTATTGTCAGCTTATTTCGGTTCAAGCAAACATGTCCGACGCTTGGTAGACAGGACCTACTACTGCCCCGGGGCTCAACTAAACTGCGAGGAGATAAGTCATTATGTTTCATGGCTTGAGCATCTTAATACTGTCAAGACAATTTTTTTTCCTGAATTTAGAAATGTTAGTACTCAAAACATGCGACCAATGGTGATCTTATTGAACTACGGTCACATCTATAATCGAAAGATGGTAAGATTTTAAATATTTGTCCTTAATTAGTGCATCTTTTGCATACATTATTTTTGAAGCTAAACTTTCATTGCTTAGTATATTAATTACTATACGATGTTCTTCAACAGGGACTTCCGATGACAGTTGTGCCTCTGTGGATCGAGACAAAAGGTCGCATGTCAATGGTTAGCTTACGACCAAGATTTCCTACATTGCACATGAGTGCATTCAGGATTTCTGAAAGTGAAGAATGCTTAATAGTGAAAGATTGGAGCAAAATTGTTAACGATCGCAGAGAAGTACTAGGGGGCAGCAAGGAGAAGCGCAACCCAAGATTAGGAGACAGATTCATCTGCATGCTCCAATATGATGAATCAGGAGAGTTATACATGTTCTATGCTATTCTACCTGAGAAGGAGCAGCAGGAGTAGCTACTAGTTTGATCATGCTCTTAATTAGTACTTGTCTCATGTCCGTGTCCTGAACTTTGATGTTGGTAATGATTATGTTGAACTTGATGATATCTTTGCTTCTGTTACGAAGTGAATGTTTCCTCTTTAAGCTAGCCAGCGTTGGTGATGATTAGATAGCTAGCGGTAATGACAATGATGATTAAATAGTGGTAATTAGACGACTACGATGATTTTTAGCTAGCTAGAGTTTATTTATTTATTAATATGCGATGATGATGATGATGACTACAACTCATTATAACGTCAAACAATCCTAAATTAAATTGAGAACACAAATTTTATTGAAAAATACAAAATAAAACAAAAACTCACAAACATTTACTACTGGTTGGTGTTACCAACCGGTACTAAAGGGCTCCCGGCCCCCGGAGCTGGCTCGTGCCACGTGGATTCCCTTTAGCACCGGTTCGTGCTGAACCGGTACTAAAGGGGGGGGGCTTTAGTGCCCACACTTTAGTGCCGGTTACTAAACCGGCACTAAAGGGCCTTATGAACTGGTGCTATTGCCCGGTTCTGCACTAGTGCATGCCACTTGTATGCAGTGCCGAACGACGCCTCACTGCCACAATCTCCATGATGTCGTATGGGGGAAAGCTTTCCTGGCTTAATGCGACAGTAACATCCCTACCTATTTATGCCATGTGCACACTGAAATTACACCCCCAAATTGCTGAGACGTTGGATAAGATTCGTCGCCGCTGCCTTTGGAATAAGTAGACCGAACACGGAGAAAAATGCAACTCACTAGCCGCTTGGAACATGGTCTGCAAACCAAAGAAAAATGGAGGCCTAGGAGTGATTAATCTGAAACTTCAGAACGAAGCTCTACTCATGAAATTCTTGCACAAGTTCTATAACAAGAAAGATGTCCCATGGGTGCACCTTCTTTGGGACACCTACTATACGCAGGCAAAATTCCTCATGCTTTGGACGCGGTGGGCTCATTTTGGTGGCGCGACGTGCTTAAACTTACACCTCAATATCGCGGAATCTCTTGTGTCTAGGTGGTTGACGGGACAACCGCTCTCATATGGAAAGATCTTTCGCTAGACAACACTTTCGAGATGTCGCACCCTCGGGCCTTTTCCTTTGCCTTGCAAGAAGACGCATCCGTCAAGGATTTCTTGGTGAGCATGTCACTGCATGAAATTTTTCACTTGCCCCTCTCTGTTGAAGCCCTTTTGGAAGTTCGTGATATGCAATCCCTGACCACTCACATGCACCAATCCACGACCTCCACTGACGTATGGCACTATACCTGGGGGAAAACAGAGTTCAAAGCTACTGATTACTACAAGTTCTGTTTCAGACTTGCCCCAAAGCACCCAACATTCAGGCTGCTGTGGCGATCTAAAAGCACCATGAAAATCAAAGTCTTCAGATGGCTGCTTCTGCTTGATCGTCTGAACACAAGGAACATGCTGAAGCGTCGTCATTACAACATTGGTGAAGTTTTTGACTGCCATCTCTATGGGCAACATATTGAAGAAACAGTGGACCACATGATCTTCACCTGCCCGTTCAGTAAAGCTTGCTAGGAGAAGATTGATATTGCCTGGCCGGAGTTTGATTCCAGACTTGATCTGATCGCGCAAATCAATGAGTCTGAGCGTAGACCTCTCTTCATGGAAATTTTCCTCACGACAGCTTGGAGTCTGTAGAAGGAACGCAATAACAAACACTTCAGAGGGGTCAACCCTAGGACTGATTCCTGGTTGACACGTTTCAAGGGGGATTTTGGCCTCCTCCAATACATGTGTCGAATCGCTTGTTAAGGGTTTGGTGCTGCGCCGGGTCGAACTCCCACAAATTGAAGCCCCGTTGTTGGCACGGGAGAATCCGGCGGACGAGCATAACCTGGACTATATTAACAAGCCGGATTGGTTTGTTCACCAGGGACTGGATGCAAGTTTGCAATCCGGTCACCTCTTCTTCGTTGCCCCACGACAGGCCCGTCTCTTTCTAGGACATTAGCCGCGTGGGGGGTCCGGATCGGAACTCGGGGCCTGCGACCCATTTCGGATCGCGTGGCTCGGTGATGTAAAACCACCCTTCTTGCCACCCCTTTAGGGTGTCCACAAAGGAGCCCTCGAGCCATAGGACGTTGGCCATGTTGCCCGGCATGGCGCCTCCGCACTCCGCCTGGCTGCCGCGCACCACCTTGGGCTTGACGTTGAAGGTCTTGAGCCAGAGGCCGAAATGGGGGCGGACACGGAGGAAGGCCTCACACACGACGATAAACGCCGAGATGTTGAGGATGAAGTTCGGGGCCAGATCGTGGAAATCCAGGCCGTAGTAGAACATGAGCCCCGGACGAATGGATGAAGTGGAAAACCCAGTCCGCGGAGGAAGTGGGGAAGGAACACTACCCTCTCATGGGTCCTTGGGGTGAGGAGAAGCTGCCCCTCCTCGGGAAGCCGGTACGGGATGTCCTTGGACAGGTATCCGGCCTTCCTTAACTTTTTCACTTGAACCTCCGTAACAAAGGAGACCATCCACTTGCCTCCCGCTCCGGAAATTGCTGGAGAAGGTTGAGGTGGGAAGAGCGGGCTTGGGCGCTGGAGCTCGAGTGCGCAAGAGATGGATTGGCAGAGGAGGAAGAAGGCATAGGTAAAAAGGTGGATCCTTATCCCCTTATATGGGCGGATGTGGTTATGCATCCCCACCTGCCTAATAAAACTAGCTTGCCTCCCAAGCGCCGTGGTAAATGGCGCGGTTGGGTTACCCACGTCCGTATTGATGAGAATGCCGTAAAAAGGGCACACGATCTCTGCTTTGACAAGACGTGCCAAGGAAACCGCCTCGCTAAACATGCTGAGGTGGAAAAGTAAAAACGATTTATGTAAAGAACTTGGTCATAGTGCGATGATGCACTGCGGGATACGTCAGCAGATTTGATTTGTGTTAATATTATTCTCTCTATGGCACTATGTGGAAACTTATTTTGCAGAGCCGGACACTGTTCTTGGTGTTTACAATCTTCTATGAAGGACTTGGAGGAGGAACCCACCTTGTAATGCCGAAGACAATCTGCGCGCCGGACTCGTCGTCATTGAAGCCTGGTTCAGGGGCTACTGAGGGAGTCCTAGATTAGGGGGTGTTCGGGTAGCCGGACTATACCTTCGCCGGACTCCTGGACTATGAAGATACAAGATTGAAGACTTTGTCCCGTGTCTGGATGGGACTTTCCTTGGCGTGGAAGGCAAGCTTGGCGATGCGGATATTCAAGATCTCCTACCATTGTAACCGACTCTGTGTAACCCTAACCATATCCGGTGCCTATATAAACCAGAGGGTTGTAGTCCGTAGGACAATCATCTTCATACACAATCATACCATGGGCTAGCTTCTAGGGTTTAGCCTCCTTGATCTCGTGGTAGATCTACTCTTGTACTACCCATATCATCAATATTAATCAAGCAGGAGTAGGGTATTACCTCCATCGAGAGGGCCCGAACCTGGGTAAACATCATGTCCCTTGTCTCCTGTTACCATCCGGCCTTGACGCATAGTTCGGGACCCCCTACCCGAGATCCGCCGGTTTCGACATCGACACGAAGCGTGTTTCATTCGGTGAGCGACGTGGAGGGTCGAGCGTGCCGTGCTGCAATGCGAATGTGACAAGAGTGATGTACGGTCAAAACCGATTGACCGGTCGTCACCGGAACCACTATTCACACCAGAATCTTCGTTGCTCGGCCTACGCCGTCCACTGCCCTAAAACCACACCTAATCTCCAGCCCATTCCCCCACCTTTCGATCCCCTGGCCCGCATCAAGCGTCCCCTAGTTCGCCGAAAAGCCATGGTGTGCCACAAGATCACTTACTACAAGATGCTGACGCCGGAGCGCCGCATAGAAATCGCGGCGGCGGTCGACGCCACAGACCTCCGTTCCCAAGCTCGCTTTGTGGCGGGCCATTCCCCGAGTTCTCTGGAGCCAAGCTACGAGGAGGAGGAAGCCGATCCAATGTTCATGGCGGAGGTCGCGGCGCAGAAGGCCCCCCAATGGGTATGAGACGATGGACGTCGACTTCGTGCCGGCGTCCGAGTCCCCCATGGTGCAGGTGGACCAGCGGTTCAACATGGCGATACTAAAGGATTTCCAAGAGGCAGAGGCTCAACTCAACGCAGAGCGCGCGCATGCCGCTGCCATCGAGGCTCTCCTGTAGGCGGCACCGGATGTCGTGGATGTGAACCGAGCGTGGATGTCGCTGCCGTCGAGGCCCTCCTGGAGTCGGAACTGGACGTCCTAGACTTGAACTGGGTGGCAGAGGCTCAACTCGACGTGGAGTGCGCGGATGCCACTATCATCGACGCCCTCCTGCAGGCGGAACCGGAGGTCCTGGAATTGAACTGGGCAGCGGAGGCTCGACTCGACGCGGAACGCGCGGATGCTGCTGCCATCGAGGCCCTCCTGCAGGCGGAACCGGACGTCCTTGGCTTGAACCGGGCTGTGCTCTCGGCCGTGCTGAGCGCCCGCACGCTCTGAAAGAAATATGCCCTAGAGGCAATAATAGAGTTATTATTTATTTACTTATTTCATGATAAATGTTTATTACTCATGCTAGAATTGTATTAACCGGAAACATAATACTTGTGTGAATACATAGACAAACAGAGTTTCACTAGTATGCCTCTACTTGACTAGCTCGTTGATAAAAAATGGTTATGTTCCCTAGCTATTGACATGAGTTGTCATTTGATTAGCGGGATCACATCATTAGGAGAATGATGTGATTGACTTGACCCATTCCGTTAGCTGAGCACACGATCGTTTAGTATTATGCTATTGCTTTCTTCATGACTTATACATGTTCCTATGACTATGAGATTATGCAACTCCCGTTTACCGGAGGAACACTTTGTGTGCTACCAAACATCACAATGTAACTGGGTGATTATAATGGTGCTCTACATGTGTCTCCGAAGGTACTTGTTGGGTTGGCGTATTTTAAGATTAGGATTTGTCACTCCTAATGTCGGAGAGGTATCTCTGGGCCCACTCGGTAATGCACATCACTATAAGCCTTGCAAGCATTGCAATTAATGAGTTAGTTGCGGTATGATGTATTACAGAACGAGTAAAGAGACTTGCCGGTAATGAGATTGAACTATGTATTGAGATACCGACGATCGAATCTCGGGCAAGTAACATACCGATGACAAAGGGAACAACGTATGTTGTTATGTGGTTTGACCGATAAAGATCTTCGTAGAATATGTAGGAGCCAATATGAGCATCTAGGTTCCGCTATTGGTTATTGACCGGAGACGTGTCTCGGTCATGTCTACATAGTTCTCGAACCCGTAGGGTCCGCACGCTTAAAATTCTGTGACGATTTGTATTATGAGTTTATGTGTTTTGATGTACCGAAGGTAGTTCGGTGTGCCGGATGAGATCGGTGACATGACGAGGAGTCTCGAAATGGTTGAGACGTAAAGATCGATATATTGGACGACTATATTCGGACATCGGAAAGGTTCCGAGTGATTCGGGTATTTTCGAAGTACCAGGAAGTTACGGGAATTCACCGGGAGAAGTATTGGGCCTTATTGGGCCATACGGGAATAGAGGAGAGAGGCCAAAAGGAAGGAGGCGTGCACCCCCCCCCCTCTGGTCCGAATTGGACAAGGGGTGCAGCCCCCTTTTCTTTCTCCCTTTCCACCTCTTTCCTTCTCTCCTACTCCGGAAAGGAAAGGGGAATCCTACTAGGACTTGGGAGTCCTAGTAGGACTCCCCAAAATTGGCGCGCCCCCTCTAGGGCCGGTCTCTTCCTCCCTCCTTTATATACAGGGCAGGGGGCACCTCTAGACACACAAGTTGATCTGTTGATCTATTTCGGCCGTGTGCGGTGCCCCCCTCCACCATATTCCACCTCGGTTATATCGTAGCGGTGCTTAGGCGAAGCCCTGCGTCGGTAGCAACATCATCACCTTCATCACGCCATAGGTGAAGCTCTGCTGGATCGGAGTTCGCGGGATGTCATCGAGCTGAACGTGTGCTGAACTCAGAGGTGCCGTACGTTCGGTACATGGATCGGTTGGATCATGAAGACGTGCGACTACATCAACCGCGTTGTGCTAACGCTTCTGCTTTCGGTCTACGAGGGTACATGGACAACACTCTCCCCTCTCGTTGCTATGCATCACCATGACCCTGTGTGTGCGTAGGAATTTTTTTGAAATTACTACGTTCCCCAACAGTGGCATCCGAGCCTGGTTTTATGCATAGATGTTATATGCACGAGTAGAACACAAGTGAGTTGTGGATGATACAAGTCATACTGCTTACGAGCATGTCATACTTTGGTTCGGTGGTATTGTTGGATGAAGCGGCCCAGACCGACATTACGCGTACGCTTACGCGAGACTGGTTCTACCGACGTGCTTTGCACATATGTGGCTGGTGGGTGTCAGTTTTTCCAACTTTAGTTGAACCGAGTGTGGCTACGCCCGGTCCTTGAGAAGGTTAAAACAACACTAACTTGACGAACTATCGTTGTGGTTTTTGATGCGCAGGTAAGAACGGTTCTTGCTCAGCCCGTAGCAGCCACATAAACTTGCAACAACAAATAGAGTACGTCTAACTTGTTTTTGCAGGGCATGTTGTGATGTGATATGGTCAAGGCATGATGCTAAATTTTATTGTATGAGATGATCATGTTTTGTAACCGAGTTATTGGCAACTGGCAGGAGCCATATAGTTGTCGCTTTATTGTATGCAATGCAATCGCCCTGTAATTGCTTTACTTTATCACTAAGCGGTAGCAATAGTCGTAGAATCAATAGTTGGCGAGACGACAACGATGCTATGATGGAGATCAAGGTGTCACGCCGGTGACGATGGTGATCATGACGGTGCATCGAAGATGGAGATCACAAGCACAAGATGATGATGGCCATATCATATCACTTATATTGGTTGCATGTGATGTTTATCTTTTATGCATCTTATCTTGCTTTGATTGACGGTAGCATTATAAGATGATCTATCACTAAATTATCAAGGTATAAGTGTTCTTCCTGAGTATGCAGCGTTGCGAAAGTTCTTCGTGCTGAGACACCACGTGATGATCGGGTGTGATAGGCTCTACGTTCAAATACAACGGGTGCAAAACAGTTGCACACGTGGAATACTCAGGTTAAACTTGACGAGCCTAGCATATAACAGATATGGCCTCGGAACACTGAGACCGAAAGGTCGAGCGTGAATCATATAGTAGATATGATCAACATAGTGATGTTCACCATTGAAACTACTCCATCTCACGTGATGATCGGACATGGTTTAGTTGATTTGGATCACGTGATCACTTAGAGGATTAGAGGGATATCTATCTAAGTGGGAGTTCTTAAGTAATATGATTAATTGAACTTAAATTTATCATGAACTTAGTCCTGGTAGTATTAGCATATCTATGTTGTAGGTCAATAGCTCGTGTTTTGCTCCCCCGTTTTATTTTGATATGTTCCTAGAGAAAACTAGGTTGAAAGATGTTAGTAGCAATGATGCGAACTTGGTCCGTGATCTGAGGATTAACCTCAATGCTGCACAGAAGTATTATGTCCTTGATGCACCGCTAGGTGATAGACCTATTGCAGGAGAAGATGCAGACGTTATGAACGTTTGACAAAAGCTTCGTATGATGACTACTTGATAGTTTAGTGCACCATGCTTTACGGCTTAGAAGCGGGACTTCAAAAAATGTTTTGAAAGCCAGAGAGCATATAAGATGTTCTAAGAGTTGAAATTGGCATTTCATACTCATTCCCGTGTTGAGAGGTATGAGACCTCTGACAGTACTTTGCCTACAAGATGGAGGAGAATTGCTCAGCTAGTGAGCATGTGCTCAAAATGTCTGAGTACTACAATCACTTGAATCAAGTGGGAGTTAATCTTCCAGATAAGATAGTGATTGACAGAGTTCTCTAGTCACTATCACCAAGTTACTAGAACTTCGTGAAGAACTATAATATGCAAGGGATAACGGAAATGATTCCCAAGCTTTTCGTGATGCTAAAATCGACGAAAGTAGAAATCAAGAAAAACATCAAGTGTTGATGGTTGACAAGACCACTAGTTTCAAGAAAGGGGCAAAGGGAAGAAGGGGAACTTCAAGAAGAACGGCAAGCGAGTTGCTGCTCAAGTGAAGAAGCCCAAGTCTGGACCTAAGCCTGAGACTGAGTGCTTCTACTGGAAAGAACTGGTCACTGGAAGCGGAATAGCCCCAAGTATTTGGCGGATAAGAAGGATGGCAAAGTGAACAAAGGTATATTTGATATACATGTTATTGATGTGTACTTTACTAGTGTTTATAGCAACCCCTCAGTATTTGATACTAGTTCAGTTGCTAAGATTAGTAACTCGAAACGGGAGTTGCAGAATAAACAGAGACTAGTTAAGGGTGAAGTGACAATGTGTGTTGGAAGTGGTTCCAAGATTGATATGATCATCATCGCAGACTCCCTATACTTTCGGGATTAGTATTGAACCTAAATAAGTGTTATTTGGTGTCTGTGTTGAGCATGAATATGATTTGATCATGTTTATTGCAATACGGTTATTCATTTAAGTTAGAGAACAATTGTTGTTCTATTTACATCAATAAAAACCTTCTATGGTCATACACACCAACGAAAATGGTTTGTTGGATCTCGATTGTAGTGATACACATATTCATAATATTGAAGCCAAAAGTTGCAAAGTTAATAATAATAGTGCAACTTATTTGTGGTACTGCCGTTTAGGTCATATTGGTGTCAAGCGCATGAAGAACCATGCTGACGGGATTTTGGAATCACTTGGTTATGAATCACTTGATGCTTGCGAACCATGCCTTATGGGCAAGATGACTAAAACTCCATTCTCCGGAACAATGGAGCAAGCAACTGGCTTATTGGAAATAATACATACTGATGTATGCGATCCGATGAGTATTGTGGCTCGCGGCGGGTATTGTTATTTTCTGACCTTCACAGTTGATTTGAGCAGATATGGGTATATCTACTTAATGAAACATAAGTCTGAAACATTTGAAAAGTTCAACGAATTTCAGAGTGAAGTTGAAAATCATCATAACAAGAAAATAAAGTTTCTACGATCGGATCGTGGAGGAGAATATTTGAGTTATGAGTTTGGTCTTCATTTGAAACAATGCGTAATAGTTTCGCAACTCACGCCACCCGGAACACCACAGCGTAATGGTGTGTCTGAATGTCGTAATCGTACTTTACTAGACATGGTGCGATCTATGATGTCTCTTACTGATTTACCCTATCATTTTGGGGTTATGCTTTAGAGACGACCGCATTCACGTTAAATAGGGCACCATCGAAATCCGTTGAGATGACGCCTTATGAACTGTGGTTTGGCAACAAACAAAAGTTGTCATTTCTGAAAGTTTGGGGCTGCGATGCTTATGTGAATAAGCTTCAACCTGATAAGCTCGAACCAAATCGGAGAAATGTGTCTTCATAGGATAGCCAAAAGTTATTGTTGAGTACACCTTCTATCACAAATCCAAAAGCAAGATATTCGTTGCTAAGAATGGATCCTTTCTAGAGAAGGAGTTTCTCTCGAAAGAAGTGAGTGGGAGGAAAGTAGAACTTGATGAGATAACTATACATGCTCCCTTTTTGGAAAGTTGTTCATCACAGAAATCTGTTCCTGTGACTCCTACACCAATTAGTGAGGAAGCTAATGATGATGATCATATAACTTCAGATCAACTTACTACCGAACCTCGTAGGTCAACCAGAGTGAGATCCACACCAGAGTGGTACGGTAATCCTGTTCTGGTGGTCATGTTACTAGACCATGACGAACCTACAAGCTATGAAGAAGTGATGATGAGCCCAGATTCCGCAAAATGGCTTGAGGCCATGAAATCTGAGATGGGATCCATGTATGAGACAAAGTATGGACTTTGATTGACTTGCCCAAATGATCGATTGAGATTAAATGGATCTTCAAGACGAAGACGAATGCTGATAGTAGTGTTACTATCTACAAATCTAGAATTGTCGCAAAAGTTTTCGACAAGTTCAAGGTATTGACTACGATGAGAGTTTCTCACTCGTATCTATGCTTAAGTCTGTCCGAATCATGTTAGCAATTTCCGCATTTTATGAAATCTGGCAAATGGATAAACAAAACTACATTCCTTAATGGATTTATTAAAGAAGAGTTGTATCTGATGCAACCAGAAGGTTTTGTCGATCCTAAAGGTTTTAACAAAATGTGCAAGCTCCAGCGATCCATCTATGGACTGGTGCAAGCATCTCGGAGTTGGAATATACACTTTGATGAGTTGATCAAAGCATATCTACAACATTTCTGATAAGTATATGTGAATGACATATTGTTGATCGGAAATAATGTAGAATTATTCTGCAAAGCATAAAGGAGTGTTTGAAAGGAGTTTTTCAAAGAAAGACCTCGGTGAAACTGCTTACATATTGAGCATCAAGATCTATAGAGATAGATCAAAACGCTTGATAAGTCTTTCAATGAGTACATACCTTGACAAGGTTTTGAAGTAGTTCAAAATCGAACAGTCAAAGAAAGAGTTCTTGCCTGTGTTACAAGGTGTGAAATTGAGTAAGACTCAAAGCTCGACCACGGCAGAAGATAGAAAGAGAATGAAAGTCATTCCCTATGCCTCGGCCATAGGTTCTATAAAGTATGCCATGCCATGTACCAGATCTATTGTATACCCTACACTGATTTTGGCAAGGGAGTACAATAGTAATCTAGTAGTAGATCACTGGATAGCGGTAAAAAGTATCCTTAGTGGAATAAGGATATGTTTCTCGATTATGGAGGTGACAAAAGGTTCGTCGTAAAAGGATTACGTCGATAAAAGTTTTGGCACTGATCCAAATGACTCTAAGTCTTCATCTGGATACATATTGAAAGTGGGAGAAAATAGCTAAAGTAGCTCCATGCAGAGCATTGTAGACATAGAAATTTGAAAAATACATACAGATCTGAATATGGCAGACCCGTTGAGGGAGTCCTGGATTAGGGGGTGTCCGGATAGCCGGACTATACCTTCAACCGGACTCCTGGACTATGAAGATACAAGATTGAAGACTTCGTCCCGTGTTCGGAAGGGACTTTCCTTGGCGTGGAAGGCAAGCTTGGCGATACGGATATGTAGATCTCCTGCCATTGTAACTGACTCTGTGTAACCCTAACCCTCTCCGGTGTCTATATAAACCAGAGGGTTTTAGTCCATAGGACAACAGATAACAATCATACCATAGGCTAGCTTCTAGGGTTTAGCCTCCTCGATCTCGTGGTAGATCTACTCTTGTACTACCCATATCATCAATATTAATCAAGCAGGACATAGGGTTTTACCTCCATCAAGAGGGCCCGAACCTGGGTAAAACTTCGTGTCCCTTGTCTCCTGTTACCATCCGCCTAGACGCATAGTTCGGGACCCCCTACCCGAGATCCGCCGGTTTTGACACCGACACTGGTACTTTCATTGAGAGTTCCTCTGTGTCGTCGCTTTTAGGCCCGATGGCTCCTCCGATCATCAATAGCGATGCAGTCCAGGGTGAGACTTTTCTCCTCGGACAGATCTTCGTCTTCGGCGGCTTCGCACTGCGGGCCAATTCGCTTGGCCATCTAGAGCAGATCGAAAGCTACGCCCCTGGCCATCAGGTCAGATTTGGAAGTTTAAACTACATGGCTGACGTCCGCGGGGACTTGATCTTCGACGGATTCGAGCCACGGCCGAGTGCGCCGCACTGTCACGATGGGCATGATTTAGCTCTGCCGCCGTACAATGCCCTGGAGGCCGCACACGCATCGGTTCTGACCCTCGATTCGGAACCAACTGCGCCGATCGAGGATGAGTGGTTGGACGCCGCCTCGGGGGCTGCGATCCCAACGGCTATCGAGCCGAACACCAGCCCCGCACTCCGCAAGGCCCGTGACTCCGATGGGCCGGACTCCTCTCTAGACTCCGAGCCCTCTGCGCCCCTGTCGATCAAATCCGATTGGGCGCCTTCCATGGAGTTCCCCGCCGCGGACATCTTTCAGTACTCGCCCTTTGGCGATATCCTGAAGTCACTAAAGTCTCTCTCTTTATCAGGAGAGCCCTGGCCAGATTACGGTCGGCAAGGTTGGGATACGGACAATGAAGAAATTCAAAGCCCACCCACCACCCATTTGGTAGCCACTATCGATAATTAGAACGACGTGCTCAATTTCGACTCTAAAGACATCGACGGTATGGACGACGATGTAGGATACGCACATGAACCAACGCCTATAGGGCATTGGACAGCCACCTCATCTCATGATGTGTACATGGTGGATACACCTAAAGGAAACAACGACGAGGAACACAGGGATGCAACGAGGGATTGTTCTCTCGAAAAGCAATCAAAGCGGCGACGTAAACGCCGCTCCAAGCCCCGCCTCGACAAAGACAGCAGCCATACAGACCCAGCCATAGGGCAAGATGAGCCGGCGGACAACGAGCGTGCCTTTGAGCAACCGTCCGAACAGGGCAACTCGAGCAAACAAACCGAACAACTCGTCCCCGGCGTAAACAACATTCCAGACGACCTTACACCGGATAAGCTCATGGAGCAGAAGAACCTCCACAAAAGGCTCGTTGCTACTGCACGAAGCCTGAAAAAGCAGAAGCGGAAGCTCAAAACTGCGGAAGACGCACTCAGAATCAGATGGAGCAAAGTACTCAACACCGCAGATAAATTTGGCGGCAGTCGCCGCACCAAAAGCTATCCGAAGCGAAAGCTACTGCCTGAATTCGACGAGAGGCCTTAGAGCCCCCGCAGTCAAAAATTGAGAAAGCCACCCGGTTGGATAAACGACCCCATGGCCAGCACGGAGCGGCAAGCGGCGCCGCACACAAGCCGACAAGCGATCCACTTAAGGATTCGCATCAAAAAGATGGCCCAGCCAGATCTATTTATGGGCCAAGAAAGCAAGCTCTCATAAGCAATGCAACAAAACCAGTATCCGAACACCACGGCACACCCAAATACAGGGTGCCGCACACCCCCTATGTTTCACCGATGAGGTCCTAGATTATGAATTTCCAGCGGGATTCAAGCCCGTAAACATAGAGGCGTACGATGGAACAACAGGCCCTGGAGTCTGGATCGAGGATTATATCCTCCACATACATATGGCCAGAGGAGATGACCTCCACGCCATAAAATACTTACCCCTCAAGCTTAAAGGGCCAGCCCGGCATTGGCTCAAAAGCCTTCCCGAAAACACAATTGGAAGTTGGGAAGAGCTCGAGGACGCTTTCCGAGCAAATTATCAAGGGACCTATGTCCGCCCTCCGGATGCAGACGATCTTAGTCACATAACTCAACAGCTCGGAGAGTCAGCTCGGCAATTCTGGAATAGATTTCTTACTAAAAAGAATCAGATAGTCGACTGTCCGGACGCCGAAGCCTTAGCAGCTTTTAAGCATAGCGTTCAAGACGAATGGCTCGCCAGACACCTCGGCCAAGAAAAGCCAAGAATAATGGCCGCATTAACAAGCCTCATGACCCGCTTTTGCGCAGGAGAGGACAGCTGGTTGGCAAGATGTAGCACCAGCGACCCAAGTACATCCGAAACTAGGGATGGAAACGGAAAACCGCGACGCAACAAGGACCGGCGCCGAACTAAGGAAAACAATCCGAAGAGCACGGCAGTCAATGCCGGATTCAAAAACTCGCGGCAGAATCAGAAGAAGCCGCCCCTCAAGGATAACAGTGACAAGCTATCCAACTTAAACAAAATCTTGGATAAGATATGCCAGATACACAGTACTCCCGGGAAGCCTGCAAACCATACCCACAGAGATTGCTGGGTTTTTAAGCAATCTGGCAGACTCAACGCCGAACACAAGGGGATCGACACACCAAGCGAAGACGATGACGAACCCCAAAAGCAGAGCACCAAGAAATAAAAGAATTTTCCACAAGAAGTAAAAACAGTAAACTTACTTCACGTAACAAAAAGAGCGACACCCATAGAGGTACGCGCCATACGGCCTATCCCAAAGGAGTCTCGCCACTGGTTGTCAAAACCAATCACCTTCGATCATCTGGATTACTTTAGAAGTATCAGGAACGCAGGCTGGACTGCCTTTGTACTCGATCCAATAATCGGCGTACTCTAGTTTACAAATGTCCTGATGGACGGCGACAGCGGTCTAAACCTGATATATCAGGACACAATCCGCCACATGCGGATAGACCCAACAAAAATTCGCCACTGCGAAACCTCCTTCAAGGGGTAACGCCAGGTCTGGATACCCATTGCATGGGTTTTCTCCGGCTTGAAGTTATGTTTGGCTCCCCCGATAACTTCCGTCGCGAAAAGCTAACTTTTCACATCATCCCATTCTCAAGTAGCTATCAAGCACTGCTGGGACGCGAAGCTTTCGCTCGCTTTAAAGCAATACCGCATTATGCAACTCTTACGCTTAAGATGCCCGGTCCTCGAGGCATCATCTCACTAAAGGGAAACATGGAACGTGGCCCCCACACGGAAGATTGTGCGGCTGCCTTAACAGCCCCACAATAAAATGGCTTCACCAGCCAAAACATCCAAACATGTCGTTAAGCCCACGGACACGGTTAGACGAGTCCGGCATAAAACATATAATTGATAAAGACTAAATAGTCGTATACCTCTGCGCTAGGGGCTCCGCGCATATAAAATACGAGACAATCAAGCTCAATTTTATCCATTTCAATTTTCACTTTTTTTATTTAGTATAACTTCTGTTCAGCACGACCTCTTCTCAACTAAGTTCCTCTCTTTTACAGATGAACACCGTGCTGCACCCGTCCAGGATACGACACAATGGAGACATATGCGCAGACGTGCAGCAGGGACCCGTTCCAAGGATTCTTTTTAGATTAAGACACTGTGTGAACCTTTTTTACTGTCTCTTGTTGATACACATCCTCCAGTTTTTCGGTATAATCAAGGAGGAGGCTGGCGTCTTGGCATGTGGCCACGTCAGAATTTCTGCGCGTACCTGGTCACTAGGGGCTTATAACCAAGGGCGTTGTCCCGCCCATGTTCATAAAGACCGAATACCTAGGGAGTGTTCGGCGTCGCGAGTTTGGCCTTATATGCATCAGCTCCGAATCATTTATTTGGTCAAATGTTGGGTTGCCCGGCTCCTGTGTTTTGCTTCCTTACGTTCCGCTCTATCGGCTAAGGCGGCACCAGGAGAACTACTGCGATTGTGCCCCGGTTCGGCCAGGCGAGCACCTCAGTAGAGAAAGCCGAAAACTGACTGTCATGATATAGTGTGAGACTGGTCAACCACTCGATGACTTACCAGAATCTATAGGATTCCTCCGCATTAACGAAGGGTCGTTTCCTGGCCAGGCACGTACGCGCCCCGAATTTGGGCGAGCGCAGGCGCCACCAGGGGCTATCTAAGTAGCCGTATTGTCAAGCTCCTATGGCTAAGTGAAAGTGATAAAGCATTATAGTCCGATTGCCTAGCTCGCTGCGCTATCACCTCCTTTGTGGGACCAAGATGTTGGATCAAGTGTGAAAATGCGCGTTCTGCGAGCACCCCCGCATTATTTGCATGGGGGCTGAAGCCGACGACTGCCATCTTTCAGATTATATATATATCTTAGAACGGCCGCACAGGAGGTGTTACAATACTTGACGGCACAAGTATAAAAAGCTTCTGCAATTTATCAAAATATTGTTTTACAATAACATATGCTATTCGAACATAGCATCCTTTGAGCACTACGTCTCTATTACACAAGCGCCTTGAAGGACTTCCTGAAAATAGTGCTCGGCAGGTACTCGGCTTTCGTCCGAATCTCGGGATGCATCAATGGTGGTCTTCATCTCCGCCCAGTATGTCTTGACACGGGCAAGAGCCATCCGTGCACCCTCTATGCATGCTGACCTCTTCATTGCACTAATACGCGAAACCGCACCAAGGAACTGCTGCACCAAGCTGAAATAACTTTTCGGCTCCGAGCTCTCCGGCCACAGATGACTCATGACGCACTTCATGGCGAGTCCGGACAACCTCTTCAGGTCGGCCCATTCGGCCAGGCGAACGGCCACCGACAGTGGACGCTCTAGATTGTGGAACTGCGACCAGAAGAGTTTGTCCACTTCACGATCTTCTTGATCTCGAAAGTGTTCGGTCGCATCAGCAACACTCGCCGCCAAATCCAGATAGGTGTCCGCCGCACTCCACAACCGGTCCAATGGAGCATGCTTAGGATCAAAAAACTTCCTCCGCAGCATAAAGGGCTTTACAGCCGCGATCTCTCCGGCCTGACGAAGCTCCTCCTTCGCAGCTCTCATCGCAGAGCTAGCATCCTTGGCATCGGCAATGGCCTTCTCCAAGTCCGTCTGTTCCGCCCAATCTTCTTTTTCCAGAAGCCTGCAACGGACAGCAGCGCTCTTCAGCTTCACGGCCATCTCGGCCATCTCTTTCTTGCTTCGGCAGTGAGCAGCTTGTTTGGCTCTCAGCTCTTCAAGGGCCTTCTCGGCAGCCGCATCACTTTTTCTGGCTTGCTCCTTGGCTCGGGCAAGTTCCGCCCGAAGACTCTCCATGGCAGCCGCACCATCTGCATCAAGCACACATATAGTAAGATACTGGCGTTAGCTCCTCCTACCAGGCGCCACCGGAGGGGTTACATACCTTGCGCCTTGTCAAGCCGCTTGTTAACAAGCACGATGTCGGCCTCTGCCACGTCAAGTTGCCGCTTTAGCTCGGCAAATTCATCAGTCCGGCTGGACGCCGGACACTTCGTCACCTACATACGAAGACGGCATTTTAGACCTGGGGTTATGATCCTCTGTGCGCCGGCAATTTTGACAACGCATAGAGTCTCAGGGGCTACTATGTGTACAGGGCGCATCCTATTTATGCGCCACTATTAAAAAAGGGCGTGTTATTCCGCGTACCTCGAACCCGTCAGTCAACTTCTGACGGCCTCGTGCAATCCCCTTTCCACGGACGAAACCCTTTCGATCACCGTGCCCATCAATGCACGATGCTCCTCTGAGATAGATGCTCGCCCTAGCAGATCCTTCAGCTCCTCCGGCCGTGCACCGGACGGTGCTGGACTCGTCCTATGGCCTTTTTCAAAGGACGGACGCGGAGAGCCTTGGGAGGTCATATGGCTGCCTTGCGGCCCTGCCAGATTCGGAGAAACCCTCCGCGACAATACCTCAAGGTCGCCCGCCTCTCTAGGAGGGTCGGCAGGGGGAGGCGTTCCGCTCTCCATCATCTCTGGAAGAAGATCCCCCGAAGACGAGCTCTGCTGAGAAGGGCTGAGGTCCGAACTACAAGGTAAATTTTCGGTTACTCTTCTCAGATATAAAACATGGATTCTTCTCAAAGAAAAACCTCTCTCTACTTACTGCTCGGTGGAGGGCTGGCCCCCTTGAGGGCATAGTTCGACCGATATATCCCCCGGCGCAGGACCCTCTGACGAAGATCTCTTCCCCCGTTTTGAGGCCACAGTCTCCGGGTCTTTAGAGGCGGTCCTCTTCTTTCCTAGATGAGAGGAACTTTCGATTCCTTCCCTCCAAACAGCCTCCTTCGAGGGGGCCGTAGTTTCCTTGTCCCCTCCCTTTCTTTCCTTCAAAGGCACAATCTTCAACATCCTGACCAGCACGGGATCCGGAGTGGTCTCGGGGAGGGGAGCCGGACACCTGATAAGCTTTCCTTTCCCTATCCACTCCAGTTTAAAGAAAATTTCTTTAGAAGCAAGTTTATGACAAATATACGGACAATGAGTCCGGGCACAAGGCTACTTACTTTAGTATCCGGGCGATTGCAGCTCAGGCCTGCGTCCTCGGTCAAGTCCGGATACGTCGCTTGTGATCCGAAGAACAACTTATACATCTCCGCGGGCGTTGCGCCCATGAAATGCTGGAGAGCTCGCGGTCCCTCCGGATTAAACTCCCACAGGCGAAGGGGGCGACGTTTGCCGGGCAGGGTTCGACGGATCAGCATGACCTGCGTCACTTCGATCAGGCTGAAGTCTCTTTCTAGGAGATCCCTAATGCGGCCCTGCAACAAGGGCACGTCCTTGGATGACCCCCAGTCAAGTCCTTTATTGACCCATGACGCTAGCTGAGGTGGGGGACCCGGGCGAAAGGCAGGTGGCGCCACCCACTTGGTGCCCCTGGGAGCGGTGATATAGAACCACTCTCGTTGCCATAAGTTGAACTCCTCTTGAAAAGAGCCCTCGAGCCATGGAGCATCAGCATTCTTGCTTATAACAGCGCCTCCGCACTCAGCGTGCCGCCCCTCGATCATCTTCGGCACTACCTTAAAGGTCTTGAGCCATAGTCCGAAGTGAGGATTAACACGGAGGAAGGCTTCACACACGACGATGAAAGAGGAAATGTGGAGGATGGACTCCGGAGCTAAGTCGTGAAATTCCAACCCATAATAAAACATGAGCCCCCTCACGAAGGGATCCGTTGGGAAGCCTAGCCCCCGAAGGAAGTGAGACATGAACACCATGCTCTCACCAGGCCTGGGAGTGGGAATGACCTGCCCTTGAGCAGGAAACCTATGCGAGATTTCTCCGGTCAAGAACCTGGCCTATCTCAGCTTTAGCACGTCCTCCTCCGTAATGGAAGAGGGCTCCCATCGGCCTCGAAGGTCAGAACCGGACATTGTCGAAGATCCGAGGCGCCCGAAATTTGGAGCCTTGGGTGTTGGAACTCGAGGCGAAGGGCGAAATCGTTTGAGATTGAAAGAAAGCAATTAGGCCTTGGTCTCTTTATAAGAGGTTGAATACCAAGGGCCCTCCCTGTAACCATTTGGGACTCACCTTTAATCGAGAAGACAGGCCAACGAGCACGATTGGGTTACCCACGTCCGTATTGATGAGAATCCCGTAAATAAAGGGGACACGATCTTTGCTTTGACAAGACGTGCCAAGGAACCGCCTCGCAAAATGCGCTGAGGTGGGGGAGTAAAAACGATTCGAATAAAGACTTGGCCGTGGTGTGGTGTCACGCTATGGAATACGTCAGCAGATTAGATTTGTGTAAATATTATTCTCTCTATGGCAATATGTGGAAACTTATTTTGCAGAGCCGGACAATATCCTTAGTGTTCAAAATCTTCTATGAAGTATTTGGAGGAGGAACCCGCCTTGCAATGCCGAAGAAAATCTGCGCGCCGTACTCGTCGTCATTGAAGCCTGGTTCAGGGGCTACTGAGGGAGTCCTGGATTAGGGGGTGTCCGGATAGCCGGACTATACCTTCAGCCGGACTCCTGGACTATGAAGATACAAGATTGAAGACTTCGTCCCGTGTCCGGAAGGGACTTTCCTTAGCGTGGAAGGCAAGCTTGGCGATACACATATGTAGATCTCCTACCATTGTAACCGACTCTGTGTAACCCTAACCCTCTCTGGTGTCTATATAAACCGGAGGGTTTTAGTCCGTAGGACAACAGATAACAATCATACCATAGGCTAGCTTCTAGGGTTTAGCCTCCTCGATCTCATGGTAGATCTAGTCTTGTACTACCCATATCATCAATATTAATCAAGCAGGACGTAGGGTTCTACCTCCATCAAGAGGGCCCGAACCTGGGTAAAACTTCGTGTCCCTTGTCTCCCGTTACCATCCGCCTAGACGCACAGTTCGGGACCCCCTACCCGAGATCTGTCGGTTTTGACACCGACACCCGTTGACTAAACTTCTCTCACAAGCAAAACATGATCACACCTTAGTCCTCTTTGGGTGTTAATCACATAGCGATGTGAACTATATTATTGACTCTAGTAAACCCTTTGGGTGTTGGTCACATGACGATGTGAACTATGGGTGTTAATCACATGGTGATGTGAACTATTGATTTTAAATCACATGGCGATGTGATCTAAATTATTGACTGTAGTGCAAGTGGGAGACTGAAGGAAATATGCCCAAGAGGCAATAATAAAATTATTATTTATTTCCTTATTTCATGATAAATGTTTATTATTCATGCTAGAATTGTATTAACCGAAAACATAATACTTGTGTGAATACATAGACAAACAGAGTGTCACTAGTATGCCTCTACTTGACTAGCTCGTTGATCAAAGATGGTTATGTTTCCTAGCCATTGACATGAGTTGTCATTTGATTAGCGGGATCACATCATTAGGAGAATGATGTGATTGACTTGACCCATTCCGTTAGCTTAGCACACGATCGTTTAGTATTCTGCTATTGCTTTCTTCATGACTTATACCTGTTCCTATGACTATGAGATTATGCAGCTCCCATTTATCGGAGGAACACTTTGTATGCTACAAAACGTCACAACGTAACTAGGTGATTATAAAGGTGCTCTACAGGTGTCTCCGAAGGTACTTGTTGGGTTGGCGTATTTCGAGATTAGGATTTGTCACTCCGATTGTCGGAGAGGTATCTCTGGGCCCACTCGGTAATGCACATCACTATAAGCCTGGCAAGCATTGCAATTAATGAGTTAGTTGCAGGATGATGTATTACAGAACGAGTAAAGAGACTTGCCGGTAACGAGATTGAACTAGGTATTGAGATACCGACGATTGAATCTCGGGCAAGTAACATACCGATGACAAAGGGAACAACGTATGTTCTTATGCGGTTTGACCGATAAAGATCTTCGTAGAATATGTAGGAGCCAATATGAGCATCCAGGTTCCGCTATTGGTTATTGACCGGAGACGTGTCTCGGTCATGTCTACATAGTTCTCGAACCCGTAGGGTCCGCACGCTTAATGTTCTGTGACGATTTGTATTATGAGTTTATGTGATTTGATGTACCGAAGGTAGTTCGGTGTCCCGGATGAGATCGGGGACATGACGAGGAGTCTCGAAATGGTCGAGACGCAAAGATCGATATATTGGATGACTATATTCGGACATCGGAAAGGTTCCGAGTGATTCGGGTATTTTCGAAGTACCGGGGAGTTACGGGAATTCACGGGGAGAAGTATTGGGCCTTATTGGGCCATACGGGAATAGAGGAGCGAGGCCAAAAGGAAGGAGGTGTGCACACACACCCCCCTCTAGTCCGAATTGGACTAGGGGTGCAGCCCCCTTTTCCTTCTCCCTCTCCCCCTCTTTCCTTCTCTCCTACTCCGGAAAGGAAAGGGGAATCCTACTAGGACTTGGGAGTCCTAGTAGGACTCCCCACACTTGGCGCGCCCCCTCTAGGCCTGTCTCTTCCTCCCTACTTTATATACGGGGGCAGGGGCACCTCTAGACACACAAGTTGATCTGTTGATCTATTCCAGCCTTGTGTGGTGCCCCCCTCCACCATATTCCACCTCGGTTATATCGTAGCGGTGCTCAGGCGAAGCCCTGCGTCGGTAGCAACATCATCACCTTCATCATGCCGTCGTGCTGATGGAACTCTCCCGTGAAGCTTTGCTGGATCGGAGTTCGCAGGACGTCATCGAGCTGAACGTGTGCTGAACCGGGAGGTGCCGTACGTTCGGTACATGGATCGGTTGGATCGCGAAGACGTACGACTACATCAACCGCGTTGTGCTAACGCTTCCGCTTTCGGTCTATGAGGGTACATGGACAACACTCTCCCCTCTCGTTGCTATGCCTCACCATGATCCTGTGTGTGCGTAGGAATTTTTCTGAAATTACTATGTTCCCCTACACGCTCTACGTGAACGAGTAGTTGGAGGCCGAGGACAACCACGGTGTGGAGACACACGTTGGCAGCTACGGCTGGTTCGCGCCGGCAGCCAAAGATGACGAGGCCGTCTCGTTCCGTGAGCAGTGATAGTTTTTCTTTATGTTGTTGTGTTTATGGATCTTTTGCTGTGTAAAACCATATATTGTTATGCAAGTTGCCTGACTTGGGTCTGTCTACCATTTCAGGCGGTTGGATGAATATCCTACGTCACCTAACCCTTCTTCCTCACCTCTTCTTCTTCCCCAACAGACCACCACACGGGTCGTACGGATACTCCCCAACATGCGGTTGGATAAACATACTCTATGAACAAAAATTATGTGTCAGCGGTAGGATGGCTGAGTTTGGTTTGTTCACATGCGACAACACGTGTCAGTGAGGATGCGTTCCCTTGGTTAGGTTTGCGGCATGCAGGAGTGACTCTGTGAGGGTGCGGTGCGACCGCGGCGTGCAGGAGCGACCATGTGAGGGTGCGGTGCGACCGCGACAGCCGTGCGCAAGTGTACCTCCTTTTCATTTTAAAAACTTTAGGCAAGCTTGGAAAAAATGTGTGGCAAAGTATGGCAATGCAAGGCCTAGTCCCTAACAGGATAAGTACGTACTAGGAGTACTAGTGTTAAAAAAGAAAGGCGGGGTTTTCCTTCGCGGGATTTAATCGATACAAATCCTCATTTCACGTGTCAATTAATGCTTATTTTTTCTCCAGAGAACAAAGAGCTAACCATCTCACTCATCATCGCTGATTAATGCTGTGCCATGCAAACCAACCTTCTCACTTCTGCATGGATGCAGGGGATATCAATGTCCTTCGTTGCTAGTACGACGCAAACCCCATCAATTTTGCCTCGATTAGTGTTAGTGGCCTTTTGCAAATTGTAAATTTGATATACTGGCCTACTGTACAAAAAAATGGAGGTAGTAAGTATATTTGACTTCCTTCCGCATTGTGGTGACGTCGACAATATCTCGAACGTTGTGGTTTGGCGAAGTGCGTTCGACGGAGAACACAATTGAGGGGGACCACGGCAATTCGTTCGCAAGTGCCGCCTACAAGCCGAGACAACCGCCTTATTTGCATCCAGGAAGTCCGTTGAACCAAAGGACGCGTAAATGTACTAGTACTACTAGTACAAAATAGCATCGTCCGTCCAGCTTAGTGCGGTGAGATGCTTTCTCGAAGAAGACGATGGAGAAGCGGAGTCAGCGAAGAGTGAAATGATGGTTGCTTCGTCCGTTCTTTTTTGATTTGACGCCTCACTGCTTTGTGATTTGTGATAGAAGGGACAGGGGAGTAGACTATGTGCTTTATACTTTACTACATGCGTCCAAGCATGGAACAAAGAGGAGAGACGTTGCATTTTTCTACTCCTTCAATCAATCAATCAGGGAGCTTCTATTCCATCTTTTTGGCTTTGGCAACACCGTCCACAATGGTTCCCACGATACCAAAATCTATTTTCAGAATTGGCTACACATTGTGGATGCCCTTAACTGTACCACTTGCTTTTGCTCCTGTGTGCTATCTATACAAATCTCAATTATATTGATCTAAAAAATTATAGAATCAATATTAGTAAAAAGGAGGTGATTTTGCCACTCGCATGGTGGGGGAGGTTTCTTATTTTTAGAGGACGTTGTCCTGGCGGTTCGCTAACATGCGGTCCCATGTGTCAGTGATTTACCAAGCCGATCCGCGTCCCACATGAGGCAGAACAACGGCAGAAGCAACACGTGGTTAAGTTGAAGAAGATGAGGGAGAAGCGGATCGAGCAACGAGTGAAACGATGGTTGCTTCGTCCCTCCAACTTCTTTTTTTAGCATTATTACTTCGTCCCTCCAACTTAATTTGGGAAAGGTGCAGCTTTGTGATTTGACGCCTCATTGCTCATTACTATGCCGGCACCATGACCGGGGTGCTTCACCCCGGCTGCTCTGCATTGTATTCCGGTATGGCACGTAGACCCGGTAGCTTGATGTCCCATATGTCGGTGAAAGCGACTAGAATATTTATGAAAGAGAGCGCTCCACTCTGACGATGAAGGACTACACGACACTACGGCCCAGTGAACTGTCACTTGTACTGTATAGTACTATAGTTTTGCTGTTTCGCACGATCCATCGATACAAACCCGATTAAACCGGAAAGGGCGGGATTTTTCCTGCGCGGTAGATGATACTGGCCATACGTTTCAAAGGCAATTTTCATGTATGCAAACTGAATAATTAAGGCTGGTCATAGTGGGGAGTAACTTAGACTAGTAACATGCATATGTTACTAGTCTATGTTACTACCTCTATAGTGCACAGTATCATAGATTAGTATCATAGGTGGTCTCATGGCCATGCATGACACATAGTAGCATCACATTTATTATGTTACGGTAATTACCTATGTTACTATAACCATCTCTCTCTTCTTTAATTACCTGTCACATAAGCATGTTTGCAAGTCCCAAGTGCATGATACTACTTATGTTACCCCCACTATAGCCAGCCTAAGTAACAATATGATATCTAGTAAAACTAAAAACACATATGATTTATTGTGTTAGAGTGTAGTAGTAGTGCTGTATTGCATAGTTGTTAGATGTAACATGCGAGAACGTGTAGTGTGACGCCCCCGATTCGAGCGTACACTAATCATACACGCAAATGTGTACGATCAAGATCAGGGACTCACGGGAAGATATCACAACACAACTCTAGACACAAATAAAATAATACAAGCTTCATATTACAAGCTAGGGGCCTCGAGGGCTCAAATAAAAGCTCGATACACAGGAGTCAGCGGAAGCAACAATATCTGAGAACAGACATAAGTTAGACAAGACTGCCTTAAGAAGGCTAGCACAAAAGCAACACGATCAAAGAGGCAAGGCCTCCTGGGTGGGACCTCCTAACTACTCCTGGACATCGGCGGTCTTCACATAGCAGGACCCGTTGGCGGTGGCATCTGGCTCCAGGGATCCACCATCTGGTTGCAACAACCGGAAAGAAGAAGGAAGGGGGAAAAAGGGGTAGCAAAGCAACCATGAGTACTCATCCAAAGTACTCGCAAGTATCAGATCTATACTAAGTATTAATTGGTATCAAATGGAAGGGATGTATCTATGGACTGAACTGCAGAATGCCAGAATAGAGGGGGAAGGCCTAGCCTAACGAAGACTAGCATCTTCAAGCAGCACCGAGCATCTTGCAGCATGTAGAAGAGTAAAGAATAACAGTTTTAATTAATAAAAATGTTGTAACATTAATGCCCAGAGATCCTTCCTCGACTCCCTGCGAGAAAGCAATCCCGGAGCCACATATCTTAAGTATCCATTTCTAGTTGTATTAGATCAAGATATAAGTCTGAACGTCTATTACCGTGGACACGGTATTCGAATAAAGATCTTCCATGCACGGGTGCACCACGTTTTCCCAACACGCTCGATCACTCTGGCCCGACACACCTTTCTGGGGTCAACGTGCCTGGCCTCGGAAGATCAGCACATCGCAGCCCGACCTAGGCTCAGCAGAGAGGTCCCTGCCGGTCTCACTACTAGACCCAGGTACTTTGCCATCTGCCAGCTCTTTGCCGTCAGCCAGCGGACGGCAAAGAAGCTCTTTGCCATCAGCTACCAAAAAGCAGACAACAAAGAACTAGCTGATGGCAAAGACCTAATTTGCCATCAGCCGGTTCTTTGCCGTCCGCTAGCAGACGGCAAAGATTCTTTGTCGTCGGCTAGCGGACGGCAAAGAGGGAGGGGGCAGGCAACTGTGCATCCTGGGAGGCTGACCAATTTGGTCAGTTTGCCTACAATGGCTGACGGCAAAGGCTTTGCCGTCCGCGGCGGACGGCAAAGAGTAAAATCTTTGCCTACAGTGGCGCACGGCAAAGGCCTGCCGTGTAGTGACGTCGGCTAACATCATTCGGCGGACGACAAAGGCCTTCCGAAGTTTTCCGTCAGCAGTGGACGGCAAAGGCCTGTCGTTAACCACCTAATGGAGTAACAACGCATTTATTGCCGTCTGCATTCTTTGTCGTCCGCTGCTGATGGCAAAGGCCCCTTTGCCGTCAGCCGCCCGAAGCGGACGTCAAAGTAGCTCTTTGTCGGGCCTTACTTTGCCGTCCCCTTTTGCCGTCCGCGGCAGACGGCAAAGACCTTTGCCGTCAGCCATCCATGCCTTTGCCGTCTGCCGTGGAAGATGGCAAAGTAGCTGATTCCTGTAGTGTCTACCTGCTAAGCACTCCGGGGTCTGGGCCCATCGCCCGTTGCACTCCGGGTCGTTGCGAGCAGGGCGGACCAGGCTCCACCACTACAGGATGGTGCCGGCCTAGCCATGCCGCACTGCTGAACTGGACGTCTGACAAAGCTTCGGCTGATACCACGACGTCGAGGCCCATATCTATTCTCGCGTGGTGGTTAGTGCGTAAAGCCCTATGGCCAATTTAGAAAAAATACCCAAACCATAGTGTATTGTTAGCTCGCGGAGATGAGCAGAGATTCATGATAATGTGACACCATCGCCCCGTCTCGAGGAAATACGGCAAGGGCAAGCCTAGCCCACACGAGGCCTGCCTGACTTCCCGACCGTGCCTCGTAATCATCTTGCGAGTGCTCTCCGGGCCCGCCCGACTTTCCTAAAGGTCTCAAGTAATGTCAAGGTAACCGTGTGTCCAAACATCAAGGGGAAAACCCAAGGAATCACCCTCGGAGGATTCCACTCGATGTAATCATCAAGGTGAACGTAAGAGGAACCACCCTCGAGGTTCACACTTGAGGGGTTGCACGACAGAGCCGTAACGGGAATGGTGAAGGAGGAAATCACCCTCGATGACCACGACCGAATAGCTACACTAAAGAATTATCATCAGGAGTGCGTTATGAGGGATCACCCTCGGCACTCGATAGTAGCTCTGCAGAGTCGAACAACTAAAGGGGCGTGATGTGATGTGCGGTGTCGGGCTCTGGTCATCGATCATGTAGCTCGAGTTGTCGATGATGAAGCAGGGGCAATAGGGACAAGGTGGAGGTCACTGGTGGATCACTATCCAACCTATACTAAGCAGTTTAGGATAAGCAGGTAAGGTATAACAGCAGGTACAAAAGCAGGCTATGCATCAGAATAGGAGCAATCAATAACAGTAGCAAAATCTAATGCAAGCATGAGAAAATGGAATGAGCGATATCGGGATGATCAAAGGGGGGCTTGCCTGGTTGCTCAGACAAGAAGGAGGGTCGTCGTCGAAGTAATCGATCACAATGGCATCAGCAGCGGTCTCGAGGTCTATCGGAGAGAAGAGGGGGAAGAAACAGTAAATACACACAAACATATGCATAACAAGACAATACGTGGGGCTAGAGGTGTTCTAACATAGCGCTAGGCGATACTGGCGAAGGGAGAAACATCCGGGAAAGTTTTCCCGCTTTCGGACGTTTGTCAGACAGATGAACCGGAGGGGAAGGTTGAATGTTTTCTATGCCAGGGATGTGTGGCGGACGAACGGACCGCGTATTCGGATTCGTCTCGTCGTTTTGAGCAACTTTCATTTAGAAAATATTTTCATCCGAGCTACAGTTATTTTTCTATGAATTTCCAAAGTTTAAACAACAATCTGGAATTTTCTAAATTAACAGAAAAGGAAAAGATGACGTCAGCATGACTAGAGGATGACGTCAGCAGTCAACTGGTCGGCTGACCAGGTCAAACCTGACCTGTGGGTCTAGAGGGACCCACATGTCAGCCTGTGTTAGTCAAATAGTAATTTAAACTAAACTAACAGGTTAATTAGTGGGGTGGGACCCTAGTGTTAGTGACTAACTAATTACAAAAAATAACAGATTTTAATTAGTAGATTTGTTTATTTTTAAAACGTTTAAGCTAGTGCGGCCCGCATGTCAATGGGTCGGAGTGCCCAGTCAGCTGGGTCATCTGGGGCCCGCCGGGCCCAGCAGCAGTGTCATAGGGGGGCCTCTTTCCAGGCCACCGCGGCGACGACCAGAGACTCGACGCCGGCGACCAAAACAGCGGTGGGGCTCGCCGGATTTCACCGGAAAAACGCTACGGGGCACGGGGAGAGGTGCGACTAGGTGTGTTCGATCGGGCGTTCGACGCCGCATCCATCTACGGCGGCGGCGCGACCCGTAACAAGCTGGAACGACGACGGCGAGAGGCGGGGCGGTCGCCGGAGTTTGGCCACGTTCGGGTTTGGCGCTACGGGGCTCGATAGAGCCCGAGGATGGGTGCTTCGGGCCCGCACGGGCGTGCTGAGCACGAACCCGAGCTTGTTTGAGCTCGATGGGAGGCGAGGGCACGGCTACGAGCTCGTCGGTGGCGAGGTGCTCGGGCAAGGCAAAAGCGGCGGCTGCGGCTACGGGGAGAGGCCGGAGAGAGGAGGAGGTCCCGCGGCTGATCACCACGAGCCTGTAGGTGTGCGTTAGCAGGTTCGGGGAGGACCAATGGCGACGAATCGGCGCCGGAGACGAAGACGGCCGCAGGAGGAAGAAGGGGGTCGTCGGGCTCGCGGTGGTGGCTCCCTTCTCGCTCCGGTTGGCGCAGAGGGAGTAGACGAGGACGGCGCGTCGTTGTGGCACGGTGAGGCGACAGAGAGGTGACGGTGGTCGCGGGATCGACGGCGGCGCGTCGATGACCGCGCACGGGGAGGGCGGATCTGGGATGAGGCAGAGAGGGAGAGAGAGAGGCAGGTGGGAATGCGGGGAGGCAAGTGGGGAGGTGGAGACATGGTGAGCCCGAGGCGTCGCCCTTATCCCCTCCTTGCATTGGCGCCGGCTAGGTTGTCGGGGGCGACCCCTCCCCTGTAGCGACGCGGTCGGGGGAACAGGACGAACGACCGTGGTGGGGGGGTTGGGCTGGCTGGGCCACCAATGTGGGCTAGGCCCAAGGGCATTTTTAAAATTGTATTTTTCTTTTGCCCTTTATTTCTTTTCTGTTTTATTCATTAAAGGGCATTTTTATATTTTATAAAATATAGGTTTCCATATGACAAATAACCAGGGATTATTTTCCACAACTTGAACATTTAGATTTAATGTTTGAGAAATTTGAATTTAGGACTTTAGTTTGAATTTGAATTTGGATTGCGATTTGGATCAAGCGAGGATTAGCAACAGTAATGTAATTACGTGGCATCATCAGAAGAGGATTACTATAGTTTAATTATCCGGGCGTCACAATTCTCCTCCACTACAAGAAATCTCGTCCCGAGATTTAAGGGATGGAGTAAGGGGGAAAGACTCAGAAAGGACGGGGCTCAACACAAGATAGGTACCTAGGGGCTATCTCGCTGAACATGGCATAGAGGCATCTCTCGAGCTGAAATTCAAGAAGTCATCGAGAGCAAGGTAAGGAGGTGCAATAAGAAGCTTTAAGCGGGTAGGCAATCGTTCATTGCCTGAAATAGAGGGTGAAAGGGGTTCAGAGCAATGGAAATAAGTATTGCGTCTGGTACCAAAATAGATCACTAGGAATATGGCTCGTGATTTACTTACAGAGCCAAGTGTGAGGAACAATTTTGGGAAAACAGGGATGTACAGGAGAGTCACGTTTCGATCCTGTGGAACTGTGGGTTATGGGCCCACCATGTGGGTTAAAAATTAGGAAGGTTGCTAACATTTGCACGGTCATGATAGCAAGGCAGATCAGAGGACAACCTGTCAGTTATGTTGGCAACAACGTGGGTACCAAGGGCGAGGGACGAAGAGAACCCTTTTCCTGCTCGTTAAGACGAGGCGGACCAATAGGCAAAGTTCTCGTCCATCGGTGGCTACCGGAATGTCATCAACAATAGCAATAAGTTCTTACTAACAAAGTTTGTACACCAAGGAGTTTACATAAGCAGGGAATCATCACTGCTCAGATATGTTAGGTTACATGAAAGGTTAAACAAAACAATGGAAATGAAAGTGTAGACTTGAATCAGTTATCGGTGTTCTTGAGTGTCTAACAACTGAGAACCCGTGGAAAGATAGGAATCGGCGATAAATAATAGTTGATGAAGAACTCACAAGAAGTTATGTAGTTTCGTGATATCCTCGAGATACCATAGGGTAATACTCGAAGGTAGATCAAAGTAGAGGTTGGACAGATGAAATGATCTGAAGAAGATAAGTACTTTAACTTGTCTGAGAAATGGGATCAAAGAAGAACAATATGGCCGAAAACACGGTTGCGAAGGACCAAACATAGATACAAGATGAAATTACCACAAGGGGATTATTACTATTACAAGAAGCTCCCATGATAAGATCTACATCGTTTCCATGGGCATGAACACAAAGTTCAAGGTCGACTCCCACTTCTTCAATGCATAACCTTTCATTCACTTCTCACTTTCGATGAAGTTGTAGTGTTGATATTTTATCTGGCAAAACACCATAAGAGTAAGACTCATGAAGACTCTCGGGTTCAAACGGATTAGGGGAGGCGTAGGTTCGACCCATAGGGCCATCTTAGGAACCTATACCACAAAATTCACTAGTAAAATAACTCAAGCCCAGAAGCAGAGTATAGTTGACAAGAGCGGGGGATACAATTTTCCCAAGGCATTGTGTATCCGAGGAAAGGCTCACAAGGTTACTGAATATGAAGGACGCTGTCGGATAAAACCCAACAAAGGACCTGGAGGTCCACAATGGATCTGATGTGAGTACTGGTACTTAACCAGAAGAAGAAAGAATTCAAGGAGGTCAGCTTATAGAAACAACTGGCTGATTCAAAGCTCAAATACGAAGGAATTATGGTTTCCAAATCGGGAAATCGGAAGTATAGGCTATGATCAAAGACAGGTAAGTTCAATAGACATAGATCGACAACCAAAAAGGTTTGATTTGTCAAACACCAGCTCATTTCCGGAGTGACATCTGAGCCAAGGGAAGAATTCTAATTAGGACTGATGATCGCAAGCATTCACCAACGAATCCAGTCAAATGCTTGAAATTATGATGACAAAGGATGCTAATGAGTGTTGCTAGAAATATGGAAGTAACCATAATGCAAGCAGATAAGTATTAGCAAAGCAATAGTTGGAGAGGATTATCGGAAGATTGGATGGTATTCCAAAGTATCTTATGACTCACATGAAAACCTGTGGATGAATGGATACTCGGCAAGCACAAGTAATTATCCGTAGGGGATTTTCATGTGGCAAGGAACTGCAAGGCAGTAGGCTCAACGGATTCTCATGACAACAGAGAGTAATTTGGGGATGAAGGTATGAACGACAATGTAGGTAGTAACTCATAAGGACTTGTCGATGGTAGGGATCGCAATGGCGAAGGGCACAAGGGTCTCGGGGAAAACATCAGAGAGCATCTTCAGAATCTTCTGGTGAAGTGGGCCATCATCTGGAATGAAGGGGCTCTCCAGAAGAAGTATTTACGAGATCCTAGAGTTAGAGTTAACAAAATCATTTAACCCGAATAGAAGTGAGATCAGAGTCCCGGAGTAAGGACGAGGAATAAAAGATCCTAATACCACCCAATGGCGACGTGGGCCCGTAAGCCACACAACCATGTTAGTAAAATAGTTTTTCAAACACTAGACTCAACTTCGGCCAAGGTGTTGGAAAGGGGAATCCTACAGGCAGTCGGCTCTAATACCAACTTGTTTCACAGGGGGGCCTCTTGCCAGGCGACCTCGGCGATGATCGGAGACTCGACGCCGGCGACCAAAACAGTGGCGGGGCTCGCCGGCTTTCGCAGAAAAAATGCTACAGGGCATGGGGAGAGGTGCGGCTAGGTGCGTTCGATTGTGCGTTCGACACTGCATCAATCTACGACGGTGGCGCAACCCGTAACAGGCTAGAACGACGACGGCGAGAGGCGGGGCGGTCGCCGGAGTTTGGCCACATTCAGGTTTGGCGCTATGGGGCTCGACAGAACGTGGGGATGGGTTCTTCGGGCTCGCACAGGCGTGTTGAGCACAAACCCGAGCTTGTTTGAGCTCGACGGGCGGCGAGAGCACGACTACGAGCTCGTCGTCGGCGAGGTGCTCGGGCGAGGCAAAAGCGGCGGCTGCGGCTACGGGGAAAGGCCGGAGAGAGGAGGAGGTCACGCGGCTACTCACCATGAGCCTGTAGGTGTGCGTTATTGGGCTCGGGGAGGACCAGCGGCGATGAATCGGCGCCGGAGACGAAGACGGCCACGGGAGGAAGAAGGGGGGTCGTCGGGCTCACGGTGGTGGCTCCCTTCACGCTCCGGTTGGTGCAGAGGGTGTAGACAAGGACGACGCGTTGTTGTGGCACCGTGAGGCGACGGAGAGGTGACGGTGGTCGCGGGATCGACGGCGGCGCGTCGATGACTGCGCACGGGGAGGGCGGATCTGGGACGAGGTAGAGAGGGAGAGAGAGAGAGAGGCAAGTGGGGATGCGGGGAGGCAACTGGGGAGGGGGAGACAGGGGGAGCCCCAGGCGTCGCCCTTATCCCCTCCTTGCATTGGCGCCGGCGAGGTAGTCGGGGGCGACCCCTCCCCTTTAGCGACGCGGTCGGGGGAACAGGGCAAACGACCGTGGTGGGGGGGTTGGGCTTGCTGGGCCACCCAGGTGGGCTAGGCCCAGGGGCTTCTCTTTTTTAAAAAATTGTATTTTTCTTTTGCCCTTTATTTCTTTTCTGTTTTATTCATTAAAGGGCATTTTTATATTTTATAAAATATAGGTTTCCATATGAAAAATAACCAGGGATTATTTGCCACAACTTTAACATTTAGATTTAATGTTTGAGAAATTTGAATTTAGGACTTTAGTTTGAATTTGAATTTGGATTGCGATTTGGATCAAGCGAGGATTAGCAACAGTGATGTAATGACGTGGCATCATCAGAAGAGGATTACTGTTGTTTAATTATCCGGGCTTCACATGTATAGATGTAGTTTTGGAGGGCCTACAGAGAGAAAAGCGTAATACGGTCACCGAACTTCAAATAAGCTGATTACGGTCACTATATACGTTTTGCGGTGATCATACGGTCACTTGCTCACGGTTCTGCAACGGATTGCACTCTGTTGACCGGCCAAATAGTCTGTGTGGCGCCATGTTGACTAGTTAAATTGACCACGTTCCTTGTGGGTCCCACCTGTCAGTTTGCATAGGGAAAAGGTCAGATAAACACAAATTTACACAGGCGCGATGAGGACCCACAAGTATAGGGGATCTATCGTAGTCCTTTCGATAAGTAAGAGTGTCGAACCCAACGAGGAGCAGAAGGAAATGATAAGCGGTTTCCAGGAAGGTATTCTCTGCAAGTACTGAAATAAGTGGTAACAGATAATTTTGTGATAAGATAATTTGTAACGAGCAACAAGTAACAAAAGTAAATAAGGTGCAGCAAGGTGGCCCAATCCTTTTTGTAGCAAAGGACAAGCCTGGACAAACTCTTATAATAGGAAAAGCGCTCCCGAGGACACATGGGAATATCGTCAAGCTAGTTTTCATCACGTTCATATGATTCGCGTTCGGAACTTTGATAGTTTGATATGTGGGTGGACCGGTGCTTGGGTGTTATTCTTACTTGAACAAGCATCCCACTTATGATTAACCTCTATTGCAAGTATCCGCAACTACAACAAAAGTATTAAGGTAAACCTAACCATAGCATGAAACATATGGATCCAAATCAAACCCTTACGAAGCAACACATAAACTAGGGTTTAAGCTTCTGTCACTGTAGCAACCCATCATCTACTTATTACTTCCCAATGCCTTCCTCTAGGCCCAAATAATGGTGAAGTGTTATGTAGTCGACGTTCACATAACACCACTAGAGGCTAGACAACATACATATCATCAAAATATCGAACGAATACCAAATTCACATGACTACTAATAGCAAGACTTCTCCCATGTCCTCAGGAACAAACGTAACTACTCACAAAGCATATTCATGTTCATAATCAGAGGGGTATTAATATGCATAAAGGATGTGAACATATGATCTTCCACCAAATAAACCAATCAGCATCAACTACAAGGAGTAATCAACACTACTAGCAACCAACTAGTACCAATCCCGGAATTGGAGACAAGAAATGGATACAAGAGATGAACTAGGGTTTTGAGAGGAGAAAGTGCTGGTGAAGATGTTGATGGAGATTGCCCTCTCCCGATGAGAGTAGCGTTGGTGATGACGATGGCGATGATTTCCCCCTCCCGGAGGGAAGTGTCCCCGGCAGAACAGCTCTGCCGGTGCCCTAGATTGGTTCCGCCAAGGTTCCGCCTCGTGGCGGCGGAGTCTCGTCCCGAAAGGTTGCTTATGATTTTTTTCCTCAATGAAAGACCTCATATAGCAGAAGATGGGCATCGCAGGGCCAACAGGGGGCCCACGAGGTAGGGGGTGCGCCTTGGGGGGTAGGGCGCGCCCCCACCCTCGTGGACAGGTGGTCCCCCTCTGGTGAACTTCTTCTGCTGGATATTTTTTATTATTTCCCAAAATGACTTTCGTGGAGTTTCAGGACTTTTGGAGTGGTGTAGAATAGGTCTCTAATATTTGCTCCTTTTCCAGCCCAGAATTCCAGCTGCCGGCATTCTCCCTCCTTATGTAAACCTTGTAAAATAAGAGAGAATAGGCATAAGTATTGTAACATAACGTGTAATAACAGCCCATAATGCAATAAATATCCATATAAAAGCATGATGCAAAATGGACGTATCAACTCCCCCAAGCTTAGACCTCGCTTGTCCTCAAGCGAAAGCCGATAACGATAAATATGTCCCCATGTTTAGAGGTAGAGGTGTCGATAAAAATAAAATACGGACATGAAGGCATCATCACTACTGGAATCTGGGAATTTGCCATCAGCCAGCTCTTTGCCATCTGCCAGCTGATGGCAAAGAACGTCTTTGCCATCTACTTATAAAAAACAGATGGCAAAGAACTGACAGACGACAAAGAACATGCCATCGGTCAGCAGATGGCAAATAATCTTGGCCATCTGCCAGCAGATGGCAAAGAGGTTGGCAAATCATGTGGACGTCAATAGTGTAATGGTGTACCAGCCCCACCTCTTTGCCATCTGCCAGCAGACGGCTAAGATTTTTTGCCATCTGCTGGCAGATGGCAAAGAGATGGGGTTATTTTTTTCCAGATAAAAAAACTGTGGGGTTATCCCTTCCCTCTCTCCCCTCCTCTCCCTCTCTCCCCTCCTATCCCACGCATCTCACCAGCCGCCGCCCCACCACCCCGCCGCCCCGTCGCCCCACCACCACACTACCCCGCCGCCGCCCCACCACCCCACCACCCCGCCGCCGCCCACCACCCCACCACCCCGCCGCCCGCAGAGGCCCCCCCTTTCCCTAGCGTGCGTGCGGTCCCCCGCGGCGACCTCTCCACTCGCCGTCGCCGTCCTCGGCCACTCGCCTTCCCGACCTCTCCACTCGCCTCCTCTGGCCAGCCAACCATAGTGGCATCGTTTCTCTGACACGCGGAGGGGCTCTGCTGCGGCGGCGTGAGGTCGCGGGTGGCGGATCTCGCGGGGCTCGAGATGGGCAGGCCCAGCGCCGGCCCCGCGGGGCTCTTCCGGTGCCCGCGCTACGGCCGCGTGCGCGCCACCGCCTCAGGTGCGTCCGTCACCGTCTCGTCACCCGATTCGGGGGTACAGAAGCGTGGTTGTGCAATCTGGGGTTTGGTTGTTAGGGATGATGTAAGCTCCAGCAACAACCTACCAATCGCCGTCTGTGAATGTTTTGCAGGGGGGATGTGACGGAGGGTCATGCTTGCTGCACCGGCCAGCAATTTCGTTGTGAATTCCATTTTGGGGAAACAGGGATTGCATTCGCGCTGTCTATCTAGTACTAGACTACTAGTACCAAGCTGTAGTTGTCCTGGGTTGTGTGGTTGTCAGCGGACTTTTCATGCTTATTGTTTGTCTCAGATTCAGCTTCTTCTGCTGTACCACCGTGTGGGAATGTCCATGTTGCATATGCATAGTAGGCTCCGAATTGTACAGGATGCTGGTAAAGAGTTGTGCCCATTTTGCTCTCCACCATGCGCTGCAAACGTTCATATGATTGTGTACATCCTGCTTGCGGTTAGCTGTACATATACCATGATAGTGTATTGTCACTGGAGTTTTTGGACCGTTTAACTATATCAGCTTATCTAGATTCCTTTGCTATCTTATCCAGCTGACCCAGAGGATATTCCATCTCACAAGCTTCAAGTTAAATCATCTTGGAGTGTTCTGTCGTACGTTGGCGTTGCTTGCTTGGGGGCAATTCTGTTTGGCTACCATCTTGGGTATGTTTTTCCTTTTCACTCTACTGTAGCGTAGAAAAATTTCCCACATGCATTGCAAGGGGTTAAAGCGCAATTTCCTAGTATAAATGTTAACTGACGTATACTAGTGTCTAGCAAAACTGAATATCTCAAATCACGATGCCAAAGTCATCTGTGTTGCTTCAGTTATATGGCTCGAGCTGGCCAAACTTAAAAACTTCAGTGAATAGTCAAAATACATCTAGATTACTTGATTTTTTTGCTAACTGTGCGTATGGGTAAATCTGCAAGATGATGCAAAAAATTGCTTGCAGATAGTCTGTGTGCATGTGGATAGACATGCATGTTGTATGTTTATATCAATTTTGCAATATTAACACTTGTTCAGATGCTTCTAAGTAGTGTTTCAGTGAAGATTCAAAGTACATCTAAATTACTTTGTGTTGGCCATCCTATTACTTGATTTCTTTTGCTAACTGTGCGTATGAGTAAATCTGCAAGATGATGCAATTGCTTGCAAATAGTCTGTATGTGTACAGATATGCATGTTGAATGTTTATATTAATTTTGCAATATAGAAATTTGTTCAGATTCTTCTAAGTAGTGCTCTAGCAGAACGGTGCTTCCCTTTCCTTACTGTTGTTGCTAAATATTTATTTCTGTGACATATGAGGACTGAATAGCATCAGGCCAACGACCTCACCCTGGGAGTCCACTTCTTCACGGTCATGACATCTGCCTTGAAAAATTATCTGGAGGTAATTTATTTGGTTCCCTCCATTGGATGTAGATGCCCTATTTTGTGTTGTTTAGTTGTATGCAGTTCATGCAAACATCCTGAAGCAATGTAAGGTTTCTTTTTGTGAAGTTCATCGTGCTTATGGTATAATATTTAGCCATACAATTTCTACCAGGACCCATCATCCTGTACGCATTTTCTTTCCCTACTTTTCGTACAGCAAACCGATGGATCAACTAACCACAAGCTTAGCATGTGGTATACCGCATAATTATCTAGCTTGATACTCCCTCTGTAAATAAATATAATAAAATAAGCTTAGTACAACGCCTTCTAGCCATGCAGTTGCAGTTCCCACTCAATGCTATTGTTATGTACACACACGAGAAGTTTGGTTGAGAAAGAGGAGCATGCTTCCTACCTTTCATCCAATATTATACTCCCTCCGTCCCAAAATAAGTGACTCAACTTTGTACTAACCTTAGTGCAAAGTTAGTACAAAGTCGAGTCACTTATTTTGGGACGGAGGGAGTATGTTTCTATTTCCTATGTGGAACAAACAGTTCACGTTTCTAGCTTCTATACTACTTTATTTTAGACAAAAAGGTTCTGTAAACGCCATGCTGATATACTTGTGATAGGTGCTTCATGTGCTACCACATTAATAGGGTGATTTCAATAAAAGTTCCAGAATTTATATTCTTCCACATTCAGCCAATATTCAGTAACAGAGTTCTATTTTTGTTTACGAACCAGTTCATTCATCGCAAGGAAAAAATACACTTGCTACCCGGGACCAAAGCCATAACATATCAAGTTACTTGGTCGGAAGAAATTGTCAAGGGTCGCAGCTTACATATGATTGGGAGTGGCGATCTTAGTCTATCTCACCTGAGTTACATGAGATAAAAAAATTAGTAAAGATGTACGACAACTTACTCCAGAATTTTGCATCTCTACTATGTGTCATATTGCCTTATTATCATATACTTTTGTTGAGACAGTCTTACTATTATACTTTGTAGTGCTTATAATTCATGAGTTATAGATTCTGAGATGTATTAGTGTTGATGTCACCAAGGATGTCCAGTTTTACATGATATTCAGTACTGCAACTTGAAAGCTTCTTCAACATCCATCTGCTTATTTCATTTTTGTGGAATTAAATAATAATAATAATAAAGAATTTTTTTAAGACATATAAGTGGTGGAAAATATATCATATTGCACTAAATATTTGCATCTGTTCGCGTACGGATCATTAGAAAAAAATACATCAAACCTTATACAGGTTAGTTGCAACCAAATGACATCGTAAAGTGTGTATTCAAACTTTAGTTATCTCTGACCAATAATTAACAAAAGTTGTTTTCATTTGCTAGGTCAAAATAGAACTTCAAACTACATTTAGTTTCTAAAGTATTACTAATATGTACATAAAAAAAGTGACCCATGTTGCACCTACAACACTACATCCATATCCAAAACTAAAACAACAATTTGTTTTACAAGGGTGAACCTTAACCTATTTCATCCTACCGGTGACCATGAACAATATTTGAAATATTCAGTATAATTTTTGATAGCATATGTTCAACGTAGGATATAGTTGCAATACTTATATATTTAGTGTGTTATAAAACTAGCCCGTGCGGACGCACGGGTTGACGACTAGTTAGCTAAATCATGCACGCAATGTTCCTTTCATTAGTAACTAATGTGACTGACTCGTCAAAACCAAATGTGCAGTCCATGTGCGAGAAGAACGGCCAGACCCCTCCATCGATGCCAGTCATTGCTCCGGTGGGCACGGTGAGTTTCATTTGAACGATCATTAGTTACTAGTCTTCACATTTGAGTTGCATCATGCTAACGATACATTGGAAATAATCTTTGGTGCAGCGTAACTCTCGACAAGCATCGACCGATCCTTCTCCGTGTGCCACTGGCGCGACCGGTCCTACACCTACACCCACAGCTCCGTGATGACGGTAAGTTTCCCAAGTGTTTTGCTTAATAGAGTTTTGTTGTGATGCCATGTTGTATCTACACATATCGTGCATAATGTGTGTATGTTTGAAATGCATTGTATGTGTGGGATTCGACACCTAGTCGTGTGCCTTTGGTAGCCTTCCATACAGGGAAATGCCTCCTAGTGCTTCCACTGAGCAATGGTAGTTCGCTACTGCTCCAGAACACATGGATTGACCGGCATGTGTCCTTCTTTGCTCCTGTGTCTGTCCCTACCGGGAAATGTCGCGCGGTGTATCACCGAAGTCCTTGTAGCTTGCTACGACTTGGTTGCACTCGCTGATGACCGACATGTGCATTGCTGTGTCATGTATGCATGTCTGTGTATGTTTGTGCCACCTTGGTTCTATGACTAGTCATGTCGGCCCGGGTTCTCTGCCATATGGATACTAGCAACACAATCATATACTTGGCATTTTTTCCTCCAAAATGACTCAATATGCTTAGCTAGCTCAAAAATGACATAATAAGCATAATTAGCTCGAAAATGACATATTTAACCTAGGATAGCTCTAAAATGACCTATACTTAGCATTTTTCCTCCGAAATGACTTAATATGCTTAGCTAGCTTAAAAATGATATATTTAACCTAGGATAGCTCTAAAATGACCTATACTTAGCATCTTTTCCTCCAAAATGACTTAATATGCTTAACTAGCTCTAAAATGACATAATATGCTTAAGAAATGACATATTTTAGCTCCTAAATGACTTCATATGCTTAGCTAGCTCCAAAATGACATAATCACCTTACTTAGCTCCAAAATGACCTATTTTACAGATATAAGTTGCATCATAATAATCTTCACATTTTAGTTGCATCATAATAATCTTCTTCTAGTCTTCTTCTTCTAACTTTCTTCTTTCCCATTTTACAGATTTGCTTAAGATCACGGAAGCTTGGGTTGATGTAGTGCTTGTATTTAGTTTTTGTTTTAACCATGTGAAACTTGCTACCTATGGATGAAACTGTGTAATATTGATGAAACTATGTATATGTACGGATGAAACTTGCTACTATTGGTAACATGTGTTCGATATATATATATGTGTTCATGACTATTGGTAATATGTGTTGAATATGCTATATTGGTCATATAAATATATTTGTGTTTGATTTTCTGTGAAAATGAATTGATATAAGAAAAAAATAAAATTAAATGGGGCAATATAGGCACTTTGCCATCTGCTGGCAGATGGCAAAGAGCTTTGCCATCAGCTGGCAGATGGCAAAGAGGCCACGTGTCATCTACATGTAAATTTTGGGCTGGCCTATTTTGGCTCTTTGCCATCTGCCAGCGGATGGCAAAGCTCTTTGCCATCAGCTGGCAGACGACAAAGCATGCAGCCTTTGCCATCTGCTGGCAGATGGCAAAGAGCCTGCAGCCTTTGCCATCTGCTGGCTGACGGCAAAGTATGCCACTAGCCTTCTAACGGGGCTAACCCCGTTAAGAGGCTTTCCCGTCTGCTAGCTAATGGCAAAGCCACAGGCTCTTTGCCATCAACCAGCAGATGGCAAAGAAGCCTTTGCCGATAGGATTTCAGACAAACTGTTTGCCATCTGCTGGCTGATGGCAAAGCCTTTGCCATCCGCCGACCATGCCTGTGCCATCTGCCATGGCAGATGGCAAAGTGCCAGATTCCAGTAGTGCATGATTATTCTCATAACAGCAACATATATAGATATTGTCATATGATTTGTTATGCTCAAGTAATAATCCATTCACAATGCAGAGTAAGAATCATAAACTTTATTAAGAACCAACAAACTATAATCTCAGTCATTGAAGCAATTGCAATTTATCATAACATCAGAAAGAGTCTATGTCAGAGCTTAATAACAAGTCCACATACTCAACTATCATTTAGTCTTTCATAATTGCTAACGCTCACGCGATACTTGTGGTTATGGAGTTTTAATCGGACATAGAGAAAGATAGGGGTTTATAGTTTTGCCTCCCAACCTTTTACCTCAAGGGTAATGTCAACAATAATAACTCATGCTCCCCTACATCCAATTAGATATATCTATCAGGATCTTTCCAACATACGGTGCTTGCCAAAGGATAAAATGAAAAAGGAAAGGTGAAGATCTCCATGACTCTTGCATAAGGTAGAAGATAATAAATAACAAATAGGCCCTTCACAAAGGGAAGCAGAGGTTGCCATGCGCTTTTATGGTTGGATGCACAAAATCTTAATGCGAAAGAAAATCACTTTATATTGCCCCTTCTGATATGAAACTTTATTATGCAGTCCGTCGCTTTTATTACTTCCACATCACAAGATCGTATAAAGCTTATTTCTCCCACACCAATAAATCATACATATTTAGAGCAATTTTTATTGATTTGCACCGATGACAACTTACTTGAATGATCTTACTCAATCTATAGGTAGATATGGTGGGCTCTCATGGCAAAACTGCTTTAAGGGTTTTTGGAAGCACAAGTATTATCTCTACTTGGTGCTGAGAATTTGGCTAGCATGAGGGGGAAAGGCAAGCTCAACATGTTGGATGATCCATGACAATATACTTTATCTCAGATATAAGAAAACATAACCATTATGTTGTCTTCCTTGTCCAACATCAACTCTTTAGCATGTCATATTTTAATGAGTGCTCCCAATCATAAAAGAGGTCAATGATAATATATCTATATGTGAAACCTCTCTTTCTTTATTACTTCCTATTAATTGCAACGATGACCAAATCTATGTTTGCCAACTCCCAACAACTTTTAATCATCATACTCTTTCTATGTGAAGTCATTACTCTCAATAAGATCAATATGACCTCTTTATTTTTTTTATTTTTTTCTTCTTTTCTTTTATTCACTCTAGATCATGGCAAAATAATCAAGCCCTTAACTCAACACTAATCTGTATTATATAGCTCACGGACTCGATTACATAGAGAGATCATAAAGAAAAACTCAAAACTAGATCATGCCATAAACTTTATTCTACTAGATCAAGATACTAATAATAGGATCGAACTAAGAAAAATGGTAAAGATAGGAGGTGTGATTGTGATACGATACCGGGGCACCACCCCCAAGATTGGCAGTTGCCAAGGGTAGTGCCAATACCCATGTGATTATGTCTCCTTCTTTGTTGTTGGTGAAATATTCTTAGCGATGATGCCCCTCAGGATACGATTCTCCTCCGCGAGCTTATTGACTTGCTGCTTGAGGTCCATTATTTCCTTATGAAGCTTTCCTGTAACTGCTAAGGCTCCTTGCACCCAAGGGTGTTGCATAGCTGTGGGAGAACAAGTGACACTCCTCTTCATGTTTTCATAAGAAAGAAATCTAACATTGGAAGGGATAACCGAGTTTGGAATGGCTGAGCTCTGTAGTTCCCCCATCGGGAACCCAGCTCGGAAGCGAGAAGTGACTTCTTGATCCTCCATGGCATCTACCCTCATCAAGTCAGCCTCCATCTCTTCCTGCGTTGCTGGCCCAAAGTGGTCAGCGTCGCTGTTTGCCCTTGGTTCCGATGCAGGGTGAGACAACCGGCTCTCCCCGACTGTCTCTTGAGAAGACATCTTGCTCTAATCTGCAGCAGCAACAGCTCGAAACAAAAACAGAGGATGTTTGCGTGATATGGGAGTCAAAACCTTCGGGAGAATATATAATGAATTTTTACCGACCAAAATACGTATTGTGCAAGAAAACGGTGACTGAGGGCACACGAGGTGCCCACAAGGTACGGGGGCGCGCCCAGGGGGTAGGCCGCGCCCTCCACCCTCGTGGAGCCCTCGTGTCCTTCCCGGGCTGCTACTTATTTTTCTATTTTTCTAAATATTACAAAACGGAGAAATATTGCCTTAAAAGTTGTCTTGGAGTCGGTTTACTTACCGTACGACATACCTATTCCTTTTCGGAGTCTGAAACGTTCTGGAAAGTGTTCCTTATGTATTCCTCCGGGGTTACGGTTTCAATAACATTGGTTTCAACATTTATGGGATTACCTGAGATATGATGTCTGATTCTTTGACCGTTCAACACCTTTGGATTTGTGCCTTCGAAATTGTTGATTTTTATGGCACCGGAACGATATACCTCCTCGATAACGTAGGGGTCTTCCCATTTAGAGAGAAGTTTTCCTGCAAAAAATCTTAAACGAGATTTGTATAGCAATACATAATCACCTACATTAAATTCACGTTTTTGTATCCTTTTGTCATGCCATTTTTTTAACTTTTTCTTTAAACAACTTGGCATTTTCATAAGCTTGGGTTCTCCATTCATCAAGTGAGCTAATATCAAATAACCTCTTTTCACCGGCAAGTTTGAAATCATAGTTGAGCTCTTTAATAGCCCAATATGCCTTATGTTCTAGTTTGAGAGGTAAGTGACTTGCTTTTCCATAAACCATTTTATACGGAGAGATAGCCATAGGATTTTTATATGCAGTTCTATAGGCCCATAATGCATCATCAAGTTTCTTGGACCAATTCTTTCTAGATCTATTAACAATCTTTTGCAAAATTAATTTAAGCTCCCTATTACTCAATTCTACTTGGCCACTAGACTTTGGATGATAAGGGGATGCAATTCTATGATTAACATCATAATTAGCAAGCATTTTACGAAAAGCACGATGAATAAAATGTGAACCACCATCAGTCATTAAATATCTAGGGACTCCAAACCTCGGAAAAATAACTTCCTTAAGCATTTTAATAGAAGTGTTATGATCAGCACTACTAGTTGGAATAGCTTCTACCCACTTAGTAACGTAATCAACAGCAACTAAAATATGTGTATATCCATTAGAGGCAGGAAAAGGTCCCATATAATCAAAGCCCCAAACATCAAATGGTTCAATAACAAGTGAATAATTCATAGGCATTTCTTGACGTCTACTAATATTACCAATTCTTTGACATTCATCACAAGATAAGACAAACTTGCGGGCATCCTTGAAGAGAGTAGGCCAATAAAATCTAGATTGCAATACCTTATGTGCAGTTCTATCTCCAGCGTGGTGTCCTCCATAAGCTTCGGAGTGACACTTGCGTAGGACCTGTTCCTGTTCATGCTCAGGTACACAATGTCTAATAACACTATCTACTCCTTCTTTATAAAGATGTGGGTCATCCCAAAAGTAATGTCTCAAATCATAGAAAAACTTTTTCTTTTGCTGGTATGTGAAACTAGGTGGTATGAATTTAGCAACAATGTAATTAGCATAATAAGCATACCATGGAGTAGTATGAGTAGTACTTATAACATTTAATTGTTCATCAGGAAAGCTATCATCAATAGGTAGTGGGTCATCAAGAACATTTTCTAACCTAGATAAGTTGTTTGCAACGGGATTCTCAGCTCCCTTTCTATCAACAATATGCAAATCGAATTCTTGTAGCATGAGAACCCATCTAATAAGTCTAGGTTTAGCATCTTTCTTTTCCATAAGATATTTAATAGCAGCATGATCAGTGTGAATAGTTACTTTAGAATCAACAATATTTGGTCTGAACTTATCACAAACAAATACAACTGCTAAGAATTCTTTTTCAGTGGTAGCATAATTTCTTTGAGCATTGTCTAGAGTTTTATTAGCATAATGGATAACATTTAATTCCTTATCAACTCTTTGCCCTAGAACAGCACCTACAGCATAATCACTAGCATCACACATAATTTCAAAGGGTAAATTCCAATCAGGTGGCTGAACAATAGGTGCAGAGATCAATGCCTTCTTAAGTATTTCAAATGCTTCTACGCAATCATCATCAAAGACAAATGGTATATATTTTTGTAATAAATTAGTCAGAGGCCGAGAAATTTTTGAGAAGTCCTTAATGAACCTCCTATAAAAACCGGCGTGACCAAGGAAACTTATACCTTTGATGTCCTTGGGACATGGCATCTTTTCAATAGCATCAACCTTGGCTTTGTCAACTTCAATACCTCTTTCAGAAACTTTATGCCCCAAGACAATACCTTCATTAACCATAAAGTGGCACTTTTCCCAATTCAAGACAAGATTAGTTTCTTCACATCTCTGCAAAACTCGATCAATATTGCTCAAGCAATCACCAAAAGAAGATCCATAGACAGAAAAATCGTCCATGAAAACCTCACAAATCTTTTCAAAAAAGTCAGAGAGTATAGCCATCATGCATCTTTGAAAGGTAGTAGGTGCATTACATAAACCAAAAGTCATACGTCTATAAGAAAAAGTACCAAAAGGGCATGTAAAAGTAGTCTTTGATTGATCTTTAGTCGACACAGGTATTTGAGAGAAACCAGAATAATCATCTAGAAAGCAATAGTGTGTATGTTTGCATAATCTTTCTAGCATTTGATCGATAAAAGGTAAGGGGTAATGATCTTTCTTAGTAGCCTTATTCAATTTGCGGAAATCAATTACCATCCTATAACCTGTAATAATTATTTGCGGAATCAATTCATCTTTATCATTAGAAACAACAGTAATCCCTCCCTTCTTAGGGACACAATGGACAGGACTTACCCACTGACTATCTACAACGGGATAAATTATACCTGCCTCTAGAAGCTTTAGTATTTCTTTTCTTACCACTTCTTTCATTTTAGGATCAAGCCGTCATTGAGGATCACGAACTAGTTTGGCATCTTCTTCCAAATTTATTTTATGTTGACATAGAGTGGGACTGATGCCCTTAAGATCATCAAGAGTATATCCAATAGCAGCACGATGCTTCTTCAGAGTTTTCAATAATCTTTCTTCTTCATGTTCTGAAATGTTAGCACTAATAATAACAGGATATATCTTCTTTTCATCAAGATAAGCATATTTAAGATTATCAGGCAACGGTTTAAGATCAAACACGGGATCACCCTTGGGTGGAGGAGGATCCCCTAGGATTTCAATAGGCAAATTGTGTTTCAAAATAGGTTCCAGTTTAAAGAATACTTCATCTATTTCCCTTCTTTCATTCATAAACATATCATTTTCATGGTCTAGCAAATAATGTTCTAAAGGACCACTAGGAGGTATGGCAATAGAAGCAAGACCAATAATTTGATCCTTACTAGGTAATTCTTCTTCATGATTTTGTTTACTAAATTTAGAGAAATTAAACTCATGAATCATATCATCCAGGCCAATAGTAACAACATCCTTTTCGTAGTCTATCTTAGCATTAATAGTATTCAAGAAGGGTCTACCAAATATAATGGGACAAAAGCTATCTTGTGGGGAACTGAGAACAAGAAAATCAGTAGGATATTTAGTTTTCCCACACAATTCTTCAACATCTCTAACTATTCCCACTGCTGAAATAGTATCTCTATTGGCAAGTTTAATTGTAACATCAATATCTTCTAACTCAGTAGGTGCAATTTCATGCTTAATTTCTTTATACAAGTCATAAGGTATAACACTAGCACTAGCACCCATATAACATAAGCCATGATAACAATGATCTCCTATTTTAACAGAAATAACAGGCACGCCTACCACAGGTCTATGTTTATCTTTAGCACAAGGTTTGGCAATTCTAGCAGTTTCACCGCAGAATTGAATAACATGCCCATCAATATAATCAGACAAGAGATCTTTAACAATAGCAACATTAGGTTCTACTTTAACTTGCTCAGGAGGAGTATAAGTTCTAATATTGCTTTTACAAACCACAGTTGAAGCTTTAGCATGATCCTTTATTCTAACAGGGAAAGGTGGTTTCTCAACATAAGAAGTAGGAACAATAGGATCATTATAAGTGACAATCTTTTCTTCAACTTTAATAGGTGCAGCTACTTTAACTTATATGGGAGGATGATATTTAAACCACTTGTCCTTAGGGAGAACAACATAAGTAGCAAAAGATTCACAGAAAGAAGCTACTATCTCAGAGTCAAGTCCATATGTAGTGCTAAATTTATGGAAAATATCGGTATCCATAAAAGATTTAACACAATCAAACTTAGGTGTCATACCTGACTCCTTACCTTTGTCGAGATCCCAATATTCAGAGTTGCGTTTAATTCTATCCAATAAATTCCATTTGAATTCAATAGTCTTCATCATAAAAGATCCACCACAAGAAGTATCGAGCATGGTTTGATTATTATGAGAAAACCGAGCATAAAAACTTTGAATAATTATTTCTCTTGGGAGCTCATGATTGGGGCATGAATATAACATTGATTTAAGCCTCCCCCAAGCTTGAGCGATGCTTTCTCCTTCGCGAGGGCAAAAATTATATATATAATTGCAATCACGATGAACAAGATGCATAAGATAATACTTCTGATGAAATTTCAATTTCATTCGTTTATAGTTCCATGATCCCTTATCATCACATAGCCTATACCATGTCGATGCATCTCCCTTCAAAGATAAATGGAAGACCTTCTTCTTAACAACATCATCGGGTATACCTGCAAGCTTAAATAATCCACAAACTTCATCCACATATATTAGGTGTTCATCAGGATGCTTTTTTCCATCTCCTGTAAAAGGATTATCTAGTAGTTTTTCTAACAAACCCGAAGGAACTTTACAAGGAATATTTTCATTTTCAGTAGGTTCAGTAGGTTCAGGAGCAACTCTTTGCTCTATTGGTCTGGGTGAAGATAGCCCGAACAAGCCCCTCAGAGGATTACTTTCCATAGTAACAAGTGACAGTAAATTTCAGCACACTATATAAATTTTTCCTTACCAAATTCCACCTACCAATGGCGCTTCACTCCCCGGCAACGGCGCCAGAAAAGAGTCTTGATGACCCACAAGTATAGGGGATCTATCGTAGTCCTTTCGATAAGTAAGAGTGTCGAACCCAATGAGGAGGAGAAGGAAATGATAAGCGGTTTTCAGCAAGGTATTCTCTGCAAGTACTGAAATAAGTGGTAATAGATAATTTTGTGATAAGATAATTTGTAACGACCAACAAGTAACAAAAGTAAATAAGGTGCAGCAAGGTGGCCCAATCCTTTTTGTAGCAAAGGAAAAGCCTGGACAAACTCTTATAATAGGAAAAGCGCTCCCGAGGACACACGGGAATATCGGCAAGCTAGTTTTCATCACGTTCATATGATTCGCGTTCGGTACTTTGATAATTTGATATGTGGGTGGACCGGTGCTTGGGTGCTGTTCTTACTAGAACAAGCATCCCACTTATGATTAACCTCTATTGCAAGCATCCGCAACTACAACAAAAGTATTAAGGTAAACCTAACCATAGCATGAAACATATGGATCCAAATCAGCCCCTTACGAAGCAACGCATAAACTAGGGTTTAAGCTTCTATCACTCTAGAAACCCATCATCTACTTATTACTTCCCAATGCCTTCTTCTAGGCCCAAATAATGGTGAAGTGTTATGTAGTCGACGTTCACATAACACCACTAGAGGCTAGACAACATGCATCTCATCCAAATATCGAACAAATACCAAATTCACATGACTACTAATAGCAAGATTCCTCCCATGTCCTAAGGAACAAACGTAACAACTCACAAAGCATATTCATGATCATAATCAGAGGGGTATAAATATGCATAAAGGATCGGAACATATGATCTTCCACCAAATAAACCAACTAGCATCAAATCTCTACATGGAGTAATCAACACTACTAGCAACCTACTAGTACCAATCCCGGACTTGGTGACAAGAATTGGATAAAAGAGATGAACTAGGGTTTTGAGAGGAGATGGTGCTGGTGAAGATGTTGATGGAGATTGCCCTCTCCTGATGAGAGGAGCGTTGGTGATGACGATGGCGATGATTCCACCCTCCCGGAGGGAAGTCTCCCCGGCAGAACAGATCTGCTCGAGCCCTAGATTGGTTCCGCCAAGGTTCCGCCTCGTGGCGGCGGAGTCTCGTCCCGAAAGGTTGCTTCTAATTTTTTTCCTCGAGGAAAGAGCTCATATAGCAGAAGATGGGCATCGGAGGGCCAACAGGGGGCCCACGAGGTAGGGGGCGCGCCCTTGGGGGTAGGCCGCGCCCCCACCCTCGTGGACAGGTGGGCCCCCCTCTGGTGAACTTCTTCTGCTGGATATTTTTTATTATTTCCCAAAATAACTTCCGTGGAGTTTCAGGACTTTCGGAGTTGTGCAGAATAGGTCTCTAATATTTGCTCCTTTTCCAGCCCAGAATTCCAGCTGCCGGCATTCTCCCTCTTTATGTAAACTTGTAAAATAAGAGATAATAGGCATAAATATTGTAACATAACGTGTAATAACAGCCCATAATGCAATAAATATCCATATAAAAGCATGATGTAAAATGGACGTATCACGCGACAAGACTCCAACCCGTGCGCGGGAATCACCTGGTTTTTTTAGGGTGAGCGTTGGGGAATCACCTGGTTGTGTATGTGTCTGTCAGGGCATGATGTGTGCGCATGCGCGTGTATGATGAGCACTTGAGCGTGAGAGTGTGTGTTGGTCGTGTGGCGTACTGGTGTGTGCATGCATGCGTGCGTGCGTGCGTGTGCGCGTGTGAGCGTTGCGTGCGTGCGTGGCTGCGTGTGTACGTGTGAGTGTTGCGTGCGTGCGTGGGTGCATGTGTTTGTGTGAGTGTTGCGTGCATGCAGTTTGTGTAATCGTGTGCATGCGTGCGTGTGTATATAATCACCACACCAGCTCCTGTGTGTTAAAACAGACGGCTCAGCATACCAATACAAGGCCACCTTGTCCGCTGTGCCCGCGGTCATGACTTCGAACCACCGTCCAATTTTTTTTGTCGTTTGTTTTCATTCTTACTAGCAAGATGCCCGTGCGTTGCATGTAACATCAAGATGCATTCGTATAGCTAGTTTATCTTGTGAGAGAAAAGGATTAACGAGGGAATGCCTTATTTGCAAATGTGGAGAGGTGTGTGGGTACCTTTCTGCAAAATGGTCATAGTTTCTTTCCTATCCGTTAGACATAAATCGCACGGCCTATATTGCAGGACGGCAGGCACACCATCATCACCAACTCTGTTTTTTATAAGAGTGTATTTTATAAGAGTGTAGATGTAGAGGAGATACAAGCCGACAAGTGGGCACGATGGTAGTGAGATAATGTGATGCAACACTAGAGGTGCCACGTGGAGCACTTAACTGGTCAACTGTCATGTCTTGAGCAAATACAGAGTTGTTGTACGGTGAGCTCGTGACTGTATAATAACCAGTAAACGTAAGTGGTGACCGTAATGAGTGGATTCTGAAGTCCAATGTATGTATTGTGCTTTCGCTTCAAATACAATGATCGTCATTGTATATATCGCGAGAGAAAGATGAAACATGCGTGAATGTGCTGGGGGCTTATTTTTAGAGGATCTGGAGATAGTTTGTATGCATACGTGAAAGGGGCATAGAGGGGGGTATGCGATGGAGAGAGAGATGCTCTTCGTTTCTCTTTATTATGACTAACTTTGTATATAGTATAAAAATATACAAATTCACAGTGCTGAATAAATATCATTGTGGGCACCATGCAATGCAAATTAGCGTTCGTACTACTCCATATAACTTTGTAATGTTGTATATATGTAAAAATTCTAAAATAATTTTTTGGCCACACTTTATTCAAAAGGAATGTTGTATGTGAAATAAACGTGAAGAGAGGGGCTTTTTAGATCATTGGGGTACGTTATGTAACATGTGTGAATGTGTAGTTGATGCATTTGGCAGGGCCTAGAGAGGTATGTGTGTGTATTACGTATTCGAGAGAGGCATGGATAGAGGGGCCGGCGGGGGGTGTGGGCGTGGGAGAGATAGCACGATAAATGAGAGTGGTCTCAAGAGAGAGAGAGAGAGACGAATATGACATCACAGTGAGAGATTCCCTTGAGTGTGTATATGCAAGGGCGGAGGGGAAAGTGGCACCAGGGGAATTTTTGTGTGTGGTGTTTGTGTTGGTATGTGTGGGTGTGAGAAGATAACAAGACGTGGGGGCAGAGGGTGTGTCACCGCATGAGGTCCGGTGGGTCGAGATGAGGCCCTTCGTTCGGTTCTGTCCTGCGCCACATTGGTCGGCCCGTGACGCATTTAGGGAGACCCATGGATGACTAGTTGTACAAGACAAAGATAGTAGAATTGTGAAGGACTCTGTGTCCACTAACAAAGCTGGCTAGGATTTGTAACCCTAGGTTCTCGGACTAAGGTAACCCCTTTATCTCTGAAATTACTATTCATCTAACCTAACTTTAAGGGGCATCGTACAGAATGCTCTCCAAGAATCATACTCGTCGATTAGGAAGAGAGGTGTGAGACAATGCGTGAGAGATAGGCCTAAAGATAATGTGCATACAGGAGACACGTAGGCAGGTCTATGTATATAGAAAGGGTCGATGGGGATTATGCGTGTGTATGCTTGCGAGAGGAAGAGTGCTTGTGATAAAGGTTAGTGAAAATAGTTGTAAATGGTTACGAGAGGGAGGGAGGGTTATATCTAGAGCATGTGTGTGTTAAAGAAACCTCGGGAGAGAGTGTGTGAGCATGTTTGAGAGACCACCGATGGAGAGTGAAACTACACATAAAAGACTGCTGTACACATTGATTAAAGATATAAATTGTATCCAAATATTAGGATGGGATCATCATATTTGCAATTCGCGTAAGGAACGGTCATTGATCCATCAGACACCTAGATTCTATCGAATTTGAGCACGTATATGTTATTATTCGACACAATTGATCCACATAGTTAGTATTTTGAACTCCAGACAATGCATCGCTTTAGCAATCGAATATAAATGTGAGTATAGTTCATGTTGTGTGTGTAAAGCACATTATACATACGAAAGTTACACAATGAACATTATAAATAGCTACCTATGAACTAGCATACATTTGAATTCAACTTAAGGTGGTTTAAAAAATCGAATTCAACATGAAGTCCATTCAATTATTTGAATTTGACATCATGGCATTTGTAAATCATACCTAAATTATGGGGGCACCAATCTTTGCACTCATTTTGTACATAATAGCATATGTAGTCATGTACAAAATAGATTCAAATTTAGCTCCTCCATTCCAATATAATCGTAGTTATAGGATTTTCAAGTGTCAAAAATTCAAAAAGAAGCGGATAATTTAATGAGGTTTTCAAACATACAAGGTCAAATATAACATTGTCTATTTAGGTCAATCCTCATAGTTCAAGAGTACTCTAAACGTGAATGCTTGTGTTTCAAAATTTCGAACGAAGCGCCAAAAGAGCCTCTACTCGCCCGAAACCACGTGAGACCAATGTTTGGTAGTATAAGAAAAATACTTTTCTAATAACTCCAACCCGTGAAACCTACCGGCCCGACGTCCAATGTTCTAAACCGGGGTAGGTTTGTAGCTTCATCTAGACGCCACGCAACCGCCTCCGAAAAACATTCATACACAATGGACGCCTAAGCACACATGCGCGCGGCCGAAATCGCTCCTGCCCACTATTTGGGACACCTGGGATTACCATCCTACCACTAGTGTAGAACCGAGCAATAGCACCGGTTCGTAAGGCCCTTTAGTGCCGATTCCACAACCGGCACTAAAGTGTGGGCACTAAAGCCCCCCCCTTTAGTAACGGTTCAGCACGAACCGGTGCTAAAGGGAAACCACGTGGCACGAGCCAGCTCCGGGGTCGGTAGATCATTAGTACCGGTTGGTAACACCAACCGGTACTAAATGTTTGTGGGTTTTTGTTTTATTTTTTATTTTTCCTTTAAATTTGTGTTATCAATTTAATTTAGGATTGTTTACGTTATAATGAGTTGTTATACTTGATATGGATATGGATATGGCATATATATACTTGATCACTTAGCTAGGATCCATATCCGGTTCAAACTAATTTGCGGTTTCTTTCATGCATAAATGATATATATAATAACTCATCATCTTCTTCATAATCATCATCACATATTAATAAATAAATAAACTCTTGCATCATATCATCACCAACAACAGTATATATATATACTAGCTAGCTAAAAATCATCGTAGTCGTCATTAATTACCACTATTTAATCATCATAGTCATTACCGCTATATATATCTAATGACCACCAACACTAGCTTAAAGAAGAAACATTCACTTGTAATAGAAGCAAATATATCATCGAGTTCAACATGGTCATGATATTATAAGTGTTCACAAGCAAATCACTATTTGAGATTAATTAAGTTCAGGACAATACGGACATGAGAGAGGACAAGTACTAATTACGAGCATGAACTAGCTAAATCACTCCTGCTGCTCCCTCTCAGGTAGAATAGCATAGAACATGTATAGCTCTCCAGATTCATCATACTGGAGCATGCAAATGAATCTGTCTCCTAATCTTGGGTTGCGCTTCTCCTTGCTGCCCCCTAGTACTTCTCTGCAATTGTTAACAATTTTGCTCCAATCTTTCACTATTAAGCATTCTTCGCTTTCAGAAATCCTGAATGCACTCATGTGCAATGTAGGAAATCTTGGTCGTAAGCTAACCATTGACATGCGACCTTTTGTCTCGATCCACTGAGGCACAACCATCATCGGGAGTCCCTGTTGAAGAACATCGTATAGTAATTAATATACTTAGCAATGAAAGTTTAGCTTCAAAAATAATGTATGCAAAAGATGCACTAAGGACAAATAGTAAAAATCTTACCATCTTTCGATTATAGATGTGACTGTAGTTCAATACGATCACTATTGGTCGCACGTTTTGAGTACTAACATTTCTAAGTTTAGGAAGAAAATTTGTCTTGACAGTATGAAGATCCTCAAGCCATGAAACATAATGACTTATCTCCTCGCAGTTTAGTTGAGCCCCGGGGCAGTAGTAGGTCCTGTCTACCAAGCGCCGGACATGTTTGCTTGAACCGAAATAAGCTTTTAAAATGTCATACTGTCAAGACAAATTTTCAAACCAATATCTTGGTAGACAGAACCGAAATGTCTCTATTAACTTCAATATCATCTTCGGACGAATATCAAAGTTGATAACCATATCAGACTCAAATGCATAAGCCTTGCATAGTGCTTGCCAAGTTTTGCATTCAAAATGGGTGTATGTGTCTCCATTATATAATTTGACGTTGAAAGTATACCCATGCTCGGTCTTCAAGTAAACTCTCTTTACCTCCATATCATCTATAGCACTAAAACCTATCTTATCCAAGACAAAAATTCTTGCATGGCAGGGGATGCGCTAGTAGAATAGTGAAAATTTAAAATTATAAGTTGAAACAAATGAAGCATACACTAGTAGAAAACCGGCCTTTTGTCCCGGTTCATAAGGGCCTTTAGTCCCGGTTCCTGAACCGGGACTAAAGGGTCGTTACTAATACCCTCACCCTTTAGTCCCGGTTCAAACCAGAACCGGGACAGATGGGCCTCCACGCGGCCTGTGCGCCGAGCCCAGGCAGGGGGGCCTTTGGTCCAGGTTGATGGCACCAACCGGGACCAACAGACCTCCACGCGTCAGCATTTCTGTGGCTGGGGTTTTTGGTTTTTTTTGAAAGGGTGGGGGATTTGGGGGGTTAATTTAGGTATTTCATATATTGTGTTAGATAGCTAATTAATAGAGAGAAGAGTCCTCTCTTATGTCCGTGCTTGGTCGACGCTACGTACTATACATACGTATAGAGAGGACTAGGCACGCTAACTAGCTAGTAAGCAAACGAAGGAAACAGAAGATCGTCATGAACATATATGCATACAGAGAGAAGTGATATCAACCACCTCTCCTTCTCCGAGAGATTGGTCGAACAACAAGTTCTCGTATATCTATCGTCCGACACTACCGGCTACATATATACAATAATTATCTTTTACAAATATAGTCTCTTAAATTATGGACGCATGGTCCACATAGTATTCTCCGTCTTCAGCAATCGCGTGGTCAAGAAAGAATGCCGCCAATTCCTCTTGAATTGCTCGCATCCGATCTGGTTCTAGGAGTTCATCCCGCTGCCGAAACATCTAATTTGAAGAAGGGTGTCAATACATATATATATATATGAATGAATGAAACTCAACACAAATGATGGTAATAAACAAAAATTGTGAATATTATTTCTTACGCACTTCATATTGTTTGTCAGAGTAGCCCCGCTCACAGCTCGTGTGGCGGATGGACTCGCAGACGTAGTATCCAGAGAAATCATTCCCTTGTTCCTGCCACAACCACTTTACAAGAAATAGAGGTCAATCAAACAGATAAGCAAGAATTCCAAATGGTATTGATGAAACTAGCGCTTGAATCAATAGCTAGGAGACGCGCGGAACATGGTACTATAGTACTTACTTTCGGGTATCTAAATTCCAGCTCCTTCGGCAGTCCTGGGGATTGTGTGCTGAATTTTCTCCAAACCCTGTCAGACAAAAGAAAACAATTACTTGATATCAGGAAATGAACAAATTTGCTGATATGGTGGATAATGATCGATTTAACTTACTTCTTGAGGACTTCAGTCATGTCCGCATACTCCTGGGGATCTTTTCGTCTCGAGTCCAAGACAGTTACTACTCCCTGCTCAAGCCTAATCTCCAGGAGAATATAGTGGAAACTGCGCACGCATGCATAACTCATCAATTACATTACTATAACCTGGACTAATATATAAGGGAAACCGAATATGCACAAGACAACACTCACTTGAAGTTGTAAGGAAAGAGTATTATATCTTTGTGTTCATTTATTTTGAATGATCGTAGCAAGTTGGCCTCGGTTTCTGTGGCATGATCTTTAACCTGAACTGCATCTATGAGATTTGTGTTAATGAACCCAATATCACCTATTTGTCTTTTCTTCAATTCGGCGATCTTCAATCTGCATAATATAGTGAGGATAATTATAAATACATGCAATGAAAGAGCTGAGCTATATAGAGAGACTTAATGACAGAAGTAGTAGTACTTACAGACAGTAGCAGGTGACCGTTGCTTTATCGAGGGCCAATTGATTGAAAAATTGGAAGAACTCCTCAAATGGAACATGCAACAGTTCAATTCCAACGAGGTCATGCTCCTTTTTAACTCTCAGATACAAAGTATTCCTCCCCCCAGACTCTCTGCAGGTTTTCATGTACCAATCATGCAATCTTCGCATCATCGTTGATAGAGATCTTTCATCTTTGACGAGAGGTTTCCCGTACTCGTATCTGTGTATCTGCACGTCCAGGAAATCATAATGTATATCGTCGGGCAGGTAATCGTCAAGATTGTTATAACTGGGCACCATCCTCGGATCAACGCTAGGCACCTTGAGCGGGGGGCATGATTGCTTTGCTTGTTCGCCGAGCTGGGCAATTTGTTTCCCATCTCGTCGTTCTTTTATCCTTTGATCACTGACAGTACTTACCGACCGCTCCGCTTCGGCAAATGCCTTTCCAATAATGCGCTCATAGTTGCCTTTCGGCGGAGACTTGGGTGGTTTTGCCAGGGCAGCCAGAGTGCGCTTCACTTTCACCTGATCTACCTTCTCCTTCGGAGGTGGATGTCTCTGTGCTTTCAACCCTTGAAACCAGTCACCCTTCTCGGTTCGCGCGATCTTCGCGTTTTCCTCCGGGATCATCTCGTATGGTATCTTCTCTGGAGTCTTCAGAGAAGGACCGAATCTGTATGTCCTCCCGCCTCTGGCTGTACTGCTAGACGCCGGCAGAGCAGACGGAGCGGCAATCTTCTTTACTTGCTTACGAGGCGGAGGAGAAGGACTACAACGCCCCGGAGCAGCTGCCGGAGCGGCGGCGGGTCTCTTCCGCCCTTGCTGACGAGGCAGAGAAGGAGTAGGCTGGTTGCTCGGGCGCGCCGGCGCAGGCGGAGAAGGAGGCGAAGTGCCGCCACACGCCGGAGAAGGAGCCGGCCGAGGGCCCTGATCGTCACTCGCCGGAGGAGGAGGTGGTGGAGGAGGCGGAGTGCCCTGAATCGCCGGAGGAGGAGGAGGAGGCGGAGGCATCCAGTTTGGAAGGTTGATGAGCTCCTTCCGCCATAGGCATAGAGTCTTCAGAGCAGAACCCAGTCGAGTCTCCCCTTCTCCGGTAGGGTGGTCAAGCGGGAGGTCCTCAAATCCCTACGTTATTTCATCCACCATCACCTTAGCATATCCTTCTTGAATCGGCTGGCAGTGAAAAGTTGCGTCGGGTTCATTAGGAAAAACAGAGCCAACAGCCGCCTTGACCTTCATATTCATCCATTGCGTCATAAGGTAGCAAATTTGAGCCTCCGTGATAGCATCCACGGGATAGCTGGCAGGAGCCGTCAAGACAAGCTCCGGCTGAAGCAGCTCGGTGGAAGCCACGCTGCTTCTCCGCTAAGATGGCGCGGTAGCTTCAGGGGAAGCTTCGACAGTTCGTTTGCTGCGATTTGCTTCTCGTTCCTCTATCCCGAGTACCCTTGCTTTAAGCGCCTGCAGTTCGGACTGCTGCACTTTCTTCCTCCTCTCCTGGCTTTTGTAACGGCCTGCGTCCGGAAACCCAGCCCTCCATGGAATGGAGCCTGGCGTGCCTCGTGTCCGTCCAGGGTGCTCAGGATTCCCGAGGGCCAATGTGAGCTCGTTGTTCTCTCTGTCTAGAAGGAACGTCCCTTTCTGCGCTGCAGCGATATAGTACCGAAGCTTCTTCAACGGTATGTCAAGTTGCTCGTCCGTCCAAATGCACTTCCCCGTTAAACAGGGTCCAAGGTTCCGCCAGCCCCGAAGAACCAAGTCCGGCAACAGTATGGCCAGCTCATTGTCTCTGGTTCGATCCCTTTTGCAACCAGATCATTCTCAGCCTTGTCCCACTTAGGCCGGGCTACGAGGTAGCCATCTGACCCCGTGCGATGGTGAAGCTTCTTCTTCGCAGCATTTTTCTTGTTTGTCGCCGACATCTTCTGACTCTTTTCTGATGTCTTGTGGGCCACAAATGCAGGCCAGTCATCTCTGATCTTCTCATATATGCCCTTAAATTCTGGTGTCCTTTTTTTCTCAACAAACCTATTCAGGTCTTTCTTCCACCTCCTGAATAGGTCTGCCATCCTCTTAAGAGCAAAAGACTTGATTACTTGCTCTTTAACTGGCTTCTCCGGATCATCCTCTGGCGGTAGGGTGAAATTTGTCTTCAGCTCATTCCAAAGATCATTTTTCTGCATATCATTGACGTAAGACACCTAAGGGTCTTCAGTAGCCGGCTTCAACCATTGTTGGATGCTGATCGGGATCTTGTCCCTGACCAGAACCCCGCACTGAGCAACAAATGCCTTCTTTGTTCGGATGGGTTCAATAGGTTGGCCGTCGGGCGCGATTGCTATGATCTCAAACCTTTCATCCGAGCTCAACTTTTTCTTCGGGCCTCGTCTCTTTACCTCAGTTGTTCTCGATCTGGAGGGCTAGAAAAAAAACAAAGACTTAATTAATATGTGTACATACCAAAACAATGAATGCATCAATTAGCTAGTTAGCACAGGCTTAACTAATATATATACCTGGTCGGACTCGGTTCGGTCACCGGAGCCGTCATCACGGTCTCCTTCTTGCACCGGCATTGGGTCACCAGAGCCGTCCTCATGTTCTTCTTCTTGCACCGGCATTAGGTCACCGGAGCCATCTTCACCCTCTCCTTCCAGACCATCGGTGTCATTGAGAAACAACGAGACGGCATCACTTCCTTCTGTGATTATGTCCCTCAACAACGCCTCTTTTTCTTTGTTGTCTCGGGCGGTGTCCATAGTTTCTACAAATATTTACAACATGGCAATTATTATTCAAACATGACAGATGGATATATTAGTGGCAAACGTAGAACTAGCTAGCTAACCATAGTAAGGAATCATATATATTAATTAGTGGCATCGACGCTGCTTCTCTAGGGTTTGGGGTGGCCTCGACAACGCTTCAAGGGTTTGGGGTGGCCTCGAGAACGCTTCAAGGAGTGGGTAATATCGACCCCCCCCCCACGTTTTGAAGCTATCGGGAGGGGTATATCGACAACGAGGACACTACATCTATGTCCTTGACGACCCTCGTTCCCGATAAAAAAAAGAGGAAGAAGAAGAAAAAAAAGAGGAGAAGAAAGAATAGAGGAGAAGCTCCTCTATTCTTTCTTCTCCTCTTTTTTTTCTTCTTCCTCTTCTTTTTTTATCCTCTTCGTCCTCTCATGTTCGAGAGGATCGCCGAGGTGTCCGGAGGTTGCCTAGTGCCGAGCGATCCTCGACCCCTTGAACCCTCGACCCTAGTTCCCGACCCTCGAGACCTCGACGATCCTCGACACCCTCGTTCCTTTCCGAGGTAGATATATAAAACTTTTCTAAAAATGTAGATATATAAAACTTTTCTAAAAATGTAACTTTTGCATATATACATGGAAAAAATGTTATCGGGAAGGGGGTATATCGAACCCCCCCCCCTCGACCCTCTCTTCCTTCTTCTTCCTTCTTCCTTCTTCCTCTTTTCTTCTCCAACACAAAACACATCTCATCTCATCTCATTTCATCCAAAAATAATTCTTTGCATATGAACATTTTTTTAAATATTAATGAGCATATGAACATACATATCACCAAAAATAGACCTTTTTCTTGGTAACAAAAAAAATGCAAAAACAAGCATTATACAACATATACAGAGCATTATACAGTGAACATACATACATACATACATACATACATACATACATACATACATACAGTGAGCATATACAGAGCATTATACGACGACGGCGATGATGGTTGGCGGTGGCGCGCGCTTACGCATGACGTGCGGGGACAGCAATGAGAAGGAAAGGGGAGGAGGCAGGGGCTCACAGCGTGGGGAGCGGTCGAGGTCGCCGGCCGGAATTGGTGCGGCGGCGGACGAACGGCCTCGGGGACGGGTCGCGGGAGCCAGCGTGGTGCTTCCCCGCAGCGACGGCGATGACGAGCGTGGGTGATGGCGACGGCGATGACGGGCGCGGGCGACGATGACGGCGTCGGCGGGGGCGGCGCGGTCGGCTTCGGGGCAGCCTGGCGGCGACGACGGGGGCGCGCGGACGGCGCCTGGGCGACGGGCAGCGTCGGGGCAGCGGACGGCGTCGATCTGGGCGGGCTGGGGGCAACTGGCGATGAGTTCGTCAAATTTTCCTAAGTGCTACTTATATACCCAGGCCATTGGTCCCGGTTGGTGCTACGACCCGGGACTAAGGCCACCCTTTAGTCCCGGTTGGTGCCACCAACCGAGACCAAAGGTCCCTTTTCAGCAGCCCAAAGGGCGGGAAGCGGCGGCCTTTAGTCCCGTTTGGTGGCACCAACCGGGACTAAAGGGTGGCATCAGTCCCGGGTCGTAGCACCAACCGGGATGAATGCCCCCCTTTAGCCCCGGTTGGAGCCAACAACCGGGACCAAAGGCCTGTGCTGCCCCGAATTCAAATATTTAGTCCCACCTCGCTAGTTGAGAGGGAGGCGCACCTGTTTATAAGGTGCGGTGCGCCATCCCTCTCGAGCTCCTCTCTAAAGCAGGCTTTCAGGCCTAACACTGCAATCTGTGCCTGTGGGCCTACTGGGCCTCCCGCGGGCCTGAATCCTGGCCCATGGTAGGGTTTCTAGTCGTATTCAGGCCGTGGGGGCCCAGTAGGTGGCACTTTTTTTGTTTTTTTCTACTTAGAACTAAATACTTATTGTTGCTATATTTAATTTGTTTTCCAGTTTTTTTGTTTTGTTTTCTGCATTATTTATTTTCTTTTGTTTCTTGCTTTATTTTAAAATTCTTTTAGCTTTTAGTTTTAGAAAAATTATAAACTTTCTGTTAGTGCCATTAGTTTTCAAATTTGAAAACACTTTTTTAGTTTTTTTGTTTTCTTTGTTGCTTTATTTATTTTATTTTGTTTCTTGCTTTATTTTTTAATTCTTTTTGCTTTTAGGTCAGCAAAATTATAAACTTTCTGTTAGTGCCATTAGTTTTAGAAAAAATATAAACTTTCTGTTAGTGCCATTAGTTTTCAAATTTGAATAGTTAAAATTTGAACATAGATGCACCTATAGAGAAAATTCGACCTAAATTCACAGATTCAAATGAACTCTGAAAAAGTTGGCATAGCATACTCGTCTGTTACAAATTTGGCATGGTTGTGGGAGAAAGTCTTCATTTTTCTTCGCTTGTGTCATTTGCTTATTGCGCCGTAACCATGGATAATCTTCATCGTTTATCAGGATGCTTGGGTCAGCCTTGACATTGAAGGGAGGAATTTCATGAAACCTTTCATAATCTTCAGACATGTCTGTCTTGCCCTCCACTCCCAGGATGTCCCTTTTTCCTGAAAGAACTATGTGGCGCTTTGGCTCATCGTATGATGTATTCGTTTCCTTATCTTTTCTTTTTCTCGGTCTGGTAGACATGTCCTTCACATAGATAACCTGTGCCACATCATTGGCTAGGACGAACGGTTTGTCAGTGTACCCAAGATTTTTCAGATCGACTGTTGTCATTCCGTACTGTGGGTCTACATGTACCCCGCCTCCTGACAGATTGACCCATTTGCACTTAAACAAAGGGACCTTAAAATCTTGTCCGTAGTCAAGTTCCCATATGTCCACTATGTAACCATAATATGTGTCCTTTCCCTTCTCGATTATTGCATCAAAGCGGACACCGCTGTTTTGGTTGGTGCTCTTTTGATCTTGGTCAATCGTGTAAAATGTATTCCCATTTATCTCGTATCCTTTGTAAATCAATAAAGTCAAAGATGGTCCCCTGGACAACAAGTACAACTCATCACAAACAGTGTTGTCACCTCTGAGACGTGCTTCCAACCAACTGCTGAAAGTCCTAATGTGTTCACATGTAATCCAGTCGTCACACTGCTCTAGGTGTTTGGAGCGCAGACTGTTCTTGTGTTCATCGACATACGGGGTCACCAAGGTAGAGTTCTGTAGAACTGTGTAGTGTGCTTGAGACCAAGAATGCCCGTCCCTGCATATTATTGAGTCCGCTCCTAGCGTGCCTTTTCCAGTCAGTCTCCCCTCATACCGCGATTTAGGGAGACCTATCTTCTTAAGGCCAGGAGTGAAGTCAACACAAAACCCGATGACATCCTCTGTTTGATGGCACATAGAGATGCTTCCTTCTGGCCTAGCGCGGTTACGGACATATTTCTTTAGGACTCCCATGAACCTCTCAAAGGGGAACAAATTGTGTAGAAATACGGGCCCCATAACGACAATCTCGTCGACTAGATGAACTAGGACATGCGTCATGATATTGAAGAAGGATGGTGGGAACACCAGCTCAAAACTGACAAGACATTGCGCCACATCACTCCTTAGCCTTGGTACCATTTCTGGATCGATCACCTTCTGAGAGATTGCATTGAGAAATGCACATAGCTTCCTCAATGCAACCGGAAGCACTTGCGTCATAATCACCTGGCAGTGATGAGACTTCAGGTTCTGGAACTTTTTCTCTGGGGTATTTATTATTCCCTTTATATTCGACGAGAAGCCAGTCGGGACCTTCATACTGAGGAGGCATTCAAAGAAGATTTCTTTCTCATCTTTCGTAAGAGCGTAGCTGGCAGGACCTTCATACTGCTTCTGAGGCATGCCTTCTTTTTCGTGCAAACGTTGCAGGTCCTCCCGTGCCTCAGGTGTATCTTTTGTCTTTCCATACACGCCCAAGAAGCCTAGCAAGTTCACGCAAAGGTTCTTCGTCACGTGCATCACGTCGATTGAAGAGCGGACCTCTAGGTCTTTCCAGTAGGGTAGGTCCCAAAATATAGATTTGTTCTTCCACATGGGTGCGTGTCCCTCAGCGTCATTCGGAACAGCTACTACGTCGGGACCCTTTCCAGAGATTACGTGTAAATCATTGACCATAGCAAGTACGTGATCACCGGTACGCATGGCGGGCTTCTTCTGGTGATCTGCCTTGCCTTTGAAATGCTTGCCTTTCTTTCGACATTGATGGTTGGTCAGAAGAAATCGACGATGGCCCAGGTACACATTCTTCCTGCATTTGTCCAGGTATATACTTTCAATGTCATCTAAACAGTGTGTGCATGCGTGGTATCCTTTGTTTGTCTGTCCTGAAAGGTTACTAAAAGCAGGCCAATCATTGATGGTCACGAACAGCAACGCCTTTAGGTTAAATTCCTCCTGTCCGTGCTCATCCCATGTATGTACATCGTTTCCATTCCACCGCTGTAAAAGTTCTTCAACTAATGGCCTTAGGTACACATCAATGTCGTTGCCGGGTTGCTTAGGGCCTTGGATGAGAATTGGCATCATAATGAACTTCCGCTTCATGCACATCCAAGGAGGAAGGTTATACATACATAGAGTGACCGATCAGGTGCTGTGACTGCTGCTCTGCTCCGCGAAAGGATTAATACCATCCGCGCTTAAAGCAAACCATACGTTCCTTGGGTCCTTTGCAGACTCATCCCAGTACTTTCTCACGATTTTTCTCCACTACGACCCGTCAGCGGGTGCCCTCAACTTCCCGTCTTTCTTACGGTCCTCACTGTGCCATCGCATCGACTTGGCATGCTTTCCGTTTCTAAACAGACGTTTCAACCGTGGTATTATAGGAGCATACCACATCACCTTCGCAGGAACCCTCTTCCTGTGGGGCTCGCCGTGAACATCACCAGGGTCATCTCGTCTGATCTTATACCGCAATGCACCCCATACGGGGCATGCGTTCAGATCCTTGTATGCACTGCGGTATAGGATGCAGTCATTAGGGCATGCATATATCTTCTCCACCTCCAATCCTAGAGGGCATACGACCTTCTTTGCTGCGTATGTACTGTCGGGCAATTCGTTATCCTTTGGAAGCTTCTTCTTCAATATTTTCAGTAGCTTCTCAAATCCTTTGTCAGGCACAGCTTTCTCTGCCTTCCACTGCAGCAATTCCAGTACGGTACCGAGCTTTGTGTTGCCATCTTCGCAATTGGGGTACAACCCTTTTTTGTGATCCTCTAACATGCGATCGAACTTTAGCTTCTCCTTTTGACTTTTGCATTGCGTCCTTGCATCGACAATGACCCGGCGGAGATCATCATCATCGGGCACATCGTCTAGTTCCTCTTGATCTTCAGCAGCTTCACCCGTTGCAGCATCATTGGGCACGTCGTCTGGTTCCTCTTGATCTTCACTAGCTCCCCCTGTTGCAGCATCACGGTATTCAGGGGGCACATAGTTGTCATCGTACTCTTCTTCTTCGTCGTCTTCCGTCATAACCCCTATTTCTCCGTGCCTCGTCCGAACATTATAGTGTGGCATAAAACCCTTGTAAAGCAGGTGGGTGTGAAGGATTTTCCGGTCAGAGTAAGACTTCGTATTCCCACAATCAGGGCATGGACAACACATAAAACCATTCTGCTTGTTTGCCTCGGCCGCATCGAGAAACTCATGCACGCCTTTAATGTACTCGGAGGTGTGTCTGTCACCGTACATCCATTGCCGGTTCATTTGCGTGCATTATATATAATTAAGTGTCTAAATTAATAGAAGTTCATCATCACATTAAAACCAAAGTACATACATAGTTCTCATCTAACAACATATATCTCTCCAGAGCATCTAATTAATTAAACCATACATTGAAACTATGTAAAACATTTTAATGCGAAAACAAAGGCGATCATAATCGCAACCAAGGTAACAATTGATCCAACGGCATAATGATACCAAGCCTCGGTATGACTGGCATATTTTCTAATCTTTCTAATCTTCAAGCGCATTGCATCCATCTTGATCTTGTGATCATCGACAACATCCGCAACATGCAACTCCAATATCATCTTCTCCTCCTCAATTTTTTTTATTTTTTCCTTCAAGAAATTGTTTTCTTCTTCAACTAAATTTAACCTCTCGACAATAGGGTCGGTTGGAATTTCCGGTTCACATACATCCTAGATAAATAAAATCTATGTCACGTTGGTCCGCATAATTTTCATAAACAATAAATGAACCAATAGTTATAAAGATTAATATATATACCACATCCGAATCATAGACAGGACGAGGGCCGACGGGGGCGGATACCAAAACCATCGCCCTATATAAGATGCAATAATAAAAGTAAGAAAATGATACAAGTATCTATCTAAACATACAAGTAACAATATTTTTCCATTCAGAAAGAAGATAAGAACAAGAGGCTCACCACGGTGGTGTCGGTGATGAGATCGGCGCGGGTGATCGACGGCGGTGAAGACGGGGTGGGGCGTGACGGACCGCTAAATCTAAACAAATCTCGAGAAAAATGGAGCTTTGAGGTCGAGCTTCGAGAGGAGAAAGCTTAACTAGTGTGGCTCGGGCATTTCATCGAACACCTCATGTGCATAGGAGGTGAGCTAGAGCACCACAAACCCCTCCCCTCGCCGGCCCAGAAAAACAGAGCACTAGAGTACTCTGCTCGTGGGCGAGGGTATATATAGGCAGCACTATTGGTCCCGGTTCGTGGCATGGACCGGGACTAAAGGGGAGCCTTTGGTCCCGGTTCAGGCCACCAACCGGGACCAATGGTGGTGGGCCAGGAGCCAGGCCCATTGGTCCCGGTTCGTCCCACCAACCGGGACCAAAAGGTCCAGACGAACCGGGACCAATGGCCCACGTGGCCCGGCCGGCCCCCTAGGCTCACGAACCGAGTCCAATGCCCCCATTGGTCCCGGTCTAGATTGAACCGGGACTAATGGACTGACCCGACCTGGACCATTGCCCCCTTTGCTACTAGTGATAAGTCATGCTTTAAAATTATAAATTGAAGCAAATGAAACATAAGTTTTGCATTCAAATAATAATTGCTGTTGTGACTTACTGTATCCACTTCGAATGTCTCATCCAGCTTGATGCTGAAGCGCCTACCATCAACAAGGAAATTTCTGTCGCACAAGCCGCGCTGGTCTTCACAGTGTTCGCACATAATAAAATCTTTTTCATCGTCAGATGACATTTCCTATGTTCATATAGGTGAAACATGCATTAAACACTTATTACTATCTAACATTAATTAATATCTAGCTAATTCAAATATATATTCATCTAACATTTAACATTAATATATCTAACTATATTCATCTCTAAAAATTGACATTACTATATATTTAACTTTTCTATCTAATTCATCTAACATTCGACATTAATCTAACATTTATATAAACTAAAAATATATAAAAAATTAAATAAACAGAAAAACTCATTAACAAATAATATTTTAATTAGATCATCAAATCTCAGATAACTAAATTTTCTTACTAAAAGTAAAATAGTTATATTAATTATTTAACTAGTTCAAATCTCATATACCTAAATAAACTAGTTCGACAATTTTCTTACTAAAAATAAACTAGTTATATTAATTAGTCAACTAGTTCAAATCTCATATACCTAAATAAACTAGTTCGACAATTTTCTTACTAAAAATAAACTAGTTATATTAATTATTCAACTAGTTCAAATCTCATATGCCTAATTAATATATATCTAGCTATATTCATCTCTAACAATTGAACATTATTATATATTTAACTTCTTTATCTAATTCATCTAATATTCGACATTAATGTAAGATTCGATCATCTAATTAACTTTTCTAAAAAACAGAAAACAGAAAATAAGTAAAAATATATGTGTGTGTGTGTGTATGTGTGTGTGTATGTATGTGTCTGTATGTGTGTGTATGTGTGTGTATGTGTGTGTGTATACTACAGTGCCGCCCCATACGCCGCCGCCCCGTACGTACGAGCGGGGGCACCGGCATACGGGGCGGGGCGGCGGCGTGCGTACGGGCCGATGGGCGCGGCGCGGGTGCGAGAGAGACATACGGCCGCGGCGACGACGATGGGCGGCGGCGGCTTTTGGGGCGGCGGCGCGAGACGACGACGACGACGGGCGGCTACGGGGACAGCAACGACGACGACGGACGACGGGCGACGGGCGGCGACGACGTGATCGAGCGGCGTGCGGCGATGTCTAGCGAGAGGTTGGAGACGAAGTCGGGAGATGAAACTGAAATTTTCGTAAGTCCTATATATATAGGATGGGCCTTTAGTACCGGTTCGTGGCTCCAACCGGTATTAAAGGCCTATTTTCGCCAGGCCAAGCGGCAGGAAACGAAGGCCTTTAGTACAGGTTGGAGTCACCAACCGGTACTAAAGGCCTTGCGCTGCCACGCCGCGGTGCACAAAGTTTAGTCCCACATCGCCGGGCGAAGGGCATCCGCACTGGTTTATAAACCCACCCGCGGCTACCTCTTTGAACTCCTCTATATAGCAGGCTTGTGGGCCTAACTTCTGCGCGCTGCCCTGTGAGTCTGCTGGGCCTTTAGGGCCTGTAATTGCACGCCCGTGGCGTAGCAGGCCCATAGGGCAGCGCCCCAATTTCTTTAATAGTTTTTTCTTTTCTGCTTTATTTTCTTCTATTTATTTCTGAGTAGTTTTTTTCTTTTCTGCTATATTTATTTTCTTCTATTTATTTCTGAGTAGTTTTTTTTATATTTTTTCTTTTCTTCTATTTTTTCTTTTCTGCTTTATTTATTTTATTCTATTCATTTATTTTTATATACCATGCCAACTTTATGGTTAAAACTTGATGGTCAAAGTCTGGAGTTATAACCAAAGTTTAAAAAAATGAAATGCCGAAGTGCAACTAGTTTTTGCCTTAATAGAAGAAGTCCGGAGTTGTAATAAGTTATTAAAAATAAAAAAGAGGTGCAATGCTCGATAATTAGCTTCAAGCATTTCGGAATAGTGTAAACTGCACTGCACATGGCTCCGTGCAGTCTACCATATTCCTCAAGGCTTGAAGCTAAGCAACGTGAGCATTGAGCCTCTTCTTCATCGTCTCTGCACTCAGGACTTATAAACCGCTCCTAGTCCCTCTCTCTTCGTGAGGTGGGACTAAAAACAGCTTACTAAGAAACTATAGTACTGGTTAATGCCATGAACCGATACTAAAGGTGCTCGTGGGGCCCCAGCCTTACCTAACACAACCTCATTAGTACCAGTTCGTGGCACGAACCGGTGCTAAAGGTTCGTCGCGAACCGGTACTAAAGAGCTCGTCCCGCCTAGCAGTTGGAACCGGTACTAAAGAGCTCCTCCCGCCTAGCAGTTGAATGGTGCATACTGAATGCACAAAAAGTCTGGAGTTGTAATAAGTTTAAAAAAATGAAATACCTTTGCAACAGATGAGTTTAATTTCGTCAGAAACCCGAATACTTTGAAAGAGATTGTCCAGTTTGTAAACGAAGTGCATCCAGTTTTTGCCGTAACTCTCTCTACTTTTTTGAACATGATATGTGGGTGAAATGATGATACCATGCCAAGTTTCAACTTTTTCAGAGTTCATTTTTAGTGCTTTTCAATTTCCAGGTCATTTAGTTCTCAAAACAAATCATTAAATGCATGAAAAAAAAGCAAATGAAGGCATAAATGGTTGAAAGTTGATGGCGTCGCTTTAAATGGTGCATACTGAACGCAAAAAATATAAGAGCATTTAGATCATGATCTTATATTTCTTTACAGTCTGAATTGTCAATATGATCTTATACATCAAAAATACTTTGATCATCAATGATCTTTTTGTGTACAATCTGAATTGTCAATATGAGTCCTCAACGATTTATAAACCGGTGAAGACTCATATTGCGGCCACAAATTCTACACATAGAGTTCAATCAAGACCAAGTGCTTGTGATAGTTTGAGAAGTAACATATTTAAGGTGGTAAAAGCCTTGTTAGGGGAGCGAGGTGGGACTAAAAATAGCTAGCCATAACCTCATTAGTACCGGTTCGTGGTACGAACCAGCACTAAATGGTGATGGTGGGGCCATAGCCTGACCGCAGGCTGACACAGCCTCTTTAGTACCGGTTCGTGGCATGAACCGGTACTAAAGGTTCGCCATGAACCGGTACTATTGATCGCCGCCACGAACCGGCACTAAAGTACACATTAGTGCCGGCTCAAATTCAAACCGGCACTAATGTGCTTCACATTTGACCCTTTTTCTACTAGTGTACCCCTGACCCGTAGTAGGTCCCAAATTTAAGGGGGGCAATGTTTGTACTTTCCCCGAATTTCAAACAAGCGCGTGCCATCTTTTGTTCAAAAGAGCCAAAAACAAGCGTGTCCCAGACCGAAACATGGTTCTCCCCCCTCCCTCCCCCCCCCCCGCCCACCAGTCTGATTCCCCATTCGTACTCCGTGGGCGCAAAAACTACCTCTCCATCAGCCGCGAAACCCTGGCGTCCTCCATCCGCCACCCCATCCCACCCATCAACCGCTGCCCTCCTCCATCATGCCGGAACCGATACTCCGACATCGTCGTCCACCGCAACCTCAACCGCAACACCCTCCACGGCTAGTAGTTGAAGCCGAGGCCGAGCCATCCGTACCCGAGCCAGTTCAACCATGCCATCCTGCGCCTCACCGCTGCCACTCCAACTTCGCCACTGACCACCGCACCCGAGCTGTTCCTGCTACGTCGTCCTTCACCGCCTCGGATCTGCTTCCCCTCCGCTGATATACGGATACGGCCATGGCAACACAGTCAACAATTTGGACATGGGTTTGTCCAAGGATCCATGGCTCTCCAAAACATCGGTTCCCGCGGGAGAAAAAAGAAGATCACTGCGACATATGGAGACCACACTGGCAACCGATAAGGGTACTCCTCTTCCCTTATTCGTGCAAATTTTACGTGTCTGCTTGCACGGTATTCATCCCGCAGAAGACACTAGTTGACCGCTTCTTCTTAATACTAGATGTTCCTAGTAACTCACGATGCACAAGGTTTCTCCTCATATACTATTTCACCTTAGCTAGAGGTCCATCGCCCCCCTGAATTTCAAATTCTGGTCAGTTGATTCCCAATTAACGGAAGCATTCCCCGGCGTAACAGGCTCTAGTATGCCTATTACGCCGGGGAAGCAACGCCTTGGTGTTTATCTTAGGGGCGTGTGGGGCCTAGATTTACTGGCACCCAATCTGGAGGTCGGACGGGATTAAAGGGATGGCCTGGGGGCGCTACCAAGCACGGCGGTTGTGTGAGGTCGAGGGGAGGGCAGGGCGGCGGAGGCAGGGGTCTGTGCCGGTGGTTGCTAGCAGTTCGAGAAAGATCGTCAACAGTGACTAGCGGGAGGTAGACGAAGGCCATCTTCCCGTTCCTTATAGATCGGACGGTTCACTAAGAAAATTGACTGACCTATTTATTTTCAGTAGACTGTTATCTTAGATATGAACACATGTGGTGGTGAGCTGGAGGAGTACCTGCATTTCCTGTGCTCATATATTACAAAATCATACGGAGTAGAATCTAATTTTGTTTGCCATGCAATGTTGTAGAGCTATCATATGTCTCCTGTCATTTATTTTTCAGCCACCTGCTATCTGCTACTTTTACAGTGCACGAGTTCTGCGCACGCTTCACCCATACTCTCACTATTGTGTTTTTATGCAAGGGTATTTTAGATTCTTCCTCGAGAGATGCAACAAAGAAAAGAGAGAAGTCGTGCCAGCTTTCTTCACGGGTAGGCACGGCACTTTACAGCGCTATAAAGGGTGCAGTGTCAGCAGATGGAGGCGGTAAACATAGCTCTGGAGTTGATGACCTCGCTCGCAATGAACCACCATCCCAGGTGCTTGCTTTAACTTCGTGGTGTCATATGTGGTTGCATGTTCTATATGGTTTCTAACTTGTATTCGGAAGGCTGAAGTCGGTCTTTATTAAGATAAGGAAAGATATTTTATTACATGAACCACCATCCCGTGAGCACCAGAAGACAAATAGCTGGTCAGGGCACTGGCCGAGCCAGTGACAAGCCCAGCAAAGATAGGCATCACCTGGAAGCCAACTAAAAAGCCGCAATGGTGGTGAAGTAGCCCGCCTCCCACCAGGCTCTCAGGTCCTATATGATTATGCTCATCACTCTAGCCGGATGTCTAGCTTGTATTGCTTCCAATTTGGTTAAATTGTATCTGCTTAGCTCACACAGTATACCTTTGAATATGACGTGCCTTTCTGTTTTTGGTACATACTAGTACATCTGTGTATTAAGCATGTTCTTACATCAAACTAATGTTCTTGTGTATCCCTCGTCAATCACTTATGATGAGGCAGGCAGGCAAGTGGACTACTCCTCATTTAAAGAATGCAGCGTCGGCCTCCCGGCATGATTCTCAAGAAACAACAAGGCTAGATGAAGATAGTGAACGTAGCTCTATAGTTGATTACCGCATTTCCCCTACACTAGCATCGCAGGTGCTTGCTCTAACTTGGCAGCGTGATATGTGGTTGCATGTTGCATATGGTGTCTAGATTGTAATTCTTCCAATCTGGTTAAACTGCATGTGCTAGTCTGCTTAGCTTATACATTATACCTGTTAATGTGGCATGCCTTCCTGTATTTAGTACATAGTACATCTGTCTATTAAGCATGTCCTTACATAAAACTATTGTTTTTTTGTATCCCGTATCAATCAATATGATGAGACACCTTTAGTATATGCAGTGTGATATTAGTTGCATCTTTCATATGATTTATAGCATGCGCTGCTTCTCATTTGTTGAAATTCCATTTCTGATGGGACGCTTTTAACTTGGCAGAGTCATATTGGTTGCATCTTTCATGTGGTGTCTAGCTTGCATTGCTTCTTATATGTTGGAATGGTTTCTGCTTAGTTTACACAAACAGTTGTGAACATGCCATGTCGTCCTGTTTTTCGTACATATTCCATCCTGGTATCATGTGTTTGCCTTACATCAAAGTAGTGATTGTCAGTATCATGCATGAATGAGTTCTGAAGAGAGAATTTTATTGCTTTTTCTTGTCGGTTTTACTTGACAATTCAAAATCAATAAAAGCGGAAGGAAGTTAGCAAGGCAGCGGATAAAGGTGCTCCTTCCAAACTGGGGGCCTCTACAGTTTCTACTCCTCCACCCCCCAAGATGATTTCCAAGACAACACATGGATAGACACTCAAAGCTGTTTTTATGTGAGCACGTCTCCCCTAGTGCACCATCACCGGTGGTCCCTCTAACATGGCACTGTTATATGTGGTTGCATGTTATGTGTGATGTCTTGCTTGTATTGCTTCTAATTCTGTTGAATTCCATCTGCTTACTTTACACCTTATACTTGAATAAGACATGTGTTCCTGTTTCTAGAACATACAATATATGTCTATCGCACCATGTTCTTACATCAAATTACTACTGTTGTGTAACCTGCAACAATTATTTATCATAAGACACATTTGACTTTGGAGTGTGATGTAGGTTACATCTCGCATTCTTTTCTAGCTTCTACTAATTTGTTGAAATGGCACTTATGAAGAGACAGTTTTAACTTGGTAGAGTGATATTCGTTGCATCTTTCATACGGTGTCTAGCTTTCATTGCTTCTAATTTGTTGAAATGCCTTCTCCTTAGTTTACACATCATAAGCTGTGAATATGCAATGCTGTAAATATGCAATGGCACTAATGACGAGAGACCTGTAACTTGGTAGTGTGATGTTGTTTGCATCTTGCATATGATTTATTTCTTGTACTGCTTCACATTTGTTTAAACGCCATTTATGATGAGACACTGTTAACTTGGCAGAGCGATATTTGTAGAATCTTTCATATGGTGTCTACCTTCCATTGCATTGCTTCTAATTTGGTGAAATGTCTTCTGCTTAGTTTACACATCATAGTTCTGGTTATCTCTTCTGTCCTGATTTTCGTACATATTACATCCTCCTATCATGTGGTTGTCTAACATCAAAGTTCAGTTCATCTGCATCACGCATCAATTTGTTCTAAAAAACTAAATTGTTATTCATTTTTCTTATCAGCTTGACTTAACATGGCACGGAAAAAGAGGAAGAAACACAGAATGGCAGGGAATGAGAAGCGGATAAATCCTACAGATTCTGCTGGTACTGATGGTGCAATAGAAGGTCAAAGTCCAGCAGAAAATTCTACAAACAGGGCATCCCATGCTACATGAGTTGTAAAAAATCCAAACAGAAACAAATAACTGCCACCAAACAAGCAGAGACAGCCCTATTCTTGCAACTCCTACCACAGTACTACCAGCTGCACGAGTTACTCGTGCATCAACTGAGCTAGCAGCACGTTCCCAAGCTGCCTTGCCACCTGACACTACTTCCCAAGCACTCTTGACACAAGATGAGTTGGCAAGATCAAATGAACCTTGTGAGCTTCAACAGCAGGAAGGTAGTTGCTGGAGTCAAGTTACAGTTGCATGCTTCTTTATATGTAGTCTCACAGTTTGACGTACACTAACACTTCCTATGTTTGTTGTTGGACTAGCACCTAGGTGCAAGAGGAAACAAACATCAGGGATAATGCACGATAGGTTAACTAAATCTAGAGGAGGAAGAATGGAGATCCGTTTTGAGGCAGGTTTAAAAAGGCCATGTGATGCTACATAGTCAGCCAAGTTAGTATCAGAGGCAGCGGTTGCCGTTATGTGTCATGTACATATCCTCCCAATATGGATTCAGTAAAGGAATAACAAAGACGAAACCCAGTTCAACACCTTCCTCAACCATTTATCTATATGTATGTTTATGTATGGAAACTAGTAATATCGTCTTGCTCTGTCCCATACTTTCTACGTTGCTGATAATGAGACTCCCATAATTTTCAACAGATGAGGTTCAAGTTGGATAGCCAAGATGATGCAACCAGACAAGCTTGCACCCATGTTTTCAAGTCTGCTCTGCGAAAGTATCGGTATAACTTGAGGAAAACTCACTTTGAAGGCATGGCTAACAGTGAACTTTCCCAAACATCTCTAGTGGAAAATATATCGGATGAAGACTGGAGGGGCCTCGCTAAGCACTGGTCTGATCCGAAGTATCAGGTACATTAAATATATGCGATCAGATCACATGTTGAAGTCTTATTTACCCATGTGCCACACAAATCTATCTTCTTGTAGGTGAACTATTCAAAGAACAAGGCCAACCGTACGAAAGTGAAATTCCAACAGACGACAGGATCTCGTAGCTATATTGCACACTGCGAGGCTCTTGTAATTAGCTGCTCTTTCACTCTCTTCATTGTACCATATTATCAGGTCTATATTGACTTGTTGCAAATGCAGAGGAAAGCCCGCAAGGACCAAAAAGTACCTGAACCAAATTCTGTGGAAATCTCCAAGGACTATCACACCAGCAAGAAGAAGGGCATGACTACACCAGTCAAAGCCACTGTTGTAAGTCCTTAATCCTCATGCCTTTTAACTACTACTTACTCTGACTTGTGCCTTGAACTGCATGGTTTGCAGCCAATGTCTATTACTCTTTTCAATTTTACACACAATTGTCTTAGCGTATCATTGCACCTTACAAGGTTTAAAAGAGAGGAGTGATGTTCCTTTGATCTTGACCCGTAATCTAGTTCCGTGCTAGACTTTCCCACACAATGTTACAATTGCATGTTTTTCTGTTCTCAGTGGTTTTGTGATATGAATGATGTCATACTATGCTTACCGTATTATAAACTTCGTCTCTTTATCCTTAGCCCTCAATACAATGTGAAGAAATAGACAATACATTAGCGATGGTGCATGGTCATATGTTTGGAACTTGGCTTTATTATGTACTTTGCAGTAAAATACAACTAATATTTTACAAGGGTTCACCAGAATAAGTTGTGTATATAGACCAAAGCTATTTTGTTTGGTTTTGTTGCCTCCTTAATATCTTCTGTTCTGGTACTACTAATGTAAAAACTCAACTTTTCAGCGAGCTATGGAAAAAATGGTGGAACCGCCACCTTCTGAAGGTGGCGAGGCAACTATAACCGCAATGTGAGCTCTTGATGCAGTGGGTCAGTACATGTCCACTAACAGTGCCAAAAGCACGTTCCTGCGTAATACTGGGTTGGTTGTTAAGGCAATCTCGTCCAAACTGCCTCATGATCAAGATATGCAAGCTCAAAGCGATGTTGTATCTGCGCTCCACACACAAGTCCATTCCCTAATGGAGACCCTTTGTGAAACAAGGAGAGACATTGTTCGATGTCGTCAAGATATGCATGGTTTTGAAGCCAGACTATCAGACATTTGCTATGTTGTTCAGGAGCCTAGGAGAAATGAAGGCGAGGGTTATGGTGCTCCATCGGACAATACATGATGAAAACGTAACAGTCAGGTCAAACGAACTGAGCTTCTGAACTTCTGGTGGTGCATTTATCTGCTAGATTGTTAAGTTTTATGCCAACCTTCCTTTTGTTATATAACTGTAATTTGTTTTAGTGCGATACAAAGTTTGTTCTTAACGTGCAGCCACCGGCTGAAGAAAACAGCAAGCCATTTTTGTAAAGTGTAGGGTGTTACCTATATTTGCACTGGTGGTGATCGTTGATGCCGAGTGGATGTAATCTATGCAATCGCCTTAATAGTCTAGCGTTAGTTTCGGCCTTATTTATTTCCTAGTCTTCTTTTTCCCTGGTTTCCTAGTGGCCGCAACAACCATGGTCTATATACGGGCTGTAGGATCCATCGGTCTCCTATGGGCGGTCCATAAATGGGTCTCCAACAGGGCCTAGAATCGATGGGCCTCGGGCCGTTGGATAAATGGGTCTACATGGACCGTAAACGGGCATAATTGGTATCGGCCCATCACAGTAACGGGCAGTTAACAAGCCGGAGGACAGCAAAGGCTTAATTCTGTCATAGGCATAACGGGTCATTAATGGGCCAGAATATAGGACGGGCTGGAAACGGCGCAAGGGTTAATAGGCCAGAAACGGGACGACCCTTGCCATGGGCCGAATTTGGCCCATTAGGGGAACATGCTAGTAATGGGCCGGAAGTAATCAAGGGCCGGAAAGGAGCCCAAGAACGTATGGGCCGTCAATAGGCCGAAAGCTAACACGAGCTGGAAACGGCCCATGTGAATCACGGGTCGTTAACGGGTGCAAAGAAAGTTGTTGTTCATCATGGGCTAGAGTCACCGTGGGCCTCTAAAGGGCCTAAAGATACGAAGTCCTCATATGGGCCGAAAGACGTCGTGGGCCATACATGGGCCGAAAGTCAAATGGGCTGGTGTTATATTCAACGGACCACATGACGTTGTTGGGCCAATTTCCGTTAGGGCCTAACGGGTCGTGAGTTACCGAGCCATAAAATGGGCTATTTGCAAAGGGACCGTTAACAGGCTTTTAATGGGCCAGCCCGTTAACTTTTGACCAAGTCAAACAGGCCGGCTTTGTAAGCTAAATGGGCCAGTGGTGGGCCGTGGCACGTGTCGACATATCATAGGCGCTTATCTGACACACTGACGAGCTGACACGTGTTTCGTACGGCCAATAAGAATTTTACACGTGGAAATTTCCCATTGGTCGGGGTTGTTAACAGGTTATCGGATCCAAAACCCGACCCGATATCTTAACGGCGTTCCGTTATGGTGGATGCCACGTGTCGGTCACCCGTGACGAAAGCACTTCAGTGACGCGCGATTTATCGTCATGGAAGTGGACACTTCCGTGATGATAATTTTGGTAATGCCATGGAACACTTCTACGACAGCACAGGTATGACTATCTTGATTCTGTCATAAAATCATCATGGATGTACATGCATGACAAAAAACGCGACCTACTGTGACAAACACGTATCATCACGGAAGTGTATTTTTTTGTATTGACAGTTAGGTCAAACGGGTGCTTGTGGTCCCCACAAGCCTGGACGGTGCCCCCCAGGCCGCGGCCCCTGGTCTGGTGGGAAGCTCGTGAGTCTTCTGTTCTATCCTTGAAGCTTCTGGTGTTTCTTATATTACAGAAATATTCCTCGTAAATTTTCATCGTGTTTGGACTTTCTTAGGTATAGATTTTCTGCGAAACAAAAAGCATGCAAAAAAACAGGAACTTGCACTAGGCACTAAATTAACTAGATGTTATCCCGCACGTTGTTGCGGGGATATTTTGCAATATTTCAGTGTGATTCATTGCATGATACATGAATATTTGATGTAATAATATAAAAGGCTCAAACTGAAAATACATATAATTTATTATGTTTGATTACTATATAGTTGTAATTTTTTTATTAATTATAAATAGCATAATAGAATGAAATTTCTTATGTATGTTTGAATGTTGAGATGAGTCCTTTTTTTCATGCATGTTTAATGATGAAGTGGCATGCTTGCATGTAGAGAAATATGATAGTGGGGGTGAGCATTTTCTCATGCATGTTGTCGGATGATGTGGCATGCTTGCATGTTGAGAGAAATAGTTAGTGGGGCTAGCTATTTAGATATAGAAGATATGTTAGCCTAGAAACATAATAAAATGGTATAAAAAGCATATAAAAAGTGATACATAATATCATTTAATAATAAAAAATTGTAGATATATTTGGGACGAATCACTTAGCTGCTTTCTATATTCCAGGCAATTATGACACTGTCTGGGCTCGTGGCGGGATGAGGTCCCAAGCCGATCCTGATGTGGCGGAGTGAGGAGCTCACCTCATTAATGTGACGACATGCACGGTTGACGCAACAAGGTGAAGCCCTCGGCCAACTGACATATGAGGCAGGTCGGTGGGGTGCTGGAGCACCCGAAGCAGGTCGACGATGTGACGGCGCGGAAGCCCCCAAGCCAACCAAGGTGACGGGGCAAATCGGTATTGCAGAGCGATGAGATTAGTACGATGAGCTGACGATGTTTGGAGTTATGACGTGAAGATGTCGATGCAGGTCGGAATACCCGAAGCGATAAGGTAATCCTGGATCTATAATAGCTCGACCAGGAAGAGCACTTCGGTATAGGCTCAAATTATGCGGGTATGTATTTGAGAACATAACACAACATCCCCAACGCAGAAAAATGCCCCTCAATCAGAGGTTGTCTGATAATCCGTTCATGAATAAAGATGAACACAAGTCGGGTTTTTTTGTGTAGACACATATTCAAAAAATGATGCACTTCTCTGGCTCCTTGTGGAGTTTGAACCATCAGACTGAGCTCAAATTTTGAGGGGTTCTCAACATGACAATTCTGCATGATCTAAATGTTGGATCTTCCAAAGGACGCTAGAGTTGGCTGTTGGCCTCCTTCTACCAAATGCGTGTGGACTAGAAACAATGCACAAGGAGGTCAGGATGACGAAAATGAATCTGATGCCAGATAATTATGCACGGTCGCGCGAGGGTAAAGTTGTTGTTGAGCCCCCAAGCTCCATTGATTTTTTTCCATGATCCTAGTTGAGATTGAAGTTGTTGATGATGAATATGCCCATCCAATCTCTAATAGATCTAACATGGGGAGTAGTCCTCGACCTGGCAAAGTTGACTAGTCGAGTTGGCGACGAACGAGATCGTGCTGAAGATGAGGATCTATTCCAGCGTACGTGCAAATTATGCCCGATCCGACCTAAACTCCCATCTTACCGCGATGATCTATTTGTGGGTCCTGTATGGGCCACCAATGACGGAGATAAATCCGGCAGATCTTGTGGTAGGGATCCCAAGCTAAGCGTTTAAGCACGACGATAACAGGCTAAGGTTTTACCTAGGTTCAGGATCCCCTGGGAGATAATACTCCACGTCCTACCTATGTTCATTGCGTTTGATTGCATACAAAGTACATATCTCTACCCTGATATTGTAATATTTCTTCTATGAGCCCATCCCCTTGGTTTACATAAATAAAAGGGGGGTCTAGGGTTACAGTATACTAGTCAGCTATGTACAAGGAAACCGAGTCTTCGGCGACGAATCCATCACCTTGGAGTACATGAAGAGTCTTATGGAGCCTTGTGTTTATACGTCATGGGCCGCCTGATGCGGCCCACTCATGAACCAACAAGGGGGTCCTCGGCCTGGCCAAGACATCTGGGAGACGACATGGTGAGAGCCGCCCAGATGGAAGACCATCACCAAGCCCCATGTTTCTTTGGCCTTGTCATTTTATTCCAAGCATATCAATTGGCCCTTCTGTCGTGGATTTATCACGACAGATGTCCTGGTGTAAGGACTTAGTCATGAGGCCAACGCATCTATGTGATAGCTTGAGAGGTTTGAGCGGGATCGAGAGACGCAACACAAGACAAGGATTTAGACAGCTTCGGGCCCCGGGAAACATCATCCGGTAACAACCATACATGTTGTTTGAGGCTAGGTCTCATTATCATCACGAGGGAGTCACCGTAAACCGGCTCTCCTAGTTATGTCTAGCCCTAAGGTTATTTCTCTCTTGATTGTCCCTCTTTGGGGAGCCCTGCCCCTCCTTATATATGTTGAAGGGGCGGGTTACATGTAGAGTCCAACTCGGACTTAAGACTTAACTATTCTGATTATCTTCATGGGCTTCTTAATATCTTGGGCTTCATAATGTTTCGGGCTTCATAACCCCTGGCAACCCAGTAATCCCTGTTTGTCAGTTTAAGATGGTCTGCCGGTTTAAGATGGCCTGCCGGTTTATGATGATCTGCCGGTTTATGACTTCCTGCCGGTATATGAACTGACTTAACACCTACTGGTTTATCATCTGACTTGACTCCTTCTGGTTTACCACCCGCCGGTTTACCGTCTGTCTTAGCCATCTGTCTTAACTGTCCGCCGGTTTACCAAGTCCCAGCCAGTTTACAACTCCGGCCGGGTCATACCGCGGGGTATATCCCCGACATTAGCCCCCGGATTAATTTGGATTTATCCATGTTAAACTGATCCTGAGCATATTTAAATCCTTGCATTTCCTTCTAGAAAATCCGGGTCAATAGGCCAGCTTTATAATCAATTTGCTGACATTGGTTTATCACAGAAAAATATTGTGAAGAATAACTCCTTTGACTCAGCTCCCAATGCTTAACAAAAATATTGGTCTTTGAAATACTCATCTGATCTTCAACCGGTTTAAGAATGCAGAACTTTGCCGGTTTACAAATATTGATGGCACCGGAACATAATTATAGTTAACATCAAGCTTGAAAATATACCTCTTATATGCGTATCACTTGTAGCCCTCAAATCTTAAGAAGGTAACGTAGTATCATCTTAAGATTTGCTTCAATATGAATGTCACAAGCTTGAAGAAATCCAGGTTGTTCATCTCAATCACTAGTTAGAACTGAGTATTCCACATATGTAGCCCCCAAGTGTCGGGTTGTCATGCTTGCAGCAATCTGGGACTTGTAATTTCCTGATGCTCATAAAAATTTCAACCAGTGTAGCCCCCAAGGGTCGGGTCATTATGCAAATAATGAGCAAAGACTTTGAAAATATGATCATGTAGACTTTAAACAGCAACGTGCAGCCCCCAAGGGCTGGCTCAGTAAGATAATATTGAGCTGAGACTTTATATATACTTCATTGAGAATAACATTATATGTTGTAACTCCCATCATGGGGCTTGAACCCACGTCCACAAGGTTGAGAGCTTTGTGCTTTACCAACTGAGCAGTGGACCCTTCAATAATAGATGAAAATTTGTGTACCTTGAATTTGTTGACAGGAGCAATTGGTAGTCCCAAGGGCCGGCTCATTATGATGTGATGAGTCGGGTCTTCAATAAGACTAATTAGCCCCCCAAGTGTCATGGTGCATGCTTGCAGCGACATGAGACTTGCATATTTGATATAATCTTAAGTTAAATAATGTAGCCCCCAAGTGCCGGGTCCTAAGCCTGCACCGACTTGGGACTATTCCTTCAATTGTAAAATAAATCATATCCATTGATAATATAATAGCCATTGCGCTAAAGCGACTTTGAAAACCTTAACCATAATACTGGTTATTGATAACCATAATAAAATCCAGCCATGTTGGCTATTTGAAGGTTTGAATAATATAATCCAATGATTTATGAGCACATGATTCCAATGGCGCAATCCAAATATATGCCGGCGACTTATAGTCGAAACCAGACCGGGTTAATAAGCGCCGGATTATAACTTGATCATGCACTGACAACTTGTAGTTGAAAGCCAAGCCGGGTTAATGAACGCTGGTTTAAAACATCACAAATCTTATCAAAAGAAAGAAAAACTTAGCAAAAGGCAAATAAAAACTTTGAGCCGATCAAGAGGTGTGACTATGGTTCGGATACGACCAAGCCCCCAAGTGACGTTGTGGCATTACGCCGATCAAGAGGTGTAGCTATGGTTCGGATATGACCAAGCCCCCAAGTGATGTTGTGGCATTACGCCGATCAAGAGGTGTAGCTATGGTTCGGATACGACCAAGCCCCCAATTGACGTTGTGGCATTACGCCGATCAAGAGGTGTAGCTATGGTTCGGATACGACCAAGCCCCCAAGTGATCAATAATATGATAAGCCAAAAAGGCAGAACACCCACGTTTGAACCGCGCATCATGGCAGTTGGTCCTCTTCGGCAACCTTTAACTTTTTGCAAGAGATAAATTCTTCTTGAACCAGGATTTTTAACTAGATATTGAGAGCGTCAGAACTTTGCAAGAGATAGTTTCCTCTTAAACCGGATTTGAACCAGATACTAAGGGCTTCAGCGTTGTGTGGGAGATGGGATTACCCTTAAACCAGACTATAAACCGGAAGTATCACTGTGAGCTAGAATATTTCTGACGGCCTTTGAATTTTCATCAATATAACAGTAGCCTCCGGGACCGAGTTTCCCTTCAACATCCTGGGGCACTTGAATTTGCTGAAACTGGCAAGACTTGCTGCGTCATATCATCGTAGCCCCCGAGTATTAAGATGACTCAAGGAGTTGTCTTGATATTTTCCGTACTTGACCATAGCAGAAGGTATGTATCATCGGTGTTAATAACGCGATGTAAATCCACGGAAGGTTGAGGTGACTGCGGCGGGTTATAAATGATCCCGTATGAGCCGTGTCAGCAACTCGGCCAATGGTTCCTTCCAACTGGCTATTTAAAGTTAACCAAACTGTAGTGGCAGCGATTTGTGCGCATGTCCATTGAGCCATCCAACGCAGACGGCGGCTGAATGATAATTTGTCTCCAATTTGTTGGAAGAAAACCGGCTACCCAAGCAGTGACTTGCTCATACTCAATAAATAGCTCATGCAAACAGGTGCGGCCCGGTGTGTTGATGTAGACCAAGCCACGAGAGACGGACGACAAAGACGACCACAACATCAGAGGCAGCTCGGACAGACGAATCGATCGCGGCATTGTAAGTCGATGTGGACGAGCGAGTTGATTCGCAGGGACGATCCCGGTGAGTTGAAGTAATCCGGGCCACAAGGGCGGCGGCTTGCGCGCGTCCATTTACCGGGTAATGAGGCACAGACGAATATCGGGTGCAATGTTGCGAGTATGTACTCTGTATCCGTGGTATAAACCACGTTCGTAGTGAATAATTATCCTGCGTACAAAAAATACAGCAGGGCAGAGTAGTTGTTCGTCGAAGGAAATCAACATGTACTTAACAAAATATGTAAGGTAAATATCACCTGATTTTTAGGCGACAGATGATCATTATATGGCGTCCGTAGATAACAAGAACTTTTGTGTTGATCCTTTCAAGGGCCTTGCCAGAGTTTGCCAATCTTCACTCCAAGAAATTGGGGCATATTTATCCTCGGGAACGCCTCGTATATCTTCTGATATGATCAAAAGTTTTTTTACACCAAGTGCCTAAGGCCAGCGGGTCAACTTCCCCTTCTTGTCTGTCTTCCCCTTGTCCGTACCAATGAGACAAGGCTGCCCCCATGGGCGGCAGATGCAGGACGGTCCAGATGCACAAGATCGTCAATTATCGACGGCCTTCACAATCCTGCAGTGCGGGAACTGATGGGCCGGCAAGGCGCGCTGAACCGGCAGCGGGTTGGTGAAGGCGACCCAGAGACGGCGACTCGGCCCGGGCTTTCAACTGTGGAGATGAGGGCGTGCATCCGGCGGCTCAGGAACGGCTGGGGAGCACGGGCGGGTCACCGGTGAAACGGAGCAGCGATCTTCCGGCGGGCGGTTTGCAATTTTAAGCTGGGCCGACTCGCGGCAGGGGGTGAAGCGACGACGCACCACAACTAGCTGTCGATCCTTGGCAGCAAACCAGTGGGTGCGGTTGGTAGACTGTGGCGGGTCATTGTGGAGATATTGGGCGGTGACATGACGCGTCGGGCGGCTCGTTGGCGACCCATGGTTCTCCAACAGAGGCGGAATCGCAGGTTGCAACATTTGTGGCCCGGCGGCGGTTTGGAGTGAGGCCAAGCGTGGCTGGGCGTTGACCCGCCATAGAGGAGGCGGCTCGTCGGCGGTTTACAACGAAGTGGAGGCGAGGCGGTCCAGCGGGTTGAATCCACGGCGGTGGTTTACAGCCGGCAGGTGTTGCACTTAACTTTCTCGGCGACTTTGGTGACGAGCGGAGGCACACGGGCCAGTGCGTTCTTGGAGTGAGGTTTGAAAGAAGGCAGCTCAGCGGTCCCCCGTCAGTGGGCGGCTCAGACGCAGGGTCGCGCCATGGTAGCCGAACCCAACACTGCTACAGAAGGGAAGCACGGGTTGAACCGGCGCACTGGCTCTGTTGCTCTCGGCGGTTTGTGGTGACACACAGACAGGGCCAGTGACCCCGGGGCGGGTTATCCGCGCGTAGAGATAACTTGGAGGCGATTCCGAATCAGGTACAGCGGCTCAGCACTAGGCGGCCTAACACGGGGCGAAGCCGGCTTTGTGGATCAGCGGGGGCGGAACCCGACGACGGGCGACTCAGGGCCGCATCAGTAAGGAGCGGCGACTCGTGGCGAAGCACCCGGACACGGAGGCGGGCAGCCGTGGCCACAGGGAGCGGCTCGTCCGCGGACGTGCAACTGAATGATGGGAACTCGGCCATTGATGAGGCAGAGGAGGTAGGGTGAATCGGACAGGTGATCTCGCCCCTTCTCCGAGTTGTAGTTGATGTGGCCCAAGGCGAAGTCGAACCTGGTCCGGCGTGAGCGGTCCGAGGCAGCAACCGAGACGGCCAGGATGGCCTGCAACCGCCCAAGGTGAAATGTTTACCCGGAGCTGAGGGGTGGAACGGCGGCAGCTCAACGGGGATGCCGGCGGGTCACGGCCTCGGCGGCCCTCCCACTGCAATCAATGCAGGCGACGGCTCTTTCACTTTTGCTCCCTAAAGTAGTTTCTCACTATACAGTTTAAACCATAACACACTCTTAGGAGGTGTTTGTAGATACTGATTATGTTCGAATCGCTCCAGCTAGTGTGTCAACCAAGATCTGCTGGCTCTATTCGAATATTGTTAGTTGGTGTGTCAATCAAGGGAAGAAATTCGCTAGCTATTGGTGCGGCTAATTTGACATCTTCCTTTTTTTTGTATGGCATGGTCTAGTTTCTCCAACCCTCTCGACTAATGGTGAAGGATTGCAACTTTGTGTTGTGTGCGGTGATTACCGATATTCCTCTGACGGTTACGAAATCTCATTTCTAGCCCCGAGTGGCTAATGAGGTTGAAAGGATCGAGGAGAGGTGTCCAGAGGGGGTGAATATACTCTCAACCAAGAAGAGTAGCAATTTTTAAGTTCTTCAAGTTGAGGTGGAGTTTAAGCACAAGCTTAAGCATTCACAATACATATCAAGCAAGCGTGCAAAAAGTATATGAGCAGCAGAAAGTAAAGCATGCAACTTGCAAGAAAGTAAAGGGATGGGATTGGAGTGTGCAAACGCAATTGGAGACACGGAGATTTTTGGCGTGGTTCCGATAGATGGTGCTATCGTACATCCAAATTGATGGATACTTCAACGCACGAAGGGTAACGGCTGCGCGAGTCCACGGAGGGCTCCATCCATGAAGTGTCCACGAAGAAGCAACCTTGTCTATCCCACCATGGCCATCACCCACGAAGGACTTTCCTCACTAGGGTAGATCTTCATGAAGTAGGTGATCTCCTTGCCCTTACAAACTCCTTGATTCAACTCCACAATCTTGACGGAGGCGCCCAAGTGACACCTAACCAATCTAGGAGACACCACTGTTCAAAAGGTAATAGATGGTGTGTTGATGATGAACTCCTTGCTCTTGTGCTTAAATTGATAGTCTCCCAAACACTCAACTCTCTCTCATAGGATTGGATTTGGTGGAAAGATGATTTGAGTGGAAAGCAACTTGGGGAAGGCTAGAGATCAAGATTTATGTGGTTGGAATTGAATATCTTGACCTCAACACATGAGTAGGTGGTTATCTCTCAGAAAATGAATGCTGAAAGTGTAGGAATGTTCTGATGGCTTTCTCCATGAATGAACATAGGGTGGAGGGGTATATATAGCCTCCACACAAAATCTAACTGTTACACACAATGTACCAAACTTGTTGGGACCGAAACAGAAAACTCGGTCGGATAGATTTAGTTCATAATGTGACCGTTAGGCATTCACTATTAGGGAAAAGCTTATAGGAAAACGCTTACTAGTAGCGAGGGTTTATACCCCTCGCTACTTCTACTTACTAGTAGCGCGTGTTTTTACCCCTCGCTACTACTAAGTTGATAGTAGTAGCGCGGGTTTTTAACCCTCGCTACTACTAAGCGGTCTCTACCGTGCCTCCCGGGACATGCCATAGTAGTAGCGAGGGGTATAATCCCGCGCTACTACTAAGTTGATAGTAGTAGCGCGGTTTTATACCCCTCGCTACTACTAAGTACGAGGTAGGTGAAGTCCCCATATCCTCGGCCGAAGCCCTCCTCTCTCCCTCACTCTCCCCCCTCTCTCCCATTCTCCTTCTCCTCCCACCCATCCCCAAATTCGATGACCTCCTCTTCCTCCGCGTCTCCCGACGCGGACGACGGCCATGTCCACGAGGAGGAGGCTGCTGCTGCCGGGGCCGCTGGGTCCAGCACGGAGGGCGGTCAACGGGGGCTCCACTGAGCTGGCCAAGGACGGTGGCGGTGAGAGCTCTGCTTCCAGCGATGCGCGCCGCCGACTCATCTCCCATCACGCAACGCGAGCATCGCGTCCTCTATTTCGGCGCCAGGCTCGCTGACTGGCTTGCGTGTTTGATGGGATCTGCAGATTCCGATGCGAGGGAGGACGACAAGGAGGAGGAGCGGCAGCAGAAGCAGCAGTAGCAGCAGGACGAGCATGAGCAGCTTCATCTAGGTTTTGAGCGTCGCTCCAACTTCGGCGGCCACAAGCGAGTTCCTCCTCCTACTCATCTCTATCTCTCTCTTCTTCATTCAAATAATTTTCTCTTCTTTTGTAGCAGCAGTAGATGAGAGGTGCAGGAATGAGTTGGGTCGGGAGCCACCATCACCATGGACAACTTCATCCCCTCTAAGACGAGCAACAACCATGGTTGGAGACGACGATGACGCCCAGCAGCAGCAACCATGGATGGAATTTTTTTAATTCCCAATTAGTTAGTAGTAGCGCGGGGCCTTAACCCGCGCTACAGCTAAGTAGTAGTAGCGCGGGCGTCAACCACGCCACTACTATCAGAAGTAGCAGTAGCGAGGGTTATACACACGCTACTGCTACAAGTTAGCTGTTGCGCCGTATTAGTAGCGCGGGTGCCCGCGCTACTGATACACCCAAAACCCGCGCTACTGCTAGGCTTTTCCCTAGTAGTGATTTTGATGGGACTGATATGATCAACTCGGTGGGACCGATGTGCAAGGGTTAGGGTAAAACCTCATCTCGGTTTGACCGATTACACAAACTCGGTGGGACCAATTTTGGTAATAAGCAAAACAGAGAGTTGGTCAGGCAAACTCGGTGGGATCGATTTCATATCTCGATGAGACCGAAATTATTGCAATAGGCAAGAGAGAGTTTGCAAGCCCATCTCGGTGAGACCGAGATCCCATCGGTGGGACCGATTTGATTAGGGTTTCTGGCAGTGGCTATGTCAAATGAACTAGGTGGCGCCAGATAGATCAAATCGGTGGGGACGAGTTTGAATTTTGGTTTTGGACAAATTTGGATATGAGAAAGTGTTGAGGGCTTTGGAGCATATCACTAAGCGCTTAGAGCAAGCAAGCCATTATGCAACACCTCATCCCATTTTAATAGTATTGGCTTTCCTATGGACTCAATGTGATCTTGGATCACTGAAATAGAAAATGTAGAGTCCCAAGCATTAATCTTGAGCCAATCCTTTGTCCTTAGCATCTTGAAAGTGTTCCACATTCTCTTGTCCATGCCACTCCACTGCTGGACTTATCTGAAATATACTAGATAAAAGTATTAATCCAACAAGAGATATGTTGACATTAATGACCAAAATCACCCAGGGAGCACTTGTGCTTTCAGAGGCCTTCAAATTAAAGCCTTATATGTCAAGGGAGTTCGCATGTGTTCCTTTCCATTAATATCGGTTCAGTGTAATTTTAAAGCTTCGGTGGGCGGCATCCAATCAAAGAAAGATGACCAGTGTGGATTTTGATCTAATTTTAGTTTTTTCTGATCAATTGTGTCTTGTTTTCTTTACATTTTGGTTACTGTTTTCCTTGATGAATACTGGAGTATCAGATATAAGATGCCTTTTGGGTGTCTTTTCTCCAAAAAAAATTAATTATGTAACTATTATTTCATTCAACTTGGGGAAAATGTATATTGGCAACATATGGCTTTGACGAGTTTCAAAAATTCGAAAAATTTGGGGATTCAAGATAAATGAGTTGTGTTCATAATAATTTCTAGGTCTTGGTGCACACAAAGTAATTTTTTCAAGGGATTTATGGATTTAATAATGTGCTGATTATGATAATTCACTGCTCAATATTGTGTACTTGAGTTAGTCTTCAAAATCTTCCATCGAACAGTGGGTGGTGATGGTTCATGTAACGTTATTTACACAATGTCACATGTAAATATCACTTGTTGCCATAGAATATTGAGTTATTGATACAAATCGCTTTCTTTTACATCATTTGACAACGAAATCTTGTACCTTCTTTAGCAATAGGTATGCGGTACACCACTAGTTTTATTAACGTACATTTGGCATAGCATTTTTTGGGTTGTAGTAAATAAAATCTCAACCTACTTTTATTTTCGTGCATATAACAATATATAGCAAGTTGATATAGATGGTCACTAGAGTTTTAACTTATTCATTCAATGCTATACCTCGCGGTAGAGGGTGAATGATTTGTTGGGGGCGCACATACCATGTCCTTATAAGAAGCATAGTTGTGAAGCAATACATCAAGACAAATTTACAAATTGTTGGCCTTAAAAAGTAATATTGTTTTCTAGAAAATGGTATGCAATCAATAGACTTCAGAGAAATTGGGAATTTAGCACGGGGTCTTAGTACAGTGGGCATTGCCAATGGGTTCTCTGCTGCAAGAAAACATCTCCTTCTGCCCTGTCGTGTGTTGTCGTTAGATGCGTCAAGGCGCAGTTACCCATGGTCCATCTCAAACGGTGGCCACATGCCCACATGTGCGAGCACCCTTCTACTCCCTGGCTCCCTCCACGGATCAGTCATCCACTATACCGCAAGAGAGGAAATAAGGCTACAACACAAAGTACCAACCAATTCAGCTTTTCATTTTGAGCAAAACCCACCCAATTCAGCTCTGGATGAAACAAATAACACAACAAGGTCCATTTGTGTTAGCCCGGGTTGTATAGAGATAGGAGTGTGGACCTAAAAAGAAATGTGGCACGCATGCATATTGGTCTGAGGAGGGAGAGGGAGAGAGAGAATCCGGGCACGCTAGCTTAAGTCTTTTTGAAACAAAGTAAAAGACTTATCATTTTCATTAATTGAGAAGAGAGTGAGATTTTCCTGTATTTTTTTTGCGAGAAGAGAATTTCCTGGTTAATTTGAGGAAACCTATTATCTATTATGAGTTTTTTTTGTGAAATACACCTATTATATGATTGTCTAACTATTATTTTGTTCAAGTTCGGAAAATTGCCTGTTGGCCACATATGGCTTTGTCGAGTTTCAACATGTCGGAAAGTTTGTAGGATCAAGAACCATGAATTGTGTTATTTGTCAAAAAAACATGAACTGTGTTCATAATAACTTTTTGGTGATGGTGTGACACCGAGTAATATTTTAGGAGATTCAGGGAAATGGTGTTGTGCTGATTTTGATACTTGAATGCATCTTTGTAGTTTTTTATATGTCAACATTAATATGCACCAAGTTTATCAAATGTTGTTCATCAAAAAGTGGGTGGAGTGATTCGTGTAAGGTTTTCCCTAATGCAAAGTCACCAGAAAATATCACTTGTTGCTACCGAATATTTAGTTAATGATACAAATTGATTTAGTTTGGCAACATTTTAAAATGAAGTATTTTCCTTTTTTTGCAATTCATATAACATGTGGGTGGTGTTATTTTACAATCCACATAGCATGTTTGTTTGGTGCAGCATCTCACCTAACTTATTTTGTTCGCGATATATATGGTTGGCCATTAGTGTATTAAGTTATTCATTCATTTTGTCACCGCTTGAGGATGAATATTTGGGTGGGGCGCACGCACCATGCCTCTATAAGAAGCATAGTTGTGTATCAATATGTCAAGAAACTTGGACGGCTGTTGGTTCAAAAGCAAAGTCGCCTCTGTTTTCAAGATGAAAATTAACCTTGTTTTGATGGGAAACGGCTTGCAATCTGCAGGCATGAGAGGTGTCGGTAATGTAGCAATGAGTGCTACTCCCGAGGGTCGCGGAATTGTGGGAAGGAGACCGGATATGCAGATGAGGTCGGGAAGTGGTGTACATCTTATCGTCGCACCCAATATATTGTCGCGGCTGGAGAACATATCTGGTGATACTGTACAGGATATGCTCCTCCTGCTCCCGCTCCCGTATGGCATGATGTGTTGGATCTGGACTGTAGGAACAGGGTTGAATAACAACACTACATGCTGTCAAATATACAACATACACCCTCGGTAATTCTGTAATTCAAGGACAGGTGCATATCCCTTTGTTGTCTCCGTCTCATTTCTATTCGAATTTTTCCCAACCGCCGCCGGCCAATATCCCATCGCCGTCGGCCATCATGGTGCATGCCCGTTCCGTTCTTGTCTCTTTTTTGGCGAAAGCCCGTCCCGTTCTTGTTAGCAGGCGTGCGGAATCTAATCTTAGGCAACCGCAGGCGTGCTGAATCTAATCTTAGATCTGATCAGGATTCTCACCAGTGCCACGGGAGATGAGACATATCTCTTCCCGCCGTCTCTAGAGCCAACTGAGATTGGGTAGGAAACATTGCCTCCATACTTCGTCAGCATCTGGTCGTACTCTGGTGCTCATTTTTGTGATTTTTCCTTTTTTTTTTCCCTTTTTAGGAGTGGATAGCAGCGCTAGGGAAATTGGTGTCGTTCGGGCGGTTCCTCTCTGAGCTGCTCGAGCAGAATACCATGGCTCTGACCTCGATCTAGCTGTACATGCTGAGTTGTTTGTGCGGGTTGCAACAGTCTGAGCTCGATCCGCCTCCTCCAATTTTTTTTTTTTTGAGAAATTCCGCCTCCTCCAACTTTTTTTTTGACAACTCACGAAGCTTCTTATTGATTCATCACAATGTTTACAGGGACGAAGGAAAGATCTCCGGAGTGGCGCAACCACACACGGCGTCATAATTGTTAGCCATGAATTCGTCACAATGTTTACAGGGACGAAGGGGCAGCCTTGTCTCGAGAGATAGAGCATGCTTCGCTAAGTTGTGAGCTTCATAATTTGAGCTCCTAAATTCATGGCTAACTTTACACATATCAAAAACTAAAGAGTTCTTCAGTGAGTCGACGACCTGCTTGCAGTCAGATCCAACTGTGGTGCCGTGTCCATTGGCGGTTCTGGAGAGGCCCAGAGTTGTACATCGGGCTTGCCCGCAGCCTGTTCACCGGGAAGTGCAACCCAAATGGGAGGAGCCGAACTCTGTTTGGTTAGTTTATCCTCTAATAATCTCAGTGTTTGTTGAAAAAAAAAACTAGTTTATAGAATGTAAGATTGTTGAGTTGATTTTCGTCCACCCTGAATGATTGGATGCCTGCCATAAAGGCTTTCAATTCTTGACGTGCTAATGAATTTTCACTAGGAAATAGCTCCACAGATGTGCATTTTTTTCATAGAAAAGTTGCATGTATAAAACTGTCTGTCTCGACGATACTCTCATCACATTACTGGAATTTCAGTATACGCCGAATTCCGGGCTCATCGCCGAGAGCCAAAGCGCGCGCACTCGACAAAAACACCAATTCCGAGAGTAGCTCACGACAAAGACAAGGACACGACAATGGTATGTTGTTGCCGAGAATAGGACACGACGAAGAAGGCAGACTCGACAAACTCTATTTTTGCCGAATACCAAACAGTGAACCCACGGCAAAGTGATGCCATGTGGCGAAGGAAATATGTCCTAAAGACAATAATAAAGTTATTATTTATTTCCTTATTTCATGATAAATGTTTATTATTCATGGTAGAATTGTATTAACCGGAAACATAATACATGTGTGAATACATAGACAAACAGAGTGTCACTAGTATGCCTCTACTTGACTAGCTCGTTGATCAAAGATGGTTATAGTTTCCTAGCCATAAACATCAGTTGTCATTTGATAAACGGGATCAAATCATTAGGAGAATGATGTGATTGACTTGACCCATTCCGTTATCTTAGCACTTGATCGCTTTAGTTTACTGCTATTGCTTTCTTCATGACTTATACATGTTCCTATGACTATGACATTATGCAACTCCCGATTACCGGACGAACACTTTGTGTGCTACCAAACGTCACAACCAGTGGCGGAGCCACCTCCCGGCGACCCCGAGCGGCTGCCCGGGCTAGTCAAGAAAATTAGTGCTAAGCACCAGTGTTAATCTATGGTTAGAAGGATTATTTCCTTGGGTAGGTGACAGCTCACAGTGTCAAAGTTAAGTCTTGCCGGGCTGCATTCATGGGCTGGCTCCGCCACTGATCACAACGTAACTGGGTGATTATAAAGGTGCTCTACAGGTGTCTCCAATGGTACTTGTTGAGTTGCCATAGATCGAGATTAGGATTTGTCACACCGATTGTCGGAGAGGTATCTCTGGGCCCTCTCGGTAATGCACATCACTATAACCTTGGAAGCAATGTGACTAATGTGTTAGTTGCGGGATGATGCATTACGGAACGAGTAAAAAGACTTGCCGGTAACGAGATTGAGCTAGGTATTGAGATACCGACGACCGAATCTCGGGCAAGTAACATACCGATGACAAAGGGAACAATGTATGTTGTTATGCGGTTTGACCGATAAAGATCTTCGTAGAATATGTAGGAGCCAATATGAGCATTCAGGTTCCGCTATTGGTTATTGACCGCAAACATGCCTCAGTCATGTCTACATAGTTCTCGAACCCGTAGGGTCCACACGCTTAACGTTCGGTGACGATCGGTATTATGAGTTTATGTGTTTTGATGTACCGAAGGTAGTTCGGAGTCCCTGATATGATCACGGACATGACGAGGAGTCCCGAAATGGTCGAGACACAAAGATCAATATATTGGATGACTATGTTTGGACTTCGAAAGGGTTCCAGACAAGTTCAGACAAATACCGGAGTACCGCGGGGTTACCGGAACCCCCCGGGGAGTGTAATGGGCCTATTGGGCCTTAGTGGAGAAGAGGAGGAGCGGCCAGGGCAGGCCGCGCTCCCCTCCCCCTCTAGTCCGAAATGGACAAGGGGGGGGGGCGGCGCCCCCCTTTCCTTCCCCCTCTCTCCTCCTTCCCTCTCTCCTACTCCTACTCTTGGAAGGGTTGGAGTCCTACTCCCGGTGGTAGTAGGACTCCCCTTGGGGTGCGCCTAGGAGGGCTGGCCCCTCCCCCTCCTCCACTCCTTTATATACGGAGGAGGAGGGCACCCCATAGACACACAAGTTGATCATCGATCATTAGCCGTGTGCGGTGTCCCCTCCACCATAATCCACCTCGGTCATGTCATAGCGGTGCTTAGGCGAAGCCCTGCATCGTAGCTTCATCAACACCATCATCACGCCGTCGTGCTGACGGCACTCTCCCTCGAAGCTCTACTGGATCGTGAGTTCGTGGGACGTCACCGAGCTGAACGTGTGTAGATCACCGAGGTGTCGTACGTTCGGTACTAGGATCTGTCGATCGTGAAGACGTACGACTACATCAACCGCGTCAGTTGGTGTAGTTCTAAACAAAGCATCGTGGCAGGATCTACGTGTGAATCGGAGTACATAGCTGCTTCAGAAGCAGCAAATGAAGGAGTCTGGATGAAGAAGTTCATATCCAATCTAGATGTCATACCTAGTGCATCGGGTCCAATGAAAATCTTTTGTGACAATACTGGTGCAATTGCCTTGGCAAAGGAATCCAGATTTCACAAGAGAACCAATCACATCAAGAGACGCTTCAATTCCATCCGTGATCAAGTCTAGGTGGGAGACATAGATATTTGCAAGATACATACGGATCTGAATGTTGCAGACCCGTTGACTAAGCCTCTCTCATGAGCAAAACATGATCAGCACCAAGACTCCATGGGTGTTAGAATCATTACTGTGTAATCTAGATTATTGACTCTAGTGCAAGTGGGAGACTGAAGGAAATATGCCCTACAAGCAATAATAAAGTTATTATTGATTTCCTTATTTCATGATAAATGTTTATTATTCATTCTAGAATTGTATTAACCGGAAACATAATACATGTGTGAATACATAGACAAAGAGAGTGTCACTAGTATCCCTCTACTTGACTAGCTCATTGATCAAAGATGGTTAAAGTTTCCTAGCCATAGACATGAGTTGTCATTTGATAAACGAGATCACATCATTAGAGAATGATGTGATTGACTTGACCCGTTCCGTTAGCTTAGCACTTGACCGTTTTAGTTTACTGCTATTTCTTTGTTCATGACTTATACATGTTCCTATGACTATGACAGTATGCAACTCCCGATTACCGGAGGAACACTTTGTGTGCTACCAAACGTCACAACGTTACTGGGTGATTACAAAGGTGCTCTCCAGGTGTGTCCAATGGTACTTATTGAGTTGGCATAGATTGAGATTAGGATTTGTCACTCCGATTGTCGGAGAGGTATCGCTGGGCCCTCTCAGTAATGCATAGCACTATAAGCCTTGCAAGCAATGTGACTAATGTGTTGGTTGCGGGATGATGCATTATGGTACGAGTAAAGAGACTTGCCAGTAACGAGATTGAGCTAGGTATTGAGATACCGATGATCGAATCTCAGGCAAGTAACATACCGATGACAAAGGGAACAACATATGTAGTTATGCAGTTTGACCGATAAAGATCTTCGTAGAATATGTAGGAGCCAATATGAGGATCCAGGTTCCGCTATTGGTTATTGACCGGAGACGTGCCTTGGTCATGTCTACATAGTTCTCGAACCTGTAGGATCTACACACTTAACATCCGGTGACGATGGGTATTATGAGTTTATGTGTTTTGATGTACCAAAGGTAGGTTGGAGTCTCGGATATGATCACTGACATGACTAGGAGTCTCGAAATGGTCAAGAAACAAAGAACGATATATTGGATGACTATGTTTGAACTATGGAAGGGTTCCGGGCAAGTTTAGACAAATACCGGAGTACCGGGGGGTTACCGGAACCCCCCGGGGAGTGTAATGGGCCTATTGGGCCTTAGTGGAGAAGAGGAGGGGCGGCCAGGGCAGGCCGCGCGCCCCCTCCCCCTCTAGTCCGAATTGGACAAGGACGGGGGGCGGCTCCCCCCTTTCCTTCCCCCTCTTTCCTCCTTCCCTCTCTCCTACTCCTACTCTTGGAAGGGTTGGAGTACTACTCCCGGTGGGAGTTGGACTCCCCTTGGGGCATGCCTAGGAGGGCCGGCCCCTCCCCCTCCTCCAATCCTTTATATACGGAGGAGGGGGGCACCCCATAGACACACAAGTTGATCATTGATCTTTAGCCATGTGCGGTGCCCCCCTCCACCATAATCCACCTCGGTCATATCGTAGCTGTGCTTAGGCGAAGCCCTGCGCCGGTAGCTTCATCAACACCGTCATCACGCCGTCGTGCTGACGGAACTCTCCCTCGAAGCTCTACTGGATCATGAGTTCGTGGAACGTCACCAAGCTGAACGTGTGCAGATCACGGAGGTGCCGTACGTTCGGTACTAGGATCGGTCGATCGTGAAGACGTATGACTACATCAACCGTGTTGTCATAACGCTTTCGCTTATGGTCTACAAGGGTAAGTGGATGGCACTCTCCCCTCTCGTTGCTATGCATCACCATGATCTTGCTTGTGCGTAGGAATTTTTTGAAATTACTGCGTTTCCCAACACGTGGCACATCCGGCAGTGGCCAACGACTTGGTGACGGTTGAAATGCTTTGCCGAGAGCCCGTGACTTGGCTCTCGACAAAGGGTTGTTTCGTTGTGCGAGCTTAGTTTAGTCCCACCTCACCTAGGGATGACCGTCAAGAGTTGTTTAAATGGTAGGATGGTCCCTCACATGACACGTACCAGACCTGCAGTGCCTTGATGTGGGTTATGCCGTTCGGGAGCTCGTCATGGCTGCTAGCTACTACTACCACCTATCCTAATATGACGAGTAACCCACATCATAGCATTTCGGGTTGAGTAATTTTGTGCATGTTTCAAATAGGCCACACCTGAGGCCGCTTGTAAACTACAACATCTCTAGGTATCGAGAGGGAACGTCTCCAGTTTATGAAGGAAGTGCGGGTCCTGTTGTTCCGTTGGCCTCGGAACTTGTCGTGCCGTCAAAGAAGGTCAACGCATGACATGTGTCAGCCTCCCGCATTTGCTAGACCTACATGCAATATCTGAGACATTTATTTCACTGTAAGGTCTCAACGACGGAAATTGCAGATCTGCAAGGCGACACATGAAATCATGCCAGAAGCCGAATGGAAAATCCTATTTGATGGCTTTGCAAAATGCATAGGCCGTGTGCAGACGAGGGAGGGGTAGGCCCTGCCAACGGGGGTGAAATTACCTCGTTGGCATGCCTGATCTAACCGTTTAAATCCTCAAAAAATCTTACAATGCCTGAAATCCTTGAGATCTGGCACGGTGTCATCACATGGCCCCTGTAGGGTGTGATAAAAATTTGGGCATGCTTTGAGTAGACACCTAAGGCCTTTGTAAACTACAACATCTCCGAGCTAGTCTCTGGATATCGAGAGGGAACGTGTAGTTTGTGAAAGAAGTGCGGGTCTTGTTGCTATGTTGGCCTCAAAACTTCTTGTGCCCTCAAAGGAGGTCATTGCATGACGCGTGTCAGCCCCTGTATTTTCTGTACCCGCATGCAATATTTGAGACATTTATAAGGAACTGATGTGCTTTCAGCGCCGAAAATTATAGATCTAGCACATGATATCATGCCCAGAAGCTGAATGAAAAGTCCTATTTGATGTTTTTGCGACATGCATAGGCCCTGTTCAGCTAAGGGAGGGGCAGTCCCCGCCATCAGGGGGTGAAATTACCATGTCATCATGCCTAATCCAACCATTTAAATCCTTGAAAAACCATACGATGTCGGAATTCCTCAGGATCTGGCACGGCGTATTCACCTACCCCCTGTAGGGTGTGGTCAAATTTTTGGCGTGTTTCAAATATGCCTCACCTGAGGCCGCTTGTAAACTACAACATCTGTGAGTTAGTCTCTAGGTATCGAGAGGGAACGTGTCTGGTTTGTGAAGCAAGTGTGGGTCTGGTTTCTCCGTTGGCCTTGAAACTTCTCGTGCCCTCAAAGGAGGTCATCGCATGACCCGTCCCAGGCCCCCGCATTTTCTGGACCCGCACGCAATATTTGAGATATTTATTGCACTGCTAGGGTTTCAACAACAAAATATGCATATTTGCAGGGTGTCATATGAAATCATGCCCAGAAGATGAATGGAAAATCCTATTTCATGTATTTGCGAAATGCGTAGGTCTTGTGTATACGACGAAGGGGCAGGCCCTACCACCGAGGGGTGAAATTACGTCGTCTGCATGCCTGATCCAACCGTTTAAATCCTAAAAAACCGTACAATACCTGAAATCCCCGAGATCTGGCACGGCGTCATCACTGCCATTGTAGGGTGTGGCAAAAAATTGGGCACGTTTCGAATAGACACTCGAGATCTGGCACATCGTCATCACTACCCCTGTAGGGTTTGGTAAAAAATTGGGCACATTTTGAATAGACACCTGAGGCCGTCATAAACTACATCATCTCCGAGCTAGTCTTTCGGTATCGAGAGGGAACGTGTCTGGTTTGTGAAGGAAGTGCAGGTCATGTTGCTCCGTTGGCCTCAAAACTTCTCGTGCCCTCAAAGGAGGTCATCGCACAACACGTGCCAGCCCCCTGAATTTTCTGGACTCGCATGCAATATTTGGGACATTTATTGCATTGTTAGGGTTTCAGCACCGAAAATTGCATATCTATAAGGCGACACATGAAATTATCCCAAATCCTATTTGGTGCCCTCAGCGCCGAATACAGTGTTAATCGTACAAGGGTACATGGCGCATACCGCCCCCCCTCGTAACGCGGGCCGGCCCAAATTTCCTTTTTTCTTTCTAAACTGATGCAAGAAACACGTACCCGGGAGGACTCTAACCAGTGCCGTAGAGGTTCAGCATGCCACGTGATAACCACCCTGCCACTCAACATTTTGTGACCAGGTGCATTTTCTTACCTCTTTTGTTCCTTTTTTTTCTTTTTCTTTCTTATTTTCTTTTTCTTTCTTCTTTTTATTTTTTTCCTTTTTCAAATTCGAAATGTTCACCGGATTTCATGAACTTTTTTCAAAATTTGATGAACTATTTTTCTAGTTCGATGAACTTTTGTCCAAAATCGGTGAATTTTTTCAAATGTAGTGAACTTTTCTTCAAATTGCATGAACTGTTTTCTAATTCGGTGAACTTTTTTGCAAATGCGATTAACTTTTTTCAAATTCGATGAACTCATTTTTAAGTTAATGAATTTTTTTCTAATTCAAAGATTTTTTTTGAATCCGATGAACTTTTTTCAAATTCGATGAACTTTTTTTGAATTCGATGAACTTTTTTCAAAAAATGATGAACTTTTTTCAAATCAGCACGGAGTGCATCCCCTACTAAGATATTAATGTTAGTAGCAATCCGATATAGGTTGGGGTGGCTTTGCCAAAGGGGGGAGGCGCCCAGCCAATGATCAAGCCAGAACCGAGTGGAAAGGCCATTGTTGATCTGAAATTTTGCCTGATAGCAAAAGCGGGACAGACCACTTGGATCCCTTTCCAAAACACAGAGCCATTGGTCGAGGCCGTGAATGGATTGCCATTTGGGATGTACTTAGCTTTTAGCAGTTGCGCCCAGAGACCCGTCTCGTTTTGGGCCAGCCGCCACCACCATTTGGAGAGGAGGGCTACATTCATTAGTTTGGAGTTAAGGATTCCCAGACCTCCGAATGTTTTTGGCCTACAGACAGCCGCCTACTTTACTAGGTGGTATTTCCGTTTGTTTCCGGTTCCTTCCCAAAAGAACCGGGATCTAGGAGTGTCTAATTTAGCGTGCACGCCATCGGCTAGTAAGAACATCCCCATGGTGAATAGGGGAAGGGAAGAGAGGCTCGAGTTAGTTAAAATGAGCCTCGCCGCAGAGGACATAAAACGCCCTCTCCACGGGCTTACCCTATTGGCCACTTTCCCATATAGGGGCTCCCACTCTAAGATCGAGAGATTGCGGTGAGAAACAAGGAGCCCTAGGTACTTAATTGGAAAGCTCCCTAGCTTAGACTTAAGTATATTTGCGGCTCGTAAGCTTTGTTGGTCGTCCATCCCTATGGTAATGACCTCACTTTTAAGAAAATTTATTTTGAGTCCAAAAAGGATCTCAAAGACAAGAAGTATAAGCTTAACCGATGCAATACTATGATCGTTAGGCTTAAACAATAGCAAGGTGTCGTCAGCGTATTGTAGGTGTGACACCCCACCTGGGATGAGGTGTGGGACGAGCCCCTTGATATGACCGGCCTCCCTGGCCTTGGACAGCAAAGCTGCCAATGCATCAGCCACAAAATTAAAGACGAGTGGGGAGATGGGATCGCCTTGTCTTAACCCTTTCCTGTTGCGGAAAAACTTCCCCATTTCGCCGTTAACAATAACCGAGGTGTTGCCACTCGAGATAAGATGCATGATCCGATGGACAAACCCATCCTCAAAACCCTTTTTGAGGAGAACCTCCCGCACAAACTCCCAGTTTACGCGGTCGTATGCTTTTTCGAAATCTAGCTTGAGGATAATACCCTGTCCTCCCGTTCGTTTTAGCTCGTGGATTATCTCCGTGAGAACAAAATGCCCTTCAAGAATGTTTCTACCTTTAAGGAAAGTGGTTTGGCTCTTATGAATTACTCGTTGAGCGAACGGCGCTAACCTAGAGGCGTAGGCTTTGGCGCAAAGCTTGAAAGGGACGTTAATGAGCGTGATCGGGCGAAACAGCTTGATAGAGTTCGCCCCTTTGACCTTGGGGATCAGACAAATCGCCCCAAAATTGAGCGGCGCAAGATCTATCGTACCCAGGGCAAAGCTGTTAATAATAGCTTGGAAAAGGTCTCTAAGGAGCGGCCAAAACCTTTTGAAAAACTCTATCGGTCAGCCGTCCGGGCCTGGGGCCGTGTCGTTTTTCATTCCAGCCAGCGCTAAGTCAATCTCTTGCGGCGTAAAGGACACCATAAGGGCGTCATTTTCCTATTGAGAAACACGCTCAGTCGGACCCCTAAGTCTTCCCTTAGACTTAAACCTTTCGCTTCTGCTGTTTCCAACAGCTCTACAAAGAAATCGTGGATGTGTTTAACAATTTCATTTTGGGATAGCAGAATCTCGCGCTCCGACTAGAGTCTAAGGATTGAGCTCTTGCGTTTGCGCCCGTTGGCAAACGCGTGAAAGTAGCCAGTCTTGGCGTCGCCTTTCACGACGCACTTAATGCTGCCCCTACGACGCCAGTACTCCTCCTCTGCCCTAAGGATAGCCAAGACCTGGTTTTCCAGGGCGTATCTGTGCTCCCATTCATCGCCAGAGAAAGGTCTTGCGTCGTCCTGTGCATCAAGGCGCGCGATTTCTCGGAAAATGCGTTCCCTTTCCCATTTGGGCTCGCTGCCATGATTGGCCCCCAGCCCCTGAGGAAAACACGCAAGGCTGTAGCCACAGAGGACCAAAACTCTACTAGTCCTCGCATGTACCCCACCTGGTTTCCAATCAATGCCTATCGGTTCGTGACCAGTTGGCAGAAACCCTCGTGTTCGAACCAAGCTGTCTCGAAGAAAAATCTTTGACTACGACGCACACTGTCCTCCCCTAACGATAATATAAGAGGAACATGATCTGATCCAATGCGCGTCTCGGCCACTAAGGTGCAAAGGGGGAACAAAGCCTCCCATTCGCTTGAATAGAATACTCGATTGAGAACACAACGAACTGGATCTCGCTATTTGTTAGTCCAAGTGAATCTTGCACCTGTACGGGCAATCTCCCTGAGAGCAACGGCCTCAATGACATTGTTAAAAAGGGACACCCTAGCCCAATCTATGTTGCCGTTGTTCTTGTCCGCCCCCGAGCGGATCAAGTTAAAGTCTCCGCCCACCACTACATGCAAGTTGCCCGCTCGTTTGGCTCCGACCAGAGCTGTGATTTCCCCCAGGAAATCAGCAGACCTCGCGTGGTCTGCCAGCCCATAAATACTTACAATCACCCAAGTAGCCTGGGAAGCCCGGTGTCGAATGGTAGCAGCAATTGAAAACATACCAGGCTCCCACAAAATTACATCACATATATCCTTATTACAACCCATCAATTGACCACCTGAATTGCCCATGGAAGGTGTCCAGAACCAATCGAAGCGCTGCAGAGGATCATATGCCAAAAGATCTCTGTACGTGAAATCGGCCTTAATCATCTCTTGGAGCGCTACAAAGTCTATGTGCTCTTTGGACATATACTCTCTAAGCTGCGTACGCCGCCCCCCATGGCCGCATCTGCGAATATTCCAGAAGATATAACGCATCAAATAATCCGGTTGCGCAGGCGGACTCCACGGGAGCTCACCGCCTTGGCCACACGCTTCCTTGTTGGTGCACGGCTGGAAGAAGGCAAGTCCGAGGCCACCCTACTGGTGCTGCGACCGGACCGTCAACGGGCCGGACCGTCAACGGGCTGCTCAGCCGCACAGTGGCCGGCAGCAGCTGCGAGAGCGGTCTGGGCATATTCACGCACGTGAACAAGATAAATAACATCCATAGGCGAGGAATCTATCGCAATGCCACTATCGTGAAGAATCTCAGCGAGATGAACGTCAGAGAATGCATTCAGAATCTTAAAAGAAGGGGTTGGATTACCTGCCACGTCCATGTTTTTGTCTGCAGCATGGATCTTGGCGCTTTCCATGGAGGTCAAGTCCCCGAGCTTGGCCTTGGCACACACGCTAGGGGCCCGAGTCGCCACCGGAGTCGCCCTGGATCTCTTGGCCTTGGTTGCCGGCCCTGGCACCTCCAGAGCCGCTCCTAGCTCGCCCCCCAACGCCTCGAGCGAACCCGCAGTCTCCTTGGCCACCGTCTTGCTCCCAGGCTTCCTCCCAGCGGTCTTCTTGGCCTGCCGACCGGAGCCGCTCGACATGTGCCTGCCCGAGGCCGGGGTGAGGTTCGAATCCACGATGAGAGCGCAGCCCGCCACCGATCCCCCACCACGCACTGGGGAAGCAGGCAAGGTGCCTGTCTCCATCGACACCACCAGCAGAGGCACGATTTGAGCTGTCAGGTTGGAACCATACTCATCGAAGGATGGGTCCAGGGAGCGGGCAAGGGGAGGAAACCTAACTGCAGTGTCTTGAGTTGCGACCAGACCCAACTTATCCCATGTCTCTGTATCAATAGAGGTATCTTGAATACTGTCTTCTGGCTCATCCTCCATCTTGCCCATCGCCATGTCTTGACCAGCCAAGGCCGCACCAGAGCAATACGCCTCCTTCTGGGGCACCGCAGCCGAAGATTTGGCCACTTTCGCACCATTGGCGGCGTCCTTAGAGGGTTTGCCCGCAGATGCCCCAGGCTTGAGCGGCCCGCCTTTGCCTTGCTGGCCCTCAGGAGGGGGAGTGGAGGGCCCCTCCCGAGGAGCCCCACCGCCGTCCTCCAGTCGCCGCGACATCCGCTCCAACTCCACTTTGATCTGGTACCCTTTGTGATTGAACCACAGCTCAACCGTGCCATTAAGTTTTGCCGGTGTCTTGCGGGCTAGTTTCGTCCTCACAGGTCCCAACTTAATGAGGGGGAGCTCGTCGACCATGATCGGATGGCCCAACATCTTGAACGCCTCCTTGATGCGCTCAATCTTACGGTGTTTCTCAGGAATCACGTGGAGCCGCACCCAAGCTTCTGGCATCACCATCGGGGGAATCACCTCGTGCACCATGTCACGGACCCTAGCAGTGATGTAATTGATAGAAAGGAACAATTTGCCACAAGTCCGAGCCATATGGAGGAGATCTGCGGAAGGAAATACCACCATAAAATCGTCCTCTCTTACTTGAGTGACTTGCCAGTCCCAGTCCCCCGAGACCATGTGCTTGAGTTCCTGTTTGAGGACCCGCAGATTCAGACGGCCCGACTTGGCTGAGAGAATAGCAGCGTTGCCAGTAGATAGCTGTCGCGGCTCCTCGGGGTCCTCCTCCTCTTCGAACTGAAGGCAGAAGAAACCTTCCCCAGAAATTGCGCTTCCCATAATCTGCAAGCACGGCTGCCGACCCCTTGTCGGGCTGTGCGCAGAAGCATGGCCTTCTTGTTTGCACAACACACACAATTGCAAGAACGTGCACTTAGACTGAAAATGTCCAAGTCTCCCACTGTCGGTGTCAAAATCGGCGGATCTCGGGTAGGGGGTCCCGAACTGTGCGTCTAGGCGGATGGTAACAGGAGATAAGGGACACAATGTTTTTACCCAGGTTCGCGCCCTCTCGATGGAGGTAAAACCCTACTCCTGCTTGATTAATATTGATGATATGGGTAGTACAAGAGTAGATCTACCACGTGATCAGAGAGGCTAAACCCTAGAAGCTAGCCTATGGTATGATTGTTGTTCGTCCTATGGACTAAAGCCCTCCGGTTTATATAGACACCAGAGAGGGCTAGGGTTACACAGAGTCGGTTACAACGGAAGGAGATCTACATATCCGTATCGCCAAGCTTGCCTTCCACGCCAAGGAAAGTCCCATCCAGACACGGGACGGAATCTTCAATCTTGTATCTTCATGGTCCAAGAGTCCGGCTATCCGGACACCCCCTAATCCAGGACTCCCTCAGTAGCCCCTGAACCAGGCTTCAATGAGGACGAGTCCGGCGCACAAATTGTCTTCGGCATTGCAAGGCGGGTTCCTCCTCCGAATACTTCATATAAGATTTTGAACACAAGAATAGTGTCCAGCTCTGCAAAATAAGTTCCACATATTGCCATAGAGAGAATAGTATTTACACAAATCTAATCTGCTGACGTACTCCGTCGTGTGACATCACACCACGGCCAAGTCTTTATTCGTTTTACTGCTCCACCTCGGCGCGTTTAGCGAGGCGGTTTCCTTGGCACACCTTGTCAAAGCAGAGATCGTGTCCCCTTATTCCCGGGATTCTCATCAATACGGGCGTGGATAAGCGAGTTTTACCAGGCTAGTGGGGACGCGCAATTTCGTCCGCCCATATAAGGGGATAAGGATCGACCTTTTCACCTACGCCTTCTTCCTCCTTTGCTCATCCATTTTCACGTATTCGAGCTCCAGCGCCCAAGTCCGCATTATCTTCCTCAACCTTCACCGACCATGTCTGGAGCGGGAGGCAATTGGATGGTCTCCTCCGTCACGGAGGGAGACGTCAAAAAGTTGAGGAGAGCCGGATACCTGCCCGACGACATCGCGCACCGGCTCCCCGATGAGGGGCAGCTCATCCCCACCCCCAGGCCCCATGAGAGGGTTGTATTCCTTACCCACTTCCTCCGCGTACTGGGATTCCCCCTCCATTCATTCGTCCGGAGGCTCATGTTCTACTACGGCCTGGACTTCCATGATCTGGCCCCGAACTTCATCCTCAACATCTCGGCGTTTATCGTCGTGTGCGAGGCCTTCCTCTGCATCCGGCCCCACTTCGGCTTATGGCTGAAGACCTTTAATGTCAAGCCGAAGGTTGTGGGCGGCCGTCAGGCGGAGTGCGGAGGCGCCATGGTGGGCAAGATGCCCAACATCCTATGGCTCGAGGGTTCCTTCGTGGAGACCATAAAGGGGTGGCAATCGGGGTGGTTCTACATCACCGAGCCGCGTGACCCTAAATGGGTCGCAGCCCCCCGAGTTCCGATCCGGAGCCCCTACGTGGCTCACCTCCTGGAAAGAGAAGGGCCTGTTGTGGGGTAGTGCAGAGGAGGTGACCGGAATCCAAACATGTGTCCGGAACCTGGTGAGCAAGAAGCTCAAGCTAGTCAATGTAGTCCAGGTTATGCTCATCCGCCGGATCCTCCCGTGTCAACAACGGGCTTTCAATTTATGTGAGTTCGACTCGGCCCAGCACCGAACTCTGAGCCGGCTCTTCGACACAATGTAAGAAGATGCCTGGAAGGTGCTGTTCAAGGGTGCCGAGGCTCCTGCTTCCGCCACTGAAGATCGTGGATTTTCCGCGCAACGCCAAGCCAACGCGGTAAGATATTTTGCCTCTTACAGGATACTTGTCTTTCATAGTTTGACTCTATGTGGGATCTAAACTCCCGTGCGTTTGACAGGATTGGCAGGAGAAGTCAGGGCAGGTCAACTGTCTGGCTCCTTTGCCCGAAGACCTCGCGGACATCCGCTTAGAGGGGTTGCTGGTGCGGGCACCTTACATGGTGCCGGAGAAGAAGGCCAAGAAGAAGGCCACGGGAACTCAAAAGAGTTCTCGGCGTCCGGTGGAGTTGGACTCATCATCCGATGAATCCGAGGTGGACTCCTCCCATGAAGACGAGGAGGAGGAGAGAGAGGTTTCTCCCCCAGCAGGGGGAGAAAAGAAAAGAAAGGCCGCCCCAACTGGGGAGGCCGGAGGGTCCAAGAAGGCGAAGACCCTCCCTCTGTCTACTCGACCAACGCCACCGGCAGTGAGGAGGAGTGGCCGTCCAGTGCCAAGCCCGTGGCGAAGTCGTAAGTATTCAGACACCAGAGTGACTCATAGTGTTCCTTTATTGCACAGCTTTTCCTAACACCGAATATAATCGTGTAGTCCGGCCCGAGACTGGCTCGACGTATCTTCGAGCGGCTCCTTGGATTCGCCGGATGTGAATAGCTTTTCACTTCCGACCGCTACCTCCCCTCCCCCTATGGACGACGCCGAGGTGTTGTCCCAAAAGGTTCCAAGCCAGGGGAGGTGGTCCTGGAGCCGCCGCAAGGCGACCTCCCGGACTCCAGGCGCAAAGGGGATAAGACCCCCACGGGCTCCAAGTCCGGCCCTGGGCCGGACACCGCACCGGAACCTTTGAAGGTTCCGGAGTCTAGCAGGCTGTCCCCTAAGAAGAAGGGCAGCCCTACGACGCTGGCGACCTCCGTCCAGCCGGAGGCGCCGGATAACTTGTTGGAGGTGCTTAACGGCGCCTCCATCGACGAGGAGCACCGCACTATTATGAGTGCGGTGATCCAGAAGGTTCAGTCCGCCAAGAGCGGGCTGAGTGAAGCCTGCGCCAGCCTACTAACATGCTTTGAGGTATGTAAAAAATATGTGAGAATAATTACCGCATAGACAGTAGCCCCTAATGCTCTGTTTTGCGTTCGGAAAGAAAAGCCGAATAGAGGATCTAATAACATTTGCAGGAGTCTAACAGAATTAAGTCAATATGCGTATGCACGCTTCGCTGCTAGCCTCCGCCGCACTGACTGCGGAGGTGGATGCGCTGAAGCGGAGCCTCGAGCGGTCCGAGCAAGAGATCGGCCTTGCCAAGAAGGAGCTCGGGGAAAAAGAAGGTAAGTAATACCTTGTGGAGTATATTATAAAAAGATGCAGTTGCAAAAAATGACAGGATCGCTATTGGTGTTATAGGAGCCACGACTGAGGTGGCGACCCTTAGGCAAGCGCTGTCCAAGGTCGAAAAGAGGGCGGCCACGGAGCGCACCGAGCGGGAGAAGCATGAGGCGCGGGTTGGCGAGGTGCAGCAAGAGCTCCAGGCTCTCGTGAAAAAACACGAGAGTTTGGAGCTTGACTCAAAGACGCGAGAGTCCGAGCTCGCGATGGCCCTTGAAAGCGCCAAATCTGCCAAGGCCGAAGCCCAGAAAGCCCTCCAGGAAGTTGAAGCGATGAAGAAGATAGCGGCGGGTAAGGCATTCTTTATGCAAAGCAAGCACGCCAAAGTGAATTACTTGTTACTTACCCGAGTCCGGAGCTCTCTAGGAGCATTCGCAGATTTGCCCCGCAGCGTGTCGGACGCTGCCGTATTTTACCGGGCCGAGGAGGGGAGCTCGACGGAGAAGGTGTTCTGGTCTCAGTATGCTGAGGCCGGACACCCAGTGCCCCTGAGCGACCAGCTGAAGCAGCTGGTCGAGCTCCATAAGGTGGTCGAACAGGCCATGAAGGGCTTTATAGTTCGGCCGTGGCCTGGAGAGGCCCTGCCTGGGAGCTACTTCGGGCTGGTGAGGCGGCTGGTGGACGCCTGTCCGAGGCTTGAAGTCGTCAAGCACTCCGTCTGCATCGAAGGTGCCCGTAGGGCCCTTGCCCGTGCTAAGGTGCACTGGGGCAAGATGGATGCGGAGAAGCTTGTGAAGGATGGGCCACCGCCGGGCAAGGAGCATCGCCACCCCGAGATGTACTATGAGGGCGTCCTGAAGGTTACCCGCCTTATGGCGGACGAATGTTCGAAAGATGTAATATTTGAGTGAAACTTGTTCGCTTTATCCTGTGCGCTGAAAACTTGTTCATGCGCACTATGCAACGCTTGTTTAATTTAAAATATTACCTTCTATGCGGCCGTTTATTAAATTTGAGAGATGGCGAGTCATCGGCTTCTGCCCCCATGCCACGAGATCTGGGGTGTTCGGGATAAACCTGAGCACTCTTTTTCCCATTCTTGGGTCCTTCGAGGGAGGTGCTCAGCACAACGAACAAGGCAATCGGACTATAATGCGTTATCACTCTCACTTAGCCAGAGAATTCTATAATTTTAAATTTCGGCGAAGCCCCTAGTGTTCGGAAGACCGAGTTCGGGGCGCTATACACGCCTAGGCCGGACAAAGCCGACTCCTCGCTCTATGCGGCATGAGTCTTTAGGGACTCGAAACCTCCCGAACAGCGACCAGCTCTCGCCCTATCATGACAGTCAGTTTTAGCTTTCTCTACTGAGGTGCTTAGCCCAGCTCAACCGGGGCAGAATCGCAGTAGTTCTCCCAGAGCTACCTTAGCCTATATAGCGGAACGTAAGGTACCAAAACATGGGAGCCGGTCAAACCCAACTATCGACCAAAGACATGATTCGGAGCTGATGCATATAATGCTATAAGTTCGAAGGGCCGCACTTGTGAAAGTGTTCGTACTTCTCACGCTGTATAATGGGGTGCTTGAGCCCCTGGCGTATTGACCGTACCAAAGTGTATGGGTGCTAAATGTCATGAGTGAACATATATATTGAAAAGGAAATGAATAGAGAATGCAGTAATGAGCTGAAGCTAAGCATTGTTTATTTTGAAATACTGGTATAAAAGCAGAACGATACAAATAGTGCGATAAGCAAGAGATGGGACTATTTGACATGTCCCCCTCTAGGGGCGAGATGCAAGACGATATGTAAGACAGATATTTTGGTCGTTATAGAGACCACCTCGGAATTCGACGTAGCTTTCTGCCTCCTTGGTTGTTGCATCGTGTGTTCGGCGATTGTATTGCCGGACAGGCCTTCCGGATGATGGAGTCCTGAAAGTAAGAAAAAAATGACGAAATCAGGAGCCCCTAGTGCGGTTGAGCCGCATTTAGGGCATGCCGTGGCCGTGCCCCTTCCCCTGTGCGCATGGAATTTTCAGAGCGTAGTTATGTATGCGTAGTACTGATTTCGCAGTTTCGCGAGGGCTGGGATAGGGGCCGTATTGCTACGCTTTCTTAGAACGTGCCAGGCGGTCTTGTTGTAGGTTACTCCGGGCACGCTTGACGGTGTCCAGACGTTTAAAAGCCGGACTGGAGAATTGCCTTGAGAGGCTGCTCTGTACTTCCGCTGCCAGTGTCGCTGTATGCTCCTCCGTTTGGAGAGAGCGTTCGGTGTTTCCATTGATCTTGATGACTCCTCGAGGGCCTGGCATCTTGAGCTTGAGGTAGGCGTAGTGCGGCATCGCATTGAATTTTCCAAACGCGGTTCGTCCGAGCAGTGCATGATAGCCACTGCGGAACGGGACTATATTGAAGATTAACTCCTCGCTTCCGAAATTATCCGGGGATCTGAAGACCACTTCAAATGTAACTGAGCCTGTACAGTTGGCCTCTACACCCGGTATGATGCCCTTAAAGGTCATTTTTGTGGGTTTAATCCTTGAGGGATCTATTCCCATTTTCCACACTGTATCCTGATAAAGCAGGTTCAGGCTGCTTCCACTGTCCATAAGGACTCCAGTGAGATGAAATCCGTCAATGATTGGGTCTAGAACCAATGCAGCGAATCCGCCATGACGGATGCTAGTGCGGTGGTCCATTCGATCAAAAGTGATCGGGCAGGAGGACCATGGGTTGAACTTTGGGGCGACTGGCTCCAACACATATACGTCCCTGAGTGCACACTTCCGCTCCCGCATGGGGATGTGTGTTGCGTATATCATGTCACCGTCCGCACTTGTGGGGGGAAGCCCTTCTGTCCACTATTGTTCGGCGGTCGGGGCTCTTCGTCCTCGTCGCTCCCCTTGTCTCTATTTTCGGTATTTAACTTACCGGCCTGCTTGAACACCCAACAATCCCTGTTGGTGTGATTGGCTGGCTTTTCGGGGGTGCCATGTATTTGGCACAAGCGGTCGAGTATTCGGTCCAAACTGGACGGGCCCGGAGTATTTCTTTTGAATGGCTTTTTCCGCTGACCGGGTTTAGAGCCTCTGAATCTGGCATTAACTGTCGTATCCTATGCGTTATCACTGTTAATGCGGCGCTTGTGCTTGTTGCGACGCGACCTGCCATTGCTGTCCTTGGTATCTGAATTACCATGGCTCTTGGTCATGTTGTTGCTACGAGCCAGCCAGCTGTCTTCTCCCGTGCAAAAGAGGGTCATGAGTGTCGTGAGGGCTGCCATAGATTTTGGCTTTTCCTGTCCGAGGTGCCGGGCAAGCCACTCGTCACGGATGTTATGCTTGAAGGCTGCTAGGGCCTCGACGTCCGGACAGTCGACAATTTGATTTTTCTTGGTTAAGAACCATGTCCAGAATTGTCTGGGAGATTCATCTGGCTGCTGAATTATGTGGCTCAGGTCATCGGCGTCTGGTGGTCGCACATAGGTGCCCTGGAAATTGTCGAGGAATGTGGCTTCCAGATCCTCCCAACAAACAATTGATTCTGCTGGCAAGCTGTTAAGCCAATGCTGAGCTGGTCCTTAAGCTTGAGTGGGACGTATTTGATGGCGTGTAGATCATCACCGCGGGCCATGTGGATGTGAAGGAGATAGTCCTCGATCCATACCGCAGGGTCTGTTGTGCCATCGTATGATTCGATGCTTACGGGTTTGAAACCCTCTGGGATTTGATGATCCATTACTTCATCTGTGAAGCATAGTGGGTGTGCGGCCCCTCTTTACTGGGCTATATCACAACGTAGCTCAGATGAGCTTTGTCTACTGTGTTCGGCCCGGCCGGACTTACTGTATCCGTCATGACGGTTATCGTCTCGTGTCGTGGGGTGCCCACGCGATCCGTAGACCGATCTTGTTTGCCTTGCCTTGTCCTCCAATATATCGCGCAGGTCTGGCGCGTTTCCCCATGCCTTGGTATTTTTTGAGCGACGCCGGGGTGCGGCTTGAGTGGAGGGCCGAGAGGCCTATCTGTCACGGTCGCGAGGTGGCCGATCAGCCGTCTCATGCGCTGGTGATGTAGGTTTAATTGCTTCCGCCTCCAATCGGGGTAGCAACCTGCGCTTTGGGTATCTCTTGGAGGGGCGTTCGAGTTCATATTCCTCGGCCGCAAGGATTTCAGTCCATCTGTCGGCTAGCAAATCTTGATCAGCTCTAAGCTGTTGCTATTTTTTCTTAAGGCTACTCGCCGTGGCCATATGCCTGCGCTTAAAGCGCTCTTGTTCGACGGGATCCTCCGGCACGACAAATTCGTCATCGCCAAGGCTTGCCTCATCTTCGGAGGGAGGCATGTAATTATCATCCTCTTCTTCTCTGTCTGCCGCCCTCTCAAGAGGGATGGCTTCTCCATCCTCCTGTGCTAAGTGAGGGAGTCCTCGATTAGGGGGGTGTTCGGATAGCCGAACTATATCTTCAGCCGGACTCCAGGACTATGAAGATACAAGATTGAAGACTTCGTCCCGTGTCCGGAAGGTTCTTTCCTTGGCGTGGAAGGCAAGCTAGGCGTGCGGATATTCAAGATCTCTTACCAATGTAACCGACTCTGTGTAAGCCTAACCCTATCCGGTGCCTATATAAACCGGAGGGTTGTAGTCCGTAGGACAGAACACATCATAACCATCATCATACCTATAGGCTAGCTTCTAGGGTTTAGCCTCCTTGATCTCGTGGTAGATCTACTCTTGTACTACCCATATCATCAATATTAATCCAGCAGGAGTAGGGTTTTACCTCCATCGAGAGGGCCCGAACCTGGGTAAAATAAAGTGTCCCTTGTCTCCTGTTACCATCCGACCTTAACGCACAGATCGGGACCCCCTACCCAAGATCCGCTGGTTTTGACACACAGATCGGGACCCCCATCCCTGGACAGATCTTCGTCTTCGGCGGCTTCGCCTGCGGGCCAACTCGCTTGGTCATCTGGAGCAGATCGAAAGCCACGCCCTTGGCCATCAAGCCAGGTGGGGAAGCTTAAACTACACGGCAGATACCCTCGGAGACCAGATCTCCGACGGATTCAAGCCACAGCCAGGCGCGCCGCACTATCTCGAGGGGCATGATATAGCTCTGCCTCCGAACAGTGTCCTGGAGGCCGCATACGCTCCGGCCCCGATCCTCGATCCGGAGCCCGCTGCGTTCTTTGAGGACGAACGGTTGGACGTCACCTCGGGGGCTGCGATCTTAAAAGCCATTGAGCCAAACGCAAGCCCCGCACTCCGCATGGCACATGACTCCAAGGAATCGGACTCTTCTCCGAACTCCGAACCTCCCGCGCCCCCGCCAATCGAATCAGATTGGGCGCCTGCAATGGAGTTCACCGCCGCGGACATCTTTCAGTATTCACCTTTTGGTGATATTCTGGATTCTCTCAAGTCTCTCTCTTTGTCAGGAGAGCCCGGGCCGAACTATGGCCTGCAAGGTTGGGATTCGGATGACGAAGAAATTCAAAGCCCACCCACCACCCACTTAATAGCCACTGTCGACGATTTAACCGACATGCTCGACTTCGGCTCCGAAGACTTCGACGGTATGGACACCGGACCATAGGGCAACGAGCGGGAACCAGCGCCCATAGGGCACCGGACCTCCACCCCACTTAATGACGTATTCATGGTGGATACACCTGAAAAAACTTACAATGAGGAAGAAGGGGGCGAAAAGAAGGGTAAACCCTCCGAAAAGCACTCAAAGCGGCGACGTAAATGTCAAGCGAAGCCCCGCCTCGATCAATACCCAGCCATAGAGCAGGACGAGCCGGTAGATGACGAACGCATCCCAGAACAGTCGTCCGAACAGGGTAACGCGGGCAGAGAGGACGAACAGTCCCCCCCGGTCATAACGGAACTCCGGACGATACCACGCCGGATAGAATCATGGAGCAGAAGAATCTCCAAGAAAGGCTCGTCGCCACAGCACGAAGCCTGAAGAAGCAGAAGCAAAAGCTAAAGACGGCGGAAGATGCACTCAAAACAAGATGGAGCAAAGTAATCAAGACCGCAGACAAATACGGCGGCAGCCGCCGCACCAAAAGCTATCCGAAGAGAAAGCTACTGCCCGAATTCGACCAGGAGGCCCTAGAGCCCCCAAACTCAAAAAACAAAAAGGCTACATGGTCGAATAAACGACCTCTCGGCCACTAAAATACGGCAAACGGCACCGCACTCAATGCGGCATGCGACAAAATCAAAGACTCGCATCATGGCCCAGCCAGGTCCATTTACGGGCCAAGAAAGCAAGCTCTCGCAAGCAATGCAAAAAATCCACCATCAGAATCCGGCACACCCAAATATGGGGGTGCCGCACACCCTCTATGCTTCACCGACGAGGTCCTAGAATATGAATTCCCAGAGGGATTTAAACCCGTTAACATAGAGGCGTACGATGGAACAACAGACCCGGGAGTCTGGATCGAGGATTATATCCTCCAGATACATATGGCTAGAGGAGATGATCTCCACGCCATCAAATATTTACCCCTTAAGCTTAAAGGGCCAGCCCGGCACTGGCTTAAAAGCCTTCCCGAAAACACAATTGGAAGTTGGGAAGATCTCGAGGACGCTTTCCGAGCAAATTTTCAAGGGACCTACATTCGTCCCCCGAACGCAGACGACCTCAGTCACATAACTCAGCTATCCGGAGAATAAGCTCGGCAGTTCTGGAACAGATTCCTCACTAAAAAGAATCAAATAGTGGATTGTCTGAACGCCGAAGCCCTAGCGGCTTTCAGGCACAATGTCCGAGACGAATGGCTCGCCAGACACCTCGGCCAGGAAAAGCTAAGAACAATGGCCGCACTCACAAGCCTCATGACCCGCTTTTGCGCAGGAGAGGACAGCTGGTTGGCACGATGCAGCCCCAGCGACCCAAGTACATCAGAAATCAGGGATGGAAACGGGAAACCATGGCGAAACAAGGACCTTCGCCGAATCAAAAGAAAAAGTCCGAAGAGCACGGCAGTCAATGCCGGATTCGAAGGCTCACGGCAAAATCAGACAAAATCACCCCCTCGGGATAATAGGAAGATCCGTCCAGTCTAAAGAGAATCTTGGACAGGATATGTCAGATACACAGTACTCCTGGAAAGCCTGCTAATCATACCCACAGAGACTGTTGGGTTTTCAAACAATCCAGAAGACTTAATGCCGAACACAAGGGGCTCGACACACCAAGTGAGGAAGAGGACGAACCCCAAAAGCAGAACACCAGGAAGCAAAAGAACTTCCTGCAAGAAGTCAAAACAGTGAACTCACTTCACATAACAAGGCATGAGGTACCCATAAAGTTGCGCACATTCAAGCCTATCCCTCAGGAGTCTGGCCACTGGTCACTAAAGCCAATCATTTTTGATCAGCTAGATTATTCTCGCAATATCAAACACGCAGGCCGGACTGCCCTGATACTTAATCCAATAATAGACGGATTCCAGTTCACCAACTTCCTTATGGACGGTGGCAGTGGACTAAATCTGATATATCAGGATACAATTCACCGCATGGGCATAAACCCAGCACGAATCCGTCACACTAAAACCTCCTTTCAAGGAGTAGCACCAGGACCGGACACCCACTGTATGGGTTTTCTCCGGCTTGTGGTCATATTTGGCTCTGCCAATAACTTTCGTCACGAAAAGCTTATATTCCACATAGTCCCGTTTTCAAGTCGCTATCAAGCACTAATGGGACGCGGAGCTTTCGCTCGCTTTAACGCAATACCGCATTATGCATCCCTCACGCTAAAGATGCCCGGTCCTCGAGGCATCATCTCTTTAAAGGGAGCATACTAAACTACATCTCCTCCAAACGGAGGATTGTGTGGCCGATTAAACGACCGCCCAGCAAAATGGCCTTGCCAGCCAAAAGACTTTTTCGATGAAACTCACAAAAGGCCGCGAACCTGGACTCAATGAGTTCGGCACAAGCCCATTTTCGTTACAGGCTTGGTACGCCTCACCAGGGGCTGTACGCAGAGACAATATAACTTGACCGTATCTATTTCTCACTTCACATTTTATTTATTATTCTTCTTTCCGCACGACCCATTTTTTAATTTAGTTCTTCCCTTTTACAGATGAACGTCGTACGGCGCCCGTCCAGGACACGACACAGTGGAGACACAGGCGTAGACGTGCAGTAGGGACCCGCCCCAAAGGATTCTTCTTAGATTAAGACCCTGCGTAAACCTTTTTTTACTGTCTCTTGCTGCTATACATCCCCTGGTTTACCTCACTATAACCACGGAGGAGACTAGCGTTTTGGCATGTGGCCACGCCAGAATTCTTGCTCGTACCTGGACACAAGAGGCTTTTTTTCTTTTTTTTTCAAGGGTGTTGTTTCACACGCACCAACAAAGACCGAGCACCTTAGGGAGTGTTCGGCGTCGCGAGTTTTGGCACTATATGCATCAGCTCCGAGTCATGATTTTGGTCACATGTTGGGTTGCCCGGCTCCTGAGTTCGGCCACCTTACGTTCCGTTCTGTCGGCTAAGGTTGCACCAGGAGAACTACTGCGATTGTGCCCCGGTTCAGCCGGGTGAGCACCTCAGTAGAGAAAGCCGAAAACCGACTGTCATGATGTAGCGCGAGACTGGTCGCCACTCGATGACTTATAGGAATTTATCGAATTCCTCCGTTTTGATGAAGGGCCGCTTCCCGGTCAGGCACATATGCGTCCCGAATTCGGGTAAACGCAGTCGCCATTTAAGGGCTAACTAAAGAGTCCCACTGTCAAGCTCCTATGGCTAAGTGAAAGTGTTAAAGCATTATAGTCCGGTCGCCTAGCCCGCGACGCTATCACCTCCTTGGTAGGACCAAGACGTTGGGTTAAGTGTGAAATGCGTTCTCCGCGCGCACCCCCGCACTATGTGCGTGGGGGCTGAAGCCAACGACTGCAATCTTTCAGAATTTATATATCAAAACGGCCGCACAGGAGGTGTTATTAAATACTTGAAGGCACAAGTCTAAATTACGCCATTACAATTTATAACAATATTAATCTACGATTACATATGCTGTCATAAAACAGCATCTTTCGAACACTGCGTCTCTATTATACGAGCGCCCGCGAGGACTTCCTCAAAATAGTGCTCGGAAGGAATTCGGCTTTTATCCAAATCACGGGACGCAACAACGGTGGGCTCCATATCTGCCCAGTATGTCTTGACACGGGCAAGGGCCAGCCGCGCGCCCTGTGTGCAAGCAGACCTCTTCAGAGCTTCAATCCTAGGCACCACGTCAAGAAATTGCTGCACCAAACTGAAATAGCTTCTCGGCTTCGATCTCCCCGGACACAGGCGGTCCATGGCATGCTTCATGGCGAGTCCGGACAACCTATTCAGCTTGGTGGGCCAGGCGATCATCCACTGATAGTGGACGCTCTGGATTAGTGAACTGCGACCAGAAGAGCTTTTCCACTTCATGATCTTTCTTATCTCGAAAGTACTTGGTCGCATCAGCAGCGCTAGCCGACAAATCCATATAGGTGTCCTCCACGCTCCACGCTCGGTCCAACAGGGCGAACTTCGGATCAAACAAATTTCTCCACAGCAGGAAGGGCTTTCCATCCGCAATTAGTCCGGCTTAACGCAGCTCTTCCCTTGACGCTCTCATACCAGAGCGGGCGTCCTTGGCGTCGGCGACGGCCTTCTCTAAATCCGTCTGCCGGGCTCGACCTTCCTCTTCAAGAAGTTTGCAACGGTCAGTAGCACTTTTCAACTTTACGGCTATATCAGCCATCTCCTCCCTGCTTCGGCAATGGGAAGCCTGTTCGGCTTTTAGCTCTTCACGGGCTCTTCCGGCAGCCGCATCGCTTTTTATGGCTTGCTCCTTTGCTCTGGCGAGCTCGGCACTAAGTCCTTCTACGGCCGCCGCACCATCTGCATCAAGCATACGTAAGGTAAGATATTGACATAAAGCTCCTCTTACTAACAATCGCCAAATAAACTCAATACCTTGAGCATCATCAAGCCGCTTGTTAACAAGCACGATGTCGGCTTCTGCCTCATCGAGTTGCCGTTTCATTTCGGCAAAATCTCGAGTCCGGCTCGACTCCGGACAACCTGCCACCTACGTATAAAGGTGTCACTTAAAGGACCTGAGATTAAGATCCTCTATGCGCCGCTAATCTTTGCGGCACACAGAGTCTCAGGGGCTATTATCTATACCAGGCGCATGTTATTATGCGCAATTAACACTAATGTTCGTTATTAAAAACGTACCTCAAGGCCAGCCAGTAAACTCTTGACAGCCTCGTTCAGTCCGCTCTCCGCGGATGAAATCTTTTCAATCACCGTGTGCATCAACACACGATGCTCCTCTAAAATAGAGGCTCGGCCCAGCAGAACCTTCAGCTCCTCCGACCGAACACCAGATGGTGCCGGACTCGTCCCATGGCCTTCTTCGGAGGCCGGACACGGAGAACACCGGGGGGGGCGCATGATCACCTTCTGCCTCTGGCAGATTCGGAGAAATCCTCTGCGACGACACTTCGGCGTCGCCCGCCTTGCTAGGCGATGAAGGAGGAGGCGTTCCGCTCTCCATCATCTCCGGAAGGAGATCCCCCAATGACGAGCTCTGCCGAGAAGGGTCGAGGTCCGAACTACAAGGTAAGGTTTCGGTTAAAACTTCTCAGATATAAATTAAGGATTTCTCTCAAAAGAATGACTCTCTTTCTACTTACGGCTCGTTGGAGGGCTACTCCTTTTGAGGATTTAGTTCGGCCGAGGGGCTCCCCGGCGTCGGGTCCTCTGACGCGGATTCTTTCCCCCGCTTTGGAGCTACGGCTCCCCGGTCGTCAGAGGCAGCCCTTTTCTTCCCCTTTGGAGAGGAGTTGTCAATTCCCCCCTTTGGGATGGCCTCTTTCGAAGAGGCCACGGTTTCCTTGTCTGCCCCTTCATTTTTCTCCTGAGGCGCCACCTCCAACATCCTGACTAGCACAGGATCTAGCCTGGTCTCAGGAAGGGGAGCCGGACACCGGATCAGCTTCGCCTTCGCTATCCACTCCTGCGTAAAAAGGAGAAGTATTGTTAAAAAATAAGTCAATTGTACGGATAGAAGGTCCGGGCGCAAGGTCACCTACTTCTGTATCCGGGCGGTTGCGGCTTAAACCAGCATCCTCGGTCAAATCCGGACTCACTCCTTGTGGTCCGAAGAACAATCTATACATCTCCGCAGGCGTCATGCCCATGAAATTTCGGAGAACTCGCAACCCCTCTGGGTTGAACTCCCACAAGCGGAGGGGGCGACGTTGGCCAGGCAGTATCCGGCGAATCAACATAACTTGTGTCACCTTGACCAGGTTGAGGTCTCCTTTTAGGAGATCCTTTATGCGTCCCTGCAACAGAGGAACGTCTTTGGGCAAGCCCCGATCTAACCCTGTGTTGATCCACGATGTTAAACGTGGTGGGGGGCCCAAGCGAAAGGCAGGAGGCGCTACCCAAGTGGTGCCCCGAGGAGAGGTGATGTAGAACCACTCCTGTTGCCATAAGCCGAGCTCCTCTTGAAAAGTGCCCTCGGGCCATGGAGCATCGGCATTTCTTTTTATAACAGCACCTCCGCACTCTACGTGACGGCCCCTCGATTATCTTCGGTTCTATCTTGAAGGTCTTGAGCCATAATCCGAAGTGAGGAGTGATATGGAGAAACGCTTCACACACAACAATGAAGGAGGAGATATGGAGGATGGACTCCGGAGCTAGGTCATGGAATTCCAACCCATAATAAAACATCAGCCCCCTTACAAAAGGATCCGCCGGGAAGCCTAATCCCCGAGGGAAGTGGGAGATGAATACTACGCTCTCACCAGGATGAGGGCTTGGGATCGCTTGTCCTTGAACAGGCAACCTGTGCGGGATCTCGCTGGTCAGGAACCTAGCCTCCCTCAACCTTGATACGTCCTCCTCCGTAACGGAGGAGGGCATCCATTGGCCTTGACGGCCGGAGCCGGACATTGTCGATGGTCCGGTGCGCCTAGAATCTAAAAGCCTGGGGTGTTGAAACTCGAGGCTATGGGCGAGCTTGTTTTAAGAACACAAGAGGGGAGCGAGGTCTCGGTCTCTTTATAAGAGGCAGAATATCAAGAGCCCTCCCCGTAACCGTCTTGGACTAACCTTTAATCAAGGCAGGACGTGCTTAACGGGCACGGTTGGGTTACCCACGTCCGTATTAATGAGAATCCCGTTAAAGGGGGGCACACGATCTCTGCTTCGACAAGACGGGCCAAGGAAACCGCCTCGTTGAACGTGCTGCGGTGGAATAACAAAAAATAATCCATACAGAAGGCTTGGTCGCAGTGTTATGACGCACTGCGGAATACGTCAGCAGATTTGATTTGTGTTTGTATTATTTTCTATATGGCAATACGTGGAAACTTTTTTGCAGAGACGGACACTATTTTTGGTGTTTATTATCTTCTTAAAGAATTTGGAGGAGGAACCCGCCTTGCAATGCCGAAGACAATTTGCGCGCCGGACTCGTCGTCATTGAAGCCTGGTTCAGGGGCTACTGAGGGAGTCCTGGATTAGGGGGGTGTTCGGATAGCCGGACTATATCTTCAGCCGGACTCCAGGACTATGAAGATACAAGATTGAAGACTTCGTCCCGTGTCCGGAAGGTTCTTTCCTTGGCGTGGAAGGCAAGCTAGGCGTGCGGATATTCAAGATCTCTTACCAATGTAACCGACTCTGTGTAACCCTAACCCTATCTGGTGCCTATATAAACCGGAGGGTTGTAGTCCGTAGGACAGAACACATCATAACCATCATCATACCTATAGGCTAGCTTCTAGGGTTTAGCCTCCTTGATCTCGTGGTAGATCTACTCTTGTACTACCCATATCATCAATATTAATCCAGCAGGAGTAGGGTTTTACCTCCATCGAGAGGGCCCGAACCTGGGTAAAATAAAGTGTCCCTTGTCTCCTGTTACCATCCGACCTTAACGCACAGATCGGGACCCCCTACCCGAGATCCGCTGGTTTTGACACCGACACTAAGTCTTGCTGGAGGGATTTGTCTTCGGCACTGTCCGGGGTGTTATTAGGCTGGTCATAGTGGGGAGTGACTTAGACTAGTAACATGCATATGTTACTAGTCTATGTTACTATCTCTATAGTGGGTAGTAACATATGTGTAGTGTCATGCATCACCTCATTTATTGCTTTGTAGACTCATTTTGCATTGGGAACCGCTATGTGATGGTAACATATTATGTTACTCTATTTGCCTCTCTCTTCATTAATTACCTGACACATCATCTTTTTTGCTTATGTGACATGTATGTTACTACCTATGTTACTCCCACTATGACCATCCTAATCTCCCGTGCCGGTATCACCGTTTTTTCTTTGGCGGGACTTAGAGCGGCGCCGCTGACGCTGGCGCTTGGGTTGCTTCTTGGAGGGGTCATCCCCCGTTGTTTCGTCGCCATTGCCTTCTTTGGGTGTGTCCACCATATATATATATATATATATATATATATATATATATATATATATATATATATATATATATATATATATATATATATATATCATATGACGAGGTGGCTTTCCATTGCCCTATAGGCGTTGGTTCATGTTCGTCTCCTACATCGTCGTCCATACCGTCGATGTCTTTGGAGTCGAAGTCTAGCATGTCGGTTAAATCATCGACAATGGCTACGAAGTGGGTGGTGGGTGGGCATCGAATTTCTTCGTCGTCCGCATCCCAATCCTGTTGGCCATAATCCAGCCAGGACTCTCCTGACAAAGAGAGAGACCTTAGTGAATTCAGAATATCGCCGAAGGGCGAGTACTGAAAGATATCCGCGGCGGTGAATTCCATGATCGGCGCCCAATCGGATTCGATTGGCAGGGGCGCGGAGGGTTCGGAGTCCGGATAAGAGTCCGGCACCTTGGAGTCACGGGCTTCGCAGAGGATAAGGCTGGTGTTCGGCTCGATCGCCGTTGAGACTGCAGCCCCCGGGGCGGTGTCTAGCCACCCGTCCTCGATCGGAGCAGTTGGCTCCGAGTTAAGGGTCGGAGCTAACGTGGGTGCAGCCTCCAGGGCAGTGTTCGGTGGCAGAGTTAGGTCATGCCCATCATGACAGTGCGGCGCGCCCGGCTGCGGCTCGAATCCGTCGAAGATCAAGTCTCCACGGATGTCAGCGTGTAGTTCAAGCTTCCAAATCTAACCTGATGGCCTGGGGCGTATCTTTCAATCTGCTCCAGATGGCCAAGCGAATTGGCCCGCAGTGCAAAGCCGCCGAATACGAAGATCTGTCCGGGGAGAAAAGTCTCACCCTGGACCGCATCACTGTTGATGATTGGAGGAGCCATCGGGCCTAAAAGCGACGACACAGAGGAACTCTCAATGAAAGCACCAATGTCGGTGTCAAAACCGGCGGATCTCAGGTAGGGAGTCCCGAACTATGCGTCTAGGCGGATGGTAACAGGAGACAAGGGACACAATGTTTTTACCCAAGTTTGGACCCTCTCGATGGAGGTAAAACCCTACTCCTGCTTGATTAATATTGATGATATGGGTAGTACAAGAGTAGATGTACCACGAGATCAGAGAGGCTAAACCTTAGAAGCTAGCCTATTGTATGATTGTTGTTCGTCCTATGGACTAAAACCCTCCGGTTTATATAGACACCAGAGAGGGATAGGGTTACACAGAGTTGGTTACAACGGAAGGAGATCTACATATCCGTATCGCCAAGCTTGCCTTCCACGCCAAGGAAAGTCCCATCCAGACACGGGACGAAGTCTTCAATCTTGTATCTTCATGGTCCAAGAGTCCGGCCAAAGGTTATAGTCCGGCTATCCGGACACCCCCTAATCCAGGACTCCCTCACCCACACTTGAAGCATTCCACGTCTAGTGCCTCCGGCGCATCCTCCACCGGAATGGGTGCGCCCGCCGTACCCTTCGAGCCAGGGGGGCACGTCACCTCCAGAGGTTCGGCAGCCGCCCTGGATCTCTTGGCCAGAGGATCCCCGTGGCCACCACCACAGTTGGGGTGTTCCATCGGCTTGCGCTCGAGCTCCCGTCGACGCGCCATCTCCTCCTTCTTCTTTTTTATCTCTTGCTGCTGGATCCACCATGGGGGAGGAGGACACCAACCCCCCTCGCGTCCTTCTTCTTCTTGGAAGCGTTCAGATCTGCCGCCTTGCTTCGCACGCATCGCCTTCTTCGCCTTCTCCCGCAGGTCTCGCTCACGCCGCCGCTCCCCATCCAAGTCCGAGGCCTCCATAAGCCGCTTCTCCACACGCCGGCCACTCATCACCGCCGCCGCAAATGAAATGTCGAGAGGAGGGGTGAAGGAGTGGGGCGAATGGATCTGGCGAGGTGAGCCAGGCGCCGCACCTCTTTTCTGGATGCGGGGAACCCAAATGAGGGGTTGGGGCAACTGCGGCGCAACCATAAATAGGCACCAGGTGTGGGCCAAGGCCGAAACGAGCCCGAGTCGTGCCTGGCCGAACCGTCCAGCCCACTAGGAGCCAGGCCCCCTCCCCCAGGCGACTTGCTGGGCCCCACCTGGAGAGACACGACAGCGCCAATCAGCCCAATCGCAGAAGCTGACTCACGGCCCACCAGCCTTGCCTCGGCCCCGAGCCCAGCGAAGCTAACCCTAGCCACTGGAGAGCCGACCGCCGCCGCCTGCGCACCCGCCGCCGCCGACGCCGCCACCGGGCTAGCGGCCGTCCGCGCCGGCAGGCGCGGCCACTCTGCCTCCGAGTCCACCGGAGCAACAAGCGTAGCCACCACCCGCGACCTAATCTCCCGCGCGGCAACACTAGGAGACACCGAGCCCCTGCCCGGGATCAGTGAGGGTTGCCAGGCACGGACGGCGACTTCGCGCGGCCCCCGACCACCCGGAGCAAAGCGACGGCGCCCCCCATCGACGCCACTCCCCTCGGCGTGCGCGAAGGCGACGAAATCACCGATCGACGGCCCCGCAGGTGCCGGCCGGCCAACCTCCAACGCCAGATCCATGCCGTCCTCGTCTTCCGACTCTGCACCTGCCAACGCCCAGAACCTGCCCCCGATAGCCGCCACCGCCGAGCCCATCTCCGTTGCCAGCCGCGCCCGGGCCGGAGAGGAGCCAGCACCGCGCCTGACCACCTCCCAGCCCACGCTAGCCGGAGCCCAGGGTGACAGCGGCGAGGCGCCCGCGCCGTCGCCAGAAGGGGCGCCTAACGGTCTACTCATTTCCAATCCGCCTTGTTGATAAACTTTAGCAACATTGCTTCTTCCGCATATAAACCCACACATTCAGCCGGACTTTGCAGGCGAACCAATGAAAGAATTGCCTTTTATTGGGGATTACCTTCAACCAAATCAACTTTGCTAGCTCCCAACTAACCCCACGTAAGTTAAGCAGACTATAGGAATTATTCGCAGGGGCTGCCTTACCTGCGAACGTATGCATACGAGTATCACTGGCAGCCATTGTAGGGGCAGGCACACCAAGAATCAACCGTTGTAAATTAGCTAGCTCATTGGAGGCAGTTCGTGGGAGGTTCGGGTGTAGCTGCAGCTCCCAATGGTCACGAAACTGGGTGGACACTGAGCAGAACGAATCGCGGGCAAAAGTGACCAGAGTTGGAAAGAGCACAGCAAGACGGCCAACCTCGTACCATTAATATGGTTGGTCGCTAGCATCTTAAATTATTCACTCAATCGATAGCAGTCGGTAGGGGGTGAATAATCGGGTGGGACACAAATACCATGCCCTTATAAGAAGCTTAGTTGTGAAACAACACGTCATGAAAAATTGACAAACTGTTGGTCCGAAAAACAAAGTAATGTAGTTTCTTATAAAAAAACTATGCAAATAGTAGGCCTGAGAGGTGTTCGGAATTTAGCAATGAGTCCTAGTATAGTTGGCACTAACAACGTGGTGTAGGTGTCATGCCAAGGTCTCCTCCCGCTCCACTGTGCATCCCCATTTATGCTCCCAACGCTCGTGTAGGTAACGACCAAGATATGCGGAGGCGCAATCAGCTTCTGTCCTTCTTCTCATAGAGTAAAATGTTGTGCCATGCGAGCTCCCTTCATGGATCGATCCTCTACTCTAGCGAGAGACAAAGAGGGAGGCGGTGAAAAGACAGTGGACCAAACAATACAGCTGCGGATGGAGGCGACCGAAATAAAAATAATGCATCGAAGGCCCATTCGTGTCGGCCTAGGTAGTAGAAAGATAGGAGTGTGGGCCTAAAACGAAGTGTGTTGTTCGTGCGTTGGTCCCAGGAGAGAGACAATCTGATCGAGTAATGAGTAGTCCCTCCATTTCTTTTTAGTATGCATATAAAATTTGATCAAATAAGTTGCTAGCCTATTTTTTATAATGAAGTACCACGTCCCCTATACGGAAGATTTACAAAGCACACTGTGCAACAGCACAGCCTGCGTAATCTAAAAATTTACACTAATCAAGCATTTACTAGGAAGCACTTTTTGATGCAAAACCACAACAACAACAAAATGAACCTTCACTAACAAAAATGATAGAAAATTCAGTGATATCAAACAAGAAACCTGGACTACATGTAGAACGACATATAAATTCTAAGGTTTGTGGTGCAACTATCACCGCAATAGTGCTCTAGATGGACGCAGAACATGACTGCCCTGCTGGGTGTTGAAACCACCATATTTGTATTTTTTTTTTTGCGAAAAAACTTCCAATCTATTCATCTTCAATCATGGCAGTACAACGAACACCAGAAATAAAAATTACATCCAGATCCGTAAACCACCTAGCGACGACTACAAGCACTGAAGCGAGCCGAAGGCGTGCCGCCGTCATCACCCCTCCATCGCCGGAGTCGGGCACAACTTGTTGTAGTAGACAGTCGGGAAGTCGTCGTGCTAAGGCCCCATAGGACCAGCGCACCAGAACAGCAACCGCCGCCGATGAAGAATAACGTAGGTTGGAAGGATTCAACCCGAAGACACACAAACGTAGAAGAACAACGACGAGATCCGAGCAAATCCACCAAAGATAGATCCGCCGGAGACACACCTCCACACGCCCACCAACAATGCTAGATGCATCGCCGGAACGGGGGCTAGGCGGGGAGACCTTTATTCCATCTTCAGGGAGCCGCCACCGTCTCGCCTTCCTGAGCAGGACACAAACCCTAACAAGACAGGAAAAAACGACTGAAAACGGAGCCCTCCCGCCGGCCCTTGGCAGGATCCACCGCGCCTCCATGGCCCTAGGGCCACCGGAGACGAGGCGGACCTGCGGCAGCGCCGGCGAGAGGCAGAAACCCTAGCTTTCTTTCTTGGGGGAGGAGCCACCATATTTGTATTTATTCATTCCATATGCCCCCTAGCCATATTCCTGTACTAGTATTATCTCAACATTATGCTAAATATCTCACATGTTCTTTTCCTTTTGAGAGAGAAACATCTCCCGTGTTTATGTGTAAAAATCTATAGATTACTTCATGAAATTATTCAAATAAAAGAATTGTGTTGTGAAAACGTGAAGTGTCAACGAGTGAGATATAATGCTTTCTTCAGTGCTCTAGTTAAGATGATGTATAATATTTAGGGAAGAGAGAAGTCACTACTTTGAAGGGTGGAGACAGGTTTCCTTTCGTAACGCGAGTCTTCTGCTACTTATTCTAAATAGGCTTTCGCCCCGCTTTATAGATAAAGCATACCTCCATACAACCAAGTCTCAACCATAGTCATAAAAGTAAACTGCTGGGCCACAGCACAAACACGCCCAAACGAAAGAAGAAGAAACATAAAAGGCCGCCAGGGCAAGCTACGAAGCAGACGAACGGTGTGGGAGCCGACGCACGGAAGACAACAGAGCGGCCAGATAGAGCTGAAGCCGGTCACGATCTCTCGGCCTAGCGAGCGGATGTCAGTGCTACAAGAAGGCAAGAAATTTGAAGAACGAGTTAGAAGCACGCCGCGGGAACACCCACTCAATCACCATCTTATTGCGAGTAGTCCAAAGAGTCCACATCATAGTCGCAAAGATAAGCCAGAACAGTGGGCGCTTACGGCCAACCTGAGTGGCCCTTACTTGCAGAAACTCTGGAAGGTCATGGGCCTCCCACTCCGGTCCCAGAGCCTCACGAACAAAGCACCAAAGGCATGTGCTGCTACACACGAGAACAAAATGTGCGTTCCTGTTTCCGGGACGAGGCAAAGGGGGCAAAGGCCATTGCTCGGACCATGGCAATTCAGCACCTTGGTCCCCGCAGGTAAACAATCTCTGAGAAGCTGCCACACGAAAATCTTGATCTTCAGGGGCATCGGTGCCTTCCACATTGGGCATAACCACAGAGAACCGGCAGCCGGCATAGCGCCTGATAAACGGAACTTACGGAGAATTCTCCTGAAGGAGAAAGACTCCAAGAAACAGGGTCAGGATCCTGGGACAGAGGAAGAGGGACTACTTTCCTCAAGTCTGCCCATTCCTGCACCTCAGCTGGTCCGAATGAGCGGCGGAACGCAATATTCCATCCCTCATCCAAAGCAGCCACAGAAACAAGAACATCCGGGTCGTCACAAATCGCAAAGAGCCTCGGAAACCGCATGTGGAGTGGCTCCCCATCAAGCCAGGGGTCCAACCAAAACTAGGTGCCAGACCCATTACCAACCCAGAATCGCAAACCCAGCCTAACCTCCTCCTTGATGTCCTGGATAGATTTCCAAAACTGGGACCTAGCCGAGAGCGAGCAAGTCAAGAGGGGCTGGCCCCATAGGTACTTGGACTCAATCAGCTGCAGCGACAATCCTTCATCCCCGCGCAAGATCCACCAAACCCAACGAAGCATGAGCGTCATGTTCATACGGCAATACTAAGGGATGCCCAACCCACCTCGGTCCTTTGGCAAGCAGATGTCAGCCCATTACACCATATGATACTTAGGACGACCATCCCCTGCCTGCCAGAAGAACCTAGCCAGCTCCTTGTCAAAGGAACTATGCACACCCTCGGGTAAGATGTACATCCCCATCATATACATGGGGAGGCTGGCAAGGTTAGAGCTAATAAGGACAGTGTTGCTTCATTTAGATGTGAACCTACCGCACCAGGGCTCTGCAAAATCGTGGACTCAGCCAGGGGCATCCCCAAGTAAGATATGGGGAATGAAGCCAACCTACAATTGAGGTTATTCACGATCCTGTGCTGCTCAGCCTCCAAGTAGCCAAGGACCACAACCTCACTCTTATCAAAGTTAATCTTAACTCCAGACATTTCCTCAAAGCGGAGCAAAAGGAACTTCAGATTAACAATGTCCGGGTCGAACCTTTCACCATAATCATGGTGTCATCCACATACTACAAGTGGGTAACCCCCCCCCCCCAATTCGGAATGAGATGACTAACCACACCCTTAAGGTGGCCGGCCAGCTTGGCCTTATCTAGGATGCCCGCAAGGGCATCAACTACAAGGTTGAAAAGCAAGGGGGAGACCTGATCCCCTTGCTTTACCCCCCTGGAGGCATGGAAGAAGGGTCCCACTTCGCTATTTATGTTGATCGTCGTGTTTCCAGGTCTAACCAATTGCATGATCCAGGAGCACCACCGCTCGTCAAATCCTCGTCGCTGCATCACCAAGCTCAAAAAGGACCAGTCCAGATGGTCATAAGCCTTCTGGAAATCTAGTTTGAGGAAGACCCCTTAAGCCCCTTCGACGCCACCTCATGGATAGTCTCATGAAGAGCAAGAATCCCGTCATGGATCCGTCGGCCTTTCAAGAATGCGGACTGAAGCGGGTGGCCAATCCTTTCTGCCACAGGGGATAAACGGGTCGCACAAACCTTCGCAAAGATTCTCTCCAACACATTGATCACCCTGATGTGGCGGAATTGCCGAATATCCATCGCCCCAACTACTTTGGGGATCATAGATATGACGCCATAATTAATCCTAGCCAAGTCAAGAGTTCCGCTATAGAACTCATGGAATATGGGCAAAATGACCGGACGTAGGATCTCCCAAAAATTTTGGAAGAAAACTACCAGAAGGCCATCCAGCCCCAGGGCCGAGCAAGCTTTCATATAGAAGCAATCGCCCGTCCCACCTCCTCGGGAGAGAAAGGGAGAGTAAGCTCCGCATTCTCCACATTGGAGACCTGGTCGGCAAGTGGCGGCCAAAAGTCGGGGCAGAGGGAGACGCCTCCACGTGGCTCAGCCAAAAACAACTCCTTATAGAAGGATTAAATATGGGTGGAGATGTCCTCTAGGGTTTATAGAAGAACATCCCCATCCCAGAGGAAAGAGATGGCACATTTCCGCCTGCGACCATTGGCTATCGCCTGGAAGTAGGCAGTGTTCGCATCCCCTTTAAGGAGCCAGTTATGGCCCCCTCGACGCTGCCAAAATAGCTCCTCGCTCTTGTAAATGTCCATGAGCGAGACCTCAAGGGAGTATCTCCTAATCCAGTCGTCAGGAGACAGGCCCGGCCCGTCCGCATGGCCATCTAATACCTTAATCTGATCCAGCTGGGCCCCTTTACGGGCCCAAAGATCAGCACCAATGTTCGCCCCCATCCCTTCATGGCCCGACGGGCCATTTTAGTACAGCGATGCCAGACATCCACAACACAGAGCACACGAGGCAGGGACACGACAGCCTCTAACCAGAGGTCGTGAACCAGCTCGAAGAAACCCGGTTGCTCTAAACCAACTTCCTCAAAGCGGAAGCGACGGGTTCTAGGGGGGGGGGTATCATCCCTTGAGGAGAAAAGCAGGGGGGTATGGTCGGAGCCAATCCGAGTAACCGCCTTGAGGGAGCACAATGGGAATATCACTTCCCACTGGGCCGACACAAAAACCTGATCCAAAACACTTTGGATGGGGTCCGCCTGCTTATTCGTCCATGTGTACCTAGCCCCTATGCAGGCTATCTCACGAAGAGCCAGATCCGCAATGCAGTCATTAAATAGACGCATGCAGAGACGATCAACATTAGGAGAGCTTTTATCAGAAGCCCACCTAATAAGGTTGAAGTCCCCGTCCCCCACCACCGGAGTGGTGCACCGCTCCACCTTATTTTTCAGCTTGGCAAGGAAGTCAGCAGAGCACCCATGATCCACTGGTCCATAGACAAAAATCACCTCCTAGCTAAGGTGAACTCGTCGGTCGGTGACGGACATGCTCAGGAACAAATCCCCTCGGTCCATATCCTCAATCGAGAAAGCATCCTCCCTGACTCCGAGAAGGATGCCGCCAGATTGTCCTATAGCAGGCAGCCACTGCCAGGCAAACTGGTGGCGTGAGAGCCCCTAGATCTCATGCATGCTAAAGTCCCGCCGAATTGTCTCCTGAAGTCCCACAATGTCAATCTCTTCTTGGCACAAATACTCAATGAGCTGCAGACGCCGGCCAGTGAGGCCGAAGCCCCTAATGTTCCAACATATGAGCTTCATTTAATATCCTCAGTGGAATCCCTAGGCCCCTCAGGCGGGGCCGAGCTAGCCCGCCCGTCAATCGCGGGTCAGGGGGATGCCTTGAATAGACGGCCACGCCGCCGCCGCGTAGGGGGCAACGGAGGCCTCTGGTCTGAGGGACGCGGACCTGGAACTAGAGCCACAGACCTCTATCCGGTGTTCAGCAGGGTTGAGACGTGTGGCGCTCGCCCTCACCGAGGGATGGACTGCACAGGGCATGTCCTCCACAGTCTCCACAGGGGGCGCCACAGCAGCCCTGGCCTCTCTATGACCAGGGTCATTGGGCGCTGGGGTGCTGGATTTACCATGCGCCGCACAAGCATGGGCTTCGGCCAACGCCCCATTGAGCCTCTCCTTGGTGCAAATAGCATAAATCTACTCAAGGATGGGCCCCTTCTCGCCACGAAACACAATGCCACTATCGGTGGCCACCTTTGCCAAATGAGACAACAGAGCAGAACCAAGCACAGAAAACCGAGAACCAGAACTAGAGGGGTCTGAGGGTATGGAGGGGGTACCTGAGGACAAGTCACGAGCAGCCGCCCGCATGGCAGCCTTCTCCTAGATCGTCGGGACACGGCCATCCAGGAGGACCTGGGACTGGCTGAGCTTCGCACTCTGGCAAGTGGCCACCAGTGGAGAAGGCCTACTATAAATCGCTCCAACATTGAACCTTCAACACTGATCAGCCTCAGGCCACCAGCCAGTGATAACTTCCATCATTGACAATTTTTGCCTTGTGTTCCATTAGGTATTTACCTTTCAGTGCATCTACATATATTCAGAGATTAAAATTTCAAATAGAATGCATCTACATACATTCACTGCTAATGTCACTAGTAGAAAAAGGGTCAAATGTGAGACACATTAGTCCCGGTTTGTAACAGAACCGGTACTAATGTGTCCATTAGTGCCGGTTCCAACGGCTAAGCGGGAGGAGCTCTTTAGTACCGGTTCATGGCGAACCTTTAGCATCGGTTCGTGCCACGAACCGGTACTAATGAAAGTGGTGGCAGGATGTAGTCAGAGTGGGGCCCCTCCAGCACCTTTAGTACCGGTTCGTGGCACGAACCGGTACTAAAGGTCATCCTATATAAACCCTTCGTCCACCAGCACTACGTTCTTCCCCCTTTCCCTCTCCCTCTCCTCTGTTCCTCCCTTCTTCCTTCGAGTTCATCACAAAATTTGCCCCAAATTTGTCAAGATTTGCAGGCCCCCATCCATTGAAATGATCACAAAGGTTAGCAACTTTGTCCTTTCATCTCTCACTGCTAGATTAGCTCTTGCATTGGTTTATATAGTGATTAATTGTGGGTTTTAGTAATTTGGGAGGAATTATATGTGGTAGTATTTAATTTATATGCAAATTGAGGTCAAAATAACACTTAGTTAGCATATGTAGGTGTGGTTTACCTAGTGCCTTCTAAATCTGCGTCGTAACCACCGTCGATCGCCCGCACCGTCCCGTCGCCGGCACCACCTTGTGGCGAGCCTCTTGTTCATGAAATTTTATATAAAAATTGATGTTTGTGTGATTTCGATATATAGTTACTCGTATAATTATCTTATCCGTACGTTGTTTGTTATACATAGTGCCATGGTTTTGGTATCCGTCCCCGTCGGCCCTCGTCCTTGTTATGATTCGGATGTGGTATATTCTCTTTTAAAACTAGTTGCATTTCGTGTTTATGACAAATTATGCCCATCAAGTTGACATAGATATTTTTTCTAGGAGGTATGTGAACCGGAAATTCCAACTGACCCTATTGTCGAGAGGTTAAATTTAGTTGAAAGAGAAAACGAGTACTTGAAAGAAAAATTGAAAAGAATTGCGGGGGAGAAGATGGAATTGGAGTTGCATGTTGCCGATGTCGTCGATGATCACAAGATCAAGATGGAGAAAATGCGCTTGAAGATTAGAAAGATTAGAAAATATGCCGTCGATAGTGAGGCTTGGTGTCATTATGTTGTTGGATCAATTGTTACCTTAGTTGCGATCTTGATCGCATTTGTTGTTGCATTTAAATGCTTTAGCTAGAGAGTTATTTGTTTGTTGCATTTAAGTGTTGTATGAACTTTAGGTATGAACTTTATGTATTGTATTATGGTGTTTTCGGTGCTGTGTATTGAAGATGAGCCGTCAATGGATGTACGATGACTGATGCTCTCCCGAGTTCATTAATGGCATGCATACTTTTCTGCTTGCGGCTGAGGCAAACAAGCGGGCGGATGGTTTTATGCCTTATCCATGTGCTAGCTGTAAGAATGGTCACAATTACTCTATGTCAAGAACCATTCACGTCCACCTGTTTGAGTCCGGTTTCATGCCCCACTATAATGTTTGGACCAAGCATGGAGAAAGAGGGGTTATGATGGAAGACAATGAAGAAGAAGACGACGACGACAGCTATCCTGGCCATGGGTTCCCTGAATACGATGATACAACAATGGGGGAAGAAGCTGAGCCGGTAATGCGGGAATAAGCTAAGCCGGCAATGCGGGAAGAAGCTGAAGAAGAGGCATCAAATGAGCCCGTTGATGATCTAGGTCGGGCCATTGCCAATGCAAAGAGAAACTGCGCAAGTGATTTGGAGAAGAAGAAGTTGCAGCGCATGTTAGAGGATCACAAAAAATTGTTGTACCCGAATTGCGTAGGTGACAAGAAAAAGCTAGGCACCACACTGGAATTGCTGCAATGGAAGGCAGAGAATGGTGTATCTGACAAGGGATTTGGAAAGTTGCTGGTAATGATAAAGAATATGCTTCCAAAGGACAACGAGTTGCCCGAGAGTACGTACGAAGAAAGAAGGGTGTCTGCCCTCTAGGGTTAGAGGTGCAGAAGATACATGCATGCCCTAATGATTGCATCCTCTACTGCAGTGAGTACGAGGATTTGAATGCTTGCCCGGTATGCGGTGCATTGCGCTAAAAGATCAGCCGCGATGACCCTGATGATGTCGAGGGCGAGCGCCCAGGAAGAAGATTCCTGCCAAGGTGATGTAGTATGCTCCTATAATACTACAGTTGAAACGTTTGTTCCAAAACAAGGAGCATGCCAAGGCGATGCGATGGCACAGAGAAGACCGTAAGAAAGACAGAAAGTTGAGAGTACCCGCTGACGGGTCGCAGTGGAGAAAAATCAAAAGAAAATATGGGAAGGAGTTTTCATATGACGCAATGAACGTATGGTTTGGTCTAAGCGCAGATGGCATTAATCCTTTTGGGGAGCAGAGCAGCAACCGTAGCACCTGGCCTGTGACTCTATGTTTGTATAACCTTCCTCCTTGGTTGTGCATGAAGCGGAAGTTCATTATGCTGCCAGTGCTCATCCAAGGCCCTAAGCAACCCGGCAACGACATTGATGTGTACCTAAGGCCATTAGTTGAAGAACTCTTACAACTGTGGAATGGAACAAGTGTACATGCGTGGGATGAGCACAAACAGGAAGAATTTGACCTAAAGGCGTTGCTGTTCGTGACCATCAATGATTGGCCTGCTCTCAGTAACCTTTCAGGACAGACAAACAAGGGATATCGTGGATGCACGCACTGTTTGGATGATACCGACAGTATATATTTGAATAGTTGTAAGAAGAATGTGTACCTGGGACATCGTCGATTTCTTCCGAGCAGGCATCCCTTATGTAAGATGGTGGTTGCATTCAAGAACCACAAGAATCATGTATGGGACAAGTACGTTAAGGGAGGAAGGAAGACTCCAGTATTCGAGGGATCACTAGAGAAGCAAAGTGCTCATTGGGACGATTTCGTGAAATTCAAGGATTCGAAATTATCTAAGGAATGGTCGAGAATAAACAAGGCCAATGCCGGAAAAAAAGGATAAGTTCCATAAGCTGGGGCCATGTGGCTACGCGGTGGCAATGCCTAAGTGGGATAAGTCTGAGAAAGAGATGGAGGATGCATGTGTCACTCCGGTTACTAGGAGCTGGCCCCCTAGGTGCAGGACTTGGTTCTATGCGTATGGGGGGAAGTTGGACCTGAAGACAGGCAAAGTTTCGAAGAAGGCATGTCTGAAAGGAGCCGAAGATAAGCTACTTGTTGCAATAGAAGAGGCTCGATCGAGGGTGTTCCAGCCCAACAGAGAGAACGACGAGCTTACGTGTGCCCTGGGAAATCCTGAACACCCGGGAAGAACACGAGGCAAGGGCGCTATTCCGTGGTATGAGGGGTTTTCGGACTGGAACACCGACTACAGAACCCGTGCGAAAAAGAAGATTGCGGAGGAGAAGAAGAGGAAGATGGAGGAGGAGCAGCGGAAGCTGGACTATGAACGCCTTCAAGGCCTAGAATCAGCGCACGCGGACTTGGCAGTCAAATTCCAGCGGCAGTAGGAGTAGATCGACTAACTTAGCCGGCAAAGGGGGTCTCAGCAGCTGCAGCAGCAAGGGGATGATCCACCATTGGATAGCACCATCCCATCCATGCCGAAAAGCAGCGTGGGTTCCGCCCCGGGCGACGCAATGCTGGATAGATACCCCGTGGATGACATCATGGAGAACACTAACTGCGAGCTACACTTCAAAATGAAGAACATATCCATGAAGGTGGCGGATGTCGTTGCTTTTACAAATCCCCCTGAGGCAACCTTCCATTGCAACTTGATTCCAGCGGGCTATGCTCGTGTCTTGGTTGATGAGGTGGTGGACCAATATTCGGGGCTAGAGCTTGACATTCCTGGAGGTGATGAGGAGCACACACTCGGACAGGCCAAATATTGTATCATCCTATGGAGAAAGGATTGCATCATCTTTCAAAGGCCACCTACACCGAGTCAGCCAACTCCTCATCGAAGTCCGCCACCGAGTCAGCAGACTCCCGCTCCTTCAAGTCCACCAACGCGTCAGGCCAATCCTCCTCCACGTCCGGCAAAGTGTCAGGACACTCCTCCTCTAAGTCCGACGCAGCATCAGACGTGCCCTCCTCCTCCAAGTCCGGCACAACTTCAGGCCACTCCTCCTTGTCCAACTCAGCCACGTCAGCCGTCTCCGCCGCCTCAGCAATCACGGAAGAGAGCCGCCACAGCTATGGTGCGTAGCGGTACAAGTCCAGGTAGTACGGGAGGTACAGGCGGAGGCAAGCGATTTCAATATGGTCCAAGCAGCCTCGCTCCTCTTCCTCAGAGGCCTTACGACATGACCGAGGAGCAAAACAATGCCATAGTGCGGGCAGAAGTGGACGCCCATTTTGCACTGAAACCGCCACCGCCGTCAAGGGAGAACGTGCCTGAGGAAAAGATTGACCACTTCATTCGTATGGCTGCACCACTAGCTCCCAAGCCTGTTGACACAGACTATGAGCGCCACCTCAGGAAGTTAAATCAAGCACGTCTACAGAATGAGGCGAGCTCGAGCTCGAGCAAATCAGCTGGCAAAAATGCGGTAAAACCGTTCCCCAGCTGGGAGAACAGGCGGCTCAATCAATCCCCCCACTTGTTGTGCCAACAACACATAAGAGTACACGCGCCCAATATTATTGTGGGCAAACCGTTAACGTTCCCCAGCTGGGCGATGTGGTAATAATCGAGGAGCATATAAGGCAGGTTGAAAACCTCAAGATCACTGTTGGACAACTCCTCGAGATCGAGCCCATGCCTCTGCTTACAGAGGAGGAAATAAGACAGAAATATGTCCGGGTCCAACCTTTGGTCGAGCCAGACGAGGTCAAGAAGCTCCCAACGAGAATGTATGAATTGCATCAATGGTACATGGACATTACCAAGATTTCCAATCGAGAGTCCCTCATGGTGGATGTCAAGAAGGATCATTACTACCATGAGAAAGATGTGGCCGTTGAGTATTCTGAACTGTTTCAGTTATACAATCAAGACGCACTCGACAAATCTATCGTTAGTTGGTATTGTTTGTAAGTGATTTCTTTCTATAATTTAAGTCTCAAGCAAGCTGTAGTGATCCTTTTGATCAATCATTACCTGTAATTATCCTCACTATATTCTTTTCTATGGTATTATGCAGGATGAAGATGTATGAAATGAAAAAAGGTGGACGCTACGGCATTGGGTTCATTGACCCAAACACCGTTAATGAATACACATGGAAATTAGATGCATATCATGAAAAAAGTGTAGAGGACAGCATGCTAGAGTTCTTCAAGCGCCTCAAATAGCAATGAAGATATACTACTTCCTTACAACTTCCAGCGAGTCACACTGTCTTGTACTACAAATTCTCTGTTTTTGCCTACTAGCTAGCTACATGTTATTGCTTACATATGCCCGCTTAATTAAGACATGCAAACGTGTGTGCATGCAGATTTCACTGGATCTTGTGTATCATTGAAGTTGACGCCGGAACAGTTGAAATACTGGACTCACTACTCAAAAAAATACTGACTACAACATCTTGTTTGGGATAGTCAACAGGTAATTTCAATCATTATTAACTATATATCTCAGCCTATTTAGTTCTCGTCATTTCCTGATATGAACTATTTAATAACCCATTTATTCATTTTCTTTGTCGGCGGGCAGGGCTTGGCAAGGTTCATCAGCGTCACTCCAGGTGCATGGAAACGAAAGCTGAAATGGTTTCGACCCAAGGTAAGTAATTAAGTAGTACTAGCTAGCTAGCTAGCTGCCATCTCTTTAATTATCATGCTTGATTAATTATTATCTGATCAAATTCCATTCTCGTAAAGGCCCTTCAGCAGGCGCAGGGGACTTATCTGTGTGCATACTACGTTTGCGAGAACATTCGCATGATGGCGTCCGAAAGGAGCAGATCTCAAAGATAGGAATGGATAAGTTTGTCATAACACTATTCACAATTTTCACACCATTATCGATATCTAGTCACACAACTAATACACATGCATATTGATCTCCTTCTTAACAGTTCACAGAGGTGCGGGAGAAGCTCCTAACAACGGAGCGCGTACAAGCACTTCAAGAGGAAATAGCAGGATTTTTGCTCGACCAGGTCATAAATCCGAACGGAGAATACTGTTACCCACTACCGCCCCCATGAACCACTTCCAATTGTGTCATCGTGCTCCGAAGGCAACAATTAGGCTAATGCCACTGGCTCCGAAGGCAACATTGTAGGATAAATTGTATATAGCTAGCTAATTTTATATATATATATATATATATATATATATATATATATATATATATATATATATATATATATATATATATATACATGTGTGTATGTGTGAATTAATATGGTGGGTTGTGAGACATTTGATGATATATATGATCGGTTCTACTAGAAATTCTATTTATATATATGCATAACGTGTACAATGTGTAGTATCGTAAAACACCAGCAAACGGAAAAGAATTAAATGGAAAACACAAAATTAAATGAAAAACAAATCATAAACCCAAACCCCCCCACCTTTTAATACCGGTTGGTGTCACCAACCGGTACTAAAGGGCTCCCTGCCCCCGGAGCTGGCTCGTGCCACGTGGTTGCCCTTTAGCACCGGTTCGTGCTGAACCGGTACTAAAGGGGGGGCTTTACTGCCCACACTTTAGTACCGGTAACCGAACCGGCAGTAAAGAGCCTTACGAACCGGTGATATTGCCCGGTTCTGCACAAGTGTGTTGTCAGTTTTAGACATTTCTTGTGTTGTTCACTTTTAGTTTTACACAAAACTTAACTGCTATAGTAAAACTGGATATGCTAGCACTCATTCACTACCAGAAAAACTAGTGTTGCCGGCGGCCAAATCTATGCCGACGGACCCCGTCGGCATAAATGGACCTATGCCGACGGCGAAGTGTAGGCCGTAGGCGTAGAATAGCCGTCGACATACATCCATCTATGCCGACGGGGCCGTCGGCATAGACGAGGCCGTCAGGACCGCCCGAGATACGCCTACGATGCCCGTCGGCATAGCCGGGGCCCACCTGCCCGGTCAGCGCTGACCATTTGACGGCGTTGATCCTACGCCGACGGGCGGTAACGGCGGCCGTCGGCATATCTATGGCAGCGGTATGCCTACGACATAGCCGTCGGCATAGGCCCCTCTGCCACGTCAACGATCCGTGTGCCACGCCACGTCATCGATCCGTGTGTGCACAGATATGCCGACGGTCTTGCCGTCGGCATATGTTTACTTTACTTAATTTTTTATTTTCACTTTGGTTATCTGTGGCAGAGGTATGCCTACGGCAAGGCCGTCGGCATAGGCCCCTTCTCCACATCATCGATCCGTGTGCCACGCCACTTCATCGATCCGTGGGACGACCTTCGTGTGTGCACAGATATGCCGACGGCCTTGCCGTCGGCATACGTGTATTTTACTTTATTTTTTTATTTTTACTTTGTTTTGTTATTTTTACTTTATTTTAGTTTTTTCTTTTGCATAAGATAATTATGCCTTATCTAAAAAACATACCCGATGGTATATCGATTGCCCCCCGTTACGAACGTCGCTATCGCCGTGTCACGGAGGGGGGAAACGGTCGACACGGAAGGAATTCTGGTTGGTGGGGGGATTCGGGGTGTAGCAATGTCACCGAAACATCGCACGGGTCCCAATGCATATGTGAAAGTGTTCATGCATGCGTAGACGCCCGTCTTGGGGCTCCGGGGTGTGCCCCCCTCACGGACGGCGTTGCCGCCGGCACCTGGAGGGGGGAAACGGAAGCGTGGGGTCTACAAGGAGGGGATCTTGCTGTGGGTCTGGCCCGGATGTTGCTCCTATGGTCTGACCTAACACAACCGGGGGGGAGGTCCACTGGTCAAAGCCCGTCCGTGCAAAGTCAAAGGGCTAGATCCCGTGGTCAAACGCTACACAGTTAGGCGGGATGGGGGCACTGGGGGGTAGCAATGCCACCGGAGCGTCGCACCGGGCCCTCATACATGCGGGGTGGTGTGGTGGCATGTCCGAAGAGGCGGGACGCGTCTCCGAGGCATGGCCCCCCCTCACGGACGACGATGACACGGTAGTAGACGTTCTACGATAACGATGCGGCGTCAATATTACTAAATACTCGGAGCGTGAAAAATCATGAGTTTTTTGCACGACGTGGGCGCATGTGCTATAGGAACGATGGTATTTTTTCATAACTTTTGGTGATGGAGAAGTATCCGAGAAATTCGCTCTACGCGGATTGCCCTTCGCGCGTCTACGGCTGTGGCCGGCGGCCTCCGGGGGCTAGCATGCCGCCAAATCTTGCGTAGGCGGCCTCTCACAAGTCTGGAAGTGTTGTGGCGGTTGCAAACGCCCGGCACGCGTGTCCGGGGTGTGCCCTCCCTCACAGACGGCGCCGCCGCCGGCACATGGAGGGGGGAAACGGACGCGTGGGGTCTACACGAAGGGGATCTTGCTGTGGGTCTGGCCCGTATGTTGCTCCAAAGTGTTGCTATGGGCTGACCTAACACAACCGGGTGCGGAGGTCCACTGGTCAAAGCCCATCCGTGCAAAGTCAAAGGGCTAGATCCCGTGGTCAAACGCTACAGTGTTAGGCGGGACGGGGGCGCTGGGGGGGGGGGTAGCAATGCCACCGAAGCGTCGCACCGGGCCCTCATACATGCGGGGTGGTGTGGTGGCATGTCTGAAGAGGCGGGACGCGTCTCCGGTGCGTGGCCCCCCCTCACGGACGGCGATGACACGGTAGTAGACGTTCTGCGGTAACGATGCTGCGTCAATATTACTAAATACTCGGAGCGCGATAAAATCATGAGTTTTTTTGCACGACGTGGGCACATGTGCTATAGGAACGATGGTATTTTTTCATAATTTTTGGTGATGGAGAAGTATCCGAAAAATTCCCTCTACGCGGATTGCCCTTCGCGCGTCTACGGTTGTGGCCGGCGGCCTCCGGGGGCTAGCATGCCACCAAATCTTGCGTAGGCGGCCTCTCACAAGTATGGAAGTGTTGTGGCGGTTGCAAACGCCCGGCACGCGTGTCCGGGGTGTGCCCCCCCTCACGGACGGCGCCGCCGCCGGCACCTGGAGGGGGGAAACGGACGCGTGGGGTCTACACGGAGGGGATGTTGCTGTGGGTCTGGCCCGGATGTTGCTCCAAAGTGTTCCTATGGGCTGACCTAACACAACCGGGTGGGGAGTTCCACTGGTCAAAGCCCGTCCGTGCAAAGTCAAAGGGCTAGATCCCGTGGTCAAACGCTACAGGGTTAGGCGGGATGGGGCACTAGGGGGGGGGGGTAGCAATGCCACCGGAGCGTCGCACCGGGCCCTCATACATGCGGGGTGGTGTGGTGGCATGTCCGAAGAGGTGGGACACGTCTCTGGTGCGTGCCCCCCCCCCCCCTCACGGACGACGATGACACGGTAGTAGACGTTCTGCGGTAACTATGCGGCGTCAATATTACTAAATACTCGGAGCGCGATAAAATCATGAGTTTTTTTGCACGACGTGGGCACATGTGCTATAGGAACGATGTTATTTTTTCATAATTTTTGGTGATGGAGAAGTATCCGAAAAATTCCCTCTACGCGGATTGCCCTTCGCGCGTCTACGGTTGTGGCCGGCGGCCTCCGGGGGCTAGCATGCCACCAAATCTTGCGTAGGCGGCCTCTCACAAGTCTGGAAGTGTTGTGGCGTTTGCAAACTCCCGGCACGCGTGTCCGGGGTCTGCCCCCCTCACGGATGGCGCCGCCGCCGGCACCTGGAGGGGGGAAACGCACGCGTGGGGTCTACACGGAGGGGATCTTGCGGTGGGTGTGGCCCGGATGTTGATCCAAAGTGCTCCTATGGGCTGACCTAACACAACCGGGTGGGGAGGTCCACTAGTCAAAGCCCGTCCGTGCAAAGTCAAAGGGCTAGATTCCGTGGTCAAACGCTACACGGTTAGGCGGGACGGGGGCACTGGGGGGTAGCAATGCCACCGGAGCGTCGCACCGGGCCCTCATACATGCAGGGTGGTGTGGTGGCATATCCGAAGAGGCGGGACGCGTCTCCGGTGCATGGCCCCCCCTCACGGACGGCGATGACACGGTAGTAGATGTTCTGCGGTAACGATGCGGCGTCAATATTACTAAATACTCGGAGCGTGATAAAATCATGAGTTTTTTTGCACGACGTGGGCACATGTGCTATAGGAACGATGGTATTTTTTCATAATTTTTGTTGATGGAGAAGTATCTGAAAAAATCCCTCTACGCGGATTGCCCTTCGCGCGTCTACGGCTGTGGCCGGCGGCCTCCGGGGGCTAGCATGCCGCCAAATCTTGCATAGGCGGCCTCTCACAAGTCTGGAAGTGTTATGGCGGTTGCAAATGCCCCGCACGCGTGTCCGGGGTGTGCCCCCCCCCCCCACAGACGGCGCCGCCGCCGGCACCTGGTGAGGGGAAACGGACGCGTGGGGTCTACACGGAGGGGATCTTGCTGTGGATCTGGCCCGGATGTTGCTCCAAAGTGTTCCTATGGGCTGACCTAACACAACCGGGTGGGGAGGTCCACTGGTCAAAGCTCGTCCGTGCAAAGTCAAAGGGCTAGATCCCGTGGTCAAACGCTAAAGGGTTAGGCGGGACGGGGGCACTAGGGGTAGCAATGCCACCGGAGCGTCGCACCGGGCCCTCATACATGCGGGGTGGTGTGGTGGCATGTCCGAAGAGGCGGGACGCGTCTCCGGTGCGTGGCCCCCCCTCACGGACGGCGATGACACGGTAGTAGACGTTCTGCGGTAACGATGCGGCGTCAATATTACTAAATACTCGGAGCGCGATAAAATCATGAGTTTTTTTGCACGACGTGGGAAAATGTGCTATAGGAACGATGGTATTTTTTCATAATTTTTGGTGATGGAGAAGTATCCGAAAAATTCCCTCTACGCGGATTGCCCTTCGCGCGTCTACGGCTGTGGCCGGCGGCCTCCGGGGGCTAGCATGCCGCCAAATCTTGCATAGGCGGCCTCTCACAAGTCTGGAAGTGTTGTGGCGGTTGCAAACACCCCGCACGCGTGTCCAGGGTGTGCCCCCCCTCACAGACGGCGTCGCCGCCGACACCTGGTGAGGGGAAACGGACGCGTGGGGTCTACACGAAGGGGATCTTGCTGTGGGTCTGGCCCGGATGTTGCTCCAAAGTGTTCCTATGGGCTGACCTAACACAACCGGGTGGGGAGGTCCACTGGTCAAAGCCCGTCCGTGCAAAGTCAAAGGGCTAGATCCCGTGGTCAAACGCTACTGGGTTAGGCGGGACGGGGGCACTGGGGGTAGCAATGCCACCGGAGCGTCGCACCGGGCCCTCATACATGCGTGGTGGTGTGGTGGCATGTCCGAAGAGGCGGGACGCGTCTCCGGTGCGTGGCCTGTTGGAAATATGCCCTAGAGGCAATAATAAAAGCATTATTAATATATTTCCTTATTCATGATAATTGTCTTTATTCGTGCTATAATTGTGTTATCCGGAAATCGTAATACATGTGTGAATAACAGACAACAATATGTCCCTAGTGAGCCTCTAGTTGACTAGCTCGTTGATCGACAGATAGTCATGGTTTCCTGACTATGGACATTGGATGTCATTGATAACGAGATCACATCATTAGAAGAATGATGTGATGGACAAGACCCAATCCTAAACATAGCATAAGATTGCATAGTTCGTTTGCTAGAGTTTTCCAATGTCAAGTATCCTTTCCTTAGACCATGAGATCGTGTAACTCCCGGATACCGTAGGAGTGCTTTGGGTGTGCCAAACGTCACAACGTAACTGGGTGACTATAAAGGTATACTACGGGTATCTCTGAAAGTGTCTGTTGGGTTGACATGGATCGAGACTGGGATTTGTCACTCCGCTTGACGGAGAGGTATCACCGGGCCCTCTCGGTAGTGCATCATCATAATGAGCTCAATGTGATCAAAGTGTTTGATCACGGGATCATGCATCACGGTACGAGAAAAGTGACTTGCCGGTAACGAGATTGAACGAGGTATTGGGATACCGACGATCGAATCTCGGGCAAGTAAAATACCGATTGACAAAGGGAATCGTATACGGGATTAATTGAATCCTCGACATCGTGGTTCATCCGATGAGATCATCGTGGAGCATGTGGGAGCCAACATGGGTATCCAGATCCCGCTGTTGGTTATTGCCCGAGAGCCGTCTCGGTCATGTCTGCATGTCTCCTGAACCAGTAGGGTCTACACACTTAAGGTTCGGTAACGCTAGGGTTGTGAAGATATGTATATGCAGTAACCCGAATGTTGTTCGGAGTCCCGGATGAGATTCCGGACGTCACGAGGAGTTTCAGAATGGTCCGGAGGTAAAGAATTATATATAGAAAGTGCTGTTTTGGCCATCGGGACAAGTTTCGGGGTTATCGGTATTGTACGGGACCACCGGAGGGTCCCGGGGGTCCACCGGGTGGGGCCACCTGCCTTGGAGGGGCCCCATGGGCTGTATGAGGGAGGGAACCAGCCCAAAGTGGGCTGGTGCGCCTCCCCCCCAAGGGCCCATGCGCCTAGGGTTGGGGGGAACCCTAAAGGGGGCGCCCCCCTTGCTTGGGGGGCAAGTCCCCCTCCCTGGCCGCCGCCCCCCCTAGGAGATTCCATCTCCTAGGGCTGGCGCCCCCCCCCCCCAAGGGGCTATATAAAGGGGGAGGGGAGGGGGGCTGCGCACCCTTTGCCCTGGCGCCTCCCTCTCCCTCTCCAACACCTCCTCCTCCTCCGTAGAGCTCGGCGAAGCCCTGTCGGAGTACTGCGGCTCCACCATCACCACGCCGTCGTGCTGCTGCTGGAGTCTTCTTCCCCAACCTCTCCTTTGCCTTGCTGGATCAAGAAGAAGGAGACGTTACGCTGACCGTACGTGTGTTGAACGCGGAGGTGCCGTGCTTTCGGTGCTAGGATCTCCGGTGATTTGGATCACGGTGTGTACGACTACTTCATCCCCGTTCGTTGAACGCTTCCGCTCGCGATCTACAAAGTGGTATGTAGATGCAATCTCTCTCTCCCATGACTCGTTGCTAGATGAACTCATAGATGGATCTTGGTGAAACCGTAGGAAAAAATTTAATTTTCTGCAACGTTCCCCAACAGTGGCATCATGAGCTAGGTCTATGCGTAGTTCTCTATTGCACGAGTAGAACACAATTTGTTGTGGGCGTAGATGTTGTCAATTTTCTTGCCGCTACTAGTCTTATCTTGCTTCAGCGGTATTGTGGGATGAAGCGGCCCGGACCAACCTTACACGTACGCTTACGTGAGGCCGGTTCCACCGACTAACATGCACTAGTTGCATAAGGTGGCTGGCGGGTGTCTGTCTCTCTCACTTTAGTTGGAGCGGATTCGATGAAAAGGGTCCTTATGAAGGGTAAATAGAAGTTGACAAATCATGTTGTGGTTTTTACGTAGGTAAGAAAACGTTCTTGCTAGAACCCTAATTCAGCCACGTAAAACTTGCAACAACAATTAGAGGACGTCTAACTTGATTTTGCAGCAAGTGCTTTGTGATATGATATGGCCAAAGTTGTGATGAATGATGAATGATCTATATGTGATGTATGAGATGTTCATGCTATTGTAATAGGAATCACGACTTGCATGTCGATGAGTATGACAACCGGCAGGAGCCATAGGAGTTGTCTTTATTTTTGTATGACCTGCGTGTCATTGAGAAACGCCATGTAAATTACTTTACTTTATTGCTAAACGCGTTAGCCATAGTAGTAGAAGTAATAGTTGGCGAGCAACTTCATGGAGACACGATGATGAAGATCATGGTGTCAAGCCGGTTACAAGATGATCATGGAGCCCCAAGATGGAGATCGAAGGAGCTATGTGATATTGGCCATATCATGTCACGTTTATTATTTGATTGCATGTGATGTTTATCATGTTTTGCATCTTGTTTACTTAGAACGACGGTAGTAAATAAGATGATCCCTCATAACAATTTCAAGAAAGTGTTCCCCCTAACTGTGCACCGTTGCGACAGTTCGTTGTTTCGAAGCACCACGTGATGATCGGGTGTGATAGATTCTAACGTTCACATACAACGGGTGTAAGACAGATTTACACACGCAAAACACTTAGGTTGACTTGACGAGCCTAGCATGTACAGACATGGCCTCGGAACACAGAAGACCGAAAGGTCGAGCATGAGTCGTATAGAAGATACGATCAACATGAAGATGTTCACCGATGTTAACTAGTCCGTCTCACGTGATGATCGGACACGGCCTAGTTGACTCGGATCATGTAATACTTAGATGACTAGAAGAGGGATGTCTATCTAAGTGGGAGTTCATTAAATAATTTGATTAAATGAACTTTATTATCATGAACTTAGTCTAAATTTTTACAATATGTCTTGTAGATCAAATGGCCAACGTAGTCCTCAACTTGAACGCGTTCCTAGAGAAAACCAAGCTGAAAGACGATGGTAGCAACTATACGGAATGGGTCCGGAACCTGAGGATCATCCTCATAGCTGCCAAGAAAGATTATGTCCTACGAGCACCGCTGGGTGACGCACCTATTCTCCCTGCTGAACAAGACGTTATGAACGCTTGGCAGTCACGCTGCGATGATTACTCCCTCGTTCAGTGCGGCATGCTTTACAGCTTAGAGCCGGGGCTCCAAAAGCGTTTTGAGAGACATGGAGCATATGAGATGTTCGAAGAGCTGAAAATGGTTTTCCAAGCTCATGCCCGGGTCGAGAGATATGAAGTCTCCGACAAATTCTTTAGCTGTAAGATGGAGGAAAATGGCTCTGTCAGTGAACACATACTCAAGATGTCTGGGTTGCACAACCGCTTGACTCAACTGGAAGTTAATCTCCCGGATGAAGCGGTCATTGACAGAATCCTCCAGTCGCTTCCACCTAGCTACAAGAGCTTTGTGATGAACTACAATATGCAGGGGATGGTAAAGACCATTCCTGAGGTATATGCTATGCTGAAATCAGCAGAGGTAGAAATCAAGAAGGAGCATCAAGTGTTGATGGTGAATAAAACCACTAAGTTCAAGAAGGGCAAGGGTAAAAAGAACTTCAAGAAGGACGGCAAGGAAGTTGCCGCGCCTGGTAAGCAAGTTGCCGGGAAGAAGCCAAAGAATGGACCCAAGCCCGAGACTGAGTGTTTTTATTACAAGGAAAGTGGTCACTGGAAGCGGAACTGCCCCAAATACTTAGCGGAGAAGAAGGCCGGCAAAACCAAAGGTATATGTGATATACATGTATTTGATGTGTACCTTACCAGTACTCGTAGTAGCTCTTGGGTATTTGATACCGGTGCAGCTGCTCACATTTGTAACTCAAAGCAGGAGCTGCGGAATAAACGGAGACTGGCGAAGGACGAGGTGACGATGCGCGTCGGGAATGGTTCCAAGGTCGATGTGATCGCCGTCGGCACGCTGCTTCTACATTTACCTACGGGATTAGTTTTAAACCTCAATAATTGTTATTTAGTACCAAGTTTGAGCATGAACATTGTGTCTGGATCTCGTTTAATTCGAGATGGCTACTCATTTAAATCCGAGAATAATGGTTGTTCTATTTATATGAGAGATATGTTTTATGGTCATGCTCCAATGGTTAATGGTTTATTCTTAATGAATCTCGTACGTGATGATACACATATTCATAGTGTGAATACCAAAAGAGTTAAAGTTGATAACAATAGTCCCACATATTTGTGGCACTGCCGCCTTGGTCACATAGGTGTCAAACGCATGAAGAAGCTCCATGCAGATGGACTTTTAGAGTCTCTTGATTATGAATCATTTGACACGTGCGAACCATGCCTCATGGGTAAAATGACCAAGACTCCATTCTCAGGAACAATGGAGCGAGCAACCAACTTATTGGAAATCATACATACCGATGTGTGCGGTCCAATGAGTGTTGAGGCTCGCGGTGGCTATCGTTATGTTCTCACCCTCACTGATGACTTGAGTAGATATGGGTATGTCTACTTAATGAAACACAAGTCTGGGACCTTTGAAAAGTTCAAGGAATTTCAGAGTGAGGTTGAAAATCAACGTGAGAGAAAGATCAAGTTTCTACGATCAGATCGTGGAGGAGAATACTTGAGTCACGAATTTGGCACACACTTAAGAAAATGTGGAACAGTTTCACAACTCATGCCGCCTGGAACACCTGAGCGTAATGGTGTATCCGAACGTCGTAATCGCACTCTATTAGATATGGTGCGATCTATGATGTCTCTTACCGATTTACCGCTATCTTTTTGGGGCTATGCTTTAGAGACTGCCGCATTCACTTTAAATAGGGCTCCGTCGAAATCCGTTGAGACGACACCGTATGAATTATGGTTTGGGAAGAAACCTAAGCTATCGTTTCTAAAAGTTTGGGGATGCGATGCTTATGTCAAGAAACTTCAACCTGAGAAGCTCGAACCCAAGTCGGAAAAATGCGTCTTCATAGGATACCCGAAAGAAACTGTTGGGTATACCTTCTACCTCAGATCCGAAGGCAAGATCTTTGTTGCCAAGAATGGATCCTTTCTAGAGAAAGAGTTTCTCTCGAAAGAAGTAAGTGGGAGGAAAGTAGAACTTGATGAAGTGTTACCTCTTGAACCGGAAAATGGCGAAACTCAAGAAAACGTTCCTGAGGTGCCTGCACCGACTAGAGAGGAAATTAATGATGATGATCAAGATACTTCTAATCAAGCTCCTACTGAAATTCGAAGGTCCACAAGGACACGTTCCGCACCAGAGTGGTACGGGAACCCTGTCATGGAAATCATGTTGTTAGACAACGGTGAACCTTCGAACTATGAGGAAGCAATGGCGGGCCCGGATTCCGACAAATGGCTGGAAGCCATGAAATCCGAGATAGGATCCATGTATGAAAACGAAGTATGGACTTTGACTGACTTGCCCGTTGAACGGCGAGCCATAGAAAATAAATGGATCTTTAAGAAGAAGACCGACGCGGATGGTAATGTGACCATCTATAAAGCTCGGCTTGTCGCTAAGGGTTATCGACAAGTTCAAGGGGTTGACTACGATGAGACTTTCTCACCGGTAGCGAAGCTGAAGTCCGTCCGAATCATGTTAGCAATTGCCGCATTCTATGATTATGAAATATGGCAAATGGACGTCAAAACGGCATTCCTTAATGGTTTCCTTAAGGAAGAATTGTATATGATGCACCCGGAAGGTTTTGTCGATCCTAAGAATGCTGACAAGGTGTGCAAGCTCCAACGCTCAATTTATGGGCTGGTGCAAGCATCTCGGAGTTGGAACATTCGCTTTGATGAGATGATCAAAGCGTTTGGGTTTACACAGACTTATGGAGAAGCCTGTGTTTACAAGAAAGTGAGTGGGAGCTCTGTAGCATTTCTCATATTATATGTAGAAGACATACTTTTGATGGGAAATGATATAGAACTCTTGGACAGCATTAAGGCCTACTTGAATAAGAGTTTTTCAATGAAGGACCTTGGAGAAGCTGCTTATATATTAGGCATCAAGATCTATAGAGATAGATCGAGACGCCTCATAGGTCTTTCACAAAGCACATACCTTGATAAAATATTGAAGAAGTTCAATATGGATGAATCTAAGAAAGGGTTCTTACCTGTGTTACAAGGTGTGAAATTGAGCTCAGCTCAATGTCCGACAACGGCAGAAGATATAGAAGAGATGAGCGTCATCCCCTATGCCTCAGCCATAGGTTCTATTATGTATGCCATGCTGTGTACCAGACCTGATGTAAACCTTGCCGTAAGTTTGGTAGGAAGGTACCAAAGTAATCCCGACAAGGAACACTTGACAGCGGTCAAGAATATCCTGAAGTACCTGAAAAGGACTACGGAAATGTTTCTCGTTTATGGAGGTGACGAAGAGCTCGTCGTAACGGGTTACGTCGACGCTAGCTTCGACACAGATCTGGATGACTCTAAGTCACAAACCGGATACGTGTATATTTTGAATGGTGGGGCAGTAAGCTGGTGCAGTTGCAAGCAAAGCGTCGTGGCGGGATCTACATGTGAAGCAGAGTACATGGCAGCCTCGGAGGCGGCACATGAAGCAATTTGGGTGAAGGAGTTCATCACCGACCTGGGAGTCATACCCAATGCGTCGGGGCCAATCAAGCTCTTCTGTGACAACACTGGAGCTATTGCACTTGCCAAGGAGCCCAGGTTTCACAAGAAGACAAGGCACATCAAGCGTCGCTTCAACTCCATTCGTGAAAATGTTCAAGATGGAGACATAGAAATTTGTAAAATGCACACGGATCTGAATGTCGCAGATCCGTTGACTAAACCTCTCCCTAAGGCAAAACATGATCAGCGCCAGAACTCTATGGGTGTTCGATTCATCACAATGTAACTAGATTATTGACTCTAGTGCAAGTGGGAGACTGTTGGAAATATGCCCTAGAGGCAATAATAAAAGCATTATTAATATATTTCCTTATTCATGATAATTGTCTTTATTCGTGCTATAATTGTGTTATCCGGAAATCGTAATACATGTGTGAATAACAGACAACAATATGTCCCTAGTGAGCCTCTAGTTGACTAGCTCGTTGATCGACAGATAGTCATGGTTTCCTGACTATGGACATTGGATGTCATTGATAACGAGATCACATCATTAGGAGAATGATGTGATGGACAAGACCCAATCCTAAACATAGCATAAGATTGCATAGTTCGTTTGCTAGAGTTTTCCAATGTCAAGTATCCTTTCCTTAGACCATGAGATCGTGTAACTCCCGGATACCGTAGGAGTGCTTTGGGTGTGCCAAACGTCACAACGTAACTGGGTGACTATAAAGGTATACTACGGGTATCTCTGAAAGTGTCTGTTGGGTTGACATGGATCGAGACTGGGATTTGTCACTCCGCTTGACGGAGAGGTATCACCGGGCCCTCTCGGTAATGCATCATCATAATGAGCTCAATGTGATCAAAGTGTTTGATCACGGGATCATGCATCACGGTACGAGAAAAGTGACTTGCCGGTAACGAGATTGAACGAGGTATTGGGATACCGACGATCGAATCTCGGGCAAGTAAAATACCGATTGACAAAGGGAATCGTATACGGGATTAATTGAATCCTCGACATCGTGGTTCATCCGATGAGATCATCGTGGAGCATGTGGGAGCCAACATGGGTATCCAGATCCCGCTGCTGGTTATTGCCCGAGAGCCGTCTCGGTCATGTCTGCATGTCTCCTGAACCCGTAGGGTCTACACACTTAAGGTTCGGTAACGCTAGGGTTGTGAAGATATGTATATGCAGTAACCCGAATGTTGTTCGGAGTCCCGGATGAGATTCCGGACGTCACGAGGAGTTTCGGAATCGTCCGGAGGTAAAGAATTATATATAGAAAGTGCTGTTTTGGCCATCGGGACAAGTTTCGGGGTTATCGGTATTGTACGGGACCACCGGAGGGTCCCGGGGGTCCACCGGGTGGGGCCACCTGCCTTGGAGGGGCCCCATGGGCTGTATGAGGGAGGGAACCAGCCCAAAGTGGGCTGGTGCGCCTCCCCCCCAAGGGCCCATGCGCCTAGGGTTGGGGGGAACCCTAAAGGGGGCGCCCCCCTTGCTTGGGGGGCAAGTCCCCCTCCCTGGCCGCCGCCCCCCCTAGGAGATTCCATCTCCTAGGGCCGGCGCCCCCCCCCCAAGGGGCTATATAAAGGGGGAGGGGAGGGGGGCTGTGCACCCTTTGCCCTGGCGCCTCCCTCTCCCTCTCCAACACCTCCTCCTCCTCCGTAGAGCTCGGCGAAGCCCTGTCGGAGTACTGCGGCTCCACCATCACCACGCCGTCGTGCTGCTGCTGGAGTCTTCTTCCCCAACCTCTCCTTTGCCTTGCTGGATCAAGAAGAAGGAGACGTTACGCTGACCGTACGTGTGTTGAACGCGGAGGTGCCGTGCTTTCGGTGCTAGGATCTCCGGTGATTTGGATCACGGTGTGTACGACTACTTCATCCCCGTTCGTTGAACGCTTCCGCTCGTGATCTACAAAGTGGTATGTAAATGCAATCTCTCTCTCCCATGGCTCGTTGCTAGATGAACTCATAGATGGATCTTGGTGAAACCGTAGGAAAAATTTTAATTTTCTGCAACGTTCCCCAACATGGCCCCCCCTCACGGATGGCGATGACACGGTAGTAGACGTTCTGCGGTAACGATGCTGCGTCAATATTACTAAATACTCGGTGCGCGATAAAATCATGACTTTTTTTGCACGACGTGGGCACATGTGCTATAGGAACGATGGTATTTTTTCATAATTTTTGGTGATGGAGAAGTATCCGAAAAATTCCCTCTACGCGGATTGCCCTTCGCGCGTCTACGGCTGTGGCCGGCGGCCTCCGAGGGCTAGCATGCCACCAAATCTTGCATAGGCGGCCTCTCACAAGTTTGGAAGTGTTGTGGCAGTTCCAAACTCCCGGCACGCGTGTCCGGGGTGTGCCCCCGTCACGGACGGCGCCGCCGCCGGCACCTCGAGGGGGGAAACGGACGCGTGGCGTCTACACGGAGGGGATCTTGCTGTGGGTCTGGCCCGGATGTTGCTCCAAAGTGTTCCTATTGGCTGACCTAACACAACCGGGCAGGGAGGTCCACTGGTCAAAGTCCGTCCGTGCAAAGTCAAAGGGCTAGATCCCGTGGTCAAACGCTACAGGGTTAGGCGGGACGGGGGCACTGGGGGTAGCAATGCCACCGGAGCATCGCACCGGGCCCTCATATATGCGGGGTGGTGTGGTGGCATGTACGAAGAGGCGGGACGCGTCTCCGGGGCGTGGGCCCCCCTCACGGACATAGATGACACGTTCCACCTCTGCCGCATCGTTACCGCAGAACAACCGTGTCATCGCCGTCCGTGAGGGGGGGCCACGCCCCGGAGATGCGTCCTGCCTCTTCGGACATGCCACCACACCATCCCGCATGTATGAGGGCCCGGTGCGACGCTCCGGTGGCATTGCTACCCCCCTAGTGCCCCCGTTCCGCCTAACCCTGTAGCGTTTGACCACGGGATCTAGCCCTTTGACTTTGCACGGACGGGCTTTGACCTGTGGACCTCCCCACCCGGTTGTGTTAGGTCATCCCATAGGAACACTTTGGAGCAACATCCGGGCCAGACCCACAGCAAGATCCCCTCCGTGTAGACCCCACGCGTCCGTTTCCCCCCTCCAGGTGCCGGGTACCGGGTCCCATACAGACGGTAAACTAAGAATCTAAAAATGTAATAATTGAATTGATTAAAAACTCCGGTATTCATCATTGAAAATGTACAATTGTTGTGAACCTTTTAGTGCTCGGGCACCGGGCCGGCTGCCCGGGCACACCCGGTGCCCGGGCACTGAAAAGTTCACAGCAACTGTCCATTTTCTTCATATAAGTCTAATGAATATCGAAGCTTATAACGTATGGATTAGTGAACTATTTAAACAGGTCTAATTGCTTTTCCCTCGGCGAGGTGGGACTATTTTTTTAAAAAAAAGTAGTTGCCATCTATGCCTACAGCATAGCCGTCGGCATAGGCCTCCTCTCTATGCCGACGGCCTGGCCGTCGGCATAGAGCCACCCTTATCCACTCGATGGCCCTCTCGCTGTCAGGTGGGACCACTCCTATGCCGACGACCTGGCCGTCGGCATAGGGCCACCTTATCCTCGTCACCCCGGCCCTCCTCCTCCACTCGTTTCTCTCCAGCCACCCCGATCCAACTCCCTCTCCTCGACACCCAACCGCCGCCTCCACCCTCTCCGCGCCGTCAACGCCCCCCTAGCCGCTCGTCCCGCCACCGGCCGCCGCCATCTCCGCCCACCCGCGCCACGCCGCCGCTCCGCCCTACCCGCCCCGTCCCCACCCACCCGCGCCGCGCCGCCGCTCCACCCACCCGCCCCGACCTTGTCCCCGCCCCGGCCGACGCCCCGCCCCGCCCCGACCTCGTCTCCGCCCCTGCCGACGCCCCGCCCCGCCCCGCCCTCGTCTCCGCCCTGGCCGACGCCCCTCCCCGCCCCGAGTTCGTCCCCACCCCGACCTCGTCTTCGCCCCGGCCGACGCCCCCGCCCTGGCTCGACCTCGTCCCCGCCCTGGCCGCCTCCCCGCCTCGACCTCGTCCCCGCCCAACACAGCCACCCCGCCGCCGCCTCGACCTCCTCTCCGTTAGGTCCGGCTCCCTCCCCGATTTTTTTTGTTTTTTCATGATTTTGTAGAGGATAAGACACATAGATGGTAGTTAGATAGATAACTTGTTCATACGGACTTGTTTTGAGATGATGATGATTGTTAGATGAGAAGTGATAATGATGATTTTTATGCTTCGATGATTTTGAGATGATGATGATGATAGATGATAGATGATTGGTAGATGATGATGATGATAGATGATAGATGATTGGTAGATGATGATGTTGATGATAGATGATGCTGTTTTTTTATGCTTCGATAATTTTTAGATGATGATGATGTTTTTTTATGATTCGATGATTGTTAGACGATGATGATGATATTGTGATGTTCTATGAGTTGTGATGTTCTAATTTTTTGTCGCGATGGAATTTGCAGGCTTTGTGGTGTCGCATTTCATCGGAGTGACCGTTGTACGACGCGTTGGTCCCCCTGAGCATCCCTATTCTGTTCGACTACTTCCTCTACAGCCGAGGGTGAGCTACAAGTCCATCTCCTCCATTTTTTCATATCACTAGATTTCATTCTGAAGTCAACTGACGTAACCTAGGCATCTCCCGTCCGAAAGGGTTGCATGGATAAATATGCATTCAATTGCATATTTATCACCGCAGCTCTTTCGGATTGTCCAGCGTTTTCCACGGACAGCCCGAGGATGTGTAGATTGGGTATGTTCTACCCCGTTCCGAGACAGGATTTCGGCGGCGCCTCCCCGTTGTTCTCCGGAGCATATTCTCTCGGCTATTTGCTGAGACGTGTATCTGGAGGACAGCGGGGAGGTGCTGCCGAAATTTTGTCTCGGAACGGGGTAGAATGGAGAACGTACTCAATCTACACATCCTCGGGTGGGATTAGGACCCATCTTTACCTATTAGAGATGTAGGTGGATTAAACGCGGTAGAAACTGAAAATTTGATGCCATTAATTTAAGTGAATCCTTAATTATGTTGTGTGGGTTGCAAAAAAGCAGAGGATGGCAGATAATCAGTGGATGTACAGTTGTTTTATCCGTCGGAATCGAGTAACATCAGAGTGGATCGCGAAAACCGATGTGTATTTGAAGGAGATATTCCGTCGTCCAATGAGAATTATCCCACCATGCCCCTATGCGAGATGTGCCAGGCGTCACCGTAGAAATCAGACGGACATGAGTGAGCACCTTCGCACGCACGGATAGATGCCAAACTTTGACATGCCGCCGATAAACATAGCCGAGCAGGACCGTGGTAGAGAGGAGGTGATGCGACAACGCATCGATGGATATGAGGACGACGGGGTCAGGGACATGCTAGATGATGTCATTGTTGCAGAAATGGCAAATGCGACACCTTCAGAGAATGAACCGGAGGAGCCGGAGGCAACCGCAAAGGCCTTCTTGGAGGTATTGGCCTCGTCGAAGAAACCTCTTTATGCGGGTGCGAAAATATCTCAGCTGGATGCCATCTCGCAACTGATTGCAGTCAAGGCTGAGTACGGCTGTAGCCAGAAATGCTTCGAAGCATTCCTGGGAGTATGGGCTAACAGCCTCCCTAAGGGTCATGAACTACCGAAAAGCATGTACGATACAAAGAAAATCATGAAGGCACTCTCTATGGATTATGAGAAAATAGATGTTTGCCCGAAGAATTGCCTTTTGTTTAGGCACGAGTATGCGGATGACAAGTACTGTAGGAAGTGCGGTTCGTCTCGGTACATTGAGGTGGTCGGTGAGGATGGTGAGAAAAAGCAGCTAACCATCCCCGTTAAGGTTCTTCGGTATCTTGATTTTATAAAAAGACTGCAGCGCCTTTTCATCACGAAGGAGTCTGCCAAAATGATGAAGTACAAGGAAGGTATAAGGTACAATCCAAAAAAATCGTACATCCATCGGGAGGGGAAGCATGGAAGTCATTCGATGAAGAATACCCCGAGAAAGCAGACGAGGCTGGGAATGTCAGAATAGCCATATCAGGTGATGGGTTGAATCCATATGGTATATCGTCCAATCCATACAGCTGCTGGCATGTGTTTGTAATTCCGCTCAATCTTCCTCCCGGTGCCCTAATGCAACGGAAGACCATGTTCTTGTCGCTCATCATTCCGGGGCCTGACTACCCGGGGAAGCAATTGGATGTGTTTATGCAGCCACTTGTGGATTCTTTGCACCATTCTTGGTACTTTCCGAGGTTGACATACGACCGGGATCTGCAGAGAAATTTCTTGATGAAAGTTTGGTTGCACTATTGCATGCATGACTTTCCCGGCTATGCTCTATTCTGCGGATGGTGTACAAGTGGTAAGATGCCATGCCCAGTGTGCATGCAGGCTCTGCGAATGATTTGGCTGAGTAAGGGTGGCAAGTATGTAGCCTCTGACCTGCATCGACAGTTCCTCCCTCCAGACCATCCAGACAGGGAAGACAAGAAGAACTTCACGAAAGGCCGGGTTGTTCATGAAGTAACCGAGATTCCAACATTTTCAGGGGCAGATGTTCTTGCTCAGCTAAAAGCTCTCAAGCCTAAAGTCAAAGGCAAAGGCAAAGGCAAAGCCAAAGGCTTTGAGGGATATGGTGAGACGCACAACTGGACGTACATTACCCCCATCTCGCAGCTTCCCTATTTCAAGTACCTCAAACTTCCTTACAATATTGATGTGATGCACACCGAAAAGAATGTGGCAGAGTCCCTTTTCCACACGATCCTCAACATTCCTGATAAGACGAAGGATAACGTAAAAGCTAGAGCAGATCAACAGAGAATTTGTGATAGACCACGCCTGAACATGAAGCCTCCCACAGGCGGTCGAAAAAACTGGTTCAAGCCAGATGCTGACTTTGTCCTTAAACTGCCAGAAAAAAAAGAAGTACTTATCTGGCTGAAACAAATTTTGAAGTTCACCGATGGTTATGCATCGAATATAAGTAAGGGAGTCAATCTTTCAATGGGCCAAGTGACCGGCCTGAAGAGTATGACTACCATGTATGGATTGAGCTTTCATTATGCTTTCATTATGCTTTCATTATGCTTTCATTACCTTGTGGTGCTTTATGCTTTATGCTTTATGCTTCCATAACACCAATTTGGACACACCTACATGCCATTATGTTTTTATTATGTAGGTGTGTCCAAATTTGTGTTATGGAAAAGACGAGTCATGGGCGGCATTGGTGGATCATTGGTGTGATGAGGCTGGAGCATGGGCGGCTATGAGAACCAAAAATAAGGCTAACCGAGGGAAGGAGGGAGTACATGCTCAGGGAAACTGAAACCACTATCTCCACAAGGCAGTTAATGTATGACTAACCCCATTAAACATTCTTCTTCTTCTATTTACCATCACTTTCTTATGTATGACTAACCTCTGTTTGGTGGTGCAGGAGGAGAAACTGAAGCGGCCGCTCTCAGACATGCAGGCGTGCGAGATCGCCCATATGCGGAAGGACTCCAAGCCTGGCGAGCCCCAGTACTACGGCAAGCATACCACGGGGAGGAAGCAGGCCTACTCCGAAGCGTATCTGAAGTTGCATCCTGACACACCTGACCCCATTGCGGCGCCTTTGGACGACAGGGCGGTGGTGAGCATGGGGCCCAGGGAGCACGGTCGGGAGGCGGTTCTCGATGCTGTGATCACTCCTAGTATCTCCTACACACAGCTTCGTCGGATCGACCCGAGCCTGACCCAGCGCATGAGCCAGCCAGTGACCAGTACACAGTCCCTCTTTCAGGAGCAACAACCTGTAAGTATTTTCCCTCTTATCTTCATTGCTCACTTTTTTTCCGCATTTAGTAGTTTTATGAGTTCCATCATGTCATACCGTAGGCCTACCTAGAGTACACAGGCCAGGAGACCATGGCGTGACATCAGAGGCTGTATGAACACCAAGTGCAGAGGGATAGCCAGATGCAGCAGGCTTTTCAGGATATGGCGGCCGGCAGGTGTCCTCAGTTCCCTCCAGCACAATGCCCTCCAGCACAACCAGTGCTGATGAGCTTTGAGGAGTTTGTGGCACAGAACGCTGGCCCCTCGCCAGTTAGTTCATCCCCAATCTATTCACCAAAGCATGTCATGCCTTTCAACACAGTCATATATCCCGTTAATATGTCTTTTCAACATCCAGGGAACAGGTGGATCTACTGTTGGCGGTGGTCTTCGCAGCACTCCGGAGACACAGAGCCCGACCACTCCGATCCACGGAGGTGGAGGCAGAGGTGGAGGCGGTCTTGGTGGTAGCGCCGCCGCTAGCAGTGACGACCTGGGCTTCGGCCGTCTTGGCGGTGATGACCTCCGTGGTGCATTCCGTCCTGGCGCTTAAGCCTTTGGGTCACATTGTGGCGGTCTTGGTGGTGATGATACTTATATGCTTGTGATGTTTCTTATTGTTGTTTGTGAGATTCTTATATGCTTGGTGGTGATGATACTTATATGTTTATGCTTTGCGATGCTTCTTATGATGTGTGATCATGAATTTGTTGTGTGATGCTGCTGGGCCAGCTGTTATGTGATGCATATATTTGTTGTGTGATGCTGTATATTCAAATGAATTGAGTTGAAACAAAATAGAAAAAAGAAAAAAAAAGACAGACAGAAACTATGCCGACGGCTAGGCCGTCGGCATAGAGCTGCCGTGAGCTCCCAGTGGCTGCCACGTGGCAGGTCTATGCCGACGGCCTAGCCGTCGGCATAGTTTCAAACTAAGCCGACGGCTAGGCCGTCGGCATAGACCTGCTCCAGGAGCTCCCCGTGGCTGCCACGTGGCAGGTCTATGCCGACGGTCTGGCCGTCGTCATAGTTCCAAACTAAGCCGACAGCTAGGCCGTCGGCGTAGACCCGCCCAGGGGCGACGCCTGCTCGCCACGTGGCACCTCTATGCCGGCGGCCCAGCCGTCGGCATAGTTTGCAACTCTGCCGACGGCTGGGCCGTCGGCATAGACCTGCCACGTGGCGAGCAACTGTTGGTCAGCACTTGACGGCGGCCGTCGTTACGCGATAACGTTGCCGACGGCCTAGATGTATGGACACCGTCAGGATAGGGCCTATGCCGACGGCCTTCCTGGCTACGCCGACGGATATGTTGCCGACGGCCCTATGCCGACGGGGGCCGTCGGCATAGGCCTATCCCGACGGCCATTCATGGCTATGCCGACGGCCCGGGCCGTCGGCATAGGGTGCGATTCCAGTAGTGATTTAAGACAAAGTTTGAAACTTAGCAGCTCCAAAGGTTTTTCAATTCAAACAACATACTGAATTCACACATAGATGCAATGCAGACATCTTCAGCACATGGAAATCTCACTGTCCTGACATAAAGCAAATTCAACAGAACAAAGTGAAGGCAAATGCAACAGGAAAAAAACCATAAAATATTTCTAAAAACACGTACATCAGACTGAATCTTCATCTTCAGTGTCTTTATTTCAACAGCTTGGATGTCAACCTTCTCCTGCAGTTTTTGTATCTCCATTTTGTCACACCTCTCTGTCTCCAGTTCTGCCACCAGCCTCATGTTCCGCTCTCTGTTCTCCTATACAACATTATGCAGGTCCACAATCAGCCGCTTAACAAATGGTGTCATCGAATCATCCACCTAGTAGTAGTACTCACAGCCACCAGTTCCTCCAATCTTGTGCATTTTCAGAAAAGATCTAAAATGCTCAACCAAAACAGTGCCAATGAAACGGAATAAGAACAATGCGGGAAAAAGATACTTGTCGAAAACCGCACTTGTGATTTCTTCTTCCTGGATTGTCATCACTTCATGGATTCCATCTCGGTGTCTTCAATCTGCAAATGCAATTAATTGGTGGCTTATAGTCCATAGTGTGGTCTCTGTAGGGGATAGGAAGGCCTAAACTACGGTGGTGCCAAGAGGAGGATGAACCGTGCGACAAGATCGAGCTCCCCATGGCAGAGGAGGATGAGCAGAGAAGAGAAGAGGAAGGAAAGGGGACTCGGGATGAATCCTAGCAGGGGAGGGGGATTTACGCAAAGTTCTTTTGTAGGCCGAGCTACACGGTACCTGATATCTAGACGCTTGGTTTGCCTCGCGATTTGTGTGTCTCAGAGCATCACCAGCGATCCACCTGTTAGATTAGCTGCCATTATAAGGAGCTGTCATGTTCGGCATAGCTCTTGCATGCATGCCCCTGTGGGTCCACCCCATTCTTGCAGATAGTCCCTCCGTCCTTTAAAGAGTGTACTTCCAACTTTGTTGGAGGGTCAACTTTTCTCAAAGTTTGACCGAGTTTGTGCAAAAGTATATCAATGTTTGTGAAATCAAATAGGTATAAGATGAAAATATATTTTATAACGAATCTAATGCTACTAATTTGATATCATAAATGTTAGTGTATTATTATAGAAATGCGGTCAAACATAAAAACGTTTGACTTTCCAACAAAGTTGAAAGTACACTCTTTAAAGGACGGAGGGAGTATGTCACTGTTCACCTCGTGGTACTTTGTGGCTGTCACCGGATGGTTCCTGCCCCACGCACTTACCTCTGTCACATCTTGTCAGACGCTCCTCCTCCTTTCTATCCACGTCAACCGTCAACCGAGACACCGTTCTAAAGTTTCTAAATCTGGATAACCAAAATTACTACATCAATTTTTACAAGTTTCTAATATCCGAAGATGCTTAGTTTATCAAAGAATACTTAATAACAAAACTGAACCGCAGACACTTTGTTTTAGAGATGCAGATTTTAGTTCTCATTTAACATGCTACCAGATTGTGCGTGAAACATCAAACTTTCCAGGTTGCAATTGCTGAATTATGTACAGTCTTAGTAAATGCTGAAACCATGGATAAAAGAACCATCAGACTTGATGTTACAGAACATTTTAAAGTATGCATCAGAATTCCGAACGATGGAACTGCAGATTGAGTAAACATCCAACTAATCAAGCATTGGAGTGTCTTCCGAACGATGCAGCTGCCTTGGAATTCCAAACACTGTACACGTCTGGTCATGTCACATGTGGGACATGGTGCAACAGTCCCCTGTGGCCTACCTAGCCACATGCGGTGCGGAGGTAAGGAATCTCTCCCACTATTAGCGGTACTAATCTTGTTGGCACTCCGTGAACGAAGTCAGAGTTGGCACATATCCCCGTGAATAGAACTACGTATGCACGGCTGAGATAAAGGGTACCATGAAGCTCAGTCTAAAAAAAACGCACTCGGGGGATTTATTCTTCCCGCCTGAAACAGAAACCCTCACAACCGATTGCCGCAAGGAGTAGGCGCCTCGGTCAATCCTATATGGTAAAGCCCCCGCCACATGGACAAAATGGCGTCTCAAAAACCATCAAAACGGCCTCAGGGGGTGAGTTGTTTCGTATATGATAGTCCAGGGGATTAATATCCAGTTTTGCGGTTTGGGGGTGAGGTGCTCGAAATCTGAGAGTTCTGGGTTATGTCTTCTGTGCGCTTCTTTCTTTGTAATTTTGATAAACTTTTATAATAGATCTAATCCTTCATTAAAAAGCACATTTGGACAGCTTCAACCACGTCTATAGGAATGGAGGCTTTTATTTTCCTTTTGTAACCCCTTGGGATGTTGGGGCCTGTTTGGCTCCACTAGCTGTTAATGAAAGCACGTGTTTTGTGCCGAAAAAAACTAGTGGACCCAGCATGAATGACAAGTGTCCCAGCAATTCAAATATCGAATTTTGAACTAGAGGGAGGGCCGGGGATCTGGATTACTGAGCAAGGCAATCATTGTGTATTTAAACAAGCACAAGCATAGTCAGAAGCTTACCTACAAGGCGTAAGCTTATCACCGCAGTAAGGGCAGAGGATTAGTAGCAGAGATTTCGGTAGCTTGTTGGCATGTGAGCAGATGAAGAAGAAGCCATGGGCTTTCTCCATGTCTGTGCTCTGCTCAGGGGTCTATGAAGGAACATGAGGGTGGCGGCTGAGTAACACAACATAGAACCGTGCTAGCCAGCCCCGTTAGTTATAGGGCACACTATCGCGTTCTTTCCTTTTGTGCCCACGGGATCAGACGGACATATATCCATTTAATGAGTTGCAGGCGCGGGCTAGACCATTGTTCAGTAAAGGAAGAGAAACCCGAAATACACAATGTAATACAAGTAAATGAACGAGTATCTATGTGGATGTCTAGTCCAAATTTCAGGATCATTTGGGCCCCAGAGCCGAAAAGCATATCTGAAACTTTCTGCATTAATATTGGCGAACCAGGTAGTTTATGTGCTTGTATTTGTGGGCTTTGTTTTCATTACGATTGGCCTTACATGCATCAGAGCTTCAAATAATTAGGTAAATTAAATTCTTTCAGTGTGCTTTGTGTCATCAAATATATAATATGTACTTAACTTAAAGCTATTTCATCATCGAATTAGTTTAAAATAGTAATTTGCTATCTGTCAAATGTATAATTCTGTACTAGAGTTAAAACTTCATCTACACTGAGCAAGTTAAAAATATCCATCTTCTGGTGATTGATTTATTTATATCTTCTTCACTTTTACTGGCGACTCATGGATATATGGATTGCTGATTGTTCCTAGGTGTAGATTTCAGCAGACCAGTGTACGTATATACAGCCAAGTACACGAAATTGGACGTAGATGCAGAACATATGTGTTGGAAGCAGACACGAGAATATAAACATGTAGTATTACTTCTCCATGGCGATGTGGCCCTGAACTCCACAGCAACAGCAGAAGTGACACAACGACATGGCCGAAAGATAGAGCAGCATGAACTTTAGAAATTTGGTCGCGACAAATGCTGCAAATTTGGAGCCACATTTCTCCATAACAGCAACCAAAAGAACAGATAGATCAACATATAAACGTCCAGTCGCCGTGCAGGCTTCATCACAATAGTGCTCTCCCTGGGCACGGAACGTCACGGCGCCTGCTCGCTGTTGGAATCTTCATTACAGAATATATTTATCTCCTTATGCCCCCTACTCCTATGTATCTACTAATATCATCTCCACATTGTGGTAAACATTTTGCATGTTTTTCTATTTTGAGAGGAACTTTTCCCATGCTTATGTCCAATGCATGCGACCTATTTATTACTATTCTCTATTAAGAAACCTATGGAATACTACATGAAAATATTCAAATGAAAGAGTTTTGATGCGAAAGACTAAAGTACGAGGGCTAGGAGATATGATGCTTTATTCGGTGCTAACGTGAAGACGACGTAGAATATATATAGGGGAGACCCGGAGAGAGATAGAGAGAGAGGAGTCACTATCATGACAAGTGAAGGTAAGTGGAGGTAGGTTCATCTGAAAAAAAGGTTGAGGCTGGTTTTATTTATGAACATGTGTCTTCATTGTAGAATTTGGCATTACATTTTACCTCCCATGGGGCCCAAGTTATGACCTTTTGCATTGCAATCAATATAAAGACCCATGAAAATATTTCAGCATCGTTGCATAACCCATGGGTGCAATATTATACGAGGTTAATACTGAGTAATAACTCAAATGTGTTTTTATAATCTCGGGCGGACAAGGAGTGTAAAAGCAATTCGGAGTTTGTGAAGATACAATGAACCCAAGCAGGATGGTGTTAGCAAATAAACCAGTCGGTAATATTTGCACTCAATCAAAGTTAAAATAATATATACTCTCTTTGCTCACAAATGAAAGATGTTTAACCTTTTTCTAAATTAGATGCATATAGACGTGTTTTGTGTTTTTCACTTATTTCAGTCCATACGTAGTCTATATTGAAATATCCAAACATCCTACATTTAGGAATGGAAGGAGCACGTAAAAATATTTTTTGAGCGATCGCCGCCAAAAACAGAAGCCAAACTGATTGGAAAGTGTGCAACCTTCAATGATGTCACTTGACTAGACCTAGATCAACTAGTTGCAGACGACATGTTTTTCGTTTGGGCCCGAGTTCAGGAACCATCCAACATAACAAACGGATGGACTGAAGTTGTCAACCGCACGCTATCCTTGATGCTAAGTGAAGTTTTAAAGAAGAATTTGAAAATGTGGGAATATTGTATGTTGTATTTAGTATATATATCATAGAGTTTGCATAAAATAGGCAGTACATCCGATCACTAAACTTTGTCATTTGAGATTGCATATGGGTTCAAACCAGTTGCTCTCATAGATTTTCCACCTTTACCATTGATAGAATGAACCAAACATGATGCAATGAAGCGAGTTGAATTTGTTAAGACAATTCGTGAGAAGGCTAATGTCAATATTGAGAAGATGACTGAGCAATATGCAAAACGAGAAAATAAGGAAAGCAAGAAGATGTTGTTTGGGCTTAAAACCACATTGAGACCATGCGACATGGGGGATGAAACTGCTAACTTGATCACACTGAGACCATGTATCTTTCTGATAAATTAAGGAGCCTCTGCTTTGGGCTGTCATTCACTGCATATATTGTCTAATTGCTAAAGGGCTGTCACTGACCGCCCATGTCTGCGGACGTATATGGACTTGAATTAGCTCATTGTGCTTCGACATACTCTAAGAAGCACGTCGCTGCTCGTCCACCCCACCAGTGAAAATATTGCCACTAATAAAAATTCAGCTGCATGCAAGCCACTCACGCTCTTTTGGCGCAAAATATTCAGCTGCATGCACTGTTGGGGAACGTAGCAGAAATTCAAAATTTTCCTACGTGTCACCAAGATCCATCTATGGAGAAACCAGCAACGAGGGAAGGAGAGTGCATCTACATACCCTTGTAGATCGCTAAGCGGAAGCGTTCAAGTGAACGGGGTTGATGGAGTCGTACTCGTCGTGATCCAAATCACCGATGATCCTAGTGCCGAACGGACGGCACCTCCGCGTTCAACACACGTACAGCCCGGAGACATCTCGCATGCCTTGATCCAGCAAGGAGAGAGGGAGAGGTTGAAGAAGACTCCGTTCAACAGCAGCACAACGGCGTGGTGGTGGTGGAGGAGCGTGGCAATCCTGTAGGGCTTCGCCAAGCACCGCGGGAGAGGAGGAGGGAGAGAAGCAGGGCTGCGCCATGGAGAGGTCTGAACTCATGTGTTGGGCAGCCCCAAAACCTCAAGTATATATAGGGGGAGGGGAGGGGCTGCGCCCCCATCTAGGGTTCCCTCCCTAGGGGTGGCGGCAGCCCGAAAACCCATCTAGGGTTGCGGCCAAGGGGGGGAGAGGGGGAGGCGCACCAGAGGTGGGCCTTAGGGCCCATCTGCCCTAGGGTTTGCCCCCTTCCCCTCTAGGAGGCGCCTTGGGCCTTGGTGGAGGGGCGCACCAGCCCACCTGGGGCTGGTCCCCTTCCACACTTGGCCCATGCAGTCCTTCGGGGCCGGTGGCCCCACTTGGTGGACCCCCGAACACCTCCGGTGGTCCCGGTACACTACCGGTGATGCCCAGAACACTTCCGGTGGCCAAACCATACTTCCTATATATAAATCTTTACGTCTGGACCATTCCAGAACTCCTCGTGACGTCCGAGATCTCATCCGGGACTCCGAACAACATTCGGTAACCACATACGAACTTCCTTTATAACCCTAGCATCATCGAACCTTAAGTGTGTAGACCCTACGGGTTCGGGAACCATGCAGACATGACCGAGACATTCTCCAGTCAATAACCAACAGCGGGATCTGGATACCCTTGTTGTTTCCCACATGTTCCACGATGATCTCATCGGATGAACCACGATGTCGAGGATTCGATCAATCCCGTATGCAATTCCCTTTGTCTAGCGGTATTGTACTTGCCCGAGATTCGATCGTCGGTATCCCGATACCTTGTTCAATCTCGTTACCGGCAAGTCTCTTTACTCGTTCCGTAACACATCATCCCATAATCAACTCCTTGATCACATTGTGGACATTATGATGATGTCCTATCGAGTGGGCCCTGAGATACCTCTCCGTCACACGGAGTGACAAATCCCAGTCTCGATTCGTGCCAACCCAACAGATACTTTTGGAGATACCCGTAGTGCACCTTTATAGCCACCCAGTTATGTTGTGACGTTTGGCACGCCCAAAGTATTCCTACGGTATCCGGGAGTTGCACAATCTCATGGTCTAAGGAAATGATACTTGACATTAGAAAAGCTTTAGCATACGAACTACACGATCTTGTGCTATGCTTAGGATTGTGTCTTGTCCATCACATCATTCTCCTAATGATGTGATCCCGTTATCAACGACATCCAATGTCCATGGTCAGGAAACTGTAACCATCTATTGATCAACGAGCTAGTCAACTAGAGGCTTACTAGGGACATGGTGTTGTCTATGTATCCACACATGTATCTGAGTTTCCTATCAATACAATTATAGCATGGATAATAAAAGATTATCATGAACAAGGAAATATAATAATAACTAATTTATTATTGCCTCTAGGGCATATTTCCAACATGCACACAACTCAGGCTCTGAATAAAGTACATTTATTCCTAGAAAATTTCCTTATAATTTTGAAGGCAAATTTAGATAGTATACTTGAAAATAAAACACTAAGCGCTGAATTCAAACATTTTCTCAGTGTGTTCATTCACCTCAAGGAACATAGTAAAATTCAAATGTAGTGGTCAAATTTCGGTCTTGTTTGCATCAGAACTTCAGTGACTTCACTCGACTATCACTGCCATTCATGCCCGAGGTTCCATAATGACTCCATTGCCCATTGGTACTCCCAATGGAAAGCTCCTGCTTTTCTTTCTTGTAAAATTGAAAGGGTAAAGAGATAAGAGAAAGATGATTCACCATCCTCAGTTGCCGTTCCTAATAAAAAGCTCAGGAGGCGACGATAAAAAAAATCACTTTATTTGCTCCAGACTTTGAGTCTCTCATCTTCGGCACTCTGCTTCTTCACCTCCATAAGGAATGGTGTCCTCAAAATATACTTCCTTCCTTCTTTATGACGTGTGCACACATATCCGATGTATTTCGATCCAATCAGTTGATCAGTTCCATGAGATAACCCAGAGTTTTGAGTCGAGTTTGTCCAATCCTAGTTATCAATGAAAACATGCAGCTGATGCCTAGTTCGTGTTGGAAGAGGTGGTTTCTAGGTAAGTAGTTCCTATTCATCTTCATGTCAGCAAAGTTCAGAGAGAGTCAAGAAACATGCGCTGGGTGACAGAGTCCCTAATAATTTTTTTGTGCCACTGTAGGGATACGTGGAGCTAGTGTTGTACTGATTATGATACTTTATTGCTCAACATTGCATCTCTAGAGTTATTTTTATCTCAATAGTAATCTGCATCAAGTTGGTCAAAATATTGTTTATCAAACGTAGGTGGAGTTGCTTGTGTAATTTATTTTAGGAATAGTTGGTGTAAGATTTTAGTTTGCCAAGTCACTTGCAAAATATCACTTGTTGAGATAAAATATTTAGTTATTGATACCGATAGAATATCACGTGAAACCAAGTTTGGTTGTATGGGCTTAGCCCAGTTTTCCGCCAATTAACCAGAGATTCTCACTCTCTTCTTAATCCATGAAAATGGCAAGTCTTTTGCCTCCTTTCAAAAAAAGTTACAATTAAAACTCCGTGGAAACCACATTCATTCCAAAAATTCTATCAAAAAATATAGTACATTAAGATGGTGATGTTCTATTATCACGGGAAATTTAAAGTTCAGGCACAAAGTCATTTACTAGGTATGCAAAAAAAATGCAGCAATGAATAGTGGACTTTAATTTACTGTTGGCACTATTTATTATTACCTCTGCAACTTTTTATAAGATGTTTTTAGATCCATGACAGTGTCAAAAAACGTCCTATATTAAGTTAGAGAGGGAGTACCAATTTTTTTTTTGAATTAATGTTTGAACTTGGAATTTTACATGCTAGCAGAACCTCACTTTCTTCACATAATATATTCTTTTGAGTTTTTTTTTAAACTTCAAAATTTCCACGTGGTTTCCATTGTAACTTTGGTTTCCACCTGATATTCTATCATTGTTACCATTTGCTTTTCTTTTTTCTTAATTTTACAATGAATTATTTTAACTTTTTCCGCAACTGGTATAACATGTGGTTTGTATTAATGTACATTTGTCATAGCATGTTTATTGCTTGTACTATCTGGAGCTAACCTTTTTCCTAGACATCACAATATATAGCATGGTAATATGGTTGGTCACTACTCTATCAAATTATTCATTCATTGCAGCGTCTTGCGGTAGAGGGTAAATAATTGGGTGGGTTAATTGCACACGCCTTGTTCCTAACTTCTTATAAGAAGTATCCTTGTGAGGTAATACATCAAGAAATCTTTACAAAATTGTTTGCTCCCAAAAACAAGGTATAACCTTTGAAAAAGAAGGCTATGCCAATAGTAGGCCTCAGAGGTGTTGGAAATTTAGCAATGAGCCGCAGTACAACTAGCCTTACCAATTTTTGGCACTACCCTCCTCCCCTCCACCGTGTGTTGTTGTTTATGCAACCACTGTCAGCATAGGGAACGACGGGGATGTGCCAATGTGTGACATCCAATGATCCACGCACTCTCATTGTGGCCACCCGTGCAAGCTCCTTACCATCCACATGGAAGTTGTATGTCGAAATTAGTTTATGCTGCCTATGGGTTGCTGAAAGACAGATATAAGTGTATTTTTTCTGTGCATCAACAACGGGCAGACAAAAATAATAAATTTTGTGTCGGGTGAGGTGTAGCTAACAGAAAATAACCTATATCCGCGTCGGTCTTAAGCCCATAGAGAAATAAGAAGCACACCGCTGCTTGTCCGCCCCACCGGTGAAAATATTGCCACGCTGAAAATTTCATCCTCTTCTGGTGCAAACTCCCGTGCCACTCAAATAGTATCCTAGCCCCCAAACCCCCAAATTCTCCCATATCCTCTTTTTTTATTTTTATGAAACAAATTATCCCGTGCCCTAATCCATCATATATCACTACAAGAAATATGTCAACTTATGACCTTCTGTCAGTGACCCTCGAAGAATTAGTCATAAATTTATGACCATTTCAGACCAATTGGTCAAAAGCTGTTCGGGGGGCTCCAAACCCTAAACCATTGCGACCATTTTGGTCAGAAAGGTCGTAATTTCCTCACACGAAAAGGTCATAAAGCAAACAGCGCTAGTCCGCTGCCTTATTTCTAGTTGTTAACGACCAATATAGATGGTCATAGCCTTGTAAATTGTGGTGGGTTGCTATGACTAGGCGCCACCTCATCAGTTTTGCCTATGTGGCATGTCCATGTGGCAGTTTTTGCCCTAGGTTGTGAAGCAACCTATATTTCTGTCATTCCCAAAATTCCCAAAACAATCTCATAAATTCTTTGTGTCATATCTTGGTCAAATATGTAAAAACCTTTCTTGCCTAGTTCAAAAATAATTCAAAATATTCATTTTCCTATTCTGTTCAGAGTAACAGTTTGTGAAGGAAGTACCACTTTGGCATGTCCAAATAGTATCCATTTTGTACAGTGCTTTCCTATGCCCAAATAACCATCCTCCACCAAATTCCAGCTCAATCCATTCATTATTTTGAGCCGAGCTTCAACATTCGTATTTATGTCCAGTGTGGTGGTTTGCAAAGCAAGTACCAGCTAGGCTCCTCCTTTTGAGCTGAAATTTTTTGAAGACGGTCTTCTTAGTAACTGATCATCCTCAGCCAAAACTCACGCCCATTAGCCATGTACATTTCCTGTACCGCTAATCAAACACTTGGCTGCTAATTCATGTTTGAGCACCGATCGGTCTCCTCGTGAGAATCTTATGTTGTAATTTTCTTCCTAGAACCTACCTGGGGAGTGCCCAACCCACTAGACATGTCTAGGCCACCCAGAACACATGGCAACGCCACGGTCACGCGGTGACCACGCGGCGGGCATGCGAGCTTACGCGCTCTAGAGTTCAGGCCCTCGGCCACCGTCCAAACCTCGATGTCTCTCCATCAAACCATGTATTTCTGATTAAATAGACACTTCTTTACCTAGAAATGATTTTTGAAAAAAATAAAGAGCAAACTATGACACAGCTGCAGTTCAAATTTGACCCGCTTCCAACTAAATCGACGGGAATTTGTCTTTTTCACCAGAGGTGGATCAAAAACTTTGACACCCAACCATTTTGTCAATTGTGCATTAAATATGTCCTAGTATTTTAGAAAATTGATTTGGTCCAATTTTGCAACAATTATTTGGTAGTTCCTTCACAAAAAACCCTCCTTTCGGGCACTCAGAAATTGAAAAATGGTTTTTTCGTCCAAAGAAAATGAAAAGTTCCTTAGGCAACATTGTTTGCCATTCCAATATGCACCCTTGTGCACAATATGAGATCATCTGAACAAACTATGCCACGAATGTGGCCATAAGATTGATCATTTGGCTTGAAAGCCATTGATCCTCAGAGATGATAGCTCGTTTCTGAGAACACTTTTTTTAAAATAATTGTCGTATTACAAGTTTGTTATTTTTCCTGGGAACTTGGCCACATATAATGACACAATGCGAAGGTTTCCCAATTTTTAGATTTTTTTTGAATTTTTTATGCCCGTTTCAAAATGCGGTCAAAAGGCAGGCTTGATCGTTCCTAGCTATTGGTTGAATCTTGGAACTTTTTTGGTGTTTCTATGATTAAATAGGTACTTATGTACCTAGAAATGATTTTTGGAAAAAATAAATAGAAAACTATGAGGCACCTGCAGTTAAAATTTGACCCGCTTCCAACTGAATCGGCAGGAATTTGTCTTTTTCACCAGAGGTGGATCAAAACTTTTGACACCCAACTATTTTGTCAATTGTGTATTAAATATGGCCTAGTATTTTATAAAAATGATTTGGTCCAATTTAGCAACAAATATTTGGGAGGTCCTTCACAAAAAAAACCTCCTTTTGTGCACTCGAAAAATGGAAAATGGTTTTTTCGTCCAAAGAAAATGAAAACTTCCTTGGGCAACATTGTTTGCCATTCCAGTATGCACCCTTGTGCACAGTATGAGATCATTTGAATAAACTATGCCATGAATTTGTCCATAAGATTGATCATTTGACTTGAAAGCCATTGATCTCCACACGTGATAGCTCGTTTCTGAGAACACTTTTTTAAAATAATTGCCGTATTACAAATTTGTTATTTTTCCTGGGAACTTGGCCACATATAATGACACAATGCTAAGGTTTCCCTATTTTTTGAATTTTTTTGAATTTTTTATGCCCGTTTCAAATGCGGTCAAAACGGCGGGAATGACCGTTCCTAGCTAGTGGTTGAATATTGGATTTTGTTTGGTGTTTCTCTGATTAAATAGGTACTTATGTACCTAGAAATAAATTTTGGAAAAAATAAATAGCAAACTATGAGGCACCTGCAGTTCAAATTTGACGTGCTTCCAGCTGAATCGGCGGGAATTTGTCTTTTTCACCAGAGGTGGATCAAAACTTTTGACACCCAACCATTTTGTCAATTGTGCATTAAATATGGCCTAGTATTTTAGAAAAATGATTGGTCCAATTTTGCAACAAATATTTGGGAGGTCCTTCACAAAAAAACTCATTTTAGGCTCTCGAAAAATGGAAAATGGTTTTTTCGTCCAAACAAAGTGAAAACTTCCTTAGGCAACATTGTTTGGAATTCCAAGATTCACCCTTGTGCACAATATGAGATCATTTGAACAAACTATGCCATGAATGTGACCATGAGATTGAGCGTTTGGGTTGAAATCCATGAATCTTCACACATGATAGCTCATTTATGAGAACACTTTTCTAAAATAATTACCGTATTACAAGTTTATTATTTTTCCTGGAAACTTGGTCACATATAATGACACAATGCGAAGGTTTTCCAATTTTTCAATTTTTTTTGAAATTTTTATGCCCGTTTCAAAATGTGGTCAAAACGGCGGGCTTGACCGTTCCTAGCTAGTGGTTGAATCTTGGAATTTTTTTGGTGTTTCTCTGATTAAATAGGTACTTATGTACCTAGAAATGATTTTTGGAAAAAATAAATAGCAAACTATGAGGCAGCTGTAGTTCAAATTTGACCCGTTTCCAGCTGAATCGGCGGAAATTTGTCTTTTTCATGAGAGGTGGATTAAAAGTTTTGACGCCCAACCATTTGGTTATTTGTACATTAAATATGGTCTAGTATTTTAGAAAAATGATTTGATACAATTTTGCAACAAATATTTGGTATGTTCTTCACAAAAAAACTCATTTTGAGCACTCGAAAAATGAAAAATAAATTTTCGTGCAAAGAAAATGAGAAGTTCCTTATTACTATTTTGTTATTTTTTTCTTCTAAAAACTAGGTCACATTTGATGACATGATGAGAAGGTTTTTCATTTGTTTTATTTTTTTCTAATGTATCACGTCAAGTAAATAGCTAAGATGATCTAACATCTTATTTTTAAATTTATCACGACCAATTCAATTGGTCATAATATTGTATTGCGTTCTGATTGGTCCGTGGACAAGGCACACGGATCATGCACAAAACACCATTGGATCTTCCCGGATCCAACTGTAGCCGTCGCTCCTCGCCTCCCCCATCAACCCCACCTGAGGCGAAACCCTAGCTGGCATCTTCCATCCACCCCCCCCCCCCCGCCTCCTTTCTTTCTTTCTTTCTTTCTTCCTCTCCCCTCTCCCCCGATGCAGATCCTCTCGTCCCCCTCAGATCCCCTCCCCCGATCCCACCAGCCGACGGTGACCTCCCCGCATCCGGAGCCCGCGGTCCTCCTCCACTACCGTCCCTCCCTCATCGTTCCCCATCATCCGAGCCTGACGACGCTAGATCCGCGCGCCGCCCATCGTTCCCCATCTTCCGCTCCCTCCCTCGTCCTTGTATCGTCGCCGCCGCCACCTCCTTCCCGTCCCCGGCCTCCTTTCCTCCCCGTCCACGGCCTCCTTCCGCGGCGCGCGATCCCCTCTCCCCTCCCCTACCGATCCCACCCACCGAACCGATCCCGATATAGTCTAGATCGAGAGAGAGCGAGCCCCCTCCAGTACCGTACAGATCCGCCCTCCCTCCATCACCCCGCCGCCGGTGACCACCACCCTCTCCTTCTTCTCTCCCTACGCGGAGGCGCTGGATCCAGATCCAATCCAGTCCAGCAGCGGCCATGCCGGCGAGGGGCAACATCTCCCATGGCGCCCCAGGCTAGCGCGGCCTTGGCCATGGCTGGCTACCTACCTACCCCGTGGCTGGCTGTCTAGGGTTTCGGTCGCCTCCAACTCCGGCGGCCGGCTCCGGCTCCTTCCTCAACCTCCAAGGACGGACGTGCGCCATCTCCGGCGAGGACGACCGACGCGACGCCCGCCATGGAAGCTTCCTTCCAGACCCACCATGTTTTCCAATTTCATTTGGTACGTCTCTGTTTTCCTCTCTCTCTCTCTCTCTCTCTCACCATGGAATGGATTTCGACTTCAGCTCAACTACATTTCTGTCTTCTTCCTTGTGCAGGAGTAGCAGCAGCATCCATGGGTACGGTGCAACAGCCAACTTCCTTCTTCAGTTTCTACCATTGTCACGCTGCTTGCTTGCTTGCCGCTTCACAAGAGGAAGACCGTGGATGGATGGATGGATGGGTGGATACATGCATACGTACAACAGGGAAACAAATCATCTTCCTTTCTTTCTGAGTATTAGCAACCCTTATTTTCGTATGATAATTCTGGAAGTATCACAAAGACTTCTACGCTTTTGTCATGGTATTTTGCCATTGATGTTTCCTTGATGTGCATTAATATGCATAAAAGGGCGTATGCTAGTTCATTATTTGTCTGCTGATGCATTAGTTGTGCCGCTGCTTGTGTCCAGTGTCAATGGCAATTCGCTGTAATTCACTAAAAAAATGTGGTAATTTTTACAGAGATAGGATTTGCCCTTTCCTTCATGTGGTAATTTTGTAAGTACGAAGAAACTTGTTAGTTTTGTCATGATATCCTTCCACTTTATTTTCTTTTTGCTTTTTAATGTTTTCCCTGTTTGCATTTTAACATTGGATACCATGTTGGTCTGCTAGTCTAAAACAAACAGAAGTTGAGTTGCATGTCCAACACAACCACAGAAAGAAACACTAGCAGCACTACTGGCTATGCTTGATTTCTGCATTAAGCATGTTATCTGAAATTCTGTAATGATGTTACCTGATGTGAGTTTGTGCACTTGATGTTTTATACATGGAAGACAAATGAACTTGTTTTGGTTATATCTCTCCCTGTTAATTATGGGTGATTTCCTTCTTGCAAATTATATATGTTCTGTTTTGAGCTATCTCTCTTCCTGGTAATAAAAGTATGTGCATTGGTTGATATTTAGTATTCGTATGTCTAGTTCACGATGATGGTCACTTGCGGCAGAGGCACCGATATTTTGGTGTCTAGATATTCGTCGTCGATAACTAAGCATGCAATGCTTGTATATACCCAGTTTTTACTGCCTAGTAGTGAGCACACCTAGCCCAGTCACCTACTTCAATCAAAGAAACTAAGAATGTTCATAATAATTTGAAAAGTATCTCATGCTTGATGCTCATACACTTGCAGTCTCTTTTATTCTACCAGGACCTTTGTTTGTTTCTGTGAGCTTGCCTCTGTGGCTAGCACATATCATATGTGATCCATGCTGTCTCTTTTCCGCCCACTGAAGCTTGGAGCAAAGTGGCATATTACTTTTGTGACAACCGAGAGAACTGCGAGGCTTTCTTTTCTACTTTGGCATATAATATTAGAATTAATACTGTTTTTATTTGAAATTTGTTATTAGGCTATTAGTGCGAAACTTCCAAGTTATAACTATCCTTGCATTTCTTACTCCAATTGTGAAAGGACTATATATAGTCTGTGTGCTTCTGTGAATATATTTGAGTACATTTTTATCATGCTGTTGTAATATGTAATGTAGTTTTCGAAGCATGTCTGCTGTTGTAATTCAGTATTTATATGCAGCAACAGATTATCCAGTACTGTTGCCTACATGCTTCTGGCTGTTGATACTTTTCATTTTTCTCAGTTCTTCTTGCTTCGGATTGCTTCCTCCCTGACACCCTGATCCAGATGACGGCAGCAGCGATGGCGTCCACACTCAAGCGTTCCTAACTCTCCATCTATAATTGGTCCGTCTTCTTTGGATGGTTAGTTGCTTCCTCCCCACTTTGAAATCTCGATCTCCTTTCTTGTTGATGGGCTTGTTGAATGATTCGTATATGTGTGGATGTAGGGTGCAGGTGCTCTACTACACGCTGCTGGATAGTTTACCTCGACGTGTACGTCGCCAGTCGAGAGGCGTCTCCAGCTTGCGCAGACCGCCGTCTGGCTCTATCATTGATCAATTATCTGTGACTTGCCGTCGTGCTTTCTAGGCCGCTAGTTTTGTATTTTGCCTATAACTGCATGAGTCATTCTCGCTGAAATGACATGATTTAGCTTTTAGTTCTTCTGGCCAAACATGTGTTTTAGCCTTTTGCCTTTGCTTATCAATAGTTGTTTTGCTTGTTTTTGAGCTACTGCCACTTTGAGCTGATGTAGGCCTGTAGTTATTTATTGCAACTGAGCTTCTATATTGCATTGTTGGACCATTGATTGCCACCTCTTAGATTTAGAGTCATATGGAGTGGATAAATTTGCACCCAGCTTACTAGTAATCTGAGCACTTGTTAGTTTAGTCAGGTAGGATTAGAGTGAAATGATAATGTAGGAAGTACGTATCATAAATATATGAAAGGCTACAATCCTTGAGAGAACCTGGTTCTACTTTTGCAAATGCTCAGTTTACTCATGATATGGTTTCTGTAGCTATGTGATGCAACATACATATATACTGCTGCCTTGGAACAGTAATAAAATATGAATATGTGCTATTTGCTAGCAGTCCTTCCCTTTCCAAGATACATGAAAGTACAGAGACTATCAATCCGAAAATATGAATATGTACATTTTGTTCTCATTTCTCAGTTTTGGCACCTCTTGTTGATGCAGGTGCACGTGACTGTTGTTGAGGACATGGTGTTCTTTTTGGCGCGCCCAAGTATTGGGTGATGCTTGCCTGCATGGTTACTGCAGCTCCAGTTCATCCTGCATGGTTTCGCCAGCGTGAGGCAAGCGACCGAGGTGGCTATTGCTGTGACCGAAGATCAGAAGAAGCTTGGAGATGTCCACAATAGTTTTGGTGCCTCTGTATTTGTTTCTGATTGTATGTACACTTGATGGATCATGCAAATGTGCTGTTCTGAGTTTCATAGAGTGATTTTTGGATTTGATCATTTAATTGTGAGAATTATTTATTGTTTGCTGTTCAAGTGTGTAAAATTGAAATCTATGAATGAAAAAGGCTGAATGTTCGTCTATTGGATCGAATAATATTTGGGCTCTAAAAAGGCTATGGCCCAAACAATAGTGGACTGGAATATTGTGCATTTTGAAAAACAAAAACAAAAGGCTGAATGAAACGGAATGCAAAATGGCCTAAGCCTAGAAAATAAAAGGCCGAATTGTAGGGCTTGGCCCATGAACCTGACCAAAAATTGACAGAAAAAAAACATAAATACGCTGAATTAATGGGCTCGGCCCATGTAAAACACCGAATCGGACCGGGCTGAATCTTGTGCCACATCAGCTTGCCACGCTGGATGCCAACGTGGCTTGGGGAGGTTGCTAGTGACCAAAACGCCACAGTAGGAATATTTTGGTCGTAAACATCCACGACCTTCTCACAGAGAAGGTCGCTATAGTCAGTTTACGACGGCCAACTTTTGACCTTATATTTTTGGTCACAAAAAGGTCGTAAATGGAAATTTCTGACCTTTCAGTGACCAATAGTGGTGGTCACAAGTTGACATATTTCTTGTAGTGTATATTCTACTATGCGGGTTGCTTTCAACACATGGCATACTATTATATTTTAAAAAATAAGGAATACCCCTAGCTTCTGCATCATGTGATGCCTATAACAAACCTAACTAATTTCACTAGGGCTGCTTCCCCCATGAATTCACCCTACCAAGAGAATTTGGTTTGTATTAGTGCATATTTAGTATACCATGTTTTTGTTGGGTGTACTATGTTGGCCTGCCTAGTTTATTATGGAGAATGTATATCATGATAGTATGGTTGATCTAGCCTCTAGTCCTATTCAATTATCCATTCATCATGCACTCGCAATGTCGTGGTAGAGCATGAATAATGCCCGCACACCGCATATCCTAAGAAATATTGATAAAGGCTGTCACAAAAACATAACAACTGTTTTTCAGGTAAACAGTATGTGGCATGTAGGATTCATAGGTAATGGTAATTTAGCAGCAAGGGCAATGTCTTAAAAACGTTTCCATTCATAATTCTTGAAAAAAGCTTTCGCCCAACTTTATATTAAAGCCCAAAGGGCCGAAACAATACAAGGTGGCTAGAAAACCCTCATACAAATAGAAGTAGGTCAAAAAAATGGTATCCAAGAGAGTAGCACAAATGCTACAAACTCAAAAACTATGTTGCGATGCATGAGGCTTAATTTTCTTGCTTATACTAGCATCTCTAGATGCACATGAATGATTTGATGAAGTTGAGCCAAGCCTGGCCCGCTGCCCGATTGAGCTTTTTCACACTCATCTCTTACGATGCCTGCTAAAGTTTTTTCTATGTGTCCTCATGTGTTCTGTTATGTGTCTTCTTAAACAATCAATTACGTACCATTCCTAACTATGAACAAGATCATGTATTCAAGACCTAGTTCATAGTAGAAGAAGTCGAGTTTCATCTGGTTGTACTCATTCATGTCCAGTTAGGAAAGTTTGGCGAGTCAAATCACGTGATTTGTGCTCATAATAAATTTTGGCGTTGGTATGAACACAAAGGAAATTTTTCAAAGGTCCATGGATCTGGTGTGATTATGATACTTTCATGCTTGACATTGCATCTCTGTTGCTATTTTATCTCAATAATAATCTGGGTTGAGTTATTAATCTTAAGACTGAAGGAAATATGCCCTAGAGGCAATAATAAAGTTATTATTTATTTCCTTATATCATGATAAATGTTTATTATTCATGCTAGAATTGTATTAACCAGAAACATAATACATGTGTGAATACATAGACAAACAGAGTGTCACTAGTATGCCTCTACTCGACTAGCTAGTTGATCAAAGATGGTTATGTTTCGCTGGGCCCTCTCGGTAATACACATCACTTAAGCCTTGCAAGCATTACAGCTAATGAGTTAGCTGCGGGATGATGTATTACGGAATGAGTAAAGAGACTTGCCGGTAACGATATTGAACTAGGTATTGAAATACCGATGATCGAATCTCGGGCAAGTAACATGCCGATGACAAAGGGAACAACATATGTAGTTATGCGGTCTGACTGATAAAAGATCTTTGTAGAATATGTGGGAGCCAATATGAGCATCCAAGTTCCGCTATTGGTTATTGACTGGAGACGTGTCTCGGTCATGTCTACATAGTTCTCGAACCCGTAGGGTCCGCACGCTTAACGTTTCGATGACAGTTATATTATGAGTTTGTATGTTTTGATGTACCGAAGGTTGTTCGGAGTCCCGGATGTGATCACGGACATGACGAGGAGTCTGGAAATGGTCGAGACATAAAGATTGATATATTGGACGACTATATTCGGACACCGGAAGTGTTCCAGGTGATTTCGAAGAAAACCGGAGTGCCGGAGGGTTACCGGACCCCCCCCCCCCCGGGAGAAGTAGTGGGCCTTATGGGCCTTAGTGGAGAGAGAGAGGGCTGGCCTAGGGCAGGCTGCGCGCCCCTCCCCCTCTGGTCTGAATTGGACTAGGAGAGGGGGGGGCGGCGCGCCCCTTTCCTTCTCCCTCTCCCCCTTCCTTTCCTCCTCCTAGTAGGAGTAGGAAAGACGTGAGTCCTACTCCTACTAGGAGGAGGACTCCTCCTCCTGGCGCGCCATAGAGGGCCGGCCGGACTCCCCCTTGCTCCTTTATATACGGGGGCAGGGGGCACCCCAAAGACACATTAATTGATCTCTTTGATCTTTTTGCCGTGTGCGGTGCCCCCCTCAACCATAGTCTACCTCGATAATACTGTAGCGGTGCTTAGGCGAAGCCCTACATCGATAGAACATCAACATCGTCACCACGCCGTCGTGCTGACGAAACTCTCCCTCAACACTCGGCTGGATCGGAGTTCGAGGGACGTCATCTGGCTGAACGTGTGCTGAACTCGAAGGTGTCGTACGTTCGGTGCTTGGTCGGTCGGGTTGGGAAGACGTACGACTACATCAAGCGTGTTGTGCTAATGCTTCCGCTTTCGGTCTACGAGGGTACGTGGACACACTCTCCCCTCTCGTTGCTATGCATCACCATGATCTTTCATGTGCGTAGGAAATTTTTTGAAATTACTACGTTCCCCAACAGTGGCATCCGAGCCAGGTTTTATACATTGATGTTATATGCACGAGTAGAACACAAGTGAGTTGTGGGCGATATAATTCATACTGCTTACCAGCATGTCATACTTTGGTTCGGCGGTATTGTTGGATGAAGCGGCCCGGACCGACATTACGCGTATGCTTACGCGAGACTGGTTCTACCGACGTGCTTTGCACACAGGTGGCTGGCGGGTGTCAGTTTCTCCAACTTTAGTTGAATCGAGTGTGGCTACGCCCGGTCCTTGCGAAGGTTAAAACAACACCATTGACAAACTATCGTTGTGGTTTTGATGCGTAGGTAAGAACGGTTCTTGCTAAGCCCGTAGCAGCCATGTAAAACTTGCAACAACAAAGTAGAGGACGTCTAACTTGTTTTTGCAGGGCATGTTGTGATGTGATATGGTCAAGACATGATGCTTTTATTGTATGAGATGATCTTGTTTTGTAACGAGTTATCGGCAACTAGCAGGAGCCATATGGTTGTCGCTTTATTTTATGCAATGCAATCGCCCTGTAATGCTTTACTTTATCACTAAGCGGTAGCGATAGTCGTAGAAGCATAAGATTGACGAGACGACAACGATGCTATGATGGAGATCAAGGTGTCGCGTCGGTGACGATGTTGATCATGACGGTGCTTCGGACATGGAGATCACAAGCACAAGATGATGATGGCCATATCATATCGCTTATATTGCTTGAATGTGATGTTTATGTTTTATGCATCTTATCTTGCTTTGATTGACGGTAGCATTATAAGATGATCTCTCACTAAATTTCAAGATAAAAGTGTTCTCCCTGAGTATGCACCATTGCCAAAGTTTGTCGTGCCCAGACACCACGTGATGATCGGGTGTGATAAGCTCTACGTCCATCTACAACGGGTGCAAGCCAGTTTTGCACACGCAGAATACTCAGGTTAAACTTGACGAGCCTAGCATATGCAGATATGGCCTCGGAACACTGAGACCGATAGGGCGAGCATGAATCATATAGTAGATATGATCAACATAGTGATGTTCACCATTGAAAGCTACTCCATTTCACGTGATGATCGGTTATGGTTTACTTGATTTGGATCACGTGATCACTTAGAGGATTAGAGGGATGTCTATCTAAGTGGGAGTTCTTAAGTAATATGATTAATTGAACTTAAATTTATCATGAACTTAGTACCTGATAGTATCTTGCTTGTCTATGTTAATTGTAGATAGATGGCCCGTGCTGTTGTTCCATTGAATTTTAATGCGTTCCTTGAGAAAGCAAAGTTGAAAGATGATGGTAGCAATTACACGGTGAAAGCACAAGTGCTCCCTGGGTGATTTTGGTAATTAATGTCAACATATCTCTTGTTGGACTAACACTTTTATCTAGTATGTTTCAGACAAGTTCAACAAATTAAGTGGCGTGGACTAAAGGATGTGGAACCCCTTTCAAGATGCTAAGGACAAAGGATTGGGTCAAGCTTCAAGTACAAGACTCTACATTTTATATTTTAGTGATCCCATATCACATTGAGTCTATAGGAAAAGCCAATACTATCAAGAGGTGATGAGGTGTTGCTTAATGGCTTGCTTGCTCAAAGTGCTTAATGATATGCTCCAAAACCCTCAACTACCTTCCCAGATCCACATATGACCTAAACCAAAACTCAAACTCGGCCCCACCGGTTCATTCTATCTGGCGCCACCGAGTTCAGATGTCATAGCCACTGCCACAAACCCTAGGCAAATCGGTTTCACCGATAGGGATCTCGGTCTCACCGAGATGGGATTGTAATCTCTCTGTGTATGCCCATTACCAAAATCGGTCTCACCGAGTTTGAGCAATCGGTACTACCGAGATTACAATGCAAACTCTCTGGATAGCTTATTACCAAAATCGGTTCCACCGAGTTTGTGTAATCGGTCTCACCGAGTTTGCCTGACCAACTCTCTGGTTAGCTTATTACCAAAATCGGTCCCACCGAGTTTGTGTAATCGGTCTCACCGAGATTACGTTATGCCCTAACCCTAACCATATCGGTCCTACGTAGTTTCATCGCAGTCCCACCGAAAATCCTAACGGTCACTAGGTTTGCTAAATCGGTCTGACCAAGTTTCTCAATTCGGTCACACCGAGATTGGTAAATTGTGTGTAACGGTTAGTTTTTGTGTGGAGGCTATATATACCCCTTCACCCACTCCTCATTCATGGAGAGAGCCATTAGAACATACCTGCACTTCCAATACACATTTTCTGAGAGAGAACCACCTACTCATGTGTTGAGACCAAGATATTCCATTCTACCATATGAATCTTGATCTCTAGCCTTTCCCAAGTTGCTTTCCACTCAAATCTTCTTTCCACCAAATCCATATCCTGTGAGAGAGAGTTGAGTGTTGGGGAGACTATCATTTGAAGCACAAGAGCAAGGAGTTCATCATCAACACACCATTTGTTACTTCGTGGAGAGTGGTGTCTCCTAGATTGGCTAGGTGTCACTTGGGAGCCTCCGACAAGATTGTGGAGTTGAACCAAGGAGTTTGTAAGGGCAAGGAGATCGCCTACTTCGTGAAGATCTACCGCTAGTGAGGCAAGTCCTTCGTGGGCTATGGCCGTGATGGGATGGACAAGGTTGCTTCTTCATGAACCCTTCATGGGTGGAGCCCTTCGTGGCCTCGCGCAACCGTTACCCTTCGTGGGTTGAAGTCTCCATCAACGTGGATGGACGATAGCACCACCTATCGGAACCACGACAAAAACATCTGTGTCTCCAATTGCGTTTGAATTCTCCAAACCCTTCTCTTTATATTCTTGCAAGTTGCATGCTTTACTTTACTGTGCTCATATACTCTTTGCATGCTTGCTTGATATGTATTGTGTATGTTAAACTTGAGCCAAAACTCCACTTCAACTTAAAGAATTTAAAAACTGCAACTTTTGGTACTTAGTGTCTAATCACCCCCCCCCCTCTAGACACCTGTTCTCGATCCTTTCAATTGGTATCAGAGCTTTGATCTCCATTGCTTTGGTTTAAACACCATTGGAGGAAGATGGATGAGTCTACTTTGGGGAGTCTTAGACATAGAGTGCCTATTCTTGACGAAGAATATTTTCATGAATGGAAAAATGAGATGCTTGTGATTTTCAATGAATGTCATTAGAACAAGTACATTAATAGCCCTTGTGCACCTCATATTGATTCCTTGCATCCCACACCCGAAGAAGATCTTGACATGATTCGCAATCTTAGAACCATCAATCTTATCATTAGAGGATTGCCCAAGAATTTGATTGCTACTTTGCCTACTCTTGATTGTGCCTATACTAGTTGGAGATTTCTTGAGGAACGTTTTCCAAATTATTCCCTGAAAAATTTAGACAAAATTCTCCATAAGTCTATTGCTTTGAGTAAGATGAATTCTAGTGATCCTAGCTATGGTGATCGTCTATTTGAGCTTACCAATCTCATGCGTGCCAAAGGAGATGTTGGAATCATTAGCAATATCATTTCCGAAGCTATTAGAATTCATAAAGACAATCATAGAAATGATCGTTTATCTAATGAATTACCCTCTCTAGGAATTGATCAATCACAAGATCATGTTGAACATGGATACTATGATGAGGATGATGATAGTGACTATGATCTTGATGATGCGATGAGACACTTTGGTCTTATGGCAAATCTTCGCGGCTACATGGCTGGAGGAAAGGAATGGGTCCTTGATAGTGGATGTACTGATCATATGACCGGAGATAAAGACATGTTCCGTGAGCATGCTGGAAACGACGGCCCTCGAAAGTATGTCACTTTTGGTGATAATTCAAAGGGTAAGGTGGTTGGCCTTGGTATGGTGGCCATCTCACATTATAGCTCCATACAAAATGTCATGCTCGTTGAATCTCTTGGCTACAACTTACTTTCAGTATTTAGACTTGCTAATTTCGGTTTCGATGTCCTATTTATTGAAGTAGACTGCCAAGTGTTTCGTAGAGATAATCATAAAATGGTCTTTACCGGTATACGTAGAGGAGATCTTTACATTGTTGATTTCACTAAAAAGGCTCAACCTAGAACTTGCTTAATTGCTAAATCTTCTAAAGACTGGTTGTGGCATAGAAGGCTAGGCCATGTGGGCATGCGAAACCTTGACAAACTCATTAAAGGAAATCATATCCTTGGCGTTAATGATGTCATATTTGACAAGGATAGACTTTGCAGTGCTTGTCAAGCAGGGAAACAAGTTGGAGGAAGTCATCGCGCTAAGAACATCATGACCACAAGAAGACCACTCGAGCTACTTCACATGGATCCCTTTGGTCCAAATGCCTACAAGAGTCTCGGTGGTAACTCATTTGGTCTAGTCATAGTTGATGATTTTTCAAGATTTACGTGGGTGTTCTTTCTTGATGACAAATCGCAGGTCCAAAAGATCTTCAAAAACTTTGCTAGGAAGGCCCAAAATCAATTTGACGTAAAGATCAAGAAGGTTCGGAGCGACAACGGAACGGAGTTCAAGAACGCAAATGTGGACACCTTTCTTGACGAAGAAGGGATTTCACATGAGTTCTCGGCTACATACACACCTCAACAAAATGGGGTCGTTGAGAGGAAGAACCGGACTCTTATCGAGATGGCAAGAACGATGCTTGATGAGTACAAGACGCCAAAACACTTTTGGGCGGAAGCGGTTGAGACAGCTTGTCATGCAACAAATCGCTTGTATCTTCACAATCTACTCGGCAAGACGACATACGAGCTCGTCACCGGTAACAAACCCCAAGTTGGATACTTTCGAGTATTCGGCTCAAAGTGCTACATTCTTGATAAGCATCGTCGTTCTAAATATGCTCCTAAGTCTCATGAAGGTTTCCTACTTGGTTATGGCTCAAACTCTCACACATACCGTGTCTACAATAATTTCACCCGAAAGGTTGAAGAAACAGTAGATGTGAAGTTTGATGAATCTAACGGCTCGCAAGTAGAGCAATTACCAATTGATGTAGGAGATAAAGATCCCCGGGAAGCAATCCAAGACTTGTCTATTGGCAAGATTCGTCCAACGGAGATGAAGGAGAGAACCTCGTCCGTCCAAGTGGAAGCTTCTACCTCATGACAAGGTGAACTAAGAGTTGATACGGAAGCATCCACAAGTGGGACACACCAAGATGAAGAAAACGAGAAAGTGCACCAAGACGAACGTCAACAACCTCCTTCTCCACCACGACAAGAGAACGACAACGCTAACAATGAAGAAGGCCAAGAAGAAGAACAAGATGAAGAGGATGTTCAACCAAGACCCAAGCAAAAGCTGTCACGAGTTCGAGCAAGAATTGCTAAAGATCATCCCATGGAGCAAATCTACAATGATATCCAAACCGGGAGAATCACTCGCTCTAAAACTCATTTGGCTAACTTTTGTGAACATTACTCATTCATCTCTAGCATTGAACCAATGAAGGTTGAAGAAGCATTGGAGGATCCGTACTGGATAAACGTTATGCATGAAGAGCTACACAACTTTGAGAGAAATCAAGTATGGACATTGGTCGAGAAGCCCGACAACAACCACAACATCGTCGGTACCAAATGGGTGTTTCGCAACAAGCAAGATGAAGATGGACAAGTAGTTCGCAACAAAGCACGTCTAGTCGCCCAAGGCTACACACAAGTCAAAGGTATGGACTATGGTGAGACGTATGCTCCCGTTGCTAGACTTGAGTCCATTCGCATCTCACTTGCTTATGCTAATCACCATAATATCACTTTGTACCAAATGGACATTAAAAGTGCTTTTCTAAATGGTGAAATTGAGGAGGAAGTTTATGTTAAGCAACCTCCCAGCTTTGTCAATCCTAAGAAACCTAATCATGTCTACAAACTTCACAAAGCCCTTTATGGTCTTAAACAAGCTCCTAGAGCATGGTATAAATGTTTGACCAAGATCCTTATTGAAAAAGGCTTTGAAATTGGAAAAATAGATTATACTCTTTTTACTAAAAGGGTTAATGGAGAACTATTTGTATGCCAAATTTATGTCGATGATATTATATTTGGATCAACTAACCCTCATTTTAGTGAAAAGTTTGGGAAGCTAATGTCGGAGAAGTTTGAGATGTCTATGATGAGTGAACTCAAATTCTTTCTTGGCTTGCAAATCAAGCAAACTAAGGAAGGTACCTTTGTCTCTCAAACGAAGTACACCAAGGACTTATTCAAGAAGTTCAATATGCAAGAATGCAAAGGTATGACTACACCCATGCCTACTAGTGGACACCTTGATTTGACCAAAGATGGTGAACCGGTTGATCAAAAGGTTTATCGATCTATGATTGGTTCATTATTATATCTATGTGCTTCACGTCCCGATATCATGCTAAGTGTGTGCATGTCTGCACGATATCAAGCTTCTCCTAAGGAATGTCATCTTAAGGCCGTGAAAAGGATAGTGAGATACTTAAGACATACACCAAATTTTGGCATTTGGTATCCAAAGAGGGCTTCCTTTGATCTTGTTGGCAACTCCGACTCGGACTATGCCGGTGACAAGGTTGATAGAAAGTCCACTTCGGGTACTTGTCAATTCCTAGGTAGATCTCTTGTGTCTTGGTCTTCCAAGAAACAAAACTCGGTATCCTTATCCACCGCCGAAGCGGAATACATTGCCGCTAGTTCATGTTGTGCTCAATTACTTTGGATGACCCAAACTCTTAAAGATTATGGGATATATGTGAAACATGTTCCGTTACTTTGTGACAATGAAAGTGCTATCAAGATTGCTCACAATCCCGTGCAACACTCTCGAACTAAGCATATTGAAGTTCGTCATCATTTCATTCGAGATCACGTTGTTAAGGGTGACATAAACCTTAAGCATGTTCGCACCGATAAGCAATTAGTGGATATATTCACTAAACCACTTGATGAGAAAGTGTTTTGCAGGTTAAGAGGTGAATTGAACATCATTGATGCTTCAAACTTGGAGTAGGAACTCCATTGGATACATGCAAGACTTCAGCTTACGAGTAATCCTTGATATTTCTCTTATGATGATTATCTTATGTCTTGAAAATCTGCATCTTGCATGTTATCTAACCCTTGTAGGTACTTGGATGAATTTAGTTCTATGAGATTGCAACTCACTCACATCTTGAGCAATCTCTACATCACAAAGTCTCTACACAATGGTGCTTGATGACAAGGAAGCACGAAACCATTCAAACATATCCTTTGACAAATTCTATCTTGAGTTTCATGATTGTCATTGTGGATACAGAAGTGCTCTTCCTTGCGAAAACTAACCCATGTAGGTAGATGAACTCAAATCCAAAGGGTGCTCCCAACTCTTGATGGGCTACATCAACCTTGAGCAACCCACACAAGTTCAACTACATGATCACGATCAACACCACCACCCAAGGTATGTTATTCCATCTTAGAGAAGCTTTACTCGAAGTCATGAGTCAAAGCAACTCGACAAGATGTGAATACATCAAGATGATTAAACGAAAAATGGCAACCCCATTTTGAGCTTAAACGATGAGTATGACCTATGATCAAGTGATCTCACTTGACTCCTAAGTCAATGTACTCTAACATAGGTGACTTTGTCACCGCCCAACTCTAGATGAAGTTCCCTTGTGTTCTTTTCTGTGTTCTTGCATTTGTCTCATGCATATTTGTTTCCCCTCTCAAACTTCATCTAGATCTTTCAGTTTCTTTTCTTTTCTTTGTGTTCTGCATTCCATGCATCCAATTCATTGCAAATCTTTGTGAGATCTTATTTGTCTAGTGAGCTGAGGTGACAAGTGTTTTTCTCTGTGATGAATTCGGTTCCACTGGTTTCATGTTTCCGGTCTAACCGACGTTTCTCGGCGCAACCGAAACATCCAACTCGGTGCCACCGAGTTCTCTACAGGAAAGACATTTTGCCGTTCATTCCTGCTTTACTCTTGATCCAACTCCACTCAATGAATCTTGTCCTCTACAAGCATCACATTTACCTTAATGCTTTGTACTGTGATTCAAGGACCAAACCCATTCACAACAAATTCCAGAAGACCCTTCTTGGAAATTGATGTCAAAGGGGGGGAGAGAGATCACATCAAAGCTTAATCATATCTCTAGGGGGAGAGGTCTCTAGGGGGAGGGAATACTCCAGGAAAGAGTAATCTTCAAGGATCCCAGATGCTTGATGTTCAAGATGAGAGATGCCACATGTCTTCTTGGGGGAAAGACATGTTCATATGTGCTTATTCGCATTACATCCGTTCATTTGTTTCTTTGAGCTTTGATTTTCTGTTCCCTATCTTCTCCCAGTATCCCATGCTAGATTCAGGGGGAGCAAGACATCCAAGGGAAAGAAAATTATCAAATTCATTGCACATCTTTACCTTTGGGGACGTGTCAATATCTATTGTGGTACTCAGTACTCACTCTCTACATGTCATCCAGTCTTGGTACTCCTGTGGTTTCTTTTGTTTGCTCTAGCTAGTAGGTGCATCTGTGTCATCTAACCTTGTTTACGCAGGTTCTTCCCATCCTAAGCCAACTCAAGACCACAAGGTAAGTATATGGATCATAGTCATGTGTATGAGAAATTCTTGCTGATGTACATACTGTTTGCAAGAAGGACCATAGGCATGAAGGTACATTTCCCATATTCACATCTTTTTACTCTGATGCATATAGCCAAGATACATGTAACACATTGCCTACTCTGTCATGGTTATGCTCTCACATGCTTCTATATTCCATATTCTCATGATTGCATACATATAGGGGGAGCCTATGCTTGTTACATGTCTTTCCAAAGCTTTACTTGCTTTTCTCTATATCTTCATATAAAGCTTTGATGTATGTTGCCATCAATTACCAAAAAGGGGGAGATTGAAAGCACAAGTGCTCCCTGGGTGATTTTGGTAATTAATGTCAACATATTTCTTGTTGGACTAACACTTTTATCTAGTATGGTTCAGACAAGTTCAACAAATTAAGTGGCATGGACTAAAGGATGTGGAACCCCTTTCCAGATGCTAAGGACAAAGGATTGGCTCAAGCTTCAAGTACAAGACTCTACATTTTATATTTTAGTGATCCAAGATCACATTGAGTTTATAGGAAAAGCCAATACTATCAAGAGGGGATGAGGTGTTGCTTAATGGCTTGCTTGCCCAAAGTGCTTAGTGATATGCTACAAAACCCTCAACTACCTTCCCACATCCACATATGACCTAAACCAAAAGTCAAACTCGGCCCCACCGATTATTTCTATCCAGCGCCACCGAGTTCAAATGTCATAGCCACTCCGACAAACCCTAGGCAAATCGGTTTCACCGATAGGGATCTCGGTCTCACCGAGATGAGATTGTAATCTCTCTGTGTATGCCCATTACCAAAATCGGTCTCACCGAGTTTGAGCAATCGATACTACCAAGATTACAATGCAAACTCTCTGGATAGCTTATTACCAAAATCGGTTCCATCGAGTTTGTGTAATCGGTCTCACCGAGTTTGCCTGACCAACTCTCTTGTTAGCTTATTACCAAAATCAGTCCCACCGAGTTTGTGTAATCGGTCTCACCGAGATTACGTTATGCCCTAACCCTAACCATATCGGTCCTACCGAGTTGCATCTCAGTCCCACCGAAAATCCTAACGGTCACTAGGTTTGCTAAATCGGTCTGACCGAGTTTCTCAATTCGGTCTCACCGAGATTGGTAAATTGTGTGTAACGGTTAGTTTTTGTGTGGAGGCTATATATACCCCTTCGCCCACTCTTCATTCGTGGAGAGAGCCATCAGAACATACCTACACTTCCAATACACATTTTCTGAGAGAGAACCACCTACTCATGTGTTGAGACCAAGATATTCCATTCCTACCATATGAATCTTGATCTCTAGCCTTTCCCAAGTTGCTTTCCACTCAAATCTTCTTTCCACCAAATCCAATGTCCTGTGAGAGAGAGTTGAGTGTTGGGGGGACTATCATTTGAAGCACAAGAGCAAGGAGTTCATCATCAACACACCATTTGTTACTTCTTGGAGAGTGGTGTCTCCTAGATTGGCTAGGTGTCACTTGGGAGCATCTGACAGGATTGTGGAGTTGAACCAAGGAGTTTGTAATGGCAAGGAGATCGCCTACTTCGTGAAGATCTACCGCTAGTGAGGCAAGTCCTTCGTGGGCGATGGGCGTGATGGGATAGACAAGGTTGCTTCTTCATGGACCCTTCGTGGGTGGAGCCCTTCGTGGACTCGCACAACCGTTACCCTTCGTGGGTTTAAGTATCCATCAACGTGGATGTACGATAGCACCACCTATCAGAACCACGACAAAAACATCCGTGTCTCCAATTGCGTTTGAATTATCCAAACCATTCTCTTTACATTCTTGCAAGTTGCATGCTTTACTTGCCGCTGCTCATATACTCTTTGCATGCTTGCTTGATATGTATTGTGTATGTTAAACTTGAGCCAAAACTCCACTTCAACTTAAAGAATTTAAACACTGCAACTTTTGGTACTTAGTGTCTAATCACCCCCCCTCTAGACACCTCTTCTCGATCCTTTCACACGGACTGGGTCCGTAACTTGAGGATCATCCTCATTGCTGCATAGAAGAATTACGTCCTGGAAGCACCGCTTTGTGCCAGGCCTGCTGCAGGAGCAACACCAGATGTTATGAACGTCTGACGGAGCAAAGCTGATGACTACTCAATAGTTTAGTATGCCATGCTTTACGGCTTAGAACCGGGACTTCAACGACGTTTTGAACATCATGGAGCATATCAGATGTTCTAGGAGTTGAAGTTAATATTTCAAGCAAATGCCCGAATTGAGAGATATGATGTCTCCAATAAGTTCTATAGCTGCAAGATGGAGGAGAATAGTTCTGTCAGTGAGCATATACTCAAGATGTCTGGGTATAATAATCACTTGATTCAACTGGGAGTTAATCTTCCGGATGATAGCGTCATTGAGAGAATTCTCCAATCACTGCCACCAAGCTACAAGAGCTTCGTGATGAACTATAACATGCAAGGGATGGAAAAGACGATTACCGAGCTCTTCGCAATGCTAAAGGCTACGGAGGTACAAATCAAGAAGGAGCATCAAGTGTTGATGGTCAACAAGACCACTAGTTTCAAGAAAAAGGGCAAAGGGAAGAAGAAGGGGAACTTCAAGAAGAACAGCAAGCAAGTTGCTGCTCAGGAGAAGAAACCTAGGTCTGGACCTAAGCCTGAAACTGAGTGCTTCTACTGCAAACAGACTGGTCAATGGAAGCGGAACTGTCCCAAGTATTTGGCGGATAAGAAGGATGGCAAGGTGAACAAAGGTATATGTGATATACATGTTATTGATGTGTACCTTACTGAGCTCGCAGTAGCACCTGGGTATTTGATACTGGTTCTGTTGCTAATATTTGCAACTCGAAACAGGGACTAAGGATTAAGCGAACACTAGCAAAGGACGAGGTGACGATGCGCGTGGGAAATGGTTCCAAAGTCGATGTGATTGCGGTCGGCACGCTACCTCTACATCTACCTTCAGGATTAGTATTAGACCTAAATAACTGTTATTTGGTGCCAGCGTTGAGCATGAACATTATATCTGGATCTTGTTTGATGCGAGACGGTTATTCATTTAAATCAGAGAATAATAGTTGTTCTATTTATATGAGTAATATCTTATATGGTCATGCACCCTTGAAGAGTGGTCTATTTTTGATGAATCTCGATAGTAGTGATACACATATTCATAATGTTGAAGCCAAAAGATGCAGAGTTGATAATGATAGTGCAACTTATTTGTGGCACTGCCGTTTAAGTCATATCGGTGTAAAGCGCATGAAGGAACTCCATACTGATGGACTTTTGGAACCACTTGATTACGAATCACTTGGTACTTGCGAACCATGCCTCATGGGCAAGATGACTAAAATGCCATTCTCTGGTACTATGGAGAGAGCAACAAATTTGTGGGAAATCATACATACAGATGTATGTGGTCCGATGAATGTTGAGGCTCGTGGTGGATATCGTTATTTTCTCACCTTCACAGATGATTTAAGCAGATATGGGTATATCTACTTGATGAAGCATAAGTCTGAAACAATTGAAAAGTTCAAAGAATTTCTGAGTGAAGTTGAAAATCATCATAACTAGAAAATAAAGTTTCTACGATCTGATCGTGGAGGAGAATATTTGAGTTATGAGTTTGGTCTACATGTGAAACAATGCGGAATAGTTTCGCAACTCACGCCACCTAGAACACCACAGCGTAATGGTGTGTCCGAACGTCGTAATCGTACTTTACTAGATATGGTGCGATCTATGATGTCTCTTACTGATTTACCGCTATCGTTTTGGGGTTATGCTTTAGAGACAACCGCATTCACGTTAAATAGGGGACCATCAAAATCCATTGAGACGATGCCTTATGAACTATGGTTTGGAAAGAAACCAAAGTTGTCGTTTCTTAAAGTTTGGGGCTGCGATGCTCATGTGAAAAAGCTTCAACCTGATAAGCTCGAACCCAAATCGGAGAAATGTGTCTTCATAAGATACCCAAAGGAGACTGTTGGGTACATGAGGGAGTCCTGGATTAGGGGGTGTTCGGATAGCCGGACTATACCTTCAGCCGGACTCCAGGACTATGAGGATACAAGATTGAAGACTTTGTCCCGTGTCCGGAAGGATCTTTCCTTGGCGTGGAAGGCAAGCTAGGCGTGCGGGTATTCAAGATCTCCTACCATTGTAACCGACTCTGTGTACCCCTAACCCTATCCGGTGTCTATATAAACTGGAGGGTTCTAGTCCGTAGGACAACCATCATCATACGTAATCATACCATAGGCTAGCTTCTAGGGTTTAGCCTCCTTGACCTCGTGGTAGATCTACTCTTGTACTACCCATATCATCAATATTAATCTAGCAGGAGTAGGGTTTTACCTCCATCGAGAGGGCCCGAACCTGGGTAAAATAAAGTGTCCCTTGTCTCTTGTTACCATCTGACCTTGACGCACAGTTCGGGACCCCCTACCCGAGATCCGCCGGTTTTGACACCGACATTGCTGCTTTCATTGAGAGTTCCTCTGTGTCGTCGCTTTTAGGCCCGATGGCTCCTTTGATCATCAACAACGATGAGGTCCAGGGTGAGACTTTCCTCCCCGGACAAATCTTCGTCTTCGGCGGCTTCGCTCTACGGGCCAATTCGTTTGGTCGTATGGAGCAGATCGAAAGCTACGCCCCTGGCCATCAAGTCAGGTTTGGAAGCTTAAACTACAAGGCAGATATCCGCGGAGACTTGGTCTTCGACGGATTCGAGCCACAGCCAAGCGCGCTGCACTACCTCGAGGGGCATGATATAGCCCTGCCTCCGAATAGTGCCCTGGAGGCCGCACACGCATCGGCCCCGATCCTCGACTCGGAGCCCGCTGCGTTCTTTGAGGATGAACGGTTGGACGTCACGTCGGGGGCTGCGATCTTGAAGGCGATCGAGCCGAACGCCAGCCCCGTACTCCGCACGGCCCATGACTCCAAGGAGTCGGATTCTTCTCCGAACTCCGGGCCTCCCATGCCCCTGCCGATCGAATCCGATTGGGCGCCTATAATGGAGTTCACCGCCGCGGACATCTTTCAGCACTCACCTTTCGGTGATATCCTGAATTCTCTCAAGTCTCTTTCTTTACCAGGAGAGCCCAGGCCGGATTACGGTCTGCGAGGTTGGGATTCGGACGACGAAGAAATTCAAAGCCCACCCACCACCCACTTAATAGCCACTGTCGATGATTTAACCGACATACTTGACTTCGGATCCGAAGACTTCGACGGTATGGACGACGAAGACGGAGATGAACAGGAACCAGCACCTGTAGGGCGCTGGACCGCCACCCCATCTCACGATGTATTCATGGTGGATACCCCTAAAGGAAACGACAACGAGGAAAAAGGGGACGAAAAAAGGGATAAACCCCCCGAAAAGCAATCAAAGCGGCGACGAAAACGCCGAGCCAAGCCCCTCCTCGATCAAGACCTAGCCATAGAGCAAGATGAGCCAGTAGATGACGAACATGCCTCAGAGCAACCGTATGAATAGGGAAACGCGGATAGAGAGGACAGACAGCCCTCCCCCGGCCATAACAGAACTCCGGACGATCTCACGCCGGATAACACCACGGAGCAGAAGAATCTCAATGAAAGGCTCGTTGCCACAACACGCAGCCTGAAAAAGCAGAAGTGGAAGCTAAAGACAGCGAAAGATGCACTCAGAATAAGATGGAGCAAGGTAATCAAGACCGCAGACAAATACGGCGGCAGCCGCCACACTAAAAGCTATCCGAAGAGAAAACTACTGCCCGAATTTGACCAAGAGGCCCTAGAGCCCTCGCATTCAAAAAATAAAAAAGCCACACGGTCGGGTAGACGACCCCACGGCCACCATAAAACGGCAAGCGGTGCCACACTCAATGCGGCATGCGACCCAATTAAAGACTCGCATCATGGCCCAGCCAGGTCCATTTATGGTCCAAGAAAGCAAGCTCTCACAAGCAATGCAAAAAAGCCATCATCAGAATCCGGCACACCCAAATACAGGGGCGCCGCACACCCCCTATGTTTCACCGATGAGGTCCTGGAATATGAACTTCCAGAGGGATTCAAACCCGTCAACATAGAGGCGTACGATGGAACAACAGACCCCGGAGTCTGGATCGAGGATTATATCCTCCACATACATATGGCTAGAGGAGATGATCTCCACGCCATCAAATATTTACCCCTTAAGCTTAAAGGGCCAGCCCGGCACTGGCTTAAAAGCCTTCCCGAAAACACAATTGGAAGTTGGGAAGAGCTCGAGGATGCTTTCCGAGCAAATTTTCAAGGGACCTATGTCCGCCCCCCGGACGCAGACGATCTCAGTCACATAACCCAACAGCCCGGAGAATCAGCTCGGTAGTTCTGGAACAGATTCCTTACTAAAAAGAATCAGATAGTGGATTGTCCGGACGCCGAAGCCTTAGCAGCTTTCAGGCATAATGTCCGGGACGAATGGCTCGCCAGACACCTCGGCCAGGAAAAGCCAAGAACAATGGCCGCACTCACAAGCCTCATGACCCGCTTTTGCACAGGAGAGGACAGCTAGTTGGCACGATGCAGCCCCAGCGACCCAAGTACATTCGAAATCAGGGATGGAAACAGAAAACCGCGACGAAATAAGGACCGTCGCCGAACCAAAGAAAAAAGTTCGAAGAGCACGGCAGTCAATGCCGGATTCAAAGGCTCACGGCAAAATCAGACAAAACCACCCCTTCAGGACAATAGGGACGATCCGTCCAGCTTAAACAGAATCCTGGACAGAATGTGTCAGATACACGGTACTCCTGGGAAGCCTGCTAATCACATCCACAGAGACTGTTGGGTTTTCATACAATCCGGAAGGCTTAACGCCGAACACAAGGGGCTCGATACACCAAGCGAAGACGAGGACGAACCCCAGAAGCAGAACACCAGGAAACAAAAGAACTTCCCACAAGAAATGAAAACAGTGAACTCACTTCACGTAACAAAACGTGTGGCACCCATAAAGGTACGCACAATAAAACCTATCCCTTAGGGGTCCCGCCACTGGTTATTAAAACCAATCATTTTTGATCAGCTAGATTATTCTAGAAATATCAAAAACGCAGGCCGGACTGCCCTGATACTCGATCCAATAATTGACGGATTCCAGTTTACCAATGTCCTTATGGACCGCGGCAGTGGACTAAACCTGATATATCAGGATACAATCCACCGCATGGGCATAAACCCAGCAAGAATCCGCCACAGCAAAACCTCCTTTCAAGGGGTAGCACCGGGCCCGGACACCCATTGTATGGGTTTTCTCCGGCTTTAAGTCATATTTGGCTCTGCCAATAACTTCCGTCGCGAAAGGCTGACCTTCCATGTCGTCCCGTTTTCAAGTCGCTATCAAGCACTAATGGGACGCGGAGCTTTCGCTCGCTTTAACGCAATACCGCACTATGCATCTCTCACGCTTAAGATGCCCGGTCCGCGAGGCATCATCTCTTTAAAGGGAGCGAACTAAAATACGCCTTCTCCAAATGGAGGATTGCGTGGCCGCTTAAACAGCCGCACAATAAAGTGGCCTCGCCAGCCAAAAGACTTTTTCGATACAAGTCATTAAAGGCCACGGACCCGGACTAAACGAGTTCGGCACAAGTCCATCATGAACGCAGGCTTAAACGCCATATACCCCCGTACCGGGGGCTATACGCAGAGACAATAAAGCTCAACTTTATATATTTTTTACTTTATATTTTGTTTATTATCTTTTTGTTCCGCATGACCCATTTTCAATTCACTTCCTCTCTTTTATAGATGAAAGTCGTGCGGCGCCCGTCCAGGACACGGCACAGCGAAGACACAGGCGCAGACGTGCAGTAGGGACCCGTCCTAAGGATTTTTTTTAGATTAAGACCCTGCGTAAACCTTTTTTACTGTCTCTTGCTGCTATACATCCCCTGGTTTTTTCTACTATAACCAAGGAGGAGGCTGGCGTTTTGGCATGTGGCCATGCCAGAATTTTTGCTCGTACCTGGACACTAGGGGCTCTTTTTTTGTAAGGGTGTTCTTTCACCCGCACTCATAAAGACCGAACATCTTAGGGAGTGTTCGGCGTCGTGAGTTTTGGCACTATATGTATCAGCTCCGAATCATGTCTTTGGTCAAATGTTGGGTTGCCCGGCTCCTGAGTTCGGCTACCTTACGTTCCTCTCTATCGGCTAAGGTAGCACCAGAAGAACTACTGCGATTGTGCCCCGGTTCGGCCGGGTGAGCACCTCAGTAGAGAAAGCCGAAAACTGACTGTCATGATGTAGCGCGAGACTGGTCGCCACTCGATGACTTATAGGAATTTATCAGATTCCTCCGCTTTGACGAAGGGCCGTTTCCCGGTCAGGCACGTATGCGCCCCGAATTCGGGCAAGCGCAGTCGCCACTAAGGGGCTACCTAAAGAGTCCCACTATCAAGCTCCTATGGCTAAGTGAAAGTGTTAAAGCATTATAGTCTGGTTGCCTAGCCCGCTGCGCTATCACCTCCTTTGTAGGACCAAGACGTTGGGTTAAGTGTGAAAATGCGTCTTCTGCGCGCACCCCCGCACTATGTGCGTGGGGGCTGAAGCCAACGACTGCAATCTTTCAGAATTTATATATTAAAACGGCCGCATAGGAGGTGTTCTTAATACTTGAAGGCACAAGTCTAAAAAATGCCACTACAATTTATCAAAATACTGTTTTATGATTACATATGCTAGCATAATATAGCATCCTTCGAGCATTGCGTCTCTATTACGCGAGCACCTTCGAGGACTTCCTTAAAATAGTGCTCAGAAGGTATTCGGCTTTTATCCGAATCCCGGGACGCAACAATGGTGGGCTCCATATCTGCCCAGTATGTCTTGACACGGGCAAGAGCCAGCCGAGCGCCCTCTATGCACGCTGACCTCTTCATAGCATCGACACGTGGCACCACGTCTAGAAATTGCTGCACCAAGCTGAAATAACTCTTCGGGTTCGATCTCCCCGGACACAGATTATCCATGACGTACTTCATGGCGAGCCCGGACAACCTATTCAGTTCGGCCCATTGGGCCAGGCGATCGTCCACTACCAGTGGACGCTCTGGATTGAGGAATTGCGACCAAAAGAGCTTCTCCACTTCATGATCCTTTTTATCTCGAAAGTGTTCGGTCGCATCAGCAGCACTAGCCGCCAAATCCAGATAGGTGTCCTCTACACTCCACATCCGGTCTAACGGGGCAAACTTCGGATCACAAAATTTTCTCCGCAGCGAGAAGGGCTTTCCATCCGCAATTTGTCCGGCTTGACGCAGCTCTTCCCTTGCCGCTCTCATTATAGAGCGGGCATCCTTGGCGTCAGCAACATCCTTCTCTAAGCTCGTTTGCCTCGCCCGAACCTCTTCTTCAAGAAGCTTGCAACGGTCAGTAGCACTCTTTAACTTTACGGCCATATCAGCCATCTCCTCCTTGCTTCGGCAATGGGCAGCCTGTTCGGCTTTCAGCTCTTCAAGGGCTTTCACGGCAGCCGCATCGCTTTTCCTGGCTTGTTCCTTTCCTCGGGCGAGTTCGGCCCTAAGACCCTCCACGGCGGCCGCACCATCTGCGTCAAGCATACACACTGTAAGATATTGACATAAAGCTCCTCTTACTAACCATCGCCCGATGATTTCAATACCTTGAGCATCATCAAGCCGCTTGTTAACAAGCACGATGTTGGCTTCTGCCTCATCAAGTTGTCGCTTCAGTTCGGCAAATTCACCAGTCCGGCTTGACTCCGGACAATCCGCCACCTACATATAAAGGTGCCACTTAAAGGACCTGGTTTTAAGATCCTCTGCGCACCGTCAATTTTAACGGCGCACAGATCTCAGTGGCTACTATCTACACAGGACGCACTTTATTTATGCGCAACTAACACAAGTATACATTATTTAAAACGTACCTCAAGTCCCGTCAGTAAACTTTTGACGGCCTCGTGCAATCCGCTTTCTGCGGATGAAATCTTTTCAATCACCGTGCTCATCAACGCACGATGCTCCTCCGAGACAGAGGCTCGCCCCAGGAGAATCTTTAGCTCCCCCGGCCGAACACCAGATGGTGCCGGACTCGTCCCATGGCCTCCCTCAAAGGCCGTACGTGGAGAACCTCGGGGGGCCACATGGCCGCCTTCCGCCCCTGTCGGATCCGGAGAAATCCTCCGCGACGACACTTCAGCGTCGCCCGCCTTGCTAGGCCGTACAGAAGGAGGAGGCGTTCCGCTCTCCATCATCTCCGGAAGAAGATCCTCCGAGGACGAGTTCTGCTGAGAAGGGCTGAGGTCCGAACTACAAAGTAAGGTTTCGGTTAAAACTTCTCAGATATAAATCAAGGACTTCTCTTAAAAGAAAAACTCTTCTTCTACTTACGGCTCGCTGGAGAGCTGGTCCCTTTGAGGGTTTAATTCGGCCGAGGGGCTCCCCGGCGTCGGGTCCTCTGACAAGGATTATTTCCCCCGCTTCGAGGCTACGGTCTCCGGGTCGTCAGAGGCGGCCCTTTTCTTTCCCTTAGGAGAGGAATTGTCGATTCCCCCCTTCGGAATGGCCTCTTTCGAGGAGGCCATGGTTTCCTTGTCCTCCCCCTTATTTCCCTCCAAAGGCACTACCTCCAGCATCCTGACTAGCACGGGATCCAGCCTGGTTTCGGGAAGGGGAGCCGGACACCTGATCAGCTTCGCCTTCGCTATCCACTCCTGCTTAAAAGGAGAAGCGATGTTAAGAGCAAGTCAATTATGCGGATAGAAGGCCCGGGCACAAGGTCACTTACTTGAGTATCCGGGCGATTGCGGCTTAAACCCACATCCTCGGTCAAATCCGGACTTACTTCTTGTGATCTGAAGAACAGTTTATACATCTCCGCGGGCGTCACGCCCATAAAATCCCGGAGAACTCGCGGTCCCTCTGGATTGAACTCCCACAGGCGAAGGGGGCGACGTTGGCCGGGCAGTGTCCGGCGAATCAGCATGACTTGTGTCACCTTGACCAGGTTGAGGTCTCCTTCCAAGAGATCCTTAATGCGACCCTGCAGCAGAGGTACGTCTTTGGGCAAGCCCCGATCTAGCCCTGTGTTGATCCACGACGCTAACCGCGGTGGGGGACCCGAGCGAAAGGTAGGAGGCGCCACCCATGCGGTGCCCCGAGGAGCGGTGATATAGAACCACTCATGTTGCCATAAGCCAAGCTCCTCTTGAAAAGCGCCCTCGGGCCATGGAGCATCGACATTTCTTTTTATAGCAGCGCCTCCGCATTCTGCGTGGCGCCCCACGATCATCTTCGGTTCTACTTTGAAGGTCTTGAGCCATAATCCAAAGTGAGGGGTAACACGGAGGAACGCTTCGCACACAACAACGAACGAGGAGATATGGAGGATAGACTCCGGAGCTAAGTCGTGGAATTCCAGCCCATAATAAAACATCAGCCCCCTTACAAAGGGATCCATTGGGAAGCCTAATCCCCGAAGGAAGTGGGATATGAATACCACACTCTCACCGGGCTGAGGGCTAGGGATCACCTATCCTTGAACAGGCAACCTGTGCGAAATCTCGCCTGTCAGGAATTTAGCTTCCCTCAACCTTAATACGTCCTCCTCCGTAATGGAGGAGGGCATCCATCGGCCTTGGAGGTCGGAACCGGACATTGTCGAAGGTCCGGTGCGCCTGGAATCTGGAAGCCTAGGGTGTTGGGACTCGAGGCGACGGGCGAGCTCGTTTTGAGAATAGAAGAGGGGAACAGGGTCTTGGTCTCTTTATAAGAGGCAGAATACCAAGAGCCCTCCCCATAACCGTCTTGGACTAGCCTTTAATTAAGGCAAAACGTGCTAACGGGCACGACTGGGTTACCCACGTCCGTATTGATGAGAATCCCGTTAAAAGGGGCACACGATCTCTGCTTTGACAAGAAGTGCCAAGGAAACCGCCTCGCTAAAGACGCTGAGGTGCAACAATGAAAACAATTTATATAAAGAGCTTGGCCGCAGTGTTATGACGCACTGCGGAATACGTCAGCAGATTTGATTTGTGTTAATATTATTCTCTATATGGCAATATGTGGAAACTTATTTTGCAGAGCCGAACACTATTTTTGGTGTTTACAATCTTCTTGAAGAAACTTGGAGGAGGAACCCGCCTTGCAATGCCGAAGACAATCTGCGCGCCGGACTCGTCGTCATTGAAGCCTGGTTCAGGGGCTACTGAGGGAGTCCTGGATTAGGGGGTGTTCGGATAGCTGGACTATACCTTCAGCCGGACTCCAGGACTATGAAGATACAAGATTGAAGACTTCGTCCCGTGTCCGGAAGGATCTTTCCTTGGCGTGGAAGGCAAGCTAGGCGTGCGGATATTCAAGATCTCCTACCATTGTAACCGACTCTGTGTACCCCTAACCCTATCCGGTGTCTATATAAACCGGAGGGTTGTAGTCCGTAGGACAACCATCATTATACACAATCATACCATAGGCTAGCTTCTAGGGTTTAGCCTCCTTGATCTCATGGTAGATCTACTCTTGTACTACCCATATCATCAATATTAATCTAGCAGGAGTAGGGTTTTACCTCCATCGAGAGGGCCTGAACCTGGGTAAAATAAAGTGTCCCTTGTCTCCTGTTACCATCCGACCTTGACGCACAGTTCAGGACCCCCTACCCGAGATCCGCCGGTTTTGACACCGACAGTACACCTTCTATCACAGATCCGAAGGCAAGAAATTCTTTGCTAAGAATGGATCCTTTCCAGAGAAGGAGTTTCTCTCGAAAGAAGTGAGTGGGAGGAAAGTAGAACTTGAGATGAGGTAACTGTACCTGCTCCCTTATTGGAAAGTAGTTCATCACAGAAACCGGTTTCTGTGACACCTACACCAATTAGTGAGGAAGTTAATGATGATGATCATGGAACTTCAGATCAAGTTGTTACTGAACCTCGTAGATCAACCAGAGTAAGATCCGCACCAGAGTGGTACGGTAATCCTGTTCTGGAACTCATGGTACTAGATCATGATGAACCTACGAACTATGAAGAAGCGATGGTGAGCCTGGATTCCACAAAATGGCTTGAAGCCATGAAATCTAAGATGGGATCCATGTATGAGAACAAAGTGTGGACTTTGGTTGACTTGCCTGATGATCGAAAAGCAATTGAGAATAAATGGATCTTCAAGAAGAAGACTGACGCTGACGGTAATGTTACTGTCTACAAAGCTCGACTTGTTGCGAAAGGTTTTCGACAAGTTCAAGGGATTGACTACGATGAGACCTTCTCACCCGTAGCGATGCTTAAGTCTGTCCGAATCATGTTAGCGATTGCCGCGTTTTATGATTATGAAATATGGCAGATGGATGTCAAAATTGCATTCCTGAATGGATTTCTAGAAGAAGAGTTGAATCTGATGCAACCGGAAGGTTTTGTCGTTCCAAAGGGAGCTAACAAAGTGTGCAAGCTCCAGTGATCCATTTATGGACTGGTGCAAGCCCCTCAGAGTTGGAATAAACGCTTTGATAGTGTGATCAAAGCATTTGGTTTTGTACAAACTTTTGGAGAAGCCTGTATTTACAAGAAAGTGAGTGGGAGCTCTGTAGCATTTCTGATATTATATGTGGATGACATATTGCTGATTGGAAATGATATATAATTTCTGGATGGCATAAAGGGATACTTGAATAAGAGTTTTTCAATGAAAGACCTCGGTGAAGCTGCTTACATATTGGGCATCAAGATCTATAGAGGTAGATCAAGGCGCTTAATTGGACTTTCACAAAGCACATACCTTTACAAAGTTTTGAAGAAGTTCAAAATGGATCAAGCAAAGAAAGGGTTCTTGCCTGTGTTACAAGGTGTGAAGTTGAGTAAGACTCAATGCCCGACCACTGCAGAAGATAGAGAGAAAATGAAAGATGTTCCCTATGCTTCAGCCATAGGCTCTATCATGTATGCAATGCTGTGTACCAGACCTGATGTGTGCCTTGCTATAAGTCTGGCAGGGAGGTACCAAAGTAATCCAGGAGTGGATCACTGGACAGTGGTCAAGAACATCCTGAAGTACCTGAAAAGGACTAAGGATAAGTTTCTTGTTTATGGAGGTGACAAAGAGCTCATCGTAAATGGTTACGTTGATGCAAGCTTTGACACTGATCCGGACGATTCTAAATCGCAAACCGGATACGTGTTTACATTGAACAGTGGAGCTGTCAGTTGGTGCAGTTCTAAACAAAGCATCATGGCAGGATCTACGTGTGAAGCGGAGTACATAGCTGCTTCGGAAGCAGCAAATGAAGGAATCTGGATGAAGGAGTTCATATCCGATCTAGGTGTCATACCTAGTGCATCGAGTGCAATGAAAATCTTTTGTGACAACACTGGAGCAATTGCCTTAGCGAAGGAATCCAGATTTCACAAGAGAACCAAGCACATCAAGAGATGCTTCAATTCCATCCGGGATCTAGTCCAGGTGGGACATGTAGAAATTTGCAAGATACATACAGATCTGAATGTTGCAGACCCGTTGACTAAGCCTCTTCCACAAGCAAAACATGATCAGCACCAAGGCTCCATGGGTGTTAGAATCATTACTGTGTAATCTAGATTATTGACTCTAGTGCAAGTGTGAGACTGCAGGAAATATGCCCTAGAGGAAATAATAAAGTTATTATTTATTTCCTTATATCATGATAAATGTTTATTATTCATGCTAGAATTGTATTAACCGGAAACATAATACATGTGTGAATACATAGACAAACAGACTGTCACTAGTATGCCTCTACATGACTAGCTCGTTGACTGAAGATGGTTATGTTTCCTAACCATAGACATGAGTTGTCATTTGATTAACGGGATCACATCATTAGGAGAATGATGTGATTGACATGACCCATTCTGTTAGCTTAGCACACGATCGTATAGTATGTTGCTATTGCTTTCTTCATGACTTAAACATGTTCCTATGACTATGAGATTATGCAACTCCCGTTTACCGGAGGAACACTTTGTGTGCTACCAAACGTCACAACGTAACTGGGTGATTATAAAGGTGCTCTACAAGTGTCTCCGAAGGTACTTGTTGGGTTGGCGTATTTCGAGATTAGGATTTGTCACTCCGATTGTCGGAGAGGTATCTCTGGGCCCTCTCGGTAATACACATCACTTAAGCCTTGCAAGCATTGCAGCTAATGTGTTAGCTGTGGGATGATGTATTACGGAACGAGTAAAGAGCCTTGCCGGTAACGAGATTGAACTAGGTATTGAGATACCGACGATCGAATCTCGGGCAAGTAACATACCGATGACAAAGGGAACAACGTATGTTGTTATGGGGTCTGACCGATAAAAGATCTTCGTAGAATATGTGGGAGCCAATATGAGCATCCAGGTTCAGCTATTGGTTATTGACTGGAGACGTGTCTCGGTCATGTCTACATAGTTTTCGAACCCGTAGGGTCCGCACGCTTAACGTTTCGATGACAGTTATATTATGAGTTTGTATGCTTTGATGTACCGTAGGTTGTTCGGAGTCCCGGATATGATCACGGACATGACGAGGAGTCTCGAAATGGTCGAGACATAAAGATTGATATATTGGACGACTATATTCGGACACTGGAAGTGTTCCAGGTGATTTTGGAGAAAACCGGAGTGCAGGGGGGTTACCGGAACCCACCCCCCCCCCCCCCCGGGAGAAGTAATGGGCCTTATGGGCCTTAGTGGAGGCAGAGAGGTCTGGCCTAGGATAGGCCGCGCGCCCCTCCCCCTCTGGTCCGAATTGGACTAGGAGAGGGGGGGGGCTTTCCTTCTCCCTCTCCCCCTTCCTTTCCCCCTCCTACTCCTACTAGGAGGAGGAGGACTCCTCCTGGCGCGCCATAGAGGGCCGGCCGGCCTCCCCCTTGCTCCTTTATATACGGGGGCAAGGGGCACCCTAAAGACACATCAATTGATTTGTTTGATCTTTTAGCCGTGTGCAGTGCCCCCCTCCACCATAGTCCACCTCGATAATACTGTAGCGGTGCTTAGTCAAAGCTCTGCGTGGGTAGAACATCAACATCGTCACCACACCGTCGTTCTGACAAAACTCTCCCTCAACACTCGGCTGGATCGGAGTTCGAGGGACGTCATCGGGCTGAACGTGTGCTAAACTTGGAGGTGCCGTACGTTCGGTACTTGATCGGTCGGATTGTGAAGACGTACGACTACATCAAGCGTGTTGTGCTAACGCTTCCGCTTTCGGTCTACGAGGGTACGTGGACACACTCTCCCCTCTCGTTGCTATGCATCACCATGATCTTGCGTGTGCGTAGGAATTTTTTTGAAACTACTACGTTCCCCAACAAAGACTTGTTCATCAAGAAGCGGGTGGTGTTGTCCACATAAGTTTATTTACGTAAAGTCTCTTACAAATATCGCTTGTTGCTATCGGATAGTTAGTTAGTGATACCAACCGGTGCCTTTTTTATACGGTTTTGCTATTTTACAGCTGAGTGTTTTGCAATTCATTGACATTCAAATTGTTGTCCGTCCGTTCTTGCGTGGAGATTCGCGCTGTTTTTTGTTTTTCGTTAGGCTTGTTACCGGGTCGGGTTTTTTGTGTGGGTGCGGTTTTCTCTCCGCCCGTTACGGCTGCCCCGGCCTGGTCTGATTTTTGTGTTGTTTTCATTTTCTCCTCTTTGTTTCAATAAGACTGAGGCGAAGCTCGAGCGGCGGAGCAGAGGAGGAGACTCTCCCTGTCCATGGCGATTTCGTGAACTTCCAGCGCTCAAGCTTCATTTCTGTCCCCTTTCTATTCGCTCCCTGGTGTCGCGGTTGGTTGTTCCTCTCTGTCGCTCTGTCGAGTATGCTGTTCTGCTTGTGTTTGTTCCATATCTAGGCTAGTTCATGTCACCCTCTCGCCTTCCGATGCAGCCGCTGGTAGGTGTGATTTCTAGGTTTTGTGGTTGTTGTGGTCGTCTCTGGTGGGCTGTTGTTGTAGTTTGTAGATGCAGCGGGGTTTCCCCTTGTTTCTGTAGATGTAGCGTGGGGGTTTCTATAGATGTATCAGGAGCCTGCGGGATTTCTCCTGCTTATGTTCTGCTCATGTGCCTGTACGCGAGGATTCTGTAGATTCCTAGCTCTTTCAGTGATGCTACCTGCTCATCTCCTGATGCTACCTGCTCATGTGAAGCTCTTTCTAGTCCCTGATTTCGGCTGCTGATATTTTGTTGTTAGATGTAGTTGTTTAGTTCCCCCTGGTACATGTTTATGTACTTCTAGAGGCATGATTTTTTAGTTTAATTTTAGTGTGTTTTGTCTCAACCTTTCAGTGTAATTTACTTAGTATTTTGTCTCTAATTTGTTAGTTGGTTGGTTTGGCTTGACAGTGTCTTTTTTAATGTAATTTCAGTGTAATTTGTCTCAGCTTTGCAGTGTAAGGATTTACTATGTAATTTATCTCAGTATTGCACTGTAATTTGTTTCAGCATTTCAGTGTAAGGATTTATAGTGTAATTTATCTCAGTATTGCAGTGTAATTTGTCCCAGTCTTTCACTGTAATTTACCTGTAATGTTTTCCCGTGTGATTAGTTTGGATTGCTTCTTGTTGTAGCAATCTATTGAGAAATCTTCAGCAAGCAGAGATGGTGATGTTCCCCCTTGCAGTGACTTGCTTTTTGAAATGAATGTGCAGAAATCCTTTGGTGCTCGTTTTGGGTTTGAGGTTAGTGTAGTTTTGGGGATTGTTCTTTGTGCTCTTGCCTTTTATTGCTTGTTGATTATTTTTGTTGTTTTACTGAATTTTTCTCGGGTTGCCTAGGTAGTTATAGACCTTGTTCAAGCTAGGAAAAAAGACAAGCACAAGCTATTTGTTGAATGGTCACAATCCCTTATAATTGATGTTCTAGATTGCTTATCACACTCATCTCTGAATGTCAAATCTGTTCCTACAAGTGAGGTTCATTCTCTTTATAAGTTCTCTTCTGGTTAGTTCCTTCTTGAAGTTATTTTTTTGTTTCTATTCTCTGATTTATGTATTCTTTCTTGTATGATCTTATTTATTTGTTCTTGCGCGCGTTGTTTCTTTGTACTTTTGCAGGTACTAAGTCTATTTTCTATTCACTCTTTCATTGCTGAGAGGAACTTTGAAACTGTTGTTGACAATCCATCTCCTCAAGTCGAGCGGCAAATCCCCAATTTGAGTCTGTGCTTGAGTTCATTTTAGCTGCTGCTATACTGGGATGAACATCTTCAGTGTCCTGCAACTTTTAGGGATTTCTTTTAGTTTTTTTTCCTGAAATGTTTCTCCTTTTATGTTCTTCAGCTGAAAAGTGTTGTGTGTACCTATTGCAGATTCATGTTGTAGAACAGGTTTGTGTCTCAGGAATTAGATTCTCCTCCACCATCTTCGCTTCGCTGCCTCTTCATGATGCAATTCTAGCTCCGATGTCTGCAAGGTAGGTTTAATGATTTTTAGTGTGTTTCCTTCACCATTTGTTTGTAATAGTTATTCAGTTGTTGTTTTCCTTACATTGTTATCTCCTGTTCTGATGAAACTATCCTCTACTTTGCTCCTGTAGTTTTCCTCCTTAGTTTCCCCTATGTTCGTAGATCCATCTCCGGATCGGAATGTACCTCAAGGTTCATCACGAGTTTAATTTTAAGAAATTTAGGTATTTTTTGCAGCAGTTAATTGAGATTTTTGATTTTATACCTTGTATATAATGTCGGAATGAAGGAGTGCAGTGAAAGAAAATGATTCTTGCATCATAATTTTGGTTAGTCTTTTACCTTTTTATGTATTTTAATCATCTTTGCAAAATTTTAGGTACTGTATCTCACATTTAATATGAGTTCTTCTTGTGTCAATCTCAGTAGATCGTCTTCAGTTACCGTCCTCATCATGCTCCTCTCGTGACACATTTTGAAAAGTAGAATGTCAGTGCTAGCATAATCATCAGCAGCAAAGCTTATAGAAATAGATGAAAGCAGAATGTCAGTGTTAGCATGTTTACACCGTCTTTTGCACTGTAACTTTCTATGATTTACACTATAATATTCTAGGATTTACTGGGTTTAATTTGCACAGTAATTGCAGTGTAATTACACTGTAATTTTCTAGGATTTACAGTGGAAATCCCCTCTAAATTAAAGTAAACTACACCAGTTTTCACTGTAATTTTCTAGGATTTACAATGGAATTTTTACTAGGTACCTTTAGTTTACACTGGAATTTACTAGGTATTTACAATGTAATTGTCTTTTGTCTCCATGCTTACACTGGTTTTTTCACTATAACTTTCTATGATTTACACTGTAATTTTCTAGGATTTACCGGGTTTAATTTACACTATAATTGCAGTGTAATTTCACTGTAATTTCCTAGGATTTACAGTGGAATTTTTACTAGGTGACATGATACAATTTACACTGGAATTTACTGGGTTTACAATGTAATCTCTTGTTTACACCGGTTTCTGCACTGTAATTCTCTATGATTTACACTATCATTTGCTAGGATTTACAGACTAGGCACCTACATTTTAATTTTCTCTGGAATTTACTGGGTATTTACAGTGTAATTGCATCTTTTGTCTACATTTTTCACTAGTTTTTGCACTGTAAATTTCTAGGATCCGCACTGTAATTTTCCAGGATTTACTGGCAGTGTAATTACCAGCAGTTACAGTTTGGAATTTATGGTGAATATACACTGAAAATTCTAGGTATTTTGTGTTTTACAAGTATAGTTACATGGGGATTTACACTGGAAATTACTAGGATCCTACACTGTATGTTTTCTGAAATTTTTACTGTCTTTCCCATGTTAATTCCTTGTTGATTTCTCTTTATGTTTTCCCCCAGAATTATAGCTGATGTTGATCTCTCTGTTTGTAGATGAAGTAATTTCTTTGTGATTTGTTCAAGCAAGAGGTGAAGAGGGGTTTGCCCTTTGCGTGCGTTCCACTGTGGGCATGTGATGTGTCGTCCTGGAGATCAGGCAGATGCTGGTCCCTGGTTTTCTGGAGGGGTTTGTTGTCCAGGACGAACTGGGTCAAATGTTTAGCCCAACCCGTTTAGGCGTTCTTTTTGTTATCTGTTGATATTTCTGCTATTTACAGGTGCCAGCTGTTGATTGGTGAGGGTATTTGATTGTTTTCGAATTGAAAAACAATCAAATGTCAAATAGACAGTCCCTTATTATATCATCTTATCATGTTTTTTTACCTTATTTTACAATTGGTATACCATGCATCCGGTTTTTATTAATATACAATCAGCATAGCATGTTTGTCGGGTGTAGTATTCGACCTAACTTTTTTCAGGATATTGATCGCAACATATATCATGGCAATATGGTTGGTCAGTAGTGTTTAAGTTGTTCTTTCATGGTGACGCCTCATGGTAGAGGTGAATAATTTAGTAGGGCTCAATCTCATACAACATGTCTCAATAAGAATCATAGATGTGAAGCAAAGCAATACATCAAGAAAATTTGACAAGCTATTAGTCGCAAAACAGAGTAACCATGTTTATCATAAAAAATGGCATGCAAACTTTAGGCATGAGAGGTGTCGGAAATTTAGCAATGTGTCTATGCAAAGAGTAGCCATGCATCCCCGTTTATGCACCCACCGCCGGTGTGGGGAACAACTAAGAGCCGGTGTGGGGAACAACTAAGATGTGCCAACATGCGACACCTAATGATCCTTCTTCACTCATGAAGGGAACAAGTGCTAGCTCCCCTCTGCTTGGATCGACCCTCCGCTGTGGCGAGATAGACAAGAGAAGACAGTTTGCTACACAGAGAAACCCCTCGTCCCTTCCTCCCTCCTCTCCAGCTAGCTTCCGCTTTCCTTCTCTGACGAAACCAGCTGCACCTTGTCGTGTCAAGAGTTCAGAAGCTGAGATGCACCATCGTTCTAGTAGTACAAAAGGTGTGTATTCGTCACAGAGTTCATAAATTCAGACCTTGTTTTCTTTGGAGAAGAAATGAACCAGGAACTGCAAGGCACCGGTTGCCAGCTCGAATCAAGGAGTTGTGCGAAGCAATAGATGGGCCGACGGCGGGACCCCAGTCTCCGACCAGGCGACCACTAGATTGCGAAGTGGTGGGCTGGTGGCCTCTTTGCACGTTGCTAGGGACTTATTTGTAATACGCCAGGGACCTCTTTGCACATTGTCAGTCCAGTTCGGTCTGGACAAAGAAATAAACCTAGAAACATAGAAAAATCACAGACGTGGCATGCGAAATCAGCACTAAATCAAGATGAACGGTATTTGTGTCACGGAGGGGGCAAAATGTGGAAGTGATCTTTAAATTAGCGGTATAATTCTCAAAGAAACCAAATTTGTGACATTCTCTCTCACAGACACACATTTTAGGGGTAAAAAAAGGAATTTACTCTGAATTATTTGAGCTTCGTTCGCAACTTGTATAACATGTGGTTTTTATTAATGTACATGTCACAGCATGTTTATTGGTTGTAATATCTGGACCTAACTTTCTTTCCTAGGAAATCACAATATATAGCATGTAAATTAAACCCTCTTATTATTTTTCTATTGAATTTGGTCTAGGGTTTCCTTGCCTCTCGCCGGCGCCGCCGGTCCGCCTTATCTTCTATGGTCCTTGGATCATGGAGGCATGGTGGATCCCGGCCCTTGCCGGCGGGAGGGCTCCGTTTTTAGATGCTTTTCTGAGTTTTGTTAGGGTTTGTGCCATGCTCAAGAAGATGAGGCGGCGGCGTCTTCTTGAAGATGGAATAAGGTCCTCCCCGCCTAGCCCCCGTCCCGATGATGTTTCAAGCATCGTCGAAAGGCGTGTGGAGGTTTGTCTCCAGCGGATCTCGTGGGATCCGGTCGGCGTTTGTCTTCGGTGGATCCAACTGGATCCGGTCTTCGTTCGTCTACGTCTGTGTGTCTGCAGGTTGGATCCTTCCGGTCTATGCTTCTCTTCGTCAGCGGCAGCGGTTGTTGTTCTGGTGCGTTGGTCATATGGGGCCTTAGCACGACGACTTCCGGACTGTCTACTACAACAATGTTTGCCCGGCTCCGACGAGGGAGGGGCGATGAAGGCGGCGCGCCTTCGGCTCGCTCTAGTGATTGTAGTCGTCGCTAGGTGGTCTACGGACCTGGATGTAAATTTTACATCTAGTGTTCTTTGTACTATCTTGACAGTTGATGAATAGATCGAAAGTTTTCACGCAAAAAAAACAATATATAGCATGTCAACCTGGATGTAAATTATCTGTTCATTGCGAGCCACGTCTTGCAGTAGAGGGTGAACAATTCGGTGGGACGCACACAACATGTTACTAACTTCTAATACGAAGCATCACGCAGTACATCAAGAATTTTTGACAACATTGTTTGGTCCCAAAAGCAAAGTATAAACTTTGTAAAAAGGACATGCCAACTGTAGGCCTGAGATGCGTCAGAAATTTAGCAATGAGTTGCTAGACAACTAGCCTTACCAGATTATGCCATTACCCTCCTCCCACTCTGCCATGTTGTGCTGTTTATAAAACGACCGTTGGCATAGGGAACGATGGGGATGTGCCCATATATGTGTGACACCCTATGGTCCGAGCGGTCCCATCATGGCCACCCGCGGAAGCTCCATGTCCTCCACGACGGAACGTGTATACAAAAAGTTAGTTTCTGCTGCCAGTGGGCTGCTGGATGACAGATATACCTATATTTTCGTGTTCATCGAATACATGCGGGCAAATATAACAAATTTTGAGCCACGTGAGGTGCAGAGATATGAGAAGGACGTCGCTGCTTGTCCGCCCCACTGGTGAAATTACAAACCCATAATAGACCGTAGGTTTAGAGTTTTCCGCTGCATGCGTATCACTCTTTTTCTTCCATACTCTTTTTCTTTGCAAAATAAATTCTCACATACTCCACTCCATCATATGCATTCTACTCTCCGTGTCACTTTCAGTACATGGCTCACATACTATTATTTAACAGAAAAGAGGAAACCCCTAGCTTCTGCGTCATGTGATGCCCATCCCAACTAATTCAATGAGGGCTGACTCCCCGTCCAATCACCATTCCACCGTCGATGATGATGGTGCCATGACCTCGTCCCCGGTGGGGGCAGAGAGGAGAGTGGCGGCGGGGACGCCCTGGTGCGGCGCGGCAACGGCGCACATGAGCGGGGGTAGGCTCGGGTTAGATGGTGGCGGAGAAAGGATCCGGCGCGCGCGGCGGTGCTAGATCGAGTCGCGAGTCCCTCCTGATTAGCAATGAAACCATATAGTTCAGGCCTAGTTCGTGTTGGAAGAGGTGATTTCTATGTAGTTCCTATTCATGTTCACGTCAGCAAAGTACAGAGAGTCAAGAAACATGCCTTGGGTCCCTAATAATTTTATTTTATGGTTTTGGTGTGTCACTGAGGATAATCTTCAGGGATACATGGAGGTAGTGTTGCACTGATTAAGATACTTCACGGCTCGACATTGCATCTCAGTTACTTTTATCTCAATAGTAATTTGTACCGAGTTATTAGTCTCAAACATTGTTAATCAAAAAGTGGGCGAAGCAGGGCTCCGACATAGCTCCCGAAGCTCTGGCATGACCTGCAGCACCGGAGTTTCAAGCATGGCGATGGACTCGCCCTGCATCGAGTTAGTGTTAAAAATTGTTCGTCAAAAACTGGGCGGCATGGTTCGTGTAAGGTTTTTCTTTGCAAACATCACTTGTTGGCTGTTGTGATCCAATATGAATTTTGCTTCGGTACCCCTCCCCCCTCCCCTTAAAACTTCACAGATTTTGATGCTAAATAAATATGAAGTTAGAAGTTACCCCTTCAATCAAAAAGGGTGATATAGTTTTTCTAATACCAATCAGTTTCTTTTTGCATAATTCTACAGTGAATTGTACAAAAAAAATCCGCAACTAGTATAACAAGTGGTTTGTATTAATGTAAATTTGTCATAGCATGTTTATTGGTTGCAGTATCTGGACCTAAATTTTCTCCAGGACATCACAATATATCGCGTGGCAATATGGTTGGTCACTATAGTGTGTCAAATTGTTCATTCAATGTGACATCTTGAGGTAGAGGGTGAACAGTCGGGTGGGATGCACACCATGCATGTTTTTAACTTCTTATAAGAAACATCCTTTGTGAGGCAATAGATCAAGAAATTTTGACAAAACTGTTTGGTCCCAAAAGCAAAGTATAACCTTTGAAAAATAATATGCCAACTGTAGGCCTGAGAGGCATCAGAAATTTAGCAATGAGTCACCGTACAACTAGCCCTACTAGTTTTTTGCACTACCCTCCTCCCACTCTGCCGTGTGTTGCTGTTTATGCAACCACTGCCGGCATAGCGCATGCTAGGTGTTGGAGTTGTGTCGAATATAGTGTACGAGGTAGGTTACAGTTGGACTTGTAGTTGTATTGTGTTTAGAAAGGATATGGAATTGTGTCCTAGTAGGACACTTGTATCGTAGGCCTCTCATATATAGCGGGGGTAGACACACGATGTAACCTATGCCAACATAATAGCACCAGAACGCAGGGGAAGCCGGCGGCATGTGCCGGTGTCCAGGGCGACCGGGTGCGGTATCGTGACGGTGTCAAGGGGAGGAGCGCCCGTAGTCAGGCCCTGGGATGTAGCCATATCGGTGAACCTCGTTAACAAATCTCGGTGTCGTGCTTGTGTAATTGCTTGGTCCTCGGATGATTGACGGTATGCCTCGGATTTATTCTAACACTAGGGATGTGCCACTGGGTGACACCCAAAGTTCCAACAGCTGCCGTCCTGGCCACCCATGGAAGCTCCTTGTCATCCACAAAGATCAGCACATATTACGAGTTTACAACCAGATCAGCACATATGATGTCACAAAGACATGTATGATGTCAACATCTTCCTTCATGCTCAGTCCGCGTGAAATACGAAGCGACTTTGATATCAATTATAATATTTGTTAGACACTTTCCAGCTAACCACTCAGAAGAAGACCACTTCACAATTGAAAAAATGGGCTTTGTCGAGAGTCAAATCATGGGATCCTGGCAAAAACCACGTAAGTCGAGTGCAGCTCTCGGGAACGTGCCCCACTCGGCAGAGGTAAGCTTAAAACAAACTCTGTTCGATGTCGCTTCCGCAGGTTAAGTTGCAGGTACGTGTGCATGCCTGCATGAGAGCCAAAGAGCAAACACCAAATATATACGAAAATAAATGGGGCAATCCGCATGCTGCCTCTCTTTTATGCAGAATCAACATTTCTTTCAGACGCCAGCATGATCATCACGGAATACTACCGACTTTCACAGTGCATGTGAAAACGGTTTTGTGAAAGCTACAGAAACACCACCAATTTCCATTGCACGTCCACTGCTTTATGATAAGACGGATGGCTTCTTCCATTGTTGCTCCCCAACCATGTCAGAAGAGCTACACCAAGGATCTTGATTTATTACTACCTAATCCTTTCACCACCCTCTGTAAAAACCAGAAGATAACATCAGGTGTAGTTGCCGATAATTGGCGTTGGATTTAACCACGAGCCCTAGTCTGGTTTGGACTGGAACAAGTCATCCTATATGTATAGGACTAACTAGTAAATATGCCCGTGCGGTGCATCGGGATAATAAAATTACATGTATCTAGCTCAATATAAGAAGGACTCAAGATGTGTTAAAAAAAAAGGGGGGGGGGGGGGGGGGCTCAAGACCCCACTGGTCCAAGTTCTCTAGTTCAACATGCCACCCCAGTCGTGCCGGCGCTTGGCTGCTTTACTGTGAGTTATATTACACGTGAGCTTGCATTTACATATTGTAAAGTTAGAATTGTTTTGATAAGTTTCAAGTTAAAATGATGATTAAGTGAAATTGAAGTAATTGTTAGTCTTGCGATTAAAGGACCTGATTACTGGAGCAAGGAATCACAACTCAATCAAATAAGCCATCCCAGATACAAAAGTTGCATTAAAAAAAGATATATATGAAACCGTGTTTTCGTTATTGATGCATGCATTAGTAATTAGTCGAACTTGCTTGAGAAACATATCACATTTGTTCATGGTTATTTTCTGATTGTTACATAATTGTTTTAATCTGAATCAGTGCACTGGTGGAAAAAGGGCCTTTGGTCGCGGTTCGCAACTGCCATTAGTCGCGGTTGCGCAACCGCGACCAAACAGGCGGGACTAAAGGCTCCACACTTTAGTCGCGGTTGCTTAAGAACCGCGACTAAAGGCCAGTCCACGTGGGCGCCAGGTGGCCGCCGGGGCGGAGGGCTTTTAGTCGCGGTTCTTCTGGCCAACCGCGACTAAAGACCGCCGCAGGTTTAGGGTTTTAGCCCCCCCCTAAACCTGCCCCCCTAAACCTGTTTTCTGTTTAATTTGTATTGTTTTATTTCTTTTATGCTTTATTTTAATTTTGAAGGAGTTTCACATATTCTACGCTACTACATACATGCATATGAATGTACAATTTCAAACAAATTTGAAATTAGAACCAAAAAGAATTCAAGAGGAATATACAGTATATATTAAATATCATCGGATGACCATATACAATTTTGAACAAGTTTCCATACATAATTTAAGGCATATAAAGTTCTACGTCCTCGTAATGGTGTTCTCCTTTAGGATGGAGGACTTCCCTCCTGAACCATCCAGCTAGTTCCTCTTGAAGTGGTCGGAAGCGAGCTTCTGGACTAAGCATCATCCGGAGGTTATTCCTCTGAGCATTGGTATCACTCGGAACCCGCTCAGAGGTGTATCTCCGGATCATCTCACAGACATAGTATCCACATAGATTGGTCCCCGCTGGCTGAATATCCCCAACATTCTTAGCCTTTGACTTTTTGAATTCTAGCTCTTTTTTTAATTCACCGACCTTTGTGTCTACGAACCGTCTCCAAACCCTACGAGGCAAAGAAAATTAAATGAACAAGAGAGTTATTAGTTACTTGATATTAGGAAATGAACGAAATAGGCCGATCGATATAGAGCGCAAATGAATGAAAATAATTACTTCTGCAGCATTTTTCTCAGGTCGCCCCAAAGCTTTGGATCCATATTCAGAGAGTCGTGGACGAGACATTCTGAGGTGTCAACTTTAATTACTAGCAGAATCCAGTGGAACCTGCGGACACGATACATGCACAGTACGTCATGCATAACTCATCGATTAGCCGGCCACATACCATGCATGGAGTAAACAAAAGAGAATATGCTCAAGACAGAAACACTCACCCAAAATGGTAAGGAAATAGAATATCACTTTTGAGTTCCTGCTTTGTAAGAAACTGCCACAGGTCTGCCTCCATGTCGTCGGGGTGATGCCGCAACACATATCCATTAACGATGTGTGGGTCAATGAACCCAACATCATGGATGTTCCTTACTCTGCATTCCTTAATCTTCATTCTGCATGTATAATAGAGGACACAACAATATAGTTAGGACATATATATAGTGCAGGCAATATGAACGAGATGGGGTAGAAATAAATCACTTACAGAACGTAGCAACTGATGATAGATTTGTCGAGCTCGCGCAGATTGAAAAGCTGGAACAATTCACTCAGATGAATTTGTACATAGTAATGTTTGAAGTGATGCTCATATCTAACTTCCGCATAAATATATTCGTTGGCGTTTTTATTTTTTATGTAACCCTTGTACCATTTCAGCAGACCTTTCATTTGTGGAGGTAGATCCTGTTCCTGCGCAGGCTCGACGAGAGGCCCATTCTTCACATATGTAATTACTACCTCCTTCACTGGCGCCTCATCAAGTCCTAACAGTTCACGAAGAGTAATACCTAAGTTGGCCGCTTGTTCTCTGGCACTCGTTGCAGTCAATCCAAGTGCTGCCGCAGCTGCTATGATATCGGGGTCATCCGGACCGGCGGCTTTCACTATAAGCGGGGCAATCGATTGTTTACTTTGTTCCCCGAGCTGGGCAACTCGTTTACTTTGTTCCGGATCGGGGTCATCCGCCCGCCCTTTCTTCTCCTTCAACATGAGTGCCTGCCTACGAAGTTCACGTGCATAGTCCTCAGGCAGATTCTTCGCGGCTTGGGACGGTGTGCTCAAAAATGACTTAGCCCACTTCTTTTGCTCATCAGAAAATACTGGCTTGGGCTCGGGCTCTCTTTTCTTCTTGCAGTCCGCCTTCTATTTCTCAAGATCAGCAGCCGCGGCCGCGGCAGTTTCCTCGGCACTACGTTCCCAAGGCCTTGTGGGGAGAGGCTTCAGTGATGGCTCCGGTACCTTTGTGGTCTTAGGTACATAAGGGTCCGGGTTAATAATCCAGGACTGCTTCTGCTTCTTTGCCGGAGGTGGATTGGGGGGCGGCGTCTGATCACCCGCCGGACGAGGACTGGGGGGCGGCGTCTGATCACCCGCCGGACGTTGTGGACTGGGAGCCGTCGGCTGACGTGACGGAGGTGTAGGTGAACCGCCACCACCACCACCACCACCGCCGCCGCCACCGCCACCACCACCACCGTAGGGGGGTAGACTTGTTGTCCTTGGCGCCTCGCCTGGAAACTTGATAAACTTCTTTTGCCATAGAATGAAATGGCGCTTGACATCTCCAAGTCTTTTCTCCCCTTCAGGTGTAGCAATGTCAATCTCTAGGTCCTCAAACCCTTGGACTATGTCCTCCACCGTGACACGAGCATAGCCATCTTGAATGGGGTTGTTGTGGTGGAGTGCTCCAGGTAAACATGGTAAAGCACTGCCGATGGCTACCTTCATGGACATGTTCCCGATAGGATAATACAGATGACATTCTTTCCTCTCCTTTATATCGTCCACGGGGTAGCGAGGAGGCTCCGGTGCAGTAATTTCGACCACCAGAGGCTCCGGTGCAGTAATTTCGATCGTCGGTGCATCTGCACCAGCCGGTGGGGCCTCCGTGGAAGCCACGCTGCTTCTCCGCTGCTGGCTATCGAGATCCGCTGGATGATCTTCATGCTGCGCCCAAGCTGCATCTCTTTCGGCTACTAGTACACTCACGGTTTTCTTCATCACATCCATTTCCGATGCCAACCGCGCCACAACATCTGCTTCCCGATCCATCTTTCTCTTACGGCTTCTGTAACCGTACGGGTCATCGTTCTGGGGGAACCCTATTTTCCACGGAATGTGCCCCATGCCTCGTACACGTCCTCCGTGTTCAGGATTCCCGAGGGCTTTTGTCAGTGCGTCGTTCTCTCTGTTGAACTTGATCTTCCCCTCTTGAGCATCCCTCATTGCGTCAATAAGGGCTTGGGTGGGTTTCATTATTTTGCCCTGGTAAACACACTCCCCTGTCTCCGGGTTCAGCGTTCCCCCATGCCCGTATCACCAGCTTTTGGCCCTTGGGTCCCATCCCTCCGTACCTGGACGGATTCCTCGCGCCCTCAGCTCGTTCTCCATCTTCTCCAACCTAGGCTGCCAAAGGCGATACCCTCCTGGCCCCATAATATGATTGTACTCCTTCTTAGCCGCATTTTCCTTATTTTTTTTCGATATTTGAATGAACTGCTCCGATTTCTTTTGCTTCACAAATTCTGGCCAATCATGTTTCTGTTTCTCATATTGTCCTTTGAAATCCGGAGTCTTGTTCTGCTTGACAAAGTCATGGTTTAGATTTTGCTTGAATTTCCGGAATGCGTCGGCCATCTTATGAAGAGCGAACTGTTTGACTAGCCTCCTCCTCTCCTTGTTTTCCTCAATCTTGTTACCCTCCTCATCGAATTTGTTGTATTCCGGAGGTAGAACGAAATGTTCCATAAGCTTCTTGAAGCAATCTTTTTTTGTTCTCTTATCGACAAAAGTGAAACCCGCAATTCGTGCCTTCTTTGGCTCATTCCACTCCTGGACGGTGATCGAGACGTTGTCTCTAACAACGGCTCCGCATTGGCTGACAAACTTGATGGCGTTCTTGCGGGGCTCCAGCGGCCTGCCGGTTGCACTGTCGACAACCTCGATGGTGCATGTTTCCCCTTGTTTCATCGTCTTGGTTGCGCCACGCTTTGACGACGTACTCGATTGTTTCGACGATCCGGCCGAGGGCTAAAATAAGAAAGAGAGTCGCGCCCGTTAGTACACACATATTTATTCAAATCAGTTAGTTTGTATCACCAGAGGCTCAATGTATATATATACCTCGGCGCCGGAGGTGGTTGCTACTTCCATTTGAAGATCGTCATTTATCGACGTTTGTTCGGCATCATCTTGCTGACGGCGCCCTTCATCTTCACCGTCAAGGTTCAGATAAGAAGAGACATCATCTTCTTCTTGTCCGATCGACACATATTGAATATCGCCGTTTATGATGCCGAACATATGTGCTTCAACGTCCGGATCATAGTTGTCCATAATCGGGTCAGCTCTATCGTCCGCCATTATGTCAGTCCTGAAAACATGTAGTAAAAACAAATTAATTAAGTGAAGAAGGGGGGCGGTGGCGGTGGCGGTGGCGAAAGGGCGGTGGCAAAAGGAGGGGGCGAGGAAGGGGTGGGAGAGGGTGTCGCGGTAGAGCGCGAGACGGGGCGGCAGACGACGGCGTCACGGAGAGGGACGCGAGGACAACACACATGTATAACCCTCGCCATTTGGTTAATTATCAAATTTTACGGTTTTTTGTTAATTATCAAGTTTTAAGTTACTTTTTTTCTTCTTCCTTTTTCCTTTCTTCTTCTTTCTTTCTTCTTCTTCCTTTCTTCTTCTTTCTTTCTTCTTTCCTTTCTTCTTTCTTTCTTCTTCTTCCTTTTCTTCTTATTCCTTTCTATTCTTTCTTTCTTCTTCTTTCCTTTTTCTTTTTTCTTTCTTTCTTCTTCTTCCTTTCTTCTTCTTTTTTTCTTCTTCCTTTTCCTTTCTTCTTTCTTTTGGTTTTCATTTGGTTTTTATTTGGTTTTCATTTTTTTTCCTTTTTCTTTCTTGTTTTTTCTTCTTCATTTTTCTTTCTTCTTTCTTTCTTCTTTCTTTTTTTCTTCTTCCTTTTTCTTCTTTCTTTTTTTCTTCTTCCTTTGTTTTTCTTCTTCCTTTCTTTTTTCTTCTTTCTTTTTCTTTCTTGTTTTTTTTCTTCTTCCTTTTTCTTTCTTCTTCCTTTGTTTTTCTTCTGTTTTTTTGTTTTCTTTTGTTTTTTCTTCTGTTTAATTTGTTTTTTTTGTGTTTTCCTTTTTCCTTTTTCTTTTTCTTCTTCTTCTTTTTCCTTTGCTTTTTCGGCCGGCGCGGGTAAAATAAGCAGGGCCGGCCGGCGCCGGCCAGCAGGCGGACGGCAGGGCGACGGGCGGCGGGCGGCAGGGCGGCGGGCAAGGGCGCGGCGCGCGCGCGGGCAAGGGCGGCGGCGCGCAGGTGCGGGCAAGGGCGGCGCGCAGGCGCGGGCAAGGAAGCGGCGCTCACTGGGGACGGGGGCAGCGGCGCTCACTGGGGACGGGGGCGGCGGCGCGCAGGGCTTCGGCGTCGGGGCAGGGCTTCGGCGTCGGCGTCGGCGTCGATCGGCGTCGGGGCAGCGCTTCGGCGTCGAGAGAGAGGAGAATGGGAAGTGGCAAAACTGCCAAGTGCAGTATTTATAGACGCACCTTTAGTCGCGGTTGGTGTGGCGGACCGCGACTAAAGGTTAGCTTTAGTCGCGGTCCGCCACACCAACCGCGACTAAAGGATAGCTTTAGTCGCGGTCCGCCACACCAACCGCGACTAAAGGGTTTTGGCGCCGCTTTCGTTCCCGCGCAGGAAGAGCCTTTAGTCGCGGTTGGGGAGGCGGACCGCGACTAAAGCTAACCTTTAGTCGCGGTCCGCCACACCAACCGCGACTAAAGGTCTGTGCTGGCACTGGCGCGGTGCGGTGGGATGTTTAGTCCCACCTCGCTAGCCGAGAGGCTTCGACAGTGGTTTATAAGCGCGGCTGTGCTCACCACTTCGAGCTCCTCTCAAATGCAGGCTTACGGGCCTATTCTGTTACTATTAGCCTGTGGGCCTACTGGGCCTTCCTGCGGGCCTGAATCCTGGCACAATAATGGGTTTCTAGTCGTATTCAGGCCGTGGTGGCCCAGTAGGTGGCATATTTTTTATTTTTTGCCTGTTTTTTGTTTTCATTTTTGCTTTATTTATTTTGTTTTGTTTCTACTTACAACAAAAAGCTTATTTATTTTATTTTATTTTGTTTCTAATTACTTATTTATTTTACTTTATGATAATTATTTTTGCTATTAAAGTTTCTAATTACTTATTTATTTATGTTATTAAAATCTTAAAAATACAATTATATATCAAAAAAATCAGAAAATAAAACTAATTCATTTTAAATTCTTGTTTTTCTTCTGTTTTTTTCTTCCTTTTTTCTTCTATTTTTTTCTTCTGTTTTTTTCTTCCTTTTTCTTGTTTTTCTTCTTTTTTTTCTTCCTTTCTTCCTTTTTCCTTTTTTCTTCTGTTTTTCTTCTGTTTGTTTTTTCTTATGTTTTTCTTCTGTTTGTTTTTTCTTCTGTTTTTTCCTTTTTTCTACTGTTTGTTTTTTTCTTCTGTTTTTCCTTTTTTCTTCTGTTTTTTTCTTCCTTTTTCTTGTTTTTCTTCTTTTTTTCTTCCTTTCTTCCTTTTTCCTTTTTTCTTTTGTTTTTCTTCTGTTTGTTTTTTTCTTATGTTTTTCTACTATTTGTTTTTTGTTCTGTTTTTCCTTTTTTCTTCTGTTTGTTTTTTTCTTCTGTTTTTCCTTTTTTCTTCTGTTTTTTTTCCTTTTTCCTTCTTTCTTCTTCTTCCTTTTTCCTTTTAAAATCAGAAAAATAAAACTAATTCATTTTAAAATCTTAAAAATACAATTATATATCAAAAAAATCAGAAAAATAAAACTAATCACTTGAAGGTTTGACAAAAGGTTTGATACATCATTCAGTTCATCGACCAAATACAAAGTTTGGTACAATAAATTATTACACATCAATTCTTCCCTTGTGTCCCTGCTTGCTTACGATTGTGCCGTATCCATGGAGCATCCTCATCATTTAACTTAATGCTTGGGTCGGTGTTCACTTTGAAGGGCGGAATTTCAGCAAACATATTATAATCTTCTGACATGTCTGTCTTGTCCTGCACTCCCACGATGTTTCTTTTCCCTGAAAGAACAATGTGGCGCTTTGGATCATCGCATGATGTACTGATCGTTTTCTTATCTTTCCGTTTCCTCGGTTTGCTACTCATGTCCTTCACATAGAAAACCTGAGCGACATCTTTCGCTAGGACGAATGGTTCGTCAAGGTAACCAAGATTGTTGAAATCCACCATTGTCATTCCGTATTGCTGGTCCACCTTTACCCCACCTCCTGTTAGCTTGAACCATTTGCACCGGAACAAAGGGACCTTAAAGGAGGGTCCATAGTCAAGTTCCCATATCTCCTCTATGTAACCATAATATGTGACCTTTTGCCCATTCTCGGTTGCTGCATCAAAGCGGACACCACTGTTTTGGTTTGTGCTCTTTTTATCTTGGGCGATCGTGTAAAATGTATTCCCATTTATCTCGTACCCTTGGAAAGTCGTTATAGTCGAAGATGGTGTCTTGGCCAACATGTACAGCTGATCTACAACATCATTGTCATTCATTAAATGTTTTCTCAACCAACTGCCGAAAGTCTCCATGTGGGCCTTCCTAATCCAGGATTCAGGCTTCCCCGGGTTGTCCGAGCGTAAAATATTCTTGTGTTTCTCAAAGTACGGAGCCACCAAGCTGGAATTGGTCAGTACAGTGTGGTGTGCTTCAGTCAGAGAATGGTCGTCCATACATATCGTTGATTTCCTTCCGATCGTGCCTTTTCCACTTAGTCTCCCCTCGTGCCGCGATCGAGGAAGGCCAATCGGCTTAAGGTCAGGAACAAAGTCAACACAAAACTCAATTACCTCCTCATTTCCATAGCCCTTGGCGATGCTTCCTTCTGGCCTAGCACGGTTACGAACATATTTCTTTAATACTCCCATGAACCTCTCGAAGGGGAACATATTGTGTAGAAATACAGGACCGAGAATGAAAATCTCTTCGACTAGGTGAACCAGGAGGTGCGTCATAATATTGAAGAAGGATGGCGGGAACACCAACTCGAAACTGACAAGACATTGGACCACATCGTTCTGTAACCGTGGTAGATCTTCTGGATTGATTACCTTCTGAGAGATTGCATTGAGGAATGCACATAGCTTCACAATGGCTACTCGAACATTTTCCGGCAGGAGCCCCCTCAAAGCAATCGGAAGCAATTGCGTGATAATCACGTGGCAGTCGTGAGACTTCAGGTTTTGGAACTTTTTCTCCGCCATGTTTATTATTCCCTTTATATTGGACGAGAATCCAGACGGGACCTTCATACTGCTCAGGCATTCAAAAAAGATGACCTTCTCTTCTTTGGTCAGAGCGTAGCTGGCACGACCTTGAAACCATTCCGGATGCCGGTCATCAGGGTCTTTCAAACGTTGCTGGTCCTGCCGTGCTTCCTTTGTATCATTTGTCTTCCCATACACGCCCAAGAAGCTTAGGAGGTTCACGCAAATATTCTTCGTAACGTGCATCACGTCGATTGCAGAGCGGACTTCTAGGACTTTCCAATATTCTAGCTCCCAGAATATAGATTTCTTCTTCCACATGGCTGCGTGCCCGTCAGCTCCCTTCGGAACTGATTGTCCGCCAGGACCCTTTCCAAAGATGACTTTCAAATCCTTGACCATATCAAATACCTCAGCACCAGTGCGTTCTGCAGGCTTCGGCCGGTGATCTGCCTTGCCGTTGTAATGCTTGCCTTTCTTTCTTACTGGATGAATTTCCGGAAGAAATCGACGATGCCCAAGGTACACGTTCTTCTTACAATTTGGCAAATGTACACTTTCAGTCTCATGTAAGCAGTGCGTGCATGCATTGTATCCTTTATTTGACAGTCCCGAAAGGTTACTAAGAGCAGGCCAATCGTTGATGGTTACGAAAAGCAACGCTCGTAGGTCAAATTCCTCTTGTTTGTGCTCATCCCACACACGGACACCAGGTCTGCCCCACAGCTGTAAAAGTTCATCAACTAATGGCCTTAGGTACACATCGATGTCGTTGCCGGGTTGCTTAGGACCTTGGATGAGCACTGGCATCATAATGAACTTCCGCTTCATGCACAACCAAGGAGGAAGGTTGTAGATGCATAGAGTCACGGGCCAGGTGCTATGGCTGGAGCTCTGCTCGCCAAAAGGATTCATGCCATCTGTACTTAGACCAAATCTTATGTTCCTTGCGTCAGCTGCAAAATCTTTGAACTCTCTGTCGATCTTTCTCCATTGCGTTCCATCTGCGGTGTGTCTCAACTCCCCGTCTGACTTACGGTCCTCTTTGTGCCATCGCAACAACTTGGCATGCTCTTTGTTCCTGAACAGACGTTTCAACCGTGGTATTATAGGAGCATACCACATCACCTTGGCGGGAACCCTCTTCCTGGGTTTCTCGCCCTCAACATCGTCACCAGGGTCATCGCCTCTGATCTTATAACGCAATGCAGTGCATACCGGGCATTCATTCAAATTCTCGTATTCACCGCGGTAGAGGATGCAGTCGTTGATGCATGCATGTATCTTCAGAACCTCTAAACCTAGAGAGCAGACAACCTTCTTTGCTTCGTACGTACTGGCGGGAAACTCGTTATTCTTTGAAAACATATTCTTCAACATTTTCAGCAAGTTTTCAAATGCCGAGTCAGCTACACCTGCCTGTGCCTTCCATTTCAGCAAATCCAGTGTGCAGCCCAGCTTTTTCAGACCATCATCGCATCCGGGGTACAACGACTTTCTGTGATCCTCTAACATGCGATCCAAATTCTCCCTCTCCTTTTCAGTTTCGCAGCGTCTCCGTGCATCAGCAATGGTCCGACCAAGATCATCAACGGTCTCATCACGTGCCTCTTCTTCACCTTCACCTTCCCCTTCACCTTCCCCTTCACCTTCCCCTTCACCTTCAGCATCCTCCATGAAAGTATCACCGAAATCAGCAAGATAGCTTTCATCGATGAAATCATCCCCTTCTTCATCTTCTTCCATTATAACCCCTCTTTCTCCATGCTTGGTCCAACAATTATAGCTTGGCATGAAACCGTGCCGAAGCAGGTGCATGTGAACTTCTCTTGAGGAAGAGTAACCCTTCTGATTCTTACAGTCAACACATGGACAGATAACAAAACCCTTCTGCTTGTTCGCATTAGCCACTACGAGGAAATCTTTCAAACCCGTAGTGAACTCGCGGGAGAGTCGGTTACCGTACATCCATTGCCGATTCATCTGCATTATTATAATATAAAATATATAATTGACCATCATGCATTTGTTAAACTAACTAGCTATAAACAATAGAAATTAAACAATGAACAACACACATGCATATTTTATCAATGACACACATGCATGAAAGGTTCAAGTTGCTAACCGCGATCGAGGAGGAAAAAAATGAATGAGGAACCTCAAGTGTGGCTCTTGGGGCATTTCATCAAACACCTTGTGTGCATAAGAGGAACCAAAAGCAAACCTACACCCCCTTGTGAAGCTTGTGAAGAGAAGTGGCACAAAATGGCTAAGTGAGTGCGCTGAACTGGTATATATAGGGGAGGAGCTTTAGTCGCGGTTGGCCTGGCCAACCGCGACTAAAGGCCTTTGGGCACCTTTAGTCGCGGTTTGACTGGCCAACCGCGACTAAAGCCCCTCACGTGCACCAGCTGGCCACCGAGCGCCCTGGGCGCAGGCCTTTGGTCGCGGTTCGTCTGCCGAACCGGGACTAAAGACTTCATTAGTCGCGGTTCCTACAGTTCCGCGACTAATGGGGCTGGACGGAAGCCTCTTTTTCTACCAGTGGTGATACATGAATGACAGATGCATGGATTAAAACAAATCAAAATAAAAACCATGATTGGCTTTTTGGATCTAAGTCGTACTTACTTGTTCGTGCTTTGTACTGTGGGGTTCTCTTCTTCCTTGCTTGCATCTCCATGGAGATGTAATGGACGTTGTGCCCCCGTCGCTGCCTTCCAATAGCGGAGGAGGAGGATGTGGCGCCGATGCTCAACAGCAAGGAGGGTGTACTGGCAATATACACATTCGTGTGCAGCCCTAGCGGTAGGAATCAGTTTGAATATAATAGCACTTAATTAAACCAAATAAATGAATGAAAGCATTTATAAAAGCTCCTTCCCTTGTATTGTTTTAATGTTGCTAGTGCAAAAAATAGACTGATAAGTTCAATAAAAATGTGTATATTAAAATGGGTATACCTTAACTAAAACTATAACAAATACATCTGCACCATATAACTAAATTTAAAGTGCTTAGATCCAAAATAAAATTGCTCAGACTTTCACATTAGCACAATTACACTGCACTTTTGTAAACTAATTACGGCCACCAAACAGTGCAAGGAAAATTTTAATCAACATGAAAGATGAACAGTACTGAAAGGCGATAACCAAGTCATGCTATTTATTAAAGAATAAATATGCCATGAGTAGTACACACCAAGATTAAATTAGTGACCCTGTATAAGCCGTTGGCAATGCAGCAGCATCAACTCATGCAATCATTATAGGCAGTCCGATGACGGCGACAGTGTCCATGGCATGGATTGACCGAGACCAATGACTTATGGGTAGAAACAAAATAGTTCTGTTGCAGAGCCGGAACTAACACAGAGGAGCTAGAGGAGAGTATCCTCTCGAGCACTCACGTGAATTGGTTGTTGCGGCCGCCGCGCGAGCATATCTTGATGGTGATGTTCTACGTACCGATACATGCATGTATGTACCACGAGCATATGTAGCAAGCAAGTCAACCGCATCAAGCTGTCGATCTTGGCGCAAACCCGGGAGACGATGGCGGCTGTGATGAGCCGGGCTGTGCTCGAGGGCGACCTCTAGGCGCCGTTCTGTCCCCCATCCTGGTCGCCCTAACCTCCCAGAAGAGCCACCGGCGCACGTCCCACCCTCCTTCACGGACGTGTAGATGGCGTAGGATCTATCATGCGGAAGTAGTGTCCTGCGCCGACATCATGCAGCCGTTGGACCACGCATAACAACCGATCTCCGACACCAGCGACGGCTTAAAAACACCATCGCCAGGTCCTCAATGATCCATCCACTTCTTCATGAAATCCACCGGAGTGTCGCTGCTCGGCCCCACTAGCCCGCTCCTTGCCGAGGCCCGGCGATCAACTCTTCTCAGCAGTCTCCTCATCAAGAGATACAAGAATCGTCTAGAACTCCTATCATCAGCGCAAGGAGGGCACCCAGTCGAAGGAACTCGCCCGCGCAAAGGAGGGTAGATGGGAGAGGAATAAAACTGAGACAACAGGAGGCTGCACAACGGAGACTCGTCGCGATCGATCTACTTGTAGACGCAACAATGCGTGGCGTGGATAGAGACCAAGTTGGAAAAGAAACGTTTTTTCCTTATATATAATCCTGGACGAAAACAATCCGTCGTGGCTCGGCCCACCGGGGATGCCGTCATCGCCAGGATGAGGATGCATCTACGCCTCGCTCCTTCGGGACGTATCAAATTTTATTAGTACCACCTCGCTTATACGTTTTAAATTCAAATTTTATTAGGACTAATAACTCCGCCTGTATCCCGCGGCGGCGGCGCGTCGGCAGCTCCGCCTCCCTCCTTTCCCTTTCCCACTGCCGCTCGCGGCGGGCGGTGGGCGCCTCTGATTCCGGTCTGCACGTCCGGGCCGGCGGGGTGGGCACAAACACCCACCGCTGCCCACGTGGGGGAGCAGGCCGCCTGTCGGAGCTGCGCACAGTCCAGGAGGGGCCAGCGCCAGCGTCCGAGCTGCGCCGACGGGGAAGCTGCGTCTGCGGCGAGGCTGTAGATCCGGAGCTGCCCCCGGTCTTCACCTTGGACCGTTCCAAGGCAGTGCGGAGGGCAATCTCATAGTCTGTATCTTGCTTGGAGTCAGAGCGTCTGCCGGAGCTATGGAGCTAGCATTGTACTGAATATGATAATTTACTGCACGACATTGCACCTCCCCGGTTATTTTTATCTCAATAGTATAATCTGCACCGATTTAGTCTTCAAAATGATTCATCAAAAAGTGGACGGAGTGGCTCATGTAAGTTTTTTGTCGAGTAACAGTTCGTGTAAGGTTTTTGTTGCAAAGTCACTTGCAAACATCACTTGCTGCGATCAAATGTTTAGATTTTGATACCGAGAGTCCGGCCTCCGTGCTCCGTTGCGGCCGCTGTGACCGGATCCGGGTGCCCCGAGGCGCGCTCTCCCACGTCCTCAGCGCCGCCCTGCGCCCCGGTTCACCCTGTGATGCCGCTCGAGGAGGCCTCCACGGCGGCCGCCGCTCCAGCGGCGTCTCCGGCTGTTGCAGCCGTCATACTTCCGCCTTCTGCATCGCCATCCCGGGCTGATAGCGTCGTGGAGACCACGGCAGGAGCAGGGTCGTGCTCTTGGGCTGCAAGCTCCATCCCGGCTGCTGGCGTTCTCCCTCGACCGCGGCCGCTGCCGCCGCCGCCAGCTTGCAGATTCAGGAGGGAGGATGGGGGTGTGAAGGCCTCGTGCACGCCCCGTCTCAATCCTGCGTCAACATCTGCTTCTGTCCGGACTCATGCCGCCCCTGTCCCTCTTGTCGGCGCCGTCTCAAGTGTGCTGCTGCCGGCCCCTGCTGCCCCAGCGAATGGAGAGGACGAGCGCTGTGAAGAGGATCTGGCTCTGTCACTGCCAGCCAATGCAAAGAGCACCGTTGTTGCCATGGGGCGCGAGCTAACCAGTGCACCGCGTCCCTGAGCCCTGTTGCCGGCCCCTGTGGCCCAGGCCAATGAAGACAATGCGGGCTGTGGAGAGGAGATGGCCTTGACGCTGCCCGTCAATGCAAAAGGCATCGTTGCTGGCATGAGCAACGGGCTGACCAATGAACCGCGAGCTGTGTTGTGGGCCTCCGCTGCTGACAACGATGATGAAGATGATGAAGAGGAGTTGGCCCCACAGACGCCGTTGACTGTCACCAAAGCCCTCGACTCCGGAGGGATTTGCATGGGCCATGACACGGACACAAGTGAGGGTTGGCAGGAGGTGCTACCGCGGCGCGGCCCGCGTCGTTCAACTTCGTCGCCATTATCGATGATGGCTCCTCGTCCTCCTCGTCCAATCCCTGCTTGGCTCCATGGTAGATGTTGTAGATGCCTTGCTTATGGGCATCGTGCGGTTGTTTGCAGAGATCCGTTGCGGTGCTCCCGTTGTTTGGAGAATGGTCATCGTGCGCGTGAATGTCGCAATCCCTGGCGTCCTCTGAGCTCATTATCATGCCTTGATGTGCCACATGTGTCCCGCATCGGCACCGTGCATCGTGTTGCTCCTGCTTCATGTGAGGGTTCGATGAGATCCACACCCCCTTCCAAGGCGCTTCACCGTGGGTCTTGGGCATCTGTTGTCTCTGTTGCTGCTGGCTCGGCAACCCCGTCCGAGCTGATGTTGCAGTCCGCACTGGCTGATCAGACTGCATTGTTGCAAGGTTGTGTGGCACGGGTTGAGAGCTTTCTGGAGCGAGCGGAGGTTGCTCTGGGTAGACTATCCCTTGTGCCGGCTCTGTTGCAGACCACTCTAACGTCACATTCTCCCTGTGCGGCCGGTGTTTGCTCCGCGGAAGACAGGGGTGAGGAGTGGTATGGCTCTTTCTCCCCTCGTGTTGGAGTCCATTCATCGTCGGTGCCTACCTCCCCTCCTATGGGGTCTTCCACTGAGGGCGAGTCCATCGCCATGCTTGTGACTCCGGTGCTGCAGATCATGCCTGAGCTTAGGGAGCTATGCCTGAGTCTATCAGTGGAGCATACGAAGGTGGACATATCGGCGGCCTCGATTGAAGGACAAGTTTCGCCTCTGTCAAGTGAGCAGTTGGAGGTTTCTTTGGTTGATGATGCTAAAGGGAAGGCAGGTGCAATTTCATGATGGGCAGTGCTCAGTGTTTCCTGTTGTCCACGTGGCTTTGGTCTTTTGAGTCGTAAAAGTGGTTGTGGTGGTAGTGTGTTGGGAGCATTTGGTGGACCGTCTACGTGGTCGTGAGAGTGAGTCGCTTCTGGAGTATCACTTTTGTAGTGTTTGTATCGGTTTTCGCCCGGTTTTCCTAAATTAACCGGGCAATTCTCTTCTTCTTAATTAATCGATGAGGCAATCCTTTTGCCTTTGTTTCGAAAAAAAATACCGAGAGAATATCAGGTGGAACCAAGTTACAATGAAAACTTGGTGGAAACCACGTTCGAACGTTTCCAACATTCTATAAAAATTATGGTACATTAAGATGGTGGTGTTCTATTAGTACGTGAAATGTGAAGTTCAAGCACAAAGTCATTTACTACTCATGGAAAAAACTTTTGTTAAGGAAATCGGTAACTGGTAGATACTCGATCGGCTTGGGAGTAGCGATTAATCTGTGAATCGGCCTATCACTAGTAGAAAACAGGGCTTTGGTTCAGGGCGGGTCAGCCCATTAGTCCCGGTTCAGCCCAGAACCGGGACCCATGGGGGCATAGGTCCCGGTTCGTGAGGCCAGGGGGCCGGCCGGGCCATTGTGGGGCATTGGTTCCGGTTCATCTGGCACCATTGGTCCCGGTTCGAGGCTTAAACCGGGACCAATGTGCCTCGCTCCTGGCCCATCACCATTGGTCCCGGTTGGTGGCTTGAATCGGAACCAAAGGGTGTCCTTTAGTCCCGGTTCCAACCACGAACCGGGATCAATGTGATGCCTATATATACCCCCTCGCCGGCGAGCAGAGCACTCTACACTGCTCTGTTTTTATGGCCGGCGAGGGGAGGACTTTGTGGTGCTCTACCTCAACTCCTATGCACATGAGGTGTTCGATGGAATGCCCGAGCCACACTACTTAAGCTTTCTCCTCCCAAGCTTGACCTCCAAACTCCATTTTCCTCAATATTTGTCTAGGTTTAGCGGTCTGTCACGTCTCGTCCCCGTCTTCACCGTCGTCGATCGCCAGCGCCGATCTCGTCGCCGGCACCACCACTAGTAGAAAACCGGCCTTTTGTCCCGGTTCGTAAGGGCCTTTAGTCCCGGTTCCCGAACCGGGACTAAAGGGTCATTACTAATACCCTCACCCTTTAGTCCCGGTTCAAACCAGAACCGGGACAGATGGGCCTCCACGTGGCCTGTGCGCCGAGCCCAGGAAGGAGGGCCTTTGGTCCCGATTGGTGGCACCAACCGGGACCAATAGACCTACACGCGTCAACATTTCCGTGGCTGGGGTTTTTGTTTTTTTTTGAAGGGGGGGGGGGTTTGGGGGTTTTGGGGGGTTAATTTAGGTATTTCATATATTGTGTTAGATAGCTAATTAATAGAGAGAAGTGTCCTCTCTTATGTCCGTGCTTGGTCGACGCTACGTACTATACATACGTATAGAGAGGACTAGGCACGCTAACTAGCTAGTAAGCAAACGAAGGAAACGGAAGATCGTCATAAACATATATGCATACAGAGAGAAGTGATATCGATCACCTCTCCTTCTCCGAGAGATTGGTCGAACAACAAGTTCTCGTATATCTATCGTCCGACACTACCGGCTACATATATACAATAATTATCTTTTACAAATATAATCTCCTAAATTATGGACGCATGGTCCACATAGTATTCTCGGTCTTCAGTGATCACGTGGTCAAGAAAGAATGCCGCCAATTCCTCTTGAATTGCTCGCATGCGATCTGGTGCTAGGAGTTCATTCCGCATCCGAAACATCTAATTTGAAGAAGGGTGTCAATACGTATATATATAAATGAATGAAACTCAACACAAATGATGGCAATAAAATAAAATTGTGAATATTGTTATTTACGCACTTCATATTGTTCGTCAGTGTACCCGCCCCGCTCACAGGTCGTGTGGCGGATGGACTCGCAGACGTAGCATCCACAGAAATCATTCCCTTGTTCCTGCCACAACCACTTTACAAGAAATAGAGGTCAACCAAACAGATAACCAAGAATGCCAAATGGTATTGATGAAACTAGCGCTTGAATCAATAGCTAGGAGACACGCGGAACATGGTACTATAGTACTTACTTTCGGGTATCTAAATTCCAGCTACTTCGGCAGTCCCGGGGATTGTGTGCTGAATTTTCTCCAAACCCTGCCCGACAAAAGAAAACAATTACTTGATATCAGGAAATGAACAAATTTGCTGATATGGTGGATAATGATCGATTTAACTTACTTCTTGAGGATTTCAGTCATGTCCGCATACTCCTGGGGATCTTTTCGTCTCGAGTCCAAGACAGTTACTACTCCCTGCTCAAGCCTAATCTCCAGGAGAATATAGTGGAAACTGCGCATGCATGCATAACTCATCAATTACCTTACTATAACCTGGACTAATATATAAGGGAAACCGAATATGCACAAGACAACACTCACTTGAAGTTGTAAGGAAAGAGTATTATATCTTTGTGTTCATTTATTTTGATTGATCATAGCAAGTTGGCCTCGGTTTCTGCGGCATGATCTTTAACCTCAACTGCATCTATGAGATTTGTGTTAATGAACCCAATATCACCGATTTGTCTTTTCTTCAATTCGGCGATCTTCAATCTGCATAATATAGTGAGGATAATTATAAATACATGCAATGAAAGAGCTGAGCTATATAGAGAGACTTAATAACAGAAGTAGTAGTACTTACAGACAGTAGCAGGTGACCGTTGCTTTATCGAGGGCCAATTGATTGAAAAACTGAAAGAACTCCTCAAATGGAACATGCAACAGTTCAATTCCAACGAGGTCATGCTCCTTTTTAACTCTCATATACAAAGTATTCCTCCCCCAGACTCTCTGCAGGTTTTCATGTACCAATCATGCAATCTTCGCATCATCGTTGATAGAGATCTTTCATCTTTGACGAGAGGCTTCCCGTACTCGTATCTGTGTATCTGCACGTCCAGGAAATCATAATGTACATCATCGGGCAAGTAATCGTCAAGATTGTTATAACCGGGCACCATCCTCGGATCGACGCTAGGCACCTTGAGCGGGGGGCACGATTGCTTTGCTTGTTCGCCGAGCTGGGCAATTTGTTTCCCAGCTCGTCGTTCTTTCAGCCTTTGATCACTAACTGTACTTCCCGACCACTCCGCTTCAGCCCATGTCTTTGCAATAATGCGCTCATAGTTGCCTTTCGGCGGAGACTTGGGTGGTTTTGCGAGGACAGCCAAAGTGCGCTTCACTTTCACCGAATCTACCTTTTTCTCCGGAGGTGGATGTCTCTGTGCTTTCAACCCTTGAAACCAGTCATCCTTCTCGGTTCGTGCGATCCTCGTGTTCTCCTCCGGGGTCCTCTCGTAAGGTAACTTCTCTGGAGTCTTCAGAGAAGGACCGAATCTGTATTTTCTCCCGCCTCTGGCTATACTGCTAGACGCCGGCAGAGCAGACGGAGCGGCAGTCTTCTTGACTTGCTTACGAGGCGGAGGAGAAGGACTACGACGCACCAGAGCAGCTGCCGGAGCGGCGGCGGGTCTCTTCCGCCCTTGCTGACGAGGCGGAGAAGGAGTAGGCTGGCTGCTCGGGCGCGCCGGCGCAGGCGGAGAAGGAGGCAGAGTGCAGCCACGCGCCGAAGAAGGAGCCGACCGAGAGCCCTGATCGTCACTCGCCGGAGGAGGAGGCGGAGTGCCCCGACTCGCCGGAGGAGGCGGAGGCGTCCAGTTTGGATGGTTGATGAGCTCCTTCCGCCATAGGCATGGAGTCTTCAGAGCAGAACCCAGCCGAGTCTCCCCTTCTCCGGTAGGGTGGTCAAGCGGGAGGTCCTCAAATCCCTCCGTTATTTCATCCACCATCACCTTAGCATATCCTTCTGGAATCGTCTGGCAGTGAAAAGTTGCATCGGGTTCAGTAGGAAAAACAGAGCCAACATCCGCCTTGACCTTCATATTCATCCATTGCGTCATAAGGTGGCAATTTTGATCCTCTGTGATAGCATCCACGGGATAGCTGGCAGGAGCCGTCAAGACAAGCTCCGGCTGAAGCAGCTCGGTGGAAGCCACGCTACTTCTCCGCTGAGATGGCGGGGTAGCTTCAGGGGAAGCTTCGGCAGTTCGTTTGCTGCGATTTGCTTCTCGTTCCTCTATCCCGAGTACCCTTGCTTTAAGCGCCTGCAGTTCGGACTGCTGCACTTACTTCTTCCTCTCCTGGCTTTTGTAACCGCCTGCGTCCGGAAACCCAGCCTTCCACGGAATGGAGCCTGGCGTGCCTCGTGTCCGTCCAGGGTGCTCAGGATTTCCGAGGGCCTTTGTGAGCTCGTCGTTCTCTCTGTCTGGAAGGAACGTCCCTTTCTGCACTGCAGCGATATAGTACCAAAGCTTCTTCAAGGGTATGTCAAGTTGCTCATCCGTCCAAATGCACTTCCCTGTTACAGGGTCCAAGGTTCCGCCAGCCCCGAAGAACCAAGTCCGGCAACGGTTTGGCCAGCTCATTGTCTCTGGTTCGATCCCTTTATGAAGCAGATCATTCTCAGCCTTGGCCCACTTAGGCTGGGCTACGAGGTAGCCACCTGACCCCGTGCGATGGTGAAGCTTCTTCTTCGCAGCATTTTTCTTGTTTGTCGCCGACATCTTCTTACTCTTTTCCGATGTCTTGTAGGCCACAAATGCAGGCCAGTCATCTCTGATCTTCTCATATATGCCCTTGAATTCTGGTGTCTCTTTTTTCTCGACAAACCTATTCAGGTCATTCTTCCACCTCCTGAATAGGTCTGCCATCGTCTTAAGAGAAAAAGACTTGATTAATTGCTCTTTAACTGGCTTCTCCGGATCATCCTCTGGCAGTAGGGTGAAATTTGTCTTCAGCTCAGTCCAAAGATCATTTTTCTGCATATCATTGACTTAAGACACCTCAGGGTCTTCTATAGCCGGCTTGAACCATTGCTGATGCTGATCGGGATCTTGTCCCTAACCAGAACCCCGCACTGAGCAACAAATGCCTTCTTTGTTCGGATGGGTTCAATAGGTTGGCCGTCGGGCGTGATTGCTATGATCTCAAACCTTTCATCCGAGCTCAACTTTTTCTTTGGGCCTCGTCTCTTTACCTCAGTTGTGCTCGATCCGGAGGGCTAGAAAAAAGAGCAAAGACTTAATTAATATGTGTACATACCAAAACAATGAATGCATCAATTAGCTAGTCAGCACAGGCTTAACTAATATATATACCTGGCCGGAGCCGTCATCACGGTCTCCTTCTTGCACCGGCATTGGGTCACCGGAGCCGTCCTCACGTTCTTATTCTTGCACTGGCATTAGGTCACCGGAGCCAGCTTCTTCACCCTCTCCTTCCAGAGTACCATCGGTGTCGTTGAGATACAACGAGACGGCATCACTTCCTTCTGCGATTATGTCCCTCAACATCGCTTCGTTGGCTTCGTCTCGGGCGGTGTCCATCGTTTCTACAAATATTTACAACATGGCAATTATGATTCAAACATGACAGATGGATATATTAGTGGCAAACGTAGAACTAGCTAGCTAATCATAGTAAGGAATCAAATATATTAATTAGTGGCCTCGACGCTGCTTCTCTAGGGTTTGGGGTGGCCTCGACAACGCTTCAAGGGTTTGGGGTGGCCTCGAGAGAGTTTGTCGGGTAGGGGCGCGACGGGAGGGGGTAGGAGACCGACATCGTTTTTTTCAAGGGTTTGGGTGTCCTCGAGAGTTTTGGTCGAGCGAGAGCGTCGGGGGTGCTCCCGCGGTATAAGTTATTATCACAGTCGAGCGGGGGTATATATATCGACCACCCCTCATGTCGAAGTTATCCGAGGGGTATATCGACCCCCCTCGTGTTGAAGTTATCGGGAGAGGGAATAGAGGAGAAGAAGAAAGGAATAGAGGAGAAAATCAAAGAAAAAAAAGAAGAAAAAAAAATAGGAGAAGAAGAAAGGAATAGAGGAGAAGAAGAAAAAAATAGAAATTTCTATTTTTTTCTTCTATTTTTTTTTTCTTCTTCTCCTCTTCTTTTTCTTCTTTTTTCCTCTTCTTATTTATTTCTCCTCTTCTTCCTCTCCTCTTCTTCTTTCTTCCCCTTCTTATTTTCTTCTTTCCTATCCTTCTTTTTTATCTAAATTTTAGCATATTCTAAATTTTCTTCTAACTTTCTATATATGAACAAAAAACTTTCTATGAACAAAAAACTTTATATATATATATATATATATATGAACAAAATTTCTATGAACAAAAAAAAAATAAACTAATCACATACACATATACATACACATATACATTATACATAGACATATACATACATATACATACACATACACATATACATTATACATACACATATACAATATACATACACAAATGAAAAAAATAAACTAAAAAAAATTAAGGGCAGGGCGGCGGCAGCGAAGGGCAGGGGCGGCGCGCGGCGGCCGCGCAGGGCAGGGGCGGCACGCGGCGGCCGCGCGGGCAGGGGTGGCACGAGGCGGCAGCGAAGGGCAGGGGCGGCGGCGCGATGGTAGCGCGCGGCGGCGTCGGCGGCCAGTACAGGGGCAGGAGCAGCGGAATTGGGCGACGCTCACTGCGAGGTGGCGTCGGCGACGAGGAAGGCCCGGGGACGGCGGAGGCGCGCGTGCTCGGGGGCGAGGGCAGCGGTGTGCGGGCTCGGGGACGACGTCGGAGACGGCAACGGCGAGGCACGGGCGACGGCGACGGCGCGGTCGGGGGCGACGGTAGGGGCGGCGAACGACGTCGGGGCAGCCTGGCGGCGTCGATGTGCTCGGCGTCGTCGGCCGGGCCGTGGGGCAACTGGCGATGAGTTCGTCAATTTTTCCTAAGTGCTACTTATATACCCAGGCCTTTGGTCCCGGTTCATGGCACAAGCCGGGACCAATGCCACCCTTCAGTCCCGGTTGGTGGCATCAACCGGGACTAAAGGGGGGCATTGGTCCCGGGTCGTAGCACCAACCGGGACGAATGCCGCCCTTTAGTCCCGGTTGGTGCCACCAACCGGGACCAAAGGCCTGTGCTGCCCCGAAAACAAATATTTAGTCCCACCTCGCTAGTTGAGAGGGAGGCGCACCTGTTTATTAGGTGCGGTGCGCCATCCCTCTCGAGCTCCTCTCTAAAGCAGGCTTTCGGGCCTAACACTGCAATCTGTGCCTGTGGGCCTACTGGGCCTCCCGCGGGCCTGAATCCTGGCCCATGGTAGGGTTTCTAGTCGAATTCAGGCCGTGGGGGCCCAGTAGGCGACACTTTTTTGTTTTTTTGTTTTTTTGTTTCTACTTAGAACTAAATACTTATTGTTGCTATATTTAATTTTTTTCCTGTTTTTTTGTTTTTTTTCTGCATTATTTATTTTCTTTTGTTTATTGCTTTATTTTTTAGTTCTTTTTGCTTTTAGTTTTAGAAAAATTATAAACTTTCTGTTAGTGCCATTAGTTTTCAAATTTGAAAACACTTTTTTATTTTTTTGTTTTCTTTGTTGCTTTATTTATTTTATTTTGTTTCTTGCTTTATTTTTTAATTCTTTTTGCTTTTATGTCAGCAAAATTATAAACTTTCTGTTAGTGCCATTAGTTTTAGAAAAAATATAAACTTTCTGTTAGTGCCATTAGTTTTCAAATTTGAATAGTTAAAATTTGAACATAAATGCACCTATAGAGAAAATTCGACCTAAATTCATAGTTTTCAAATGAACTCTGAAAAAGTTGGCATAGCATACTCGTCTGTTACAAATTTGGCATGGTATCATCATAATAGTGCTGAGAGAAAGTCTTCACTTTTTCTTCGCTTGTGTCATTTGCTTATTGCGTCGTAACCATGGATAATCTTCATCGTTTATCAGGATGCTTGGGTCAGCCTTGACATTGAATGGAGGAATTTCATGAAACCTTTCATAATCTTCAGACATGTCTGTCTTGCCCTCCACTCCTAGGATGTCCCTTTTTCCTGAAAGAACTATGTGGCGCTTTGGCTCATTGTATGATGTATTCGTTTCCTTATCTTTTCTTTTTCTCAGTCTAGTAGACATGTCCTTCACATAGATAACCTGTGCCACATCATTGGCTAGGACGAACGGTTCGTCAGTGTACCCAAGATTTTTCAGATTGACTGTTGTCATTCCGTACTGTGGGTCTACATGTACCCCGCCTCCTGCCAGATTGACCCATTTGCACTTAAACAAAGGGACCTTAAAATCTTGTCCGTAGTCAAGTTCCCATATGTCCACTATGTAACCATAATATGTGTCCTTTCCCTTCTCGGTTGTTGCATCAAAGCGGACACCGCTATTTTGGTTGGTGCTCTTTTGATCTTGGTCAATCATGTAAAATGTATTCCCATTTATCTCTTATCCTTTGTAAATCAATACAGTCAAAGATGGTCCCCTGGACAACAAGTACAACTCATCACAAACAGTGTTGTCACCTCTGAGACGTGCTTCCAACCAACTGCTGAAAGTCCTAATGTGTTCACATGTAATCCAGTCGTCGCACTGCTTCGGGTGTTTGCAGCGCAGACTGTTCTTGTGTTCATCGACATACGGGGTCACCAAGGTAGAGTTCTGTAGAACTGTGTAGTGTGCTTGAGACCAAGAATGCCGTCCCTGCATATTATTGAGTCCGCTCCTAGCGTGCCTTTTCCAGTCAGTCTCCCCTCATACGGCGATTTAGGGAGACCTATCTTCTTAAGGCCAGGAATGAAGTCAACACAAAACCCGATGACATCCTCTCTTTGATGGCCCATGGACATGCTTCCTTCTGGCCTAGCGTGGTTACGGACATATTTCTTTAGGACTCCCATGAACCTCTCAAAGGGGAACATATTGTGTAGAAATACGGGCCCCAGAACGACAATGTCGTCGACTAGATGAACTAGGACATGCGTCATGATATTGAAGAAGGATGGTGGGAACGCCAGCTCGAAACTGACAAGACATTGCGCCACATCACTCGTTAGCCTTCGTGCCATTTCTGGATCGATCACCTTCTGAGAGATTGCATTGAGAAATGCACATAGCTTCACAATGGCTAATCGGACGTTTTCCGATAGAAGCCCCCTCAATGCAACCGGAAGCAGTTGCATCATAATCACGTGGCAGTCATGAGACTTTAGGTTCTGGAACTTTTTCTCTTGGATATTTATTATTCCCTTCATATTCGACGAGAAGCCAGTCGGGACCTTCATACTGAGCAGGCATTCAAAGAAGATTTCTTTCTCATCTTTCGTAAGAGCGTAGCTGGCAGGACCTTCATAGTGCTTCTGAGGCATGCCGTCTTTTTCGTGCAAACGTTGCAGGTCCTCCCGTGCCTCAGGTGGATCTTTTGTCTTTCCATACACGCCCAAGAAGCCTAGCAGGTTCACGCAAAGGTTCTTCGTCACGTGCATCACGTCGATTGAAGAGCGGACCTCTAGGTCTTTCCAGTAGGGTAGGTCCCAAAATATAGATTTCTTCTTCCACATGGGTGCGTGTCCCTCAGCGTCATTCGGAACAGCTACTGCGCCGGGACCCTTTCCAAAGATTACTTGTAAATCATTGACCATAGCAAGTACGTGATCACCGGTACGCATGGTGGGCTTCTTCCGGTGATCTGCCTCGCCTTTGAAATGCTTGCCTTTCTTTCGACATTGATGGTTGGTCGGAAGAAATCGACGATGGCCCAGGTACACATTCTTCCTGCATTTGTCCAGGTATATACTTTCAGTGTCATCTAAACAGTGTGTGCATGCGTGGTATCATTTGTTTGTCTGTCCTGAAAGGTTACTGAGAGCGGGCCGATCGTTGATGGTCACAAACATCAACGCCTTTAGGTTAAATTCCTCCTGTCCGTGCTCATCCCACGTACGTACACCGTTTCCATTCAACAGCTGTAAAATTTCTTCAACTAATGGCCTTAGGTACACATCAATGTCGTTGCCAGGTTGCTTAGGGCCTTGGATGAGAAGTGGCATCATAATGAACTTCTGCTTCATGCACATCCAAGGAGGAAGGTTATACATACATAGAGTGACCGGCAAGGTGCTGTGATTGCTGCTCTGCTCCCCGAAAGGATTAATGCCATCCGCGCTTAAAGCAAACCATACGTTCCTTGGGTCCTTTGCAAACTCATCCCAGTACTTTCTCACGATTTTTCTCCACTGCGACCCGTCAGCGGGTGCTCTCAACTTCCCGTCTTTCTTACGGTCCTCACTGTGCCATCGCATCGACTTGGCATGCTTTCCGTTTCTAAACAGACGTTTCAACCGTGGTATTATAGGAGCATACCACATCACCTTTGCAGGAACCCTCTTCCTGTGGGGCTCGCCGTGAACACCACCAGGGTCATCTCGTCTGATCTTATACCGCAATGCACCGCATACGGGGCATGCGTTCAGATCCTTGTATGCGACGTGGTATAGGATGCAGTCATTAGGGCATGCATGTATGTTCTCCACCTCCAATCCTAGAGGGCATACGACCTTCTTTGCTGCGTATGTACTGTCGGGCAATTCGTTATCCTTTAGAAGCTTCTTCTTCAATGTTTTCAGTAGCTTCTCAAATCCTTTGTCAGGCACAGCATTCTTTGCCTTCCACTGCAGCAATTCCAGTACGGTACCGAGCTTTGTGTTGCCATCTTTGCAATTGGGATACAACCCTTTTTTTGTGATCCTCTAACATGCGGTCGAACTTCAGCTTCACCTTTTGACTTTCGCATTGCGTCCTTGCTTCGACAATGACTCGGCGGAGATCATCATCGTCGGGCACATCGTCTGGTTCCTCTTGATCTTCAGCACCTTCACCCGTTGCAGCATCATTGGGCACATCGTCTGGTTCCTCTTGATCTTCACCAGCTCCCCCCGTTGCAGCATCACGGTATTCAGGGGGCACGTAGTTGTCATCGTACTCTTCTTCTTCTCGTCTTCCATCATAACCCCTATTTCTCCGTGCCTCGTCCAAACATTATAGTGTGGCATGAAACCCTTGTAAAGCAGGTGGGTGTGAAGGATTTTCCGGTCAGAGTAAGACTTCGTATTCCCACAATCAGGGTATGGACAACACATAAAACCATTCTGCTTGTTTGCCTCAGCCGCATCGAGAAACTCATGCACGCCCTTAATGTACTCGGAGGTGTGTCTGTCACCGTACATCCATTGCCGGTTCATCTGCGTGCATTATATATAATTAAGTGTCCAAATTAATAGAAGTTCATCATCACATTAAAAGCAAAGTACATACATAGTTCTCATCTAACAACATATAGCTCTCCAGAGCATCTAATTTATTAAACCATACATTGAAACTATGTAAAACATTTTAATGCGAAAACAAAGGCGATCATAATCGCAACCAAGGTAACAATTGATCCAACGGCATAATGATACAAGCCTCGGTATGAATGGCATATTTGCTAATCTTTGTAATCTTCAAGCGCATTGCATCCATCTTGATCTTGTGATCATCGACGACATCCGCATCATGCAACTCCAATATCATCTTCTCCTCCTCAATTTTTTTTATTTTTCCTTCAAGAAATTGTTTTCTTCTTCAACTAAATTTAACCTCTCGACAATATGGTCGGTTGGAATTTCCGGTTCACATACATCCTAGACAAATAGAATCTATGTCACGTTGGTCCGCATAATTTTCATAAACAATAAATGAATCAATAGTTATAAAGATTAATGTATATACCACATCCGAATCATAGACAGGACGAGGGCCGACGGGGGCGGATACCAAAACCATCGCACTATATAAGATGCAATAATAAAAGTAAGAAAATGATACAAGTATCTATCTAAACATACAACTAACAATATTTTTCCTTTCAGAAAGAAGATAAGAACAAGAGGCTCACCACGGTGGTGTCGGTGATGAGATCGGCGCGGGTGATCGACGGCGGTGAAGACGGGGGTGGGGTGTGACGGAACGCTAAATCTAGACAAATCTCGAGGAAAGCTTAACTAGTGTGGCTCGGGCATTTCATCGAACACCTCATGTGCATAGGAGGTGAGCTAGAGCACCACAAACCCCGCCCCTCGCCGGCCCAGAAAAACAGAGCACTGGAGTGCTCTGCTCGCGGGCGAGGGTATATATAGGCAGCACTATTGGTCCCGGTTCGTGGCACAAACCGGGACTAAAGGGGAGCCTTTGGTCCCGGTTCAGGGCACCAACCGGGACCAATGGTGGTGGGCCAGGAGCCAGGCCCATTGGTCCCGGTTCGTCCCACCAACCGGGACCAATGGCCCACGTGGCCCGGCTGGCCCCCTGGGCTCACGAATCGGGACCAATGCCTCCATTGGTCCCGGTTCTGGGCTGAACCGGGACTAATGGGCTGCCCCGGCCTGAACCGTTGCCCCCTTTTCTACTAGTGCACCGTGGTGAGCGTCTTGTTCTTATCTTCTTTCTGAAAGGAAAAAAATTCTTACTTGTATGTTTAGATATATAGATACTTGTATAATTTTCTTACTTTTGTTATTGCTTCTTATTATATAGTGCGATGGTTTTGGTATCCGCCCCCGTCGGCCTCGTCCTGTCTACGATTTGGATGTGGTATATATTATCTTTTATAACTATTTGGTTCATTTATTGTTTATGACAATTATGCCGACCAATGTGACATAGATTTTATTTATCTAGGAGGTATGTGAACCGGAAATTCCAACCGACCCTATTGTCGAGAGGTTAAATTTAATTGAAGAAGAAAACAATTACTTGAAGGAAAAAATTGAGGAGGAGAAGATGATATTGGAGTTGCATGTTGCGGATGTCATCGATGATCACAAGATCAAGATGGATGCAATGCGCTTGAAGATTAGAAAGATTAGAAAATATGTCATTCATAACGAGGCTTGGTATCATTATGCCATTGGATCAATTGTTACCTTGATTGTGATTATGATCCCATTTGTTGTTGCATTGAAATGTTTTACATAGTTTCAATGTATGGTTTAATTAGATGCTCTAGAGAGCTATATGTTGTTCAATGAGAACTATGTATGTACTTTGGTTTTAATGTGATGATAAACTTTTATTAATTTGGTCACGTATCTATTCATGATGTTCGGGATGGTTTTTTGGCACACTTAATTATATATAATGCACGCAGATGAACCTGCAATGGATGTACGGTGATAGACATACCTCCGAGTACATTAAGGGCATGCATAATTTTCTCGAAGTGGTTGAGGCAAACAAGCAGATTGGTTTTATGTGTTGTCCATGCCCTATATGTGGGAATACGAAGTCTTACTCTGACCCAAAAAACCCTTCACGCCCACCTCCTTTATAAGGGTTTCATGCCACACTATAATGTTTGGACCAAGCACGGAGAAATAAGGGTTATGATGGAAGACAACGACGAAGAAGAGGACGATGACAACTTTGTGCCCCCTGAATACGGTGATGCTGTAACGGGGGAAGCTGTTGAAGATCAAGAGGAACCAGACGATGTGCCCCATGATGATCTCCGCCGGGTCATTGTTGATGCAAGGAGACAGTGCGAAAGTCAAAAGGAGAAGCTGAAGTTCGATCGCATGTTAGAGGATCAGAAAAAAGGTTTGTACCCCAATTGTGAAGATGGCAACACAAAGCTCGGTGCCGTACTGGAATTGCTGAAGTGGAAGGCAGAGAATGGTGTGCCTAACAAAGGATTTGAGAAGCTAATGAAAATATTGAAGAAGAAGCTTTCAAAGGATAATGAATTGACCGACAGTACGTATGTAGCAAAGAAGGTTGTCTGCCCTCTAGGATTGGAGGTGTATAAGATACATGCATGCCCTAATGACTGCATCCTCTACCGTGGTGCATACGAGGATCTAAACGCATGTCCGGTATGCGATGCATTGCAGTATAAGATCAGACGAGATGACCCTGGTGATGTTGATGGCGAGCGCCCTAGGAAGAGGGTTCCTACCAAGGTGATGTGGTATGATCCTATAATATCATGGTCGAAAAACCTGTTCAGAAACAAAGAGCATGCCAAGTTGATGCGATGGCAAAGAGAGGACCGTAAGAAAGACGGGAACTTGAGAGCACCCGCTGACGGGTCGCTGTGGAGAAAAATCGAGAGAAAGTACTGGGAGGAGTTTGCAGGTGACGCAAGGAATGTATGGTCTGCTTTAAGCGCGGATGAGATTAGTCCTTTTGGGGAGGAGAGCAGTAATCACAGCACCTGACCCGTGACTCTATGTATCTATAACATTCCTCCTTGGCTGCGCATGAGGTGGAAGTTCATTATGATGCAAGTTCGCATCCAAGGCCCTAAGCAACCGGGCAATGACATCGATGTGTACCTAAGGCCATTAGTTGAAGAAATTTTACAGCCGTGGATTGAAAACGGTGTACGTGTGTGGGATGAGCACAAACTTGAGGAATTTGACCTGCATGCGTTGCTTTTTATAACCATCAATGATTGGCCTACTCTCAGTAACCTTTCAAAACAAACAAACAAGGGATACCACGCATGCACGCACTGTTTAGATGACACCGAAAGTATATACTTGGACACATGCAAGAAGAATGTGTACCTCGGGAATCGCCGATTTCTTCCGACGAACCATCAGTGTCGAAAGAAAAGCAAGCATTTCAAAGGCAAGGTAGATCACCGGAAGAAGCCCGCCATGCGTACCGGTGATCACGTACTTGCTATGGTCAATGATTTAAAAGTAATCTTCGGAAAGGGTCCCGGCGGACTATCTATTCTAAATGACGCTGAGGAACACGCACCTATGTGGAAGAAGAAATCTATATTTTGGGACCTACCCTACTGGAAAGACCTAGATGTCCGCTCTTCAATCGGCGTGATGCACGTGACGAAGAACCTTTGCGTGAACCTGCTAGGCTTCTTGGGCATGTATGGGAAGACAAAAGATACACCGAAGGCACGGGAGGACATGCAACATTTGCACGAAAAAGATGGCATGCCTCCAAAGCAGTATGAAGGTCCTGCCAGCTACGCTCTTACCAAAGAAGAGAAGGAAATCTTCTTTGAATGTCTGCTCGATATGAAGGTCCTGTCTAGCTACTCGCCGAATATAAAGGGAATAATGAATATGGCAGAGAAAAAGTTCCAGAACCTAAAGTCTCATGACTGCCACATGATTATGACGCAACTGCTTTCAGTTGCATTGAGGGGGCTTCTACCGGAAAACGTTTCACTAGCCATTGTGAAGCTATGTTCATTCCTCACTGCAATCTCTCAGAAGGTGATCAATCCAGAAATCCTACCAGGGTTAAGGAGTGATGTGGCGCAATGTCTTGTTAGTTTCGAGCTGGTGTTCCCACCATCCTTCTTCAATATCATGACACACGTCCTAGTTCATCTAGTCGACGAGATTGTCGTTCTCGTCCCTGTATTTCTACACAATATGTTCCCCTTTGATAGGTTCATGTGAGTCCTAAAGAAATACGTCCATAACCGCGCTAGGCCAAAAGGAAGCATCTCCATGGGCCATCAAACAGAGGATGTAATTGGGTTTTGTGTTAACTTCATTCCTAACCTTAAGAAGATAGGTCTCCCTCAATCGCGGTATGAGGGGAGACTGGGTGGAAAAGGCATGCTAGGAGGGGACTCAATAATATGTAGGGACGGGCATTCTTGGTCTCAAGCACACTACACAGTTCTACAGAATTCTACCTTGGTGACCCCGTATGTCGATGAACACCAGAACATTCTGCGCTCCAAACACCCGGACCAGTGTGACGACTGGATTACATGTGAACACATCAGGAGTTTCGGCAGTTGGTTGCAAACACATCTCAGGGGTGACAACACTGTTTCTGATGACTTGTACTCGTTGGCGAGGGAACCATCTTCGACTGTAATGACTTGCAAAGGGTACGAGATAAATGGGAATACATTTTACACGATTGCCTAAGATCAAAATAGCACCAACCAAAACAGTGGTGTCCGCTTTGATGCAGCAACCAAGAGGGGAAAGGACACATATTATGGTTACATAGTGGACATATGGGAACTTGACTATGGACATGATATTAAGATCCATTTGTTTAAGTGCAAATGGGTCAATCTGTCAGGAGGCGGGGTACAGGTAGACCCATAGTACAGAATGACAATAGTGGATTTGAACAATCTGTGGTACACAGACGAACCATTCATCCTAGCCAATGATGTGGTGCAGGTTTTCTATGTGAAGGACATGTCTACCAAACTAAGAAAAAGAAAAGTTAAGGAAGCGGATACATCATACGATGAGACAAAGCGCCACATAGTTCACAAATCCCGGCCGTTGTGGAACAAGGCTGAGCAGGACTTGATTGCTAAAGGGGTCGATCCAGAGACATTGCATGGCCAGACCGTTCAAGGACTTGGTTCTTCGGGGTTGGGGGAACTTTGGACCCTGAAACAGGGAAGTGTTGTTGGACGAACGAGCAACTTGCAACACCCATCACGAAGCTTCAGGAAGCAATCAACGTAGTGCAGGAAGGGACGTTCGTTCCCGATAGAGATAATGACGAGCTCAAAAAGGCCCTCGGGAATCCTGAGCACCCTGGATGAACACGAGGCACGCTAGGTTCCGTTGCGTGGAAGTTTGGGTTTCCCAACGCGGGAAGTTACAAAACCCAAGAGAGGAGGAGGAAAGTGGAGCTGAGCGAACTGCAGAAGCTTCAGGCAAGGGCACGAAAGCTAGTGGAATGACAAGATGTTGAGAACCAGCAAGATCCTACCCAAGCAACCCCAGAAGCTACCCCGCCATCTCAGCGGAGAAGCAGCGTGGCTTCCAGCGAGCTCGTTCAGCAGCCTGACTTCACGGGTCCTAGCTAACTCGTGGATTTTATCACGGATTCACACCAGTGCCAGCTTATGACGCAATGGCAGAACCTCAAAGTCAAGGCGGATGTTGGCTCTCTGTTCCCTCCTTCACCCGAAGCAACTTTTCACTGTCGTCTAATTCCACAAGGCTATGCTGTTGTGATGGTGGATGAAATAACGGAGGGATTTGAGGAGCTCCAGCTTGACCACCCTACAGGTGAAGGGGAGACTCAACTGGGTCTTGCTTTGAAGACTCCATGTCTATGGTAGAAGGAGCACATCAAGCTTCTAAACTTCACGCCTCCGGCGAGTCAGCTGGGCACTCCACCACCTCCTCCTCCTCTGGTGAGTGATCAGGGCACTCTGCCTCCTGCTCCGGCGCGTGAGGGCGGCGGTACTCCGCCTACTCCGGCGCCTCCGAGCAGCCCGCCTCCTCCTTCGCCGCCTCGTAAGCAACGGCGAAGGCAGAACACAGACGTCGTCGCTCCGACTGCTCTGGCGCGTCTTAGCAGTCTGCCTCCTTCTTCTCTGCCTCGTAAGCAACGAAAGAAGACAGCTGTAGCCGCTCCGGCTGCTACGGCGTCTAGCAGTACAGCTAAAGGAAGGAGGCAATACACATTCGGTCCATCGTCTATCAAGCCTCTAGAGAAGTTACCATACGAGAGGAGCGAGGAGGAAAACCGGAAGATCTATGAATCCCAAGTGAAGGATTTCTTTGAAACGGTAAAAGCTAAGAAACATCCACCTCCGGAGGAGAAGATAGATCTGATGAAAGCGAAGCGCACTTTGGATGCCCTTAAGCGACCACTGATGTCTACTACGTAACCTTCTTCTTATAGACGTTGTTGGGCCTCCAAGTGCAGAGGTTTGTAGGACAGTACCAAATTTCCCTCAAGTGGATGACCTAAGGTTTATCAATCCGTGGGAAGCATAGGATGAAGATGGTCTCTCTCAAGCAACCCTGCAACCAAATAACAAAGAGTCTCTTGTGTCCCCAACACACCCAATACAATGGTCAATTGTATAGGTGCACTATTTCGGCGAAGAGATGGTGATACAAGTGCAATATGGATAGTAGATATAGGTTTTTGTAATCTGAAATTATAAAAATAGCAAGGTAACTAATGATAAAAGTGAGCACAATCGGTATTGCAATGCTAGTAAACACGGCCTATGGTTCATAACTTCACTAGTGCAAGTTCTCTCAACAATAATAACATAATTAGATCATATAACTATCCCTCAACATGCAACAAAGAGTCACTCCAAAGTCACTAATAGCGGAGAACAAACAAAGAGATTATTGTAGGGTACAAAACCACCTCAAAGTTATCCTTTCTGCTCGATCTATTCAAGAGTCCGTAGTAAAATAACACGAATTTATTCTTTCCGTCCAATCTATCATAGAGTACATACTAGAATAACACCTTAAGACACAAATCAACCAAAACCCTAATGTCACCTAGATACTCCATTGTCACCTCAAGTATTCGTGGGTATGATTGTATGATATGCATCACACAATCTCAGATTCATCTATTCAACCAACACAAAAGTACTTCAAAGAGTGCCCCAAAGTTTCTACCGGAGAGTCAAGACGAAAACGTGTGCCAACCCCAATGCATAAGTTCATTAAACCCGCAAGTTGATCACCAAAACATACATCAAGTAGATCACGTGAATATCCCATTGTCACCACAGATAAGCACGACAAGACATACATCAAGTGTTCTCAAATCCTTAAAGATTCAATCCGATAAGATAACTTCAAAGGGAAAACTCAATCCGTTACAAGAGAGTAGAGGTGGAGAAACATCATAAGATCCAACTATAATAGCAAAGCTCGCGATACATCAAGATCACGAGAGAGAGAAAGAGAGATCAAACACATAGCTACTGGTACATACCCTCTGCCCCGAGGGTGAACTACTCCCTCCTCGTCGTGGAGAGCGTCAGGATGATGAAGATGGCCACCAGTGAGGGATCCCCCCTCTGGCAGGGTGCCGGAACAGGGTCCCGATTGGTTTTTGGTGGCCACAGAGGCTTGCGGCGGCGGAACTCCCGATCTAGGTATATTTCTGGAGATTTCTATATTTATAGGAATTTTTGGCGCTGGGAACAAGTCAGGGGGGGTCTCCGGGCTGTCCACGAGGCAGGGGGCGTGCCCTAGGGGGTGGGTGCGCCCCCACCCTCGTGGGCAGCCCGGGGCTCTTCTAGCCCAACTCCGATGCTCCGTGGTGTTCTTTTGGTCCATAAAAAATCATCAAAAATTATCACGTCAATTGGACTCCGTTTGGTATTCCTTTTCTGCGATACTCAAAAACAAGGTAAAACAGAAACTGGCACTGGGCTCTAGGTTAATAGGTCAGTCCCAAAAATCATATGAAATCGAATATAAATGCATATAAAACATCCTAGAAGGATAATGTAATAGCATGGAACAATAAAAAATTATAGATACGTTGGAGACGTATGAAGCATCCCCATGCTTAATTCCTGCTCGTCCTCGAGTAGGTAAATGATAAAAATATAATTTTTGATGTGGAATGCTACCTAACATATTTATCAATGTAATTTTCTTTATTGTGGCAAGAATATTCAGATCCATAAGATTCAAAGCAAAAGTTTAATATTGACGTGAAAACAATAATACTTCAAGCATACTAACAAAGCAATCATGTCTTCTCAAAATAACATGGCCAAAGCAAGCTATCCCCACAAAATCATATAGTCTGGCTATACTCTATCTTCACCACACAAAATATTTAAATCATGCACAACCCCGATGACAAGCCAAGCAATTGTTTCATACTTTTGATGTTCTCAAACTTTTTCAATCTTCACGCAATTCATGAGCGTGAGCCATGGACATAGCACTATAGGTGGAATAGAATGGTGGTTGTGGAGAAGACAAAAAAGGGAGAAGATAGTCTCACATAAACTAGGTGTATCAACGGGCTATGGAGATGCCCATTAATAGATATCAATGTGAGTGATTAGGGATTGCCATGCAATGGATGCACTGGAGCTATAAGTGTATGAAAGCTCAACAAAAGAAACTAAGTGGGTGTGCATCCAACTCGCTTGCTCACGAAGACCTAGGGCATTTTGAGGAAGCCCATCATTGGAATATACGAGCCAAGTTCTATAATGTAAATTTCCCACTAGTATATGAAAGTGACAACATAGGAAACTCTCTATCATAAATAGCATGGTGCTACTTTGAAGCACAAGCGTGGTAAAAGGATAGTAACATTGTCCCTTCTCTCTTTTTCTCTCATTTTTTCGGCTTTTCTCTTTTATTTACTTTTTATGGCCTCTTTTTTTTTCGTCCGGAGTCTCATCCCGACTTCTGGGGGAATCATAGTCTCCATCATCCTTTCCTCACATGGGACAATGCTCCAATAATGATGATCATCACACTTTTATTTACATACAACTCAAGAATTACAACTCAATACTTAGAACAAGTATGACTCTACATGAATGCCTCCGGTGGTGTACCAGGATGTGTAGTGAATCAAGAGTGACATGTATGAAAGAATTATGACTTTTGGCTTTGCCACAAATACGATGTCAACTACATGATCATGCAAAGCAATATGACAATGATGGAGCGTGTCATAATAAACGAAACGGTGGAAAGTTGCATGGCAACATATCTCGGAATGGCTATGGAAATGCCATAATAGGTATGTATGGTGGCTGTTTTGAGGAAGGTAATGGTGGGTTTATGATACCGGCGAAAGGTGTGTGGTATTAGAGAGGCTAGCATTGGTGGAAGGGTGAGAGTGCGTATAATCCATGGAGTCAACATTAGTCATAAAGAACTCACATCCTTATTGCAAAAATCTATTAGTTATCGAAACAAAGTACTACGCGCATGCTCCTAGGGGGGTAGATTGGTAGGAAAATACCATCGCTCGTCCCCGACCACCACTCATAAGGAAGACAATCAAAAAATAAAATCATGCTCCGACTTCATCACATAACGGTTCACCATACGTGCATGCTACGGGAATCACAAACTTTAACACAAGTATCTCTCAAATTCACAACTACTCACTACCATGACTCTAATATTACCATCCTCATATCTCAAAACAATCATAAAGAATCAAACTTCACATAGTATTCAATGCACTTTATATGAAAGTTTTTATTATACCCATCTTGGATGCACATCATATTAGGACTAGTTTCATAACCAAATCAAATTACCATGCTGTTTAGGACTCTCAAAATAATATAAGTGAAGCATGAGAGATCAATAATTTCTACAAAATAAAACCACCGTCATTCTCTAAAAGATATAAGTGAAGCACTAGAGCAGATGACAAACTACTCCGAAATATATAAGTGAAGATCAATGAGTAGTTGAATAATTATGCAACTATGTGAAGACTCTCTCCCATTTAATAATTTCAGATATTTGGATATTATTCAAATAGAAAAAAATAAAACTACATTTCAAGGATAGCAAACATCATGTGAAGAAGCAAAAACTTAGGATCAACCGATACTAACCGATAGTTGTCGAAGAAGAAAGGTGGGATGCCAACCGGGGCATCCCCAAGCTTAGATGCTTGAGACTTCTTGAAATATTATCTAAGTATGGCTTGGACATCCCGAAGCTTGAGCTTTTGTGTCTCCTTAATTCCTTTTATATCACGGTCTCCCTAAATCTCAAAAGCTTCATCCACACAAAACTCAACAAGGACTCGTGAGATAAGTTAGCAATGCAAAAACCTTATCATACTCTACTGTAGCAAATCACTAAAAAATTTATTCAACATTGCATACTAAACATAATCATTAATACTCCTATCCTCAAATAGAATCATTAAACAAGCAAACATATGCAAACAATGCAAACATAACAGCAATCTGCCAAAACAGTACATTCTGTAAAGAATGCAAGATTCATCATACTTCCCTAACTCAAAAGATAATGAAAGAAAACTACCACTGTAGTACATTTATCAGATCTTATTATGCAAAAGATTTCAACATTTTATCACTTCTGACTTTTCTAGGGAATTTTTGCAACAGCGCTAAACTTTCTGTTTTGAAACAGCAACATGTAGACTTGTAAAATAAGCATAGTAAAGGCTAACAATGCCACTTTTATTGAAATAAAAGATGCAAAACATTGTTATAGATAACAGAAAGCAAAAATAAAATAAAATAAAATGACGCTCCAAGCAAAAAACATATCATGTGGTGAATAAAAATATAGCTCCAAGTAAAGTTACCAATGAACGAAGACGAAAGAGGGGATGCCTTCGGGGGCATCCCCAAGCTTAGGCTCTTGGTTGTCCTTGAATATTAACTTGGGTTGAATTTGTCATCCCCAAGATTATCCTCTTTTCCACTCATTATTCCATAGTCCATCGAATCTTTACCCAAAACTTGAAAACTTTACAACACAAAACTTAACAGAAAACTTGTAAGCTCCGTTAGTATAAGAAAATGAAACACCACTTAGTTACTGTTATGAACTCATTCTAAATTCATATTGGTGTAATATCTACTGTATTCCAACTACTATATGGTTCATACCCTCCGATACTACTCATATATTCATCAAAATAAGCAAACAACACATAGAAAACAGAATCTGTCAAAAACAGAACAGTCTGTAGTAATCTGTATCATTCGAATACTTCTGTAACTCAAAAAATTCTGAAATAAATTGGTGGATGTGAGGAATTTTTCTACTAATCATATTCAAAAATAATCAATTTAAAATCACTCTCTAGTAAAAAAAGGCAGCTAATCTCGTGAGCGCTAAAGTTTTTTTTTACAGCAAGATCATATAAACTTCACCCAAGTCTTCCCAAAGGTTCTACTTGGCACAAACACTAATTAAGACATAAAACCACATATAAAAAGAAGCTAGATGGATTACTTACTAATAAACAGAACCAAAAAGAAAGAAACAAAAATAAAATTGGGTTGCCTCCCAACAAGCGCTAACGTTTAACGCCCCTAGCTAGGCATGATGATTTCAATTATGCTCACATAAAAGATAAGAATTGAAACATAAAGAGAGCATCATGAAGAATATAAATAGCACATTTATGTCTAACCCACTTCCTATGCATAGGGATTTTGTGAGCAAACAACTTATGGGAACAATAATCAACTAGCATAGGAAGGCAAAACAAGCATAACTTCAAGATTTTCAACACATAGAGAGGGAACTTGATATTATTGCAATTCCTGCAAGCATATGTTCCTCCCTCATGATAATTTTCAGTAGCATCATGAATGAATTCAACAATATAGCCAGCACCTAAAGCATTCTTTTCATGATCTACAAGCATAGAAAATTTACTACTCTCCACATAAGCAAAATTCTTCTCATGAATAATAGTGGGAGCAAACTCAACAAAATAACTATCATGTGAAGCACAATCCAATTGAAAACAAAAAACATGATGAAAAGTTTTGTGGTTATCTTTATTCTTTATAGAATATGTGCCATCACAATAATCATCATAAATAGGAGGCATGCTTTCATCATAATAAATTTGATCATCAAAACTTGGGGGATAAAATCTTCATCAAACATAGCTTCCCCAAGCTTGTGGCTTTGCATATCATTAGCATCATGGGTATTCAAAGAATTCATACTAACAACATTGCAATCATGATCATCATACAAAGATTTAGTGCCAAACATTTTATAGATTTCTTCTTCTAGCACTTGAGCACAATTTTCCTTTCCATCATTCTCACGAAAGATATTAAAAGTTGAAGCGTATGAGGCAAACTCAATTACATATTTTTTTTTGTAGTTTTCTTTTATAGACTAAACTAGTGATAAAATAAGAAATTAAAATATTAAATTGCAAGATCTAAAGATATACCTTCAAGCACTAACCTCCCCGGCAACGGCGCCAGAAAAGAGCTTGATGTCTACTACGCAACCTTCTTTTTGTAGACGCTGTTGGGCCTCCAAGTGCAGAGGTTTGTAGGACAGTACCAAATTTCCCTCAAGTGGATGGCCTAAGGTTTATCAATCAGTAGTAGGCGTAGGATGAAGATGGTCTCTCTCAAGCAACCCTACAACCAAATAACAAAGAGTCTCTTGTGTCCCCAATACACCCAATACAATGGTCAATTGTATAGGTGCACTAGTTCGGCGAAGAGATGGTGATACAAGTGCAATATGGATAGTAGATATAGGTTTTTGTAATCTTGTATTATAAAAACAGCAAGGTAACTAATGATAAAAGTGAGAACAAACGGTATTGCAATGCTAGTAAAAAAGGCCTAGGGTTCATACATTCACTAGTGCAAGTTCTCTCTACAATAATAACATAATTAGATCATATAACTATCCCTCAACATGCAACAAAGAGTCACTCCAAAGTCACTAATAGTGGAGAACAAAAGAAGAGATTATTGTAGGGTACGAAACCACCTCAAAGTTATCCTTTATGCTCGATCTATTCAAGAGTCCATAGTAAAATAACACGAAGCTATTCTTTCCGTTCAATCTATCATAGAGTTCGTACTAGAATAACACCTTAAGACACAAATCAACCAAAACCCTAATGTCACCTAGATACTCCATTGTCACCTCAAGTATCCGTGGGTATGATTATACGATATGCATCACACAATCTCAGATTCATCTATTCAACCAACATAAAAGTACTTCAAAGAGTGCCCCAAAGTTTCTACCAGAGAGTCAAGATGAAAACATGTCCCAACCCCTATGCATAAGTTCATTGAACATGCAAGTTGATCACCGAAACATACATCAAGAAGATCACGTGAATATCCCACTGTCACCATAGATAAGCACGGCAACACGTACATCAAGTGTTCTCAAATCCTTAAAGATTCAATCCGATAAGATATCTTCAAAGGGAAAACTCAATCCATTACAAGAGAGTAGAGGGGGAGAAACATCATAAGATCCAACTATAATATCAAAGCTCGCGATACATCAAGATCGTGCCAACTCAAGAACACAAGAGAGAGAGAGAGAGACAGAGAGAGAGAGATCAAACACATAGCTACTGGTACATACCCTCAGCCCCGAGGGTGAACTACTCCCTCCTCATCATGGAGAGCGCCGGGATGATGAAGATGGCCAACGGTCAGGGACCTCTGGCAGGGTGCCGGAATAGGGTCCCAATTGGTTTTTGGTGGCTACACAGGCTTGCGGCGGCGGAACTCCGGATCTAGGTTTATTTCTAGAGGTTTCTGTATTTATAGGAATTTTTGGCGTCGGGAAAAAGTCAGGGGGTTCTCCGGGCTGTCCATGAGGCAGGGGGCGCGCCCTAAGGGGGTGGGCGCGCCCCCCACCCTCGAGGGCAGCCCGGGGCTCTTCTGGCCCAACTCCGATGCTATGTGGTCTTCTTTTGGTTCATAAAAAATCATCAAAAATTGGCACGTCAATTGGACTCCGTTTGGTATTCCTTTTCTGCGATACTCAAAAACAAGGAAAAAACAGAAACTGGCACTGGGCTCTAGGTTAATAGGTTAGTCCCAAAAAGCATATAAAATAGCATATAAATGCATATAAAACGTCCTAGATGGATAATATAATACCATGGAACAATCAAAAATTATAGATACGTTGGAGACGTATCAACCACTAATAAGGAAAACCTTATACACAACATCTTAGCAGTAGCGCTGGAAAAGACTGGGCGCTGTTGCTACTTAGTAGTAGCATTTTTAATTAGACCGCGCTACTGCTACTACTTTAGTAGTAGCGCGTTCTGCTAAAGCGCGCTGCTGCTATATTTGTACTGGGCGCAGATGGCTAGCCCCACTTAGCAGGAGTGCATATGCCTGACTAGTGCTACTGCTACGTCCCTTAGCAGTAGCGCGTATCACTGCACCCTCTCACTCACTCTCCCTCTCACTCGCTCTCGCCCGTGCCGAACCTGTCGTCCGCCGCTGTCGCGCTGCTCCTCGCCGAGGTACTCCCTCCTCCCCCCTCCTCCTCCAGCCACCCTCCTTCCACCTCCCCTCCCTCCTCCTCCTCCGGCCGCCCCCTCCCTCCTCCTCCTTCTCCGGCAGCCACCCCCTCCACCCCCTGCCCCCTCCCTCCTCCTCCTTCGGCCGCCCCCTCCCCCTCCACCCCCGCCCCTCCCTCCTCCTCCTCCTCCTCCGGCTGCCCCTCCCTCCTCCTCCTCCGGCCGCCCCTCCCCCTCCTCCCCCGCCCCCTCCCTCCTCCGATCCCGCCGGCCTCCTCCCCCTCCTCCTCTCTCCTTCCTCCTCCCCCCATCCCTTTTTTTCTATTTTTCACTGTAGTTTTTTACTGTTGTATAATGTAGTTTTTTTTACTGTTTTTAGCATGTTAAAATAATTAGTAAGTAAATTAATAAACTAGTTGAACTAGTTTAGTTTTAGTAAGAACTAGTTGAATTAATAGAACTAATGTATTTTTAGTAGAAAATTAATATAACTAGTTGAACTTGTTTATTTTTAGAAAGAACTAGTTTATTTCTATTTATAGTAAGTTTATTTTTAGTAAGAACTAGTTGAATTAATAGAACTAGTTGACCATGTCACATTTGTTGCTATTTTTTTAGTTTAAGCAATTATTCCCACATCGACATCGACGATGCCTATCCCGCATCCTTGTCATCGATACCCGTCATTCGCTAGGGTTTTAGTTATATGTATGATACTATTCGGGATGTATTAGTGATAACTTATAGGGTTTTTTTGCAGAAATCAAGGAGCCCCTCCATCATCCTCGCCGTCGTCCCCGTCACCGACCCCCTCCGACCTCGAGGTGAGACCAGCCAAATCTCGATGTCAATATGAGTCCTATAAGATATGATGTAGATAAAAACATGTATATCTTGTGTTGCTCAAATAGGATATGTGGTTGCCAAGTGGCCGGTCATGTTTGCAGGTTACACCTCCGAGTAGCCTATGTTTTGCCGGAGTGTTGATTAATTTCCGTTCCGGAAAATTTCAGGCGCTCGATATGTCCTATTTTAGCAAAGGTCATGCCGGAATTTTCCGTGAATTTTGGCATGACTTGTGCTAGAATATGTAGGAAATATCGAGTGGCTTGGATTTTCTAGATAGATAATTAAACAATATTTCAGGTTGACTTTAAGGCTGTCGAGGCCGAAGAATCTCGATTGTTGTCGTGGGGGTCGTTTCTCCTTCTTCTCCGGATGCTAGACCTTTGTTATGGACTAGGGGAAGTAGGAGTAACGACCATCACCGACGGTCGCAAATGTCAGAGAGGAATCAGTGAGGGAGAGTATCCACCATATATGGCAGGATCAAGAATCCCGACTGTTGTCGTGGGGGTAGCTTCTTCTTTGTTCACATGTCCTAGACAATTTGGTGTAATGCACTCGGGAATGAAAGGAGGAGCTACCATCACCGACGGTCGAATATATACACCACGTGAGCTGAGAGTTTTCAAGAAAATACTCGACAGACCGATAGTCAACCCATGACAAATAATAATGATCTAATTTAGTTTTTGTAGTACATATATTTAATTGTACAAGTTTAATCTTTGAATTATGAACATAGGAAATGGCGACAGACGAAGAAGGTCCCGGGGAGTGCTCCTGGTGCGGCGACAACCGGAGCTTCTGCGATAGGTCTCACCTGGACGAAGGTCGGTGCTTTAGCATTAAGCTCGATGAGGCCTTCGATTGTGAAATGGTACGCTACGATGCTAAGTTTTTTTTCGTAATTAAGCTCGACTTCTACTACTTCAACATGTAATTTTCGTCTTTTACAATTTGACTAGCTTATCCAATGCCATGGAAGACGCTATGTCTTGGAGAGGATGGGTTTTGAAGATCATGAGAGGAATGAAACAAACAAAATTAACCTAAGGACCCATCATGGTATGGATTTTGAGGTAAATCTATATAATTCTGAGAGCGTATCCAACTTTGGTTGCCCAGGTTGGGAAGCACATTGCAAGATGTATGATTTTCAAGAGGGTATGTTTGTCACCATGGATCTTGGTGATCCTGACATCGACCAAGACAATTTGGACATTTGGGTTCTTTTTGATACGCTTCCAATTCTACCGCTATGTGAGTTCCTCAAACATAGTTATTAAGTAATTTATGTTGTTTATTTAAAAATAGTTGACAACCTATTTCCATTGATAACTTATTTTCATTCTTCAAAGAGTGTGCGGAAGATGGTAGACAGAACCAACTACACCGATGGCTCTGAGTTAACTTACCAGGAGAAAAATCATCTGGTCGCATATTGTACTGAAATTGAGAATTACAATGCCTTTTATCGAACTCCTCCAAATTATGGTGAATACATGCCACTAGTGCACGTGTTGAACCACGATAACTTCCATGGAGATATCCTGGTAAGATTTTTTACTATTACGACATCCATGCATCTTTTGCATACTTCTAAAACTGAACTACATTGCTAACTATGAAGTTATTACTATGTTTTTCAACAGAAAATCCCGATGGACTGTGTGCCTCATTTGATGTATCAGAATGGTCGCCTTGATGTTTTGAACATACAGCTAGGTCATCCTACGAATCTCACCTGTCCATACCGGATTTCTAAAAACGGTGAACACATGATAATCAAAGAATGGAAGAAATGTATGGACAGTCGTAAGGAGGTTCTTGGAAGCAACGCTGTGCAAAAGGCAAGAATTGGAGACAGGATAATCTCCATTCTCCATAATGGAGAGTCAGGGGCTATCTTGTTTTATGCTATTTTACCTAAGATAATACAGTAGGTACTAAGAGAATGTTGTAGGTCCTGTGAGGTACAATATGTTTATGAGACTTGATGATGATGAGTAGTTGTGATTATGTCTAGTGACCAACTTGTATGTGATGTCTCATTGATGAAAACGATGATCATGAGGAGGTGTTATATGACAATGATGTATTATGATGATAAGTTGTCAATGATAAGATGATGATGATGATGATGATATTTATTATATCATTGGGTGAAAGAACCACGGATTAGTTTCAATTGGATGTCCATCCACTTGAAACTAGTGCACGATTCTTTCTCCCACTAATGTAATAACTCATTATGATGTAAAATCATTCTCTAAATTGTTGCGGTATGAAAACTTGTATAAAGGTGTATGAAAACAACATGAAATAAAAAAGAAATACGGAATAATAGTAGCAGCGCGTGCTAGGAGAAGCGCTAATACTAATTACCAGTAGCGCTCATAGTGGAAAGTGCTGCTACTAAGTCGATATAGCAGTAGCATGGTCCAACCGACGGTACTGCTACCCTTTAGCTGTAGCACCTTACTAGTAGCGCGGTTCCCCGCGCTACTGTAAGGCTTTAAACATGCGCTACTGCTAGGGTTTTCCCTAGTACTGGACCATCACCGCCTCCGCTGCAAACCGACTATGACCGCGTTATTGAAAGGACATATAAGGAAGTGGAGTGGTCAGGAAGTACTTGCAGTGATCGAAGGTTAGCAGAACGAGAAGTGGGAAAAAATTCCCCAGCTCGGCGAACAAGCGAAGCAATCGTGCCCCCCGCTCAAGGTGTCTAGTGATATCATCGCTAATCTTCTAGGGATGCTGCCCGGTACCAATTCTAGAGATTACATGCCCGATGATGCACTTTTTGATACAATGGAGGTGGACACATTCAAATACCGGCACGGGAAGTGTCTTGGTTTTGTCACGGCAGATGTCCTCATGAAAGGACTTATTCGTTGAGCCAACACATCTATGTGGCAGCACGAGAGACGCAATACAAGACAGTGATTTAGACAGCTTCAGGCCCCGGGAAACATCATCCGGTAATAACCCTACATGTTGTTTGGGGCTAGGTCTCATTATCATCACGAGGGAGTCGCCGTAAACCGAATCTCCTCTTTGTGTCTAGCCCTAAGATTGTTTCTTCTTTCTTGTAGCTTGTTTCCTCTTGCCTGTCGCTTGTTTCTTCTTGCCTGTCGCTTGTCCCTCTTTGGGGAGCCCTGCCCCTCCTTATATATGTTGAAGGGGCGGGTTACATGTGGAGTCATATTAGGATTAGGACTAGTCTATCTCTAATACAAACCGGATAAAGTCCTGGTCTTAACTCCTTGTATGGTAAATATTCGTCATGCCTTTCCTCTTAAACCGGCCCATCATAACATGAATCGGCCTTCTGGGCCTTGGGCCTTGTCACTGTCTGTCCCGCCCGCCGGGTTACTAGTGAATCATAATGTTCAGTCAGGTCTTGTAAACCGTCTGGTCTGTGCGGGTCGCTGTTGAATCGCCAAGTCCGGCCGGTTTATCCTTCCGGCCGATTTACGCCGCGGGGTATATCCCCGACAGGAAGCCTCTCGTCAAACCTGGTCATCCTCCTCTATCATCAATGATGCGAAGATTCCATGATTGGTACATGGACATTTGCAGCAAGTCTGGGAAGGATACTTGGACGATGAGAGTTAAAGAGGAGCACGACCTCGTTGGAATTGATTTGTTGTCTGTTCCATATGATAAAACAATCATCACTTGCTATAGCCTGTAAGTACTACTTCTATAATTAAGTCTCTATATATACACTACTAGGGAAAATCCTAGTAGTAGCACGTGTTTAATGCCTATTAGTAGCGCGGGGAACCACGCTACTAGTAAGGCGCTACAGCTAAAGGTTAGCAGTAGCGTGGGTTGGACCATGCTACTGCTATATCGACTTAGTAGTAGCGCTTTCACTACTAGGGAAAACCCTAGCAGTAGCGCTGGTGCTCACTAGTAGCGCGGGTAGGCGCGCTACTAATAAGGCACTACAACTATTGCTTATTATTAACGCGTGCCCGCACGCGCTACTGCTAGGACAAATAGCTGCAGCGTTTGTTCAATCCCATGCTACTTCTAATGTAACTACTGGCAGCGTGTTTTCTTTCCATCGCTACTAGTATTCTTTTTTTTTTAGTATATTTATGGGCCATCGTACAAATATTGGTCTGGGGTTTACATCATTATGTCCATAACAGTGTGTCAAATGAAGGTGGATTAGGTTCAAGTGGAGGCAATATGTGGTGCTTGTCAAAAGTATATTACTAATCCAAACTTGATCTAGTTCGGACTAGTAGTACTTTCGATGTGCACCACATGTTGCCTCCACTTGAATCTAATCCGCCAGCACAAGCTATTTAATCATCATCATAGTCATTACCACCAACAGTATTTATTTAATCACCACTAACACTAGCTAATAATAATCATCATAGTCATTACCACCAACACTAGCTATTTTATCATCATAGTAATAGTGTAGCACATCATCATCCTCAAACTCATTTCTAGCTAGCTAATCACTCTTGATGCTCTCTCTTAGGTAAAATAACATAAAACATGTCTAGCTCTCCTCCTTGATCAAGTTGGAGCATGCAGATGAACATGTCTCCTAATTGTGGGTAGTGCATTTGTTTGCTGCCCCCTAGTACTTCTCTGCGCTCCCCCATCACAAATTTGGTCCAGTCTTGCACTATTAAGCATTCGTCGCTGATCTTGAATGCACTAAAGTAACATGTAGGATATCTTTGCCGTAAGCTAATAATGCTCATGGTACCTTTAGTCTCGATCCCATAAGGCACAACATTCATCGGGAGTCCTTGTTGAAGAACATCGTATGGTAACATACTTAGCAATGAAGTTTAGCTTCACAAATAATGTATGGAAAGATGCACTGATGACAAATAGTAAAAATCTTACCATCCTTCATAAATAGATGTGACCGTAGTTCATTACGAACACTATTGGTCGCACGTTTTCAGTACTAACATTTCTAAGTGCAGGAAGAAAATTTGTCTTGACAGTATCAAGATCCTCAAGCCATGAAACATAATGACTTAGCACCTCGCAGTTTAGTTCAGCCCCGGGACAGTAGTAGGTCCTGTCTACCAAGCGCTGGACATGTTTTCTTGCACTGAAATAAGCTGACAATACAAATTAGTTGTCAACTATTTTTGAATAAACAATATCAAAGACATAAATATGGTTGAGAAACTTACATAATGGTATAACTAGAGGCGTCTGCACATCGACCCAGATGTCGGTACTACCTTCAATATCATCTTCCGGACGAATATCAAAGGTGATAACCATATCAGGCTCAAATGCATAAGTCTTGCATTGTGCTCGCCATGTTTTGCATCCAAAATAGGTGTAGTCGTCTGAATTGTATAATTTTGCGTGGAAAATATAACCATGCTCGGTCTTCAAGTAAACTTTCCTTACCTCCATAGTATGACTGAAACCTATCTTATGCAATACAAAAACTGTTGCATGGCAGGGGATACGCTAGTAGAATAGTAAAAAAAATATAAGTTGAAGCAGATGTAATTACGAAAAAAGACTTGTCCTTGTGACTTACTGTATCCACTTCGAAGTTCTCGTCCAGCTAGATGCTCAAGCGCCTATCATCATCTAGGAAGATTCCGTCGCACAGGCCGCACTCATCTTCGCAGTATTTGCAAATACGGAAATCCTTTCTGTCGTCAGACATTTCCTATGTTCATAGTTAAAACATTAATTGAAAATCGATCGAAGACAACTACTAGGATACTCAACACAAAAATCCGGGGCACTCGATATTTCCTACATATTCTGGCACAAGTCATGCCAAAATTCACGGAAAAATCCGGCATGATCTTTGCTAAAATAGGACATATCGAGCGCCTGAAATTTGCCGGAACGGAAATGAATCAACACTCCGGCAAAACATAGGCTACTCGGAGGTGTAACCTGCAAACATGACCGACCACTTGGGTAAGCACATATCCTATTTGAGCAACACACAAGATATACATTTCAAAATATCTTATAGGACTCAAATTAGCATGCATTCAATAAGCAAAAGTAAATCATCTCATGCGTCCGTACATTGTCAAATATTATCACTAATACATCCCAAATAATGTCATACATATAACATCACTAATACAACTAAAACCCTAGCACACGACGGGTATCGGCGCGGGCGGTGGACACCCACAGAGAAGGAACCATCACGGGATCATAACTTCAGTAAGATCCCTGGAGAACCTGCCAGGTATTGGAGTACCTGTGCTCCAACGCAAACAAGTAGCGACGGACGTGCGCGTCCTCCTCACTGACACGGTGATGCACCACCTCCGCGGGGTCCTCGAGCCTCTGGACCGTCACTGGCCCACGCGACCGCCGCCAAAGAAGGTTCGGGTCAACAACAGGCTGGCTACTCACCAACCTGCGCGCCCCGGTAGGTAGCGCCTCCCAGTACCACCCCGGCGGAGCCCAGTCCCGGACATGGGCCATCTGGTCAAGCAGGTGTCGTCCTCGGCCGACTCAACGACAAGGATGTGGGATAGGCATCGTCCACGTTGATGCGCGAAAAGTTACTTTAACTAAAAAAATAGCAACAAGTTCTTACTAAATAGTTCGATTAATTCAACTAGTTCTTACTAAAAATAAACTTACTATAAATAAAATATACTAGTACCTAATTAGTACCTAGTTCTTACTAACTAATTAGTACCTAGGAACTACTGCCCTAATTACCATCTAATTTGATGAACCTATAGGGGTGGAAAGTGGTAGCGGATATTCCAATTATCCAACTAATAAGTGAAATAAGTGGGTCGGGGGCGGCGTAGAGGGTGTGCGGAGAGTGCGCGGCGGCCGACGGGCGACGGCGGCGGCGAGAGTGGAGAGTTGGATTTGGGGGAAGTGGCCGTGGGTAAGGACCAACCCCGTGGTTAAGTCAGAAGTAGCAGTAGCGCGTTCCAGAAAGGGCGCTACTGCTACATTGGCTACAGCGCGTTCTGGGATACACGCTACTGCTACTCCTTTCTTTTTTTCCCTTTTCCATTTAGTTTTCTTCACATTTTATTTTTTTTCCTTTCACCCTATTCTATTTCTCTCATTTTCAATTACCTTTATATTTTCTTTCCATTTAATTTTATATCCTTTAGCAGTAGCAAGTTTAGATTGAAACGCGCTGCTACAAAGAAAGTAGCGGTAGCGCGGTTCGTTACAGGTCGCTACTACTATGTGTAGCCTATCGGCTTAGCCGTGGGAATTTTAGTAGTAACGTGTTTAGAATAAGACGCGCTACTGCTACAACTTTATCTGCAGCGAGGTTTGCACAGGCGCGCTACTGCTACTTAGCACCAGCGTGCTTTTTTTACCCGCGCTACTGCTAAAGTTCTGTGTATAAGGTTTTCCCTAGTAGTGTTTCCACAATGAGCGCAACTGGTAATTGGTAGTAGCGCTTCTCCGAGCACGCGCTACTACTATTATTCCGTATTTTTTTATTTCATGTTGTATTCATACACCTTTATACAAGTTTTCGTACCGCAGCAATTTAGAGATTGTTTTTACATCATAATGAGTTATTACATCACTGTGAGAAAGAACCGTGGACTAGTTTCAAGTGAATGGACATCCAATTGAAACTAATCCGCGGTTCTTTCACCCAATGATATAATAAATATCATCATCATCATATCATTAACAAATTATCTTCATAATACATCATTGTCATATAACACCTCCTCATGATCATCGTTTTCATCAATGAGACATCAAATACAAGATGGTCACTAGTCATAATCACAACTACTCCTCATCATCAACTCTCATAAACATATTGTACCTCATAGGACCTACTACATTCTCTTATGACCTACTATATTATCTTAGGTAAAATAGCATAAAACAAGATAGCCCCTGACTCTCCATTATGGAGAATGGAGATTATCATGTCTCCAATTCTTGCCTTTCGCACAATGTTGCTTCCAAGAACCTCCTTACGAATGTCCATACATTTTTTCCATCATGTGTTCACCGGTTTTAGAAATCTGGTATGGACATGTGAGGTTCGTAGGACGACCTGGCTGTATGTTCAAAACATTGATACGTCTCCAACGTATCTATAATTTATGAAGTATTCATGCTATTATATTATCCATCTTGGATGTTTATGGGCTTTACTATGCACTTTTATATTATTTTTGGGACTAACCTATTGACCCAGAGCCCAGTGCCAGTTCCTGTTGTTTCCCTTGTTTCAGTGTTTCGAAGAAAAGGAATATCAAACGTAGTCGAAACAGAATGAAACCTTCTGTAGAAGTTATTTTTGGAAGGAAAGCAACCTGATGGACTTGGAGTGCACGTCAGGAAAGAAACAAGGGAGCCACGAGGTAGGGGGCACACCCACCCCCCTAGGGCGCGCCCTCCACCCTCGTGGGCCCCTCGTGGCTCCCCTGGCGTACTTCTTCCACCTATATATACCCATATACCCTAAAAACTTCAGGGAATAGAATAGATCGGGAGTTCCGCCGCCGCAAGCCTCTGTAGCCACCAAAAACCAATCGGGACCCTGTTCCGGCACCCTGCCGGAGGGGGGAACCCTCACCGGTAACCATCTTCATCATCCCGGTGCTCTCCATGACAAGGAGGGAGTAGTTCACCCTCGGGGCTGAGGGTATGTACCAGTAGCTATGTGTTTGATCTGTCTCTCTCTCGTGTTCTTGATTTGGCACAATCGTGATGCATCGCGAGCTTTGCTATTATAGTTGGATCTTATGTTGCTTCTCCCCCTCTACTCTATTGTAATGGATTGGGTTTTCCCTTTGAAGTTATCTTATCGGATTGAGTCTTTAATGATTTGAGAACACTTGATGTATGTCGTGCCGTGCGTATCTGTGGTGACAATGGGATATCACGTGATTCACTTGATGTATGTTTTGGTGATCAACTTGCGGGTTCCTCCCATGAACTTATGCGTAGGGGTTGGCACACGTTTTCATCTTGATTCTCCGGTAGAAACTTTGGAGCACTCTTTGAGGTTCTATGTGTTGGTTGCATAGATGAATCTGAGATTGTGTGATGCATATCGTGTAATCATACCCACGGATACTTGAGGTGAAATTGGAGTATCTAGGTGACATTAGGGTTTTGGTTGATTGTGTCTGAAAGTGTTATTTTACTACGGACTCTAGGGCTGTTTGTGACACTTATAGGAATAGCCCAATGGATTGATCGGAAAGAATAACTTTGAGGTGGTTTCGTACCCTACCATAATCTCTTCATTTGTTCTCCACTATTAGTGACTTTGAAGTGACTCTTTGTTACATGTCGAGGGATAGTTATACGATCCAATTATGTTATTATTGTTGAGAGAACTTGCACTAGTGAAAGTATGAACCCTAGGCCTTGTTTCCTAGCATTGCAATACCGTTTTCGCTCACTTTTACCACTTGTTACCTTGCTGTTTTTTTATTTTCATATTACAAAAACTTATATCTTCCATCCATATTGCACTTGTATCACCATCTCTTCGCCGAACTAATGCACCTATGCAATTTACCATTGTATTGGGTGTGTTGGGGACACAAGAGACTCTTTGTTATTTGGTTGCAGGGTTGTTTGAGAGAGACCATCTTCATCCTACGCCTCCCACGGATTGATAAACCTTAGGTCATCCACTTGAGGGAAATTTGCTATTGTCCTACAAACCTCTGAACTTGGAGGCCCAACAACGTCTATAAGAAGAAGGTTGTGTAGTAGACATCAAGCTCTTTTCTTGCGACGTTGCCGGGGAGGTGAGTGCTTGAAGGTCTATCTTTAGATCTTGCAATCTAATCTTTTAGTTTCTTGTTTTATCACTAGTTTATATTATAAAAGAAAACTACAAAAAAATGGAATTGAGTTTACCTCATACGCTTCATCTTTTTAATATCTTTCGTGATTATGAAGGAAAGGAAAATTGTGCCAAAGTGTTAGAAGAAGAATGCATTAAAATGTTTGGCTCTAAATCTTTGAATGATGAGCATGATTGCAATGTTGTTAGTATGAACTCCTTGAATATCCATAGTACTAATGACGATTGCACTAGTTATAATGAAAATGTCTCCTATAAACATGTCAATTTTTGTGGAGTGCATTGTGTTTAGAAACTAAATGGTTGCAAGAAATGCTAAATGTGAGTGCTGAAAATTTAAAATATCTTTACCGTACTTGTGAACTTTGCAATGAACATGGTCATTTAAATATCAAATGCAAATTGTTTCATGATCGAATCGTGTCCAAAAATTGTGATGATTTGATTTCCCTTGCACATCATAATGAACTTAGTTTGCTTTTGGGTTATGAAGAAATGAAACGTCAAACTAAGCATATTGCAGAATATAACCTTGAGAAATTCCTCGATATTGATCTAGAAGAAATTTATATGTATTGTGTGGTGAATTGCATCGAAAATCCTTATATTGCCAATTACATAAAGAAAAGAAAACAAATAGAAGATGAAGAGAATACTAATTAAAGGGAATAGACTTCCAATATCCTCCTATTATTTCTTATGATGAATCAGGTAACGAGGAGGAGCCTTCTATTCAACCAATCTCATTAATAAGGAGCTCCAAAAAGAGGATTGAACCCACACATGATGTGGTGAAGAAGAAGAAAATAAAAATGAGGAGAGGTAAAAATATATCTCTCCCAAATAATGTTGCTCCTATTATTGTTGTTCCTCATGAAAATGAAGATGATGCACTTGATGATGATCTTGTTATGTCTATTTCTTGTTGCGATGATTATGATTGGGAAGATAATGATACTTCTTATGATCTTGAATATATTTTGGGCACTTTCTTGGAAGAATATGATAATTGCTATACTTTGGTGTTATCCATACTATTAATGATGTGAATGATTATGCTTATGATATGAAAAGGCCCAAGCTTGGGGATGCTATGTTTGATGAAGATTATGTTTTTGAGAATATATTTGCTGCAATTAATGTTTGTCCCAAGCTTGGGGAGGCTATGTTTAATGAAGATGATATTTTTAGTCTCCCAAGTTTTGATATGCAAATTTATAATGATGATAGCATGCCTCCTACTTACGATGATTATATTGATGAAAGTGGGTTTGAAAGAGTGTCAACTTTAGGAAGTAATGATCCCACTATTTTGTAGGATATTTAATCTTATAATATTTATGAAAGTGAATTTGGAGAGGTCGTGACTTTATTTAGTGATGTATCCACTATTTCGGAGGAAGTTTCAATCAATAATGATGAGAACAAAGTTGCTACTTATGATGATTATTTTGATGACACTTATGCTATAAAAAGTAGTGATGATTATATTTATAAAAATTTTCATGATTATTATTCCCCTTTTTCTGAACATTACCCTTTTAAAGTGGAAACAATTTATAGTATTCAAGCCCTTATGATACTCCCACTATTCCGAATGAGAAGAATTTTGCTTATGTGGAGAGTAGTAAAATTTCTATGCAAGTAGATCATGAAAAGAATGCTTTAGGTGCTGGTTATATTGTTGAATTCATTCATGATTCTACTGAAAATTATTATGAGGGAGGAACATATGCTTGTAGGAATTGCAATAATATCAAGTTCCCTCTCTATGTGCTTAAAGTTTTGAAGGTATGTTTGTTTTGCCTTCCTATGCTAGTTGATTATTGTTCCCATAAGTTGTTTGCTCACAAAATCCCTATGCATAGCAAGTTGGTTAGAATTAAATGTGCTTGCCATGTGTTTCATGATGCTCTATTTATGTTTCAATTCTTATCTTTTATGTGAGCATCATTGAAATCATCATGCCTAGCTAGGGGCGTTAAATGTTAGCGCTTGTTGGGAGGAAACACAATTTTATTTCTCTTCTTTGCCTTTTGCTACTGCTTAGCAATAAATAATTCATCTAGCCTCTAGTTAGATGTGGTTTTATGTTTTAATTAGTGTTTGTGCCAAGTAGAACCTTTGGGAAGACTTGGGTGAAGTCTTTATGATCTTGCTGTAAAAAACAGAAACTTTAGCGCTCACGAGATTACCTGCCATTTTTTACTGGAGAGTGCTACTTAGTTGATTATTTTTGCATATGATTAATAGAAAAATTCCTCAGGACCACCAATTTATTTTATAATTTGTGTAGTTCCATAAGTTTTCATTAGTTACAGATTACTACAGACTGTTCTGTTTTTGACAGATTCTGTTTTGCTTGTTTTGATGAATCTATGGCTAGTAAAATAGTTTATAAACCATAGAGAAGTTGGAATACAGTAGGTTTAATAAAAAATATAAATAAATAATAAGTTCATTACAGTACCTTGAAGTTGTGTTTTGTTTTCTTTCGCTAACGGAGCTTACGATTTTTCTGTTAAGTTTTGTGTTGTGAAGTTTTCAAGTTTTGGGTAAAGATTCGATGGACTAAGGAATAAGGAGTGGAAAGAGCCTAAGCTTGGGGATGCCCAAGGCACCCAAAGGTAATATTACAAGGACAACCAAGAGCCTAAGCTTGAGGATGCCCCGGATGGCATCCCCTCTTTCGTCTTCGTTCATCAGTAACATTACTTCGAGCTATATTTTTATTCACCACATGATATGTGTTTTGCCTGGAGCGTTATTTTATTTTTTAAGTATTTGCTTGATGTTACTTAGACTAATGTTTTGCATCTAAAGTTTCAATAAAAATGTCAAGGATAGCTTTTACCATGCTTACTTTGCAAGTATACATGTTGCTATTTGAAAACAGAAAGTTTACCGCTGTTGCAAAAATTCCTTAGAAAAGTCAGAATGTGATAAAATGTTGAAACCTTTTGCATAATAAGCTCCGATAAATTTACTATAGTGGGAATTTTCTCTCATCATTTTTGGAGTGAGGGAAGTATGATTAATCTTGCATTCTTTACATAATGTACTGTTTTGACAGATTGCTGTTATGTTTGCATTGTTTGCATATGTTTGCTTGTTTAATGATTCTATTTAAGGATAGGACTATTAAATATGTAGAGGCATTTAGTATGCAATGTTGAATAATAATTTTAGTGATTTGCTACAGTAGAGTATGATAAGGTTTTTGCATTGGTTTATACTAACTTATCTCACAAGTCCTTGTTGAGTTTTGTGTGGATGAAGCTTTTGAAATTTAGGGAGACCGTGATATGAGAGGAATTAAGGAGACACAAAAGCTCAAGCTTGGGGATTCCCAAGGAATCCCAAGATAATATTTCAATAAGTCTCAAGCGTCTAAGCTTGGGGATGCCCCGGTTGGCATCCCACCTTTCTTCTTCGACGACTATCGGTTAGTATCGGTTGATCCTAAGTTTTTGCTTCTTCACATGGTGAGTGCTATCCTTGAAATTTCGTTTTATTTTGTTTTGCTTTCTGTTTGAATAAAATACCAAGATCTAAAATTCTTAAATGATAGAGAGTCTTCACATAGCTACATAATTATTTAACTACTCATTAATCTTCACTTATATCTTTTTGGAGTAGTTTGTCATTTACTCGTGTGCCTCACTTATATCCTATGAGTAAATGATTGAATGATTTGAATGTCATAAATCTTAAATTATATATGTTACATATGCCTTTCCCATGGGGACTAATGACTTCACATATGAGAAGTAGAGGTGGTAAATTTATTGAAGGTTAGCAAACATTGTATTGGTCACTTGAACAATTCATGAAAGAATATTGAAGGAAGAGAGATTTCACATATAATACTATCTTGGACATCTTCTATGATTGTGATCCCCATTAATTATTTTCAAACTTGAGCAAATTAGTTGAAGTTGGACAAGGAAGACAACATAATGAGTTATGCTTGGGTATATTTGTATAGGTTATATTGTTTTGGATCCTCTAACATGTGGTGCTTGCTACTTAGAATCATTTGCTAGCCAAAATATCTGTACTAAGCGGGAATACTGCTTGTGCATCCAAACTCCTTGAACCAAGTTTCTTCCATGAGTGTCCACCATATCTACCTATATGCGGTATTTACCTGCCATTCCAAGTAAATTTGCATGTGCCAAACTCTAAAACTTCAAATAATAATCTGTTTTGCATGCCCGAATCGCTCATGTACCGACTACGGGTTAGCAGTATCTTCCATGCTAGGTAGGTTATTCTCACGATGAGTGGACTCCGCTCATCATTCACGATAAAATGGCCGGTAACTGGGATGCCTAGTCCCATGATCAAAAGATCAAAATCAAATAAAAAATAATTTCAAACAAAACTCCCCCAGGTTTGATGTTAGTTGGAGGCACCCGTTGTTTTGGGCAAGCCGTGGATTGATGATTGTTGGTGGAGGGGGAGTAAAAATCTTTACCTTTCTGTTTGGGAATCGCCTATAATGTATGTAGTATGGAAGTTATTGGAAACTCTTGGTCGTTATGTTGACAATGAAAGCATACCTCTCAAAATTATTGTCATCTCTGTTTTTGCTCCGAGCTCTAGCACCTCTGCAAATTCCTGCTTCCCTCTTCAAAGGGCCTATCTTTTACTTTTATGCAAGAGTCAGTAGTATTCCTTCTCATTCCAACCTACTCTTTAGTTGGCAAGCATCATGTGATGGAAAGATCTAAGCATATATGGCCATTCAAATATATTTGATCATGAATTATTATTGTTGACATTACCCTTGAGGTAAAAGGTTGGGAGGTGAATCATTAAGCCCTTATCTTTCTCTGTGTTCGATTAATACTATTTGTTCTAAAAATATGCTTTGAGTGGTAGCAATCATGGAAGACTAAATGATAGTTGAGTATGTGAAGTTTGCTGAATCAAAGCTGTGACATAGACTCTTCCTGAAAATAAGATGAATTGCAATTGTTTGATGACTGAGAACTGTTTGTTAGTTTTCAAGAAAGTTTATGATCTATACTTTAACATGAGAATAGTTTGTTACTTGATCATGAAAAGTTCTATGAGTTGAGCTACTGTTATGACATATAATGATGCTAGAAAAGGTGATTGAAATTATCATTGATCAAACTTATGTACCTGCTAGCATTCACACTTCATAAATTATTTCTTTTATCATTTACCTACTCGAGGACGATTATGAATTAAGCTTGGGGATGCTGATATGTCTCCAATGTATCTATAATTTATGAAGTATTCATGCTATTATAACATCCATCTTGGATGTTTTATGGGCTTTACTATGCACTTTTATATTATTTTTGGGACTAACCTATTGAACCAGAGCCCAGTGCCAGTTCCTATTTTTTCCCTTGTTTCAGTGTTTCGAAGAAAAGGAATATCAAACGGAGTCGAAACGGCATGAAACCTTCTGTAGAAGTTATTTTTGGAAGGAAAGCAACCTGATGGACTTGGAGTGCACGTCAGGAAAGAAACAAGGGAGCCACGAGGTAGGGGGCACACCCACCCCCCTAGGGCGCGCCCTCCACCCTCGTGGGCCCCTCGTGGCTCCCCTGGCGTACTTCTTCCACCTATATATACCCATATACCCTAAAAACTTCAGGGAATAGAATAGATCGGGAGTTCCGCCGCCGCAAGCCTCTGTAGCCACCAAAAACCAATCGGGACCCTGTTCCGGCACCCTGCCGGAGGGGGGAACCCTCACCGGTAACCATCTTCATCATCCCGGTGCTCTCCATGACAAGGAGGGAGTAGTTCACCCTCGGGGCTGAGGGTATGTACCAGTAGCTATGTGTTTGATCTCTCTCTCTATCGTGTTCTTGATTTGGCACGATCTTGATGTATCGCGAGCTTTGCTTTTATAGTTGGATCTTATGTTGCTTCTCCCCCTCTACTCTCTTGTAATGGATTGAGTTTTCCCTTTGAAGTTACCTTATCGGATTGAGTCTTTAATGATTTGAGAACACTTGATGTATGTCTTGTCGTGCGTATCGGTGGTGACAATGGGATATTACGTGATTCACTTGATGTATGTTTCAGTGATCAACTTGCGGGTTCCGCCCATGAACTTATGCATAGGGGTTGGCACATGTTTTCGTCTTGATTCTCTGGTAGAAACTTTGGGGCAGTCTTTGAGGTTCTATGTGTTGGTTGAATAGATGAATCTGAGATTGTGTGATGCATATCGTATAATCATAACCATGGATACTTGAGGTGACATTGGAGTATCTAGGTGACATTAGGTGTTGGGGATATTACTACTGGGCGTAAACCGGCCTAACTGAGCCGGGTTGACTTCATGAGTAGTCTAAAGGTGCTAAAGCCCAGAGGCTAGACAAAGGCTCAAGGCCATAGTCGGTTCAGTATCTGTAGCCGTAAACCGGCGTGTATATAAACGTGTATTATAAGTTAGGAATAGGGAGAGACCAACCCGGATACGAATAGAAACCGGAGATTGGGACTCTATGAACCGACGGGGGTCGCCCGTGTATATAAGGGGACAACCCGATAGCGGTTCAAGGAGAGACGACCATAACTCGAGGCCTAGGCGAAGCTTGTTTGCTCCCTAGTCATCGAAACCCCATCAATTCCATCACAAACTAGACGTAGGCTTTTACCTTCATCGAAGGGGCCGAACTAGTATAAACTCCCTGTGTCCCTTGTCCGCTTTAACCCCTTCGAGTTAACCCGTTGCGATGGCTCCACGACTAAGTCCTTTCGCTAGGACAACTGCCGTGACAAACCCACGTCATTAGGGTTTTGGTTGATTTGTGTCTTAAGGTGTTAATTTGCTACGAACTCTAGGGCTGTTTGTGACACTTATAGGAATAGCCCAATGTATTGGTCGGAAAGAATAACTTTGAGGTGGTTTCATACCCTACCATAATCTCTTCGTTTGTTCTCCGCTATTAGTGACTTTGGAGTGACTCTTTGTTGCATGTTGAGGGATAGTTATATGATCCAATTATGTTATTATTGTTGAGAGAACTTGCACTAGTGAAAGTATGAACCCTAGGCCTTGTTTCCTAGCATTGCAATACCGCTTTTGCTCACTTTTACCACTTGTTACCTGGCTGTTTTTATATTTTCAGATTACAAAAACTTATGTCTACCATCCATATTGCACTTGTATCACCATCTCTTCGCCGAACTAGTGCACCTATACAATTTACCATTGTATTGGGTGTGTTGGGGACACAAGAGACTCTTTGTTATTTGGTTGCAAGGTTGTTTTAGAGCGACCATCTTCATCCTACGCCTCCCACGGATTGATAAATCTTAGGTCATCCACTTGAGGGAAATTTGTTACTATCCTACAAACCTCTGCACTTGGAGGCCCAACAACGTCTACAAGAAAAAAGTTGTGTAGTAGACATCAAACATCAAGGCGACCATTTTGATACATCAAATGAGGCACACAATCCATAAGGATTTTCTGTTGACAAAGATAGTAATAACTTTGTAGTTAGCAATGTAGTTCAGTTTTAGAAGTATGCAAAAGATGCACGGATGTCGTAATAGTAAAAAAATCTAACCATGGCATCTCCATGGAAGGTATCATGGTTCTACACGTGCACTAGTGGCACGTATTGACCATAATTTGGAGGAGTTCGATAAAAGGCATTGCATTTCTCAATTTCAGTACAATACGCGACCAGATGATTTTTCTCCTGATAAGTTAACTCAAAGCCATCGGTGTAGTAGGTTATGTCTATCATCTTACGCATATTCTTTGAAGAATGAAAATAAGCTATCAATGGAAATAAGCTGTCAACTATTTTGAAATAACCAATATAAATTACGTAATAACTATGTTTGAGAAACTCACATAGCGGTAGAATTGGAAGCGTATCAACAAGGACCCAAATGTACAAATTATCTTGATTGATCTCAGGATCACCAAGATCCATGGTGACAAACATACCCTCTTGAAAATCATACATCTTGCAAAGTGCTTCCCAACCAGGGAAACCACAATGGGATACGCTCTCAGAATTGTATAGATTTACCTCAAAATCCATACCATGATGGGTCCTTAGGTTAATTTTCTTTGTTTCATTCCTCTTATGATCTTCAAAACCCATCCTCTCTAAGGCATAGCGTCTTGCATGGCATGGGATAAGCTAGTCGAATTGTAAAAGACGAAAATTACACGTTGAAGTAGTAGAAGTCGAGCTTAATTATGAAAAAAACACTTTGCGTCGTAGCTTACCGTATCACAATCGAAGGCCTCCTCGAGCTTAATGCTGAAACACTAACCTTCGTCCAGGTCGCCGCACCAAGTGCACTCCCCGGGACCTTCTTCGTACGACGACATTTCCTATGTTCATAAGTCAAACATTAAACTTGTACAATTAAATATATGTACTACAAAAACTAAATTAGATCCTTGTTATTCATTGGGTTGACTATCGGTCTGTCGAGTCTTTTCTTGAAAACTCACCTCACGTGGTGTATATATTCGACCGTCGATGATACTAGCTCCTCGTTTCGTTCCCGAGTGCATTACACCAAGTTGTCTAGCACACAGGAACGAAGGAGAAGCTACCCCCATGACAACAGTCGGGATTCTTTGTCCTCTCATATATGGTGGAGACTCTTCCTCACTGATTCCTCTCTGACATTTGCGACCGTCGGTGATGGTCGTTACTCCTCCTTCCCCTAGTGCATAACAAAGGTCTAGCACCCGGAGAAGAAGGAGAAACGACCCCCATGACAACAGTCGGGATTCTTCAGCCTTGACAGACTTAAAGTAAACCCAAAGTATCGTTTAATTATCTTTCTAGAAAATCCAGGTCACTCGATGTTTCCTACATATTCTAGCACAAGTCATGCCAAAATTCACGAAAAATTCCAGCATGACCTTTGCTAAAAATAGGACATATCGAGCGACTGAAATTTGCCGGAACGGAAATGAATCAACACTCCGGCAAAACATAGGCCACTCGGAGGTGTAACCTGCAAACATGACCGGCCACTTGCGCAACCACATATCCTATTTGAGCAACACAAGATACACATGTTTTTATCTACATCATATCTTATAGGACTCATATTGACATGGACATTTCGCTGGTCTCACATCGAGGTTGGAGGGGGTCGGTGACCGGGACGACGGCGGGGATGATGGAGGGGCTCCTTGATTTCTGCAAAAACAAAAACCCTATAAGTTATCACTAATACATCCTGAATACTATCATGCATATAACATCACTAATACAACTAAAACCCTAGCGAACGACGGGTATTGACGACGAGGATGCGGGATAGGCATCATCAACGTTGATGCGGGAATAATTTCTTAAACTAAAAAAATAACAACAAATGTGACATGTTCAACTAGTTCTATTAATCCAACTAGTTCTTACTAAAAATAAACTTACTATAAATAAAAATAAACTGGTTCTTTCTAAAAATAAACTAGTTCGAATAGTTATATTTTTATTACTAAAAATACATTAGTTCTATTAATTCAACTAGTTTTATTAATTTACTTACTAATTATTTTAAACACTTACTAAAAATAGTAAAAAACTGCATTATACAATAGTAAAAAACTATAGTAAAAAATAGAAGAAAAAAAAGAGATGGAGGGAGGAGGGGAAGGGAGGAGGAAGGAGAGAGGAGGAGGCCAGTGGGATCGGAGGAGGGAGGGGAGGGGGAGGAGGGGGAGGGGGTGGTCGGAGGAGGAGGAAGGAGGGGGCGGGGGTGGAGGGGGTGGGGCGGCTGGAGGAGGAGGGAGGGGCGGCCGGAGGAGGAGGAGGGCGGCCTGAGGAGGAGGGGAGGTGGGAGGGGAGGAGGGAGTACCTCGATGGAGGAGTAGCGCGGCGGCGGCGGACGACGAGTTCGGCACGGGCGAGAGCGAGTGAGAGGTAGAGTGAGTGAGAGCGTCAACCGCTCCAGGATAAGGTAAGTAAGTAGCAGCGCGTTTCCGAGATACGCGCTACTGATACGGGACGTAGCAGTAGCTTTGGTTACGAATACGCGCTACTGATAAGTTGGGCTAGCCATCTGCGCCTAGTACAAAGATAGCAGCATCGCATTTTACCATAACGCACTACTGCTAAAGTAGTAGTAGTAGCGCGGTTTATTCAAACACACTACTACTAAGTAGCAGTAGCGTCCTGTTTTATCCAGCGCTACTGCTAAGATGCTGTGTATAAGGTTTTCCCTAGTAGTGATAGCTCAGCTCTTTAATTGCACGTGTATATAATTATCCTAACTATATTATGCAGATTGAAGATCGTCGAATTGAAGAAAAAAGAAAAATCGGTGATATTGGGTTTATTAACACAAATCTCATGGATGAATGGAATGTTATACATGATGCCAAAGAAACCGAGGCCAACTTGCTACGATCGTTACTTCGAAATCAGAACAAAGATACAATACTCTTTCCTTACGAATTCAAGTGAGTGTTACTGTCTTGTGCATATTCGGTTTCCCTTATTACTCAAGGTTATAGTAATGTAATTGATGAGTTATGCATGTGTGCGCTGATGAAGTCACGTACCTAGGGTAGGGTCATAGGCCTGCCCAAGGGTACCCTCCCCAAGGTCACTGACTAAAAGAGGTTGCTTACCAGTCGACCTGATAAGCATCCACTCGACAAATACAATAACACTAGACGAGCGCAGAGACACTCGACCATGAAGATTCACTCGACCATAGGAAGCACAGGAGCCACACCTCATCCAAACGGTCTGAAGTTAAATAGCCTTTATAGCCTTAATAGCACTTTATACTGGGCGTTTCCAGTAACGCCCTGCCTTAATGTACCTTAAGATCCTTCATTGCGTGGGCTGGCAGGGGTCCTGGCGAACTCTATATAAGCCACCCCCCTCCACAGGAAGAAGGGTTCGCATCTTTGTAACACACACACATATAATCCAGTCGACCGCCTCCGGGCTCCGAGACGTAGGGCTATTACTTCTTCTGAGAAGGGCCTGAACTCGTAAAACTCTTGCGTGCACAACTACTCCAAAGCTAGGATCTTGCCTCTCCATTCCTACCCCCCATTCTACTGTCAGACTTAGAACCACGACAGTTGGCGCCCACCATGGGGCAGGTGTTCTAGCGATTTGTTGGAGGAGTTGGGATTCTTTTGACATCTCCCATCATGTCGTCGAGCGGAGTCCTGGTCGAGGGGCGCGAGATCCGCCTCGGCGCCCTCACTTTCGTCGTCGATGACTCTGCTTGGCTCCAGGAGGCTCCACTCGACGTGGACACGCTTCCCGCCCGCGAAGCAACGCACTTTCGCGCGTGCATTCGTGGCGTCCTCCTGCGGCAACCGTCGGCCCAGTACGGGTCGGCACCCGTTTCGTCCTCGCTCCCAGTTTCCCGCCGGCGCAAGCGCTCCGGTCGGTCGAGGCTCCAGCTGTGGGTGAGGCATGCATTGGCCCGCCAGTCGGCCATACCCCAAGTCACGGCGATTGAGCCCGACGAATCACTCTACGGCCTGTTCGATCTGTCGACTGGCTCCGCAGAGACTGCGTCCGAGTGCGACAGCAGTGATCCAGCGGCGGAGGTACTGATGGTCGACGGACCGTGCAGTCCCCCCGAATTCCCCCACACCGAAGAGGTTGCCGGGGGAGGAGTTCCGGCGCGGGGCCACGAAGAGTACAGACCCGAGCCTCTCACCTCGCTGCAGAGGGAGGAACTTTGTCGCCGGAACATGGACGCGCTTCACACTCCTATCGTTGGAGAAACCCCCGAGGCACACGCCTTGGAGGAGGCGCGCTTGGCCAACCTCGCTGAACGCACTCGACTGGAGAATCTCCAGAGAGTACTCGACAAGCGCACTCGACTGCCAGTTCCAGAATCCAGTCGACGTCGTCTCTTTCAGCCACCAACTCAGGTATACCGAACTCCGATTAAGAATTTAGCAGCTGCAGCCCGCATAGCAGAGTCGATCCAGCCTTCTCAGTCAGAGGCAGGGAGAGGTCTGCTACAGATCAGAGATTTGCTCCGGGCAGCAGGGGATCAGAACTCAGTTGTATCGCAGTCGCGTAACAGGATTCACAGCCGATCCGTCGCTGCGAATTCTGTACAGTCGGCTCACAGTCCAGGATCGCCCCTGAGGCCTGAGGAACGTAGAAGCCGGCATGATGATCAATATCAAGGCCGTGAGCGGTATGAACACCGATTCAATCGCAATGATCGACGTCGAGTGCCCACTCCTCCCCCAAGGGGTGGATCGTACGTCCCTCGGCAGCAAGATGACAGACGCCAGCACAGTGTTGGGCGTAGGTTTCCAGTCAACCCCAGGGAGCCAGGCTTTGATGCGAGATCCATTATCGTTCAAGGTCTGGTCGACAGGAATAGAGCTCATAGAGAAGGCCATGACAGAGACGTTCCCTCCAGCAGCAGGGTTCATGTATCAGGACCAGAATGTTTCAGCAGAGCGGTCAGGGCCGCTGTAATTCCTCCCAACTTCAGGTTGGCGACTGGAGTTAGTAAGTTCACCGGCGAGTCCAAGCCTGACACATGGCTTGAAGATTACCGAGTGGCTGTTCAGATTGGCGGCGGCAACGACTAAGTATCCATGAAGCATTTGCCTCTTATGCTGGAGGGATCAGCCAGAGCATGGTTGAACCAGTTGGCACCTAGCAGTATTTACACTTGGGAAGATCTTGCCCGAGTGTTTGTCAGGACATTTGAAGGGACTTGCAAGCGACTAACAGGGTTGACAGAATTGCAGTCGTGTGTTCAGAAGTCGAGTGAAACTCTGAGGGATTATATCCAGAGGTGGATCACTTTACATCACACAGTCGAGAATGTATCTGATCACCAGGCAGTTTGTGCCTTCAAGGAAGGCGTTAGGAACAGAGAACTGAGTTTGAAATTCTGTCGAACCGGAGATATGACATTGAGTCGGATGATGGAAATTGCCACCAAGTATGCAAACGGTGAAGAAGAAGATAGGCTCCGGAGTGGCAAGTACAAAGCAGCCGCTAATGAGGCCGGCGAAGGAAACTCCAGTCGGAAGCAAAAGCGCAAAGCCGAACCAGCTGCTCCTGGAGAGACCTTGGCTGTGACCCCAGGAAAGTTTAAGGGGAAACCCAAGGGTCCCTGGAACCCCAAGAAGGTGAAAGATCAGGATGGGAACGATGTGATGGACCTACCGTGTCACATTCACACGAAGAAAGACGAAGAGGGTAAACTCATTTACCCAAAGCATACCACTCGACAATGTCGACTCCTGATTCAGCAGTTTCAAGGGAAACAGGCCAAAGACAAAGAGAAAGAGTCAGACAAAGTTGAGGACAAAGAAGACAGCGGTGAGGAGTACCCCCAAGTCAACTCCACCCTGATGATTTTCGCTGATGTTGAAAGCAAGAGTCGATTGAAGGTTATCAATCGGGAAGTGAACATGGTCGCTCCGACGACACCCAATTATCTGAAATGGTCTCAGACTGCCATCACCTTCGACCAGTCCGATCACCCGACTCATATTGCTACCGCAGGGAGGCAAGCGTTGGTGGTCGACCCAGTCATTGAAGGCACTCGACTGACCAAAGTGTTGATGGATGGTGGCAGTGGCTTGAATTTTCTATATGCAGAGACGCTGAAAGGGATGGGCATTCCGATGTCCAGACTCATCACCAGTAACATGAGCTTCCACGGAGTCATTCCTGGAAAGAAGGCTGAGTCACTCGGCCAAATCGCTCTCGATGTAGTTTTTGGTGACTCGAAGAATTTCCGGAAGGAAAAGTTGACCTTTGAGGTGGTGGATTTTCAGAGTGCGTACCACGCCATACTTGGAAGGCCAGCGTACGCTCGTTTCATGGCCCGACCATGCTACGTGTACCTTAAATTGAAGATGCCCGGTCCCAGAGGTGTGATCACTATCACGGGCAATCGGAAGAAGGCAGAAGAATGCTTCCAGAAAGGCTCCAAAATTGCTGACGCTCAGATGGCCGAAATGGAGTTACAAGAGTACCAGAAGACCGCAGACCCGAGTGATTTGTTGCGAGCAAAGAAGACTGCCACAGAGTCAGCATTTCAGTCGTCCGGTGAGACAAAACAGGTTCACATCCACCCGACTGACCCCAATGCGGCTCCGACCAACATCTCCACTACACTTGACTCTAAATAGGAAGAAGCGCTCATCCAGTTCCTCCGTGAGAATTGGGACATCTTTGCATGGAAGCCTGCTGACATGCCAGGTGTTCCCAGGGGACTGGCTGAGCACCACCTTCGAGTCGACTCAAAAGTCAAACCAGTTAAGGAACATCTTCGACGGTCCGCCGTCCAGAAGAGAAAGGCCATTGGCGAAGAGGTGGCTCGACTCTTAGTGGCAGAGTTCATTCGCGAGATCCACCACTCCGAGTGGCTCGCCAATGTTGTAATGGTCCCCAAGAAGGACAAGTCGTTGCGCATGTGCATCGATTTCAAACATATCAATCGGGCCTGCCCGAAAGATCATTTCCCTCTTCCTCGCATCGACCAAATAGTCGACTCGACCGCAGGATGCGAGAGGTTGTCTTTTTTAGATGCTTACTCCGGATACCATCAGATCCGTCTGTATGGACCAGATGAAATAAAAACAGCTTTCATCACCCCGTTCGGGTGCTTCTGCTATGTCACCATGCCTTTCGGTCTCAAGAATGCCGGAGCTACTTTCATGAGAATGATTCAGAAGTGCCTGATCGCTCAAATCAGTCGGAATGTAGAAGCATACATGGACGATATAGTGGTCAAGTCGCGAAATGGTTCCGACCTGCTGACTGACCTTGCTGAAATGTTTGCCAATCTCAGGAGGTATGATATCAAGCTTAATCCATCAAAATGCACATTCGGAGTTCCTGGAGGAAAGTTACTCGGTTTTCTTGTTTCCGAACGAGGAATCGACGCTAACCCTGAAAAAGTTGGCACCATACTCCGAATGAAACGCCCTGTGCGTGTGCACGATGTCCAGAAACTTACTGGATGCTTGGCCGCTTTAAGTTGATTCATCTCCAGACTCGGTGAAAAGGCATTGCCTCTTTACCGACTGATGAAGAAGTCAGACAAGTTTGAGTGGACTCCGGAAGCTGATGCAGCATTTGCAGAGCTAAAAGCTCAGCTCTCCACCCAGCCGGTGCTTGCTGCCCCTGTCAGCAAAGAGCCATTATTGCTTTACATTGCAGCCACTGGACAAGTCGTTAGTACCGTACTTACGGTCGAGCGGGAAGAGGAAGGAAAAACATTCAAAGTTCAGCGCCCAGTTTATTACCTTTCTGAAGTTCTGACCCCATCAAAGCAAAGATACCCTCACTATCAGAAGCTTGTCTACGGGATTTACATGACCACGAAGAAGGTTGCTCATTATTTCTCTGATCACTCCATTACAGTCGTCAGCGACGCCCCGTTATCAGAGATCCTTCGTAACAGAGATGCAACTGGTCGAGTGGCAAAATGGGCGATTGAACTTCTTCCCCTTGATATCAAGTTCGAGGCAAAGAAAGCTATCAAGTCCCAAGCAATAGCCGATTTCCTCGCCGAGTGGACTGAACAACAACTTCCGACTCAAGTTCACTCGGAGCACTGGACTATGTTTTTCGATGGCTCCAAGATGCTGAATGGGTCCGGTGCGGGGGTTGTATTGGTTTCCCCCCGAGGAGACAAGCTGAAATACGTCCTCCAGATTCACTTTGATTCCTCCAACAACGAGGCAGAATATGAAGCACTCCTATATGGACTGCGTATGGCCATTTCACTCGGCGTCCGCCGCCTTATGGTCTACGGCGACTCAGATCTGGTTGTTAATCAAGTGATGAAGGAGTGGGATGTTCGAAGCCCAGCCATGACGGGTTATTGCAATGCAGTAAGAAAGTTGGAGAAGAGATTCGAGGGGTTAGAGCTCCATCATATACCCCGACTGAAAAACCAAGCTGCGGATGATTTGGCGAAAATAGGGTCCAAGAGAGAAGCCATCCCCATTGATGTGTGCTTGGAACACATTCGTGCGCCATCAATACAGGAAGATCCTTTCACAGAAGAACCTCCGCAGCCAAGGAGTGCCAACGATCCGACTGATGTGGAGATTCCAGCCGTGGTCGACCTGATTATGGAAGTTGTAGTCATCACTCCCGATTGGACAGCGCCTTACATCGCGTATATTATGAGGAAAGAGCTCCCAGAAGATGAAGAAGAGGCTCGACAGATCGTCCGTCGATCCAAGGCCTTTACAGTAATCAAAGGGAAGTTGTACAGAGAAAGCGTGACTGGAGTTGGCCAGAAGTGCATCACGCCAGAAGAAGGTCAGGTAATTCTTGAGGATATCCACTCGGGGACCTGTGGTCATCATGCGTCCTCTCGGACCATTGTGGCTAAAGCATACCGAGCGGGATTTTACTGGCCGAGGGCGAATGAAATGGCAGAAGACATAGTCGACAAGTGCGAAGGGTGTCAGTTTTATTCCAACATGTCGCACAAGCCCGCCTCTGCTCTGAAGACCATTCCACTCGTCTGGCCCTTTGCTGTTTGCGGGCTACACATGATTGGACCGCTGAGAACTGGTAGAAGCGGCTTCACTCACTTACTGGTTGCAGTCGACAAGTTCACCAAGTGGATAGAAGCCAAACCCATCAAAAACCTCGATGCAAGCACTGATATCAGTTTCATCAGAGAGCTGATATTCAGATATGGAGTTCCACATAGCATCATCACGGACAATGGATCAAACTTTGATAACGACAGATTCAAAGCCTTCTGCGCCTCCCAAGGCACGCTGGTCGACTATGCCTCAGTTGCCCATCCTCAGTCGAATGGGCAGGCAGAGCGTGCAAATGGTCTCATCCTCAAAGGACTGAAACCCCGACTGATGCGTGATCTCAAACACGCGGCAGGAGCTTGGGTCAACGAACTTCCGTCAGTTCTTTGGGGATTAAGGACCACTCCTAATCGGTCGACTGGAAGAACGCCCTTCTTTCTGGTCTACGGGGCTGAAGCAATGCTGCCGAGTGATCTGCTCCACAATGCACCTCGAGTCGAACTATACTCTGAAGCAGAAGCGGAACAAGCTCGGCAAGATGCAGTCAACCTCTTGGAAGAAGAGAGGGAGATGGCCCTAATTCGCTCGACTATCTACCAACAGGACTTACGTCGGTTCCACGCGAGAAACATGAAGAGTTGAGCCTTTCAGGAAGGAGACTTGGTCCTCCGAGTGGATCAGCAAAAACCTCACAAGCTCGCTCCAACCTGGGAAGGCCCCTTCATCGTCACCAAAGTCCTCCACAACGGAGCATATCACCTCTAAAACGTTGATCGCCAGATCGACGAGCCTCGAGCTTGGAATGCGGAGTTACTCCGTCCTTTTTACACTTGAAAAAAGAATCTCACTCGGTTGAGATGTAATAAAAGTACCTCTGTAGTTCTTTTAGCTAAAGCAAGAATGTTATAATTTTCACAGAAGATTGCTATTTCTTTTTGTTGAAATTTCCCCCAGTGGCTTAGCTGCGAATCTGTTTCGCCTAAGTTTGTAAAAGTCCTGCCGAGTGAAGAGCCAGCCTCCCACTCGGAGGCTTAGCTGCGAATCCGTTTCGCCTAAGTATTTAAAATCCTACCGAGTGGGGAGCCAGCCTCCCACTCGGGGGCTTAGCTGCAGTCCAAGTACTCGCCTAAGTATTTAAAATCCTACCGAGTGGAGAGCCAGCCTCCCACTCGGGGGCTTAGCTGCAGTCCAAGTACTCGCCTAAGTATTTAAAATCCCACCGAGTGGAGAGCCAGCCTCCCACTCGGGGGCTTAGCTGCAGTCCAAGTAGTCGCCTAAGTATTTAAAATCCTACCGAGTGGAGAGCCAGCCTCCCACTCGGAGGCTTAGCTGCAGTCCAAGTACTCGCCTAAGTATTTAAAATCCTACCGAGTGGAGAGCCAGCCTCCCACTCGGGGGCTTAGCTGCAGTCCAAGTACTCGCCTAAGTATTTAAAATCCCACCGAGTGGAGAGCCAGCCTCCCACTCGGGGGCTTAGCTGCAGTCCAAGTACTCGCCTAAGTATTTAAAATCCTACCGAGTGGAGAGCCAGCCTCCCACTCGGGGGGCTTAGCTGCAGTCCAAGTACTCGCCTAAGTATTTAAAATTCCTACCGAGTGAAAAGCCAGCTTCCCGCTCGAGGGCTTAATAACAGTCCAAGGATTTAGTTAAACTCTCAATATAATGAACGCTTCGCAAGGACGACAAGGCGCAGGTTGACTGCCTCCTTCTCCTTCAGAAGCTATATTCAAAAATCCTACCGAGTGGAGAGCAAACCTCCCACTCGGAGGCTTAGCTGCAGCCCAGTGCTTGCCTAAGTGATTAAAATCCTACCGAGTGGAGAGCAAACCTCCCACTCGGAGGCTTAGCTGCAGCCCAGTGCTCGCCTAAGTGATTAAAATCCTACCAAGTGGAGAGCATACCTCCCACTCAGAGGCTTAGCTGCAGCCCAGCGCTCGCCTAAGTGATTAAAATCCTACCAAGTGGAGAGCATACCTCCCACTCGGAGGCTTAGCGGCAGCCCAGCGCTCGCCTAAGTGATTAAAATCCTACCGAGTGGAGAGCATACCTCCCACTCGGAGGCTTAGCTGCAGCCCAGCGCTCGCCTAAGTGATTAAAATCCTACATAGTGGAGAGCAGACCTCCCACTCGGAGGCTTAGCTGCAGCCCAGTGCTCGCCTAAGTAATTAAAATCCTACCGAGTGGAGAGCAAACCTCCCACTCGGGGGCTTAGCTACAGCCCAGTGCTCGCCTAAGTGTTTAAAAATCCTACCAAGTGGAGAGCAAACCTCCCACTCGGAGGCTTAGCTGCAGCTCCGTGCTCGCCTAAGTCATTTTGAGTAAAAGTCAAGTCTCACTCGACGGATAAATCACGAAGATACTCAACGATAAATCAAGTTCGGATAAAGATCAAAAGGTCCTGGACCGCAAATAAAAGTACCCGATCCTCCAGCTCGACAGAGTTTATCGGTTACACAAACCACTCGGCATTCCGAGGCAAATTTAAAGTGAGACACAATAGTTTTTTACTCCTCCGGTGGAGGACTGGATGGGGCAACAAACTCGTCCAAATCAATCCTGTCTGAGATACGGGTGGCAGCAGCAATGAAGGTCTCCATGAATTCCTGGAAATTATGCTTCCTGGTATTGGCAACTTGGAGGGCGGCCAGCTTCTCTTCTCGCACCTCCTTGCAGTGGACACGAACTAGCGACAGAGCAACATCGGCACCACACCTGGCAGAAGACTTTTTCCATTCATGCACTCGACTTGGCACTTCCTTCAGTCAAGTGACCAAGGATTCAAGGTCATTCTGAAGTATCTGATTTGGCCAGAGTGTAGAGTCGATCCGCGACACTGCAGCCTTCAGTCGAGCGAGGTAGTCCACCACACTGGCGACGTGAGACTCCAGCCGGAGGACATTCATGGCAGCTTCGTCCTTCACAGGAGAGTTGATGGGGTCCAGATTGGTTTCCACTCGACCAGTTTCTTCCTCGAAGTTTTGACAGAATTCTGAAAGGTACAGTCCAATATTATAATTGAATGATGAGTCGACAACGACAAGTCAATCGAGTAAGGGGATTACCTTCGAGCATGAGGAATAGTTTCTTGGCGAACCCTCCGAGGTAAGCCTCCAGATCCTTACGCTTCCCCGCCATATCGCCGACCTTGTCAGTCAGAGCAATCTTGTCGTTTTTCAATTGACTTGCTTCCTTGTTGGCCGCGTCGAGAGTAGACTTCAGCCTGGCATTCTCGTCTTCAAGCTGACCAACTGAAGCAAGCTTTTCTTCAGCGAGCTTCGTTTTCTCCGAAGCCGCCTTCTGTGCTTCCGCAAGGTCAAGATCTTTCTTCCTCAGAGCCTCCTCCAAATGGTCTGCAAAACAATAATGAGAACGGAGTTGAGAATAGGCAGAAAAACAAAGACAGCCGTTGGATCCTCACCAGCCATACCTTTTGCTTCGTCCTTCGCCTTCTGCAAGTTCCCCTGGGCAAACTTCAAGTCGAGGTTAAGCTGGACCTGTTTCTCCTTCAATTCAGCAAGATGAGCAACAAGCTTGCAAGACTTCTGCAAAGAGTCAATCGACAAAAGATATCAAAGACAAGTTACTTCCGAGTGACTAAAGGAAAAATCGTAGCACTTCTAAGACTACAGCCGAATCAAAACATTCGACAGTAGCCTCGGGGACTACACCCAGTGGGTGCACTCAGCCTGCCCCCACCGGTAATCTTTCAAAATCCTGATCGATCAGTCGACCAAATATGATTCTAGTGCCATGACTAATAGTCAGCGGTCAGCCATATATATATATATATATATATATATATATATATATATATATATATATATATATATATATATAAAGAAGCATAAAGTTCTTTAGACTATAGTCGACTGCCAGCAGTCGACCATAGCCTCGGGGACTACACCCAGTGGGTGCACTCAGCGTGCCCTCACAGGCTTTTGTTGGTTCCACTCGACTTGATCCGTCCAGGCCGAGTGAAGAAGTTTGAAAGTATAGAGACTATAGTCGACTGCCAGCAGTCCACCATAGCCTCGCGGACTACACCCACTGGGTGCACTCAGCGTGCCCCCACAGAAATTCAATCGACACACACACCCCAGTTGGTGTACAAACAGCAAAAATCTTCAGAAAGAAGCAGTTTTCAGGTGGCGTTTCATAACGAAACAGACAAGTTGACTTACCTGAACATTATTCTGAAGAGCTGAACTGGCATCATAAGCTGCCAGACCGGCCTCTCGGACCACCTTCACTTGTTCCATCATAATCCCTGCTTGGCGAATGGCTTCCTTAGCAGCGCTCACTGGGTCTTCCGGGACGTGGTGGATAGCAAAAAGAGATGGTGGAGCAACAGTCGATGAAGTAGGTCGAGCACTCGTCAGCGGTACAGCAAAAGTCACCGAAGTCCGAGTAGCATCACCTCCATTCCGAACCACGACCTCAGGCGCCGGGGTAGCTTGTGGAGTCTTGCCGTCCAGAGCCTCCCTGTTCCTCCCCGCCCTCAGCGACTCTTCGTCGTCGTCATCAGGGAGGTCAATGACATGAGGAGGAGCTGCAAGAAAAGTTCAACCGACCGGAATGATAAGAAATCAGCAGTCGACCCAGAATAAAGCATCAGTAATCATACCCGGGTTGGAGGTAACAGTGTCTTCCATCTCTTGGTCATCACCCTTGGCGGAAATCTCCGAGGTAGCAGCACTGCAAATTTCAAGAGTCAGTCGACTCGGTCAATGAGTCGACCAAAATCTGTCACATCCAGCAAGAGAAGACAAGTTCAACTCTTTACCCAGAAATGGTGGGAATAGTCATTTTCATCCTGGGCAAGGCCTTGGGGGGCTTGGACGGCGTCGCACGCGGATGCTTGGGAGCTTTTTCAGTCGGCGCGGGCGAAGAAGTCCTGGGATGCTTCGACGACTGCCCCACACGAGCAGTCGCCTTACCCCGCTCCCGCGCAGGGTCGTGTGTAAGCTTGGACCGCCTTTCTGTGCGAGGAGGTTCAGCTTCCTCCTCCTCCTCCTCCTCACTGGAGTAGGCGTCGCCGCTTCCCTCCCCTTCGTCGTCGGACTCCCACTCCTCTGGCTCGTCTCCGCTCTCGCCTCCGCTCGCCTCTCCTTCCACAGCCTGCTCCTGCGCTCCATTGGGCGTCGAATACATTTCAGTAATTTCCTGGAGAACAACAAACAAGGTAAAGGTCAATCGACTATCTCGGAAGAGGAAACAAGCAGATTGAATATTACAAATCAGTCGGAGAAAAGTGTTCGTACCTTATCTGGTTGACGAGACTGGTCGAATGGGAGAACTCTCCTGGCACCTCGAGGATTGTCCTTGTTCCTAGTGATGGCAGTCATCCACCTCTCCAGCGTGGCATCGTCGACCTCCTCTGGATGAACCCGAGTAGCGTCTTCGGTACCAGAGTACATCCACATCGGATGGCCTCGGTATTGCAGTGGCTGAATTCGCCGTCGGAGGAAAACTTCCAGAAGATCCATGCCAGTCACCCCGTCTCGAATAAGCTGGACTACGCGCCCCATCAACAACTTCACTTGGGCCTTCTCCTCCGGTACCACCTTCAGAGAAGATGGCTTGTCTACTCGACTCATGGAGAAAGGGGGAGCCCAGTCGACTGCCCCGGCGTCGACTGGTCTTGGCAGTAGAACCAGGTCGACTGCCATCGTCTAACCGAGTCGGGCAGAGTCATCGCCGGAAAGGCGCTCTTACCTCTCGTCTGGACTCCGAGTCCCCCGCACATCTGGATCACTTGAGTTCTCTCGTCGTCTGGATTTGTCTTCTTCACCGACTGAGAGCGACAGGTGAATATGTGCTTGAAAAGCCCCCAGTGCGGCCGACAGCCCAAGAAATTTTCACACAGCGAAACAAAGGTAGCGAGGTAGACGATGGAATTGGGAGTGAAATGGTGGAGTTGCGCCCCAAAGAAGTTCAGAAACCCCCGGAAGAAAGGACTCGGCGGCAGAGAAAACCCACGATCTACATGAGTGGCCAGAAGAACACACTCACCCTCCTTCGGCTGCGGTTGCGTCTCCGTTCCCGGGAGCCTTGCCGACCCGTGGGGGATTAGTCCCTCTTCGGCCAGATCGGCGAGATCCTTCTCGGTGATGGTCGAGCAGATCCAATCTCCTTGGACCCAACCCCGCGGCAGTTGGGACCAAGACGAGGATCCGCCCCGGCTTGACGCCCTCCCCTTCGCCGTCGCCGTCGCCTTCTTCGCCTGCTCCAGAGCCGCAGTCTTCTCCTTCCCCATTGTCGCCGGCGAGACCAGTGCGAAGCGGCGGCACTGAGAAAGCTGCGGGCGCTACAGAGAGATTTGGGGGCGGAGGAAGACGAAGATTGTGTTGGCACTGTTCAAAATACCCCCGCCTGGCGCCTTAAATAAGGCCACTTCCGAGTGGCTGACCAGTAGGCCCAGGAAATCCATCAAATCCCGCAACAGGCGCGCGAGCGGTACGTGGCGAAAAAGGCAGCGCGAAGATCGAGGCGTCATCGTATCGTCCCATCCGAGTGCCGCGGTTTTCTCCGCTTCGCGCGCTTCCCAAAATTCAGATCCCGGAAAATCCGCTAACCGCAGAGCAATCAGCCAGACAGCGAGTCTCCATCGATCTATCACTCGGAGATCCTCAAGACCACGAAGTTCACTCGACAAACGCAAAGAATGGATCAAGGCGACTGAAAGAGAATTTGAAGCCATCGCTAAAAGGACGTTGATCCAGAGCAAGACACACTTGCAACGCAAGAAACAGGTCGGAAGGCTATCAACTCCTTCCTCACTCAAACCTCGATCCATTCGGGGGCTAATGATGAAGTCACGTACCTAGGGTAGGGTCATAGGCCTGCCCAAGGGTACCCTCCCCAAGGTCACTGACTAAAAGAGGCTGCTTACCAGTCGACCTGATAAGCATCCACTCGACAAATACAATAACACTCGACGAGCGCAGAGACACTCGACCATGAAGATTCACTCGACCATAGGAAGCACAGGAGCCACACCTCATCCAAACGGTCTGAAGTTAAATAGCCTTAATAGCACTTTATACTGGGCGTTTCCAGTAACGCCCTGCCTTAATGTACCTTAAGATCCTTCATTGCGTGGGCTGGCAGGGGTCCTGGCGAACTCTATATAAGCCACCCCCCTCCACAGGAAGAAGGGTTCGCATCTTTGTAACACACACACATATAATCCAGTCGACCGCCTCCGGGCTCCGAGACGTAGGGCTATTACTTCTTCTGAGAAGGGCCTGAACTCGTAAAACTCTTGCGTGCACAACTACTCCAAAGCTAGGATCTTGCCTCTCCATTCCTACCCCCCATTCTACTGCCAGACTTAGAACCACGACATGCGCAGCTTCCACTTTATTCTGCTAGAGATTAAGCTTGAGAAGGGACTAGTAAACGTCATAGACTCGAGACGAAAAAATCCTGAGGAGTATGCGGCCATGACTAAAATGCTCGAGAAGTAAGTTCAATCGATCATTATCGCATAATATCGGCAAATTTTTTCATTTCCTGATATCAAGTAATTGTTTTCTTTGTCTTGCAGGTTTTAGAAAAAGTTCACCACAGAAGCTCCGGGACTGCCGGCGGAGCTGCGATTTAAACACCCGAAAGTAAGTACTACTAGCTAGTTCCGCGCATCTCCCATTGATTCTAGCTAGTTTCATCAATATCATTTAGCATGCTTACTTATTAGCTTGATTGACCTCTATTTCTTGTAAAATGATTGTGGCAGGAACCCGGGAATAATTACTGTGGATACTACATTTGCGAGATCATCCGCCATACGACCTGTGAGCGGGGCTACTCTAAAAAACAATATGAAGTGCGTAAGCAATAATATTCACAATTTTATCTTATTACCATCATTTGTGTTGAGTTTCATTCATATACATATATATATATACATATATATATGTATATATATATATATATATATGTGTGTGTGTGTGTGTGTGTGTGTGTGTGTGTGTATGTATGTATGTATTGACCCCCTTCTTCAAATTAGATATTTCAGATGCGGGATGAACTCCTACGAGAAGATCGCATACGAGCAATTCAAGAGGAATTGGCAGGATTCTTTCCTGACCACGTCATCGACAAAGACGAAGAATACCATGTGGAACTTGAGTTCAGATGTTAGGGGATTGTAAGAGATCTTATATTGTATATATGTAGCCATTAGCGTCGGATAGATATATGAAAACTTGTTGTTCGACCAATCTCTCAAAGGAGAGGTCGATCACTTCTGTCTGTATATGTTCATGACGATCTTCTATACTTAATGGTTTCCTTCATTTGCCTACTAGCTAGCTAGCGTGTCGAGTCCTCTCTATACGTATAGTACGTAGCGTCGACCAAGCACGAAGATAAGAGGACACTTCTATCTATTAGCTAACTAACACAATATATGAAACACCTAAATTAACCCTACAAACCCCCCAAAACCCCCAAAACCCCCAAACCCCCACCCCCTTTCAGAGAAAAAATACAAAAACCCCAGGCCCTGAACTGCAGACGCGTGGATGCCTTTTGGTCCCGATTGGTGCCACCAACCGGGACAAAAGGCCCTTCTGCCTGGGCAAGCCGCATCGGCCACATGGAGCCCCATCTATCCCGGTTCATGGGCGAACCGGGACTAAAGGTGTTGGGCTTTAGAACCGACACTTTAGTCCCGGTTCGGCAACCGGGACAAATGGGCCTTATGAACCGGGACAAATGGGGCTTTTTTACTAGTGTATTAACTAGATTAATCGGTCGATCATTAATCGGCAAACTAAATAGGAACCTGCCTAGTTATTGAGGAGCGAGTGGGGAATGAGAGGGGTTACGAGTCAAAAATTTAGGCTTTGTTTGCCCCTAAGTTAATGGGCCACTAGCGATTTATCGGCCTGGCAACCTATTAATACGTCTCATAGGCAAGTTAATTGGCCTGACAAGTTAACGCAATGAATAGGTGCTATTCGATTCGGCCATCCTCCGAGTAGCGATTAACTGACCCATTAACTGGTTAATCAGATGAATCTTGAACAATGGAAAAAACACAAATTCAGTAATGAATAGTGGCCTTCACTGTTTGCAAATATTTATTACCAAATTTTGTTTTGTATTAGAGTTTGAACTTGGAATTTTACATGCTAATAGAGCATCTGTTTCTTAACAGAAGATATTCTTTTGAGATTTTTTGAAACTTAAAAATATAGTTTCCAAGTGGTTTTCACTCGGTTCCATCGTAAATTTTCTTTGCACATCATATTCTCTCATTGATACCAACCACTTTCTGTTTTTTTATAATTTTACAGTTAATTATTTTAGCTTTTTCTACAACTGGTATAACATGTGATTTGTATTAACATACATTTGTCATAGCATGTTTATTGGTTGTAGTATCTGGGCCTAACTTTTTTTCCAGGACATGACAATATATAGCATGACAATATGGTTGGTCACTAGTGTATCAAATTATTCATTCATTGTGATCGACGTCTTGCAGTAAAGGGTGAATAATTAGGTGGGATGCACACACCATGAATGTTCTCAACTTCTTATAAGAAGCATAGCCGTGAGGCAATACATGAAGAAAATATGACAAAACTGCTTGGTCCCAAAAAAAAGTAATTTTTGAAAAAACTATGCCAAGTGTAGGCCTGAGAGGTGTCGGGAATTAAGCAATGAGTCTCATTACAACTAGCCTTGCCGGGTTTTTTCCCTAGTCCGCTTCGACTCTCTCGTATTGTCGTTGTTTGTGCAACCACTGTCGGCGTAGGGAACGATAGTGACGTGCCAATGTGTGACACCCAATGGTCCATCGCTCGCACCATGGCCACCTCTCCTCCACTCTGGACAGAGACAAGGGAGTGGAGTGTGTAGAACATGATCCACTAACAGAAACCGAAGTATATTTGTGTGTCTTGTGGGGCCATATCGAGCGACAGTAAAGTTAGTTTCTGATTTGTCGGTCAGCTACTAGATGACAGGGATGCCTGTATTCGGGGTTTTCTGTGCAGTGACAACGGACGGACAAAAATAACCAATTTCGTTTTGGGTGAGGTGCAACGGATAGAAAATGACCTATATGACTATCTATCTGTCGGTCATAAGTCCACATAGACCATGTGCAGTGGTTGATAAGGCAAACTGATCTTCATCTCACCACATAACTAAGATACGACAACAAAAAATGATATACAATGGTTGATTTTTAGTCTTATATTCGATAACTAGATATCCCTAAATATCGGGTGAGACATGTTGTCCTGCCAGGAGAAAATAAACTGACAGGACATACAAGGTCAAGGTAGAAAAACTGTTGGGGATTGTTTATCTGCTGGAAGAAGCAATCCCCGACACTCGTTGTCGTGGCAGTTCTATCTGCTTGGAGAAACTCTCTCCAGAGAGTTTTTCTGCCCTCCTAAGTGTGTTCTCCCGACAAACTATACGTCGCTGCATTGATGTTGTGGTGTAAAATCTTAATTAAGAAAAGACATGTCTTTTTCTTATGGTTTCCCTTGCCTCCACAACATTATCCTACGTGACAATGCCTAAGCTAGCACCATTGTACATGCCCACATGTACAGTGGTTGATAAGTCAATCTTATCTTCATAATGCCACGTAACCTAGAGATGAAAAAAAGAGTGATGTACAATGGATAGTCTATTAATCTTATCTCTAGTTCCACAAAATATAATGAGTGATTTGTTGCTAAGAGATCATCTCTTAAATAAGAGAAGACAAACCCTTTTCTTTGGTTTCTCATTCCTCCATCTCATCATTTATTCTATGTGGCACTGCTAAGATAACACCATTAAATTCTCTTTGTGTTTCTTCCTTGATCTGTATAGCATTTGGTTTGTATTAGTGCATATTTAGAATACCATGCTTTTGTTGGGTGTACTATGTTGTTCTGCCTAGTTTATTATGGAGAATGTATATCATGATAGTATGGTTCGTCTGTCCTCTATTCCTATCCAATTATCCATTCATTGTGTACTCGTAATGTCATGGTAGAGGGTGAATAATATGGTTGCGCACACACCAGATATCCACATAACGATCATAGTCTTGAAGCAGTATCCTTAGAAATATTGATAAAGGTTGTCACAAAAATATACCAACTACTTTTCAGAGAAAACAATATGTGGCATGTAGGATTGAGAGGTAGTTGGAATTAGCAGCGAGGGCAATGTCATAAAAACGTTTCCATTCATAATTCTTGAAGCCGGCTTTTGCCCAACTTTATATTAAATCCCAAAGGGCCGAAACGATATAAAGTGGCTAGAAAATGCTCATACAAGTAGAAGTAGGTCAAAAGAAAAGATGTCATCCGAGTGAGTAGCACAAATGCTACCAACCCAAAAACATCGCTGCGATGTATTAGGCTTCACTTTCTTGCTTCTCTACTAGCATCTCTGGAAGCACATGAATGATGTGATGTTCAATGAGCTTGAGCCAAGCCTGACCTGCTGCTCAATTGACCTTTTTTCCGATGACAGAGCTTTGTCACACTCATCTCCTATGATGCCAGCTAAGTTTTTTCTCTGTGTGCTCGTATGTTATGTGTCTTCTGAAACAATCAATTACCATTCCTAACTACAAACAAGATCATGTAGTTCAGACCTAGTTCATGGTAGGAGAAGTCGAGTTTCGTCTGGTTGTACTCTATGTCCAGTTAGCAAAGTTTGGTGAGTCAAATCACTTAATTTGTGTTCATAATAAATTTTGGTGTTGGTGTGAACACAAAGGAAAATTTTCAGGACCCCATGGTATCCTTTCATGCTTGACATTGCATCTCTGTTGTTATTTTTATCTCAGTAATACTCTATGTCGAGTTATTAGTCTTAAAATTTGTTCATCCAGAAGAGGGTGGTGTGTTCCACACAAGTTTTTAAGCAAAGTCTCTTACAAATATCGCTTGTTGCTATCGGATATTTTAGTTAGTGATACCAACTGGTGCCTTTTTATACCATTTTTTCATTTTTTGACCTACTTTCACAATTGGTATAACATGCATGTGGTTTGTATTAATGTACAGTCTGCATAGCATTTTTGTCGGGTGTAGTATTCGATCTAACTTTTTTTAGGATATTGATGGCAACATATCAAGGCAATATGGTTGGTCAGTAGTGTTTAAGTTGTTCCCTTATTGTGACGAGGTAATTAAACCCGTGGTGCCGAAACTTCCAGCAATGTTCACTTTGGTGCATGAACGTGTAGAATACGCCGAACTATTGCTAAAAACTTGGCTCCTTGGTGCAGATACGGTTCAAATCGTGTTTTCATATGTCCACGTTGCTGACTAGAATACCAACCTGTCTGCGGGACCCAATGCCAGCGAGAACAACCGCGCATAGAGGCGTGTGGCCGTGCGGGTGGGTGATTTTTTACAGAAAACCCCTTCACTTGTTTAATGTTTCGTGCAGAAGCCGCTGAGCTGGTGGGACACTGCAGCCCTGAATTTTGCGTATCCTAAAATATCGCAGATCAGTTTGATCATGCATGTTCGTCTGCCTCAAGCTCTTATCCTCATCTCTCCTAGTTCGATCGTTCGGAGCCGACGCCTGGGTGGATTGCGACAACGCCATTGAAACTCGTGGGCGTGGATGGTGGAGCTTCATCGGCGAGCACCTCGCAATGCAGCCCCTCCATACAGTAAGAATTGCCTCGTCTCCTCTGCCCATCTGTCTCCTATTTTCTTTAGGGTTTTAGATGAATTTGTGTAGTGATAGGAGCTAGGATCTGTATGTCTTGGGGCTGCTGTGATTATACTTGGTTGTGTTTAGGTTATTCCCGTACACTACTAGGGAAAACCCTAGCAGTAGCGCTGGTTTTGTGCTCACTAGTAGCGTGGGTGGCGCGCTACTAATAAGGCGCTACAGCTATTGCTTAGCAGTAACGCGTGCCCGCACGCGCTACTGCTAGGACAAATAGCTGCAGTGTTTGTTCAATCCCACGCTACTACTAATGTAACTACTGGCAGCGTGTTTTCTCTCCATCGCTACTAGTATTCTTTTTTTCTAGTGTATTTATGCGCCATCGTACAAATATTGGTCTGGGGTTTACATCATTATGTCCGTAACAGTGTGTCAAATGAAGGTGGATTAGGTTCAAGTGGAGGCAATATGTGGTGCATGTCAAAAGTATATTACTAATCCAAACTTTATCTAGTTTGGACTAGTAGTACTTTCGATGTGCACCACATGTTGCCTCCACTTGAATCTAATCCGCCAGCACAATCTATTTAATCATCATCATAGTCATTACCACCAATAGTATTTATTTAATCACCACTAACACTAGCTAATAATAATCATCATAGTCATTACCACCAACACTAGCTATTTTCTCATCATAGTAATAGTGTAGCACATCATCATCCTCAAATTCATTTCTAGCTAGCTAATCACTCCTGTTGCTCTCTCTTAGGTAAAATAACATAGAACATGGTAGCTCTCCTCCTTGATCAAGTTGGAGCATTCAGATGAACCTGTCTCCTAATTGTGGGTAGCGCATCTATTTGCTGCCCCCTAATACTTCTCTGCGCTCCCCAATCACATATTTGGTCCAGTCTTGCACTATTAAGCATCCGTCGCTGATATTTAATGCACTAAAGTAACATGTAGGATATCTTGGCCGTAAGCTAATAATATTAATGGTACCTTCAGTCTCGATCCCATAAGGCACAACATTCATCGGGAGTCCCTGTTGAAGAACATCGTATGGTAACATACTTAGCAATGAAGTTTAGCTTCACAAATAATGTGTGGAAAAGATGCATTGATAACAAATAGTAAAAATCTTACCATCCTTCCTAAATAGATGTGACCGTAGTTCATTACGAACACTATTGGTCGCACGTTTTCAGTACTAACATTTCTAAGTGCAGGAAGAAAATTTGTCTTGACAGTATCAAGATCCTCAAGCATGAAACATAATGACTTAGCTCATCGCAGTTTAGTTCAGCCCCGGGACAGTAGTAGGTCCTGTCTACCAAGCGCTGGACATGTTTGCTTGCACCGAAATAAGCTGACAATACAAATTAGTTGTCAACTATTTTTGAATAAACAATATCAAAGACATAAATATGGTTGAGAAACTTACATAATGGTATAACTGGAGGCATCTGCACGTCGAACCAGATGTCGGTATTACCTTCAACTAGAACAGAAAGGCACGTGTTGCCGCGCCCGTCCATTTAAATGAGAAAGTGACGCAAGTTAAATAAAATTGAACAAAACCATGGACTATTTTTTATAGAAGCTATGTGTAGATTTTATCTTGTCCATGATACATACAAAAAATATCACACCCGGGGTGCATGATACCTAAACTACAACATGTAAAGCATATAAGTTGTGTTGTTTGATAATTAAGTCGCGAAAACTATGTGTTCTGTTAATTATAGCTTGAAATATGGTATTTAGGTTAATATGATAAGGAGAAAGATATCAAATGTCAAGGATTTCCTGCCTGCGTGTGCCTTCAGCAAATTGTAGGGATGACAGGAGGTGGTGATGTAAGCTAAGGCAGCAGGAAGCACATCACAGATGGGAGAGGATAAGCAAAGCAGAGGATAAGATAATGGGCAAACTAATGTTACTGCTTTGGCCGACGACTGCAGCTATGTCCCAAGGCTGATCGGGGACACGCCGACACCTATGCATATAATAACTATATGGAAAAAGCATTTCCTAAGGCAAAATACAATGTAACTCACTGGAGCAGAGTCGAGGAAACTGTTCTAGTTTTAGGACAATCCGCATAGAGATCATTAACTACTTTCGCATCAAGGTAACAAGAAAATTCTGTTCATCACATAGTCCAAAATCGTGAGTTTAAGGACATATAAATACAAATACACTAAGATACAACACCAACTATTTGATCAGGCGATTAAGCAATTCTGAATTCTGTACTCTAGAAAACAATATATATGGATACTGAAGCATACCATTTATGCTTCTGAAATGTAAGGACACTGAAATGCGTCGGACAGTGGAAATGCAGCAATCAAATTAGTATAACACTGAATTCTGTGACCTCATGTTGCTGGGCAATAATTTTGCATAGGTATACGGTTGAACAAGGCTGGTTCTTGGACTCCACACAATTCATGAAGCTGTGCAAAACCAGAGGAAACCCACAATAAAGATGAGCAGTTCGGCCATGGCCTGCTACCAATATTCTGCCATCCCCTGGAGACCATCCCTGTCAGAAAGAAACATGGTGTGGCAGTGGTGCGTGATGCCATCTGTCGCTTCGGAGACCGACTCCACGACTGCGCTACAAGGGAACGCAGACAGTTGAAGGGGCAACCCTCGTTGGCCGTCGACGTGTTCCTGACCATGACCAGCCGCATCACTTCTTCCATGATGGCATTCGCCGCCCTTCCCGCCTTCACCAGTACGTCTCCTCCTCCCGAGCCCTCCGTTTCCAGCTACAGGGGGATTACATTACATCCTGTTGACGCGGTTGTACATAGAGGAGGAGCTGGTGCTAGGGTTCACGCGTGAGGTCTCGTGAGACAAGAGATGGACCGAGGAAGAAGAGGACATGGCCAGTGGAAGGCACCGATGCGGAGGCAGATGCGCAGCAGGATCTTGCCGACGAGACGGAGGACGGAGGCGGCGCATCGCATGCGGAGAGGAATAGAGGAGCAGTTCCTGGAGATAACCTGGGTCTGTTGCGTGTGAATGGCCAGTTTTTTTTCTCGGAGGCAGAAATGGGAGCGCGGCCTGGGCGTTTGACGGCCTGATTACGGACATTACGACAGCTCGTTGTGCGGAGCAGCGGCCCGCAAGACGGTGCTTGAATCGCATCAGTGACCAGGGGACGATCTACATCGTCTGTTAGAGCGATCCGACGGTTGGAAGGCTCAAAACGCCGTGGAGGCTCGTACGTCGCCTCGTTATACTGTTTCTTAATATCATCTTCCGGACGAATATCAAAGATGATAACTATATCAAGCTCAAATGCATAAGTCTTGCATAGTGCTCCCCATGTTTTACATCCAAAATAGGTGTAGTCGTCTGAATTGTATAATTTTGCGTGGAAAATATAACCATGTTCGGTCTTCAAGTAAACTTTCTTTACCTCTATAGTATGACTGAAACCTATCTTATCCAATACAAAAACTCTTGCATGGCAGGGGATACGCTAGTAGAATATTAAAAAAAAATATAAGTTGAAGCAAATGAAGTAGATGTCATGCTTAATTATGAAAAAAGACTTGTCGTTGTGGCTTACTGTATCCACTTTGAAGTTTTCGTCCAGCTTGATGCTGAAGCGCCTATCATCATCTAGGAAGATTCCGTCGCACAGGCCGCGCTCGACTTCGTAGTATTTGCAAATACCGAAATCCTTTTCGTCGTCAGACATTTCCTATGTTCATAGTTAAAACATTAATTGAAAATCGATCGAAGACAACTACCAGGATACTCAACACACAAATCCGGGGCACTCGATATTTCCTACATATTCTGGCACAAGTCATGCCAAAATTCACGGAAAAATACGGCATGATCTTTGCTAAAATAGGACATATCGAGCGCTTGAAATTTGCCGGAACGGAAATGAATCAACACTCCGGTAAAACATAGGCCACTCGGAGGTGTAACCTGCAAACATGACCGGCCACTTGGGCAAGCACATATCCTATTTGAGCAACACAAGATATACATTTCAAAATATCTTATAGGACTCGAATTAGCATGCATTCAATAAGCAAAAGTAAATCATCTCATGCTTCCGTACATCGTCGAATATTATCACTAATACATCCCGAATAATGTCATACATATAACATCACTAATACAACTAAAACCCTAGCACACGACGGGTATCGGCGCGGGCGGTGGACACCCACAGAGAAGGAACCATCACGGGATCATAGCTCCAGTGAGATCCCTGGAGAACCTGCCAGGTATTGGAGAACCTGTGCTCCAACGCAAACAAGTAGCAACGGACGTGCGCGTCCTCCTCACTGACACGGTGATGCACCACCTCCGCGGGGTCCTCTAGCCTCTGGACCGTCACTGGCCCACGCGACCGCCACCAAAGAAGGTTCGGGTCAACGACAGGCTGACTCCCCCCGGTAGGTAGCGCCTCCCAGTACCACCCCGGCGGAGCCCAGTCCCGGACATGGCCCATCTGGTCAAGCAGGTGTCGTCCTCCGCCGACTCGACGACAAGGATGCGGGATAGGCATCGTCCACGTTGATGCGGGAAAAATTGCTTTAACTAAAAAAAATAGCAACAAGTTCTTACTAAATAGTTTTATTACTTCAACTAGTTCGTACTAAAAATAAACTTACTATAAATAAAAATATACTAGTACCTAATTAGTACCTAGTTTTTACTAACTAATTAGTACCTAGGAACTACTGCCCTAATTACCATCTAATTTGATGAAACTATAGGGGTGGAAAGTGCTAGCGGATATTCCAATTATCCAACTATAAAGTGAAATAAGTTGTCAAATTTTACTCGTTTTATGATTCATATTAGAAATTTGATTCCTTTCCACCCTTACATGAACCCTAACTCATTTGAGCCGCATCCGCATCCGATTTGTTTCCACCCTTACATGAACCCTAACTAATTTGATGCAACTAAAATATAAAGAAACCCTATGCAGAGGTAGGGGAGAGGGAGGAGCAGGCGTCGTCGAGGTCGGGGTCGGGGCTCGGGCGCGCGGCGGATGGCGGCGTCGAGGTCAGGGTCGGGGGCGGCGTCCGGGGTGGCGTTGAGGTCGGGAGCGGGGGCGGCGTTGAATCTGGGGTCGGGGCGGCGTAGAGGGTGTGCGGAGAGTGTGCGGCGGCCGACGGGCGACGGCGGCAGCGAGAGTGGAGAGTTGGATATGGGGGAAGTGGCCGTGGGGAAGGACGAACCCGTGGTTAAGTCAGAAGTAGCAGTAGCGCGTTCCAGAAAGGGCGCTACTGCTACATTAGCTACAGCGCGTTCTGGGATACACGCTACTACTACTCCTTTCTTTTTTTCCTTTTTCATTTAGTTTTCTTCACATTTTATTTTTTTCCTTTCACCTTATTCTATTTCTTTCATTTTCAATTACCTTTCTATTTGCTTTCCATTTAATTTTATATCCTTTAGCAGTAGCGAGTTTAGATTAAAACGTGTTGCTGCAAAGAAAGTAGCGGTAGCGCGGTTCGTTATAGGTCGCTACTACTATGTGCAGCCTATCGGCTAAGCCGTGGGAATTTTAGTACTAACGTGTTTAGAACAAGACGCGCTACTGCTAGAACTTTATCTGCAGCGAAGTTTGCACAGGCGCGCTACTGCTACTTAGCACCAGCGTGCTTTTCTGACCCGCGCTACTGCTAAAGTTCTGTGTATAAGGTTTTCCTAGTAGTGGTAATGTGCAATGACACAATGTGATTTCAAAATGCTGTTTGTTCAGAGGTAATGCGTGGGTTAGATTAGTGCCTCTTTTGGGGTAATTGTGATGGACAAAAATGCAGATTTGACGACACAGAGGAAGGTGGATTTGATTTATCAGAAATAGGCAGTAGATATACTGAAAATTGAACAGTAGCACTGCTGAAAATTTTGACAGATGCTTAACTAAATTTTGGACACTGAATGTTGGGCAGTTGCATAACTAAATGTTAGACAGTGGCTTAACTGAATTACTGCATATCAGGTGAGCCGGAGATCACACATCGATCCTACGTGGTAGAACAAACTACAGCTAGCCACTATTGGTACTATGATGTGCTAATTTAAAAAAACAGCTTGCAAAAGTCTGCGCCGCCCAGCTTCAGGGCTCGCGGCCGCCGACCAGCTCCAGGGCTTGCGGCCACATCCAGCTCCAGGCCGCCTATTACACTGCATGCCGCCATGGTCATAAGGGGAACAACCGAACGAGGGCTAGGGTTCGGCGCAGGGGGAGGGGGGAGGAGCAAAGCGTTTTGTTCTGTCCCCCACAGGCTAAGGGGCTTCTGTGCAAAAAAAAACGAAGGAGTTTTTTGTAACATTTCAGCCACCCGTGAGGCCACACGCCTCTGTGCGCGCTCGCAATCGCTGACATTGGGCCCCGCAGACACACTGGCATCCTAGTCAGCAACGCAGACGTATGAAAACGTGATTTGAACTGTATTTGAACGAAAGAGCCAAGTTTGTGCACCACTTCGGCGTATTCTTCAAGTTCATGCACCAAAGTGAACATTGGTGGCAAGGTGAGGCACCACTGGTGTAACTACCTCCATTGTGACACCTCGTGGTAGATGTGAATAATTTAGTAGGGCTCATACAACATGTCCCAATAAGAATCCTAGATGTGAAGCAATACATGAAGAAAATTTGACAAGCTATTGGTCCCAAAACAGAGTAATCATGTTTTCACTAAAATGGCATGCAAACTTTAGGCATGAGAGATGCCGGAAATTTAGCAATGACTCGAAGCTTTGCAAAAGTAGACATGCATCCCCGTTTACGCACCCACCGCCGATGTGGGGAACAACTAAGACGTGCCAACATGTGACACCTGATGATCCATCTTCACTGATGACGGGAACAAGTGCTAGCCCCCCTCTGCTTGGATGGACCCTCCACTGTGGTGAGATAGACGAGAGAGAACAGTTTGCTGCACAGAGCAACCCCTCGTCCCTTCCTCCCTCCTCTCCAGCTAGCTTCCGCCTTCCTTCTCTGACGAAACGGTGTTGCCGAGTGGCAGATGCCATGCAGCGGCGGTGGAGGCGGTGTGGCCGAACAGGCGACCTCCAGATCAGCACATGGTGGGCTGGTGGCCTCTTTGCACGTTGCTAGGGACTTATTTGTAATATGCCAGGGGCCTCTTTGCACATTGTCTGAACAAAGAAATAAGCCTAGAAACATAGAAAAATCACACACGTGGCATGCCAAATCAGCACTAAATCAAGATGAACGGTATTTGTGTCACGGAGGTGAAAAAATGTGGAAGGAATCTTTAAATTAGTGGTAAAAGTTTGACAGAAACCAGACTTGTGATGTTCTGTGTCACAAGCACACATTTTAGGGATAAAAAATAAGGAATTTAATTTGAATTATTTTAGCTTCTTTTGCAACTGGTATAACATGTGGTTTTTATTAATGTACATTTGTCATAGCGTGCTTATTGGTTGTAGTATCTGGACCTAACTTCTTTCCTAGGACATCACAATATATAACATGGCAATATATTTGCTCATTAGTGTATCAAATTATCTGTTCATTGTGAGCCACGTCTTGCAGTAGAGGGTGAACAATTTGGTGGGACGCACACAACATGAATGCTCGGGTCAGCCTTGACATTGAAGGGAGGAATTTCATGAAACTTTTCATAATCTTCAGACATGTCTGTCTTGCCCTCCACTCCCAGGATGTCCCTTTTTCCTGAAAGAACTATGTGGCGCTATGGCTCATTGTATGATGTATTCGTTTCCTTATCTTTTCTTTTTCTCGGTCTGGTAGACATGTCCTTCACATAGATAACCTGTGCCACATCATTGGCTAGGACGAACGGTTCGTCAGTGTACCCAAGATTTTTCAGATCGACTGTTTTCATTCCGTACTGAGGGTCTACATGTACCCCACCTCCTGACAGATTGACCCATTTGCACTTAAACAAAGGGACCTTAAAATCTTGTCTGTAATCAAGTTCCCATATGTCCACTATGTAACCATAATATGTGTCCTTTTCCTTCTCGGTTGTTGCATCAAAGCGGACACCGCTGTTTTGGTTGGTGCTCTTTTGATCTTGGTCAATCATGTAAAATGTATTCCCATCTATCTCGTATCCTTTGTAAATCAATACAGTCGTAGATGGTCCCCTGGACAACTAGTACAACTCATCACAAACAGTGTTGTCACCTCTGAGACGTGCTTCCAACCAACTGCTCAAAGTCCTAATGTGTTCACATGTAATCCAGTCGTCGCATTGCTCCGGGTGTTTGGAGCGCAGACTGTTCTTGTGTTCATCAACATACGGGGTCACCAAGGTAGAGTTCTGCAGAACTGTGTAGTGTTCTTGAGACCAAGAATGCCCGTCCCTGCATATTATTGAGTCCGCTCCTAGCGTGCCTTTTCCAGTCAGTCTCCCCTCATACTGCGATTTAGGGAGACCTATCTTCTTAAGGCCAGGAATGAAATCAACACAAAACTCGATGACATCCTCTGTTTGATGGCCCATGGAGATGCTTCCTTCTGGCCTAGCGCGGTTACGGACATATTTCTTTAGGAGTCCCATGAACCTCTCAAAGGGGAACATATTGTGTAGAAATACGGGCCCCAGAATGACAATCTCGTCGACTAGATGAACTAGGACATGCGTCATGATATTGAAGAAGGATGGTGGGAACACCAGCTCGAAACTGACAAGACATTGTGCCACATCACTCCTTAGCCTTGGTACGATTTCTGGATCGATCACCTTCTGAGAGATTGCATTGAAGAATGCACATAGCTTCACAATGGCTAATCGAATGTTTTCCGGTAGAAGCCCCCTCAATGCAACCGGAAGCAGTTGCGTCATAATCACGTGGCAGTCATGAGACTTTAGGTTCTGGAACTTTTTCTCTGGGATATTTATTATTCCCTTTATATTCGACGAGAAGCCAGTCGGGACCTTCATACTGAGCAGGCATTCAAAGAAGATTTCTTTCTCATCACTCGTAAGAGCGTAGCTGGCAGGACCTTCATACTGCTTCTGAGGCATGCCGTATTTTTCGTGCAAACATTGCAGGTCCTCCCATGCCTCAGGTGTATCTTTTGTCTTTCCATACACGCCCAAGAAGCCTAGCAGGTTCACGCAAAGGTTCTTCGTCACGTGCATCACGTCGATTGAAGAGCGGACCTCTAGGTCTTTCCAGTAGGGTAGGTCCCAAAATATAGATTTCTTCTTCCACATGGGTGCGTGTCCCTCAGCGTCATTCGGAAACAGCTACTGCGCCGGGACCCTTTCCAAAGATTACGTGTAAATCATTGACCATAGCAAGTACGTGATCACCGGTACGCATGGTGGGCTTCTTCCGGTGATCTGCCTCGCCTTTGAAATGCTTGCCTTTCTTTCGACATTGATGGTTGGTCGGAAGAAATCGACGATGGCCCAGGTACACATTCTTCCTGCATTTGTCCAGGTATATACTTTCAGTGTCATCTAAACAGTGTGTGCATGCGTGGTATTATTTGTTTGTCTGTCCTGAAAGGTTACTGAGAGCGGGCCAATCGTTGATGGTCACAAACAGCAACGCCTTTAGGTTAAATTCCTCATGTCCGTGCTCATCCCACGTACGTACACCGTTTCCATTCAACAGCTGTAAAAGTTCTTCAACTAATGGCCTTAGATACACATCAATGTCGTTGCCGGGTTGCTTAGGGCCTCGGATGAGAAGTGGCATCATAATGAACTTCTGCTTCATGCACATCCAAGGAGGAAGGTTATACATACATAGAGTGACCAGCCAGGTGCTGTGATTGCTGCTCTGCTCCTCGAAAGGATTAATGCCATCCGCGCTTAAAGCAAACCATACGTTCCTTGGGTCCTTTGCAAACTCATCCCAGTACTTTCTCACGATTTTTCTCCACTGCGACCCGTCAGCGGGTGCTCTCAACTTCCCGTCTTTCTTACGGTCCTCACTGTGCCATCGCATCGACTTAGCATGCTTTCCATTTCTGAACAGACGTTTCAACTGTGGTATTATAGGAGCATACCACATCACCTTCGCAGGAATCCTCTTCCTGTGGGGCTCGCCGTGAACATCACCAGGGTCATCTCGTCTGATCTTATACCGCAATGCACCGCATACCGGGCATGCGTTCAGATCCTTGTATGCACCGCGGTATAGGATGCAGTCATTAGGGCATGCATGTATCTTCTCCACCTCCAATCCTAGAGGGTATACGACCTTCTTTGCTACGTAGGGCAATTCGTTATCCTTTGGAAGCTTCTTCTTCAATATTTTCAGTAGCTTCTCAAATCCTTTGTCAGGCACAGCATTCTCTGCCTTCCACTGCAGCAATTCCAGTACGGTACCGAGCTTTGTGTTGCCATCTTCGCAATTGGGGTACAACCCTTTTTTGTGATCCTCTAACATGCGATCGAACTTCAGCTTCTCCTTTTGACTTTCGCATTGCGTCCTTGCATCGACAATGACCCGACCGAGATCATCATCATCGGGCACATCGTCTGGTTCCTCTTGATCTTCAGCAGCTTCACCCGTTACAGCATCATTGGGCACATCGTCTGGTTCCTCTTGATCTTCACCAGCTCCCCCCGTTGCAGCATCACCGTATTCAGGGGCACATAGTTGTCATCGTACTCTTCTTGATGAGGACATGACTACCTTTTCTTCTTCGTCGTCTTCCATCATAACCCCTATTTCTCCGTGCCTTGTCCAAACATTATACTGTGGCATGAAACCATTGTAAAGCAGGTGGGTGTGAAGGGTTTTTAGGTCAGAGTAAGACTTCGTATTCCCACAATTAGGGCATGGACAACACATAAAAGCATTCTGCTTGTTTGCCTCAGCCGCATCGAAAAACTCATGCACGCCCTTAATGTACTCGGAGGTGTGTCTGTCACCGTACATCCATTGCCGGTTCATCTGCGTGCATTATATATAATTAAGTGTCCAAATTAATAGAGGTTCATCATCACATTAAAACCAAAGTACATACATAGTTCTCATCTAACAACATAGAGCTCTCCAGAGCATCTAATTAATTAAACCATACATTGAAACTATGTAAAACATTTTAATGCGAAAACAAAGGCGATCATAATCGCAACCAAGGTAACAATTGATCCAACCGCATAATGATATCAAGCCTTGGTATGAATGGCATATTTTATAATCTTTCTAATCTTCAAGCGCATTGCATCCATCTTGATCTTGTGATCATCGACGACATCCGCAACATGCAACTCCAATATCATCTTCTCCTCCTCAATTTTTTTTTATTTTTTCCTTCAAGAAATTGTTTTCTTCTTCAACTAAATTTAACCTCTCGACAATAGGGTCGGTTGGAATTTCCGGTTCACATACATCCTAGATAAATAAAATCTATGTTACGTTGGTCCGCATAATTTTCATAAACAATAAATGAACCAATAGTTATAAAGATAATATATATACCACATCCGAATCATAGACAGGACGAGGGCCGACGGGGCGGATACCAAAACCATCGCACTATATAAGATGCAATAATAAAAGTAAGAACATTATACAAGTATCTATCTAAACATACAAGTAAGAATATTTTTCCTTTCAGAAAGAAGATAAGAATAAGAGGCTCACCACAGTGGTGTCGGTGATGAGATCGGCGCGGGTGATCGATGGCGGTGAAGACGGGGGTGGGGCGTGACGGACCGCTAAATCTAGACAAATCTCGAGGAAAATGGAGTTTTGAGGTCGAGCTTCGAGAGGAGAAAGCTTAACTACTGTGGCTCGGGCATTTCATCAAACACCTCATGTGCATAGGAGGTGAGCTAGAGCACCACAAACTCCTCCCCTCGCCGGCCAGAGAAAAACAGAGCACTGGAGTGCTCTGCTCGCGGGCGAGGGTATATATAGGCACCTCATTGGTCCCGGTTCGTGGCATGAACCGGGACTAAGGGGCAGCCTTTGGTCCCGATTCAGGCCACCAACCGGGACCAATGGTGGTGGGCTAGGAGCCAGGCCCATTGGTCCCGGTTCGTCCCACCAACCGGGACCAAAAGGTCCAGACAAACCAGGACCAATGGCCCACGTGGCCCGGCCGCCCCCCGGGCTCACGAACCGGGTCCAATGCCCCCATCTGTCCCGGTTCTAGACTGAACCGGGACTAATGGGCTGACCCGGCCTGGACCATTGCCCCCTTTTCTACTAGTGCATGTGGTTTTTATTAATGTACATTTGTCATAGCATGTTTATTGGTTGTAGTATCTGGACATAACTTCTTTCCTAGGACATCACAATATATAACATGGCAATATATTTGCTCATTAGTGTATCAAATTATCTGTTCATTGCGAGCCACGTCTTGCAGTAGAGGGTGAACAATTCGGTGGGACGCACACAACATGTTCCTAACTTCTTATACGAAGCATCCTTGTGAGGCAGTACATTAAGAAATTTTGACAAAACTGTTTGGTCCTAAAAGCAAAGTATAACCTTTGAAAAAAGGCTATGCCAACTGTAGGCCTCAGATGCGTCCGAAATTAAGCAATGAGTTGCAACACAACTAGCCTTACTAGATTATGCCATCACCCTCCTCCCACTCTGCCATGTTGCGCTGTTTATGCAACCACCGTCGGCATAGGGAATGACAGGGATGTACCAATATATGTGTGACACCTATGGTCCGAGCACTCCTAACATGGCCATCCGTGGAAGCTCCATGTCCTCCAGTATATAAAAAGTTAGTTTCTTCTGCCAGTGGGCTGCTGGATGACGGAGATACCTATATTTTCGTGTTCATCGAATACATGCGGATAAAAATAACAAAAAATTTGCCAGGTGAGGTGCAGAGATATAAGAAGCACGTCGCTGCTTGTCCGCCCCCATTGGTGAAATTACAAACCCATAATAGACCGTAGGTTCAGAATTTTCCACTGCATGCGTATCACTCTTTTTCTTCCATACTCTTTTCTTTGCGAAATAAATTCTCACATACTCCACTCCATCGTATGCATTCTACTCTCCGCGTCACTTTCAGTACATGCCGCACATAGTATTATATAAAAGAACACTTCTTCTTCGATACAACCCCCTAGACACATCAACGGTTCAGATCGTCTTATACCCCTTCATATAAAAACTTAAAAAAGGGTAGGATGGTCATTCCCCATCACCCTCCCCCCAGCCCCTCTCCCGCGACGTACCTGCGCACGAGGCGGCGGCTTTATTTTTTTTACAGTGGGGCGACGTACGTACGCGCCCGTCGGTGGTCAAACAACGTCGTTGGTCAATCCGCGTCGCGTCGCCCGCGGAAAACGCGTCGTGGCGCGTGGATAGCGGCCCCGCCGTCCCGTCCCGTCCGTCCCCTCGAGTGCCGCCCCGCCGCTTGCCGCCCCGTCGTATCCCGTGCGCATCAATGCCGTCGACCCACCCGCCCGTCGCCATTACTGCCCGTCCGCCCGCCGCCCCACCGTGTGCCCTATAAAAACCACCCCCGTCCGCCCGTCGCCGCTCACACCATTCCTTCCCCCGACCCGTCGTCACATCCACCTCTGAAAAGCTCGCCGGCGAGATGTCGTTCCACCGCGGCAGCAGCTCCGGCACCGCCGGCGGCGACGGACCGAGCGCGTGGCCGTCGAGCCTGAGCACGCCGGAGACAGAGTAGCTGTACCGGTTTGGGCTCCTCGTGCCGCCGGGTTGCCGTCTGCCGCACGACTGGAAGCTCGACAAGGATGGCTACCCGAGGCGCGGGCCCGGCGCCACCGCGGAGGAGAAGCGGACCAGCGGCCGCAACAACATCGCAGGCCGACACGCGTTCTAGGACGGCAAAGACTACGCCGCCGTCATTTGCGCGTGCCGGCTCGCGGAGTCCGGCGGCACGGCATACCTCGTTCCGCGCCCCCGTCCAGAAGCGCGCGGCCGTCGGGCCCCTCCACCACCTGCGCCGGCGACCGCCGATCCCCCCGCCCCGCCGGAGGTGGAACTGCCGCCGGAGCAGTTGGTTCTTCAGGAGGACGGCGATCCCGACGATACGCCCGGTTACCTCGTCGCCCTGCGGGCGTCGGTGGCTGCTGCGGCGGCTGCAGAGGCGGCGACGGCTGCGAGGGAGGCCGCCGAGCAGGCGGCAGCGATCCAGGCGGCGGCGGCGATTCCGCCGGTGGTCCCGCAGGCGGAGGCGGAGGCGGAGGCGGCAGAGTCATCGGACGAAGACGACATCGACTGGGAGCGGCTTGCCCAGGTCAGCGATGACGACAACGACAACGACGACGGCGGTGACGGTGCGGTCATTGATCTGCTGGGTAGCGACGACGAGGAGGAGTAGTAGTTTTTTTTAAATGTTCTAAGTATGAACTATGAATCGTTTATGTTCGGATGAACTCGTTTCGTTTCCATAGTGTTTAATGGACTATATAAAATATATCTATGTTCAATCAAGTTTGTTCGAATGTTGTTTTAATTTGTCCTCAAAGTTTGTTCTAAAAATTTGCAAAATATTTAACGCTTATTTTGACAAAAATTTGAAATTTTTTCCAACCCATGCATAAAAGTGTTCACAATATATTTAAAAAATTTCCATCGAATATACATAGCACAAAATAAGGTATTCAATTATCGAAAAATTGTAGCAAAAAAAATCGTGAAAACACATAAAATATAAAAGAAAACTGAATAAAAAGTCAAAAGTGTTTCTAAATGTTTATAAAGTGTTTTAGAAATGTTCAGATGTTGTTAAAATATGTGCATATAGTAAAGCCCGGTGGATGAAAAAAATGAAAATTAAAAATTAAAAATTTAACAAATTAAAAAAATAATCAATAAGATGAGATATTTTAATTCATTAATTAACATTTTCTGAAATATATTTAAATTCATTAACATTTATGAATCCGAGAATTTTTAAATTCATTAACATTATATGAAATAGTTTTAAATTCATTAACATTTATGAATTTTCTGGAAACGTGAGACGTGACAAAATTTTAGGGGTTTTCGGCCCGAAAAATCGTAGAAAATCCATACGGACTCGAAACGCGACATATTTTTGCGTGCGTGCCCTGCATGGTCAGTGTGGCCCGTGGAAAAAAATTGGGCACGTTTGGCGGATGCAAAGCGGAGACGTGCGACCGAGGGTCCCCTCTGGCCATACTGGAATCACCCCCTTCCACAGCAAGTACCTGAGCGGTTTCTCGAAATGCACCCAACTTTTGCCAGCGCGTGTGGGGCCCCACCCGGGCACCCCACGGCCAAAATGAACGAAATCCGACAACGAACACAAGTTGCGTCACGTCCGGGCAGTATTTTAGGGGTTTTCGGCCCGGAAAATCATAGAAAATCCATACGGACTTGAAACGCTACAAATTTTTGCGTGCGTGCCCTGCATGGTCAGTGTGCTCCGTGGAAAAAAATTGGGCACGTTTGGCGGATGCGAAGCGGAGACGTGCGATCGAGGGTCCCCTCCGGCCATACTGAAACCACCCCCTTCCACAGCAAGTACCTGAGCGGTTTCACGGAATGCACCCAACTTTTGCCAGTGTGTGCGGGGCCTCACCCGGGCACCCAACGGCCAAAATGAACGAAATCCGACAACGAACGCAAGATGCGTCACGTCCGGGCAGTATTTTAGGGGTTTTCGGCCCGGAAAATCGTAGAAAATCCATACGGACTCGAAACCAGACAAATTTCTGCGTGCGTGCCCTGCATGGTCAGTGTGGCCCGTGGAAAAAAATTGGGCACGTTTGGCGGATGCGAAGCGGAGACGTGCGATCGAGGGTCCCCTCCGGCCATACTGAAACCACCCCCTTCCACAGCAAGTACCTGAGCGGTTTCACGGAATGCACCCAACTTTTGCCAACGCGTGTGGGGCCCCACCCGGGCACCCCACGGCCAAAATGAACGAAATCCGACAACGAACGCAAGTAGCGTCACGTCCGGGCAGTATTTTAGGGGTTTTCGACCCGGAAAATCGTAGAAAATGCATACGGACTCGAAACGCGACAAATTTTTGCGTGCGTGCCCTGCATGGTCAGTGTGGCCCGTGGGAAAAAATTGGGCATGTTTGGCGGATGCGAAGCGGAGACGTGCGACCACGGGTCCCCTCCGGCCATACTGAAACCACCCTCTTCCACAGCAAGTACCTGAGCGGTTTAACGGAATGCACCCAACTTTTGCCAGTGCGTGTGGGGCCCCACTCGGGCACCCCACGGCCAAAATGAACGAAATCCGACAACGAACGCAAGTTGCGTCACGTCCGGGCAGTATTTTAGGGGTTTTCGGCCCGGAAAATCGTAGAAAATCCATACGGACTCGAAACGCGACAAATTTTTGTGTGTGTGGCCTGCATGGTCAGTGTGGCACGTGGAAAATAATTGGGCACGTTTGGCGGATGCGAAGCGGAGACGTGTGACCGAGGGTCCCCTCCGGCCATACTGAAACCACCCCCTTCCACAGCAAGTACCTGAGCGGTTTCTCGGAATGCACCCCACTTTTGCCAGCGCGTGTGGGCCCCACCCGGGCACCCCACGGACAAAATGAACGAAATCCGACAACGAACGCAAGTTGCGTCACGTCCGGGCAGTATTTTAGGGGTTTTTGGCCCGGAAAATCGTAGAAAATCCATACGGACTCGAAACGCGACAAATTTTTGCGTGCGTGCCCTTCAGGGTCAGTGTGGCCCGTGGAAAAAAATTGGGCACGTTTGGCGGATGCGAAGCGGAGACGTGCCACCGAGGGTCCCCTCCGGCCATACTGAAACCACCCCCTTCCACAGCAAGTACCTGAGCGGTTTCACGGAATGCATCCAACTTTTACCAGTGCGTGTGGGGCCCCACCCAGGAACCCCACAGCCAAAATGAACAAAATCTGACAATGAACACAAGTTGCGTCACGTCCGGGCAGTATTTTAGGGGTTTTCGGCCCGGAAAATCATAGAAAATACATACGGACTCGAAACGCGACAAATTTTTGCGAGCGTGCCCTTCATGGTCAGTGTGGCCCTTGGAAAAAAATTGGGCACGTTTGTCGGATGCGAAGCGGAGACGTGTGACCGAGGGTCCCCTCCGGCCATACTGAAACCACCCCCTTCCACAGCAAGTACTTGAGCGGTTTCATGGAATGCACCCAACTTTTGCCAGCGCGTGTGGGGCCCCACCCGGGCATCCCACAGCCAAAATGAACGAAATTCGACAAAGAACGCAAGTTGCGTCACGTCGGGGCAGTATTTTAGGGGTTTTTGGCCCGGAAAATCGTAGAAAATCCATACGGACTCGAAACGTGACAAATTTTTGCTTGTGTGCCCTGCATGGTCAGTGTGGCCCGTGGAAAAAAATTGGGCACGTTTGGCGGATGTGAAGCGGAGACGTGCGACCGAGGGTCCCCTCCGGCCATACCGAAACCACCCCCTTCCACAGCAAGTACCTGAGCGGTTTCACGGAATGCACCCAACTTTTGCCAGCGCGTGTCGGGCCCCATCCGGGCGCGGATGACAGAGTAAAAAAATACTACAAACATGTTTGTTTTTGTGCAAAGTTTAAAAAAATACACTAAATGACAAAATTATACAAATAAATAAATACATATTCAATATTGTAGACTGGCCGTCGCCCACTTAATAATCGCCGCGGGCCCGACGCAGCAAAATATCTGCCCAATATCTGCACGAGCCATCGCTATCCGAGGGAATATTCCAGACAAACGCGCACGTCGCCCAATCACGTCGCGCATGCCCTTTTTGCGTCGTACGTGCCGACGACGCGCCCGATCTGATCCCCGTCGCCCGCCGCCGCCCACACTGTCGTTCTTCCGCCCGACAGCGTCGCGCCGCCGTCAGCCCGCACTAGTCGATGTCACCACCTGCCGTCAGTGCCGGTCGTCAACGCCGCCGTCAACGCCCGCCGTCAGTGCCCGTCATCAACGCCCGCCGTCACCACCCTCCGTCAGCGCCGGTCGTCAACGGCCGGCATCACCACTCGCCGTCAGCGCCGGTTGTGAACACGCCGTCAGACGCCGCCGTCAGCCGGTGTGATCGCCGTCGCCCGCTGTAGTCGCCGTCTGGCAGGTATATATTTTAAAATTTTCAATATTATATAACACATTAGCTGCATGCAACGTCACATAGATATTTTTATATGCAGTATGGACATCGATGGTGTGATTGCATATTCTGTAGTAAAATAGGTTAGTCTTGTTATTAAGTTAACATCAAGTCAGCGATTTACGTTTTACGAAACGGAGATGGAGGGCATGTTACGAATACCTTCGGTCAATATGCGTGATAATTTGCTTGCGCTTATGATTCAAGGTTATAATCCTAGTAGTAAAAAATTCATGGTGCAAGAGGTAGCCGGAAAAAAAGGGTTGATTTCACTGAGGCCTGATGATGTGTTTGCTATATTTTGTTTGAAGAATGAAGGAGTTGATGTTTCTATTTTTTGAGTATGGACCAAGGCAAAGCAATAAAAAAAATTCTAGCTAGTTTGGTTAACAAGAAGAATGGTAAAATATTGATTAATGATCTTATTGACAAGATTGAGAGAAATAAAAACGCGGACGATGAATTTGTTCGGATGGCGTTTCTCGTCCTATTAGGGACTATAATTGCACCAGTGTCTGATGGGTACATTCCGAAGAATTATTATGCACTAGTGCAAGATGTCAGGCAGATAAAAAAGTTCAACTGGAACGCATTCACTTTGCGGTTTTGTTTGTCGGAGATTGGTACGGTCTTGCAGCCCGGTCGTGTTAGGGAATGGCCATGTGGCAACCTAGCACTTCTGCAGGTATGATTTATTTTTTAAATTGAATAGTTGTATTATGTAATAATAGTGTAACACATGCTAAATGGTTGGTTGTTTGTTTTGTAGTATCTATATTGGGAGAAGGTGCAGCCAAGCACCGGTCCGCAGTATGATCCTTTAGCGTTGTTGAGCCCCTTGATGAGGAATTGGACAGAAGCGGCAGCGGAGAAAAGAGACAAGTACGACTTTCGAAATGGTTGTGGTGTTGGAATGGTAATACGTTAAATATTTATTTTTCCATTTAAAGTTTGCAATTAAGTATTAATTAAATATGATTGTATGATTCTTTATGTTGTAGATCGATGACACCATTACTGAAGAGTACCGCTTAAACAAAATTAGAATGGAACAGGCTGAAAAGAACAAGAAATCCAGTACGAGAAAGTCTAATATTACTGGAAGGAGAACAGGCGTGAGTACATCTGAGGCTTCAGCTACCCAGAACCCTATTATGGATCGGATTTTGACTGAGCTGAAGCACATTCGTAAGGATATGCTTCGTATGCCGGAGCTATGCGCACAGGTACAAGTTTTCTGATTTTGCCGTTCACAATGGTTTTCGATGTGTCACATAACTAATTACAACTAATTTTTAATCACAGAGGGTCATAGAGAAATTGAACAAAAGCGATGTATTTTACAAAGCCGGTGATAGTGAAAAAGAAGAAGAGAATGAGTATGGTGAAAATAGTGAAAGTAGAAACTATGGTGGAAAACCTCGTAAGGATTTTGTATATAATCCTGGCGTGGACGATTTCAAAACACCGGGAAAAAAGAATGTGCAAGAGGATGATGAAGATGATATTATTGATTCTGAAGAGAAGACACCTTATTATTGCACACCTGAATATTTCGATAGTTTCAAGGGTGATGAAGAAGATCCTATCGAAGTTCCTGAGGTATCTGATGAGAAATCCGTTACATCTTTAGGAACAGATGAAATCGCATCACGTGGATCGGTAGATTGTATTGGAGAAGATGAGGTACAGGAGAAGGGTGTAGGGAAACGGAAGCGGAGACGATCAAACCTTATAAAGTCTCCTTATATTCCAGTTATACCTACAAAGCGTGCAAAGCGTTCAGCAAAAGCAAGTGAGTTTTATCATATTATTCTCGAGCTGAAATTACTACTTATCATTGAATTATTAACATATTACCGTCATGTATTGCAGAACTATTCGAGAAAGAAGTCTTTGAAGAAGAATACGATGTGATTAAAGCTAGTGTTAAGTTTGTTCGTGCTTATCAGCGGTCAGCAAAACATAGAAAGAAGGAAATATTCAATGATGGCATGCGCGAAGGTCTGAGTGCAGAGAGGGCTTGTAAGATTCTTGACCATCAATGGCTAACCGGTGATGTAAGTTATTGTTCTGTTTTCTATTAGCATTCAATGCAAATTGGAATTGTTATGCATCATTTAAATTATTTTCAGGTTATCAATGCTTATTCGTCGTATCTGTTGGGAGTTGCTGGTGAAGATCGTCATATAATGCCGACCTGGCTGGTCAATTGGTTACTTGAATTTAGTCCGGTCACCCAGGGAGGAAAAAATGACAACGAAGTTGTGGCGAAGAAGAATGGACCCTTGAATAGATGCACTGATGAGTATTTTAAAAAAGATAAGGTAAGTTCAACTGCCTTAAAGTATGCATATATGGGATATAAATAATAAAATAGTATGTGTTGATTGCATCATATTTTCGTTGTGATGCAGCTTTATATTCCTCTTAATAAGGGAAATACCCACTGGGTTTCGGTTGTCATGCATCGCCCGAAGGAAGAGTTCCAGGTTCTTGATTCTTTGATGGGACCCGAACTTCACAGTGAAATTACAGAAAAAGTTGAGCAGCTGGTACGGCATAAATTTACATGAGCATATTGAAATTATCATTTAGTAACTGAACTATGTTAAACTCTTTTCGTGCTATCATGTATATGAACAGAAAAACAACTTGGATATGACATACGTGATGCGAATGCGAGCGGTGCTGTGAATTTTCCTGATGTGTCTACCTAGCCTATCAAAACGTATAACATCCCACAACAAGAAGACGGGTGAGTAAATAATTTCATATTGTTTTAATATCTTACCTCAAATGCGAACTTATGAACCATTGTTTGTGTTGGAAATATGCCCTAGAGGCAATAATAAAAGCATTATTATTATATTTCCTTATTCATGATAATTATCTTTATTCGTGCTATAATTGTGTTATCCGGAAATCGTAATACATGTGTGAATAACAGACAACAACGTGTCCCTAGTAAGCCTCTAGTTGACTAGCTCGTTGATCAATAGATAGTCATGGTTTCCTGACTATGGGCATTGGATGTCAATGATAACGAGATCACTTTATTAGGAGAATGATGTGATGGACAAGACCCAATCCTAAACATAGCATAAGATCGCATAGTTCGTTTGCTAGAGTTGTCCAATGTCAAGTATCATTTCCTTAGATCATGAGATCGTGTAACTCCCGGATACCGTAGGAGTGCTTTGGGTGTGCCAAACGTCACAACGTAACTGGGTGACTATAAAGGTATACTACGGGTATCTCTGAAAGTGTCTGTTGGGTTGACACGGATCGAGACTGGGATTTGTCACTCCGCTTGACGGAGAGGTATCACCGGGCCCTCTCGGTAATGCATCATCATAATGAGCTCAATGTGATCAAAGTGTTTGATCACGGGATCATGCATTACGGTACGAGAAAAGTTACTTGCCGGTAACGAGATTGAACGAGGTATTGGGATACCGACGATCGAATCTCGGGCAAGTAAAATACCGATTGACAAAGGGAATCGTATACGGGATTAATTAAATCCTCGACATCGTGGTTCATCTGATGAGATCATCGTGGAGCATGTGGGAGCCAACATGGGTATCCAGATCCCGCTGTTGGTTATTGCCCGAGAGCCGTCTCGGTCATGTCTGCATGTCTCCCAAACCCGTAGGGTCTACACACTTAAGGTTCGGTGACGCTAGGGTTGTGAAGATATGTATATGCAGTAACCCGAATGTTGTTCGGAGTCCCGGATGAGATCCCGGACGTCACGAGGAGTTTCGGAATGGTCCGGAGGTAAAGAATTATATAGGAACTGCTGTTTTGGCCATCGGGACAAGTTTCGGGGTTATCGGTATTGTACCGGGACCACCGGAGGGTCCCGGGGGGTCCACCGGGTGGGGCCACCTATCCCAGAGGGCCCCATGGGCTGAAGTGGGAAAGGATCCAGCCCAAAGTGGGCTGGGGCGCCACTTCCCCAGGGCCCATGCGCGCCTAGGGTGGGGGAAACCCTAAAGGGGGGGGGGCGCCCCCTTGCTTTGGGGGCAAGCCCCACCCCTTGGCCGCCGCCCCCCTAGGAGATTGCATCTCCTAGGGCCGGCGCCCCCCCCTAGGGGGCTATATAAAGGGGGGAGGGTAAGGGGGCAGCCGCACCCCTTGTTCCTGGCGCCTCCCTCTCCCTCTCCAACATCTCCTCCTCCTCCGTAGAGCTCGGCGAAGCCCTGCCGGAGTACTGCAGCTCCACCATCACCACGCCGTCGTGCTGCCGCTGGAGCCATCTTCCCCAACCTCTCCTTTGCCTTGCTGGATCAAGAAGAAGGAGACGTTACGCTGACCGTACGTGTGTTGAACGCGGAGGTGCCGTCCGTTCGGTGCTAGGATCTCCGGTGATTTGGATCACGTCGTGTACGACAACCTCATCCCCGTTCGTTGAACGCTTCCGCTCGCGATCTACAAAGTGGTATGTAGATGCGGTCTCTCTCCCATGACTCATTGCTTAGATGAACTCATAGATGGATCTTGGTGAAACCGTAGGAAAAATTTTAATTTTCTGCAACGTTCCCCAACAGTGGCATCATGAGCTAGGTCTATGCGTAGTTCTCTATTGCACGAGTAGAACACAATTTGTTGTGGGCGTAGATGTTGTCAACTTTCTTGCCGCTACTAGTCTTATCTTGCTTCAGCGGTATTGTGGGATGAAGCGGCCCGGACCAACCTTACACGTACGCTTACGTGAGACCGGTTCCACCGACTAACATGCACTAGTTGCATAAGGTGGCTGGCGGGTGTCTGTCTCTCCCACTTTAGTTGGAGCGGATTCGATGAAAAGGGTCCTTATGAAGGGTAAATAGAAGTTGACAAATCACGTTGTGGCTTTCACGTAGGTAAGAAAGCGTTCTTACTAGAACCCTAATTCAGCCACGTAAAACTTGCAACAACAATTAGAGGACGTCTAACTTGTTTTTGCAGCAAGTGTTTTGTGATATGATATGGCCAAAGTTGTGATGAATGATGAATGATCTATATGTGATGTATGAGATGTTCATGCTATTGTAATAGGAATCACGACTTGCATGTCGATGAGTATGACAACCGGCAGGAGCCATAGGAGTTGTCTTTATTTTTGTATGACCTGCGTGTCATTGAGAAACGCCATGTAAATTACTTTACTTTATTGCTAAACGCGTTAGCCATAGTAGTAGAAGTAATAGTTGGCGAGCAACTTCATGGAGACACGATGATGGAGATCATGATGATGGAGATCATGGTGTCAAGCCGGTGACAAGATGATCATGGAGCCTCAAGATGGAGATCAAAGGAGCTATGTGATATTGGCCATATCATGTCACGTTTATTATTTGATTGCATCTGATGTTTATCATGTTTTGCATCTTGTTTACTTAGAACGACGGTAGTAAATAAGATGATCCCTCATAATAATTTCAAGAAGTGTTCCCCCTAACTGTGCACCGTTGCGACAGTTCGTTGTTTCGAAGCACCACGTGATGATCGGGTGTGATAGATTCTAACGTTCACATACAACGGGTGTAAGACAGATTTACACATGCAAACACTTAGATTGACTTGATGAGCCTAGCATGTACAGACATGGCCTCGAAACACAGAAAACCGAAAGGTCGAGCATGAGTCGTATAGAAGATACGATCAACATGAAGATGTTCACCGATGTTGACTAGTCCGTCTCACGTGATGATCGGACACGGCCTAGTTGACTCGGATCATGTTATACTTAGATGACTAGAAGAGGGATGTCCATCTAAGTGGGAGTTCATTAAATAATTTGATTAGATGAACTTTATTATCATGAACTTAGTCTAAATATTTACAATATGTCTTGTAGATCAAATGGCCAACGTAGTCCTCAACTTCAACGTGTTCCTAGAGAAAACCAAGCTGAAAGACGATGGCAGCAACTATACGGACTGGGTCCGGAACCTGAGGATCATCCTCATAGCTGCCAAGAAAGATTATGTCCTACGAGCACTGCTGGGTGACGCACCTGTCCTCCCTGCAGAACAAGACGTTATGAACGCTTGGCAGTCACGCTCCGATGATTACTCCCTCGTTCAGTGTGGCATGCTTTACAGCTTAGAGCCGGGGCTCCAAAAGCGTTTTGAGAGACATGGAGCATATGAGATGTTCGAAGAGCTGAAAATGGTTTTCCAAGCTCATGCCCGGGTCGAGAGATATGAAGTCTCCGACAAATTCTTTAGCTGTAAGATGGAGGAAAATAACTCTATCAGTGAACACATACTCAAGATGTCTGGGTTGCACAACCGCTTGACTCAACTGGAAGTTAATCTCCCGGATGAAGCGGTCATTGACAGAATCCTCTAGTCGCTTCCACCTAGCTACAAGAGCTTTGTGATGAACTACAACATGCAGGGGATGGTAAAGACCATTCCTGAGGTATATGCTATGCTGAAATCAGCAGAGGTAGAAATCAAGAAGGAACATCAAGTGTTGATGGTGAATAAAACCACTAAGTTCAAGAAGGGCAAGGGTAAGAAGAACTTCAAGAAGGACGGCAAGGAAGTTGCCGCGCCCGGTAAGCAAGTTGCCGGGAAGAAGCCAAAGAATGGACCCAAGCCCGAGACTGAGTGTTTTTATTGCAAGGGAAGTGGTCACTGGAAGAGGAACTGCCCCAAATACTTAGCGGACAAGAAGGCCGGTAAAACAAAAGGTATATGTGATATACATGTAATTGATGTGTACCTTACCAGTACTCGTAGTAGCTCTTGGGTATTTGATACCGGTGCAGTTGCTCACATTTGTAACTCAAAGCAGGAGCTGCGGAATAAACGGAGACTGGCGAAGGACGAGGTGACGATGCGCGTCGGGAATGGTTCCAAGGTCGATGTGATCGCCGTCGGCATGCTACCTCTACATTTACCTACGGGATTAGTTTTAAACCTCAATAATTGTTATTTAGTGCCAAGTTTGAGCATGAACATTGTGTCTGGATCTCGTTTAATTCGAGATGGCTACTCATTTAAATCCGAGAATAATGGTTGTTCTATTTATATGAGAGATATGTTTTATGGTCATGCTCCAATGGTTAATGGTTTATTCTTAATGAATCTCGTACGTGATGATACACATATTCATAGTGTGAATACCAAAAGAGTTAAAGTTGATAACAATAGTCCCACATATTTGTGGCACTGCCGCCTTGGTCACATAGGTGTCAAACGCATGAAGAAGCTCCATGTAGATGGAATTTTAGAGTCTCTTGATTATGAATCATTTGACACGTGCGAACCATGCCTCATGGGTAAAATGACCAAGACTCCGTTCTCAGGAACAATGGAGCGAGCAACCAACTTATTGGAAATCATACATACCGATGTGTGCGGTCCAATGAGTGTTGAGGCTCGCGGTGGCTATCATTATGTTCTCACCCTCACTGATGACTTGAGTAGATATGGGTATATCTACTTAATGAAACACAAGTCTGAGACCTTTGAAAAGTTCAAGGAATTTCAGAGTGAGGTTGAAAATCAACGTGACAGAAAAATCAAGTTTCTACGATCAGATCGTGGAGGAGAATACTTGAGTCACGAATTTGGCACACACTTAAGAAAATGTGGAATAGTTTCACAACTCACGCCGCCTGGAACACCTCAGCGTAATGGTGTGTCCGAACGTCGTAATCGCACTCTATTAGATATGGTACGATCTATGATGTCTCTTACCGATTTACCGCTATCTTTTTGGGGCTATGCTTTAGAGACTGCCGCATTCACTTTAAATAGGGCTCCGTCGAAATCCGTTGAGACGACACCGTATGAATTATGGTTTGGGAAGAAACCTAAGTTGTCGTTTCTAAAAGTTTGGGGATGCGATGCTTATGTCAAGAAACTTCAACCTGAAAAGCTCGAACCCAAGTCGGAAAAATGCGTCTTCATAGGATACCCTAAAGAAACTATTGGGTATACCTTCTACCTCAGATCCGAAGGCAAGATCTTTGTTGCCAAGAATTGATCCTTTCTAGAGAAAGAGTTTCTCTCGAAAGAAGTAAGTGGGAGGAAAGTAGAACTTGATGAAGTGTTACCTCTTGAACCAGAAAATGGTGAAACTCAAGAAAACGTTCCTGAGGTGCCTGCACCGACTAAAGAGGGAATTAATGATGATGATCAAGATACTTCTAATCAAGTTCCTACTGAAATTCGAAGGTCCACAAGGACACGTTCCGCACCAGAGTGGTACGGTAACCCTGTCTTGGAAATCATGTTATTAGACAACGGTGAGCCTTCGAACTATGAGGAAGCAATGGCAGGCCAGGATTCCGACAAATGGCTGCAAGCCATGAAATCCGAGATAGGATCCATGTATGAAAACGAAGTATGGACTTTGACTGACTTGCTCGTTGAGCGGCGAGCCATAGAAAATAAATGGATCTTTAAGAAGAAGACAGACGCAGATGGTAATGTGACCATCTATAAAGCTCGGCTTGTCGCTAAGGGTTATCGACAAGTTCAAGGAATTGACTACGATGAGACTTTCTCACCGGTAGCGAAGCTGAAGTCCGTCCGAATCATGTTAGCAATTGCCGCATTCTACGATTATGAAATATGGCAAATGGACGTCAAAACGGCATTCCTTAATGGTTTCCTTAAGGAAGAATTGTATATGATGCAGCCGGAAGGTTTTGTCGATCCTAAGAATGCTGACAAGGTGTGCAAGCTCCAATGCTCGATTTATGGGCTGGTGCAAGCATCTCGGAGTTGGAACATTCGCTTTGATGAGATGATCAAAGCGTTTGGGTTTACACAGACTTATGGAGAAGTCTGCGTTTACAAGAAAGTGAGTGGGAGCTCTGTAGCATTTCTCATATTATATGTAGACGACATACTTTTGATGGGAAATGATATAGAACTCTTGGACAGCATTAAGGCCTACTTGAATAAAAGTTTTTCAATGAAGGACCTTGAAGAAGCTGCTTATATATTAGGCATCAAGATCTATAGAGATAGATCGAGACGCCTCATAGGTCTTTCACAAAGCACATACCTTGATAAGATATTGAAGAAGTTCAATATGGATCAATCTAAGAAGGGATTCTTACCTGTGTTACAAGGTGTGAAATTGAGCTCAGCTCAATGTCCGACCACGGCAGAAGATATAGAAGGTATGAGTGTCATCCCCTATGCCTCAGCCATAGGTTCTATTATGTATGCCATGCTGTGTACCAGACCTGATGTAAACCTTGCCGTAAGTTTGGTAGGAAGGTACCAAAGTAATCCCGGCAAGGAACACTGGACAACGGTCAAGAATATCCTGAAGTACCTGAAAAGGACTAAGGAAATGTTTCTCGTTTATGCAGGTGACGAAGAGCTCGTCGTAAAGGGTTACGTCGACGCTAGCTTCGACACAGATCTGGATGACTCTAAGTCACAAACCGGATACGTGTATATTTTGAATGGTGGGGCAGTAAGCTGGTGCAGTTGCAAGCAGAGCGTTGTGGCGGGATCTACATGTGAAGCGGAGTACATGGCAGCCTCGGAGGCAGCACATGAAGCAATTTGAGTGAAGGAGTTCATCACCGACCTCGGAGTCATACCCAATGCGTCGGGGCCAATCAAACTCTTCTGTGACAACACTGGAGCTATTGCACTTGCCAAGGAGCCCAGGTTTCACAAGAAGACCAGGCACATCAAGCGTCGCTTCAACTCCATTCGTGAAAATGTTCAAGATGGAGACATAGAAATTTGTAAAGTGCACACGGATCTGAATGTCGCAGATCCGTTGACTAAACCTCTCCCTAAGGCCAAACATGATCAGCACCAGAACTCTATGGGTGTTCGATTCATCACAATGTAACTAGATTATTGACTCTAGTGCAAGTGGGAGACTGTTGGAAATATGCCCTAGAGGCAATAATAAAAGCATTATTATTATATTTCCTTATTCATGATAATTGTCTTTATTCGTGCTATAATTGTGTTATCCGGAAATCGTAATACATGTGTGAATAACAGACAACAACGTGTCCCTAGTAAGCCTCTAGTTGACTAGCTCGTTGATCAATAGATAGTCATGGTTTCCTGACTATGGGCATTGGATGTCAATGATAACGAGATCACATCATTAGGAGAATGATGTGATGGACAAGACCCAATCCTAAACATAGCATAAGATCTCATAGTTCGTTTGCTAGAGTTGTCCAATGTCAAGTATCCTTTCTTTAGATCATGAGATCGTGTAACTCCCGGATACCGTAGGAGTGCTTTGGGTGTGCCAAACGTCACAACGTAACTGGGTGACTATAAAGGTATACTACGGGTATCTCTGAAAGTGTCTGTTGGGTTGACACGGATCGAGACTGGGATTTGTCACTCCGCTTGACGGAGAGGTATCACCGGGCCCTCTCGGTAATGCATCATCATAATGAGCTCAATGTGATCAAAGTGTTTGATCACGGGATCATGCATTACGGTACGAGAAAAGTTACTTGCCGGTAACGAGATTGAACGAGGTATTGGGATACCGACGATCGAATCTCGGGCAAGTAAAATACCGATTGACAAAGGGAATCGTATACGGGATTAATTGAATCCTCGACATCGTGGTTCATCTGATGAGATCATCGTGGAGCATGTGGGAGCCCACATGGGTATCCAGATCCCGCAGTTGGTTATTGCCCGAGAGCCGTCTCGGTCATGTCTGCATGTCTCCCGAACCCGTAGGGTCTACACACTTAAGGTTCGGTGACGCTAGGGTTGTGAAGATATGTATATGCAGTAACCCAAATGTTGTTCGGAGTCCCGGATGAGATCTCGGACGTCATGAGGAGTTTCGGAATGGTCCGGAGGTAAAGAATTATATATAGGCAGTGCTGTTTTGGCCATCGGGACAAGTTTCGGGGTTATCGGTATTGTACCGTGACCACCGGAGGGTCCCGGGGGGTCCACCGGGTGGGGCCACCTATCCCGGAGGGCCCCATGGGCTGAAGTGGGAAAGGATCCAGCCCAAAGTGGGCTGGGGCGCCACTTCCCCAGGGCCCATGCGCGCCTAGGGTGGGGGAAACCCTAAAGGGGGACGCCCCCTTGCTTGGGGGGCAAGCCCCACCCCTTGGCCGCCGCCCCCCTAGGAGATTGCATCTCCTAGGGCCGGCGCCCCCCCAGGGGGCTATATAAAGGGGGGAGGGTAAGGGGGCAGCCGCACCCCTTGTTCCTGGCGCCTCCCTCTCCCTCTCCAACATCTCCTCCTCCTCCGTAGAGCTCGGCGAAGCCCTGCCGGAGTACTACAGCTCCACCATCACCACGCCGTCGTGCTGCTGCTGGAGCCATCTTCCCCAACCTCTCCTTTGCCTTGCTGGATCAAGAAGAAGGAGACGTTATGCTGACCGTACGTGTGTTGAACGCGGAGGTGCCGTCCGTTCGGTGCTAGGATCTCCGGTGATTTGGATCACGTCGTGTACGACTACCTCATCCCCGTTCGTTGAACGCTTCCGCTCGCGATCTACAAAGTGGTATGTAGATGCAATCTCTCTCCCATGACTCGTTGCTTAATGAACTCATAGATGGATCTTGGTGAAACCGTAGGAAAAATTTTAATTTTCTGCAACGTTCCCCAACAGTTTGTACGGACCAGCAATTCATGTGGAATATTTGTTCTTCGATGCTTTCAATATTGGAACGGTGAAAAATGGACAAGCCATTTTTCTCAGGTCTGGTTTTATTTCAAATGCTTATATTCAATTAAATTCATTATGTAATACTATTTGAATTGTACTAATATGAAGTTCTAACAGGGGTCAATTGATAAATCGAGGGACTTAATGATTGCGCAGCTTATTTTTTCGGAGAGAAATACGCTCAACGATGTAGGACAAAGTTACTCGGCTTGCAAAGTAGAAATAAATATGGCAAAATTTTTGTACAAGAATATTTTGTAGGCTCAAATAATGTTTACATTTATTTCGACTTTCATGTCTTGTGATGAAGAAGACACTGCTATTTTGAATATTTAAATCGAGAATGACATTTGGATTATTATGTTGTCTTCATGTCGTTGTCTTTACATTTAAAATCTTCATATTTATAGTTGTGCAGTCATCAAATTGTTTTCCTATACTGCTGAATGTTAAAAAAATGTACATGTATTTATTATGCACTTTAAAGCACTGTCGCCGTCGCTTATTGTAACACCGACGTTCTTAATTTCCTTTTCTACAAAAAAATTGCCGACAAGTGCGCCGGCCAGTCTGACGTCAGACAGGACCGACGACACTGTCCAACAGGGCAACGTCGAACGACGGGTAGCATAACTAATCAAAAACGCTCGACTGCAAGTGCGCCGCCGGGTATATAAGCTGGTCGTCGCGCGCTCCATCGGACGAGGTCGGACTAAAACTTAGCTATCGCAGCCGTCGTGCCTGCAGCGACGCACGTGACCGCGTGGGCCGGCCCAATATCATTGTTTCCGCCCGCGGCGCGACGACGTCCCAAGTAGCACGCGGCGCGACGACGGCCCAAGTTCCACGCGGGGCGACTTGGAATGTTTAGTCCCACCTCGGCCGACGGAGCGCGCGACGACTGGCTTATATACCCGGCGGCACATAGGCTATCGAACTCCTTTGATTGCCTCGTACTGCTGCCGCCGTCCGACTCTGCCCTGTGGGACAGTGCCGCCGGCCGACGCTGCCACTGTGGGACAGTGCTGCCGGCGCACTTGTCGGGTGTTTTTTTAAATGACGCCGTTCTAAGCGACGGCGACCGTACAATGCAGAAAATATACAGTAAACAGTGACGACAGTACTATGCAAAAATGAGCACGTCAAAATAAACAACAGCGACTTGCACAAAATTAACAATAAAAATTAACACATCAAAATAAACAAAGTAAAACGCCTTCTTGCATTACATAGTCTGTCATCAAAAGAAAATAGTCTGACATCAACGAAGTAAAATAAGTTCATATAACATATTATAACAATTATTAAAGATCAAATGTATAGAACATTAAAAAATTGTCTTCAATGAAAGGGTCGAACGATCTTCCATAGCCATCCATAATAAAACTGTCTTAAATCAAAGGGTGAACCAATCTTCTATACTCCACAAGTTAAGCAAAGTTCCTACATAACAATAAGATATGTGTTAATTCACAATGAACAAATAAATTCGGTTTGAACAATAAGATATACAATAACATAAGAAATCATACTTAGGATTTTGAGGGCACGTGGACTTATAATGACCCTCAACACCACACAGTCCACATTGACGTTTGCTTTTCTCATCAAAAGCTTTTGGTCGCCCATTTTTAGTGACATCAGGACCATCCTTACCGTGGCCTTTAACATTCTGTTTTGGTGCGCCTTTGATGTTAACTTTTGCGGGATCACGAACAAGACCATGATCTTGATTAGGCTCGAATGCATCGTCGTTCACAAACTGTACCTCTGCACCAGGCTCATCCTCCTCAGTGTAATCATTATCTATTATGTCCCTCAGAGCCGCCTTCAACTTGTCGAATAAAAATGGTTTATGGCATGCTTTATGAGTTGCTTCAGCAGATAAGATAGTCAACTTGCTGTACCTAGCTCTGTCCCCTGCACCTGCCCATCCCCACGCAAACAGATCGCTAGTGCGCTTCACGGGAAGTCCACCCCTTGCAACTTGGCTCAACCTCCGCAGTACTAAACACTTAGGTATCTCACGTAAGCGTAGCTGAATCAGAATGTGAAGAATATGTTTGCAAGGAAGTCCTTTGCGATACATGCTTCTGCAACTGCACTTCACAGTTTCTTCTAAGTTACCTGGGGTGTACTCCACAGTGAATCTGATATCTCTATTTTCCTTCCATGTCAGTATGAATCTGTGAGTGTCCGCTCCTCTCAGTCTCTCAAGGACCTCTAGCTCCCGTGCCTTCTTCATATCTTCCTGTAAGATATAAAAGTTTGCCGCAGTGAACTCACGGGCAGCTGATTTCTCAATATCTTTACACTCATCCAATACTGGTACTGGAACTGTCTGTGAGTTTGTGTAATCGTCATGCGCCTCATTCTCACGGAGACGAACTATGCAGTTCTCATAGTGCACAATCATATCAACAATAGTCATACCGGAGTCTAGATGCAAGTGAAGGCATGAATTCAGACTCTCACTTCGCTGGTTACTTCACATACCTAAGAAAAATCCACCTGACAGATATGATGCAGCCCAAAGCCTTTTCTTGTTGTACATCCTACGTAACCATGTCTTTGTTTTCTCCGACTGTCATTTGGCGGTAAACGCTGCCCATCTCTCCTCAAATACCTTTTTTTGAAGTGGCATAATAAAGTAGAGACCTGAACTCCTTTAGAGACTTATGATGAAGGTGTTTCTGCATGTTCTTCTCAATATGCCACGAGCAAAGACGATGCCAAACCTCCGAAAGTACCTATCTTATGGCCTTAATCATACCTGCATCTCCATCAGTAATTACTGACCTGGGCCTCTTCTGACAGTGAGCCCTCAAAAACGTCTGAAGCAGCCAGACATATGTATCTTCCGTCTCGTCAGACACAAGAGCACAACCGAATACCGTGGTGCAACGGTGGTAGTTCAGATCGACAAAAGGTATAAATGGCATGCCATACCTATTCATCATGTATGTGCTGTCGAAGACTGTCACATCACCGTAGTCAACATAGTCTCGGCGTGATTGAGAATCACACCGGAATATGTTTTTCAGCCTTCCTTCATCATCGACGGTGTGCTCAAAGAAGAAATCTGGATCTCTCTCTTTTCTGGTCATCATGATCCCAATGGCAGTGTCTGCATCACCTTGTGCAAGCAACTTCATTTTTTCTCTATAACACATGTTATAAAGCTTCTTCCTCCCAAAACCAGCCTTTGCATATGACCCGTACCAACTCACGAGTTGATCATAAATCATATGTTTCCTGATTCCAGCACCTGCCATGGTTAAGGTCTCAGCCTTCTGATATTCTTTTATCTGATTGTGAGACCGAAGAAATGTGACTTCATCCGGTCTAGCTAGAACGTGACTGTGATCATCATTGAAACTGCTAACATACCAAACGTCATGCTCTTTATCAAGTTTCAAAGTTATATCCGCATCTTAGAAGCAACGAGTCTCCCCTCTCAGCCTGCGGGTCCTGCCTTCCATTGTACAAAGTTTTGCCTGTCGTTTCCCAGCTCTCGCACACACATACTTTCTCAAGCGCTTAGTTGCCTCAGGACCTTTCGAATATTTCAGTGAGTCCTTTCTTACGCTGAAACCACGCTCGTAAGCATACTGGTTATAGAAATTGTAAGCCTCTCCTAGTGACTTGAACGTCTTCCTCATGACCTTCCAATGCATGTCCAATGATTCTTGCTGATATTCATCAAATCCGATGTCAAAATTAAACAGATCATCACCAACATGCTCATCATTCCCGCTTGTACCATCTAAATCTCCCTGTAAATTAATGCATTAAACCATTTATGTCAGTCAGTTATAATTTTAATATGTACTGTAGTGATGTAAGTTTCAAAACTTACTTTGCTGGAGCTGTCATCATGAGATGCATTAACGTGCGATTTGTCACTTTCATCGTCCACAATATTCCTCACAAAGTCCCCGTCCTCGTCCATCTGCGCGCATTGCAAAAAAAAACATGTAAGCGCTCATATGGTTATTATGTCATTTCTTCTCCGATTTTATTAATAAGATACCCGGAGTGCACTTTCAGCAAATGAATCATCTATATCCATATCATCATCATCATCGCCATGTCGCTGCATCATGCAAAAAAATATTAAATTTTCTGTGCGGTCTATCATATTTACCCCCTCATATTTATTGTTTTATCAACATTGATCACACTTACATTGCCACTATAAGATTCATCCAAACTCATGTAGTTCTCCTCACCAGGTTCATCCATATTCAGTGACGAGGTTTCGTTGTCCTCGCCGTAATCATCGCCATCATAATCTCCCTCCTCCTCTAACTATATATAGTTTAAAAAAATTGTACGATGAATCAAACGCCGTGTAACATCATCCCTAAAACAACTATCTTATCAAGCACAACAATGTCTCAAACCAACCTCTTGCACGGCGGCGAGGATTTCAGCCGGATCCATTTCCTCCGATGACGAACGTGATGACGGTGTGACGTTGCTGGCCGGCGGAGGCAGGTGTCGACGGCGTGAGGACGATGGCTGGTCGTAGCAGGCGTAGTGCGTGGAGGGAGGCGGCGACGTAGATCGCGGGTGGGCGGCCATCTGGGCGACGGGAATGGAATGCGGCGGCGGGCACGCGCACCGGCAGCGGTAAAGGCGCCGGGGCACACGAGGCGGCCTGTTTGGGCCGCGACTCGTGCGACGGCGACTTCGTGCAGAAGGGGGCCAACGTGGAGACGGCGTGGATGCGTTAGGGTTCAGGGTTTCGACGGCGGGCGTCGGCGGCTACCGTGTCTTTTTTTCCTCCAACAACTATCGACGCCAACGTCGAGACGTGAGGGCGTACGGCGACGGGTGCGGGTACGCGGGCGGGCGTACGTACAGTGACGGGTGCGGCATACGCGGGCGGGCGTATGACGTCGCGCGCGACGTACGGCGTCGGGTGGGTATTCTTATACCTAATGTGAAATTACCATACTACCCACTATACGTTTTAGGGGGGGGGGGTTGTACCGAAGCACTCCCCATAAAAGAAAAGAGGAAAACCCCTAGCTTCTGCGTCATGTGATGCCCAACCTAACTAATTCAATGAGGGTTGACTCCCCGTCCATTCACCCTTCCACCATCGATGATGATGGCGCCATGGCCTCGTCGCCGGTGGCGGCAAAGAGGAGAGTCGCGCGTCGCGGGGGAGAGGGGGGGGGGCACAGGAGCAGCGGTAGAGTCGGGTGAGATGGCGGCAGAGAAAGGATCCGGCGGCGGCGCTAGATCGAGTCGTGAGTCCCCCCTGATTAGCAATGAAACCATGTAGTTTAGGCCTAGTTCGTGTTGGAAGAGGTGGTTTCTATGTAGTTCCTATTCATGTTCATGTCAACAAAGTTCAGAGAGTCAAGAAACATGCGTTGGGTCTGTAATAATTTAATTTTATGGTTCTGGTGTGACACTGAGGATAATCTTTAGGGATGCATGGAGGTAGTGTTGTACTGATTATTATACTTCACGGCTCGACATTGCATCTTAGTTACTTTTATCTCAATAGTAATTTGTACCGAGTTATTAGTCTTAAATATTGTTAATAAAAAAATGGTCGAAGTAGGGCTGCGACATAGCTCCCAAAGCTCGGGCATGACCTGCAGCACCGGATTTTCAGCCGTGGTTATGGACTCGCCCTTCACTGAGTTTGTGTTAAAAATTGTTCATCAAAAAGTGGGCGGCATGGTTCGTGTGAGGTTTTTCTTTGCAAACATCACTTGTTGGCTGTTGTGATCCAATATGAGTTTTCCTTCGGTACCACTCCCCCCCTCCCCTTAAAACTTTACAGATTTTGATGCAAATTAAAGATGAAGATTAGAAGTTACCCCTTCTATCAAAAACTGCAATATAGTTTTGCTGATACCAATCAGCTGATACCAAAGTGTTTTCCACAACTAGTATAACAAGTGGTTGGTATTAATGTACATTTGCAATAGCATTTATTGGTTGTAATATCTGGACCTAAATTTTCTCCAGGTCATCACAATATATCGCATGGCAATATGGTTGGTGACTATAGTGTGTCAAATTGTTCATTCAATGCGACATCTTGCGGTACAGGGTGAACAGTTGGGTGGGATGCACACACCATGCATGTTTTTAACTTCTTATAAGAAACATCCTTTGTGAGGCAATAGATCAAGAAATTTTGACAAAAATGTTTGGTCCCAAAAGCAAAGTATAACCTTTGAAAAATGCTATGCCAACTGTAGGCCTGAGAGGCGTCAGAAATTTAGCAACGAGTCACCCTACAACTAGCCCTACTAGTTTTTGGCACTAGCCTCCTCCCACTCCGCCGTGTGTTGCTGTTTATGCAACCATTGTCGGCATAGCACATGATAGGGATGTGCCACTGGGTGACACCCAAACGTCCAACAGCCTTCGTCGTGGCCACCCGTGGGAGCTCCTTGTCCTCCACAATTGAACTTCTATATCGAAAATTAGTTTCCGCTGTCAATGGGCTGTTGGATGACAGAGATACTTGTATTTTTCCTGTACATCGAGAAGGGGCCGACAACAGTAAGAAATTTTGAGCCAGGTGAGGTGGAGCTGACAGAAAATAACCTACATTTGTGTCGTACTTAAGCCCACACAGACATAAGAAGTAAATACTGCTCGTCCGACCCACCAGTGAAAATATTGTGACGCCAAAAATTTCAGCTGCATGCACCCAACTCAGGCTCTTTTGGCGCAAACTCTCACGCCAGTCAAATAATATCCTAGCCCTAAAAATATCAAATTCTTCCATACTCTTCTTTTTGTGAAATAAATTCTCACATACTCCACTCCATTGCATCCAGTCTACTCAGTGTCAGTTTCAGTACATGGCATACTATTATTTTCAAAAAAGAGGAATGCCCCCAGCTTCTGCATCATGTGATGCCCACAACCAACTTAACTAATTCAATGAGGGCTGACTCCCCGTCCAATTCACCCTTCCATCGTCGATGATGATGGCGAGATCCCGGCGAGGCTCAAGTCACGCCGTTTGTTCTAGACTATACCGAGGAGTCTTGCGCCATCTGTTAGCGCGCTGGTGGAGGACCTTGTATCCATAGACATATGTCTCTTCCCATCATCACACCACTCCAGCGCCCCACATGGCGAAACCAAAATTGCAGAATGAATGCCTCCTGTTCAAACAAAAGGATCTCCCTTGTGATGGAGACGAGAGACAGACCACTACTGGTTGTCTTTTCATGTGCAAGTTGACGTAGATGGGGCTTATTCTTCTCTTTGTCAAACTTGTAAAAGCCTTTTTTGATCAAGATTACAGTAAAACATCCATATTACAAGTTTACAACCAGATCAGCACATATGATGTCACAAAGACATGTATGATGTCAACATCTTCCTTCATGCTCAGTCCACGTGAAATACGAAGCGAACTTTGATATCAATTATAATATTTGTCATACAGTTTTCAGCTAACCAATCAGAAGAAGACCACTTCACAATTGAAAAAATGGGCTTTGTCGAGAGTCAAATCATGGGGTCCTGGCAAAAACCACGTAAGCCGAGTGCAGCTCTCGGCAACGTGCCCCACTCGGCAGAGGTAAGCTTAAAACAAACTCTGTTCGATGTCGCTTCCGCATGTTAAAGTTGCAGGTACGTGTGCATGCCTGCATGAGAGCCGAAGCGCAAGCACCAAATATATACCAAAATATACGGGGCAATCCGCATGCTGCTTCTCTTTTATGCAGAATCAACATTTCTTTCAGACGCCAGCATGATCATCACGGAATACTACCTACTTCCACGGTGCATGTCAAAACGGTTTTGTGAAAGCTACAGAAACACCACCAACTTCCATTGCCGTCCACTGCTTTATGATAAGACGGATGGCTATTTCCACTGTTGCTCTCCAACCATGTTAGAATAGCTTCACCAAGGATCTTGATTTATAACTACCTAAGCCTTTTACCACCCTCTGTTAAAACCAGACGATAACATCAGGTGTTGTTGCTGATAATTGGTGTCGGATTTACCCACGAGTCCTAGTCTGGTTTGGACAGGAACAAGTCATCGTATATGCAGTGGCGGATCCAGGAATTGAAGTTAGCCGGGGCGAACATTTACTGTCTAATTTTTTTTGGATACAAATGCCACTCTATTCAAACAAAACTCATAGCATCAACAACAAAAGAATAAAAGGCTCTTAAAAACTAGTAAACTGATAACACGGACTCTTGTCGCTTGAAATGCTCACTTATGCCACAATATGATCCCATAATCCCAATTTCCAAACGAGACCTACAAAATTATGAATGCATTAGCACAAGTTTGATGAGAGTTGTATATTTTGATATGGCCATATGATGGTAACTAGGTGGTAGTGTACCTTTAAGATGTACTTGGATAATGAACACGTGGTTGTGGAGCTAGATGACCTTGACAGCTCTTCAAGGCATGAAAATGAACCATAATATGTTTATCACTAATTTTAGCAAATATCTCGCGCTCAACAAAGCAAACCATCAAGCCAATCATCACACATCTTGTTTCGAAGATCTATCTTTATAATATTGATGGTTGAAAAAACGCACTAAACTGATGCAGTTGCCGCCGGTAATGTCTGTGCAAGTCTGATGAGGCGATAAACCAATGAAAATACCAGATATTGTCTACTTTGAACCAACTTGAGAGCAAGAGAACTCAAACTATCGCAAGCCAAGAATTCAATACTTCTTTTCATCACATCAATATATGTGTTGAGTTGATCTGTCAACAGAAAGCGCTCTTGTGAAGAGAAATCAATAGAGTAAATATTTGCAAGGTCAACTAGCTTATCATGATCAAAGTTGTTAATGAGTCTCTAGGATCAAGGCAAGCAATGCACTTCCTTCTTTCAATTTTAAACCCTTTCTTAATGAAGACATCATGGTTAAACTTGTCACCAATGCTTGGAGGCTTGAAAAGAAAACAATGAAAACAATAGGCAGATTTTGTCTCTTTACTATATTCTAGCCCGTCATAATCTTTATACCATGCTTCTTTGAAGTCCCGCCAATCTTTCCCAAAATGTGCGAGGCCTCTGGGGGCGGCACGGCGGCGCAGCAGTGGTCTAGTCGTGAGGGGAACGCTCGATGCGGTTTCTGGATCGATTGGGATCTTTTTTTTCTGTTTGACGAGGAAAGGAGGGATCGGTAGGCTGTAGGCTCGATCAGTTCGGGAAGTGGAGAACTGGGCTCGATGTCGTTTGTTTGGGCCTGTAGGCTGTAGTAGCCCAGTCTACCAGACCAGCCCAAGTCTCTTTCTCCCTCACTTACCCCTTCGATCGCTAAAAAGGTAACCGAGAAGAGCGCTACCGCTTTCTGAATTCTGAAACAGAGAACAGCGTTGCTACAGCTCGCGCAGATCGGTAGATGTGTAGGTGGGGGTCGATCCTCCGCCGCCGGCGACCCGGGGCGGCCGCCCCAGCTCGCCCCAATGGTGGGTCCGCCACTGCGTATATGTATAGGAGTACTAACTACGGATGGATTTTATTGGCTCAAAATAGAGCATCAGAAAGAGACATGTGATCAAGGAGATGAAGAAGTATCTTCAACGTTTTCAGGGAATTTTAAGCTACAGTATGTCAGGCGAGTTGCAAATTCAGTAGCACATCTGTGTGCTAGAGAGGCTCTTAATCTTTCTGTTAACTCGGTTAACTTTGTTGTAATCCCTGATTATCTGACTGAGGCTGTTCAATCAGATTCTGTTCCGCCAAACATTGAATAAAGTGCCATGATGGCGGTTCTAAAAAAAGATACATAACACAATGAGCACATACCTGACATCTGCATAGTTAGGATGCACACAACCAACATCAACTCACATGCAGACGAAAACACGCCGACAACTAGCAAAGTCATATATATAAGACCAAAGCTATGTGCAGACGAGGAAAAAAGAAGCTCAAAGCGATTAAGTCTGCAATCAGTAGGCAGAGCTCATGCCGGTTGCTCAACAAAAATAAGAAAAAAAATAGCATTCTTATTTTACTACTATGCTAGCTTGCACAGGTACCAAGTTCCAATTCTTGTTCAGTAAACCGAGCAATAGTTTATGCCTTTGGTCATTTCTTGATTCCATCCTCTCAAATGAAGAAAAATCCATCCAACAAAACGTGATTGTAATTTTGGAGTAAATTTGAGATTGTATACTAGAAAAAAAAGCGAACAATTGTTGCCGACTCAAAACATTTTCTAGGTGAGCTTATTGACCTTAAGAAACATGGGAAAATGCAAATGTGGTGCCAAATTTTGGTCATTTTTGCGATAAAAACTCAGTGGTTTCCCTTGATTGCCACCAGCAGCTGTACCCGAGATTCCAAGGTGACTCCATTGGTAGTCTAATTAATGCAAAGCTCTTGCATAGAATCCAGAAATGAAATCACCTCCATACGAAATGGCACCAAAAATATTCTTGATCTTCAAGTATCTCACTGAGGTACTCCACCCACTTTCGGAGTACTCTGCTTCACGTCCATAAACGAATGGCATCCAGAAATATTCTTGCTTTCTTTTCTCATTAAGATCAAGGTTTTCCCTGCAAAATTGTTCTTCGTCCATGTGTGCTCATCTGTTCTATGCCTTCTGAAACAATCACGTAATTCATTCCATGAGATATCCTAGAGTTGTGAATTGAAACCATCCAATGCTAACTACCAATGATAAAGTGAGAACGCATAGTTCAGCCGTAGTTCATGGAGGAGGAAGTTATTATCATCTGGTTGTACACATCCATGTTAAAATTAGCTGAGTTTGAAGATTTAATAAACACGAGTTGTGCTCCTTATAAATTTTGGTATTGGTGTGAATATTAAGGAAATATTTTAGGAGACCCGCATAGTTGGTGTTGCATTGATTAGGATAACTTTGCATCCGTGCAACTATTTTTTTGTCCCTATAGTAATATGTACCAAGTTATTAGTAATAAAAATTGTCGTCGAAAGTGGGTGGATTTGTTTGTGTATTGTTTCTTACTACGCAATATCTCTCACAACTATCACTTTATCGCTATATAACATTTAGTTATTGATGCCAAGCAGTTTCTTTTTAGCACCATTTAACAATAAAATCTTTTAGCTGCTTCTGCGACTAGTATAACATGTACTAGTTTGTATTAATGTACAATTTGCATGTTTATTGGGTATATTAACTCATCCTAACTATATTTTCCCGCCTTGATATAACAATATATAGCACGCCAATAATGGTTGACCTCTAATGTATTATGTTATTCATTCATTTGAACACCTCAAGGTAGAGGGTGAATAATTTGGTGGGGTGCACACACCATGTCCTTATAAGAAGCATAGTTCTGAAGCAACACACTAAGGAAAATTGACAGCATTGTTGGTCCCAAAAAAGATGAACTTTTGTTTTCATCAAAAGGGGTATGCAAACTATAGGCCTGAGAGGTGTCAGCAATTTAGCAATTGATTCCAATCCCGCTTCACCGCTTATGCACCCACCGCCAGCCTGTGGATTGATGCAAATGTGCAGTTGCAAGACAGCATATAGCCCCTCTACAATCATGGTGTCCACCAATGCAAGCTTCAACTGCCTACTAACTGCTCGGATTGATCCTCCACTCAATTGAGATAGATATCAAAAGGCAATTTGTAGCACAACCTAATTTAACTTGAAATTCACCTCTCATCTAATCTTGGCACAATTATTTTCTTCTGCTTTGGAAAAGTGCATATTGACATAATATGGCTTTACTGAATTTTGACAATTACGAAAGTTTGAAGAGTCAAAAACATGAGTTCTGTTCATAGTAATTTTTTGATGTTAATGCTACATTGACTTAGTTTTTCAGGAGATTTAGGGAGCTAGGGTTGTACTCATTATGAGATTTTACTATTCAACACTACGAATCTACACTTATTATTCTCTCAATAGTATTTTTTATTGTTCCTCAAAAAGTGGATGGCGTGGTTTGTCTAAGTTTTTTTTGTTACGCAAAGTCACTTGTAAATGTCACCTAGTGCTATCAAACATTTAGTTATTGATAGCAATCATTTTTTCAACATTTCACAGTTATCTCTTTTAGATTATTCCATGGTTGGTACAACACGTGGCTTGTATTAATGTACATTTACCTACGGCCTGTTTGCAAATTTCTAGAATCCTCAAATTCTAAAAGGAAAAAAAGTTATGCTCAAATTTCAGTTTTTTTTTGAATTTTTGTTAAATCTGGTCAAACTATGGTCAAACTACTTATTCAAGAAGTATTAGTGTTACTAAATAATTATTCAAGAATATTAGTGTTACTAAATAATTATTTCATTTTTTTTGAATTTTGGTCAAATATGGTCAAACTGTGGTCAAACTATGGTCAAACTACTTATTCAAGAAATATTAGTGTTACTATATAATTATTTCAGTTTTTTGAATTTTGGACAAATTTGGTCAAACTATGGTCAAACTATGGTCAAACTGTGGTCAAACTACTTATTCAAGAAATATTAGTGTTACTAAATAATTATTGTTTTTTAAAACAATAGTTTCAAACTCAAACAGTGAAATGTGTGACTTCATGCTCAAGCTAAATTCCTAAGGGTTAATAGGATTGACATCTTATTATTGTCAAGAAAACAACAAGTGCAGACTTGGAAACGAGGGAGAATAGAACCCGAAAGTTAAGCGTGCTCAGGCTGGAGTAGTGAGAGGATGGGTGACCGTTCGGGAAGTTAGATGATTTGGAATGATGAGGGGTGATTAGAGATTAGAGGTTAAATTGAGTAGTGATGAGGGGTGATTAGAGATTAGAGGTTAAAATAATTTAGAAATTTGAAAATCAAAAAAATTCAAAAAAAATCATAAAATTTCCTTTAGTACCGGTTGGTGTTACCAACCGGGACTAAAGGTGGACCTCCAGGCAGCGGCCACGTGGAGGGCCTTTAGTCCCGGTTCATAAGCCGCCGCGCGCCCGCCGCTCGCTGCCCCGCCGCCAGCGCCTCCCGCGCCTTCGCGCGCCACCGGCCGCCGCCTCCTCGCCGGCTCCGCCCCACCGCGACGCCGCGCCGGCTCCCCGCCGCCTCCGTCGCCCCTCTCCGATCTCCTCCGCGTCCTCCTCACCGGAGAGCTCGCCGGAGCTCCGGCCAGATCCGATCTGGGGAGTGGGACGAGATCCACCACTCCCCCGATCCAAACGCGCCGTCCCGTACCCGGATCTCTCCATCCCGGATCCCTCCGTCCCGGTTTGACTTTTTCCGGAGGTATAATTTTCACTAAGTCCCCGACATTCTATCATTATCACGCCCTGTTCATCATGCCATAACTTTCTGCATGTAGCTCCGTTTTGGGCGTGTAATATGTCAAATTGTTCGCCTCGAAGAGTAGATCATTTCATTACATTGCATCATTTTCATTTGAGGTCATATTGATGCCCGAAATGCTGTTAGAAGAGGGCTAGTTGATGTTAGTTGCTGGATCTTATCTGAACATGCACTTTTGTCATTTTTGCCATGATTGATGTGTACATCCTATGAAGTTGTGTCCTACATGAGTTTTGTAATATGCCACGTTACCTATTCATAGAATTTTGCCATGTATTTTTGTGATCTATGTGGTGACTAGCATAAGCATGCAAACTAGGTATCTTGGTGTTGCTGATTTCAGAGACTTAGTGATTTCACTGTCCCTGACTTCTGTTATTTTCATGCCATGTATTCATGTTGTTTCTGAGAGATCCATGCATAATTTGAGCATGATCAGTAAGGGTGCTTTGGACTTGAGTATTTGCTATATCCATCCATGCCTTTGTTTGCAATTATGGTGTGCCATAGCTTGAGTCTATCGAGCTCTACTTTTGCTTCAAAATGTTGCTGGCAGATTGTTTACATGTTATTCGATTTTGCCAAGCTTGGTGTAGTTGATCCTTGCATGCTATGATGTTACTATTGCCATGTATAGTTACTATGCCATGTCTTCTTGATGTATGTATGCTTAGTTTATCATGTAATGCTCTATAGTGAGTGCATCGAGCTCGTAAACATGCCTACTTGTTATCTGTTTTTAACATGTCCAGTTTTTCTGCTAAGTCTGAAACCTGTAACGAACTTGCTTATTTGACATGGGTGTAATCATATTCTCTATTCCTTTTTGGCTTATGGTCAGTAAGGGATTTTTGTCAAGTGCTTTGGGTAGACTCATGCCATGCCTTACTTTGCTATGTTATGATCCTGTAGCATGTTGTTTCATTGCTCTAAACATGTCATCCTGATGTTAGTTTCTGCTATGTTGTTAATTTCACTAAGTCTGTGAACCTGTTATCTTTTGCACTTTTGCCATGCTTGTTTGAACCTGTTGTGCTGTGAACTAGCCGTAGCTCAGTGTTCATATTTTATCGTGCATCTTGTGTAGATTACTGTAATATGATTTGTTGACATGTTTGGGTGCAGTAGCTTAATTTCTTGTGGCTTGCTAAGTAGCATCATGCTGTTAATGGCAGATTCTAATCATTCTTGTTTTGCTTGTCATTTGCAAACCGTGCATCCGATTCCAGTGATCTTTATATCGATTTCAACCGAAATCACCTCATCTATCCAGTGGCATACTTGGTTTGCCAAGATTATGCCTTGTTCATCATTTTCCTTCCGGAGCATGCATATGCATTGCATACCATCTCGCATATCATGCCATGTTTATGTGTTGGTTGTTTACTTTGTTGTTTGCTTCTTTCCGGTGTTGCTTCTTCGGGTTAGTTCCGATACCGTTGCGATTGTGAGGATTCGTTCGTCTACGTCCGTTTGTCTTCTTCATGGACTCGTTCTTCTTCCTTGCGGGATCTCAGGCAAGATGACCATACCCTCGAAATCACTTCTATCTTTGCTCGCTAGATTGCTCGCTCTTTTGCTATGCCTTTGCTGCGATACCTACCACTTGCTTATCATGCCTCCCATATTGTTAAACCAAGCCTCTAACCCACCTTGTCCTAGCAAACCGTTGTTTGGCTATGTTACCGCTTTGCTCAGCCCCTTTTATAGCGTTGTTAGTTGCAGGTGAAGATGAAGTTTGTTCCTTGTTGGAACATGGAGATGTTGTTCCTTGTTTGGAACATGTTTACTTGTTGGGATATCACAATATATCTTATTTAATTAATGAATCTATATACTTGGTAAAGGGTGGAAGGCTCGGCCTTATGCCTGGTGTTTTATTCCACTCTTGCCGCCCTAGTTTCCGTCATATCGGTATTATGTTCCCGGATTTTTGCGTCCCTAACGCGGTCGGGTGATTTATGGGACCCCCTTGATAGTTCGCTTTGAATAAGACTTTTCCAGCAAGGCCCAACATTGGTTCTACATTTGCCTCAGCCTATTATTTTTCCCTTGGGAGTCGCGCATCCCGAGGGTCATCTTTATTTAGCCCCCCCCCCCCGGGCCAATGCTTGTCTAAGTGTTGGTCCAAACTAGAGCACCGTGCGGGACCGTCCCTTGGCAACTTGGGTTATGTTGGTACCTGTACGCTTAGCTTATCCGGTGTTGCCCTGAGAACGAGATATGTGCAGCTCCTATCAGGATGTCGGCGCATCGGGCGGCTTTGCTGGACTTGTTTTATTACTGTCGAAATGTCGTGTAGCCGGGATTCCGAGACTGATCGGGTCTTCCCGGGGAGAAGGAATATCCTTCGTTGATCGCGAGAGCTTATCATGGGCTAAGTTGGGACACCCCTGCAGGGTTAGAACTTTCGAAAGCCGTGCCCGCGGTTATGGGCAGATGGGAATTTGTTAATGTCCGGTTGTAGAAAACCCGAAGTCGATCTTAACTAAAATACATCAACCGCGTGTGTAACCATGATGGTCTCTTCTCGGCGGGGTCCGGGAAGTGAACATGGTTGTTGGAGTTATGTCTGACGTAAGTAGTTCAGGATCACTTCTTGATCATAGTTGTTTCGACCGTGCTTTGCCTTCTCTTCTCGCTCTCTTTCTGCGTTTGTTAGCCACCATACATGCTAGTCGCTTGCTGCAGCTCCACCTCACTACCCTGTCATACCTTTAAGCTTAAATAGTCTTGATCTCGCGGGTGAGAGATTGCTGAGTCCTCGTGACTCACCAGATACTTCCAAAACCAGTTTGCAGGTGCCGATGAAACCGTGCAGGTGACGCACCTGAGCTCAGGGAGGAGTTCGATGAAGATCTTTGTTCATTGTGTTGTTTCGTTCTAGTCAATCAGTAGTGGAGCCCAGTTGGGGTCGATCGTGGACCTTTGTCGCTTTTGGGGTTTCTTCTTTTATTTTTGGCTCCGTAGTCGGGCCCTGTTTGTAACTGTTTGATGTAATGTTTTATTCATGTATTTGTGTGAAGTGGCGATTGTAAGCCAACTATGTATCTCTTTCCCTTATGTATTACATGAGTTGTGTGAAGATTACCTCACTTGCGACATTGCTTTCAATGCGGTTATGCCTCTAAGTCGTGCTTCGACACGTGGGAGATATAGCCGCATCGAGGGCGTTATCTACTAGTGGTTGGATTCTTCATGGAGAAAGCTAGAGGTGTCGAATGCATGGGTGGCCCCTCGTCTGGATCTGGAGTAGCCAGATCAAATGGAGCATTGGTTGATGCTTTCCTCGGTGGTGCGTGGCGGCGGACTATCTCTGGTGCGTGCCCAGTGCCTGTTGCGTGGGAGGGTCATTGCCCCGCTACTCGACTAGGCACATGCCTGGGGGCTTTCCATCGGTTGGGGAAGGTGAGGTCTTCTTGCTCGTTTCTTTGGTGGCTGATGGCTGCAAGTCTGGAGCGGGGGAGAATTCGAGCCATGCATGGATGCTGGGGCAACGACCCTGGATGCTGGGCTTAGCGGATGACTCTCCGACGAGCAACATTGAGGAAAGTGTATGGCGTGCTTCGGCCATGTGGGTAGCGGGGTGCGTGGTTGCTGGTGGTCATGGCAAAGTTCTCGCCACGGTGCCGACCTAGCCCTAATATAGATCTAGAGTTCATGGCTCGTCATGGAGGGCCCCCGTCAAGGTGGGTATTTGTGTGTGTTTCCATGGCATGATGGTTATCGGTTGGGGTGGCAAATCGGCTATGCTTCTGCTCGACAACACTCAAGAGGCGTTTTTCTAGTGCATTTATGTCTTTTTTGTGCCATTGGTGTGTTTTATCGTCCTTTTTTTGTAGCTTCCAAGAATTTCCTCAGCACCGTGTACCCTTGTTCGACCGATTGGCTTTATAATATAAAGCGGGGCGAGGGCCTGCTGGGGGATAAAAACAACTATTGGTGTGAACACTGAGGAGATTCGAGAGCGGGCGTTTTGCCGTGATTAAAATATTTTATTGATTGCATTGTATCTCAGAAGTTATTTTATCTCAATAGTAATCCGTCGCGTTTATTAGTCTTAAAAATTGTTCATTCAAATGTGGGTGGGGTGGTCCATGTAAGGCCTTGTTTGTGCAAAGTTTCTTGCAAATATAGCTTGTTGCTATCAAATATTTATGTTTTTAAGCTAGACACAGTAGGGAGGTTCCTACAAATATTTAGATGTTAAGAGCAACTCCAATAGCTCCCGTATACCTAAAATCTACCGTTTGTGGAAAGATGGAATTAAAAAAATGCATCCAACAGCTCCCGTCAACCTGATTTTTTACGGGATCTTGTATAATCACCTTGTCCGTCCTGCTAGTTTATGGGAAGATGACCTTTCGGTATAATTTTGGCAGGCGGATAATCACCTGAAACTTCATGAGCAGAACGCTGGACGGAGGCCATACCGGTACGCCGCCGCCCCTACCCCGCCTCCTCCCCTGCCCGTGATGCCGCCGCTGCCACCCCCCCCCCCTCGCCCCGCCTCCTCCCTTGCCCTTGAGGTTCCCATCGCCGCCGGCTCTGTCCTACCTCCTACCCTGGCTTTGAGGCCAGCCGCCACCCCTGCCCCGCCGTCGCCGCAGCTCTGCCGCTAATCTCCGCCGCTCCCGTGCGCTAGTGTGCCGCCACCATTCGCCATCACGCCTCTGTCATTGACTTGCGGGCCCTGTGTTTTAAGCTATAGTTTTAAAATTGAAAGTAAAAGAAAATAAAGATTTTATGAGATGATGTTTACGGAAACTGAGAAAATTGACAATCAGAAAACTTTTTGTAAAATGACTTTTACGGGATGTTTTTTTAGGGGAGCTGTTGGAGTTGCTCTAATGCCAAGTGATTTCTTATTACACCATCTTACAATGAATTCTTTCACCTACTTTCACAATTGGTATACCATGTGGTTTGTATTAATGTGTAATTGGTATACCATGTTTGTTGGGTGCAGTATCTCGACCTACCTTTTTTTGGTCAAGTTACAACAATAATAGCATGGAAATATGGATGGTCACTAGTGTGTTTAGTTATTAATTTATTACAATGCCTCGTGCTAGAGGGTGAATAATTTGGTGGGACACACACACGGCATGTCTTTATAAGAAGCATAGTTGTGAATCAACATGTCATCAAAATTTGACAAACTATTAGTGCCAACAACAAAGAAACCTTGTTTTCATGAAAGATGCAACGCAAAGTGTAGGCATGTGAAGTGTCAGGAAATTAGCAATGAATCCCATTACAATTGGCCTTACGAAGGTCGTTGTTCCCACTCCATCGCTGTCGCCGTTTATGCACCCACCGGCGGCGTGGAGAACGCCGGAGATGTGCTGATGCGCGGTCGCTCTGGCTCCTTGTATGATGCCAGCTCCTTAGCCTACTCACTGTTCAAATAGACTCCCCACTTTGGGCAGCCAGACAAGAGAAGGCCGTGTAGACTGTAGAGCATGCCCGAAAATGCTATTTGCCGCTCGCTATATGCATTAAGCACCGATCCAAGCTTCCCCATTGTAAATTGGGATCGGCCCATTTTAGTTGTTCATTTTATTACCGTTTGTTGCATGTATAAAAAGAAAAAGGAAAAAATGTGTTGCCAGTTACGCTCTCGTGCTTTGTGCGCATCTACGTTGCTAATCGCCTTTTCCAGGTTTGTATTTTTTTCTCTGTTCTTGTTCTATTTTTTTCTTATTCATTATTTTCTTTTGGCTTTTTTGGTGTTTTTTAGGATCACTTTTGGTGTTTTTATTTCCTTGCAAAGCCGCTTGAATGCTGATCTTTCTCAAATTGCACTGCCGATGTGGAGTTCCACATGCTCAAGGAGTACAAAAGGGGTTGCTATCAGATATTTTCCTATGCCTATCGTTTGTTGAATGCTCTACCACAATCCTTGAAGGATCTCTAGCAAGCATCATCGGTTGTTGCTATCAGATATTTACCTATGATGTCGCACGATTTCCTTTTTACATCATTTCATAATGAATTCTTTCAGTAACAATGACAATTCATATTGACGTCGGCTGCGGGCGGCGGATGGGGCTCCGGGGCTGCGGCCTCGGTCCGGGCTCCGGTGTGGCTTGGGCGTGGACGGCGTGCGCGCGCGCGGCGGCGCTCGATTTTGGATGCGTGCGTGGGACGCGGTTTGACGGCCGGGCGCGGCAGCGGCTGGCGTGCGACAGGCGCGACGACCGGCTGGGCGCTGCGGCTGTGCTGCTCTGGAGCGCAAGGTGCGCTGCAGGTGGAGGAGCTGCTCATCTGCGCTGATGCTCTGTTGGTGCGGCTCCAATCTGGATCTGGTGTGAACTAGCTCTTCGATCTGGGTGCTGCACTTCACGTTGCGGATTTGGCGGCTGCGGTGGTGGTGGTCACGGTGGTGCTGCGGTGGTGGACGGCGGCTATGTCCAGGAAGGTGGTGAGTGTATCTGGTCATGGTGGATCGTGAGATTTCGTGGCCGGAGTGAGGTTGGTCTCAGCAGGTGGTGGTCGACGGTCGGTGGTCGGTGGGTGCCGGTGGTCATCTCCGGGATAAATCCTTGCTCCGGTCCTCTTTGGAGCCAGCGACGGCGGCTCCCGCGGGTGCCGTGATCTTTCTTGGAAGCGTCGCCGTGGAGGTGTGCTCCTCCTCCGCACGGCTTTGGCTCAGAAGGGAAACCTCAGATCCGCTGGATCCGGCGATGGAGGCGTCTTCGCATCTTTTTCCTCCTTGGGGGAATCGTCTTGGAGCCGGCCATGACTGGGAGACCGGTGAAAGGCGGCATCTGATGGGCGGCATCTTCGCTGCGTGATTTGCTGAGGCGGGGCGTTGGTTTCTATTTGGCAACGATGATGGCGTCGCGAGGAGCTTGGGTCGCCGCGTGGACTTCGGTAGTCGGCTCTTCCCGGCGTGTCCGAGGTGCTCTTCCATGGTCTGCGGAGGCACGTATGGCGCAAGTCCTGCATTTTTCCCTTGCGATGCTCGTCGTCAAAGTCGGAGCTGTTTGTGGGTTGGGTGGCTTTGATGATGGAGATCTACGGTGAAGTCAGAGTCGCCCGTTCGAGGCAACTGGTGATGACGATGACGCTTGCGAATCCTCGGCGGATGTCTTTCTTCTTTGCAGCTTCGTGTTCCATGTCGGTTGCCAGGTTGGCCGGAGGTACGACCCATGTCATATGGATTGGGTTGTATCGGTTTTAGTCCGGTTTTTCGTTAATTAACCGGGCAATACTCTTCTTCTTAATCAATGAAAATGGCAAGTCTTTTGCCTCATTTTCAAAAAAAACAATTGGAACTTCCGCTAGCCACAAGGAAGCGTACCCATGTTGTTGTTGGGGAACGTAGCAATAATTCAAAATTTTCCTACGTGTCACCAAGATCAATGTATGGAGATTCTAGCAACAAGAGAGGGAGAGGATGAGCATCTTCATACCTTTGAAGATCGCTAAGCGGAAGCGTCACTAGAACGCGGATGAGGGAGTCGTACTCGCGGCGATTCAAATCGCGAAAGATCCGATCTAGCGCCGAACGGACGGCGCCTCCGCGTTCAACACACATATAGCCCAAGGACGTCTCCTTCTTGATCCAGCAAGGGAAGAGGAGAAGTTGAGGGAGAGCTCCGTCAGCACGACGGCGTGGTGGTGGAGCTTGTGGTATTTCTGCAGGGCTTCGCCAAGCTCTACGGAGGAGGAGGAGGTGTTGGAGGAGGGAGGGGCTGCGCCAGGGAAGGGTTGCGGCTGCCCTCTCTCTCTCTCTCACTATATATATGGGGAAGGGGGAGGAGGAGGCACCCTAGGGTTCCCTAGGGGAGGGGCGGCGGCCACACGAAAAACCCTAGATGGGTTTGGGCGCCCCCACCCCTAGGAAACTTGCCCCCCAAGCCGGGAGGGGAGGCTGCCCTAGGGGAGGCGCCCCAGCCTCTCAAAGTTACGTGAGATGGGGTGGGAGGGGCGCTCAGCCCCTTAGTGGGCTGATGTGCCCCCTCCCTATGGCCCATAAGGCCCCCCAACGCTTGCCGGGGCCTCCGAAACCCCTTTCGGACACGCTGGTCGTCGCCCGGTACCCCCGGAACAATTCCGGACTCCAATACCCTTCGTCCAATATATCGATCTTCACCTCCGGACCATTCCATAGTTCCTCGTCACGTCCGGGATCTCATCCGGGACTCCGAACAACCTTCGGTAACCACATATTTTTTCCCATAACAACTCTAGCGTCACCGAACCTTAAGTGTGTAGACCCTACAGGTTCGGGAACCATGCAGACATGACCGAGACATCTCTCCGGCCAATAACCAATAGCGGGATCTGGATACCCATATTGGCTCCCACATGTTCCACGATGATATCATCGGATGAACCATGATGTCAGGGATTCAATCAATCCCGTATACAATTCCCTTTGTCAATCGGTATGTTACTTGCCCGAGATTTGATCGTCGGTATCCCAATACCTCATTCAATCTCGCTACCGGCAAGTCACTTTACTCGTTCTGTAATGCATGATCCCATGACTAACTACTTAGTTACATTGAGCTCATTATGATGATGCATTACCGAGTGGGCCCAGAGATACCTCTCCGTCATACGGAGTGACAAATCCTAATCTCGATTCGTGCCAACCAAACAGACACTTTCGGAGATGCCTGTAGTGTACCTTTATAGCCACCCATTTACGTTGTGACATTTGGTACACCCATAGCATTCCTACGGTATCCGGGAGTTGCACAATCTCATGGTCTAAGGAAATGATACTTGACATTAGAAAAGTTTTAGCAAACGAACTACACGATCTTGTGCTACGCTTAGGATTGGGTCTTGTCCATCACATCATTCTCCTAATGATGTGATCCCGCTATCAATGACATCTAATGTCCATCGTCAGGAAACCATGACCATCTATTGATCAACGAGCTAGTCAACTAGAGGCTCACTATGGGCATGTTGTGGTCTATGTATTCACACATGTATTACGGTTTCCAGTTAATACAATTATAGCATGAACAATAGACAATTATCATGAACAAGGAAATACAATAATAACCATTTTATTATTTCCTCTAGGGCATATTTCCAACAGTCTCCCACTTGCACTAGAGTCAATAATCTAGTTCACATCACTATGTGATTGTAATGAATCCAACACCCATGGGGTTTGATCATATCTCGCTTGTGAGAGAGGTTATTAGTCAACGGGTCTGAACCTTTCAGATTCGTGTGTTCTTTACAAATCTCTATGTCATCTTGTAGATGCAGCTACCACGCGCTACTTGGAGCTATTCCAAATAACTGCTCTACTATACGAATCCGGTCTACTACTCAGAGTCATCCGGATTAGTATCAAAGTTTGCATCGACGTAACCCTTTACAACGAACTCTTTTACCACCTCCATAATCGAGAAAAATCCTTAGTCCACTAGTTACTAAGGATAAGTTTGACCACTGTCATGTGATCCATTCCTGGATCAATCTTGTACCCCTTGATTGACTTCATGGCAAGGCACACTTCAGGTGCGGTACACAGCATAGCATACTGTAGAACCTACGTCTAAAGCATAGGGGACGATCTTTGTCCTTTCTCTCTCTTCTGTCGTGGTCAGATCTTGAGTCTTACTCAATTCTCACACCTTATAACACAACCAAGAACTCCTTCTTTGCTGATCTATTTGAACTCCTTCAAAATCTTGTCACGGTATGTATTCATTTGAAAGTACTATTAAGCGTTTTTTATATATCATTATAGATCTTGATGCTCAATGTTCAAGTACCTTAATCCAGGGTTTTCATTGAAAAACACCTTTCAAACAACCCTATATGCTTTCCAGAAATTCTACATCATTCCCGATCAACAATATGTCAACAACATATACTCATCAGAAATTCTATAGTGCTCCCACTCACTTCTTTGGAAATACAAGTTTCTCATAAACTTTGTATAAACCCAAAATCTTTGATCATCTCATCAAAGCGTATATTCCAACTTCGAGATGCTGACTCCAGTCCTTCGAAGGATTGCTGGAGCTTTGCATACTTGTTAGGATCTTTTAGGATTGACAAAAACCTTCTGGTTGTATCACATACAACCTTTCCTCAAGAAAATTGTCGAGGAAACAATGTTTTGACATCCTATCTGCAAGATTCATAATGTAGTAGCTGCTAATACAATTCCAACATATTCTTAGCATCGCTACGAGTGAGAAAGTCTCACCGTAGTCAACTCCTTGAACTTGTCGGAAAACATCTTAACGACAAGTCGAGCTTTCTTAATGGTGATACTTACCATCATTGTCCGTCTTCCTTTTAAAATCCATTTGTACCCAACAGCCTTATGACCATCAAGTAGTTCTTCCAAAGTCTATACTTTGTTTTCATACATGGATCCTCTCGGATTTTATGGCCTCGAGCCATTCGTCGGAATCCGGGCCCATCATCGCTTCTCCATAGCTCGTAGGTTCATTGTTGTCTAGCAACATGACCTCCAAGACAGGATTATGTACCACTCTGAAATAGTACGCATCCTTGTCGACCTACGAGTATTGGTAGTGACTTGATCTGAAGTTTCGTGATCACTATCATCAGCTTCCACTTCAATTGGTATAGGCGCTACAGAAACGACTTCATGTGCCCTGCTACACACTGGTTGAAGTGATGGTTCAGTAACCTCATCAAGTCTCCACCATCCTCCCACTCATTTCTTTCGAGAGAAACTTTTCCTCGAGAAAGGATCTGGTTCTAGAAACAATCACTTTTCCTTCCGGATCTGAATAGGAGGTATACCCAACTGTTTTGGGTGTCCTATGAAGATGCATTTATCTTCTTTGGGTTCGAGCTTATTAGGCTAAAAATTTTCACATAAGCGTCGCAACCCCAAACTTTTTAATAAATGACAGCTTAGGTTTCTCTAAACCATATATAGTTCATATGGTGTCATCTCAACGGAATTACATGGTGCCCTATTTAAAGTGAATGTGGTTGTCTCAAATGCCTAACCCATAAACGATAGTGGTAATTCGATAAGAGACATCATGGTATGCACCATATCCAATAGGGTGCAGCTATGATGTTCGGACACACCATCACACTATGGTGTTCCAGGCGGTATTAGTTGTGAAACAATTTCCACAATGTCTTAATTGTGTGCCAAACTCGCAACTCAGATATTCATCTGTATGATCATATCATAGAAATTTTATCCTCTTGTCACGAAGATCTTCAACTTCACTCTGAAATTATTTGAACCTTTCAATAATTCAGACTTGTATTTCATCAAGTAAATATACTCAGCATCTACTCAAATCATTTCTGAAGTAAGAGCATAACGATATTTACTGCGTGCCTCAGCACTCATTGGATTCCACACATCAAATGTATTACTTCCAACAAGTGGCTCTCTTGTTCCATCTCACTGAAAACGAGGCCTTTCAGTCATCTTGCCCATGTGGTATGATTTGCATATCTCAAGTGATTCAAAATCAAGTGAGTCCAAACGATCCATCTGCATTGTCGTGGGTTTGTCACGGCAGATGTCCTAGCGAAAGGACTTAGTCGTGAGGCCATCGCAACGGGTTAACTCGAAGGGGTTAAAGCGGACACAAGGACATAGAGAGTTTTATACTAGTTCGGCCCCTTCGAGGAAGGTAAAAGCCTACGTCTAGTTGTGATGGGATTGATGTGGTTTCGACGACTAGGGAGCAAACAAGCTTCGCCTGAGCCTCGAATTGTTGTTGTCTCAAACCTGCCATCGGGTCGTCCCCTTATATACACGGGTGACGCCCGTCGGTTTACAGAGTCCCAACCTCCGGCTCATAAACGTGCCCGGGTTGGTCTCTTTATTCCTAACTTACAATACAAGTTTATATCAGGACGGTTTATGGCTACAAACCCTAAACCGACTATAGGCCTTGGACCCTTCTATGCCTCTTTGGGCTTTAACATCTTGGGTCCATCGACGAAGTTAACCCGGGCCATGTAGGCCGGTTTACACCAAATAGTGATATCCCCAACATTAGGCCCCAGATTGATTTGAACGGTTTCATGTCAATCCTTAGCAAAAATCCCTGTCTTCAATATCTTCTGATAACTGTTTAAACCGTCGTGTCGTCATCTCCTCTGGTTATTGTAAACCGGTATGATGTCATCATAAAGATACCGTTTTTATTTGTTAGATCCGCAATAATTAAGGCGACAGTTGGGCTTCCGAAATCCGCGGGTCCTAGATTCGCGCGCCTGACGCACGCACTGTGCCTCATAAATAGGACCGGAGGGTCATTTTTCCTTTTCCTCCTCTTCGTCCCTTCTCTCTTCGTCTTCCTCGCGCCCCAGACCTCGGAGCTCCACCGCCGTTGCTGACTCTGCACCACCCTGGGCCGCTGCATCAACCTGATCATACCAGAGAATCGCGGCGTTCTTCCGCGTCTTCTTAAATCTTGGTAAAACTTATGCTTCCTTGTCCCAGATCTATTCTAGGGTTCATTGTTCCTACCATGTTCTTGCTTGCTGCTCATATCCATGGCGAGTCCTGTTAAACGGATCTTGGCACCTGTACTATGATTTCCAGCCATTTTTAGTATTCGTCCATAAATTTTATTCGTTTCCTTAGATCTCATCCATTTTGTGGCTTGTTTGAACCCATACTGGTCTGCTGTAAGCTTGACTTATATTTTCACTTCTTTTCCGCACTGGCTGTAGATCCGTCGTTGTAAAAGATCAGTGTGAAACCTGTTTCTGTCCACATTATACGATTTTCAATACTTTCAATCTTTAGATCCGGCGGTTTAACTTAGCAGAACGAACATACGAACCCATATATACCATTAGTCCCCTTGTTGAACCGCCAGACACTGTCATCTCAGATAGTCCCGGTTTAAATAGAATTTCCTCCGGTTTAAATAGATGCACCTTCGGTTTATAGAACTGCTCCTTTGATTTAAGATCAATCATACTCTTAAACCGGAATAGTTTTGTCTTGTAGATTTCATCATGGCGAAGTAGATATATGAATGCAACTGGGTTCCCTCTCGTGTTACAGAGACACAACTGAATAACTTAGTTCTGACTGGTGCTTTAAGTAGTAAAAACACCATCCACTGGAGAGTTCCAGGTAAAGAATGTCCTCCCACTCCACAAGAAGGAGAAGTCGTTGTTTTTGCGGATCACTTAGCCCGGGGTTTCAATCCGCCCGGTTCAAAATTTTATCGGGATGTCTTGGCCAATTTCCAATTGCGCCCGCAAGATGTCGGTCCAAACTCTATTACCAACATTTGCCACTTCCAAGTGCTTTGTGAGGTATACTTCCAAGAGGAACCCACAGTTGAGCTGTTCCGAGACTGTTTCCACTTGAACCGTCGCACAGAGTTTATGGATGGCCCCAACATGGAACTGGGTGGCATGGCAATCCAGAAAAGGAAAGAAGTCACTTACCCTCACGCCAAGCTGCACAGTCACCCCCAAGAATGGAACCACTCTTGGTTCTATTGCAGAGACACTTCCCCTGCTGATGAAAATCCTCTGCCTGGCTTCCGTCCAGAAAGACTTAGCAATACACACCCCTTCCCCCCAAGGCTAACTGCCAAAGAGAGAAGTAAGTATGCCCCTCAGTTGTCCAAGCTCAGAGCTTTCATGGCCAACGGTTTGACGGGAGTTGATCTTGCCCGTTGCTGGATTTCATGGAGCATACTGCCTCTCAGTATACGCTCCGGTTTAATGTGCAAGTATATCGGTCGGGTTAACGACCCTTTAAGGCACTGCAGTATTCAGCTGACTGAAGATGAAGTCACCGAAGCCGTGAAAAAGATGCTGAATGAACCGGAATATGCTTGCGCCCGAACCGGTCTGCTTCCTTTTTGCGCTATCAATAAACCGCCCGCTGTAAGCATCTTATCTTTGTTTTTACAGAATTTATGATTTTCGCACTTGTATAAAGTTAACTCCAATATTGTCTGAAACAGGGAGATGATCCGTTTTGGAGCAAGAAGCTTCCTCAAGAGCCATCAGAGAAGATAAACCGACCCAAAACGAGGGTGAAGAAACCTGCCCAGAAGAAAAGAAACACCGCCTCTTCCAACCCGGAAATTGATGATGATAATGATGTGGGTAATCCGGACCTTGAGGTAGACCTTGATTCAGTAGGCTTGCTTTTCATACGCCTTATTGATGATGATATTTGTCAGGACGACGCTGAGGCTAGCAACGCTGACGTCCCAGAGGTAACTATTCTTTCCTCTGACTCAGACCCTTTGCCCTTGTCAAAACTTCGCCAAGCAAACCGGAAAATTAAATTTTTCTCATCCTCTTGCTTACTTGGATCCCAACTTTCTTGTGAAGACCCAGCAACATGAAGCTCGTCGCACAACCCGGCACAGCGGCCAGGTAGTTACCTCCACCGGTTTGCCGAATAGCCCGGTTCGGAAACGCCGCTCAGAGGTCTCCAATTTATTCGTTAGCTTTCGTCCTAAAGCGGGCTTAATTCGTCAGCCTCTTAATCCGTCTGACTCCGATTATCAGGTTACTTCCCATTCATCTTATGGTGAATCCTCGGCCACTCAACTGCCACCGCTAAAAACGGTTATTGGGTAAGTTAGACTGATCATAATACTTTTTTACGTACGGTTTTATGATTTGTACTGCTCTTTGACCTTTGCGTCTCTTTCAGGGCTAAGCCTAGACCGAGCAAAAAAGCTTGTCTGGATAATACGGCCGAGGGAAGTGCTGCCCCTGAACCGGAGAAGGCACCCGACGTTGATGCACTTATTCACGAAGATGTTCATAATGACCCACCTCCACAAGATGATGTCCATGTTGAAGAAAGGCCTACTGACACTTTTGGCCTTGTCAACCAGCCTGCCAGCCCTGTTCGGATTGAAAAATCCATTGATCCTTCCGTAACTGCTGATAAACTGACAGTGCCAGTGCAAAGCAGCGAGCCCAAGGATGATGATGTTATAATTACTGGTGTTGGTCGTTCCGAACCGGGGAATCCTGTCGCTTTAGCCAAGCATTCTGCCAAGGAAGAATTCTCTGCTATGAAAGGCAAATGGGATGTCGATTTGACGACGTATGCTGCTCTGAACGCCCAAGACCTTCACTCTGGTTATTTGAACTGACTGTACACCAGCCGTGACTATGAAGCTGGTCTAGTCCGTCTGATGAAGGAAAAACTTGAGGTAACTTCCTTGTGCTTTTTACCACAATTCTATTATCTCATCTAGCCCTCAAGGGTCAGATTGTATCTATCTTCAAACCGAGACAATAATATGGACCACAAAGTCTTTAAATCTATTAGTGTAATCACCAAAGGCCGGTTTGACTTAACAGAGCTAAACCGGGATTTTAATAACGACCTTAGCCACAAAGTACCATCAAATAGCCATTAGCCCTCAAGTGCCAAGTTGAATACCTGTATTGAGCTTGGGACTTTGCAATGTAGTACTTGGATGGAAATCAAATATGCATTAGCCCCCAAGTATCAAGTACATAACTTGTTGTGTGGTTGATACTTCCAAATCGTGTACTGTTTCCTTAAAGCATGTCATTATCTTCTGCAGGCGGATTTGAAGACCAAAGATAACCAAGTCACAGACCTTCAAGAGATCTTAAAAACCCAACAGGCTGAAACTACTAAGGCAAAGGAAGAGTTGACCAGTGCCTTAGGCAGCATGGAACGGCTGAGGGAAGGCTTCAAGAAAGAACAAGCTGACTGGGCCACAGAGAAGGTCGCTTTAATCAAAAGGGCTGAGAATGCCGAAGCTGCTCTTAAACCGGTGGTAGATGAACTATCCGCCGTAAAGCGACAAGTGCATGCCATGACCTCTGCTATCTTTGGTAAACTTCCTTTGAGCTCTTTCTTTTTCCTGCATGATACTTTGGCCTTCGTATAGTAGGTCCGGTTTGTAATCTATCTTGTAATGCTGTAGGTACACGCATTGGTCACTTGGGGTCCGATGTTCGGAAGAAACTCAAAGCTGCCTACACTTTGATTGAACAGCTATATACTGGAGCGCAACGAGTCATCACCACCGCATCACATAACAACCCGGCCCCAACTCTGATTCAAGACACCTTGAAAATGTTGTCCATGCTTCCTGCCCGGATTGAAGAATTGAAAAGATCAGCTGCTCGAACCGGAGCCATTAATGCCTTGATCCGGGAAAAGGCGTGGGTGCCAGACTTCGATCCCATCGAAGCAGCACAAGGTTATCCCAGCTTGAAGGAAGACGGCTCGGACTTCAGTGAAAATGATCTAAGGATGATAAACCGGGCGGTGCGTCCCCTGGCATGTCAATTAGCTGAAGAGGCAGATCTGACGCATTACCAAGCTCAATATGACGATCAGAACAAAAGAGTGGCTGCCCCAATTCCTGTAGCAGAAAATCTGATTCCTCCAATCCGTAAGCACACCTATGCTCCTGATATTGAACCGTCTTCACTGATTCATGAAGAAGCTGTTTTTCAAGCTTTAATGGGAATCGACTGGACCACTATTGATTTCCAGCCGATGGGTAGTCAGGAAGAAACTGAAGCAGCACAGTATGACCCACAACCATCAAACCGGGGCGGCGAACAGGCTTGAACCAAACTCCAGTGTAACTCAGCTGGATACGTTAATCCGTGTGAGAGAACAATTTTACTTAGGCACCATGTTGCCTTGTAATAGGATAGCCAATACTTCTGCTTTAAATGTGCCTTTGTGCACAGGCACTGATGCCCTTGTTTGAATTCTGCAATTTATGTTTCCTGCGACCATGAAATGCTAAAACTGCCACGGCGGTTATACCACCAAACGGCTCATGATCCTTATATATATGTAATAATAAAGGAAACTTAGGTATATGATCAAAATATGTGATACAAAATACCTGCCTTCACTTGGCATGAAGTTGGCCTTAGCTAATCTTGAAACGCCAGTTATATAAACCATTATCCTTATAGGAGAAGATTGCTCCTATATTTCGAAAATGTCGGTTTTACCGTGCAAACCGTGCTGCGTCATTGTAAACCCTCTGTTACTCCATGATGTTAACAGAAAAGTCAAACCGGGCAAATTGCCTCCGAAAAATAAAAGAAACGGATCAAGCTGCATCAGCTGAATCGGTTCAAAAACATTGGTTGTTCGAAAGAAAAACGCAATGAAAAACAAATAACAGGCAACCAAATATGATAGAAAATGCAACAGTTAAACGTGTGCAAATGGTGGCTGTTATGAGCCGTTCAGAAGGCATTACCATCGTCAAGACATGACCAAGCCCCCCAATAGGTGTAGCTATGGTTCAAGTCGACTAGGTCCCCAACTGACACCGTGGCAAATGTGCCGGCCAAGTGGCATTGCATTGGTTCGGGTTCGACCAAGCCCCCAAGTGACTCTGTGGCCTTAGGCCGATCAAGTGGCATTACATTGGTTCGGATACGACCAAGTCCCCAAATGACCTGGTGGCTTTCGCCTATCAAGTGGCATTGCATTGGTTCGGACACGACCAAGCCCCCAAGTGATATTTATCAAGCTTTTTGTAAAGCGAATTCAAGGGGTAAACCGGAGGTCGCTTTAAGGCAAATCAACTCCGTGTAACCACCTTGGTTATTTTGATTGTTTTGATTGTTCTACCCGCCCGGATTACCATTGAATCCTGAACCGGAATTTCCACCACCGTAACCCGGCCCGGAACCTGAACCGCTGCCCGAGCCATGATCATACTGAAAAACGTTAGAGCCTTTGAAATCCTTCATGATGTAACAATCCTTCCAAAGGTGGGTTGCTGGCTCCTCCTTCGTTCCGTGCTTCAGACAGGGTTGGTTTAACAGATAGTTCAAACGCTCCGGATTGGGACTGGGTCCTCTGCTTGAACTCGGCGGTCTACCCTTACGTCGCTGGCCCTTATTCTGCGCATTGGTGTTAGCCACAAAATCCACGCTCCCATCCGGTTTACGCTTGCCTCCACCCCCATTGCCTACTGGATGGTGCTGCTGGCCCTTTGGGTTGCTGTTCTTCTTCCCCTTCCCTGTCTTTTCATCGTCAAACTCGGGATCTTTGGTATTGTCAGAATCAGCGTATTTCACCAGAGCAGCCATGAGCGTTCCTATATCCGTGCAATTGCGTTTCATGCGACCCAATTTCAGCTTCAGGGGGCCAAACCGGCAGTTGCCTTCCAACAGCACAACGGCTGTGTCTGCATTAATACGATCTGATGAATGTAAAACTTGGGACACCCGGCGCACCCAATGAGTTGTTGACTCTCCTTCTTGCTGGACACAAGCAGCTAGATCGACTATCGACATTGGCTGCTTACACGTGTCTTTGAAATTATTGATACCGGGCTCGCAATTGGGCCCATGAACTAATAGAATTAGGTGGTAGGCTTTTCAACCAAGTCCGGGCCGTTCCTTCCAGCATCATAGTAAAATACTTCGCACATGCCGTGTCATCCACATCCAGCATCTCCATGGCCATCTCATAGCTCTCCACCCATGTCTCCGGAGGCTGATCCGCCGTGTAGTTTGGCACCTTGCGCGGACCTTTGAAATCTTTAGGTAGGCGCACGTGGCGTAAAGCGGGAACGAGGCACAGCACCCCCAGAGAACTAGAGGTAACCCCAGGTTCAACCGTAGCAGTCGGCATAACAGGTGTGAACTGACGAACCTGATGCTGCGCTGCTAACTCGGCCTCCCTCTGCGCACGGGCTCGGTCCATTACCTCCTGAGCATTGTCGACCCCACCTGCCAGGTTGTTGCCGCGGGGTGCTTCACATCGCGCATCACTCGACACGGCCGGTTCGTCCATGCGCCTACTGTAGCTCCGGCTCTGGCGAGGGGTGGAGTGGATCCGATCGCGACTCTGCGAGTACGCTTCCTGTTGGGCCAAAACGGTCCTAAGGAGCTCCTTAACCCGGCGCGTTTCTACGGCCTGCGGTGAATCACCTTCGATCGGAATAGCCTCCAGCCGTGCTGCTGCTGCAACAAGGTTATCCATCGGGTTGGAGTAGTGCCCTGGCGGTGTTGGCGCCGCTCGAGGCACTCCAGCGTTATGACGAGGCAGATCTATTATACGATGCTGAACAGGTGCGCCTGTCCCAGGCATTTCCGCCCGATTTACCTCCGGCGGATTACTGGCTCCTGCTCCGGGGGTGTTAAAGAGATTTCTGGCATCGAAGACCGACGGCAAACGAGATCGGTATTTCCTCTTTAAGACTTCATGTGATGCATTCTGGTCCAGCATGAGCCTATAAGCCTGCGCATCCAAAGCGGCGCATTCTGCCGCCATCCTGGCTTCTTCCGCTGCTAGATCCACTTTAGCTTGAGTGATCTGCTCTCTTACTTTAGCAATTTCCGCGATGTGAGCATCCTGATCCACCGGGTTAGCCTCCGCCATAAGTGCAGCCAACGCATCAAACAGATCTGATAAAACTTGAGCCGGCGAGCCCGCAGGGCCTCCTGCCCGTGCAGCCGTCGCCGCCATTGAACTGGAGATCATGGCTGTCGCAGTTGTCGAGTTAGGCGTTGCTTGCGTTCCAGCCATGAATATCCCAACTCGATTGGGCAGATCAGAGGGGTCCGGAATACTGTCGCCGTCGGAACAGCCCCCAATCCGGCCATCTTGCAACTGATATAGAGACTCAGTTTCCCCGGTTGACGCTTCATCGCCGGAGTAGACGGCGGTTTCGCCACCAGATTCTGATCCCTCCTCATCATAACTTCCTCCGTGGATGACTCCCACGAAGGCACGCTTCCTGGCCGGTTTAACTTGGGCAGATCTCGCACACTGAGCTGTCTCGACGAGGCTGGTGCAGATGTCCAGCTCAGGGCCCGGTTCACCGATCTTGCCAATGAAAACATGGATGCCACCAAAGGGGACCCGGTACCCGTACTCAATTGAGCCGGTGTCGGGGCCCCAGCCTGTGCTGTCGATGTAGAGTTTTCCGCGATGACTCCTAGTCATCCGGCCCACAGCGTAGCCCTCGAGTCCTTCAAAGCGGCCCTCCAAGAACTTGAAACCATCGTGTGATAGCCCCCACGGTGGGCGCCAACTGTCGTGGGTTTGTCACGGCAGATGTCCTAGCGAAAGGACTTAGTCGTGAGGCCATCGCAACGGGTTAACTCGAAGGGGTTAAAGCGGACACAAGGACACAGAGAGTTTTATACTAGTTCGGCCCCTTCGAGGAAGGTAAAAGCCTACGTCTAGTTGTGATGGGATTGATGTGGTTTCGACGACTAGGGAGCAAACAAGCTTCGCCTGAGCCTCGAATTGTTGTTGTCTCAAACCTGCCATCGGGTCGTCCCCTTATATACACGGGTGACGCCCGTCGGTTTACAGAGTCCCAACCTCCGGCTCATAAACGTGCCCGGGTTGGTCTCTTTAATCCTAACTTACAATACAAGTTTATATCAGGCCGGTTTACGGCTACAAACCCTAAACCGACTATAGGCCTTGGGCCCTTCTATGCCTCTTTGGGCTTTAACATCTTGGGTCCATCGATGAAGTTATCCCGGGCCATGTAGGCCGGTTTACACCAAATAGTGATATCCCCAACATGCATGGAGTTTCTTCATGCGTATATAGCAATAGACATGGTTCGCATGTCTCAATCTTTTCAAAAAAATGAGTGAGTCCAAAGATCCATCAACATGGAGCTTCTTCATGCATTTTATATCAATATGACTCAAATGGCAGTGCCACAAGTATGTGGTACTATCACTACTTTTGGTACGAACATGTGTATCACCATGATTGAGATTCAATAAATTCATTTTAGGTGCAAGACCATTGAAGGTATCATTCAAATAAATAGAGTAACCATTATTCTCCTTAAATGAATAACCGTATTGCGATAAACATAATCCAATCATGTCTATGCTCAATGCAAACACCAAATAACAATTATTTAGGTTTAACACCAATCTCGATGGTAGAGGGAGCATGCGATGCTTGATCACATCAACCTTGGAAACACTTCCAACACATATCGTCATCTCACCTTCAGCTAGTCTCCATTTATTCTGTAGCTTTTTATTTCGAGTTACTAACACTTAGCAACCGAACCGGTATTTCAATACCCTGGTGCTACTAGGAGTACTAGTAAAGTACACATCATAATGTATATCCAATATACTTTTGTCGACCTTGCCAGCCATCTCATTTACCAAGTATCTAAGGTAGTTCTACTTCAGTGACCGTTCCCCTTATTTCAGAAGCACTTAGTCTCGGGTTTGGTTCAACCTTGGGTTTCTTCACTAGAGCAGCAACTGATTTGTTGTTTCATGAAGGACCCCTTCTTGCCCTTGCCCTTCTTGAAACTAGTGGTTTTACCAACCATCAACAATTGATGCTCCTGATTTCTAATTTCGCGGTGTCACGAATAGCTCAAGTATCATCATATCTATCCCTGATATGTTATAGTTCATCACGAAGCTCTAGTAGCTTGGTGGCAGTGACTTTGGAGAACCATCACTATCTCATGTGGAAGATTAACTCCCACTCAATTCAAACGATTGTAGTACTCAGACAATCTGAGCACATGCTCAACGATTGAGCTTTTCTCCTTAGTTTGCAGGCCTAAGAAACTTGTCAGAGGTCTCATACCTCTTGACGTGGGCACTAGCCTGAAATCACAGTTTTAGTCCTTAGAACATCTCATATGTTCTGCGATGTTTCAAAAACGTCTTTGGTGCCTCAATTCTAAACCATTTAGCATTACGCACTGAACTATCATGTAGTCATCAAAACGTGTATGTCAGATGTTCGCAACATCCAGAACCGACGCTCGAGGTTCAGCACACTGAGCGGTGCATTAAGGACATTATCCTTCTGCGCAGCAATGAGGACAATCCTCAGTTTACGGACCCAGTCCGCATAATTGCTACTGTCAACTCTCAACTAAATTTTCTCTAGGAACATATCTAAAACAGTAGAACCAAAGAGTGAGCTACGACATAATTTGCAAAGACCTTTTGACTATGTTCATGATAATTAAGTTCATCTAATCAAATTATTTAATGAACTCCCACTCAGATAGACATCCCTCTAGTCATCTAAGTGATACATGATCCGAGTCAACTAGGCGTGTCCGATCATCACGCGAGACGGACTAGTCATCATCGGTGAACATCTTCATGTTGATTGTATCCACTATACGACTCATGTTCGACCTTTCGGTCTCTTGTGTTCCGAGGCCATGTCTGTACATGCTAGGCTAGTCAAGTCAACCTAAGTGTTTTGCATGTGTAAATCTGGCTTACACCCATTGTATGCGAACGTTAGAATCTATCACACCCGATCATCACGTGGTGCTTTGAAACAACGAACTTTCGCAACGGTGCACAGTTAGGGGGAACACTTTCTTGAAATTTTATGAGGGATCATCTTATTTATGCTACCGTCGTTCTAAGAAAATAAGATGTAAACATGACAAACATCACGTGCAAATCATAGTGACATGATTTGGCCAATATCATCTTGCGCCTTTGATCTCCATCTTTGCGGCGCGGCATGATCACCTTCGTCACCGGCATGACACCATGATGTCCATCATCGTGTCTTCATGAAGTTGTCTCGCCAACTATTACTTCTACTACTATGGCTAACGGTTGGCAATAAAGTAAAGTAATACATGGCGTTCTGATTGACACGCAGGTCATACAATAAATTAAGACAACTCTTATGGATCCTGCCGGTTGTCATACTCATCGACATGCAAGTCGTGATTCCTATTACAAGAACATGATCAATCTCATACATCACATATCATTCATCACATTCTTTTGGCCATATCACATCACATAGCATACCCTGCAAAAACAAGTTAGACGTCCTCTAATTGTTGTTGCATGTTTGACGTGGCTGCTATGTGTTTCTAGCAAGAACGTTTCTTACCTACACAAAAGCCACAATGGTGATATGCCAATTGCTATTTATCCTTCATAAGGACCCTTTTCATCGAATCCGATCAGACTAAAGTGGGAGAGACTGGCACCCGCTAGCCATCTTTATGCAACAAGTGCATGTCAGTCGGTGGAACCTGTCTAACGTAAGCGTGCGTGTAAGATCGGTTCGGGCCGCTTCATCCCATAATACCGCCGACACAAGATATGACTAGTAACGGTAAGAAAATTGAACAAACCAACGCCCATAACTACTTGTGTTCTACTCGTGCATAGAATCTACGCAATAGACCTAGCTCTGATACCACTGTTGGGAAACTAGCAATAATTCAAAATTTTCCTACGCGTCACCAAGATCAATCTATGGAGATTCTAGCAACAAGAGAGGGAGAGGATGAGCACCTTCATACCTTTGAAGATCGCTAAGCGGAAGCGTCATAAGAACGCGGATGAGGGAGTCGTACTCGCGGCGATTCAAATCACGGAAGATCTGATCTAGCACCGAACGAACGGCGCCTCCGCATTCAACACACGTACAGCCCGGGGATGTCTCCTCCTTCTTGATCCAGCAAGGGGAGAGGAGAAGTTGAGGGAGAGCTTCACCAGCACGACGACGTGGTGGTGGAGCTTGTGGTATTTCTGCAGGGCTTCGCCAAGCTCTACGGAGGAGGAGGAGGTGTTGGAGGAGGGAGGGGCTGCGCCAGGGAAGGGTTGCGGCTTCCCTCTCTCTCCCTCACTCTATATAGGGGGAAGAGGGAGGAGGAGGCGCCCTAGGGTTCCCTAGGGGAGGGGCGGCGGCCATAGGGAAAACCCTAGATGGGTTTGGGCGCCCCCACCCCTAGGAAACTTGCCCCCCAAGCCCGGAGCGGAGGCTGCCCTAGGGGAGGCGCCCCAACCTCTCCAAGTTACGTGATATGGGGTGGGAGGGGCGCTCAGCCCCTTAGTGAGCTGATGTGCCCCCTTCCCTTGGCCCATAAGGCCCCCCAACGCTTGCCGGGGCCTCCGAAACCCCTTTCGGACACGCTGGTCGTCACCCGGTACCTCCGGAACAATTCCGGACTCCAATACCCTTCGTCCAATATATCGATCTTCACCGCCGGACCATTCTGGAGTTCCTCGTCACGTCCCGGATCTTATCCGGGACTCCGAACAACCTTCGGTAACCACACACTATTTCCCATAACAACTCTAGCGATGACCGAACCTTAAGTGTGTAGACCCTACGGGTTCGGGAACCATGCAGACATGACCGAGACATCTCTCCGGCCAATAACCAATAGCGGGATATGGATACCCATATTGGCTCCCACATGTTCCACGATGATATCATCGAATGAACCACGATGTCGGGGATTCAATCAATCCCGTATAGAATTCCCTTTGTCAATTGGTATGTTACTTGCCCGAGATTCCATCGTCGGTATCCCAATACCTCGTTCAATCTCATTACCGGCAAGTCACTTTACTCATTCCGTAATGTATGATCCCGTGACTAACTACTTAGTCACATTGAGCTCATTATGATGATGCATTACCGAGTAGGCCCAGAGATACCTCTCTGTCATATAGAGTGACAAATCCCAGTCTCGATTCGTGCCAACCCAACAGACACTTTTGGAGATGCCCATAGTGTACCTTTATAACCACCCAGTTATGCTGTGACGTTTGGTACACCCAAAGCATTCCTACGGTATCCGGGAGTTGCACAATCTCATGGTCTAAGGAAATGATACTTGACATTAGAAAAGCTTTAGCAAAGGAACTACACGATCTTGTGCTACGCTTAGGATTGGGTCTTGTCCATCACATCATTCTCCTAATGATATGATCCCGCTATCAATGACATCTAATGTCCATGGTCAGGAAACCATGACCATCTATTGATCAACGAGCTAGTCAACTAAAGGCTCACTAGGGACATGTTGTGGTCTATATATTCACACATGTATTATGATTTCCAGTTAATACAATTATAGCATGAACAAGGAAATACAATAATAACCATTTTATTATTGCCTCTAGGGCATATTTCCAACAGTTGCGACACAAAGGAGGTTTCGCCTCAAGGCGTCCCTACCATTGGGCCTGCCCAAGTAGCTCCCTGCATAGGTTAGTGTGTTTTTGACTATATTTTTGCAAGAAAATATTCTAAACACATATATTTAAAAAATGTAAAATTGAAAAATAAAAATAATAAATTTGAAACCGAGCAATGATTTATGCCTTTGGTCACTTCATGATTCCATCCTCTCAAATGAAGAAAAATTCATCCAACAAAACGTGATTGTAATTTAGGAGTAAATTTGAGATTGTATACTAGAAAAAAAAGCGAACAATTGTTGCCGACTCAAAACACTTTCTAGGTGAGTTTATTGACCATAAGAAACATGTGGAAAATGCAAATGTGGTGCCCAAATTTCTGTCATTTTTGCGATAAAAACTCAGTGGCTTCCCTCGATTGCCACCAGCAGTGGTACCCGAGATTCCAAGGTGACTCCATTGGTACTCTAATGCAAAGCTCTTGCATACAATCCAGAAAGGGAACCAAGTATCTTCAAGTATCTCACCTGAGGTACTCCACCCACTTTCGGAGTACTCTGCTTCACATCCATAAACGAATGGCGTCCAGAAATATTATTGCTTTCTTCTCTTTAAGATCAAGGTTTTCCCTGCAAAATTGTTCTTCGTCCATGTGTGCTCATCTGTTCTATGCCTTCTGAAACAATCACGTAATTCATTCCATTAGATATCCTAGAGTTGTGAGCTGAAACCATCCAATCCTAACTACCAATGATAAAGTAAGAACACATAGTTCAGTCGTACTTCATGGAGGAGGAAGTTATTATCATCTGGTTGTACACAACCATGTTAAAATTAGCAGAGTTTGAAGATTCAATAAACACGAGTTGTGTTCCTTATAAATTTTGGTATTGGTGTGAATATTAAGGAAATATTTTAGGAGATCCGCGAAGTTGGTGTTGTATTGATTAGGATAACTTTGCGTCCGCGCAGCTAAATTTTTGTCTCAATAGTAATATGTACCAAGTTATTAGTAATAAAAATTGACTTCCGAAAGTGGGTGGAGTTGTCTGTGTAAGGTTTTTTACTATGCAATATCTCTCACAATTATCACTTATCGCTATATAACATTTAGTTATTGATGCCAAGCAGTTTTTTTAGCAGCATCTAACAATAAATTCTTTCAACTACTTCTCTGACTGGTATAACATGTAGTTTGTATTAATATACAATTTGCATGTTTATTGGGTATATTATCTTGACCTAACTATGTTTTCCTTGATATAACAATATATAGCATGCCAATAATGGTTGGTCTCTAATGTATTATGTTATTCATTCATTTCAACGCCTCAAGGTAGAGGATGAATAATTTGGTGGGGTGCACACACCATGTTCTTATAAGAAGCATAGTTCTGAAGCAATACACATTGACAGCATTGTTGGTCCCAAAAAAATGAACCTTGTTTTTTCATGAGGGGTATGCAAACTATAGGCCCGGGAGGTCTTAGCAATTTAGCAATTGATTCCAACCCCGCTTCACCGTTTATGCACCCACCGCCAGCCTGTGGACTGATGCAAATGTGCAGATGCAAGACACCATATAGCCCCTCTACAATCGCGGTGTCCACCAGCGCAAGCTTCCACTGCCTACTAACTGCTCTGATTGATCCTCCACTCAATTGAGGTAGATATGACAAGGCAATTTGCAGCATACCCTAATTTAACTTGAAATTCACCTCTCATCTAATCGTGGCACTATTATTTTCTTCAGCTTTGGAAAAGTGCATATTGACAACTTATGGCTCTACTGAATTTCAACAATTAGGAAAGTTTGGAGAGTCAAAACCATGAGTTGTGTTCATAGTAATTTTTTATGTTAAAATGCTACATTGACTTAATTTTTCAGGAGATCTAGGGAGCTAGGGTTGTAATGATTATGAGACTTTACTATTCGACACTACAAATCTACATTTATTATTATCCCAATAGTATTTTGTATTGTTCCTCAAAAATTGGGTGGTGTGGTTCGTTTAAGGTTTTTTTTTATTACACAAAGTCACTTGTAAATGCCACCTAGTGCTATCAAACATTTAGTTATTTGTACAAATCGTTTTTTCAACGTTTTACATTATCTCTTTTAGCTTATTGCATGGTTTGTATAACATGTGGCTTGGATTAACGTACATTTGCTATAGCATGCTTGTTGCGTGTAGTATATCATGCTGATATGATTGGTGACTGGTGTTCTAAGTTATTCATTTAATGCGACGCTGCCATCAAGGGTGAATAATTTGGTGGGGCATACATACCACGCCTTTATAAGAATCACTAGTGGATGGGGCGCCACCCTGTGGCACCGCTTGAGAGGAAGTTGTGTGCATGTTTTCATTTTAAAAAATACATAGAGTCCTCGCGTTCGTCTAAAAAAACAATCCCCAAAAAAATCCTCACTTTCATCTAAAAAAGGAAGTAAAACAAGCCTACCAGCGAATGCCACTTTGCATAACCCTCCACTTAAAAAATTTCAGAGGTCCTCACCTCCATCTAAAAAAATACATTTAAAAATAATCCACACCTTCATCTAAAAAATTCTAAAAGATTTCTCACGTGGCATAGTTGGTTGGCCGCCCTTCATGCGTAACTTAATAGGTTTAATAGTTGTGAAGTAAAATATCAACAAATTTGACAAACTATTGGTTCCAAAAACAAAGTAACCCATAGGCCTTATTGAAAAATAGTATGCAAACCGTAGCCCTGAGAGGTGTTGGAAATTTGGTAAGGAGTCCTGATATAGTTGGTGTTACCCGTTGGCGATGTGCTGGTGTCTCCCCCTGTTCCACCGCACTTCCTCGTTTACGTACTCATGGCTGGCATGAGGAACAACGAAGACGTGGCGATGTGCAACATCCAACAGTAGTTCTTCTCAGACCTCTACGACTTGAGTGTATTGATCCTCCACTCTAGTGAGACCGTGAGAGTGATGAGAGATGGCTGTCTGCTCGCTGAGCGTGCCTGCAAATGCTATTCGCCACTCTTTCTACTCCCTCCGTCCCATAATATAAGAGCATTTTGCAAGCCAACATGGCTTGCAAAACGCTCTTATATTGTGGGACGGAGGAAGTATTAAACAAAGACCCACACAACCGGTTTGTATATGGGCTTCGCACATTTCAACGTGCTCGTTCTCTTTTCCATACGTTGCTATTTCCTATAAAAGGGGAAAAGGAAAATTATGTTCTACCGACTAGGGATAGATAACGAGTGACTCAGCTCAACTAGTTAAGTTGATGAGTGTTCGATTTGGCTTTTCTCTAAAAAGGATTGTGGTCTATTATAAATGTGAAAAAGAATTATATAGGATCCCAAACATAATAAAAAATAAATTTAGGTCCCTAGACCATCCGACAACCATTATCGTAACCAAAACAAGCCGATGACTTAACTTCTTTACTGGAGTTGGCCTGACCTTTTCGATGAAAGTCAAGAAGTTTTCATGCACATGTGTCCCTATACGGACCAACGTGCAAGACCTATTGTTGTCGCCGTTGAACCTTGAATTGACCCAAAGCGCTTGGCACCAAATATTGGCGTCTTTTACGCACGATAAGAAACTCTAATCTGACCACCCATGAATAAGGCAAGAGTCTACGCAGTAGCTCCGCCGGCTCAGTCCCAACTGACAAAATCAAGGAGGATCGGTTCCCAGAAGACCAACTCAAAGATGATGTGCTGCCAATGTCGCATCTGCAAGGACTAAAAAAACCTAATCTAACCACTAGCTCGACCACGGTCCCTGCAAGGACTAAAAACCTAACCTAACCACTAGTTGGATTCTTCATGGGGAAAGGTGGATGTGTAAAATGCATGGGTGGCCCCTCGTCTAGATCTGGAGTAGCCAGATCAAATGGGGCATTGTTTGATGTTTTCTCCGGTGGTGCGTGGCGGCGGACGACCGCTAGTGCATGCCCAGTGCTTGTTACGGGGGAGGGTCGTTACCACACTATCTATGGTTGGTTTTTCCTGAGAGTTGCTAGATATGACTGTGCCTGACTGAGCACATGCCTGGGGGCTTCCGAGGGGTTCAGGACGGTGAGGTCATCTCGCCCGTTTCTTTGGTGGACGATGGCTGCAATTCTGGGGCGAGGGATGATTCAAGCCATGGATGCTGGGCCAACGATGGGCATAGCGGATGGCTCTCCAGCGAGCAGCATTGAGGCAGGTGTGGTGGCATGTTTCGGCCATGGGTGGTGGGGTCACTACTAGAGAAAACCCTAGTAGTAGCGCTTGTAATGTGTATAGCAGTAGCGCTACTGCTATACCTAGTTAGCAGTAGCGCGCTGCTTGAAAAGCGCTGCTGATAGTTGTAAGTAGCAGCGGCGTTTCTTTGAAAAGCGCTACTGCTTATTTTTCCTGTATTTTTTAAATTGCGGCTTTTTTCGCTGTATTTGTATAGGTTTTATATATAGTATTTTCATCATATGATTTTATCATCATAGTCATTACCACCGGTCATGGTCATAGTGTAGCACATCATTATCTTCAAACTCATTCTAGCTAGCTAATCACCACCAACACTAGGTACGGTAGCTATCTAATCACCAACAACACTAGCTAATAATAATCATCATAGTCATTATCACCAACACTAGCTATTTAATCATCAGAGTCATAGTGTAGCACATCATCATCTTCAAACTCATTCTAGCTAGCTAATCACTCATGCTGCTCTCTCTGTGGTAAAAGAGCATAGAACATGTATAATACTCCTGCTTCATTATATTGGAGAATGCAGATGAATCTGTCTCCTAATTGTGGGTTGCGCTTCTGATTACTGCCCCCTAGTACTTCTCTGCGATCATTCACAATTTGGTTCCAGTCGTTGACTATTAAGACTTGCTCTCTTTTAGAAATCCTGAATGCGCTGATGTGCATTATAGGATGTCTTGGCCGTATGCTAACCATGGAGATGAGACCTTTAGCCTCGATCCACTGAGGCACAACTATCTTCTGGAGTCCCTGTTGAAGAACATCGTAGTAACATACTTAGCAATGAAGTTTAGCTTAAAAAATAATGTATGTAAAAGATGCACAGAGGAAAAATAGTAAAAATCTTACCATCTTTCCTAAATAGATGTGACCGTAGTTTACTACGGACACTATTGGTCACACGTTTTCAGTATTAAGATTTTCAAATCCAGGAAAATAATTTGTCTTCACATATGAAAATCCTCAAGCCATGAAACATAATGATTTATCTCCTCGCAGTTTAGTTCAGCCCCGGGACAGTAGTAGGTCATGTCTACCAAGCACCGGACAGGTTTGCATGAATGAAAATAAGCTGTCAATAGAAATAAGTTGTCAACTATTTTTGAATAAACAATATTCAAGACATAAATATGTTGAGAAACTCACATAATGGTAGAACTGGAGGCGTCTGCACATCGACCCATTGTCTATATTACCTTCAATTTCATCTTCCGGACGAATATCAAAGGTGATAACCATATTAGGCTCAAATGCATAAGCCTTGCGTAGTGCTCTCCAATTTTTGCCTTCAAAATAGGAGTAGGTGTCTGCATTGTATAATTTTGCGGCAAAAGTGAACTTTCTTTACCACCATACTTTCCATAGTACTAAAACCAATCTTATCCAAGACATAGCTTGCATGACAGGGGATAAGCTAGTAGAATTGTAAAAAATTAAAATTATAAGTTGAAGCAAAAAAAGCAGAAGTAGCAGAAGTCATGCTTAATTACGAAAAAAGACTTACTATATCCACTTCGAAGTTCTCATCCAGCACGATGCTGAAGCACCTACCATCAACTAGGTGAGGCCTGTCGAACATTCGCGCTCGACTTCACAGTATTCGCACATACCAAATTTCCTTTTGGCGTCACACATTTCCTATATATCTTCATATTTGAAACATTGAAAATCAGTCGAAGGCAACTACTCGGGTGTAGAGAAAGTAGAGGTTCATAATTTAAAGACTAAACTTGTACAATTCAATATATGTACTACAAAAATTAAATTAGATCATTATTATTCAGCACGGGTTGACTATCGGTCCGTCGAGTCTTTTTTTGAAAACTCTCAACTCACGTGGTGTATATATTCGACCGTTGCTGATGGTCGCTCCTCTCTTCACCCCCGAGTGCATTCAACCAAAATGTCTAGCACACGGGAATGAAGGAGAAGCGACCCCCACGATAACAGTCGGCATCATTTTTCTCTCACATATAGTGGACACACTCCCTCACTCATTTTTTGATTGTCATGTATGGGACATCGACAGACTTAAAGTCAATCCAATATGTCGTTTAATTATCTTCTAGAAAATCCAGGCCACTCGATATTTCCTACATATTCTAGCACAAGTCATCCCAGAATTCATGGTAAAATTCGGCATGACCTTTGCTAAAAAAGGACATATCGAGCGCCTGAAATTTGCCAGAACGGAAGTTAATCAACACTCCGGCAAAACATAGGCCTCTCGAAGGTGTAACCTACAAACATGGCCGGCCACTTGGGCATTCAAAGTAGGAGTAGTTTTCCAATTTGAGCATTCAATAAACAAAACCAAATCGTAAAATAAATAAGTATTCAAATTAGCATGCATTCAATAAGAAAAACTAAATCATCTCTTTCATCCGTGCATCGTCGAATATTATCATTAATACATCTTGAATAGTATCATACATATAACATCACTAATATAGCTAAAACCCTAGCAAACGATGTGTATCGGCGCGGGCGGTGGACACCCAAAGAGAAGGAACCGTCACAGGATCATAGCTCCAGTGAGATCCCTGAAGAACCTGCCAGGTATTGAAGAACATGCCCTCCAACGCAACCATGTAGCGACGGACGTGCTCGTCCTCCTCGCTGACACGGTGACGTACCACCTCCACGGGGTCCTCAAGCCTCCGCACCGTCACTGGCCCACGCGACCGCCACCAAAGAAGGCTCTGGTCAACGACGGGCTGGCTCCTCACCAAGCTGCACCGCCCGAAAGGTAGCACCTCCCATTACCAGCCCGGTGGAGCCCAGTCCCGGACATGGCCCCTCTGATCAAGCAGGTGTCCTTCGCCGAGTCGACAACGAGGATGCGGGATAGGCATCGTTGATGTCGATGCAGGAATAAATGCTTTAACTAAAAAATAACAACAAATTTGACATGTTGAACATGGTTCGATCATAAATAGGGTTCATACTACATTATTCTGAGATTAAACACCTAAAATACCTAAATTATATAAAGTACACCTAATTAAAAACCTACATTTTGAACATGGTTCGATCATAACTAGCTAGGGTTCATACTACATTATTCTAAAATTAAACACCTAAGATCATAACCTACTACATTATTCTAAGATTTAACCTAAAAATTTCAACTAGCTAGGGTTCAAAATTAACTAGGGAGAAGGAGGGAGGAGGGACGAGGAGTATCTCTCGGTGGAGGACGACCGACGCTGGGGGGGCGGCCGGCGGGGGACGAGGGCCAGCGCGGGAGGTCGGCTGGCGGGGGAGGAGGCTGGCGGGGGAGGAGAGCCGGCGCGGGCGAGGGCGGCCGGCGGGGAAGGAGGCCGGCGGGGGAGGAGAGCCGACGCGGGCGAGGGCGGCCGGCGGGGGAGGAGGCCAGCGGGGGAGGAGAGCCGGCACGAGGGACGGCGGCAGCGACGGCGCGCGGCGAAGGCGCATGAGTGAGAGTGTGTGAGGGGAGAGTAAGGTCGAGCGCTGGCCAGAGCGTGGATATGGTGCCTGTAGTAGTAGCGCTTGTACGCAGAAAGCGCTACTGATACGTACAATAGCAGTAGCGCTTACGTACAAGCGCTACTACTATGCCTGGCCTGCCGGCAACGGTTTGGCAATTGTAGTAGTAGCGTGTTTTATGAACACAGCGTTACTGGTAGGTGCATAGTAGCAGCGCCTACCATGACAAGCGCTACTGATAAGTAGTAGCAGCGGTTTATTGTAAAAAGCGCTACTATTATGCTCATGTGTATAGGCATTTTCCTAATAGTGGGTGCGTGGTTGCTGCTGGTCATGGCAAAGTTATCGCCGCGGTGCTGACCTAGCCCTACTCCGGATCTAGAGTTCATGGCTCGTCGTGGTGGCCCCCGCTCAAGGTGGGTTTTTTGGTCTATTTCCACGGCATGATGGTTATCAGTTGGGGTGGCCAATCTTCTTTGCTTCTGCTCGATATCACTCTAGAGGCGTTTGTTTAGTGCACTTATGTGTCTTTTTTGCGCCATTGGTGTGTTTATTGTCCTTTTCTTTTTTTGTCGCTTTCAAGAATTTCCTCAACACCATGGACCCTTGGTCGACCGATGGGCTTTATAATATAAAGCGGGACGAGGGCCTATTTAGGGACAAAAACAACTATTGGTGCAAACATCGAGGAGATTCGAGAGAGGGCGTTTTGTCGTGCTTCAAATATTTTAATGATTGCATTGTATCTCAGCAATTATTTTATCTCAATAGTAATTCGTCGCGTTTATTAGTCTTAAAAATTGTTCATTCAAATGTGGGTGGGGTGGCTCATGTAAGGCCTTGTTTACGTAAAGTTTCTTGCAAATATCGCTTGTTGCTATCAAATATTTATGTTCTTTTAAGATAGCAACACTAGGAGAGGTTCCTACAAATATTTAGGTGTTAAGAGAAACTCCAATAGCTCAGGTATCCTTAAAATCTACATTTTGTGGGAAGTTGGAATAAAAAAATGCCTCCAACAGATAAACCCATTTTTTTACGGGATCCCGTATAATCACCTTGTTCGTCCTGCTAGTTCACGGCAAGATGACATTTCCGTATAATTTTTGTGGGCGGATATCCGCATGAAACTTCACGAGCAGAACACTGGATGGAGGCCCAAACCGAGCAGAACGCTAGACGAAGGCCCAAACCGCTGCGCCGCCGCACCTACCCCGCCTCCTCCATTGCCCGCGAGGCTGCCGCCACCGCCCCTCCCCACGCGCACCCGCCCTGCCTCCTCCCTTGCCCTTGAGGTTGCCGGTGCCCGCCCTGCCCCGCCTCCTCCCCCTGGCCTTGAGGCCAGCAGCAAACCCTGCCCTGTCGTCGCCGCAGCTCTGTCGCCAAGCACCGCCGCTCCCGGGCGCTTGTGCGCCCCCGCCACTCGCCGTCACGCCTCTGCCGCTGACTTGCGGGCCCTATGTTTTAACTAGAGCTTTAAAATTGAAAGTAAAAGAAGTTAAGGATTTTATGGGATGATGTTTACAGGAACTGAGAAAGTTGACAATCAGAAAACTTTATGTAAAACGACTTTTATGGGATGTTTTTTTAGGGGAGCTGTTGGAGTTGCTCTAATGCCAAGTGATTTCTTATTGCATCATTCTACAATGAATTCTTTCACCTACTTTGACAATTGGTATACCATGTGGTTTGTATTAATCTACGATTGGTATAGCATGTTTGTTGGGTACAGTATCTCGACCAACCTTTTGTTTGGCCAAGATACAACAATAATAGCATGGAAATATGGATGGTCACCACTAGTAGAAAACCGGCCTTTTGTCCCGGTTCATAAGGGCCTTTAGTCCCGGTTCCCGAACCGGGACTAAAGGGTCGTTACTAATACCCTCACCCTTTAGTCCCGGTTCAAAGCAGAACCGGGATAGATGGGCCTCCACGTGGCCGCTGCCGGCAGCCCAGGCAGGGGGGCCTTTGGTCCCGGTTGATGACACAAACCGGGACCAAAAGGCTTCCACGCGTCAGCAGCTGGCTGGAACTGAGGTTTTTCTTTTTTTTTTTTTTAAAAAAGTGGTTGTTTTAGGGGTTTAGGGGGTTATTTATAGGTTGTTATTAGCTAGCTAATAGAGAGAAGTGTCCTCTCTTATATCTTCATCCTTTCGTTTACCTACGCTACTGCTATGTTCATTTCACCCGCAGATAAATATATAATAATTCATGCATGCTCGCATCATACACCATCATATATAATAACAGGTCCTACTAATTAATCAAACATCATCATACAACTTCTACTCGTTATTAATAATAAGTCATACGATCATCATCCTCATAGTCATCGAACCCAACCCTACATAATTGTTCTTAGCATATGATCATCAGTATCAGGTAGGACCTAAACACACTTAAGGTAAAATAGCATAAAACAATATAAACCCTGACTCTCCATTATGAAGAATGGAGATCATCCTGTCTCCAATTCTTGCGCCTCGCTTCCTTTTGCTTCCAAGAAGCTCATTACGACTGTCCATACATTTTTTCCATCCTTTGATTGTCATGTCTCCACTTTTTTTAGAAATCCGGTATGGACAATTGAGATTCGTAGGATGACCTGGATATATGTTCAAAACACGAAGGCTGCCGCCATTCTGATACATCAAATGAGGCACACAATCCTCTGGGATTCTCTATTGAAAAACATAGTAATAACTTCGTAGTTAGCAATGATGTACTAGTTTTAGAAGTATGCATAAAGATGCACGGATGTCGTAATAGTAAAAAATCTTACCAGGGTATCTCCATGGTAGTTACCGTAGTTCAACACGTGCACTAGTGGCACGTATTGACCATAATGTTGAGGAGTTCGATTGTAGATATTGTAATTCTCAAGATAATTACAAAATCCAACCAGATGAGTTTTCTCCTTGTAAGTTAACTCAGAGCCATCGGTGTAGTAAGTTCTATCTACCATCTTCTGCACATTCTTTGATACTTCAAAATAAGCTGTCAATGGAAATAAGTTGTCAACTATTTTGAAATGAACAATATAAATTAGTTAATAATTAACTATGTTTGAGAAACTCACATAGCGGTAGAACTGGAGGAGTATCAACAAGGACCCAAATGTCCATATTGTCTTGCTCGATTTCAGGATCACCAAGATCCATGGTGACAAGCATACCCTCATCAAAACCATACAATTTGTAAACTGCTTCTCAATTTTTGCAACCAAAATGGGTTACGCTCTCAGCATTATACAACTTTACTTCAAAATCCACATCAAGATGGGCCCGTAGGTGAATTTTCTTCTTTTCAAAATTTTCATGGTCTTCAAAATCCATCCTCTCCAAGACAGAGCGTCTTGCATGGCATGGGATCAACTATAGTCGAATTGTAAAAGATGAAAATTACACCTTGAAATAGTTGAAGTCATGCTTAATTATGAAAAAAACACTTGTCGTCGTTGCGTACCGTTTCAACTTCGAAGGTCTCCTCGAGCTTAATGCTGAAGCGCCGACCATCATCCAGGTGAGGCCTGTCGCACTCACCTCGATCGTCGTGGCACCAGTCGCACTCCCCCGGGAGAATTTCGTCGTCTGATGATGACATTTTCTATACGTTCATAATTCAAAGACTAAATTAGATCATTATTATTCAACTAATCATATGCATATGCCTTGCATAGTGCTCTCCAATTTGAGCATTCAATAAGAAAAATCAAATCGCAAAATAAAGTAGTATTCAAATTAGGATGCCTTCAATTATAAGAAAAACTACATCATCTCCATGTGTCCGTACATCGAATATTATCACTAATACACGTCGAATACTATATATCATACATATCGCCAGTACAGCTAGAACCGTAGCGCCCGACGGGTATCAGCGCGGGCGGTGGACACCCAAAGGGAAGGAACCATCACAGGATCATAGCTCCAGTGAGATCCCTGAAGAACCTGCCAGGTATTCTCGAACCTTCCCTCCAACGCAACCATGTAGCGACGGACGTGCTCGTCCTCCTCGCTGACACGGTGACGTACCAACTCCGCGGTGTCCGGAAGCCTCGGCACCGTCACTGGCCCACGCGACCGCCACCAAACAAGGATCGGGTCAACGACGGGCTGGCTCCTCACCAAGCTACGCCACCCGGAAGGTAGCGCCTCCCAGTACCACCCCGGCGGAGCCCAGTCCCGGACATGGCCCATCTTGTCAAGCAGGTGTCGTCCGCCGCCGACTCGACGACGAGGATGTGGGATAGGCATCGTCCACGTCGATGCGGGAATAATTGATTTAACTAAAAAAATAAACTAGTTCTATTAATTTTCTTGCTAAAAATAAACTACTTCTATAGTAAAATAAGCCAGTTTTATTAAATCAACTAGTTCAACTACTAAGCACTTACTATAAATAGAATAATGTAGTACTTACTAAAAATAAACAAGTTTACCTAGTTCTAACTAATTCCATTAAACACTTTCTAAGTAGTACTAATTACTAAAAGTTATCGGGGAGGGGGGGTATGTCGACAACGACATACCTGATAACAAAAAATAAGAAGAGGAAGGAGAAGAAAAAAAGAGGAGAAGAAGAAAGGAAAAGGAGAAGAAAAAAAGGGAAAAAAAGAGGAGAAGAAGAAGGAATAATAGAGGAGAAGAAGAAGAACGAGAAGAAGAAGGAATAATATTCCTTCTTCTTCTCCTCTTCTTTTTCTTTTTTTTCTTCTTCTTATTTATTTCTCCTGTTATTTCTCTCCTCTTCTTCTTCTCCTTCTTCCTCTTCTTATTTTCCTTTTTTCTCTGCTTCTTTTTCTTTTAAATATGAACATATACATAAATGACTTTGATCATACATAATTTTCAGATTCCTACACAATATGAACAAATACAACAGAAAAAAGTAATAAAAATTCTATGAACAAAATAAAAATTCTATAAACAAAATTACAACAAAAAAATCATAAAAAGTCTATGAAAAAATTGACATATTATTTGCATATATATGAACACACAAACTTTTGCATATGCAACAATAATATCACCAAAAAAATGTATGAACAGAAAAAAATTCTAACTTTTGCATCTAAACTATACATCTAAATTAAGTACAACTAAATTAACTATACATCTAAATTAACTATACATCCTAACTATACAACTAAATTAACTATACATTCTAAATTAGGAAATTACGGAAGCCGGGGCGGCGATCGACGAGGAGGGGCACGGCGTCGGCGGCGAGGAGGCAGGGGGGCACGGGGCGGCGACGGCGATGGCGAGGCACGAGCGACGGCGACGGCGCGGTCGGGGGCGACGGCAGGGGAGGCGGACGGCGACGGTGAGGGGCACGGCGTCGGCGGCGAGGAGGCAGGGGGGCACGGGGCGGCGACGGCGACGGTAAGGGGCACGGCGTCGGCGGCGAGGAGGCAGGGGGGCACGGGGCGGTGATGGCGACGGCGTTGCACGGGCGACGGCGACGGCAGAGGCGGCGGACGGCCTCGGGGCAGCCTGGCGGCGTCGATGTGCTCGGCGTCGTCGGGGGCAACTGCGAGGGAAATGTGAAAATTTCCCAAGTCTTTGCTTATATAGCAAAGCCATTGGTTCCGGTTCATGGCACAAACCGGAACCAATGCACCCCTTTAGTCTCGGTGTGTGCCACGAACCGGGACCAAAGGCCACTTTTCGGCAGCCCAAAGGGCGGGAAGCGGAGGCCTTTGGTCCACTAAAGGGGGGCATTAGTCCTGGTTTCTGTCACGAACCGGGACCAATTCCCTCCTTTAGTCCCGGTTGGTGCCACCAACCGGGACCAAAGGCCTTGTGCTGGAACTGGCGCGGTGCGGTGGGATGTTTAGTCCCACCTCGCTAGTTGAGAGCGACCGTCACCTGTTTATAAGCTCCGCTGCCTCTTCCCTCTCGAACTCCTCTGAAATGCAGGCTTACGGGCCTAATTAGACACTGCAATGCCTGTGGGCCTACTGGGCCTGTTGCGGGCCTGAATCCTGGCCCATGGTTGGGTTTCTAGTCGTATTCAGGCCGTGCTAGCCCAGTAGGTGGCATTTTTTTTTCTTTTTTTCTATTTATTTTTTCGTTTCTACTTACAACTAAATACTTATAGTTTTTTAGTGATTTTTTTTTATTTTAGGTCACAAAAATTATAAACTTTCTGTTAGTGCCATTAGTTTTCAAATTAGAATAGTTAAAATTTGAATTCTTTGAAATTTGTGTGAATCTCAAGTTTGTGATTAACTTTACTAGTGCCATTAGTTTTCAAATTAGAATAGTTAAAATTTGAATTCTTTGAAATTTGTGTGAATCTCAAGTTTGTGATTAACTTTACTAGTGCCATTAGTTTTCAAATTAGAATAGTTAAAATTTGAATTCTTTGAAATTTGTGTGAATCTCAAGTTTGTGATTAACTTTACTAGTGCCATTAGTTTTCAAATTAGAATAGTTAAAATTTGAATTCTTTGAAATTTGTGTGAATCTCAAGTTTGTGATTAAATTTACTAGTGCCATTAGTTTTCAAATTAGAATAGTTAAAATTTGAATTGTTTGAAATTTGTGTGAATCTCAAGTTTGTGATTAACTTTACTAGTGCCATTAGTTTTCAAATTAGAATAGTTAAAATTTGAATTCTTTGAAATTTGTGTGAATCTCAAGTTTGTGATTAACTTTACTAGTGCCATTAGTGTCAAATTACAATAGTTAAAATTGATTTTTGAGTCAATCTTTTTCCTGCTATTTAATAGTAGGTGGCACTTTTTTTGTCTTGTAGTGATTTCTTTTTTCTTTTTAGGTCACAAAAATTTATTTTAGGTCACAAAAAATATAAACTTTCTGTTAGTGCCATTAGTTTTAAAATTTGAATAGTTTAAATTTGAATTTTTTAAAATTTGTGTGAATCACTAGTTTATGAATAACTTTACAAATATTATAGGCATTTTTTTTCTTTTTTTCTATTTATTTTTTCATTTCTACTTAGAACTAAATACTTATAGTTTTTAGTGATTTCTTTTTTTTAGGTCACAAAAAATAAAAACTTCTCTATTAGTGAACATAGATGCACTTATAGAGAAAATTAAACATAAATTCATAATTCATTTCTATTTATGAATTTAGGTCCAATTTTCCTCTATAGGTGCATCTATTTTCACTTTGAGAGGAGCTCAATAATGCAGAGAGGGGCGGGCTTATAAGCAGGTGTGGGCGCCCTTCGGTTGACGAGGTGGGACTAAACTCTGGGTGTAACAAGGGCGAACCCTTTAGTCCCGGTTCATGGAATGAACCGGGACTAAGGGGAAGCCTTTAGTCCCGGTTGGTGGCACCAACCGGGACCAATGTTGGTGGGACAGGAGCCAGGCCCATTGGTCCCGGTTCGTCCCACCAACCGGGACCAAAAGGTCCAGACGAACCGGGACCAATGGCCCACGTGGCCCGGCCGGCCCCCTGGGCTCACGAACCGGGTCCAATGCCCCCATTGGTCCCGGCTCTAGATTGAACCGGAACTAATGGGTTGACCCGGCCTGGACCGTTGCCCCCTTTTCTACTAGTGCACTAGTGTGTTTAGTTATTATTTTATTACAATCCCTCGCACGAGAAGGTGAATAATTTGGTGGGACACACACACGACATGTCTTTATAAGAAGCATAATTGTGAATCAACATGTCATAAAAATTTGACATGCTATTAGTGCCAACAACAAAAACCTTGTTTTCATGAAAAACGCAACGCAAAGTGTAGGCATGTGAAGTGTCAGGAAATTAGCAATGAATCCCATTAGAATTGGCCTTACAAAGATCATTGTTCCCACTCCATCGCTGTCGCCGTTTATGCACCCACCGCCGGTGTGGAGAACGCCGGAGATGTGCTGATGCGCGGTCGCTCTGGCTCCTTGTATGATGCCAGCTCCTTGGCCTACTCACTGTTCAAATAGACTTCCCACTTTGGGCAGCCAGACGAGAGAAGGCCGTGTAGATTGTAGAGCATGCCCGCAAATGCTATTTGCCGCTCGCTATATGCATTAAGCACCGATCCAAGCGTCCCCATTGTAAATTGGGATCGGCCCATTTTAGTTGTTCATTCTATTACCGTTCGGTGCATGTATAAAAAGTAAAAGAAAAAAAATATATGTTGCCAGTTACGCTCTCGTGCCTTGTGTGCATCTATGTTGTGAATCGCCTTTTCTAGGTTTGTATTTTTTTCTCTGTTCTTGTTCTATTTTTTCTTATTCATTATTTTCTTTTGGTTTTTTGGTGTTTTTATTTCCTTGCAAAGCCGCTTGAATGCTAAACTTTCTCAAATTACACTTAGCATGTGGAATTCCACATGCTAAAGGAGTACAAAAGGGGCTGCTATCATATGTTTTCCTATGCCTATCGTTTGTTGAACGCTCTACCCCAATTCTTGAAGGATCTCTAACAAGCATCATCGTTTGTTGTTAACAGATATTTACCTATGATGTCGCATGATTTCCTTTTTATATCATTTCATAATGAATTCTTTCAGTAACATTCACAATTGGTACTTTCGCTAGCCAGAAGGAAGTGTATTGTATACTTTTTTTAAGCGTCTATGTATCCCCTGTTACAACAGTAAAGGAGGTATCGCCTCAAGGCGTCCTCCCGTCGCTACTATTGGGCCAGCCTAGTAACTCGCTGCACATGTTAGTGCATTTTTTGTCCATATTTTTGAAAGAAAAAAATCTAAATACATATATTCCAAAAAAAATTACTTAATAAATTGAAAATCATGGATTTGAAATATATAACACAGTGTAAAAACTTTGTTCGTGTAGTTTTTAAAATGTTGATACAATTAAAAAAGTGTTCATAGTATTTAAAAATGTACACACATTTCAAAAAATGTACATAGCATTTCAGAAAAATATAAAATATAAAATATTCATGTAATTAAAAAATGTTTTGTACCATACGATATTTTTTGAGCACAGAAGTTGTATCATCATCAATCCCGGATGGAGTCGGGCCGGAAAAAAAACGCAGCCGAGGCCCATTCGTGCCGACCAGATTTTTTATACAGATCGCGTGGGCCGAAAACGAAATGTGCTGTGGTTCTCTTCTCCCTCCCACGTCCCCGGCGGAACAGGACGGCCGCCGCGGCCGGAGAGAATCAGGCGAGTGGCGGCGGCAGCTGCGGGCGTCGTTGGGCGTTCCTAGGAGATGGGGACGGGCGCCGAGATCCCGAAGACGCCTCCGTCCCTCGCGGCCCTCCTGGTCGCACATGGCGTCGACGCCACGCACCTCCATCGGTTCGGGAATGGCAGCTACTCGAGGGAGAAGATGGCTGACGAAGAGTATGCGTCAGGGCCGATCCCGTACGCCGGAGACGCTGCTGCTGCGTCCTGCGTCGCGTTCTTCTTCTGGAGGGCTGCTTCAGTACGCACATGGAGGCTGTGGGCGTAAGGTGCTCGAGGAAATGCCTCTTGCAAATCCTCGCCGTCTGCGCTATCATCCCCTGAGTAATAGCAGAGTAAATTATTGACGTAACTTCTTCCTGTGGATTTCCATGGTCTGTGACGATGCATTAAGCATGAGTGTTTGGCCTGGATTAAGCAACTCAAACATCATATCATCGAGATGTGGTCATGCCAATTGTTTCCGCGCCTGCAGCAACCATCACCACCATCGACGTGGCGGCCACCAACTCGATCTGCATCCCCAGGTTAGTGGCTTTTCTTGGAATTTTCATTTCTTGGCAATCCAACTCTTGGGCTCAGCGTATTGTGGCATTTGAGTTAGTGAGGTTTCTTGAGAATCTTTGTGCCTGAAGTTTTAGCGAAGTTGCTTCTCAGCAAGTGCAATGGTTGCTATTTTTATGCAGAGGAAATTCTATTTTTGATAGAGGCATGTGGTTATTTTATCATTCCTGAAACCTGATAAATGTATCACAGGATTGTTAATGCTCCCCCTCTCAACATTCAGCCAAATTCCCATACAAGGATTGGAGAATGTTGTGAACTTCAGTAAGGACTGCACGCCCATGCCATGTCATGGTGGAAGATAAACCACACGGACCACAGTTCGGTAAGAAACACTCTCTCAAATTTCAGTATCTTATATACCTTCCTAATGCCACATTGCAACATTCTGTATGCTCTAATAATGTAACAACAACTAATGATAATAAAAGGAACAATAATAGTAATAGTAATAATAACAATACATGGTTCCAGGCTTCCAGCAGGAATAACAATAACAATACATGGTTACAGAAGAAAATCTATTTCAGTCTAAAATCAAATGTAGTTTATACTTTTAGCTATCTCTGATCAGTTGGTGATAGCATTATGTCATCTAATTCTCCCTTAGGGTGGCTGTTGAATGATCAGACAAATGCCTTAGGGGGCATTTGAAGATCCTGAAGTCTCCCTTCCAACATGTTTACTACCTTTGTCATTGTAAGCCGATTATTCAGGTTCCACAGAATGCACCATAGTGCCGCAATTGTAAGTTGTCGCACCATTTCTTTCCCTTCTCGTGCCATTTCCCTAGCAAGTACCAAGTCCCTCCCATAGTCCCATTGAATATGTTCTAGTATATCCACTGGAAAATAAACCTCAGTTTGGTTCTCAATCAGTGGGTCCAAGTTTCTCCTCCCAAAGAACTAGCCATGAGCAGTGGTGCGTGGAAGCTTGCTATCCATGTGCCAGAACCATGAGTTGGTCGCGAGATCTTATGGGTTTCACCTCTAGCCTACCCCAACTTGTTTGGGACTAAAGGCTTTGTTGTTGTTGTTGGTTCTCAATCATTGGGTCCAAATTTCTCCTCCCACTCAACATTTCTAACACAAGCATCCCAAAACTATAGCTTTCGGACTTGTACGATATTGCCCCAAAGTTCTGAGAATATAGGTCTGGTGCAATATATATAGCCGATTGTCCCTATTGCTGTAGTTAAGGTAACAATGCTTTTATCCCTTGCATACATTTTAGCGAGCCCAAAGTCTGAAATCTTTGGCCTGAAGCTGTAGTCCAGCAAGATGTTGTGAGGCTTGATATCAAAGTGGAGGATATGCCGGTTGCACCTTTGATGCAGGCACTTGATTCCTCAGGCAATGCCTAAGGCAATATCCAACATCTTGTCTGGTACTAGGAATTGGTGTGAAATACTAGAATCACATGAGTATATATAGTTCTCCAATGACCCGTTAGGCATGAATTAAGAGCACGTCCTGTTCCTTCTGAACAAAACCCCAGAAGACGTACCACGTTGGCATGATGGATTCTCCCAATAGTCGCTATTTCACTGTGAATTCATTCCCCTCTCCATTTAAGTCCTCTAGCATCTTGACTGCCACAGACACTCTGTTTGGCAGTTCTCTGTATACACTTGTTTGGCAGTTCTCTGTATACACTCCCGAATTCCCCCTGCCCTAGTTTACCTTTGAACCGTCTTGCTATCTGCTTAATGTCAGAAAATGTGTATCTTGCGGGTTTCAGTGTTCCATATGTCTTGAGAAACATTTCAACCTTTGAATGTACCTCTTCATCATATTTTCTACTTCAGGGAATGATAGAACACAGTAGCCACCATTAATAAAACAACTAGAAATACTGCCGTACATTATCTCACTGGAATAAATACAACCAAGGAAATTGTTGATTTGTATTAAGATGAAAAACGTTCCTTTGTTTGTAGGAATAAAAAGCATATCTAAGAAATTAGATGTCAATTACTACTTTTGTTTTTATTCCAAAAATTAGATGTGAAGAGACAGATGTGAATTACTACCTCCGTAAAAATGTCTTATATTTTGGGACGGAGGTATACTAATTGACGGGATTTAGTATTTAGGCCGGTAGGTTAATAATCACCTTCTTCTTATCAATCAACCTACCACCATGTGAGAACATGTGGATGTAGCAATCAATCAGTGCACCATTTATTTAAGCCGGCGCGGTACGTTGCTTAGTTGGCTTGATGGGCTATATTAGTTTCTTGGGACCTAAACTCGGTCCAAGTCTTCCTCATGGTTCTGGACACAGATTCTGATAAGTGCAGAAGGCACGTAGCACTAGCAGGAGGAAACCAAAGAGGCCCCTCACAGTTATGTCCACATGAATCACTACTAGTAAGGGTACTTTCTTATTCAGAGGCACTGCTGAAAAGGAAATCCATTGATCGAGATTGATGGTGTCAAATGGTAAAGGATGCATGCATGCATGAAGGCTGCATAAATCACATGTGTTTCACAAGGCTGCACGACGGAATGCTTCTCCCTTCCTGGCCGACGAATCTTCAAGTTTTGTTTTGCTGGACCAAGAGGCAACGCAAGCAGGAGTGCTCACATTGGATACTCGGACCGGGAAATGTCTGTACACACTGAATTAATTTTCCATCAGCCGTCTCTAATAACTTCATAAGTAGTACTACTTGTTGGAAATATGCCCTAGAGGCAATAATAAAAGGATTATTATATTTCCTTGTTCATGATAATTGTCTATTGTTCATGCTATAATTGTATTGTCTGGAAATCATAATACATGTGTGAATATATAGACCACAATGTGTCCCTAGTAAGCCTCTAGTTGACTAACTCGTTGATCAATAGATAGTCATGGTTTCCTGACTATGGACATGGGGATGTCATTGATAACGGGATCACATCATTAGGAGAATGATGTGATGGACAAGACCCAAACCTAAGCATAGCACGAAGATCGTGTAGTTCGTTTGCTAGAGCTTTTCTGAATGTCAAGTATCATTCCTTAGACCATGAGATTATGCAACTCCCGGATACCGTAGGAGTGCTTTGGGTGTAACAAACGTCACAACGTAACTGGGTGACTATAAAGGTGCACTATAGGTATCTCCGAAAGTGTTTGTTGGGTTGGCGTGAATCGAGACTGGGATTTGTCACTCCGTATGACGGAGAGGTATCTTTGGGCCCACTCGGTAAGACATTATCATAATGAGCTCAAGGTGATCAAGGTGTTGTTCATGGGATGATGTGTTACGGGAACGAGTAAAGAGACTTGCCGGTAACGAGATTGAACAAGGTATCGGTATACCGACGATCGAATCTCGGGCAAGTATCGTACCGATGGACAAAGGGAATTGAGTACGGGATTGATTAAGTCCTCGACATCGTGGTTCATCCGATGAGATCATCGAGGAGCATGTGGAAGCCAACATGGGTATCCAGATCCCGCTGTTGGTTATTGACCGGAGATCGTCTCGGTCATGTCTGCATGTCTCCCGAACCCGTAGGGTCTACACACTTAAGGTTCGGTGACGCTAGGGTTGTAAAGATATTAGTATGCAGCAAACCGAAGGTTGTTCGGAGTCCCGGATGAGATCCCACACGTCACGAGAGGTTCCGGAATGGTCCGGAGGTAAAGAATTATATATAGGAAGTGTCGTTTCGGCCATCGGGAAGGATTTGGGGGTTACCGGTATTGTACCGGGACCACCGGATGGGTCCCGGGGGTCCACCGGGTGGGGCCACCCATCCCGGAGGGCCCCGTCGGCTGAAGTGGGGAAGGAACCAACCCATAGTGGGCTGGTGCGCCTCCCCATGGGCCTCCCCCTGCGCCTAGGGTTGGAAACCCTAGGGCAGGGGGCGCCCCACTTGCCTTGGGGGGCAAGGCTCCCCCTTAGGCCGCCCCCCCCCCCAGGAGATGCATCTCCAGGGCCGGCGCCCCCCCCCAAGGGGGCCTATATAAAGGGGGGAGGGAGGGCAGCCGCACCCTGCATTGGCGCCTCCCTCTCCCCTGTTACATCTCTCCCTCTCTCCGTAGACGCTTGGCGAAGCCCTGCTGGAATTCTGCTGCATCCACCACCACGCCGTCGTGCTGATGGATCTTCATCAACCTCTCCTTCCCCCTTACTGGATCAAGAAGGAGGCGACGTCATCCCGACCGTACGTGTGTTGAACGTGGAGGTGCCGTCCGTTCGGCGCTGGTCATCGGTGATTTGGATCACGACGAGTACGACTCCATCATCCACGTTCTTCTTGAACGCTTCCGTTGCGATCTACAAGTGGTATGTAGATGCTCTCCTATCCCCTCGTTGCTAGAATACTCCATGGATAGATCTTGGTGATGTGTAGGAAAATTTTAATTTCTGCTACGATCCCCAACAGTGGCATCATGAGCTAGGTCTATGCGTAGTTTCTATGCACGAGTAGAACACAAAGTAGTTGTGGGCGTCGAATTGTCAATTCTTCTTGCCGTTACTAGTCCTATCTTGATTCAGCGGTATTGTGGGATGAAGCGGCCCGGACCAACCTTACACGTACGCTTACGTGAGACCGGTTCCACCGACTGACATGCACTAGTTGCATAAGGTGGCAGGCGGGTGTCTGTCTCTCCCACTTTAGTTGGATCGGATTCGATGAACAGGGTCCTTATGAAGGGTAAATAGAGATTGACAATTCACGTTGTGGTTTTAACGTAGGTAAGAAACATTCTTGCTAGCAACCTATAGCAGCCACGTAAAAACTTGCAACAACAATTAGAGGACGTCTAACTTGTTTTTGCAGCAAGTGCTTTGTGATGTGATATGGCCAGGAGTTGTGATGAATCATGTATGTGATGTATAAGATGATCTTGTTATTGTAATAGGAATCATGACTTGCATGTCGATGAGTATGACAACCGGCAGGAGCCATAGGAGTTGTCTTTATTTATTTATGACCTGCGTGTCAACTTAAATCGTCATGTAATTACTTTACTTTATTGCTAAAGCGTTAGCCATAGTAGTAGAAGTAATAGTTGACGTGACAACTTCATGAAGACACGATGATGGAGATCGTGATGATGGAGATCATGGTGTCATGCCGGTGACAACGATGAACATGGCGCCCCGAAGATAGAGATCAAAGGAGCGAAATGATGTTGGCCATATCATGTCACTATTTGATTGCATGTGATGTTTATCATGTTTTTACATCTTATTTGCTTAGAACGACGGTAGCATAAATAAGATGATCCCTCATTAAAATATCAAAATTGTGTTCTCCCTAACTGTGCACCGTTGCTAAGGTTCGTCGTTCCGAAGCACCACGTGATGATCGGGTGTGATAGGTCCTTACGTTCGCATACAACGGGTGTAAGCCAGATTTACACACGCAATACACTTAGGTTGGACTGACGAGCCTAGCATGTGCAGACATGGCCTCGGAACACGGAGGACCGAAAGGTCGAACATGAGTCGTATAGAAGATACGATCAACATGGAGATGTTCACCGATGATGACTAGTCCGTCTCACGTGATGATCGGACACGGCCTAATTGACTCGGATCATGTATCACTTAGATGACTAGAGGGATGTCAAATCTGAGTGGGAGTTCATTCATTAATTCGATTAGATGAACTTAATTATCATGAACTTAGTCTAAATCTTTACAATATGTCTTGTAGATCAAATGGCCCACGCTAATGTCACCCTCAACTTCAACGCGTTCCTAGAGAAAACCAAGCTGAAAGATGATGGCAACAACTATGCGGACTAGGTCCGGAACCTGAGGATCATCCTCATAGCAGACAAGAAAGATTATGTCCTACATGCACCGCTAGGTGATGCACCATTCCCAGCAAACCAGGATGTTATGAACGCCCATCAATCACGTGCTGATGATTACTCCCTCGTTCAGTGCGGCATGCTTTACAGCTTAGAACCGAGGCTCCAAAAGCGTTTTGAGCAACACGGAGCATATGAGATGTTCGAGGAGCTGAAATTGATTTTCCAAGCTCATGCCCGGGTCGAGAGATATGATGTCTCCGACAAGTTCTTTAGCTGCAAGATGGAGGAAAATAGCTCTGTCAGTGAACACATACTCAAGATGTCTGGGTTGCACAACCGCTTGACTCAGCTGGAAGTTAATCTCCCGGATGAGGCGGTCATTGACAGAATCCTTCAGTCGCTCCCACCTAGCTACAAGAGCTTCGTGATGAACTACAATATGCAGGGGATGGAAAAGATCATTCCCGAGTTGTATTCATTGCTGAAATCTGCGGAGGTGGAGATCAAAAAGGAACATCAAGTGTTGATGGTGAATAAAACCACTAAGTTCAAGAAAGGGGTAAGAAGAACTTCAAGAAGGACGGCAAGGAGGTTGTCGCGCCTGGTAAAACAGTTGCCAGGAAGAAGTCAAAGAATGGACCCAAACCTGAAACTGAGTGCTTTTATTGCAAGGGAAATGGTCACTGGAAGCGGAATTGCCCCAAGTACTTAGCGGATAAGAAGGCTGGCAACACCAAAGGTATATGTGATATACATGTTATTGATGTGTACCTTACCAGCACTCGTAGTAGCTCCTGGGTATTTGATACCGGTGCGGTTGCTCATATTTGTAACTCAAAGCAGGAGCTGCGGAATAAACGGAGACTGGCGAAGGACGAGGTGACGATGCGCGTCGGGAATGGTTCCAAGGTCGATGTGATCGCCGTCGGCACGCTACCTCTACATTTACCTACGGGGTTAGTTTTAAACCTCAATAATTGTTATTTAGTGCCAAGTTTGAGCATGAACATTGTGTCTGGATCTCGTTTAATTCGAGATGGCTACTCATTTAAATCCGAGAATAATGGTTGTTCTATTTATATGAGTGATATGTTTTATGGTCATGCTCCGATGGTCAATGGTTTATTCTTAATGAATCTCGTACGTGATGATACACATATACATAGTGTTAATACCAAAAGATGTAAAGTTAATAACGATAGTCCCACATACTTGTGGCACTGCCGCCTTGGTCACATCGGTGTCAAGCGCATGAAGAAGCTCCATGCTGATGGACTTTTAGAGTCTCTCGATTATGAATCATTTGACACATGCGAACCATGCCTCATGGGCAAAATGACCAAGACTCCATTCTCAGGGACAATGGAGCGAGCAACCAACTTATTGGAAATCATACATACAGATGTGTGTGGTCCAATGAGCGTTGAGGCTCGCGGAGGCTATCGTTATATTCTCACTCTCACTAATGATTTGATTAGATATGGGTATGTCTACTTAATGAAACACAAGTCTGAGACCTTTGAAAAGTTCAAGGAGTTTCAGAGTGAGGTTGAGAATCAACGTGACAGAAAAATAAAGTTCTTACGATCAGATCGTGGGGGAGAATATTTAAGTCACGAGTTTGGCACACACTTAAGAAAATGTGGAATCGTTTCACAACTCACGCCGCCTGGAACACCTCAGCGTAACGGTGTGTCCGAACGTCGTAATCGCACTCTATTGGATATGGTGCGATCTATGATGTCTCTTACCGATCTACCGCTCTCATTTTGGGGCTATGCTTTAGAGACTGCCGCATTCACTTTAAATAGGGCTCCGTCAAAATCCGTTGAGACGACACCGTATGAATTATGGTTTGGAAAGAAACCTAAGCTGTCGTTTCTTAAAGTTTGGGGTTGCGATGCTTATGTCAAGAAACTTCAACCTGAAAAGCTCGAACCCAAATCGGAAAAATGCGTCTTCATAGAATATCCCAAAGAAACAGTTGGGTATACCTTCTACCTTAGATCCGAAGGCAAGATCTTTGTTGCCAAGAACGGGTCCTTTCTAGAGAAAGAGTTTCTCGCGAAAGAAGTAAGTGGGAGGAAAGTAGAGCTTGATGAAGTACTACCTCTTGAAAATCAGAATAGCGTAGCTCAGGAAAATGTTCCTGTGGTGCCTGCACCGATTCGAGAGGAGGTTAATGATGATGATCAAGATACTTCTGATCAAGCTCCTATTGAACTTCGTAGGTCCACAAGGACACGTTCCGCACCAGAGTGGTACGGCAACCCTGTCCTGGAAATCATGTTGTTGGACAACGGTGAACCTTCGAACTATGAAGAAGCGATGGCGGGCCCAGATTCCGACAAATGGCTAGAAGCCATGAAATCCGAGATAGAATCCATGTATGAAAACAAAGTATGGACTTTGGATGACTTGCCCGATGGTCGGCGAGCCATAGAAAATAAATGGATCTTTAAGAAGAAGACAGACGCGGATGGTAATGTGACCATCTATAAGGCTCGACTTGTCGCTAAGGGTTATCGACAAGTTCAAGGGGTTGACTACAATGAGACTTTCTCACCCGTAGCGAAGCTGAAGTCCGTCCGAATCATGTTAGCAATTGCCGCATTCTATGATTATGAGATATGGCAAATGGACGTCAAAACGGCATTCCTTAACGGCTTTCTTAAGGAAGAATTGTATATGATGCAGCCGGAAGGTTTTGTCGATCCTAAGAATGCTAACAAAGTATGCAAGCTCCAGCGCTCTATCTATGGGCTGGTGCAAGCATCTCGGAGTTGGAACATTCGCTTTGATGAGATGATCAAAGCGTTTGGGTTTATGCAGACTTATGGAGAAGCCTGCGTTTACAAGAAAGTGAGTGGGAGCTCTGTAGCATTTCTCATATTATATGTGGATGACATACTATTGATGGGAAATGATATAGAATTCTTGGAAAGCATAAAGGCCTATTTGAACAAGTGTTTTTCAATGAAGGACCTTGGAGAAGCTGCTTATATATTAGGCATCAAGATCTATAGAGATAGATCGAGACGCCTCATCGGTCTTTCACAAAGTACGTACCTTGACAAGATTTTGAAGAAGTTCAAAATGGATCAGTCCAAGAAGGGGTTCTTGCCTGTATTGCAAGGTGTGCGATTGAGCACGGCTCAATGCCTGACCACGGCAAAAGATATAGAAGAGATGACTGTCATCCCCTATGCCTCAGCCATAGGGTCTATTATGTATGCCATGCTGTGTACCAGACCCGATGTAAATCTTGTCGTAAGTTTGGTAGGTAGGTACCAAAATAATCTCGGCAAGGAACACTGGACAGCGGTCAAAAACATCCTGAAGTACCTGAAAAGGACTAAGGATATGTTTCTCGTTTATGGAGGTGCCGAAGAGCTCGTCGTAAAGGGTTACGTCGACGCCAGCTTCGACACAGATCTGGATGACTCCAAGTCACAAACCGGATACGTGTATATTTTGAATGGAGGGGCAGTAAGCTGGTGCAGTTGCAAGCAAAGCGTCGTGGCGGGATCTACATGTGAAGCAGAGTATATGGCAGCCTCGGAGGCAGCACAAGAAGCAGTCTGGGTGAAGGAGTTCATAACCGACCTAGGAGTCATACCCAAGGCGTCGGACCCGATGACTCTCTTCTGTGACAACACTGAGGCAATTGCCCTTGTGAAGGAGCCCAGGTTTCACAGGAAGACCAGACATATCAAGCGTCGCTTCAACTCCATTCGTGAAAGTGTTCAAAATGGAGACATAGAGATTTGTAAAGTACATACGGACCTGAATGTGGCAGATCCGTTGACTAAACCTCTCCCTAGACTATTGTCTCTAGTGCAAGTGGGAGACTGTTGAAAATATGCCCTAGAGGCAATAATAAAAGGATTATTATATTTCCTTGTTCATGATAATTGTCTATTGTTCATGCTATAATTGTATTGTCTGGAAATCATAATACATGTGTGAATATATAGACCACAATGTGTCCCTAGTAAGCCTCTAGTTGACTAGCTCGTTGATCAATAGATAGTCATGGTTTCTTGACTATGGACATGGGGATGTCATTGATAACGGGATCACATCATTAGGAGAATGATGTGATGGACAAGACCCAAACCTAAGCATAGCACAAAGATCGTGTAGTTCGTTTGCTAGAGCTTTTCTGAATGTCAAGTATCATTCCTTAGACCATGAGATTATGCAACTCCCGGATACCGTAGGAGTGCTTTGGGTGTAACAAACGTCACAACGTAACTGGGTGACTATAAAGGTGCACTACAGGTATCTCCGAAAGTGTTTGTTGGGTTGGCGTGAATCGAGACTGGGATTTGTCACTCCGTATGACGGAGAGGTATCTCTGGGCCCACCCGGTAAGACATTATCATAATGAGCTCAAGGTGATCAAGGTGTTGTTCATGGGATGATGTGTTACGGGAACGAGTAAAGAGACTTGCCGGTAACGAGATTGAACAAGGTATCGGTATACCGACGATCGAATCTCGGGCAAGTATCGTACCGATGGACAAAGAGAATTGAGTACGGGATTGATTAAGTCCTCGACATCGTGGTTCATCCGATGAGATCATCGAGGAGCATGTGGAAGCCAACATGGGTATCCAGATCCCGCTGTTGGTTATTGACCGGAGATCGTCTCGGTCATGTCTGCATGTCTCCCGAACCCGTAGGGTCTACACACTTAGTGCTTGTTTGGATAGCGATATTTAGCCATGCGTTTATCAAAAACTTGTTTATAGCAGATTTTTAGTAAAATCAGTTTTGCTAGTTTTTCTATGAATAATCAGTTTATGTAGAATCATGTTTGGTGTCAAAAAGACTAAAAGCTGGCCTATCTAATTTCTTGTTTGGATAACCATAGCTCCCGTGAGTATAGGTAGGAGCGGGCCGTGAGAAACGAGCGCAGCATGAGAAATTCAGTTACGATCGAGTATATGCTAAACTTGTTTTTGGAAAAACCACTAATAGTCGTTTTTCCATAACCACGAAATTCTGGGTTTCCACGAAACACGTTCTTTATATCCACGGGTTAGTTAGAATGCCCAAACAAGATTTTATTTTGTTAGACAGTTTTCCTAGTTTGTAGAGATTGCATTCTATATATTCTATCTATCCAAACAACCCCTTAAAGTTCGGTGACGCTAGGGTTGTAAAGATATTAGTATGCAGCAAAGCGAAGGTTGTTCGGAGTCCCGGATGAGATCCCGGACGTCACGAGAGGTTCCAGAATGGTCCGGAGGTAAAGAATTATATATAGGAAGTGTCGTTTCGGCCATCGGGAAGGATTTGGGGGTTACCGGTATTGTACCGGGACCACCGGATGGGTCCCGGGGGTCCACCGGGTGGGGCCACCCATCCCGGAGGGCCCCGTCGGCTGAAGTGAGGAAGGAACCAACCCATAGTGGGCTGGTGCGCCTCCCCATGGGCCTCCCCCCTGCGCCTAGGGTTGGAAACCCTAGGGCAGGGGGCGCCCCACTTGCCTTGGGGGGCAAGGCTCCCCCTTAGGCCGCCCCCCCCCCCAGGAGATGCATCTCCAGGGCCGGCGCCCCCCCCCCCCAAGGGGGCCTATATAAAGGGGGGAGGGAGGGCAGCCGCACCCTGCTGCATTGGCGCCTCCCTCTCCCCTGTTACATCTCTCCCTCTCTCCGTAGACGCTTGGCGAAGCCCTGCTGGAATTCTGCTGCATCCACCACCACGCCGTCGTGCTGATGGATCTTCATCAACCTCTCCTTCCCCCTTACTGGATCAAGAAGGAGGCGACGTCATCCCGACCGTACGTGTGTTGAACGTGGAGGTGCCGTCCGTTCGGCGCTGGTCATCGGTGATTTGGATCACGACGAGTACGACTCCATCATCCACGTTCTTCTTGAACGCTTCCGTTGCGATCTACAAGTGGTATGTAGATGCTCTCCTATCCCCTCGTTGCTAGAATACTCCATGGATAGATCTTGGTGATGTGTAGGAAAATTTTAATTTCTGCTACGATCCCCAACACTACTAGCATAAATATTCATGTAAACAATTAATCCAAGCGCAATTGCATAGCTGGCAAAATTAATTTCTTTAACTGGACCTCGACTCCAAATCTTCTCATAATAAAGCTAGTCTTGCTTAATACTGTAATCTCAGGCTAGCCAGCTCATCTTGCCCTTCTGGTTTGTGGAGGAGGCATATTTAACATTGTACTAGTACGCAAAACAAAGTCAACTTTTTGGGGGGGCATGAGTGATTGATTTACGGAAATGAGAAAGCCCCAAGACGGATTACATTGGTATGATGGAATCTCTTGCTATTTCACCGATGAATTCTTCCCCTCTCTCCATTTAAGTACTGCCACAGGCACTCCGTTTGGCAGTTCTCGTCTGTATTCACTCCCAAATCCCATCCTCCCCCCCCCCCCCCCCCCTCTCCCCGTCCTACATTGTCTTTAAACCGTCATGGTATCTTCCTAATGTTAGAGAATGTGTATCTTGAGGGTTTCAGTGTTTTATATGTCTTGAGAAACATTTCAACCTTCAAATGTACCTCTTTGTCATATTTTGACTTCAGGGAACGATAGAACACAACAGCCACCACTAATAAAACTATATTGCCGTAGATGATGTACTGGAATAAGTACAACCTGGGAAATTATTGATTTGCATTAAGATGAAAAACTTTCGCTTTGTTTTGCGGGAATAAAAAAATATGTAAGAAATCAGATGTGAATTACTTTTGTCTTTTCTGCAGGAATTAGATGTGAATTACTAACTGACAGAATTTAGTATTTAAGCTGGTAGGTGACTAATCAGCATCTTCTTATCAATCAACCTACCACGATGTGAGAACATGTGGAAGTAGCAATCAATCAGTGCGCCATTTATTTAAGCCCGCGCGGTAGGTTGCTAGTTGGTTTGATCGGCTATATTAGTTTCTTGGGACCTGAACTCGATCCAAGTCTTCCTTCCTCATCCTCATAGTTCTGGGCGCAGATTCTGTAATGCAGAAGGAAACCTAAGAGCCCCATCACAGTTAATTATGTCCACATGAATCGTTAGTAAAGAATTGCTGAAAAGGAAATGCACTGGTCGAGATGATGGTGTCAAATGGTAAAGGATGCATGCATGCATGAAGGCTGTATAAATCACAAGCATAATCGAGATGATGGTGTCAAATGGGAAACTCTGTTTACATTGACTTAATTTTCCATTATAAGGCTAGTCTTGCGTAATACTGTACGTAATGCTCAAACTAACCAGCTCATCTAGCCCTTTGGGTTTGTGGAGGAGGCATATTTAACCATGTACTAGTATGCAAAACAAAGTCAGCTTTGTGGGGGGCCTGTTGCTGCTTATGCAGATTAATCGATTGATTTATGGAAAGGATACAAAGGAAACATTTCCTGTGACGCCTCTGATTTCATGACTGAATTTGAACACGGTGGAGTTTGGCAGATGTATCGTGTGGTGGAGTTTTTCCCTTGCGTCGTCTCCAAATCTTATATAGTCTTGCTTATTATATCCAGCCCATCTTGCCCTCTGGGTTTGTGTAGGACGCATATTAACCTTGTATACTTGCTCATGGAGGAAGTTTTAAAACATTGTTTTCCATGCAAGGCCTGTCTACGTCCAGCCTTGCTTAACAATGCTCAAAGTACTTACTCCTTCCGTCCGGTAAAGAGTACGTTTGGCTTTAAATTTTGTCCACAAAAGAGTGTACTTCTATCTTCCCAATGCACTTTAAAATAGAAAAATGCTTCTCTTCCATCACACAATAATCAAGACCAATAACATTTTATAAATGGTCTCCTTAATTTCTACATGCACTTAGCTTATTGGGGGTTGGGTAACTAAAAAGGAGAGAGATGGTGGCTTGCACATTTCCAATGCATTTTTTACAACACTCTATAATTTGTCCTAAAATTTTCATATGTACACTTCTCACTGAACGGAGGGAGTAGCTCATCTTGCCCTTTGGGTTTGTGGAGGAGGCATATTGAGCTTGTATTCCTGCTCATGAAGTTAATACATTGTTTTCCATGCAAGGTCTGTCTAGGTCCAATCTTGCTTAAGAGCAAGTACAATAGGATGACGTAGGCGGGCTGTAAGCCTTTAAATATTATATTTTGGATGAGTTGGAGGAGAGAGAAGGGAAGCGGGCTACTGATTAACAGCCGGCTGCAACACGCGCTCCTAGGCATGTTGTAAGAGAGTGAGATGGGTCATGTAGCAAAAAAGTGGTACATATTTACATGCAATTATTGTACTTTGCTGGCTATAAGGTTGGGTATAGATGATGTGACAAGACCATATAGCCAGCAGTTGGCTATACTATTAACCATGCTCTAAGGTAGCCAGCTGCCCTTTGGGTTTGTGGAGGAGTCATGTTAACCTTGAACTACTAGTAGCACGCAAAACAAAGTCAACTTTGTGGAGGGGAACATTTTGGTGCTGATGCAGATTCATCGATTCAACGCATTTGCTGTTCTACGAATGATTAGTTTAAGCTATCGGGCAGGGTAGATTAGGTCTGTTGTGATGTCTACTAGCTAGCTGTGCCAAAATTAATCAACTTGCTGGGACCAACAGCCGGCTGGCAAGCTAATCTTTTTTTTAGGAAAGGCCATCATGGCTAGCTTTATTAATTTCAAATAGGAATTACATCGTCTACGAGTTTGAAAACCAGACAAGCCGGGGGCTCATCAGTCCATGAACTACAAATCTTATTACAAAAACAATAACTAGCTAGCACATGTGCCGCTTGATTCGAAGAACGAGCATAATGTTTATAGATAACCTTCCCAATTGACAAAGACACGTCAATGCATTCTGCAAATACTGCTGCAGCCGAGTCCCACCATTCTGTCTGTCCCGAGCAATAGTCAATAACAATTGAAGAGTCTGACTCTGCCTCCACCCTGTTGAATCCTAATGAGCTTGCAAAGATCAATCCATCTCTCATCGCCATAGCTTCCGAGGTAACTACATCAGATGCATACTGAATATATTTGCACTGAGCTGCCAAAAAATTACCCTTCTCATCTCTAAGGATTGCCGCCGATGCTCCAGCACCTTCATCCGCATAGAAGGAGGCATCTACATTTAACTTAACAAATTTTGGACCGGGTTTCAACCATCTTTGTTCATTTGTCACCCTGTTCTTCTCATTTGCTTGATGAAAATTGTTCGCAATTGCTAGAACAGACATAGGCCATCTCATTGGCGGGGGTGTTGCTCCATCATGAGTGTGTTGGCGACGAGTCCACCAGAGGTACCAACTACCAACAGCAAGAATTTGTTTAATCTCCAAGTTCGGCTTCATCGGAACTGGCTTATCCTCTGCCAACAGTAAATGCTCCAGAAATTGGTTGTCTTGCTGGCCTCCGCTGTACTACATTTTCAGATTGATGCTGAGGCGGGACAGAACGCCTACTAGTACTAGATCCAGTTTATGTGGGGACAAGCAAAAACAGAGACCAAGTTCAGGGAAGGAACAATGTACTCGATCTTATCAAATGAATAACCTTTGGAAAACTATATTTGCTGTTGTTTGATATTATCAATGAAAACCCATGTGAGGACGTCCTATACTTGTAGCTAAGTTCGTTGAATCCAGTTGGTGTCCACGCAGATCCACGTTACACCAACGTGAGTGCTCAGTTGGCAAGAGAGTAAGTCATAATAGGTAAATTGATTATTTTCAAGACCTCCTCCATGTCTGGTTTAACAATGTCTGAATTTGCTAGTGGCCAATCTCACCTTTATAACCCCACGGGCAGGTGCTAGCTCAGTCGGTACCCAGCTTGGAACATTAGCCATCATCAACGTCGCCAAGCCACAAACACATAAAAATCGGGAGAGTGAATTTGAGGGAGGTCCAATGGCGGAGTTTGCTCTTGGCTTAACCAAGACGGCAGTGGAGAGGACGGTGAGCTTGGTCAAGTCGGTGGTAGAGGAGGAGTCGGAGCTAAGGGAGACGGTGCAGAAGGACCTGGTATTCATCACTGATGAATTTCAAATGATGCAATCCTTTCTTCGCGTCACCAAGAAGGAGCGCGTCAACAATGAAGTGGTGCTGACATGGGTGAGGCAGCTCTGCAAGCTGGCCTTCGATGTTGAGGACTGCGTTGAGTTTGTCATCCACCTCGACAACAAGTCGCGCTGGCGGGCGTGGTTGCGGCGCATGTGGTACACGGTGTACTGTGGTGCGCCGCTGCCGCCCCTAGACGCGGCGGTCGCCGAGATCAAGCAGCTCAAGGTCAGGGTGGAAGATGTAAGCCAGAGAAATACACGCTACAACCTCATCAGCGACTCCGGCTCTAAGTCAGAGGGCACCTCGTCAGTTGAGGAGGCCACCTCCGATGGGTCATCAGCATTTGACATCCTCCGGGAGGTGTGGGAGGATGCTGGGAAGCTACGTGGCATGGTAGACCTTCAGGAGTTGATTGCCCGTCCATGCACGGACCTTCAAGTGATCTCGCTATGGGGAAGCACAGGAGGTGATCTGGAAACAAAGTCCGTCTTGATGAAGGTGTACTTTGATCTAGGAATCTGTCGGCAATTCAAAAACCGTGCTTGGGTAAATCTCAAGAATCGTTCCTGGGTAAAGCTGATGCATCCTTTTAACTCAGACGAGTTCCTCCGGTGCCTACTGACTCAGTTCTATGCAAACTCTTGCAAAGAAAATGAAGGTATAAAACATCTCATGAAGGCCGAGCTCATGCAACAAGTGAACGAGCAGAGGTATCTCATCATTCTCGAAGAAGTATCCAGTGTGGTAGAGTGGGAGGCCATCAGAATGTGCTTTCCAGATAGTCAGAATGGTAGTCGGATTGTGGTGTCAACGCAGCAGCTAGGGATTGCACGTCTATGCACAGGGTATCCTAATCTAGTATCAGAGCTCAGGCAGTACTCTGATGGTCAATATCTCTATGCCCTTTTCAGGAAGGTAAGCCACATAAATAAAATAATCAATTTTATTTGGAAAAACGTATTGAGCTTCCAGTCATAGATGCATGCATGGTTTATTTCGTGCTTAGTACTAGTCCAAACTATAAATAAGTCATAAAATGGACATCAAATTGATTATGACATTTTGATGTAATGTTAGTATTTTTTTGAATAAAATGATGTTAGTACTTAGTAACATATAAAGGGACCATATGACATGTATACATCTGAAATTCTGAATATATATATGGTCTAATTAATGCCCCCCCCCCCCCTCTCGGGCAGTACATTTAGACAGTCGACTATCAGTTTTGGTATATCTTTCTTATTTCAAATTACTACATATTACGAAAGTATATTTCATTAGCTACTTTCTTTTTTGGTAGTTTTTTTTCAAACTAATGGTGAAACCTAATTTAAAAATATTTTGCTGTCCAATTTGTAAAAGAACCTAAATTATTGTGATTGTGATGCTGAGTTATATTCATTAAAGAGCTGACAGCCTTGGCAGAAAGAACCTCAATATAAACCGTTGGTGTATTATACACTAACCTCCCAATCCCAAACAAGAACGTATGCTAATGGCCGTTTTGGCCGGACACCTAGACCTAGGTGCCCAGGTTCCTTGCCTGCCTTGGGGATTGCTTTAGGATGTGTGCCATTGTGCTAGATGCAGAAACTAACGGGTATACTCATTTGCAATACTTAATTTGGAAAGTTAGTGCAATGTACTGATTAATTTTGTATAAGTGCATGTTAATTAGCGATTACTTGCTCTGATTTGGATGGAGCATTAATTACGATACACGCACCAAACACTTACCTAGAAAACAAGAAACTGCCTAATTTAACCATGCATGTTTTTTCACACTAAAAAAATCTTGTAATTCCTCTGGTCCAAATTAATTGACGCATCCCATATACATTTTATATTGGTTGCGTCAATTAATTCAAACAGAGGGAGTAGTAACTAATGCATAGAAAGAAATGATTCGAAATTGCCTAATTTTCACGTACATATTAGAACTTTAGAAGTATTGCTAACGTGCCCTTAAAACATTTAGGTATGCGTATAGTGGATATTGCGATTGTCTATCTCCGTTGTGGGTATGAGACTGAAATGGTTTCTCTTTTTTTTTGACGCGTAAATGGTTTCTCTTTGTATGACACCTAGTTGTGTTTAGGGTATAGACCCACAAATTATGTGAGGATAATGAATATTTTTAGTATTTAGGCACAATTTTTTGGGTATGATTCCTTGGGTATATATGGTCATATTTATAGTAATGTAACGTATCATCTGTCGGGATGTCTATGTGACATACATGTATCCACTTATAAAATGCTAATGACATTTATATACCAATAAATTTCACATTGAGGTATATACATACAGAGAAATATCTTAAGCATGCACTGTTTTTTTTTTGCAGAAAGTTGACTATGCACCTACAAATATATCGGACAAAACATGTGTAGATATCTAAAACCTATATATGCACCCAAGTACAAGTGTCCCGACTATTTTTAATGAGATTATAGTGGAACTTTTTATGGATAGAAATCATTTATGAGGGAATCAATGTCATGCAATTCTTTTGGAAACCAATCTACAATCAATGTTCGGGCACTACTATGGTAATCCTAGTAGTGGCATGGGGTAAAGGCTTAGCAGTATCACGGGGTCCCGCGCTATTGGTACCTTGCTACAGCTAACTATCTAGTACTAGTGCAGGGTACGACCCAACGCTACTACTAGTTCATCCAAAGAGAAAATGAAAAGCAAATTATTTGGAAGGTAATATTACTTATTTGTAAGCAAAAAAATACATTAGCAGGTTGGATCCAAACAAGGTGCCCCTATAGTTTACCTTATATCGCGTTGAGGGGCAGCTAGAGGCCCTCTACCGGCGTTCCGGCAGCTGTGTACATCTTTATGATGTGGCTCCGCGCAAATCCAGTCAGCCACGGGACCAGGGTGGCGCGAATGCTCGTGAATCGTGACGACTTCAGTCATGGTGGACGGTGGCGGCGTTTTTGATGGCGTGTCCTTGTCGAGGCATTGTCATTTCAGTCTACATCACCTCGCTCGGGCTGTTCCGAGGGAAAGCCTAGATCTGGGTCTCTCGGATCGTATGATGACGGTGCCTTCGGTGTTGTTCTCCCTCCCGGGGGCATCGTATTAGAGCAGGTGCTGGCTAGAAGGGCCAAGAGGTGGAGCGGTGTTGCATCTAATGCATCGACCACGATGCGTCTTGGCGGCATGGCGCAGTGGGGTCTCGGTAATGAACGCGTGTTGATGGGCGTGCGCAGAATGGTGTCGTGGTGGCGTTGCCGATAGAAAAGCCTGGCAAGGTCAGTGCGTTGATCCCTCCTGAAGATGGGACGATGGAAGATGATGGCGGTGGATTCTAGAGCGTGCGCATGCGGTCCGTGTTGAGGGGCTGCTAGACCGGCTGGTGCTCTCCACTCGCTGTTAGGCGGCTTGGTGAGGCCACCGTATTAGATGGTGTGCGTTGGTGAGAGGTCAGGACACATCTTCAAGATTAGAAGGTTGATCCATGTATTTATTTTCCCAGGCTTCCATTGGGGATTTGGTCTAGCTAGTCCTTTGTCCCGATATATTGATAAAAATGCCAACCAAGGGGCAGGAGATCAATTATAATTGTAGGTTGCATTATATCTCTTTCCCCCATCCCTTGTGGTGCACCATTTAACAACTAACTTCCTTACAGATCTCCGTGCACCATAGTTCATTCGATATGGATGAGCTTGAATGGCAAATAGGGTGTGGTGGCATATTCTCTGTGTGCGGTCGTGGTCAGAGAAAATCAGTTATGGTCAGAAAGTTGGTCCGTAGCATGATTAAAAAGAAGGAAGAATTTGATGGGCTGGCATTTCGAAGGTACAAATGGGTCCGTATGGTTCATCCATTCAATTTGAAGGACTTCACTCGGCGCCTATTTCTGCACTTGAAACCAGATAATTTTGATTGTTTAGATGAATTGGACAGTCTCGATCATTTACAAAATACGGAATTGCAATGGATCTTTGAGATGGAAGATAAATTAATTGAAGGGTGTAGGAAGTTCTTAACAGAAGTCGACTGTCTTGTTGTTATTAATGGTTTGCAGTCTACGGATGAGTGGGACTCCATAAAGGAGAGATTCTTCTCCGACACAACTAGAAGCTGTATCATTGTCATTACACAGAAAGAGGCAGTGGCCAGACATTGTGTTGAAGATAAGAAAGAGCGAATACTCCAGATCGATGATCTGGAATCCAAGGCTGCGGAGGTATGAACAACTCAAATGAGCTTATAAGTTACTATATTTCTGTGCAAATCCAAACTACAATACTAATTTTCTCCGTGTATGTATATAGAGGTATTTGTAGGAAAATATGTTTTCTATTATATGCCACTCATAAACCCATGCACTTGCACGGGTTTGTAATTTCTTTCTGTAACTAACATACTATGCTGTTCTTGAGTTGGTAGTTTTTTTTTTTTTTGAAAAGGAGGATGACCCCCGGCCTCTGCATCAATCTTGAGTTGGTAGTGACTTTTCATGACATATTTATTATGGTTTTTAAATGTAGAACTAGATTTATGCATCGCTGATAGATGGGCAGATATACTTGTTTAACCCATCTTAATTGATTGTCAAAAACATATATAGAGATATGAAGCATATTTTTGCTTTGATTATCTCCCACCTTCATGGTGCCTGGTATGTGCTCTACCAAACCTCAGTCAGCGAGCTCTTCCTGTACATTAGATTTTGAAAATCAATAAAAATGTATGTCCTGATGTTTCCCTTAAAAAAAGAGCCAGTGGGCACCACATGCTGCTCCCACTATCACATGGTGCCGCTATTCATAGAACACTACTATTTTCTTGATGTGCAGGGACCCGTTTTTTCCAGCGGAAAGGAAGAGGCACATGAATGGGTCACTAATTTTCGACTTGTTGGGCGTCTGGAGGAACAAGATCGCCTTACCTCCCTTTTAACTCATTCTAGTGTGGTATCAGTTTGGGGGGTTGCTGGTGTTGGGAAATCATGTCTCGTGAGAAACATTTACAGCCGTCTGATGCTCGGTTTACGCATAGATTACACCGACACAGGCCGTTCTTTCATTCATCCATTCCCCAAGTACAGCTGGGTGGATGTGCCCCATCCGTTCAATTTAACGGACCTGTCGCGGCGCTTACTTTTGGATTTCCATTCACATGATCTCCAAACCAAAGAAGCTGTGGCAGTTGGTATCGTAGAAGGCCAAGACACAATTCAAGTGTGTCGTAGGATTTTGCGTCAACACAAATGCCTCGTGGTTCTTGATGGCCTACGGTCCACCCATGACTGGGACTTGATAAAAGCCACCTTGTTACCAAGGTCTACTACATCCTGTATCGTTGTCATTACAAATGAGCAAAAAGTCGCCAGCCATTGTGTACCAACTGAATATCGGTCTTCTCAGGTGGTGAACATCAAAGGTCTGGAACCTAATGTGGCCCTTGATCTATTCAAAAAGGTATGCCAACTTTACTCTCAATTTTTCCACATAATCCCCTTTTATGCATGTCTGCACTCACCAGTTTATATTTATAATTATAACTATATAACCAAGGCAAGAACACGGATGACAATCACCCATACGTTTACCAGAGCGCTTTATGCTCACAAAACCGGTTGCGCATGCATTGGGTTCATCTGTACTCCCTCTTCACAAGTTTATTTTTCCTATATTTGTATCGTTTAAACACTCCCCAGACTCGGTCTATTGGAAATATATATAAGGTAGACCGAGGCATACCTTCTTATCCAAAAAAGAAGCTTTATTTTGGTTTCATATTCATCATTTCCTATCACACCCCAAATTAGTTCCATCGGCTGCCACAATATTTCCAAATCCAAACACGTCATTGCGGACATTGACACATACATTACTTTCCTGGCATAAGGGCATCTCCAACTATGACCCCAAAAACGGTCCGGTATCCATCCGCAGACACGTACAGGCGCGTCCACGGACAGTTATTCGGGAGCTGGCCATCCAACCATGCCCACATACATTTCAAACTGAATTTGAATAAAACAAACGAATTTCATGAAAACCAGAATGATTTTCATCTAAACTGAAGCACATTCATTACATATTTAGCATATTTCATTAAATAAAAGCAACCGGACCTAAACCTAGTCTAAATTTATGACAACGCCCGTCCTCTTCAGCGTGACCGCATGAGGGCGCGTGTCCTTGTACTACGCTCGCTGATCGGCCATGAAGTTGGGGTTCCCACGGCCTCGTTGCTGGCGAGCCTGCCGTAGATCTGATCCTCCGCCAACCGGTGCTGCTCGAGGAGGTAGAGGTTGTACCTCTGCCATTCCTACGCTTGCCGAAACGCCAACACCAGTTGCGGTGCCAGCTGGTCCTCTGCATGGCTGCGTTGAAGTGTGCATGCGCCTGCTCCATGGTCAAACCGGCATGGAACGGCGCCTGCAGGGGCATCGACTCATCGTTGGAGGCCGCCTCCATCGCCCGGCCATTGTCGCAGACCTCCGAAGAGCTGGCCAACAGGCCAGCCTCTATCGGCCTCATAAGAAGGCCCTGCCAGCCAGCCACAATGGTAGCCAGCTCGTGCTTCTGCACCGCCGAGAGGCTCTCTCACGACATACTTGAGCTCGCAGTCATGGATGAGGTGGTGCAAGGAGGAGGATGTGAAGCGGTACGTCTGTGTGATGCGGTTTGTGATAGGTGTGGCCTCGTTTAAATAAAGGCAATGGGTGTGTCAATGGGCACCAGAGTTGGTTTCTCAACCGGCATGCATGTTTAATGACGGCGGGCGGCATGGTTTTTGAGTCGCTGATTAGTCGTTGTATAGTCGCCAACTAATCGCGAAGTCGTTTTCCAAAAATCAGGGCGACTCGCGACTATACAACGACTTATGGCGACTATACAACGACTTTCGTCGACTATACGCCGAGCCGCAGGGCTTGCGGTGACTCGTCAAGTCGCGACTCAAAAACCTTGGCGGGCGGACAGATGGTTAGCCTGTTTGAATGCGGTAGAGATCCGTCCCGTCTTGTGCAGTCACGTCACTCCAGTATTGAATAGGTGCAAACACCGAGATGCGGCATGGGCGGCGCTCTGGGCCTGCACACTGCTCCAATGTCGGCACCATTGAGAGGTTGTGTCCGCTCTGTGCTAGTGAATGCTACGTTGGCGCTCTCGAGCCACCCTAAGTGGTATGAATGCACATGAACCGCTTCACCCAGGATATATTTTTCGGTTGGTTCGGGGTCTCGAACGTGTGTGTGGCAGCGGTCCGATCGCCCGCAAAACCCTCTCCACCGGGGGTTTGCAGGAAGACGGATGTCCGAACCAGACTGTAGACCAATGAGATATTGTATTCGGTCCGGACGGATGCGGGCGGTATGAGAGTCGGTGTTGGAGATGCCTTAAGATGGATCAAAACTTTGCTTTATCAACCAAATTAATGGCTCGAGAATAGCCCCGCATTGTCCTCACCACAGGGTGACTCGGGCGGGGGCTCACCCCAGCTCGCGCAGGGCCTCGTCCAGCTTCCTCTGTTCTTGTCGCTGCTAGATGGCCTCATATCAGGGCCTTGGAGTCTCGGCGTAGTGTGTTGTCGAGCGGGGGCTCGTATGGTGGCGGACGACGCGATGCTCCTCCACGCACATCGACAGTACTTCATGGTGGTGGGAGGGCGGCCATCAGGTGTAGGCGCGCGGATTCTCCTGCTCAGTTGGATGGTGGGGGGTTGTGACACCCTTCCCCGCTACATGTGGCGGGCGGCTGGCAGTGGCTTGCCCAGCTGTGCTTGCTTAGACTACTTGGGGCTATGTGCTTGCACCTTGGGCTCCGGTCCCGTCGCTAGATGCGTTCGAGTGCCTGGTCGTGCTCTCCCCTGGCCCTAGGCATGCTCCAGCGTGAGATGCCTAGCGTGGAAGGATTGTTGGCCCATCGGCGTCGACGCACAAGGTTTGTGACAACAATGGCGTGTTGTAGGTGCAGCTCTGGATCACCTTGGTTTGAGCCCTGCTTGGTCCTTCCCCTGATCTAGAGGTTGCGCATGGGGCAGCGACCTTTGTTTCCGGACAGGCTGCGGCCGCTTCGCCTGCGATGTTTGGTGGATAACAGGGTGCGGGTTGGGGTGGCGGCACAGCCGGTGAAAGCCGGGCTTTGGTTCTGGCTGAAGCCAATGATGGCAGTACCTATGGGCACCGTGCTTTTGTTGAAGACGTCGTGATGCCGTACTCATCTACCCCCTCCCCCCCCCCACCCCCCGAGTTCCTTCAGGGATAACTGTAGATCTAGGTCTCCTGGATCAGGCGATGGTGGCAGTGAATTTCACGTTCCCCCATAAGGGCTTCGCCTTCGAGCTTGCCTTGGCTAGCATGACCAGTGGCTTGAGGAGGGTGGTGCTCTGTCAGCGTGATCTTGGCTTGTCCACACCCTTAGTGGGTTCGATTTTTCATCCAAAGTTGCGTTAGCGGGGCGGATCACCTCGTTCCCGTACGACACCTCGCCCCTTTTTGGGGTGGTGTAGGGTGGCGATCAGACGACCAACGTTCAAGGCCCTTCCACTTGCTTGGTTAGATGAAGATGAAAGTTGTGGTCCTCCACTGCGCTGGTTGTGCCGATGAGATTTGTGATGGTGGTTTATGGTGTGTCCAGCTTCGAGTCGTCGATTGTTTGAGCTTCTCCGGGCTTGGGAATGACACTGCTTGGTGTTGTCGAGCGACCAATGTCTCCATTAATGCTCTTTTCTGGCTGTTTCTGGGTTCGGCGGTGTGTGGGTGTGTTGGTTGTCTCTTATCCCTTGTTTTCTCCGTGTACTCTTGTTTACTTGAATCTATTTTGTGTGGAGCCACCAGGATTCTAGGCAATTCAATTGAATATAAGGGATTCATTCCCCCCAGGCGACCATTAAAAAAATTGTTCAAATTTCCTTATTTTCTTGAAATAGGCTTTCGCTCCGTTTTATATTTAAAGCAACGAACACAGTACACGGCCGAATGAAACAAGGTGGAGAGAGAGCCCTCAAACATGCATACCACAAGAAACTGGATAGGCGAAAATGTGCCAAAAAAGAACAGAATATAAGATAAAGAAAATGACAGGATGTTGCCACCGGACAAGAGCGCACGATGATTTAAAAACAACCATGGCGATCCGGCTGCCAACGCCTATGCTCCACCAGAACGCCCTCAGGAGGGTCATGACGCGACGCGCCACCACTGCCTGGCCCGTATAGGCCAAGGTGTTCACCCAGAGCCCTCGCAAAGTGATAGATCCATGATGGCGTCCTCAGGAGGAAGGCGACACCCACGGGTGCCGCCGCCGGCGGCGCCAAAGCGCAAAGCTTTCACTCGAATCCGCACCTGCACAATGAGGCATCTTGAGACAGAACCATGACGAGGACCAGATCACCAATCCAGATCTGGGCAACGCCACCTCCGCCGGAAGAGCACGAGCCAGGATCACCCACCGCCGCACCCCTTGTCGCCCCCACACGACCAAGAGGCACAACCACCACCGGCACCACGAAGCCCGCCGGAGAGCCTCCTGGTAGCCCACCATCCAGAACCGCCACCCTGGCATCCGATGCTGAACCTCACACCGACGCCACAACGTGCAGCCACCACCAACCAGGATGGGAAGCAAGCACCTCCCCCGACCCATGAGAGCCCACCATGCCGGTAGAACAGAGAGAGGCTAAAGCTGGCGCACCGGCCACCGGACAAAGACGCCCCGGGCCACACACGAAGGTTGTGTGCTGCCGGCCAACTGCCCACAGGAACCATCGGAGGGGGCATCGGTCGGTGCCCCATTTGATCTGGCAACTCCAGATCTGGACAGGGGGTCGTCCAGCCGCCCAGATAGCCTCGGCTTCTCCAGCCATCATCGCCTCCAGCGCCCTCATGACGCGTCAAACACCAACACCTCCAGTCGTGGGCCGCCAGCTGGTCACCATCGCGAAAATTGCACGCCCCGCAGGGAGAGCACGTACCACCGTCCACGGCGCCCCAACCCGCCGAAACGAAACCAACCAGCCAAGACGCCATCAGACAGGGGCCACCACCATCACGTCACCAATCCCACCGGCCAACGACCCATGTAGAGAGGCCACTCGTGACCCAAGCCACTCTCGGCCCGTGCCACCGGTGGGCAGAGCAGCAGCCGCCGCCGCACCAGCACTGCCACCGTCACGTGACCGCGCCATCACCACACAACCGCGCCGCAACGCCGCCTCGCCCTGGGTCAGCGAAGCACTCCGATCTAGACGCGTCGGCCCGTGCCAAGGCCGCTGGGAAGGGGAACGAGGAGGCCTCGCCATCGCCGCCGCCGGCCAGGCTTCGCCCGGATGCGCCCTTCGGCGGCGGCGAGGGAGGAGGTGTGGAGAAGGGAGCTGGCGGCGGCGCGCTAGGGTTCCTTCCCATCGCCTCGCCGGGGGGGGGGGTCCAAATTTCCCCATTTTTAAAGGACACATTTTGCACTTGGCACAATAGTTCTTTGTGCTTCACCAATTTTGCCACAAACCGTGAAAATTTTATTTTGCCCCTGGTTCACACACTTTGATCATGGAGCATGTATCCACACGTCATAGACTATTTCAGAAGGGCAATTTGTGCAAAAGTGATGAATTACTAAGAACTAGGGTGGCAAAAGCAAAATGTCAAATTTAAGAGTGGAAAAAGCAAAGTTTCCCTTTATGGAGGCCTCGAGCCCTGGAGCATATTTTTGAGGGATACAACTAAAGTACTGGCTTACTTATAGAACCACTATTTTTCCAAGAGCTACAAATATTCAGATAATATCCATAGATCTGCTAAATAATTATCATATTTTTCCAAAAAAATAAAAAAATGCAGATAATATTTATCATTTTTTAGGGCTTCTATCCTGACATTTTTGCTTTTAGTAAATAATATTACATCCGTCTGGAATTAGCTGTTGCTGAAATGACTGTATTTAGACGCGTTTTAGTGTGTATATTCACTCATTTTAGTGACAGTTAATTCTAGACGGAGGGATACAAGTTAAATGCAAAAAAAGAGATTTGTACACAAGGTTTAAAATTTCATTCGAAATTCGGAAATGTCGCATTTTGGGGTTCGAAATCTATGCCTTTCGGTCATTTGTTTTGATTGGGATGATCTTTTTAACCCAGATAGCAAGCTATGTCAGCCAAAAACAATCCTCTTTTGTTAGTATGGAGAGAGATTCGAATTCTGGCTGTTGTTTTTAGGCTGGAGAAAATGATCACTCATAACTGAAATTCGGAACGTTGTTCGTGCCTGAACTAAAAATCAGGAATCCGGAGGTACACAAATCGTTGTAAATACAGGAAATCGTTCAGAAACAAACAAACCAACAAATAGAAGTTAAATTAAGAAATTACTTAGTGGAAGCAGCACCAGCCACCCTAAATGAGGACACGGAAAGCAGCAAGAGTGACCTAGCCAGTACGAGGGCGGGCGGGTGTGTAGGAGAGAAGAACAGCAAGCGGAGGAGGAGGCAGTGGCTTAGACATGGTTCACCCCTATGGAAGGCGACGTCGGTGTAATTGAGGCGGCATGAGGACCGGGGAGTGGGGAGTTCTTTGTTCTTGGAAGATTGTAGATATGGCGCGCTTCTTTTGAGGGAAGGGAGGTCAAATTGAATTTAAGGTCTTCTTAAAAAAAAAGGTTTCCATCATATGCATCATGGATTCATGGTTTTAAATAGCATGCTATAGCGTCTAGAAGAGTTCCTACACTAAGGGACTTTGGTACAAACAAATGAACAAACATTTTAAATAGCGCCCTATAGCAATAAGAAGAGGTCCGCCGCTAAGAGTAATAGCCCGCTATTTAAAACTATGATTATAAAATTCAATTTATTTTTAACTGCAGATAGCTCAAGTTGACCAATCTTGGACTGAAGAACATATGAAGCTTTCTGAACTTATCACAGCCCAATGTGGTGGGCTGCCAAAAGTAATACATGGTGTTGGCAAATGTAGCAATGATATAGACCAATTCTACCGGAAGGCCAAATTATTGAGCATAAATAGTGGCGTTATGGGGTTCCTAAATAAGGATCATAGAATCCATTTAGGGGATCTGTTTGGTTGGATGCAATCCTACTTTGATGCTTGCTCAGATTCACTCAAGCCATGTATCTTCTACCTTTTGGTCTTTTCTGCGGACCACAACATTAGGCGAAGTCGTTTGCTGTGGAGGTGGCGCGCAGAGGGTTACTCTAGAAATTCATCTAGTATGAGTGCAGAGGGGAATGGGGAAAAGTTGTTCTCAGAGCTCGTGGAGCTGAGTATAATCCAACAACAAGGAAAAACACTCATGTGTCATAATGTTTTCTTCCATGAATACATCATCTCACAGCAAATGGAAGACAATCTTGTCTTTGCACTGGAAGGGTTTTTCAGTGGGGGGTTGCAACGCTCAGGACAACACCTCACCATAAGGAATGGTTGGCACAGAGATGAGACGGTATTCAAGAGCATTGACTTCTCACGGCTACGGTCTCTTACAGTGTGTGGGGAATGGAAATCATTTTTCGTCAACAGAAGTCTGAAGATTCTCCGGGTGCTTGATCTAGAGAACACGTCAGGTGTCAAAAATGGCGATCTCGAGGATATCTTAAAGATACTATCTCGGCTTAAGTTCCTTTCTCTGAGAGGATGCAGAGATATTAACCGTCTGCCCAAATCATTGGGTGGCCTAAGGCAGCTGCAGTTTCTCAATGTGAAGCACACCTCCATAGTTGCAATTCCACTAGCTGTTGTCAATCTAGAGAAGCTACAATATGTTGGTGCTGGCACCACTAAATCATGGAATGATGGTGGCAGCATTGTCGAAGCAGGAGATGAGTACCGGATATCACCACCAGAAGTCACTATCACAAGCTCAACACCACCACCACCACCACCAGAAGTCACTATGACAAGCTCATCACCACCACCACCGGAAGTCACTATTAGGAGTACAAGCTCAGCGCCACCACCACGACCAGAAGTCACTATGACAAGCTCATCATCACCACCACCAGAAGTCGCTATGACAAGCTCATCACCACCAACAACAACAACAATAGTCAAAGCATCATGGTGCAGACCAGCTACTTTGGTATCCAAGTTCCACCGATGCCGGCCTGATTATTACGGTGTCAAAGTTCCTTCAGGGATTGGGAAGGTAACGGCCTTGCATAATCTTGGTGTCGTCAATGTCAGCGGTGCAGGTGGGAAGGCTACCCTCAAGGAGCTCAAGTACCTTCTCCAACTGCGCAAGCTCGGAGTGTCTGGCATCAACCGGGAGAAGTGGCGGGAGTTGTGCTGTGCCATCAAGGACCACCTTCACCTGAAGTCCATCTCGGTGCGGTTCAGCGAGGATTGTCTGGAAGACAAACAGCAGCTACCCAGGTACCTAGAGATCCTCAAGTTGTCGGGTCGTGTACGCATATTGCCAGAGTGGATAGACGAGGACAGTAAAGATCATGAGAACAGTAGAGACCTCAGATTGGCTGTTGAGATGACCACATCAAGTCAAAGTGATTTTGACGACCTCGCAGGATCACCGTCTGCACCAATCATACGCATCCTATGTGTCAAGCCGAATCAAGAGAGCATCTCTTTTAATCTCCAGGGATGGATGTTAGAGGAGCTAAGGATTGATTGCACGCCCACTTTACGGCAGGTAACATTTGTATCGGGGAATTTCAAGCAGCTGATGATCAACTGCTCTAGCGGGTCGTCGTCTTTGCGTTTTTCTGGTGTAGAGGAGCTATCACTTCTCAAGGAAGTCTGGCTCATGGGTTCCTATGGCGACGAACTTGTGCGAGACTTGCGGCAGAAACTCGACCAGCATCTGCCTAAACCTATCTTGAAGCTGGTGCAACCTGCAACTTCGTGCTGATTGGTCAATGCCTACTGAGCACGTACATTGAATGGCTATTCGTATTCACCTTTCCTTTTATTTCCATACTTCTTGAATTTTCCCTTTTCATAGAAAAGATAAAATTTGCGTGTATTGCTTGTATAAAAGTACTCCTTCTGTAATCATTTATAAGACGTTTTAATCACTACTTTAGATGCTCCCAAGGCTCATCTTGCAAACGGGAGTAGTATATTGCAAGCGGAACTTTGTACTCACAAGGCTCATCCTGTATGTGAATGATCTCATAATATTATTGCCTCTGTGGTGTCGGTGTGTATTTTTACGACAAAGGATGAATTTTATTGGTTGAAAATATATAACACAATTAACACATATCCGGCCCCTGCATAGTTAGGATGTACACAGACAACACCAAGTCACACACATGCAAAAACACGCTAGCAACTACCAAAGTCATATAAAACCAAAGCGATGTGTAGGCGAGGAAAAAGAAAAAAAGGCCATAAAACAATTGGCCAACTATTGTAATGATCACCATCGAAGTCTCTCGCATGATCTCGTCATCTTCACTTTTCCACGATCCTAATAGTTACATGCCATGCTGTTGGCGCCTCCTCCTCGCAGAGCCGCTTCTCTTCCTTGCGCTGCCTCGCACAGCTCTCTATTCTCTCAAGAACACACATCATGAAAACAACTCAGAGAAGAGACACACACACACACATGAACCAAGGAAAAGGAACAGTTTTGCCAAAGACACTTCCTTGATTACCACCGTGGCTACATGTTTTCTTCCAGCCCTCACGGCTTAAATATAAAGACCGGTTAAAATATTTCAGCACCCTTGCATAACCCATGGGTGCAATATTATACAAGGTTAATACAGGGTAATAACTCAAATGTGCTTTTGTAATCTCAGGTGGACAAGGAGTGTAAAAACAATTCGGCAGCTGGTGAAGTGACAATAAGCCCAAGCAGAACGGTGTTAGCAATAAACCAGACAGTAAGTCACAAAAAAATAAATAAATAAACCAGTCAGTAATATTTGCACCCAATCAAAGTTTAAATAATGCATACTCTCTCTGCTCACAAATGTAAGATGTTTTAACCTTTTTCTGAATCGGATGTATATATACGTGTTTTAGTCTATTTTTTCACTTATTTCAGTCCTTATGTAGTCTATATTGAAATATTGAAAACATCTTACATTTGTGAATGTTGTGTTTGTGTCGAATATTTTGTACTAGTTGGGTTACGCTTGGACTTGGTGTTGTAGTGTGGGTAGGATACTTGTAGTGTCGGAGTCGGACACGTTGTATCCTTGGCCTCTTATATATGAGGAGGCACCCGACGTTGTAACATATGACGACTAGATAGCAACAGGCTCGCAAGGGGGTGCCGGCGGCTTGTGCCGGCGCCCGGGTGGCCGATGTTGCGGTATCTCGGGGAGGAGCGCCCGTAGTCATTGCCCCGGGGAGTAGGCGAGTTCGCCAAACCTCGTTAACAAATCTCGGTGTCGTCATTGTCTGTGATTGCTTGTTCCTCGTAAGATCGACGGTATGTCTTGGATTTATTCTAACAAGTGGTATGTTGCAAAAAGGTTGTTGTGCGTTGATCGAGAGGCAGATTATCGTTGAGCTCGTTACGGGGTTGTGTACCTCGGTCGACTTATTCGACGGAAACTCGACGAGATCGGAAAGCATCAAGCTGTGGCAGCAGGAGCGGCTCGGATCCGAAGCGCGTGGAGCCGTGCAGCGATGGAAGTCCAAGGCGTGGACGCGCACGTGAGGGCCAGCTGGGCTAGCCTTGCCGACCAAGTCGGGCGTGGGCGTGCGGCCCAGGGACTCCAAAGGCGTGCGGCTGGAGCAAGGGCGTGACGACACGGTCCAGCGCGTTGCATGCAGGCCAAGTTATATGAGATTTGTTTTGGAAACAAAAACGGGACCGAGTCCTGGAAGACCTCGCGTCTTCGATACGGAAACCTGCAGGTGCGCTAGTATAATTAGTCGCACAGGCCGGGTCACCGGACGGGACAGAGGCAACAGATCCAATCAGCGGAGAGAAAATCCATCAAATTGAACAGGGGCTACGCATCCATTGGAAAGCAAGGGCTGAGGCAAAGCAAGTTCGCTAGCATCGGGGAAGTTGGGCCAAGACAGGAGCTACGTCATGTGAAGACCAGCTAGTTGAATCGCTAGTAGTACGCGGAGGTTCCGTTCATGTACTTGGGGATCACGGGAAGACTGATCGGTTATTTTTCACGGAGTCAGCCGTATAAAGAACCATGGCGCCATCGCGTAGCAGGTTTGAGGTGGAGAAGTTCAACGGAACTAGAAGCTTTGGGTTATGGCAGACAAGGGTGAAATATTTGTTGGCACAACAGGGATGCTTGAAGGCGTTATTGCAGGAAGCCAAGCCAGCTAAGATGGAGGCGGATGACTGGGAAGAGTTACAGTTGAAAGCAGCCGGGACTATACGGTTGTGTCTGTCGGACCAGGTTATTTATCATGTGATGGATGAGAATTCGCCGAAGAAGATCTGGGAGAAGCTGGAAAGTCAGTTTATGTCCAAGACTGCGATGACCAAGGTGTATCTGAAACAAAAGTTGTATGTGATGAGGATGCAGGAGGGGTCAGATCTTGTGGAGTATAAGAACGCTTTTAATCAAGTCGTGACGGATCTAGCATGCTTGGGTGCGACGGTTGACGACGAGGATAGGGCAATTCTACTTCTTTGTTCGTTGCCATCATCCTATGACCATTTGATCACTACTTTGACACACAGCAAGGAGACCGTGGAGAATGAGGATATTACTGCGTCATTGTTATCTTATGATATGAGAAAGAAGAACGCGATGGAAGTCTCTCATGGTGAAGGTTTCCTAGTCAAGGGTGAGCAGTGGCGGAAGGGATATGAGGCTGGGAAGAACAAGAAAAAGAAAAGGAATATACAGTGTCACAAGTGTAAGCAGTGGGGACATATGAGAAAGGACTGTCCAGAACTCAATGGTGGGGCAAGTGCTAATAAGGCAACTCATGATGATGACTCGGACAACAGTAGTGATGTTCTCATAATATCAGACAGTCGGTCAACCAAAGGTGAAGCGTGGATGTTGGATTCAGCTTGCTCTTTTCATGCGACACCCGACAGGGAGTGGTTCTCTTCGTACAAGTCTGGTGAGTTTGGTTTAGCCTATGTGGGCGATGACACAGGTTATCGTGTTGCTGGAGTAGGTGAGATCAAAATCAAGATGTTTGACGGAGATGAGCGGATACTTCGGGGAGTCAGGCATGTGCCGGGGCTAAAGAGGAATCTAATTTCGCTTGGAGTTCTTCATGATGATGGTATGGTATTCCGTTGTGATCAGGATAAGAAGACCATGAGAATCATGGAAGATGAGGTGACCGTGATGATTGGAGAGAGGACGGCTCCGCATCTTTACAAGCTGCAAGGGAGCACTATTGCAGGTGGAGTCACGGAGACCGGAGTTGCAGGAGTAGTAGCGGGGTCTCACGGCGGCGGCGGGTCTGGGGCAGACTCGTCGAGTAGCTCTCAGTAAGCTACGAAGGAGACAACACAAGTCTGGAGTACATGGAAGTTTGACGCATGGACACATTCAAGGTGGTGGAGAATATTCGCCAAGGTGGAGTTTGTTGTGTTTGTGTCGAATATTTTGTACTAGTTGGATTACGCTCGGACTTGGTGTTGTAGTGTGGGTAGGATACTTGTAGTGTCAGAGTCGGACACGTTGTACCCTTGGCCTCTTATATATGAGGAGGCACCCCACGTTGTAACCTATGACGACTAGATAGCGACAGGTTTACAAGGGGTGCCGGCGGCTTGTGCCGGCGCCCGGGTGGCCGGTGTTGCGGTATCTCGGGGAGGAGCGCCCGTGGTCATTGCCCCGAGAATAGGCGAGTTCGCCGAGCCTCGTTAACAAATCTCGGTGTCGTCATTGTCTGTAATTGCTTGTTCCTCGTAAGATCCACGGTATGCCTCGGATTTATTCTAACAGTGAACGGAAGGAGCAGGCAACAATATTTTTTGAGGGATCGCCGCCAAAGAAAAGAAGCCAAACTGATTGGAAAGTGCGCAGCCTTCAATGAAGTTGCTTGACTAGACCTGGTCAACCAGTTTTGGACGATAAGTTTTTTGTTTGGGCCCAAGTTCAAGCACCATTCCAACATAACAAACGGATGGACAAACTGAAATTGTCAACCGCATGCTATCCATGATGCTAGGAGCAGTTTTAAAGAAGAATTTGAAGATGTGGGAAGAGTGTATATATATCTCACATAGAGTTTGCATACAACAGGGCAGTACATTCGATCACTAAACTTTGCCATTTGAGATTGAAGGAATGAACCAACCATGATGCAATAAGCGCGTTGAACCAACCATTCTCGTTAATTGCATTGATGGCAATTAATCTTAAAAACAACATAAATTGCATCAATTATTCTTGTATAAAGATTTCCTCATTGCTCTTTCTCCCTTTAGTTGTACCAGGAGCGCCCAATTCTACCAATAAGATAGGTGGGATGAAGTGTGTTTCTACACTGGTGAGGACGCAGTCCGTATTACAGTCTACATGGATGCCAAACCCCCCAGTCTGATAGCAGCGCATTGCCGAGTCACCCTACATGTGGTTCACGCGAGGTCAACACCTAGAGCTCGCCTGCATCAAACTGGAAGCAACATAGCACTAAATGGCGACCCCTATACAACGAGGACCTTGCCACGCATTTCCGCACTCCCGCAATGACCCCCACATTTATCTCCGGTTTACAGGAGAAAACGCGTCCGGACGGTCCTGCGGACCATTACAGGGCCACGTTGGATGGCTTCCGCAGTCCGAACAGCGTGATCCAAACGTATGCAGAAGGTTTGCTAGTTAGCGTTGTAGATGCCCTTACAAATAGCCGAAACAACAACCTGTTGCAGAACATGTTTGTAGCGACTTTTATAGGTGACAATGATGGCCAGTACAGACAATATGCTTATGTACTGTTGTACATGCCCTCACTTGCCATGCACAGCCCAAAATTAAAATAAAGAACTTGTAAATAATACAACCGTAATTAATCTGCAAGTGTGCTCACTTGACATGCTCAGCCAAAAAACTAAATACGTACTAAAGGAGTTGCGAATAATGCAACCGTAGTTAATCTCTAAGTGTGCTCACTTGCCATGCTCAGCCAAAAAACAAATGACCGACATGGCCTTGGTCCTCGTAATCTTGCTGATTCTAGCTAGTGCCATGGCATCCACATGCATATGCTGCCACCGGCCTCGCAGCGGTCCGAGTTAAAAAAACGGTTACTACTACTTTTTTTTCTTTTTTTTGCGAAAGAAACAATGGTTACTACTTGCAAGACAGCTCCACAATAACAAATTCTAGTTAACTAGAATTTGTTGCAAGACAGCTCAACAATAACAAATTCATGTTAATGGGAATAATTGGATGACTGTATGTAGTGTTGATTGGTCATCTGTTTCTTAGTACAGTAGTTTTTTAGTTGTTGGCCACCTCATGGAGACTTGCTAGAGCTGCCAATGAGTTGCTAGTGATAATAGTAGGAGTATGGAGTGAAGATTCGAGTGTCTCTTACATTACAGCTAGGGGCGGGCTAACGGTGTAGAATGAGTTGGCTATAAATAGCCCCGCCTGCTCCAACATATGGGATTATGGGCACCAGTTGGGCAGCCAGCAATTAGCTCGTGTCCATTGTCCTCAAATCCGATCGATCCCTTTAGCTCCGCTAGCTGTATCCATTTTCAAGAATCAACTAATGGCTTCTGCTCTTAAGGTTGCCGTCGTTTTCGTCATTTGCGTTATGCTGGTCCTACACGAGGGGCAGTTGGCGCATGCGCAGTGTCCTCTCGCTTGTCAACCTGAGTGTCTAGCGTCATGCACATGTGGCGCGTCATCTGCTGCTGCTACAGAGGCCCCGCAGGATGCGCGAGTACCTGCCCGGAAGGTTGCTCCGGCATGTCTGACCTAAGCGCGTCAAGCTTGTATGGAAGTACGTGTTGTTATTTCTTGTTTTGAGTTATATGTTTACTCCATCAATGAGTGGATACCCGCTGTGCGTGTTTCTGCCTACATGTATTTACCCTTCATTTCTCCATCATAGTAATATGTCGCATGCTCTGATGCTATGTAAGATCTTTATTTACGTAAATGTGTTTCTGGGGCGCGAGCACATATGACACGGCATCGAAGCCGCCGATTCGTTATCGAGATCCGAGTACTTCGATGTATTCCAACTCATACTTTCAACCGTATTTCCCGCAACAAACAGCATGGCCCACAGGGATAGACGTGGCAGTAGTCGTCCGCGACGGAACGAGTCGTATTCAATTCCAGGGGTATCCATTAGAACAGACACAGACAGACAGGAGATTAAAAGATCAACAAACAACTCACATTTACATCAGCGGGCGCCTCTCTGAGTGCACAGCAGTTCTGGCTCGCTGCGTCGCTCACAGGAAATCCCATTTCCACACGATTTTCGCCCTGCATGGAACGAACCCTGACGAGAGGACAATGAATGTGATCACAGTTAAGAAACCGACCAGCAAAAGTTGTCAAAGCACTTACCTGGCCTTCCTCCTTCCACTCAGCCCATGGTCACGCTCGACACAACCCTCGCGCTTCACGTTGGCACCATTGCTTCAAGCTTGCCCGCAGTTCTACTCCACACCCGTCCTGTCTCCGGCAGGTGCTTCTGTTACAGGGCGGCTGTGTCCTCACTTATGCCCATGTATGCAGGGGCGGAGCCAGAAAATTTAAGTTAATGGGTTCACTCATCGACTTGTGAGGTTTAGTATCAACTAAGTTTATTGTCCAGTTTCACACTAACATACAACAAGAGTACATGACTCAAAGACAACATAATGAGTATAAATATAGCATCATTTATTATTTATATTTCTGTATACATACTAAAATAAAATAGTGCAAGACATACCTGTTTGATGAAATTATCAAATCATTTGTTTACCTAATAAAGTAGTACCAAAATAACTTCATAGCTTATGGTGCAATCTCTCTTCCGAAAACCCTGGAAAAAATGACAAGTTTATAGCACCATGAATCGAAACAAGCAAGTAAGTTCACTCACATTTTAGAGTTTCCTCTTTCGATCGTTCCAGGCATTATAACCCAACTTGTTCCATGTTGTAATATGTGAAAAATGCAGTGTTACAAACAAAATTGCCACTGTATTCAAGCCAACCACCATATCCCTTAAACCATTTTATTTTGGATTAAATATTCTGGCTCATTTCGAACGAGCCTTTGTGGGTAATAAAATTATATGATGTGACCTGTAAGGTCCCCTTGTTAGATATCTTGACATAAATTATATGGAGAGTGAAGTAACTACCACGACAAGTGAAGGTAGCTGAAGGTAGGTTCATCTATAAAAGGGTCCGGCAGGTTTTTTTTACGAACATGTGTACTCTTCGCCGTAGATTTTACCATTATATTTAGTATTTTTGTAGCCAGAGTTATGATTTTTTGCATTACTATCAGTCATAACATCCGAGGAAAATGTTTAAGCATCCTTGCATAAACCCGAGAGAGAAGTCACTATCATGATAGGAGTCTAAACACAATTAAGCAGTTGGTAAAGTAACATTAAGGAGTTACATCATAAAACTTAATATATATTTTTACCGGTGAGCAATACAACGTAATCAGCTATCTTTACATTTAATCCTACTCTTTATAAGAATTATCGCTTAAGAACCAAATCTTTTGTGATTATGAAAACTACTACAGGAAGTTCTGCGATAATAGAAAATAAGTGATCATCGATATTGTGGATAATAGACTGATTAATGCACCGTGCAAGTGACTTACTTAATTATGTACCAAAAATCTGCCGTTATGTTCGTGATCCGATATTTAGTTCTTAGTTGCACACCTTACTGTTGATCTGAATTACTAGTATTTGTGTGAGTCAAAATTAAAATTATTTTAAGAACATGCCAAAGCTGTAGCTTGGCATGTAATGACTATTGCTACACATAAAGAATAGATCTAAATGTTGCTTTGAATAACGAATATTTATGGGAGTCAAAAAAATGTTTATCAGCACTAGCTAGTTGCGTGGGACTTGAAAGTTGCAACTATAAAATTCAAGTTATCCTATTTTAACTTGGAGTACTTATAAAAGTACAAGTTTGGTGAATCCAAACAATCTCAACCATTCAACCAACTATATCTAATGGCCCACACAACTCCAATTATGGATGTATCTATCACATCACCACAGTTTGGAAACAGTACTGATTGCATTAATTCAATTAACATACTGTAGGAAACATCATTAATTGCAATGATTGTAATTAATCTTAAAAACAGCATAAATTGCACCAATTATCCTTTTATGAACATTTCCTCACACTACAAGGGAAAAGACTAGCAGTAGCGCGGGTATTAGGTGTATCAGTAGCGCGGGCTCCTGCACTACTCATACGGCGCTACAACTAGCCTGTAGCAGTAGCGCGTGTTGGCCCGCGCTACTGCTATACATGCGTAGCAGTAGTGAGCTTTACAGCAACGCGCTACTGCTAATAGCTGCAACTCTTTGAATTAAGCTGCACTACTAGTAAGGGTGCGCTGCTGCTAACTTTTCTTCCCTCGCTACTGCTAGTTTTATTAGTTTTTGATTTGTTCTGCATATTTGTTTTGTATTTGAACAGGCTTTATACAATAATCTTTAGGACATACAAGTGTCGTCATCATACACATACAAATGTCATCATAGCATATACATACAAATAGTCTCATCAAATCATGTCATCATCATAATCATCATCCAACACAAAGTGGTCTCTCATCATCATCTCGAAAATAGTGATACAAGTCTCGAATACTTGCAACTACATCGTCATCCATCTAAACAAAGATATACGCGAGAAGAGCTATCACTATGAGCAGCGGAACTATGCAGTACATGAGGCGGTGGTTACGAGTCCTCTCTCGCGCAAGCGTGAACCTCAAGTAACTAGTTTCTGCTTCTTGTCTACTTTTGAAGCCTTTATCACTATTAGGGAAAAGGCTACTAGCAGCGCGGATAAATTGGCTACTAGTAGCGCGGGTAGCCGCGCTATTAGTATCGCGCTACAGCTAAAAGTTAGTACTAGTGTGGGTGCAACCCGCGCTACTACTAAAAAGTTAGTAGTAGCGCGGATGCCACCCATGCTACTACTATTTGAAGCCCGCGCTACTAATATTCTCATCTATTATGCCACACGCTACTAGTATCTTAAATACTAGTAGCACACATCCCCCAGCTACTACTAACAAATTAAGAATTAAAAAAATAAAAATTAAATGCAGCATTCATGGATGAAGATCAGAGACACATCCAGTGCAAAATAAATTAAGGTCACAGGACCATCTTAACACTTCATGGATGCAACATTGAACATCTCAACTGCAAGAGATCACGTGATTCCATTTAATAGTAAACACACACAACCAAAGGTGGGTACCTTTCCTAGTGTTCCACCAGCAGCCTAAACATACCACTTCTCTAGATGTATCTACCAAGGCTCGGAGTTCAGATGCTGGTGGACCCCAATCCTCCCTCCCCCCAAATGATGGTATCGAGGTCCTCCACCTCGGCGACCTCCGGCGTCACGATCACCTGGACGATCATTTGTGCGACGCGGTCGCCGGGCTTCACGGCGAAGTCCAGTCTACCACTTCTCTAGATGTATCTACCAAGGCTCGCAGTTCAGATGCTGGTGGACCCCAATCCTCCCTCCCCCCAAACGATGGTATCGAGGTCCTCCACCTCGGCGACCTCCGGCGTCACGATCACCTGGAAGATCATCTGTGTGACGCGGTCGCCGGGCTTCACGGCGAAGTCCACCTCCGAGTGGTTGAAGAGTACGACGCCCACCAGGCAGCGGTAGTCCGCGTCGATCACCCCTGTGGCCACGTCGGGAAAGTGAAAACTTGTTAGTGCTCGTCAGCGTCCAAATCCAGTAGGGTATTTTCTTACTTTTTAGCACATGCACACGAATCAATAGTAATAGCCAGAGGCTGGTCCTTGTTGCACGAGACGTGAAGAAGGGCGGGTCCCCTCCTTGTTGCACGAACGAATCAATGGGAGACATTGCCGCGAGCCGTGAAGAAGGCTGGGTCCCCTCCTTCTGTAAATAGCTCAGGTGCCTAAAGTTGTAAGGAATCTTAATACAATGAACTCATAGTAATGCATAATAACAAGAAAAAGAAAAAATAACCATGAATCCTAAATAAAAAGATCATTCTATGAGTCAGGTTGACAATTTCGAGACGGCATAAGCATCCTAGATGAAAGAATTACCAGGATTTGTTTATTCTTTAGTGCTGATCTCCAAGGGCAGCTAGCAGTGTATGCTGATGCACAATGTACACATCGAACCCCCCAAAACCAAAAACATTTGAGTGAGCAACAAACCAACTGACTGCTCGACCCTAAAAACAAACATTTTTTTGTGACTTTCCCTCTCCATTAGTACAAAAGGCAGAGAAACAAACATTTTTTTTGTGTTTTTCTTTTTCTTTTACTACAAAAGGCAGTAAAATAAACTAGATTTTTTTTTGTGTTTTTTCCTGCGCTTCAGAAGACAATACATAGAGCAAACAAACGGAATCCTCTCGAGATCTTTACTTTCTCCGTGGTGATTTGCGAACACCGCTGCCAGCCTGCATATATGGAGTAATTCTCAGAAAATGTATGCTTGGAGTATCAATTGTTACTGTTTAAAATGATGAGAAAGATATATGTCTTGTGCATGCAGATTGGTAATTAATTTTTTTTACAGTTGATTGGCAATTCTTGTTATTCAATCTAATCTAAAAAGTGAAAAACACAAAGAGCGTACGCACCTTGACTCCCATAGGTGGAGATACACGGCTAGCTTAGCTCAATCAGAATACAATGGTTTCTACAAAACTGTAGTTTTGGAAACTGTGAAGTGTTTGGCTAAACCAACAACAGTAGTTACATAAACACTTGTATTCCTGATACAGTGTTTTTTTTCTAAAATCCTACGACCAACGACTGTGATGTAAGATGCCACCAAAAAATGTATCTCCATCTTGAAATTTATATTTTATTGACACTGTACATAGGTCAGACAAAACACTGTAATTCAAGCAAAAAACAGTAGCTTTGCTTAAGAACATGATACTGAGTACTTACAATTTATCTTAAAATTTCAGAATCAAGAAGCCGAAGGAAACAAAGGTGGAGTAAGAATGCGAGGATGAGTCATACCTGCAAGATGAAGAGCATGCATCCCTTCATGTAAACCAAAAATGGCTTCTTGTGAAAAAGAAAACAAAGATCAGGTTTTTGTATCTAAATGGTTTGTAAAATATTGTATTTACAGAATGGGACGGACACATTTACTGAACTTCTTTAGAATGGGGCACAAAACTGATAAGAATACAAAAATATTCAGGTAAACTAGAAGTGACACATTACTGAAAATTACAGTCCAAAACCACTTTAAATTCAGGCAACCAAAAAGGGAAGGAATACACATTACTGGGCAAAAATGCACATTAAATTATAGTATATTTTCAGTCTAAATAAATGCTAGTTCTGTATTACTAACAGAGTGGCTTTCCGGATTGAATTGCATAGAAATTTTGATTAGAACAAAGTATGCTACTATTAGCAGCCTGCACACAAGTACTAGCAGTTATTTTCAAATCCTAGAAAATGACCTACGGGTATTGTGTCACATTAACCCTATCAAATTTGATTAGAATAAAGTACATGCCTGATAAGAGTAGCACATTAACCCTATCAAATCCTAGAAAATGACCTACGGGGAGTGTGTCACATTAACCCTATCAAATCCTAGAAAATGACCTACGGAGGTCGATCGTCGCAGCAGGCGGCGGCCGAGCCGACGGTTCGTTTGAGTCAAAGCGACGATGTCGTCTCGCCTCCCATTTAATTGTTAGACTCACATTAGTACATTACAGAGAGAAACAAAAACACCAAGTAGTACTAGAACTATGAAAGCCACTCTTACCTTGGTCATTTTGTCAAACACCTTCCGTGCGACAGCAGCTTGCACCGCCCGCATAGCACGGTCTTCAGTTGGTTGTGCCTCTTCTTCTGCTCACACAGGATACAAACAAGACAATGTTGTCATGTCCAGCAATCATATAGTCAAGATAAACAAATCGTCACTTTAGAATTTCATTTCCTAGTGCAGACACTACATCAGCCATCAGGTGTGATTTGGCATCGAATTTTCACTGCCGACAGCGACGACAGGCGAAAGGAAACACACTGTGTCATGTTAGTCCATGCTCTGATAAGCAGAATGTTCTTAAGGGCATTCTTCGCGTCTGTGCGCTTTTTTCGGATGTTGAACCGGATACGAGGCTGCGCAAAAATAATTACAGAACCATGGTCAAGCTCACATACCAAATAGTTTTATTGAATACGCGCATATGCTACTGTACTTGGCATTTGGCAAGCCCTCAGGCACTCAATTTTTTGTGGGTGAAATTATAGGAACCCCCAATTTGAATTTCATTATGAAATTGAGGTAGACCTCAAATGTGCAGTGGACCTGAAAAATGCACAGCACAATAGAGCTTCCATTGCTGAAGCGTGCAAACTAATCACCCTGCTAACCTGACTGTGATGATGATCCCGGGCAGTAAATATTCCTCTTTTACAGCCTAGCCAGCTCTCCTAGCCTATCTAGTATAGCAATCCTAATGGGATTTGGAGAGCAAGAACTGAACTGGATGCGTGGATCGAATTGATTCGTCATCAGGAGAAAAGAAAGAGGGAGAAAGAGATGGATGGGGAAAGTCAGGGTGGGCGCACCGTGGATTTTGAGAGCGCCGCAGCGGTGGAGTGGAAGGACGCCGACGCTGCCGCCGACGCCGCCGCGCCCTTCCTTGCAGCTGCTTGCATCCCGGGAGAAGAGGATGGGAGCGGGAGTCTGTGTGTTGGGCTCATCTTCTTGGCCAGGGCCCTCCGCTTCTCCGTGCGGCGGCGGCGCCTCTTGACGTCCTCCTCCGGCGCGCGCGTGCGGGCGCCCGCCGCGGCGGTGGCCACGAGCTGCCGCCCCAGGTACACGTCGCCCCGCGTCGGCGCCGCGGGGCCGACCCCGTCTGCCGGAGGAGACGGCGAGGGGGACGGGGCGCTGGGGGAGGCGGCGCGCGCGCGGGTGGAGAGGGAGGCGGTGGCGGTGGCGGACGGGTGGTGCTTGGTGGGGACGTTGGGCGGCGGCGCCGAGGGCTTGGGAAAAAGGAGAGGAAGAGCGGGCGGAGTGCTCAGGAGGGGAATTTGGGCTTTAGCCTCCGCCAGCTATGTGTGTATACATGCGTCGGTGGTTCTGTAGTAGTAGCGCTGGGTTTATACCCCACGCTGCTACTACCGCATGCCGCAGGAGGCATGATGAAGACTACATAGTAGTAGCGCGTGTTTACAAACCGCGCTACTACTATCAATTTAATAGTAGCGTGGGTTTATATCCCGCGATAGTACTGCTGCTTGTCCGGGCGGGCACGGTGGAGAACACTTAGTAGTAGCGTGGGTTTATACCCCGCGCTACCACTATCAACTTATTAGTAGCGTGGGTTTACAACCCGCGCTACTACTAATTAGCAGTAGCGCCTCTTTTCGTGTCGCGCTGCTGCTAAGATTATGTGTATAAGGTTTCCCCTAGTAGTGTATGACTGGCGCCTGAGACCCCCTTCACTTGCGCCTGGCACTCAGGCCACTCGTTGTACATTTCCGGAACCTTTCCTTTGTACATGACATAGCACTACTTCGTCGCCATCAAGAATCTAGGTACCTGTTAAAGATGCATCTTCATCAAGAGAATGTACAATCATATGCAACAAAATATACTTGAGAAACACAAAAAAGAAAGGGTTAGCAACTAGATGCAACATACAGTAAACATATAAATAATCACCGTAGTTTCATCGTACGCAAACTAATTAACTAGAGGTACGCAGGTCATCGTACCCAAACTAACAAAGTAGCATTACGCAAGTTCGGCAGGGACCGCGGACATCACAAAGTTTCATCGCTACAGAAACTATACAAGTTCAACCGGCACATATCATCATCATCGGCATCGTAAATCACTAGAAGTTCCCTCCTTCCAAATCATCGAGGATGCACCCTAGCTTCTTGAACGGCGTGAGGTCCTGACATTGCATGCCTATGCGAGTTCGGACATCAGCTCGTGATATAGGGCCGTGGTGGAACACCCCCTTCTCTTCGACGACTTCTTTCATGATGATCGTCGCAATGTCCCTCTGGATGCGAAAGAAGTCATCTCTAAGTTTATAATCCACTTCTCCATGAGATTCTACCCACTTGCGGATATGATCATCGTTTCTGCTTGTCATGTGAAGTTTTTGGTGATCCCTTTTGAACTCCATCATGAGATGGAGGAGGTAGAATCCATCGTTCTTGCTTGTTTTTTGGGACATGGATGTAGCAGAAGTTAGTTTTATGCGAGAAACCCGTCTTCTTGTTTCTTTGTTTCATGATCTGCAGGTGGCCACCCCTCAAGCTGAAGCCTTGGAGAGCATCATCTAGAATATTCTTATGTGGGTGTAGTCCTTCTTCTCGTAGTTTATGGTAGGGTCGAAATACACGGCGTGGTAAACTCGCGGGTAAAGAACGATAAGGCCGGCGCGCCCGTTGCTGCGGGGAAGAAAACACCGCAAATTATTCTCCATATGAGCGAGAAGGAATGATTGAAATGTATGAAAGGGTTGTCCGACACTGAATCACTTTGGATGATAAGGTAGGAGGACAATTTCCTAGTCCTTATTCTGTACCATGAAGTTTTTGAGGTACTCCCTAGCAGTTTTACGTTCAAAGTCGCCGAGACTCAAGAAGGACTCGTGCATGTAGTATGGATCCGCCACATAAATTTGCGAGACTTCTTTTCTCTTCATGACGGAGCTCATATGTAGCGCAAAAAGGCGGACGATAGTACAATCGAACCGCCTTGTCAGAAACATCTCGGAGATATGCTCAAACTGCAGGAAGAACACCTCCGCGGGCCGTGTGTCAATGTAGTACTTCCCCTCAGGCACACGAGCCGCGTATGTCGGATATCCTGGATCCTTCGAGGCTAGTAGGCTTTTCTCAGTCGATAGCACATGGTCGTGTAGCCTCCTGAAATCCCCTGATATTGCCTCCAGCGGTTTCGGCGGTAGCATCGACTCGCCCGTGACATGGAACATGGCCGCACCTTTGACATGTAAACGGAACATCGTCGCGCTGTGAAGTCCAGAGTAGTCAAACTCCCAGATCTCCTCGACCATTCCATAAAATCTCTCAGTTGCGTCGTTGTCGCTGCCGGTCATGCATTCCATCGTCACCCCTGAGTTCTGAAAATCACTGTTCATATCTTTGGCCTCCGTGTTGAACGTCTATCCGTTGATATCTTATGCCTGATAGGTGACGAGATTGGGCGAGGGGCCATGTGCTAAGGCGTATATGAGCAATCCATCCTTCGAGCCCTGTTCCGGGGGATTATCAAAAATATGCTCTTTGAACCAATGCAGGAAAGTGGAGTTGTGCTCTCTAGTAAATTCGGCGTTCGTCCTGCATACCCCCCGGTCACGATAGTTCTTTGCGATAGTTTCTTTGTGCAGTGTCATGAAAGGATCTACCTGGTCTAGGTGTTGTAGCACTACCAAATTTGCTTTGTCAAAGTCGTTGCGTCGATCTCAGTAGGCCACATGAAGTTCCTTGCGACCGTTGGAGTGACCTTCTCCTTCGAGCCTCCCAATGTGCTTGTTAACGGGCAAACCAACACAAGGCAGCCGGTCTGCGCCATATAGAAAATTCTCGTAGAAAGAGATGCACTCTTGTGTCAGATAGCCCTGGACGATGCTTCCATCCGGACGGAACATGTTATGAACGAATCCTTTGATGACCCCATTCATCCTCTCGAACGACATCATGTTGTGTAGGAATGACGGCCCCAGGTCTATTATGTCGTCCATAATATGGACACAGATGCACCATGACGTCAAAGAACTCGGGCGGGAAGTAAATCTCAAGCTCATTTAGTCTCACAACGATCTCTTCCTGTAGCCTTCTGAGCTGCTTCGCACTGATCGACTTTCGAGAGATGACTCGAAAAAGTTGCAGAGACAAATAAGCATGTCACGGGCGTGCTTGTCCATTATCCCTCTAAGGGCAACAGGTAGTATCTGCGTCATCATCACATGACAGTCATGGGACTTCATCCCGCTGAACCTTTTCTTCTTCGTGTCTAGAAATTTGCTTATCTTCCCACAGTAACCGAAACTAACTTTGATTCCGGTAAGGCACTTGAAGAATTGATCGATCTCAGCCAGACTTAAGGTGAAGCAAGAAGGGGGGCAATAATCCTCTCCCGGCCAGAGTAGTCAAACTCCCAGATCTCCTCGACCCTTCCGTAAAATATCTCAGTTGCGCCGTTGTCGCTGCCGGTTATGCATTCCATCATCACCCCTGAGTCTGAAAATCGATGTTCATATCTTTGGCCTCCGTGTTGAACGTGTATCCATTGATATCGTATGCCTGATAGGTGATGAGGTTGGGCGAGGGGCCATGTGCTAAAACGTATATGAGCAATCTGTCCTTAGAGCCCTGTTCCAGGGGATTATCAAAAATATGCTCTTTGAACCAATGCAGGAAAGTGGAGTTGTGCTCTCTAGTAACTTCGGCGTCCGTCCTGCATACTCCCGGGTCACGATACTTCTTTGCGATAGTTTCTTTGTGCAGTGTCACGGAAGGATCTACCTGGTCTAGGTGTTGTAGCACTACCAAATTTGCTCTGTCAAAGTCGTTGCGTCGATCTCAGTAGGCCAAATGAAGTTCCTTGCGACCGTTGGAGTGACCTTCTCCTTCGAGCCTCCCAATGTGCTTGTTAACGGGCAAACCAACACCAGGCGGTCGGCCTGCACCATATAGAAAATTCTCACAGAAAGAGATGCACGCTTGTGTCAGATAGCCCTGGACGATGCTTCCATCCGGACGGGACATGTTACGAACGAATCCTTGGATGACCCCATTCATCCTCTCGAACGGCATCATGTTGTGCAGGAATGACGGCCCCAGGTCTATTATGTCGTCCACAATATGGACACACAGATGCACCATGACGTCAAAGAACGCGGGCGGGAAGTAAATCTCAAGCTCATTTAGTATCACAATGATCTCTTCCTGTAGCCTTCGGAGCTGCTTCGCACTGATCGACTTTCGAGAGATGACGTTAAAAAAGTTGCAGAGACAAATAAGCGTGTCACGGACGTGCTTGTCCATTATCCCTCTAAGGGAAACAGGTAGTATATGCGTCATCATCACATGACAGTCATGGGACTTTATCCCGCTGAACCTTTTCTTCTTCGTGTCTAGAAATTTGCTTATCTCCCACAGTAACCAGAACTAGCTTTGATTCCGGTAAGGCACTTGAAGAATTGATCGATCTCAGCCAGACTTAAGGTGAAGCAAGAATGGGGGCAATAATCCTCTTCCTTTACTTTTTTGCCATTCTTCTCCCACGCCTCTGTCTCCGTCTCTGTCTCCTATGACTTTTTACGGGGTAGCATGTGCAGATCTGCCCTGATTTTAAAATCTTGCAAGTCTTTTCTTGTCTTTGGCCCATCCTTGGTCTTATCCGGCATGTTCATTAGTGTCGCAAGCAAGATCTCAAGGACATTCATACATATATGCATTTGATCAAGGAAATGAGGTGTGTCGAGTTTGTGCCAGTACTCCAGATCCTAGAAAACATACCTCGTCTTCCATACCTTCAACAGTGGCTCCGACGCCTTTTTCATCATCTTTCCTGGCGCGGGGCACTGTTCCCAGTTTTTCAATAGCTCATCGATTTCGCCGCCGCTCCACTTACGTGGAGGTCCTCGATGCTCAGCCTCACCATTGAATAGATCTCCATGGGTCGTCCTTCTCAAGCCATCTTCGATGCCCCATGTACACGATTTTCTCAGACCCGCCATCTTTCGTTGACGTTAGCTGCTGAGACATCGTATCATCCATGCACCGCGTGCATCCGCAATATCCATGGCACACCTGGCTTGCGACATATCCTTAACCGAGATAGTCGTGCACCATCGTGATCAGCGCAGCTCTCGTATAGAAATACTCGCCTTTGCTGGCGTCCTATGTCCTGGCCAGTGTTTTCCATAACGTGTCTAACTCCTCTAGAAGTAGCCCCAGATACATATTAATATTATTTCCCGGTTGTTTCGGCCCTTAAATCAACATGATCATGTGTATGTACTTCGACTTCATGCACAACCAGGAGGGAGGTTGTACATCCATACAAACACGGGCCATGTGCTATGGTTGGTATTCTGGTTGCCAAACGGATTCATGCCATCGGTACACGCGCCGAGCACGATGTTACTTGCATCACATGCAAAATACCGATATTCGTTGTTGAACGCTCTCCATTGGCTTCCATCCACGAGGTGTCTCAACTTCGGATCATCTCCATCGCCGGGCTTTGTCCTCTCCACAAGCCAATGCATGATCTTTGCTTCCTTGGGATCTACAAAATAATGTTGCAGACGGGGAGTGATCGTTAAGTACCATACAACTTTCTGGGGAGATTTCTTCCCGGCCTTCCTGTATCGAGAAGCATTGCACACCGGACAGCTGGTTTTTTCCGCGTCCTCCTTTTGATAAATTATGCAATCGTTGATGCATGCATGGTATCTAATGTGCGGCAGATCAAGAGAGCACACAACCTTCTTGGCCTCATCCACACTAGTAGGACATAGATTCCCCGCGAGAAGAACATCCTTTAGGTACTTGAGAAGCTCATCGAGGCTAGTGTCGGTCCATTTGTTTTTAGCCTTCATCTTCAGGAGTTCGAGCGTGGAACTCAAGCGAGTCACCTCGGGATCGCAACCATCATACAATGGAGTGTTCGAGTCTACCATTAGTTAATGCAGCTTGGCCTACTCTCTAGAAGCAGCTCTGTGAGTACTCGTCTCCTTGCAAAGCAGTGCTTGAACATGAGGGTCCGCACGATTGAACTTAGTACCGACGAAGTCTGCGGCGTGGAGTCCACGTTTTCTCCGCGCCATTTCCGGCCGCTTCTCCACCGCCATGTCCGGCCCCTTCCCCGCCGCCATGTCTGGCCCCTTCTCCACCGCCATTATCGGTCATCTCTTCGTCTTTCCCCGTGTTGTCATTACCTGCCCCATCGGCGTCCTCATCATCATCATCCTCATCTTCAATTATCCACCGAGTATAGCCATCCATGAAACCAGTCATGAGCAGGTGCGCCATCACACGACCATCGTTATAGGGGTCGAGCCAAACTCCTCCTTTGCATCTTCGACACTGACATCAAATCTCTGTCCAGTTATTTTCTTTCACTAGATCATTGACTGCGCCCGTTGCTGCGCCCATCTATTTATACAATAAAATTATAAGAAACTTTGTAAATTAATGGCCACATAGAACACATTAAATTTGCATAAACATAAACATGTCTTATTCAGTAATTAAAGGAAATCTTGAGATTCACAGATACATGGTATGACTACATACACAACAATGTTCATAGTAATTACAACTAATCCGAACTGCCAAGTCATAAACAGCAGGAAAAAAACATGTATGGCTCGGTAATATTCCAGTCATCCAATTAGACTCGGGAGGAAAAATGTATGGGTATGCATAGCATGGATCCGAATAAGATCACAAATGGTGACCAAAAGCTTGGTGCAATAGAAGCAGGAGATCTATAAGAGGAAATTTCCCCCCTATACCCTTGATGAAGGAAATTAAATTTAGCGAGTGTACTTTGTTTCCTTGTTTAGCATCCTCTGGGTAAAAAATTCTATCGAATTAGTTGACCATAATGCTATCCCAAAAAAAGGAAACTTCAATGTATAGTGGTTCAAGAAGGCAAAGATTTCTTATATCACAAATTAAAAAAATGGTATTATAAGCGAGCTATAAACCAATACAAAATATATCTAGAACAACTTAGACATGGATGTTTCCTTGATATATGATTATATCTGTCAAAGCACATTCAATCTGTGTTACAAGTAAATTAGGAAGTCACGTGAAATACCAATGCAACAAATAAGCTAATAAATGAATGGCATGTGACGGGAGAAATCATTACTGTGATGCACTGATCAATAGACGGCAAATTTATTTTTTCTAACAGCAAACAACATATATACTTGTAATCATGGTGTGATTGGCAAGCCATATATGTTTTAAGGCTCAACTTGCAGCAAGTATGATACACAAAAATGGTAATAATCAAATGGTAATAATAGGAAAGCCCCCGGTAAAATTCAAGAATCGAGACAGAATCTTTGTAAGGTACAAATATCATGAGAAGACACCCACATAAGATGTTCTGGCTCAAACACTTACATAGATAACATTGAAGTAAAGTAAATTGAATAAGATTGATGCTTTCGACACATACCGATAATCCTTACAGAAAAATCAATTTGGGGCTGAGCGGCTGCATCCACGTGAGTGTCTACATCAGTGAGTTGCCAACGAAGGGCTCTGGACACAAACTGCAAATATTTAAGAGTGAGCTGAAGCAGAACAAAAGAATCAATCGCACCAAATAATTCATAATGAAATCTCACATTTAGGAATGATCATGGTCTTAGTTTTTTGAACAATCGCAAGCTACCAGATATGTACTTCACATCTATTCAACAAGAGGATGATTTGAGTTTTAAAATAATTAACAATTGAAAAACTTTGTTCGCTAGTACTATACCATGTGAGATAGTTGCAGTAGATTGTAGAGCTTTATGATTTGGTGTAGTTAGCTAGTAGTTATACTAATTTCAGTGGCTAAGTGGCAGATAGATTGGAGTGCTGGATTTATTGACTTCATCTTGGGAGGCTGACTGGTTCAAGAAGACATGATGAAATATGTTTATTGATTGCATGCATTGGTGGCATCCATGGGATCCCAATTGTCTTACCAGGATCGCTTCCCAGACTTAGGATTTCTGCATCGTAGGACGATATGATTGAATGGAGCAGAGACGCGGTTGCGACCGTGGTGGTGGCCTGGCAGACAAATCAGCAATTGGTCCAGAGTGTAGCACAACATGAACAACATTTTTTCTGACTTTAGGAGCTCCCTGCTCCCAATTTCATTTGCAGCAATGAAACTGGTAATAAAAGCAACTTTCAGGTTCTGGTCACAAGGATCAGCCATGATTTTAAATTAGCAGACACAAAACACCTTGCAACCACAGCAAGAACTCTACAGCCAACTACAGAACTCTATACAGCCAACTACTTATTACATGAATATGGGTAAATAGCAACCCAACATCACGACACAGGAAAGCAACCAATCCCAATACCAAAACTGATGAACCAGAAATACTACTCAAAATACAGTACTGCAACTGTATCTGCCTTAGTGCTCCACAAAACTCCATCTCACCCTGCTATTCTAAGCACCAAGTGCCCAGCCTCTTCTTGTGCTGAAAATCTAAGCCGCAACCTGCAGAAGGCACCTTGCTCGTCTCTCTTGCATGGCGCCATGTCCTCGTTTCTGTATACCAGACCAAAATTTAAGCCATTGAGCAGCCTGTGCAATCACACTACTCGGAATGTAAGGAAAGACATTCCTAAAACAATTATTCCTATATTTTCATGATGCTCAAATCACTGCTGTGACACCAACTAAATATATGGACAAAACATTTGCGGCAGAAACAAATAATAATTCATCTATAGGGTGGTGATTAAGTACGTAACAAACAAATCAGACTGGACTCATCAGTAAATCTTGAGGTGATAAACCACCGGTAGAGAAGGGATTGTGTGGTGGGGAGAAAAAAAATCTGCAGAGAGGTTGAAAATGGAGGGGCAACCTAGTGGATCAGAGAAGAATGGATGCTAGCCCGCTAGAGGGGGAAGCTCAATGGCGTCGATGGCGCCGAGCAGGCAGACGTCTCCTCACGTGGCCGAGGTTAGGTCCTGTCCCGGCGTGCTGTTCTAACCTCCATGGGAGCCAAGCTCGGAGCTTGAGCGAGGTGGCTGCGGTCGTGGAGGATCTGGCCGACGCCTGACCTGGTTGATCTCCCTGTTCACTTCTCTTCTGATGAGGTGAGGAGGAGAGGGTGGTGTTAGATAAAACCTTAGGATTAACATGACATGATATTAATCTCGTGATTAGAACACCTACATGAGCGGAAGCGTGAGAACTTACAGGTATGAAATCTAATGCCTGCTCTCTACATCTTGCAGTCTCCAATCTCCAGCAACAGCAACAGGGAGATCGTCGGGGAAGTAGAGCAGGAGCGGGCGACACGGATGGCAGCAAGAGTGCAGCTGGCTTGACCATCGAGGCATCCGTTGGAGACTCCAACAGCTGGTCGGTAGTGGCGGAGCCAAAAAAAATGTATAACACGGGCCGACTGAAGGCAGCAACACTTCCATACAAATTTTTGGCCAAAAAAACAGTGAAGCAGATGTAATAGCATAATATTTTTCATTGATTACACCACCTTTCACCGTTGATACAAGAGGATATGCAATTTTTCAATGGTACATCACACAAAAGAAAAATCTAGATAATAGAAGATAGAGAAACTAACTTGCTCCAGGCCTTCAACTAAATGGCACTCGACGTGGTGGTTCATCGAACTCATCTATAATTGCATCTGTTGATATTCCAACAGCAATCTCCTTTTCAATATAAATTAGCAAGCAGTCCCTTAGAAATCCATCTTCCATTTTATTCCGAAGCCTTGTCTTCACAAGTTTCATGGCAGAAAATGCACGTTCTGTAGTTGCCGTTGAAACCGGTAAAGTAAGAACAAGCCGAATGAGTCTGTACATTAAGAAGTAGTTAGAATTTTTAGCAATGAATAAATCAACCAATACAGGAACAGAGAACATTAGATACCTGTCAATCAAGTAATATTCATCTGATTTTCCACTAGATGCAAGTCGTTGACAAAGTTCTGATATAGTTGTCAAATTCTGAAACTTTGGGCTTGTGGGTACAACATTCTCGTAATGTCGTAACTGACATCTTAGATTATTCATTTCTTGTCCTTTAAAATCAGCAGGATGGAACTTTGAAGCCAGAGAACATATATTATCAATGTTAAATGAACGGAATGAATCTTTTGGGTCCAAGGAAGTACACAGGATGAGAAGCTCTGTAGCTTGTTTGTTGAATCTACAATTCAGCTCTTGTGCTTGCTGATCAACAGCAACCATGAAAATGTCACAGCGATAATGGTGCTCAACTGTAGTCTCATCCTCCGCACGAGAATTAATGAAATCCACATATAACTCACTGAAATGTGGTGTTTGAACTCCATGTTTGGTACAGAATGAAAGCACATCAGCTTTAAGCTTGTTCCAACCATTATCTCTTAGCTCCTGGATCAACATTTTGGTAGTCTTAACATCATCCATGGCATTCACAATATCTTGAGACTTTTGTTGCAACTTTTTGCATAGCATGTCCGTGATTCCCATAAGTTCTTTCATGACATGCAGAATAAATATGAAGTCAAAAGACATCATCAACTTAACAGCACCAGAAGCCTTTGCTCGTGCGGAAGGTGAAGTACCAGATCCTTTAGCAGTTGCAATGCTTTTAAGTACCAAAAATGTTGGTTTGTACAATTTCACAAGGTTGCAAACAGAAGCATAGTGTGAACTCCACCTAGTATCACAAGGCCGTTGTAAAGTTCCGACTTGATTAGCCCCACTTCCAGTTTCAAGCTCACCGGGCTCAATCAAATGCTCCATTTCAGCAACTTGATTTGCTTGCAACTCATCATGTCTCTTACTAGAAGACACAACCGTATTGATAACAAGAGCAAGATGATCAAAAAAGTTGTGAACATCGGCTACTTATTTTGATGCAGCAACAAGAGCTAGCTGCAACTGATGAGAAAAACAATGGATATAATATGCATAAGGACACTCCTCCATGAACTTTGCTTGTAGTCCATTCCACTCTCCACGCATGTTACTAGCACCATCGTATCCTTGGCCGCGAATATTGTTCACATCTAACTGATGTTGAACCAAAACGGAAGATATCTCTTCTTTTAGAGTAGCCGAAGATGTATCAACAACATGAACAATATCAAGAAAATGCTCACAAGTGAAACCAGGTTTATCAACAAAATGAATAACTACTGCCATTTGCTCTCTTTTGGATTCATCTCTTGACTCGTCAACAAGCAAGCAGAACTTAGCATCTCCTATTTCTTTACGGATTTCACTTTGCACCTTAGAAGCAATGATATGTAGAAGTTCTTTTTGAATTGTAGGCGATGTGTACTTAGCATTGCCTGGAGCATTACCCAACACTACAGCACCAATTTCCTCATCATAAGAAGCTATCAGTTTCACCATTTCAAGGAAATTACCTTGGTTCTTCGAATCAAGACTTTCATCATGTCCTCGGAAGGGGCAAGCTTGGAATGCTAACCACCGTAGTGAATCAACGGTTACTCTAAGCCGCAGCCTATTCCTTTTGATATCCCCATCTGTTTGCTTCACCACTAATGGTTCCATATGACATGGCTTATTCTTCAGATTATCATAACATTTTGCAGCATAATTATGAGCAGATTTACTGTCCTTTCCCATGTGAGTTAAGAATGCACATCTCTCTCCGTCATTAACTCTCTTCCATTTTTTGAATCCTTTCACTGTAAACACATCAGATCCTTTCTTTCCAAGTGGCTTCTTACAAAATAAAAAGCATGGAAAACAGTAGACTGCATCTTTATCCGGTGAATATTCTAACCAAGGGAAGCTCTTAAACCAATGATACTGAAACTTGCGTGGATGGGTCACCGACTCATCGGGAGGATACTCATCCATTTTAAAATGATATGCCCCATGCTTTATATATGCCATTCGAGCTTTTTCTTGATCGTTAGGAGGATAATCTGAAATTTGGCACCGCAGACCTGGTTCTCTTTCTACCACCAAAATAGCAGAATCATCATTGCCTCTCTCTCTCCTAACCTGAGGTGGTGTTGTTGATATTGGAGTTTCTTCTACTTGTTCTTGTTCATCCACTTGTTCTTCTTCATCTACCAAGGGAGGGGCATCAACCAAATTAATTTGTTCTGGAACATCAGTTCTTCTTTTCTTCTCAAAAAAAGAATGCAGTGTTGCAAGCTTTCTTTTATTTTTGGCCATGGAGACAAGTGATTACCCTAGAAAAATTGAACACAGACCACTATAAGACTATCCAATTTAGAGAATTGAAAAGCCAAACAAAAATTATAGAACAAATTTCAGATCTGAGAGACAGAGAAAGAGGGATCACAAATCAAGAATATATACCTCTTCTTGTGTGCTTGCAGCGGCTTGAAGAAAGATGAGCCGTTGGCCGTCCAGCCGGCCGGCGGCGTAGCAGCAGCTACAAGAGAGAGCAACTAGAAAGATTTAGGAGATTTAGGGGCTAGTGGTTTGTCTCCATGGATGAGCAGAGCAAAGGGCTGGACCACAGGGGACCAAGGAAAGGGAAAGGTGGGAGGAGGAAACACGTGTGGCTGGGAGCCAGGGGTGGCTTTGCCTCTTTGTGTTTGGGATCAGCTTTTGGGATAGAATAACACTAGAGAAAAGTCAAGCCTTGTACATGATTCATTGTGCCAATTTCGCTTGCTTATCGGTTAGGGAGGGCCACAAGGCCCAGATCAGCATAACACACGACTTCTGAAACAAAAAATCGCTGCTATAAAATTTTTTTACATGTTGGCCCGGGCCTTGGCCCTTGCTGGTCCCCTGCTGTCTCCGCCATTGCTGGTCGGAGTAGACACGCTGCCGGCACTGCCCTGGTGGTGGCCGGCGGTGGTAGTGGTCTTCACGTACCTCAGCACATATTCAGGATCGGCAGTTGGGTGGTTCGGATTGGTATTCTGTTATCCATCATGAAAACCCCCTTTTCCTTATATACATGTGTGTGCTGGGTACATGGGACCAAAACCAAACATGTGGATGTGTGGTGTGCTTCCGATCATTGCACATCTGGGGTCAAAAGGCTCCCCCTTTTCTCTCATGGTTTGTTTCAACCATAGATCAATTCCAACATTCTCCCCCTTGATCGTAAGGTTAACAAACATCATAAGTCCAATCTTAATGAAAATAATATACCAAAGTAAGGTGTTGTAATGGCAAAACGTGCCATTAAACCTCAATACCTATAGTACATCATTCTATCTCGAAATGGAAAACATAATACTTTACGGGAGTTGGTTTATAAGATGGTCCTAATTTCCAAGATCAAAAAGCTCCCTAACCCATGCCGGCAACATAATCATAAATATGGGTAGCGAGCCTTTGGTAAACGGATCTGTAATACATACAAATTATTTTTATATGCTTAACATCACTAGTTTGATCCTGGATTCTATCTTTCACAACATGAAACATATTGTCAACGGTTTTGGCAACACCATTTGACTTGTTGTTACTCGCATAGAAAACTGTGTGTTCATAATGCAGTAGGTGGTTTTTATAAATGTTGTCTACCACCTTAATTTCCGGAATAGAACTTCTTTGACATACAACCTACCCAATAGCCTCTTAACATGCCACATCGTAAATTGCATCATTTCTAATGCCATCAATGTCATTATGGAGCTTTTCCACGATATAGCTCCATATGCGAGAGTGAGGATGTAACATAATGTGGAAACTTTAATATCCACACACCTCGCAAAATAATGTCTGAATAATCGAGGATATCAAGGTTATCAGACTTCTTATTAGTGAGCATGTAAACTTTTATTGCCTTGCATATCCACAAGTCTTTTCGCGGCTTCTCCAGTGGTCCATTTCTAGACTTGTATATTTGCCAATTATCCCGATCATAAATAGGGCAAGTTCATATTTGAATACTTACATTGCTTCTAACAACTAAAACATAAGGAAGTAACACTAACTGATCAGCTCATAATGGTTCCTTGGACACTAAACTGTCCACCTTTATTGCCCTTGACTTTAGTAGCAGGTGCGATAGAGTACTACCATGTAATATTTTCTTCCATACTCTATCAACGTATGTCATCATAATAAAACTTATACTCCTTTTTGACCTATATCTCGGTGAAACTCAATACAAAGTAAAGTATGAGGCATCACCAAGATTCTTCATGTTACAAATAGAAGATAGAAATTACTTGGCTCGCCAAAAAGTTCTATTTCCACAAGGTAGTGATCTTACTCCCCCTCGTCTTATAGTATGAGTGTCCCAACGCTTGTATTATCTCATAATTGCATTTTTTTTAGATAACATACCTTATGTCAACTTCACCCATGACAAAACCATACAATTGAGACATACATACATTATCAACTAAGTCAACACAAGAGCATGTCATAGTAACAACACAAAACGTCACGACAACTCACTGAGGAAATTTTATGGAGTTCCATACATCATTAGAGCTCATAATCTTCATCCTATATGGCAACAAGCCACTAAGATGATCATTCACACACATTCTCAATCACAGGGAAATTGTTGAGAGTCTCAAACACCAAGTGTTGCATTAGAATTTCCCCTTTACAATTTACCTGATGCGTATGAACAAAGATCTAATGGAGTTATCCTTAAGATTAATGCTCATATGCTCCAGGTTCCTGATGACCAATTTATTAGAAAGATGAAAATAAATCCAAAATCTTGATAACAATCATCTAAGTTCTAAACCAAAACACCGTTGGGCTGAAGATGGCAAAGAACTTAATAAACTGTGACAAATGATTATAAACGACGTTAGTCAGAAATATAACCACATGCCACATGATACTGACAAACTTGCCACTTGAGTGAAGTGTCACATATGATTATAAACGACGTTGGTCATATATAATCAACATGTTACATCAAGACGGTCATTAGACTGGCAAACTTGCCACTTTAGCATTAATGTGTGCTTCGTATGCTCATAAGGGACTAAGTACACGCTAACATGATAAAGGAGTCATTTTTCATTCATTCTTCTAAATAAGACTTGTTGCATCTTAATTAGAGAACCAAATTAGAATGTGCTTTTCATGCATTCTCCAACCAAGACTTCTCGTTGGTTCCATCTTAATTAGAGAATTGTGATACATAGTTTGCTTAATTGTACATGCCATGACCTAAGTAAGATAAGTGAACGTGATATCTCATATTAAATGAGACTTCCATTCTCCCCCTTGAAATGTGGTCTAAAACCACAATTTTGATGAGGTCTCATTAATCACACTTCTCTTACATCTTCAATGGTGACATAGCATATAATCTTTACAAAAGTTTCATTTAGTGAAAACGTAACTCGTCTCAGCATAAGGTGGGACTAACATTACATAATTTGAATTGACTTAATAACATATAAAATCATGTCATCTATTCGAGAGACGAAATTAAGGTTGTCCAATAACTAGGAGCATGAACCAAAAAAAATCATCAATAAGATGAAGAATTAAGTCATCTTCAAAAGCTAGTGGAATAAATCCGATAGTTTTGACATTAATCTCCTTTCCATTAGTAATATGCATGATGGCATATGCGTCTTGAGATCTCTCCCAATGTCTGCCTTATCATCATGATTAACGTCCTTCAACCTTAGTGGCAGAAAAACATTGGGAGGTTCCTTACATGAGACAATGATCTCCACTCTCCATGTGGGAAAGTTATTTACATAAGGTTTGTCTATGCCAAACAAAAGTTTGACATCATTATTATTGCTGGAAAAGAGGAGACAACTTTATGATCATCATAACAAAGAATCAAGCATAAACTAACCATGCAACGAGATGAATAAAAACATGCTTAATTTTTGTTCTAATCTGTATCACCGTTGGGAGGATAACGAAAAAGAGCCTTATTTATTCGTAAATGACACATGAAAAACATAATCAATATTGGTCAGAATACCATCATATGCCATTAGAACATTTTCTCGTTAAATCTCTAATCAAAACTTCTCGTTGGTTCCATTTTGACCAGAGAGACATAAAATCTAGTAATGACCAGCAAGAACTTCGACTAAATTAATTGGCATCATTAACATAAAGCAACATCATAACATAACCATGTGTGCCATGAGGCAGAATGATGCCTTTCAACACTAAATCTCACAACGATAATATAAATATTGAACATAAGTGTCAAAGTTATCGTTAAAATTCTCAATGACATACGATGAAAATGACATTGGAATTAACATATAAATATAAATGTTACTCCCACCGAGTAAACATTAAAGTGGGCATTCAGAGTAAAAATGTCATTAATATTATCGTCAAGATAAACATTTTCCAAACAATAAATTTTGGACATAATTTTTTTCATAAGGATTCACAAAATAACAATATTTTGCAAATAAGAGTTGTCAAACAAAAATGACAACATGAACTTTGGAAATCAGACTTTGTTTAGGGGATTGATCATAACCCCATAAACATTATTTTGACTCTTTATGCATATTTCAATGGTGTATATCATAATAAAATGACATGAAATGCACCCACCAAAAACTTTATTTTGCTCAATAGACATAATGCCCAAATATTATTATGACACATAGTGTCATGCGGAAGACCGAACAATGCAACCATCGCATTCTCCTTGAACTGGCCTCAACCCATTAGAAATGATCACATCATTAAGAAATGCCATTAGGATGGCATCACCATAAACTTCAAACTCAAATAAAGTTTCCGTATAAAATATTTGAAAAATAAGGGAATAAAACGTTATAGATAATAATTAGGATAAATATCATTTCACCACATTAATATTTAAAATTTAAAATGGTACAAATAAAATATCATCACTAAAATGCCATAAATGGCATTTAAATTATACCACATTAATATTTTCCAAACAAAATTTCTCATATGTCCATTTTATTTAGAAAACTCGAACATTATCCTTAGCATAATTTTACGCAATCAAGACATATTAATAGTGCATAAACATTATCACCAATATTAACAACATGAATCAAATGCACCCAAAAAAAATAACCAATTGCCTAAAATACATAATTTGGCCGATAGGAAACCACAACAGCCCATTAAAAAATGGTATTACCTCTTACACACATTTTTTGGCATATTGTTTCTTAATAAAACAGTGCATAAATCATTATAAAAAAAAACTTTAAACACCCCTTCTCCTCTTTTTTTCAGTCTACTTGGAACACATGAAAAGCACTGAAAATAAACATAAGCGGCTCAATACTTATTTTCGCCTAAAACCAACAGCAAAATTGTAACACCCCAGTTGTAAACTTCCATTCTTGGCAATATATCAATGTTGGTCTCCATCCAATTCCATTCGGGGTCGATCGTTTGGTCTCATTTTGGTTTTGTTATATGGTTTTATTCTTTTCATTGTCATGCTCTCCTTACCATATTGCATTTGTGCTTCTTGTCATCATCATATAGTGCATTTTCATCTCATGTCATCTCATGTTGCATCTTGTCATTCATGTTGTTGCCATGAGCATCATGGGCATGACCTTGTTCCCCTTTCAAACCATTGCACCATCACTTCTCCCTCCTTCCCTCTACTTCCTTCTTTTATCAAGTGCTATTTTTCCTTTCTCAATTAATGTTCATCTTCAACCTGTAAATCTTGCTCGATATCATAAACCTCTCTGCCAAATGTCTCATTATTTGAAGTTGTTTTGGTCAGGTTCAAAAATGACACAAGTTTGAATTATATTCAAACTTGTCTTATTTTTCTACCTCTAAAAACGCCCAATGCAATTTATTAAAATAGTGGAGAATTCCAGGAGTTTGAGAATATTTTCTTCTTACTCTAACTCCTCTTCTTTCTCCCTGTGATTTTTCTTTTTCTATTTCTGTTTGGAATTTTAGAAAAAGGAGAGTTTCAGCGCAGCAGCCCCCCCTGGGCCTCCCGCAGTCAGCCAGCCAGCCGGCCCACTTGCCCGCTGGACGTTTCTCACCCAGCCGTGACGCTACCCAGTAGCCCATACGCCCACGTGGCTAGTTGGGTCCCGCTCGTCAGCGCCTCCCCTGTTCCCGCACCCACCTTTTCCCTCTCCTCTCGCCGTCGCCATGAGGACCGCGAGCACGAGCGCGCGTGAGCTCGCACCGCTCGCCCTAGCCCTTTTAAGCCCCAGTCTCCGTGTCCCCTGCTTCTCCTAGGGTTTCCCTCGTCCGCCTCCGCCGATTCCTGGTAAGTTTAGCCATCAGATCCACCGCAACAGCTCCGTCCCGAGCGCACCTGAGGGCGCACCTCGTCGCCGGCGTGCTCTCCGGTCACCCCCAACCCCTCCGATCGTGTTCTCCTTCTTCCTCCTCGTCGTCTCCTTCCACGACATCGACTACGGTGCCCCGTACGACGAGTTCCTCGACGTCCTCTGCTTCCACTTCCTCTGGGTCAGGACCGCGCCAAGGTTCAGAGCTCAAATTCGTCGCCGCCAGTTCGTCTCCGTCGACCACTTCGTGTCCTTGGGTGAGCTGGGTAACGCACCTCCCTCTCCCATACTTCCCATGGCATGTAGGCGCTCGTAGATCGCGTCTGATCCATGTCTTTCCCGCGCTCGCAGTGCTCCGGCGTACTCTGAATTTAGATGTGCAGTGTTGTTCGACCGGAGCATGGTTGCGTGTTCCCGCTTTGGGTTCCCCTCGTCGAGCTCCCGTAGCTCGCTCGCGCCCTTGCTCACGTCCCGCGCGCACCCTGCAAGCCTCCCGCAGCTCCGGCAGGTTCCTCTGCCGCTCGCCGCGGACGCCGTGGCCCCGAGTCGAGCAACTGCCCGAGCTCGAGCGCCCCCGCTTTCCCTCGTAGACGCACGCACCCTTACCCTCTTTCCGCACGCCCGCCGGAGTCCTGGTGCCCCGCTGGTTGCCGCGTTGCCCTCGCCGGCGCCGTCGTCTTCTCTGCTCAGGTGAACTCGATCTGGTGTGTCTCCAAAAGCGGCCGACCCCCTTTCACTATCAGTAGTTCCTGCCTAGCCCAGTGGTTGTCGATGCAGAGCCACACCGGGGAGACCCGGGTTCGATTCCCCGCGGATGCATTATTCTCCCCCCCCCTTTTTTCTCATTTCTTTGCACTGTGCGAATGACAGGGTGGCCCCACCTGTCATACTCTCTTAGCCTGTTTTATTTATTTATTTATTTTATTATTGTTATTTGTTTTATTTTTGTTTCCCAGCGAATATTCCATTTCTGGCATATGGAATCTTTCCTTTTCGGGCAAGTCCATTTCTGGACGTTTTCCAAATATGGAAAATGCCATTTCTGTCATATTCCATTTAGGGCAGGTTTTAACTTAATGCACTTGTGCATATTTTTCTATAGCAACCCTAACATATTATATATGTTTTTGGGGTAGAAAAATCCCACCTATCCAGTGGTGGCATTAGTTTCTGCATTTGAGCAAGTTCATGAACATGTCATTTTACATCATGTTGTTGTCTTGTCATTTTTGTGTGGTTTGTTTCAAGCATGCTATGAGATTGTTTTGCACTAGGATAGCTTCATTTTCATGCCTACTTCATACTAGAACTTGTTCCATGCCATGATATGCCTGATAGTGAGTTAATCAAGCTTGTAAAGATGCCATGTTGAATCTATTTTTTTTTGCCATGTCTAGTTTTTCTGCTAAGTCTGAAATCTGTAATGAGACTTGCTTATTTGACATGGGTGTAGCCATTATTCTCCCCCCCCTTTTTTCTCATTTCTTTGCACTGTGCGAATGACAGGGTGGCCCCACCTGTCATACTCTCTTAGCCTGTTTTATTTATTTATTTATTTTATTATTGTTATTTGTTTTATTTTTGTTTCCCAGCGAATATTCCATTTCTGGCATATGGAATCTTTCCTTTTCGGGCAAGTCCATTTCTGGACGTTTTCCAAATATGGAAAATGCCATTTCTGTCATATTCCATTTAGGGCAGGTTTTAACTTAATGCACTTGTGCATATTTTTCTATAGCAACCCTAACATATTATATATGTTTTTGGGGTAGAAAAATCCCACCTATCCAGTGGTGGCATTAGTTTCTGCATTTGAGCAAGTTCATGAACATGTCATTTTACATCATGTTGTTGTCTTGTCATTTTTGTGTGGTTTGTTTCAAGCATGCTATGAGATTGTTTTGCACTAGGATAGCTTCATTTTCATGCCTACTTCATACTAGAACTTGTTCCATGCCATGATATGCCTGATAGTGAGTTAATCAAGCTTGTAAAGATGCCATGTTGAATCTGTTTTTTTTTGCCATGTCTAGTTTTTCTGCTAAGTCTGAAATCTGTAATGAGACTTGCTTATTTGACATGGGTGTAGTCATATTTTCTGGTCCTTTTTGGCTTATGGTCAGTAAGGGACTTTTGTCAAGTGCTTTGAGTAGATTCATGCCAAGCCTTGCTTTGCTATGTCCTGATCCTGTAGCATGTTGTTTCATTGCTCTAAACATGTCATCCTGATGTTAAATTTCTGCTATGTTGTTATTTTCACCAAGTCTGTGAACCTGTTATGTTTTGCACTTTTGCCATGCTTGTTTGAACCTGTTGTGATGTGATTTAGCCGTAGCTCAGTGTTCTTCTTTTGTCAAGCATCTTGAGTAGATTACTGTCATATGCTTTGTTGATATGTTTGGGTGCAGTAGCTTAATTTCTTGTTGCTTGCTAAGTAGCATCATGCTGTTAATGGCAGATTATCGTCATTCTTGTTTTGCTTGTCATTTGCAAACCGTGCATCCGATTCCGGTGATCTTTATATCGATTTCAACCGAAATCACCTTACCTATCCAGTGGCATACTTGGTTTGCCAAGATTATGCCTTGTTCATCCTTGTCCTTACGGAGCATGCATATGCATTGCATTTCACATCTCGCATATCATGCCATGTTTTGCATCATGTTGGTTGTGCATTGCATCGTGTTTGATGTTTGTCTCCTTTGCTTGTGTTCTTGTTGTGGGTAGAGCCGGGAGACGAGTACGTGAACGAGGAACCTGTTGAGAACGCTTTCGAGGACCAAGCTTTCGACAACTCTGAGAACCTTGCAGGCAAGATGACCATACCCTCGAAATCACTTCTATCTTTGCTTGCTAGTTGCTCGCTCTTTTGCTATGCCTATGCTGCAATACCTACCACTTGCTATATCATGCCTCCTATATTGCCATGTCAGCCCCTAACCATCCATGTCCTAGCAAACCGTTGTTTGGCTATGTTACCGCTTTGCTCAGCCCCTCTTATAGCGTTGCTAGTTGCAGGTGAAAATGAAGTTGCTCCTTGTTGGAACATGGACTGTTTGTTCCTTGTTGGAACATGTTTACTTGTTGGGATATCACAATACCTCTTATTTAATTAATGCATCTATATACTTGGTAAAGGGTGGAAGGCTCGGCCTTTTGCCTGGTGTTTTGTTCCACTCTTGCCACCCTAGTTTCCGTCATACCGGTGTTATGTTCCCAGATTTTGCGTTCCTTACACGGTTGGGTGATTTATGGGACCCCCTTGACAGTTCGCTTTGAATAAGACTCTTCCAGCAAGGCCCAACATTGGTTTTACCATTTGCCACCTAAGCCTTTTCCCCTTGGGTTCTGCAGACTCAAGGGTCATCTTTATTTTAACCCCCGGGCCAGTTCTCCTTCGATTGCTGGTCCAAACCGTCAGCCGCCGGTGGCCGCCAGGGGCAACTCTGGACTGGCCTACCGGAAGTTTGGACAATCCGGATGTGCCCTGAGACCGAGGTATGTGCAGCTCCTATCAGGATTTGTCGGCACAATCGGGCGGCTTTGCTGGACTTGTTTTATTGCTGTCGAAATGTCTTGTAGTCCGGGATTCCGAGATTGATCGGGTCTTCCCGGTAGAAGGAATATCCTTCGTTGACCGTGAGAGCTTATTGTTGGGGAACGTTGCAGAAAATTAAAATTTTTCCTACGGTTTCACCAAGATCCATCTATGAGTTCATCTAGCAACGAGTATTCAGATTAGATAGCATCTACATACCACTTTGTAGATCGCAACGGAAGCGTTCGAGTGAACGTGGATGAGGTAGTCGTACTCGCCGTGATCCAATTCACCGATGATCTAGTGCCGAACGGACGGCACTTCCGCGTTCAACACACGTACGGGACGGGAGACGTCTCCTCCTTCTTGATCCAGCAAGGCAAAGGAGAGGTTGGGGAAGAAGATTCCAGCAGCAGCACGACGGCGTGGTGATGGTGGAACTGCAGTACTCCGGCAGGGCTTCGCCGTGCACTTACGGAGGAGGAGGATGTGTTGGAGAGGGAGAGGGAGGCGCCAATGACCAGGGGTGTGGCTGCCCCCTCCCCTCTCCCCTTTATATAAGAGTACCAAGGGGGGGCGCCGGCCCTAGGAGATCCAATCTCCTTGGGGCGGCGGCCAAGGGGAGGTTTCCCTCCCCCCCAAGGCACCTAGGAGGTGCCTTCCCCTTGTGGGACTCCTTCCCATTGAAACCCTAGGCGCATGGGCCCCTTGGGGCTGGTTCCCCTTGGCCCAAGCAGGCCAAGGCGCACCCCCTAGGGCCCATGTGGCCCACCAGGGCAGGTGGCCCCACATGGTGGACCCCCGGGACCCCTCCGGTGGTCCCGGTACAATACCGATAACACTGAAACTTGTCCCGATGGCCAAAACAACACTTCCTATATATAATTCTTTACCTCCGGACCATTCCGGAACTCCTCGTGACGTCCGGGATCTCATCCGGGACTCCGAACAACATTCGGGTTACTGCACATACATATCTTCACAACCCTAGCGTCACCGAACCTTAAGTGTGTAGACCCTACGGGTTCGGGAGACATGCAGACATGACCGAGACGGCTCTCGGGCAATAACCAACAGCGGGATCTGGATACCCATGTTGGCTCCCACATGCTCCACGATGATCTCATCGGATGAACCACGATGTCAAGGATTCAATTAATCCCGTATACGATTCCCTTTGTCAATCGGTATTTTACTTGCCCGAGACTCGATCGTCGGTATCCCAATACCTCATTCAATCTCGTTATCGGCAAGTCACTTTTCTCGTTCCGTAATGCATGATCCCGTGATCAACCACCTTGATCACCTTGAGCTCATTGTGATGATGCATTACCGAGAGGGCCCGGTGATACCTCTCCGTCAAGCGGAGTGACAAATCCCAGTCTCGATCCATGTCAACCCAACAGACACTTTCAGAGATACCCGTAGCATACCTTTATAGTCACCCAGTTACGTTGTGACGTTTGGCATACCCAAAGTACTCCTACGGTATCCGGGAGTTACACGATCTCATGGTCTAAGGAAAGGATACTTGACATTGGATAACTCTAGCAAACGAACTATGCGATCTTATGCTATGTTTAGGATTGGGTCTTGTCCATCACATCATTCTCCTAATGATGTGATCCCGTTATCGATGACATCCAATGTCCATAGTCAGGAAACCATGACTATCTGTCGATCAACGAGCTAGTCAACTAGAGGCTCACTAGGGACATGTTTGTTGTCTGTTATTCACACATGTATTATGATTTCCGGTTAACACAATTATAGCACGAATAAAGACAATTATCATGAATAAGGAAATATAATAATAATGCTTTTATTATTGCCTCTAGGGCATATTTCCAACACTTATCATGGGCTAAGTTGGGACACCCTTGCAGGGTATTATCTTTCGAAAGCCGTGCCCGCGGTTATGAGCCAGATGGGAATTTGTTGATGTCCGGTTGTAGAAAACCCGAAGTTGACGTTAACTAAAACACATCAACCGCGTGTGTAACCGTGATGGTCTCTTCTCGGCGGGGTCCGGGAAGTGAACACGGTGTTGGAGTTATGTATGACGTAGGTTGTTCTAGGATCACTTCTTGATCACTTCTAGTTTCACGACCGTGCTTTGCCTTCTCTTCTCGCTCTCTTTTGCGTTGTAGCCACCATATATGCTAGTCGCTTGCTGCAGCTCCACCTCACTATCCTTTCCTACCTATAAGCTTAAATAGTCTTGATCTCGCGGGTGTGAGATTGCTGAGTCCCCGTGACTCACAGATATTATCACAACAGTTGCAGGTACCAACGATGCCAGTGCAGATGACGCGTCCGAGCTCACTTGGGAGTTCGACGAGGAACGTGGCCGTTACTATGTTTCTTTTCCAGATGATCAGTAGTGGAGCCCAGTTGGGGTGATCCGGGGATCTATGTAGCATTTGGGGTAGTCTTCTTTCATTTTGGTACCATAGTCGGACCTTGAGTGTAATTTGCATGATGGATGTTTATTTATGTATTGTGTGAAGTGGCAATTGTAAGCCAACTATGTATCTTTCCCCTTATTTATTACATGGATTGTGTGAAGATTACCTCACTTGCGACATTGCTCTCAATGCGGTTATGCCTCTAAGTCGTGCCTCGACACGTGGGAGATATAGCCGCATCGAGGGTGTTACAAAAATGAAACCATCCAGTAGCTAAATTCGCTAAAAAAAACTTTATACTGAGCCAACACAATCTGGGCCTCAACCCACGGCTAAAATTGGCCCGTTATCCGGCCGAAAGCCCAGCAGCCGTCGCGGGCTGATTTCAGCCGTTCGATTCAACTGACGGTCGGGATCGTCCGCAGCCAGAACAAAACTGCTGCTGGTCAAAACCTAGGGCCATTTGCCCCCTTCCTTCCCCGATTCTCCTGGAGCGGCGGCTCGAGGTCGAGGCTCGCCGACCCACGGCGGCGCGGTGGCTGCCCTCGCCGGAAGAGCGTGCAGCGGACCAAGTCCGGCGCGCTCCTCTGTCGAGAGCTGCTGCCTGCGACGCGCACATGGCTCAAGGCGGCGACTTTGAGAGGCGAGCGCCGGCGGCGGTGCATGAGGGCGCTGACGGCGACATGCGCGACGCGCAAGCCTCACATGTGCACGTCTGTAAGCGCGCCGTCGGCAACTTCTTTCTTTCCGCGCGTCGTCCCGAGGGACGGCGGCGTAGATCGACTCCGTCGCACGGTGACGGCCGTTCGATCCTGGAGGGAAGAAGGCGCCAACGCGGCCATAAGGTGAGCCCCGAAGCAAACATTTGGGATTTCATTTTTAGTGCTCGGATTAGGGAATTTTTGGCAAACATAAGTGCTTTCTTCAATGTGATTTCCTCAATTTGCAATTCCCCTCCTTCTAAATTCTGTCCGAGCACATTATAGCCATAATAAACCGAGATTTGTGGGCACAGCATAGGGCCTTCACAGAATCTTAATTATGCAGATTAGTTCGGGAAGTATTAAGCAGAAACAGCATCAGCCTTGACGGCAAAAAAAACATCTAAACTTGAATAAATTAGACCTTACAGAAGGCCAATACCATACCGAGGCAAATTAGGGTTCTAATAGAGATCAATCTTTCTCATGATACCATTGTTAGATAAAACCTTAGGATTAACATGACATGATATTAATCTCGTGATTAGAACACCTACATGAGCGGAAGCGTGAGAACTTACAGGTATGAAATCTAATGCCTGCTCTCTACATCTTGCAGTCTCCAATCTCCAGCAACAGCAACAGGGAGATCGTCGGGGAAGTAGAGCAGGAGCGGGCGACGCGGATGGCAGCAAGAGTGCAGCTGGCTTGACCATCGAGGCATCCGTTGGAGACTCCAACAGCTGGTCAGAGTAGACACGCCGCCGGCACTGCCCTGGTGGTGGCCGGCGGTGGTAGTGGTCTTCACGTACCTCAGCACATATTCAGGATCGGTAGTTGGGTGGTTCGGATTGGTATTCTGTTATCCATAATGAAAACCTCCTTTTCCTTATATACATGTGTGTGCTGGGTACATGGGACCAAAACCAAACATGTGGATGTGTGGTGTGCTTCCGATCATTGCACATCTGGGGTCAAAAGGCTCCCCCTTTTCTCTCATGGTTTGTTTCAACCGGAGATCAATTCCAACAGGTGGGACACAAGGCCGATTGCTTAGGGGGGAGAGGATAGGGGCGGAGGCCGGCGGTGAGGAGGCGTGAGGGGGGCCACTGGTCTGCTCGAGGTTGTGGTCGCCGGCGCTGCCGGGCAGGATTCGTCCAACCAGCTAGATTGGGAGAAAGGGAGAAAGGGGAGAGATGTCGGGGATATGAGGAGTCGAGTTTTTTTAGCACAAGAGTCCAGGGTGCGGACCCTGCATCACGATCTGCTTCTGGTGGGGAGACAGCCCATTGGGCCCAATTTAACACCGAGCGTCCAAAAATGCTCATGGAGCAGCGGCCCAGCACGGTGAGTGGTAGGTATTAGCGAACGAAACGAGCTTACGCACGGTTCACTGCTAATCCAATGGCCGAAATTGCTTAGAATTGATGATCCGACGGCCGGGAACGCTGATGACCTGAGAGTGCTGGAAGAGTGCTCAGTTTTAATGTCTTAATAAAATGTCCTGCACCGCCAACTGCAACCACCTGTCCACCATCGTTCCACTGACCATCATGAACGCCTGCACGGCAATAATAAATAAATTGATTATAAAAATGCATGCATGCATCAAAGTCATACAAAAATTTGGCATGACCTTCCCTAAAAATAGGACATAGAGTTTGCCCGGAATTCGCTGAAACAGAAATAAATCGACATTTCGGCAAAACATAGGCAACTCACAAGCACAATCCGGCGGCAACTCATGCCACACACACAATTTCCATCATATCGCCTGATTTTGTCATATCACACAGATATACATATTTCCATTCTTGCAAAAGCATAAATTTTAATCACCTATCTCAAGATCGCGGTGATGATGAAGTCGATAGGTGTCGCCACACACAACTATGGAATGATCAAAAGTGAACAAAGCTCTTCTTGACAAGGCTAGATCTAGTTAGGGAGGTATATAGGTCACTTCACTAAATGCTAGATCTACCTAGCTAGCTAGTTTGAGAGGAGACAAGTTCAACTAGTGGAGGGGGAAGGAAAAGAGAAAGGAGATGCATTAGTGAAGGTGGTGTAGTTAGTTAGGAGATAAAAAGAGATAAAGATAGGTAGAAGGAGAGTAATGGGGGAGACGTAGTGAGGAAGAAGCAAAGTGAGGCAGAGAGGAGGTGGGAGCTAGGGGAAAAGTGAAGGAAGAGAGGATGGGGGAGGGGGAGGGGGGGAGAAAAAGGTGATGGCTGCGATTTAGCAGTAGCGCTAGGTGTAAAACACGCTGCTGCTAATAACATAGCAGTAGCGCGCTTCTGACAGACGCGCTACTGCTAAGCGAGGCCCGCCATGTGACCAGGTTTAAAATTAGCAGTAGTGCCCTGCACAAAAAGCGCGCTACTACTATTATAGTAGCAGTAGCGCGGTTAATATGGACGCGCTACTGCTAAACCTTGCTTGGCAGGAACGCTCAGGCAATTTTACTAGTAGTGTTGTTCTAGCGAGCCGCACTACTGCTAATTCTGTAGCAGTGGCGCCTCTTTGCGACACGCGTTGCTGCTAAGTAGCAGTAGCGCCCTTTTTGTCTAGCGCTACTGCTAAGATTATGTGTATAAGGTTTTTTCTATCACTCTTTCTCCTTTAATAGTATGAGGCCGCGGCCAATTCTACCAAAAAGATGGGTGGATGAAGTGTGTTCCTACACTGGCAAGGACACAGTCCGTATTACAGACTACATGGCTGCCAAATCCTCCAGTCTGATAGTAGAGCATTGCCGAGCCACCCTACCGATGTGAGGTCAACACGTATAGCTCGACAACATACTATCAGATTGCCTAGCTCAACATTGCCACGCTAAGAAGCCGATACAGAATGACGTGGCACATCATTTAAGAGAGGCAGCTCTACAGGTATGCATCCAATGCAAAGTGAGCATGGGTATATTGGCACAGGACATAGCTTAGATTCCGGACCGACTAAACTTTACAAAAAATTCAGTTCATCGACGGGGGAGAGTTGCGAGAAATGGGAGATGACAATGTAAAATTCGTCAAGATACTATCAGATTGGATGTGCGTTGCATGTACACGATATTATACCTTTTAGTTCGGGCCTGAAGTCAATTATAGAGATAACTAGCTATACCCGTGCGGCGGCACGCTTCACCCCGGCAATATGTAATGCTAATAGATGGTGTCTTTGTTATATGCAATGAATTTAAAATAAGAAGTACAATGTGGATTGTCAACTATCTACCCTCAAAGAGGGTTTATATTTCATTCATTTGCATTGTACAATAATCAGCTTTCCAAATGGAAAAAAGACATTACATCTTAAAACTTTGTTGCATATAAGAAGTAACACATAGAAGCAAACTGGAAAGGATACATTTATTCTCACCCTATGTGATGCATCTTGCACAAAAGGATGTACGCACTGACAATTTACTAATAAGATTAAACGCTATAGTCAATATATATTTACAAAGAAAGATGTACACATTTCTATCTCATACCAAGACTGAGCATGTTACAACCATTGCCATCGTGCGGCCGCCGGCGAGATGATACTGGTGATGATATGATTTAAAGCTCGTGCAAATTCTTGCACATGACTTGGTTGTGGTTTAGCACTTAATCGGCATATACTACGCTAAACAAATGTAGCACCTAGTTTAGAAAACAACATAGCATGTGAATATTTTAGTACAGGGTATTCAGTAAAACACGAATCTGCATGACGACGGTCTACTCAAGATAACATGTCAGATTATAAATCAATATACCACCACTTGATCACTGAATATGCCAGCTTTACTGTAGTATACATGGGCAACCTTTCTGAAGTCCCTCTGCCATATTTTAGGCAGGATCTCAAGAACATACATTCATGAGGCCTAGGATTATGTAAGGTGGAGGTGTCGGACAGTAGATAGAGGAGCGCAGTTGATTTTTCTCATCAATGTTCTGGCATGTGAGCAATTTGAGATCATCTCTAAGCGACCTCTCTACAACGCTAGCCAATGTGATATGGCTAATGGAGAGTGGAGTGAAGGTGAGTAATAACCAAGGCAGAGCTGCAAAACAATTCAGAACTTAGGCTACGACGCTATGTTACAGAAGTGTGAACCAAACACCTTATAAGGATACTTCATTATTACCACCTCTATAATCCATGTGCTTCATAACAATTTATTTTTTTGTTCCAGACCTCATGTAGCAGCATAGTAGGATCAGCAGTTAGTGCATAAATGAGTGAAGTTACACTCCAAATTAGTAACCGTCCTATTAGTGAAAAATCACTAATTTTCACAATATGTTCCTCCTCAAACTATATAGTACAATAGTTTTCAGTAGGCTAATTCAGAACTATTTCTCAATGGATGCCTACACTTCTGTTACTTCTTTATCTTGAGAAATAGTTCTGAATTAGCCTACTGAAAACTCGATGAAGACTGAAATCTTGTTACTTCTACGTCTCACATGTTACTTCTTTATCTTGTTGTCTTGAACGAATGGGAGATAATGAGCTCAAGGGTTGGGCAATTGACACTGAAGACTGAAGAATACCTACACTGAAACAATATCCATCCTGTCTTTCTATTCCAAAAAAGGGTTAACCATGTGAGACGTAGAAGTGCATATGAGCATGTCTTCACATATGAACATTGGAAATTAATGGGTAGTGAGGAAGTTAACATTGCAATGCATAATGAATGAACGAAAATCAATCTATCTAAACATCATTAAAAGAACTGAGGTAATGCAATATATGAAACTTTAGGGGGCAATAGATCTCACAGTCACGCTACAAACTTGCCGAAAAAGGGTTTCCCCCCGCTTTGTATACAAAGCAACCAACCGAATCAAACAAGGATAGGTGCTGGGGCGGAAGCAGCACAATCACGCCCAAAAGAAACAACAGAGAAAGAGCAAAAGAAACAAATGCCGACAACGGCGGATCAACAAAAACGAAGAAGTCTCGCGATCGCTGGGCCCACTGGGCTCATCCACTAGGCTCCAAGACTCCGAAGCGCCGGCACCAATCAACACCTCCAAGAAGGATCGCGACGATGACGACGCTGCTGCCAAGGGTTTCCCCCGGTACACGACGAGGCGAGAGGAAGGGTAGCCCCCGACGCCCTCCCGGAAGGTCAGGTGGCACCCACAGGCGCCACCGCGCCGGAGTCGGCCACGCCGACAGGGGTTTCCCCCCGATCCCAACCCACACCTCGGGCGCTCCGGATCCCGCCACCAAACCCACCACCACCCTGCGCCAACGCGGTCATGAGGCCTCCATGCCGTCTCACCACGGCACCACAAAGTGAGGACAGCACGGCGAAGAATCAGAGCCGGGACTAGGGCATCAGCACCATCGGCACGCGGGAGGGCCCCACCTCCACCGTCAGCGATAGTAGCCGTCCGGACGCAATAGCAGAAGCACACCAAGCCCGTAGGCCCACAGGCCCGGCCGAGCCCTCATGGGCCCGTAAAGCTCCCGCCTTCGCGCTGTTGCCGGCACGCCGTCAGCGCCGACGCCCCAAGTCCGGGCCGCTCCACCTCCTCACCGTGCCGCAGACAACGAGACCATGCCGGGGGCCGGCCCGTTAGGGCCCAGATGGGGCCCGTCGGGCCCAGATCAGGACCGGGGGCGTGTCGACGGCCACCCAGCACCACCACGCCGCCCCGCCGCCAAGGAGCGGCGCCGTCACCACGCCTGCCGCCGACCGCCACCGCAGGGCCGCCAGACCGCAGCCAAGCCATGCTGCACCGTCGCCGCCTCCCTACCCCGGGAAGGGAGCACGTGCGCGCGGGACTGGAAGGCCCGCCGCCGCCGGCACCACCCGGGCCAGCGCCGGGGGCGCCCGCCGACGGCGGCGGGGGGAGATGGGGAAGGAGGGGACCTGCGGGCGAGGGGCGCGAGCTCCGCCCCGGCCACCTCCCGGGGAGGCGGCGCGAGGCGGCCTAGACGGGGGAGGGGGAGGGCGGACGGGGGGCGGAGGTGGGGGACGGGGCCGACGGCCGGCGGCGACGGGAGGGACGGCGGCGGCGGGAGGGGAGCGGGGGAAACCCTAGCGCCCGCCTAGTCGCGGGAGCGAGCCCGAAATCCTTCAAATAATTGAACCCACGCTACAAACTTACACTATATAGCCAATCTATTGTCTCATCAATGTAACTTGAAAGAAAAATCAAGTGATGTGTTTCTCAATTATACTAAATAAAATGGTCGAACTATGTAGCAGGATGTCCTGACCAACCACAAAAAGAACCTGCTAACTATCGCACGATGCCCTTAATGCTATACGAAATTGTAGAGCAGAAAAGAGGAACTATACTGACTTATGAGTTCTTGTCCATAAATGTGGCAGTTAAGAATAAGCATGACAGAGACGTGTTACCATACATAGAGCAAACAAACAAAATTAAATCGGATCAATTATTTGGTTCATGTTCATTGCCTTCTTAGTGCAGACATGATGAACCAATACTCATGGTACAGACAAGTATAATATCCCACATTATCCTATTTGAGGTTAAAAAATTATCTCAAATAATTAGTGGCTCTGCATTCTTCTGCTACACACATCAACTATTCAGGTCCTACATTCAAAAATCACAAGAGTTACTTGGAAAATTTTCTATCATCTCCCAGTATTTAGTTATCCCGGTTTTGAAATCCCAACTGAATACTTGATGGGTGTTGCATCATGGAAATTTAAACAGCTTGCCTTATACTAACCTCCCTGGCCTGCAATTAGTTTTTGTCCCCGTGCTCATGCCTGCTGTATGATATGGAAGGGGGTCAGTGCCAGGTACTCAGGTCCATGAACCATCACGATCGACAGTAATCTAAAATCGATTGATCAATACATAAGCACCTGCAAGGATAACCACCAAGGGATACGACCATACTGTTTCCTTGTACACAACCTGCAGCAGAACATATACTGTCAATCAGGAAGCACAACCAAAAATAGAGAAACAAATAGCCTATAACAATCTAATAGCTGGGCTGGATGTGTAACCAAATACCACAACAGTAAAATAGCTTTCGTTAGCACGATACAAGAGCACATGCATATCATAGAAAATTGAGTACTCTAGAAATTTGAACAAATTGCTTCTGACCCATCCAGTAATGGGTGTGGCTCCCTATTCAGTTTATTCCAATACTTCCGTAACATCTGATTTTCAAGTCTGCTCAACAGATGGGACATCTGATTGTTTTGGAGTACAGGGTACTGGACCAAACAAAGGGAAAACTAGAAGATGTCCGTCCGTTAAAAAACTCATAATTTTCTGAATATTTTGATATTTTCTGGATTTAACTGTTCATGGCATGAACATATGGTCTCGGTCCAGACCGGAACTTTGTGAGCTAATAAGTTACTTTACTTCCTGAACTTAATACAATCTACTAATGTACCCAATGTACAAAGCTTATATTTCATCAAACCAGAAACCTTGAAAGAATGATACACATGCATCTAGTTGTCCCTAACGAATTTAAAGTAGAACCGTGTATTGCAATGTGCATTGGTACTTCAAAACAATCATCTTGCATCTAATTTTTACCTGATAGCTTCTCACAAAGGCAACCAACATCCATTACTAAAACATTATTTACGCATCTTCTATCGTAGTAGCACTCACCCAAGATCTCATACACTGGAAGAGAAAATCAAGGGATAAATTAGGGGCAAGGTTGAAACATCAGCACCAAATGATCACTGACAGTATGTCACTAACTGGAAAAAGAGCATTGAGAAAAGAAGTGCTCGCTACTCTATAAAGAACTGTAGTTCCATAAACCTGAATAATGGATGATTGAAGAGAACCGCAGTTGTACTAAAGGATTGAGAATTTTTCGGCGACAAATGAAACTCCCTCTAGCGCAATAGAAACCATCTCCACAATGGAAGGAGGCATCCTCCACAACTTCATGGTCGCACGCGAATGGCAGGGACGCGTCATGCACGTGTGCCAGAGCTGCTAGGCGAGGCTGCCGGAGCAGGCCTGTCCCGCAGCCTGGGACACAACGCCAACCCTGGGGTTGCTGCAGGTGGCCGGAGGCTATGAAGGCGTTGGACCTGCGAGACAACATCGAGGTGCTCGCGAGAGGGGATGATTCACAAAGATTTGCAAAATTTGTATGTAACTAAAAATATACAATCAGACCATAGGTGAAGACTAGCAAAACGGCCCATGCGTTGCAACGGGAGAACAAAAAGTCATAATCTTCAATGGCCATGACCACATTTTACTGCATCACCGAGATACACTATCACTCTCATTTTTGTGAAATCGTGAACAATTTTTGAAAATCATGAACATTATTTTCAACTCGTGAATATATCTAAAATCATGAAAAAAAATAAATTCTTGAACATTTTTACAGATTTTCAACATTTTCTAGAATCATGACATTTTTTGAATTTGGTAACATTTTATACTATTTAAAAAATAGAAAAAATTGTGAACTTTTTTTAAAACATTTTCCTTGAAGGGGCGAACATTTCTAGAATCGACGAACATTTTTTGGAAGTTGGTGGAATAATTTTTGTAATTCACGAACATTGTTTTGATTTACCAAACATTTCTTGAAATGTGTGAACATTTTTTGAATCAGCGAACATCTTATGAATCAATAAAAAATTTGCAAGTCACAAACAGTTTTTTAATTTTCACAATATTTTTTAATTCGTGAATATTATTTGAATTAAAGAAATTCTGTCTTATTTCATTAACATTTTTAATACATGAACTTTTGAAAAAAAACATGACAATTTTTTTATATCCAAAACACTTGTTTTCAAAATTGCTAATATTTTTTGAATATGCAAAAAATTTCCAAACTCCCGAACATATTTTAATCCACAATCTTTTTATTTCGAAATTCGTATTTCTTTTAATTTTTGGAACTTTTTTGAAGTCCCAAATTATAAAAAGTAGAGAAAAAAAAGACAAAAAAGGAAAACCAAACAAAGAAAAATAGAAAACAGGCAATCGAGGTAGGACGGCCGAAACAGGCGCGCTACGTTTTCTTTGAGCGTGCAGAGCGGAATATAGAATGTTCCTACTACATGGGCTGGCCCTTGCGGGGATTCACCTGTATAAAATGTTTTTTTATCACTTATAAGTGGCATTGGTAGGTAATATTTTAGAACTTTTGTGGATGCACGTCCGTTGCAACGGGAGAGATGTTCTTTTTGCGAAAAGCAATGGGAAAGATAATTGTTATGTCATATAACAAAATGTCTCCACAATGATAGGCGACAAAGCAAGGAGTTATGGTCTTCTTGCTAGACACGTTTGACATGCGTAATCTTGATAGTGATGGGGTTAGTCGGCGTGGTGGCGAGCACTGAACTCATGACTTTTTCCCTCCGGGCCCGCCTCCATCTTGGAGTTGTGCCCGCCTCCTCATTTGGTGACTGCGTGGCGACCTCCGGGACACGGTTGCTTCGTCCACTCTATCCTACAATGGCGTAACTTGGTGGATTATTAATTACAGCGCATAAATCTCATTTCATTAGCATAATCAGGTATGAATGTTCCTTCTTTTTAGGGTTTATTCTCTTTTATTATTTTAGTGTTCAGGTGCCCATAATTTTGCTTCAATTAAAGACAAACAACATATTCTCTTTTATTGGCATGTGTCCACAATTTTTTTATTTATAGTTAACCTGAAGGAAATATGCCCTAGAGGCAATAATAAAGTTATTATTTTATTTCCTTATATCATGATAAATGTTTATTGTTCAGGCTAGAATTGTATTAACCGGAAACATAATACTTGTGTGAATATATAGACAAACTAAACGTCACTAGTATGCCTCTACTTGACTAGCTCGTTAATCGAAGATGGTTATGTTTCCTAACCATAGACATGTGTTGTCATTTGATTAACGGGATCACATCATTAGGAGAATGATGTGATTGACATGACCCATTCCATTAGCTTAGCACCCGATCGTTTAGTATGTTGCTATTGCTTTCTTAATGACTTATACATGTTCCTATGACTATGAGATTATGCAACTCCCGTTTGCCGGAGGAACACTCTGTGTGCTACCAAACGTCACAACGTAACTGGGTGATTATAAAGGTGCTCTACAGGTGTCTCCAAAGGTACATATTGGGTTGGCGTATTTCGAGATTAGGATTTGTCACTCCGATTGTCGGAGAGGTATCTCTGGGCCCTCTCGGTAATGCACATCACATAAGCCTTGCAAGCATTGCAACTAATAAGTTAGTTGCGAGATGATGTATTAAAAAAATGAGTAAAGAGACTTTCCGGTAACGAGATTGAACTAGGTATTGAGATACCGACGATCGAATCTCGGGCAAGTAACATACCGATGACAAAGGGAACAACGTATATTGTTATGCGGTCTGACCGATAAAGATCTTCGTAGAATATGTAGGAGCCAATATGAGCATCCAGGTTCCGCTATTGGTTATTGACCAGAGACGTGTCTCGGTCATGTCTACATTGTTCTCGAACCCATAGGGTCCGCATGCTTAACGTTATGATGACAGTATCATTATGAGTTTTATATATTTTGATGTACCGAATGTTGTTCGGAGTCCCGGATTCGATCACGGACATGACGAGGAGTCTCGAAATGGTCGAGACATAAAGATTGATATATTGGAAGCCTATATTTGGATATCGGAATCGTTCCGGGTGAAATCGGGATTTTACCGGAGTACCGGGGGGTTACCGGAACCCCCCGGGGGTTAATGGGCCTTAATGGGCCCTAAGGGAGAAGAGGAGGGCTGGCCAAGGCAGGCCGCGCGCGCCCTCCCCCCCTAGTCCGAATAGGACAAGGAAGGGGGGGGCGGCGCCCCCCTTTCCTCTTTCCCCCTTCCCCCTTTCCTTCTCCAACAAGGCAAGAGGGGGGAGTCCTACTCCCGGTGGGAGTAGGACTCCTCCAGGTGCACCCCTAGGGGGCCGGCCGCACCTCCCCCTCCCTCCTTTATATACGGGGGCAGGGGGCACCCCATGACACACAAGTTGATCTTCGTGATCGTTCTCTTAGCCGTGTGCGGTGCCCACCTCCACCATACTCCTCGATAATATTGTAGCGGTGCTTAGGCGAAGCCCTGCGACGGTAGAACATCAAGATCGTCACCACGCCGTCGTGCTGACAGAACTCTTCCCCGACACTTTGCTGGATCGGAGTCCGGGGATCGTCATCGAGCTGAAAGTGTGCTAGAACTCGGAGGTGCCGTAGTTTCGGTGCTTGGATCGGTCGGATCGTGAAGATGTACGACTACATCAACCGCGTTGATATAACGCTTCCGCTTTCGGTCTACGAGGGTACGTGGACAACACTCTCCCCTCTCGTTGCTATGCATCACCATGATCTTGCGTGTGCGTAGGAATTTTTTTGAAATTACTACGTTCCCCAACAGTGGCATCCGAGCCTAGGTTTTATGTGTTGATGTTATATGCACGAGTAGAACAGAAGTGAGTTGTGGGCGATATAAGTCATACTGCTTACCAGCATGTCATACTTTGGTTCGGCGGTATTGTTGGATGAAGCGACCCAGACCGACATTACGCGTACGCTTACGCGAGACTGGTTCTACCGACGTGCTTTGCACACAGGTGGCTGGCGGGTGTCAGTTTCTCCAACTTTAGTTGAACCGAGTGTGGCTACGCCCGGTCCTTGCGAAGGTTAAAATAGCACCAACTTGACAAACTATCGTTGTGGTTTTGATGCGTAGGTAAGATTGGTTCTTGCTTAAGTCCGTAGCAGCCACGTAAAACTTGCAACAAACAAAGTAGAGGACGTCTAACTTGTTTTTGCAGGGCATGTTGTGATGTGATATGGTCAAGACATGATGCTAAATTTTATTGTATGAGATGATCATGTTTTGTAACCGAGTTATCGGCAACTGGCAGGAGCCATATAGTTGTCGCTTTATTGTATGCAATGCAATCGCCCTGTAATGTTTTACTTTATCACTAAGCGGTAGCGATAGTCGTAGAAGCATAAGATTGGCGAGACGACAACGATGCTACGATGGAGATCAAGGTGTCGCGCCGGTGACGATGGTGATCATGACGATGCTTCGGAGATGGAGATCACAAGCACAAGATGATGATGGCCATATCATATCACTTATATTGATTGCATGTGATGTTTATCTTTTATGCATCTTATCTTGCTTTGATTGACGGTAGCATTATAAGATGATCTCTCACTAAATTTTAAGATAAAAGTGTTCTCCCTGAGTATGCACCGTTGCCAAAGTTCGTCGTGCCCAGACACCACGTGATGATCGGGTGTGATAAGCTCTACGTCCATCTACAACGGGTGCAAGCCAGTATTTGCACACGCAGAATACTCAGGTTAAACTTGACGAGCCTAGCATATGCAGATATGGCCTCGGAACACTGAGACCGAAAGGTCGAGCGTGAATCATATAGTAGATATGATCAACATAGTAATGTTCACCATTGAAAACTACTCCATTTCACGTGATGATCGGTTATGGTTTAGTTGATTTGGATCACGTGATCACTTAGAGGATTAGAGGGATGTCTTTCTAAGTGGGAGTTCTTTAGTAATATGATTAATTGAACTTAAATTTATCATGAACTTAGTACCTGATAGTATCTTGCTTGTTTATGTTTGATTGTAGATAGATGGCCCGTGCTGTTGTTCCGTTAAATTTTAATACGTTCCTTGAGAAAGCAAAGTTGAAAGATGATGGTAGCAATTACACGGACTGGGTCCATAACTTGATGACTATCCTCATTGCTGCACAGAAGAATTACGTCCTGAAAGCACCGCTAGGTGCCAGGCCTGCTGCTGATGCAACTGACGATGTTAAGAACGTCTGGCAGAGCAAAGCTGATGACTACTCGATAGTTCAATGTGCCATGCTTTTTGGCTTAGAATTGGGTCTTCAACGACGTTTTGAACGTCATGGAGCATATGAGATGTTCCAGGAGTTGAAGTGAATATTTCAAGCAAATGCCCGGATTGAGAGATATGAAGTTTCCAATAAGTTCTATAGCTGCAAGATGGAGGAGAACAGTTCTGTCAGTGAGCATATACTCAAAATGTCTGGGTATAATAATCACTTGATTCAACTGGGAGTTAATCTTCCGGATGATTGCGTCATTGGCAGAATTCTCCAATCACTTTCACCTAGCTACAAGAGCTTCGTGATGAACTATAATATGCAAGGGATGGATAAGACAATTCCCGAGCTCTTCGCAATGCTAAAAGCCGCGGAGGTGGAAATCAAAAAGCAGCATCAAGTGTTGATGGTCAACAAGACCACTAGTTTCAAGGAAAAGGGCAAAGGGAAGAAGAAGGGGAACTTCAAGAAGAACAACAAGCAAGTTGCTGCTCAAGAGAAGAAACCCAAGTCTGGACCTAAGCCTGAAACTGGGTGCTTCTACTGCAAACAGACTGGTCATTGGAAGCGGAACTGCCCCAAATATTTGGCGGATAAGAAGGATGGCAAGGTGAACAAAGGTATATGTGATATACATGTTATTGATGTGTACCTTACTAGAGCTCGCAGTAGCACCTGGGTATTTGATACTGGTTCTGTTGCTAATATTTGCAACTCGAAATAGGAACTACGGATTAAGCGAACACTGGCGAAGGACGAGGTGACGATGCGCGTGGGAAATGGTTCCAAAGTCGATGTGATCGCGGTTGGCACACTACCTCTACATCTACCATTGGGATTAGTATTAGACCTAAATAATTATTATTTGGTGCCAGCGTTGAGCATGAACATTATATCTGGATCTTGTTTGATCCGAGAGGGTTATTCATTTAAATCAGAGAATAATGGTTGTTCTATTTATATGAGTAATATCTTTTATGGTCATGCACCCTTAAAGAGTGCTCTATTCTTGATGAGTCTCGATAGTAGTGACACACATATTCATAATGTGGAAGCCAAAAGATGCAGAGTTGATAATGATAGTGCAACTTATTTGTGGCACTGCCGTTTAGTTCATATCGGTGCAAAACGCATGAAGAAACTCCATACTGATGGACTTTTGGAATCACTTGATTATGAATCACTTGGTACTTGCGAACTGTGCCTCATGGGCAAGATGACTAAAACGCCGTTCTCCGGTACTATGGAGAGAGCAACAGATTTGTTGGAAATCATACATACAGATGTATGTGGTCCAATGAATGTTGAGGCTCGTGGCGGATATCGTTATTTTCTCACCTTGACAGATGATTTAAGAAGATATGGGTATATCTACTTAATGAAACATAAGTCTGAATCATTTGAAAAGTTCAAAGAATTTCAGAGTGAAGTTGAAAATCATCGTAACAAGAAAATAAAGTTTCTACGATCTGATCGTGGAGGAGAATATTTGAGTTATGAGTTTGTTCTACATTTGAAACAATGCGGAATAGTTTCACAACTCACGCCACCCGGAACACCACAACGTAATGGTGTGTCCGAACGTCGTAATCGTACTTTACTTGATATGGTGCGATCTATGATGTCCCTTACAGATTTACCGCTATCGTTTTGGGGTTATGCTTTAGAGACGGCCGCATTCACGTTAAATAGGGCACCATCAAAATCCGTTGAGACGACGCCTTATAAACTATGGTTTGGCAAGAAACCAAAGTTGTCGTTTCTGAAAGTTTGGGGCTGCGATGCTTATGTGAAAAAGCTTCAACCTGATAAGCTCGAACCCAAATCGGAGAAATGTGTCTTTATAGGATACCCAAAGAAGACTGTTGGGTACACCTTCTATCACAGCTCCGAAGGCAAAACATTCATTGCCAAGAATGGATCCTTTCTAGAGAAGGAGTTTCTCTCGAAAGAAGTGAGTGGGAGGAAAGTAGAACTTGATGAGGTAACTGTACCTGCTCCCTTATTGGAAAGTAGTACATCACAGAAACCGGTTTCTGTGACACCTACACCAATTAGTGAGGAAGCTAATGATGATGATCATGAAACTTCAGAACAAGTTACTACTGAACCTCGTAGATCAACCAGAGTAAGATTCGCACCAGAGTGGTACGGTAATCCTTTTCTGGAAGTCATGCTACTAGATCATGATGAAGCTACGAACTATGAAGAAGCGATGGTGAGCCCAGATTCTGCAAAATGGCTTGAAGCCATGAAATCTGAGATGGGATCCATGTATGAGAACAAAGTGTGGACTTTGGTTGACTTGCCTAATGATCGGCAAGCAATTGAGAATAAATGGATCTTTAAGAAGAAGACTGACGCTGACGTTAATGTTACTGTCTACAAAGCTCGACTTGTCGCAAAAGGTTTTCGACAAGTTCAAGGGATTGACTATGATGAGACCTTCTCACCCATAGCGATGCTTAAGTCTGTCCGAATCATGTTAGCAATTGCCGCATTTTATGATTATGAAATTTGGCAGATGGATGTCAAAACTGCATTCCTGAATGGATTTCTGGAAGAAGAGTTGTATATGATGCAGCCGGAAGGTTTTGTCGATCCAAAAGGAGCTAACAAAGTGTGCAAGCTCCAGCGATCCATTTATGGACTGGTGCAAGCCTCTCGGAGTTGGAATAAATGTTTTGATAGTGTAATCAAAGCATTTGGGTTTGTACAGACTTTTGGAGAAGCATGTATTTACAAGAAAGTGAGTGGGAGCTCTGTAGCATTTCTGATATTATATGTCGATGACATATTACTAATCAGAAATGATATAGAATTTCTGGATAGCATAAAGGGATACTTGAATAAAAGTTTTTCAATGAAAGACCTCGGTGAAGCTGCTTACATATTGGGCATTAAGATCTATAGAGATAGATCAAGACGCTTAATTGGACTTTCACAAAGCACATACCTTGACAAAGTTTTGAAGAAGTTCAAAATGGATCAAGCAAAGAAAGGATTCTTGCCTGTGTTACAAGGTGTGAAATTGAGTAAAACTCAATGCCCGACCACAGCAGAGATGTTCCCTATGCTTCAGCCATAGGCTCTATCATGTATGCAATGTTGTGTACCAGACCTGATGTATGTCTTGCTATAAGTCTAGCAGGGAGGTACCAAAGTAATCCAGGAGTGGATCACTGGACAGCGGTCAAGAACATCCTGAAATAACTGAAAAGGACTAAGGATATGTTTCTCGTATATGGAGGTGACAAAGAGCTCATCGTAAATGGTTACGTTGATGCAAGCTTTGACACTGATCCGGACGATTCTAAATCACAAACCGGATACGTGTTTACATTAAACGGTGGAGCTGTCAGTTGGTGCAGTTCTAAACAAAGCGTCGTGTTGGGATCTACATGTGAAGCGGAGTACATAGCTGCTTTGGAAGCAGCAAACGAAGGAGTCTGGATGAAGGAGTTCGTATCCGATCTAGGTGTCATACCTAGTGCATCGGGTCCAATGAAAATCTATTGTGACAATACTGGTGCAATTGCCCTGGCAAAGGAATCCAGATTTCACAAGAGAACCAAGCACATCAAGAGACACTTCAATTCCATCCGGGATCTAGTCCAGGTGGGAGACATAGAGATTTGCAAGATACATACGGATCTGAATGTAGCAGACCCGTTGACTAAGCCTCTTCCACGAGAAAAACATGATCAACACCAAAGCTCCATGGGTGTTAGAATCATTACTGTGTAATCTAGATTATTGACTCTAGTGCAAGTGGGAGATTGAAGGAAATATGCCCTAGAGGCAATAATAAAGTTATTATTTTATTTCCTTATATCATGATAAATGTTTATTATTCATGCTAGAATTGTATTAACCGGAAACATAATACTTGTATGAATATATAGACAAACTAAACGTCACTAGTATGCCTCTACTTGACTAGCTCGTTAATCGAAGATGGTTATGTTTCCTAACCATAGACATGTGTTGTCATTTGATTAACGGGATCACATCATTAGGAGAATGATGTGATTGACATGACCCATTCCATTAGCTTAGCACCCGATCGTTTAGTATGTTGCTATTGCTTTCTTCATGACTTATACATATTCCTATGACTATGAGATTATGCAACTCCCGTTTGCCGGAGGAACACTTTGTGTGCTACCAAACTTCACAACGTAACTGGGTGATTATAAAGGTGCTCTACAGGTGTCTCCAAAGGTACATGTTGGGTTGGCGTATTTCGAGATTAGGATTTGTCACTCCGATTGTCGGAGAGGTATCTCTGGGCCCTCTCGGTAATGCACATCACATAAGCCTTGCAAGCATTGCAACTAATAAGTTAGTTGCGAGATGATGTATTAAAAAAACGAGTAAAGAGACTTTCCGGTAACGAGATTGAACTAGGTATTGAGATACCGACGATCGAATCTCGGGCCAGTAACATACCGATGACAAAGGGAACAACGTATATTGTTATGCGGTCTGACCGATAAAGATCTTCGTAGAATATGTAGGAGCCAATATGAGCATCCAGGTTCCGCTATTGGTTATTGACCAGAGACGTGTCTCGGTCATGTCTACATTGTTCTCGAACCCGTAGGGTCCGCACGCTTAACGTTACGATGACAGTATCATTATGAGTTTTATATATTTTGATGTACCGAATGTTGTTCGGAGTCCCGGATTTGATCACGGACATGACGAGGAGTCTCGAAATGGTCGAGACATAAAGATTGATATTTTGGAAGCCTATATTTGGATATCGGAGTAGTTCCGGGTGAAATCGGGATTTTACCGGAGTACCGGGGGTTACCGGAACCCCCCCGGGGGTTAATGGGCCTTAATGGGCCCTAAGGGAGAAGAGGAGGGCTGGCCAGGGCAGGCCGCGCGCCCCCTCCCCCTAGTCCGAATAGGACAAGGAAGGGGGGGGGCGGCGCCCCCCTTTCCTCTTTCCCCTTCCCCCTTTCCTTCTCCAACAAGGCAAGAGGGGGGAGTCCTACTCCCGGTGGGAGTAGGACTCCTCCAGGCGCACCCCTAGGGGGCCGGCCGCACCTCCCCCTCCCTCCTTTATATACGGGGGCAGGGGGCACCCCATGACACACAAGTTGATCTTCGTGATCGTTCTCTTAGGCGTGTGCGGTGCCCCCTCCACCATACTCCTCGATAATATTGTAGCGGTGCTTAGGCGAAGTCCTGCGACGGTAGAACATCAAGATCGTCACCACGCCGTCGTGCTGACAAAACTCTTCCCCGACACTTTGCTGGATCGGAGTCCGGGGATCGTCATCGAGCTGAACGTGTGCTGGAACTCGGAGGTGCCGTAGTTTCAGTGCTTGGATCGGTCGGATTGTGAAGACGTACGACTACATCAACCACGTTGATATAACGCTTCCGCTTTCGGTCTACGAGGGTACGTGGACAACACTCTCCCCTCTCGTTGCTATGCATCACCATGATCTTGCATGTGCGTTGGAAACTTTTTGAAATTACTACGTTCCCCAACATAACCAACATAAAATGAACGCGCACCGCTAACCAATGGCCAGCGCGAATATTTAAGAAAATACTATAGCGTCAGATTAAAAATATTTTTTGATTTTCTTGAACATTGAACTAAATATGAATTGGGGAATATTCTTGGAAGCATGAACAAATTTTTAAATTCCGAACAATTTTCATAAAATGCGAATATTTTTTTTAAAAAATCCATTATTTTTGGAAAAACACGAACATAATTAGAAACATGAATAGTTTTAGAAATTCACAAACAATATTTTGAAAACATGATTTTTTTACAAAAACATAAAAAAATTTCAATTTTTGATTTGTTTTAAAGGGGAGCACCAAAAAAACAGAAAATATTTTCTTATACCTAAACATTATTTTGTATTTGTGAACATTTCATAAAAACAAGAATATTTTAAAATATGGAACATTTTATAAAATGTAATTTTTTATAAAAAATAGTAACGAATCATTTTTTAAAAACCAAACTTTTTTGAATGTTGAGAAATATTGGAAACGAGAATTTTTTAAAACTTTCAAAAAAATTTCAAAACAGGAACAAAATATTGGAATTCTGACAATGTTTTGAATATCTAAACAGAAATAGAAATTCTGAATAATTTTTGAACTTTGTTACTTTACAGAAAAAAGAAATATAAGGAAGGAAAACTGGAAAGATAAATATAAAGGAGCAGAAAAAGAAAAATAGAAATAGAACGATGAAAAAGGGAAACGGGCCGGCCCAGTTTAGGCCCCCTGTTTGAAGCTTGACTATTTCTCGGTCCATGCGACAAATAAGGTCTTCCCAAATGTGTTGGCAATAATTAATGGGTTGGCTTTGTTGGGCCGGAGCGCACGCATCCCAATTACGGAATTCTGGCGAACCTTATTTCTTTTCTAGCGGATTGACGAACAAAAGTTTAGTACCATCTTGGATAGAGAAAAAATTCAACGATGAACGGATGAAAAAAATTGAAGAAACGCACCTTGCTTTATTAGTAGGTATAGACTTACGCTGGTGGTTCCTGGAAAAGCAGCAGCAAGCTCGAGCGGTCAGGCCACATCTCCGTATTCTCGAGGCCTCCTCGTCCTTAAAGTCAGCACCAACGCCGTGGGCGCTCGCCATAGTTCCCATCGACAGTAACCAGGGTGACCTGCACACGAGAGGTTGTCGAACATCAAGCGTCGTTTTGGAGGTCCCGGCGGCCAAACTCGCTCCACGCTGGTCCGGTATCTAGACTTGGCTCGGTTGGGGCAATTGACCGAACAGGTTACATGTCAGCTCAGCATCGGTGTAGAGTAGACGACGAACCTAGTAGTTAGTTAGGTCGTTGGAGGAGGCCGTACAGGAACGGGGAGGGCGCTGGAAGAGGTCGGAGGTGAGAGGCGATGTTGGGGCATCGAGAAGCCGAGGAGCGGAACGAAAACCGGATCAGGCCATCGGTGGAGGCGGTGCGGGAGCACGCAAGTCGCGGGAGGGGGGCAGCGATGGTGGTGGGAAGCGAGGCAGCCGTGCAGCCTTTATATAGGTATAAGTCTAGCGGTGCCTTTTTCTAGAGAGAGCGATTGGAGCGGTGACTCTGAAAAAACCGAATCAAGCGGCAACCGACTCAGCTTATCCGGTCAACAGAGCCAATCCAACCAACAATCGCTGGATACACTTCAAAGTGTACACCGCAATTCCCCAGTAATTAATGTGGCGGCCTCCCATTGGCTGATTTTTGACTGATAGAAAAAAGTAAAAAAAACAGTAAAAAGGAATCCTGGCTAGATTTAGTATATGTACAATATCAACGATTTTTTCGATTGTTTTTTTTGGCTTCCGTACAAAGAGGAGCCCTAGTGTGGAATAAATCAAGCAAGAACTTAGAAGAATAACCGTCGTTAGAGAATCTCTAGCAGACCCCGTATAATGCCGACCTGTAAAATGCGTTTATAGTTCACGGAAAATCGGATTTGCGGGCCGGCCCGTAAATCTTTAATTTGCATTTCAATTTCAGGCATGAAAACACATCTCTTTCCTTCTTTATTTTTGTCTTCAACAGCATTGGATACATAATAATTCGCCAAATCTTTGGTAGAATAGCAAGACCAAAAAAACAAGAACCACAATTAGGCATTTTAGAAGATATCCAACTTCCATAACTGCTCCTTTTAGTTGGACCAATATCTTCTGCATGCCTTCATTGTTGATCTGCAGATTCTTGATCTTACATTTTTCATTCTTCTTCTTTGATTCTAAAGAAGTAGAAGTTGCTTCCCCTCTAGTTTCTTCTATAATTGTACATGCAGGCGCATCATTAGCCTCGATTCTACGAACGAATGCATGAACATCTCTTAAGTTTCTTTTTATCAATAAATCGACGTAATCTTTTTCCCAAAACCAAAATGAGCACCCACCTTCCTACACACATGAACATCTCAATAAGCTATCGAAATTGAACCGAATAGATTGACAAAGCCGAATGAAAACAAGAACATACCCCGTCGTTTGCACATTTGAAAAATACCGATCCGGGGTGTTTCGGCATGCTAGATGTTAGCCGCAGCATTGTTTGCGTGCAGTCGTCGCACTGTATGAGCGGCATCGACGAGCCGGTGAGCCGCTACGCGAGCGCCCAGCCCGGGCGACGGCCGGCCGAGTCCTTGCCGGCAGACCGACGACGACGGCTAGTGGACGAACTACTACCTGCATGCGGCACTGGGCCTTTGCCGAGGATGGTCGGGGTGCTCCCCGACCAATCCACATGGTTTGGCGCAGCCACCGATGACTGGAAACGCCAAATCCTACGGCCGCGACAAACAGCCGTCGATCTGCAACTTTCCAGCCAGCCGAGGTAAGAGGAAGTGGTGGAGGATAATCTCGGGCGTGTGGCGGCCCTCCGGCCAACCGCTACCACTATATACAGGGCACTGACGGGGCGAGGGGGAGAACCCGCGTCTTCGCGGTTTGGGATGGGAATTATTCCGCATACCGCAAAAATATTTACGGGTCCGACGCATTTGCGGGGTCTGATCGGGCAGCATTTTTCGCGCGGTCCTGTATTTTGATAGTTATTTTGCGGGTCGAGGCATTATATAGGGTCTGCTAGAGATGCTTTTACAGCCCCCGCAGGCAACATGAGCAAAGCTAGTCGTGGCATAGCAGTCGCAGCCTATCCAGACGCTTCTGCAATCAGCATTCGTGCTCACACGACAACCTCACTGCTCTGGCGCTCGTATCACACCCTGCAACAACCTTCACCAACCAGCAGTTCGTGGACGAGCTGCACATCAAAGGAGGCTGTCAGGCGTCGTGACTTGGCCGTGGGAGATGGTACATCGGTGGCCTTTCCTAGTTTAGCAGCCGCGTTTCAAGTTTTCAACATCTTCGAGCAACTAGGTTGCTCGTGCTGGGACGGATGAACATGGTGCCTTCTAACCTAGCCCCTACCCCCTAGGCTTGGATGGCATCCATTTCAGGCGCAGGGCCAAAGATCTGCGAGTTGTTTCATGCCACGAGATACAGCAACGTCGTGCCTTGTCTGGAATCTGGGGCTCCTTAGGCTGCCACCGTAGCCGTTCCATAGCAGCTCGAGGATGAACTGCATATCGAGGAGGGGTGTGAGGTTATGTATGTACTATTATATACATGTCCAAGACAGCACCAATATAGGGTGAGGTATCTCAGTTAGGAAAATTTTCATTTAAATTAAGAATAGATATATTTTAGTTTCAGTCCCGGAGGTGTTCATCTAAAAGTGGGTGAAGTGGTTAGTGTAAGGTGTTTAGCGCAAAATGTCTGGCAAACAAGCTTGTTGTTATTGGAGAGTTAGTTGTAAGGTTGATCAACTATTATTTGCATAATCCTACAATGAACTCCATGAGCTACGATTCCCGGAGCTATTCGCCATTGCAGTTGACCCTCGGGTCTCAGTTGAGATGGCCCTTATTAACTTAGGGCGCCTCGCTTTCCGCCGCCCCTTTGGCCCACCTGAAGTTGCCGCTTGGGATGCCCTCCTTCAGGCCATCGCCCTCCTACCTATCGACGGCGTCGACACCCCGGATGCCACCTCTTGGCGTTTGGAGCCTTCCGGCTGTTTCTCCACCAAATCCCTCTACGCGGTCATCGCCCCCTCGACGGCCCTCGAGCCTTTTAGTTTGATTTGGGACATCCGCCTGCCCCTGAAGATCAGGATCTTCCTGTGGCAATGGATTCGCGACCGCCTCCCATCTGGCGTGGAGGTCCTTAAGCGTAATGGACCTGGGGATGGGATGTGCCCCTTGTGCGGCACGGTGGAAGATGCTAACCACATCTTCTTGTCGTGCTCCACGGCTCAGTTCCTTTGGTCCTGTTTCCGCGAAACGGTTGGGGGTCAGTGGTGTAACACCAACTTCCCTGACCTGCTTGCGGAAATTCACGCCTCCCCCCTCGCTACCGCCATATTAGATGGCTTTGCGTTGGGGTCCTTGCCTGAACGCTTTGGACCGTTCGCAATAAGCTTGTCATACAGAAGGTTCCACTTCGACGTGCTACTGACGCCATCTTTAAAATGTACGGATACAGATGGTGAGCTTGCTTGACAATATGTGCACCCAAAAGTTCGTGGCAGGTCCGGGCGCATGGGTGTGAAGCCCGTGCCAAGGCATAGGTCCCCCAGTCTCCACGGAGGCCAAATTTCCGTGTACTGCACCCCAGCTCATACGCGACGAGGTGCTGGACAGGACTGCTCCTCTATCTACGGATCACCACTGAGGGCTGCCCTGCTTCGTGGGATCAATCTTGACCTGCGCGCATCGCGATGCCTCACATGGCTCAGAGGCCCTTGTGGCTGCAGTGGACAAATGACTCGACCAACCAGGACGAGTCCTCCAGCACCATATTGCAGGAACGCATCTCTTTGTGTTCGTCAAGCGTCAGTTCGTCTTCTTTGTCTGCGCCCGACGATGATCGCCAGTCCGGATCTATCCGTTGCTCAGGACGGGAGGCCTGAGATGACGTGATCAAGCAGGCCAGCAGCGCGTAAGTCGTGTACCACTGACATGATCGACAAGTTATCTCTCCATCAAACACGCATGTATGTTCGTCTTCATCCACGGCTCCGCGTGATCTACCGATCGATCCCTTGTTCAGCAGCAGTTTGAGTTTGACGTCTCCATCGGCCTCCTCAAGGACCTGTAATCCCATGAGGGTGAGGTCGGCGGACCTCCTAGAATTGTCGCAGTTCGTTGCTAATTTTGTTTTTTGTCTTTTATTTTTAGTGTTCCAAAATTCAAGCCATGTGTCTTCTACAAATCAATGTATTTTTTTAATTATAGTTCTATTTTTTTTATAAAAATAGCATCATTTTAGAGTTTGGCACAGGGTGTCGAATTTTGTCAGCCCGGTCATGGTTCGCGGTGCCTAAAAGTATGTATGGTTTTCCCATCAATGAATAGCGCTTCAATTGTTATGTAATTTGTATCTCCTTCATCGAACTTTCTGCAAAGTAAAATGTGTCTGAGGTGCTAAATAGTATACGAGGTGTGTCATATGGATCCAATAAGTATTAAAATGCACATATGGGTCATAAAACTGTTCTAAAGTAGTTTATCGCAGATCCTACCCATCTCTGACATGCCATGTGCTGCGCTGGCTAATGCCATGTAAGCTCATTCATTGTCGCAAAAAGACCTCAAAAGGATATAATTTTCTATCTTATGTTTCATCTCTCTCTGTTGGTACATTTGTGCTTTATCAACGGTTTCGCCCGAAACATCATTGTCTTGTGCCAAGAAGTTGGTATGTGATTAATTTTCTTTGCCTCTCCTCCGTCACTCACTTGTGCTCTCCGTTGGCTTGTGCAAACGTGGCATATGTGACCAATCCAACCACTAGCATTGGCATTGGTGCATAACGCCTTGGCGGGCACACCGGGCTTGGGGGCAAGGGGTTCAGCCAATTAAAAAAAAGATTCATGAGTTATAAAATTTCTCAAGTATTTCAAAAAATGTTAGCGAGTTTGACAAGATGTTCATGAAGTTTAAAAAAGTTTGCAAGTTTGAATTTTTTTCCATGAATTTTTAAAAAAATAATTGGAAACTCAGAAACTTTTCAAATTAAAAATGTTGGCAAGTATGAAAATTGTTGACGGGTTTGAAAAAATGTTCATGAATTTAAAAAATATTCATGAGATTGAATACTGTTTAAGAATTTGAAAAATGTTCGTGAATCCAAATATTGTTCAATACTTTGAAAATGATTGTGATTTTGAAATTTGTTCTTGAAATTGGAAAAATATTTGTATATTGAAAGAAACTAGTAATTTGAAAATTGTTCTTGTTTTTGAAAAAAATTTGTGAGTTTGAAAATTGTTCATGAAGTTCAAAACCGTTAATGTCTTTCAATAAAGGTCATGAATTTGAAAATTGTTTATGACTTCAAAAAAAATAGTTTTCACAAATAATTTGTTTTTAAATCAGAAAAGACAAAGAAAAAGAAGAAGGAAAAACAAAAATAAAAAAGGACAAAAATACACAGAAACATAATAACGTGCCGACCCATTACCGCGGGTAGGGGTGGCCATTTTGTTGCTATCCCCTGACCTGCACAGGGAATATGATCTCCAGTCGAGGCACATCATGGCCTATCTAGCTCAGGAATGCAGAGAGTTTATCTCTCGGACAAGTTCCTCCTCTTTCTGGCGGCAGCCTAGCGGCCACATGGTCTTTGACAAGATTTCCATGGTGCAGCATGCATACTGGAGGGAGATGGGAAGATACACATTGTTGGACTAGAGGGAGACGGGACTCCACCAGTTCCCATCGGCTTGGTATTATTGGAGGATGTATCACTCTTAAGGGAAACTCTAGTCGATCCCTCAATTTAGTCCGCAAAAGCCGGTCTTGTGCCAAGAAGTCGGTATGTGACTAATTTTCTTTGGCTCTCCTCCGTCACTCGCTCGTGCTCTCCGTTGGCTTGTGCATATGGACGTGGCATACGTGACCAATCCAACCGCTAGCATTGGCATTGGTGCATAACGCCTTGGTGGGCACACCGGGCTTAGGGGCAGGGGGGTCAGCCAATTAAAAAAAGATTCGTGAGTTATAAAATTTCTCATGTATTACAAAAAATGTTACTGAGTTTGTCAAGATGTTCATGAAGTTTTAAAAAAGTTCGCAAGTTTGAATTTTTTCCATGAATTTTGAAAATATAATTGGAAACTTAGAAACTTTTCAAATTAAAAATGTTGGCAAGTATGAAAATTGTTGATGGGTCTGAAAAAAATGTTCATGAATTTAAAAAATGTTCATGAGATTGAATACTGTTTAAGAATTTGAAAAATGTTCGTGAATCCAAATATTGTTCAATACTTTGAAAATGATTGTGATTTTGAAATTTGTTCTTGAAATTGGAAAAATATTTGTATATTGAAAGAAACTAGTAATTTGAAAATTGTTCTTGTTTTTGAAAAAAGTTTGTGAGTTTGAAAATTGTTCATGAAGTTCAAAACCGTTCATGTCTTTCGATAAAGGTCATGAATTTGAAAATTGTTTGTGACTTCAAAAAAAATAGTTTTCACAAATAATTTGTTTTTAAATCAGAAAAGACAAAGAAAAAGAAGAAGGAAAAACAAAAATGAAAAAGGACAAAAATACACAGAAACATAATAACGTGCCGACCCATTACTGCGGGTAGGGGTGGCCATTTTGTTGCTATCCCCTGACCTGCACAGGGAATATGATCTCCAGTCGAGGCACATCATGGCCTATCTAGCTCAGGAATGCAGAGAGTTTATCTCTCGGACAAGTTCCTCCTCTTTCTGGCGGCAGCCTAGCGGCCACATGGTCTTTGACAAGATTTCCATGGTGCAGCATGCATACTGGAGGGAGATGGGAAGATACACATTGTTGGACTAGAGGGAGATGGGACTCCACCAGTTCCCATCGGCTTGGTATTATTGGAGGATGTATCACTCTTAAGGGAAACTCTAGTCGATCCCTCAATTTAGTCCGCAAAAGCCGGTCTTGTGCCAAGAAGTCGGTATGTGACTAATTTTCTTTGGCTTTCCTCCGTCACTCGCTCGTGCTCTCCGTTGGCTTGTGCATATGGACGTGGCATACGTGACCAATCCAACCACTAGCATTGGCATTGGTGCATAACGCCTTGGTGGGCACACCGGGCTTGGGGGCAGGGGGGTCAGCCAATTAAAAAAAGATTCCTGAGTTATAAAATTTCTCATGTATTACAAAAAATGTTACTGAGTTTGTCAAGATGTTCATGAAGTTTTAAAAAAGTTCGCAAGTTTGAATTTTTTCCATGAATTTTAAAAAAATAATTGGAAACTCAGAAACTTTTCAAATTCAAAATGTTGGCAAGTATGAAAATTGTTGATGGGTCTGAAAAAATGTTCATGAATATAAAAAATGTTCATGAGATTGAATACTGTTTAAGAATTTGGAAAATGTTCGTGAATCCAAATATTGTTCAATACTTTGAAAATGATTGTGATTTTGAAATTTGTTCTTGAAATTGGAAAAATATTTGTATATTGAAAGAAACTAGTAATTTGAAAATTGTTCTTGTTTTTGAAAAAAGTTTGTGAGTTTGAAAATTGTTCATGAAGTTCAAAACCGTTCATGTCTTTCGATAAAGGTCATGAATTTGAAAATTGTTTGTGACTTCAAAAAAAATAGTTTTCACAAATAATTTGTTTTTAAATCAGAAAAGACAAAGAAAAAGAAGAAGGAAAAACAAAAATAAAAAAGGACAAAAATACACAGAAACATAATAACGTGCCGACCCATTACCGCGGGTAGGGGTGGCCATTTTGTTGCTATCCCCTGACCTGCACAGGGAATATGATCTCCAGTCGAGGCACATCATGGCCTATCTAGCTCAGGAATGCAGAGAGTTTATCTCTCGGACAAGTTCCTCCTCTTTCTGGCGGCAGCCTAGCGGCCACATGGTCTTTGACAAGATTTCCATGGTGCAGCATGCATACCGGAGGGAGATGGGAAGATACACATTGTTGGACTAGAGGGAGATGGGACTCCGCCAGTTCCCATCGGCTTGGTATTATTGGAGGATGTATCACTCTTAAGGGAAACTCTAGTCGAGTTCTACGGGCTGGGCTTAGGTGGGATGTGTTGATTGGTGATTAAGATGAGGCGGGCCGCACCCTGAAAATCAGGGGGAGGGGGAGAGATTAGTGAGGAGAGAGGTCAGTCCGTTAAATCTTGTAAAAAATCTCTGTAAGTCTAGCATTTTTGTAGAAACAGAGCCATGACACCACGATCGGGCCAGACAGGTGCTACTTGCATCGTCTCTTATATATGTGAGACGGGACCTTATCAGTTCTTATGCATCAAGCACGATCGGTAGGTGACCAGCCAATGGAGAAAATAACCGATTACGTCTCGGCGGCCGTAGTGACCCTGTTCACGATGGCAGCGGTCCTCATGTCCCCGCTCTGCTGCGCCGCTGCTCTCAGCCAGGGGGCTTTGGGGCTGCCAGGTTGCGAGACCCGCTGCGGCAACATGAGCGTGCCGTACCCGTTCGGCATCGGGCCGGAGAGGTGCTACTTGCCGGGGTTCAAGCTCACATGCGTCGACCACGGAAGGAGCAAGCCGCCGCGGCTGCTCCTCGGCGATGTTGGACCATTCGAGGTCGTCGACATCTTTGTGGAAAACAACACGATGCGCGTCGTCAGCCACGGGATGCGCGCCATAAACATGAGCTTCTCCCACGACGGCGGGTACGGCCGCTGGAGTCTTGGGGACTTGGTCGGCGGGGCTCCAGTGCCATACGTCCCGATTCCGTACTGGAACGAGTTCATCCTCACGGGGTGCAACGTGCAGGCGACGCTGGTGAGGAACGGGAGCGGCGGCTTCATCGTCAGCGGCTGGGCCTCATTCTGCACCGCCATCGATGAATGGTCCAACACGCCGTTCAGGGACGACGGCATGTGCTCCAACATCGGCTATTGCCAGGCGACCATCCCCCTAGGCTGGGCGTCCTACGGCGCGGAGCTCAAGCAGCTCAACGACAGCCAGCCCAAGGGCACCGTCAGCATGCTCATCGCCGAGATGGGTTGGTTCAACAAGAACCTGACCACCAGTATATATCCGGGTCACCCACGTCTGGTTACACCGGAGCTAAAGGCCAAGCTGACCGTCCCCGTGATTCTCAATTGGGCGGCGGCGCACGGCACGGCGGCCAGCCGCTCTCAGCCTCCTTATGCTTTGGATCCATGCCCCTTGCGGGAGACAAAGAGACAAGGATTTTTACGTGGAAACCCTTGCGGGAGAAAACCACGGACGCACGAAGGCGCAATCACTATGAGGAGGAGTATTACAAGCACGAGACGACAGGCCGTCTGAGGTGCGACTACATGGGGTATATATGAGGGGCAACACATAGGAGTCCTTGTAGGACAAGTAAACGAGTTATACTCGTACGCGTCGGTACCAACGCAAAAGGCCCACACCGTATGTACTACGTCTAGTCCAATACGATACTAGAATTTGGATCACAATTTAACAATCTCCACCTTGAGCCAAATTCCCTCCAGTAGTCGAAGAAAGTGAATAACTCCATCCAAATCAGCTTAAACGCCTTGTGCGTCAAAGTCCATAGGACTAGTGAGAAATACCAACTAAGCCTGAGCAAAGCTCAAACTTATTGGTCGGAACTGGCTTTGTCATCATATCAGCAGGATTATCATGAGTACTTATCTTGCATACCTTCAAATCGCCTTGAGCAACAACATCTCGAATATAATGAAATCTAACATCAATGTGCTTTGTCCTCTCATGATACATTGGATTCTTTGTAAGATATATAGCACTTTGACTGTCACTAAATACGGTAGGGCAAGATGAGTCTCCACAAAGCTCAGTGTACAAACCTCTCAACCAGATAGCTTCTTTGCATGCCTCAGAAATAGCCATATACTCGGCATCAGTAGTGGAACAAGCCACAATAGACTGCAAAGTTGCTCTCCGACTCACAACACAACCACCAATGGTGAAAACATAACCTGTGAGTGATCTTCTCTTATCCAAATCACCAGCAAAATCAGAATCAACAAAACCAACAAGTCCGTCTCCAGTTTTCCCAAACTGTAAATAAGCATTAGAAGTACCTCACATGTATCTGAAAATCCACTGAACTGCTCTCCAATGCTCTTTTCCAGGATTAGCCATGTATCTACTGACAACACTCAATGCATATGATAAGTCCGGACGAGAACAAACCATGGCATACATAAGTGAACCAACTGCACTCGAATAGGGAACTCTAGACATGTACTCAATATCTGCATCTGACTTAGAACATAAGGCTGATGATAATTTGAAGTGTGCAGCTAACGGAGTACTTACTGGCTTGGCATTATGCATATTAAAACGACGAAGAACTTTATCGATATATCCCTTCTGACTGAGATACACTTTTCCAGATGGTCTATCTCTGGATATTTCCATGCCAAGTATTTTCTTTGCTGCACCCAAATCCTTCATCTCAAATTCATTACTCAGTTGCTTCTTTAGTTCATTAATCTCTGACATACTCTTTGCAGCAATTAGCATATCATCAACATAAAGGAGCAAATAAATAGTTGAACCTTTGACAGTTTTCAAATAAACACAACTATCATAGTTAGACCTTTTGAAACCTTGAGAGAGCATAAAGGTGTCAATTCTCTTGTACCACTGTCTTGGGGATTGCTTCAATCCATAAAGAGATTTCTTTAACTTACAGACAAGCTTTTCTTTTCCAGGAATAATAAAACCTTCAGGTTGTTCCATATAAATATCCTCTTCTAATTCTCCATGTAAGAATGCAGTTTTAACATCCAATTGTTCAAGCTCAAGATCATGCATGGCAACAATACTTAGTAAAGTGCGAATAGAGCTATGCTTCACAACAGGAGAAAAGACTTCGTTATAGTCAATACCTGGAATCTGACTGTAACCTTTAGCAACTAACCTTGCTTTATATCTTGTCTCATCATTAGGCGAAACACCTTCTTTTCTCTTGAAAACCCACTTGCAACGAATAGGTTTCTTGTCTCGAGGTAATCTTACTAAATCCCAAGTGCCATTCTTTTGAAGTGATTCCATCTCATCATGCATAGCGGTCATCCACTTATTACTATCACCAGAAATAATAGCCTCGGAATATGAAGAAGGTTCAGCATTACCTTCAATTTCTTCTACAACAAATAAAGCAAAAGAAACAATATTGCACTCTTCAATTAACCTGTCAGGTTTGTTAGTACCCCGCCTAACTCTGTCACGTGCAAGATTCCAACTGGGCGGAACAATAGGCTGATTTGGAGTGGGAGTGACATTATCATCATTAACGACGGGTTCATCATGTGCATCAACAATTTCATTACCAGATGTATCACCTGAATCAATAACATGCTCCACCTGAACAGTAGGCTCCTGAACAATAGGCTATTGTTCACTCTCAATGGGAACATTAGTAGATGAAACATCATGTAACATAGCAGATTCATTAAAGATAACATTTCTGCTAATAACAACCTTCTGGGTTTCAGGATTCCATAATTTAAAACCTTTAACACCAGACTTATAACCAAGAAAGATGCACTTAACAGCCCTAGGCTCCAACTTTCCATTATCAACATGAGCATAAGCAGTGCAACCAAAAACTCTCAACTGTGAATGATCAGCAGGTGAACCAGACCATACCTCAATTGGAGTTTTCTTATTAAGAGCAATAGATGGTGAACGGTTAATGAGATAACAAGCAGTGGAAGCGGCCTCAGCCCAAAAACGCCTATGCAAACCTGCGTTGGACAACATGCAACGGGCTCTGGAAATAATGGTCCTGTTCATACGCTCAGCAACACCGTTTTGTTGAGGAGTATAAGGAACAGTGTAATGTCTGACAATGCCTTCAGACTTGCAATAATTCTTAAATTGCTTAGAACAGAATTCCATACCATTATCAGTGCGAAGTATCTTTACCTTCTTTTCAGTTTGTATTTCAATCATAATATTCCACTCCTTAACTGCTGAGAATGCTTCATATTTATGCTTCAAGAAGTAAGGCCAAACTTTTCTCGAATAATCATCAATAATAGTCAGCATGTAACTAGAACCACCTAGTGACTTCTTGCGAGATGGTCCCCATAAATCAGAATGCACATAATCAAGAATACCTTCGGTTGTATGAGTCGAAGTGTTGAACTTCACCCTCTTGTGCTTGCCGAAGATACAATGCTCACAAAATTTTAATTTACCAGGTTCATATCCATTAAGAAGACCTCTCTTATTTAACTCTGCCAAATCAAGTTCACTCATATGTCCAAGACGGATATGCCAAAGGTTAGCAGCATCAAAATCAGAATTCTTTGAAATAGCTGGAGTAGCGTTACCTGAAACGGTAGAACCTCGAAGGTAATAAAGACCATTGGTCGAACTTAAATCACCTTTCATCACAATAAGGGAACCTTTGGTGACTTTCAAAACACTATCTCCGCCTGAATATTTGTATCCCTTTGCATCAAGGGCACTCATAGAAACAAGATTTCTCTTCATCTTCGGAATATACCGAACATCTATCAAAGTTCTGATTATGCCATCAAACATCTTGATTCGAATAGAACCTATGCCTTCAATCTTGCATGGTGAATTATCAAAACCCAAAACGGAACCAGCAGAAGTAGTGGAATCAAAAGTATTAAACCAATCTCTATGCGGGCACATATGAAAAGTACATGCAGTATCAAGCACCCACTCATAATTGGTCTCAGCACATCCAGCAATAACAACAAGAGCATCATCGGAACTATCATCACGAGCAACGTTAGCAGAATTTTCACCTTGTTTGTTACCTTTCCTCTTTTCTTTATTCTGCAACTTGAAACACTCTAAGATGTCATGGCCGTCTCTCTTGCAATATCTGCAATATTTCTTGTCTCTGGATTGTGACCGGCCCCTGTAGCCGTTTTTACTTTTGCCTCTGTTTCCATTATTGGAGTTCTTCTCCTTTGTCCTGCCACGAACAGATAATCCCTCTGCTTGGGATGAACTTGAACCATCATGAGGCACCATTAATTTCATCTTCTCCTTAGAGTTAAAAGCTTCACAAACTTCATTAAGTGTGAGAGTATCACGACTATATAATATGGTGTCTCTAAAATTGGTATAAGAACTTGGCAGTGAACAAAGTAACATTAAAGCAGTATCTTCCTCTTCATACTTAACCTCCATTGCAGCTAGATCGGATATAATCTCCTTAAATTATGAAATATGATTCAAAACATTACCTCCCTCGGGTAACCTGTGCAGGAATAAATTTTTGCTTCAGATGCATCTTGCTGGTGAGATCTTTAGTCATGCAAATCCCTTCCAGCTTTAACCATAGAGCGGCGGCAGTTTTCTCGCTCAAAACTTCCTGCAAAATATTATTATGCAAATGGAGTTGAATTTGTGACAAAGCCTTACAATCAATTCTTTTCCCCTCAGCAGTCCAGTCCTCAATTCGGTTCTTCCCCAAACTAGCTACATCATAGTCGGCCTGTGCCAACAACGCCCGCATCTTGACTTGCCATAGGGTAAACCTTGTGTCACGATCCAGCAGCGGAAAATCGTACTTCATAGATGCCATGAATAGATAAATCTGTGTATACAAAGTAGTACAAATCGGAGTAGAATAATTCTTCACAGAATTTAATATGCGAGCAAAGAAACAGTAGCACCTGGTAGCTTCAGGAAATGGATGTAGCACTTGAAGATGAAAAACAAGGGCCGAACTAGTACTCTGTACTAGTAGCTTCACGTCACGTAGTAACTAGTAGCAGCAGCAACTCGAGTAGGTTTGACCACGTGAAAGAAAAGTAGCAAGGCCACTAGTAGCAAGATCGACCAGATCTCGATTCTTGCGTGTGTACTACTTCAAGTCTTTCTACGCAGCAGCAGAGAAACTCGGCGACTTGATCTGCGTGGGCTGCGACTGCTTTGGTTGATCCCTTGTGATGACGTGGAGCAGCAGCAATCACAACTCGGCGGAACGGCAGCGGTCTTGAGGATTTGACGGCTTGCCAGGCGCACAGTACGCCACACTCCTGTTGGTCTCGGCTTTGTATAGCGGTGCAGCGGAGGAAATCGATCCGGCCTCGGATAGCCTGGTCACGCGCGGGTGGCATCGCGCGCAACCCTAATCCCTCGAACTCAAATCTCGTATCTGTAACCTCAGCTCTGTATACCACTTGTTAGATAATAACGAGAAATAAACGAGACAAAGAGACACGGATTTTTACGTGGAAACCCTTGCGGGAGAAAACCACGGACGCACGAAGGCGCAATCACTATGAGGAGGAGTATTACAAGCACGAGACGACAGGCCGTCTGAGGTGCGACTACATGGGGTATATATGAGGGGCAACACATAGGAGTCCTTGTAGGACAAGTAAACGAGTTATACTCGTACGCGTCGGTACCAACGCAAAAGGCCCACACCGTATGTACTACGTCTAGTCCAATACGATACTAGAATTTGGATCACAATTTAACAATCTCCACCTTGAGCCAAATTCCCTCCAGTAGTCGAAGAAAGTGAATAACTCCATCCAAATCAGCTTAAACACCTTGTGCGTCAAAGTCCATAGGACTAGTGAGAAATACCAACTAAGCCTGAGCAAAGCTCAAACTTATTGGCCGGAACTGGCTTTGTCATCATATCAGCAGGATTATCATGAGTACTTATCTTGCATACCTTCAAATCGCCTTCAGCAACAACATCTCGAATATAATGAAATCTGACATCAATGTGCTTTGTCCTCTCATGATACATTGGATTCTTTGTAAGATATATAGCACTTTGACTGTCACTAAATACGGTAGGGCAAGATGAGTCTCCACAAAGCTCAGTGTACAAACCTCTCAACCAGATAGCTTCTTTGCATGCCTCAGAAATAGCCATATACTCGGCATCAGTAGTGGAACAAGCCACAATAGACTGCAAAGTTGCTCTCCGACTCACAAAACAACCACCAATGGTGAAAACATAACCTGTGAGTGATCTTCTCTTATCCAAATCACCAGCAAAATCAGAATCAACAAAACCAACAAGTCCATCTCCAGTTTTCCCAAACTGTAAATAAGCATTAGAAGTACCTCACATGTATCTGAAAATCCACTGAACTGCTCTCCAATGCTCTTTTCCAGGATTAGCCATGTATCTACTGACAACACTCAATGCATATGATAAATCCGGACGAGAACAAACCATGGCATACATAAGTGAACCAACTGCACTCGAATAGGGAACTCTAGACATGTACTCAATATCTGCATCTGACTTAGAACATAAGGCTAATGATAATTTGAAGTGTGCAGCTAACGGAGTACTTACTGGCTTGGCATTATGCATATTAAAACGACGAAGAACTTTATCGATATATCCCTTCTGACTGAGATACACTTTTCCAGATGGTCTATCTCTGGATATTTCCATGCCAAGTATTTTCTTTGCTGCACCCAAATCCTTCATCTCAAATTCATTACTCAGTTGCTTCTTTAGTTCATTAATCTCTGACATACTCTTTGCAGCAATTAGCATATCATCAACATAAAGGAGCAAATAAATAGTTGAACCTTTGACAGTTTTCAAATAAACACAACTATCATAGTTAGACCTTTTGAAACCTTGAGAGAGCATAAAGGTGTCAATTCTCTTGTACCACTGTCTTGGGGATTGCTTCAATCCATAAAGAGATTTCTTTAACTTACAGACAAGCTTTTCTTTTCCAGGAATAATAAAACCTTCAGGTTGTTCCATATAAATATCCTCTTCTAATTCTCCATGTAAGAATGCAGTTTTAACATCCAATTGTTCAAGCTCAAGATCATGCATGGCAACAATACTTAGTAAAGTGCGAATAGAGCTATGCTTCACAGCAGGAGAAAAGACTTCGTTATAGTCAATACCTGGAATCTGACTGTAACCTTTAGCAACTAACCTTGCTTTATATCTTGTCTCATCATTAGGCGAAACACCTTCTTTTCTCTTAAAAACCCACTTGCAACGAATAGGTTTCTTCTCTCGAGGTAATCTTACTAAATCCCAAGTGCCATTCTTTTCAAGTGATTCCATCTCATCATGCATAGCGGTCATCCACTTATTACTATCACCAGAAATAATAGCCTCGGAATATGAAGAAGGTTCAGCATTACCTTCAATTTCTTCTACAACAAATAAAGCAAAAGAAACATTATTGCACTCTTTAATTAACCTGTCAGGTTTGTTAGTACCCCGCCTAACTCTGTCACGTGCAAGATTCCAACTGGGCGGAACAATAGGCTGATTTGGAGTGGGAGTGACATTATCATCATTAACGACGGGTTCATCATGTGCATCAACAATTTCATTACCAGATGTATCACCTGAATCAATAACATGCTCCACCTGAACAGTAGGCTCCTGAACAATAGGCTATTGTTCACTCTCAATGGGAACATTAGTAGATGAAACATCATGTAACATAGCAGATTCATTAAAGATAACATTTCTGCTAATAACAACCTTCTGGGTTTCAGGATTCCATAATTTAAAACCTTTAACACCAGACTTATAACCAAGAAAGATGCACTTAACAGCCCTAGGCTCCAACTTTCCATTATCAACATGAGCATAAGCAGTGCAACCAAAAACTCTCAACTGTGAATGATCAGCAGGTGAACCAGACCATACCTCAATTGGAGTTTTCTTATTAAGAGCAATAGATGGTGAACGGTTAATGAGATAACAAGCAGTGGAAGCGGCCTCAGCCCAAAAACGCCTATGCAAACCTGCGTTGGACAACATGCAACGGGCTCTGGAAATAATGGTCCTGTTCATACGCTCAGCAACACCGTTTTGTTGAGGAGTATAAGGAACAGTGTAATGTCTGACAATGCCTTCAGACTTGCAATAATTCTTAAATTGCTTAGAACAGAATTCCATACCATTATCAGTGCGAAGTATCTTTACCTTCTTTTCAGTTTGTATTTCAATCATAATATTCCACTCCTTAACTGCTGAGAATGCTTCATATTTATGCTTCAAGAAATAAGGCCAAACTTTTCTCGAATAATCATCAATAATAGTCAGCATGTAACTAGAACCACCTAGTGACTTCATGCGAGATGGTCCCCATAAATCAGAATGCACATAATCAAGAATACCTTCGGTGGTATGAGTCGAAGTGTTGAACTTCACCCTCTTGTGCTTGCCGAAGATACAATGCTCACAAAATTTTAATTTACCAGGTTCATATCCATTAAGAAGACCTCTCTTATTTAACTTTGCCAAATCAAGTTCACTCATATGTCCAAGATGCATATGCCAAAGGTTAGCAGCATCAAAATCAGAATTCTTTGAAATAGCTGGAGTAGCGTTACCTGAAACGGTAGAACCTCGAAGGTAATAAAGACCATTGGTCGAACTTAAATCACCTTTCATCACAATAAGGGAACCTTTGGTGACTTTCAAAACACTATCTCCACCTAAATATTTGTATCCCTTTGCATCAAGGGCACTCATAGAAATAAGATTTCTCTTCATCTTCGGAATATACCGAACATCTGTCAAAGTTCTGATTATGCCATCAAACATCTTGATTCGAATAGAACCTATGCCTTTAATCTTGCATGGTGAATTATCAAAACCCAAAACGGAACCAGCAGAAGTAGTGGAATCAAAAGTATTAAACCAATCTCTATGCGGGCACATATGAAAAGTACATGCAGTATCAAGCACCCACTCATAATTGGTCTCAGCACATCCAGCAATAACAACAAGAGCATCATCGGAACTATCATCACGAGCAACGTTAGCAGAATTTTCACCTTGTTTGTTACCTTTCCTCTTTTCTTTATTCTGCAACTTGAAACACTCTGAGATGTCATGCCCGTCTCTCTTGCAATATCTGCAATATTTCTTGTCTCTGGATTGTGACCGGCCCCTATAGCCGTTTTTACTTTTGCCTCTGTTTCCATTATTGGAGTTCTTCTCCTTTGTCCTGCCACGAACAGATAATCCCTCTGCTTGGGATGAACTTGAACCATCATGAGGCACCATTAATTTCATCTTCTCCTTAGAGTTAAAAGCTTCATAAACTTCATTAAGTGTGAGAGTATCACGACTATATAATATGGTGTCTCTAAAATTGGTATAAGAACTTGGCAGTGAACAAAGTAACATTAAAGCAGTATCTTCCTCTTCATACTTAACCTCCATTGCAGCTAGATCGGATATAATCTCCTTAAATTCTGAAATATGATTCAAAACATTACCTCCCTCGGGTAACCTGTGCAGGAATAAATTTTTGCTTCAGATGCATCTTGCTGGTGAGATCTTTAGTCATGCAAATCCCTTCCAGCTTTAACCATAGAGCGACGGCAGTTTTCTCGCTCAAAACTTCCTGCAAAATATTATTATGCAAATGGAGTTGAATTTGTGACAAAGCCTTACAATCAATTCTTTTCCCCTCAGCAGTCCAGTCCTCAATTCGGTTCTTCCCAAAACTATCCAGTGCTACATCATAGTCGGCCTGTGCCAACAACGCCCGCATCTTGACTTGCCATAGGGTAAACCTTGTGTCACGATCCAGCAGCGGAAAATCGTACTTCATAGATGCCATGAATAGATAAATCTGTGTATACAAAGTAGTACAAATCGGAGTAGAATAATTCTTGACAGAATTTAATATGCGAGCAAAGAAACAGTAGCACCTGGTAGCTTCGGGCAATGGACGTAGCACTTGAAGATGAAAAACAAGGGCCGAACTAGTACTCTGTACTAGTAGCTTCACGTCACGTAGTAACTAGTAGCAGCAACAACCCCCGTAGGTTTGACCACGTGAAAGAAAAGTAGCAAGGCCACTAGTAGCAAGATCGACCAGATCTCGATTCTTGCGTGTGTACTACTTCAAGTCTTTCTACGCAGCAGCAGAGAAACTCGGCGACTTGATCTGCGTGGTCTGCGACTGCTTTGGTTGATCCCTTGTGATGACGTGGAGCAGCAGCAATCACAACTCGGCGGAACGGCAGCGGTCTTGAGGATTTGACGGCTTGCCAGGCGCATAGTACGCCACACTCCTGTCCGTCTCGGCTTCATATAGCGGTGCAGCGGAGGAAATCGATCCGGCCTCGGATAGCCTGGTCACGCGCGGGTGGCATCGCGCGCAACCCTAATCCCTCGAACTCAAATCTCGTATCTATAACCTCAGCTCTGTATACCACTTGTTAGATAATAACGAGAAATAAACGAGACAAAGAGACACGGATTTTTACGTGGAAACCCTAGCGGGAGAAAACCACGGACGCACGAAGGCGCAATCACTATGAGGAGGAGTATTACAAGCACGAGACGACAGGCCGTCTGAGGTGCGACTACATGGGGTATATATGAGGGGCAACAAATAGGAGTCCTTGTAGGACAAGTAAACGAGTTATACTCGTAAGCGTCGGTACCAACGCAAAAGGCCCACACCGTATGTACTACGTCTAGTCCAATACGGTACTAGAATTTGGATCGCAATTTAACAACAGGTATTGTTGCAGAATTTTTTTGGCAACAACTGTTTTGTTGGAGAAATATGTTTGCAAATGTGGTTTTGTTGCTAAAAAAATTCAACTAAAATCTTGTTGCAGAAATTTTTCACAAGATAGATTTTGTTGCAAAACATAAACCCATCATAGATCATTGCAACATCGCATATGTTTTAGAAGCATAGCCCCCGTTGCATGAAGGATGGTATATAGGCGTGTCATCGAGGGAAGGTGGTGGTCGCGACCTCTGCAATCCGCTGGTTAATGGTAAGCTTTTCCCTTGTTTTGAAACGCAAAGCTTTGCATTTTCTCAAAAAAGATGTAGCCGAGTCTACGGGGATCAGTGCATTGCAGCTCCTCTCTAGTAGAAACAGCGGCAATTATATCTGGCCATGGGCCGGGCCAGGCCGGGCTTGGGCCGGGCCTGAAAAAGCCCATGGCAGAAAACTGAGGCCCAGGCCCTACCATCGAGCCTACTTTTCAAGCCCAAGCCAGGCCCATCTGGTAAAAAGCCCTGAAAAGCCCTTAGGGCTTAGGGCCGTGGGCGGGCCTCTTCCTTAAAATGCCAATATGCCAAGCCCAAGCCCGTCTAGGCCCTGCTGGTGGGCTCAAAATTCAGGCCCAAGCCCGGCCCACGAGCAAGCCCATCGGGCCTAGGCCCTGGATTTTAGGGCCGGGCCTGGGTGGGCCGACAGGGCCGGGCCTGAGATGGCCAGGACGAGCGGCAATGCTACACGTACGGGAGTTCTACATGAGTTCTACGGGCTGGGCTTAGGTGGGATGTGTTGATTGGTGATTAAGATGAGGCGGGCCGCACCCTGAAAATCAGGGGGGAGGGGAGAGATTAGTGAGGAGAGAGGTCAGTCCGTTAAATCTTGTAAAAAATCTCTGTAAGTCTAGCATTTTTGTAGAAACAGAGCCATGACACCACGATCGGGCCAGACAGGTGCTATTTGCATCGTCTCTTATATATGTGAGACGGGACCTTATCAGTTCTTATGCATCAAGCACGATCGGTAGGTGACCAGCCAATGGAGAAAATAACCGATTACGTCTCGGCGGCCGTAGTGACCCTGTTCACGATGGCAGCGGTGCTCATGTCGCTGCGCCGCTGCTCTCAGCAAGGGGGCTTTGGGGCTGCCAGGCTGCGAGACCCGCTGCGGCAACATGAGCGTGCCGTACCCGTTCGGCATCGGGCCGGAGAGGTGCTACTTGTCGGGGTTCAAGCTCACATGCGTCGACCACGAAAGGAGCAAGCCGCCGCGGCTGCTCCTCGGCGATGGTGGACCATTCGAGGTCGTCGACATCTTCGTGGAAAACAACACGATGCGCGTCGTCAGCCACGGGATGCGCGCCATAAACATGAGCTTCTCCCACGACGGCGGGTACGGCCGCTGGAGTCTCGGGGACTTGGTCGGCGGGGCTCCAGTGCCATACGTCCCGATTCCGTACTGGAACGAGTTCATCCTCACGGGGTGCAACGTGCAGGCGACGCTGGTGAGGAACGGGAGCAGCGGCTTCATCGTCAGCGGCTGGGCCTCATTCTGCACCGCCATCGATGAGTGGTCCAACACGCCGTTCAGGGACGACGGCATGTGCTCCAACATCTGCTGTTGCCAGGCGACCATCCCCCTAGGCTGGGCGTCCTACGGCGTGGAGCTCAAGCAGCTCAACGACAGCCAGCCCAAGGGCACCGTCAGCGTGCTCATCGCCGAGAAGGGTTGGTTCAAGAAGAACCTGACCACCAGTATATATCCGGGTCACCCACGTCTGGTTACACCGGAGCTAAAGGCCAAGCTGACCGTCCCCGTGATTCTCAATTGGGCGGCGGCGCACGGCACGGCGGCTAGCCGCTCTCAGCCTCCTTATGCTTTGGATCCATGCCCCTTGCGGGAGACAAAGAGACAAGGATATTTACGTGGAAACCCTTGCGGGAGAAAACCACGGACGCACGAAGGCGCAATCACTATGAGGAGGAGTATTACAAGCACGAGACGACAGGCCGTCTGAGGTGCGACTACATGGGGTATATATGAGGGGCAACACATAGGAGTCCTTGTAGGACAAGTAAACGAGTTATACTCGTACGCGTCGGTACCAACGCAAAAGGCCCACACCGTATGTACTACGTCTAGTCCAATACGATACTAGAATTTGGATCACAATTTAACAATCTCCACCTTGAGCCAAATTCCCTCCAGTAGTCGAAGAAAGTGAATAACTCCATCCAAATCAGCTTAAACACCTTGTGCGTCAAAGTCCATAGGACTAGTGAGAAATACCAACTAAGCCTGAGCAAAGCTCAAACTTATTGGCCGGAACTGGCTTTGTCATCATATCAGCAGGATTATCATGAGTACTTATCTTGCATACCTTCAAATCGCCTTCAGCAACAACATCTCGAATATAATGAAATCTGACATCAATGTGCTTTGTCCTCTCATGATACATTGGATTCTTTGTAAGATATATAGCACTTTGACTGTCACTAAATACGGTAGGGCAAGATGAGTCTCCACAAAGCTCAGTGTACAAACCTCTCAACCAGATAGCTTCTTTGCATGCCTCAGAAATAGCCATATACTCGGCATCAGTAGTGGAACAAGCCACAATAGACTGCAAAGTTGCTCTCCGACTCACAAAACAACCACCAATGGTGAAAACATAACCTGTGAGTGATCTTCTCTTATCCAAATCACCAGCAAAATCAGAATCAACAAAACCAACAAGTCCATCTCCAGTTTTCCCAAACTGTAAATAAGCATTAGAAGTACCTCACATGTATCTGAAAATCCACTGAACTGCTCTCCAATGCTCTTTTCCAGGATTAGCCATGTATCTACTGACAACACTCAATGCATATGATAAATCCGGACGAGAACAAACCATGGCATACATAAGTGAACCAACTGCACTCGAATAGGGAACTCTAGACATGTACTCAATATCTGCATCTGACTTAGAACATAAGGCTAATGATAATTTGAAGTGTGCAGCTAACGGAGTACTTACTGGCTTGGCATTATGCATATTAAAACGACGAAGAACTTTATCGATATATCCCTTCTGACTGAGATACACTTTTCCAGATGGTCTATCTCTGGATATTTCCATGCCAAGTATTTTCTTTGCTGCACCCAAATCCTTCATCTCAAATTCATTACTCAGTTGCTTCTTTAGTTCATTAATCTCTGACATACTCTTTGCAGCAATTAGCATATCATCAACATAAAGGAGCAAATAAATAGTTGAACCTTTGACAGTTTTCAAATAAACACAACTATCATAGTTAGACCTTTTGAAACCTTGAGAGAGCATAAAGGTGTCAATTCTCTTGTACCACTGTCTTGGGGATTGCTTCAATCCATAAAGAGATTTCTTTAACTTACAGACAAGCTTTTCTTTTCCAGGAATAATAAAACCTTCAGGTTGTTCCATATAAATATCCTCTTCTAATTCTCCATGTAAGAATGCAGTTTTAACATCCAATTGTTCAAGCTCAAGATCATGCATGGCAACAATACTTAGTAAAGTGCGAATAGAGCTATGCTTCACAGCAGGAGAAAAGACTTCGTTATAGTCAATACCTGGAATCTGACTGTAACCTTTAGCAACTAACCTTTCTTTATATCTTGTCTCATCATTAGGCGAAACACCTTCTTTTCTCTTAAAAACCCACTTGCAACGAATAGGTTTCTTCTCTCGAGGTAATCTTACTAAATCCCAAGTGCCATTCTTTTCAAGTGATTCCATCTCATCATGCATAGCGGTCATCCACTTATTACTATCACCAGAAATAATAGCCTCGGAATATGAAGAAGGTTCAGCATTACCTTCAATTTCTTCTACAACAAATAAAGCAAAAGAAACATTATTGCACTCTTTAATTAACCTGTCAGGTTTGTTAGTACCCCGCCTAACTCTGTCACGTGCAAGATTCCAACTGGGCGGAACAATAGGCTGATTTGGAGTGGGAGTGACATTATCATCATTAACGACGGGTTCATCATGTGCATCAACAATTTCATTACCAGATGTATCACCTGAATCAATAACATGCTCCACCTGAACAGTAGGCTCCTGAACAATAGGCTATTGTTCACTCTCAATGGGAACATTAGTAGATGAAACATCATGTAACATAGCAGATTCATTAAAGATAACATTTCTGCTAATAACAACCTTCTGGGTTTCAGGATTCCATAATTTAAAACCTTTAACACCAGACTTATAACCAAGAAAGATGCACTTAACAGCCCTAGGCTCCAACTTTCCATTATCAACATGAGCATAAGCAGTGCAACCAAAAACTCTCAACTGTGAATGATCAGCAGGTGAACCAGACCATACCTCAATTGGAGTTTTCTTATTAAGAGCAATAGATGGTGAACGGTTAATGAGATAACAAGCAGTGGAAGCGGCCTCAGCCCAAAAACGCCTATGCAAACCTGCGTTGGACAACATGCAACGGGCTCTGGAAATAATGGTCCTGTTCATACGCTCAGCAACACCGTTTTGTTGAGGAGTATAAGGAACAGTGTAATGTCTGACAATGCCTTCAGACTTGCAATAATTCTTAAATTGCTTAGAACAAAATTCCATACCATTATCAGTGCGAAGTATCTTTACCTTCTTTTCAGTTTGTATTTCAATCATAATCTTCCACTCCTTAACTGCTGAGAATGCTTCATATTTATGCTTCAAGAAATAAGGCCAAACTTTTCTCGAATAATCATCAATAATAGTCAGCATGTAACTAGAACCACCTAGTGACTTCTTGCGAGATGGTCCCCATAAATCAGAATGCACATAATCAAGAATACCTTCGGTTGTATGAGTCGAAGTGTTGAACTTCACCCTCTTGTGCTTGCCGAAGATACAATGCTCACAAAATTTTAATTTACCAGGTTCATATCCATTAAGAAGACCTCTCTTATTTAACTCTGCCAAATCAAGTTCACTCATATGTCCAAGACGCATATGCCAAAGGTTAGCAGCATCAAAATCAGAATTCTTTGAAATAGCTGGAGTAGCGTTACCTGAAACGGTAGAACCTCGAAGGTAATAAAGACCATTGGTCGAACTTAAATCACCTTTCATCATAATAAGGGAACCTTTGGTGACTTTCAAAACACTATCTCCACCTGAATATTTGTATCCCTTTGCATCAAGGGCACTCATAGAAATAAGATTTCTCTTCATCTTCAGAATATACCGAACATCTGTCAAAGTTCTGATTATGCCATCAAACATCTTGATTCGAATAGAACCTATGCCTTCAATCTTGCATGGTGAATTATCAAAACCCAAAACGGAACCAGCAGAAGTAGTGGAATCAAAAGTATTAAACCAATCTCTATGCGGGCACATATGAAAAGTACATGCAGTATCAAGCACCCACTCATCATTGGTCTCAGCACATCCAGCAATAACAACAAGAGCATCATCGGAACTATCATCACGAGCAAAGTTAGCAGAATTTTCACCTTGTTTGTTACCTTTCCTCTTTTCTTTATTCTGCAACTTGAAACACTCTGAGATGTCATGCCCGTCTCTCTTGCAATATCTGCAATATTTCTTGTCTCTGGATTGTGACCGGCCCCTGTAGCCGTTTTTACTTTTGCCTTTGTTTCCATTATTGGAGTTCTTCTCCTTTGTCCTGCCACGAACAGATAATCCCTCTGCTTGGGATGAACTTGAACCATCATGAGGCACCATTAATTTCATCTTCTCCTTAGAGTTAAAAGCTTCATAAACTTCATAAGTGTGAGAGTATCACGACTGTATAATATGGTGTCTCTAAAATTGGTATAAGAAGTTGGCAGTGAACAAAGTAACATTAAAGCAGTATCTTCCTCTTCATACTTAACCTCCATTGCAGCTAGATCGGATATAATCTCCTTAAATTCTAAAATATGATTCAAAACATTACCTCCCTCGGGTAACCTGTGCAGGAATAAATTTTTGCTTCAGATGCATCTTGCTGGTGAGATATTTAGTCATGCAAATCCCTTCCAGCTTTAACCATAGAGCGGCGGCATTTTTCTCGCTCAAAACTTCCTGCAAAATATTATTATGCAAATGGAGTTGAATTTGTGACAAAGCCTTACAATCAATTCTTTTCCCCTCAGCAGTCCAGTCCTCAATTCGGTTCTTCCCAAAACTGTCCAGTGCTACATCATAGTCGGCCTGTGCCAACAACGCCCGCATCTTGACTTGCCATAGGGTAAACCTTGTGTCACGATCCAGCAACGGAAAATCGTACTTCATAGATGCCATGAATAGATAAATCTGTGTATACAAAGTAGTACAAGTCGGAGTAGAATATTTCTTGGCAGAATTTAATATGCGAGCAAAGAAACAGTAGCACCTGGTAGCTTCGGGCAATGGACGTAGCACTTGAAGATGAAAAACAAGGGCCGAACTAGTACTCTGTACTAGTAGCTTCACGTCACGTAGTAACTAGTAGCAGCAGCAACTCCAGTAGGTTTGACCACGTGAAAGAAAAGTAGCAAGGCCACTAGTAGCAAGATCGACCAGATCTCGATTCTTGCGTGTGTACTACTTCAAGTCTTTCTACGCAGCAGCAGAGAAACTCGGCGACTTGATCTGCGTGGGCTGCGACTGCTTTGGTTGATCCCTTGTGATGACGTGGAGCAGCAGCAATCACAACTCGGCGGAACGGCAGCGGTCTTGAGGATTTGACGGCTTGCCAGGCGCACAGTACGCCACACTCCTGTCGGTCTCGGCTTCGTATAGCGGTGCAGTGGAGGAAATCGATCCGGCCTCGGATAGCCTGGTCACGCGCGGGTGGCATCGCGCGCAACCCTAATCCCTCGAACTCAAATCTCGTATCTGTAACCTCAGCTCTGTATACCACTTGTTAGATAATAGCGAGAAATAAACGAGACAAATAGACATGGATTTTTACATGGAAACCCTTGCGGGAGAAAACCACGGACGCACGAAGGCGCAATCACTATGAGGAGGAGTATTACAAGCACGAGACGACAGGCCGTCTGAGGTGCGACTACATGGGGTATATATGAGGGGCAACAAATAGGAGTCCTTGTAGGACAAGTAAACGAGTTATACTCGTACGCGTCGGTACCAACGCAAAAGGCCCACACCGTATGTACTACGTCTAGTCCAATACGGTACTAGAATTTGGATCGCAATTTAACAACAGGTATTGTTGCAGAATTTTTTTGGCAACAACTGTTTTGTTGGAGAAATATGTTTGCAAATGTGGTTTTGTTGCTAAAAAAATTCAACTAAAATCTTGTTGCAGAAATTTTTCACAAGATAGATTTTGTTGCAAAACATAAACCCATCATAGATCATTGCAACATCGCATATGTTTCAGAAGCATAGCCCCCGTTGCATGAAGGATGGTATATAGGCGTGTCATCGAGGGAAGGTGGTGGTCGCGACCTCTGCAATCCGCTGGTTAATGGTAAGCTTTTCCCTTGTTTTGAAACGCAAAGCTTTGCATTTTCTCAAAAAAGATGAAGCCGAGTCTACGGGGATCAGTGCATTGCAGCTCCTCTCTAGTAGAAACAGCGGCAATTATATATGGCCATGGGTCGGGCCAGGCCGGGCTTGGGTCGGGCCTGAAAAAGCCCATGGCAGAAAACTGAGGCCCAGGCCCTACCATCGAGCCTACTTTTCAAGCCCAAGCCAGGCCCATCTGGTAAAAAGCCCTGAAAAGCCCTTAGGGCTTAGGGCCGTGGGCGGGCCTCTTCCTTAAAATGCCAATATGCCAAGCCCAAGCCCGTCTAGGCCCTGCTGGTGGGCTCAAAATTCAGGCCCAAGCCCGGCCCACAAGCAAGCCCATCGGGCCTAGGCCCTGGATTTTAGGGCCGGGCCTGGGTGGGCCGACAGGGCCGGGCCTGAGATGGCCAGGACGAGCGGTAATGCTACACGTACGGGAGTTCTACATGAGTTCTACGGGCTGGGCTTAGGTGGGATGTGTTGATTGGTGATTAAGATGAGGCGGGCCGCACCCTGAAAATCAGGGGGGAGGGGAGAGATTAGTGAGGAGAGAGGTCAGTCCGTTAAATCTTGTAAAAAATCTCTGTAAGTCTAGCATTTTTGTAGAAACAGAGCCATGACACCACGATCGGGCCAGACAGGTGCTATTTGCATCGTCTCTTATATATGTGAGACGGGACCTTATCAGTTCTTATGCATCAAGCACGATCGGTAGGTGACCAGCCAATGGAGAAAATAACCGATTACGTCTCGGCGGCCGTAGTGACCCTGTTCACGATGGCAGCGGTGCTCATGTCGCTGCGCCACTGCTCTCAGCAAGGGGGCTTTGGGGCTGCCAGGCTGCGAGACCCGCTGCGGCAACATGAGCGTGCCGTACCCGTTCGGCATCGGGCCGGAGAGGTGCTACTTGCCGGGGTTCAAGCTCACATGCGTCGACCACGGAAGGAGAAAGCCGCCGCGGCTGCTCCTCGACGATGGTGGACCATTCGAGGTCGTCGACATCTTTGTGGAAAACAACACGATGCGCATCGTCAGCCACGGGATGCGCGCCATAAACATGAGCTTCTCCCACGACGGCGGGTACGGCCGCTGGAGTCTCGGGGACTTGGTCGGCGGGGCTCCAGTGCCATATATACGTCCCGATTCCATACTGGAACGAGTTCATCCTCACGGGGTGCAATGTGCAGGCGACGCTGGTGAGGAACGGGAGCGGCGGCTTCATCGTCAGCGGTTGGGCCTCATTCTGCACCGCCATCGATGAGTGGTCCAACACGCCGTTCAGGGACGACGGCATGTGCTCCAACATCGGCTGCTGCCAGGCTACCATCCCCCTAGGCTGGGCGTCCTACGGCGTGGAGCTCAAGCGGCTCAACAACAGCCAGCCCAAGGGCATCGTCAGCGTGCTCATCGCCGAGAAGGGTTGGTTCAAAAAGAACCTGACCACCAGTATATACCCGGGTAACCCACGTCTGGTTACACCGGAGCTAAAGGCCAAGCTGACCGTCCCCGTGATTCTCAATTGGGCGGCGGCGGCGGCGAGCCGCTCTCAGCCTCCTTATGCTTTGGATCCATGCCCCGACGACGCTGCCCGGAGCATCTGCAAGAGCAGCAACAGCCGGTGCGAGGATGCGGGATACTATACACTCATAGCCTCCACGGCCTACTACAGGTGCAGCTGCAACCATGGGTACGAGGGCAACCCTTACCTCACCGGCGGGTGCCAAGGTATGTAGTGTAGGTGGTAGGATTACACATATTATCACTTGATTCCTGTTTTTGCCTAGATTATAGTCTTAAACATCAGAATGAGACATGGTCCATAAATGTATATATGTAGATATCAAAGAGTGCGACAGGAAAGAAGGCCATGGGTGCTTCGGTGACTGTGAGGAACTTCCCGGATCATTCCGATGCCGGTGCCCGGAAGGAACTCATGGCGACTTCCGCAGGCCCGGTGGCTGCGTCGCGGTCAAGTCCACAAACACAACATCCGCAATTGCAAGCATGCGTATGATAAGCAGCAGCACCGTTGTAATTTTTGGAAACGGGCGTTCCATCTATATATGCTTGCAAAATAGAAAATGGTAGTAGTAAACATTCATGTTTTGCATATTGTTTTCAGGTCACACTCACTTGGGTTTAGTCATTGTTGTGTCAGTTGCTAGTGGCCCATGCATTCTACTTTTGGTTCTTGGTGCAGTCCTAATAACCCGTAATCTTAAGCAACGCAAGGCAACGACGTTGAGGCAGGAGTTCTTCAGTCAAAACCGTGGACAACTGTTGAAGCAGTTGGTGTCTCATAGGGCTGACATAGCAGAGAAGATGCTCATCTCTTTAGAAGAGCTAGAGAAGGTTACCAACAATTTTGATCAAGCCCGTAGGCTTGGTGGCGGAGGGCATGGCACTATCTATAAAGGGATCTTGTCGGACTTGCATGTCGTGGCTATCAAAAAGTCAAATATTGTTGTCAAGAGAGAAATTGATGAGTTCATAAATGAGGTTGCCATACTCTCACAAATCAACCATAGGAATATTGTGAAGCTCCATGGATGTTGCCTCGAGACAGAAGTCCCTTTATTGACTTACGAGTTCATTTCTAATGGAACACTCAGTGACCATCTTCACACGGAAGAACGAGGATCATTGCCTTGGAAAGATAGGTTAAGAATCACATGTGAAATAGGAAAAGCTCTAGCTTACCTTCACTCTGCTATTTCTGTCCCTGTAATACATCGAGATATCAAGCCTGCCAACATACTTCTTGATGATGCCTTGACAGCAAAAGTATCAGACTTGGGAGCTTCAAGGTATATCCCCGTGGATAAAACTGGAACAACAACTGCGGTGCAAGGAATAATAGGGTACTTGGACCCTATGTATTATTATACGGGACGTCTAACAGAAAATAGTGATGTTTATAGCTTTGGGGTCCTTCTTGTCGAATTGCTTACTAGAAGGAAGCCATCTTTGTACAGGTCTTCTGAAGGTGATGTGCTTGTCATGCAATTTGTTACATTATTTGCAGAAGGTAATTTGACCGAAATATTGGATCCACAAGTTATAGAGGAGGGAGGTAGCAAAGTGAAAGAAGTAGCTACTTTAGCTGCATTATGCGTAAAATTGACGCACAAGCAGTGACTGTTGGATGGCCATCCAACGGCCGTCGTACTTCTTCAATCTCTACTCTTCCTGCTCCAGCCGCTCATACAGGCGCTGGCGGGACTGCCTGCTCCCTCCTCCCCGCGGCCGGCTCTGCTGCCGCGCAGGCCTCACCGCCCCACTGTACTCCCATCGCTGGCCTAGCCATCCCTCTACTCACCCACAGCTACTGTTATTCTCCGGCGACGACAGACGAACCAGTAAACTCTCGTACAGTCGTTGAGGGAGTCCTGGATTAGGGGGTGTCCGGATGGCCGGACTATACCTTCAGCCAGACTCCTCGACTATGAAGATACAAGATTGAAGACTCCGTCCCGTGTCTGGATGGGACTTTCCTTGGCGTGGAAAGCAAGCTTGGCGATGCGGATATTCAGATCTCCTACCATTGTAACCGACTTTGTGTAACCCTAACACTATCCGGTGTCTATATAAACCGGAGGGTTTTAGTCCATAGGACGACAACTCCAACATACAACAATCATACCATAGGCTAGCTTCTAGGGTTTAGCCTCCTTGATCTCGTGGTAGATCTACTCTTGTACTACCCATATCATCAATATTAATCAAGCAGGACGTAGGGTTTTACCTCCATCGAGAGGGCCCGAACCTGGGTAAAACTTCGTGTCCCTTGTCTCCTATTACCATCCGCCTAGACGCACAGTTCGGGACCCCCTACCCGAGATCCGCCGGTTTTGACACCAACATTGGTGCTTTCATTGAGAGTTCCTCTATGTCGTCACTTTTAGGCCCGATGGCTCCTTTGATCATCAACGACGATGCGGTCCAGGGTGAGACCTTTCTCCCTGGATAGATCTTCGTCTTCGGCGGCTTCGCACTGCGGGCTAATTCGCTTGGCCGTCTGGAGCAGATCGAAAGCTACGCCCCTGGCCATCAGGTTAGGCTTGGAAGTTTAAACTACACGGCCGACGTCCGCGGGGACTTGATCTTCGACGGATTCGATCCACAGCCAAGCGCGCCGCACTGCTTTGATGGGCACGATCTAACTCTGCCGCCGAACAGTGCCCTGGAGGCCGCACACGCATCGGTTCCCCCCTTTAATTCGGAACAAGTTGCACCGATCGAGGATGAGCGGTTGGACGCTGCCTCGAGGGCTGTGATCCCAAAGGCGATCAAGTCGAACACCAGCCCCGCACTCTGCATGGCCCATGACTCCGAATGGCCAGACTCCTCTTCGGACTCCGGGCCTTCCGCGCGCCTGCCAATCGGATCCGATTGGGCGCCTATTATGGAGTTCACCGCCGCGGACATCTTTCAGCACTCGCCCTTCGGCGACATCCTGAAGTCACTAAAGTCTCTCTCTTTATCGGGAGAGCCCTGGCCGGATTACGGTCAACAAGGTTGGGATACGGACGATGAAGAAATTCAAAACCCACCCACCACCCATTTGATATCCACCGTCGATAATTTATACGACGTGCTAAACTTCGACTCTGAAGACATCGACGGTATGGACGGCGATGCAGGAGACGCATCTGAACCAACGCCTTCAGAGCATTGGACTGCCGCCTCATCTCATGATGTGTACATGATGGACACCCCTAAAGGAAGCGACAACGAGGAACACAGGGATGCAACGAGGGATCGATCTCTCGAAAAGCAAACAAAGCGGCGGCGTAAACGCCGCTCCAAACCCCACCTCGACACAGACCTAGCCATAGAGCAGGATGAGCCGGCAGACGACGAGCGTGCCTTAGAGCAACCGTCCGAACAGGGCAGCTCGGATAAAGAAACCGAACAACCCGTCCCCGGCGAAAACGGCATTCCGGACGACCTTACGCCGGATAAGCCCACGGAGCAGAAGAACCTCCACAAGAGGCTCGTTGCAACTGCACGCAGCCTGAAAAAGCAGAAGGGGAAGATAAAAACTGCGGAAGACGCACTTAGGATCAGATGGAGTAAAGTAATCAATACCGCAGACAAATACGGCGACAGCCGCCGCACTAAAAGCTATCCGAAGCGAAAGCTACTGCCTGAATTCGATGAAGAGGCCTTAGAGCCCTCACACTCAAAAGGTAAGAAAGCCACACGGTCGGATAGACGACCCCATGGCAAGCATAAAGTGGCAGACGGCGCCGCACTTAAGCCGGCACGCGACCCACTTATGGATTCGCATCAAATAGATGGCCCAGCCAGGTCCATTTATGGGCCAAGAAAGCAAGCTCTCGTAAGCAATGCAATAAAGCCACTATCAGAATCCGGCACACCCAAATACAGGGGCGCCGCACATCCCCTATGTTTCACCGATGAGGTCCTGGATTATGAATTTCCAGCGGGATTCAAACCCGTAAACATAGAGGCATATGATGGAACAACGGACCCTGGAGTCTGGATCGAGGATTACATCCTCCACATACATATGGCTAGAGGAGATGACCTCCACGCCATCAAATATTTACCCCTCAAGCTTAAAGGACCAGCCCATCATTGGCTTAAAAGCCTTCCTGAAAACACAATTGGAAGTTGGGAGGAGCTCGAGGACGCTTTCCGAGCAAATTTTCAAGGGACCTATGTCCGCCCTCCGGATGCAGACGATCTCAGTCACATCACACAACAGCCCGGAGAGTCAACTCGGCAGTTCTGGAATAGATTTCTTACTAAGAAGAATCAGATAGTCGATTGTCCGGACGCCGAAGCCCTAGCAGCTTTCAGGCACAATGTCCGAGATGAGTGGCTCGCCAGACACCTCGGCCAAGAAAAGCCAAGAACAATGGCCGCATTAACAAGCCTCATGACCCGCTTTTGCGCAGGAGAGGACAGCTGGTTGGCAAGATGTAGCACCAGCGACCCAAGTACATCCGAAACTAGGGATGGAAACGGAAAACCGCGACGCAACAAGGATTGTCGCCGGACTAAGGAAAACAATCCGAAGAGCACGGCAGTCAAAGCCGGATTCAAGAGCTCACGGCAGAATCAGAAAAAGCCGCCCCTCTAGGATAACAGAGATGATTTATCCAATCTAAACAAAATCCTGGACAGGATATGTCAAATACACAGTACTCCCGGAAAACCTGCTAACCATACCCACAGAGATTGTTGGGTTTTCAAACAATCCGGCAGACTCAACGCCGAACACAAGGGGCTCGACACACCAAGTGAGAATGAAGACGAACCCCAAAAGCAGAGCACCAGGAAACAAAAGAATTTACCACAAGAAGTAAAAACAGTAAACTTATTTCACATAACAAAACATGCGGCGCCCATAAAGGTACGCGCCACACGGCCTATCCCAAAGGGGTCCCGCCACTGGTTGTCAATACCAATCATCTTCGATCATCTAGATTATTCTAGAAGTATCAGGAACACAGGCTGGACTGCCTTGGTACTCGACCCAATAATTGGCAGACTCCAGTTTTCAAATGTCCTTATGGACGGCGGCAGTGGACTAAACCTGATATATCAGGACACAGTCCGTCACATGGGGATAGACCCAACAAGAATTCGCCACAGCAAAACCTCCTTTCAAGGGGTAACGCCTGGTCTGGACACCCATTGCATGGGTTTTCTCCGGCTCGAAGTTATATTCGGCTGTACCGATAACTTCCGCCGCGAAAAGCTGACTTTCCACATCGTCCCATTCTCAAGTCGCTATCAAGCACTACTGGGACGCAAGGCTTTCGCCCGCTTTAATGCAATACCGCATTATGCATCTCTCACGCTTAACATGCTCGGTCCACGAGGCATCATCTCCTTAAAGGGGAAGCATTGAGCGCGCCTCCCCTGAGAGGAGGATTGTGCGGCCGCTTTAACAGCCCCACAATACAATGGCTTCACGAGCCAGAACATCCGAATAGGTCATTAAGACCACGGACACGGATAGGCGAGCCCGGCATAAAAGTATCTTTGCTAATGGCTTAATACCCCTGCCCTAGGGGCTCCGCGCATATAAGAGACAATAAAGCTCAATTTTACATACTTTATTTTATACTTTGTTTATTCAATATAACTTTTGTTCGGCACGCCCTTTTTTCAACTTAGCTCCTCTCTTTTACAGATGAACATCATGCTACGCCCGTCCAGGATATGGCACAACGGAGACACAGGCGCAGACGTGCAGTAGGGACCCGTTCCAAGGATTCTTTTCAGATTAAGACCCTGCATAAACCTTTTTTTACTGTCTCTTGTTGATACATATCCCCTGGTTCTATAACCAAGGAGGAGGCTGGCGTCTTGGCATGTGGCCACGTCAGAATTCCTGCGCGTACCTGGACACTAGGGGCTTATACCTAAGAGCGTTACTCCGCTCGATCTCATAAAGACCGAATACCTTAGGGAGTGTTCGGCGTCGCGAGTTTGGCCTTATATTCATCAGCTCCGAATCATGATTTTGGTCAAATGTTGGGTTGCCCGGCTCCTGTGTTCAGCCGCCTTACGTTCCACTCTATCAGCTAAGGCGGCACCAGGAGAACTACTGTGATTGTGCCCCGGTTCGGTCAGGCGAGCACCTCAGTAGAGAAAGCCGAAAACCGACTGTCATGATATAGCGTGAGACTGGTCAACCACTCGGCGACTCTCTGGAATCTATAGGATTCCTCCACATTAACGAAGGGCCGTTTCCCGGCTAGGCACATACGCGCCCCGAATTCGGGCGAGCGCAGTCGCCACCAAGGGCTATCTAAAGAGTCCCACAGTCAAGCTCCTATGGCTAAGTGAAAGTGTTAAAGCATTATATTCCGGTTGCCTAGCTCGCTGCGCCATCACCTCCTTTGTAGGACCAAGACGTTGGATTAAGTGTGAAAATGCGCCTTCTGCGAGCACCCCCGCACTATGTGCGAGGGGGCTGAAGCCAACGACTGCCATCTTTCAGATTTTATATATATCTTAAAACGGCCGCACAGGAGGTGTTCAACATACTTGAAGGCACAAGCATAAAAGGCTACTATAATTCATCAAAATATTGCTTTATAATTACATATGCTATTAGAACATAGCATCCTTCGAGCACTGCGTCTCTATTACACGAGCGCCTTCAAGGACTTCCTGAAAATAGTGTTCGGAGGGTACTCAGCTTTTGTCTGAATCTCGGGATGCAACAACGGTGGTCTCCATCTCCGCCCAGTATGTCTTGACACGGGCAAGAGCCATCCGTGCGCCCTCTATGCATGTTGACCTCTTCATTGCATTGATACGTGGAACCGCATCAAGGAGTTGTTGCACCAAGCCGAAATAACTCTTCGGCTCCGATCTCCCCGGCCACAAATGACCCATGACGCACTTCATGGCGAGTCCGGACAACCTATTCAGTTCGGCCCATTGAGCCAGACGATCGTCCACCGCCAGTGGACGCTCTGGATTGTGAAACTGCGACCAGAAAAGTTTTTCCACTTCGCGATCCTCTTGATCTCGAAAGTGTTCGGTCGCATCAGCGGCACTAGCTGCCAAATCCAGATAGTGTCCTCCACACTCCACATCCGGTCCAGCGGAGAAAACTTCGGATCGCAAAACTTCCTCCGCAGCATAAAGGGCTTTCCAACCACAATCTTTCTGGCCTGACGTAGCTCCTCCTTCGCAGCTCTCATCGCAGAGCGAGCGTCCTTGGCATCAGCAACGGCCTTCTCTAAGTCTGTCTGCCTCGCCCGGTCTTCTTTCTCAAGAAGCTCGCAACGGTCAGCAGCGCTCTTTAAATTCACGGCCATCTCGGCCATCTCCTTCTTGCTTCGGCAGTGAGCAGCCTGTTCGGCTCTCAGCTCTTTAAGGGCCTTCTCGGCAGCCGCATCCCTTTCTCTAGCTTGTTCCTTAGCCCGGGAAAGTTCCGCCCGAAGACTCTCCACGGCGGCCGCACCATCTGCGTCAAGCATACACATTGTAAGATATTGGCATAAAGCTCCACTTACCAGGTGTCGCCCAAGGAATTACATACCTTGAGCCTCATCAAGCCGCTTGTTGACGAGCGTGATGTCGGCATCTTCCACGTCCAGTTGCCGCTTTAGTTCGGCAAAATCATCAGTTCGTCTCGATTCCGGACACCTCGCCACCTACATTTGAAGGCGACGTTTTAGACCTGGGATTACGATCCTCTGCAGGCCGTCACTTCTGACAACGCACAGAGTCTCAGGGGCTATTATCTACACAGGGCGCATCTTATTCATGCGCAACTGACAAAAGTGTACATTATCTAAGGTACCTCAAAACCCGTCAGCAAACTTCTGACGGCCTCATGCAATCCGCTTTCCGCGGACGAAATCCTTCCAATCACCATGCCCATCAATGCACGGTGCTCCTCTGAGATAGAAGCTCGCCCTAGCAGATTCATCAGCTCCTCCGACCGCGCATCGGACGGTGCCGGACTCGTCCTATGGCCTCCATCGAAGGCCGGACGCGGAGAACCTTGGGGGGCCATATGGCTACCTTCCGCCCCTGCCGGATTCGGAGAAACCCTCCGTGACGACACCTCAGGTTCGCCCGCCTCGCTAGGCGGTACGGCAGGGGGAGGCGTTCCGCTCTCCATCATCTCCGGAAGAAGATCCCCCGAAGACGAGCTCTGCTGAGAAGGGCTGAGGTCCGAACTACAAGGTAAAATTTCGGTTAATCTTCTCAGGTTTAAAGCATGGATCCCTCTCTCAAAAAATACAATCTTTCTCTACTTACGGCTCGCTGGAGGGCTGATCCCTTTGAGGGCATAGTTCGGCCGAGGAGCCCCCCGGCATCAGACCCTCTGACGAGGATTTTTCCCCCTGCTTTGAGGCCATGGTCTCCGGGTCGTCAGAGGCGGCCCTCTTCTTCCCCTTAGGAGAGGAATTGTCGGTTCCTCCCTTCGGAGCAGCCTCCTTTGAGGAGGCCATAGTTTCCTTGTCCTCTCCCTCACTTCCCTCCAGAGGCACAATCTTCAACATCCTGACTAGCACGGGATCCGTCCTGGTCTCAGGAAGGGGAGCCGGACACCTGATCAGCTTTGCTTTCGCTATCCACTCCTGTTTAAAAAGGGCAGCTCTTTTAGGGGCGAATTTATGACAATTATATGGATAGCGAGTCCGGGCACGAGATTACTTACTTGAGTATACGGGCGATTGCATCTTAGACCTGCGTCCTCGGTCAAATCCGGACACATTGCTTGTGATCCGAAGAACAATTTATACATCTCCACGGGCGTTGCGCCCATAAAATGTTGGAGAGCTCGTGGTCCCTCCGGATTAAACTTCCACAAACGAAGGGAGCGACGTTTGCCAGGTAGGGTTCGGCGGATCAGCATGACTTGCGTCACTTTGACCAGGCTGAGGTCTCTTTCCAAGAGATCCCTTATACGACCCTGCAACAAAGGCACGTCTTGAGATGGCCCCCAGTCTAGGCCTTTATTGACCCATGACCCCAGCTGTTGTGGGGGACCCGAGCGAAAGGAAGGCGGCACCACCCATTTGGTGCCCCTAGGAGTGGTGATATGGAACCACTCCCGTTGCCACAAGCCGAGCTCCTCTTGAAAAGAGCCCTCGGGCCATGGAGCATCAGCATTCTTACTTATAACAGCACCTCCACACTTTGCGTGCCGTCCCTCGATCATCTTGGGCTCCACTTTAAAGGTCTTGAGCCATAATCCGAAGTGCGGGGTAACACAGAGGAACGCTTCACACACAACGATGAATGAGGAAATATGGAGGATGGACTCCGGAGCTAAGTCGTGAAATTCCAGCCCATAATAGAATAACAGCCCCCTGACAAAGGGGTCCATTAGGAAGCCTAACCCCCGAAGGAAGTGAGATATGAACACCACGCTCTCACTAGGGTGGGGACTGGGAAACACCTGCCCTTGAGCAGGCAACCTATGCGAAATTTCGCCGGTCAAGAACTTAGCTTCTCTCAACTTTAGCACGTCCTCCTCCGTGACGGAGGAGGGCATCCACCGGCCTTGAAGGTAGGAACCGGACATTGTCGAAGGTCCGAAGCACCTGGAATCTGGGGCCTAGGGTGTTGGAACTCGAGGCGACGGGCGAACTCATTTCAGATTGGAAAAAAGGAGTAAGGCCTTGGTCTCTTTATAAGAGGTTGAATACCAAGAGCCCTCCTCGTGACTGTTTGGGACTCGCTTTTAATCGAGAAAACCTGCTAAGCGGGCACGATTGGGTTACCCACATCTGTATTGACAAGAATCCCGTGAATAAAGGGGACACGATCTCTACTTTGACAAGACGTGCCAAGGAAATCGCCTTGCAAAACGCGCTAAGGTGGAGAAGTGAAAACGATTCGAATAAAGGCTTGGCCACAGTGTGATGTCACGCTACGGAATACGTCAGCAGATTAGATTTGTGTTAATTTTATTCTCTCTATGGCAATATGTGGAAACTTGTTTGGCAGAGCCGGACACTATTCTTGGTGTTTACAATCTTTTATGAAGAACTTGGAGGAGGAACCCGCCTTGCAATGCCGAAGACAATCTGCGCGCCGGACTCGTCGTCATTGAAGCCTGGTTCAGGGGCTACTGAGGGAGTCCTGGATTAGGGGGTGTCCGGATGGCCAGACTATACCTTCAGCCAGACTCCTGGACTATGAAGATACAAGATTGAAGACTCCGTACCGTGTCCGGATGGGACTTTCCTTGGCGTGGAAGGCAAGCTTGGCGATGCGGATGTTCACATCTCCTACCATTGTAACCGACTTTGTGTAACCCTAACCCTATCTGGTGTCTATATAAACCAGAGGGTTTTAGTCCGTAGGATGACAACTCCAACATACAACAATCATAACATAGGCTAGATTCTAGGGTTTAGCCTCCTTGATCTCGTGGTAGATCTACTCTTGTACTACCCATATCATCAATATTAATCAAGCAGGACGTAGGGTTTTACCTCCATCGAGAGGGCCCGAACCTGGGTAAAACTTCGTGTCCCTTGTCTCCTGTTACCATCCGCCTAGACGCACAGTTCGGGACCCCCTACCCGAGATCCGCCGGTTTTGGCACCGTCAGTCATACTCCCCTCCGCGTCGGAAACAACTGCCGAGTCTTCCCTGCCTCCGTGTCGTTCCCTTCCTAGGCCTCGCCGTCGTCCACCGCCCTAGTGCTTTCAGCGTGGCCTGGTCAACGTGGTCAACGACCGACATGCATCTGAAGTGGACTTTAGGTGGAGAGGCCGACAGCTGGGTCCTCGTCCGCACACAAGGAAATGCCTCCTTATTACGCGCAAAATAATGATTCCTCCACCTGACATCTGGGACCCACCGAAAGAGCCTCTGTATTTCGCGAAAAAAAGTTACCGCCGCTGACAGCTCAGACCCACCAGCTATATCTTCGCACGGAAGGAAGTGCCTCCTTATTATGCAAAAAAAATGAATACTCCCTCTGTTAGCTGGGACCCAGTATAGTGGCAGGCTGACTTGTGGGCTTACTAAGTTGACGGGGACGGAGGGCTTTGTCAACTTAGTCAATATGCACGATTCTAGCTCCAGTGACCGTACGATGTCCATCCAACGGCCGTAGTGCTTCTTCAACCTCTGGTCTTCTTGCTCCAGCCGCCCAAACCAGCGCCGGTCATGCCTCGTGCTCCTGCCTCCCGTGGCCGGCTGCGATGCGGCGGAGGACTCACCGCCCCCTACTACTCCCACTGCTGGCCAGGCCATCCCTCTACTCACCCACACCCCCTGTTACTCTGCGGTAATGGCAGCCTCACACCGCAGCGAACCAGTGCTCTTGTACTCCTCTACGCGTGGGCATCCACTGTCGCGTCTTCCCCGGCTCCACGTCGTCCCCTTCCTAGGCCTCGTCGTCGTCCACCGCCCTGGTCAACGTGGTCAACGAACGGCTTCCATCGGACATGGACTGTACGTGGAGAGTCTGACAGCTGAGTCCACGGCCGCAGCAAGGGAGTGCCTCCTTATTACGTGAAAAATGATTGTTCCTCCACCGGACAGCAGGGACCCACCAGACGGGCCACCGTATTTCGTCCCCCTGACTGCTGGGACCCACCAGCTACATCTTCGCACGCAAGGAAGTGCCTGATAGTCGGGACCCACCTGGTCGAAGCGTACCGTACGTAGCGTTGTCATTCTGGTCGCGAACGTGTACGTACATATATACTGGTCGATGTAGAGGTGCGCACGTGTCGTAGTAGAGGCGCGCACATAGCATGTACACGTACATACAGCGGCCAGGGTGCAAGAAAGAAAATACGGCCACGTATGTGTACATACGGGCGGGGCCTCGAACGCCTACTCGCGCATACGTACGGCGAGGGCTCGTGTACATGGCTGGGTCGGAACAGAGAAACAGCGTCGTCGTCGTGTTCATGGGGAGGCAACGGAATGTGTGGTTGTGTTCATCGGGAGGGCTTGGACGGAACAGGCGATGGAAACGAGGCCTGGCGTACCGCACAACGGAGGAAAGGGACCTCCTACGTTCGGAACGGGGTCCTGTTGATCGGAAGGGGTCTGCTGTACCGCAAAACGGAGGAAACGGACCTCCTACGGTTGAAACGGGGGTCCTGTTGATTGGGAGGGGTGTGGCGTACCGCAAAACGGAGGAAACGGACCTCCTACGGTCGAAACGGGGGTCCTGTTCATCGGGAGGGGTGTGGCGTACCGCAAAACGGGACTCCACGGGATACTGTTCATCTCCACCGTCGACCCCCTCCAGCCTCCACGAGCTACTGTTCATCCACCGTCGACCTCTTCCAGCCTACACGGGCTCCTGTTCATCCAGCCTTCACCGTGCGCTAATCCACCGGCTACTGTTCAACCACCCCTCCACCTTCTACTGTTCATCCAGCCCTCCACACCACGGGGTCCTGTTCAATCACCCCTCCACCGTCTACTGTTAATTCTGCCCTCCACGGGGTGGTCCTGTTCATCCATCCCTCCACGGGGTCCTGTTCATCCAGCCCCAACCGGCTCGATCGATCAGGGTCCTGTTCATCCAGAGGCAACACCACTGGGTCTTGTTCATTCACCCCCACCGGGAACTGTTCATCCAACCCCCCCCCCCCCCCCGCAACGCTCACTATTCATCTCATCGATCGGCTTCAGTTAGCATCAGTAGGGAAGGAATCGCTCGATCGGGTTCAGTTAACAGCCATCGATCGATCGCTCGGGTTCAGTAACGCGTAGCCTGCAGTGCAATCGCTCGGTTTCAGTTAGAGCCCAACGCCTCGCTCGGGTTCAGTTAGAGTCAATGCCTCGCACACACGCGTGTACGTGTACGAGAGAAACGTGCATCGCTCAGCCCCCGACCTCCCACCGTAACCGGGAACTCCCCGAAATTTTCCTCCCCCTCGCTTCTACCACGGTTTTTTTCGTCATGGACGGCCCAAAGAATGTCATGCAGCTGCATCTCCGGCCCGTCCAGGACGAAAAGCCCATTTTCTGTCATGATTTTTTGTCATAGAAGTAGGAGCCCACCACATCTATGATGATACAAGGTTTTGTCACAATTATCGTCATAGAAGTGTCATATGTATGACAGGAAAAAAATTCGTTCGGCCCAAAATGTCACGGATGTGTCTTTTTTTTGTAGTGATGGTGATGAGACCACGGACCCAGAACTCTGGCTGCATGGTTTGTGTAATACATTGAGCAAAGACAAGTTTATCTCGGTTCTGGCAACGCTTTGGACGATTTGGTGGGCGCGGCGGAAAGCTATCCATGAAAATGAATTTTAGAGCCCCTTGACAACACATCTGTTCATTGAGCGGTATCTTCAGGAACTTCAACAACTTCCGGTGAAGCAGCACATGGCCAACACCATGAGCGTGAGTCCAGGCAGGGTAGCGCCAACATGGATACCCCCAACTGCGGGAGAAACAAAAATAAATGTGGACGGGCTGTGGCAAAATCCTCAAATGTAGGAGTTGTTGTTGTAGTTTGCCGCAATGAAGAAGGCTTGATCCTAGGGGCGTCTGCAATTGCTTTCCATGGAATTACCGAGCCTACAATACTAGAAGCTTATGCATGTAGAGAGGCTTTAGCTCTTGCTGAAGACTTGGTGGTTAACAGATTGCATATAGGATCAGACTGTCTGAGAGTCATCAACGACCTAAAAGATCAGGTGCATCGAGGGAGTTATTGTATGATTTTACAGGAGATACAGGAGAAGAAGAGCAAGTGAGGAGGAAGAAGAGGAGGTGGCAGGCGAGTCCTACCATTAAGCCTGCCGATGGACCGACCAGGGGCGTCCTCCAATGTGTTGTTTTTGTAGAGAGAGAACAAAAAAGATAAGACCAAGCCCAAGAGAAGGCTTGAACCTTTTGCCTCGCTTTTGAATTAACAAAATCATCAACCGACCAGGAAAAAAATTCAACCGACCAGAAAAAAAGGCTAGAATTACAAGAGTAGCACAATGCATAGAAAATAAAGATGAAACCGAAGAAAATGATACAAGGTACAAAACTGAACAGACTCAAAGCCAGTGACAACCCGAGCGAGAGCTCGAAGCGCCGATGCCATTAACCACCGCAGTGCCATCACCGGCAAATCAATGGGACCATGAGAAGAGAGCACACCATGCTTGCATTGTGTCGCTGATTGTATCCAAAATCCCAAACAGGGGCCAAACATGGTCTGTCTCCACCGCCACAAAGGGACACTACCCTTCACCCAGGCTTGATGGGTACCACACCGGCAGCTGGCTGATTAGCTCCCCAGAACCCAGAGCCATGGTGCCCAAGCTGGCAAAGGAGAACAACAGAAAAAGACCCACAAGCAATGAGTAAACAACCACACGGACACTGTCGTCGGCATTTGAAAGGCACCACATCGGGCGAGAGATGTTTGTCCAAGGCGCAATCCATGCAGCAGGCCAAAAGGGGCAAGTACCAACCAAAGTCAAGCAAGTTGTCGAAGATGAGAACAAGCCAATAGCGCCGCCACTAAGCCACCACTACTCCCCCACTGCCTAGCAGATACCGGCCGATGCCTGCAGGAAGGAGCACTACACCACGGTGCCATCATTGACCAAAACAGGGGACCAAGGGCGCTCAGGGATGGGGGTGGGCATGGGAGGATCCTCACTGAAGCCTCCAGAAAGGGGTTTGTACCAAAAGGTGTCGACTTCGATGTGGCCGCCTCGCCAGCCAGAAGTTTCCTCTGGATCCACGCCCTCCCACCAGTTCCGTAGAGCTAGCGCACGGGGAAGATGACCACGGCGGTCGGGGGCCAAAGCTGGCTCAAAATAGAGCAGATCGAGCAACGGGCAAAGCAACACCAGGAATCGCGGGAGGCCAGTGAAGAACGACCGCCTACGCACCCGACGACCATAGCGGGAGCGGCGGCTAGGGTTAGCCCCCTAGTCTTAGCATGATGTCTTTTTTCATCTCTATATATGTTTGAAAGCGAAATATGTCAGGTATGTTTAGGGGAAGACTTGTATGAGACCTCACATTCAGGTGAGATCGTGATATCAACTCAAAAAAAATCATATTTAGATATTTCCAAAAAATCTGAAATTATTTGACAACATCCATGTGGGGTATGTCTACAACTCCGAAAAAAAATCAGCTCAAAACTCGATGTACATTTAGATTTTCAAATAATACAAATTCGAATATGAATAGTGATAGTTTTGGGTGAATAGTATTTTGATACTATTCGCATCCGATTTTGTTTTTTTTCTATTAACGTAAGTTGAATTAGGAGCCCAAACTTTTTGAGATTATATATCAAACAATGATGTGTGTCTACAAATTTTTTTAGAATGTTTGAATATGTACTTTTAAAAAAATGATATCATAGATCTCACCTAATGTGAGATCTCACACAAGTCTTCCCCTATATGTTTATATAGAGAATAATAATCATGCATAGTTACCAACTTTCCAAAATATATTTGTTGTGCCAAAATTTGATTTATATTCTTTGTAAATGAAAATGGTTTTGCTTATTTAAGGATATATAATAGCATATATGTGATATGAGATTATGAGAGGTGCACTGTCATGACCACACTTAGCACGGAATGTCAAGAGACAACTTATGTGTATAGTATGAGTTGACCTTTAATCTTCCCCAATTGTCTTGTCCCTCACATGGAATGGTGGAATGAGGGTGACAATATACACAAAGAAAAACTAAGCACTGTACTTGAATAGAGAGGTTGGAATATTGGTCCAAGACTTTAAGGGTTTGTTTGAATATCGGTATTACATTGAGCCAGTTCACTTAATCGCGATTTCTGGTGTAACAACCTCAAACCTTGTTTGACCACGTGACACGTGTGGTAAGCAATTCAAACAATTCAAAAAAAAAGAACCTCAAACATTGTTTGGGTTATCTAACCAACCCATGGGTATGTAAAATTGAGTATTACAAAAATCCCAAAAGGCCATCTTCTAGATAAAACAACTAATATACATTTTGGAAACAAAGCAATATTAAGTTTTCAATATAGTAGATTGCAAGAATCTCTTGAAGTTTTTGTCAAAGTCAATAGGGATTTCCTCCACTTTTGGACAAAGGCGGGACACATGTGTACTTCCGGTAAGATAAAATACTTAGGTGTGACACCTCTCGTCAGTCAATGTCAAAGAGTATAAAATTGAAGGAAGTAATCACACCTTTTATTGCATTCATGTTGGACTCTGACCTACCAAATGTCGCCTCTCAAAATTTGCTAATTAGTAAGAACTTGATGTCAGAATATTCTTTGGGCACATCTTGTTGATATTCAACTAGATGATTAGTTTGATTCTTAGTTTTAGTTGGAATTTGCAGCAAAATTGAGATTTCTCCATTAGATCCATGTAGTTGGACATGCCCGGCCCGAACAAAGTTGCTTTGGAAAATCAAAACCCTTTTAAATCTGGAAAAACTATGGTATATGCAACGTCATCTTGACAAGGGATAACGTACTCCAATCAAATGTCCAAAGGAGTGCCAAGTGATCTTTTTGCAGCCATGGTGAAACAACCATCATTTTTTCAAGTGTCATTTTGCTAGAGCCATGTGACAAATAGTTCAGCCAACATCCAAAAAACTCCCACCACATAATGTTATTATTATGTTTGGTAATTAGTTGAGAGGGTGTAGGTAGAGGATAGATACTATGGCTTTGTGGGATCATATCTATTTTGATGAGAGGAATGTAAACTCTTCTTCTGTCGATTCTATATTTATGTATTCACTAATTCCATACTCGATCTTTTCTTCGGCGGAGGGAGCTAGGACTGCGAGTTGGTGACAAGGCCTCCCATAGCTGGAGGGAGTAGCTTAGTCTTCACATCGCGCCCCATTGTGTCAGGAGTATGTCCTTGTTTTCTTTAGCAACCCTTTGTGTTAGCTGGTTCATTCTCCTGTGTTTGGCTCGTACTTTCCGGTTGTGTGAGTCCTTAATGAAGTGACCAAGGGAGTGTTACACTGTTTTGTGTTCATATCGCCTAACTGCATCACCAGAAAGAAATAAGAACCCACTTCAAGTGCCCGAGTCAAGCTATAATCTTGAAGGCCATTTCACCTTTGCATCACAATGTTAATGGCCCACTCGGATCCATGACGGCTCCATTTGTACATTCCATGCAAACGTCCCCCTTTTCCATGTGAATAAAATGGTTACAATGAAAATAAAAGGAGAAGGTGACACTGTTGGATGCGCTTGCGACATTCCCATCGGGGAAATCCCATGAGAAGAAGGGGAAAATGCTCCTGGACTTTAAGGGCTCCCATCTCCAATATTATTTTCACCTCCCTATCGAATTCCATGTAGAGAGTAAAAATCAACAAAATGTGTTTATGTGCTCTGTGTTGACCGGTCTAGCCTACTAGCCGATTTCACAGGATATATCCCTAAGTTGCATATTGATTTCGTCCAAGCCTAACAACTACTGAAATCCGGTAGTGTAGGCCAATCTCACACTAAAAGTAATTTTATTACCTATGTGTGTTATGCGTGTTCAAATCACAAAGTCAGGGAGTCAAGAAATGTAAGTTGTTCATATTAAAATCTTGGTTTTAGTGAATGCTAAGGAAAATTTTCTAGAGTTCCACTGAGCTTGTGATGTACTAAAAATCTTATACCAATGATCATTCCTTGATTACCTTACGATTATTACTTGCCATGGTATTTCTGAAGTTATCTGCGCCTCAATACTTTGTACCGAGTTGATCTCAAAGGTGTTCATTTAAAAGTGAGCGCAATGTTTAGTGTAAGGTTTTTTGTGCAAAATTGCTAGCAACATTGCTCGTTATTATTGGCAGAATTTGGTGTGACGTTGACAAACAATTTTTTCATCATTTCAAAATTAACTCTTTGAGCTACTTTATCACCTTGGTATAGCATGTGATCTATATTAATGGATAATTGATCTAACATGTTATTTGGGTGTAATATCTTAGTCGCTATCTTCTCTATTAGGATAATATTTATCATGGAAGTATAGTTGGCATTGGTCACTAGTGCTATTTAGCTATTCATTCATTTCGTAAGGTCATGGTACAGGAGGGTGAATAATTTGATTCAACGCCCATACCGAGTCCTTATAAGGGACATGATTCTACACCAAGACCTCGACAAAAATGACCAAATGATGACCACAAATATATAGTAACCCTTGATTTCAAGAAGTGTGTAGATAGTAGGCCTGAGAAGTGTAAAGAATTCACCAACCTGAGTACATACTGGTCATTGCTCTTGATTTCGGCAATTTGAGTGTGTCGCATGCTTCTTTCATCAGTTTTTTTTAGAGACCAAGTGTTGCATAAGGTCCATCGGCATGAGCGAGTAGATTGTCGTTAGAGCCAGCATGTACGTACCTTCATTCGTGTGTCTTGAACTCATCGTTGCTACCATCGACAGCGTATTAAAGCCCCTAAGTATGTAGTGCACAGTCCCTACTTGTTGTGCAAACCCCAAATTTATCATGGTTGAACGGTGGGTACAACGTGGATGATGTCGACACCACATTTTTTATGAATAATTCTTCCACCTTTCTTCTTCTTCCTGTTTGACATGCTCTCTATCACTAGGATCACAGTCAATGAAGCTATGATACCAATTTGTTGGATCTCACTCCAAAATGATTCTACAAATTCAATAAATTCGAGCTAGAGAAAACCCTAGAAATCTATAGAAGGAATATAATATGTGTGTGTGGCGGTTACCTACTTCTATTCTAGTTCTTACAAGACGCATGCAATACGACAGCACATGCCCAATTGGGGAGTGTTGGAGCATAATGCTCGGCCTCTCCCATAGCTTGAGCTTTTGGGCGAAATGGCTGGTCGTGTAGTTCTACAACATCAACTAAAGTCAAGACATCTCCAAACCCACTTTTATCAAAACTTTCATAAGATTGATTGTTATCCAAAATAGTTGAAATTTTCTAAAGTTGACACTCTTCCAAAACCAATTTTAATATTCATAGCATTATGATCATTGCCCCAACCATGATCATTAGCACAATTGATTTTCATGAAATTCATACTAACAACATTGCGATCATGCTTTTCATTCAAAGAACCATCATGAATCATTTTGTGAATTTCTTCTTTCAACACCTCATAATAATTTCCAGATTCATGATTTCTAAGCAAAACTTCATAAAGATAGTTAAGTCCACTCAACTCCATCTTGTCTTTCAAAGAACTTATCACAATAGCATTTTCACTAGCAATTGGTTTATCATTATTGGAATTTTTTAAAAGATTAGCAAGTGGGTGAGGATCCATATGTCTGTACTTCCTTTTTTTGAGTCAACAATAAAGATAACATATCTAGGCAAGAAATAAAGCAAGAAAATAAGGTGTGTGCATGTGTGTGTGCGCGCGTGCCTGTGTGTAGTTACCTAAATTATTTGATGAAGTCTCCCCGGCAACGGCACCAAAAATTCTTCTGCTACTTGTGATAAGTGTTGAGATTTCCCTGAAGAGGAAGGGTGATGTAGTATAGTAGCAGTATGTATTTCCCTCAATTAAGAACCAATGTTATCAAACCAGTAGGAGACACCAAGTAAACAACATAAATGATACATGCACACACACACAAAGCAAATACTTGCACCCAACGCGGGCAAAAGGGTTGTCAATCCCCTTGTACTCGTTAATTGCAAGGATTCAATCAGATAGTGGTAGATATATAAATAAAAAGAAAAATAAAAGATAATAAATTGCAGCAGGTATTTTTAGGGTTTTAGTAAATCTAAATTAAATGGACCCGGGGGGCATAGCTCACTAGAGGCATCTCTCTCATGAGCATAGAAACAGTTGGTAAACAATTACTATTGGGCAATTGATAGAAAAGCACATAGTTATAACGATATTCATGGCATGATCAATATACGGGCATTACGTCCGAGACAAGTAAACCGTTAATCTTACTAAATCTACTACTATTACTTCACCCCTCGGCCGCTATCTAGCATGCACCTTGAGGTATTAAGTTCATAACAAACAGAGTAATGCTTGAAGCATGATGACATAAGGTAAACAAGGTAGAATCGATTAATATGATTAAACCCCATCATTTTACCCTTAGTAGCAACAATACAAATACGTGCCTTGCAACTCCTCCTATCATAGAGTGAGGACACCACAAGATTGAACCTACTCCAAGCACCTCTCCCACTGAAGATAAATGAATCTACTTGGGCAAAGAAGATGGATAGATCGGAGAGAAATACAAGGCTATAAAATCTACTGCTATGGACCTGTAGGTCCTGTGTGGGAACTACTCACACATCATCATGGAGATAGCAAGGTTGATGAAGATGGCCTCCGTCATCGATTCCCCCTCCGACAAAGTACCGACGGAGGTCTCCAGATGGGATGACAGAAGAACAGAGGCTTGTGGTTGTGATAAAATTGTTTTGGGTCTCGCTCTTGGGGTTTCCAAATATTCTCAATGTATAGCACTGGAATTAGGGCAAACTGAGCCCCGAGGGCAACACAAGCTCACATGGCTCCCCCATGGAGGCGCACCACCTAAACTTGTGGGCCTCTGATAGATCTTCTAGCCCTCCCCCGGAGCTTCTAGGGTCTCTTCTGTTCCACTTCCATACAAATTTACCGTAAAGTTTCATCGTGTTTGGACTTCGTTTGGTATGGTTTTTCTACTAAACAAAGAAATAGGCAAGACAAACAGGAACTAGCACTGGGCACTGAGTTAATAGGTTAGTTCCCAAAAATGATATAAAATGACATATAAATCGTACAAGACTGATAATATAATAGCATGAAACAATAAAAAATTAGATACATTGGAGACATATCAATGTTCCAAGACCATCGACCCTGCTGTCGGTGGGAAACGACACCTATGGGATCACAAGAATCCCTACTGCGGTTGCGGGGCGCGGGATTGAGAGAAGAGCGGGTCTAACAGAGAGCACGCGGTTCGTTTATCCAGGTTCGGGCCGCGAGGATGCGTAAAACCCTAGTCCTGCTTTGGTGGATGTATTCCGAGTTCTTGAAGTAGCTACGGAGTGTAACGAGCTCCAAAAAGTCGAATCCCTCCTGAGGGAGTCCTGGATTAGGGGTGTCCGGATAGCCGGACTATAACCATTGGCCGGACTCTTGGACTATGAAGATTGAAGATTGAAGACTTCGTCCTGTGTCCGGATGGGACTTTCCTTGGCGTGGAAGGCAAGCTTGGCAATACGGATATGTAGATCTCCTCCCATTGTAACCGACTCTATGTAACCCTAGCCCTCTCCGGTGTCTATATAAACCGGAGGGTTTAGTCCATAGGACGACAACAATCATACCATAGGCTAGCTTCTAGGGTTTAGCCTCTCTGATCTCGTGGTAGATCTACTCTTGTACTACCCATATCATCAATATTAATCAAGCAGGAGTAGGGTTTTACCTCCATCGAGAGGGCCCGAACCTGGGTAAAAACATCGTGTCCCTTGTCTCATGTTACCATCCGCCTAGACGCACAGTTCGGGACCCCCTACCCGAGATCCGCCGGTTTTGACACCGACATTGGTGCTTTCATTGAGAGCTCCTCTGTGTCGTCATCTTTAGTCCCGATGGCTCCTCCGATCATCAACAACGATGCGGTCCAGGGTGAGACTTTTCTCCACGGACAGATCTTCGTATTCGGCGGCTTTGCACTGCGGGCTAATTCGCTTGGCCATCTGGAGCAGATTGAAAGCTACGCCCCTGGCCATCAGGTCAGATTTGGAAATTTGAATTACACGGCCGACATCCGCGGAGACTTGATCTTCGACGGATTCGAGCCACAGCCGAGCGCGCCGCACTATCACGATGGGCATGATTTAGCTCTGCCGCCGAACAGTGCCCTGGAGGCCGCACCTGTATCCGCTCCGACCCTTAGCTTGGAGTCAACTGCGCTGATCTAGAACGGATGGCTAGACCCCGCCACGGGGGTTGCAGTCTCAATGGCGATCGAGCCGAACACCAGCCTTATCCTCTGCGAAGCCCGTGACTCCAAAGTGTCGGACTCTTCTCCGGACTCCGAACCCTCCGCGCCCTTGCCAATCGAATCCGATTGGGCGCCGATCATGGAATTCACCGCCGGGGATATCTTTCAGCACTCGCCCTTCGGCGACATTCTGAATTCACTAAGGTCTCTCTCTTTGTCAGGAGAGTCCTGGCCGGATTATGACCGATAGGATCGGGATGCGGACGATGAAGAAATTCGACGCCCACCCACCACCCACTTCGTAGCCACTGTCGACGATTTAACCGACATGCTAGACTTCGACTCCGAAGACATCGACGGTATGGACGACGATGTAGGAGACGAACTGGAACCAACGCCTATAGGGAACTGGAAAGCCACCTCGTCATATGACATATATATGGTGGATACACCCAAAGAAGGCAATGGCGACGGAACAACGGGGGATGACCCCTCCAAGAAGCAACCTAAGCGTCGGCGTCAGCGGCGCCGCTCAAAGTCCCGCCAAAGCAAAAACGGTGATACCGGCACAGGAGATAATAACACCCCGGACAGTGTCGAAGACAACTCCCTCCAGGAAGATTCAGCGCAGGAGGATGGAGAAGCTAGCCCCCCTGACAGAGCGGCAGACAGAGAGGAAGAGGATGATAATTACATGCCTCCCTCCGAAGACGAGGCAAGCCTCGGCGACGACGAATTTGTCGTGCCGGAGGATCCCGTCGAACAAGAGCGCTTTAAGCGCAGGCTTATGGCCACGGCGAGTAGCCTTAAGAAAAAACAGCAACAGCTTAGAGCTGATCAAGACTTGCTAGCTGATAGATGGACTGAAGTCCTTGCGGCCGAGGAGTGCGAACTCGAACGCCCCTCCAAGAGCTACCCAAAGCGCAGGTTGCTACCCCGATTAGAGGAGGAAGCACCTAAACCTACATCACCAGCGCATGATGCGGCTGACCGGCCACCTCGCGGCCGCGACAGAGAGGCCTCTCGGCCCTCCACTCAAGCCACACCCCAGCGCCGCTCAAAAAATACCAAGGCACGGGGAAAAGCGCTAGACCTGTGAGATATGTTGGAGGACAAGGCAAGGCAAACAAGATCGATCTACGGATCGCGTGAGCGCCCCACGACACGAGACGATTACCGTCACGCCGGATACAGTAAATCCGGCCGGGCCGAACACAGCAGACAAAGCTCATCTAAGCTACGTCGTGATATAGCCTAGTACAGAGGTGTCGCACACCCACTATGCTTCACAGATGAAGTAATGGATCATCAAATCCAGAGGGTTTCAAACCCGTAAACATTGAATCATACGATGGCACAACAGATCCTGCGGTATGGGTCGAGGACTATCTCCTTCATATCCACATGGCCCGTGGCGATGATCTACACGCCATCAAATACCTCCCACTCAAGCTTAAAGGACCAGCTCGACATTGGCTTAACAGCTTGCCAGCAGAATCAATTGGTTGTTGGGAGGACCTGGAAGCCGCATTTATTGACAATTTCCAGGGCACCTATGTGCGACCACCAGATGCCGATGACCTGAGCCACATAATTCAGCAGCCAGAGGAATCGGCCAGACAGTTCTGGACATGGTTCCTAACCAAGAAAAATCAAATCGTCGACTGTCCGGATGCAGAGGCCCTAGCGGCTTTCAAGCATAACATCCGTGACGAGTGGCTTGCCCAGCACCTTGGACAGGAAAAGTCGAAATCTATGGCAGCCCTCACGACACTCATGACCCGCTTTTGCGCGGGATAAGACAGCTGGCTGGCTCGTAGTAATAACATGACCAAGAGCCCTGGTAATTCGGATACCAAGGACAGCAATGGCAGGTTGCGTCGCAACAAGCACAAGCGCCGCATTAACAGCGACAATGCTGAAGATACGGCAGTTAATGCTGGATTCAGAGGCTCTAAACCCGGTCAGCGGAAAAAGCCATTCAAAAGAAACACCCCGGGCCCGTCCAGTTTGGACCGTATACTTGATCGCTCGTGCCAGATACATGGCACCCCCGAAAAACCAGCCAATCACACCAACAGGGATTGTTGGGTGTTCAAGCAGGCCGGCAAGTTAAATGCCGAAAACAGAGACAAGGGGCTACATAGCAACGAGGAGGAGGAGCCTCGGCCACCGAACAATAGTGGACAGAAGGGTTTCCCCCCACAAGTGCGGACGGTGAACATGATATACACAACCCACATCCCCAAGAGGGAACGGAAGTGTGCGCTAAGGGACGTATACGCGTTGGAGCCAGTCGCCCCAAAGTTCAACCCGTGGTCCTCCTGCCCGATCACTTTCGATCGAAGGGACCACCCCACTAGCATCCGCCATGCGGATTCGCTGCATTGGTTCTAGACCCAATCATTGACAGATTTCACCTCACTCGAGTCCTTATGGACGGCGGCAGCAGCCTGAACCTGGTTTATCAGGATACAGTGCGGAAAATGGGCATAGACCCCTCAAGGATTAAACCCACAAAAACGACCTTCAAGGGTGTCATACCAGGAGTAGAGGCCAATTGCACAGGCTCCGTTACACTTGAAGTGGTCTTCGGATCCCCGGATAATTTCCGAAGCGAGGAGTTAATCTTCGACATAGTCCCGTTCCGCAGTGGCTATCACGCACTGCTCGGACGAACCGCATTTGCAAAGTTCAATGCGGTGCCGCACTACGCGTACCTCAAGCTCAAGATGCCAGGACATCGAGGAGTCATTACGGTCAATGGAAACACCGAACGCTCTCTCCGAATGGAGGAGCATACGGCGGCCCCCGCAGCGGAAGTACAAAGCAGCCTATCAAGGCAATTCTCCAGTCGGGCTATTAAACGTCCGGACACCGTCAAGCGTGCCCGGAGTAACCTACAACAAGACTGCCTGGCACGTTCCAAGCAAGCGTAGCAATGCGGCCCCAACCCCAGCCCTCGCGAAACTGCGAAATCAGTACTACACGTACATAATTACGCTCTGAAAATACCATGGGCACAGGGGGAGGGGCACTACCACGGCACGCCCAAAATGCGGCTCAACCGCACTAGGGGATCCCGATTTTGTCATTTTTTCTTACTTTCAGGACTCCACTCTCCGGAAGGCCTGTCCCGCAGTACAATCGCCGAACACACGATGCAACAACCAAGGAGGCACAAAGCTACGTCGAATTCCCAGGTGGTCTCTATAACGAGCAAAATACATGTCTTACATATCGTCCCGCAGCTCACCCCTGGAGGGGGACATGTCAAATAGTCCCATCTCTTGCTTATCGCACTATTTGTATCGTTCTGCTTTTATCGCAGCCTTTTCGAATAAACAAATGCTTAGCTTTAGCTTATTATTACATTCTCTATTCATTCCTTTTTTTCATATACATGTTCAGTTATGACATTCAGCACCCGTACACTTTGGTACGGTCAATACGCCTGGGGCTCAAGTACCCCATAATACGGTGTGAGAAGCCCGAACACTTTCACAAGTGCGGCCCTCCGAACTTATAGCATTATATGCATCAGCTCCGAATCATGTCTTTGGTCGATAGTTGGGTTTGCCCGGCTCCCATGTTTTGGTACCTTACGTTCCGCTATATCGGCTAAGGTAGCGCTGGGAGAACTACTGTGATTGCGCCCCGGTTGAGCTGGACTAAGCACCTCAGTAGAGAAAGCTAAAACTGACTGTCATGATGAGGCGAGAGCTGGTCGCTGATTCGAGAGGTTTCGAGTCCCTAAAGACTTATGCCGCTTAGAGCGATGAGTCGGCTATGTCCGGCCTAGGCGTGTATAGCGCCCCAAACTCGGTCTTCCGGACACTAGGGGCTTCACCAAAATTTAAAATTATAGAATTCTCTGGCTAAGTGAGAGTGATAACGCACTATAGTCCGATTGCCTTGTTCGTTGTGCTGAGCGCCCCCCTCGAAGGACACAAGAATGGGAAAAATAGTTCTCAGGTTTATCCCGAACACCCCAGCACTCGTGGCATGAGGGCAGAAGCCGACGACTCACCATCTCTCAGATTTAATAAACGGCTGCATAGAAGGTAATATTTTAAATTAAACAAGCGTTGCATAGCGCATATGAACAAGTTTTCAACGTACAGGATAACACGTGCGAGTTTACTCAAATATTACATCGTTGGAACATTCATCTGCCACAAGGCGGGTGCCCTTCAGGACGCCCTCATAATACATCTCGGGGTGGCGATGCTCCTTGCCCTGCGGTGGCCCGTCCTTCACAAGCTTCTCAGCATCCATCTTGCCCCAGTGCACTTTAGCACGGGCAAGCGCCCTACGGGCACCCTCGATGCATACGGAGCGCTTGATGACTTCTAGCCGTGGACAGGCATCCACCAGCCGCCTCACCAGCCCGAAGTAGCTCCCAGGCATGGCCTCCTCAGGCCACAGACGGACTATGAGACCCTTAATGGCCTGCTCGGCCACCTTATGGAGCTCGACCAGCTGCTTCGGCTGGTCGCTCAAGGGCACAGGGTGTCCGGCCTAAACATACTGAGACCAGAACACCTTCTCCGTCGAGCTCCCCTCTTCGGCCCGATAGAAGGCGGCGGCATCCTACACGCTATGGGGCAAATCTGCGAATGCTCCTGGAGAGCTCCGGACTCGGGTAAGTAACAAGTAATTCACTTTCACGTGCTTGCTTTGCATAAAGAATGCCTTACCCGTCATTATCTTCTTCATCACCTCAACTTCCTGGAGGGCCTTCTGGGCTTCGGCCTTGGCAGACTTGGCGCTTTCGAGGGCCGCCGCGAGCTCGGACTCTCGCGTCTTTGAGTCAAGCTCTAAACTCTCATGTTTTTTCACGAGAGCCTGGAGCTCTTGCTGTACCTCGCCAACCGGCGCCTCATGTTTCTCCCACTCGGTGCACTCCGTGGCCGCATTCTTTTCGGCCTTGGATAGCGCTTGCTTCAGGGTCACCACCTCAGTCGTGGCCCCTAAGACACCAATAACGATCCTGTCATTTTTTGCAACTACGTCTTTTTAACATTTACTCCATAAGGTATTACTTACCTTACTTTTCCTCGAGCTTCTTCTTCGCAAGGCTGAGCTCTTGCTCGGACCGCTCGAGGCTCTGCTTCAGCTCGTCAACCTCCGCAGTCAGTGCGGCAGAGGTCAACAGCGAAGCCTGCATACGCATATCGACATAATTATGTTAGACTCCTGCGAATATTATTAGATCCTCTATTCGGCTTTTCTTTGTGAACGCCAAACAGAGCATCAGGGGCTACTGTCTATGCGGTAATATTTTCATATATTTTCTACGTACCTCAAAGCCTATCAACAGGCTGGCACAGGCTTCATTCAGCTCGCTCTTGGCGGACTGAACCTTCTGGATCACCGCACTCATAATAGTGTGGTGCTCCTCGTCGATGGAGGCGCCGTTAAGCACCTCCAGCAAGTTATCCGATGCCTCCGGTTGGGCGGAGGCCGCCGGTGCAGTAGGCTTGCCCTTCTTGGTAGGGGGCCGCCTGCCGGAGTCCGGAACCGCTGAAGGTTCCAGCGCGGTGCCCGGCCCAAGGCCGGACTCGGAGCCCTTGGGAGCTTTGCTCCCTTTGTGCCTGCAGTCCGGGAGGTCGCCTTGCGGCGCCTCCAGGACCACCTCCCCTTGGCTTGGAACCTTTTGGGACAACACCTCGGCGTCGTCCGTAGGGCGAGGGGAGGTAGCGGTCGAAAGTGAAAAACTATTCACATCCGACGAATCCAGGGAACCGCTCGATGATATGTCGACTCGGGCCCAGGGCGGACTGCACAATTATATTCGGCGTCAGGGGAAGCTGTGCAATGAAGGAACGCCACGAGTCACTCTGGTGTCCGAATACTTACGACTTTGCCAGGGGCTTGGCCCTGAGCGGCCACTCCTCTTCGCCGTCGTCGGCGTTGGTGGAGTAGTCCGGAGGAAGGGTCCTCCCCTTCTTCGACCCTCCAGCCTCCCCAGTTGGGGCGGCCTTCCTTTTCTTTTCTCACCCTGCTAGGGAAGAAACTTCTCTTTCCTCCTCCTCGTCTTCATGGGAGGAGTGCGCTTTGGAGTCATCGGACGACGAGACCAACTCCACCGGGCGCCGGGAACTCTTCCAGGTTCCCGTGGCCTTCTTCTTGGCCTTCTTCTCCGACACCACGTAAGGTGCCGGAACCAGCAGCCCCGCCAAGCGGGCGTCTGCTAGGTCTTCGGGCAATGGAGCCGGACAGTTGATATGTCCGGTCGTCCTCTGCCAGTCCTGTCAAAGGCATGGGGGCTTAGATCCCGCATAGAGTCAAACTATGAAAGACAAATATCCTGTAAGAGGTAAAACAGCTTACTACGCTGGCTTGACGCTGCGCACATAATCTGCGATCCTCGGTGGCGGAAGCGAGAGCCTCGGCGCCCTTGAATAGCACCTTCCAGGCATCTTCGTACGTTGTGTCGAAGAGCCTGTTCAGAGTTCGGTGCTGGGCCGGGTCGAACTCCCACAAACTGAAAGCCCGTTGTTGGCACGGCAGGATTCGGTGGATGAGCATGACCTGGACTACGCTGACGAGTTTGAGCTTCTTGCTCACCAGGTTTTGGACGCATGTTTGGAGTCCGGTCAGCTCTCCGGAACTACCCCACGGCAGACCCTTCTCTTTCTAGGAGGTGAGCCGCGTAGGGATTCTGCATCGGAACTCGGGGGCTGTGACCCATTCAGGGTTACGCGGCTCGGTGATGTAGAACCACCCCGATTGCCACCCCTTTATGGTCTCCACGAAGGAGCCCTCGAGCCATAGGACGTTGGGCATCTTGCCCACCATGGAGCCTCCGCACTCCACCTGGCGGCTGCCCACTACCTTCGGCTTGACATTGAAGGTCTTCAGCCATAAGTCGAAGTGGGGCTGGATGTAGAGGAAGGCCTCGCACACGACGATAAACGCTGAGATATTGAGGATGAAGTTCGGGGCCAGATCGTGGAAGTCCAGGCCGTAGTAGAACATGAGCCCCCGGACGAATGGATGGAGAGGGAAGCCTAGTCCGCGGAGGAAATGGGTGAGGAACACCACCCTCTCATGGGGCCTGGGGGTGGGGATGAGCTGCCCCTCGTCTGGGAGCCGGTGCGCGATGTCGTCAGACAAGTATCCGGCTTTCCTCAGCTTCTTGATGTGTCCCTCCGTGACGGAGGAGACCATCCACCTGCCTCCCGCTCCGGACATGGTTGGAGAAGGTTGAGGTGGGGAATGCGGACTTGGGCGCTGGAGCTCGAGTGTGCGAAAATGGATGAGCAAAGGAGGAAGAAGGCGTGGGTGAAAAGGTGGATCCTTATCCCCTTATATGGGCGGACGAAACTATGCGTCCCCACCAGCCTGGTAAAACTCGCTTATCCCCCAAGCGCCGTAATCAATGGCGTGGTTGGGTTACCCACGCCCGTATTGATGAGAATCCCGGGATAAGGGGACACGATCTCTGCTTCGACAAGACGTGTCAAGGAAACCGCCTCGCAAAACACGCTGAGGTGGGACAGTAAAAACGATTCGAATAAAGGCTTGGTTGTGGTGTGATGTCACGCTATGGAATACGTCAGCAGATTAGATTTGTGAAAATATTACTCTCTACGATGGTATGTGGAACTTGTTTTGTAGAGTCGGACACTATCCTTGTGTTCAAAATCTTCTATGAAGTATTCGGAGGAGGAACCTGCCTTGCAATGCCGAAGACAATCTGCGCGCCGGACTCGTCGTCATTGAAGCCTGGTTCAGGGGCTACTGAGGGAGTCCTGGATTAGGGGGTGTCCGGATAGCCGGACTATAACCATTGGCCGGACTCTTGGACTATGAAGATACAAGATTGAAGACTCCGTCCTGTGTCCGGATGGGACTTTCCTTGGCGTGGAAGGCAAGCTTGGCAATACGGATATGTAGATCTCCTCCCATTATAACCGACTATGTGTAACCCTAGCCCTCTCTGGTGTCTATATAAACCGGAGGGTTTAGTCCATAGGACGACAACAATCATACCATAGGCTAGCTTCTAGGGTTTAGCCTCTCTGATCTCGTGGTAGATCTACTCTTGTACTACCCATATCATCAATATTAATCAAGTAGGAGTAGGGTTTTACCTCCATCGAGAGGGCCCGAACCTGGGTAAAAACATCGTGTCCCTTGTCTCCTGTTACCATCCGCCTAGACGCACAGTTTGGGACCCCCTACCCGAGATCCGCCGGTTTTGACACCGACACCTCCCCTCGTCGCCTTGGGCCTCCTTTTATAGAAAAAGGGGTTGCCACTGTGGCACACAGGAGGTGGAAAGGCAACACTGTTGCGAGGTTATCCTGATATTACAGGACAAAACGCATTTAATGCGATGCTTAGGTGTCTCTTCACTTTATCGGGGACGGGGCGAGGCCTGTCCCGTCCGTCGCCGCTCCTCCAAGCTTCGACACGCGCCCTGGCCAGCGATGCATGCGGTGCATGTAGGCAGGCAGGCAGCTGAGGTGGCGCGGTGGTGGAGCCTCCACGAAGGGTTGCATGTTGCCACACAGGTGCCTACCGAGCTGGTTGGGTCGGCAGATGCATGCGAACGGCGGCAGAGGCTTGGCTGGTGCGGGCCTGACGGTGGCCCTGCTAGTGCGTGATAGCCCACAAGTATAGGGGATCGCAACAGTTTTCGAGGGTAGAGTATTCAACCCAAATTTATTGATTCGACACAAGGGGAGCCAAAGAATATTCTCAAATATTAGCAGTTGAGTTGTCAATTCAACCACACCTGGAAACTTAGTATCTGCAGCAAAGTGTTTAGTAGCAAAGTAATATGATAGTGGTGGCAACGGTAACAAAAGAGTAGTGCGAGCAATAGTAAATATTTTTGGTATTTTGTAGTGGTTGTAACAGTAGCAACGGGAAAGTAAATAAGCGTAAATCATTATATGGAAAACTTGTAGGCACCGGATCAGTGATGGATAATTATGCCGGATGCGGTTCATCATGTAACAGTCATAACATAGGGTGACACAGAACTAGCTCCAATTCATCAATATAATGTAGGAATGTATTCTGTATATAGTCATACGTGCTTATGGAAAAGAACTTGCATGACATCTTTTGTCCTACCCTCCCGTGGCAGCGGGGTCCTAATGGAAACTAAGGGATATTAAGGCCTCCTTTTAATAGAGAACTGGAACAAAGCATTAGCACATAGTGAATACATGATCTCCTCAAACTATGGTCATCACCGGGAGTGGTCCCGATTATTGTCACTTCGGGGTTGCCGGATCATAACACATAGTAGGTGACTATAGACTTGCAAGATAGGATCAAGAACTCACATATATTCATGAAAACATAATAGGTTCAGATCTAAAATCATGGCACTCGGGCCCTAGTGACAAGCATTAAGCATAGCAAAATCATAGCAACATCAATATCAGAACATAATGGATACTAGGGATCAAACCCTAACAAAACTAACTCGATTACATGATAAATCTCATCCAACCCATCACCGTCCAGCAAGCCTATGATGGAATTACTCACGCACGGCGGTGAGCATCATGAAATTGGTGATGGAGGATGGTTGATGATGACGACAGCGAGGAATCCCCCTCTCCGGAGCCCCGAACGGACTCCAGATCAGCCCTCCCGAGAGGTTTTAGGGCTTGGCGACGGCTCCGTATCGTAAAACGCGATGATTTCTTCTCTCTTATTTTTTTCTCCCCGAAAGCCAATATATAGAGTTGGAGTTGGCATCGGAGGGTCTCCAAGGGGCCCACGAGGTAGGGGGACACGCCCTAGAGGGGGGCGCCCCCACCCTCGTGGATAGGGTGTGGGCCCCCTGGTCTTCATCTTTGGCGAGGATTTTTTATTATTTTTTATAAGACATCCCGTGGAGTTTCAGGTCATTCCGAGAACTTCTGTTTTCTGCACATAAAACAACATCATGGCAGTTCTGCTGAAAACAGTGTTAGTCTGGGTTAGTTCCATTCAAATCATACAAGTTAGAGTCCAAAACAATGGCAAAAGTGTTTGGAAAAGTAGATACGACGGAGACGTATCAACTCCCCCAAGCTTAAACCCTTGCTTGTCCTCAAGCAATTCAGTTGACAAACTGAAAGAAAGAAAGAAAAACTTTTGCAAACTCTGTTTGCTCTTGTTGTTGTAACTATGTCAAGCCAGCATTCAAGTTTTCAGAAAAGATCATAACTAACCACATTTGCAATAATTCTCAGGTCTCATAATTACTCATATCAATAGCATGTTGGAAATATGCCCTAGAGGCAATAATAAATGGATTATTATATTTCCTTGTTCATGATAATTGTCTATTGTTCATGCTATAATTGTATTGTTCGGAAATCATAACACATGTGTGAATACATAGACCATAATGTGTCCCTAGTAAGCCTCTAGTTGACTAGCTCGTTGATCAATAGATAGTCATGGTTTCCTGACTATGGACATGGGGATGTCATTGATAACGGGATCACATCATTAGGAGAATGATGTGATGGACAAGACCCAAACCTAAGCATAGCACAAAGATCGTGTAGTTCGTTTGCTAGAGCTTTTCTGAATGTCAAGTATCATTCCTTAGACCATGAGATTATGCAACTCCCGGATACCGTAGGAGTGCTTTGGGTGTATCAAACGTCACAACGTAACTGGGTGACTATAAAGGTGCACTCCAGGTATCTCCGAAAGTATCTGTTGGGTTGGCATGAATCGAGACTGGGATTTGTCACTTCGTGTGACGGAGAGGTATCTCTGGGCCCACTCGGTAAGACATCATCATAATGAGCTCAAAGTGATCAAGGTGTTGTTCACGGGATGATGTGTTACGGGAACGAGTAAAGGGACTTGCCGGTAACGAGATTGAACAAGGTATCGGTATACCGACGATCAAATCTTGGGCAAGTATTGTACCGATGGACAAAGGGAATTGAGTACGGGATTGATTAAGTCCTCGACATCGTGGTTCATCCGATGAGATCATCGAGGAGCATGTGGGAGCCAACATGGATATCCAGATCCCGCTGTTGGTTATTGATCGGAGATCGTCTCGGTCATGTCTGCATGTCTCCCGAACCCGTAGGGTCTACACACTTAAGGTTCGGTGACGCTAGGGTTGTGAAGATATGAGTATGCAGCAAACCGAAGGTTGTTCGGAGTCCCGGATGAGATCCCGGACGTCACGAGAGGTTCCGGAATGGTTCAGAGGTAAAGATTTATATATGGGAAGTTGTTGTACGGACACCGGAAAGTCTCGGGGGCATATCGGTATTGTACCGGGGCCACCGGAGAGGCACCGGGGGTCCACCTTGAGGGGCCAGCTCTCTCGGAGGGCCTCATGGGCCACAAGGGGCAGGGAACCAGCCCCTGGAGGGCTGGGCGCGCCCTCTTCCCTTGGGCCCATGCGCCTAGGGTTGGGGGAAACCCTAGTGGGGGCGCCCCCCTTGCTTGGGGGGCAAGCCCCCCACCCTTGGCCGCCGCCCCCCCTGGAGATCCATCTCCAGGGCTGCGCCCCCCCCTAGGGGGCCTATATAAAGGGGGGAGAGGGAGGGCAGCCGCACCCCTGCTGCATTGGCGCCTCCCTCTCCCCGTTACACCTCTCCCTCTCTCCACAGAAGCTTGGCGAAGCCCTGCCGGAACTCTGCTGCATCCACCACCACGCCGTCGTGCTGCTGGATCTTCATCAACCTCTCCTTCCCCCTTGCTGGATCAAGAAGGAGGAGACGTCATCCCGACCGTACGTGTGTTGAACGTGGAGGTGCTGTCCGTTCGGCACTAGGTCATCGGTGATTCGGATCACGGCGAGTACGACTCCATCATCCACGTTCTCCTTGAACGCTTTCGTTGCGATCTACAAGTGGTATGTAGATGCTCTCCTATCCCCTCGTTGCTATAATACTCCATGGATAGATCTTGGTGATGCGTAGGAAAATTTTAATTTCTGCTACGATCCCCAACAGTGGCATCATGAGCTAGGTCTATGCGTAGTTTCTATGCACGAGTAGAACACAAAGTAGTTGTGGGCGTCGAATTGTCAATTCTTCTTGCCGTTACTAGTCCTATCTTGGTTCAGCGGTATTGTGGGATGAAGCGGCCCGGACCAACCTTACACGTACGCTTACGTGAGACCGGTTCCACCGACTGACATGCACTAGTTGCATAAGGTGGTTGGCGGGTGTCTGTCTCTCCCACTTTAGTTGGATCGGATTCGATGAACAGGGTCCTTATGAAGGGTAAACAGAGATTGACAATTCACGTTGTGGTTTTAACGTAGGTAAGAAACGTTCTTGCTAGCAACCTATAACAGCCACGTAAAAACTTGCAACAACAATTAGAGGACGTCTAACTTGTTTTTGCAGCAAGTGCTTTGTGATGTGATATGGCCAGAAGTTGTGATGAATCATGTATGTGATGTATGAGATGATCTTGTTATTGTAATAGGAATCACGACTTGCATGTCGATGAGTATGACAACCGGCAGGAGCCATAGGAGTTGTCTTTATTTATTTATGACCTGCGTGTCAACTTAAATCGTCATGTAATTACTTTACTTTATTGCTAAAGCGTTAGCCATAGTAGTAGAAGTAATAGTTGACGTGACAACCTCACGAAGACACGATGATGGAGATCATGATGATGGAGATCATGGTGTCATGCCGGTGACGACGATGAACATGGCGCCCCGAAGATGGAGATCAAAGGAGCGAAATGATGTTGGCCATATCATGTCACTATTTGATTGCATGTGATGTTTATCATGTTTTACATCTTATTTGCTTAGAACAATGGTAGCATAAATAAGATGATCCCTCATTAAAATATCAAAAATGTGTTCTCCCTAACTGTGCACCGTTGCTAAGGTTCGTCGTTCCGAAGCACCACGTGATGATCGGGTGTGATAGGTCTTTACGTTCGCATACAACGGGTGTAAGCCAGATTTACACACGCAATACACTTAGGTTGGATTGACGAGCCTAGCATGTACAGACATGGCCTCAGAACACGGAGGACCGAAAGGTCGAACATGAGTCGTATAGAAGATATGATCAACATGGAAATGTTCACCGATGATGACTAGTCCGTCTCACGTGATGATCGGACACGGCCTAGTTGACTCAGATCATGTATCACTTAGATGACTAGAGGGATGTAAAATCTGAGTGGGAGTTCATTCATTAATTTGATTAGATGAACTTAATTATCATGAACTTAGTCTAAATCTTTACAATATGTCTTGTAGATCAAATGGCCCACGCTAATGTCACCCTCAACTTCAACGCATTCCTAGAGAAAACCAAGTTGAAAGATGATGGCAGCAACTATGCGGACTGGGTCCGGAACCTGAGGATCATCCTCATAGCTGCCAAGAAAGATTATGTCCTAGAAGCACCGCTAGGTGATGCACCATTCCCAGCAAACCAGGACGTTATGAACGCCCATCAGTCTCGTGCTGATGATTACTCCCTCGTTCAGTGCGGCATGCTTTACAGCTTAGAACCGGGGCTCCAAAAGCGTTTTGAGCAACACGGAGAATATGAGATGTTCGAGGAGCTGAAATTGATTTTCCAAGCTCATGCCCGGGTCGAGAGATATGATGTCTCCGACAAGTTCTTTAGCTGTAAGATGGAGGAAAATAGCTCTGTCAGTGAACACATACTCAAGATGTCTGGGTTGCACAACCGCTTGACTCAGCTGGAAGTTAATCTCCCGGATGAGGCGGTCATTGACAGAATCCTTCAGTCGCTCCCACCTAGATACAAGAGCTTCGTGATGAACTACAATATGCAGGGGATGGAAAAGACCATTCCCGAGTTGTATTCAATGCTGAAATCTGCAGAGGTGGAGATCAAAAAGGAACATCAAGTGTTGATGGTGAATAAAACCACTAAGTTCAAGAAAGGTAAGGGTAAGAAGAACTTCAAGAAGGACGGCAAGGAGGTTGCCGCGCCTGGTAAATCAGTTTCCAGGAAGAAGTCAAAGAATGGACCCAAACCTGAAACTGAGTGCTTTTATTGCAAGGGAACCGGTCACTGGAAGCGGAATTGCCCCAAGTACTTAGCGGATAAGAAGGCCGGCAACACTAAAGGTATATGTGATATGCATGTAATTGATGTGTACCTTACCAGTGCTCGTAGTAGCTCCTGGGTATTTGATACCGGTGCCGTTGCTCATATTTGTAACTCAAAACAGGAGCTGCGGAATAAACAGAGACTGGCGAAGGGCGAGGTGACGATGCACGTCGGGAATGGTTCCTGGGTCGATGTGATCGCCGTCGGCACGCTACCTCTACATTTACCTACGGGATTAGTTTTGAACCTCAATAATTGTTATTTAGTGCCAAGTTTGAGCATGAACATTGTATCTGGATCTCGTTTAATACGAGATGGCTACTCATTTAAATCCGAGAATAATGGTTGTTCTATTTATATGAGTGATATGTTTTATGGTCATGCTCCGATGGTTAATGGTTTATTCTTAATGAATCTCGTACGTGAGGTTACACATATTCATAGTGTGAATACCAAAAGATGTAAAGTTAATAACGATAGTCCCACATACTTGTGGCACTGCCGCCTTGGTCACATTGGTGTCAAGCGCATGAAGAAGCTCCATGCTGATGGACTTTTAGAGTCTCTTGATTATGAATCATTTGACACGTGCGAACCATGCCTCATGGGCAAAATGACCAAGACTCCATTCTTAGGGACAATGGAGCGAGCAACCAACTTGTTGGAAATCATACATATAGATGTGTGTGGTCCAATGAGCGTTGAGGCTCGCGGAGGCTATCGTTATGTTCTCACTCTCACTGATGATTTGAGTAGATATGGGTATGTCTACTTAATGAAACACAAGTCTGAGACCTTTGAAAAGTTCAAGGAGTTTCAGAGTGAGGTTGAGAATCAACATGACAGGAAAATAAAGTTCTTACGATCAGATCGTGGGGGGGAATATTTAAGTCACGAATTTGGCACACACTTAAGAAAATGTGCAATCGTTTCACAACTCACGCCACCTGGAACACCTCAGCGTGACGGTGTGTCCGAACGTCATAATCGCACTCTATTGGATATGGTGCGGTCTATGATGTCTCTCACAGATCTACCGCTATCATTTTGGGGATACGCTCTAGAGACAGCCGCATTCACTTTAAATAGGGCACCGTCTAAATCCGTTGAGACGACATCGTATGAATTATGGTTTGGAAAGAAACCTAAGCTGTCGTTTCTGAAAGTTTCGGGTTGCGATGCTTATGTCAAGAAACTTCAACCTGAAAAGCTCGAACCCAAATCGGAAAAATGCATCTTCATAGGATATCCCAAAGAAACAGTTGGGTATACCTTCTACCTCAGATCCGAAGGCAAGATCTTTGTTGCCAAGAACGGGTCCTTTCTAGAGAAAGAGTTTCTCTCGAAAGAAGTAAGTGGGAGGAAAGTAGAACTTGATGAAGTACTACCTCTTGAAAATCAGAGTAGCGCAGCTCAGGAAAATGTTCCTGTGGTACCTGCACCGATTCAAGAGGAGGTTAATGATGATGATCAAGATACTTCTGATCAAGCTCCTACTGAACTTCGTAGGTCCACAAGGACGCGTTCCGCACCAGAGTGGTACGGCAACCCTGTCTTGGAAATCACGTTGTTAGACAACGGTGAACCTTCGAACTATGAAGAAGCGATGGCGGGCCCAGATTCCGACAAATGGCTAGAAGCCATGAAATCCGAGATAGAATCCATGTATGAAAACAAAGTATGGACTTTGAATGACTTGCCCGATGATCGGCGAGCCATAGAAAATAAATGGATCTTTAAGAAGAAGACAGACGCGGATGGTAATGTGACCATCTATAAAGCTCGACTTGTCGCTAAGGGTTATCGGCAAGTTCAAGGGGTTGACTACGATGAGACTTTCTCTCCCGTAGCGAAGCTGAAGTCCGTCCGAATCATGTTAGCAATTGCCGCATACTATGATTATGAGATATGGCAAATGGACGTCAAAACGGCATTCCTTAACGGCTTCCTTAAGGAAGAATTGTATATGATGCAGCCGGAAGGTTTTGTCGATCCTAAGAATGCTAACAAAGTATGCAAGCTCCAGCGCTCTATCTATGGGCTGGTGCAAGCATCTCGGAGTTGGAACATTCGCTTTGATGAGATGATCAAAGCGTTTGGGTTTATGCAGACTTATGGAGAAGCCTGCGTTTACAAGAAAGTGAGTGGGAGCTCCGTAGCATTTCTCATATTATATGTGGATGACATACTATTGATGGGAAATGATATAAAATTCTTGGAAAGCATAAAGGCCTATTTGAACAAGTGTTTTTCAATGAAGGACCTTGGAGAAGCTGCTTATATATTAGGCATCAAGATCTATAGGGATAGATCAAGACGCCTCATCGGTCTTTCACAAAGTACGTACCTTGACAAGATTTTGAAGAAGTTCAAAATGGATCAGTCCAAGAAGGGGTTCTTGCCTGTATTGCAAGGTGTGCGATTGAGCACGGCTCAATGCCCGACCACGGCAAAAGACATATAAGAGATGAGTGTCATCCCCTATGCCTCAGCTATAGGGTCTATTATGTATGCCATGCTGTGTACCAGACCCGATGTAAACCTTGCCGTAAGTTTGGTAGGTAGGTACCAAAGTAATCCTGGCAAGGAACACTGGACAGCGGTCAAAAACATCCTGAAGTACCTGAAAAGGACTAAGGATATGTTTCTCGTTTATGGAGGTGCGGAAGAGCTCGTCGTAAAGGGTTACGTCGACGCCAGCTTCGACACAGATCTGGATGACTCCAAGTCACAAACCGGATACGTGTATATTTTGAATGGAGGGGCAGTAAGCTGGTGCAGTTGCAAGCAAAGCGTCGTGGCGGGATCTACATGTGAAGGAGAGTATATGGCAGCCTCGGGGGCAGCACCAGAAGCAGTCTGGGTGAAGGAGTTCATTACCGACCTAGGAGTCATACCCAATGCGTCGGACCCGATGACTCTCTTCTGTGACACCACTGGAGCAATTGCCCTTGCGAAGGAGCCCAGGTTTCACAGGAAGACCAGGCATATCAAGCGTCGCTTCAACTCCATTTGTGAAAGTGTTCAAAATGGAGACATAGAGATTTGTAAAGTACATACGGACCTGAATGTGGCAGATCCGTTGACTAAACCTCTCCCTAGAGCAAAACATGATCAACACCAAAATTCCATGGGTGTGCGATTCATCACAATGTAACTAGACTATTGTCTCTAGTGCAAGTGGGAGACTGTTGGAAATATGCCCTAGAGGCAATAATAAATGGATTATTATATTTCCTTGTTCATGATAATTGTCTATTGTTCATGCTATAATTGTATTGTTCGGAAATCATAATACATGTGTGAATACATAGACCACAATGTGTCCCTAGTAAGCCTCTAGTTGACTAGCTCGTTGATCAATAGATAGTCATGGTTTCCTGACTATGGACATGGGGATGTCATTGATAACGGGATCACATCATTAGGAGAATGATGTGATGGACAAGACCCATACCTAAGCATAGCACAAAGATCGTGTAGTTCGTTTGCTAGAGCTTTTCTGAATGTCAAGTATCATTCCTTAGACCATGAGATTATGCAACTCCCGGATACCGTAGGAGTGCTTTGGGTGTATCAAACGTCACAACGTAACTGGGTGACTATAAAGGTGCACTCCAGGTATCTCCGAAAGTATCTGTTGGGTTGGCATGAATCGAGACTGGGATTTGTCACTTCGTGTGACGGAGAGGTATCTCTGGGCCCACTCGGTAAGACATCATCATAATGAGCTCAAAGTGATCAAGGTGTTGTTCACGAGATGATGTGTTACGGGAACGAGTAAAGGGACTTGCCAGTAACGAGATTGAACAACGTATCGGTATACCGACGATCGAATCTCGGGCAAGTATCGTACTAATGGACAAAGGGAGTTGAGTACGGGATTGATTAAGTCCTCGACATCGTGGTTCATCCGATGAGATCATCGAGGAGCATGTGGGAGCCAACATGGATATCCAGATCCCGCTGTTGGTTATTGATCAGAGATCGTCTCGGTCATGTCTGCATGTCTCCCGAACCCGTAGGGTCTACACACTTAAGGTTCGGTGACGCTAGGGTTGTGAAGATATGAGTATGCAGCAAACCGAAGGTTTTTCGGAGTCCCGGATGAGATCTTGGATGTCACGAGAGGTTCCGGAATGGTCCGTAGGTAAAGATTTATATATGGGAAGTTGTTGTACGGACACCGGAAAGTCTCGGGGGCATATCGGTATTGTACCGGGGCCACCGGAGAGGCACCGGGGGTCCACCTTGAGGGGCCAGCTCTCTCGGAGGGCCTCATGGGCCACAAGGGGCAGGGAACCAGCCCCTGGAGGGCTGGGCGCGCCCCCTTCCCTTCGGCCCATGCGCCTAGGGTTGGGGGAAACCCTAGTGGGGGCGCCCCCTTGCTTGGGGGGCAAGCCCCCCACCCTTGGCCGCCGCCCCCCCTGGAGATCCATCTCCAGGGCTGCGCCCCCCCCCCTAGGGGGCCTATATAAAGGGGGGAGAGGGAGGGCAGCCGCACCCCTCCTGCATTGGCGCCTCCCTCTCCCTGTTACACCTCTCCCTCTCTCCACAGAAGCTTGGCGAAGCCCTGCCGGAACTCTGCTGCATCCACCACCACGCCGTCGTGCTGCTGGATCTTCATCAACCTCTCCTTCCCCCTTGCTAGATCAAGAAGGAGGAGACGTCATCCCAACCGTACGTGTGTTGAACGCGGAGGTGCTGTCCGTTCGGCACTAGGTCATCGGTGATTCGGATCACGGCGAGTACAACTCCATCATCCACGTTCTCCTTGAACGCTTCCGTTGCGATCTACAAGTGGTATGTAGATGCTCTCCTATCCCCTCGTTGCTAGAATACTCCATGGATAGATCTTGGTGATGCGTAGGAAAATTTTAATTTCTGCTACGATCCCCAACATAGCATAATCAACTAGCAAGCCATAATAATAAATCTCGGATGACAACACTTTCTCAAAACAATCATAATATGATATAACAAGATGGTATCTCGCTAGCCCTTTCTGAGACCGCAAAACATAAATGCAGAGCACCTTTAAAGATCAAGGACTGACTAGACATTGTAATTCATGGTAAAAGAGATCCAATCATAGTCATACCCAATATAAATTAACAATGATGAATGCAAATGACAGCTGTGCTCTCCAGCTAGTGCTTTTTAATAAGAGGGTGATGACTCAACATAAAAGTAAATGGATAGGCCCTTCATAGAGGTAAGCAGGGATTTATAGAGGTGCCAGAGCTTAGTTTTGAAATAGAGATAAACTATATTTTGAGCGGTATACTTTCATTGTCAATGTAGCAACTAAGAGATGGCGATATCTTACATGCTAAACACATTATAGGCGGTTTCCAAACAGAATGGTAAAGTTTATACTCCCCCTCCACCAACAAGCATCAATCCATGACTTGCTCGAAACAATGAGTGTCTCCAACATACATCAGGTCCCAGAGGGAGTTTTGTTTGCAATTAATTTTGATTTAGTTTGCGTAAAGCATGGGACTGGGCATCCCGGTGACCAGCCATTTTCTCGTGAGTGAGGAGCGGAGTCCACTCCTCTTGAGAATAACCCGCCTAACACAGAAGATAAGGACAGCCTTGGTTGATACATGAGCTATGCGAGCATACAAAACAGAATGTTTATTTGAAGGTTTAGAGTTTGGCACATACAAATTTACTTGGAACGGCAGGTAGATACCGCATATAGGAAGGTATAGTGGACTCATCTGGAATAACTTTTGGGGTTCAAGGGATTGGATGCACAAGCAGTATTCCCGCTTAGTACAGGTGAAGGCTAGCAAAAGACTGGGAAGCGGCCAACTAGAGAGCGACAACAGCCATGTACATGCATTAAAATTAGTGAACATTGGATGCAAGCATGAGTAGGATATAATCTACCATGAACATAAATATCATGAAGGCTATGTTGATTTGTTTCAACTACATGCGTGAACATGTGCCAAGTCAAGTCACTTAAATCATTCAAAGGAGGATACCACCCCATCATACCACATCATAATCATCTCAATAGCATGTTGGCACACAAGGTAAATCATTATAACTCATAGCTAATCAAGCATGGCACAAGCAACTATGATCTCTAATTGTCATTGCAAACATGTTTATTCATAATAAGCTAAATCAAGAACGAGGGACTCATCATATTTACAAAAACAAAAGAGGTCGAGTTCATACCAACTTTTCTCATCTCAGTCATTCCATCATATATCATCATAATTGCCTTTCACTTGCACCACCGAACGGTGTGAATAATAATAAGAGTGCACGTGCATTGGACTAAGCTGGAATCTGCGAGCATTCAATAAACAGGAGAAGACAAGGCAATATGGGCTCTGGGTTAAATCAACAATAATGCATATAAGAGCCACTTCAACAATTTAAATTATGGTCTTCTCCTACTGACCCCCGAAGAAAAGAAAAGAAATAAAACTATTTACACGGGAAAGCTCCCAACAAGCAAAAAGAAGAACGAGAAACATTTTTGGGTTTTCTTTTTAATTACTACAGCAAAGAGATAAACTACTACTAATTTTTTTGTTTTTCTTAAGGTTTATCAAACACACAAGAAGAAAGCAGGAAAAAGAAAATAAAGTAGCATGGATATTACAGTGAAAAAGTATAAGCACCGACATCTAGCAATGAGTGTGTGTGAACATAAATGTAATGTCGGTGAGAAATACGTACTCCCCCAAGCTTAGGCTTTTGGCCTAAGTTGGTCTATTGCCAGGGATAGCCTGGCGGATACCCATAGGTGTAGCTGGGGTCATACTGCGACGAGGAATAACTGGGATCATACTGTGATGTAGCGGTTATCGCCTGCTGAGCTGCAGCGTGGAGTAGGGCTGCCTCCGCTCTCCTCTCGTACTCATCTGCCTCCTCTCTGGTGATAGTATATCTTCGTTTTGCCTGAGAATCAAAGAAGGTAGGAGCAGGGAGAGTAATACGGACAACATGCCGTTTGTTAAAAATTAAACGATATAGGAGAGGTGATTCAGGCCTCTCGACAAACTGGTGCGAAGCCATAGAGTTATAATCTAAATATGCAGGAGGCAACTCCGTATCACCCTCACGAAAGTCTATCTCAAGAAAATTAGCTAAGCGGGTTACATAAATTCCTCCAAAGAAATCTCCATTATGTCTATTATGATGCAACCTACGAGCTACAATGGCTCCCATATGATAAGATTGGTCTCCTAACACAGCACTCCTAAGAATGCTAAGGTCAGGGACACACATGTGACATGCTTCATCCTTAGCATTTATGCATCTACCGATGAAGAGAGCAAAATAATGTATAGCAGGAAAGTGAATGCTCCCTATGGTAGCTTGCCTTATATCTCTGGATTCCCCTACAGTTATACTAGCAAGAAAGTTTCTAAATTCAGATTTAGGGGGATCTCTAACACTACCCCAAGATGGAAGTTTGCAAGCAAGAGTGAAATCCTCTAAGTCCATGGTATAAGATTTGTCATAAAGATCAAACATGACTGAAGGAGAATTACGCGAAGATGAATACTCAAACCTCCTCACAAATGCGCTTGTGAGATCATGATACTGGGGGCATTTGTCAGCCTCAAAATCCTCAAGACCGGCATTGCGCAAATATATTTTAAATTCCTCTTTAATTCCTGCACGATCCATAAAATTTTCTGACGACCATTCGCAAGGCCGCACTAGAGCGTCTCTTGGTGGTTCCTCATCGACTTCACGCATAGCAATACTGGGTCCTTGCTTCTTGGAAAAACCACCTTGGAACATCTTCCTAAGCATATTGCTTTTCTCTGAAAACTTCTGAAATTTTTAGTAACTTCAAACAAAAGTGAACCAACTTCAATAAAACTGATAGCGACTACTCCTACAAGTTCCTAGAGCCTATATCAAGCATTAGAACTACTTGGAACCATATAAATTTGACATGCGAGCTCAAGAACATGGTCACCTATGCATCACAAATTTGCAAAGAATAAAGCACTAGAAGAAAAACTAATTGGACCAATGGAGTAGTCACATACCAAGGAACAATCTCCCCAAGCAGTTTTGCGAGAGGTGCTTTGAGCAAGGAGATCGAAAATCACAGCAAAAGTGGCTGGAACTCGTGCTTGAGTTGGTTTTTCGGGTTTGTGTGAGACAGAGGAAGAAGATGGGTGCTGGGATAAGTGGAGGCGGGCCACCGTGGGCCCATGAGGCAGGGGGCGCGCCCTCCACCCTCGTGGCCAGGTGGCAGCTCCTCCCGCGGTAATTTTTGCACAGTAAATCCTCAAATATTCCCAAAAAAATCATATTAAATTGGCATGTCATTCTGAGGACTTTTATTTTCGGGATATTTTTATATTGCACGTCTGAGCCAGGAAACAGACGGAAAAATACTATTTTTGCTTTATTTCTACTAAATAACAGAAAATATAGAGAGGGTACTGAAGGTTGTGCTTCTAGTTTCGTCCATCTCATGCTCATCAAAAAGAATCCACTAACAAGGTTGATCAAGTCTTGTTAACAAACTCATTCCGATAATCATGAAACCGGAGAAATTTCGAATAACACTAAGTTACCTCAACGGGGATATGCACATCCCCAATAATAAGTATATCATATTTATTTTTGACAGTAAGAAGGGGAAATTCAAAATCTCCAATTATAATCGATGGAATTTTTCCAATGGAGTTGATACTATGAACTTGAGGTTGTTTCCTTGGAAAGTGTACCGTATGCTCATTACCATTAACATGAAAAGTGACATTGCCTTTGTTGCAATCAATAACAGCCCCTGCAGTATTAAGAAACGTCTTCCAAGAATAGTAGACATACTATCATCCTCGGGAATATCAAGGATAACAAAGTCCGTTAAAATAGTAACGTTTGCAACCACAACAGGCACATCCTCACCAATACCGACAGGTATAGCAATTGATTTATCAACCATTTGCAAAGATATTTCAGTAGGTGTCAGCTTATTCAAGTCAAGTCTATGATATAAAGAGAGAGGCATACCACTAACACCGGCTCCGAGATCACTTAAAGCAGTTTTAATATAATTTCTTTTAATGGAGCAAGGTATAGTAGGTACTCCTGGATCTCCAAGTTTCTTTGGTATTCCACCCTTAAAAGTTTAATTAGCAAGCATGGTGGAAATTTCAGCTTCCGGTATCTTTCTTTTATTAGTAATGATATCCTTCATATATTTAGCATAAGGATTTGTTTTGAGCACATCAATTAATCGCATACGCAAAAAGATAGGTCTAATCATTTCAGCAAAGCGCTCAAAATCCTCATCATCCTTTTTCTTGAATGGTTTGGGAGGAAAATGCATAGGTTTCTGAACCCATGGTTCTCTTTCTTTACCATGTTTCCTAGCAATAAAGTCTCTTTTATCATAACGTTGATTCTTTGATTGTGGGTTATCAAGATCAACAGCAGGTTCGACTTCTACATCATTATCATTACTAGGTTGAGCATCATCATGAACATCATCGTTAACATTTTCACTAGGTTCATGCTCATTACCAGATTGTGTTTCAGCATCAGACATAGATATATCATTTGGATTATCAGGTGGTTCAGCAATAGGTTCACTAGAAGTTTGCACAGTTCTATCATTTTTCTTTTTCTTCTTTTTAGAAGAACTAGGAACATCAATATTATTTCTCTGAGAATCTTGCTCGATTCTCTTAGGGTGGCCTTCAGGATACAAAGGTTCCTGAGTCATTCTACCAGTTCTAGTAGCCGCTCTAACAGCATAATCATTTTTCTTACTATTCATTTCATCAAGCACTTCTTTTTGAGCCTTAAGTACTTGTTCTACTTGAGTGGTAACCATAGAAGCATGTTTGCTAACAAGTTTAAGTTCACCTTTAATATTAGCCATATAATCACCCAAGCGTCTAATCATATAAGCATTTTCTTTTAATTGTCTACCAAAATAAGCATTGAAGTCGTCTTGCTTAAAAATAAAGCTATCAAACTCATCCAAGCACTGACTAGCAATTTTAGTAGGAGGGACTTCAGCTTTATCATATCTATAGAGAGAATTTACCTTTACTACCTGTGTCGGGATATCAGGATCAGGAGGTTCTTCAGTGAATAAAGAATTGAGATCATATACTTCTTCAACAGGCGATAAATTAAGACCATGTATTTCTTCAATAGGAGGTAAATTCTTAACATCTTCAGCTTTAAATACCTTTTTCTTTCATAGATTTCTTTGCCTCTTGCATATCTTCGGGACTGAGGAATAAAACACCTCCCTTCTTCGGAGTTGGTTTAGGAATAGGCTCGGGAATTGGAGCAGGAGCTGGCTCAGGAGGTGCCCAATTATTTTCATTTTTCAACGTATTATTCAATAGAATTTCAGCTTCATTCGGCGTTCTTTCCCTGAAAAGAGAACCAGCACAACTATCCAGGTAATCTCTGGAAGCATCGGTTAGTCCATTATAAAAGATATCAAGTATTTCAGGTTTCTTAAGAGGATGTCAGGCAAAGCATTAAGTAAAGTTGAGAAGCCTCCCCCAAGCTTGTGGGAGACTCTCTTCTTTAGTTTGCACAAAGTTGTATATTTCCCTCAAAGCAGCTTGTTTCTTATGAGCAGGGAAATATTTAGCAGAGAAGTAATAAATCATATCCTGGGGACTACGCACACAACCAGGATCAAGAGAATTAAACCATATCTTAGCATCACCCTTTAATGAGAACGGAAATATCTTGAGTATATAGAAGTAACGCGATCTCTCATCATTAGTAAACAGGGTGGCTATATCATTTAATTTAGTAAGATGTGCCACAACAGTTTCAGATTCATAGCCATAAAAAGGATCGGATTCAATCAGAGTAATTATATCAGGATCAACAAAGAATTCATTATCCTTATCAGGAACACAGATAGGTGAAGTAGCAAAAGCAAGGTCAGGTTTCATTTTATCTCTAAGTGATTCTTTGTTCCATTTAACTAATAACCTGTTGAGCTCATATCTATCTTTGCAAGCTAAAATAGCTAAAGAAGATTCTTTATCAAAAACATAACCCTCGGGAATAACAGGCATATCTTCATCATCACTTTCATCATTGTATTCAGATTCAATAATTTCTTTCTCTCTAGCCCTAGCAATTTGTTCATCAAGAAATTTACTAAGGGGCACAGTAGTATCAGGCATAGAAGCAGTTTCATCATAAGTATCATGCATAGCAGAAGTGGCATCATCAATAACATGCGACATATCGGAACAAATAGCAGAAGAAGGTTTAGGTGTCGCAAGCTTACTCATAACAGAAGGTGAATCAAGTGCAGAGCTAGATGGCAGTTCCTTACCTCCCATCGTAGTTGAGGGATAAATTGTTGTCTTAGCGTCTTTCAAGTTCTTCATAGTGTCCAGCAGATATAAATCCCAAGTGACTCAAAGAATAGAGCTATGCTCCCCGGCAACAGCGCCAGAAATTAGTCTTGATAACCCACAAGTATAGGGGATCGCAACAGTTTTTGAGGGTAGAGTATTCAACCCAAATTTATTGATTCGACACAAGGGGAGCCAAAGAATATTCTCAAGTATTAGCAGTTGAGTTGTCAATTCAACCACACCTGGAAACTTAGTATCTGCAGCAAAGTGTTTAGTAGCAAAGTAATATGATAGTGGTGGCAACGGTAACAAAAGAGTAGTGCGAGCAATACTAAATATTTTTGGTATTTTGTAGTGGTTGTAACAGTAGCAACGGGAAAGTAAATAAGCGTAAACCAGTATATGGAAAACTCGTAGGCACTGGATCAGTGATGGATAATTATGCCGGATGCGGTTCATCATGTAACAGTCATAACATAGGGTGACACAGAACTAGCTCCAATTCATCAATATAATGTAGGCATGTATTTCGTATATAGTCATACGTGCTTATGGAAAAGAACTTGCATGACATCTTTTGTCCTACCCTCCCGTGGTAGCGGGCTCCTAATGAAAACTAAGGGATATTAAGGCCTCCTTTTAATAGAGAACCGGAACAAAGCATTAGCACATAGTGAATACATGAACTCCTCAAACTATGGTCATCACCGGGAGTGGTCCCGATTATTGTCACTTCGGGGTTGCCGGATCATAACACATAGTAGGTGACTATAGACTTGCAAGATAGAATCAAGAACTCACATATATTCATGAAAACATAATAGGTTCAGATCTGAAATCATGGCACTCGGGCCCTAGTGACAAGCATTAAGCATAGCAAAGTCATAGCAACATCAATCTCAGAACATAATGGATACTAGGGATCAAACCCTAACAAAACTAACTCAATTACATGATAAATCTCATCCAACCCATCACCGTCCAGCAAGCCTATGATGGAATTACTCACGCACGGCGGTGAGCATCATGAAATTGGTGATAGAGGATGGTTGATGATGACGACAGCGACGAATCCCCCTCTCCGGAGCCCCGAACGGACTCCAGATCAGCCCTCCCGAGAGGTTTTAGGGCTTGGCGGCGGCTCCGTATCGTAAAACGTGATGATTTCTTCTCTCTTATTTTTTTCTCCCCAAAAGCCAATATATAGAGTTGGGGTTGGCGTCGGGGGGTCTCCAGGGGGCACACGAGGTAGGGGGTCGCGCCCTAGAGGGGGGGCGCGCGCCCCACCCTCGTGGACAGGGTGTGGGCCCCTGGTCTTCATCTTTGGCGAGGATTTTTTATTATTTTTTATAAGGCATCCCGTGGAGTTTCAGGTCATTCCGAGAACTTTTGTTTTCTACACATAAAACAACATTATGGCAGTTCTGCTGAAAACAGCGTCAGTCCGGGTTAGTTCCATTCAAATCATACAAGTTAGAGTCCAAAACAAGGGCAAAAGTGTTTGGAAAAGTAGATATGACGGAGACGTATCAGTGTGCTTGGCGAGGGCCTTGCTGGGTGACCCGGCAAGGGTCTTGCCGCGTGGCTCGGCAAGGGTCTTGCCATGGCGCGCCGTTGTCCCTGGCAAGGGTCTTGCCGGGGGTCGTCGTCTTCTAATCCTCGTCTATTCTTGGATATGTCTTCACAAAGATCTGCATGCCACCTTGGACGTGCCTTCCCGAGCCCTGGCTCCACGCGGATGATGGCGTTGGGGATCGTGGGCTCACGGGTGGCTCACTCCGTTGGTGTGGGGTGAGCTGCCCCGGCAAGGGTCTTGCCGGGGCTGCCGAGGCTGCCCCCGGCAAGGGTCTCCTGCCGCGGGAACCTGCTTCGTCCCTTTGCCCTTTGTGGCCTTGGTCTTGGAGTTGCTTTGCTTTGTCTTGTGCCTTCGGCTTCTCTCCGGCTCCCCTTTCCCTGCCCTGTTATGCGCGGCCATGGTGGGAGGCTCTGACTGCCCGTGCACAAGTAAAGGGGTCAAAAGGAGAGCCCCTACTTTCGTACACCGACAGGAGCCCCCGGGCCTGGGCCATACATAAGCGCAGCTCGTTGTTGGGCCAGGCCCAGAACGGTGCGCGGGCAGCTGGGGCGGATTTTACGGCGGTAACTGTTCCGTCTGCTGCGCTTCTCCACGACCCGCGTTGAACGCGTGACGTGGGGGTCGTGCGCGCGCATGACGGAAGCATGCTGGCGTCATCTCGTGGTGGACAGTAAAGAGGCGGCTTGCGTGTCTCTTTGAGACCGCAGGGCCGCCTCCCATTTACTGCCCTTGCTTGGGAACCGTCGCTCCACACGTCCCACTGCGCCTGCCTCCTGCGCCACGTTCGCTGCATGCATAACGCAGAGCGAATGACAGGTGCGCGGGATGTGGGAAGTTGTGCGTGTGCATGGGTCGATTCCCACGCGCCTTCAATGGAGCGGGGAGGGCGGTCGACGGCCCCGCTTGTGGTCACTTCAACAAGCCGGATTGGCCGAGAGGGGGCAGCCAAGCCCCGCCCCCGCCCCTTTATAAAGAGGGAAGTGGGAGGAACGGTGCTTCTCAACCTTTCGTCAGCTGCCTCTCCTCATTCCTTCTTCCTTTCTTCTTCTGCCATGGCAAGGGGCCTCATCTATGGCGGCGAGGGTTTCGGCCAGACAACGCATCGCTCCTCCCCAAGAACTCATAGTGGCGGGGCCGGCCGCTAGAGGAAGGGGGAGGGGGCGAGGTCGAGGCCGTCGTGGTGCTCGAGGGAAAGGAAGACGGGGCGGCAGATCAGCCTCTCCTCCGCCAGCAGCTCCTCCTCCGATGGAGGGCCATGCCGAGGACAACCCCCGCGAGTTCTTCACCAGGCTGCGCCAGCCACCGCGCCGTCGCCTTCGCCTCCCGACTCCATTCGCGCGGGAGATGGAGCTGGATCCTTCGCAGGCGTTGCGGCTGCATATGAGGGCTGCGGGAATAGCAGTACATGGGTCGACGTCGAGTTCCCCGCCCCTCACGTCATGTATCTCCGCCGAGGGTGGAAGACCTTCGCTCGCCTCCATAGCTTGACGGATGGGCTCACTCTCCATTTCAAATTGATGGAGGGTGGCCTCCTCTCCGTCAAGATCTTTGGGCACTTCGGGACCCGCGTAAGGTGCTGCGTGGAGAGCTCTTCTGATGACGAATATTCCTCCTCGAGCGAGAGTGGCGAGGCGGACAATGGCAGCGACGACGAGGCTAGCGGGCGGCAGGATGACGGGTCCGACTAGGCGTCGGGCGCCGCTTCGAGCGGCACCGGCGACCCGATCATCCGTGTCGCCGGCTCCTTGGGCTTCTCGGGGTCGTCTCCTTGGGCGGCGGGCGTTGGGAGGCTGCGGGAGAGGAAGCGGGCGGGCGGCAATGCCGTCAAGTTGGAGTACGCGGGCACCGACGCCTTCGTCGCGTACCGACATCCTACCGCCTCGTCTTTGAGCTCTGCCTCTGGCGCCGCCATCACCATCAAGCCCTGGGACGGCCACCAAGATGTTCTCTTGGTGTCTTCTGCCGCTCGTAGCTCACCTAGGCGCCCCTTTTACCCTTTTCGCCTCCTTGACCTGCCTCCTGAGGAGAGGGACAAGAAAGGGATTACAGGCATCTTATCTCTTTTTAGTCTTGTAAGCCTTCGGGCCTTTGTTAACTTTAGAACTTGTAATCCCCTTGTTCATGTTTTTCATTTCGTATGAACTGTACCTGTACGGGATGTTTTTTTAATGAAAAAGGGATGTTTGCCGGGTTTTTCATTCGCGGGTAAAACCCACGACAAGGAGTAAATCCTTATTACCTTTAAGATAAACATTTTCTTGCCCGGCAACAGGCCTTGCCGTCCCCCTACTTCGCTCGACCTATCTCACGCCCTTGGCGGAGGCAGGGATAAGGTGGGCTTAGGCTCCTCGTTTCATTTCCTTGCTGTTGCGACTACGACCAAACTCGGTCCCAGGAAACGAGTCCTAGGGTCCGGAGTGAGGGGAGCACGGTAGCCTAAGGATAAAACGAGGTTTCACATACCTCAGTCCATAACGAAACGCATGATAAGGGATAAAGAACTTATCTGAATCTGCAGCCCCCGGCAACCTTGGCTTGCCGCAGGTGGATCTTTGCTCTTGTATCCCCCGGCAATACTGGCTTGCCGGGGCCCGGACGCCGGTCCGTCCCCTTTCTTCCAAAGCAGCTCGGCAAGGATATTCATGTGTCCTGCGAACCAAAGAAGACAGAGAAGAACAGAGAGACGTGCACTCGACCTCTAAGCTAGGGGTTAGCCGCCGCTAAGCACTATCAACCCTAACCAAGGACGAGACTCGACCTAGCATGCATGCTATAACTTAGGGCGCCAGCGCTTCATTTATTTTTTGCTCAGGGTCTGCGCCTGGCTTTGTACAAAGGGTCACATGCCTTGTTGGCAAAGCTCGTACAAAAGGTGGATTGCTGGGAGGCCCGGCAAGCCGCGCCTTATGGGTAAAACTTGCGAAGATGCTTGATGTTCCAGGAGTTGCTCACTGGTACGGCATCCTCGATCTCCAGGCGGACTGCGCCAGGCTTGGTGACTCGTATTACCCGATAAGGGCCTTCCCACTTTGGCGTCAACTTGTTGAATTCTTGGCCGACTGAACGTGCCGAAGAACAAGGTCTCCTTCCTCAAAGCTTCGGGCATGAACCTTGCGGCTATGGTAGCGGCGCAAGGCTTGCTGGTAGCGCGCTGCTCTCACAGCCGCCCGAAGACGATCTTCCTCAAGGAGCGTCGCGTCATCTTGGCGCAACGGCTCTTGCTCAAGCTCGACATAAGCGAGCACTCGAGGTGACCCGTGTATGAGTTCCGTGGGGAGAACTGCTTCTGCCCCGTATAGCAGGGCAAAAGGTGTCTAGCCGGTGGCTCGATTTGGCGTCGTCCTGATCGACCAAAGATCCGCCGACAACTCATCAATCCAGCGCCTTCCACTCTTGTGCAGCCTATCAAAGGTCTTCGTTCTCAAGCCTCGCAACACTTCAGCATTTGCCCTCTCCGCTTGGCCGTTGCTCCGTGGATGTCCCGCGTAAGCAAAACAGACCTTACTGCTGAGGTCTCGGATGTACTGCATGAAGGTGTGGCTTGTGATCCTGATATAATAACTTTAGTTGAATCTGATCCTTTTTATGGCTATGAATCTGAAACTGTTGTGGCACATCTTACTAAATTAAATGATATAGCCACCCTGTTCACTAATGATGAGAGAACTCGCTACTTTTATATCCTTAAGATATTTCTGTTCTCATAAAGGGTGATGCTAAGATATGGTTTAATTCTCTTGATCTTGGTTGTGTGCGTAGTCCCCAGGACATGATTTATTACTTCTCTACTAAATATTTCCCTGCTCATAAGAAACAAGCTGCTTTAAGGGAAATATATAATTTTGTGCAACTTGAAGAAGAGAGTCTCCCACAAGCTTGGGGGAGGCTTCTCCAGTTACTTAATGCTTTGCCTAATCATCCTCTTAGAAAAATGAAATACTTGATATCTTTTATAATGGACTAACCGATGCTTCTAGAGATTACCTAGATAGTTGTGTTGGTTCTGTTTTCTGGGAAAGAACACCGGATGAAACTGAAATTCTATTGAATAATATGTTGACAAATGAAAATAATTGGACACTTCCTGAGCCTATTCCTAAACCAACTCCGAAGAAGAGAGGTGTTATATTTCTCAGTCCTGAAGATATGCAAGAGGCAAAGAAATCTATGAAAGAAAAGGGTATAAAAGCTGTAGATGTTAAGAATTTACCTCCTATTGAAGAAATACATGGTCTTAATTTACCGCCTGTTGAAGAAACATATGATCTTAATTCATTACCTATTGAAGAAACTCATGGTCTTGATAACCCGACACAGGTAGTAAAGGTAAATTCTCTCTATAGATTTGATGAAAGTGACATTCCTCACTATAAGTCTGCTAGACAATGCTTAGAAGAGTTTGATAATTTTATTGTCAAACAAGAAAACTTCAATGCTTATTTTGGTAGACAATTGAAATACAATTCAAATATGCTTGAACACTTGGGTGATTATATGTCTAGAGTTAAAGGTGAACTTAAACTCATTAGTAAACATGCTTCTATGGTTACCACTCAAGTAGAACAAGTACTTAAGGCTCAAAATGATTTGCTCAATGAATTGAACAATAAGAATAATGACTATGCAGTTAGAGTGGCTACTAGAACTGGTAAAATGACTCAGGAACCTTTGTATCCTGAAGGTCACCCTAAGAGAATTGAGCAAGATTCTCAGAGAAATAATATTGATGCACCTAGTCCTTCTAAAAAGAAGAAAAAGAAAAATGATAGGACTTTGCATGCTTCTAGTGAACCTATTGCTGACACACCTGAGAATCCCAATGATATTTCTATTTCTGATGCTGAAACACAATCTGGTGATGAACATGAACCTAGTGAAAATGTTAAGGATAATGTTCATGATGATGCTCAACCTACTAATGATAATGATGTAGAAACTGAACCTATTGTTGATCTTGATAACCCACAATCAAAGAATCAACGTTATGATAAGAGAGACTTTGTTGCTAGGAAGCACAGTAAAGAAAGAGAACCATGGGTTCAGAAACCCATGCCTTTTCCTCCCAAACCATCCAAGAAAAAGGATGATGAGGATTTTGAGCGCTTTGCTAAAATGATTAGACCTATCTTTTTGCGTATGCGATTAACTGATATTGTCAAAATGAATCCTTATGCTAAGTATATGAAAGATATCGTTACTAATAAAAGAAATATACCGGAAGCTGAAATTTCCACCATGCTTGCTAATTATACTTTTAAGGGTGGAATACCAAAGAAACTTGGAGATCCAGGAGTACCTACTATACCATGCTCCATTAAAAGAAACTATGTTAAAACTGCTTTATGTGATCTTGGAGCCGGTGTTAATGTTATGCCTCTCTCTTTATATCGTAGACTTGATTTGAATAAGTTGACACCCACTGAAATATCCTTGCAAATGGCCGATAAATCAACTGCTATACCTGTCGGTATTTGTGAGGATGTGCCTGTTGTGGTTGCAAACGTTATTATTTTAACGGACTTTGTTATTCTTGGTATTCCCAAGGACGATAGTATCTCTATTATTCTTGGAAGACCCTTTTTTAATATTGCAGGGGCTGTTATTGATTGCAACAAAGGCAATGTCACTTTTCATATTAATGGTAATGAGCATACGGTACACTTTCACTATTGGAAAAATTCCATCGATTATTTTTGGAGGTTTTGAATTTCCTCTTCCTACTATCAAGAAGAAATATGATATTCTTATTATTGGGATGTGAATAGCCCCATTGAGGTAACATAGTGTTATTCAAAATTTCTCCGGTTCCATGTTAGTCGGAATGAGTTTGTTAACAAGACTTGATCAACCTTGTTAGTGGATTCTTTTTTATGAGCATGAGATGGATGAAACTAGAAAGCACAATCTTCTGTATCCTCTCTCTACTTTCTGTTATTTAGTTGAAATAAAGCAAAATTAGTATTTTTCTATCTGTTTTCTGATTTATCCGTGCAATATAAAAATACCCCAAAAATAAAAGTTCTCCAAATGCCCTGAAATTAAAATATGATTTTTTTTCTGGAATATTTGAGAATAACTGGCACTGAGAACACAGCAGGGGGAGCAAGCACCTGGCCATGAGGGTCCAGGACGCGCCCACCCCTATAGGGCGCGCCCCTTGCCTCGTGTTCCCGCGGTGGCTCCCCTCCACTTATTCCTGCATCCACACACTTCTTCTTCCTCCCATAAAAATCACCATCCAGCTCAAGCACGAGTTCTAGCTCATTTTGCTGCGATTTTTGATCTCCTTGCTCAAAACACCTCTCACAAAACTGCTTGGAGGGATTGTTCCTTGGTATGTGACTCCTCCGTTGGTCCAATTAGTTTTTGTTCTAGTCCTTTATTCTTTGCAAATTTGTGATGCCTAGGTGACCATGTTCTTGAGCTTGCATGTCAAATTTATATGGTTCCAAGTAGTTCTAATGCATGATATAGGCTCTAGGCACTTGTAGGAGTAGTTGCTATCAATTTTGTTGAGCTTGGTTCACTTTTATTTGAAGTTACTAAAAAATTCAGAAATTTTTCAAAGGAAGAAATATGCTTAGGAAAATGTAGCAAGGTGGTTCTTCAAGGAAGCAAGGACCCAGGCTTGCAATGCGTGATGCTGACATTGAGCCACCAAGGAACGCTCCAGTGCGGCCTTGTGAATGGCCTTCAGAGGGCTTTATCGATCGAGCGGGAATCAAGGAAGAATTTAATGCATATTTGCGTAACGCTGATCTTGTGAGCTTCGAGGAGGAAAAGTGCCGCCAGTACCACTATCTCACTAGCTCCTTTGTGAGGAGGTTTGAATTTTCATCTTCACGATATTCTCCAACTGTCATGTTTGATCTTTATGAGAAATCTTATACGATGGACTTAGAGGATTTTACCACTGCTTGCAAACCTCCACAATGGGGTAGTGCTAGTGAACCTCGCAAATCTGAATTTAGAAATTTTCTTGCTAATATAACTGTGGGGGAATCTAGAGATATAGCACAAGCTACCATAGGGAGCATTCATTTTCCTGCTATACATTATTTTGCTCTCTTCATAGGTAGGTGCATAAATGGTAAAGATGAAGCATGTCATATGAGTGTCCCCGACCTCGGTATTCTTAGGAGTGCTGTGTTAGGAGACAAATCTTATAATTTGGGAGGCATTGTTGCACGTAGGTTGCATCATAATAGATTTAATGGAGATTTCTTCGGTGGAATTTATGCAACCCGCTTAGCTGATTTTCTTGGTGTAACCATACGTGATGATGATATTGAATTGCCTCCTACTTATCTAGACTTTAATGCTATGGTTCACCACCAGTTTGTCGAGAGGAATGAACCACCTCTCCAATACCGACTAATCTTTGACATGCGTTGCCCTGTCAATATTATTCTCCCTGCTCCTGCTCTCTTTGACTTTCAGGAAAAAGGAAGACATTTTATAACCAGGGAAGAGGCAGATGAGTACGAGAGGAGGGCGGAGGCAGCTCGTCGCCACACTGCAGCCCAGGAGGCAGTAGCCGCCGCATCTCAGTACGACCCCGGCTACAATTATGGATATCCGCCAGGCCATCCGTGGCAATAAACCAACTTAGGCCAAAAGCCTAAGCATGGGGGAGTACGTATTTCCCACCGACATTACATTTATGTTCACACACTCATTGCTAGTTGTCGGTGCGCATACTTTTTCACTGTAATATCCATGCTAGTTTATTTTCTTTTTCTTGCTTTCTTCTTGTGTGTTTGTTTAAACCTTAAGAAAAAAATTGGTTGTAGGTTTAGCTAGTTTACTTTTCTTGCTATAGTAATAATTAAAAAGAAAACCCAAAAAGATTTCCCGTTCTTCTTTTGCTTGTTGGGAGCTTTCCCGTGTAAATAGTTTTATTTATTTTATTTTCTTTGGGGATCGATAGGATAAGACCATGATGAAATTGTTGAAGTGGCTCTTATATGCATTATTGTTGATTTAACCAAAGAGCCCATATTGCCTTGTCTTCTCCTGTTTATTGAATGCTCGCAGATTCCAGCTTAGTCCAATGCACGTGCACTCTTATTATTATTCACATCATTCGGTCGTGCAAGTGAAAGGCAATTATCAAGATATATGATGGACTGATTGAGATGGGAGAAGCTGGTATGAACTCGACCTCTCTTGTTTTTGTAAATATGATTAGTTCATCGTTCCTGATTCAGCTTATTATGAATGAACATTTTTGCAATGACAACTAGAGATTATAGTTGCTTGTGCCATGCTTGATTAGCTATGATTTATAATGGTTTACCTTGCGTGTCAACATGCTATTAAAATGGTTGTGATGTGGTATAGTGGGGTGGTATCCTCCTTTGAATGATTTAAGTGACTTGACTTGGCACATGTTCACACATGTAGTTGAAACAAAATTAACATAGCCTTCACGATATTTATGTTCATGGTGGATTATATCCTACTCATGCTTGCACTTAATGTTCATTAATTTTAATGCATGTTCATGACTGTTGTCGCTCTCTAGTTGGTCGCTTCCTAGTCTTTTGCTAGCCTTCACTTGTACTAAGCGGGAATACTTCTTGTGCATCCAATCCCTTAAACCCCAAAGTTATTCCATATGAGTCCACCATACCTTCCTATATGCGGTATCTACCTGCCGTTCAAAGTAAATTTATATGTGCCAAACTCTGAACCTTCAAATGAAATTCTGTTTTGTATGCTCGAATAGCTCATGTATCAACTAGGGTTGTCCGTATCTTCCATGCTAGGCGGGTTATTCTCAAGAGGAGTGGACCCCGCTCCTCACTCACGAGAAAATGGCTGGTCACCGGGATGCCCAGTCCCATGCTTTATGCAAATCAAATAAAAATAATTGCAAACAAAACTCCCCCTGTGACTGTTGCTAGTTGGAGGCACTCGTTGTTTTGAGCAAGCCATGGATTGATGCTTGTTGGAGGAGGGGGAGTATAAACTTTACCATTCTGTTTGGGAACCGCCTATAATGTGTGTAGCATGGAAGATATCGACATCTCTTGGTTGTTATGTTGACAATGAAAGTATGCCGCTCAAAATATTATTTATCTCTGCTTTAAAACCGAGCTCTGGCACCTCTACAAATCCCTGCTTCCCTCTGCGAAGGGCATATCTATTTACTTTCATGTTGAGTCATCACCCTCTTATTAAAAAGCACTAGCTGGAGAGCGTTGCTGTCATTTGCATTCATTACTATTAATTTATATTGGGTATGACTATGACTGGATCTCTTTTACCATGAATTACAATGTCTAGTCAATCCTTGATCTTTAAAGGTGCTCTGCATTTATGTTTTGCGGTCTCAGAAAGGGCTAGCGAGATACCATCTTATTATATCATATCATGATTGTTTTGAGAAAGTGTTGTCATCTGAGATTTATTATTATTGCTCGCTAGTTGATTATGCCATTGACATGAGTAAACATGAGACCAAAATGTTATTGTGAATATGGTTAGTCATAATCTTTGCTGAAAACTTGAATGTTGGCTTTAAATATTTACAACAACAAGAGCAAACAGAGTTTGTAAAAGTTTTTCTTTATCACTTTCAGTTTGTCAACTGAATTGCTTGAGGACAAGCAACGGTTTAAGCTTGGGGGAGTTGATATGTCTCCGTCGTATCTACTTTTCCAAACACTTTTGCCCTTGTTTTGGACTCTAACTTGCATGATTTGAATGGAACTAACCCGGACTGACGCTGTTTTCAGCAGAATTGTCATGGTGTTATTTATGTGCAGAAACAAAAGTTCTCGGAATGACCTGAAACTCCACAGAACATATTTTTGGAAACTATTAAAAATATTGGAAGAAGAATCCACGTCAGGGGGACCACACCCTGTCCACGAGGGTGGGGGCGCGCCTGCCCCCCTGGGCGCACCCCCCTACCTCGTGGGCCCCCTGACGCTCCAGCGACCTCAACTCCAACTCCATATATTCGGGTTCGGGGAGAAAAAAATCAGAGAGAAGGATTCATCGCGTTTTATGATACGGAGCCGCCGCCAAGCCCTAAAACCTCTCGGGAGGGCTGATCTGGAGTCCGTTCGGGGCTCCGGAGAGGGGAATCCGTCGCCGTCGTCATCATCAACCATCCTCCATCACCAATTTCATGATGCTCACCGTCGTGCGTGAGTAATTCCATCGTAGGTTTGCTGGACGGTGATGGGTTGGATGAGATTTATCATGTAATCGAGTTAGTTTTGTTAGGGTTTGATCCCTAGTATCCACTATGTTCTGAGATTGATGTTGCTATGACTTTGCTATGCGTAATGCTTGTCACTAGGGCCCGAGTCCCATGATTTTAGATATGAACCTATTATGTTTTCATGAATATATGTGAGTTCTTGATCCTATCTTGCAAGTCTATAGTCACCTACTATGTGTTATGATCCGGCAACCCCGAAGTGACAATAATCGGGACCACTCCCGGTGATGACCATAGTTTGAGGAGTTCATGTATTCACTATGTGTTAATGCTTTGGTTCGGTACTCTATTAAAAGGAGGCCTTAATATCCCTTAGTTTCCGCAAGGACCCCGCTGCCACGGGAGGGTAGGACAAAAGATGTCATGCAAGTTCTTTTCCATAAGCACGTATGACTATATTCGGAATACATGCCTACATTACATTGATGAATTGGAGCTAGTTCTGTGTCACCCTATGTTATGATTGTTACATGATGAACCGCATCTGGCATAATTCTCCATCACTGATCCAATGCCTGCGAGCTTTTCACATATTGTTCCTCGCTTATTTACTTTTCCGTTGCTACTGTTACAATCACTACAAAACCCAAAAATATTACTTTTGCTACCGTTACCGTTACTTCCATACTACTTTGCTACTAAATAATTTGCTGCAGATATTAAGTTATCCAGGTGTGGCTGAATTGACAACTCAGTTGCTAATACTTGAGAATATTCTTTGGCTCCCCTTGTGTCAAATCAACAAATTTGGGTTGAATACTCTACCCTCAAAAATTGTTGCGATCCCCTATACTTGTGGGTTATCAGAGGCCTAGGAGGAGGCGTGCGCCAAGGGGGGGCAATCCTACTCCAAGTAGGTTTGGCCCCCCTTTCCTATTCCTACTAGGAGAAGGAGGAAAGAGGAGGAGGGGAGAAAGAAAGGGGGGCTGGCCCCCCAAACCCTAAACCAGTTTGGTTTGGGCCTAGGGGGCGCGCCCCACACCTTTCTTGCTGCCCTCTTTCTCCACTAGGGCCCAATAAGGCCCATAGACTCCCTGGGGGGTTCCGGTAACCTCCTGGTACTCCAAAAAATACCCGATACACTTCGGAACCCTTTCGGTGTCCGAATATAACCTTCCAATATATCAATCTTTTTGTCTCGACCAATTCGAGACTCCTCGTCATGTCCGTGATCACATCCGGGACTCCGAACAACCTTCAGTACATCAAATCACATAAACTCATAATACCAATCATCATCGAACGTTAAGCGTTGGGACCCTATGGGTTCGAGAACTATGTAGACACCGAGACACATCTCTGGTCAATAACCAATAGCGGAACCTGGATGCTCATATTGGATCCTACATATTCTACGAAGATCTTTATCGGTCAAACCGCATAACACCATACGTTGTTCCCTTTGTCATCGGTATGTTACTTGCCCGAGATTCGATCGTGTATCATCATACCTAGTTCAATCTCGTTACTGGCAAGTCTCTTTACTCGTTCGGTAATGCATCATCCCGTGACTAACTCATTAATCACATTGCTTGCAAGGCTTATAGTGATGTGCATTATCGAGAGGGCCTAGAGATACCTCTCCGATACACAGAGTGACAAATCCTAATCTCGATCTATGCCAACCCAACAAACACCTTCGGAGACATCTGTAGAGCATCTTTATAATCACCCAGTTATGTTGTGACGTTTGATAGCACACAAGGTGTTCCTCGGGTATTGGGGATGAAGGAAATATGCCCTAGAGGCAATAATAAAGTTATTATTTATTTCCTTATTTCATGATAAATGTTTATTATTCATGCTAGAATTGTATTAACCGGAAACATAATACATGTGTGAATACATAGACAAACAGAGTGTCACTAGTATGCCTCTACTTGACTAGCTCGTTAATCGAAGATGGTTATGTTTCCTAGCCATAGACATGAGTTGTCATTTGATTAACGGGATCACATCATTAGGATAATGATGTGATTGACATGACCCATTCCGTTAGCTTAGCACCTGATCGTTTAGTATGTTGCTATTGCTTTCTTCATGACTTATACATGTTCCTATGACTATGAGATTATGCAACTCCCGTTTGCCGGAGGAACACTTTGTGTGCTACCAAACGTCACAACGTAACTGGGTGATTATAAAGGAGCTCTACAGGTGTCTCCAAAGGTACATGTTGGGTTGGCGTATTTCGAGATTAGGATTTTTCACTCCGATTGTCGGAGAGGTATCTCTGGGCCCTCTCAGTAATGCACATCACATAAGCCTTGCAAGCATTGCAACTAATGAGTTAGTTGCGAGATGATGTATTACGGAACGAGTAAAGGGACTTGCCGGTAACGAGATTGAACTAGGTATTGGATACCGACGATCGAATCTCGGGCAAGTAACATACCGATGACAAAGGGAACAACGTATGTTGTTATGCGGTCTGACCGATAAAGATCTTCGTAGAATATGTAGGAGCCAATATGGGCATCCAGGTCCCGCTATTGGTTATTGACCGGAGACGTGTCTCGGTCATGTCTACATTGTTCTCGAACCGTAGGGTCCGCACGCTTAAGGTTTCGATGACAGTTATATTATGAGTTTATGAGTTTTGATGTACCGAAGGAGTTCGGAGTCCCGGATGAGATCGGGGACATGACGAGGAGTCTCGAAATGGTCGAGGCGTAAAGATCGATATATTGGACGACTATATTCGTACATCGGAAAGGTTCTGAGTGGTTCGGGTATTTTTCGGAGTACCGGGGAGTTACGGGAATACGGGGAAGAGTATTGGGCCTTAATGGGCTTTAGTGGGAAGGAGCCAGGAGGTGGCGCGCGCCCCTCCCAACCCCAGTCCGAATTGGACAAGGGGTTTTGGGGCGCGGCCCCTCTCTCCCTTCCTTTCCATCTTCCCCCCTTTCCCCCTTCTCCTAGTTGGACTAGGAAAGGAGGAAACCTACTCCAACTAGGAGTAGGAATCCTACTCCTTGGCGCGCCCCCTAGGCCGGCCCCCCTCCCCCTTGCTCCTTTATATACAGGGGCAGGGGGGCACCCCAGGACACACAAGTTGATCTTCGTGATCGTTCCTTAGCCGTGTGCGGTGCCCCCCTCCACGATATTACACCTCGGTCATATTGTAGCGGTGCTTAGGCGAAGCCCTGCGACGGTTGAACATCAAGATCGTCACCACGTCGTCGTGCTGACAAAACTCCTCCCCGAAGCTTTGCTGGATCGGAGCCCGGGTGCGTCATCGAGTTGTACGTGTGTCAAGAACTCGGAGGTGCCGGAGTAACGGTGCTTGGATCGGTTGGACCGGGAAGACGTATGACTACTTCCTCTACGTTGCATCAACGCTTCCGCTTCGGTCTACGAGGGTACATAGACAACACTCTCCCCTCTCGTTGCTATGCATCACCATGATCTTGCGTGTGCGCAGGAATTTTTTTGAAATTACTACGTTCCCCAACAGTGGCATCCGAGCCAGGTTTTATGGTTTGATGTTATATGCACGAGTAGAACACAAGTGAGTTGTGGGTGATATAAGTCATACTGCTTACCAGCATGTCATACTTTGGTTCGGCGGTATTGTTGGATGAAGCGGCCCGGACCGACATTACGCGTACGCTTACGCGAGACTGGTTCTACCGCCGTGCTTTGCACACAGGTGGCTGGCGGGTGTCAGTTTCTCCAACTTTACTTGAACCGAGTGTGGCTACGCCCGGTCCTTGCGAAGGTTAAAACAGCACCAACTTGACAAACTATCGTTGTGGTTTTTGATGCGTAGGTAAGAACGGTTCTTGCTAAGCCCGTAGCAGCCACGTAAAACTTGCAACAACAAAGTAGAGGACGTATAACTTGTTTTTGCAGGGCATGTTGTGATGTGATATGGTCAAGATGTGATGAGATATAAGTTGTTGTATGAGATGATCATGTTTTGTTGAAGTTACCGGCAACTGGTAGAAGCCTTACGGTTGTCTCATTATTGCATAAGATGCAAGTGCCAAACAATTGCTTTACTTTATCGTTATGCGATAGCAATAGTTGCAAGAGCAATAGTGGCGAGACGACCACGTGACGACACATTGATATAGATCAAGATGATGGAGATCATGGTGTCGTGCCGGTGACGATAGAGATCATGACGGTACTTTGGAGATGGAAATCAAAGGCGCAAGATGATCATGGCCATATCATGTCACATATATTGATTGCATGTGATGTTTATCTTTTATACATCTTATTTTGCTTAGTTTGACGGTAGCATTATAAGATGATCTTTCACTAAATTATCAAGAAGTGTTCTCCCTGAGTATGCACCGTTGCCAAAGTTCGTCGTGCCCAGACACCACGTGATGATCGGGTTGTTGGAGAACGTTGCAGAAAACAAAAATTTTCCTACGGTTTCACCAAGATCCATCTATGAGTTCATCTAGCAACAAGTTATCGGATGCATCTACATACCTTTGCAGATCGCGAGCGGAAGCGTTCAAAAGAATGGGGATGAGGTAGTCGTACGCGACGTGATCCAAATCACCGGAGATCCTAGCACCGAACGGACGGCACCTCCGCGTTCAACACACGTACGGAGCGGATGACGTCTCCTCTTTCTTGATCCAGCAAGGGGGAAGGAGAGGTTGATGAAGATCCAGCAGCACGACGGCGTGGTGGTGGATGCAGGGCGTCACAGCAGCAGGGCTTCGCCGTGCACTGCGAGAGGGAGAGGTGTAGCAGGGAGAGAGGGAGGCGCCAGGGGCAAGGGTGCTGCTGCCCCTCCCCCCCCCTTTATATAGGCCCCCTGGGAGGGTGCCGGCCCCTGGAGATCCCATCTCCAGAGGGGCGGCGGCCAAGGGGGTGGAGTACCCCCCAAGGCAAGTGGGGCGCCCCCCCACCCTAGGGTCCCAACCCTAGGCGCAGGGGTGGGCCTTGGGGGCGCACCAGCCCACTAAGGGCTGGTCCCCCTCCCACTTCAGCCCATGGGGCCCTCCGGGATGGGTGGCCCCACCCGGTGGACCCCCGGGACCAATCTGGTGGTCCCGGTACAATACCGGTGACCCCCAGATCACTCCCGATGGCCGAAACTGCACTTCCTATATATAATTCTTCACCTTCGGACTACTCCGAAACTCCTCGTGACGTCCGGGATCTCATCCGGGACTCCGAACAACATTCGGGTTACTGCATATACATATCTTCACAACCCTAGCGTCACTGAACCTTAAATGTGTAGACCCTACGGGTTCGGGAGACATGCAGACATGACCGAGACGGCTCTCGGGCAATAACCATTAGCGGGATCTGGATACCCATGTTGGCTCCCACATACTCCTCGATGATCTCATCGGATGAACCACGACGTCGAGGATTCAATTAATCCCGTATACAATTCCCTTTGTCAATCGGTATTTTACTTGCCCGAGATTCGATCGTCGGTATCCCAATACCTTGTTCAATCTCGTTACCGACAAGTCACTTTACTCGTACCATAATGCATGATCCCGTGATCAAACACTTTGATCACATTGAGCTCATTATGATGATGCATTACCGAGTGGGCCCGGTGATACCTCTCCGTCATGCGGAGTGACAAATCCCAGTCTCGATCCGTGTCAACTCAATAGACACTTTCGGAGATACCCGTAGTATACCTTTATAGTCACCCAGTTACGTTGTGACGTTTGGCACACCCAAAGCACTCCTACAGTATCCGGGAGTTACACGATCTCATGGTCTAAGGAAAGGATACTTGACTTTGGAAAACTCTAGCAAACGAACTATACGATCTTGTGCTATGTTTAGGATTGGGTCTTGTCCATCACATCATTCTCCTAATGATGTGATCTCGTTATCAATGACATCCAATGTCCATAGTCAGGAAACCATGACTATCTGTTGATCAACGAGCTAGTCAACTAGAGGCTTACTAGGGACATGTTGGTGTCTATTATTCACACCTGTATTACGATTTCCGGATAACACAATTATAGCATGAATAAAGACAATTATCATGAACAAGGAAATATAATAATAATGCTTTTATTATTGCCTCTAGGGCATATTTCCAACACGGGTGTGATAAGCTCTACGTCCATCTACAACGGGTGCAAGCCAGTTTTGCACACGCAGAATACTCGGGTTATACTTGACGAGCCTAGCATATGCAGATATGGCCTCGGAACACGGAGACCGAAAGGTCGAGCGTGAATCATATAGTAGATATGATCAACATAATGATGTTCACCATTGAAGACTAATCCATTTCACGTGATGATCGTTTATGGTTTAGTTGATTTGGATCACGTGATCACTTAGAGGATTAGAGGGATGTCTATCTAAGTGGGAGTTCTTAAGTAATATGATTAATTGAACTTTAATTTATCATGAACTTAGTCCTGGTAGTATTTTGCAAATTATGTTGTAGATCAATAGCTCGCGTTGTTGCTTTCATATGTTTATTTTGATATGTTCCTAGAGAAAATTGTGTTGAAAGATGTTAGTAGCAATGATGCGGATTGGATCCGTGATCTGAGGTTTATCCTCATTGCTGCACAAAAGAATTATGTCCTTGATGCACCGCTAGGTGACAGACCTATTGCAGGAGCAGATGCAGACATTATGAACGTTTGGCTAGCTCAATATGATGACTACTTGATAGTTTAAGTGCACCATGCTTAACGGCTTAGAATCGGGACTTCAAAGACGTTTTGAACGTCATGGACCATATGAGATGTTCCAGGAGTTGAAGTTAATATTTCAAGCAAATACTCGAGTTGAGAGATATGAAGTCTCCAACAAGTTCTATAGCTAAAAGATGGAGGAGAATCGCTCAACTAGTGAGCATGTGCTCAGATTGTCTGGGTACTACAATCGCTTGAATCAAGTGGGAGTTAATCTTCCAGATAAGATAGTGATTGACAGAATTCTCTAGTCACCATCACCATGTTAGTAGAACTTCGTGATGAACTATAATTTGCAAGGGATAACGGAAACGATTCCCAAGCTCTTCGTGAAGCTAAAATTGACGAAGGTAGAAATCAAGAAAAACATCAAGTGTTGATGGTTAACAAGATCACTAGTTTCAAGAAAAGGGCAAAGAGAAAGAAGGGGAACTTCAAGAAGAACGGCAAGCAAGTTGCTGCTCAAGTGAAAAGCCCACGTCTGGACCTAAGCCTGAGACTAAGTGCTTCTACTGCAAAGGGACTGGTCACTCGAAGCAAAACTGCCCCAAGTATTTGGCGGATAAGAAAGGATGGCAAAGTAAACAAAGGTATATTTGATATACATGTTATTGATGAGTACTTTACTAGTGTTTATAGCAACCCCTAAGTATTTGATACTAGTTCAGTTGCTATGATTAGTAACTTGAAACGGGAGTTGCAGAATAAACAGAGACTAGTTAAGGGTGAAGTGACGATGTGTGTTGGAAGTAGTTCCAAGATTGATATGATCATCATCGCACACTCCCTATACTTTCGGGATTAGTGTTGAACCTAAATAAGTGTTATTTGGTGTTTGCGTTGAGCATGAATATGATTTGATCATGTTTATTGCAATACGGTTATTCATTTAAATTAGAGAACAATTGTTGTTCTGTTTACATGAATAAAACCTTATATGGTTACACACCCAATAAATGGTTCGTTGGATCTCGATCGTAGTGATACACATATTCATAATATTGAAGCCAAAAAGATGCAAAGTTAATAATGATAGTGCAACTTATCTGTGGCACTGCCGTTTAGGTCATATTGGTGTAAAGCGCATGAAGAAACTCCATGCTGATGGAATTTTGGAATCACTTGATTATGAAACACTTGATGCTTGCGAACCATGCCTCATGGGCAAGATGACTAAGACTCCGTTCTCCAGAACAATGGAGCGAGCAACAGATTTGTTGGAAATCATACATACTGATGTATGTGGTCCGATGAATATTAAGGCTCGCGACAAGTATCATTATTTTCTGACCTTCACAGATGATTTGAGCAGATATGGGTATATCTACTTGATGAAACATAAGTCTGAAACATTTGAAAAGTTCAAAGCATTTCAGAGTGAAGTGGAGAATCATCGTAACAAGAAAATAAAAGTTTCTACGATATGATCGTGGAGGAGAATATTTGAGTTACGAGTTTGGTCTTCAATTAAAACAATGTGGAATAGTTTCACAAACTCATGCCACCTGGAACACCACAACATAATGGTGTGTCCGAACGTCATAACCGTACTCTATTGGATATAGTGCAATCTATGATGTTTCTTACCGATTTACCACTATAGTTTTGGGGTTATGCATTAAAGACAGCTGCATTCACGTTAAAAAGGGCACCATCTAAGTCCGTTGAGACGACACAATCTGAATTGTGGTTTGGCAAGAAACCAAAGTTGTCGTTTCTTAAAGTTTGGGGTTGCGATGCTTATATGAAAAAGTTTCATCCTGATAAGCTCAAACCCAAATCGGAGAAATATGTCTTCATAGGATACCCAAAGGAAACTGTTGGGTACACCTTCTATCACAGATCCAAAGGCAAGACATTTGTTGCTAAGAATGGATCCTTTATAGAGAAGGAGTTTCTCTCGAAAGAAGTGAGTGGGAGGAAAGTAGAACTTGATAAGGTAATTGTACCTTCTCCCTTATTGGAAAGTAGTTCATCACAGAAATCTGTTCCTGTGACTACTACACCAATTAGTGAGGAAGCTAATGATGATGATCATGTAACTTCAGATCAAGTTACTACCGAATCTCATAGGTAAACCAGAGTGAGATCTGCACCAGAGTGGTACGGTAATCCTATTCTGGAAGTCATGTTACTAGACCATGACGAACTTACGAACTATGAGGAAGCGATGATGAGCCCAGATTCCGCGAAATAGTTTGAGGCCATGAAATCTGAGATATGATCCATATATGAAAACAAAGTATGGACTTTGATGGATTTGCCCGATGATCGGCAAGCCATAAAAATAAATGGATCTTCAAGAGGAAGACGAACGCTAATAGTAGTGTTACTATCTACAAAGCTAGAATTGTCGCAAAAGGTTTTCGACAAGTTCAAGGTGTTGACTACGATGAGAGTTTCTCACTCGTATCTATGCTTAAGTCTGTCTGAATCATGTTAGTAATTGCCGCATTTTATGAAATCTGGCAAATGGATAAACAAAACTGCATTCCTTAATGGATTTATTAAAGAAGAGTTGTATATGATGCAACCAGCAGGTTTTGTCAATCCTAAAGGTGCTAACAAAATGTGCAAGCTCCAGCGATCCATCTGTGAACTGGTGCAAGCATCTCGGAGTTGGAATATACGCTTTGATGAGTTGATCAAAGCATATTGTTTTATACAGACTTGCGGTGAAGCCTGTATTTACAAGAAAGTGAGTGGGAGCACTACAACATTTCCGATAAGTATATGTGTATGACATATTGTTGATTGGAAATAAATGTAGAATTATTCTGCAAAGCATAAAGGAGTGTTTGAAAGGAGTTTTTCAAAGAAAGACCTCGGTGAAGCTGCTTACATATTGAGTATCAAGATCTATAGAGATAGATCAAGACGCTTGATAAGTTTTTTCAATGAGTACATACCTTGACAAGATTTTGAAGTAGTTCTAAATGTAACAGTCAAAGAAAGAGTTCTTGCCTGTGTTACAAGGTGTGAAATTGAGTAAGACTCAAAAACCCGACCACAGCAAAAGATAGAAAGAGAATGAAAGTCATTCCCTATGCCTTGGTCATATGTTCTATAAAGTATGCCATGCTGTGTACCAGATCTATTGTATACCCTACACTGATTTTGGCAAGGGAGTACAATAGTGATCTAGGAGTAGATCACTGGACAGCGGTCAAAATTATCCTTAGTGGAATAAGGATATGTTTCTCGATTATGGAGGTGACAAAAAGGTTCGTCGTAAAGGGTTACGTCGATGCAAGTTTTGACACTAATCTAGATGACTCTAAGTCTCAATTTAGATACATATTGAAAGTGGCAGCAATTAGCTAGAATAGCTCCGAGCAGAGTATTGTTGACATAGAAATTTGCAAAATACATACGGATCTGAATGTGGCAGACCCGTTGACTAAACTTCTCTCACAAGCAAAACATGATCACACCTTAGTACTCTTTGGGTGTTAATCACATAGTGATGTGAACTAGATTATTGACTCTAGTAAACCCTTTGAGTGTTGGTCACATAACAATGTGAACTATGGGTGTTAATCACATGATGATGTGAACTATTGGTGTAAAAATCACATGGTGATGTGAACTAGATTATTGACTCTAGTGCAAGTGGAAGACTGAAGGAAATATGCCCTAGAGGCAATAATAAAGTTATTATTTATTTCCTTATTTCATGATAAATGTTTATTATTCATGCTAGAATTGTATTAACCGGAAACATAATACATGTGTGAATACATAGACAAACAGAGTGTCACTAGTATGCCTCTACTTGACTAGCTCGTTAATCGAAGATGGTTATGTTTCCTAGCCATAGACATGAGTTGTCATTTGATTAACGGGATCACATCATTAGGAGAATGATGTGATTGACATGACCCATTCCGTTAGCTTAGCACCTGATCGTTTAGTATGTTGCTATTGCTTTCTTCATGACTTATACATGTTCCTATGACTATGAGATTATGCAACTCCCGTTTGCCGGAGGAACACTTTGTGTGCTACCAAACGTCACAACGTAACTGGGTGATTATAAAGGAGCTCTACAGGTGTCTCCAAAGGTACATGTTGGGTTGGCGTATTTCGAGATTAGGATTTGTCACTCCGATTGTCGGAGAGGTATCTCTGGGTCCTCTCGGTAATGCACATCACGTAAGCCTTGCAAGCATTGCAACTAATGAGTTAGTTGCGAGATGATGTATTACGGAACGAGTAAAGAGACTTGCCGGTAACGAGATTGAACTAGGTATTGGATACCGGCGATCGAATCTCGGGCAAGTAACATACCGATGACAAAGGGAACAACGTATGTTGTTATGCGGTCTGACCGATAAAGATCTTCGTAGAATATGTAGGAGCCAATATGGGCATCCAGGTCCCGCTATTGGTTATTGACCGGAGACGTGTCTCGGTCATGTCTACATTGTTCTCGAACCGTAGGGTCCGCACGCTTAAGGTTTCGATGACAGTTATATTATGAGTTTATGAGTTTTGATGGACCGAAGGAGTTCGGAGTCCCGGATGAGATCGAGGACATGACGAGGAGTCTCGAAATGGTCGAGACGTAAAGATCGATATATTGGACGACTATATTCGTACATCGGAAAGGTTCTGAGTGGTTCGGGTATTTTTCGGAGTACCGGGGAGTTACGGGAATACGGGGAAGAGTATTGGGCCTTAATGGGCTTTAGTGGGAAGGAGCCAGGAGGTGGCGCGCGCCCCTCCCAAGCCCAGTCCGAATTGGACAAGGGGTTTGGGGCGCGACCCCTCTCTCCCTTCCTTTCCCTCTTCCCCCCTTTCCCCCCTTCTCCTAGTTGGACTAGGAAAGGAGGAAACCTACTCCAACTAGGAGTAGGAATCCTACTCCTTGGCGCGCCCCCTAGGCCGGCCCCCCTCCCCCTTGCTCCTTTATATACAGGGGCAGGGGGGCACCCCAGGACACACAAGTTGATCTTCGTGATCGTTCCTTAGCCGTGTGCGGTGCCCCCCTCCACGATATTACACCTCGGTCATATTGTAGCGGTGCTTAGGCGAAGCCCTGCGATGGTTGAACATCAAGATCGTCACCACGCCGTCGTGCTGACGAAACTCCTCCCCGAAGCTTTGCTGGATCGGAGCCCGGGTGCGTCATCGAGCTGTACGTGTGTCAAGAACTCGGAGGTGCCGGAGTAACGGTGCTTGGATCGGTTGGACCGGGAAGACGTACGACTACTTCCTCTACGTTGCATCAACGCTTCCGCTTCGGTCTACGAGGGTACGTAGACAACACTCTCCCCTCTCGTTGCTATGCATCACCATGATCTTGCGTGTGCGCAGGAATTTTTTTGAAATTACCACGTTCCCCAACAGGGGAGTTGCATAATCTCATAGTCAGAGGAACATGTATAAGTCATGAAGAAAGCAATAGCAATAAAACTAAACGATCATTATGCTAAGCTAACAGATGGGTCTTGTCCATCACATCATTCTCTGATGATGTGATCCCTTTCATCAAATGACAACACATGTCTATGGCTAGGGAAACTTAACTATCTTTGATTAACGAGCTAGTCAAGTAGAGGCATACTAGGGACACTCTGTTTTGTCTATGTATTCACACATGTATCAAGTTTCCAGTTAATACAATTCTAGGTAGCATGAATAATAAACAATTATCATGATATAAGGAAATATAAATAACAACTTTATTATTGCCTCTAGGGCATATTTCCTTCAGATACCTTGTAGTCTACAACAACAAAATATCTAGACCTTGCGTGGGATTTGGAGTTTCCAAAAGGCACTCCAGACCGCCAGAGTCATGGAGCTTCCTGAGTATAAAAAGGTTATTGCATGGCCCCTGAAAGTATGAATCCACTAGATGTGATAAGCTGAGTGGACTCAAAATATACCTTCCCTGTCAGGGTGCCATGCGATGAAGTCTTCAAAAGCTTGGTAGTTTAACGGAATTTGTAAGATTCTTTGAGTGTCCACCGGATTGAAGACTTACCAGATTAGCTCTTCATCCCACAAACCAGACGGAGGGTCACTGAGATCATTAACTTTGTTCAAAATAGTATGTTTGCGAGGTGTTATAACCTTCATATCCGGGCTCGAAGGGATCCAAGGATCGTTCCAGATATTAAATTCCTTGCCATAACCAATTCTCCAAATATAAAATATCCAACCCCTTCATTATACTCTGCCATGTAAATGATGAGTCGTTCTTGAGACTTGCTTGAAACAGGCCTTCGTTGGGATAGTCTTTTACTTTTTGCACTTAGACACAAAGAGATTCTGAAATTTAATTAACCTCCAACATTTCTTAGAAAACGTTGCAAGATTAAAAGAGTAAAGATCCCTGGATCTCATACATCTCCTCCACTTTTAGAATAGCAAAGTTTTCACCACAAGTATCAATGCATCTTTTTATTCTCATCATCATCCCCCATCAAAGCTGGTAATTATATCAGTAAACTCTTTACAAATACCCTTTGGCAGAATAACACTGACTATACTGGTATAGCTTGGGCTACAACTTTTAATAGATTTTCTTTACCTCCAGCAAGTAACTGTTTTCCCATCGGTTCTTGAATTCTCATTTTTATTCTCTCAATAAAGTGCCTCAAGCTATCACTCCTGTCTGCACCTACCATGGCAGGCATCTGAGGTACTTATTAGAAAGAGCTTCAATATCAATACACAATAGTTGACAAATCTTAGATCTAGCAGTAGTATTAGTGTTAGGGCTGAATAAAATACTAGTTTTTTCAAACTAACCAACTGACCAGAATTCTACCAGTAGGTATCTAAAACTTGTTATAAGGAAGTTGCATTTAGAACATTTGCCTCATGAGAATCAAAGAGGCATCAGGAAATAAAATATGTGAAACCGATGGTGCATTTCCGCACACTTTAATTCCCTCATACCATCAAATTCTTCTTCATACTGCAACATACTACATAGACCTTCTGCACAAAGATAAAAAGGTGGGGAGAGACGGGATCACCCTGCCTAATTCCTCCAGCCGGGGTAAAGGTATCAGTCTCTTGAGAATTGTATCCGACCTTATGTCCCACAAAGCTAACACATGTCATCATTATATTAGTAAATTATTCATGGAATCCAACTTAAGCATTATGTTTGGTAAGAAGACCCATTCCACACGATGGTAGACTTTATGCATATCGAATTTAACTGCACACAACCCTGTTTGTTCCACTCTTTTATTTTTGATCTTATGCACACGCTCATAAGCAATAAGAATGTTATTAGTGATCAATCTTCCGTACTCAACCTTCACATCAACATATATATGATCTAGATCTAGCCTTCAGATTTTAGTCTCCTTCTTCCAGAACAATATTGATCCACCTTTTCTTCCATCACTTGCACATGCTAACTTTTGGTCGAACTTCAATCTTTTCCGCAAACACTATCCCGGATATCTGTCTAAGTGAGCATCTGATAAAAATACCACATCTAGGTTACAACCTCGCTGGACATTCAGCAATGTTTGAACTACCGAGGCATTCCCAAGCCCCCAGGGGTTCCAAGTAAAGAGGTTCATTATTCAAGACGGTCTTCCACCCTGGGAGCCGCCGACCCATCTGCATTTTATATGAATTCACACTGAGTGCCTCTCCGTTAGCACCTTCTACTTCTTATTATTTGCGTTCTTTTGTGGAGTGTTAGGGAGGGTTGCTGCCATTACTCACACCGAGTGCCTCTCCATCCGCACCTTTCTGCTTCTTCTTATTTGCATTCTTTTGTGGAGTGTTAGGGAGGTTTGCAGCCATTACCGTCCTCATAACGATCTACAATCGCAACAACTACTGACTTCTTGTCAACCGGGACAATTGTATTGTTAACTAGAGAGGGGTCAACCGAATGCACTGGCAATAAGCAAGTATACTAGTGTCATCATCCGACCTTTTTCTGAGGACGTTTCCATCATGCATATGAACATGTTTGTTGCCTAAAGCATCTTTTTGGTACATTATTAGCAGGAGCATTCATTCCGGCAGTCGCCTGTGTTTGGAAGACACCATTAAATGTCCAACCCCCTCCACGAAATGTTCATCTCATGTACTTCCGCGGCTTGTTGCATCAAAGCCTCTACCTCCATTCCTTCCCCGGCCATAGCCTGAGCCACGTCCTCCCTGTCTGCGGCCTCTACGACAGCCGCTAGGGTGAAGTCACCCCATTCAAAATTTTGACTCGTCATGCTCGCGGTTACCACATTCTTAATGCCAATAACGGAGTAAAGCACTGTTTGCAGAAAACATTAGGAGCTTTTCCTACTTAATAAATTGATACCACTCTTTCTCACGCACCCCTTCATTATTCTCATGATTTTTCGGTTTACTTCTATCTTGAAACGAAGTCTCACAAATTCTTCAATGAACCATACATGTATCTTGATCTGAACCTCCATGGTATCCCCTATCAGTTAGCTTATGTACCCGTGCCCAGACCACAGGTTTGTCAAGGACCACTATCGCAGGGTTCATATACGCCTCCATTAACAAAGCCCGATTCCTAAAAAACCACGGACACATCACCATTGCCTTATTCCAAACACCTAAACATCCGAACTACACTATGAAGAGCTTGTCATCAATCCGCCTCCGAGCCACATCTTTAGCTGGGTTCCATGAGGATTTCATGCCCGCAATCAGAGCGCTAGGGCTAAAACCTCTCGTCGTGTGGACTCTCGCAATCGCCAGCCACTTTGCCTTCTTGGGTGGATCATCGATCTATTCTTCTTCAAAGACGAATTCGTCCGCACTTTCCTCGTGCGGACGAAGACGACGTAGAAATTGGGCTCTTTTCTCCTGTCCCTGTCATGGCCTCACCAGCCACCCACCACCCCCCACCCCCCCCCCCCCAACCCACCCACCAAGCGTGGAGTTTGATCCATCAGCCGGAACACAGGAGCCCGTAGAGTGCCCAAACGCGGCCCAGCGGCTCCAACGAACGGGCAGGCCCATCCCAAGCCCGCCCGCAGCGTCACGGGCACGACACGAGCGCAGGCAAGGCTCAGACCGCAAAACACCTCAAACCCAGGGGCCGCAAAGGAAAAACTCATAACCCCAAGGGAGCCCGTGTTGCCCCACACGCCAGCCACCGGACCCAGGCGGCACGCCATATTTACAAACCCCCCCTCCGAGCCCCCGAACCGACCGACCCCGTCATCCCCCCCCGCGGCCCAAATCGCACCGAGAACCCGCGTGCTCTCGCCGCCTCCTCCTTCCTTCCCCCGCGGCGTCGCCGAACGAAACCCTAGCTCGGTCGCGCCGTCGTCTCGCCGGAGAGCGGAGAGGGGCGGGGAGGGGAGCGGAGGGAGGCGGGGATGGGGAAGAAGAAGAAGCGGGTGGAGAAGGTGTTCTGCTACTACTGCGACCGGGAGTTCGACGACGAGAAGATCCTGGTGCAGCACCAGAAGGCCAAGCACTTCAAGTGCCACGTCTGCCACAAGAAGCTCTCCACCGCCGGCGGCATGGCCATCCACGTCCTCCAGGTCCACAAGGAGTCCGTCACCAAGTGCGTCCCCTCTCCCCGCATCCTCCTATTAGCCATGGATCCGCGCCGCCGCCTCCTTGCCGGGGCGGCCCAGATTCGGGGTCACCCGACGCTCGATTCGATTGGATCCGTGATTGCGTACGGTTGGCGGGGCTCCGGTTGCTCGGTGGTGTCTAATCTGTTCTTCTTTTGGCCGCAGGGTCCCGAATGCCAAGCCCGAGAGGGATTCCACCGAGATCGAGATCTTCGGCATGCAGGGGATCCCCTCGGACGTGCTCGCCGCCCACTACGGGGAAGGTATCCGCGGCAGCTTGCTTATTTTCTCCGCTGTGGTTTTATGTTTCTCTGCTAAACTTCTTTAGAGGCCAGAGTGCTGTAATCTGGATGGCAGTGTTGCTTCTGTTGAATAGTTTTGCTTATGACGATGGCCAATCACGCCGCGAATTATCCGATTCCTTAATATCGGCTAAGCATCAAACGTGGTTCACGCATGCCTGAGCATAATTATCCATCAGCAAACGAAAGCCCCCCGCCCCAAGAGTTCAATTGGGCATGTTATTTCTCTCCAATGCCATGTTGTTTAACCTTTATGACTAGTTTTCCTTGGCGCTGAAGTTGCCATGTTGTTTCTCTCCAATAGCATGTCGTTTAACCTTTACATACATATAAATTCCTTAAGTGATGAATGAACTTGCCTTGTTATTTCTCTCCAACAAGCATGTTGTTTAACCTTTACATTTGACAAGGCGGAGTGGCATGCTCCACTGCGCTCAAATGTAGTGCTGTTTGGTACATGTAAATGAAATTTTTGTTAGCTTGGACGACGATGTGCATTCATGTATCCTTGTGGCGGAGCTACATGCTACTGGGGGTGGGGGCACCGCTCCCTGGCTGTGGTGCAATTAGCAGCGACCCAGTAGCCCGCAACCATTGCGCACATGGAAACAGCAATACACGCACAGCCGGGCCCACAGTTGCGGCTAACACACCAACCAAAAAAAAACCATGCACACACATCGCACATCCACGCACAAGTGCGGCAGCCAAGTCAGGGGCCCCACACCCCATCCCATAGGCCCAGACGCAGCCACACGAATCGAAATAGCTACCTTTCTCAGGGAATAAGCACACGCAAAACCTTCCCAAAGGCCCACCATCCAGCCTCAGCGAAACACCAGACCCCCTCAGCGTTGGCCTGTTACTCACGCTTAAACTTGTCCCTAAGTGCTTAACTTGCCGCGTAATTTCCTGCATAGCATGTTGTTAACCTTTACATTTAATATTCCTTTACTGCTGAACTTACCATGTTCTATCTCTACAATAAGCATGTTTTCTTAACCTTTATTGCATGTAAGCGCTGAACCTTTTGTTTTTGGCGGGCAGTGTAAGTAAGGGCCTGCCATGTTATTTCCCTCCAATACTATGTCGTCTAACATTTTACATGTGTTCCACATGCAGAGGAAGATCCTTCATCAAAGGTGGCCAAAGTAGAAGTGCCGACAATAAGACCTCCTATTATGCCTAATTATCCGCTAGGCATGCCTTTTCCTCCTCGGCCTTATGGTGCAGCCCGCCCTATGTATGCTCTCCTTTTTTTTCTATCTAAATTTTTAGTTCCAGTCTACTTAAAATATGCGTGTCCAATTTTATTGTTGGCACTCTTTTTGGAACAGCTTCTAATTTCTGTCTCATTTTTTCACAGGTATAATCCTGCAATGATGGTCCGACCTCCGATTTGGCCTCTTCAGCAGCCGCAACCTTGGTTTGCTCAACAACCACCGGTTTCAGTTCCCCCAATGATGGCTGGGCAAGCACCACAGCAACCACTATTCCCCATTCAAAACATGCCCAATCCTATGATGACATCAGCACCTGCTAATATGCTTCAGACATCATACCCTATGGCCACCACAGGGGTTCCTTCACCTGTTGCCCCTCAGGCTTCCCAGCCTTTGTTTCCCGTTAACACCACTGGCAATGGAGCAGCAAATTCCTCATTCAGCTCGTCAATTTCACCTGCAACTATTGCAGCAAATTCTCCAGCATCAGTTGGTACTGCTGGATATGGCTATGTAGCTAATAACCATGGTATGTTGATTTTCCCAGAACTCTTGACGCCTATGTGTAAGCACCTTAGATGTGCTAGCTTTTTGTTTGAGACATACATATATATAGGGATGAAAACAGAGCGGGAACGGACGGAATTGGGTGCTACCAGATTTGTTTTCATATTTTTGTGTGGAAGCAGAAATTAATACAGAAATCCCCAAAATGAATTTGAAACAGATACTACCAAAAACAAACACGGCAACGGAAGCGGGTGTTCACTGGAACCTGAAAAACCCCTTGAACCATAAAGAAAAACAAAAAGCAGACCAACAAACTTAATCAATTGTTAAAATGGCTACAAAATAATATGATTAGGTTAGTGATTAGTGTAGTATTGTAGTAGTACTGGAAAATTAAACATAGGGTCTAGTTAAGTATGTGTGTGGTAGTAGAAGCCAGGCCTCATATGGGCCATTTTTGTCACTGCTATTGTGTGTTGTTAGGTGGTTGGGCTACAAAGGAGCCATAGGCCCTTATATAGTAAAAATGGAAATTCCATATTCATGGATATGGAAAGTTCCATTTCTGTGTCTGTTCCGTCTGAAATCACCATTTCATTTTTTTTTGTTTCCGCATAAAAAATTCCATTTCTGTTTCCGTTTTGCAAATTTCCATTTCCATTTCCTCCTCTCAGTTTCTGTTTTTCCTCCGGAAAACCGGAAAGTTTCCGCTTCATTTTCATCCCTACATATATAGCACATCTACCGTATAAAGTATTTAGTATGTGAAAGGAAATCAGAGAACAATATGGACTAGTTAAATCTTATTATAAACATCTGAGAGGAATTTAGGCAAGATTTTATCTGTTGTTTAAAACAATACATATATGTTAGGAGCAACATATATCTCATTTTATATGAAGGGGTACTTCTGAGTTGACGTTTTGTATTTCCATCTGATATTTATGTTTGCTCTTGTTGTTTAGGCATTGCCTTTGTGAATTCACTTGTGCATGCATCTGTTCCAGGTACAGCAGGGCCAGCAGTTGGACAGCCACCTGCACCTGCCACTAATAGTAAAACGTCTGCTACTCAACCAGCTACGAGTGAGGTCTATCTGGTGTGGGATGATGAAGCAATGTCAATGGTATTTATTCCCTTCCCTCTGTTCTCATTCTTACAGGTGACCTGGGAATATGTTTGATCATCCAGATACAAGTGTAATGTCTAAAATATTTATTGATTTATGTAGGAGGAAAGAAGGTTGGCTCTGCCCATGTACCAGGTGCATGACGAAACTAGCCAGGTAAGTTCTGGTCTTTATGTTTCCATTACCAATGATCTCTCAAAAAACATTGGAGTGCGGCACCTGTAGAACAAAATATATGAGCTTTGAAAGAGAAATAAATGTTGAATTTTCATGGAAATATGAAATGTATTCCTTCAGTAGCTAGCTGCATACTTTCCTCCGTTTGAAAATACTTGGAGGTTCTAGGTTTGTCCTAAGTCGAACATCTTTATGTTTGACCAAGTCTAGAGAAAAATATATCAACGTATACATCGACTATAGTATGGAAATATATTTATCATGAATCTATTGGAACTACTATGATTCTATATAGACTTGGTCAAATTTAAAGATGTTTGACTTATGGTAAACCCAGAACTTTGAGTATTTGGAAACAGATGGGAGTATGTGAGATGGTTCCCTATTATACTACCCTTTTACATTTTCATGACATCTCCTTGGTGTTTATTTGTTTGATCATCTATATCCTGCTGATTTCGCGCACATCAGGAGTTCCAAGTAGGTATTTACATTGTTCTTCCTGCTAGTAAGTTTTTTTACAATCTGACAAATCTCATGGTGCTAATGACTTGAGGGTTATCCGCCAAGCCCTGGACAGTACGCAAACGTGTATGTATTAATTTCAGTTTAAGCATTATACTTATATTTTTTTACGATTCACCACGTGCGGCTGAGCTTCTGCCAGTACTGTAGCATTTATAACTTAATTTTGATCGAGAATGTGGTGAGAGTTTGGTTCCAGGTCAGCTTTCATATGGCCTGTGAGCCATCAACTTTTGTTCATAAAGAGGAAATTCTCATGCTCCGTTATCTGTTCCCATGTTGCAGAGATCAAATCTAATACCACCTTTCTTTGTTTTGAAACTCTTGTGGACAGATGAGCTCGGTTGATGCAGCGTTCGATCGAAGAATATCAGATATTACATTTTCTAGACAAATGACATAAACAAGCTGCGCCCGGTGTTCAGTAAACAGCTTGATGCGATTCGCCAACAGGCTCACCCGTGCATCCATAGGAGGGACGCCGTGCAATCGGTGATCCTGGATCCCCCCTGTTGTTGATCTACTTAGTTAGTGACTGGAGGTACCGCAGTGGAAAGATTGTGTTGGTCTGACTCGGAGATTTTGATTCAACATCGTTTGTCATGTCTTTTCGTACCGAGAGTGGAAACCTGTTAGACCTAGAAGTCATTTGTTCCGTTGTCGATTGACTGACGATATGAGTATCTTCAGCTCTGTAAACCTGTGGATGAAATTAGCAGTGTCTTTTCACCAGCTGTGCTGCTGTTGAGTACGTACCATATGTTGTTGGCATCGTCATTCTGCCTTCTGCAGCGTGATCGTGTATCCATGGCTAGCAAAAGCAAAAGAGGTGTTGCTTGTTTCAGCAAATTTCTCAAAGGGAATGCAATTCTTCTCTCCGGTACTACTCGTCTGTTCCTTTTACCTTTCGCGACGATCTGAGATGCCGCCTGTCTGCTGCTTTGCGCCGTTCTTTTGAACTAATCGCATGCCCCTTTTAATTTGCCGCAAATTTGAACTTTTGTGAAAAAACGGCAGTACGTGCAAATTATGCCATAAATAAGATCCTTGCGTGCATGAACACATTCTACAACATTACACAGATGCCGACCTGTGTGTGGGGTGGGGACGTATGTTGAGTGGATCCCAAGCAAACGAGGAGGAAAAGGAGCCATGGAGTCGGCTGGAGGATCCTCCCCGCTTCTCTCCGGGCGGCAGCAGCAAGCAAGCAAAGCATCTGTGCCAAGACTGCCAAAGGAGAAAAGAACCTCAAACCCACCAACGAATCCAATCATCTCCATGCCCTGCCTCTGCCTCAGTGTGTGTACCAAACACTAAAGCTCACTCTTTCACTTCACTGGATTCTGCTAGTAGTAGGTTTGCAACGTCTCCTCCTTTCGCCTTTAACCTTTTGCGCAACCATGCTCCATGGCTATATCAACAGCCCCAGCTCCATTCCCCTCCTTGCACAGAAACGCCGGCCATGGGGGAATGCAAGAGCTCCCGACGCCCCTCGCGCCCTCTCTTCCTCTCCGCCATTGTTGTTGTGCTCGCCTTCTTTGTCGCGCAATGCGGTATGCATCCTCCTGCTTCTTTCATCGATCTTATACACTTCTTTAGAGGACGCACACTTGAGTGAGTTGTGTATGCGGGTTGTGCGTGTTTGCCACCCCCTCAACAAAATTTTGCTTGCACTTACCCGAGTTTTACGCCAAATTCTGCTGAAATTTATGCCAATTCGTACTTACAATGTTAAGTACTATGTGCAAATTCAGTTGATCTTACTGAAATTTTGCTCACACTTGCTGCGAGATTTGTGCAAATTCAGTTAATAAATTGGCTTAAGAAAACACTAACGTCACACTGATGAATGGTTTTGTTGGGTGAACAAGCAGGAGCGAGGGTGCCGACGGTGGACGAGCTGCTGGACCAGTACTCCGAGTCCGACCACCACCACTCGGCCTCTCCGCCTCCGGGCTCCCCCGGCTGCGCCCCGGAGCCGGAAGCGTCGCCGCCGCCCGTCATCCCGGCGCCCTCCTTCACCTACCTCTCGCCCCCGCCGCCCATGCAGTTCTACTCCCCTCCGCCGCCGGAGGTCGTGCCCAGCCCGCCTGAGATCACGCCGAGCCCGCCTGAGGTCACGCCGAGCCCGCCGGAGGTCGTGCCTAGCCCGCCTGATATCGCGCCACTGCCGCCAGTGGTCGCGCCCAGCCCGCCGGAGATCGCGCCACTGCCGCCGGTCGTCGCGCCTAGCCCGCCTGAGATAGCGCCACTGCCGCCGGTCGTCGCGCCCAGCCCGCCCGAGATTGCGCCACTGCCGCCGGTGGTCGCGCCCAGCCCGCCCGAGATAGCACCGCTGCCGCCGGTCATCGTGCCCAGCCCGCCGGACATCGAGCCGTTCCCGAGCCCTCCGGAGGTGACGCCGCTCCCGCCGATAGTGTACCCGAGTCCGCCGGAGGTTGCGCCCAGTCCACCGGAGGTCGCACCGTTCCCCGGGCCACCAGAGGTCACGCCCAGCCCGCCGGAGGTCGCGCCGTTCCCAGGGCCACCAGAGGTCACGCCCAGCCCACCGGACGTGACGCCATTCCCTGGGCCACCGGAGGTCGAGCCCAGCCCGCCGGAAGTCGAGCCGTCCCCGGGGCCACCGGAGGTGACTCCCAGCCCACCCGAGGTCACGCCGTTCCCGGGGACACCGTACGTGGCGCCCAGCCCACCGGAGGTCACGCCGTTCCCGAGCCCGCCGGAGGTGACCCCCAGCCCGCCAGACTACGCGCCGTACCCGCCGCCGGAGTCCTCGCCGGGGTCAGGGTCGGGGTCGGGTTCCTCCCCGAGCCCGCCGGGAGGCAGCTTCCAGCCACCGGTGGTACTCCCGCCGACGACCGGTCCGCCTTCCCCGTCGGCGGGGCACGCGGAGTGGTGCGTGGCGAAGCCGTCGGTGCCGGCGGCGATCGTGCAGCAGGCCATGGACTACGCGTGCGCGTCCGGCGCCGACTGCGAGTCCCTCCAGGCCGACGGCGCCTGCTTCAAGCCGGACACCATGACCTCCCACGCCTCCTACGCCTTCAACAGCTACTGGCAGCGCGCCAAGTCCACCGGCGCCACCTGCGACTTCGGCGGCACCGCCATGCTCATCACCAAGGACCCAAGTAAGCCACATCACCTCCTCTCCTTCAACCCCATTGCCATCTTCCATTCTTCTTGAGATTGACTGATGCTGTAACCATTGATTTCTTGCTTTCTTGATCTTACTTTCCAGGCTATGATAATTGCCATTACAGTGTGATGTGAAGAACAGAACAGCCTCCCAACAGATGCCATCAGTGGCGTATGGTTTTGGAAGCTGGACGCCGTTTTCTGCTCAAGTTCAGAGGAAGTAGTGCAGATATACATACAGATATATATATACATGTAGGCTGTTTTCTGAGTGTGACCATGTTCATTTTGTGTATGTAGCCACCTGACTTTTGCTTCCTTTTGACACATATTGTTTTGTATAATTCATAATAATGCTATATGTAATGTGATTTTCCATCTTCATGAATTTCATAATCGCGACCACATTCGTCAGTTGACAAGTCTCTGACGAAGGCTTCGCTAACTGAACACCAGTGACCACTGAGAACTACATTCTACCATTTGACCGATCGACAGACTAAAGAACCAGATGATATGATATTGTTTGACATGGAGGGCATGACGATCACGCTCCTCGAGCTTTTATTGCTAAGTTCAATTTACGTAATGCGTGCACAAAATCAACCGACCGGTAATCTCTTCGACACACAGACATAAAACAGATATGGTAGGTGCTACCATGCCCTTGCTCAGGCTGGAACTTCGTCGGAACAAGGGTATGTCTGCAGAACGTAAACCGGGTCGCCGACCTTGACGATCCTCCCTTTGCCCTTTGCTGACACCGACTCCTTGCAGACCAGGTTTTGCCCAAAGTACACCTGCAAAACGAGATAAAAATGCGAGCGGTCAACGGCTTGTTCTACTGCTAACAGTACAGTAGGTTGAAAGGGACTATTAGTTACCTTGTGTTTATTCTTGTGGCTCGGGCGGATCACTTCACCGGACCGGAATGTCAGCATGGTTTCTGTTGGTTCGGTGCCAGGTATTCCGTTCTCTTGATTAATGGTAGGCACCTGAATCAGCAAACAGAGAAACTAAGCATAGAGTATATACTCCTATATATATATATTACCTTGTGAATGTTTAGTGTGCACATCATTCTACTGAATTATGGTGGTGTAAGGTTTACATGAAACTAATGAACAAGTTCATAAGTATCAGCTTTATAAGAACTGTCCCCATTATTCACCCTTTGTTACTTGCATGCCCTGTGGTAGTCCTCAATGTCATGAAGATTTACCTCAGGAGGCCCGCACTAAGCCAACTGATATATCAGTTACTCACTTGCACTCAAATGACTAGAAGGATGTTAAATACTATGCAGCAAGGAGGATTTTTCACACCCTGAGACTTTAGCCTGTTGCTTATGTAGCTATGGAAAGGATGGAAAGAAAAGAAGCAGGCTATTTGCTATCTGTTAGTATCATGTTTCTTTTCAGAAAATGACTGCAGAAATTAAGTTTCAAGATAGGATAGTAGCAAGCACACTCAACCACAGCACCAGATCTGGGAATTTTACCTTGCAACGGTCGCATAACTTCACGCCGTCAAATGTTAGCTTGTTTATCTTCATGGTTTTCCACAGATCCTCTGCGTACGGGTTGCATCCGTCCACTAAAATACTGTCAAAGCAAACCATGTCTGTAAGAAGGTAAAATACTAAGGAACCTGCTATCATAATTCATAGTACATAAACCGCCAGCAAAGAGGTTGTTCCGAAAGTACAGTGTGCTGCTTACTTTGGCCTGAAGCGATTGATTGGTACAGGCTCCTTAAGAAGCTCATTTAGTGCATCAAGTGAGCCCTGCAAATTATTTGAACTGTCAACTTGAGCTTTCGGTTTAGAAGCAGTGCACATAACCTTGATAGTTCATACACAGGCAAACAGTCTGAGCTGTGAACTATGAACTGTACCTGGGATGCTATGAGGAACGGGAAGCAATCCGTGAAGGTGATCTTGTAGCCTTGAGCATACTCAGGATTAGTCGGCCTGATTTCGGACTCTGTGAAAAGCATGAAAAGGAGACATTCTCCATAAGTACCAGAGACGGTCTCACTGAGAATACATTTACTGAATATTTTTCGACAGGTATCCAAGGTATATTTTGCGATGAAAGAACATCACAAGGCACACACCTTCTTTAAACCGCACGAGCCGGCTTGGCTTCTCGAAATAGGCGGAGAACCATTCAGCTGCTTCAGGGCCTTCATCATAAGCAGAACCAGACCACTCCCAGACGGAGACGTCGTCAAGCGTGGCGTGTTCCGCGGCAAGAGGGACCTTCAGTGTGTCCATCCCTGGTGCTCTTATAACTGCAATCAGCAGAGGATCAAATAAAATTGAGGTTTAGGTGATTTTCTCTGAAACATTGAAAATTAAGAAAGGACATCACAGTTCACATCCCAGGTGTTCTTATAACTGCGGTTAGCGTCTCTGAAGCATTAAAAAAGGAGGAGGCATCACAAGTCACAATGTATCAAAGAGTAGACACAAGTTGGAAGCCCTAGTAGTGCTAGTGTATTGCTTGATCAAACAACAAGCAGTATTCAGCAACACATGGGAGACAGAACATTTTGCAGGAAACTAAATAGTCTGAACAAATTGTCTGTTAAAACAAAACAGAGAGACAGTGCTAAACTTTCTCTGATGATGCCCCATCGGGGTTTACACACCTTAATTTCGAAAATATTTAATTAGGAAGAAAATTAGAGCACATCTTCTGAACCAAAATTACTAGTAGTACAACCTAATGAACAAACAACTGTTGGTCAGAATTAAATTACTGCAACCCATCTTTTCGTATGGATGAACATATCACATACTAAATCAGTCGGAACAGATCAAATGCCTAATGTAAATGATCAAGAAAGAAAGAAAGAAAGAAAAACAAGAGTAGTACCCAAGCAGGAGTCGGGGGTGGGCTGCCAGTCCTCGTCGAAGGCGGCCGGCGGCAGCTCCGTCTCCACCAGCGCCATCTTGGGCTCCACCCGCTGCGTGAGGGCCCTGCCCTTGGCGTTCACCACCACCCACTGCCGGTCCCACCTGAACCCTGCAGTTCATCGGCCGCCGCCGTCAGATCAGAGCAGAGCTCAGCACAACCAGGAAAATGATTGGTTTCGGTGAGGCTGGGCCGCTGGGGGGCAGTGGAGGAGTGGTACCGGTGGAGGTGACGGGGGCCTGCGGCACGGAGACGCCCCTGCAGGACTTGATGGGGTATACGAGGATGGACGCCACCGTCGCCGCCGGCCCCTCGCCGCCGCCGCCGCCGCCCAGGAGGGAGGAGAGGAAGGACGCCGCCTTCTCCATGGGTCGATCGTGGCGCAGAAGCGCGCGAGAGGGAGGGAGGGAGTGAGGAAGACGAGAGTGCAGAGCGGAGGCTGGAGAGGCGACAGCGACAAGCGCAAGCTCGCTGCTTTCGCGGCGTCTTATCTCGCCGCCTGCCTACCCCGGCGCGCCCATTCGGCCGGTTTGGCACGCAGCGTCCGATTTTTATGGAAAGAAACGAGCTGTCGCTTCCCCCGGACGAGCTGAGGCCAGCTGAGCGGGCAGCTATTACTTTCCATTTCTTGCCACGGTAGTAATTGCGGGTCAGCGACTCATACATGGTGTCCAAAAAATCATGCCATTATATTTGGCACAAAATAGATATTATATGGATACGATCTTTTATGAGAAGATCCATGCATGTTAAGTATGTAAGTTATGATTGGCATTTTTCTTATTTGCCTTGTGTGGATACGATCTTTTATGAGAAGATACATGTACTCCCTCCGTCCTAAAATTTTTGTCTTAGATTTGTCTAAATACGGATGTATCAAGTCACGTTTTAGTATTAGATACATTCGTATCTAGACAAATCTAAAACAAGAATTTTGGGACAAAGAGAGTATATATGATCTTCTCTTACAAGATGTTATTTGATTGTATATGTGATCTTCTATGCAGTTGGCTACTATGTAGGAGTATGTAGCTAGCTACCGTTATTTTCATGTGCCCTCCACAACACATCAGTCATGGCTAGTCATCAGTGACTGGTCAAACTGGGATGACACTAATAATGAATCACTACTGCAGAATGCTGCTAACGTGATACTATGATCAGAGACCTTTCGACGAAACTGTGTGCGATGCCATAATCATAAACGGTGGTGTAAAAAACCCGTTAAAAAAGGTGTAAAACGTTTGTGATGGAGGATGTATCAAACACGGTTCAGATTTTAGTTGTGTGTGCGATTTGAGAGCATACGGTTCAGTTCAGTTAACCGTTTGCGATGAGGAGGAACAAAAGAAACGGCAACCAGATGAAGGTGTGTGCGATTTACATCATACGGTTCACTCGGATGAACTGTTTGTGATTAGGCAACACACAAAAAAAATGGTCAGCCAGATCAAAGATGTGTGCGATATACGGCATGCGGTTCACTCGGATGAACTGTTTGCGTTGAGACATGAGAACAGAAACGGTTCAAATGAACAAGATGCGTGTGATACGAGGCAAACAGGTCTGTAATCGAAAACGTGTGCGAAGATCGATAACAACACAGACGATTATTGCTAACAAGCCGTGTGTGTTGTGAGCAAACGATTGCTGGTATACAATTGTGAGTGATTGATGAAAACATCACCGACGGGTTTCATTGTTTAGTCCATGTGCGATGTGATTTTCTTTGTCTGCACAACATCTACGTTCTGTCTACAGAGCATCAACATATATACTTAAAAAGACAACATTGCATAACCAAATTAAGCATACAATTACACACATAACATTTTCACACACCAAAAAAAGCAATTACATGCATACTAAAGTAGGAGAAACGAGGATCTAATCATTTACTTATTGTTGCGATGACGCTTGCCATTGCTCTGCTTCCGGCTGGATCCCTAGCCATTTTGGGGAAGGAGGGACTTACTCATGTCAACGATCCGCCTGTACATGTCGTAGCTCGTGTACGCCTCCTTGGCCGCGTACACGACGTGAGCTTTGTCGAGTTTCTCCATCCAGGCCGAGTGTCAGGCACGCTTGTCCTTATTGCACAAATCCTTCATGTCTCTATAGTAGGGGTCGATGATGGCCTCGGCGAGGTGAACCAGTGAGTCCTTCTCATGCTCCTTGCTGCCCCTGATCTTGTATTGGCCCTGGATGTCGACAAGATTTTGGCAGGCGATGCTTGAATTCTCGAGCGCCTTTACATCGTTGGTGATGTCCACCGTAGCGAACATTTAGTGGGGGCTGTTGACAAACCTGGCGAAACGCTTGCAAAGCCTTGTGGTCAGGCAGTAGTGGTAGACGAGGACGTGGTGGCGCACGCACATCTGGGCGCCGGCGACCTTGGGACGAGACCGGCATGAGCGCGGGTGTACTCGAGGTCGAACCCGACCACCTTGTACTTCTCCTCGGCAAGCAACAGCTCCATGATATGGATGGAGTGCTCCACCCAGACCGGGTCGTTGGTGTACACCACCGGGAGGTCCATGAACCTTCTGTGGGTGTCCACCATGGCACGCATGGTGAATTGCTGCTCATCGTCGGCAGCCGCTCGGAGCGCCATTGGAGCCGCGCAGGATACCCTCTAAGAATTTCTCGTGGTGGGTGTGCTTCTTGCAATGGTGGGGCGCGATCGAAAGGTTGAAGAGACACAAGGGTATGTTAAATGGCCGCTGTAATAAATGGGGGCCGGCCGGCCTGTAATCGTCACGTCTTGTCACGACGTTCATAGCGGAGGATTCCAGTGCACGGTTGTAAACACCGCACCACACGCGTGGCCTCAAAGAGGCGCCAAATGTATCGTCGGTGAGTCTGTTCCCGCGCTACCGCGCTATTTACAACGCAAGCTTCCCGCCCGGCTAGTTTGGCCACGCGTCGGCTAGAAGAGGGACAAATCATGCGCGTTTTTTTGGCAAAATGCTTTGTAAAAATGAAGTGTGTGGAATGACTTCGGTCATAAGTTTACCCTTGGGTGATGAGGTCAAAGTCACACAGAAGGGTGATGATGGACACTCGACTGCGATAATCAATTCTGCGCTCTACAGTGCACGCGGTGGAAGAAACCAACTGTGTGCAATAATGTCAAAGATCACAGTCGAGTTAGCTATACAGATCGTGTGCTGTGAGATCGACAAGGTAAACTGATTCGAGAATGGTTAATAAAACCTAAGACCATTGCATATTAAGGTCAAAATAGTGCTAGCAATATACGAGTCTCATACGATGCCATTTCAACGATTGTACCACAAAAGCTCGAAATGTTACAAGGTTCAAATTCCAGAGTTATATGACTCAAATTCGGATATTACAAGGTTCAAACTGATATTAGAAATGAAATTCAGCTCATCAGCTGCAAACGCTCGCGCTGATCCGCTGAACATGGATATCAGAGAGGTTCAAACTAATATCACCACTTCTAAGTCTGGCTTCGAAACCTCACAATTTTTGCAAAGGGGTCAGCCACTGAGAAGTCATGTATGGGGTTGACATGATGACTTCCGATTACCCCGTCATCTGAATTTCCAAAATGAAATTCAACATTTTTGGAGCCTACTCCATTCTGCCTCAGGCGCCGGCGCTGATCAACAAACCATTCATTTTTGTAAAATAAATGTAGGGCAAACCTCATTTCCTTCAGCACCCTTGCTTTGAGAACAAAGAACCTGGCGAATATAATCTCCGGTAAGGTCCCTCGGTAGGAGTTCAAAGTAATTTCTGAGAGATGCAGATCTAGGCATTCGACGTGCTTGTTATATTGTATCACATTATCCACCACTGGGCCTGATATTATCTGCAAAAGAAGAAAACGTGTTAGTGCCTACATGCAGCTGTGAACATTACTACATGCCTAGCTATTTGGTTTGCAGGATTTGTAAAATGTACTAACATGCCATCTTCGATCTGACATGATTAACACGGGCATTTGATTACATTCTAGAAAAATGTAGCCTTCTTCACAAGAGGTTGGAGTGGATGAAAAGTTTCCTAAGAAAACTAGTACAGATGAATCCAAAGGAGAAATGCTCATTGATTGTAACCATATGGATCAAGCAACCAATATGGGGGGGGACATGTATGTACTGAAATCCTCCAAAAGAACCTTCATAAATCGTAGTACATTGTCATTATAAACTTGGAAAAAGGTGTCGCAAATTGAACTCCCTTATGGTTAACATTTAACAGGAAAGAAGCATGACCTCGATATATAGCTTCTCCAAGCACGAAAAACATCTCAGGAAACTGACAACTTGCTCCAGGTTGGCCCCGATAGATTCTAGTGCCAAGACCTTCATTGTGCGCAGTTTTGGGGTCAAGCTTGTCAGAATCATTTTCTGAATGACAGACGAACAAACATATTCAAAATTAGAAATAATGTTAATTTGTAGAAGGAGAGGTAGAAGGCGGTTGTTGTACCTGAATGGGTGTGGATCCAATAACAAGTTCGAAGCATTTGTCAGACGAGTAGCCCACCAATGTCAATTTCGGCGCAGAAATGGCACTGATTCTTGTTGGACCTTCTTGATCAACTACAAGTAATCTCTCAAGTGCAGGTGTGTCCTGGATGACCATACCGTGGTACACATCTTGTGATGTCTTCCTGCCGCACCAGCAACACACATAAATAGTCCAGAGAGTCATGGAGGTGATGTGGAAGGTACTCAGCCCATTGATCGCCTGAAGATGAAGGTACTCGAGTGCAGTACATCCACGGAGCAGGCGCTCCATGTCACCCTTTGAGAGGCAGACATCGACGAGCTCGAGGTGCTTCAGTCAGGGTAGAATAAGAGCGGGCGCGTCATTAAGGGGCGGTAAATGGCAGTTCCTGAACTTGGCGATGCGCAGTGTGGGCGCGAGGCAGAGTGCGAACGTTGGCAGCGATCGCATATGCCCATCATCAGGAGTGAGCTCCTCGAGCTGATCTAGGGCGGGGGATCGGAACCAGTCGTCAAGCTTGGCTCGGTCTTTGCCGTTGGAATGGAACTTGCCCATTCTAAGGCCTTTGGTTGGGCCAAGGTGACTGTCGAGGATCTTGGAGAACGCATCCAAGCTTTTGCGATAGCCATGGCACAGCTCGTGGGTGTCGATGAGGTCGAGAGGGCTGGAGTTCCATAGGGGGCGCCACCGCCGGGAAAGGAGGGTTGTACGCGCCCCATATTTGATTGGGAGGAGGGAGATGATGACTCTGAACATATCATCGGGGAGGCTGCTGATTAAGTCTAGGTCTGCTGGAGTCGCTTGCGGTTCTATCTCGCCCCGCCTCCGCTTGTTGGCAGCCCAGTTCTCCACCTACGGAGTCTCCTTGTCAGCGACGCTTTCTGATAGAAATGGGAGTACAGGGAATATTTAGTTAAAACAGGACAACAGAAAAGTGTATTGGTAACTAGAAGTTATTAGGTAGGAATATAGTAAGAAAAGGGAATACCGATTGGTTGCTTAAATACTACACAATTCATTTGACATTGCGGGGTAAGTCAACATATGCAGATAGTTGAAAAGAAAACTTACTTCGATCAAAGTCTGGATGGATGATTTTGTCGGGGAAGTTGCATATATCTCATGACCAGGCCCTTTTATGTGCAGTGCAATTTTAGTGCCAGCTTTCAGTACATTAAACTTTGCAATTTCATTCCAAAAGCCAGTGCCAAAATAGGAGTCACCACGTTCATCAAGTCTTACAGTAGCAACGATTGTAAATCCATGGTTTGTGTGCAGTATGACATCCGTGGAGCCTTGATGTATGTAAAGGGAAAAATTGTGCACTACATAATCTGTTGCATAGCGAGGGATGTTCTGCAGAAAATGGTAGGATTGTTAAAGAAAATATGGTAACATGTAAATATGGGCCTAAATTGAAAGAACTGTACAACAGTTGAAATCGAAGGACAAAAATCTATAATTAAACAGATAGGATAAACATGATGTCATGGAAAATAAAGAGTAATCAAAAGAATAATACATCATTAATTTTCCTAATATAGAAAGAAGAGGGGAAAATCCCCTTTGACGTATATGATGCATGTGGCACCTTTTATCCAAAGGTAGCAATATTTAGAATATGTTCAGGAAAGTAGACCATGCCAACCGATTTAGGGTGAGATTGAACATACTGCGCGCGTGCTCAAGTTATCTGGTATGGAGAGATGGAATCTCTGGTGGAGTCCGCAAGGTCCTGAAGTGTCGGCGCACTGTACATTCTATGAGTAAAAGAAAACCCTCAAATCAGCTCGAATAAAAATGAGTTCATGGCGATTTCCGCCGGGTGATTAAAGGAGGCAGATGAACTGGGATAAGAGATGAGATAATATCTCGTTAAAATAGTTACCTTGTCGTCCATGAGAAGGAACCATCAGTACAGCAGATTCTCCAACCAAGCGGAGCTGGGTCGACCGCGAGCAGCGTCGAGAAAGTCGATGGCGATAGGCGGCGGCAAGCGGAAGTGGCGAAATGCGGTGGGCTTTGCCGGCAACCTGGCGGTGGCGGCAGGCGTCGAGCTAAGTGTTTACCGCCGCGATAGGCGGTGCCATGGCATAGACGCAAAGGAGCTTGTGCAAGTGTGAATGGGGAACGTACCGGAGGGGCCGAGGGGGTGGCGGGCGGGGTGAGAGTTTATGTGACGTGGGATGGTGAGGGTTTTCTTTTTTCTTTTTTTGAATTGGGTGGTGAGGGTTTTCTGTCCCACAAAGAAATTTGGGGGCGACGGTTTGCTAGAGCGAACCGTGTGTGATTGACGTACTACCTCCGTCCTGGTTTATTGGTCCCCCGTTGTAATTTTTATCAAAATTTGACGAAATATTTAACATACTCAGACATAGATAATAAGCGTACACGTAGATAAGCATAGTTCAACCATAAGTAGTACATAGTTCAACATTATTAAGCATACTCAAGCGTACATATATAGTTCCATTCATCCCACATCTCATCTCACAGGCCGGCACGATCCTAAAGCTTCTCCAGGTACTCGGCATACGCGCCGTGCGCCACCCTGCGAGAATACTTCTACTTGATGGAGCCAACGACCCGTCCTCTTGCATGCGCCAAAACACTTAGATACGCGTCATGAAGCTTCTGGTTGCAAAATGGGCATCCATATCCGCCGTTCGAGGTCCTAATACGCCTGCTATGCATTCCCGCATAAAGCCCCCTCAGGATTTGCCTGTTGTACCTCCTCTGGACATCTTCATCCTCGCTGTCCACATCTTTAGACATCACCTATACAAATAGTAAAACAAAGTTCGCATCAAATCAATGATTACATGCCGTGAAGTAGGATTAGGAATTTATGGCTATTTATTTATTCATATCCAGAGATTATGGTTCGATTTTTAAGCGCAGTCGTCTATGTACGGACCAATCTTGAAGAAAATAATGGCACAAACATATGTAGGTCACTGAAAATCAATTGTCAAGCCCTGGCTAGGAATTATTAGCACGGACACTAACCCTAGTCAGATTACTAGCAGAAATCATTTGCACGGATGAAACAACTAATCACTTATCACCTGTACCATTCAAACAATCAATACACTACACGGATCTAACGAAACTTACTCAGATTTCATGGATTGGGAGAACATAACCATAGGATTTATATTCCAAAAAGGGGGAGGCAGGAGTAACCAGAGAAACCCTATGATCTATTTGACACATAAATGGGTATAGATGACTAACCAGCTGTCCATTGTCATCGGAGTCGTCACCGGAGTCGTCACCGGAGTAGTCGTCGGAGTCGGTGTGGAACTCCGCCTCCGGCTGTGGAAGCTCGACGCCGTCGACGACGTCAGGGTGCGGCGATAACTCGCCGGCGGTGACATCAACCTCTGTCTCCATCTCCACGCCGTGCTCCGGTGCTTTAGCAGCCCCGGCATTGCCACTCCCTCCAATGAGGCGCTTCGGCGGCATTCTCATACACTGACAGCTCTGAGGACTGAGAGCGGCATCGAGGATGCAAGCGGAGAGAGAGGATTGTGTGTGTATAGCGAGGATGGGGGGTGCGGCCGCTCGGGCGCACCATTAATATGGAGTAGTGGGAGTTGTGGGAGAGAGGCAGGCGGCGGTCAAACCGATGGCTCCCTCCCGGTGAGCCTGCGCATCGGACTGCTGGCATGCCTACCAAAGTTTCACACAGCTACTCGCACGCCTCTTGATGACACTACGCAACGAGCATGCCTCTGTCAATTCACACACCTGCACGCACGCCTCCCCGTCTGCTTGCGCGGTGGACACGTCCCGTCAACTCACGCCTGCTCGCACGCCACATGGGTCGTGTGGCGGCACATATATTGTTTTTCTATTTGGATGATTAATGCTACCGCTTTATTGCTTAACCGAAGCTGTTTTGTAGCGCTTTCTCATACAAAAGGAAAAGGCGTCACGACTGAAGATAAGGAAAGCACGTATCCATTGTTGGTCTAACGCTCACGGTTCAAATAAATAATCCGTTTGGGATATTGGTTCCCAATTATTAATAATCTCCCGTTTGTAATTAGATAAAGATTACATCAAAACTGGTCTCAAATTTGACAAAAAAGTACAATGCCACTTTGTATTGGTGTCCATATGACAACACGATAAGTTTCATGAACTTCAAATAAGTTTTGGATGTACTAGAATTTAAAAAATCAAGATTCTCAATGTTTGAAATTTGTTGCACGGGGAGTAAACATGCACCCAGTGAGACACATGTGTTTTTGCAATCCATTTAGGTGCACTCTCACGTGTGCATATAGCTCAAATTTGATTTTTTGCACATTATACCCGTAGAAAATCAATCAATCAATGTACTAAAACGTCTTAATGATCTCTGTGATTTTTTTGAAATTAAAATGTCCTTCATTTGGTAACATGTATGTTCACCGCGGGATAATTAATTTAACATGCATCGTAGTTGCGGTAGATTCGCGGTGTGTGTGTGGGTGTGTGCGTTTGTGGGTGGCGGGTGGCTCGCAGTACACTACGAGTTGTGAGCCACCGTGTGGGTTGGGCGTTTTGTTAGGCAGGCCGGTGCCACATTAGAGTCATGAACTCGTTATTTAAAACATTACACAACCCTGTCATATATAAATGTTTTGGCCACATGCATTCGATGGTTGTCCTATACGACACTCGATACTCATGTGTGACGCTTTCTGTGGGCTTGCGAGGTCGTCGTCCATCACTTTGACGAACAGCCGACAGTGAGGTTAATTTGACCAGCAAGGTAGAATCTTTTTTGTTTGTGTTATGGTGGTATATAGTACGCGTCAAAGAGAGGTGGGAGGGGACTAGCATATATACTATACTTACGCGTCCGTGAACAAGTACACCTCACTCAGTGTCGGGACTTTTTGGTTTTCGAGGCACGTGCCACATCAAAATTGTGAAATTGGTTATTCAAACATCACACAACACCTTTTTGGGCCACATGTCCTAGCTAGGACACTCACGTGTGACGCTTCCATCTGTGGGCCCACAAGGCCATCGTCGATGCATGCATGCATCACTTTGACCTACATTGGGAGAGTTTAATTAATTTCACCATCGATGAGGATTCTTTTGGGTTACATATATTATGGCAGGAGCATATAGTATGCGGTGAAGAGGGGGAAAGGGGACCATCATATGTAGTACGCTTGATATGAACCTCGCTCTGTGTGGGTGCATGGTTTACGGTTTTTGAGGCATGTGGCACATCAAAGTTGTGCATTTTGGGTATTCAACATATATATGTTTGGCCCACATGCAAAGCGGTGGTGGTTGTCCTCTCGCATCCACTTAAGCGGTTATCAGCGATATCGATGCTTTCCATTTTTGGGCCCGCTTGGTTCATCACTACTTTTTGCCTGACAACAAGAGAGATTAATTTGACTTAGGAGGGGATTATTATTTTTGCTCTAGGATGACATGCATGATACAACTTGAGCACACACACATGCATGTGTACGCATGAATCCCTCCCATCGAGTCGAAGAGGCTAGTACAACGACACATCATTAACCGATCTCGCTCTATGTGGGGAGCTAGTGTATGATTTTTGACACACGTGCCACATCAATGTTGTGTATTCAAACATGCATGCACGCATCACCTCCATACATATGCATGTAGTGGTTGCCTTCGAATGGTACACTCCCTCGTGTGGTTATCGGCGACAAGCCTATATATTCATGGGCCCGCGTGGGCATCCATGATCACTTGACCAATGACAAGATAGGTTACCATGGCGGATTCTTCATTTGGTTCGTGTTATCGTAGTATATAGGTCATGGTGAGATTCAAACCTAATTAAGTTTGAGCGCATATACTATGCACGCATGCATGAATCCCCGTCATTGGCTTGAAGTGTGGTGTAATATACATATGCATCGTCAACCTAACCCTCACTCAGTCTGGGGATTTCTAGTTCAAAATCACGGTGCCACATCAAATTAGTTCCATTGTGTTACTCAAAAACACACCTCTTCATACATATGTTTGGGCCACACGCATGCAGTGGTTGTCTTCAGGGACTAGCTACTTGCATGATTATTGGCGAGCTAGCCCATCTCCGCGGTCGCATGGACGGCCATCACTTTGACCAACAACAAGAGAGAGGTTGTACGACCAAGGTGGATTATTCTTGGTCCGTTTTACGATCCATCTTGGTGAGATATATGCCTCTCTGGCCCGCTGACTGAAAGTGTGTGTGTATGTGTGTGTGTGTGTGGGGGGGGTTGCTACTTCGTACTTTGCTAGGTGAACCTCGGTTGGGGGGGCATGCATTCATAGCATAGGATTCCCTTCGTGGCGACACGAGGGGGGTGGGGGCTGCTAGCTACTTCACACTTTGCTAGGTGAGCCTCGGTTGGGGGGAGGGGGCATGAATTCATAGCTTAGGATTCCCTTCGTGCCGACACAAGAGGGGGGCTGCTAGCTACTTCACACTTTGCTAGGTGAACCTCGGTCCGGGGGGGGGGGGCATGCATTCATAGCTTAGGATTCCCTTCGTGCCGACAGAAGGGAGGGGGCTGCTAGCTACTTCGCAGTTTGCTAGGGTGAACCTCGGTTGGGGGGGGCATGCATTCATAGCTTAGGATTTCCTTCGTGCCGACACGAGGAAGGGGGGCTGCTAGCTACTTTGCACTTTGCTAGGTGAATGAACCTCGGTTGGGGGGCGGGGGATGCATTCATAGCTTAGGATTCCCTTCGTGCCGACACGAGGGAGGAGGGGGGCTTCTAGCTACTTTTCACTTTGCTATGGTGAACCTCGGTTGGGGGGAGGGGGCATGCGTTCGTAGCTTAGGATTCCCTTCGTGCCGACACGAGGGGGTGGGGGCAAGAAATACAGTGTGTTTTGCGAGAGAGGTGCCACATCGAAGTTGCATTTGGTATTTGAAAATCAAACCACCCTTTTGATACATAAATTTGGTCCACATGCAAGTGTGTTTGTGTTCTAATCCTCTCCCGCATCATTTTTCGCCAAATTTATGAACATTAGATAAGTCAGATGACGCAACAGACACGGTTCACTCAAACTAACTGTGTGCCACGCCGGTGCACCTGTCACGCAAACATCTGCACAGTACATTGGGCTCCACGAGGCTCCCCCTCTCAAAAATATCTGCCCGCCTCGAGGGTTTTTCTGTTTCATAACACATGGTTGTTATCTCCGGACCGTGTGCGATGTTTCTTGTTCCCAATCCCGCCTGCATCCCTAGAAAATATCTGCCCGCCTCGAGGGTTTTTCTGTTTCATAACACACGGTTGTTATCTCCGGACCGTGTGCGATGCACTATCATCAAAATTTTCAATAGGCCGGCATTTCAATCCCGGGTTTGACTTCCGCGTAGTAAAATTTTCAGTACCCGCGTCATTTCCTCAAACACCCCGCGCCCCCCTCCACACACACACACACACATGAAGGAAATATGCCCTAGAGGCAATAATAAAGTTATTATTTATTTCCTTATTTCATGATAAATGTTTATTATTCATGCTAGAATTGTATTAACCGGAAACATGATACATGTGTGAATACATAGACAAACAGAGTGTCACTAGTATGCCTCTACTTGACTAGCTTGTTGATCAAAGATGGTTATGTTTCCTAGCCATAGACATGAGTTGTCATTTGATTAACGGGATCACATCATTAGGAGAATGATGTGATTGACTTGACCCATTCCGTTAGCTTAGCACTCGATCGTTTAGTATGTTGCTATTGCTTTCTTCATGACTTATACATGTTCCTATGACTATGAGATTATGCAACTCCCGTTTACCGGAGGAACACTTTGTGTGCTACCAAACGTCACAACGTAACTGGGTGATTATAAAGGTGCTCTACAGGTGTCTCCAAAGGTACTTGTTGGGTTGGCGTATTTCGAGATTAGGATTTGTCACTCCGAATGTCGGAGAGGTATCTCTGGGCCCTCTCGGTAATGCACATCACTTAAGCCTTGCAAGCATTGCAACTAATGAGTTAGTTGTGGGATGATGTATTACGGAACGAGTAAAGAGACTTGCCGGTAACGAGATTGAACTAGGTATATGATACCGACGATCGAATCTCGGGCAAGTAACATACTGATGACAAAGGGAACAATGTATGTTGTTATGCGGTGTGACCGATAAAGATCTTAGTAGAATATGTGGGAGCCAATATGAGCATCCAGGTTCCGCTATTGGTTATTGAACGAGAATGGTTCTAGGTCATGTCTACATAGTTCTCGAACCCGTAGGGTCCGCACGCTTTAGGTTTCGATGACAGTTATATTATGAGTTTATGAGTTTTCATGTACCGAAAGAGTTCGGAGTCCCGGATGAGATCGGGGACATGACGAGGAGTCTCGAAATGGTCGAGACGTAAAGATTGATATATTGGACGACTATATTCGGACATCGGAAAGGTTCTGAGTGGTTCGGGTATTTTTTGGAGTACCGGGGAGTTACGGGAATACGGGGGAGAAGTATTGGGCCTTATTGGGCCATACGGGAAAGAGAGAGGGGCTGCCTAGGGCAGGCCGCGCCCCCCCAAGGCCTAGTCCGAATTGGACTAGGGGGAGGGGCTGCGCCCCCTCCTTCCTTCCCTTCTCTTTTCCCCTTCCTTGTCTCCTACTCCTACTACATGGAAGGACTCCTAGTTGGACTAGGAAAGGGGGAATCCTACTCCCGGTGGGAGTAGGACTCCCTAGGGTGCGCCATAGAGAGGGCCGGCCCTCCCCTCCTCCACTCCTTTATATACGGGGGCAGGGGGCACCCCATGGACACACAAGTTGATCCTCGTGATCATTCCTTAGCCGTGTGCGGTGCCCCCTCCACGATATTACACCTCGGTCATATTCTAGCGGTGCTTAGGAGAAGCCCTGCGACAATTGAACATCAAGATCGTCACCACGCCGTCGTGCTGACGGAACTCCCCCCGAAGCTTTGCTGGATCGGAGCCCGGGGCGCGTCATCGAGCTGAACGTGTGCAGAACTCGGAGGTGCCGTCCGTTCGGTGCTTGGATCGGTCGGATCGGAAAGACGTACGACTACTTCCTCTACGTTGTGTCAACGCTTCCGCTTCGATCTACGAGGGTACGTAGACAACACTCTCCCCTCTCGTTGCTATGCATCACCATGATCTTGTGTGTGCGTAGGATTTTTTTTGAAATTACTACGTTCACCAACAACACACACACACGCACGCACGCACGCGCACACACACACACACACACACACACACACACACACACACACACACACACACACACACACACACACACACACACACACACACACCAAAACCTCCTCGGGTGTGTGCGCGCGCGCACACACACACACCCTCCCTCGCTCAAAACCCTAGCAAGGTCCCCGCCCCCGCCGCCGCCGCTGCAAGGCCTCCATTGTTGACATCTGCCGGTTTGCCCGTGCAGCTTACCCACTGATCTCCATACCAGGCTGCCCTGAGTTTCTTAGATGACGCCTGCCAAATGCCCCCTTTCCCACAGATCCCCATCCCCATCCCCATCCCCCACTCCGGAGCATCGCAGCCTAAGCCCGGCTACGCTTCCCATGGAGCTCGAGGAGCGACTGGCCCAAAAGAGGTGTATAGCGGTCTCTTTGCCCGACATCGCCGAGGAAGCTGACAACCATTACTGGTGGCAGGCACTCAAGCAGCGGGCTAGAGTATGCGGGCATGTCTCGTCCGCTGGCTACGACATCGAGGTCATTGACAGCAATGGCCTGAGGCGGGCTATGTCATAGGTTAAGTGGCCCACACCCAACCCCTCGGGTTCAACCGTCGTCGATATCATCCATGGCCCCGCCGCTGATCTCCTCTCGCTCGCTATCAACAATTTGCCATTCTACATCGCCATCGAGCCCCTTTTGTCATTTCTGAAGGACACATTCTGTGATGCTGGCTTGGGATCCACAGCTTCCAAGTCAGACCTCATTGACGGCGACCACGAGGAGGGCACCCTCTCCGGCTCTTCCAAGGGGAAAGAGCCCATCTTCTCATCCAAGGGGAAAGCGCCCGTCTGCGACATCAGGGAGGGCAACCTACATCCATGCTCTTCCAAGGGGAAGGAGCCCATCTGCGACAACATGGAGCGCATCCAGGGTCCATGCTCTTCCCACAGGAACGAGCCCATCTGTGACAAGTGAGGAAACCCATGATTTGTTTTGCCGTGCCTCTTCACAGGGGGAACCCATGATTTGTTTTGTCGAGTCCCTTTTGTAGTGTAGTGAGAATATGTCCAGTTTTAATTGCTATATCTGGTTGTTTCCAGTATGCCTTGTTTATTTCAGTTGTTCACAATGTGATGCTCTATATGTGCAATTATTTACTGTGCAGTACATTTCATCAATCGAATTTTAAACATACCGATAGGAATGCATATATTTGCTTGCTGTTAAGCCTCTTATAGCTAGCATATGCCTCTTTTAAAGTTTTTTGATTGTTCGGTTGTATGTAGTTAGCATATGTCCAGTTTCAAATGCTATCTTTGGTTGTTCGTAGTATGCCTTGTTTATTCCAGTTATTCACAACGTGATGTTCTATATGTGCAAGTATGAACTGTTGTGCTTAACGTGCTTCTCGATGTACCTACACAGGACAATTTTGGGAACGACTGCTATTTCCCATCGAGGTTAGTTTCATCCCATGGCTTATATTTGCTCACTATTCAGGATATCGGTAGCTAGTACCATATAGGCCGGCGGCTGATAAGGGACTAATTGGTGAATCGGACTTTTAACTGAATATATCTGCAACCCATTTATCGTTAGGTTAACTAGGGCCATATATAATATATCTGAGGCTACATAGCAACATGCACTGTACTTAATGTCTAAATATGCAATCCTAGGCTACATAACGACAAGGAAGAGTGTTAGATTAATGTTCTAATGATGTCTAGATATACGTAGAAGAGCAGCAGCAACAGCAACAACAACACAACCCTGTTTGGATACTCAACTTAGCTAGAGGTTAGAGTTAGTTTCTAGCTCATTACTAACCCTGAACTAACCCCATCCAAAGAGTTATTTGGATGGCAGGGTTAGATTGACGATAAATGCACTAGGAGAACTAGCTCCAATTAGCACCTCTTGGGTTGGATAGTTTTGTTGGGTGGGTTATAGATGCAACTAGCTCAAACTAGCCCTCATGTTTAGATATACTTTAGGGCTATTTGAGCCTGAACTAGCTCAAACTAACTGTAACCCTGGATACATCAGTAGTTAATACGGCGATAATTTGTAAGAATGCACTAAACTCCTTCCAGCCCATAATATAAGATGTTAATTCATCTAATATGTGAGTATATTCGACATTATAAGATACTCCCTCCGTTCCTAAATATTTGTCTTTTTAGAGATTTCAAATGGACTACCACATACATATGTATATAGACATATTATAAAAGAGTGTTGTGCTACATCATTGTGCAATTGCTGTTTAGCTTCTAATATCAACTTGGTGATTTTAGGTACATATGTCATTGGTAAAGATCCATGCTTCGACCCCTTCTGCATATGGGGCAATGAGATATCAATGAACCAGCATCAAGTGAGGAAGCTAATAAAGATTCTTAGTAAAATGGGTCCAAAGATGGCATTTAAACTATTTGTTTACACTTTATCCAAGACAACAACGAACTGCAGGATGGTAAGCAAGAACTCTGCAGCCTTCTTTTTACTGCCCATAATGAGTTGTGTTAGATGACAATGTCTGAATATTTTTCCTTTGTAGTGGTTGCCAAAGCAGTTTACTCAATATTACCTCTCAAACTACATGATTGGTGGGCATGCAAAGGTTAAAATATTTCTACCAGAACACGATGATTATCTAGATGTTTTCATGAAGATCGTGAAGGATGGGCAGTCGGCCATCACAAGGGGTTGGACTAGAGTCATGCGTGCCTTCTGCATGGAGGAGGGCACAATATGGGCATTCCGCTTCACCTTGTTCAGCAACCAGAATATATTTCGCCTCTTTCTTTACCGTCTTTAATAGTACAAGTATACAACTATGGTTCATCATTCTTTATTTGGTTCTTATGTAATTATTGAACATATGTACCTATGAACCGAATAATGCATTGGTTGTTTGAACCTGATGGATATGAATAAAGCTGTAGCATATATTCAAATTCAAATCCAAATCCGGTACAATTTGGAAAATCAGCAATTAAATTAGGGTGAAATTATGCTCTCCAGGTTGTTACGGCACACACGGTTGGTAAAACACAAACGTTTGCGATATGCACCATAATCTGAGACGGTTCACAGAGAGGAAACTTGTGCAAGCATGCACACAATTGCCATTTGCAAACCGTGTGCGATGTCAGACAATATGACAAACGGTGAGGGCAAACTAAACATTTGTGGTAGTTGCCTTATCGTACACGATTCACAACCATGCCTGATTCTGATGTAGTATGCATCGTAAACGTTGCACCACATGATAGCGTGTACGATAGTTGTCGTGTACGACGATGTTACGACGGTCCGACATTTCGTAATCCTATCCGACACTCGTACGACGATTAGCTAATCTTCTTAACGGTGAACCATTTGTGATGGGCCGCGCATCATACACGTTCTATAATAGTGAACTGTTTGTGATGGGCCGCGCATCGTAAACTAATACGTCTCCAATGTATCGATAATTTATGAAGTATTCATGCCATGTTTACTATTGTTTTATATGATTTTGGTATGATTTGATTAGAACTAACCCGGACTGACGCTGTTTTCAGCAGAATTACCGTGGTGTTGTTTTTGTGCAGAAATAAAAGTTCTCGGAATGCGATGAAAAGCAACGGATAATTTTCTGGAAAATATAAAAAATACTAGAACAAAAATCTACCGAAGGGGAGTACCGTGAGCCCCATGAGGGTGGGGGAGCGCCCACCCCCCTGGCGCGCCCCTGTGCCTCATGGACTTCCCGTGGGGCCCCCTGACTTGTTCTCGACGCCAACCTCTTCTATAAATGCCAAAACCTCCAGAAAATAACCTAGATCAGAAGTTTTGCCGCCGCAAGCCTCTGTAGCCACGAGAAATCAATCTAGGCCCTATCTGGCACCCTGCCGGAGGGGGCCATCATCATCGGAGGCCATGGAGGAGGATCCCAGAGGGGCCATCATCGTCATGAAGGCTAGGGACCAGAGGGAGAACCTCTCCCCATCCAGGGGGAGGCCATGGAGGAGGGGAGAACCTCTCCTCCTCTCTCTCGGTGGCGCCGGAGTGCCATCGGGAGGGGAATCATCGCCGCGGTGATCGTCTTCATCACCATCACCATCACCATCGCCATCCTCATCTCTTTTACGCGGTCCACTCACCCGCACCCCGCTGTAATCCCTACTTGAACATGGTGCTTTATGCCACATATTATTATCCAATGATGTGTTTCCATCCTATGATGTTTTGAGTAGATTTCCTTTTTCTATGGGTTGATTGATGATCTAGATTGGTACGAGTTGTATGTTTTATTTTGGTGCTTTCCTATAGTGCCCTCCGTGTCGCGCAAGCGTGAGGCATTCCCGCTGTAGGGTGTTGCAATACGTTCATGATTCGCTTATAGTGGGTTGCTTGAGTGACAGAAGCATAAACCCGAGTAAGGGGGTTGTTGCGTATGGGATAAAGAGGACTTGATGCTTTAATGCTATGGTTGGGTTTTACCTTAATGATCTTTAGTAGTTGCAGATGCTTGCTAGAGTTCCAATCAGAAGTGCATAGGATCGAAGAAGAGAAAGTATGTTAGCTTATGCCTCTCCCTCATATGAAATTGCAATGACGACCCGGTTTTGTTAACAATTGCCTAGGAAAATTCCACACACCAATCCGTCATTATTCCACACTCGCTATTTATAATATTTAGTAATATATTCTAACTTTATGATAATAGCCCTTACTTTTATGTTTTAGCTCTCCGATATCATGCAAAATTATCCTCTTCATACCCACAACGTAGTTTTATGTCTCGTTTCTAGTTGGAAGCAAACGTTCGGTGTACGTAGAGTCGTATCAGTGGCAGATAGGGCTTGAGAGAATATTGATCTTACCTTTAGCTCCTTGTGGGTTCGACACTCCATACTTATCACTTCCACCATTGGGAATTTCTATGATGATTCCCTACACTTGGGGATTATCATAAACGTAGCACCACAGAATACCGACTACGATGGCAATGCGAGCAGAAACGAGTAGGAGTACTGTAGGGGCCCTATCCCCGACGGTTTCTGGGTCGTGTGGGAAGGACCCCCTATCTCCCACACTCACTTGGCGACGGTTCCAAATGCCATCGCGGGAAGGGGTTAAAATCCATTTGTTTAGGACCGACGCACACCAGTGAGTAATCAACTAAAAAAGTAAAATTGGCGGGTTATGCTGCCAGCTGCTCGTGTTATGTGTTTATCACTGACCGACCGACTGGACATTTTTACCAGCCAGTTGATGATGATTTCCGGTGCGTATATACCCCCTCCCCCTACTCTTAAGACGAAACCCTATCACAGACCCCTTTGTCACCTATGCCCTCCCGCCATCGGATCTATGCTTCCTCTTTGTGGTCACGCCCTCCCCTCGCCACTCCATGCCGTTGGTGCCTGTGCATGCCGGAGCCATCGAGTACCCGCGATGCAGGCACGTGGCTGCCAGTGCGAGGCTTAGTGTTCGTGCGGTGTTATTGGTTTTCTCAGGCCACCGTGGGCGGTCGTTGACCCCGGCATCACTACCATGTTCCTAGGCCGCGACAACGTTCACAATGGTGAGCTTTGGTACACTTGCGTATTTTGTGTTTATGTCTAAACTAGTTTTTTATGTGAATATACTGTTTACAATATAAATTATGTATACATCATATTACAATGGTTATATATCTTTATGTTGCAAATTGCTATATTCATATATGTGTTAAATTGTTATTGTTCTAAGAGTTAAATAAAGACTGAGTTGCAAAAAACAAAAAGGTGTTGCAATTGCTATGCAATAATGCCATTATGCTAATAGTTACAAAAGACAAATGTCTAATTGCTATGTCATTGTGCTATATGTTCAAATGCCGATGCTAATAGTTACAAAAAGAATAATGTTCAATTGCATGATAGTGTGATCTGTCACAATAGTCATCCTCAACACCTTTTTCTTCATGAACTTCCTCTCTTTAAGCTCGCACGATCACCCTTTTGGCCTTCAAAGCAAGGTTAGAGTTCTTGATCCTTGTACCATGACCATTGTGTTCTTGAACTTGGTCTACAAAAGTGTATGGGTGGTGAAGGTAGACATAACTTGATAGGGAGTCATGCAGTCATAGTCGAGACATTGATGAACCATCATGACCATACTGTGATCTGTCACGACCATAGCTCCAATAAATTTGTCTGTGATGAACTTTTGATCCGCCCATGTATAAGCAAAGTTTCTCAAATCTCAACATGACAACCGTCGGGTTCGGGTGCAGGTAATGGTTTCCCAAACCCATACCCGTCTCAATATTTTCACCCAAATCCATGATAGTACCCACACCTCGGGTTTTGAACTTGAAAAGTGCTAGTTATCGACTAGAGGGGGGTGAATAGGCGATTTTTATGAGAGTCTTCAAAACATGGGGGCTTTGAAGACAAATAGTAGGAATGAACCTATTGATATGCAGCGGAAGGTAGACTACACTAGGCAAGCCACGGTCAAGTGAGTAATGAAGTGAAAGCACAAAGACTATCAGCAGCTAGGTAGTATGGATCAGGATGGAAGACAGTATGAAGCCAAACAGTAAGCAGGCTTCACTCAGTGAAGTCAATCAGATCATACAAGTAAGCAATGACTTCACGAAGACAAACTTCAAAGTAAAGGGAAGTGAAAGATAGAACCAGTAGCTTGGTGAAGACAAGGATTTGGTAGACCAGTTCCAGTTGCTGTGACAACTGTACGTCTGGTTAGGTAGGCTGAGATTTAACTCACAAGACCGCGTCTTAACCTTATTCCCCTTGAGCTAAGGACACACAGTCCTTGCCCAATCAGTCTGGTAAGTCTTCAAGGTAGACTTCCAAAACTTCATGGACTTCGTTCACTGGCAATCCACAATGACTCTTGGATGCTCAGAACGCGACGCCTAACCGACTGGAGGATTCACAATCCTCAAGTGTAACAAGTCTTCAGATCACGCGGATAGAAAGACTTCAGTGATGCCTAACACTCTTTGGCTCTGTGTGTTTTGGGCTTTGTCCTCGCAAGGATCTCTCTCTCAAATGCTTCAGAGGTGGGTTGCTCTCAAACGACAAAAGCCATGCACTAACTCTGAGCAGCCACCAATTTATGGTGTAGGGGGTGGGCTATTTATAGCCAAGAGGCAACCCGACCTGATTTGTCCAAAATGACCCCGGGTCACTAAGGAACTGTCACGTGTCCAACAGTCAGATTTCAAACACACGCGGCAGCTTGACTTGGGCTACAAGTAAAGCTGACTCATCCATCTCCGGATAAGATTTGATCTCATTGTCTTCGCTCGAAGACATAGGATTTGGTTGAACATCACATCAGTCACTCTGAGTTTGTTCACTTGGACCCCACTTAACAGTACGGTGGTCCTATATATGACTCAACAAAGAAGAAAAGGAAACTACAAAACAACTATGTCTTCGCACTCCATAGTCTTCATGTGGATGTCTTCTCTTGTCATAATCTTCAGTGTGAATATCTTTACAAACCACCATTGTCTTCAATGACTTCACACATTTCTAGGGGTCATCTCTGATAGGTAAACCGAATCAACAAGGGACTACTACCTGTGTTATCCTGCAGTTCTCACAAACACATTAGTCCATCAACCAAGTTTGTCATCAATACTCCAATACCAACTAGGGGTGGCACTAGATGCACTTACAATCTCCCCTTTTTGGTGATTGATGACAAACGGGTTGAAGTTTTCAACAGGGATAAAAGTATGTGAAAGTTCAGGATTAAGACCTTGTCTTCATAAGTAGCAAAAGGCTCCCTGAAGATGTGCATATAAGTAGTTTGCTTTTGAATGCAAATGCACATGGCAGGTTTTACTTTGTGGAGATCCTCTTCGACTTATGAAGACAATTCATCACGCATATAAAGAGATAATGAAGATAATGACATGCACAATGAAAAATGGACGTCTGCGGAATGGCTTCATGCGGAATTTATCATCACATCACAAGGTAGCAGAATAAGTAGCAGACGACCATCGAGTTTAAGTGTTAGAACTCAAAGAACCAAATGTTTCACACAAAAAAAGAGAGTTGTAAAGACTTAGCCAAATAAAGCAACCACCCATAAGGACCCGCTTGAAGACTATCAACTCATATGCTTCTCCCCCTTTTGTCAGTAATGACCAAAAAGGTTTGATGACATAGAGCATCTACTCGTTCCCATCAGGAGTAGATTAAGGAGCAGGGTCAATGTTGGAGCTTGGTGGTGCAGACGGGCCTGGTGCAGTGTTGAGATGCAGCGTAGCCATGGTCGGTGAAGATGCATCGTCTTCTTCATCGACGACTCTCGCAAAAATAGTTGCAGCCGAAGATGAACACTCAGAATCTTCAATTCAGGGAGTGCAGCGCCAGCTTGCATTTTGTGGAGGCCTGGAATCAAACTTGAAGCCCTTAGTGAAGCCATCTTCGCAAAGATCGTCTTCAGGACATAGGAGTGTGAGACTCTTCCAGGACCGCCGACAGGCTTCATGGGCAACAAATGATTTCTTGGTGGCTAGTTTTCGAATGTGATTGACATCTACCAAGATACTCTGCATCTGACGCTTCAGCCAGTCGTGATGCTTATCCTGTTTCTGGTGCAAGGCCACGAGAAGCTCTCGGTCATTGAGGATCCGAGTACGCTTCCGAGGCCTTTGGGCAACCGTACTTGTTGTGGGTTCAGTGTTGGCATGATGTGGCACTCGCATATTCCCAACAAGAGGATAAGTTGGAGTTGCAACATTGGGGACAAGAATTCCCTCCATTGGTTGTGAGAATCTATGGTGTTCATCATTCTGAAGATGTATGGGCTCCTTGGCAGGCTCGGGGTAGATGGCATCAATGGACAGATCAACCTCAGGCAGAAAAACAAGATGGTTGCGCGCTGAGGGCTGATAGTCAATAGTCGAATGGAGCTTGATCACACGCATCACCCATGGAGCATAAAACTTCAGGCCAAACAGATCAATCCCAGATGCAGCTAGTTGTCTGATGTAGAAATCCTGGGTATTGAATCTGATGCCACTGATGATATAGAATACCAAAGTCTTCATAGCTCCTTCTAGTTTGGCTTCAGAAGAGTGTCCCTTGATCGGCCAAAGAGTACGCCTCAGAATATGATAAACAGTGCGGGGCAAGTACTCAAGGTCCTTTACGAAGAACTCTTTGGGGTATTCTGCATCCGGAGGCAATGGCTTCATCATACTGAGCATCTCACTCATATTTGGCTCGGGCCTCTAGAAGATACTCTGCAGTTCATCGTGATGACGCTGACAACCAGGCTCATAGAACTCGCCTGGAGTGGGCACGGAAGTAAGCTCGATGATGTCTTGAGCTTTGGCTTCATGATGCACATCTCCTGCCATCCACTCAAGAATCCATGTCTTCGGATCCCTGTAGTAGCCGCGAATATGAAGTGTTGCATAGAATTGTAGCAACATTTCTTCATTCCAATGCTCCTTGTCTGTCACGAATGGTAGAAGACCAACGTCCCTAAAGCAGTCAAGTGCTTCTTCAAGACAGGGCAGCTCAGCAATAGCTTCACAATAAAGACACATGTGTGGAAAGATCCACTCTTGATTGTACATAATGCATGAGTAGTAGCTACGCTGTTGATGGCTCCAGAATCGATCGGAAGAGATCTTTGGCTTCGAGTATGGATTCTTAGCACTGTCGAAGAAGGTGCTGTGGGCTCTGAAGCTGTGCACACTGAAGGAACCTGTCATAGTTGCAACACCTGGAAGTCATGGCAGCCGTGGCTTGGGCTTCTAAACTTGTGGCCTCCGCTCCACATGATAGTCATATTGAGGTCCGGGAGCAGTGGGAGACACCATAATGGGCCATCGAACTGTGACAAGCCCACCACAATTATAGGCCTGTTCAATGGTGTAGGGCCTTGGGGCTGGAACAGTGACTTCAACGTTCATATTGGCTTCGGGCTCCTCATGAGCTTCAGGCTCCACATTGTCGTCAGCCATGACAGTGTCATTGGCTTCAACATTGTTGTTTGTGGTAGACTCAATGTTTTCAGCCTCCATTTGCTCAATAACAGGAGGGTCGGGCACTGTCACATTCTCCTCGAGAATGACTGGATCAACAACTGGGGGTGTGGCAACTCGATCTTCTTCTCTTTCTTCTTGATCTTCATCGGCTGATGTAGCCGGAATGTCTTCAACAGCTTTAGCTTCAGACTCGGAGACATTCATAGTAGGGGTGGCTTCAGGAAACACTTGACGTGCTACTGAGCTTTGTTGCACTTCCCCTTCTGGAATGCTCGACATGGTGACCTATGGCCTGGGGCCTTTGTGAAGCCGGCGGAATGCGGGCGACGCCTGTGGTGATGGAGAGATCTGTACCATGTAGTTATCATCGTCAAGCACCGGAGTGGTGACTTGAGGTGGTGGAGTTCTGCGTGGCACACCATGGACATGGGTGTCTTGTTGAGGGCGATCAACCCATGAATCATCCTGAGTGATTGGCGTCAAGGGACGACCAATGCTGATGAGTTTGCTGTTCGTAAGAACAGGCGATGATACCAATTGGTGTTCAAGTTGAGGAAGGACTTCATCATATTCAACATTGTCATCACGACCAATGTCTTTAGCTGTGATGGGGTCGACAGCTGAAACTTCTTCATCTTCAGGAGCCTCTGTGGAAGCAGGCTCTTGGATCACAAGGCGACGCTCTTGGTTGGTGGAGGCTGGACGGGCAACAGAAATGGGCTCAACAACAAGGGGCTCAGTGGCCGCAGCATGCTCTTTCTTTGAAGACTTTGTCTTTGATTTCTTCTTGGAAGGAGCCTCATCAGAGGTGTTCTTGTGCTTGCGTTTCCTGGCATCAGCTTCAGCTGCCCTTGTCTTCTTCAGTTCTGAAGCTGCTGAGGGGACCTTAGGCTTCGAGCCTGTCATGCTGGCAGGGAAGACAATGCGAGGTTCTTCCTGCGTTGATGCTTCAGTTCGGGCCACAACAGACTTCTTTGTTGGCTTGGCAGCCATCCTAGGGTCGATGCCAGGACGCCCAAGAGCTTTGCGCTTTTCAGCTTCATTGTGGGCTTGAACACATTTCTTTGCGAAATACTTCATGCGCTCTCATGAGCCTTTGGCTTCTTCCCTCTTCTTGTGAAACTCTTCCTTGAAATTATGCATCATCTCTTTGAAGATTTGAACATCTGCCACACTGAGCTTGGCCATGTTCTTCTTGAAATGCGCCTTATCATAGTCAATCTTGTTCTTCAGCTCGACGATTTTCTGAGCCACGGCCAGTTCATTGGCAATGGCTCCATGAAATGTGACGCTGATGTCCACCGGCAGCTAAAGATCATCAATATTGATGCTCTGGTCATCGAACCACTCATCGAAGAAGTTGTTTAGAGCATCTCCAACAGCCGCGGGACGCGCCGCGCGCAAAAAACAGATTTGCCGCGCGCGCGTCGCCTGATTTTGGCGCGGCGCGCAGCGCTGGCTCCAGCAGCCGCGCAAAAATGCAGCGCGCGCGCGCCGCTCCAGCAGCGCGCTGAAATGCAGCGTGCGACAACATTTCGGAAGCATAAAAATAAAGATAATAGTTGCATAGATAAAAAGTAAAGATAAATTGCATAGATAAAAAAACGATACAAATGTATTTTACATCGGTACAACTAGATAGATAGTTCGAAAACATAGATAGATAGAACTACGGTGCAAGTACATAGAAACTACTACGGCATACTAGATAGAAACTACTCCAAATCGCTACCATCATCACCACCATCATCCTCCTCGTCGGTGTTGTCCGAGGTATCGAGCCAAATGTCGTCCCAACGTTCATCGTCTGACGTGAAGATCGACCTCCCACCTGCTGAAACGATGTCGCACTGTGCATTCGCCAATGCCTTCCGCCGAAGCCGGTCCGCCCGCTCCGCGCGGCGCCTTGCTGTCCTCTCCGCCCAGTAGGCACGCTCATCGGTGACGTCCTCCGGGTGGCGACGGCGCCACTCCGCCATGGCTCGCTCGTCCTCCTCGGCGATGAGAAGGCGGCGGCAGCGCCGAGCGTGGTCGACACGGTCCATGTCGGTGATGAGAGGCGGCGGAGGGGCGACGCGCTGCGCCTGCTCGCACGTGAAGACGTCCCGGAAGTTCATCTGCGTCCGGGGCCTATCCAACCACCACGCCGCCGCGTCATACGCGCGGGCCGCCTTGTACACGGTCCGGAACGACCCGAGGCCGAGCCGGACGTCGCCGGACCGGATCTCGGCGGAGTACCAGCCGTTGGGGCGCTCGCGGACGCCGCGGTAGCCCGACGAACCCCGGCGGCGTGGCGGCATGGTGGCGCGGTGGTGGCGCGGAAAGCGGCGAGGTTGCGAGGGGAGGGCGCGTGGCTGTGTCTGTGCACGTGGCGAGCGCGGCATTTTATAGGCGCGCGCGAAGCGGCGCGCCAAATCTACCGCGCCGCGTGCCGCTTTCTCCCGCGCGTGCACAAACGCTTCCCGCGCGCGGTAACTTCCCGCCACCGCTGGAGCGCGCGGAACTAGCTGGCGCACGCTAAACAGGAATTTTACCGCGCGGGCGCGTCTTTTGCAGCACCTGTTGGAGATGCTCTTAGGATGTCAACATCACAGAGGGGCAGATCGTTGAAAATCTCCGCCTCTTGCTTGCTCTTGATTAGTTGCTCAAGTGCGTCAGCACCAAGATCTTCGTCATTGGACAGATCAATGGTGTCTTCTTTGTTCCTTAGAACGGCAGCAGGAGTCAGTTCATGCCCAAAAATCTTCTTGGGCTTCTTGGCTTTCTTGGTCTTCTCGGCCTTCTTGGAGACGCGAGACAGGTCTTCAGACTGCACACTGGCTTCAGGAGGTGTAGTGGCCAATGGCTTCATAGTCGAAGCTTTTGGTGTGGTAGAGGGCTTCGTAGCTTTTGTCTTCTTAGTCTTCTGCTCCGGTGGTGCTGGCGCATCTTCAGAGTCTGCGTCATCAGCAGATTGCTCCACCATAGCCCTCTAAGCAGCTATGTGAGAGAGAAGGCCATCGAAGTTATCGAAGGGGCTGATGACATTTGGACTGTCATCGCGAGTGCCATCAGCCCTTGGAGTAGAGGGACCAGGGTTGAAGTTGAGTCCCATCGCCTTCTTATTATTGCTAGCTGACTCTTTGGCAAACTGATAGTTGTGCTTGAACAAATTGTCTTCGCGACACCATAACATGGATGATGGGTCGGCATTTACAGGCTTTGGTCCTCAGACCATGCATGGGTAGATGCCCTGAGCAATGGCTTCAGGCTTCGATTTTGGCTGCAGATTCCTGTATAAGATGTCTCCCCATGGGCGCTTGATAGCATTCTTTTCTGCATATTCAGGGGTCACGAAGTTGTACTTGAACCATTCTTTTTCCCAATATCTTCGAATCCATTGGATTCGGGTCTTGCGCTGGCCATAGCTTTCCTCGGGATCTGACTTGTACAGCTCAAACACATCAGGAGGTAAATCCTTAGCAGTATCTCCACGGCGCTGCCTGCCACCTTTCCTGGCAGATTTCTCAGTGGCCATTATGTTCAGACTGAATGGCTTCAGAACAGTGAATGGCTTCCTTCTACTAGTCAGACAAGAGCTGGCTTCAAGGGAGTGTATATGCTACTGTAAGAACTCTGCAAATGAATGCAGACTATGAGAACCAAGGGATTCTCCCACGGACATGTACCTTTGACAATATTAAGGTGCGAGGGAAGGGGAAGAGGTCATATGCATTCTCAGAAGATTTTGAAGATAAATTGGTTTGAAGACATTGACCTCATAGAGCGAATACATTCACTTATTTGAAGAGAGTCGGTTCCAGATTTGTATGAATCCATGAATAAGTACAAGTGAGGAATCTAACTAGTTATGAAGCATAAGTGAATATTCTTAGCATGATATGAGATGCAGATAAGGGCGGATCCAAATTTGGAAGTGAAGGAACCACTTTTGGTCGAAGTGGACGAATTTGACAAATGTAAAAGGGCAGTAAAAAGTGAGATTTTAATTACCATGGACGAACTTCTAGACGAGGTAGAGGTAGAGGCCGAGCAGTTCAATCTTCCGTGCCCTAACTTGGCGACGGAAGACACCTACGGCGACGGTCGAGAGGACGAGGTCTGTGGCCAGCGTGAGGACAGCGTTGAAGACGTCGCGGCATCTAAGCGCTTCATCTCCGACATCGACTCGAGCTAGCGGAGGCGCTAGGGTTTTCGCGAGGCGGCAAGGTGGAAGAAGAGATCATGACCGTGGTGAGTGTGTATTTATAAGTATAGGGACGGCACAACGTAATTATGGAGGTGACCCTGGCGGTTCACATCTGAAGGACACGTGGCGTGCATGCAACACATTGGAAGTTGTTCCATGTTCTCATGCACGCCTGGATTGTTGGGTAGTCGTTCCGGCTTCTCCGGTATTCAGGAAAAGAGGATATAACATTAAAAATAGATTTAAATGTTTGTCTCTTTGTCTTCTACTTACAAGGACTCAAAGAAGACAATCGACATGTTTAAATAGAATGCATATGATTTGGACATATAGAGTTTGAGGAAGAAGCACAGAAGAGGTTAGGGTCCAATCACATTCACTTAGATCAAGAAAAGATTCAAGTATGAAGACATAGCTATAAGTGAATGCTGTAGAGGACAAAACACGAATCTCTCTCTCTCTCTCTCTCTCTCTCTCTATATATATATATATATATATATATATATATATATATATATATATATATATATATATATATATATATATATATATAGATCAGACCAACTCAACATTGCGAAGATAAACCTCGACGTTAACTTAATGTTGAAGACAAATCAAATGTGAAGACTATGCAATTATGACGCCACATGAAACACTCTGAAAAGATTTTGGTGGTGGCGTTACCCACCGTATAGGAAGTATTAGACCCAGACACGATGCACAATTATCGTGGCGCTCCGAAGTCAAATTCCGTGTTAATTTATTCACACTTAGAGTGTATGTATTCATTGATTGAAGATATACATTACTTTGTGTGTTGCACATGTAAGTCATCAACATGCATAAGCGTTAGGATGTGTGTCCAATTACATGACACTTGAGGATTCTAAGATATTTAGCTCACACCGCAACTTGCAAAACCTTTTCTCATCCAAGGGCTTTGTGAAGATATCTGCCAATTGCTCTTCAGTGTTGACGTGAATGATATCAACATCTTCCTTCATGACATGATCTCTGAGAAAGTGATGATGGATATGAATGTGCTTTGTCTTAGAGTGCTGAACTGGGTTGTTGGCAATCTTGACGGCGCTTTCATTGTCGCAGCAGAGTGGCACATGCTTCAGATGGATTCCATAGTCCTTGAGAGTTTGCTTCATCCACGGAAGCTGAGCGCAACAAGATCCAGCAGCAATGTATTCAGATTCAGAAGTGGAGAGGGATACACAGTTCTGCTTCTTTGAAGACCAACAGATAAGAGATCGTCCAAGAAACTGACATGTGCCTGATGTGGACTTGCGATCAACCTTGTCGCCAGCATAATTAGCATATGAGAATCTAACTAGATCAAACTCTGAGCCCTTTGGATACCATAATCCTAGTGTTGGGGTGTAATTCAAATATCAAAGAATTCGCTTCACAGCTAAGTGATGCGACTCCTTTGGTGCCGCTTGGAATCAGGCACACATGCAAACGCTAAGCATTTTTTCTGGCCGAGATGCACATAAATAGAGTAAAGAACCAATCATGGAGCGGTGATCGAGCTCTTTACCATTGTCGTCGGGTCCCAATTGACCTTTGGTTGTCATTGGCGTCATGTACCCTTTGCAGTCTTGCATTCCAAACTTCTTCAGGCAATCTTTGAGGTACTTTTATTGTGACACTAGTGCAGAACCGGGCAATAGCACCGGTTCGTAAGGCCCTTTAGTGCCGGTTCCACAACCGGCACTAAAGTGTGGTCACTAAAGGCCCCCCCTTTAGTACCGGTTCAGCACGAACCAGTGCTAAAGGCCAACCACGTGGCATGAGGCAGCTCCGGGGGCAGGGAGCCCTTTAGTGCCGGTTGGTAACACCAACCGGTATTAAAATGTTGGGGGGTTTTGGGTTTATGATTTCTTTTTCATTTAATTTTGTGTTTTCCATTTAATTCTTTTTCTTTTGCTGGTATTTTACGATACTACACATTGTACACGTTATGCATATATATATATATATAAATAGAATTTCTAGTAGAACCGATCATATATATATCATCAAATGTCTCACAAACCACCATATTAATTAATTCAGACATACACACATGTATATATACAATTAGATAGCTATATACAATTTCTCCTACAATGTTGCCTTCGGAGCCAGTGGCATTAGCCTAATTGGTGCCTTCGGAGAACGATATGACAATTGGAAGTGGTTCATGGGGGCGGTAGCGGGTAATAGTATTCTCCCTTCGGATCTATGACCTGGTCGAGCAAAAATCCGCATATTTCCTCTTGAAGTGCTTGTACGGGCTCCGTTTCTAGGAGCTTGTCCTGCACCTCTGTGAACTGTTAAGAAGGAGATCAATATGCATGTGTATTAGTTGTGTGACTAGATATCGATAATGGTGTAAAAATTGTGAATAGTGTTGTGACAAACGTACCCATTCCTGTCTTTGAGATCTGCTCCTTTCGGACGCCATCATGCGAATGTTCTCGCAAACACAGTATGCACACAGAACAGTCCCCTGCACCTGCTGAATGGCCTTTACGAGAATGGAATTTGATCAGATAATAATTAATAAAGCATGATAATTAAAGAGATGGCAGCTAGCTAGCTAGCTAGCTAGTACTACTTAATTACTTACCTTGGGTCGAAACCATTTCAGCTTTTCTTTCCATTCGCCTGGAGTGACGCTGATGAACCTTGCCCAAGCCCTGCCCGCCGACAAAGATAATGAATAAAGGGGTTATTAAATAGTTCATATCATGAAATGACGAACTAAATAGGCCGAGATACATAGTTTAATAATGATTGAAATTGCCTGTTGACTATCCCAAACAAATTGTTATAGTCAGTTTTTATTTTGAGTAGTGAGTCCAGTATTTCAACTGTTCCGGCGTCAACTTTAATGATACACAAGATCCAGTGAAATCTGCATGCACACACGTTTGCATGTCTTAATTAAGCGGGCATATGTAAGCAAAAACATGTAGCTAGCTAGTAGGCAAAAACAGAGAATTTGTAGTACAAGACAGCGTGACTCACTGGAAGTTGTAAGGAAGTAGTATATCTTCATGGTATTTGAGGCGCTTCAAGAACTCTAGCATGCTGTCCTCTACATGCTTTGCATGATATGCATCTATTTTCCATGTGTATTCATTAACGGTGTTTGGGTCAATGAACCCAATGCCATAGCGTCCATCTTTTTTCATTTCATACATCTTCATCCTGCATAATACCACAGAAAAGAATATAGTGAGGATAATTACAGGTAATGATTGATCAAAAGGATCACTACAGCTAGCTTGAGACTTAAATTACAGAAAGAAATCACTTACAGACAATAGCAACTGACGATAGATTTGTCGAGTGCGTCTTGATTGTATAACTGAAACAGTTCACTATACTCAACAGCCACAACTTTCTGATGGTAGTAATGATTCTTCTTGACTTCCACCATAAGGGACTCTCGATCGGAAATCTTGGTAATGTTCATGTACCATTGATGCAATTCATACATTCTCGTTGGGAGCTTCTTGACCTCGTTTGGCTCCACCAAAGGTTGGCCCCGAACATATTTCCGTTTTCTTTCCTCCTCTCTAAGCATAGGCATGGGCTCGATCTCAAGGAGTTGTCCAACAGTGATATTGAGAATTTCAGCCTGCATTATATGCTCCTCGGGTATTACCACATTGCCCACCTCGGGAACATAAACTTTTTGCCCACAAGAACATTGGGCGCGCGTACTCTCACGTGTTGTTGGCACAACAAGCGAGGGGATCGATTGCGCCGCCTGTTCTCCTAGCTGGGGAACGGGTTTCCCGCATTTTTTGACAGCTGCTTGTTGTTTGCTCGAGCTCGAGCTCGCCTCCCTGTGTAGACGTGCTCGATTTAACTTCCTGATGTGGCGCTCATAGTCTGTGTCAACAGGCTTCGGAGCTGGTGGTTGAGCCATACAAATGAAGTGGTCAATCGTTTCCTCAGGCACTTTCTCCCTTGGCGGCGGTGGCGGTATCGGTGCAAAATGGGCTTCCACCTCGGCCTTCGATATGGCTGCGTTTTCCTCCTCGGACTTGTCATAAGGCCTCTGCGGAAGAGGAGCGAGGCTTGGACCATATTTATATCGCTTGCCTCCGCCTGTACTTCCTGTACTACCTCGACTCGTACCGCTACGCACCATAGCTGCGGGGTGTCTCTTCTGCGATTGCTTAGGCAGCGGAGACGGCTGACGTGGCTGAGTTGGACGAGGAGGAGTGGCCTGAAGCTGTGCCGGACTTGGAGGAGGAGTGGCCTGAAGTTGTGCCGGACTTGGAGGAGGAGTGGACATCGGACGCTGTGTCGGACTTGGAGGAGGAGTGGCCTGACAATTTGCCGGACTTGGAGGAGGAGGAGTGGCCTCACGCGTTGGTGGACTTGGAGGAGGAGGAGTGGCCTCACGCGTTGGTGGACTAGGAGGAGCGGGAGTCTGCTGACTCGGTGGTGGACTTCGACGAGGAGTCGGGTGACGCAGTGTCGGTGGCCTTCGAAAGACGATGCAATCCTTTCTCCATAGGATGGCACGATGTATGGCCTCTCCCAATGTGTGCTCGTCGTCACCTCCAGGAATGTCAAGCTGTAGCCCCGAATATGGGTCCACCACCTCATCAACCAAGACACGAGCATAGCCCGCTGGAATCGGGTTGCAATGGAAGGTTGCCTCGGGGGGATTTGAAAAAGCAATAGCGTCCGCCACCTTCATGGATATGTTCTTCATTTTGAAGTGTAGCTCGTAGTTAGTGTTCTCCGTGATGTCATCCACGGGGTATCTATCCAGCATTGCGTCGCCCGGGGCGGAGCCCGCGCTGCTTCTCGGCATGGATGGGCGGTGCTATCCAATGCTGGATTATCCGCTAGCTGCTGCAGCTGCTGAGACCCCCTTTGCTGGCTAAGTGAGTCGATCTGCTCCTGCTGCCGCTGGAATTTGACTGCCAAGTCCGCGGGACTTGCTTCTAGGCCTTGAAGGCGTTCATAGTCTCGCTTCCTCTGCTCCTCCTCCATCTTCCTCTTCTTCTCCTCCGCAATCTTCTTTCTCGCACGGGTTCTGTAGTCGGCGTTCCAGTCCGAAAACCCCTCATACCACGGAACAGCACCCTTGCCTCGTGTTCTTCCCGGGTGTTCAGGATTTCCCAGGGCACGCGTAAGCTCATCGTTCTCTCTGTTGGGCTGGAACACCCCCGATCGAGCCTCTTCTATTGCAACAAGTAGTGCATCGTCGGCTCCGTTTAGACATGCCTTCGTCGAAACTTTGCCTGTCTTCGGGTCCAACTCCCCCCCATGCGCATAGAACCAAGTCCTGCACCTGGGGGGCCAGCTCTTAGTAACCGGAGTGACACCTGCATCCTCCATCTCTTTCTCAGACTTATCCCACTTAGGCATTGCCACCTGGCCCCAGCTTATGGAACTTATCCTTTTTTCCCGCATTCTTCTTGTTTATTCTCGACCGTTCCTTAGCTAATTCCGAATCCTTGAATTTCACGAAATCGTCCCAATGAGCACTTTGGTTCTCTAGTGTTCCCTCGAATACTGGAGTCTTCCTTCCTCCCTTGACATACTTGTCCCATTCACGATTCTTGAGGTTATTGAATGCAACCGCCATCTTCCTAAGAGCAGCGTCCTTGACTTTCTGCACATCTGCTTCTGTGAAATGATCTGGTAGGGTGAAATGTTCCATGAGAGTATCCCAAAGCAGACCTTTTTGTCTGTTGTCGACAAAAGTAACATCTGGACGTGGCTTTGCTGGCTCTCTCCATTCTTGAAGGGAGATCGGGAGTTGGTCCTTCACAAGAACTCCGCACTGACGAACGAACTTGTCCGCAATCTTCTTAGGCGCTAATGGTTCGCCATTAGGTCGGATTGCCTCGATATTGTACTTTACGCCCTCCTTCAACTTTTTGTTCGGGCCTCGTTTCGTCCTGTTGCTTGAAGATTTGCTCAATCCGGATGGATGAAAGAAGAAAGATTGATTCGTTAATATATGTTCAAGTCATTTAAAACATGTGATGATCACCAGATGCCTGCATATATAAATATATACCTCGCCGGTCTTTGTTGTTTCAAGATCAACATTTTCTTCGTCATCATCATAATCATAGTTCGTGACTTCATCAATTCGGTCGTCGCGATCGAATATCATATCACCCTCCCCGGTGTTGTTTAGAAATTCGGAGCCGTCATAATCTTCTTCATTCTGATCATCATCTGGCCCGCGAGGATGGCGTATCATATCGAACATGGCCTGTTCTCCCTCTCTGCCGGTATTGTCCGCCATAGCTTTTATTTAACTAATCCAAAAGAAATATAAAACAATTTAGTATTCAAATTACATCGTCTCGAATAATAGATATAATCTCGAATACATCGTCTCAAATAATAGATATAATCTCGAATATATCATCTCGAATAATATATAATCTCGAATACATCGTCTCGAATATTATATATCGAATACATCACTGGCTAGCTAGGTAGCTAATAAAGATCGAATACTACAGAAGAACATATGACACTTGTGGTTCCTGCGGCGCGGGCGGTGGACACCCAAAGAGAAGGAACCCTCACAGGATCATAGCTGAAGTGAGATCCCTGAAGAAACTGCCAGGTATTGGAGAACCTGCCGCCCTCTAATGCAACCATGTAGCGATGGACGTGCTCGTCCTCCTCCCTGACACGGCGACGTACCACCTCCGGCGGGGCCGGCTCCCTCCGCACCGAAACTGGCCCACGCAAACGCCACCAAACGAGGTCAGGGTCGACGACGGGACCCAGGGCTGGGTTCCTCATCAAGCGGCGCGCCCCTCCAGGTAGCACCTCCCAGTGCCAGCCCGGCGGAGCCCAGCCCCGGACATGGGTCAGTCGGACGTCGTCGTGGATGGGTCGACGGCGAGGATGCGGGCCGGGCATCGTCGAGAACAAATACTAGCTATATGCCCGCAAAAAGTAACATTTTTTTAATGATTGGATTTTGATAACTAAAATTTCTAACATTTCTATATAACTAACATTTCTATAACATTTCTAACAATGCTATATAACTAACATTTCTATAACATTTCTAATATTTCTATAACTAAAAAATAGAAAAAAAATTATAACATTTCTATATATATAACTAACATTTGTATAACATTTCTAATATTTCTATAACTAAAAAAAAGAAAAATTTCTAACTTTTTTATAACTAAAAAACAGAAAATTTCTAACAATTCTAACTTTTTTATAACTATTTCTATAGCTAAAAGACAGAAAAATTTCTAACAATTCTAACATTTCTATAACTACTTCTATAACTAAAAAACAGAAAAATTTCTAACAATTCTAACATTTCTAACAATATGCTATATAACTAACTATTTCTATAACTAAAAAAAAGAAAAAATTCTAACTTTTTTATAACTATATCTATAACTAAAAAACTAAAAAAATGTATGTGTGTGTGTGTGTGTGTGTGCTCACCGGCGAGGCGAGAGGCGACAGGGGGCGGCGCGCGACGGGGACGGCGACGGGCGGCGCCAACGGGATGGCGACGACGGGGACAGGGACGGGGCGGCGACGACGGGGACGGGGACGGGGACGACGCGGGACGGGCCGGGACGGGGCGGCGGTGACGACGGGGACGAGGACGATGGGGCGGCGACGATGTTGACGGGGACAGGGCGGCGACGGGGGCGGCGGCGAGAGGGACATGGATATGGGGGCGCGCGGCGGGCGACGTGGCAGAGGAGAAGAAGCAGATGAGAAACTGAAATTTTTGAAGTGTTTAGTTATATAGGATGGACCTTTAGTACCGGTTGGAGCCACCAACCGGTACTAAAGGCCTGTTTTGGCCAGGCCAAGCGGCGGGAAGCACCCCCTTTAGTACCGGTTCGTGGAACCAACCGGTACTAAAGGCCCCCTGCCCCCCCTTTAGTACCGGTTGGTGCCACGAACCGGTACTAAAGGTTGGTGCGCTGCCAGGCGAGGGGCGCAAAGTTTAGTCCCACCTCGCCTAGCGAAGGGCAGCCGCACTGGTTTATAAACCCAGCCGCGGCTGCTCCTTTGAGCTACTCTCAAATGCAGGCCTTCTGGGCCCACCTGTGCTGTGCTGCCCCGTGGGCCTACTGGGCCTTTGCGGGCCTGCATCCTGGCCCAATAACAGGTTGGGTTTCTAGTCGTATGCAGGCCACTCTGGCCCAGTAGGCGGACTTTTTATTTATTTATTTGTTTGCTTTATTTTTTTTGAGTTTTTTGTGTATTTAGAGTTTCTTTGTGAATATTTTTGCTTTAGGTAAAAAAAATTACAAACTTTCTGTTAGTGCCCATAGTTTTCAAATTTGAATAGTTTAAATTTTGAATTATTTGAAATTAGTGTGAATCACTAGTTTGTGAATAACTTAACTTTAAAAATCAGTAAAGGCATGAAAGAATTTGTTTGCACATAAAATTTCTTCGCGTTTCAAATGCCAAAACACATAATTACCCTAACTATTACAGAGATTCCCTCCTGGGTGTGAAACACAGAAGACAGTGATGATAGTGAAGCCGATCACATCCCAGATCTTTGGGTGTGAAACTTTTTCTTCGCGTGTGTCCCTTTGTGCCGTAACCATGAAAAATCTTCATCATTTAACGGGATGCTCGGGTCAATATTCACTGTGAATGGAGCAATTCCATCAAACTTTTCATAATCTTCTGACATGTCTGTCTTGTCATCCACTCCCACGATGTTTCTCTTCCCAGAAAGAACTATGTGCCGCTTTGGCTCATCGTACGATGCATTCGCTTCCTTATCTTTTCTTTTTCTCAGCTTGGTAGACATGTCCTTCACATAGAAAACCTGTGCCACATCATTGGCTAGGACGAATGGTTCGTCTGCATACGCAAGATTGTTGAGATCCACTGTTGTCATTCCGTACTGCGGGCCTTCCGTTACCCCGCCTCGTGTCATATTGACCCATTTGCACCGAAACAAAGGGACCTTCAAACCTCGTCGATAGTCAAGTTCCCATATGTCCTGTATATAACCATAATATGTTTCCTTTCCCGTCTTCGTTTATGCATCAAAGCGGACACCACTGTTTGTTGGGGAACGTAGCAGAAATTCAAAAATTTTCCTACGTGTCACCAAGATCTATCTATGGAGAGACCAGCAACGAGGGGAAGGAGAGTGCATCTACATACCCTTGTAGATCGCTAAGCGGAAGCGTTCAAGTGAACGGGGTTGATGGAGTCGTACTCGTCGTGATTCAGATCACCGATGACCAAGTGCCGAACGGACGGCACCTCCGCGTTCAACACACGTACAGCCCGGTGACATCTCCCAAGCATTGATCCAGCAAGGAGAGAGGGAGAGGTTGAGGAAGACTTCATCCAACAGTAGCACAACGGCGTGGTGGTGGTGGAGGAGCGTGGCAATCCAGCAGGGCTTCGCCAAGCACCACAAGAGAGGAGGAAGAAGAGACGCAGGGCTGCACCAACGAGAGATTGAATCGCGTGTGTGTTTGGGCAGCCCCCTAGGCCTCATATATATAGGGGAAGGGGAGGGCTGCGCCCCCTCTAGGGTTTCCCACCCCTAAGGGGGGGCGGCAGCCCTAGATGGCCAAGGGGTGGCGGCCAAGGGAGGGGAGAAGGGGGAGGCGCCCCTAGGGTGGGCCTTAAGGCCCATCTGGACCTAGGGTTTGCCTCCTCCCACTTCCCCTGCGCCTTGGGCCCCTGTGGGGGGGCGCACCAGCCCACCTGGGGCTGGTCCCCTCCCTCACTTAGCCCACGCAAGCCTCCGGGGCTTGTGGCCCCACTTGGTGGACCCCCGGACCCCTCCGGTGGTCCCGGTACGTTACCGATAAAACCCGAAACTCTTTCGGTGACCAAAATAGGACTTCCCATATATAAATCTTTACCTCCGGACCATTCCGGAACTCCTCGTGACGTCCGGGATCTCATCCGGGACTCCGAACAACATTCGGTAACCACATACAAGCTTCCTTTATAACCCTAGCGTCATCGAACCTTAAGTGTGTAGACCCTACGGGTTCGGGAGACATGCAGACATGACCGAGATGTTCTCCGGTCAATAACCAACAGCGGGATCTGGATACCCATGTTGGCTCCCACATGTTCCACGATGATCTCATCGGATGAACCACGATGTCAAGGACTTAATCAATCCCGTATACAATTCCCTTTGTCTATCGGTACGATACTTGCCCGAGATTCGATCGTCGGTATCCCGATACCTTGTTCAATCTCGTTACCGGCAAGTCTCTTTTACTCGTTCTGCAACACATCATCCCGTGATCAACTCCTTGATCACATTGTGCACATTATGATGATGTCCTACCGAGTGGGCCCAGAGATACCTCTCCGTCACACGGAGTGACAAATCCCAGTCTCGATTCGTGCCAACCCAACAGACACTTTCGGAGATACCCGTAGTGCACCTTTATAGCCACCCAGTTACGTTGTGACGTTTGGCACACCCAAAGCATTCCTACGGTATCCGGGAGTTGCACAATCTCATGGTCTAAGGAAATGATACTTGACATTATAAAAGCTTTAGCATACGAACTACATGATCTTGTGCTAGGCTTAGGATTGGGTCTTGTCCATCACATCATTCTCCTAATGATGTGATCCCGTTATCAATGACATCCAATGTCCATGGTCAGGAAACCGTAACCATCTATTGATCAACGAGCTAGTCAACTAGAGGCTTACTAGGGACATGGTGTTGTCTATGTACCCACACATGTATCTGAGTTTCCTATCAATACAATTCTAGCATGGATAATAAACGATTATCATGAACAAGGAAATATAATAATAACCTATTTATTATTGCCTCTAGGGCATATTTCCAACACTGTTTTGGTTGGTGCTCTTCTTATCTTGGGCGATCGTGTAAAATGTATTACCATTTATCTCGTACCCTTTGAAAGTCATTATATTCGAAGATGGTAACTGGGACAGCAAGTACGGGTCATCTTCAATAGAGGCGTCATGCATGGTACGTGTCTACAACCAGCTGGCGAAACTCCTGGTTTGTTCATGTGTAATCCAGTCATCAGACCGCTCCGGGTGTTTGGAGCGTAGAAAATTCTTGTGTTCATCCATATATGGAGCCACCAAGGCGGAATTCTGTAGAACTGTGTAGTGTGCTTCAGTGAGAGAATGTCCGTCCATACATATTATTTGTTCCCCTCCTAGCATGCCTTTTCCATCCAGTCTGCCCTTATGCCGCGATTCAGGAACACCAATCGGCTTAAGGTCAGGAATAAAGTCAATACAAAACTCAATGACCTCCTCATTTTCATGGCCCTTGGAGATGCTTCCTTCTGGCCTAGCACGGTTATGAACATATTTCTTTAAGACTCCCATGAACCTCTCAAAGGGGAACATATTGTGTAGAAATACGGGACCCAAAACGTTAATCTCTTCACATAGGTGAACTAGGACGTGCGTCATGATGTTGAAGAAGGATGGTGGGAACACCAACTCGAAACTGACAAGACATTGCACAAAATCATTCTCTAACCTTGGTATGATTTCTGGATCGATTACCTTCTGAGAGATTACATTGAGAAATGCACATAGCTTCACAATGGCTAATCGAACATTTTCCGGTAGAAGCCCCCTCAATGCAACCGGAAGCAGTTGCGTCATAATCATGTGGCAGTCATGAGACTTTAGGTTCCTGAACTTTTTCTCTGCCATGTTTATTATTCCCTTTATATTCGACGAGAAGCCAGACGGTACCTTAATACTGAGCAGGCATTCAAAGAAGATTTCCTTCTCTTCTTTGGTAAGAGTGTAGCTTGCATGACCCTGATGTATGCCGTCTTTTCCGTGCATACGTTGCTGGTCCTCCCGTGCCTCAGGTGTATCTTTTGTCTTCCCATACACGCCCAATAAGCCAAGCAGGGTTGAGGGAGTCTAGGATTAGGGGGTGTTCGGGTAGCGGGGCTATACCTTCGGCCGGACTCCCGGACTATGAAGATACAAGATTGAAGACTTCGTACCGTGTCCGGATGGGACTTTCCTTGGCGTGGAAGGCAAGCTTGGCGATGCGGATATTCAAGATCTCCTACCATTGTAATCGACTTTGTGTAACCCTAACCCTATCCGGCGTCTATATAAACCGGAGGGTTTTAGTCCATAGGACAACAACTTCATCATACAACAATCATACCATAGGCTAGCTTCTAGGGTTTAGCCTCCTTGATCTCGTGGTAGATCTACTCTTGTACTACCCATATCATCAATATTAATCAAGCAGGAAGTAGGATTTTACCTCCATCGAGAGGGCCCGAACCTGGGTAAAACTTCGTGTCCCTTGTCTCCTGTTACCATCTGGCCTAGACGCACAGTTCGGGACCCCCTACCCGAGATCCGCCGGTTTTGACACCGACCTTGGTGCTTTCATTGAGAGTTCCTCTGTGTCGTCACTTTTAGGCCCGATGGCTCCTTTGATCATCAACGACGATGCGGTCCAGGGTGAGACTTTTCTCCCCGGACAGATCTTCATCTTCGGCGGCTTCGCACTGTGGGCCACTCGCTTGGCCCACCTGGAGCAGATCAAAAGCTACGCCCCTGGCCATCAGGTCAGGTTTGGAAGCTTAAACTACACGGCAGACATCCGCGGGGATTTGATCTTCAATGGATTCGAGCCACAGCCAAGCACGCCGCACTGTCTCGAGGGGCATGATCTAGCTCTGCTGCCGAGCAGTGCCCTGGAGGCCGCACACGCATCGGTTCCGACCCTTAATTCGGAGCCTATTGCGCCAATCGAGGATAAGCAGTTGGACGTCACCTCGGGGGCTGCGATCTCAAAGGCGATCGAGCCGAACGCCAGCCCCGCACTCTGCATGACCCGTGACTCTGAGGATCCGGATTCCTCTCCGGACTCCGAACCCCCCGCGCCCCTACCGATCGAATCCGATTGGGCGCCGATAATGGAGTTTACTGCCGCAGACATCTTTCAGCACTCGCCTTTCGGCGACATCCTGAACTCACTAAAGTCTCTCTCTTTATCAGGAGAGACATGGCCGGACTATGGTCAGCAAGGATGGTATGCGGACGATGAAGAAATTCAAAGCCCACCCACCACCCACTTTGTAGCCACTGTCGACGATTTAACCGACACGCTTGACTTCGACTCCGAAGACATCGACGGTATGGACGACGATGCAGGAGACGAACAGGAACCAGCACCTGTAGGGCGCTGGAAGGCCACCTCGTCATGTGACATATACATGGTGGATACTCCAAAAGACAGAGATGGTGATGAAACAGCGGGGGATGACACCTCCAAGAAACAGCCAAAGCGCCGGCGCCAGCGGCGCAACTCTAAATCCCGCCAAAGCAAAAACGATGATTCCGGCACGGGAGATAATACTACCCCTGATAGCGCCGAAGAACATCCCCTCCAGCAAGATTCGGCACAGGAAGATGGAGAAGCCAGCCCTCATGAGAGAGAGGCAGACCGAGAGGTTGAGGATGATAACTATATGCCTCCCTCCGAAGACGAGGCAAGCCTCGACGACGACGAATTCGTCGTACCACCAGACCCCGCCGAACAAGAGCGTTTCAAATGCAGGCTTTTAGCCACGGCAAGCAGCCTCAAGAAAAAGCAACAACAGCTTAGAGCTGATCAAGATTTGCTAGCTGACAGATGGACTGAAGTCCTTGCGGCCGAAGAGTATGAACTCGAACACCCCTCCAAGAGTTACCCAAAGCGCAGGCCGCTACCCCGATCAGAGGAGGAAGCACCTACATCACCAGCGCACGACATGGCCGACCGGCCACCTCGCGGCTGCGACAGAGAGGCCTCTCAACCCTCCACCCAAGCCATGCCCCGGCGCCGTTCAACTAAGGCACGGGAAAATGTGCCAGACCTGCGAGACGTACTGGAGGACAAGGCAAGGCAAACAAGATCGATCTACGGATCGCGCAGGCGCCCCACGACACGTGACGGTGATCTTCATTCCGGATACAACAAATCCGGCCGGGCCGAACACAATAGACATATCTGCTTCGAGCTACGTCGTGATATAGCCCAGTATAGAGGCGCCGCACACCCACTATGCTTCACAGATGAAGTAATGGATCATAAAATCCTAGAGGGTTTCAAACCCATAAACATCGAATAATACGATGGGACAACATATCCTGCGGTATGGATTGAGGATTACCTCCTTCATATCCACATGGACCGCGGTGATGATCTACACGCCATCAAATACCTCCCGCTCAAACTTAAGGGACCGGCCCGACATTGGCTTAACAGCTTGCCAGCAGACTCAATCGGTTCTTGGGAGGACCTGGAAGCCGCATTCCTCGACAACTTCCAGGGCACGTATGTGCGACCACCGGATGCCGATGACTTAAGCCACATAATTCAGCAGCCAGAGGAATCGGCCAGGCAATTCTGGACACGGTTCCTAACAAAGAAAAACCAGATAGTCGACTGTCCGGACGCAGAGGCCCTAGCAGCCTTCAAGCATAATATCCGCGACGAGTGGCTTGCCCGGCACCTGGGACAGGAAAACCCGAAATCCATGGCAGCCCTCACGACTCTCATGACCCACTTTCGCGCGGGAGAAGGTAGCTGGCTAGCTCGCAGTAACAACTTAGCAAAGAACCCTGGTAATTCGGATACCAAGGACAAAAGTGGCAGGACACGTCGGAACAAGCAAAAGCGTCGCGTTAGCAGCGATAGCAACGAAGACACGACAGTTAATGCCAGATTCAGAGGCTATAAATCCGGTCAGCAGAAAAAGCCATTCAAAAAGAATACTCAGGGCCCGTCCAGTTTGGACCGAATACTCGACCGCTTGTGCCAGATACATGGCACCCCCGAAAGGCCAGCCAATCACACCAACAGGGATTGTTGGGTGTTCAAGCAGGCAGGCAAGCTAAGAGCCGAAAATAAAGACAAGGGGTTGCATAGCGATGACGAGGAGGAGCCCATGCCGCCAAACAACAGTGGACAGAAGGGTTTTCCCCCACAAGTGCGGACGGTGAACATGATATACGCAACCCACATTCCCAAGAGGGAACGGAAGCGTGCGCTACGGGACGTATACGCGATGGAGCCAGTCGCACCAAAGTTCAACCCATGGTCCTCCTGCCCGATCACTTTCGATCGAAGGGACCACCCCACTAGCATCTGTCACGGCGGCTTCGCCGCATTGGTTCTCGACCCAATTATCGACGGATTTCATCTCACAAGAGTCCTCATGGATGGCGGAAGCAGCCTGAACCTGCTTTACCAGGATACAGTGCGGAAAATGGGCATAGATACCTCGAGGATTAAGCCCACAAAAATGACCTTTAAAGGCGTTATACCAGGTGTAGAGGCCAACTGTACAGGCTCAGTAACACTTGAAGTGGTCTTCGGATCTCCGGACAATTTCCGAAGCGAAGAGTTAATCTTCGATATAGTCCCGTTTCACAGTGGCTATCACGCCCTGCTCGGGCGAACCGCATTTGCAAAGTTCAATGCGGTGCCACACTACGCATATCTCAAGCTCAAGATGCCAGGCCCTCGAGGAGTAATTACGGTCAACGGAAACACCGAGCGCTCCCTCCGAACGGAGGAGCACACGGCGGCCCTCGCAGCGGAAGTACAAAGCAGCCTTCTTAGGCAATTCTCCAGTCCGGCCGTTAAAAAGCCAGACACGGCAAAGCGCGCCCGGAGTAACCTACAACAAGACCGCCTGGCACGTTCGGAGCAGGCATAGCAATGCGGCCCCAACCCCAGCCCTCGCAACATAGCGAAACCAGTGCTTCGCGTACATAACTACGCTCTTGAAATACCATGGGCGCAGGGGAAGGGGCACAATAACGGCAAGCCCAAAATACGGCCTAAAACGTACTAGGGGCTGCCGAATTCTTTTTTTTAATTTCTTCTTACTTTCAGGACTCCATACTTTGGATGACCTGTTCAGCAATTCAACTGCCGCACGAACGATGCAAGATCCAGGGAAGCAGACAAGCCATGCCGCATTATGGAACTCCCAGGTGGTCTCTGTTACGAGCAGTATACCTATTTTGAATACAATTCCGCGGCCTGCCCTTGGCCAGGACATGTTAAATAGTCCAATATCTTTTGCTCATCGCACTACTTGTATCGTTCTGCTTTGATAGCAGCCTTTCTATAAACAATGCATAGCTTTCTATCTATTTTTTGCATTATCCTCTTTTCATACATATGTTTATGACATGTTGCACCCGTACACCGTGGTACGGCAAAATACGCCAGGGGCTTCAGCACCCATAAATATGGCGTGAGAAGTCCTTACACTTTCACAAGTGCAGCACCCCGAACTTATAGCACTATATGCATCGGCTCCGAATCATGATTTGGGTCAATAGTTGGGTTTGCCCGGCTCCTATGTTTTGGTGCCTTACGTTCCGCTATATCGGCTAAGGTAGCACTAGGAGAACCACTGCGATTGTGCCCCAGTTGAGCTGGGCTAAGCACCTCAGTGGAGAAAGCTAAAACTGACTGTCATGATGAGGCGAGAGACCGGTCGCTGTTCGAGAGGTTTTTCGAGTCCCTAAAGACATATGCCGCTTAGAGCGAGGAGCCGGCTTTGTCCGGCCAAGGCGTGGATAGCGCCCCGAACTCGGTCTTCCGAACTAGGGGCTTCGCCGAAATTTAAAATTATAGAGTTCTATGGCTAAGTGAGAGTGTTCAAGCATTATAGTCCGATTGCCTGGTTCGTTGTGCTGAGCGCCTCCCTCGAAGGACCCAAATATGGGAAAAAGAGCGCTCAGGTTTATCCCGAACACCCAGCACTAGTGGAATGGGGGCAGAAGCCGACGACTAGCCATCTCTCAATTTTTGATAAACGGCTGCATAGAAAGTAATATTTTAAATTCAACAAGCATTGCTTAGCGCATATGAACAAGTTTTCAGCGCACAGGACAAACACGAGCGAGTTCATTCAAAAATTACATCCTTGGTACATTCATCTGCCACAAGGCGGGCACCAGCAAGAACATCCTTATAGTAGTTCTCGGGCTTGCGATGCTCCTTCCCCGGCGGCGGCCCGTCCCTCACAAGCTTCTCACCGTCTAGCTTACCCCAGTGCACCTTTGCACGGGCAAGGGCCCTACGGGCACCTTCGATGCAGACGAAGTGCTTGATGACCTCGAGCCTTGGACAGGCCTCCACTAGCCGCCGCACCAGCCCGAAGTAGCTCCCAGGCAGGGCCTCTCCAGTCCACAGCCGAACTATGAAGCCCTTCATGGCCTGTTCGGCCGCCTTGTGGAGCTCGACCAGCTGTTTCAGCTGGTCGCTCAAGGGCACAGGGTGTCCAGCCTCAACATACTGAGACCAGAACACCTTCTCCGTTCAGCTGCCCTCTTCGGCTCGGTAGAATGCGGCGGCATCGGATACGTTGCGGGGAAGATCTGCGAATGCCCCTGGAGAGCTCCGGATTCGGGTAAGTAACAAGTAGTTTATTTTTATATTTCTGCTTTGCAAATGCCTTACCCGCCGCTATCTTTTTCATCTCCTCCAACTCTTGGAGGGCCTTCTGGGATTCGGCCTTGGCAGACTGGGCAGTTTCAAGGGCCGCCGCGAGCCCGGACGCTCGCGTCTTCGAGTCCAGCTCCAAACTCTCATGTTTTTTCATGAGAGCCTGAAGCTCTTGCTGCACCTCACCGACCTGGGCCTCAAATTTCTCTCGCTCGGTGCGCTCCGTGGCCGCTCTCTTCTCAGCCTCGGACAGCGCCTGCTTGAGGGTCGCCACCTCAGTCGTGGCCCCTACAATAAGCAGTACAATCCTGCTATTTTTTGCAATCGCGTCTTTTTATAGGCACTTTCTCTGTAAGGTATCTCTTACCTTCTTTCTCCTCCAGCTGCCGCTTGGCAAGGCCGAGCTCTCGCTCGGTCTGCTCGAGGCCCTGTTTCAGGGCACCCACCTCCGCAGTCAGTGCGGCGGTGGCTAGCAGCGAAGCCTGCATACGCATATTGAGTCTTTTTTGTTAGACTCCTGCGAAATTTAATAGATCCTCTATTCGGCTTTTCTTTCCGAACGCCAAACAGAGCATCAGGGGCTACTGTCTATGCGGTAATATTTTTACATATTTTTACTTACCTCGAAGCCTGTTAGAAGGCTAGCGCAAGCTTCAGTCAGTCTGCTCTTGGCGGACTGAACCTTCTGGATCACCGTACTCATAATAGTACGGTGCTCCTCGTCGATGGAGGCGCCGTCAAGCACCTCCAGCAGATTGTCCGGCACCTCCGGTTGGACGGAGGCCGCCGGCTCAGAAGGCTTGCTCCTCTTGGAAGGAGTTCGCCTACCGCGGTCTGGAACTGTTGAAGATTCCGGCGCGGTGTCCGGCTCAAAGCCAGACTTGCAGCCCTGGGGGGGGGGTCTTGTCCTCTTTACTCCTGGGGTCCGGGAGGTCACCTTGCGGCTCCTCCAGGACCACCTCCTCCTGCCCCGGAGCTTGTCGCGACGCCACTTCGGCGTCGTCCACGGTGCGGGAGGAGACAGTGGGCGGAACTGAGTTCACGTCCGATGAATCCAGGGAGCCGCTCGATGACTCATCGAGTCCGGCCCGGGGCGGGCTGCATAATTATGTTCGACATTAGGGAAAGCTGTGCAACAAAGGAACGTCATGAGTTACTCTGATATCCGAATACTTACGATTACGCCGGACGCTTGGCCCTGTCTGGCCACTCCTCTTCGTCCTCTTCGGCATTGGGGGAGTAGTTCGGCGGAGGGGTCTTCCTCTTCCTGGACCCTTCGGCCTCCCCCGTTGGGGCGGCCTTCCTTTTCTTTCCTCCCCCCGCTGGAGGGGGAGAGGTTTCTTCTTCCTCCTCCTCGTTCTCGAGAGCGTCTCGGACTCATAGGATGACGAGTCCGACACCACCATATTACAGGCACTCTTTCGAGTCCCCGTGGCCTTCTTCTTCTTGGCCTTCTTCTCCGGCACCACATAAGGCGCCGGAACCAGCAGCTTCACTAGGAGAGCAGGGGTTGTGTCTTCGGGCAAGGGAGCCGGACAGTTAATCGGTCCAGACTTCGCCTGCCAAGCCTGTCAAAGGTGAGGGAGTTTAGATCCCGCATAGAGTCAAACTATGAAAAAACATAACATCCTGTAAAAGGTGAAAATAGCTTACCACGCTAGCGTGACGCTGCGAGCTGTATCCGCGGTCCTCAGAAGCGGATGCGGGAGCCTCGGCGCCTTTGGTTAGCACCTTCCAGATGTCTTCATACGTCATGTCGAAGAGCCTGTTAAGGGTTTGGTGCTGCGCCGGGTCGAACTCCTACAGATTAAAGTCCCGTTGTTGACACGGGAGGATCCGACGGACGAGCATAACCTGGACTACATTAACAAGCTTGATCGGCTTGTTCACCAGGGACTGGATGCATGTCTGCAGTCCAGTCACCTCTTTTTCGTCACCCCACGATAGGCCCGTCTCTTTCCAGGACATAAGCCGCGTGGGGGGTCCAGATCGGAACTCGGGGGCTGCGGTCCATTTCGGATTGCGTGGCTCGATGATGTAAAACCACCCGGATTGCCACCCCTTTAGGGTCTCCACGAAGGAGCCCTCGAGCCATAGGACGTTGGCCATCTTGCCCGCCATGTCGCCTCTGCACTCCGCCTGGCTGCCGCGCACCACCTTGGGCTTGACGTTGAAGGTCTTTAGCCAGAGGCCGAAATGGGGGCGGATACGGAGGAAAGCCTCGCACACGACGATAAACGCCGAGATGTTGAGGACGAAGTTCAGGGCCAGATCATGGAAATCCAGGCCGTAGTAGAACATGAGCCCCGGGACAAATTGGTGGAGTGGAAAACCCAGTCCGCGGAGGAAGTGGGGAAGGAATACTATCCTCTCATGGGGCCTTGGGGTGGGGAGAAGCTGCCCCTCCTCGGGAAGCCGGCGCGCGATGTCTTTGGACAAGTATCCGGCCTTCCTTAGCTTTTTGACATGGCCTTCCATAACGGAGGAGACCATCCACCTGCCTCCCGCTCCGGACATTGTTGGGGAAGGTTGAGATGGGAAGTGCGGGCTTGGGCGCTGGAGCTCGAGTGCGCGGAAGATGGATAAGGAAAAGAGGAAGAAGGCGTAGGTAAAAAGGTGGATCCTTATCCCCTTATATGGGCGGATGCGGCTATGCGTCCCCACCAGCCTAGTAAAACTCGCTTGCCTCCCAAGTGCCGTGATAAATGGTGCGGTTGGGTTACCCACGTCCGTATTGATGAGAATCCCGTAAATGGGGGACACGATCTCTGCTTTGACAAGACGTGCCAAGGAAACCGCCTCGCAAAACGTGCTGAGGTGGAAAAGTAAAAATGATTCGAGTAGAAGACTTGGCCGTAGTGTGATGACACGCTGCGGAATACGTCAGCAGATTTGATTTGTGTTAATATTATTCTCTCTATGGCAAAATGTGGAAACTTATTTTGCAGATCCGGACACTACTCTTGGTGTTTACAATCTTTATGAAGAACTTGGAGGAGGAACCCGCCTTGCAATGTCGAAGACAATCTGCGCGCCGGACTCGTCGTCATTGAAGCCCGGTTCAGGGGCTACTGAGGGAGTCCTGGATTAGGGGGTGTTCAGGTAGCCGGACTATACCTTCAGCCGGACTCCCGGACTATGAAGATACAAGATTGAATACTTCGTCCCGTGTCTGGATGGGACTTTCCTTGGCGTGGAAGGCAAGCTTGGCGATGCGGATATTCAAGATCTCCTACCATTGTAACCGACTTTGTGTAAGCCTAACCCTATCCGGTGTCTATATAAACCAGAGGGTTTTAGTCCGTAGGACAACAACTTCATCATACAACAATCATACCATAAGCTAGCTTCTAGGGTTTAGCCTCCTTGATCTCGTGGTAGATCTACTCTTGTACTACCCATATCATCAATATTAATCAAGCAGGAAGTAGGGTTTTACCTCCATCGAGAGGGCCCGAACCTGGGTAAAACTTCATGTCCCTTGTCTCCTGTTACCATCCGGCCTAGACGCACAGTTCGGGACCCCCTACCCGAGATCCGCCGGTTTTGACACCGACAAGGGCCACACAAAGATTATTCGTCACGTGTATCACGTCGATTGCGGAGCGTACCTCTAGGTCTTTCCAATAGGGAAGGTACCAAAATATAGATTTCTTCTTCCACATGGGTGCGCATCCGTCAGCGTCATTCAGAATAGGTTGTACACCAGGACCCTTTCCAAAGACCACCTTCAAATCCTTGACCATATCATGTACATCATCACCGGTACTGTGGCGAGGCTTCGTCCGGTGATCCGCCTCACCTTTGAAATGCTTGACTTTCTTTCTTACGGGATGCCTGCTCGGAAGAAATCGACGATGTCCCAGGTACACATTCTTCTTACAATTAGCCAAATATATACTGTCGGTGTCAGTGTCAAAACCGGCGGATCTCGGGTAGGGGGTCCCGATCTGTGCGTCAAGGTCGGATGGTAATAGGAGACAAGGGACACTTTATTTTACCCAGGTTCGGGCCCTCTCGATGGAGGTAAAACCCTACTCCTGCTAGATTAATATTGCTGATATGGGTAGTACAAGAGTAGATCTACCACGAGATCAAGGAGGCTAAACCCTAGAAGCTAGCCTATGGGTATGATGATGGTTATGATGTGTTCGTCCTACGGACTACAACCCTCCGGTTTATATAGGCACCGGATAGGGTTAGGGTTACACAGAGTCGGTTACATTGGTAGGAGATCTTGAATATCCGCACGCCTAGCTTGCCTTCCACGCCAAGGAAAGAACCTTCCGGACACGGGACGAAGTCTTCAATCTTGTATCTTCATAGTCCTGGAGTCTAGCTGAAGATATAGTTCGGCTATCCGAACACCCCCTAATCCAGGACTCCCTCAGTAGCCCCTGAACCAGGCTTCAATGACGACGAGTCCGGCGCGCAAATTGTCTTCGGCATTGCAAGCGGGTTCCTCCTCCAAATTCTTCAAGAAGATAATAAACACCAAAAAATAGTGTCCGGCTCTGCAAAACAAGTTTCCACGTATTGCCATATAGAGAATAATACAAACACAAATCAAATCTGCTGACGTATTCCGCAGTGCGTCATAACACTGCGACCAAGCCTTCTGTATGGATTATTTTTTGTTGTTCCACCGCAGCACGTTCAACGAGGCGGTTTCCTTGGCACTTCTTGTCGAAGCAGAGATCGTGTGCCCCTTTTAACGGGATTCTCATTAATGCGGACGTGGGTAACCCAACCGCGCCATTTACCACGGCGTGTGAGCGGCAAGCGTGTTTTATTAGGTAGGTGGGGACGCATAACGGCATCAGCCTATATAAGGGGATAAAGATCCACCTCTTTCACCTACGCCTTCTTCCTCCTTTGCCCATCCATCTCCTGCGCACTCAAGCTCCAACGCCCAAGTTCGCTCTTTCTTCCCCAACCTGCTCCAGCGATGTCCGGAGCGGGTGGCAAGTGGATGGCTTCCTCCGTTACGGAGGGTCAAATCAAAAAGCTTAGGAAGGCCGGATATCTGTCCAAGGACATCCTGCACAGGCTTCCCGAGGCGGGGCAACTTCTTCCCACCCCAAGGCCCCATGAGAGGGTAGTTTTTCTCCCCCATTTCCTCCGCGGACTGGGTTTTCCACTTCACCCTTTTGTCCGGGGGCTCATGTTCTACTACGACCTGGACTTCCACGATCTGGCCCCGAACTTTATCCTCAATATCTCGGCGTTTATCATCGTGTGTGAGGCCATTCTCTGCATCCGCCCCCACTTCGGCCTCTGGCTCCAGACCTTCAACGTCAAGCCCAAGGTGGTGTCCGGCACCCAGGCGGAGTGCGGAGGTGCTATGGCCGGCAAAATGGCGAATGCACTCTGGTTTGATGGCTCTTTTGTGGAGTCCTTGAAGGGGTGGCAGGCAGGGTGGTTTTACATCACCGAGCCACGCGACTCGAAATGGGTCGCGGCCCCTGAGTTCCGATCCGGACCCCCCACGCGGCTCATGTCCTGGAAAGAGACGGGCCTATCATGGGGGAACGAAGAAGAAGTGACCGGACTGCAAACTTGCATCCGGTCCCTGATGAACAAGCCCATCCGGCATGTCAACATCATCCAGGTCATGTCCGTTCGCCAGATCCTCCCGTGCCAAGAACGGGAGTTCACTTTGTGGGAATTCGACCCGGCGCAGCACCAAACCCTCAATAGGCTCTTCGACACGACGTATTAAGACGTCTGGAGGGTGCTAACCAAAGGCGCTGAGTGCCCCACATCCGCTTCCGAGGACCGCGGATACAGCTCGCAGTGCAACGCTTGCGAGGTAGGCTATTTATACCTTTCACGGGTTCGTTAAGCTTTTCTACATAGATTAACTCTATGTGGGATCTAAAAACTCCCTTTGCCTTTGACAGGCGTGGCTGAAGATAGCCGGACCAATCAACTGTCCGGCTCCTCGGCCCGAAGACCCAGCCCCAGCTCTCTTAGAGAAGCTGCTGGCTCCGGCGCCCTATGTGGTGCCGGAGAAGAAGGTCAAGAAGAAGAAGACCACCGGGACTTGAAAGAGTGCCCGCAATGTGGTGGTGTCGAGCTCGTCATCTGGCGAGTCTGCGACGCCCTCCTCTCGTGAAAACGAGGAGGAGGAACAAGGAAGCTCTCCCCCTCCAGCGAGGGGAGCGAAAAAGAAGAAGGCCGCCCCAACAGGGGAGGCCGAGGGGTCGAGGAAAAGGAAGACCCCTCCGCCGGACTACTCCCCCAATGCCGAAGAGGGCGGAAAGGAATGGCCGGACAGAACCAAGCGTCCGGCGACATCGTAAGTATTCACATACCAGAATGACTCATAGTATCTTCAAGTGCGCAGCTTACCCTAATGTCGAATGCTATTTGCGCAGCCCGCCCCGAGCCGCACTCGATGATTCATCGAGCGGCTCCCTGGATTCGTCGGACATGAACTCCGTCCCGCCCGCAGTCTCCCCCAGCGGGGCGAACGACGCCGAAGCGGCGTCCTGCCGAACAGGGCAGGAGGAGGTGGTCCAGGAGGAGCCGCAAGGCAATCCTCAGGACCCCAGGAGTAAAGGGGATGAAACCCCCCAGGGCTCCTAGTCCGGCTTTGTGCCGGACACCGCGCCGGACTCAACCGTCCTGGCTCGCGGTGGGCGAACTCCTTCCAAGAGGAGTAAGCCGTCTGAGCCGGCGACCTCTGTCCAACCAGAGGCGCCGGATAGTCTGTTCGAGGCGCTTGAAGGCGCCACCATCGACGAGGAGCACCGTACTGTTATGAGTGCGGTGGTCCAAAGGGTTTAGTCCGCCAAGAGCGAACTGAATGAAGCTTGCGCTAGCCTTCTAACAGGCTTCCAGGTAAGCAAAAAATATGCTAAATTCATTACCGCATAGACAGTAGCCCCTGATGCTCTGTTCGGTGTTCGGTAAGAAAAGCCGAATAGAGGATCCAACAATTTTCGCAGGAGTCTAATAAAAAGTCTAATATGCGTATGCAGGCTTCCCTGCTGTCCACCGCCGCACTGACTGCGTAGGTGGAAGTCCTGAAAAAGGACCTCGAGCGGTCCGAGCAAGAGCTCGGCCTTGCGAAAAGGCAGCTCGTGGAAAAGGAAGGTAAGAAATACCCCTTGGAAAAAAAAGGTGCCTATAGAGAGGCTTGATTGCAAAAAGAAATAACAGGATTGTACTGCTTATTGTAGGGGCCACAACCGAGGTGGCAACCCTGAAGCAGGCGCTGGCTGAGGCCGAGAAGAAAGCGGCCGAGGAGCGCGCCGAGCGAGAAAAGCTTGGGGTCCAAGTCGGCGCGGTGCAGCAAGAGCTGCAAGCTCTCATGAAGAAACATGAGGGTTTGGAGCTTGAGGCAAAAACGCAAGCATCCGAGCTCGCGTCGGCTGTTGAGACCACCAAGAGTGCCAAGGCCGAAGCCCAAAAGGCCCTCCAAGAGTTGGAGGATGTGAAAAAGATAGCAGCGGGTAAGGCATTCTTAATGCAAAGTAGGAATATAAAGGTAAAATACCTATTACTTACCCGAATCCGGAGTTCTCCAGGGGCGTTCTTCGATCTTCCCCGCAGCGCATACGACGCCGCCGCATTCTACCGAGCTGAAGAGGACAGCTCGACGGAGAGTGTGTTCTGGTTATTCTGAGGCCGGACACCCTGTGCCCTTAAGCGATCAGCTGAAGCAGATGGCCGAGCTCCACAAGGCGGACGAACAGGCCATGAAGGGCTTACTAGTTCGGCTGTGGCCTGGAGAGGCCCTGCCTGGGAGCTACTTCGGGCTGGTGCGGCGGCTGGTGGAGGCCTGTCCACGGCTTGAGGTCATCAAGCGCTCCGTCTGCATAGAAGGTGCCCAGAGGGCCCTTGCCCGTGTATCTGTACACTGGGGCAAGCTGGACGGAGAGAAGCTGGTGAAGGACGGGCCGCCGCAGGGGAAGGAGCATCGCAAGCCCGAGAACTACTACAAGGAAGTTCTCGCTGGAGCTCGCCTTGTCGCGGATGAGTGTGCCAAAGATGTAATATTTCAATGAACTCGCTCGTTTGTATCCTGTGCGCTGAAAACTTGTTCATATGCGCTTAAGCAATGCTTTCTGAATTTAAAATATTATTTTCTGTGCGGCCGTTTATCAATAACTGAGAGATGGCGAGTCGTCGGCTTCTGCCCCCATGCAACTAGTGCTGGGGTGTTCGGGATAAACCTGAGGGCTCTTGTTCCCATAGTTGGGTCCTTCGAGGGAGGCGCTCAGCACAGCGAACCAGGCAATCGGACTATAATGCTTGAACACTCTCACTTAGCCATAGAACGTTATAATTTTAAATTTCGGCGAAGCCCCTAGTTCGGAAGGCCGAATTCGGGGCACTATCCACGCCTTTAGCCGGACTTAACCAGCTCTCCGCTCGAAGCGGCATAAGCCTTTAGGGACTCGAAAAACCTCTCGAACAGCGATCGGTCTCGCGCCTTATCATGACAGTCTGTTTTAGCTTTCTCCACTGAGGTGCTCACCCACATGATCTGGGGCACAATCGCAGTGGTTCTCCTAGTGCTACCTTAGCCGATAGAGCGGAACGTAAGGCACCAAAACATAGGAGCCGGGCAAACCCAACATATGACCAAAATCATGACTCGGAGCCGATGCATATAATGCTATAAGTTCGGGGTGCCGCACTTGTGAAAGTGGACGGACTTCTCACACCAGATAGAAGGGTAATAAAGCCCCTGGCGTGGTTTGCCGTACCATGGTGTATGGGTGCGATCATGTTTATTTGAGTAAACATATGTATATTAAAAGAAGATAATGCAAAAAATAGACGAAAAGCTATGCATTATTTATGAGGAGGCTGTTTATTCAAGCCGAACGATACAAGTAGTGCGAAAAAAAAATTAGACTATTTAACATGTCCTGACCAGACGCAGGCCGCAGAATTTAGAAACAGATATATTGCTCGAAATAGAGACCACCTGAGAGTTCCATGATGCGGTGTTGTTTTGTCTGCTTTCCTGGGTCCTGTATCGTCTGTGCGGCAGCGAGGCCGAAAACTGTATCCAGAGTATGGAGTCCTTAAAGAAAAGAAGAACCCGGCAGCCCCTAGTACGTTTGACGCCGTATTGTTGGCATGCCGTTTTACCTGCCCCTTCCCCTATGCCCATGGAATTGTAAGGGCGTAATTGTGTACTCGTGGTACTAGCTCCGCTATGTAGGGATGGTTGGGGTTGGGGCCATATTGCTACGCGTGCTCTGAACGCGCCAGTCGGTCTTGCTGCGGGTTACTCCGGGCGCGTTTTGCTTTGTCCTGCTTTGTAGCGGCCGGACTCGAGAGCTGCCTTAACAGGCTGCTTTGTACCTCTGCTGCGAGGGTCGCCGTGTGTTCCTCCGTACGGATGGAGCGTTCGGTGTTTCCGCTGACCGTGGTTACACCTCGAGGGCCTGGCATCTTGAGCTTGAGATATGCGTAGTGTGGCACCGCATTGAATTTAGCGAATGCGGTTCGTCCAAGCATAGCATGATAGCCACTGCGGAACGGAACTATGTCGAAGATTAACTCTTCGCTTTGGAAGTTGTCCGGAGATCCGAAGACCACATCAAGTGTTATGGAGCCTATGCAATTGGCATCTACACCTGGGATGACGCCTTTAAAGGTCGTCCTTGTGGGCTTGATCCTTGATGGATCTATGCCCATTTTCCGCACTGTATCCTGGTAGAGCAGGTTCAGGCTACTGCCTCCTTCCATGAGGATTCTTGTAAGGTGAAATCCGTCAATGATTGGGTCAAGAACCAATGCGGCGAAACCGCCGTGACGGATGCTAGTGGGGTGGTCCCTTCGATCGAAGGTGATCGGGCAAGAGGACCATGGGTTGAACTTTGGGGCGACTGGCTCCATCGCGTATACGTCCCGTAGCGCACGCTTCCTCTCCCGCTTGGAAATATGAGTCGCGTATATCATGTTCACCATCCGCACTTGTGGGGGAAACCCCTTCTGTCCGTTGTTGTTCGGCGGCCTGGGCTCCTCTTCGTCATCGCTGTCTAGCCCCTTGTTTTTGTTTTCGGCTCTTAACTTGCCTGCCTGCTTGACACCCAACAATCGACTATCTGATTTTTCTTTGTTAGGAACCGTGTCCAGAATTGCCTGGCCGATTCTTCTGGCTGCTGGATTATGTGGCTTAGGTCGTCGTCGTCCGGTGGCCGTACGTAGGTCCCCTGGAAGTTGTCGAGGAATGCGGCCTCCAGGTCCTCCCAAGAGCCGATCGAATCTGCGGGGAGGCTGTTAAGCCAGTGCCGGGCTGGTCCCTTAAGTTTAAGGGGTAAATATTTGATGGCGTGCAAATCATCGCCACGTGCCATGTGGATGTGGAGGAGATAGTCCTCAATCCATACTGCCGGATCTGTCGTACCATCGTACGACTCGATGTTGACGGGTTTAAAACCCTCTGGGATTCTATGATCCATTACTTCGTCTATGAAGCATAGTGGGTGTGCGGCGCCCCTGTACTGGGCTATGTCTTGACGCAGTTCGGAGGAGCTGTGCCTGTTGTGTTCGGCCCGGCCGGATTCATTGTGTCCGGAGTGAAAACTATCACGTGCCGTCGGGCGTCCGCGCGATCCATAGATCGATCTTGTTTGCCTTGCTTTGTCCTCCAGGACGTCTCGCAGGTCTGGTTCGTGTTCCCGTGCCTTGGTAAAGCGGCTGTGGGGCATGGCTTGTTTGGATGTTCGACAGGCTTCTCTGTCGCGGCCGCGAGGTGGCCGATCTGCCATGTCTTGGGCTTCCTCCTCTGATTGGGGTAGCGGCCTGCGCTTAGGATAGTTTTTGGAGGGGCATCCGAGCTCGTGCTCTTCGGCCGCAAGGACTTCAGTCCATCTGTCAGCTAGCAAATCTTGATCAGCTCTAAGTTGTTGCTGCTTTTTCTTTAGGCTGTTCGCCGTGGCTAAAAGCCTGCGTTGAAAGCGCTCTTGTTCGGGGGGGTCTGATGGTATGATGAATTCATCGTCGCCGAGGCTTGCCTCGTCTTCGGAGGGAGGCATGTAGTTATCGTCCTTGACCTCTCGCTCTGCCGCTCTCTCATGAGGGCGGTCTTCTCCATCTTCCTATGCCGAATCCTGCTGGTTTTGGTGTTCTTCGGCGCTGTCCGGGGTAGTATTATCTCCCGTGCCGGAATCACCGTTTCTGCTGTGGCGGGATTTGGAGCGGCGCCGCTGACGTCGGCGTTTTGGAGGCTTTTTCGAAGTGCCATCCTCTGCTGTTCCATCGCCATCTCCATATTTTGGAGCATCCACCATGTATATGTCGTATGACGAGGTGGCGGTCCAGCGCCCTACAGGTGCTGGTTCTTGCTCGTCTCCTCCTTCGTCGTCCATATCGTCGAAGTCTTCGGAGCCGAAGTCGAGCATGTCGGATATATCGTCGACAGTGGCTATTAAGTGGGCGGTGGGTGGGCTTTGAATTTCTTCGTCGTCCGAATCCCAACCTCGCAGGCCATAGTTCGGCCCGGGCTCTCCTGACAAAGACAGAGACTTGAGAGAATTCAGAATATCACCAAAAGGTGAATACTCAAAGATGTCCGCGGCGGTGAACTCCATTACAGGCGCCCAATCTGATTCGATCGGCGGGGGCACGGACGACCCGAAGTTCGGAGAAGAGTCCGTCTCCTTGTAGTCACAGGCCATGCGGAGTGCGGGGCTCGCGTTCGGCTCAATGGAATTTAAGATCGCAGCCCCCGAGGTGACGTCCAACCGTTCATCTTCAAAGAACGTAGTGGGCTCCGAATCGAGGATCGGGGCCGGAGCGTATGCGGCCTCCAGGACACTGTTCGGAGGCAGAGCTATATCATGCCCCTCGAGATAGTGCGGCGCGCTTGGCTGTGGCTCGAATCCGTCGAAGATCAAGTCTCCGCGGATATCTGCCGTGTAGTTTAGGCTTCCAAACCTGACTTGATGGCCAGGGGCGTAGCTCTCGATCTGCTCCAGATGACCAAGCGAGTTGGCCCGCAGAGTGAAGCCGCCGAAGACGAAGATCTGCCCGGGGAGAAAAGTCTCACCCTAGACCTCATCGTTGTTGATGATCAAAGGAGCCATCGGGCCTAAAGGCGACGACACAGAGGAACTCTCAATGAAAGCACCAATGTCGGTGTCAAAACCGGCGGATCTCGGGTAGGGGGTCCTGTTGGGGAACGTAGTAATTTCAAAAAAAAAATTCCTACGCACACGCAAGATCATGGTGATGCATAGCAACGAGAGGGGAGAGTGATGTCCACGTACCCTCGTAGACCGAAGCGGAAGCGTTGACACAACGTAGAGGAAGTAGTCGTACGTTCTCCTCGCGATCCAACCGATCACAGCACCGTTACTCCGGCACCTCCGAGTTCTTGGCACACGTTCAGCTCGATGACGATCCCCGGGCTCCGATCCAGCAAAGCGTCGAGGAAGAGTTCCGTCAGCACGACGGCGTGGTGACGATCTTGATGTGTTTCCGGCGCAGGGCTTCGCCTAAGCACTGCAACGATATGATCGAGGTGGAATTTGGTGGAAGGGGGCACCGCACACGGCTAAGGAACGATCACGAAGATCAACTTGTGTGTGTATGGGGTGCCCCTTGCCTCAGTATATCAAGGATGGAGGAGGAGGAGGCCGGCCAAGGGTTTGGCGCGCCAGGGTGTGGAGTCCTACTAGGTTTCCAAGTCCTAGTAGGAGTCCACCAAGAGGGGAGGAAGGGAGAAGGAATAGGAGGAGTAGGAAAGGTGGCCGGCCCCCTTTTCCCTAGTCCAATTCGGACCAAAGGGGAGGGGGGCGCAGCAGCCTTTTCCTCTTCCCACTAAAGCCCATCAAGGCCCATTACTTCTCCCGTAATCCCGTAACTCCCCGATACTCCCGAAAATACCCGAATCACTCAGAACCTTTCCGATGTCCGAATATAGTCGTACAATATATCGATCTTTACGTCTCGACCATTTCGAGACTCCTCGTCATGTCCCCGATCTCATCCGGGACTCCGAACTCCTTCGGTACATCAAAACTCATAAACTCATAATAACTGTCATCGTAACCTTAAGCGTGCGGACCCTACGGTTCGAGAACAATGTAGACATGACCGAGACATGTCTCCGGTCAATAACCAATAGCGGGACCTGGATGCCCATATTGGCTCCTACATATTCTACGAAGATCTTTATCGGTCAGACCGCATAACAACATACGTTGTTCCCTTTGTCATCGGTATGTTACTTGCCCGAGATTCGATCGTCGGTATCCAATACCTAGTTCAATCTCGTTACCGGCAAGTCTCTTTACTCGTTCCGTAATACATCATCTCGCAACTAACTCATTGGTTGCAATGCTTGCAAGGCTTATGTGATGTGCATTACCGAGAAGGCCCTGAGATACCTCTCCGACATTCGGAGTGACAAATCCTTATCACGAAATACGCCAACCCAACATGTACCTTCGGAGACACCTGTAGAGCACCTTTATAATCACCCAGTTACGTTGTGACGTTTGGTAGCACACAAAGTGTTCCTACGGTAAATGGGAGTTGCATAATCTCATAGTTAAAGGAACATGTATAAGTCATGGATAAAAGCAATAGCAACATACTAAACGATCGGGTGCTAAGCTAATGGAATGGGTCATGTCAATCAGATCATTCAACTAATGATGTGACCTCATTAATCAAATAACAACTCCTTGTTCATGGTTAGGAAACATAACCATCTTTGATTAATGAGCTAGTCAAGTAGAGGCATACTAGCGACACTCTGTTTGTCTATGTATTCACACATGTATTATGTTTCCTGTTAATACAATTCTAGCATGAATAATAAACATTTATCATGAATTAAGGAAATAAATAATAACTTTATTATTGCCTCTAGGGCATATTTCCTTCAGTCTCCCACTTGCACTAGAGTCAATAATCTAGTTCACATTGCCATGTGATTTATCAGCAATAGTTCACATCACCATGTGATTAACACCCATAGTTCACATCGATATGTGACCAACACCCAAAGGGTTTACTAGATTCAGTAATCTAGTTCACATCGCTATGTGATTAACACCCAAAGAGTACTACGGTGTGATCATGTTTTGCTTGTGAGAGAAGTTTAGTCAACGGGTCTGCCACATTCAGATCCGTTATGTATTTTGCAATTTTCTATGTCTATAATGCTCTGCACGGATCTACTTTAGCTAATTGCTCCCACTTTTAATATGTATCTAGATTGAGACTTAGAGTCATCTAGATTAGTGTCAAAACTTGCATCAACGTAACCTTTTACGACGAACCTTTTTGTCACATCCATAATCGAGAAACATATCCTGATTTTACTAAGGATAATTTTGACCGATGTCCAGTGATCTACTTCCTAGATCACTATTGTACTCCCTTGCTTAACACAGTGTAGGGTATACAATAGATCTGGTACATAGCATGGCATACTTTATAGAATCTATGGCTGAGGCATAGGAAATGACTTTCATTCTCTTTCTATCATCTGCCGTGGTCGGGCTTTGAGTCTTACTCAATTTCACACCTTGTAATACAGGCAAGAACTCTTTCTTTGACTGTTCCATTTTGAACTACTTCAAAATTCTTTCAAGGTATGTACTTATTGAAAAACTTATCAAGCGTCTTGATCTATCTCTATAGATCTTGATGCTCGGTATGTAAGCAGCTTCACCTAGGTCCTTCTTCAAAAAACTCCTTTCAAATACTCCTTTATGCTTTACAGAATAATTCTACATTATTTCTGATCAATAATATGTCATTTACATATACTTATCAGAAATGCTGTAGTGCTCCCACTCACTTTCTTGTAAATACAGGCTTCACCGCAAGTCTGTATAAAACTATATGCTTTGATCAACTTATCAAAGCGTATATTCCAACTCCGAGATGCTTGCACCAGTCCATAGATGGATCGCTGGAGCTTGCATATTTTGTTAACACCTTCAGGATCGACAAAACCTTCTAGTTGCATCGTATACAACTCTTCTTTAATAAATCCATTAAGGAATGTAGTTTTGTTTATCCATTTGCCGGATTTCATAAAATGCGGCAATTGCTAACATGATTCGGACAGACTTAAGCATAGATACGAGTGAGAAACTCTCATCGTAGTCAACACCTTGAACTTGTCGAAAACCTTTTGCGACAATTCTAGCTTTGTAGATAGTAACACTACTATCAGTGTCCGTCTTCCTCTTCAAGATCCATTTATTTTCTTTGGCTTGCCAATCATTGGGCAAATCCATCAAAGTCCATACTTTGTTCTCATACATGGATCATATCTCAGATTTCATGGCCTCTAACCATTTTGCGGAATCTGGGCTCATCATCGCTTCCTCATAGTTCGCAAGTTCGTCATGGTCTAGTAACATGACTTCCAGAACAGGATTACCGTACCACTCTGGTGCGGATCTCACTCTGGTTTACCTACGAGATTCAGTAGTAACTTGATCTGAAGTTACATGATCATCATCATTAGCTTCCTCACTAATTGGTGTAGTACTCACAAGAACAGATTTCTGTGATGAACTCCTTTCCAATAAGGGAGAAGGTACAATTACCTTATCAAGTTTTCTATTTTCCTCCCACTCACTTCTTTCGAGAGAAACTCCTTCTCTAGAAAGTTTCCGAATTTAGCAACAAAAATCTTGCCTTCGGATCTGTGATAGACGGTGTACCCAACAGTCTCCTTTGGGTACCTATGAAGACACATTTCTTCGATTTGGGTTTGAGCTTATCAGGATGAAAACTTTTTCACATAAGCATCGTAACCCCAAACTTTAAGAAACGACAACTTTGGTTTCTTGCCAAACCACAGTTCATTTTGTGTCGTCTCAACGGACTTTAGATGGTGCCCCTTTTAACGTGAATGCAGCTGTCTCTAATGCATGATCCCAGAATGATATTGGTAAATCGGTAAGAAACATCATAGATTGTACTATATCCAATAAAGTACGGTTATGACGTTCGGACACACCATTATGCTGTGGTGTTCCAGGTGGCATGATTTTGTGAAACTATTCCACATTGTTTTAATTGAAGACCAAACTCGTAACTCAAATATTTGTCTCCGCGATCAGATCGTAGAAATCTTATTTTCTTGTCACGATGATTTTCCACTTCACTCTAAAATTCTTTGAACTTTTCAAATGTTTTAGACTTATGTTTCATCAAGTAGATATACCCATATCTGCTCAAATCATCTGTGAAGGTTAGAAAATAATGATACTTGTCGCGAGCCTTAATATTCATCGGACCATATACATCAGTATGTATGATTTCCAACAAATCTGTTGCTTGCTCCATTGTTCCGGAGAACGGCGTTTTAGTCATCTTGCCCAAGAGGCATGGTTCGCAAGCATCAAGTGATTCATAATCAAGTGATTCCAAAATCCCATCAGCATGGAGTTTCTTCATGCGCTTTACACCAATATGACCTAAACGGCAGTGCCACAAATAGGCTGCACTATCATTATTAACTTCGCATCTTTTGGTTTCAATATTATGAATATGTGTATCACTACGATCGAGATCCAATGAACTATTTTCATTGGTGTGTATGACCATAGAAGGTTTTATTCATGTAAACAGAACAACAATTGTTCTCTAACTTAAATGAATAACTGTATTGCAATTAACATGATCAAATCATATTCATGCTCAACGCAAACACCAAATAACACTTATTTAGTTTCAACACTAATCCCGAAAGTATAGGGAGTGTGTGATGATGATCATATCAATCTTGGAACCACTTCCAACACACATCGTCACCTTGCCCTTTAACTAGTCTTTGTTCATTCTGCAACTCCCGTTTCGAGTTACTAATCTTAGCAACTTGAACTAGTACCAAATACTGAGGGGTTGCTATGAATACTAGTAAAGTACACATCAATAACATGTATATCAAATATACTTATGTTCACTTTGCCATCCTTCTTATCCGCCAATCACTTGGGGTAGTTCCGCTTCCAGTGACCAGTTCCTTTGCAGTAGAAGCACTTAGTCTCAGGCTTAGGACCAGACTTGGGCTTTTTCACTTGAGCAGCAACTTGCTTGCCGTTCTTCTTGAAGTTTCCCTTCTTTCCTTTTGCCCTTTTCTTGAAACTAGTGATCTTGTCAACCATCAACACTTGATGTTTTTCTTTGATTTCTACCTTCGCCGATTTTAGCATCGCGAAGAGCTTGGGAATATTTTCCGTTATCCCTTGCATATTATAGTTCATCACGAAGTTCTACTAACTTGGTGATGGTGACTAGAGAATTCTGTCAATCACTATCTTATCTGGAAGATTAACTCCCACTTGATTCAAGCGATTGAAATACCCAGACAATCTGAGCACATGCTCACTAGTTGAGCGATTCTCCTCCATCTTTTAGCTATAGAACTTGTTGGAGACTTCATATCTCTCAACTCGGGTATTTGCTTGAAATATTAACTTCAACTCCTGGAACATCTTGTATGGTCCATGACGTTCAAAACATCTTTGAAGTCCCGATTCTTAAGCCGTTAAGCATGGTGCACTAAACTATTAAGTAGTCATCATATTGAGCTAGCAAAACATTCATAACGTCTGCATCTGCTCCTGCAAAAGGTCCGTCACCTAGCGGTGCATCAAGGACAAAATTCTTCTGTGCAGCAATGAGGATAAACCTCAGATTACGGATCCAATCCGCATCATTGCTACTAACATTTTTCAACACAATTTTCTCTAGGAACATATCAAAATAAACACAGGGAAGCAACAATGCGAGCTATTGATCTACAACATAGATATGCTAATACTACCAGGACGAAGTTCATGATAAATTAAAGTTCAATTAATCATATTACTTAAGAACTCCCACTTAGATAGACATCCCTCTAATCCTCTAAGTGATCACGTGATCCAAATCAACTAAACCATGTCCGATCATCACGTGAGATGGAGTAGTTTCAATGGTGAACATCACTATGTTGATCATATCTACTATATGATTCACGCTCGACCTTTCGGTCTCCGTGTTCCGAGGCCATATCTGTATATGCTAGGCTCGTCAAGTTAAACCTGAGTATTCCGCGTGTGCAACTGTTTTGCACCCGTTGTATTTGAACGTAGAGCCTATCACACCCGATCATCACGTGGTGTCTCAGCACGAAGAACTTTCGCAACGGTGCATACTCAGGGAGAACACTTCTTGATAATTTAGTGAGAGATCATCTTATAATGCTACCGTCAAACAAAGCAAGATAAGATGCATAAAAGATAAACATCACATGCAATCAATATAAGTGATATGATATGGCCATCATCATCTTGTGCTTGTGATCTCCATCTCTGCAGCACCGTCATGATCACCATCGTCACCGGCGCGACACCTTGATCTCCATCGTAGCATCGTTGTCGTCTCGCCAATCTTATGCTTCCACGACTATCACTACCGCTTAGTAAAGCATTACATCGCGATTGCATTGCATACAATAAAGCGACAACCATATGGCTCCTGCCAGTTGCCGATAACTCGGTTACAAAACATGATCATCTCATACAATAAAATTTAGCATCATGTCTTGACCATATCACATCACAACATGCCCTGCAAAAACAAGTTAGACGTCCTCTACTTTGTTGTTGCAAGTTTTACGTGGCTGCTACGGGCTTTAAGCAAGAACTCATCTTACCTACGCATCAAAACCACAATGATAGTTTGTCAAATAGACTCCGTTTTAACCTTCTCAAGGACCGGGCGTAGCCACACTTGGTTCAACTAAAGTTGGAGAGACAGTCTTCCGCAAGCCATCTATGTGCAAAGCACGTCGAGGGAACCGGTCTCGCGTAAGCGTACGCGTAAGGTTGGTCCGGATCGTCTCGTCCAACAATACCGCTGAACCAAAGTATGACATGCTGGTAGGCAGTATGACTTGTATCGTCCACAACTCACTTGTGTTCTACTCGTGCAAATAACATCATACCATAAAAACCTAGGCTCGGATGCCACTGTTGGGGAACGTAGTAATTTCAAAAAAAAAATTCCTACGCACACGCAAGATCATGGTGATGCATAGCAACGAGAGGGGAGAGTGATGTCCACGTACCCTCGTAGACCGAAGCGGAAGCGTTGACACAACGTAGAGGAAGTAGTCGTACGTTCTCCTCGCGATCCAACCGATCACAGCACCGTTACTCCGGCACCTCCGAGTTCTTGGCACACGTTCAGCTCGATGACGATCCCCGGGCTCCGATCCAGCAAAGCGTCGAGGAAGAGTTCCGTCAGCACGACGGCGTGGTGACGATCTTGATGTGTTTCCGGCGCAGGGCTTCGCCTAAGCACTGCAACGATATGATCGAGGTGGAATTTGGTGGAAGGGGGCACCGCACACGGCTAAGGAACGATCACGAAGATCAACTTGTGTGTGTATGGGGTGCCCCTTGCCTCAGTATATAAAGGATGGAGGAGGAGGAGGCCGGCCAAGGGTTTGGCGTGCCAGGGTGTGGAGTCCTACTAGGTTTCCAAGTCCTAGTAGGAGTCCACCAAGAGGGGAGGAAGGGAGAAGGAATAGGAGGAGTAGGAAAGGTGGCCGGCCCCCTTTTCCCTAGTCCAATTCGGACCAAAGGGGAGGGGGGGCGCAGCAGCCTTTTCCTCTTCCCACTAAAGCCCATCAAGGCCCATTACTTCTCCCGTAATCCCGTAACTCCCCGATACTCCCGAAAATACCCGAATCACTCAGAACCTTTCCGATGTCCGAATATAGTCGTACAATATATCGATCTTTACGTCTCGACCATTTCGAGACTCCTCGTCATGTCCCCGATCTCATCCGGGACTCCGAACTCCTTCGGTACATCAAAACTCATAAACTCATAATAACTGTCATCGTAACCTTAAGCGTGCGGACCCTACGGTTCGAGAACAATGTAGACATGACCGAGACATGTCTCCGGTCAATAACCAATAGCGGGACCTGGATGCCCATATTGGCTCCTACATATTCTACGAAGATCTTTATCGGTCAGACCGCATAACAACATACGTTGTTCCCTTTGTCATCGGTATGTTACTTGCCCGAGATTCGATCGTCGGTATCCAATACCTAGTTCAATCTCGTTACCGGCAAGTCTCTTTACTCGTTCCGTAATACATCATCTCGCAACTAACTCATTGGTTGCAATGCTTGCAAGGCTTATGTGATGTGCATTACCGAGAAGGCCCTGAGATACCTCTCCAACATTCGGAGTGACAAATCCTTATCACGAAATACGCCAACCCAACATGTACCTTCGGAGACACCTGTAGAGCACCTTTATAATCACCTAGTTACGTTGTGACGTTTGGTAGCACACAAAGTGTTCCTACGGTAAATGGGAGTTGCATAATCTCATAGTTAAAGGAACATGTATAAGTCATGGATAAAAGCAATAGCAACATACTAAACGATCGGGTGCTAAGCTAATGGAATGGGTCATGTCAATCAGATCATTCAACTAATGATGTGACCTCATTAATCAAATAACAACTCCTTGTTCATGGTTAGGAAACATAACCATCTTTGATTAATGAGCTAGTCAAGCCTTGTTCATGGTTAGGAAACATAACCATCTTTGATTAATGAGCTAGTCAAGTAGAGGCATACTAGCGACACTCTGTTTGTCTATGTATTCACACATGTATTATGTTTCCTGTTAATACAATTCTAGCATGAATAATAAACATTTATCATGAATTAAGGAAATAAATAATAACTTTATTATTGCCTCTAGGGCATATTTCCTTCAGGTCCCGATCTGTGCGTCAAGGTCGGATGGTAACAGGAGACAAGGGACACTTTATTTTACCCAGGTTCGGGCCCTCTCGATGGAGGTAAAACCCTACTCCTGCTAGATTAATATTGCTGATATGGGTAGTACAAGAGTAGATCTACCACGAGATCAAGGAGGCTAAACCCTAGAAGCTAGCCTATGGGTATGATGATGGTTATGATGTGTTCGTCCTACGGACTACAACCCTCCGGTTTATATAGGCACCGGATAGGGTTAGGGTTACACAGAGTCGGTTACATTGGTAGGAGATCTTGAATATCCGCACGCCTAGCTTGCCTTCCACGCCTAGGAAAGAACCTTCCGGACACGGGACGAAGTCTTCAATCTTGTATCTTCATAGTCCTGGAGTCCGGCTGAAGATATAGTTCGGCTATCCGAACACCCCCTAATCCAGGACTCCCTCAGTCGGTATCGTCCAAACAATGCGTGCATGCGCGGTATCCCTTGTTTTTCTTTCCTGAAAGGTTACTGAGAGCAGGCCAATCATTGATGGTCACGAACATCAACGCCTTTAGGTCAAATTATTCCCCCATGTGCTCATCCCACGCACGTACACCTATTCCATTCCATAGTTGTAAGAGTTCTTCAACTAATAGCCTTAGGTACACATCAATGTCGGTGTCGGGTTGTTTAGGGCCTTGGATGAGCACTGGCATCATAATGAACTTCCGCTTCATGCACAACCAAGGAGGAAGGTTATACAAACATAGAGTCATAGGCCAGGTGCTATGGTTGCTGCTCTGCTCCCCAAAAGGATTAATGCCATCTGCGCTTAGACCAAACCATACACTCCTCTTGCGTCATCTACAAACTCCTTTCCGTACTTTCTTTTGATTTTTCTCCACTGCGACCCGTCAGCGGGTACTCTCAACTTTCTGTCTTTCTTACGGTCTTCTCTGTGCCATCACATCGCCTTGGCATGCTCTTTGTTTTGGAACAAACGTTTCAACCGTGGTATTATAGGAGCACACCACATCACCTTGGCAGGAATCTTCTTCCTGGGGCGCTCGCCCCCGACGTCACCAGGGTCATCGCGACGGATCTTATAGCGCAATGCACCGCATACCGGGCAAGCGTTCAAATCCTCGTACTCATCGCGGTAGAGGATGCAATCATTAGGGCATGCATGTATCTTCTGCACCTCTAACCCTAGAGGGCAGATAGCCTTGTTTTCCTCGTACGTACTCTCGGGCAATTCGTTGTCCTTTGGAAGCATATCCTTTATCATTACCAGCAACTTTCCAAATCCCTTGTCAGATACACCATTCTCTGCCTTCATTGCAGCAATTCCAGTGTGGTGCCCAACTTTTTCTTGTCACCTACGCAATTCGGGTACAACAATTTGTTGTGATTCTCTAACATGCGCTGCAACTTCTTCTTCTCCAAATCACTTGCGCAGTTTCTCTTTGCATCGGCAATGGCCCGACCTAGATCATCAACGGGCTCATCTGATGCCTCTTCTTCAGCTTCTTCCTGCATTGCTGGCTCAGCTTCTTCCCGCATTACCGGCTCAGCTTCTTCCCCCATTGTTGTATCATCGTATTCAGGGAACCCATGGCCAGGATAGCTGTCGTCGTCCTCTTCTTCTTCATTGTCTTCCATCATAACCCCTCTTTCTCCGTGCTTGGTCCAAACATTATAGTGGGGCACGAAACCAGACTTAAACAGGTGGACATGAATGATTCTTGACTTAGAGTAATTTTGACCATTCTTACAGACAGCACATGGACAAGGCATAAAACCATCTGCCCACTTGTTTGCCTCAGCCGCACGCCATTAGTGAACTCGGGAGAGCATCGATCATCGTACATCCATTGTCGGCTCATCTTCAATACACAGCACCATAAACACCAACTTAATACAAGTTCATACATAAAGTTCATACAACACTTAAATGCAACAAACAAATAGCTCTCTAGCTAAAGCATTTAAATGCAACAACAAATGCGATCAAGATTGCAACTAAGGTAACAATTGATCCAACAACATAATGATACCAAGCCTCACTATCGATGGCATATTCTCTAATCTTTCTAATCTTCAAGCGCATTTTCTCCATGTTGATCTTGTGATCATCGACGATATTGGCAACATGCAACTCCAATTCAATCTTCTCCCCTCAATTCTTTTCAATTTTTCTTTCAAGTACTCGTTCTCTCTTTCAACTAAATTTAACCTCTCGACAATAGGGTCGGTTAGAATTTCCGGTTCACATACCTCCTAGAAAAAATATCTATGTCAACTTGATGGGCATAATTTGTCATAAACACGAAATGCAACTAGTTTTAAAAGAGAATATATATACCACATCCGAATCATAACAAGTACGAGGGCCGACGGGGACGGATATCAAAACCATGGCACTATGTATAACAAACAACGTACGGGTAAGATAATTATACGAGTAACTATATATCTAAATCACACAAACATCAATTTTTATATAAAATTTCATGAACAAGAGGCTCACCACAAGGTGGTGCCGGCGACGGGGCGGTGCGGGCGATCGACGGTGGTTACGGCGGAGATTTTGAAGGCACTAAGTAAACCACACCTACATATGCAAACTAAGTGTTATTTTTGACCTGAAATTGCATATAAATCAAATACTAGCACATATAATTCCTCCCAAATTACTAAACTCACAAATTAAACACTATGTAAAGCATTGCAAGAGCTAATCTAGCAATGAGAGATGAAAGGACAAAGTTGCTAACCTTTGTGATCATTTGAATCGATGGGGACCTTCAAATCTTGACAAATTTTGGGAAAAATGTGTGATGAGCTCGAGAGGAAGAGGGGAAGAACAGAGAGGGAGGGGAAAGGGGAAGAACAGAGCGAGCTCGGCTGGACGAAGGGTTTATGTAGGATGACCTTTAGTACCGGTTCGTGACACGAACCAGTACTAAAGGTGCTAGAGGGGCCCCAGACTGACAACATCCTGCCACCACTCTCATTAGTACCGGTTCGTGGCACGAACCAGTGCTAAAGGTTCGCCACGAACCGGTACTAATGAGAGCGGCCCGGCTAGCCGTTGGAACCGGCACTAATGGTCACATTAGTGCCGGCTCAAATTCAAACCGGCACTAATATGCTTCACGTTTGACCCTTTTTCAACTAGTGTGATATGAAGATGCCGTTGCTCTGCTGATGGATTTGAAGACCGAGGAAGAATTTCAGCTCACCCATAATGGACATCTGATATTGCTCTTGCATCATGTGTCCAAACTCGTCACTGTATTTCTTGTCTGTGCAGCCGAAGATAATATCATCCACATAGATTTGGCATACAAACAATTCACCATCATATGTCTTCGTGAAGAGAGTGGGATACAGGGAACCAGGTTTGAAGCCTTTGCTCTTCAGGAAGTCTTTGAGGGTGTCATACCAAGTGCGAGGGGCTTGTTTGAGGCCATACAGTGCCTTGTTGAGCTTGTATACCATGTCAGGACGCTTTGGGTCTTCAAAACCAGGTGGTTGTGCAACATAAACTTCTTCTTCAATTTTGCCGTTGGGAAAGGCACTCTTTACATCCATTTTATACAAAATAATGTTGTGATGGTTGGCATAGGCTAGCAGTATGCGAATGGCTTCAAGCCTAGCCACGGGAGCAAAGGTTTCACCGAAGTCAATCCCTTCTACTTGAGTGTAACCTTGAGCAACGAGACGAGCCTTGTTGCTGACAACCTGACCATGCTCATCCTATTTGTTGCGTTAGATCCATTTGGTGCGAATGATATTGTGCTTGCAAGGATCAGGACGCTTAACTAGTTCCCACACATTGTTCAACTCGAACTATTGAAGTTCTTCTTGCATCGCTTGAATCCATTCGGGTTCCATGAAGGCTTCAGCAACTTTCTTGGGTTCAGATATAGAGGTAAATGCAAAGTTCCCATAGAAATTTGCTAGCTGTGTTGCTCTTGAATGAGTGAGTGGACCAGGTGCATTGATGCTATCAATTATCTTCTCAATCTTCACTTCATTTGCAACACGAGGATGAACTGGACGAAGACTTTGCTCTTGCTGATCGTTGTCTTCATCATCAGCATTGACTTCAGGCTGAGCAGTGTCTTCGGGTTGATGAGGTGCTGAAATGACGAGTTCTTATTCAGCCCGAGCCTCTCAAGGTATGATTTCTCCAGTACCCATAAGCTTGATGGATTCACTTGGTGAGACTTCATCTAGCACATTTGGCAGGTGCTCTCTTTGCGAGCCATTAGTTTCATCGAACCGCACATCCACAGTTTCAACCACTTTATAGTGAAAGAGGTTGAAGATTCTGTAGGAGTGCGAATCCTTTCCGTACCCAAGCATAAAACCTTCATGTGCTTTCGGTGCAAATTTTGAAGTGTGATGCCGATCCTTGATCCATCACCTAGCACCAAATACTCTGAAGTAGCTGACGTTTGGCTTCTTACCAGTTAGTAGCTCATATGATGTCTTCTTTAGAAGCTTGTGAAGATAAACACGATTGATGATGTGACATGCAGTGTCAATGGCTTCAGGCCAGAATTTTCTTGGAGTCTTGGACTCATCAAGCATCGTCCGTGCCATCTCAATGAGGGTTCTATTCTTGCACTCCATGATGCCATTTTGCTGAGGTGTGTATAAAGCTGAGAACTCATGAGTGGTGCCCAATGTGTCAAGATAGGTCTCGAGGCCTGTGTTCTTGAACTCTGTGTCGTTGTCACTTCTGATGTGCTTGATCTTGATGCCATAGTTCGTCATGGCACGATTGGCGAATCGTCTGAAGACATCCTGCACTGCAGTCTTATAGAGGATTATATGCACCCATGTATATCTTGAGTAATCATCAACAATGGTGAAGCCATAGAGGAAAGCAGTGGTAGTAAGGGTAGAGTAGTGAGTAGGGCCAAATAAACCCATGTGAAGCAACTCGAAGGGACGGGAAGTCGTCATGATTGCCTTTGAGGGATGCTTGGCCCTAGTCATCTTTCCAGCTTCGCAGGCACCACATAATGATCCTTCTGGAACTTGACGCCCTCGATGCCTACGACATGCTTCTTCTTCGTGAGAGTGTACAAGTTCCTCGTGCCAGCATGCCCTAGCCTTTGATGCCAGAGCCAGAACTCTGAAGCTTTTTCTAAAAGACATATGGCCAACTATGGTCCTGCTGAGAAATCTACCATGTACAGATCGTCTTTTCGATACCCTTCAAAGACTAGAGATTTGTCAGATTCCATAAGCACAAGGCAACGATATTTTCCAAATATCACAATCATGTTTAGATCACGAAGCATTGCGACAGACATTAAGTTGAAACCAAGGGATTCAACAAGCATCACTTTATCCATGTGCTGAACCTTTGAGAGTGCAACTCTACCTAGACCCAATACCTTGCTTTTACCAGTGTCAGCAAATGTGATGTGACTCTTGTTAGATGGACGTAGGGTTGAATCCATGAGAAGGCTTCGATCTCCAGTCATGTGGTTAGTGCATCCACTGTCCATAATCCATTTTGAAGCCTTTGGTGTCATACCCTACAGTGCAGTTTGGGGGATAGGCTTCACCAAGGGTATTGTGAAGCATAAACATTTTATGAACATGCGGATTATGAAAGTTCAGGTCTTGGTTAGGATAAATAGGATGTTTGTCAAGGAATCCTGGGACGAAATACATAATAAGACCATTTGGACATTTTATCTTGCGTCCCACAAGATGTTTTAGGTCCCCAGCATAAGCATCAGATGCCTTTGATTTTCGGCTGGAGACCTTTCCCTGCAAAAGAGAGTCAAATTTTCTTAACCACCCACATCTTCAGGGGTGGGTTAGAAGCAATGAGTCTAAGTGCAACATCTGAGAACTTTGGCTTTGGAGCCCTAGCAAATAGCCTTGGACGAGGTGAATAATACTCATAAGAATAAGCAGAATAGTTCTTGGTCTTATGAACAGAGCGGTTTGACGAAACACGCTCATATTCATAAGTCTGAGTATGGTTTCCCTGCAAAACATTGGCGTTTGGGTGACTCTGGTGATTCCTCTGTCTATATGAAGCCTTTGGACCATATGAAGCCTTTGGTCTGGGGTTTGTCTTCTTCCCTAGTGGTGTCATGATGACATTCACAGGAAGTTTCTCAAGAAAACTTTTGGGCACCCAGATCTTCTTCAAAGGTGGTCCATTCCTGCAGTTAGTACCAATATACCTGGCAAACACTTCACCATTTTGATTCTTAAATAGTTTATAGTTTGCATCAAAGGATTCATCAATGATAATAGGGTTAGCACAAGTGAAGCCAGATAAGGTGGATGGATCCACTGAAGCTTCCTTTGCAGCAACCCATGTGGTTTTGGGGTACTACTCAGGTTTCCAATACGAACCATCAACATTCATTTTCCTCTCGAACCCAACACCCTCTTTTCTAGGGTTTTGGTTCAGAATCTGTTTCTTGAGGACATCACATAGTGTCTGATGCCCTTTGAGACTTTTGTACATCCCTGTTTCAAGCAATATCTTCAACCTGACATTCTCATCAGCAATAGTAGTGGTATCCTCATCAGAGGGGTTAGTTACCACATCAGCAGTTGAAGATATTGCAATAGTAGCGGCAGTAGAACATTCAGCAACAGAGACATCATTATCATGCTCAAGACATTTTAGACATGGTGGCTCAAATCCTTCCTAAGCAGAACTGATCCGTTGAGCACGAAGTGACTCGTTCTCTTTTTGAAGATCTTCATGAGATGCTCTCAGGTTCTCAAGTTCTTGCTTCCTTTGAAGATAATCATAGGAAAGATTTTCATGAGTAGCTGAGAGAGTTTCATGACGACTTTCAAGTTCCTTGTACTTAACATGAAGATTTTTTATGTCTTCAATTAAGGACTGAGATCAGGTCATTTTCATGAGTAGCTGAGAGAGTTTCATGACGACTTTCAAGTTCCTTGTACTTAACGCATCCAACAGGTCATCTCTTTTGTCTAGCAACTTTTGAATATGTTCCATAGCATTTTGTTGTTCAGTTGCAATTTTAGCAAGTGTTTTGTAGCTGGGCTTAGATTCACATTCAGAGTCATCTTCACTTGATGTTTGAAAGAAAGCATCGCGTGAGTTTACCTTGGCACCACGTGGCATGAAGCAGTAGGTGGGAGCAGAGTCATCCTCATCGTTAGTGTCAGCGTTGGTGACGGGGCCATTGTCTTCAGTGTCGAAGATAGACTTGGCGACATAGGCTGAAGCTAGAGCCAGGCTTGCCACGCCTGAATCGGATTCCTCTTCAGACTCCACCTCTGCCTCCTCAGAAGCAGACTCCTCCTCTGAATCCATCTCCTTGCCAACAAACGCACGAGCCTTGCTAGATGAGCTCTTCTTATGTGATGAAGACTTCGACGAAGACTTGGAAGAAGACTTTGAAGATTTCTTCTTCTTCTTGTCATTAGAATAATATTCCTTGCTCTTCTTCTTCTTCTTATTGGTCTCATTGTCCCACTGTGTACACTCAGAGATGTAGTGACCAGGTTTCTTGCACTTGTGGCATGTTCTCTTCTTGTAGTCACGGGAGGAAGCTTTATCATTTCTTGAGCTGGATCTTGAAGACTTTCTGAAGCCCTTTTTCTTGGTGAACTTTTGGAACTTGTTCACAAGCATAGAGAGATCCTTTCCAATGTCTTTAGGATCATCAGGACTACAGTTAGATTCTTCTTCAGATAAGGAAAGAACCTTTGCCTTCAAAGCGCGAGTTCGGCCATAGTTAGGACCATAGATATCTCTTTTCTCCTATAACTGAAACTCATGTGTGTTGAGCCTCTCAAGTATGTCAGACGGATCGAGAGTCTTGAAGTCAGGGTGTTCTTGAATCATCAGGGGCAGGGTGTCAAATGAGCTGTCAAGTGATCTCAGGAGCTTCTTGACTATTTCATGCTTGGTGATCTCAGTGGCGTTGAGTGCGTGAAGCACATTTGCGATATCAGTGAGGTGATCAAACATGAGCTGGACATTCTCATTGTCGTTTCTATTTAAGCCGTTGAAGAGGTTGTGAAGAACATCAATCGTTGAGTCTCTCTAAGTTGAGACGCCTTCGTTGACCTTGGAGAGCCAGTCCCAGACTAGCTTCGCAGTTTCCAGTGCACTCACACGACCGTACTATCCTTTGGTCAGGTGACCACAGATGATGTTCTTAGTGGTTGAGTCCAGTTGAATGAACCTCTTAACATCAGCAGCGGTGACACCTTCACGACCTTGGGAACACCATTCTTGACGACATACCAGAGGTCGACGTCAATGGCTTCAAGATGCATGCACATCTTATCTTCCGGTAGGAGTAATCAGTGCCATCGAAGACAGGGCACGCAACAGAGACTTTGATTATCCCTGCAGTCGACATAGCTAAAACTCCAGGTGGTTAAACCGAATCACACAGAACAAGGGAGCACCTTGCTCTAATACCAATTGAAAGTGCTAGTTATCGACTAGAGGGGGTGAATAGGCGATTTTTACGAGAGTCTTCAAAACACGAGGGCTTTGAAGACAAACTGTAGGAATGAACCTATTGATATGCAGCGGAAGGTAGACTACACTAGGCAAGCCACAGTCAAGTGAGTAATGAACTGAAAGCACAAAGACTATCAGTAGCTAGGTAGTATGGATCAGGATGGAAGACAGTATGAAGCCAAACAGTAAGCAGTCTTCACTCAGTGAAGTCAATCAGATCATACAGGAAAGCAATGACTTCACGAAGACAAACTGTAAAGTAAAGGGAAGTGAAAGATAGAACCAGTAGCTTGGTGAAGACAAGGATTTGGTAGACCAGTTCCAGTTGCTGTGACAACTGTACATCTAGTTAGGGAGGCTGAGATTTAATTCAGAAGACCGCGTCTTCACCTTATTCTCCTTGAGCTAAGGACACACAGTCCTCTCCCAATCACTCTGGTAAGTCTTCAAGGTAGACTTCCAAACCTTCACAGACTTCGTTCACCGGCAATCCACAATGACTCTTGGATGCTCAGAACGCGACGCGTAACCGGCTGGAGGATTCATAGTCCTCAAGTGTAACAAGTCTTCAGATCACGCGGACAGAAAGACTCCAGTGATGCCTAACACTCTTTGGCTCTGGGTGTTTTGGGCTTTTTCCTGGCAAGGATCTCTCTCTCAAATGCTTCGGAGGTGGGTTGCTCTCAAATGACAAAAGTCGTGCACTAACTCTGAGAAGCCACCAATTTATGGTGTAGGGTGTGGCTATTTATAGCCAGGAGGCAACCCGACCTGATTTGTCCAAAATGACCCTGGGTCACTAAGGAACTGACACGTGTCCAACGTTCAGATTTCAAACACACACGGTAGCTTGACTTGGGCTACAAGTAAAGCTGACTCATACAGCTCTGGATAAGATTTGCTCTCATTGTCTTCGCTCGAAGACATAGGATTTGGTTGAGCATCACATTAGTCACTCTAACTTTGTTCACTTGGACCCCACTTAACAGTACGGTGGTTCCTATGACTCAACAAAGAAGAAAAGAAAACTACGAAACAACTATGTCTTCTCACTCCATAGTCTTCACGTGGATGTCTTCTTATGTCATAATCTTCAGTGTGAATTTCTTCACAAACTACCATTGTCTTCAATGTCTTCACACATTTTTAGGGGTCATCTCTGATAGGTAAACCGATTCAACAAGGGACTACTACCTGTGTTATCCTGCAATTCTCACAAACACATTAGTCCCTCAACCAAGTTTGTCGTCAATACTCCAAAACCAACTAGGGGTGGCACTAGATGCACTTACATAACTGTTCTCATACCCATACCCGGCCGGTGGTGGGTAATGCCGACGGGTAAAAAGACCGATTTCAGCCACCTTACCCAATCCACACTCGACCATGTATTTTTCCGCATTTTTGCATACATACACAACATTTTAGCATGTAAACTTCGACACACACACACGCCATATTTTAGTATATAACACAATTTGATGTGCGAAGGAATAAAAATAATGGTATTAATTTTCATAAGTGGATAGAATAAGCATGAACTAGATGGCTCTAAACAATGCTAATTACACTCATGGTGAGTATCCTGTAACTGAACTTTTTAGAGAAACATTTATATCTGTTCTTTCTTCTTTTTTCCAATTACAAGACAAACAAGAGAGACACATTTTTCCTTTTATTGAAGATAGTTCTACAACCCTTACATCCAAATGATTAAATGAAGGAAACAATATAATATGATCAAGAAAATCAGAGAAAAAAATCATGACTCCACAAAACAAGATCAATGCATTTAATAAGATCACACACATGGGCAAGGGTAGGGGATTTTGGGTCGGATTTGTTTTCAATTTTTTTCAATTTTCAATTTTCTGAATTATTTTACAATTTAATCTCTAATCACCCCTCATCACTACTCAATTTAATCTCTAATCACCCCTCATCATTCCAAATCATCTAACTTCCCGGCCGATAACCCATCCTCTCACTACTCCAACCTGAGCCCACTTAACTTTCGGGTTCTATTGCCCCTCGTTTCCAAGTCTGCACTTGTTGCTTTCCTGACAATAGTAAGATGCCAATACTATTAACCCTCAGGAGTTTAGCTTGAGCATGAAGTCACACGTTCACTGTTTGAGTTTCAAGCTATTATTCTAAAAATCAATAATTATTTAGTAACACTAATATTTCTTGAATACGTAGTTTGACCATAGTTTGACCACAGTTTGACCAGATTTGACCAAAATTCAAAAAAACTGAAATAATTATTTAGTAACACTAATATTCTTGAATAATTATTTAGTAACACTAATACTTCTTGAATAAGTAGTTTGACCATAGTTTGACCAGATTTAACCAAAATAAAAAAACTGAAATTTGAGCATAACTTTTTTTCCTTTTAGAATTTGGAAAGAAGTCCATTTTACTACCCTGAATAAAGTTGGTGGTTCACATTACCCTCTCATCTATTTTTCTGTTCCTGTCACCCCCTAAACAAACCCATACCGGATAAAAGACCCCCTGGGTGGTTTTTCTCCACTTGTTGCTGATGTGGCATTGGTCAACAGTGGTTTTGACCTAGGTGGGCCTCCCTTGTCAGGTGGGGCCTAGAGGAGGCGGGGCCCACCGGGCAGGTCTGTCTTCTTCCTCCGTCTCTTGCCGCGGGACAGAAAGGAGCTTGGGTGCTCGTCTCGATGGCACATGCCACCCCCGGAGGAGCTACGACCATCGGAGTGGCCCCCGCGATCCGGCGCGTCCTCCCATCCGTTTTTTGAAGTCTGGGAACAACAGGGGCTACGACGGCATCGGGCAGGGCGGTCGGCGGAGACGGCTAATGAGGGGCATGGTGGCGGCAACAGAGGCCAATGTGGGAATGGGGAGATGGCTGGACGGCAGGGACGGTGGGGCATCGGAGCAGGTCGGTGCTTCAATGGCGGGCCAGAGGAGTTGGCCAGCGCTCAAGCGGTGGAGTGTAGGGCGAGGCACGTGCAGGCGACACAGTCGGCATCCCACAGGAAAGGAGGAAGAAGTGGGGGAACTGGGACGCAGGGGCGAAGCCTCTTCACCGGCAATGGCCAGGGCCGCGAGATCTGGTGGATGGGCGCAGTCCTATTCCTCCCGGCGGCGCTGACATAGGAGACGGGAGGAGGAAGAAGATGGGCTTGGTGGTGTGTGGGACTTGGGCCCCACTGGTCTAATACCGCCGTTGACCAAGTCCATGTCAGCAACTAGCCGGGCCAAACCAGCCAGGGATGATTTTTGACCAGTTTGGGATTGTTGAGGGGGGTAAGGGAACCGAAATAAACATCAGGGGGTACTGTGAACCACCAGGTTTTTTCAGGGTAGTAAAATGGACTTTTTTCTAGAATTTTAGGATTCTAAAAATTTGCAAAATGGCCTATGGCATCGTATATATAGTAACACTATATATAGGGTCGCACTATTTTCGTGCTGAACATTTTGATATATTATACATTTTTTTCCGACATCGTATGCAAAAGTTATAGCCGTTTTACTTTTTCATAATTTTTTTTTGCAAAACATGTCCAAATTTAAGTTCTTTAATTTTTCTAACTAGTAGATGTAGTAATATAACTACATCTCGAAGGATTTTAATTTTTGAAGTTTTTATCATTTTCTTTTGTTTTTTTCAAAACTGAAATGGCGATACAGGGGGTAGAGTTTGAGACACGAACCCCTTTAGTCTCGGTTTGAGACACGAACCAGGACTAAAGGGCATCGCACCCTTTAGTCCCGGTTCGTGTCTCAAATCGGGACAAAAGGTCTAATCTTTAGCCCCGATTTGAGATATGAACCGGGTCTAAAGGGCATCACACCCTTTAGTCCCGCTTCGTGTCTCAAACCGGGACTAAGAGGCTGTTTGCTTGGCATCCTCGCTTTGCCACGCCTGGACTTTGCCAGAAAACTACCTGGGTAGTGTTTGGATGCTGTCCAGATGAGCACAGACTAGCCTGGCCTGGTGATGTCAATGTCTTACTTAGCATGGCCCCTAACCCAGGCAGGTTGCCTAGCCTGCCCCAGGCGTCGGAAATAGGTTGCCTGGGTGCTGCCTGGCAACTGATTCCACTCCAATCAGCAGATTCTCCTGTGGGCCATGTCTAAAAGTATGTATTTCTTAACATTGATCTTTCTTCATGCGTGGACAATAGCCAAACATGGTATGCCTGGCCAGGAAGAAATTTTCTAGTTTCCACGCTATGCCCAGGCGTCACTTTGTGCCTGGCACATATGCCAGGGTGAGAACCAAACAGGCCCTAAAGGTCTCATTTGAACCTGGACTAATGCCTTTAGCCGCTTGAACCGGAACTAATGCTCACATTAGTCCTAGTTCGTAATGCAACCGGGACTAATGTGTATATTGAGCTGTGACTAAAACCCTGTTTTCTATTAGTGTGATGGGTATAATTTTCCCGCATTTATAAATCCATGAGTATTTATTTTTATCAAACCCTTACGCTATGAGGGTTTTACCCGCAGGGTTCGCGGGTTGCGGATACCCATTGCCATGTTGACTCAAATCCAACACAAGTGTCAACTGTCAAGAAGGTCCCGCTATAGCAGCTGGATGAAATTGAAACTGTCAAAATATTCCTGATAGAGCAGTATCATGAACTTCAATCTGTCAACGATACCCTTGTAGACCACTAGGAAGAACTTGAAACTATCAAGAATGTCAATAAAGAGAAAACTTTAGCTTTCGAGCAAAGGCAAAAATATATTGTTCAAATGTTTAATTTCATCGTCAGGACATCGTCGCAAGCATACCATGGCATCCTCTAAGAAACACCCCATCATACTGGTGCATTGTTCAATCGTCATGAATATGTATCATGTGTCTTCTTTTCTTGTGCGATACTTTGTCCCATGGTTGATTTTTTCTTTTTGAAATATCCAACATGCTGCATTCCTGCTGGCTTTTCATTGATTTAGCAGAAGAGAGCGGGAAACAGAGTTTGATCAAGTGATCAGGTGGGTGAAAGAAAGAACTTCAGAGAAAATACAAGCCCGTTTGCTAGTCCTAGAAATAACTTCTGACGGCCATCTCCCATGGCTGATTTGATTATTGGAATGTCTCATGCCACTGAATTTCATAATGGTGACCATGTTCGCCAGTCAGTTGATAAGTCTCTGACAAAGGCTTCCCTAACGAACATCAGTGAGTGACTATATTCTACTGTTCGGCTGATTGACAGGCTAAAGAACCTGTTAGGAGCTAGGGTTCTGCCCGGTCTTGGCCTGAAACAATAGGGGAAGGAGGGGGAAGGGCGAGGGCTCGAGCGCGGCGGCCGGCGGCGAGGCGCCGTCCTGGCGCGGTGCGGCGGCGGTGAGGGAAGGAGGCGGCTAGGGTTTAGGGTTTCCGGCTCCTCTAGGAGCCGGGCAATAGAAATAGTCTTATTGCTTAATTCTCAAAATAGTCTTACAACTTGTATATATAACCATAATCTGAAAATAAAACTAAGATAACTTGCGGGCCTAAGCCTGTCTGGTGGGCCTCCTGCGGCCATAGACCTGGCCGGTCATAACATCTCTCCCCGCCTGCGCAAACAGCTCGTCCTCGAGCTGAAAGTCGGGGTAGTGCTGAACTCCTCGTGCTGCTCCCAAGTAGCGTCCTCCTCTGGTAGTCCAGTCCACCGAATCAACACGTACCAGGAGCCTCGGCGTAGCTGAGCCTTCAACGCCTTCTCTGGCTCAGGAAGGAGACGCCCGTCCGTGATCGGTGGAAGGGCCGGCGGTGCCGCGGGTGGAAGACATCATGGATCCGCGTGCCTGCCGGAAGCTGAAGACAGTAAGCCACTTTCCCAATGCGTTCCAAGATAGCAAAGGGACCGGCATAGCGAGGACCGAGCTTCTTCCTCGCGCGTGGGTCCAAGGACTGCGTAGAACGGTGAAGTAGACGCAGCCAGACCCAATCACCCACCGCGAACTCCGCCTCGCGATGGTGGCCATCATAGTAACGTTTGGCCAACTGTTGGGCCTGCAGGAGTCGTTGCTGGACCTCCACGAGCATCTCATCACGGCTCCTCGGAAGAGCCCCGGCTGCCTCGGTCCATGCCGAGGCCGGATCAACCGGAAGGATCGGCGGGGGTGGCCGGCCATACACCACCTCAAAGGGTGTAGCACGGAGGGCGGAGTGATAAGAGGTGTTGTAGCAGTACTCCGCCCGCGAGAGCTAGTCCACCCATGCGTGAGGGCGATCACCTGTAACACAACGCAAATACATGGCAATCACCTTGTTAATGATCTCAGACTGGCCGTCCGTCTGAGGGTGGAAGGCGGTGCTTAGGCGTAGCTTCACGCCCGCCAGCCGGAAAAGGTCACGCCACACGTGTCCCGTGTACACGGGGTCCCGATCACTAACGATCGAAGAAGTGAACCCGTGGAGATGGACAATGCCATCGAAGAAGGCCCGTGCGACAGATGCCGCTGAATATGGATGGCCAAGTGCGATGAAATGAGCATACTTGGAGAAGCGGTCGACCACCGTAAGAATGACGAACTTGCCGCCCACCTTGGGGAGGCCCTTGATGAAGTCCATGGAGATGTCCGCCCAAACCTGAGATGGGACCTCCAAGGGCTGAAGCATGCCAGCCGGCCGTAGAGTCTCCGTTTTGTTGCGCTGGCACGTCACACACGACCGTACCCAGTCACGGACCAGGGCACGATCACCTGGAATGTAGAAGTCGGCGCGGAGATGATGGAGCGTCCTGCACTCCCTCATGGCCCGCCGAGTGAGCGAGGCGCAGCACCTGCTGGCGAAGATCGTCGTGCACCGGAACGAAGACCCGGCGCCCATGGAGAAGCAGGCGATCGACAAGGCGCCACGGCTCCTCCAGCTCTCCCGTCGCCAGCTACTGCTGCAGGAGGAGGGAGTCGGCCGCGGCAGCGGTCGCCCGTCGGATGTCGGCGTAGAGGGCGAAGGAGGCCCTTGTGATGATGCAGAAGGCCGCCCCCTCCGCCGCATCGTCGCCCACATCGGCGTCACGCTGAGACAGGGCGTCGGCGACGGTGTTAAGGCGACCCGGCCGGTACTCGACAGTGAAGTCAAAGCCAAAGAGTTTACTGATCCATTGGTGCTGGGGCACCGTTGAGAGCCTTTGATCCAGCATGAACTTGAGGCTGTAATGGTCCGTGCGGATCCGGAAAGAACGACCCCAAAGATTGGGCCGCCAATGGCATACTTCCTGCACCAACCCAATGAGCTCACGCTCATACGCCGCCAACTTGAGATGGTGTGCGGCAAAGGGTCTGCTGAAGAAAGCGAGGGGTCCCTCGCCCTAGTGTAGGACCGCACAGAACCCCGCACCGGAAGCGTCGCAGTCGACGGTGAAGGGGAGGTCGAAATCCGGCATCGGCAGTACGGGTCCTGTCGTGGATTTGTCACGGCAGATGTCCTTAGTGTCAGGACTTAGTCGCGAGGCCAACGCATCTATGTGGTAGCTTGAGAGGGGTTAAGCGGGACGAGAGACGCAGGGCGGATCAACACGCAAGACAAGGATTTTAGACAGCTTCGGGCCCCGGGAAACATCATCCGGTAATAACCCTACATGCTGTTTGAGGCTAGATCTCATTATCATCCCGAGGGAGTCGGCGGTTTACCGGCTCTTTGTGTCTAGCCCTAGAGATTGTTTATTGCTTGTAGCTTCTAACCCCTCCCCCTTTGGGGAGCCCCGCCCCTCCTTATATATGTTGAAGGGGCGGTTTACATGTGGAGTCCTATTAGGATTAGGACTAGTCTATCTCTAATGAAAAACCGGGTACAAGTCTCGGTCTTAACTCCTTGTAAGGTAAATATTCCTTTCCTGTTAAACCGGCCCACAATAATTGAACCGGCCTTCATGAACCGCCAGACGGGCCACCGGGTCTTGTCGCTCCTCTGACCCGTCCGTCGGGTTACCAGTGAGTTACAACGTCCCGACGGGTTGCTGGTAAACCGCCAGGTCTGGGCGGGTCACCAGACGAATATCGCCAAGTCCGGCCGGGTTAACTTCCGGCCGGTTTACACCGCGGGGTATATCCCCGACATTAGCCCCCAAGTTTAGCTTGGATTTATCCATGGTAAACTTATGCTGCAAATAAACATAAGAACAAATTTGACAGGTTGTACTCCGGGTTAAGAATTCTTGTAAACCGGCACCTGATCATCCTTAAGTCCTTGTCATTTCCTCCTTCTAGAAAATCCAGGTCAATAAGCCAGCGTCATACTCAATTTGCTGACATTGGTTTCTCACAGAAAAATATTGTGAAGAAATAATCCACTTGAGTCGGCTTCCAAAACGCCGGTTTAAGAAATATTGGTCTTGAAATATTCATCTGATATTCAGCCGGTTTGAAGATGATCCCGGTCTTGAAAACTTGCCGGTTTAACATTACCAAATGGCCGGGTTATAAAAACTGATGACCCCGGATTATGATTGTTGCAGACACCGGTTCATGATTGTTGCCAACATCGGTTTATGATTATTGATGACACCGGGTTGTAGCCACAGGGTCATAATGATTGGTGACGCCGGGTCAATCTAACTTGCTCAACAGAGAATTTGAAAATCTTTCTTCGATAATAATATAATACCTGTAGCCCCCAAGTGCCGGGTTGTCATGCTTGCAGCAACCTGGACTTGTAATTGATTGATGCCCATAAAATTTCAACCAATGTAGCCCCCAAGGGCCGGGTCATTATGTAATTATCAGCAGGGACTTTGTGTAGCCCCCAAGGGCCGGCTCAGTAAGATAATATTGAGCTGGGACTTTGATATATACTTCTATGAAAATAACATCATATGATGTAACCCCTCATCATGGGGCTTGAATCCACGTCCACAGGGTTAAGAGCCTTGTGCTTTACCAACTGAGTAGTAGACCCTTCAATATAATAGATAAAAAGCTTTGTACCTTGAATAGTTGACAGGAGCAATTGGTAGCCCCCAAGGGCCAGCTCATTACAATGTGATGAGTTGGGTCTTCAATAAGATGAGCAAAAATGACCTTGCATTAGCCCCCAAGTGTCATGGTGCATGCTTGCAGCAACATGAGACTTGCATATTTGATGTAATCTCAATTTTGAATAATGTAGCCCCCAAGTGCCGGGTTGTAAGCCTGCAGCGACTCGGGACTATTCCTTCAATTGTATAAAATGATAACCATTGCGCTAAAGCGACTTTGAAAACCTTAATCATAATATTAATAACCGTAATACAAATCCAGCCATGTTGGCCATTCAAGATAATATAATCTCGTATGAAAACCTTTATTCATCCAATATCATAATGAAAATTCAGCCAAGTTTGGCTATTTGAATAATATAATCCAATAATTTATAAGCGCATGATTCCAATGGCGCAATCCAAATATATACTGGCGACTTATAGTCCAAAGCCAGACCGGTTTAATAAACACTGGATAATTTATCATCATACTGGCGACTTATTGTCTTAAAGCCAGGCCGGTTTAACAAACACCGGATAATTTATAATCATGCTTTATTCAACCTGTTTCTGCATACAACAAGTTTAAAGTGTCCTGGCGGTTTACCGCCGGACGGGTCATAATGCTCAACATATAACCTGGGTTTATAACCAGGGCTGCACTTAAAAATATGAAATATATCATACCTGTGACATTGAATCACATCGTTGGTTTACCAACTTTTTGTAGTAAGAGTGATAACCCCAATCTTGAGTAATGATAACTCCTTCCATATTGCGCCGATTTATGATAAAACCGTACCGGGTTGTGATACACACCGGATTAACCATATATATACTGGTGACTTGTAGTCAAACCAGACCGGGCTGATAATCTCCGGATTATAATTTGATCATGCACTCACAACTTGTAGTTGAAAGCCGAGCCGGGTTGATAAACACCGGTTTACTCCATAATAGGATGGTAACAGAAAATTAAACCGGGCAGATAATCTCCGGATTATAATTTGATCATGCACTCACAACTTGTAGTTGAAAGCCGAGCCGGGTTGATAAACACCGGTTTACTCCATAATAGGATGGTAACAGAAAATCAAACCGGGCAGATAATCTCCGGTCTAAAAATGGACCGTGTTCCGCCAATTTAGCTGCTTGAACCGGTACAAAATACTGTCGGTTTAAAAAACGCAAATAAAATAGCAACTTCTCAAGAAAGGCTATTAAAGCAAAAGCAATGGCAACAATTTTTTGCAAAAGAAGAGCTCTACTGAGCTTGGTCATATGGAATTACCATGGTCAGACGCAACCAAGCCCCCCGAAGGCGTAGCAATGGTGCCAGTCAGCCAGGACCCCAAAATGACGCGTGGCGTTACGCCGGCCAAGTGGCATTGCATTGGTTCGGATTCGATCAAGCCCCCAAGTGACTCAGTGGCCTAGGGCCGATCAAGTGGCATTGCATTGGTTCGGACACGACCAAGCCCCCAAATGACTTATTGGCTGTTTAAAAGCCGATCAGAAGGCATTACCATCATCAAGACATGACCGAGCTCCCATAAGGTGTAACTACGGTTCAAGTCGATTAGGTCCCCAACTGACTTAGTGGCAAATGTGCCAGCCAGAAGGCATTACCGTCGTCAAGACATGACCAAGCTCCCAGGAGGTGTAGCTACGGTTCAAGTCGACTAGGTCCCCAACTGACTTTGTTGCTCTTCTGTGAAGCGACCTCAAGGGGTAAACCGGAGGTTGCCCTAAAGCGAATCCACTCCGTGTAACCATGCATGATATAAAGAATAGATACCCCGCTTTACAAAGCGGGAGCCCCCATGTGATAAATAATATGTCAAGCCAATAAGGCCAGATACCCATGTTTGAACCGCGCATCATGGCAGCAGGTCCTCTTCGGTAATTTTTAACTTTTTTGCAAGAGGTAAATTCTTCTTGAACCGGGATCTTGAACCGGATATTTAAAGCTTCAAAGCTGTGGGAGACATCTTCCCCTTGAACCAGATTTTAAACCGGAATCTTCATTTTCAGCCGGAAATTTTCTGACGGCCTTTAAACTCGAACTTGCGAGAAGTTAATTCCTTTTTGAACCAGACATTGTTAAACCGGATCTGAGCGCTTCAGAACTTTGTGGGAGAATAGATTTCTCTTGAACCGGATTGTAAACCGGATATTTGAGAGCTTCAGTGATATTGACTTCCCTTCAGCCAGGTTTCAAACCGGAATCCTTTCTGATGATCCGAAACTTCTTCATTGAGTCGGGATTTTGTAACTGTCATATACTTTCTAAGCCGGAAATTTTCTGACGGCCTTTAAATTTTCATCAACATAACAGTAGCCTCCGGGATCAGGTTATCTTTCCCTCCATCGTCCTCGGGTTCTTAAACCGGCTGAAACTGGCAAGACTTGCTGCGTCATATCATCGTAGCCCCCAAGTCTCAAGGTGACTCGAGGAGTTGGCTTGAGATTCTCCATATTTGACCGTGATATAAAGCGGTATAACTTGTATATCATTGGTGTTGATAACACGATGCGAATACACAGAAGATTGAGGTGACTGCGGCGGGTTGTAAATGATCCCGTATGAACCGTGTCAGCATCTCGGCCAATGGTTCCTTCCAACTGGTGATTTGAAGTTAACCAAACTGTAGCGGCGGTGACTTGTGCGCCTGCCCATTGATCCATCCAGTGCAGACGGCGGTTGATGATAATTTTCCTCCAATTTGAAAGAAAACCGGGTTACCCAAGCTGTGACTTGTTCATACTCAATAAATGGCTCGCGCAGACAGGTGCGGCCCGGTATGTTGATGTAGACCGGACTGCGGGGGATGGCAGCCTGTGCATGCGCTATTGGATATGCAATAGCTCAGTGATATAATAATCCCCTTTTTGCAACAGACAATTTGTCCTGATATGTTAGCCGGAAAATATCCACCGCGGAGTTGACGATCACCACAGTGAAACTGAAATCAATCATGGCAAGTCAGCCATGCGAACAGACAGATGAACCGGTCGCGGCATTGTAAACCGGTGCGGAGCAAGTAGTCCTCCGCGCCGCAAACCAGCGCGGTCGCGGGAGACGGCCACGGTGTTGTAAACCGGTGCGATCGCGAGAGTCGGTTACGACGCTGTAAGCCGGCACAGACGGGCGAGTCAATCGCAAGTGCGGTAAACCGCACGGACGGGCTAATTGCGGGCGCGGTCCCGGTAAGCTGATGTAAACCGGACCACAGGGACGGCGACTTGCGCATGCTCATTCATCGGGTGGTATGACACGGACGAAACGCTGATGCAGAATATTGCTAGCGCGTGCTCCGTGCCCGTAACATAGCGCCTCATTTGTAATGAACAATTGTCCTGCATAAACAGTATTGCAGACCAAGGCAAAGGTAAACTGCTCTTTGATATGTGCTACTAAAATATATCTTAGATGGATATCACCTGATGTGTTTTAGGCCGGAAATAACCCGCCATGAAGTTGATGATAACTGTATGAAGCTGAAATTAACCACGGGTGAACCAGCCGCATTGTGGTAAACCGGTGCGGACGGGTGAGTCGGCCGTGATGTTTGCAAACCGGCGCGGACAATGAATCATCCGCATGCGTTGGACGGATGTAAACCGAACAGCGGGGGCGGCGATTTGCATGTGTATCTGTCGAGCAGCATGGCCCGAAAGAACACCACCGCAAAACTATACTAGCACGCGCTCCATGTCCGCGGTATAACAATACCTTTGTCATAAGTAATTATCCTGCATAAAAATATTTACAGTGCAAAGTAATCGTTCTTTTGACAAAAACAATAAGTATTAATAAGAGAAATTTAGATGGATATCACCTGATGTTTCTGAACGACAGATGATCTGCACGTGAATACTGATAATCCTCTATCTGATTTGATGTGACCTTTACCTCACGTAGCCTTCTCTTTATCTTTCTTTTTCCTTTCTTTTGATTTCCATATGGGACAGAGAGTAACAGTACTTGGTTTCAATGACAACAAATCTATCCGTTTCCGGGTCGCGGCCTTCTCTTAACCTTTCTTTTTTTTACTTGGGCGGGCCATGACCCACTCTGCCTTTGTAGAAACTCCGCTAGTAAGGAGGATCGCTCTGTCCGTGCCGGAGACCGGTGGGTCAAGCTGGCCCTCAAACGCCACACACGGTGGACTTTGGCGGAAAAATCTTCTTGTCCTATTCCCTAGTATTTTCATCTCCAGTAAATTTGACTGATGTACTGAGCTCTTGCCTGTATCGCGGCCGGTCGTCGAATAAAATAGCAGCCGGTCCCGCTTGATGCAAAGGGCTTCACGTGAGTAGTACTAGTTGCCGGTTTGATAAAGGCAATGAAAAAAAAACAAATCTGGACCTTGCTGTATAGATTATTCCTTCCAAAAATCTGAGTCTTCACGTGGCTATAGCAATTGTCCTGATTGCGGTTTGTACTGGCAGATGACGCAGGTGATCCCTGTTGACTGTCTCTGAACACCTCGGATTTGGATAATTTTCCATGGAACAACGATGGTGACTCGCCGATTGTCCCGGTTTAAAGAGGCTTGGACGAGGATCGATCTCACGCATCCACTTCCATAGACGAAACCGGCTCTTGCTGATCCGACGGGTCGCGATCTTCTCAAAACCCTAGGAGAGATCCCTTCAAGAACTCATCACCACCGTGCGCAGGCCCCACGGTGGGCGCCAACTGTCGTGGATTTGTCACGGCAGATGTCCTTAGTGTCAGGACTTAGTCGCGAGGCCAACGCATCTATGTGGTAGTTTGAGAGGGGTTAAGCGGGACGAGAGACGCAGGGCGGATCGACACGCAAAACAAGGATTTTAGACAGCTTCGGGCCCCGGGAAACATCATCCAGTAATAACCCTACATGTTGTTTGAGGCTAGATCTCATTATCATCCCGAGGGAGTCGCCGGTTTACCGACTCTTTGTGTCTAGCCCTAGAGATTGTTTATTGCTTGTAGCTTCTAACCCCTCCCCCTTTGGGGAGCCCCGCCCCTCCTTATATATGTTGAAGGGGCGGTTTACATGTGGAGTCCTATTAGGATTAGGACTAGTCTATCTCTAATACAAACCGGGTACAAGTCTCGGTCTTAACTCCTTGTAAGGTAAATATTCCTTTCCTGTTAAACCGGCCCACAATAGTTGAACCGGCCTTCATGAACCGCCAGACGGGCCACCGGGTCTTGTCGCTCCTCTGACCCGTCCGTCGGGTTACCAGTGAGTTACAACGTCCCGACGGGTTGCTGGTAAACCGCCAGGTCTGGGCGGGTCACCAGACGAATATCGCCAAGTCCGGCCGGGTTAACTTCCGGCCGGTTTACACCGCGGGGTATATCCCCGACAGGTCCCGTCGTGAGGGCCCCCTTGAGGGCCTCAAATGCTGAAGTGGCCTCCTCATCCCAAGAGAAGGCGTCGAGACGCGTGAGCGGGGCCGCGATGAGGCCAAATTCCTGGATGAACTTCCGGTAGTACCCCGCGAGGCCAAGGAACCCGCGAAGAGCCTGCAGAGACTACGGGATCGGCCAGGCGGCGATGGCCGCCACCTTGACTGCGTCCATGGCCACTCCCTCGTCCGAGATGACGTGGCCGAGGTAAGTGACCGAAGGTGTCCCAAACGAGCACTTCGAGCGCTTAAGATGAAGATGATGCGCCCGAAGCTCGTTGAAGACGATGGCCACATGCTGGAGGTGCTCTGCCCAAGAGGCGCTGTAGATAAGAATGTCATCAAAGAAAACAAGCACAAACCGACGTAAGTAGGGCCGGAGGACATCGTTCATCAAGGCCTGAAACGTCGCCGGGGCGTTGGAGAGGCCAAAGGGCATCACCAAGAACTCGAAGTGGCCGTGATGAGTCCGGAACGCCATCTTGGCGATGTCGTGTGGATGCATGCGTACCTGATGATACCCCGACCGGAGGTCCAGCTTGGTGAAGAAGCGCGCCCCGTGCAGCTCATCGAGAAGATCATCGACAACCGGAATAGGAAACTTGTCCTTCAATGTGAGAGCATTAAGGGCGCGGTAGTCGATGCAGAAACGCCACGTGCCATCCGACTTACGAACGAGGAGGACCGGTGCTGTAAACGGGGACGTGGAGATGCGGATGATGCCGGCGGCAAGCATGAGTGCACATTGCCGCTCCAACTCGTCCTTCTACAGCTGTGGATACCGGTAAGGCCGTACGGCCACAGGGGCCGATCCCGGAAGGAGGTGAATACGGTGGTCGTAGATTCGGGCCGGTGGCAGACCCTGTGGCTCGTCAAAGAGATCCCGGTGCTGCTGCAGGAGCCCGTCCAAGAGCGGATGCTCGGCCTCCGTGGTCGTCGTGGCCAGCTGAAGAGGCGGTGCGGGTGCGGCCCCCCTAATGCCCTCCCACCGAATGCAACGACCCAAATGCCAGAAGGTCATCGTCAGCGCGTCGAAGTCCCAAAGAATGGGAGCCAACGTGCGCAAGAAGTCGACGCCGAGGATGAAGTCGAAGCAGCCCAAATCGATGCCGGCGCATGTGATGGTGAAGTGCTTGTCGCCGATAGTGATGGGCACGTCACGGGCGAGCCCGTGGCAGCGTAGACGGTCGCCATTAGCGACAGTGACCCGCAACTGCTGCCCTCCGGCCGGCTGGAGCGCAAGACGCCGCATGGTGGCCTCCGGTAGGAAATTATGCGTGGAACCTGTGTCCAGGAGGGCCACCAGGCGCTCGCCATGGATCATGACCGGTAAAAGCATCATCCATTCATCACGGATGCCGGCCAGCGCGTGAAGGGACACCACGAGGGCGGTAGCCGGGGCCGGTGCGGGTGCCGCTGCGGGCTCCGCAAGAGTCGGGGCACCGAGGTCAGCCTCCGGGGTGTCATCCTCGGTTTTGTCCGTCGTCTCCAGGTAGAAGAGGCGTGGGCAAACATGGCTCGGCGCATAGGGCGCATCGCATTTGAAGCACATGCCCAAGCGCCTGCGTTCCAGCTGCTCCGCCTGAGTGAGGCACCGGAACGGCCGTGTCGGGGACGGGGTAGCGGCCCGAGCGGTGGTAGAGGACGTCGGTACTGCCGGAGGCGGCCGGGGAGGCTGACGACCCCCACGTGGCGCGGATGGCCACGTCGACGTCAAAGCCTGGGCACGCTGCTCGAACGCCCGCGCATAGTACATGGCCGTCTGAAGGTCTTGTGGTCCCTTCATCTCGACGTCCACGCGGATGTGGTCGGGAAGGCCGCCGACGAAGAGCTCCGCCCGCTGTAAGGCTGTCACACCAGGCGCGTGGCACACTAGAGCCTGGAAGCGGTCGGCGAAATCCTGCACCGCGGAGGTGAACGGTAGGCGGCCCAACTCGGCCAAGCAGCTCCCGCGTACCGGTGGTCCAAACCGAAGAAGACATAGCTCGCGGAAGCGATCCCACGGTGGCATGCCATCCTCGTCCTGCTCGAGGGCGTAGTACCATGTCTGGGCGGCCCCGTGGAGATGGTAGGAAGCCAGCCACGTGCGCTCGGACGCGGGCGTGCGCTGTCCACGGAAGAACTGGTCACATTGGTTGAGCCAGATAAGCGGGTCGTCCGAACCGTCGTACGTGGCGAAGTTGATTTTTGCGAACCGGGGCGGTTGCTGGTGTGGCGCGCCTGGGCCCACCGCCTCGGCGGTACGGAGGGCTGATGACGGCGCCCGGTCCAGGGTGGAAGGCCTAGCGTAGTGCCCTATGACGCCCGACACCTCGGGCTGCTACTGGAACCCGGACGGCGGCCGGGCCTCCGTGGGAGCCGACGGCGGCACGTGGAGCCAGTCGGGAAGCGGCGATGGTGACGAAGGGAAGCGGACCTCCTGGATCGGGAGGCCGCTCGGCGAGGACCCGCCCGGGCCAGGGTTGGGCGGTGGCCGTGGTGGAACTTGCACCGTTGCCGCCAAAAGGGACGGCGCGGTGGAGGGTGGCGCGGACGACGGGGTCCAGGTCGGCCACTGCGGTCCCTGGACGGTGGCGGGCGGCGCGGTTGGCGCCGTGAACGGCGTCGGCCACTGCAGCCAAGGCGGCGTCGAAGCCGCCGGTGCGGGAAGCGCCGGGTAGCCGCCGGTGAGGGCCGCCGGTACTGAGTACCACGGCAGCGCCTGCTGGCCCGCGGTCGCGGCCTGATAAAGCGGTGGAGGCGGCCCATACGGGCTGGCCAAGTAGAGGCGGATGCCCTGAACCGCCACGACTAGGTCATTGAGCACGTCGGCCATAGCCTCCGGTGTGAACTGCGGCGGCGTTGGGGGAGGCGGCGGCGATGGTTGCTGGATGGGGAGTTGCGGCTGGCCCTGGCCCGGCGTGGTGCCGGGGGCGGAGGAGAGCGGCGCCGATAGGGAGGCCGTAGTACCTGGCGGCGCGGCGGCGGTGGTGGAGGAATCGGTGGTAACGGTGGTGGGGGAGGCGTGGGGCAGCGGCGGCGGTGGTGGGATTGGCGGGGAAGACATGGTCGAAACCCGGGTACCTGATACAAAGGTTTTAGGAGCTAGGGTTCTGCCCGGGCTTGGCAGGAGACAGTAGGGAAGGAGGGGGAAGGGTGAGGGCTCGAGCGTGGCGGCCGGCGGCGAGGCGCCGTCCTGGCGCGGTGCGGCGGCGGCGAGGGAAGGAGGCGGCTAGGGTTTAGGGTTTCCGGCTCCTCTGGGAGCCGGGCAATAGAAATACTCTTATTGCTTAATTCTCAAAATAGTCTTATAGCTTGTATATATAACCATAATCTGAAAATAAAACTAAGATAACTTGCGGGCCTAAGCCTGCCTGGTGGGCCTCCTGCGGCCATAGACCTGGCCGGTCATAACAGAACCAGATGATGATATTGTTTGAGATGGAGATCATGACGGTCACGCTCGTCAAGATTTTATTGCTAAGCTGAATTTACTTTATTGCAAAGTTGAACTTACGCAATGCGTGCACAAATTCAACCAACAGGTCGTCTCTTTGAAACACACATAAAACATACTCCCTCCGTCCCCAAAATGTCACAACTTTAGTAACATTAGTACTAAAGTTGAGACACTTGTTTTGGGACGGAGGGAGTATATGGTAGGTGCTACCATGCCCTTGCTCAGGCTGGAACTTCGTCCGAAGAAGGGTATGTCTGAAGAACGTAAACCGGGTCGCCGACCTTGACGATCCTCCCTTTTCCCTTTGCTGATACCGCTTCCTTGCAGACCAGATATTGCCCAAAGTACACCTGCATGCAAAACAAGATAAAATGCGAGCAGTAAACGGCTTGTTCTACTGCCAAAAGTAGAATAGGTTGAAAGAGACAATTAATTACCTTGTGTTTATTCTTGTGGCTCGGACGGATCACTTCACCGGACCGGAATGTCAACATAGTTTCTGCTGGTTCGGTGCCAAGTATTCCGTTCTCTTGATTAACGGTAGGCACCTGAATCAGCAAACAGAGAAACTAAGCATATAGTATACTCCTACTTATATTGTGCGGTGTGAATGTTTAGTGCACATCATACTACTGAATTATGGTGGTGTAAGGTTTATATGAAACAAACGAACAACTTCATAAATGAAAATAATCCCCATCGTGCGTCCGTCGTTGAGTTGCATGCCTGGTGGTACTTTGCATGTCAACCACAGAAACAGATCTTGAAAGTTTTACCTTGCAACGGTCGCATAACTTCACCGCGTCAAATGTCAGCTTGTTTATCTTTATGGTTTTCCACAGATCCTCCGAGTATGGGTGGCATCCATCAACTAAAATACTGTCAAAGCAAACCATGTTTGTAAGAACACAAAAGATAGGTGAATTTATTAAGCAACCTGGTATGATAATTGTTAATACATAAACCCCCGGCAAAAAGGTTTTTCAGAAAATACAGTGTCCTGCTTACTTTGGTCTGAAGCGATTGATCGGTACAGGTTCCTTAAGAATCTCATTCAGTGCATCCAGTGAGCCCTACAAATTATTTGAACTGTCAGCTTGAGCTTTGTGTTTATCAGCAGTGCACATAGCCTTCATAGTTCATACATAGGCAAACAGTCTGAGCTGTGAAGTATGAAGGTACTACCTGGGAGGCCATCAGGAAAGGGAAGACATCCGTAAACATGAGCCTGTAACCTTGAGCATACTCTGGATCAGTCAGCCTGATTTCGGACTCTGCCAAAAACATAGAAACAGACATTCTCTCTCAGTATCATAGATGATCTGATCGAGAAAACATTTTCTGAACAAATAGACAGGCATCCAAGGTATTTTTTGTGATTGTTAAAGAACACAACAAGGTATACACCTTCCTTAAATCGCACGAGGCGACTTGGCTTCCCGAAATAGGCGGAGAACCATTCGGCTGCTTCAGCCCCTTCATCGTAGGCAGAACCAGACCACTCCCACACGGAGACGTCGTCGAGCGTGGCGCATTCCGCAACAAGAGGGACCTTCAGTGTGTCCATTCCAGGCGCTCTTATAACTGCAATCAGCAGAAGGTCAAATAAAATTGATCTTGTGGAGATTAACTCTGAAACATATATAAAAAATGAAAGGACACCACAATTCACATCCCAGGTGCTCTTATAAGTTATAACCGCAGTTACTTGATGACAAAAAAGGTTGGAAACGAATTTTGTGAGAAGAAAAACACAATTACTTTTGATCAAATCTACTAGTAGAGCATATCTGTTGGAAACTAAATTAGTCTGATCGAACCGCCGGCTAAACCAAAAGAAAACAGTAAGAGCATGGCATACCCATGTAGGAGTCGAGGGTGGGCTGCCACTCCTCGTCGAAGGCCTCAGGCGGCAACTCCACCTCGACAAGGGCCATCTTGGGCTCCACCCGCTGCGTGAGGGCCCTGCCCTTGGCGTTCACCACCACCCACTGCCGATCCCACCTGAACCCTGCAGTCCATCCATCGGCCGCCGCCATCAGATCAGAGCTCAACACGACACAGGACACGACAGGGGGACACGAGAAAATGATACCTGTGGAGGTGACGGGGGCATGCGGCACGGAGACGCCCCTGCAGGACTTGACGGGGTATATGAGGATGGACGCCACCGTCGCCGCCGGCTCTCCCGACGGCACGTCCCGGCCGCCGCCTCCCAGGAGGGAGGAGAGGAAGGACGCCGCCTTCTCCATGGATCGGTCGTGGCGAGAGGGAGGGAGGGAGTGAGGAAGACGAGAGGGCAGTGTGGAGACAGCGAGAAGCGCAGCTCGCGACTTTCTCTCGGCGCCTTATCTCACCGCCTAGCGCCTAGTGCGGCGCCGCGCCATTCGGTCGGTTTTGGCACGCAGCGTACGTCGGAATTTTCTTAAAAAACAAACGAACGTCGCTTTCCTTTTTCATCCCCACACGAGCTGAGGCCACTGGAGTGGAGTGGGTAGCCAGTTTTTTTTTTTAAGCAAAGGAGTGGGTAGCTGGTAGTTTGCCTCTCTTGCCTCCGTGGTAATTGCAGGTCGACGACGCATAGACGATGTCCAAAAATCTACTTACCACTCATGATACATTTAAAGTAAATAAATAAAAACCATACCATTGTATTTGGCACAAAATAAATATTGCTAAGACCCAAAATTTCACACATCAACTAGTTTGATGCGATGCGAGGCGTCAAGCCCTGCCGGAGACGAGAGGTGGCGTTGCCGACGGAGGTGAGCAAGAGGGGACTGTGGTTAGCGCCGAAGAATGAGGTTTAGAGGGACAACATTCAACTACTAGATGGAGGAGGCAACACGGCCACACAGGTAGGGAAGGGCGGCGCGACAGACACGCCGGCTACGGGAGACGGTGGTAGGAGGGCTTGTCGGTGAGGGTAGAAGGAGAAAGATGAAGGCAATGCGGGTGCGGCTCGGGATGTGGGCTTGGGGCCATGGATGCCAGGGTGGCAGCCCCGAGAGGTGAGGCTGTGTGGGCGGCTTGTTGGCGAGTGGAGCTGCAGCGGTGGTGGCAATTCTTCTTGGATATGAGGGTAGCAAGAGGAGGAGTGGATGACGATTTCTGGTGTCATTGTGACTTCAGTGTTGGCTACGCGACCTTTCCCTTAGGTCGGTGCCCTTGGTACGCCGGGTGCCATGGGGGGGGGGGGGTCTGAGTGATTGTCCTGCGCTTACGCCGGTGACGATGATACCTATGGGTGTCACTTACCTCTTGGGGGTGTCATTGTGCGCGTCCTCTCCGTTTCAGGGTTTCAGGTAAAACCCCTTGCCTGTCGTTTCGGGCTCGGCGGCGGCGACTTGGTTGTTACCCTCTTGGGGACGTTTGTCAAGGAACTCATGTGCCATCTGGTATTGAAGCATGTAGACATCTTCATACTTGCTTTGATCCTGGCGTGAAGCTTCTTTAACTTTCGCATGGAGTGGATTCGTTGGTCTCCTATCTTTACATGTGCCCTTGTATTCACCATCCTCGGTCCTTGCTCCCATAGGCAGGATTAGTGCTCCACGGCTCGAAGCGAGAGGGCATACGGCTACCCTCTCCGATAATGTTTGGTGTGTTCGGTGGCTTTCCAAGGCAGCGTGGTTCATTCCTGCTCAGTAGTTTAGGTCATCGTTTGTTAGGTGTGGTGATTAATATTTTAATGATTCGAATTGGGGCGTTCTCATCTTTATCTTAGATGTCATTTTTATCTTTTTGGTCCTTGTTTGGGGACTTTCTCACCACCTTCTATTGGTTCAACTGTTTGGACTTTATATATAATGTTTGATGAAAGCCTATTTCGAGAACCGTGACATGCTTGATCGCCGGGGATGACCCAACGCCGCTATCTTTTTTCTATATCATTGTCAGTCAGAGACAACGCTCCACTGATCTTCGCTCAGTGCTCCTGCATGTGGTCGATTTAGTCTATGGCTGCTGTGAATTTCAATCTTCCCGTTGTTTCCCTTCTAATCATCAACACCATATCCCTTCATTGTGAGTGAAGGGTGGACAGTCAGTTCTTCTAACATCAAAAGTTGTGTGAATGATAAAACACCATTTGCCTCCTTTGTGATCGATTTGGCAAGAGAGGGATAGAAGGATCTTTAAGAGTTGAGCTAAATCATAGGGTGTGACTTTCCAGCTTGCTATCAGTGAGGTTCATGCTTGGAAGATGGTGGGCCTAAAGGGCGCAAGTATGCTATAATCATATTGATGCATCACCTACTACGCAACCAACCTTGCCTTGAGACGAGTTTCAAAAAATTTCGGTTCTCCTTACTAATGTTGCTTCGAGAAAGCTCAATGAGGTGTTGTCTTTATTGTAGGACTTTGGCCGTAAGGATGATAAACGATGACAGAGTCCTGCTTCATGGGGCGAACTTCTTCTCTAGGAAGACCTATGCTCTTTTCACTGCTGAAAAGTTAAGGATCCGCCGGCCACCTAATTTGGTCCTCTAAGGTGCCTATGAAGGTACACCTTTGGTTGGTTGTTGTTCAGAAACCGCCTCAACACCAAGCACAATCTCAAAAGAAGGACACTATAGCTCCCAGTAGCCTCCACACAAGATGCGACGTGCCGTAGAGGACGTTTACACTGCCCGACTACCACGCAAGTTTGGGACGCTATGTAGCTATCGGCTTCCTCCTCCCTGGACATGATTTGGGAGATACCATCTCCGACTGGCCTCAACGACGATACTTGGCCTTCGATGTCACTCTCCATTCTTTGCAAGATTTGGGACTCACGAAACACTCTTGGTTTTTCTTAATGAGGATTACACTCCTGGGATCATTATTAGAAATCTTGTAAATGATTTTTTCTTCTTCCTTGGACTGCTCGTAGAACGATACTCAAAAGATGGCTATTGTGTATCTTTCCGCACGCGCTAGTGAACTAGTGTATCTCTATCTTTGGTGCACTCGAGTAATATATTCAGGTGATTGTTAAAAAATGATCTTCGCTTCGAGTGGACCAACTAGCAACCACCATGGGCCATGAAGCTTCTTTGATTTCTTTTCATGTAACCTTGAGAGACTTCATATAACTCTTGGACAAGAACAAATCTACTCCCTCCGTTTCAATTATAAGATTCTTTGGCTATTTTCAATATGCACTACATATAGACTGAAATGGATGAACACACACACTAAGAGCATCTCCAACAGCCGCGCTAAACTAGCGCCGCGCCGCAAAATAGGCCGTTTTTGCGCGCGCGCAACGCGGCGGGGCGCTCCAGCGGTCGAGCAAAAACGGCTTGGGCGCGCGGACAAAAACGCTTAGCCGCGCCGTTAATTTGGGGCGCCAGCTGCAGCGCGCGGCACACTCCAGCGCTCGCGCCCGCACATCCTCTCCCACCTCCACCCCGTCCGGTCGTGCCGCCGCCGCCGCCCGCGCCCCCGGCGACCGTTCAGGCTTCCCTGGCCTATCCCCGCGCGTCCGCACTTCCGCCCCTTCCCCTCCTAGTCCCGCCGGCCATCGCGCGCCTCCGTCATCCGAGGAACAGCGCCCGAGCGCTCGCTGCCGCGCCGCGCCCGCAAGGTGTTTGACAAAACGCCTACAAGGTATGTATTGCTCAAACTTCATGAATTTGATGCATGTTTTGAATTGTAGTTTTTATAGTATAGTATTGAACATTGTAGATGAGTTCGTCGTATGATTCTTCCGAAGAAGAATTTGATATGGAAGAGGAGGAGGATCTTGCAATGATCCTAGCTATGCATATTAAAAAAACAAAGCACGGTGGTTCGGTTATGGGTCGGCAGAAAATTTGGAGGGACAGGATTGATGCCCACAACAGATTGATCAGGCATTATTTTGCGGAGAATCCCATATTCCCCGAGTCGTATTTTCGTCGCCGGTTTAGGATGAGCACCGAGTTGTTCAGGCGCATTGCAGAGAAACTAGCGAGCCATGACCGTTTTTTTTCCAGCAAAGGAGGAATGCCGCCGGAGAGCTCGGTCATAGCACCTTTCAGAAGGTGACAGCCGCTTTGCGTATGTTGGCATACGGTATACCGGCTGATCTTGTTGATGATCACTTGGCTATGGGTGAGAGCCAAGCCATCATGTGTGTCAAGCGCTTTGCAGTGGGAATTATGCAAGTGTTTGACGAGGAGTATTTGAGAGCTCCCAATGCTGAAGACGCCGCAAGGCTATTGGCGATGAAGAAAGCTCGCGGATTTTCTGGCATGCTTGGCTCAATAGATTGCATGCATTGGAGTTGGAAGAATTGTCCAAAGGCATGGCATGGGCAATTCCACGGTCAAAAAAAGGGTTCCACTATAATCCTTGAAGCGGTGGCCGATCAGGAGACTTGAATTTGGCATGCATTCTTTGGAATGCCTGGATCTCTGAATGACATCAATGTTGTCAACCGGTCACCACTTATGAATAAGATTGCAAACGGTGAGTTGCCACCGGTGCAGTTTGTAGCAAATGGCCGTACGTACAACTATGGCTATTATCTAGCGGATGGCATCTATCCAAAGTGGCAAACCTTCGTGAAGCCGTTGAAAAAGCCGGAAGGTAAGAAAAATCTTGACTTCCACAATGCTCATGCGGCGGCTAGAAAAGATGTGGAGAGAGCATTTAGGATTTTGCAAGCCCAATTTGCTATTATGAGAGGACCGGCTAGATTTTGGGATCAAAAAATGCTTTGGTACATCATGCACGATTGTGTGATCATGCACAATATGATCATTGAGAATGAGCGTGGCCAAGATTTAGACTACTCACAGTATGAGCTCTTGGAAAATCCCGTGCGAGTGCGACGGAGGGCTGAAAGGGTAGCCCGTTTTGTTGCCTCCTATCATGCCATTCGGCGTCAATCAACGCACAATGAACTTCAGAATGATTTGATTGAAGAGTGGTGGGCATGGCATGGACGACAAAGAGCATGATGATATCTGCATTCGACATTGTATTGTTCATGAACTATTTGTTGTGTTTATTGCATTTGTTGTACTAAATGATAAACTATTTGTTTGAGTTGTAATGATAACGAAATTGAACTATTTATCGTTGATTTGTTTTGTTTGTTTGATCATTTTTGCTCTGTATAATAAGTGGTTTGTGCGGCGCGCGCTGTGTATTTTTGCGCTCTGCTGGAGCGGCGCGCGCGCTGCATTATAGCGCGGCTGCTGGAGCCAGCGCGGGCGGGCGCGCCAAACCAGCCGAAGCGCGCGCGCCAAACAGGTTTTTTGCGCGCGGTGCATAGCGCGGCTGTTGGAGATGCTCTAAAGAGTGTATATATACCTTCATTTCAGGAAAAACTTAAACCATCTTATATTTATGAACGGAGGAAGTACATTCTTATCTTCTTAATACTCCCTCCGTTCTGAATTACTTGTCGCACGTATGGATGTATCTAGATGTATTTTAGTTCTAGATACATCCATTTCATCGACGAGTAATTTGGAACGGAGGGAGTACAATGAAATACGACAGTCCTTGAATGAGATTTTCTCCCCTAAAAAAAAGATATTCTTTTGCAAGTAGACAAGGCTAGTCAGTCAACGCGTGAATAGTGATGTGTTTTATCAAGCGAGAGGATCGATGGTAGTATTATAGGTGGGGTGATCCGTGGTATGGACGCCCGCAGAAGATAGAGACGATAGCGATGCCGGCGGCAGCGTTGACGGCGTTGCTATTGCAGCTCTGCTTCTCGGCCGCGGCAGTGGCTCAGATCACCGGAGCTGCGCCGGGCTGCCCGACCATCTGCGCGGGCGTGAGCGTGCCGTACCCATTCGGCATCAGGGAAGGGTGCTCCTTGCCGGGCTTCAACCTCACCTGCGACCGGTCGCTCGGCCGAGAGCGGCTGCTCATCGGCGGCGCCGGCGCCACTCTGGAGGTCGTGGGGATCTCGCTTCCCACCTCCACGGTGCGCGTCATGGACACCGCTGGCGCCGTGAAGCTCACCGGCACTGGCGGCCTCGCGTCCAACGGCACGTGGGGCGGCCTCGGCGCCGGCGCCTTCGCCGGCCCGTTCGTGGTGTCGGGGACGCGCAACCGGTTCGTGGTCACGGGGTGCAACGTGCAGGCCTCGCTGCTCGGGGAAGACGGCAACATCATCATCGGCTGCTCCGCCTTCTGCACCGTCACCGACCGGTTTGTGAGCACGTTCACCCCGGAGGACGTCGCGGCGTGCGACGGCGTCGGCTGCTGCGAGACGCCCATCCCCATCGGGCGCCCTTCCTACATCGTCAAGTTCACGGGGCTGGACAAGGAACAGGAGGGCGACAATTGGCTGCCCATGGCGGTGCGCGTCGCCGAGAGGGGCTGGTTCGAGGGCAACTCCGCCGCGCTGCTCAACAAGTCGCTCCCGGACTCCTCTATCCCCGTGGTGCTGGAGTGGGCGATGGAGTCCAAGCGGCTCCTGCAACCCCAGGATGCAGCGACGGGCTGCCCCAATGGCGCGGGGAGGAGCGTGTGCCGGAGCAGCCACAGCTCATGCCTCAACGTCACCGGCAACTACCGCACTGGCTACGTGTGCCGGTGCCAGGACGGGTACCAGGGCAACCCGTACCTCGCCGGCGGATGCCAAGACGTCGACGAGTGCGCGATGCGCGACAAGTTCATGTGCTCCGGCGTGTGCACCAACACGCCCGGAGCGTACCAGTGCCGGTGCCCGCCCGGCTCCCGTGGCAACCCCCAGATCAAAGATGGCTGCGTGGAAATGAAATCATCTCTTGGTGAGCATATATAACACCATTGATGTCAGGGAGACGGGGATTGCATTGGTTCTTGCTCTGAACCATGACGCATTTTCCCTCACGTTTTCAGGTCTGGGTGTCGGCATAGGAATCGGCTGTGGTGCTGGCCTTCTACTACTGGTACTTGGTGTCCTTTTTGTGACCCGGAAGCTGAAGCAGCAGAGGGCAAGAGTGCTGAAGAAGAAATTCTTCAGGCAAAACAGGGGACATCTGCTGCAGCAATTGGTGTCGCAAAAGGCGGACATCGCTGAGAGGATGATCATCCCCTTGGTGGAGCTGGAGAAGGCCACCAACAACTTCGACAAAGCTCGAGAGATCGGCGGTGGAGGGCACGGCACCGTGTACAAAGGGATCATGTCAGACCTGCACGTCGTGGCGATCAAGAAGTCCAAGGTCGTGGTCCAGAGGGAGATCGATGAGTTCATCAACGAGGTAGCAATCCTCTCGCAGATCAACCATCGAAATGTGGTGAAGCTCTTCGGGTGCTGCCTCGAGACGGAGGTGCCGCTGTTGGTGTATGAGTTCATTTCCAATGGGACCCTTTATCATCATCTTCATGTGGAAGAGCATGAAGCATCGTTGCCATGGGTGGAGCGCCTCAGGATCGCCACGGAGACTGCAAGAGCTTTCGCGTACCTTCACTCAGCCGTTTCAATCCCTATAGTCCACAGGGATATCAAATCTCAGAACATCCTATTAGATGGCACTCTCATAGCAAAGGTGTCAGACTTTGGAGCTTCGAGGTGCATTCCGATCGATGAAACAAGGGACGCAACTGCCATCCAAGGGACATTTGGTTATCTAGACCCCATGTACTACTACTCCGGACAACTCACCGAGAAGAGTGATGTTTATAGCTTTGGCGTTCTCCTCATGGAGCTGCTAACGAGGAAAAAACCATGCTCATATCGATCGTTTGAGGAGAAAAGCCTTGTTGCATATTTCACCGCCTTACTCACAACAGGCGACCTCGCCAGTTTGTTAGATCCTCAGGTTGCGCAGGAAGGAGGCAAGATGGTTGAAGAGGTAGCCCTATTGGCAGCGGCATGCGTGAGGATGGGAGGGGGCCAACGGCCAACCATGAGGCAAGTGGAGATGACACTCGAGAATCTTCGAGTACCCCATGAAAATGTCGTGATGTCTGATATGGATGCACCAAGTTATGCAATGATCGAGGGTGGAAGAACGGAGGAGGTGAGCAGACAATATAGCCAGGAAGAAGAATATTTGTTGTCATCAAGATACCCGAGGTAGCGACTGTGTTCCTGTGTGATATGCACATGGATCAAATGGCTTGTATGCTTTATGTATTTTTTTTCTTTTTCATGCAAGGAAATAGTGAGGCTTGTATACAGCAAAGAAGACAAGTAGGAGTAGTAGTACGATGAACGCAAGAAAGAAAAGAATAGGAAAGATATGGCCATTGGATGGCAACACTGGTAGAAAAAGAGGCTTCCGTCCAGCCCCATTAGTCGCGGAACTGTAGGAACCGCGACTAATGAAGTCTTTAGTCGCGGTTCGGCAGACGAACCGCGACCAAAGGCCTGGGCCCAGGGCGCTCGGTGGCCAGCTGGTGCACGTGAGGGGCTTTAGTCGCGGTTGGCCAGGCCAACCGGGACTAAAGGTCCTCAGGCTGGCCCGAAGGCCTTTAGTCGCGGTTGGCCAGGCCAACCGGGATTAAAGGTTAGACCTTTAGTCCCGGTTGGTGTCGCCAACCGCGACTAAAGGCCGAGCCTTTAGTCGCGGTTGGCGACACCAACCGCGACTAAAGGTCTAACCTTTAATCCCGGTTGGCCTGGCCAACCGCGACTAAAGGGATTTGAGGCCTCATTTTCAAACTCTACCCCCCCCCCCCGATCGCCTTTTCAGTTTTAGAAAAAACAAAAGAAAATTATGGAAATGTCAAAAAAATAAAATAAAATAAGTTTTCCATGTGATATGTGGTCTAGTTGTTGGGAAAATTTGGAAATATGAATTTCGACTTCATTTGCAAAATCTCGCGAGAATTTGTAAAAATGGGCATAACTTTTGCATACTAACTCGGATGAAAAAGTTTTATATATGAAAAATCATCTACTCGAAAAGTTACATCCGAATTTAACATTTTCAAAATCCCCAAAAACATTTTCAAAATCCCCAAAAACCTAACAGAAAAAAAGTTACGGGGCTTTTAAGTTCTGGAGAGGCAAAAAAATTCAAATAAATTCAAATTGTGGTCAAACTGTGGTCAAACAATGGTCAAACTAATTATTCTAGAATATTAGTGTTACTAAATAATTATTTCACTTTTTTTAAATTTTGGTCAAATCTGGTCAAACTGTGGTCAAATCTGGTCAAACTGTGGTCAAAAAATGGTCAAACTAATTATTCCAGAAATATTAGTGTTACTAAATAATTATTGTTTTTAAAACAATAGTTTCAAACTCAAACAGTGAAATGTGTCACTTCATGCTCAAGCTAAATACCTGAGGGTTAATAGAATTGACATCCTACTATTGTCAGGAAAACAACAAGTGCAGACTTGGAAACGAGGGAGAATAGAACCCGGAAGTTAAACGTGCTCAGGCTGGGGGAGTGGGAGGATGGGTGACCGTTCGGAAAGTTAGATGATTTGGAATGATGAGGGGTGATTAGAGATTAGAGGATAAATTAAGCAGTGATGAGGGGTGGTGATTAGAGATTAGAGGATAAAATAATTCAGAAATTTGAAAATAAAAAAAATTGAAAAAATTCGCAAAAAAATTTAAACCTGCGGCGGCCTTTAGTCGCGGTTGGCCAGAAGAACCGCGACTAAAGGTCCTCCGCCCCGACGGCCACCTGGCGCCCACGTGGACGGGCCTTTAGTCGCGGTTCTTAAGCAACCGCGACTAAAGGGGGGGGCCTTTAGTCCCGCCTGTTTGGTCGCGGTTGCGCAACCGCGACTAATGGCAGTTGCGAACCGCGACCAAAGGCCCTTTTTCCACCAGTGCAACGAACGGACGTTGATCGGGTCAGTCAATACATGCATGAATGCGGCCAACTGGTTGTGTGCAAGTTGTGACTAGTTTATGCTAACCGATTGTCGTTGTCCTATGCCCTTGATTGGGGTGGCAATATTACAGGCCCAAAACAGAGAGACGACGCGGGACTTGCATAGTAGTAAAATCGATGCATGAACCTTGTGATTGGATAGATAGATCTGAGTTCCTTAATTAGGATTCTCTATCAAGTGGTAGCAAGAGGCCATGAGTAAGCAGTAGCACACACTTGCATATACTCACATCGACTCATCTATATATACTATATCACTAAGCTCCCTAGAATTGGAAGCCTCACAATCAATTAAGATTCCAATTGAAATTTGGTCAACAATTTCACAAAACTTTCTTATTTAATTTTTATACAATATATTATGCTTCCTAATTTTTAAATCTTCATAATTAATTAAGGCTTCAATTTAGAATTGGTTCACCCAATTTTGACCGGGTCAACAATATCTCAAGGAGCTCTCCCATTTAATTATTTTAGTTCTCTTATGTTCCCTAATTTTAAAGCTCATTCATTCGATTGAGGTATTCAATTCTGGATTCCGTATACGATTTTGATTGGTCAACAATTTTTCAAATGAATTAGTAGTAACCGGCCTATAAAACATGTATCAACTCCTCACCAACTCCTATCACCCGGAAAAAAGCGCCACCATGTAATACTATAGCACGAGTATAGTACATGCAACCAACGATGAAAAAATATCCCCACATAAATATGGGTTGATTAGCGGATAACATAGAATCGCACCGCAAAGGGCCCACCAAATAACCGTATTGTAAATAAACATACTCCCTCTCTCTTAGTTTACAAGGTGTGCACGTACCCTTAGGTCGTCAATTTGACCAACCTAATAGAAGTCACATATTACAAAAAACACACCATAAACTTCAGATGTTCTATTTTTAAATGGTATAAGTTTTGTGTTATATAGTTTATATTACACTGATAAAATTGGCAACCTAGGGGTACGTGCACACCTTGTAAACTAAAATGGAGGGAGTAAAACACACTCCATCATCTCTCCACTGGTCAAACTAAATACTCCATCAGTTTCAAAATATAAGGGTTATTATTTTTTGCAAAGTCAATTTTCTTTAATTTTGACCAAGTTCAGAGCCAAACATATCGACATCCACAATATTAAACAAAAAAATTATGAAAATTCATTTCATGATGAATCAAATAACACCGGTTTGATATTATGAATTTTGATATATTTCTCTACAAATTTGATCAAACTTAAAGAGGTTTGACTTTTCAAAAGAGTAATACAACATATATTTTTAAATATAGGGAGTAAAGAAATTTAAGAATCCCAACAAATTCAACGCTGCAACAAAGCGCGCCCAACCCTTCTAGTATACATGAGGATGACCTTGTTTGAAATTGAAATATGCAAATGGCTCTTCAATTGAAATTTTGGTTTATAAGATAAATTTATTTCTAACTTGCAAACATTGTGAAAAAAAAACCATGTGAGTGCAGCATGACGATACAATGGATGGAGCATAGCATTTGTGCAAGCTGGTAAAAGCATTGTGGATGAAGATAATAAATGATTGATGTGACAAGATTGGTGGAATGCGGGGGAATAAAATTCAATTGAATAAGCAACATGCATGAAATACAGCGGGCCAGACCTGCATGTGTCTGAATCTCCAAGAAATGGATGGCTTAGACATGCACAGGATGCCCCGTGCATGGTAGAACATTATTTCTCCTGCTAGCAATGCTAGTTGATGTCACGGCTATGAATTGATCGAGGTCAAAGTCAACCAAAAGCAAAAAATGACATGATATATAGGAGTAGTCAGAATGAATGTGCTGTATGAATTGCCTAAAACTCTCAAGGGTGTGTTTAGTTGAGTAACCAAGCAGTGTGGAATGAGATGGTTCCACGAATGGAACGGTTCTGTTTCTGTGTTTGGTAGAAGCGCGAGATGGAATTGAATGGTTTCAACTTGGTGTTTAGTTGAGGAGATGGAATGGGATGGATCTGATGCTAGATAGTAATCATGATGTTTCATGTAGGATATATATATATATATATATATATATGTATATATATATATATATATATATATATATATTTTCACATTAACTCCTTTGCATTTTCAGTTGCAATATATACAATTTTAGTCGTATTTCATTGGTATTCAGCACTTCCTATTTTAAGTTCTATCTACACATGAGCAGCGAACTAATCAGTCAAGTACAAAACAAGGAGAGTGTTGCATACATCCTGATCTGGCCGGGAAAGGTGTGGCCACCAAATCCAACCGAGCTTCCCGCCAAATCATCGCGACCACTGATACGTCTCTGTCGTATCTATTTTTACAAACACTTTTGCCTTTGTTTTGGACTCTAACTTGTATGATTTTAATGGAACTAACTCGGACTAACGCTGCTTTCAGCAGAATTGTCATGATGTTGTTTTATGTGCAGAAAACAAAAGTTCTCGGAGTGACCTAAAACTCCACGAGATGTCTTATAAAAAATAATAAAAAATCCTCGCCAAAGATGAAGACCAGGGGGCCCACACCCTGTCCACGAGGGTGGGGGGCGCCCCCCCTCCTAGGGCGCCCCCCCTACCTCATGGGCCCCCTGAAAACCCTCCGACGCCAACTCCAACTCTATATATTGGCTTTCGGAGAGAAAAAAATCAGAGAGAACAAATCATCGCGTTTTACGATACGGAGCCGCCGCCAAGCCCTAAAACCTCTCGGGAGGGCTGATCTGGAGTCCGTTCGGGGCTCCGGAGAGGGGGATTCGTCGCCGTTGTCATCATCAACCATCCTCCATCACCAATTTCATTATGCTCACCGTTGTGCATGAGTTATTCCATCGTAGGCTTGCTGAACGGTGATGGGTTGGATGAGATTTATCATGTAATCGAGTTAGTTTTGTTAGGGTTTGATCCCTAGTATCCACTTTGTTCTGAGATTGATGTTGCTATGACTTTGCTATGCTTAATGCTTGTCACTAGGGCCTGAGTGCCATGATTTCAGATCTGAACCTATTATGTTTTCATGAATATATGTGAGTTCTTGATCCTATCTTGCAAGTCTATAGTCACCTACTATGTGTTATAATCCGGCAACCCCTAAGTGACAATAATCGGGACCACTCCCGGTGATGACCATAGTTTGAAGAGTTCATGTATTCACTATGTGCTAATGCTTTGTTCCGGTTCTCTATTAAAAGGAGGCCTTAATATCCCTTAGTTTCCAATAGGACCCCGCTGCCACGGGAGGGTAGGAAAAATGATGTCATGCAAATTCTTTTCCATAAGCACGTATGACTATATAGGGAATACATGCCTACATTACATTGATGAATTGGAGCTAGTTCTGTGTCACCCTATGTTATGACTGTTACATGATGAACTGCATCCGGCATAATTATCCATCACTAATCCGGTGCCAACGAGCTTTCCATATACTGGTTCTCGCTTATTTACTTTCCCGCTGCTACTGTTACAATCACTACAAAACACCAAAAAATATTACTTTGCTTTCTTTACTCTCTTGTTACCGTCGCCGCCACTATCATATTACTTTGCTACTAAACACTTTGCTGCAGATACTAAGTTTCCAGGTGTGGTTGAATTGACAACTCAGCTGCTAATACTTGAGAATATTCTTTGTCTCCCCTTGTGTCGAATCAATAAATTTGGGTTGAATACTCTAACCTTGAAAGCTGTTGCGACCCCCTATACTTGTGGGTTATCAAGACTAATTTTTGGCGCCGTTGCCAGGGAGCATAGCTCTATTCTTTGAGTCACTTGGGATTTATATCTGCTGGACAATATGAAGAACTTGAAAGACGTTAAGACAACAATTTATCCCTCAACTACGAGGGGATGTAAGGAACTGTCATCTAGCCTTGCACTTGATTCACCCTCTGTTATGAGTAAGCTTGCGACACCTAAACCTGCTTCTGCTATTCGTTCCGATATGTCGCATGTTATTGATGATGCCACTTCTGCTATGCATGATACTTGTGATGAAACTACTTCTATGCCTGATACTACTGTGCCCCTAGGTGAATTTCTTGATGAACAAATTGCTAGGGCTAGAGAAAAAGAAATTATTGAATCTGATTATAATGATGAAAGTGATGATGAAAATATGCCTGTTATTCCTGAGGGTTATGTTTTTGATATGGAATCTTCTGCCGCTATTTTAGCTTGCAAAGATAGATATGAGCTCAAGAGGTTATTAGCTAAGTGGAACAAAGAATCACTTAGAGATAAAATGAAACCTGACCTTGCTTTTGCTACTTCACCTATCTGTGTTCCTGGTAAGGATTATGAATTCTATGTTGATCCTGATATAATTACTTTGGTTGAATCGGATCCTTTTTATGGCTATGAATCTGAAACTGTTGTGGCACATCTTACTAAATTAAATGATACAGCAGCCCTGTTCACTAACGATGAGAGATCGCGTTACTTTTATATATTGAAAATATTTCCGTTCTCGTTAAAGGGTGATGATAAGATATGGTTTAATTCTCTTGATCCTGGTTGTGTGCGTAGTCCCCAGGATATGATTTATTACTTTTCTGCTAAATATTTCCCTGCTCATAAGAAACAAGCTGTTTAAAGGAAATATACAACTTTGTGCAAATTAAAGAAGAGAGTCTCCCACAAGCTTCTCAAGTTACTTAATGCGTTGCCTGATCATCCTCTTAAGAAACCTGAAATACTTGATATCTTTTATAATGGACTAAACGATGCTTCCAGAGATTACCTGGATAGTTGTGTTGGTCTCTTTTCAGGAAAAGAACACCGGATGAAGCTGAAATTCTATTGAATAATATGTTGACAAATGAAAATAATTGGGCGCCTCCTGAGCCAGCTCCTGCTCCAATTAATGATCCTATTCCTAAACCAACTCCGAAGAAGAGAGGTGTTCTATTTCTCAGTCCCGAAGATATGCAAGAGGCAAAGAAATCTATGAAAGAAAAAGGTATTAAAGCTGAAGATGTTAAGAATTTACCTTCAATTGAAGAAATACATGGTATTAATTTACCGCCTGTCGAAGAAACATATGATCTCAATCCCTTATTTATTGAAGAACCTCCTGATCTCGATATCCCGACACAGGTAGTAAAGGTAAATTCTCTCTATAGATATGATAAAGCTGAAGTCCCTCCTACTAAAATTGCTAGTCAGTGCTTGGATGAGTTTGATGACTTTATGTTTAAGCAAGATGACTTCAATGCTTATTTTGGTAGACAATTAAAACAAAATTTTTATATGATTAGACGCTTGGGTGATTATATGGCTAATATTAGAGGTGAACTTAAACTTGTTAGCAAACATGCTTCTATGGTTACCACTCAAGTAGAACAAGTACTTAAAGCTCAAAAAGAAGTACTTGATGAAATGAATAGTAAGCAAAATGATTATGCTGTTAGAGTGGCTACTAGAACTGGTAGAATGACTCAGGAACCTTTGTATCCTGAAGGCCACCCTAAGAGAATCGAGCAAGATTCTCAGAGAAATAATGTTGATGCACCTAGTTCTTCTAAGAAGAAGAAAAAGAAAAACGATAGAACTGTGCAAACTTCTAGTGAACCTTTTGCAGAACCACCTGATAATCCTAATGATATATCTATTTCTGATGCTGAAACACAATCTGGTAATGAACATGAACCTAAAGAAAATGTTAATGATGATGTTCATAATGATGCTCAACCTAGTAATGATAATGATGTAGAAATTGAACCTGCTGTTGATCTTGATAACCCACAATCATGTTGTGGAACGTAGCAGAAATTCAAAATTTTCTACGCAACACCAAGATCAATCTATGGAGTAATCTAGCAACGAGGGAAGGAGAGTTGTAGCGACCCGACTTCAGATGGTCAAGTCTCTGTGCTCCGGTGTCATCCCTGGATCAGTAATGCTGACACCACACAGTACTTCGAAGGATTTATAGCAGAGTAGCAATCACACACTTATTACATCGGTGTCTCAAAGAGAACTTATTACAATGAATATGGCTTAAGGCCATCTAATATCGATAACAGCGGAAGACTTGGAAGATAAGTGAGTCCATCAACTCCAACGGCATCACTGAGTATAGAACCACAACCTAATAGCACCTTACTCGTCGTTTGAAAAGTCTGCAACATGAAAGTTGCAGCCCGAAACGGGTCAACACATGGAATATGCTGGCAATGTAACACATAGAGAATAATGAATGATAAGCCTATACTACATGCATATATGGCTGGTGGAAAAGCTCTATGGTTACAGTTTTGCGTAAAGCCAGTTTTTCCCTACTGCAAAGGAATTTTTTTTAACTACCATGGTGGTTGAAACATCGAGAATGGTTGACAGCATTCCGATCCCAATTAAAAGTAATCATTAATAACCCAACAATATTAATTAGAAGTAACATGATGAGATTCACATGATATTCAAGAACTAGATACTCAAGATGTCCATAACTGGGGACACGGCTAATCATGATTAGTTTGTACACTCTGCAGAGGTTTGCGCACTTTTCCCCACAAGACTCGATCGCCTCCGTTTGGTTTCTCGCACTACATGATGTTTGAGAGACGGATGACCGAGACATAGTCTTTCAGAAGCGCTCACACCTTACGTTGTGATAGACCGTACCAACCTACATCCCCTACATCTGCTAGTCTACCACTATAAGAGTTCGCACGACTTAGTCAGCTATGCCAAAGCCCATAATGGCTTGTGGCTGCACACGGAAGTTACTAGCATGAATGATCTTATGATCCCTTTGAGCCTGGGTAGCGGTCCAAAAAGAAACAGGCAAGTCCTGATAGAAACCAGGTGCCTCAATCCACCCAGATGTGTATTTAAGTTGCCACCTTAAGTAAACCATTAAAATTAACAAACTCACATTTGTCATGGATATCACTCACCCAATCCACGTCTACTAGCATAGTATGGCATAATAAGCAAACGTAGAAGTAACTCCCAAATGTTTCATAAGTAAAACAGGTAATAGGTACTACCTCAACTACTACCCATCCCACAATTTAATTAGATCCTAATCATGCAATGTTTGAGGATTGATCTAATGCAATAAAACTGGGTAGTAGAAAAAGTATGATCAAAGTGTTACTTGCCTTGCTGAGGATCCGCGAAACCTAGAGCTTCGAAATAACAGGCGGCGCACTCCGGGTGATCTATCGCAGACAAACAACAAGCATACAATAAGTACTCATCTAATGCACAGGTAAAACTCGAATAAAAGATCTAACCAGAAAGTTCAACTTAAGAACTCCGGTTGCAAAAAGAATCGAATCGAACAAAGCAACGGAAAACAAACGGCGAAAGAAAACAACTCGGTTCTAGCAAAGTGAAACTAGGTCAAATTTACCATGGCAAAAACTTGTTTAAGTTGATTAGACGGAACGATGGTTTCGAAATGAAACTTCAGGCGCTTGAATCACCTGATTCCGATAAACGAGTGAGAAGATAAACTAGAACGAAGATCGGATCTGAGATCGCGATCGCGGAATAAATCCGACGAGAAGAAAAGAAGAACGGTTGAACGAACGGACGTTCGTTAACCTAGAAGAATTCGGTGATCACGTTCATTAGAACGAACGGTCCAGCGAACGGTCTCGAGGCAACTAAATCGGAGAAGAAAACTAATCCGATCTAGGGTTTCAGAAAAGAAAACCGAACAAAAAACCGATCTAGAAATCCGGAACGGTTTAGCGAAGAACCGGAAAGAAAAACGAATCGGAAGAGAAGAATCGGACGATTTAGAAGAAAACGATCCGATGAAAAGAGAAAGAGACGCGGCGCGGCTACCTCCGGCGAACGGCGGCGTTGGGTGGCGGCGGCGAGGTGCGGCGGCGGCGGTGGCAAGGTGCGGCGGCGGCGCGGGGCTACGGCGGCGGCAGTGTAGGGCGACGGCGGCGGGAGAGGGCGGCAGCGGCGCGGGTGTGAGGCGGCGGCGTGGGTGAGGGGCGCGGGTGTGAGGCGCGGTGGAGGCTTGGGGCTTTGGGTTTGATGATTTAGAGGGGGGGTGCTTGGGTATTTATATTGGGGAGGGGAGGGGTTTACTTGGAGGAGGGATTAAGAATTAGACTAGGAATAGGAAAGGAAAAGGGAAGAAAGATCTAGAAACAAAAACGGAATAAACGGAAGTAGGTCAAAAGTCCTACTAGGACTTTCCAAAAAGAGGCAACGGCGGCGGCGGCCTCCTACGCTAGGCGCGGCGCGGCGCTTGGCTCCTGGCTGGCCGGCTGGCTTGGGCCTTTGGCCCAAGGCGCTGCAGATTTTTTTTAATCGGTTCCGCGCGTGGAAAAACACAGAAAAAGGAAATCTACCGGACTCCAAAACTAATGAAGTAAATTTTCCCCGACTCCTAAAAATGAGTCGAACAAAATGAACTTTTCTCCGGGCCAAAAATGCAATTTTTGAAAACGCACATTTTTCCCTATCCAAATAAAATGCAAACAACTCCGACAAAACCAATGATCCCTTTCTTTCAAAATTTGAGAAAACTCAAATGTGAGAATAACGAAATCTCCAACTCTCTCCGAGGGTCCTTGAGTTGCGTGAAATTTCTAGGATCGACCAAAATGCAAGAAAATATGATATGCATGATGATCTAATGTATAACATTCCAAATTGAAAATTTGGGATGTTACAAACCCACCCCCCTTAAGATGAATCTCGTCCTCGTGATTCGGGTTGGCTAGAAAATAGGTAAGGGTGGTCCTTGAGCAAATCTTCTTCTCGCTCCCAGGTGGCTTCATCTTCGGAGTGGTGGTTCCACTGAACTTTGCAAAACTTGATAACCTTGTTGCGGGTAAATCTGCTGGCATACTCGATAATCTTGACTGGCTTCTCTTCATACGTTAAGTCATCCTTCAACTGAATCGCTTTAAGCGGCACTGTATCTCTTAGTGGTATCTCCGCCATTTCGGCGTGACATTTCTTCAGCTGAGAAACATGGAATACATCATGAACTCCTGACAGTCCTTCTGGTAATTCCAACTTATAAGCGACTTCTCCCATGCATTGCAAAACCTTATACGGTCCAACGAAACGCGGTGCTAACTTTCCCTTAACTCCAAAGCGCTTAACTCCTCGAAGTGGGGATACTCGAAGATAAACTCTGTCTCTCTGATACCATCTCTGTAGCGACCCGACCTCAGATGGTCAAGTCTCTATGCTCCAGTTTCGTAAACTGTCTCCTTGCGTTTAGAATCTGCGTAGCTCTTCTGCCTTGATTGGGCTACCTTGAGCCTATCGCGAATCAACTTAACTTTCCGTTTAGACTCCTTGATCAGATCGGGTCCGAAGAACTGACGGTCTCCAACTTCGTCCCATGACAACGGTGTCCTGCACCTCCTTCCATACAAAGCTTCGAAAGGTGCCATCTTCAAACTGGTTTGGTAACTGTTGTTATAAGAAAACTCCGCATACGGCAAGTTATCGTCCCAACTAGATCCATAATCTAGTGCACAGGCTCGCAGCATATCTTCCAAAATCTGATTGACTCTCTCAGTCTGTCCATCCGTCTGTGGGTGAAAAGCTGTGCTGAATTCTAGCCTGGTTCCCAAAGTTTCATGCAACTGATTCCAAAACTTTGAGGTAAATTGGGTTCCTCTATCTGATACGATACTCCTAGGAACTCCATGCAAACAAATCATCCTGGTCATGTATATCTTTGCCAACTTAGCACTGGTGTAAGTGGTCTCAACTGGGATGAAATGTGCTACCTTCGTCAAACGATCAACTACTACCCATATCGAGTCATAGTCTGCTTTTGTCCTGGGTAGTCCTGTGATAAAATCCATGCCTATCTTATCCCACTTCCATTCGGGTATCGGTAATGGTTGTAACAATCCGGCTGGCTTCTGATGTTCTATCTTCACTTTATGACACACATCACAAACTGCTACATATGCTGCAATATCCTTCTTCATTCCGGTCCACCAGAATGTTTCCTTCAAATCCAAATACATCTTGGTATTTCCTGGGTGAATCGAATAGGGTGAATCATGTGCCTCTTGCAGAATCAACTTCCTAATCTCTGGGTCATTGGGCACATAAACACGGTCCTCAAACCATAGGGTATCGTGCTCATCCTCATGAAATCCCTTTGCTTTTCCTTCGCTCCTTTTCTTCTTTATGTCTGCAATCTCCTTGTCAGTTTTCTGAGCTTCTCTGATTTTATCCATCAATGTAGATTGAATCTCCAATGCTGCTACATAGCCTTTCGGAACTATTTCCAAACATAGCTCACGAAGATTCTCGGCTAACTCCTTTGGTATCTCTCCCGTCATCAATGTATTGACGTGGCTCTTACGGCTCAATGCGTCAGCTACTACATTAGCCTTTCCTGGATGGTAATGCAATCTCATATCATAATCCTTGATGAGCTCCAACCATCTCCTTTGTCTGAGGTTCAACTCCTTCTACGTGAAAATGTACTTCAAACTCTTGTGATCCGTGTACACTTCACAATGATTTCCAATGAGGAAATGTCTCCATGTCTTCAATGCATGCACTACGGCTGCCAACTCCAAATCATGCGTAGCATAATTTAGTTCATGAGGTTTCAGTTGTTGTGAGGCATACGAAACAACTCTTCCTTCCTGCATAAGTACTGCTCCAAGTCCTCGACGTGAAGCATCGCAATATACCTCATAATCCTTGGTCTGATCTGGCAGAATCAACACTGGTGAGGAAACCAATCGTTTCTTCAACTCCTGAAAACTGGCCTCACATTCCTCAGTCCAATTGAACTTAGTATCTTTCTTCAACAATTCAGTCATAGGCTTTGAATTTTTTGAGAAATTCTCAGTGAATCTCCGGTAGTATCCTGCGAGTCCAAGAAAACTCCGGATCTCTCGAATTGTCGTTGGTGCTTCCCATTCGGTTACGGTCTCAACCTTTGTGGGGTCAACTGCTATCCCTTCTCTGGATATAACATGTCCAAGAAATCCTACTTCCTTTAACCAAAACTCACATTTGCTGAATTTGGCATATAACTGATGTTCCCTTAGTTTCTCCAAAACCAAACGCAAATGTTCCTTATGCTCTTCTTCATTCTTCGAGAAAATCAGAATGTCATCAATGAACACTACGACAAACTTATCCAAAAATTCCATAAATACTTTGTTCATCAGGTTCATGAAATAGGCAGGTGCGTTAGTCAGTCCAAATGACATAACGGTATACTCATACAATCCGTATCTCGTGGTAAAAGCTGTCTTGGGTATGTCCTTCTCTCGAATCTTCAACTGATGGTACCCTGATCGCAAATCGATCTTGGAAAACACTTTAGCTCCTTGCAAACGATCAAACAAATCATTAATCATTGGCAGTGGGTACTTGTTCTTGATGGTTACTTCATTCAATCCGCGGTAATCAACAACCATCCTTAATGATCCATCCTTCTTCTCCACTAGAAGTACGGGTGATCCCCAAGGCGAAGAACTTGGGCGAATGTAACCTTTTTCCAATAACTCCTTGATCTACTTCTTAATTTCCACCAAATCTTGTGCGGGCATCCTGTACGGTCTCTTCGATATTGGCCCAGTGCCTGGCATAAGCTCAATCAAAAACTCAATGTCTCTATCCGGTGGCATGCCTGGCAATTCCTCGGGAAATACATCAGGAAAATCCTTTATCACTGGTACTTCCTCCTGTACAACTCCTGATAAAGAATGCACTTGATTCCTATTTGATCCATGTCGTGATACATACTTGATTCTTCTTCCTTCGGGCGTCGTGAGTAAAATTGTCTTACTGGCGCAATCGATGTTTCCTCCATACATCGACAGCCAATCCATACCGAGAATTACATCCAAACCTTGGGATTCCAGAATGATTAAATCCGTTGGGAATACATGTCTTCCTATACTTAATGGCACTTGAAAACATCCTTGTCTGGCCATGTATTCTGCTCCTGGCGAGCTTACTAGCATAGGTGTCTTAAGAATCCTAGTGGGCAGGTTATACTTTTCCACAAATCCCCTTGATATGTATGAATGCGATGCACCAGTATCAAAAAGAACGAGTGAAGTAAATGACTTAACCAAAAACTTACCGATTACTGCATCAGGTTGTGCTTCAACCTCCTCCACGCTAACGTGGTTCACCTGTCCCTTGTTGAAAGGGTTTGGCTTCTTCCCAGAGCTTCCATTGCCATTCTGGCCTTCAGGACATTCATTGGCGTAATGTCCGGTCTTGGAACACTTGAAACAGGTGACTTGACTCAGATCTCTCTTGGCTGGGGTTGATGGGGTGGTACGGTTCTGGCCGTTGCTTCCTCCATTCCCGTTACCATTCTTGTGGCCATTATGGTTGCGCGAACCACTTCCTCCATGGGTATGCTGAAACTGAACTCCCGGTTTAGGGGTATAGAGGGGCTTCTGCTGGGCTCCAGAGTTATACTTCCCCTAGCCATACTTCCTCTTGCGGTTCTCAATCTGCTGTTGCTTCCCTTCAATCATGATGGCTCGATCTACCAACTCCTGGTAGTTATTGAAACTTGCTACCATTAACTGCATGCTTAGCTCATCATTCAGACCTTCTAAAAACTTCTCCTGCTTAGCTGCATCCGTAGCAACGTCATCTGGGGCATAACGTGCTAACTTGCTGAAGTCGTCAACGTACTGGCCAACTGTCCTTCCTCCTTGGCGTAAGTTGCGAAACTCACGCTTCTTCATGGCCATAGCTCCTGTTGAAACATGGGCAGTGCGGAAAGCTTGCTGAAACTGATCCCATGTGACAGTGTCAACTGGGTAAGTGGCTGTGAAATTCTCCCACCATGCTGCTGCGGGTCCGTCAAGCTGATGTGCGGCAAACTTTACTTTCTCAATATCTATGCATCCTGCAGTGGTCAACTCCCTTCCTATCTTGCGGAGCGAATCGTCTGCTACTATTGGCTCGGTGCTACTGGAAAACACCGGCGGATTTAGCCTAAGGAAACGGGCTAGGTGATCAACAGGTGGCGGCGGAGGGTTGTTGTTGTTGTTGTTGTTGTTGTTGTTGTTGTTGTTGTTGTTGTTGTTGTTGTTGTTGTTGTTGTTGTTGTTGTTGTTGTTGTTGTTGTTCTGCTGATTCTGGACTAACAACTGCATCAATTGGTTCTGCTGCTGGATCAACTGGGTGAGCTCCGGTGGGAATCCATTGTCATGTCTCGGAGGCATCTGAGGGTTTAGAAAAAGGTGCGAATTAAGAATAGAGTGAGGTCTAAAGAGAAAACACTACCCCAAATGCACATGAGACAAATGCACACAAAATCACTTCATTCAAATCAAACAAGGGCTTACAAACGGCCTAGAACTATCGCAAAAGTGCGTGGACTATAATGTTTACATGGAGGGAATAATGCTACTAATATATGGTGGTCATCTACTAATTTGAATCGGTGGAAGACTCCATGATGTCTGCTCTAGCTTCGTCTTCAAAGTCGGGTTCACTTGGATCTGAATCGGTGTCGTCGATGATGATGTAGTTGCTCGGGCATGCGACGTACTTGTCTTCATTCTTGAACGCTAGTTTACCCTTGAGGTCTTCAATCTCCTGCTTGAGTTCAACATTGTGCCTTGCTAGAGCTATGATCTCGTTCATGTAGTCCTTGCGTGTACCCTACAGTTCTCCTTCTAGCTCGATGATCCTTGCCTTTGCATTCTTCAACTCTATCATATCATTGCACATCTGGTTCTCTTGGCGTCGAATGTGCTGGTTTAACTCCTGGATGAAAGCTGCAATGGATCTATCCTTCTTGGTGCTAACTATCTCCCATTCTTCATCTCGGCGTCCGCAAATCTGGTAGATAATGTCCTTGAGGTCTTCTTGATAAACTTCTCCAGTGCGTCCCATGGTGATGTGAGCTGCCATGCTCTTTCCCAGACTCCAGGTTGGTGCACTGAAAACACTATCTATGGGCTTCGTGATTGGCGCGAACGTCCTTCCCGGAACATGAGCTTGAATCTTCCAGCGCTCCTCTTCAGGCAGAGTGGCGTTGAAAGTCCCGGTGAAGCTTGGTAGTCCAATGTTCAGGTACTTGGTGACTTCCTTCAAGTGGAATCCAAAAGGTGTGCCTTCATCCGGTTGAGCGTACTTGATCTTCGCGTCCGTCATCCTAAAAGAGTAGAAAAGATGAGGAGTTACAAAATGAGAGGAGAATAGTGATCTATGGCTTTAACTTAGTGGTCGTGTCCTACAGTCAGTATGTGCTCTGATACCATCTCTGTAGCGACCCGACCTCAGATGGTCAAGTCTCTGTGCTCCGGTGTCATCCCTGGATCAGTAATGCTGACACCACACAGTACTTCGAAGGATTTATAGCAGAGTAGCAATCACACACTTATTACATCGGTGTCTCAAAAAGAACTTATTACAATGAATATGGCTTAAGGCCATCTAATATCGATAACAACTCAAGACTTGGAAGATAAGTGAGTCCATCAACTCCAACGGCATCACTGAGTATAGAACCACAACCTAATAGCACCTTACTCGTCGTCTGAAAAGTCTGCAACATGAAAGTTGCAGCCCGAAACGGGTCAGCACATGAAATATGCTGGCAATGTAACACATAGAGAATAATGAATGATAAGCCTATACTACCTGCATATATGGCTGGTGGAAAAGCTCTATGGTTACAGTTTTGAGTAAAGCCAGTTTTTCCCTACTGCAAAGGAATTTTTTTTAACTATCATGGTGGTTGAAACATCGAGAATGGTTGACAGCATTCCGATCCCAATTAAAAGTAATCATTAATAACCCAACAATATTAATTAGAAGTAACATGATGAGATTCACATGATATTCAAGAACTAGATACTCAAGATGTCCATAACCGGGGACACGACTAATCATGATTAGTTTGTACACTCTGCAGAGGTTTGTGCACTTTTCCTCACAAGACTCGATCGCCTCCGTTTGGTTTCTCGCACTACATGATGTTTGAGAGACGGATGACCGAGACATAGTCTTTCAGAAGCGCTCACACCTTACGTTGTGATAGACCGTACCAACCTACATCCCCTACATCTGCTAGTCTACCACTGTAAGAGTTCGCACGACTTAGTCAGCTATGCCAGAGCCCATAATGGCTTGTGGCTGCACACGGAAGTTACTAGCATGAATGATCTTATGATCCCTTTGAGCCTGGGTGGCGGTCCAAAAAGAAACAGGCAAGTCCTGATAGAAACCACATGCCTCAATCCACCCAGATGTGTATTTAAGTTGCCACCTTAAGTAAACCATTAAAATTAACAAACTCACATCTGTCATGGATATCACTCACCCAATCCACGTCTACTAGCATAGCATGGCATAATAAGCAAACGTAAAAGTAACTCCCAAAGGTTTCATAAGTAAAACATGTAATAGGTACTACCTCAACTACTACCCATCCCACAATTTAATTAGATCCTAATCATGCAATGTTTGAGCATTGATCTAATGCAATAAAACTGGGTAGTAGAAAAAGTATGATCAAAGTGTTACTTGCCTTGCAGAGGATCCGCGAAACCTAGAGCTTTGAAATAACAGGCGGCGCACTCCAGGTGATCTATCGCAGACAAACAACAAGCATACAATAAGTACTCATCTAATGCACAGGTAAAACTCGAATAAAAGATCTAACCAGAAAGTTCAACTTAAGAACTCCGGTTGCAAAAAGAATCGAATCGAACAAAGCAACGGAAAACAAACGACGAAAGAAAACAACTCGGTTCTAGCAAAGTGAAACTAGGTCAAATTTTACCATGGCAAAAACTTGTTTAAGTTGATTAGACAGAACGGCGGTTTCGAAATGAAACTCCAGGCGCTTGAATCACCTGATTCCGATAAACGAGTGAGAAGATAAACTAGAACGAAGATCGGATCTGAGATCGCGATCGTGGAATAAATCCAACGAGAAGAAAAGAAGAACGATTGAACGAACGGACGTTCGTTAACCTAGAAGAATCCGGTGATCACGTTCATTAGAACGAACGGTCCGGCGAACGGTCTCGAGGCAACTAAATCGGAGAAGAAAACTAATCCGATCTAGGGTTTCGGAAAAGAAAACCAAACGAAAAACCGATCTAGAAATCCGGAATGATTTAGCGAAGAACAGGAAAGAAAAACGAATCGGAAGAGAAGAGTCGGACGATTTAGAAGAAAACGATCCGATGAAAAGAGAAAGAGACACGGCACGGCTACCTCCGGCGAACGGCGGCGTTGGGCGGCGGCGGCGAGGTGCGGCGGCGGCGGTGGCAAGCTGCGGCGGCGGCGGTGTAGGGCGGCGGCGGCGGGTGAGGGCGGCGGCGGCGCGGTTGTGAGGCGGCGGCGCGGGTGAGGGGCGCGGGTGTGAGGCGCCGTGGAGGCTTGGGGCTTTGGGTTTGATGATTTAGAGGGGGGGTGCTTGGGTATTTATATTGGGGAGGGGAGGGGTTTACTTGGAGGAGGGATCAAGAATTAGACTAGGAATAGGAAAGGAAAAGGGAAGGAAAGATCTAGAAACAAAAACGGAATAAACGGAAGTAGGTCAAAAGTTCTACTAGGACTTTCCAAAAAGAGGCAACGGCGGCGGCGGCCTCCTGCGCTAGGCGCGGCGCGGCGCTTGGTTCCTGGCCGGCCGGCTGGCTTGGGCCTTTGGCCCAAGGCGCTGCAGATTTTTTTAAAATCGGTTTCGCACGCGGAAAAACACAGAAAAAGGAAATCTACCGGACTCCAAAACTAATGAAGTAAATTTTCCCCGACTCCTAAAAATGAGTCGAACAAAATGAACTTTTCTCCGGGCCAAAAATGCAATTTTTGAAAACGCGCATTTTTCCCTATCCAAATAAAATGCAAACAACTCCGACAAAACCAATGATCCCTTTCTTTCAAAATTTGAGAAAACTCAAATGTGAGAATAACGAAATCTCCAACTCTCTCCGAGGGTCCTTGAGTTGCGTGAAATTTCTAGGATCGACCAAAATGCAAGAAAATATGATATGCATGATGATCTAATGTATAACATTCCAAATTGAAAATTTGGGATGTTACAAGAGTGCATCTACATACCCTTGTAGATCGCTAAGCGGAAGAGTTCAAGTGAACGGGGTTGATGGAGTCGTACTCATCGTGATCCAAATCACCGATGATCCTAGTGTCGAACAGACGGCACCTCCGCGTTCAACACACGTGTAGCCCGGTGACATCTCCCATGCCTTGATCCAGCAAGGGGAGAGGGAGAGGTTGGGGAAGACTCCGTCCAGCAGCAGCACGACGGCGTGGTGGTGGTGGAGGAGCTTGGCAATCCTGCAGGGCTTCGCCAAGCACCGCGGGAGAGAAGGAGGGAGAGAGGCAGGGCTGCGCCATGGAGAGGTCAAAACTCATATGTTGGCAGCCCCAAAGTCCTCAAGTATATATAGGGGAGAGGGAGGGGGTGCGCCCCCTTTAGGGTTTCCACCCCAAGGGATGCAGCAGCCCCAAACCCATCTAGGGTGGCGGCCAAGGGGGGGAGAGGGGAAACTTGCCCCCCAAGCTAGGTGGAGGCACCCCCTCCCCAAACCCTAGGCGCCTTTGGCCCTTGTGGGGGGGCGCACCAGCCCACCTGGGGCTGGTCCCCTCCCACATTTGGCCCATGCAGCCCTCCGGGGCTGGTGGCCCCACTTGGTGGACCACCGGGACCCTCCTGGTGGTCCCGGTACATTACCGATAAAACCCGAAACCCTTTCGGTGACCAAAATAGGACTTCCCATATATAATTCTTTACCTCCGGACCATTCCGGAACTCCTCGTGACATCTGGGATCTCATCCGGGACTCCGAACAACATTCCGTAACCACATACAAACTTCCTTCATAACCCTAGCGTCATCGAACCTTAAGTGTGTAGACCCTACGGGTTCGGGAACCATGCAGACATGACCGAGACGTTCTCCGGTCAATAACCAACAGCGGGATCTGGATACCCATGTTGGTTCCCACATGTTCCACGATGATCTCATCGGATGAACCACGATGTCGAGGATTCGTTCAATCACATATGCAATTCCCTTTGTCTACCGGTATAGTACTTGCCCGAGATTCGATCATCGGTATCTCGATACCTTGTTCAATCTCGTTACCGGCAAGTCTCTTTACTCGTTCCGGAACACATCATCCCGTGATCAACTCCTTGATCACATTGTGCACATTATGATGATGTCCTACTGACTGGGCCCAGAGATACCTCTCTATCACACGGAGTGACAAATCCCAGTCTCAATTCGTGCCAACCCAACAGACACTTTCGGAGATACCTGTAGTGTACCTTTATAGCCACCCAGTTACGTTGTGACCTTTGGTACACCCAAAGCATTCCTACGGTATCCGGGAGTTGCACAATCTCATGGTCTAAGGAAATGATACTTGACATTAGAAAAGCTTTAGCATACGAACTACACGATCTTGTGCTAGGCTTAGGATTGGGTCTTGTCCATCACATCATTCTCCTAATGATGTGATCCCGTTATCAACGACATCCAATGTACATGGTCAGGAAACGGTAACCATCTATTGATCAACGAGCTAGTCAACTAGAGGCTTACTAGGGACATGGTGTTGTCTATGTATCCACACATGTATCTGAGTTTCCTATCAATACAATTATAGCATGGATAATAAACGATTATCATGAACAAGGAAATATAATAATAATCAATTTATTATTGCCTCTAGGGCATATTTACAACAGTCTCCCACTTGCACTAGAGTCAATAATCTAGTTCACATCGCTATGTGATTAACACTCAAGGTCACATCCCCATGTGACTAACACCCAAAGAGTTCTGGGTTTGATCATGTTATGCTTGTGAGAGATGTTATAGTCAACGGGTCTGAAGCTTTCAGATCCGTGTGTTCTTTACAAATCTCTATGTCATCTTGTAGATGCAGCTACCACGCTCTATTTGGATATATTCCAAATAACTTTTCTACTATACGAGTCCGGTTTACTACTCCGAATCATCCAGATTAGTGTCAAAGATTGCATCGGCGTAACCCTTTACGATGAACTCTTTTACCACCTCCATAATCGAGAAAATTTCTTAGTCCACTAGTTACTAAGGATAACCTTGACCGTTGTCGTGTGATCCATTCCTAGATCACACTTGTACCCCTTGACTGACTCATGGCTTGGCATACTTCAGGTGCGGTACACAACATAGCATACTTTAGAGCCTACGTCTAAAGCATAGGGGACGACCTTCGTCCTTTCTCTCTATTCTGCTGTGGTCAGTTCTGGAGTCTTACTCAATACTCACACAGCCAAGAACTCCTTCTTTGCTGATCTATTTTGAACTCCTTCAAAATCTTGTCACGGTACGTATTCATTTGAAAGTACTATTAAGCACTTTTGATCTATCCTTATAGATCTTGATGCTCAATGTTCAAGTAGCTTAATCTAGGTTTTCCATTGAAAAACACTTTTCAAACAACCCTATATGCTTTCCAGAAATTCTACATCATTTCTGATCAACAATATGTCAATAACATATACTCATTAGAAATTCTATAGTGCTCGCACTCACTTCTTTGGAAATACAAGTTTCTCATAAACTTTGTATAAACCTAAAATCTTTGATCATCTCATCAAAGCGTACATTCCAATTCCGAGATGCTTACTCCAGTCCTTAGAAGGATTGCTAGAGCTTTGCATACTTTTTAGCATCTTTCAGGATTGGCAAAACCTTCTGGTTGTATCACATACAACCTTTCCTCAAGAAAATCATCGAGGAAACAATGTTTTTTTTGACATCCTATCTGCAAGATTTCGTAAATAATGCAGTAACTGCTAACATAATTCCAACAGACTTATTAGCATCGCTACGAGTGAGAAAGTCTCATCGTAGTCAACTCCTTGAACTAGTCGGAAAACATCTTTAACGACCAATCGAGCTTTCCTAATGGTGATACTTACCATCATTGTTCGTCTTCCTTTTTAAAAAACCATATGTACCTAACAGCCTTACGACCATCAAGTAGTTCTTCCAAAGTCTACACTTTGTTTTCATATATGGATTCTCTCTCGGATTTTATGGCCTCGAGCCATTCTTGGAGTCCGGGCCCACCATCTCTTCTCCATAGCTCGTAGGTTCATTGTTGTCTAGTTACATGACTTCCAAGACAGGATTACGTGCCATTTTGAAATAGCACGCATCCTTGTCGTCCTACGAGGTTTGGTAGTGACTTGATCCGAAGTTCCGTGATCACTATCATAAGCTTCTACTTCAATTGGTGTAGGTTCCACAGGAACAACTTCTTGTGCCCTTGCTACACACTGGTTGAAGTGACGGTTCAATAACCTCATCAAGTCTCCACCATCCTCCCACTCAATTCTTTCGGGAGAAACTTTTCCTCGAGAAAGGACCCGATTTCAGAAACAATCCCTATTGCTTTCGGATCTGAGACAGGAGGTATACCCAACTGTTTTTGGGTGTCCTATGAAGATGCATTTATCCGCTTTGGGTTCAAGCTTATCAGCCTGAAACTTTTTCACATAAGCATCATAGCCCCAAACCTTTAAGAAACAACAACTTAGGTTTCTCTAAACCATAGTTCACACGGTGTCGTTTCAACGGATTTGTGTGGTTCCCTATTTAAAGTGAATGCGGTTGTCTCTAATGCCTAACCCATAAACGATAGTGGTAATTCGACAAGAGACATCATGGTATGCACCATATCCAATAGGGTGCAGTTATGATGTTCGGACACACCATCACACTATGGTGTTCCAGGCGGTTTTAGTCGTGAAACAATTTCCACAATGTCTTAATTGTGTGCCAAACTCGTAACTCAGATACAAATCTCTATGATCATATCATAGACATTTTATCCTCTTGTCACGACGATCTTCAACTTCACTCTGAAATTACTTGAACCTTTCAATAATTCAGACTCATGATTCATCAAGTAAATATACTCAGCATCTACTCAAATCATCTGTGAAGTAAGAACATAACGATATCCACTACATGCCTCAGCACTCATTGGACTGCACACATCAAGATGTATTACTTCCAATGAGTTGCTTTCTTGTTCCATCTTACTGAAAACGAGGCCTTTCAGTCATATTCCCATGTGGTATGATCTGCATGTCTCAAGTGATTCAAAATCAAGTGAGTCCAAACGATCCATCAACATGGAGCTTCTTCATGCGTTTTATACCAATATGACTCAAAATTGCAGTGACACAAGTATGTGGTGCTATCATTACTATCTTATATCTTTTGGCATGAACATGTGTATCACTACGATCTAGATGGTATTATTCAAATAAACAGAGTAACCATTATTCTCCTTAAATGAATAACCGTATTGCGATAAACGTAATCCAATCATGTCTATGCCCAACGCAAACACCAAATAACAATTATTTAGGTTTTAATACCAATCTCGATGGTAGAGGGAGCGTACGATATTTGATTACATCAACCTTGGAAACACTTCCAACACATATCGTCATCTCACCTTTAGCTAGTCTCCGTTTCTTCCGTAGCCTTTTAGAGTTAATAACACTTAGCAACCGAACCGGTATCTAATACCTTGCTGCTACTAGGAGTACTAGTAAAGTACGCATTTGATATAATGTATGTCCAATACATACTTCTGTCAACCTTGCCAGCCTTCTCATCTACCAAGTATCTAGGGTAGTTCTGCTCCAGTGACCGTTCCCCTTATTACAGAAGCACTTAGTCTCGGGCTTGGGTTCAACTTTGGGTTTCTTCACTGGAGCAGCAACTGATTTGTTGTTTCATGAAGTATCCCTTTCTTGCCCTTGCCCTTCTTGAAACTAGTGGTTTTACTAACCATCAACAATTGATGCTCCCTTTTTATTTCTACTTTCGCGGTGTCGCGAATAGCTCAAGGATCATACCTATCCCTGATATGTTATAGTTCATCACGAAGCTCTAGTAGCTTGGTGGCAGTGACTTTGGAGAACCATCACTATCTTATCTGGAATATTAACTCCCACTCGATTCAAGCGATTGTAGTACTCATACAATTTGAGCACATGCTCAACGATTGAGCTTTTCTCCTTAGTTTGCAGGCTTAGGAAACTTGTCAGAGGTCTCATACCTCTTGACGCGGGCACTAGCCTGAAATCCCAATTTCAGTCCTTGGAACATCTCATATGCTCTATGATGTTTCAGAAACGTCTTTGGTGCCTCAATTCTAAACCATACGCACTGAACTATTATGTAGTCATCAAAGCGTGTATGTCAGATGTTCGCAACATCCACAACCGACGCTCGAGGTTTAGCTTACTGAGCGGTGCATTAAGGACATAATCCTTCTGTGCAGCAATGAGGGCAATACTCAGTTTACGGACCCAGTCCGCATAATTGCTACTATCAACTTTCAACTAAATTTTCTCTAGGAACGTATCTAAAACAGTAGAAATAAAGCATAAGCTACGACATAATTTTTAAAGTCCTTTTGACTACGTTCATGATAATTAAGTTCATCTGATTATTTAATGAACTCCCACTCAGATAGACATCCCTCTAGTCATCTAAGTGATACATGATCCGAATCAACTAGGTTGTGTCCGATCATCACGTAAGACGGACTAGTCATCATCGGTGAACATCTTCATGTTGATCGTATCTTCTATACGACTCATGTTCGACCTTTCGGTCCTCCGTGTTCCAAGGCCATGTCTGTACATGCTAGGCTCGTCAAGTTAACCGAGGCCATGTCTGTACATGCTAGGCTCGTCAACACCCGTTGTATTCGAACGTAAGAATCTATCACACCCGATCATCACGTGGTGCTTCAAAACGACGAACCTTCGCAACGGTGCACAGTTAGGGAGAACAATTTTCTTGAAATTTTAGTGAGGGATCATCTTATTTAAGCTACCGTCGTTCTAAGCAAATAAGATGTAAAACATGATAAACATCTCATGCAATCAAATAGTGACATGATATGGCTAATATCATTTTGCTCCTTTTGATCTCCATCTTCGGGGCTCCATGATCATCATCGTCACCGGGATGACACCATGATCTCCATCATCATGATCTCCATCATCGTGTCTTCATTAAGTTGTCTCACCAACTATTACTTCTACTACTACAGCTAACGGTTAGCAATAAAGTAAAGTAATTACATGACGTTTATGTTGACACGCAGGTCATAAATAAATTAAGACAACTCCTATGGCTCCTGCCGGTTGTCATATTCATCGACATGCAAGTCGTGATTCCTATTACAAGAACATGATCCTCTCATACATCACATATATCATTCATCACATCCTTTGGCCATATCACATCACAAAACACTTGCTGCAAAAACAAGTTAGACGTCCTCTAATTGTTGTTGCAAGTTTTTACGTGGCTGTTATAGGTTGTTAGCAAGAACGTTTCTTACCTACGCCAAAACCACAACGTGAATTGCCAATTTCTATTTACCCTTCATAAGGACCCTGTTCATCGAATCTGATCCGACTAAAGTGGGAGAGACAGACACCCGCCAGCCACCTTATGCAACTAGTGCATGTGAGTCGGTGGAACCGGTCTCACGTAAGCGTACGTGTAAGGTTGGTCCGGGCCGCTTCATCCCACAATGCCGCCGAATCAAGATAAGACTAGTAACGGCAAGTAAATTAACAAAATCAACGCCCACAACTACTTTATGTTCTACTCGTGCATAGAAACTACGCATAGACCTAGCTCTGATACCACTGTTGGGGAACGTAGCAGAAATTCAAAATTTTCTACGCAACACCCACTACTAGAAAAAGGGCTACTAATGACGCACCTAATTTGGCCATTAATGGCGCATTAGTGGTGCGCCATTACTAGCACGCCATTAGTAATTTTTACTAATGGCGCACCACTGGTGCACCATTAGTATAGGCCACGGTGCGCCATTAGTATGCCTCCCAGGGGCCATGTATACCCAGGTGCTTTGGCATACTAACGGCGCACGACAACATGATGCGTCATTAGTAACTTCGGCATACTAATGGCGCACTGCTTAATGATGCGCCATTAGTATCCTCTGGCATACTAACGGCGCACTATGATGCGATGCGCCATTAGTATGAATATTAGTTTTTTTTTTTATTTTCTGTTTTTTGCACAGGTTACAAAATGTATAATTGGACAAAATATAGACGGCACACATCAACAACAAATTCATCGAATACAATAGAAGATAAGTCTCTGAATACAATTCATCATATTAGTCTCCGAATACAATTCATCATATTAGTCTCCGAATTGAAAAGACCGAACAAAGATAGAACATTATATTACAAGTCTCGAGACCGCGAGTAGCGAGTTTGTCTTCACATTACAAGTCGATATCGATCATCTAAACTACCATCACATAGAAGAGAGCTGCGGTCATCATGATGAGCATCATCACGATGAAACTCGTCTTCATCCGGTTCCTCCAACGCTCCCTCCCCTCTCCCGCTAGATAGCGGGCGTATCTAGATTCCGCCTCGGCCCTAGTGGTGTACCCTTTGTAACTGTTACCGCTGAATCGGTGAACCTGTCTCCGACACTCCTCCCAGTCGTCGTAGACTCCGGGAACCTTACCCTTGTACACGACATACGACGGCATCGCTATGCACTAGCCAAGGAAGAAAACACAAGACGGTAATTATGATGTGCTAAGGTTGTTTGCCAAGCATGGAAGAAAACAACAACAAAAGTATAATACATATTATCGAGAATGCACAAGAAGGAAAGAGATCTAGGTTAGATGCTTTACCGAGAGCTCCTCTCGGAAAAGGTGGCCATTACCGATAGTATTATCCTGCCTACACCTAAGGGGTCAATTACAGGCATTTACCATTTGTTTTCCATGCTTCCGAGAACCAAAATTACCATCACAGTTTCCCCATAAACAAGCATGTTTGTGCTTCATCCTACATACAACTCACATAAAAAACTTCTCATTTTCACATGCTACAAACACATCCGGCTCAGGCTTCAATGTACACAACTATATGCTTCACTGCTCAAACCACAAGCATATGTCTATTGCAGGACATTTAGGGCATGTCCAACGCGGGCGCTTGTGACCGGCGCCAGGATCTAATTCCCATCCGTTTTAGCCACGTAGGAATGATTCCCGGTCTATTCCCTAGCGTCGCTGCCTAACGACGCGCGCTAACCACAATCATTGCTGGCGGTTCCGTTTCCCCGTGGTCGTGCGCGTGCACGTGTGTGTGTGGATATTTTCCAAAAAAATGCCCCTAGTATAAGAGGAGGGGAACGGGCACCGGCCGCATCGCCCACCCCATTTCCCCCAAATTGCCTCCCTCCCCCTCCTCTCTCCTCTGCCTCGTCGTCTCCCTCACCGGCCACCCCACCTGCTCGCTCACCACCACCGCCTCCCTCTCTCCTCCTGCTTGCTTCTGGCTCGGATGGAGCAAGGCCGTGGCGAAGCTGCCATGATAGAAGGAGGTGCTACATCCCCACGCGCCGTGGAGGAGAAGAAGGTGGCCGTGGCGGCGGGTGTGGAGGAGAAGAAGGTGGTCGTGGCGGCCTCCGCCGTGCCGGAGCTTGGCGTGACGGCATCCAGCGGCCCATCTCATGGACCTACGGAGGCTGGCGGCGAGCACGTGGACCTGCAGGTAATCCTTGCCAGCAGTCCCCTCTGTTTCTAGTTACCCCCATTAAGCAGTAGATTTAGATGTTTGATTGATTGATTTATAGTGAAAGGTTAAGTTTGGTGTGATTGATCTACTAGTTAGGGTTTTTGAGTTAGATGTTTAGTTGGGGGTTTTTGGTATTGGATTCAATTATAGCCACTGATATGTGGAATCTATGATTGAATTAATCATCCAGTGGATGTAGTGTGGTTAGGGTTTTTTGTATTGGATTAATTTATAGGCAATTATATGTAGAATCTGTGATTGAATCATCCAGTGGATGTAGTGGTTAGGGTTTTCTAATTAGATGTTTAGTTAGGTTATTTATATTAGAATCTGGATTGCCGCATGTGCTCAGATTATGTTATGTGTTTTATATGTTGTTAGATTTGTTGTGCATATTCCCTCAATTAATTGTTAGATTATGTTATGTGTTGTGTTATATGTAGTTAGTAGTATAATTGAATTAATTACTTATATTGCAGAATGAGGAAGCTGTTGGCAACAAGAGGAAGCTGGACATTGCTGGGTTCAACGACCCGTCTGATTCTGACGACGACGAGGAGGTAACCCCAAGCTGTTTTTTGGCCCTGTTTGGATGCATAGGTTAGAGCTAGTTTGGGGTGCTCGCCATGGATCTCTTCAAGGTCTACTACATCTAGCGTACCAGTTCAATGTCGTAGCTGCTACTATGTGTTTTGGTAATAATCATGTTCTGTGTTCCCATTTATCTAGGACTGGGAGCATCGACCAGGCACAATTTGCTTGATGTTATTATGTTATTATGTGAACTTCTGCCTGCATCTTTGGTGAACTTCTGCCTTATGTTATTATGTGTGATGTTATAATGCCCCTACTACTTCTTTTGAATCATTCTTTTCAAGACAGAATATATGTTCTCTAGCGCATGTCCAAATTTGGGATTTATTTGTACATCCTACTAGTATGTGTTAATCATTTGCTGGGATGGCATCTGCTTCGATCATAGGATAGTTATCTGGATTGAGTAATGTTGATATGCATCTTACGTGTGGGACAAATGATCAAATCAAATTGTACTTTTAGCGCATGTCAAAATTGAGACCTGTGATTTGAGTTCAGTTTGGTTAGATTTACCTGTGGTCTATTTCTGTTTAATTAATTCCTGGACGTTCGTGGCTTGCTATTTGATGTTTGTTAATTAAAATTCCAGTAGATGGCAGTTATCTGATGTTTGTTTGTTCATTAAATTCCAGTAAATGGCAATTATCTGATGTTTGTTAATTACATTACTCTAAATGGGAAGTATGTATTTATGCAAATCATTTGTATGTGCAGTACAACTCTGGAGATGAGGTGGAAGAGTGGAACCACAAGTCCTTCATTGAGAAGGAAGCCAACAAGATTAGGGAGAAGGGGAAGGTGGCGTACTACAAGTGGGGCAAGTTCAGGTGCCCATACTGCACCACTAAGCCAATTCCCAAGGACGGGATGTATGAGCACCTTATGTCGCATGCACGCGGTTTAAAGACGAGTGGGAGGGACCTGAAGATCAGGGCAGAGCATGCAGCCCTCCTGAAGGCTATGAGTCCCATGTAGTCACCCTCTGTGAAGTTGATGATGTTTAACTTTTGCGCTAGCTAGTATGGTTGTGAACTGTGAAGTGTTTGTGAACTGTTAAGTAGAATGGCAGGTTCTTAAGTACTATGGCAGACTTAATTAAACCCCATCTAGTATGTCTCCGGCATCCATATGTTTAATTTTCCTAGTATGTCTCTGAAGTATATCAACTGTCTAGATGCCGGCAGACTCTTAAGTACCCCATATGTCCTATTTTTAGAAAAGTCATGCTAAAATTCACGGAAAATTTCAGCATGACCTTTGCTGAAAATAGGACATATGGAGTACCCGAATTTGCCGAAACAGAAGTTAATCGACATTCCAGCAACACTGTCCATCAACTTTTCACTGAATGAATGTGTATTGTGACGATAAATGGAACAACCATAGATATTATTATTTTCAGTGCAATGTCCTAAATTTCAAAACGAGGATTATCTACCCGTCCTTAACCTACTAACTTGGTTCTCTAGAGTACTTAACAGTTAAACATAATGTCCAAATTAGACTGCCAAACCACCAAGACTTGAACAAGTATGAGCATCAAATCGAAGTTGCAAAAGTGCATCATTCAGGCACGAGCAGATTTGACATGAACAAGCACAAGAAAATAAAACTATATGCATCATACATGTACTAGATAATAAAATTGAGATGGAGCTCACCAACGACTTGCAGCCGACGAGGTCGAGGAGGACGCGAGGTGATGCTGGAGAGGCGGTGACGAACCAGCCGCTGTCGGAGCCTGAGATGGGAGGCCGTGACGAACACAATGCAGCGCGGATCTTAGCACTCCATGAGCTCCGATCTAGTCGGCTTCAAACTGGACCATCGGCGATTCGGCGGCACAGCGGGCACAGTGGGCACGAGCCAGCGGGCACAGCGGGCACAACTTGAACATCACCTCCGGTATGCGTACTCATCCAGTTTGCAGCCGACACAAGCTTGGAGGAGGATCGAGGTGGAGAGAATGAAGGGAAAGTGAGTGGGTAGGTGTGGCTGTCCAAAATATCTAGCTGTCCTACTTTACTAATGGCGCACCAGTCATCAATGCGCCATTAGTAACCAACGTTACTAATGGCACATTGATGGCTGGTGCGCCATTAGTATTTTTGCAACAAAAAGAATAAAAAATATAATAAAAAAAGAACATTAATGGCGCACTTTACTGCTGGTGCGCCATTACTAGTTACAACTAGTAATGGCGCACTTTGTCTGGATGCGCCATTAGTATGTTTGGGCAGGCGCACTAGTTCAAAAAAAATTGATACTAATGGCGCACCCTGGGCCAGGTGCGCCATTAGTAGTTTCAACACTAATGGCGTACCAGAAGGTGGTGCGCCATTAGTATATACTAATGGCGCACCTCCTATCTGGTGCGCCATTAGTGTCAATCCCATCTATAGCCCTTTTTCTAGTAGTGACCAAGATCAATCTATGGAGTAATCTAGCAACGAGGGAAGAAGAGTGCATCTACATACCCTTGTAGAACGCTAAGCGGAAGCGTTCAAGTGAACGGGGTTGATGGAGTCGTACTCGCAGTGATCCAAATCACCGATGATCTTAGTGCCGAACGGACGGCACCTCCGCGTTCAGCACACGTGCAGCCCAGTGACGTCTCCCATGCCTTGATCCAGCAAGGGGAGAGGGAGAGGTTGGGGAAGACTCCGTCCAGCAGCAGCACGACGGCGTGGTGGTGGTGGAGGAGCGTGGCAATCCTGCAGGGCTTCGCCAAGCACCGCGGGAGAGAAGGAGGGAGAGAGGTAGGGCTGCGCCATGGAGAGGTCAAAACTCATATGTTGGCAGCCCCAAAGTCCTCAAGTATATATAGGGGAGAGGGAGGGGGTGCGCCCCCTTTAGGGTTTCCACCCCAAGGGGTGCGGCAGCCCGAAACCCATCTAGGGTGGCGGCCAAGGGGAGGACAGGGGAAACTTGCCCCCCAAGCTAGGTGGAGGCGCCCCCTCCCCAAACCCTAGGCGCCTTGGGCCCATGTGGGGGGGCGCACCAGCCCACCTGGGGCTGGTCCTCTCCCACATTTGGCCCATGCAGCCCTCCGGGGCTGGTGGCCCCACTTGGTGGACCACCGGGACCCTCCTGGTGGTCCCGGTACATTACCGATAAAACCCGATACCCTTTCAGTGACCAAAATAGGACTTCCCATATATAATCTTTATCTTTGGACCATTCCGAAACTTCTTGTGACATCCGGGATCTCATCCGGGACTCCGAACAACATTCGGTAACCACATACAAACTTCCTTCATAACCCTAGCGTCATCGAACCTTAAGTGTGTAGACCCTACGGGTTCGGGAACCATGCAGACATGACCGAGACGTTCTCCGGTCAATAACCAACAGCGGGATCTGGATACCCATGTTGGTTCCCACATGTTCCACGATGATCTCATCGTATGAACCACGATGTCGAGGATTTGATCAATCCCGTATGTAATTCCCTTTGTCTACCGGTATAGTACTTGCCCAAGATTCGATCGTCGGTATCTCGATACCTTTTTCAATCTCGTTACCGGCAAGTCTCTTTACTCGTTCCGCAACACATCATCCTGTGATCAACTCCTTGATCACATTGTGCACATTATGATGATGTCCTACCGAGTGGGCCCAGAGATACCTCTCCGTCACACGGAGTGACAAATCCCAGTCTCGATTCGTGCCAACCCAACAGACACTTTCGGAGATACCTGTAGTGTACCTTTATAGCCACCCAGTTACGTTGTGACGTTTGGTACACCCAAAGCATTCCTACGGTATCCGGGAGTTGCACAATCTCATGGTCTAAGGAAATGATACTTGACATTAGAAAAGCTTTAGCATACAAACTGCACGATCTTGTGCTAGGCTTAGGATTGGGTCTTGTCCATCACATCATTCTCCTAATGATGTGATCCCGTTATCAACGACATCCAATGTCCATGGTCAGGAAACCGTAACCATCTATTGATCAACGAGCTAGTCAACTAGAAGCTTATTAGGGACATGGTGTTGTCTATGTATCCACACATGTATCTGAGTTTCCTATCAATACAATTATAGCATGGATAATAAACGATTATCATGAACAAGGAAATATAATAATAACCAATTTATTATTGCCTCTAGGGCATATTTCCAACAAATCAAAGAATCAACGTTATGATAAAAGAGACTTTGTTGCTTGGAAGCATGGTAAAGAAAGAGAACCATGGGTTCAGAAACTCATGTCGTTTCCTCCCAAACCATCCAAGAAGAAGGATGATGAGGATTTTGAGCGCTTTGCTGAAATGATTAGACCTATCTTTTTGCGTATGCGATTGACTGATGTGCTCAAAACGAATCCTTATGCTAAATATATGAAAGATATCATTACTAATAAAAGAAATATATCGAAAGCTGAAGTTTCCACCATGCTTGCTAATTATACTTTTAAGGGTGGAATACCAAAGAAACTTGGAGATCCCGGAGTACCTACTATACCTTGCTCCATTAAAAGAAATTATATTAAAACTGCTTTATGTGATCTTGGAGCCGATGTTAGTGTTATGCCTCTCTCTTTGTATCGTAGACTTGACTTGAATAAGTATCTTTGCAAATGGCTGATAAATCAACTGCTATACCTGTCGGTATTTGTGAGGATGTGCCTGTTGTGGTTGCAATCGTTACTATTTTAACGGACTTTGTTATTCTTGATATTCCCGAGGATGATAGTATGTCTATTATTCTTGGAAGACCACTGCAGGGGCTGTTATTGATTGCAACAAAGGCAATGTCACTTTTCATGTTAATTGTAATGAGCATACGATACACTTTCCGAGGAAACAACCTCAAGTCCACAGTATCAATTCTATTGGAAAAATTCCATCGATTATATTTGGAGGTTTTGAATTTCCTCTTCCTACTTTCAAAAAGAAATATGATATACTTATTATTGGGGATGTGCATATCCCCGTTGAGGTAACCTAGTATTATTCGAAATTTCTCCGGTTTCATGATTATCGGAATGAGTTGTTAGCAAGACTTGATCAACCTTGTTAGCGGATTCCTTTTGATGAGCATGAGATGGATGAAACTAGAAGCACAACCTTCTGTACCCTCTTTATATTCTCTGTTCTTTAGTAGAAATACAGTAAAAATAGTATTCTTCTGTCTGTTTCCTGTCTTATCCGTGCAATATAAAAATATCCCGAAAATAAAAGTCCTCAGAATGACATGCCAATTTAATATGATTTTTTCGGGAATATTTGAGGATTTACTGTGTAAAAATCACCGTGGGGGGAGCTACCACCTGGCCACGAGAGTGGAGGGCGCGCCCTACCCCCCTGGGCGCGCCCCCTGCCTCGTGGGCCCATGGTGGCCCTTCTCCACTTATCCCAGCACCCATCTTCTTCCTCTGCCTCACACAAACCCAAAAAACCAACTCAAGCACGAGTTCCAGCCAGTTTTGCTGTGACTTTCGATCTCCTTGCTCAAAGCACCTCTCGCAAAACTGCTTGGGGAGATTGTTCCTTGGTATGTGACTCCTCCATTGGTACAATTAGTTTTTGTTCTAGTGCTTTATTCTTTGCAAATTTGTGCTACATAGGTGACCATGTCCTTCAGCTTGCATGTCAAATTTATATGGTTCCAAGTAGTTCTAATACTTGATATAGGCTCTAGGCACTTGTAGGAGTTGTTGCTATTAGTTTTATTGAAGTTGGTTCACTTTTGTTTGAAGTTACTAAAAATTTCAGATTATTTCAGAAATAATGAAGAGACTTTTGAGGGGCTCATCGAGTCGAAGCTCAAAGGAGAAACAAAATGAAGAAGATCAGAGGCCCAAATATAATTTGCCTCGTACCGCGGAGATAAGGCCATGTGAATGGCCTTCTGATAATTTCTTGACACAGGCCAGGATTTATGAGGATTTCTATTCATTGATTGAAAATGTTGGCCTCACCGACTTCGTCCGCAACCAACGTCCACAATATCTCTTACTCACAAATACTTTTGTGCAAAACTTCTACTTTTACCCTAAGGAATCACCTCCTTCAGTAGAGTTTCATTTATATGACGTTGTGAAGAAAATGCCATTGTCTGAATTTTGCGCAGTATGCAACATACCCCCTGAGGGTATCTTAGAGGAACCACCCCGTAAAGAGGTGGAACCATTTGTTAAACTTATCTCTGTGGGAGAAACCAGGAATGTTTCTGATGCAAGAATTACTAGCATACATTTTCCTGTATTACGCTATTTTGCCTTATTTGCTAGTCGTTGCTTGATTGGTCGCGGGAACTGTGGGAACCTTAGTGTTCCTGATATTATTATTTTGTTCCAAGGGTTGTACCGCCACAACACTGTCAGTATGGGCAGAATTGTTGCTAGGCGGTTGAGTCTGAACCGTACTAAGGGCCCCATCTTTGGAGGCATTTATGCTTCTCGCCTTGCTGCACATTTTAACATAGCTATTAGGCATTATGAGAAAGAAGAAAAATTGCTGCCTAATGCTTATCTAGATTATAAGAGTATGATAGCACATGATTTTCTTGTTAAGGACAGGAATGGAGAGCTCAAATATAAGTTATACTTTGATAAACATCATCCTAAAACTATTACGCTGCCTGCTCCTTCTTTGTTTAATTTTGTAGGACCCTATCTTGTTATGTGGGCTGCCGTTCAAGCTCACAAAAATCCTGCACCAGCCCCGGAACCGGAACCACAAGATGAGCCTCCACGACAATCTGTTTATTCTTGGGATCCAGAGATGACTGTCAGTCAATGGCAGTCAGAGTCTTCCTCATCACAATATGATCCAAACTATTCTTCGTCACAGTACGACCCCGGCTACACCTACGGGTATCCGCCAGGCTATCCCTGGCCATAAACCAACTTAGGCCAAAAGCCTAAGCTTGGGGGAGTACGTATTTCTCATCGACATTACATTTATGTTCACACACACACTCATTGCTAGATGTCGGTGCTCATACTCTTTCACTATAATATCCATGCTAGTTTATTTTCTTTTTCCTGCTTTCTTCTTGTGTGTTTGATAAACCTTAAGAAAAAACAAAAAAAATATAGTAGTAGTTTACTTTCTTGCTGTAGTAGTAATTAAAAAGAAAACCCAAAAATATTTCCTATTCTTCTTTTGCTTGTTGGGAGCTTTCCCGTGTAAATAGTTTTTATTTCTTTTCTTTTCTTTGGGGGTCAGTAGGAGAAGACCATAACTAAACTGTTGAAGTGGCTCTTATATGCATTATTATTGATTTAACCAAGAGCCCATATTACCTTGTCTTCTCCTGTTTATTGAATGCTCGCATATTCCAGCTTAGTCCAATGCACATGCACTCTTATTATTATTCACACCATTCGGTCGTGCAAGTGAAAGGCAATTATGATGATATATGATGGACCGACTGAGATAAGAAATGCTGGTATGAACTCGACCACTTTTGTTTTTGTAAATATGATGAGTCCGTCGTTCTTGATCCAGCTTATTATGAATAAACATGTTTGCAATGACAATTAGAGATCATAGTTGCTTGTGCCATGCTTGATTAGCTATGAGTTATAATGATTTACCATGTGTGCCAACATGCTATTGAGATGGTTATGATGTGGTATGATGGGGTGGTATCCTCCTTCGAATGATTTAAGTGGCTTGACTTGGCACATGTTCACACATGTAGTTGAAACAAATCAACATAGCCTTCATGATATTTATGTTCATGGTGGACTATATCCTACTCATGCTTGCATCCAGTGTTTATTAATTTTAATGCATGTACATGGCTGTCGTCGCTCTCTAGTTGGTCGCTTCCCATTCTTTTGCAAGCCTTCACTTGTACTAAGCGAGAATACTGCTTGTGCATCCAATCCCTTAAACCCCAAAGTTATTCCAGATGAGTCCACTATACCTTCCTATATGCGTTATCTACCTGCCGTTCCAAGTAAATTTGTATGTGCCAAACTATAAACCTTCAAATAAACATTCTGTTTTGTATGCTCGAATAGCTCATATATCAACCAAGGTTGCCCTTATCTTCCATGTTAAGCGGGTTATTCTCAAGAGGAGTGGACTCCTCTCCTCACTCACGATGACTGGTCACCGGGATGCCCAGTCCCATGCTTTATGCAAACTAAATCAAAATTAATTACAAACAAAACTCCCCCTGTGTCGTGGAATTGTCACGGCAGATGTCCTCTTGCAAGGACTTAGTCGTGGAGCCATCACAACTAGGAAGCTTGAAGGGGTTAATCGGGACAAAGGACACGAGAGAGTTATACTAGTTCGGCCCCTTACGGTGAAGGTAAGGCTTACGTCTAGTTGGGTTGGTATTACTTGAGGTTTCGATGACCAGGGAGCGAGATACGCTATGCCCGGTTCTCGATGAGTTGTTTCTTGCCCTAAGCCGCAAGCGGGTCGTCCCCTTATATACACGGGTTGACGCCATGCGGCCTACAGATTCTCGGCCGGGTCATAAACTGTGTCCGGCTCGGTGACTAATTAATTCTACCTTATGATACAAGTCATGCCATTATAGCAGTTTATCACTATGGGCCTTAAGTCGCCTGTGGGCTTTACACCCTTTATTGAACCGCCATCTTCATGTTTGATCTTGGGCTTCTTCTGATGAGTCCTTCTTTGCGTAACCCGGCCCCTTACGGGCAGCTTACACAAATAGTTATATCCCCAATATTAGGCCCCAGATTGATTTGAACTGGTTCATGTCAATCTCAGAATACCTTAAGAAATGAGCCTTCATTCTTCTACCTGTGCAAAGCTTTTTTAACCCGCCATGATGTCATCTTCTAGATCCGCGTTAACTCGTCGTGACATCATCTTCAATTAAATTCATATTTTACTCCGTTATATCCTCCAACGGATTTTTGCCTTTACTGACTATTCCAAAAACCGAGGCGTCGGGGTCACTGGATAATGATGTTTGGCCTCCTCGTTTCTCATGCCGTCTCAGTCGGCCCTTCCTTATAAATAGGTGCGACCTAGGTCTTTCCCATTCTCCTTCTTCGGTCGTCTTCCTCCTCCCACTGTTTCTCTGCTGCTCGACCTCTGCCGCCGCCGCCGCCGCAGATCTCCTCGTCTTCTTCAACTCAAGCCGCTGCATCAACCTGACTTGACCAGAGAAACGCGACGGAACCCTGCAATAGCTCTGCATCCATAAGTCCTTTTCCTTCCCTGCTTCTAGATCTGCATTACGGCCTCCGAGTTCATCGGTGTTCATCGCCGCCCGTTGCAAACCCTTGATAGCTTTCATCCCCAATGCCCCTTTTTTGATCATTGGACAGTTAGAACTACTGCGGTGGCTGTTCCGCACCTATCTCGAATAGAAACAGATCTCTTTTCCCTTATTTAAAGGCCTTCTTTGAATGTATGAACTTCTCTGCACTGGTTTTAGGTCTAGAAATTTTTCCTTTTCAGAGCGACCATTTGATCCAAAATAATAGCTGCAGCCTGTGAAATCTGTTTGTCCCACACTTAGCCAAAAAACTGCATCTGTTGCATCTGTTTCACCACGGTAGTCCATGTGGCCGGTTTAAGACAATATGGATTGTCAGTCTTGCTTGCCTCTGGCGACTTTAAATAACTTAACTGCTTCTGAAAGTCATCGCGATTTAAATGTAGAAAACACAATCAGTCATATGTCATTAGGCCCCTTCTTAAGCCGCCATCTTGAATTAATTAAAAATGCTCTTCTCGGGGTTATGAGTTGAACCGGATTTTTTTTTACTTTGTCATAGGCTTCAATCTGCACAATGGCACCCAAGGCTCCCAAACCTCCCGTGACCTGTAATTGGGTCAAGTCCATCGTTACAGAAAGCACCTTGTCTGAGTTTGTGAAGTCCGGCCATCTGCCCAAGAAGGAGGTCATGTCTTATCGTGCTCCTAACCCGTCAGAGGAGAAACCTCAACCCAAGGAGGGGGAGGTGATTGTGTTTACTGATCATATGAGCCGGGGTTTTGCTCCACCCGGTTCAAAATTCTTCAGGGATGTTTTGCAATTGTTTGATCTTAGACCTCAAGATATCGGACCCAACTCCGTGTCAAATATTTGCAACTTCCAAGTCTTCTATGAAGTATACCTTGGAGAAGAGCCCAATTTACTTTTGTTCAGAGAATTGTTCTACTTAAACTGGCAGAACGAACGCGCCAACGGGCCCAATCTAGAACTTGGCGGCATCTCAATTCATCGGTGAAGAGACTACCTTTTCCCTTATGCTGAACTGCCGAGTCATCCAAAGGATTGGAACCAGACACTACTTGGAAAAGGCCTACTAATGGCGCACTACCAGTGCGCCATTAGTATCACGCCACTAGTATTTTTTACTAATGGCGCACCACTGGTGCGCCATTAGTATCTGGTATACTAATGGCGCACCACGCAGTGCGCCATTAGTATGTAACACCATGCGCCATTAGTGTGCCTCCCGGGGGGCCATACGTAACCATGTGCTTTGTCATACTAATGGCGCACTCTGTCGTGATGCGCCATTAGTATCCTTTGGCATACTAATGGTGCACCTTGAGGTGATGCGGCATTAGTATGAATATTTGGTTTTTTTTTACTTTTCTGATTTTTGCACAGGTTACAAAATATATTATTGGACATAATATAGACAGCAGCACACAGCAACAGCAGATTCATCGAATACAATAGAAGATTAGTCTCCGAATACAATTCATCATATTAGTCTCCGAATTCAAAAGACCGAACAAAGATAAAACATTACAAGTCTCAAGACCGCGAGTATCGAGTTTGTCTTCACATTACAAGTCGATAACGATCATCTAAACTACCATCACATAGAAGAGAGTTGCGGTCATCACGATAAGCATCATCGCGATCAAACTGGTCTTCATCCGGTTCCTCCAACGCTCCCTCCTCTCTCCCGCTAGATAGCGGGCGTATCTAGATTCAGCCTCCGCCCTAGTGGTGTACCCTTTGTAACTGTTACTGCTGAAACGGTGAACCTGTCTCCGACACTCCTCCCAGTCATCGTAGACTCCGGGAACCTTACCCTTGTACACGACATACGACGGCATCTCTATGCACAAGCCAAACAACAGACAATACATACATAAGCAATATATAAGTATGCAACAAAAGGATCGGAAGAGAAAAGCAAGACATTAATAGCACGATTCATGGTCCTACTAATAAATAGCATCGATTACATCTAAGTTGAATGACTGTCCAAACCAAAGAGACATACGAATTCATTAAAGTTTAATTACAACATGAGCCAATCAATGTTTCAGAACTACACATCACTACTTTCGACTCGACTCATGGACAGGAGCGTCGATGAAGCCGCCGTCTGTCGTGATGGTCATGAAATCACGGGCGTTGTCACCCTACATTTGTAGCATTCCGTCTATCTCAATGTTGGACGGTTGATATCTGAGGAAGAATTGCCCCGAGGTATGAAGGACATATTGATGGATGATGTTCGCAAACTCCGACTGGATGCGAAAGAATTCTTGTCTGATGTCCGCGTCCTGGATTGCCGACAAGCTCGCGGCCCAATCTTTGAGATTATTTGGTAGCAGAAGGTGATGATGGTCCCTTACGATCGCCCGCATGTGATGGAGGGCGTAGTAGGCATCCTTCTGACCGCCAGGCAGCTGCTTGACGCAGCAAAACTTCGTATTGTGTGAGAACATGTGCTTGCCGTACTTACGAACTGCCCTGGTGAAGGTGCCTCCAGATTTGGCATAGTCGGGGAGAACATCATCAAGAACTTTCTTGAAATTTGTGTAATCTATCTTGGAGTTATGGTTCGGGTCTAAATACGTGGCCAGGGAATATTTCGGGCTTAAGAGGATGAGTGTGCAATGTGTGTCACTGCACAGAACACGGAATGTTAGAAAAAAGAACGATCAAAATCTAAGATACTTACTCGGGAAAGTAAGCCACAAGGAAGTTATCCTTATCTGGGTTTGCCAGAATGACGCCTTCGAGGTGTGAACTCACGACTTGGCGGTCCCCAGCGCTGCTCAAGAGCTTGGCACGCATGTAGAAGGGGTCGACGATCACGATGTCCGGGGTCTTGTCTCTAATGATCCGCATCGCCATACTCAGCGAAAACAGCCGAACGAAGGTGTAGTGCAGCGGATGAAGGTTAAACATAGCAAATATGTCATCAAACCGCAGGACAATCATACCCCCGATGTCGCCATCCACAAAGCCCTTGCCCTCTGGCACCTTGGCCACGAAAACCGGGTATGCCACATCATTCTCTCTTAGACGCCGCTTCTCCAAAGAAAGAACACTGTCGTGCAGACTCCGCATAGCACTGGTTGCAGCATTGAGCATATTTGGCGGTAGCATCGCCCTACCCGCCACATGCACCCTCCTCGAGATATCCTTAGGTGAAGGTGGCCCGTCCTGAGCACGGATCGAACTCGGTGCCGGCTGGCTCGCACCAGCGCCCTTGTTAGTCTTTCGTTTCCGTCCCTTCTTCTTGATCTCCTGTAATGGGACCGAGTTCTGCTCACAGACCGCCTTCTTGAGCGTGTTGGGGCTGATAATATTTCGCACCTCAGCTATCTGAGGCTCAGTGAAGGCGGGAGCTGGAGGCGTCTCCTGAGAACTGAACGCCAGACGACGCCTGTTGCAATTGGATTTCTCCGCCGTACCAGCTAGATCGCGGTCGTCTTGGACGGGTTCTTGAGAAAGAGGCCCACAGAACTCGTCAGCGTACCCATGTTCGGCAAAGTACTTATCGACTTTGGTAAATCTACCGTCGTCGTCCGGATCCTGTGCCATATGGCTGTCCGGATCCTGTGCCATAGGGATGTCCGGCATAGGGATGTCTGGCAGGTCCGGTAGCGTTGCGGCGTTCTTGCCATGGCTTGGCGCCGGCACGACTGGCGGTCTTGTCTGTGGGGTGGTGTCCCCCGCCCCCAAACGAATCTGGCTCTTCCGCCAAAGCAGGGGCCAGTTTACGCAGGCACTGAGGGTCATCTCATCTTCTTCGTCGGCCCCAGTGGGTCGAATCGGAGGTAACAGCTCGTCGCAGCCTGGCAGCACCCGAACCACTTCAACCCTATACATTGTGGGTGGCATCGGATTACCGTGGAACACGGGGTTGCTCGGTTGAACGATTCTGCCCTTGGCGACATCGACCAACTCGGCGCCCACGAAGTGCAGGAGAGTGCAAGGAACGTCGGCGGCGCCCAGCGAAAACATGTAGGGCGTCAGGGATGCCCAGTCAAAGGCAAGGAGATGAAGCCATCGGCCGAGAGGCTTAGTTACCGTGATGCTGTCGAGCTCGGCTAATGTCGAGGCACCGCCAACGGCAGGCATGCAACTGACGGAGGGGCAGCTTGCTGGCGAGGTGCCGGCCAGCATACACCCAGGTGCATTAAGCTCCAATGCCCGTGCTGGCGCCGGAGACATGAATACCGCCTCAGCTGGAGACACCAATGGCGCCACCGGAGACACCAATGGCGCCGCCTGCGCGCTGTGCGAGTTGCTGGCCGTGAAGCTAGGAACCGGGGGAGGCCCCTATTGGCTGCCCGCAATCCATGTCGTTAGCCCATGAATCAACGTAGGCACCATGGCGTTGAGCGTCGTTCCAAGTTGTTGTTGCACTTGCTCTTGGACAAGCTCCAGAATCCGCGCCACTTGTGCCTTGAGTGCTTCAACCTCGCGCGACTGGCTTTCCGAGCTGGTCTTTTTCTCCTTTCGCCCACCAGCGGTATTGTATGACGACCATTTTGTGGACAAGCCTTTGCCGGCCACACGACCAACTGACGTTGGCTTATTGAGCTTATCCCTGTTTTTCATTACGTTCAGCGCCCTATTCAAAGGGGTGTCGAAAGGGGAGCTCTGAGACGACCCCGCGCTACTGCTTTCTTTGTCATGCAGAAGGAACATGAACCATTTAGAAATACTGGGGATTAATTAGAATGCAACCATATGGAGCTAATTACGCGGGGGTGTATTCCTTACCAGAACTTGCTCGAGCACCCTGATCTTCGAATCCGTGGTAAGCTCCTTTGTTACCGGGTCCTCCTTGTACCTGGCCCTGAGAAAGTTCCTGGTCTGCTTGTCACGGTATTTCTCGAAGCGGGGCGGTAGGCCTTGCTCGGCACGCTCCGCGTCCTCCTTGTCCCATATAGGCTCCTCCACTCTGTAACCACCGGGACCGAGTTGGTGGACCCCTAAGTTCAACTTCCGCATTTCTTTCCCCCACTGACTTGATTCGGAGGTTGCGCTGCTGTCGCACTTGATCTTGAACTCCTTGTACTCATCTTCGCTCATCAAAGGATATTTTGCCTTGATCTTGTGATAACTACCACCTTTGTCAATCATTGCCTTCACCGTGCTTCTCCAACTAGACAGGGCGGTGCTCATCCTCGTGAGGGCGGTATTGTTCACTTTATTCCCTGAGAGGCGTGTGTTTGCAAACTCAGCGGGGAACTTGTATCGTTCGTGCAGCTTCGTGAAGAGGAGGCTGCGCAAATTCCCGTGGTCCTTATGCCTTAGGTTCTCGGTGTTGATCGTGACGGTGCTCCGGGGAATGCACCCGAGCTGAACCGAGTACCCCTTGACTACTTGTTTGGGCGCCGTCGGATTCCCGTCGGAGTCCACTTCAGTAAATTCCTCTGTGACGGTGCCGAGCACGCTCGGGCGCCGGTCCTTCCGTTGCCTCTTCGGTTGGCTGCCATCTGTGTGTGCGGCGCCATCATCAGTGGTGGCATCCTTGGCGGCACCATCAGTGGTGTCATCCCCGACGCCACTAGGGGTTGTGTAGTCAGGATCGGTGTCATCCGCGACATGCTCATAGCGGTGAGGTTCTTCCTCCAACTCCTGGGACAGCTCCCAGAATTGCTTGCCGCCCGAACCGCCGGCCTCATCGTTGTGGGCCATGTTTCGCTCTAAATAGGAAAAAAGTTTGGTCAAAAAGTTGGTTATTGTCAAGGAACAAGATCATGGTCTCATCATTTAGGGTTTGTCGACACCGAGGCATCCTAAAAGCTAAGCCTTTATCATTTAGGGTTTGTCGATGCCGAGGCACCCTAAAAGCCTAAGCGTACATCATTTAGGTTCTCATCGACACTGAGGCACCCTAAAAGCCAAGGTTTCATCATTTAGGGTTTGTCGACGCCGAGGCACCCTAAATGCTAAGTTAAGTTTTCATCATTTAGGGTTTATCGATGCCGAGGCACCCTAGGTTGGGCCTAATCACTTGGCACTAATCACTTGGCTCTATTGCCACCTATGTTGGGTTTATCATCTAGGGTTTATCGATGCTGAGGAGAATTCTATGTTGGGCCTAATCACTTGGCTCTATTGCCACCTATGGTTTAATGCAGCAAGAATAAAGGGGCAGTTGATCCTACTTAATTAAGTACTAAGATACCCCGGCCCATGCATTAGTAGCAAGTACCTCATATGTCCGATTTTTAGCAAAGTCATGCTAAAATTCACGGAAAATTTCAGCATGACCTTTGCTGAAAATAGGACATATGGAGTACCCGAATTTGCTGGAACGGAAGTTAATCGACATTCCGGCAAACTCAAGGGCCTCTCGGGGTACCTGCAAAATCATCACGACACGAAGAGCCTCTCAAGGGCCTCAAGCAGCAACAGCGTCTCCCAGGACCCCATTTTTTTGCTAAATTTCTTTGAGCAACAACCAAAGCAGAAAATTCAGCATATTTCTATACAACAGCACTGTAAAGATGAAGAACAGTTCTACAGCAGCCCATTTATATACAATAGCATCTTTGGTCATACCAATTTCTGAAACAATTCAAATCTGAACTGTATCTTTGGTCATACAAGTCTCTGAAACTATACAAATCCGAAATATATATCTTTGATCATCATCTTTGCATGTCTTTCTCAAAGTGATCACAAGCAATTCAGAGGCATCACAAGTAATTCAGAGCATCACAAGGCATCACAAGTACATGAACAAGTTTTACAAAGCACATCAATATGTTACAGCAAACAAAAGTTCTGAAATTTGTGTGCCTAACTGAATTAACTGAATTTTTAGTAACCGAATAAACTGAATTTTCAAAACTGCAAGAAGCCATTTAAAAAAATCCTCTCATCTCATATGAGGAGTGTTAATCCTAAGGCTAATAGTTTGTTGTGCAGTACAGCTACAGTGATGCCATGTCCATTTGTCCCTCCCCAACTAGATACTAGAGTAGCACTGTTGATGCCCTGTTCTTTAAAATGCCAAGTCTCACTTACGCATGTTAACTTATTTACCAGTTCAGAACAAAGTAGGCTTCTATCCTATCTAGAATGTAATGAAGATGTCTTGGATAAGCTTCAAATAAGTGGATCTTAAACTTCAATTAGCCACCTCTGTTTCCAAAGCTATTTATCATTACAGTGGTGAATGACACAAACAGAATAATGATAAGGGAAGCATCACACTGAACTCTATTATCTTTATGATCAGCACTAAATCTTAGATGCCATGACATGTAAGTTGTAAGCAAGTAAAACTGTTGGAAGTGTAGCTCTAAGATGCCAGCTCTACATAGACCAAGTAAACCAAAGTAAGTCCCTAGCTATTATTATCAAAGCTACTACTAATTGTGACTCTGCCATGTCTGGATCACAGGAATTTCCACAAACTTAGCACCAATTTGTGACAGTATTAGTTCCCCCAATACTCTATTAAAAATGATGCAGTGTGACACCAGGGAAATAGTGCCAACCCTTCCACCTTAGCACCAAATTTCCGAAACCACCAAATTTCCACAAACAGTGTTGTTTGCAACTAATCAACTAATGCAGAGCTCAGCGGTGATGGTGCGAACCCTAGAACTAGAGGAGAGATGAGGGGGGACAGCGGAGGAGGTGGCGCGAAATTACCTACGGGAAGCCGCCGGAGAAGGGGAGGTGGCGGCGAGGGTGGAGTCCGGCGGGGTAGAGGCGGTCGTCGTCTCCTCCTCCTCCTCCTCGTCCTCCTCCTGGTCCTCCTCCTCCGGCTCGGGGCGCGGGGGAGCTGCAGTGGTGGGGGGCGCAGGGGCGCGAGGGTGGCGGTGCGGGGGAGCTGCGGTGGTGGGGGCGCGGGGGTGGAGTCCGACGGGGGTCGGGGCGGCGGCGTCGGGGCAGCGCGCGGGTGGATCTGGGGAGGGAGAGGGACGAAGGGGATCTGGCGAGAGGAAGGGAATTAGATAGGGGGGAATCTTACTAATGGCGCACCCGCGGTCGGTGCGCCATTAGAAATCTTTTTTTTACATAGCAATGGCGCACCAGGCAGAGGTGCGCCATTAGTAATCTTTTTTTAATAAATAGCAATGGTGCACCAGCTAGAGGTGCGCCATAAGTAATTTATTTTTATTTTTTGTTGCATGTAATAATTTTTTAGAAAATGAATATGAATATGAAAAAGTAATATTTTTTATAAAAACAGTAATAATTCTTGTTTAACAACAATTGTAGTCTACACTTTATTATTATTAATTTTTTTAAAATGAATATGAATATGAAACGGGGGGTGCTCGTCGGCGGCGGTGGAGCGGGGGAGGGTGTGGGGGGTGCTCGTCGGCGGCGGTGGAGCTAGCGGGGGAGGGTGCGGGTGGGATCGAGATCGAGATGGAGGGGGATAGCGATCGAGATGAAGGGGCATCGAGATCGAGATGGAGGGGGAATCGAAATCGAGATGGACAGGGATCGAGATCAAGTGTCCTCATGAATATTCAATATTTTATCATATTGAATATGAAAACATATCATCAAATTTGAAAAACTATTCATGAATTCAAAAAGTGCCCATGAAATTTAAAAATATTCATGATATCAAAAAGTGCCCATGAAATACAATCGAGAAATGAAGACTACGATTTAAATACAATCGATCTTAGCTAGCTATCTGTTCACAATCTTCTTGCCCTTCTTTTTCGCAAATGGAGTTCTTCTGTGGAACGGACGTCCTTTAGGTAGGGTGGTCCTGCTTCTTCTTGTGGTGTGTGCTGCTACTTCATCGTCGTCGTCATGTTCGATCTTCGGGTCGCCGTACTTGTCGAAGTCTTGCTCATTGGCTACTCCATCCATTCCGATGATCTTCCTTTTGCCTCTCCTCATGACAACACGACTGGGCTTTGACGGGTCGGTAATGAAGAAGCATTGGTCCACTTGGGAAGACAGTACCCATGGCCCATTTTTCGCGGTGACGTTTGCTCCCGCGGTCTTGGATTTGGCTTCGGGTATAACCATGGTGGTGAAATACCGGTCTTCTTTTAGGACGCTCTTGGCCCATCTGACACGGAACATCGGGACCTTCTCTCCAGCGTAGCTCAGCTCCCAGATCTCCTCGATCCTTCCATAGTATCTGTCCTTGTCGTTACCGGTGTAGGATTCCATCGTTACCCCAAAGTTCTGATAACCATCGCTCTTCATGTCCTTGACCTCGGTGTAGAATGTGTAGCAGTTGATATCGTACGCCTCATAGGTCATCAGGTTGTGCTCGGCGCCATGTGACAAGGCGAATTTGAGTTGTTCTTCCGTGGAAGAATCCTCATGTAAAGGGTACAACAGAAGCTTCTGCTTGAACCAACACGTGAAACATGAGTTGTGCACTTTGATTATATCTCTGTCCGTACTCTGTTGGCCTCGGTCATTGTACGTCTTCTCGATAAAGGTTTTGTGCTCTACCACCCAAGGATCGACCACGTCTATGTGTTGTAGCGCGACTAGGTTTGCTCTTTCAACGTCGGCGAGTCGACCCTCGAAGTCGACATGCATTTCGTGGCGACCCTCACGGTGACCCCGTCCAGCAAGCCTGCCGAGGTGCCTGTTGACGGGCAAACCAATGGGGTTCTCGATGCCTAGATAATTCGTGCAGTAGGAGATGCACTCTTCGGTCAGAAAGCTCCTGGATATGCTTCCCTCTAAACATGACATGTTGCGAACGTATCCTTTGATGACACCATTCATCCTTTCGAACGGCATCATGCTGTGCAGGAACGTCGGCCCGAGTTGGATGATATCCTCCACGATATGGACCAGCAGATGCACCATAACGTCAAAGAATGCGGGCGGGAAGTACATCTCAAGCTCGCATAGTATCACCACAATCTCTTCCTGTAGCCTTCTGAGTTGCCTCACACCAATCGACTTCCGAGAGATGACGTCGAAAAAGTTGCATAGGCCAAATAGCGTTTCACGGTCGTGCGCGTCCATGATCCCACGGATTGCAATTGGAAGTATCTGCGTCATCAGCACGTGACAGTCGTGAGACTTCATCCTGCTGAACTTCTGCTTCGCTGGGTCTAGGTATCTGCTTATCTTCCCCGCGTAACCGTAAGGAAGTTTTACTCCTACGAGGCAGGTGAAAAACTGCTCGATCTCCTCCTGACTTAGAGTGAAGCACGCGGGAGGTTAGTCATTTCCGGTCTTCTTGGCCTTTTTGCCTTTGCGACGAGTTTCTGTGTCCTGCTTCGCCTCATCATCATCATCATTAGCGTGAAGCTCCTGCCTGATGCCCATTGATTTCAAGTCTGTCCTTGCTTTCGGCCCATCTTTGGTCCTCTCTGGCATGTTGAGCAGGGTACCAAGCAGACTCTCGCACACGTTCTTCGTGATATGCATGGCATCAAGGCTGTGAGGCACACGGTGGATCTTCCAGTACGGCAAGTCCCAGAAAACAGACCTCGTTTTCCATACCTTCAGCAGCGGCTCTGGCGCCTTTCGCTTCTTTCCCGGCTCTGGCGCCTTTTTCTTCTTTCCCGGAAGTGGGCAATCTTTCCAATTTTTCAACAGCTCGTCTATTTCCTCGCCGCTCCTCATACGCGGGCGTTTTCGGGGTTCGGTTTCACCATCGAACAGATCCTTGCGTTTCCTCCACGGGTCATCGTTTCGAAGCCACCTTCGATGTCCCATGAACACGGTTTTCGAAGACCCGGGATCTCTATCTAGCTGGCGATACATTGTGTCGTCCATGCACCTTACGCATCCAGAAAATCCGTGGACTACCTGCCCCGCGAGATATCGGTAACCGAGATAGTCGTGCACCGTCGTGAGCAGTGCTGCTCTCATAGGGAAATATTCTTTCTCTGCGACGTCCCACATATTGGCTGGCGTTTTCCACAGCGTGTCTAGCTCCTCTTTCAGCAGGCCCAGATATAGACTGATGTCGTTCCCTGGTTGTTTCGGCCCTTCAATTAGCATACTCATGTGAATGTACTTCCTCTTCATGCACAACCAGGGGGGAAGGTTGTACATCCACACAAACACAGGCCAGGTGCTATGTGTGCTTCTCTGGCTGCCAAACGGATTGACTCCATCGGTGCTCGCGCCCAGCACGATGTTCCTTGGATCCTTCCCAAATTCTGGGTATTCGAAGTTCAACGCTTGCCACTGGCTCGCATCCTTAGGGTGACTCAGCATCATGTCTTTTTTATTTATCTCCGGATCATTTCCATCATCTTCCCGCTTCTTCTCCTCCCTATCCACGTGCCAACTCAGGAGCTTTGCTACCTTAGGGTCCGCGAAATACCGCTGCAGACGAGGAGTGGTCGGAAAGTACCACACCGATTTTCGAGGAGCTTTCTTCCTCTTCTTGTATCGAGTTTCGCCGCACACCGGACATATGGTAGACTCCGCGTGCTCGTCCCGATAAATGATGCAATTGTTCATGCACACATGGTATTTCACGTGCGGTAAATCCAGAGGACACACGATTTTCTTCGCCTCCTCAAAATTGGTCGGGCACTTGTTCCCCTTGGGAAGACGTTCGTGCCAGAATGACATGTTCTCGTTGAAGCATGCGTCGGTCATTTTGTGTTTTACCTTCATCTCCAGAGCCATGAGCGTTACTTTCAGGCGGGTATCCTCGGGCCTGCATCCTTCATACAATGGAGTAACCGCGTCTATCTCCAGTTGATCCAGCTTGGCTTTCTCTCGGGCGGCAGCTCTTGCGTTATCCGTCTGCTTGAGAAGCAGCTCTTGAATATGAGGGTCCTGCACCCAGCCTCCATCGCCGTCTGCTCCGGCATCTTCATCTTCATGATCATGCCCTTCGTCTTGATCTTCCTCATCATCATGTACGACATCTTCTACATGATGACTGTGTACAGTATCATCGTCATGATCATGTCCTGGAGATTCTTCATCTTCTCGCCCGTCCTCGCCGCGGTGGTTGTCTTGTTGCCCTTCCTCATTTCTTGCCCTGCCCCCATGGACGACTTCATAGTCATCTTCATCACCTTGCCACTGATAGCCATCCATGAAACCACGCAAGAGTAGGTGGTCCCGCACCTGCCCGGAATCCGGGTCCGCAATAAGGCTCTTCAGCTTCCATCTTCGACACGGACATCTTATCTCCGTCTCGTTCTTTTGAAGCATCTCGGCCTTCGCGGAGCTCAAAAACCTATTCACGATGCCTTCGGTCATCGTGCGGACCATGGTCGCTTGCGGGGTAGAGCAAAACGATATTTTAGAACCAAGAAAAAATTTGGCATGACCTTCCCTAAAAATAGGACCAAAAAGAATGCATAGTGCCAAAATTCTCGCCAGAACGGAAATGAATCAACATTCCGGCAAAACATTGACAACTATCGCATTTCAAATACCGGTACCTGCAAACACAAACATATATGCAACACCACAAACATATGCAACACCACAAACATACATAGATCTAGCTAGGCCACAAAAAGTGCATGTGCACGTTGTTGGAGCGAGCTAGGGAGAAAAAAAGTAGATCTACAACATGAAGATAGCTTTCCCCTTACTTACCTATCAAAAAAAGGTAATTTCACCACTTGATTTTGATGAATCTATGGTGCAAATGAGGTGAGGAGGAGGAGGAGACAGCCGAAAGCTTGGAGAAGGAGGTGGAGGGAACGAAGTGGGAAAAGTGAGTGGGTAGGTGTGGCTGTCCAAAATATCTTGTTGGGATCCCAGGTTACTAATGACGCACCACATGCAAATGCGCCATTAGTATCCATGGTTACTAATGGCGCACCCGTAGGTGGTGCGCCATTAGTAGTTTTGCAAAAATGTAATATATATATATATATATATATATATATATATATATATATATATAGTGATACTATTCATCACCCAGGATGCAGAATAAGTTATTCTTCACCCGAGGTAATCTTACAAACATTTCATAATTAAATTACGTTTGAAAATCAAATAGTTACATTCCTATTGATTCACTACGTAAAATTTGGCATAAGAAAATAAAAATATAGGTCATAAGACAAGAAAATGTGCAGTTTATGTGTATTTTACACTATGTTTTTACGTTTGTAATTTTACATAACATAAAATATTTTTTATGACGATTATATATTTTCTCACGGTCTCTTTTTACGTCGGAAATAAGACAAAATTTACGAAACATAAAATTACGGTGCATTAATGGTAAAATAGAGGGGGTGAAGAATAACTATTCCTCACCCAGGGTGACGAATAGTCAATCTATATATATATATGTATATATATATATATATATATATATATATATATATATATATATACACACACACTAATGGCGCATCATGTGGCAGTGCGCCATTACTAGTTTAAACTAGTAATGGCGCACTGTGACATGATGCGCCATTGGTAGTTTTGCAAAAAAAATAAAAAAATACAGTACTGGCGCACTGTGTGGTTGGTGCGCCATTACTAGTTAGAACTAGCAATGGCGCACTTCGCTCGGATGCGCCATTAGTATGTACGGAAAAATGAAAAAAATATTACTAGTGGCGCACCTTGTGTCTGGTGCGCCATTAGTGTCTTCCACACTAATGGCGCATCACCAAATGGTGCGTCATTAGTATATAGTAGTGGCGCACTACTTCTCTGGTGCCCCATTAGTGTCCATCCCATCTATAACCCTTTTCCTAGTAGTGAGACGTGGTTCTACTGCCAGGACACTTCTCCGGGTGATGAGAACCCGCTGCCCGGCTTCCGCGCCTTGCGCCTTGAATCCAACCACCCGCTGCCGGACAAATTCACTGATGTTGAACGTCTTCCACTCGCTCCCACCATCAAGAAAATTAAAGCTCTCTTGGGGAATGGTTTAGACGGTGTTGATTTGGTCCGAGTCTGGATCTCCTGGCGGGTGATTCCGTTAAGCCGCCACCCTAGCTTAATGTGTACTTACTCAGGCGAGAAGGATGACCCACTGCGTCATAACTCTAATGACTTACCAGATGATATGGTGGAGGCCATGACCCAGTCTTTGTTGAAAGAAGGCACGGTGGTTAGTAATGCCTTTGGCTTACTTCCTTTTTGCAAGAAGAACCCGGCCCCTGCGGTGAGTCATTATCCTCCACAATTATCTTTATTGTGTTATACCTTGCTTTTACTCATAACCTTTTGCCGTTATTCATAGGCAAATAATGACTTCTGGAAGGCCAAGTATGACCATGAGGCTGCCAAACAAGACAGAGCGGCAAAGAGAGCCGAAAGAAGAACCACTAAGACTGGAACTTCAAGGAAGAGGAAGCCCATCGCCTTGAATATGCTGAAACTGGATGATACCGATGACGATGAAGAAGAGGTAACTCCTAACTCCCCTGACTCTTTTATCGTCATCTTATTGACATTACTTCCTTTTCAGGAGGATACTGGAAACAGCCAAGCCATTGAGGAAGAGGTAACTATAATCTCCTCCGACTCAGAACCTTTGGCGAGGCTGAAAATCCGAAGAGTGACCCAAAAAGTAAGATTTTCACATCCTTTAGCTTACCAAGAACCTCAATTTATTTTGAAGCGACAGACTCATGAGAGCCGGAGGCAGACCCGGACCAGCAAGGATACAGAACTCTCCTCCGGCTTACCTGACGTAACCAGGAAGCGCCGTACTGAGGTTATTTCCGATTTACGTTCTATTTTACCTTTGGCGGGTTTAATTCGTCAACCTCTCAATTCATCTTACTCCAATTATCAGGATTCTTCACCTTCCTCCGGCGAGTCTATGCAATCCAACATGCCGGCCTTCAAAACTTCCCCCGGGTAATATAAACTTGTCTTACCTTATGGCTCATTTTTCTCATGTTTTTGTATTAACCCGTCTGTCTTTTCCACAGTGTCCAAGTAAAGCCCAGCAAAAGGGCAAAAAAGAATAAGCCGTCCCAAGAGCCGGTCGTGACTGAACCAGAGCTCGGAACGGCTACTCCTGATGTCTCTGCTCCCGAGCCGCCGCCTGAACCATCTCAAGACATTCTAGTAACTATCTCTGACCCGCCTGCTGAGCAAGTTCTCAACGACTCTGATAACCCAGAGGCTCCTAGCCCGGCTAAAGTAGATGACCCGGAAATTGAGATCACCAAAACTCAATTTATTGAGGTGGGAAGACCCACTGTGTTGGCTAAGTGCTCTGCCAAAGAGGAATATTTGGAACGCCGAAAGGCCAAGCTGGACGTCGCTGACTACACTCATTTGAGTATTGGAGAGATCGTCTCTGGCTATATCAATCAAGTACATAGCAGTCGTGACCTGGAAATTGACATGGTGAAGCAGATACAGCAAAAATCTGAGGTATGGCTTATTCTACTTTCCTTAACCATACTTACTATACCAGCCCCCAAGTCTATTGCTTATAAATAAATATGTTGTAGACTTAGAAAACTGCCTAGTACTGCTTTTCCGGCTTAGAAAGAACATATTTAACCCGGTTGTAGAATGACACTTTGAACTTGCGATACACATTAGCCCCCAAGTGTCAAGTATATTTGCTTGCAAAGTGCTTCAGACTTAATTTCCATGAACCGGCGTAGTAATTTAAAGTTCTTCAGTATACATTAGCCCCCAAGTGTCAAGTACCTTTGCTTGCAAAGTGCTTGGGACTTAATGTTATCTTATAATGATTCTGAATATAACCCGGCATCAATGTAGGCCACCATAAGTCAATTTGAGTCAGAGATTGCTGACCTGAAGAATCGTTTGGCAGCTCAAGAACTTGAAATCCAAAAAACCAACTCCAAGTTTGAATTCAGCATCTCCGAACAAGAGAAGTTGAAGAAGAGCTTTGAGGCGGAGAAGTAAACCTGGGCTGATGAAAAGGCCTCACTGGTAACCCGGGCTGAGACAACAGAAACATCACTTGCGGAAGCAACAGCCGAGTTGTCCGGCTTAAAGCGCCAGATATCTCAAATGGTCTCGGCAATCTTTGGTAAGTTACTTTATATAAACCTTAAGTACTGCAAGCCTTCTTTCGATGACTATTTCAATTGTTATCTCCGGCTTACCTTATGTTTATGAATGTAGGCCCTAGGAGCACAAACCTCAAGTAGAACATGTTGATCAAACTGAAAGCGGTTTACACTCTGGTGGAGCAACTCTACACCGGGTCACAACGTGCTTTGGCCGTTGTGGCTTTATCAAATGATGCTCCCCATCTCCTGCAAGATGTGCTAAAGCGGCTTGCTGTGCTGCCTCAGCGGGTCCAAGAGCTAAGACGGGCATCTGCAAAGGCCGGAGCAATAGCCGCATTCAGCCGGGCCAAGGCATGGCTTCCAGAGCTAGACCCGGCTGACATTGCTCTTGGGTATCCAAGCTTGAAGGAAGATGGAACCTTGTTCAATGAGACAGATTTCACCGCCTGCGTGAAGGATATATGCCCTGTGGCCACTCTTATTAGGAATGACACTGACCTTACCAAATATCAGCCGGGTTACGACAGCAAGAATCGAAGACTCCCAACACCTCTCTATGATGAAGTCAGCCTGATCCCTCCAATCCGTAAGCATACCTTTGCCCCTGAAGTCGACCCAGCCGGTTTAATAGATGACGAAGCTGAGTTTGAAGCTTTGAGTGGCATTGACTGGGCATCATCAACCTTCCAGGACAAGGCAGCCGACGGAGAAGCGGAGAAGGCTAACCCGGAATCTTCAAGCCAACCGAAGGAGTGAACCACCCGGCGTCATATGTTTGTGTCTTTGTGGAAAAAACAATGCTTCATTATTCACACTCGGGGAGTCTTGTAATAGGGTAGAAAAACTCTTGATTTTTGTCATGCCATCGCGCATGTTTATGGCGCTCAATACTTTCGCAAGCCACCATCTTTATATACTTCTAGTTAAATTGAACTCCTATTTCCCTTATGTTTAAATAGAAATTTGCTTGTATTGCCCTACATATAAAAAAACACAATTCCCTTGGCGATTTATCGCATCGGGGGTCACATAAGGTACTGATAACCCGGAGTGTAAACCAAAAAATCATAGAAAGGTCGGCTTACGAGTAGACCTGTTAGGCATAATCATAACAGCATACCTGTGATCCTTGTGGTGATACCGCCGGCTTATGTGATCCAAACCATCAGAGTAAGTTGTAACTCCTGGCATATATGATGTTCGCCAGGCACTTTAACAACCTAATATGATCAATATTAAACCAGTGGAAACAAGAACCACCCCATAATACTTTCAAGAGGATCTCAAGATAGTCAAACAATTATATTTACAAAGTATGATGAATAACAAACAAAATTCAAAGGCTTCTGATTCGAATACGATCAGTGAACCTTTCCAAAGGGGTTAAGCTAAGATTCGGATATGATCATATAGCCCCCAGTGGCTTTGGCGATGCCGATCAAGTGGGTATTGACAGTTATGTTCTCTTTGGTTCGAATACGACCTATGTTTGAATAGGAAGCCCCCAAGTGACCATGAGAGTTGTTTAATGACGCTGATTCGAATACGATCCATGTCAGACCCAAAGGGGTTAAGCTATGATTCAAATATGATCAAGAAGCCCCCAAGTGGGTTTGGCAGTATGCCGATCAAGTGGGTATCGACAGCTATGTTCTCTTTGGTTCGAATACGACTTATGTTTGAACAGGAAGCCCCCAAGTGACCATGGCTAGATTCAGATATGATCATAAGCCGGACCAAAGGGAAAGCCGGATTCAGTTATGATCCGCTCCCTGTTGGTTGTTGCCACCACATGATAATGAAGACATGTAAACTTTTGAGGGTGAAAAGGACAGAGGTCCTGCTTTATTGCTTTATATAATATATACATCATCAAAATATATACATATTCGAGAGCCGGTGGCTCAAGTATTATAAGGCCGAAGATGAGCGATATTCCACGGCGGGCGGGTCTCCTCCTCCGACTTACGTGAGTCTTTGTGCTCTCGAACATCGATGAGGTAGTATGACATGTTGTTCAGGTTCTTGCTGACCACAAAGGGTCCTTCCCAAGGAGGGGATAGCTTGTGCATGTCAGATTGATCCTGGATGAGCCGGAGCACTAAATCACCTTCCTGAAAGGTTCTGGACCTAACCCGGCGGCTGTGGTAGCGGCGCAGGTCTTGCTGGTAAATCGCCGAGCGGGCTATTGCCAAGTCTCGCTCCTCATCCAACAAGTCAAGTGCATCTTGACAAGCTTTTTTGTTATCAGCCTCAACGTAAGCCGCCACGCGGGGTGAATCATGCCGGATGTCACTTGGCAGGACCGCCTCTGCCCCGTACACCATGAAGAAAGGTGTGTAACACGTAGATCTGTTAGGTGTAGTATTGATACTCCAAAGTACAGAAGGTAACTCCTCCACCCAACAACCCGGCGTCCGCTGTAAGGGGACCTGATGTATGTTGGAGGCACTCGTTGTTTGGAGCAAGCCATGGATTGATGCTTGTTGGTGGAGGGGAGTATAAACTTTACCATTCTGTTTGGGAACCGCCTATAATGTGTGTGACATGGAAGATATCGCCATCTCTTAGTTTCTATGTTGACAATGGAAGTATACCGCTCAAAATATAATTTATCTCTATTTCAAAACCGAGCTCTGGCACCTCTACAAATCCCTGCTTCCCTCTGCGAAGGGCATATCTATTTACTTTTATGTTGAGTCATCACCCTCTTATTAAAAAGCACTAGCTGGAGAGCACAGCTATCATTTGCATTCATCACTATTAATCTATGTTGGGTGTGACTATGATTGGATCTCTTTTACCATGAATTACAATGTCTAGTCAGCCCCTGATCTTTAAAGGTGCCCTGCATTTATGTTTTGCGGTCTCTGAAAGGGCTAGCGAGATACCATCTTGTTATATCATATTATGATTGTTTTGAGAAAGTGTTATCATCCGAGATTTATTATTATGGCTTGCTAGTTGATTATGCTATTGATATGAGTAATTGTGAGACCTGAGAATTATTGCAAATGTGGTCAGTTATGATATATGCTGAAAACTTGAATGCTGGCTTTACATGGTTACAACAACAAGAGCAAACAGAGTTTGTAAAAGTTCTTCTTTTTCTCTTTCAGTTTGTCAACTGAATTGCTTGAGGACAAGCAAGGGTTTAAGCTTGGAGGAGTTGATACGTCTCCGTCGTATCTACTTTTCCAAACACTTTTGCCCTTATTTTGGACTCTAACTTGTATGATTTAAATAGAACTAACCCGGACTGACGCTGTTTTCAGCATAATTGCCATGATGTTGTTTTATGTGCAAAAAACAAAAGTTCTCGGAATGACCTGAAACTCCACGAGATGTCTTATAAAAAATAATAAAAAATCCTCGCCAAAGATGAAGACCAGGGGGGCCACACCCTGTCCATGCGGGTGGGGGCGCGCCCCCTCCTAGGGCGCGCCCCCCTACCTCGTGGGCCCCCTGGAAACCCTCCGACGCCAACTCCAACTCTATATATTGGCTTTCAGGGAGAAAAAAATCAGAGAGAAGAAATCATCGCGTTTTACGATACAGAGCCGCCGCCAAGCCCTAAAACCTCTCGGGAGGGATGATCTGGAGTCCGTTCGGGGCTCCGGAGAGGGGGATTCGTCGCCGTCGTCATCATCAACCAACCTCCATCAACAATTTCATGATGCTCACCGCCGTGCGTGAGTAATTCCATCGTAGGCTTGCTGCACGGTGATGGGTTGGATGAGATTTATCATGTAATCGAGTTAGTTTTGTTAGGGTTTGATCCCTAGTATCCGCTATGTTCTGAGATTGATGTTGCTATGACTTTGATATGCTTAATGCTTGTCACTAGGGCCCGAGTGCCATGATTTCAGATTTGAACCTATTATGTTTTCATGAATATATGTGAGTTCTTGATCCTATCTTGCAAGTCTATAGTCACCTACTATGTGTTATGATCCGGCAACCCCGAAGTGACAATAATCGGGACCACTCCCGGTGATGACCATAGTTTGAGGAGTTCATGTATTCACTATGTGCTAATGCTTTGTTCCGGTTCTCTATTAAAAGGAGGCCTTAATATCTCTTAGTTTCCAATAGGACCCCGCTGCCACGGGAGGGTAGGACAAAAGATGTCATGCAAGTTCTTTTCCATAAGCACGTATGACTATATACGGAATACATGCCTACATTACATTGATGAATTGGAGCTAGTTCTGTGTCACCCTATGTTATGACTGTTACATGATGAACTGCATCCGGCATAATTATCCATCACTAATCCGATGCCTACGAGCTTTCCATATACTGGTTGTCGCTTATTTACTTTCCCGCTGCTACTGTTACAATCACTACAAAACACCAAAAATATTACTTTGCTTTCTTTACTCTCTTGTTACCGTTGCCGCCACTATCATATTACTTTGCTACTAAACACTTTGCTGCAGATACTAAGTTTCGAATTGTGGTTGAATTGACAACTCAGCTGCTAATACTTGAGAATATTCTTTGGCTCCCTTTGTGTCGAATCAATAGATTTGGGTTGAATACTCTACCCTCGAAAGTTGTTGCGATCCCCTATACTTGTGGGTTATCAACCACCCACGAGTTGTCCCAATTTCAGCCACCATTGCACTGCTCTGCTTGTCGCTGACCTGTTGTTGCTGCTACGCTGCTCAAGATCCCATCCCTGCTAGAACGAGAAGTCGATGCTTGCCACCGCAGCCTCATGCTCTTGGTTGTTGCAGCCACAATGCCCAAGATCGATCCCATCCGTCGCCGAGAAGTGCTCTGCCCCTAGCGCCGCTTGCCCCGCACTGCACATCCTCTCCGCAGCTAGTCTGCCGCCAGTTCGCCGCCGGTAGCTAAACCAGTTGCCTGAGAGAGACGAGAGGAGAGGAAGAGAGACGGCATGGGAAGGGAGAGGGAGCAGTGGCGGCTGTGATGGAGATGACACAGACGATAGACGAGAGATATGAGTGGTTCTACGTGGTACCTCTGATTTGGAGGAACGTGTTGGTTCGGCATATCAGCGAAATTTTCGCTTCCTAGGAATCAAGGCATTTCGGTTCTCCTCCCAACCAAACACGAGAACGAGGGTGAGGGGGTTGGACCCGTTCCATCCCACCTCGTGACACAAACAAACACACCCTAACCTCCTGAAAAAGCCTATGTTCTCCTCCATCGAGGTCGGGGCCTTCATGGTGGGCCATGTCTGTCAGTGTCTAAACCGCTTGTTTGGCTTTGATGGTGGGTTCTCATATGAGTTGTGTCGTTTGGGTGTGTGTTTCATTGGCTCTTCCCTTGTATGTTTCTTTGTCCGGGATCACCTGATCTCTCTCCTTGTGTTTCGTAGTTGGCGCTCCCTTCATTCCATGGTTTCGGCCGCCGCCCGCCTAGGTCCAGCCAGTCACCGCCCCCTAAGCTCCAACAACTGCCACCGCCGCCACCTAGCTCCGACCATCACCGCGCATCTCCTCCATCACCACATTCTTTGGCCCATGTCGCCTCCGACCAGAACTGCGAGGGACCCCAAGGTTGCTCGTTATTAGCCCCTCCTCCGCTCCTCCCCCACATGTCATAAGTCAGTTAGCCGTTGAATCCAGTGAGTCAGGAGTTATGGGAGAGTTGACCACCCAACTTGGGAGAGTGGAGGCTCTTGTTGTCTCGTGTTGAGGGCGAGGTGTGACCACAACTTCACATCACACATCTATCCATCTATTTCGAGTGAATTGCAAGAAACCACCACATTTGGGGCTTCTCTTGCAGAAAACAACCTCGTTGCTAATCTTTTGCAAAAGCCACCGCGCATTCAGTAAAAGTTTTGCAGAGTGCACTGAACATGTCATTTGGCGCGGTTGAGGGCGTTTCCGACAGGTGGGGCCCAATTTTGGTGACATGATCGGGTGCGGGCGGTCGGTTTGTCAGGCGTGACCAGACCGCGTCGGTCTGGACCAAACGGCGCCGTCCGCGCGTCCTTTAGGACCGGGTGCGGGCGGTCGGTCTGTCCGGCGCGACCAGACCGCGTCGGTCTGGACCAAACGGCGCCGTCCACGTGTCCGTTAGGACCGGGTGCGGGCGGTCGGTCTGTCCGGCGCGACCAGACCGCGTCAGTCTGGACCAAACGGCGTCGTCCGCGCGTCCGTTAGGCCACGTCACCAAAAGTGGGCCCCACCTGTCGGAAACGCCATCAACCGCGCCAAATGACATGTTCAATGCACTCTGCAAAACTTTTACTGAATGCGTGGTGGCTTTTGCAAAAGATTAGCGACTAGGTTGTTTTCTGCAAGAGAAGCCCCAAATGTGGCGGTTTCTTGCAATTCACTCATCTATTTCCCGTCTTATATTTGGGTCGGTCTGCTCTCGAGTGCATTCTTATGTTGAGATTGGTGATAAAGAAAGACGAGGATAATACATTAGGTGATCATTTGTATAGAACGGACAATATATCTGACGATTATATACCTATCAATGATAATTTTCATGATGAACAACTAGTTGTTATCACAATTTCTAAACCTCGATTTGTTGATTAAGCTAATTATATTATTGCAAAATACATTCCACGCACTTTCACCTACCAATAAAAAATCTATGACTTGAGATAGTACTTTTGGGATAATCGTCATCTTTATAAAAAAATAAGTAGATGCTATTATTAGTCATTGCCTACCTGAAAATGAGCAAGAATAAATTTAGGGGTGTGTAACCTTAGATGATCCTCATCTTCTAGCCTCATTGCTTTGCATCAACTATAATAAAACATGAATGTGTGTATCACAATGATTCGGAGGCCGGTTGTTTAACCACTCAAAAAGAAAAAACACCATCAGAAAGTCAGACAGGTAGAACATGGCTGACCGTAGACAAGCTAGGAGGCAGATGGTGGCGTCGTTCATGCAGCCGAATAAACTGTTCAGTTTTGTTTTATACACATGGCATAAATCGTAGCGAAGCCAAAACGCTTGCAAGGTATGTATTGCTTCAACTTTATATTTTGTAGATGGATTTGGTGCATATTGTTTGCAGTTTTAATAAACTAGTCTAAATTCAATATTGTAGATGAGTTCGTCCTACAATTCTTTTGACGAAGAATTTGATATTCAAGAGTAGGACCTCGCAATGATCCTAGCTATGCACGTCAATAAAAAGCTAAAGTACGATGGTTTAGTTATGGGTCGTCAGAAATTGTGGAGAGATAAGATCGATGCCCACAACAGATTGATGTGGTACTATTTTGCGGAGAATCCCATATGCCCTGGGTCCTACTTTCGGTGCAGTTTTAGGATGAACATCGAGTTGTTCAAACGCATTGCGGAGAAACTGACGAGCCATGATCGATTTTTTCAGTAAAGGAGGAATGCCGCCGGAGAACTCGGGCATAGCACCTTTCAAAAGGTGACCGCCGCTTTGCGTATGTTGGCAGACGGTATTCCGGCAGATCTCGTTGATGGCCACTTGGCCATGGGTGAGAGTCAAGCCATCATGTGTGTCAAAGCGCTTCACAGTCGGAATTGTATAAGTGTTTGGTTCGGGATATTTGAAAGCTCTCAGTGATGAAGACACTGCAAGGGTTTTGGAGATGAACAAAGCTCGCGGGTTTCCAGATATGCTTGGCTCAATAGATTGCACGCATCGGAGTTGGAAGATCTGTCCTAAGACATGGCATGGACAATTCCACAGTCACAAAAAGAGTTTCACTATAATCCTTGAAGCGGTGGCCGATCAGGAGACTTTGATTTGGCATGCTTTTTTTGGAGTGCCTGGATCTTTGAATGACATCAACATTCTTAATCGGTCACCACTCATGAATAAGATTGCAAATGGTGAAACTACACTGGTGGAGTTTGTAGCAAATGACCATACATAAAACTATGGCTACTATCTTGCGGATGGCATGTACCCAAGGTGGCAAACATTTATGAAGCCGTTGACGAAACCGAAAGGTAAGGAAAATTTTGATTTCCATAATGCTCAGGCGGTGGCTAGGAAAGATGTGGAGAGAGCTTTTAGGATTTTGCAAGCCCAATTTTCTATTGTGAGAGGACCGTCTAAATTTTGGGATCAAAATATTCTTTGGTACATCATGAACGCTTGTGTGATCATGCATAATATGATCATCGAGAATGAGCGTGGGCAAGATTTAGACCATTCTCAGTATGAGTTGTTGGGACATCCCGTGCGAGTGTGGAGGAGGGCTGCGAGGGTGGCCCAATTTATTGCCTCCTATCATGCCATTCGACGTGCCGAAATGCATGATGATCTTCAAAAGGATCTAATCGAGGAGTGGTGAGCATGGGATAGCCGACAAAATTAGTTTGATGTTGTATTGTTGAACTATTTGTTGTATTGGAAGATAAACTATTTGTTTGAGTTGTACTAAATTGAACTATTTAATTGTTGATTTATCTTTTGTGTATTTGATCTTCTTGAAATGTTATTTGTGTTAGACGCGCGCTGCATTTTGCAGTGCCTGCTGGAGCAAGAACAAAAAAAGCTATTTCGATGATGTAAAAATTTTTACGCGCGTGTTGAAGATGCTCTTAGTGATGTGCCAGGCAACTAATCTTATACGTGGTCCAACACACCCTCCACGACCAACCGGGTGAGACTGAGCTTTCCACGCCCAGGATTTTTTAGGAATTATTAAGAATTATTGGAAATGATAAAATGAGCCAAAAGCTCAATAATTCCAACATGTCTCATCCAGTTCGTAGGGAGAACTCGTTCGGATCTAGAGGATTTGATTTAGTCCACCAGGATCCCGCCTAAGCTGTAGCATCACGTACGCTTGGGTTGCCCTTATTTGTGAAACTGCCCAACCAGAAACTGCTCCACCTCTTCGCTGACTGTTCCTATTCGCGCTGGATTTGCGCGTTTCAACCTTCCCGCCGCTGCCCTTGAAACCATCAACACCAGACCCCTTCTATCATTCTATGGTTGTTGGTGGAGGGATGAACGTCACTTCTTTCTTTCTAACATCACAAGTTGTGTGAACGATAGAACACCATTTGCTTCCCTCTTTGGTTTCGATTTCGTAGAAGATGAACTGGAGACTCTTTAAGAGTTGTGCCAAATCATCGGGTATGACTTTTTTTTAGCTTGCTATCGATGAGATGACTTGTAAACTTCTTCGGTTCGAATGGAACGATTGGCAACCACCATGAAGTTTTGGTTTCTTTTCATCTAACCTTGAGAGCCTTCGTATAACTCTTGGACACGAACATCTTTGGTCCTTTACGTTCTACTTATTTTCATTAATAACCCAATAAAATACAACGCTGGTGTTTTTCATAGAAAAAACAGGAGCATCGTAAGGCGGAAATTCTTTAGGTAAAAATGAGGGACATCAATCTATTAGCCACTGCAAAAATGGGGTTGTTGGTCATCTTGAAACCGTAATTTGAACATTGATCTTACGTACAAATCAAGTTTGACCATTAACAAGAAAAGTTGATTTAAAATATGAAAACATATATGTATTCTTTCAGGTAACTTCGCACTTGTAATTTTGGAGAATCCAATTTAAGTTGTACTTATGTTTTTGAATAGTCCAACTTGGGCATCTGTACTGATATTCTTAGCAAGAAAAAAAATCATCTATTTCTTTTGCTCGGTCCTCGTTTGAGATATTTCTTGCAAGTAGATAAAGCCAGACAGTCAACCCTTGAATAGTAATGCATGCACCTGCACGGATCGATATATTTAGCAGAGTACGCAGTGGGTGGGTATCGACGGTGTATACGCGCGCACGCAGAAGATAAGATGAAGATTCCGGCGGCGGCGCTGTTGCCCTTTCTGTTGCAGCTCTCCCTCGTGGCCGCGGCGGCGGCTCAGGTCACCGGAGCTGCGCCGGGCTGCCCGACCATTTGCGCTGGCGTGAGCGTGCCGTACCCATTCGGCATCAGGGAAGGGTGCTACTTGGAGGGCTTCAACCTCACCTGCGACCGGAGGAGCGGCGGAGAGCGGCTGCTCATCGGCGGCGCCGGTGGCACGCTCGAGGTCATGGAGATCTCGCTGGCCAACTCCACGGTGCGCGTCAGGAACACCGCTGGCGCCGTGCAGCTCGAGGGCAGCAGGGTAAGCGGCCCTACCCGAGCCGTCGGCACGTGGGGCGGCCTTGGCGCCGGCGCCGGCGCCGGCCCGTTCGTGGTGTCGGCGTCGCGCAACAGGTTCGTGCTCACCGGGTGCAACGTGCTGGCCAAGCTGATCGGGGACAGGGACAACGTCATCGTCGGCTGCTCCGCCTTCTGCGCCGTCACCGACGGGCTGAACAACACCGTCTCCGCCGAGGACGTCGCCGAGTGCGCCGGCGTCGGCTGCTGCAAGACGCCCATCACCATCGGCCGTCCCTACTACCGCGTTAATTTCACGGGGATGGACCCGGCCCAGGAGATGGACTCGTTGCTGCGTGAAGTTTCGGTGCGCGTCGCCGAGACGGACTGGTTCAACACGCCGGCCGCGCGCGCCAACTCCTCCCGCGGGACGACGGCGATGCCCCTGGTGCTGGAGTGGGTGCTGGACTCCAGGCGGCTCCGGCAACCTCAGGATCCGCCGGGGTGGACGGCGACGGCCTGCCCCAATGACGCGGGGAAAAGCGCGTGCCGGAGCAGCCACAGCTCATGCAGCAACGTCACCAACAACTACCGCACTGGCTACGTGTGCCATTGCCAGGAGGGCTACGAGGGCAACCCATACCTCGCCGGCGCCGGCGGATGCCAAGACGTCAACGAGTGTGCGCAGCCCGATAAGTTCATGTGCTCCGGCGTGTGCACCAACACGCCCGGAGGGTACCACTGCGTGTGTCCGCCCCGCTCCCGTGGCAACCCTCGGATCAAAGATGGCTGCGTCAAATCATCTCTAAGTCTAGGTGAGAATATACTCTACAACACCATTGATGGTACATATATAGTATGTGAGATTGCACACCGGGAGACAGAGAATGCTCCTCTGCTGATCAGGGAAATTTCCTGAACCATGACACATTTTTTCTGACATTTTTCAGGTTTAAGTATCGGCATAGGAATCGGCAGTGGTGCTGCCCTTCTTTTCTTGGTGCTTGGTGCCATTTTTGTGACCCGGAAGCTGAAGCGTCAGAGGGCAAAAGTATCCAAGCAGAAATTCTTTAAGCAAAACAGGGGGCATCTACTAGAGCAATTGGTGTCGCAAAAGGCAGACATCGCTGAGAGGATGATCATCCCCTTGGTGGAGCTCGAGAAGGCCACCAACAACTTCGACAAAGCTCGTGAGATCGGTGGAGGAGGCCATGGCATGGTGTACAAAGGGATCATGTCAGACCTTCACGTCGTGGCGATCAAGAAGTCCAAGGCCGCAATCCAGAAGGAGATCGATGAGTTCATCAACGAGGTGGCAATCCTCTCGCAGATAAATCATCGGAACGTGGTGAAGCTCTTCGGGTGCTGCCTCGAGACAGAGGTGCCATTGCTAGTATATGAGTTCATCTCCAACGGGACACTTTACCATCATCTTCATGTCGAAGAACCTGAAGCTTCATTGCCATGGGTGGATCGGCTAAGAATTGCAACAGAGACCGCAAGAGCTCTCGCGTATCTTCACTCGGCCGTGTCATTCCCTATAGTCCACAGGGATATCAAGTCTCAAAACATTCTTTTAGATGGCACTCTCATAGCAAAGGTATCAGATTTTGGAGCTTCAAGGTGCATTCCGCTAGATCAAACAGGGGATGAAACCGCCATCCAAGGGACATTTGGGTACCTGGACCCTATGTATTGCTACTCAGGACAGCTCACCGAGGAGAGCGATGTTTATAGCTTCGGCGTTCTCCTAATGGAGCTGCTCACCCGGAAAAAACCATGCTCATATCGATCATCCGGGGAGAAAAGCCTCGTCGCCTATTTCACCAGTTTGCTCGCAGAAGGTGACCTCTCAAGTGTGTTAGACCCTCAGGTCGTGATGGAAGGTGGCAAGAAGATTGAAGAAGTAATTATGTTGGCAGCGGCATGCGTCAGGATGGAAGGAGGTCAACGACCAACCATGAGGCAAGTGGAGATGATACTCGAGAGTCTTCAAGTACCCCATGAAAATGTTGTGATGGGTGTTATTGATGCACAAGGTTATACAATGATTGAAGGTGGAAGCACGGAGGAGGTTAGCAGACAATATAGCCGGGAAGAAGAATATTTGTTTTCATCAAGGTGCCCGCGGTAGTGAATGTGTTCGTGTGTGATATACACATGGACCAAATGGCATGTATGCTTTATGTTTTTTTTTCTTTTAAGCAAATGGTGGATTGTATTAACCAGATCATATGTACCAAAGCGGAAAAATACATGCCTTCACATAAATCAAAGAACCGATGGATATGCATATCTAAACCAAAGGAAACCATGGACAACTAGAAATAGGACCCGAGGTCCGTTAATTACCGCAATGGGATCCCTCCATGAGGAACTCCTTTTGAGTCAATGGTCATTAGTAACATATTATTATGACCAAACAAAATGCCATGCTCAATGTGGTTTTTTTCTCCATTTCGGTTTATTAGTCCCCTCGTATTTTGGGCCAAACTTTGATCATTGATTTGATTAGACAAATACAAAGTATATGTCCTAAAAATTATATTGTTGAATTCATATTTGAAAGAAGTTTCTAGTGGTATTATTTTTGTTACTTATATAAATCATATTTTGCAAACCCTGACCCAAAAGGGAGACTAAATAAACCCGGATGAGGGGAGTACGGCGTCAACCAAGGGGCATCTCGAACTTGTTTAGTAATTAGGATGAATGTGCTGCATGAATACGAATGACAAGGTTGGGATTCTTTCATCACCTTGAAGCTTGTGTTGGCTTATGTACGTCTTCTCTCTCCTAGTTCATTCTATGGCACATCATAAAAAAAGTAGCAAATTCTATCAACACCTATCTTACGATTATTGGAGGTGCCCCTAAAGGGTTGTTGATCATGTCAATCAACACCGGCATGTGTTCGTTTTTATGTCCGGACATGGTCCATGGGCATAATACGGGAGGGAGCCATCCATCGCTAATTACAAAGTATCCGGATGGAAGGAGAAAAGGTAGGTGGGGACCATGCATGTGGTAGGATATTTGTTATTTAGTGTCCGGTTGGGAGGAGAGAGAAGAGGGGAGCATGCATGTACGGTTGGGAGGAGAGAGATAAGAGGGGGACCATGCATGTGATTGGTTAAGTGCATGTCACTCTTTCAAAACTCTCCCATGTTTGTCTCTAAAATACCAGAATTTAGATGTCTGGACAGCTTCGCGAACTGATACAGGTCCTCATTGAATTGCAAAAGTGAAAAAATGTGTTCGGTCGAACATATACCGGTGTTTTACGGGTCTCCCTTGGAGATACCCTACTTGGTTGCAAGTTGCGATTAGTCCCCCACCAAAAAGAAAAAAAGTTTTGACTATTCTATGCTAACCAATGGAAGTGTCCTCTACCCTTGATTGGGGTGTCAATAATAAAGGCCCGAAACGGTAGAGAACATGGGATCTGGATAGACAACTCGACACATGCGCCTTATCCCTAGATAGATAGATCTGAGTTTCCTAATTAATATTTGACGTGCACTATGCGTCTAATCTATCGGGTAACGTGAGAACAAAATCGGTCGATTGCCAAGCCATTACATTTCATGAGCGAGAGAAATCCGATCCGCTAGCCGCCGCTAGCTGTACCAAAACGTCTGCAACATGATTCGTGTTGCCACCGTAACATACACAATGTTGCAATCCTCGGCGACCTGTGCAACACAGGTGATGGTGCAACTCTGCCACCACCCAATCGTGCACTAGCGAGCACTTTGTAGCGTCGATGATGTTGCAAACGAGCACCGACAAGCTTCCCTGTAGCATCGATGATGCTGCGAAAATACTGACAAGCACACTACAGTGTTGATGATGTTGCAAAGAAGCACAGGCAAGATTTTTTGCAGTAGTGGTGATGTTGCGGGAAACCGACGATGTTTGCAGAAACTCATCTCGACAGCAGCAGCGCCGTCGTTTCGCCTACCGTCGTTTGCAACAACATCGATGTTGCCAAAGCATGTCAGCAGCAACACAATCATTAGTGCTCATGCCTGCAGTAGCAGGGCATGGATATCTCTCCCACGACACCCAACAACCAGCGGTGCCCGCCTGAAGCACTAGTAGGCAACATGGAACAACAATGCCTTGGAGTAGCAGTCATGGGTTTTCCCAGCACCCTGCGGCCTGACCTGCGGCATCGACACCTCGTAGCAGTTGCTTTGGATCTGGCCGGTGACACATCAGGGAGCATATTTATTCGAGAATTCTCGCAAAGGAGCTGACCGGTCCGTCATTATGGGCAACTGGGGAAAGCCTCACTGGACTCCGGAGCCGGAGGCTGAACTCATTCGATGGTGGACTTCCCTTCACATCGAGAAGACCAAGAGGAAGGAAGCATGGACAGTGATCACTTTAGTGGCTTGGTCATTGTGGAAGCATAGGAACGACATCATGTTCAACGGAGCTTCCCCATCTGTCAGCACGGTCCTCCGGCAGATCGTGGCGGAGGGACAGAACTGGAGGGCTGCGGCCCTGCTGAGGGAGGCAAGTTCACTCCCAACTAGGTTAGATCGGTTGAGTGGTAGCGAGTAGTTAGCATGTGGTCTCGGGCTCGTGCAGCCGTGGGTTCTGTTGTAACGTTGTAAAAATCCGCCATCTTGGCATCTTCTATCTATGTTCGCGATACGTCTACTTAACGTATCCTTGAAAAAAAACCAAGAGCAAGCAACCACTTGCATGCGGTCACATCGATTGATATGTGCATAGCCGTCGGTATGGGTATGAGAAGTAGTCCATGCTACCAAGCAAATATAGCACACGTCTTTGAATAGTCTTCATTTTGCCACTTGTGTGATGATTGATCCCTTTGACTAGTAGTGGAAATTTATGATAGATGATCATTATAGGTGTTGATTGGTGTGTGACAGAAGCCGAATTGGGTGACAAGAGAAAAATAATAAAAATATATAGTTAAACTATTCATAGTGGGTATGTTACTAGTTTATGTTAATACCTCTACAGCGAGAAGTAACATATATGTGGTGTTATGCAACACTTTATTTATTAGGTTGTAGACTTATTTTGTCTTGGTATGTATGATGTTACTCATGGCTTGAGTAACTAGCTATGTTACTCAATTTGTTTCTCTCCTCATTAATTAGTTGTCACATTATATATTTTTCTTAGGTGTCATATATGTTACTTTCACTATGGGTAGTCTTAGCTACACCCTAACTACATTCTGCTCCTTCCCCTGAAAAGGAACCGCCACATGCACATCTTAGTACTAACTATAACTGTACAAACGTCTTATATTTTAAAACAGAGAGAGTATTTTGTTTGCCACGCGGTGTTTTGTCACTAATTTATTCTTGTTGCATACACATACGTACTTGAACTACTTGCTTGAAGTTGATTGTTGCTTTCTCGCCAAAAGAGAAACGAAAGTCTACTTTGAAAGGTAAAAATGCATGGCCCGCACAAAAGTGACCGTTGTGGCAACACTAGGCGTCACTTGTGGAGTCAGGTCAATGCATGCGCCTTGTCACGGGACTCCTAATTAAGATTCTATAGCAAGTTGTAGCAATAGGCCAAGACCAGGCAGCATCACAATGGCGTGCACATCGACCGCTCCGTATACCTACAAGCCATTATATTTCCGGCCGCGTCGCCGTCGGCGAGAAAACTACAGACCCGTCGTATTCATGCATACTTTTTCTGATTGATTGCAACTACGTACCAATCGATTCTGATAAACTGCAATAGTACTTTGGCTGTGCCGCGGCTGTAAATGGGGTTGAAGTCAAGCAAACGGAAAGACAAATAATTTTCTTTTTCGAGGTTAAGCAAAGATAATCAGGCCCCGCCCGACAATTCTCATTCTATTGCCTGTGAGAAAAATGGGGCTGCCCGAGCCCTTGCAATTCTCGCCCGCTGCCTCATGTGATCATGTTTGCCTTCGTCGCGGCTGTTTACATTTTGTGTGAGCTCGGACGCCCCGCACTTTTGGTGGCTGTCAAGGCATTGTCAAGTAGTGTGTCAGAGGGTCCACTTGAAATAAGTGGGTAGCTATCTTTGTTGCGGTGAATTCGGGATTCGGGAAGCATGGGGAAAATCCCCAGTCGGCGCGCCACAAAGATGTGGGCTTTGGTTTTCATTCCGGCCCCGTTCATCGACTCAGAAAGCCCATGTGCGATGGTGCATTCCGAATCCAGTGGATCTCCAATGTACGCCTCGGCGTCGCTGGAGTTTCGGTGGTTAGCAGTTTCATTGGCATCTGCAAGGATCTCCACCGACTTAGCACATTTTTTCCTTTACTCGGAGTGTCTTCTGCAAAATTTCAGCACAATTGTATTCTCTCATGCTCTCTTGTTGTATCCACGTGGATCAGTTGTAGCCTTATTGCTTTATGAATGTACATGTGGTTAACCTGCTACCACGTCGAGCCGCCATCAGTTTAAATTTGAACTGGGGTGGCTCACTAGAGAGGGCTTCCCGGATTTGGTTAAAAAGGTGTGGTTACGCCCAACACGGGGCGATACACCGATTCAGCGTTGGAACAATCGCATTAGGGCGTTGCGCCAATTCCTCCGTGGCTGGGCTAAACATACCGCCGGGATTTATAAGAAAGAGAAGCTGTGACTATCCGTCTTGATAGACTCCTTAGATAAAACCGCGGAGGTGAGGCTTTTATCTGCGAACGAGATTGAACAAAAAAGTCATCTCAATGAGCAGCTAGCCCGCCTCTTACGCGAAGAGGAGATCAAATGGTACCAACGGTGCAAGACTGACTCGTTGGTACTTGGAGATGATAACACGAAGTACTTCCAAATGTTAGCCAATGGTAGACATAGAAAGAAACGAATTTTCACCCTGGATCAGGATGAGGGCCGCATTGAGGGGGACGGTCCGCTCAAGGACTTTATTACAAAATACTATAAAGACTTGTTTGGTCCGTCCTCGGAAACTACGCTGGAGTTGGATGAGTCTCTTTTTCATGACATTCAGCAAGTTTCGGCTGCGGAAAATGAATTCCTAACCTCTGCATTCACTGAGGAGGAAATTCGGACTGCGGTTTTCCAAATGGATCATAACAAATCTCCGGGACCGGATGGTTTTCCGGTGGAGCTTTATCATTTTTTTTGGGATATGTTAAAGTCTGATCTAGTTCAATTGTTTAATGAACTGCATGCTCATAGACTAGACATCTCCAGAATAAATTTGGTGAAATTATTCTTTTACCAAAGACAAAGGATGCCAATCGGATTCAACAGTATAGACCGATTTGCTTATTAAACGTGAGCTTTAAGATTTTCACCAAGGTCGCGACCAACCGTCTGAATGGGGTCGCAGACCATGTAGTGAAACCTTCTCAGACGGCTTTCATGCAAGGACGGAACATTTTAGACGGTGTTGCTGTTCTCCATGAAACAGTTCATGAGCTTCACCGTAAAGAGTTGAACGGTGTCATCTTTAAGATTGACTTCGAGAAAGCTTATGATAAGGTGAAGTGGCCTTTTTTGCTCCAAACTCTTCGCATGAAAGGGTTTTCTGACACTTGGTGCCGATGGGTTGAGAGTTTTGTGTCTGGAGGTAGTGTGGCTATCAAGGTCAACGATGACGTAGGCAATTATTTCCAGACTAGGAAGGGGCTTCGTCAAGGCGACCCCGCATCTCCTATCCTTTTCAACATCGTGGCTGATATGCTAGTTACTCTCATCGAGAGGGCCAAACTAGCTGGACAAATCACCGGGGTCATTCCTCATCTAGTAGAAGGAGGCCTCTCAATTTTGCAGTACGCAGACGACACAATTCTGTTTTTGGATCACGACCTTGAAAAGGCCAGAAACCTCAAATTGGTATTATGTGCTTTTGAGGAGCTCTCGGGCCTGAAGATAAACTTTCATAAGAGTGAACTATTCTGTTTTGGCGAAGCCGCAGAAAATTCACAAGATTATGCGGAGATTTTTGGATGCCATTTAGGCCAATTTCCGATTAGATATCTAGGTATTCCTATTCATTATCGGCGTTTGACAATCGCTGAATGGAAACATGTTGAAGAAAGACTGGAGAAACGGTTGGCGAGCTGGAAGGCCAAACTCCTGTCCTATGGGGGGCGACTAGTTCTTATCAACTCGGTACTTACCAACATGGTTCTTTATATGCTATCTTTTTTTCATCTGCCAAAAGGTGTTCTCCAACGCCTTGATTATTTTAGATCAAGGTTTTTTTGGCAGAGTGAAAATGAAAAAAAGAAATATCGCTTGGCTAGGTGGAATATTATATGTCGGCCCAAAAGTCAAGGGGGACTCGGAATCCAGGATCTTGAGATCAAAAACATTTCATTGCTCAGCAAATGGGTATACAGATTACTCACTGAGGATGGTGTTTGGCAGGAGATCATTCGTAATAAATACGTTGGGTCCAAAGCAATCTCCTAGGTTTACTGGAAACCAGGTGACTCTCATTTTTGGAGTGGGGTTATGAAAGCTAAGCAATTCTTCTTCCAATTTGGCACCTTCTCGGTCAGAGATGGCTCCCAGATTCGATTCTGGGAAGACACCTGGCTAGGGACTACTCCTTTAAATGTGCAATACCCAAGCTTATATCGAATAGTTAGACATAAGTTTGTCACGATTAAGCAGGTATTGGGACAAGTAAACCCGGATATTTCTTTTCGCAGAACGATTTCTGGACCTCGTTTGAATGCATGGAACGATCTGCTGACTCGTTTGGAAGCTGTCCAACTGTCGGCTGAATCGGACATCTTTAAATGGAACCTGCATCTGAACGGAAGATTTTCGGTTAAATCCATGTACGATGCACTGGTTCATAACGAGGTTCCATCTGATAATAGAAAATTGTGGAAGCTTAAGATTCCTCTAAGAGTGAAGATTTTCCTTTGGTTTCTCAACAAAGGTGTTATCTTAACTAGGGATAATTTAGCTCGACGAAACTGGCAAGGCAGCAAAAAATGTGTTTTTTGCAATCATAATGAATCCATTAAACACCTATTTTTTGATTGCAAATTCGCTAGATCGGTATGGGCAATAGTCCAAATTGCTTCGAATCTATACCCTCCACGCAGCGTACGGAATATGTTCGGGAATTGGCTGAGGGGAATAGATAAACAATTTTCTAAGCACATTCTTGCGGGGCCGGCTGCCTTATGTTGGGCGTTGTGGCTAACCAGGAATGAGATTGTTTTTAATCATAAAAGTGTTTCATCTCCTATGCAGGTAATTCATATATGCTCGCGATGGCTCCGTATGTGGTCTATCCTGCAGAGGCCGGAGGACAGAGACTTCTTTATGATGGCTTCTACCCGGTTGGAGTGCTCGGCCAGGGACATTTTCTACCCCCATGGATGGCGGTGTGACCTTCGGATAGGCCCGTCATCACCTTAGGCCTCTTTTATCTTTTTTCGCTACTGCTGGCGTTCCGCCTTTTTGTTTTGTTTGTTGGGATCTGGTACTTTGGCTGTGTGCATCTTATGCAGAGGCCGGGTTATCTTTGATGCGGTTGTATCAACTCGATATTTTAATTCAATGAAAAGCCCTTTATCGGAAAAAATATGTGGTTAACCTAAAAAACAATCAACAACTCAAAAAAAGTAGTGTGTTAGAGGTAGTTCTGTACACTGACAAAGATCTGCTTTAGATTGGAATTTAGAGTTAGAGACTGGCACCCCACAAATGACAAAGCACAACATTCAAAAGCAAGATGCCATGATTGGCTTATCCAATTTACTGAGAAGACCAGGTAATTATAGAGCCTATGCATTTTCTTGAACAAATATATGGCCACCCACGGACCCCGGTTTCCAAATATTTAATCCATGTGTGGCATCTTGCTTCAGCGTGCTAATAGCTATTCCTTGAATATGTAACTAGAAATCCGGAAGTTCCCATTCCACGGCCGAAATAATCACACACACACATATAATATTTCTATCATTTGCCGTATTTTGCTGCAATGATTGCTTACCATATATATTTGGAATTTGAAAGGTTAATACAAGGCGACTAGTTAGCAACTACAGGCTTGCTTTTCTTTATTCCTTATTCTTCACATTAGAACTTCAAGAAATTGCTGAAATCAACAAAGACTAATAATACTAGCAACAACTTATTATTACATTGCAACACCAGATTGTTTTGTTATAGCTGCAAGTAGTCTTGGCATCGAGGGCACATCAATCTCTTGTAGACCATCTAGAACCCGGACCACTTCACCCATCGTCAGACGATCAAACTCATTATCTTGGATGCACCAACAAGCAACTTTGCAAACCCTTTCAACTTCTTCCAAACTGAATTCACCATTTAGCCGTGGATCCACCAAACTCTTCACATCACCGCTATGAAGCTTGCTGATGGCTTGCACGGGGAAATATTCAACATGCTGGTTACTGCTATTGTTGCTGGTGCTGTATGAAGTTTCATGTGCTGAATTCCTCCTTCCTGATATGATTTCCAACAACACCATGCCGAAGGCGTAAACATCGACTTTTGGCGTGATTGCAACTCCGCTAAGCCACTCCGGGGCAAGATAACCCATGGTTCCTCTAAAACTTGTCAGGATTCGGCTAAAGTCCCTTCCCACACACGCTGCCAGCCCAAAGTCTGCAACTTTAGGAAGAAATGATCCATCTACCAATATGTTCTCTGGCTTAATATCACAGTGTATAATGCACTCACGACAACTTTGACGCAAGTAGTACAATCCCCTAGCAACTCCTAGGGTTATTTGGTATCTGTTATTCCAATTTAGGGCAGCGGCATCACCATTATTGCTCACCTTAAATAAATGACTATCAAGAGACCCATTTACTATGTGTTCATACACAAGTAACCTATGATCACCTTCACAACAGAAACCAATAAGTTTGACTAGGTTGATGTGTTGATATCAGTCTAATTGAGCTCACCTCAGCCCTGAATTGCTTCTCTCCTGCTTGATGGGCAACATCAAGCCTTTTAACTGCTACACTAGTCTCTGAGTCACTTAATAATCCCCTGTATACAGAACCAAAACCACCTCCACCCAGCTTTTCTGAAAAGTTCTTAGTAGCACGAACTAAATCCATGTATCTAAAGGCTATAATCCCACAAGGACTACCTTGATTGTCATAGCTTATTGATAGAAGACTACAACGCTTAAATTTGTTCCTCCAAATCAGTAACAATAGCATGAACATTAGTAATCCAAAACCAATAATGCTGGCTGCAATAACAACTCCAACATTTGGTTTTCTTTTGTTTTTTGTCAAACTTGGCAGCAAATCTTTGGCGGCAAGGCGAAGGTAGAGAACATGATCTCCGGTGTTATCAATGCCTTTTGCCAGAATTACATTAAGTAATTCCCCATTCCAGACAGAACATCTTCTATCGTTATAGGAATAAGCAGTGCAGGAGCAGGAACTGAGACAAACTTCTTCGCATTTTCTTTGGGTGGTAGCACTGACTATGTTTTGCGAGTTGTACGGATATTGAACTTGAGTAGTGGGGTGGAATATGTCTGTTGAACTTGTCATGTTTCTCTCATGAGTGCAATGTAACAGTGTATTTCTAATGCATCCTTCTGTTCGATCATCAAACTCCCAATCATGCGGGGACTTCTGAGAGAAGTTCTCCATACAGTCACATGATGGATGTGGCTTGCCGCTACAGATTGTGAACGGTCCAAAGGTTGCAGGCGGATCACATGGATCGTCTGGTTGGGCATATATTGTCTGCCAAGACTGGCTGGCTTGTGACCAAAGATTCAGCTTTATCTGACCAGAGATGTCTAGTAAGCCAAATATGGAAGCCGAGGATTCATCTCGTAAAGTGCCCATGTAGTACTCCTCTCGGTTGTTATCAACATATGTTATGTTAAGTAAACCTTTGGTCTGAGGATTCAAATCTAGCAGTGCCTGGGCTAGTGGCAAAATATTCATTGCTGATGTTGTGGAGGATTCATAGAGCCAATAGACTATTGATTGGTTCTTGCGGCGTTTGAGGACGAACCCCTTGATATCTTCTAGGTCAAGACTGTATGACCCTAAACTAGGATCGATGAGGCTCTTCTTTGAGATGAGTTGGCTGCTAAAACTAATCATCTTGTTCCGATCGAACTTAGAGCCAGGAAGCACTACATCTGTTGGGTAGTCGAAGCTCTGCCACAACACCTTCTGTTCAGATGTGAGGGCAAGGTTTCCATTGTTCAAGAGAAGGGCAACACTACTGGTGGTGGTGTTTTTTTTTGCTGGCTTGTGTCATATTGTTGACGATGTGAGTGGACCAAACTACGGACTCGGTGTTGCCGGCATGGGTTACTATGATGACAAGATTGCCATCGCTTGCTATCTTGAGCTGTGTTTGGTTGAGGTTGTGGTGGACGACGGGCTCCTCCCTATTAGCGACCCACACAGTGGTGAAAACCGGGATCTTATCGAACCATATGCCGAGGTACCAGCCTGAGCTCAGGGAGGTGGCATTGTGGGACGACTTACTGATGCTGCCCCTTATAACTTATAATATTTAGGGGAGTAAAATTTTTACTCCACGGCCGCCTCGGCTCTTAAATATACTCGGCCGCCCACCCACAGAGTAATATTTTCCCCTTCCTCACCCCAAGCCACATCCACTCTGGCGCCAACCTGCTTGCCTCCGCCGGCCAGCACACACCACCGCCGACCCCCATGTAGCACCCGCTGCATTCCTTCCTCACATCGATTTGGTCGCTTCTCGTCACCGATGCCTAAATCAACAGATCTACGCCCCTTGCCGCCGTCGCCGGATTCAACGCAGCCAGTCCTCAGCGGTATCCGTCTTGAAGGGACTCAACAGGGACCGAACCACAGAGCCACCTTGACTACTCTGCACCGCCTCTCGGTGTGTCCTCGACCCCTCAACGCTTACATATCAACCGTTGACCGACCACCGGCACAACCACATCCGCTCGTCGGCCAGGCTCAGTCCTCGCTCTACCGGTTATTATGGGCAATCACTGCTGACGGCTGGTGACGCGCCTCATCTTGAGCACGCCCAAACATCCTTGATTGGTTTTCTACAAGTGTGAAAAGTAAGGAGTGAGTGCCATTTTTCTATAGTTGTTCTTCGGATTCGTTGCAATATGAAACCCATTGTTTGCTTAAAATTGTATGTGAGAAGGATGCAATTTTTTTTGGTTTTAGGAAGAAGAGTACATTGACCTATTGCTAGCGAGAAATCTGCTAGATATTGGTGCACTAGTTGCCAGAGATGAGACTAGAGAGGACACAATGTCCAGATTTGAGGTGGTAGAGAAGAAAGAAGTCTGCAAGCTGGAGAAGCCAATAGAGAAAAGCAACAACGCACAGAATGAAGAAATGAAGAAATCATTGATCGGACTAGTAGGAGCAGTTAAGGAAGTGGTGTTTCTATTGAAGTGTATAATTTTTCTTTGGATCGGTTTTCTTAGCGAAGAACTGGTAAAGCATGTGACTAAAATGTCATTTAATAAAATAATTGAGTAGTGAAGTTAACTCACCGACCCAAAAATAAACCAATTTGTGTTTATTTTTTGTAGTGAGTTAAGTTTAATAAGGATCGGTTAGAAACCACACTTTTTTAGAGGAGCAAATATATTTCTCCTAAAGATAGGAAGCCATTTGTTTCTCTAAATTATAAGAGATTGATTAGGGATGCTTTAAAAGGGCTGTGAGCAATCTTGGATTATATAACTCAGCTAATCCATCAAAAAATAAAGAAAACACCCACAACATGTACGATCAAATCAACTCAATTACTCAAAATAATTTTAGAAAAGCGTCTACATCAAGACATAGCTAATCTGACCTCAAATACGTCTGCAGACGCACCTGAACGTGTCCACAGATAGTGACGAGTCAATCCTCAAATACCCACACCCATGAAATTCTAAAACATAGAACAAACAAACATAGAAGAAATAGGCAGTTAATCTGGACCAAAATACACAGTTTAAACATCACAATTCAGCTTGCAAAACAAATAGAGATTTAAACTAAAATTACTAGATATGTAAACGGAGACGGAGAGGGCCAATGAATTCGGCACTTCCTCACCGGCCATTTTCCCTTGTTGTCATCGGAGCGGCTGTAACCCTCGTGTAGGCATCAACAGTCGGAGGGGGTCGTCGAAGCAAGTCGGAGGAGGATGAGATGTACCCATCCATCCTCTGGATGGCGCGGTTGTGCTGCTTCGCCAGCTGGACAGCTTTCGCTATCGCTGTCGCCTTCTCCTTCGCTTGAAGATCCGAGTGCTCGATGCCGAGCCAGAGCGCCTTGGCGCTCTTCCGTCAGAGGCGGCGGGCATCCATCTCTGCCATCATCAGCGAGCGATGGAAGACGGTAATAAGGCGCTGTTCCCCCGCATTGGGCGCCGCCGACAATCCACACGTGCTGGTGATAATCCCCAAGTGCAAGGAATCATCGTAGCAATTTCCAAAGGTGGAAGTGATAAGTATGGAGTGTCGAACCCATAAGGAGCTAAAGGTAAGATAAATATTCTCTCAAGTCCTATCTGCCACTGATGCGACTCTACGTACATCGAACGTTTGCTTCCAACTAGAAATGAGAAATAAAACTACGTTGTGCGTATGAAGATGATAACTTTGCATGATATCGCAGAACTAAAATATAAAAGTAGGCGTTGTTAACATAAAGTTAGAATATATTACTATATATTATAAATAGCGAATGTGGAATACTGATGGGCCGGTGTGCGGAATTATCCTAGGCAATTGTTAACAAGATCGGCAATCATTATTGCAATTTTATAGGAGGGAGAGGCATAAACTAACATACTTTCTCTTGGATCATGTGCACTTATGATTAGAACTCTAGAAAGCATCCGCAACTACTAAAGATCATTAAGATAAAATCCAACCATAGCATTAAAGCATCAAGTCCCCTTTATCCCATACGCAACAACCCCCTTACTCGGGTTTAAGCTTCTGTCACTCTAGCAACCCACTATAAGCGAATCATGAACGTATTGCAACACCCTACAGCGGGAATCTTTCACGTGTGCGCGACACGGAAGGCACCATAGGACAGCACCAAAATAAAACATAAAATTCAAACCAATATATATCATCAATCAACCCAAAGGACAAAAGGAATCTACTCAAAATATTATAGGATGGCAACACATCATTGGATCATAATATGTGGCATAAAGCACCATGTTCAAGTGGGGGATTATAGCAGGGGTGCAGGAGAGTGGACCGCGTAAAAGAGATGAGGATGGTGACGATGATGGTGATGTTGATGAAGACGATCACCGCGGCGATGGTTCCCCCGGTGACACTCCCGCGCCACCAAAAGAGAGGGGTAGAGGTTCTCCCCCTTGTGTTTCCTCCTCCATGGCCTCCCCCTTAGATGGGGAGAGATTCTCCCTCTGGTCCTTGGCCTCCATGGCGATGATGGCCCCCTCCGGGATCCTTCTACATGGCCTTCGGTGATGTTGGCTCCCTCCGGCAGGGTGCCAGAGAGGGCCTAGATTGGTTTTTCGTGGCTACACAGGCTTGCGGCGGCGAAATTTCCAATATCTCTTCTGTTCTGGGGTTTTCTGGATTTATAGGAGGAGTTGGCGTCGGTTTCACGTCAGCGGGCCTCACGAGGCGGACACAAGGTCGAGGGACGCGCCCTAGGGGGGCGCCCCCACCCTTGTGGTGGCCCCGGGACTCCTTTTCCACATCTTTTTCTTCCCGTATTTTTCATATTTTTTAGAAAAATCTCCGTTAATTTTCAGCTCGTTCCGAGGACTTTTATTTCTGCACAAAAACAACACCACGGTAGTTCTGCTGAAAACAACGTCAGTCCGGGTTAGTTCTAACCAAATCATACCAAAATCATATGGAATTATTGTAAACATGGCATGAATACTTAATGAATTATAGATACGTCGAAGACGTATCAGCATCCCCAAGCTTAATTCCTGCTCGTCCTCGAGTAGGTAAATGATAAAAGAAATAATTTATAAAGTGTGAATGCTATCAAGTGCACAAGTTTGATCAATGAAAGTTCCAAACACTTTTTCTAGCATTATTATTTGTCATAAATAGTAGCTCATCTCATAAAACATCTCATGATCGAGTAACAAGTTATTCACAAATTAAAGTATAGACCATAAAGTTTCTTGAACACTAACAAACCATTTTCTTAGTCATCGAACAATTGCAATTCATCTTATTTTCAGAAAGGGTCTATGTAAGAGCTTTGATTTAGCAAATCCCACATACTCAACTATCATATAATCTTTCACAATTGCAAACACTCACGTGATATTTATGGGTTCAAAGTCTTAATCGGACTCAGAGAAAGATATGGGCTTATAGTTTCTCCTCCCAACCTTTTACCTCAAGGGTAATGTCAACAATAATACTTCATGAAAACCCACAACTGAGTGGATATATATGTCCGGATTTCTCCAACACATAGTGCTTTCCAAAGGAAAAGGTGTAAAAAGGAAAGGTGATGATCACCATGACTCTCGTATAAGGGTAGAATATAAAAGTAAAATATAGGCCCTTCGCAGAGGGAAGCAGAGGTTGTCATGCGCTTTTATGGTTGGGTGCACAAAATTTCAATGCAAAAGAACATCACTTTATATTGCCCCTTATGATAAAGACCTTTATTATGCAGTCCGTCGCTTTTATTTCTTCCATATCATAAGTTCGTATAAAGCTTATTTTCTTCATACTAATAAATCATACATATTTAGAGAGCAATTTTTATTGCTTGCACCAATGACAACTTACTTGAAGGATCTTACTCAATCCAAAGGTAGGTATGGTGGACTCTCATGGCAAAACTGGTTTAATGGATGTTTGGAAGCACAATTAGTATCTCTACTTGGTGCAAAGAATTTGGCTAGCATGAGAGGGAAAGGCAAGCTCAACATGTTGGAGGATCCATGACAATATAACTTCTATTCGGATATAAGAAAACATAACCCATTACGTTGTCTTCCTTGTCCAACGTCAACTTTTTAGCATGTCATATTTTAATGAGTGCTCACAATTACAAAAGATGTCCAAGATAGTATATTTATATGTGAAATCTCTCTTCCTTCAATATTCTTTCATGAATTGTTCAAGTAACCAATACTATGTTTGCTAACTTTCAATAAATTTACCACATATACTTATTATAAGTGAAGTCATTACTCCCCATGGGATAAGCATATGAAGCATAGATAATTTCAGATCTATGATATTCAATTCATTCAACCATTTACTCAAAGGGTATAAGTGAAGTACACGAGTAAATGACAAATTACTTCAAAAGATATAAGTGAAAAACAATGAGTAGTAAAATAATTAACTAGCCATGGGGGGACTCTCTCTTATTCAAGACTTCAGATCCAATGATTTTATTCAAACAGCAAGTAAAATGAAAATACGCTCCAAGAAAAACACATAACATGTGATGAATAAAAATATAGCTTCGAGTAAGGTATACCGATGGTTTTGAAGACGAAGGAGGGGATGCCTTCCGGGGCATCCCCAAGCTTAGGCGCTTGAGTCTTCCTTGGATATTACCTTGGGGTGCCTTGGGCATCCCCAATCTTAGGGTCTTTCCACTCCTTATTCTCCTCGCATCGATATCTCACCCAAAACTTGAAAACTTCAATCACATGAAACTTAACGGAACTTCGTGAGAGTATGATAAAGAGTAAATCACTACAGGAATCCAGTACTTTGCCGTCTGCCATGGCGGACGGCAAAGGCACGGACGGCTGACGGCAAAGCACTTTGCCGTCCGCGGCGGACGGCAAACAGTGACGGTAAAGATAGGGTCGGCAAACAGGTCCTTTGCCGTCAGCTTTTTATGGCACACGGCAAAGAGCCCTTTGCCTACAGCGGCGGACGGCAAAGAGGGGGGACGGCAAAATGTTGCACGTCCGCCAGCATTACTCCGTTAGGCGGCTAACGGCGGCCTTTGCAGTCAGCCAGCGGACGGCAAACTTGAGCGCCTCTTTGCCGCCCGCCAGATGACGTCAGCAATATGTCAGTGCCCGCTTTTTTTTGCCGTCCGCCTGGCGGACGGCAAAGGCAAAGTCTTTGCCATCAGCTTAGCTTTGCCGTCCGCCACGGTAGGCAAATTGGCCAAATGGTCCATCCCCCAGGAAGCACAGGTGGGCGCCACGTGCCCCCTTTGCCGTCTGCCACCGACGACAAAGGGGTCCTTGCCGTCTGCCGCGGACGGCAAAGAGCCTGCACTGCCTCTTTTTTATTCTCTTTTTCTTATATCCAACAATTATCACAACAAATATATCACAGCACATATATATCCATCACATAAATATCCAGCACATATATATCCAACATAATAAATATCCAGCACATATATATCCATCCATACATACATAGTAGGTTGCACATAGTTCCATCGATCCATACATATTACAATATGCAAAGTTTCATCATAGCAAGCGAGCAGAATACAAGAAGTGCATCAAAGGAAAAAACAGGAAAAAGCAAGCAATCCATCATAGGAAGCTGGCTTCCGTGAAGTGAATGAAACCTGCAAAATGACAAATAAGAAAGTTAGAAAAAGAAGACTAGAAGAAGAATTAGACTAGAAGAAAAAGAATAGAAGAAGAAGACTAGAAGAAGAGGTATATGCCATTTATTAGCTAACTTGGGTGAAATGTACCGTTTATGAGCTAACCTAGGTGAAATGGGTAGTTTATGAGCTATCCTAGGTGAAATGGATCATTTTGGATCTAAGTTAGGAGAAATGGGTCGTTTATGAGCTAACCTAGGTGAAATGGGTCGTTTATGAGCAAACCTAGGTGAAATGGGTCGTTTATGAGCAAACCTAGGTGAAATGGGTCGTTTATGAGCTAGCCTAGGTGAAATGGGTCGTTTATGAGCAAACCTAGGTGAAATGGGTAGTTTATGAGCTAACCTAGGTGAAATGGATCGTTTATGAGCTAACCTAGGTGAAATGGGTCGTTTATGAGCTAACCTAGGTGAAATAGGTCGTTTATGAGCTAACGTAGGTGAAATAGGTTGTTTATGAGCTAACGTAGGTGAAATGGGTCGTTTATGAGCTAACCTAGGTGAAATAGGTTGTTTATGAGCTAACCTAGGTGAAATGGGTCATTTATGAGCTAACCTAGGTCAAATGGGTCATTTATGAGGTAACCTAGGTGAAATGGGTCGTTTATGAGCTAACCTAGGTGAAATTGATCATTTTGGAGCTAACTTAGTTGAAATGGGTCGTTTATGAGCTAACTAAGGTGAAATGCCACGTTTTTGAGCTAACTAAGGTAAAATGGATCGTTTTTTAGCTAACTTGGGTGAAATGGGTCATTTTGGAGCTAACCTAGGTGAAATGGGTCATTTTGGAGCTAACCTAGGTGAAATGGGTCATTTTAAAGCTAACGTAGGTAAAATGGATCATTTAGGAGCTAATCTACGTAAAATAGGTCATTTTAGAGCTAACTTGTATAAATTGGATCACCTGTAAGCTAACTAAGGTAAAATGAGTCATTTTAGAGCTAACTTAGGTAGAATGGATGGTTTATGAGGTCAGTAAGCTTATTAAGTCATTTTGGAGGAAAGGAAGCTAACTCTAGGTCATTATGGTAAGCATATTGGAGGAAATAAAGCTAAGTCTAGGTCTTTATGCATTTGTTAAGCAAAACACTAGAGAAACTTACCGTGATCACGGAGGTGTAGGAGCGGGCTGGCTCGCACCGGTAGCTGGAGAAGGATCGTGCGATGCGTTTCTGGAGTTATGCTGCACCAAAGATCATTTCCAATGTCTCGTTAGCATTATGACACTCAAATGTTAAGACTAGCAAGTAATGTCCATTCAAATTAAACTCACCGTGCTCCCAGGAGCAATCACTGGCATCGGCGGAGCGGTCTGACCGGACTTCTCGCACACAGACTGCACATTTGGTTTTCACAACAGAGTCATACTACTTAGTAATGAGACTCAAATGTTAAGACTAGCAAGTAATCTGCAGAAGAAACTTACCACAAGGAGCTCGTACATGGCCCTTGCCTGCATGTCATTCCGTGCCCTCTCCTCCTCTAACATCTTTGCCGTCCTCTCCTCCAACTCCCGCTGCCTCTCCGCCGCCTCCGCCAAAAGTTTCTCCGTTCTATCTCTCTCACTCTGTATAGTAGCCTGCAACACCACTCACATGACCATTTGTAATCATTGATGGAAGCGCACACAATGTAATGGAGAAAGATAGCTGAGTACGTATAACTAACCTTGAAGGCGAGTTGGACTGGCCGTTCACGAGGCCTTATCTCAGGAGCGAAGCTCGACTGGCGCGCCTTGATCTCCGGGAGAGTGCTAGGACAACGGATAAGTCCATCTCCCATGGCTATGGAGCCATGGGACCTCCCGCCACCAGATATCATCAGCAGCTCTGTATCAATGGGACCCTGGCTCGGGTTAAAGTCCTCCCCTTTCCTCGCCTTCCCCTGATCTCTATATTGCACGAGCTTGTCGTGGGCGGAGATGTTGGTGAAGTTCTTTGGATCATCGAGGTCAGACGCAGAGAATGCCTTGACTTTCTTGTAAGGGCCAGTGTGGGCCATGGCATACAGGTCGTACACCTCTGGCACCTTATCCGCCTTATTGTAGCGTGCCTGAAAGAGAGAAACAAAGTAAATTAGTAATTAAAGGACTAAAGCTAGCATGATGAATGAATTGCATGAATCATGAAGCAAACCACATACCCAGTTCCGCCCGTACTGAAATAAGTTGGAGCTGCCTTGGTGGTGTGGCACACCTTCCATTTGGGCACGTTTTTCCTTGGCCTCTTTGTGGGTGGCCAGCCATTCTTTTGAGCACCATGCATTGACCAACACCTCCCAACAATCCATCTGATCTGCACACCATCTCGGAGGGGCCTAAGTTAGCAAATAGAAACTTGAGCGCTACGGCTATGAATTACTAAATGAAGGAAGTACAAGGCCTTAAGAATTACCTTCATGTACTGCTCCTTACTCAAGAACTTATCGCGGCACTCCTGCTTGGGCTTCTTGATACCACCCCCGGCGTAGTAGTCTCGAACAGCCTGCACCCGAACCTCATGTCGTAAGTTCTGAAGTAGGCGCTTGCACTCCTTGTGGATAACATCTGCCTCCTCCTCGTATCCCTCCTCACACCTGTAGAATGTCTGCAATCAAATGAGACAATATTGATTAGTATAATTAATAACTAGCTAGTTGAAGATTTTTAATTGTGTAAAGGAGCAATTACCCAGAACTTTCTGATCACCACGTCTGCCCTCGTCTTGCACAATACACCATCGATAATCTCACCCGGCGGGGCCGGGGCAGCCAAGTAGTGCTCCCAAGTCAATTCAACCTCTGGAAGCCGACCCTCACCAGGCAACGTGACAAACCCTGGGAAGTTTTGCCGAATCAGAACTCCAAGGACGGAGTTGGGCCGGCGGACACTTTCATGGTGGTCCCGGCCCCTGCAGCATGACAAGGCCAACACATCAGTTATTTGAAGAAACGTGAATGCAGAAGGTACAAAAAGATTAAATGCACTTACCTCTCCCCATCAGGGAAAATCAACCACCTCTGCTCGCGGGTCACCGGCACAAACGGGAGCCGTGTAGCACCACGCTGGTAGACGTTGCCCCCCTCCTCCCCCTCCTCCTCAAAATCAGTCGACTCCCCGCCATCATCAGCATGGCCACTTGGCTCCCCACCATCATCAGCATGGCCACTCGGCTCCTCGGGCTGACCCGACCAGTTACCCCATCCAGACGTGTGCTCCTCCGGGGTCTTGTGGGCCCAAGTCTCATGGGCCGAAGGCCCATCGACCCGAGGCTCGTGGGTTGAAGACTCGTGGACCGGAGTCCGTGCAGCCTCCTCCTCAGATGAGTCCACCCTAGCAGTCATGTGCTCGGGTGAAACAGCTGGGGGCGGCGGCGAGGAAGGCGCCGTAAGAGTCACCCTACCTCCTCTCCCGCGACCACGTGCTCCACTTCCTTTCATCTTCTTACCTCATCCCCTGCTGGGCACCGCGGTCGACGAAGAAGGGCCCGGCGGTGTCGCCATACTGTCCAGCAACGCTCGGTGGAGAGGTGCATGTGGAATGGAAGACCTCGCACCACGCGCCGACGAAGAAGGGCCTCGGTGCGCTCCCGACCAGCGCCCACCATCTTTCAACACCTGCCATGACAAAGAATAAACGAAATTAGTACAACATAAAAAAAGTACCGACATGAATAATAATATGTATATCACTTAAGTGTATCATCATCAAGTACAACATAAAAAAATTGAATACCTGACACTACTAATAATCTCGATCAGTATCATCAATAAATGCATAATCATCATCATCACTATAATCAATGATGGGCTCATAGGGTTCATTGGCATCAACATGTGCAAGGCCACCTTGACATAATCGGTCAAGCATTGACAGGTCATCCGCTGCAGTAACCTCTTCTTGTTCCGGCTCTTCTTGTTCCTCCTCTGGGGTGATGTCTGATTCATTGTCGCTGTCTACTTCAATGTTTTGGGGTGAAGTATAGCGGTTCTTGAAACGCTTTTTGGAAAGACGTGTCTCTTGGAAGAATTCTCCTTCATATGTATCTGGGTTAATGTGAGGTTCATAATCCTCTTCCTTTGGGGGAGAAAGTCTAGCATGTGGCGGCACTTCATAAACGACATCCCAACCTTTCAGATTTGGATTACTTTGGCAGGCCCACGGTAGATAGAATACTTGGGTCGCCTGTTCAGCTGTAATATAGACATCAGGAACATCTAAATGGGTGCTTTGGTTGATTTCAACTAGCCCTATATGTTCATGAGTCCTTCTAGTCTCCTTCGGCTGAAACCAATAACATTTGAAGACTACGACATTCGGTGGGTTTTCACCATAGAACAAAAGTTCATAAATTGCTTCAACTCTCCCATAATACTCGGTACCTCCTTCGCCGATAGCAGATACACAACAATTTTGTAGACTTTCGGTCGGCCATAGATAGCTCTTTGCCATAGGTACGAAAGCGATACCCGTTGATGTCGTACTTGTCAAATGAACGGTCCTTATAGTCAAAACCATTAGCGACTTGTCTCAATTCGGCGTCCATAGACTCTGAATTAGCCTACAAGTTTAATATGAAAGGATTGTTGCATTACACACAAATTAACGAATGAAATGAAATTGTCTAATAGAAATTACCATTTGTTTGAACCAAGAGATGAAACCGGGATAGCCGCCTCCTTGCTTTGTGAGAAGCTCATACTCTTCTATGGAATCCTTTTGGATCTCCACTCCATACGAGAATATGGCGACGTATCGACTGTATGACATATCCAGGAATAAGAGCAGTTCAAAGGAAATAGAAGTTGCGAAACAATGTACCAAGAACTTACTCGATGTACGGCCGCACTTCTATCAGGTTGTTGAAGATATACAACGAAATGGTCCGCCATTCTTCGTTATCCAAAGATACTGGATGTGAAACACTAGCTGGTGCGAGATTCCCTTTGAATAGGCTGAGGTTGGATCCACCCTTTTTAGGGTCGTCAGCATTGTACCGAGGCTTCGGATTATGCAAATGACGATTTTTAGCTTCGTAGTGTGCTGTTACGAAGTTTGCCGCCTCCTCTGTGATGAATGCCTCAGCCATCGATGCTTCAATTCTACATTTATTTTTACATTTTTCTCAAAGCGTCTTCTGCATCCTCTCAGTTGGGTAGCACCAACGATTTTGCACGGGCCCCCCCATCTTGCCTCGGTCGGGAGATGCAAAATCAAATGCTGCATTGGATTAAAGAAGCCCGGTGGAAAGATCTTCTCTAACTTGCAGATCAACTCCGGCGCCAACTCTTCCCTTTCTTCTAGCACGCCAGGCGATAGTTCTTTCGCACAAAGAACACGGAAGAAATAGCTGAATTCTGCCAGTACTAGCCATTCATCCTCAGGGATGAAGCCACGCAACATCACCGGCATTACCCGCTCAATCCATATGTGCCAATCATGAATCTTGATACCAAATATCTTTAGTTTATCAAGATTCGCTCCCCTCTTTAGATTCGTTGCATACCCATCGGGGAACATCAACTGATGTTGCACCCACAAGATAATTTCCCTCATAGCTGGCCTTCCAAGATTGAACCATGCCTTTGGCTTCGTCCAGTTCTGCTTTCCTTTCGGTTCTTTCATGTTTTGTAACGGCCTATCACATAGCGCCTCCAGATCGTCTCTAGCCTTAGTATTATCCTTTGACTTCCCATCTATGCCGAACAATGTACCAAAAAGTGCCTCGGCGATATTCTTCTCAGTGTGCATCACGTCGATGTTGTGTGGGCAAAGGAGGTCTTTGAAGTAAGGCAGATCCCATAAGCATGTTTTGTGAGTCCACGCGTGCTTAGTATTATACCCCTTGAAGTACCCTGGACGTTGTGGATCTGGCTCGAGAGCGTTTAACTGATCCAGGGTCTGTTGGCCTGTCAATGCAGGTGGTGCAGAGTTTTTGACAACTCTACCCCTGATGAAGTTCTTCTTGTCTTTCCTGAACTTATGGCGAGGATCCAGGAACTGTCTATGCATGTCGAAGCAAGAAAACTTGTGACCGGCCTGAAGCCAACGAAACTCAAGAGCTCCCTTGCATGTGGGGCACGGCAACCTTCCATGCACACACCAGCCAACGAATAGCGCATACACCGGCAAGTCATGCGTCGAGTACATGTACCAGACACGCATTATGAAGTTCCGTTTGCTAAAGGCGTCGTATGTCTTGAACCCATTATCCCAGGCTTCTTGCAATTCGTCCTTAAGCGGCTGCATGTACACATTCATATTTTTTCCCGGATAGTTGGGTCCTGGAATTATCAACGTCAGGAAAATGTTCTTTCTTTGCATAATCTGTCCGCGGGGGAGATTGAGTGGAAAGACAAATACGGGCCAACAACTGTATTGGGTTGCCGTCATACCAAACACACTGAACCCATCCGTGCTGATGCCGACTCGAGGATGCCTCGGATCTGCCGCTTTGTCAGCATGTAACTTTTTCCACGCAACACCATCCGATGTGTGTACCATCATCAGATTCCCATCTGCATCTAGTTCGGTTCTTTTGCCTGTTTTGTGCCATGTCATCTGTCTGGCCGTCTCTTCGACCATGAAAAGACGTTGAAGTCTTTGTACGATTGGCATATACCGAAGAACACTAACGGGGATTTTGGTCTGTGTCTTCTCACCCATACCGTTGTCTACCACAATATACCTGGAAGACTTGCAAATGGGACAATAGTTCAAGTCTGCATAGTCAAGCCTAAATAAGGCACATCCTTTCTCACAGGCATGTATCTTCTCATAGGACATCTTCAGTGCACGGAGGATTTTGTCCGACTGGTACAGGTTTGCAGGCATTACATGGCCTTTGGGTAGAAAGCGTCCAAATAATGTCATAATTGCGTCATAGCATTCTCTGCCCAAGTTGAACTGAGCCTTCGGAGCCATTACTTGTGAGATGGCATCCAACTGACAAAGCTCAGTGTGCTCGTGGAGCGGACGTCTTGAAGACTCCAACATTTCATTGAAGGCCTTTGCAGATTCCTCCATCTCCTCGTCCGAATCCCGAGCATCATCATAGTCTTGCACCATGTTTTCCATCCCGGTACCATGCTCGTCGGTGCGACGACGATCCACCTCAGCTCGGTCATGTTGGGCAGACTCACCATGAAATGTCCACACCGTATAATCGGGCGTAAAACCACTCTTTTGCAGGTGTTTGCCCATTTCATCCTCTGTCTTCTTTTCCCAATTGCCACACCAAAAACAGGGGCACCAGGTTTTCTTTTGGCCATTTGCAAATGCGGCTTGCACAAACCCCTTGGTTTTTGTGAACCATTCAGCACTCCATTTGTTCTGACCAGTGTGACCGGTATACATCCACGCACGGTCACTCATCTTGACTTTCAGAGCTACTGGACACACAACAATTATATATGTAATTCACCATGTATATATTCATCAGTTGATCTACTTTGTCAATTTTATTACGTCCATGCAACCTACACTCTAATAGGTAATGATAGGTCCTAATCCCACCCGTGTATGTGTAGATTGGGTTCATTTTCCCATGCTATGCTCCGGACCCGACGCAAAATTTTGGCAGCACCTCCCCGCTGTTCTCCTGATACACGTCTCTGCAATAAACAGAGAGGATGTGTACCCGGAGAACAACAGGGGAGGCACTGACGAAATTTATGCGTCGGATCCGGAGCAAAGCATATGGGAAAACGAACCCAATCTACACATACTCGGGCTGTCCATGGATAGCGTTGCACAATTCGAAAGAATCAAGGTTATAAATATGCAAATGCATGCATATTTATAACTATGACGCTTTCGAACGGGAGACACATATTGGTTACGCATACTGATGATTCAAGACACGTATATAGCTAGCTATCAAGTTTCATCGAAATAGATCAAATAATTAATGGGGGAGGAGGACTTGTCATTTGTGCTCACCCACGAACGAAGGGGCAGAGCTCGTCAAACGCACGGCGAGGTTGTCGAACACCAAACCTCGCAGCGATGAAACAACTGCACATTTAAAACTACACGATCAACACAATTATATATGATGTTTTTCATAATAAAATCGAAAAATATATGACCTAACTAATAATTCACAAATATATGACCCCGTCGGCCTCTGGAAGGCCAAAGAACACCTTTTCGGGAGGTGTCGGGGGTCGGGGTGTCGTGTCGGTGTCGGGGTGCCGTGTCGGGGTCGGGGTGCTGTTTCGGGGTCGGGGGGTCGGGGTGTCGTGTCGATGTCGGGGTAGTGCCGTGTCGGTGTCGGGGTGCTGTTTCGGGGTCGGGGTGTGGTGTCGGGGTCAGGGTGTCGGGTCAGGCTCGGGGTCGGGGTGTCGGGTCAGGCTCGGGGTCGGGGTGTCGGGGTCGGGGTGTCGGGTCAGGCTCGGGGTCGGGGTGTCGGGGTCGGGGTCGGGGTCGGGGTGTCGGGGTCGGGGTCAGGGTGTCGGGGTCGGGGTCTCGGGGTCGGGGTGTCGTGTCGGGGTGCCGGGTCGGGGTCTGGGTACCGTGTCGGGTCGGGTTTTTTTTCTTTTTTTCCTTTTTTTCTTCTTCCTCTTCTTCCTTTTCTTCCTTTTTTTCCTTCTTCTTCTTCTTCTTCTTCTTCTTCTTCTTCTTCTTCTTCTTCTTCTTCTTCTTCTTCTTCTTCTTCTTCTTCTTCTTCTTCCTCCTTTCCTTTTTCCTCTTCTTCTTCTCCTCCTCTCCTCTTTTTTCTTCTTCTTCTTCTTCCTCTTCTTCTTTTTTCTTCTCCTCCTCCTCTTCTTCTTCTTCTTCTTTTTTCTTCTCCTCCTCCTCTTCTTCTTCTTCTTCTTCTCCTCTCCTCCTTTTCTCTTCTTCTTCTTTCCTAAAACTAAATTAAACCTAAACCTAAAACTAAAAAAACAGAAAAAAAAAAGGAAAAAACTAAATCTAAACCTAAAACTAAACTAAAACTAAACCTATAAACCTAAAACTAAACCTAAAACTAAAACTAAAACTAAAACTAAAACTAAACTAAACATAAACATAAAACTAAAAAAACAGAAAAAAGGAAAAAAAAAGAGGAGGCAGAGAGCTCACCTGGGTGGAGGAGGGGGCGGGGCGGCCTGGGGCGGCGGAGGAGGGGGGAGGGGCGGCCTGGGGCGGCGGCACCGGGCCCGGCCGGGGCGCCGGGGCGTGGGGCGGGGTGGTGGGGCGACGGGGCGGGGGGCGCTGGGGCGGCGGCGGGGTGGTGGGGCGACGGGGCGGCGGCGAGTACTGGGGAGAGAAAGAGAGAGTGAGGGGCGGGGTGGGGCGCGGCCGTTAACGTTAGTGGGGCCCTCCCTCTTTGCCGTCCGCCCCCCTTTGCCGTCCACTTTTTTGCTCTTTGCCGTCCGCTAGCGGACGACAAAGAGGGGGGCCGTTAGGTTTTTTTAAGCAGCTCGTCAGTGGGGCCCCCTCCCTCTTTGCCGTCCGCTAGCCGACGACAAAGAACTGGCTGATGGCAAATTAGGTCTTTGCCATCAGCCAGTTCTTTGTCGTCTTCTTTTTGGTAGCTGATGGCAAAGAGCTTCTTTGTCGTCCGCTAGCTGACGGCAAAGAGCTGGCAGATGGCAAAGTAGCTGATTCCAGTAGTGAATCATTCACTTTGGTACTGTCAAAGACAAGATTCATAATTGTTCTCACGCAATGCCTACTGTACCATATCATTTCCACAATTTATATTGAGCAATATAGGCCATAGAAACTAGAAAACAAGCAAACTATGCATTGAAAACAGAATCTGCTAGAAACAAAACATTCTGTAATGATCTGAACAACAACCATACTTCTGCTACTCCAAAAATCCTGAGAAATTAGGAAGTCCTAAGAAATTTTCATATTAATCTTCTTCAAAACGAATCAACTAAAAATCACTCTTCTGCTAAAAATGAGAATTGTCTTCGTGAGCGCAAAAATTTGTGTTTTTCAGCAAGATCAAATCAACTATCACCATAAGCTATCCCAAAGGTCTTACTTGGCACTTTATTGAAACAAAAGCTATAAAACATTATTACTAAAGTAGCTTAATCATGTGAACACACAAAAATAGTAAGGATAAATATTGGATTGTCTCCCAACAAGTGCTTTTCTTTAACGCCTTTTTATCTAGGCATGATATTCTAACGATACTCTTCCAAGCCCAATTCCGATGATAATTTTGTTCATACTCTAAAAGATATAAGTGAAGTTTATAGAGCATTCTACAAATGATATATATTTACCAACATCCAAGCTCAAAATATATAAGTGAAGCACACGAAGCATTCTATAAAGTTATACTCAAAAGATTAAGTGAAGCACAAAAAGCATTCTATAAAGCCATACTCAAAGAATTTAAGTGAAGCACAAAGAGCATTCTACAAATTAATGAAGGGACATCCCATACTAGCATGGATCATAAAGGAAAAGAAAGTAAGAAATAAAGATAAAAGACGCATGTCATGTGAACAAAACAAAAACCAAGGTATACCGATAATTGTTGAAGAAGAAAGATGGGATGCCAACCGGGGCATCCCCAAGCTTAGATGCTTGAGTATCCTTGAAATATTTACTTGGGGTGCCTTGGGCATCCCCAAGCTTGAGCTCTTGTCTCTCCTTATTCTTCTCATATCGGTAACTCCTCGTTCTTGGAACACTTCATCCACACAAACTTAAGCTCTTGTCTCTCCTTAACAAACAATCTTGTGAGATCTGTTAGTATAATAAAACAAATCACTACCCTTATTTACTGTTGTAAACTCATTCCAATTTCATATTAGAATTATATCTACTGTATTCCAACTTCACCATGGTTCATACCCCTGATACTACCCATAGATTCATCAAAATAAGTGAACAACACGTAGAAAACAGAATCTATCAAAAACAGGACAGTCTGTAGTAATCTGCAACTTTCTTATACTTCTATAACTCCAAAAATTCTAAAAAAATAGGACAATTTAAACAATTTTTATATAAGTACTGCGCAAAAAGTTTCATAGGCATTCGATGTTCCAGTAAAAAAAATGAGAGCTCACGCACTATAGCCAAAGTTTCTGTTTTTGCACTCCACATAGCAAACAAACAATCTAATCCTCCTACAACCAAAACTTGGCACATTATTTTTATAATACAATGAATATATACAAGTGGATACTTATTTTTGAGAAACTTCCATGAAAAATTATACATTGTTTCCATGAGCATGAACACAAGTGTTCAAGGTCGACCCTCACTTCTCCAATGCATAACCTTCCAATCACTTCTCTTTCTGAAAGAGTTTTTAAGCAAAAGAGGCAAGTATTTTTTTTGTATTTTGCATTTGTTTGTTTCACCCGCAACTAAATAAAAACAAAAGGGAAAACAAAAAAATACTTAGTGAAGAAAGCAAACAAGCATACACGAAAATATTAACCCCAAGCTATACCTCCCCGGCAACGGCGCCAGAAAAGAGCTTGATAATCCCCAAGTGCAAGGAAACATCATAGCAATTTCCAAAGGTGGAAGTGGTAAGTATGGAGTGTCGAACCCACAAGGAGCTAAAGGTAAGATCAATATTCTCTCAAGTCCTATCTGCCACTGATACGACTCTACGTACACCGAACTTTTGCTTTCAACTAGAAATGAGAAATAAAACTACGTTGTGGGTATGAAGAGGATAACTTTGCATGATATCGGAGAACTAAAATATAAAAGTAGGAGCTGTTAACATAAAGTTAGAATATATTACTATATATATTATAAATAGTGAGTGTGGAATAATGATGGGTCGGTGTGCGGAATTATCCTAGGCAATTGTTAACAAGATCGGTAATCATTATTGCAATTTCATACAAGGGAGAGGCATAAGCTAACATACTTTATCTTCTTGGATCATATGCACTTATGATTGGAACTATAGCAAGCACCCACAACAACTAAAGATCATTAAGGTAAAACCCAACTATAGCATTAAAGCATCAAGTCCCCTTTAACCCATACGCAACAACCCCCTTACTTGGGTTTAAGCTTTTGTCACTCTAGCAACCCACTATAAGCGAATCATGAACGTATTGCAACACCTTACAGCGGCAATCTTTCACGTGTGCGCGGCACGGAAGGCACCATAGGACATCACCAAAATAAAACATACAACTCAAACCAATATATATCATCAATCAACCCAAAGGACAAAAGGAATCTACTCAAAACATCATAGGATGGCAACACATAATTGGATCATAATATGTGGCATAAAGCACCATGTTCAAGTAGGGGATTACAACGGGGTGCGGGAGTGTGGACCGTGTAAAAGAGATGAGGATGGTGATGTTGGTGAAGACGATCACCGCGGCGATGGTTCCCCCGGTGGCACTCCGGCGCCACCGAAAGAGAGGGGGAGAGGTTCTCCCCCTTGTGATTCCTCCTCCATGGCCTCCCCCTTAGATGGGGAGAGGTTCTCCCTCTGGTCCTTGGCCTCCATGGCGATGATGGTCACCTCCAGGATCCTCCTCCATGGCCTCCGGTGATGTTGGCCCCCTCCGGCATGGTGCTAGAGAGGGCCTAGATTGGTTTTTCGTGGCTATAGAGGCTTGTAGGGCGGAACTTCTGATCTCTTTTCTGTTCTGGGGTTTTCTGGTTTTATAGGATGAGTTGGCGTCAGTTTCACGTCAGGGGGCCTCACGAGGCGGTCACAAGGTCGAGGGGCGCGCCCCTACCCTTGTGGTGGCCCTGGGACTCCTTTTCTGTATCTTTTTCTTCCCGTATTTTCATATATATTTTTTCATATTTTCTAAAAAAATTCTTTGTTAATTTTCAGCTTGTTCCGAGGACTTCTATTTCTGCACAAAAACAACACCACGGTAGTTCTGCTGAAAACGGCGTCAGTCCGGGTTAGTTCTAATCAAACATACCAAAATCATATGGAATTGTTGTAAACATGGCATGAATACTTCATAAATTATAGATACGTCAAAGACGTATCAGCTAGCAGGAGGAAGATGTAGTCGCCTCCGATGCCCTCTCCCTAGCTAGCCCGCCATTGCATCCGCGTGTGCCTCCGATTCGAGCATCCGTGTCTGTGGCGCCGGTGGCCCAGGGATGAGCACCCACGGATGCCCATGAGGAACAGTCGCCGGAGGGGTAGGATGGCGTCGAGCGAGCGGAGTGGAGTGGGCCGAGCGCGTGAAGCTGCATGTGATGCGAGACGTGTCGGCGCTGACGTCCGCGCTGCAATGCTGGTCGACAAGGGACAGAGCAGAGTCTGTTCTGCCGCCATTGTCGACTCATGAACGCTACAACATGATGCGGAGGACCAACTGCTCGTTGTTGCCTGCCTCTGCCTCCCGAACGAGGGCGTTCCAGTCGATGGGATCGTCCTCGCTGTCGGATCCGATGCCGATGCCACTCCCAAACATTGTGGGGAGAGGGAAGGGGAAAAGACAGAGAGCGGAGCGGAAGTGAGAGAGTGAAGCTAGGTTTGATCTGGGTGTGGATATATTTTTTGAGAAATGGGTGTGGATATTTGTGGGACAGAATGAGGTTTGTGCGGGCTAGCACTACTAGGGAAAAGCCTATACACAGAATCTAACCAGCAGCGCGCTTTAAAATAAGGCGCTGCTGCTAACTAGCAGCAGCGCACGCGCACAAAACTCGTTGCTGAAATAAATGTATCAGTAGAGCGCCCTCTCTAAGACGCGCTCCTGCTATAATTGCCACGACGGGCTCCCCTTCCGCCTAGGGTTTTCGCGCCGCCGGCGGCGGCTCCCCGCGCGGAGCCGCCGCCGCGGCTGGAGCCCGCCGTCGCCGCTCGCCTCCCCCGCTCCTCCCTCCACCTCCTCCCGTCCCTATACCCCCTGCGTCGCCTCCCTAGGCGAAGCGACCGAGGTGCCCCGACGCCGCTCCCCTCCCGCGCACCCCCAAGCTCCTTCCTCCTCCTGTCGCCGCCAGCGCGCCACCGGGCCTTGCCCGTGTGGTGCCGGCGGCAGCGGGCCTGCCTGTCCCCGCGCACGGCCTCCTCTGCCCGGGCGATGGAGGCTGGCGGCGGTGTTCTTCGACCGACGATGGTGCATCCTGGTGAGGGAGTCCTGGATTAGGGGGTGTTCGGATAGCCGGACTATACCTTCGGCCGGACTCCTGGACTATGAAGATACAAGATTGAAGACTTCGTCCCGTGTCCGGAGGGGACTTTCCTTGGCGTGGAAGGCAAGCTTGGCGATGCGGATATTCAGATCTCCTACAATTGTAACCGACTTTGTGTAACCCTAACCCTCTCCGGTGTCTATATAAACCGGAGGGTTTTAGTCCGTAGGACAACCCAACATACAACAATCATACCATAGGCTAGCTTCTAGGGTTTAGCCTCCTTGATCTCATGGTAGATCTACTCTTGTACTACCCATATCATCAATATTAATCAAGCAGGACGTAGGGTTTTACCTCCATCAAGAGGGCCCGAACCTGGGTAAAACATTGTGTCCCTTGTCTCCTGTTACCATCCACCTAGACGCACAGTTCGGGACCCCCTACCCGAGATCCGCCGGTTTTGACACCGACATTGGTGCTTTCATTGAGAGTTCCTCTGTGCCATCGCAATCAGGAAGGATGCCTCTTCCCGTCTTTAAATACGGCGCCGTTGCTAAGGGAGCTTTGGTTTTCTTATGACCGCTTGTTCGGCTGTTGCGCCAACGATGACCTCTCGGGTCATCAAAAGCAATCTTCACGTCAGCTCGGAACTCGCCGAGCAGTTAGATCCAATGGAGCTCTCTTCCGTAAACGAGCTCTTGGATCGCATCGCCGCCCTGGGGGTCACTACGGATTACGACCAGGTTGGGCTTAAACCCGATCTAAGAGAGATTAACTCTCCCCAAGCCACCCATCATGTTGCCGTGGTAGAGGCGCAGTGCGGCGACCCTTCATCTATCTTAAGGACTAGCTACGTCCGGATTCCCGATCCCTCCAAGCCGGATACCCGCGGAGGGGAGGATGTAACTCAAGACCTAAACTTAGAATCAGGCAATGGGCTAGATTCATTGGACAACATCCAAGAATCCAAACTTCAGAGTTCGGAAACTCCTTGGCCTCCGAGTCTCAGATTGAGTTAGGTTTCGGATTTAATTCCACCCACCCACCCGAACATAAGCGATCTATCCCAAATCAGGCAAAAGCCCGAAGAAACAGTACATCATTACTGGGCGAGATTCCTCCTGGTTATGAACAGGATAAAAGACTGCTGCGAGGAAGACGCAATCTCAATCTTCTACAATAATTGCACAGACAAGGGAATCCTCAACGCCATAAGTCGTCATGATATTACACGCTTCGCTGACTTGGCGTCCATAGTACAAAAGTACTGTGCGATGGAAAGCGCCTGGAAAACCAAAATAAAATTTTGGGACAATCCGGCCCTGAATAGAAACCTCGTCCGAAATAAAAGGGTGCATCATCGGCAGACACCCGGGTTAAAAACCAAAAAACCAAAACCCTCTACAGGGCATGGAGCCATACTGGAAAGATGGCTTAATGGACCCTGTAATAGTACAGAGGACGCCACACCAACTCACTGCCTTAGAGCATGTCGGATACTCCGGCAGGTGGCCAAAATTGGCGAAGACCTCCTAATCCCGGAGGCCGCAGAAAACCACCCCAGGGACACCAGTACAGTCTCAACAGTCTTCGAGACTTTCGCATCAAATAATATGTGAAAAAGAACACTCCGCAGCCTTGCCGAAGTTTATCAAGTAGCAACAATAAACCCATGGAGTGACACGGCTATTACTTTTAATGCCAGTGACGAACATAAATTCCGAACAGCTCGAGCACCAGCTGCATTGGTCCTCAGTCCAATTGTGGACGGCTTTCGCCTCACCAAGGTACTCATGGATGGAGGCAGCGGATTGAACCTCATTTATGAGGAAACCCTTCAAAAAATGGAAATAGACTGGAACCGCATCGAGCGAAGCAGCACAACCTTTAGAGGAATAATCCCCAGTCGGGAAGCGTGTTGTACAGGAAAAATCACACTAGATGTGGTGTTCGTCACGCTGGATAATTACAGGTCCGAAGAGGTCACGTTCCAGGTGGCCCCGTTCAGTAGCGGATACCACGCTCTGCTAGGGCGGGAAGTGTTTACAATCTTCCAAGCAATACCCCATTACGGGTACATGAAGCTCAAGATGCCCGGGCCGAACGGAATTATCACTCTCGCTAGTGATCCGGACATAGCGCTCCGCGCCGAAAACAAGACAGCCACATTGGCCCTTGAGGCACTATCCGAAGCCCTAGCGGCTGAGGAACTGACTGCGCTGCGCTCCACGGTAAACAGGGATGAGGTGATACTCGACAAAAGATCCAAGTCCACCTCATTTAAACCAGCGGACGAAATAGTCAAATTCCAGGTCCATCCAACGGACCCCAATAAAACAGCTTCCATCGGGGCACAATTAAACCCTGATGTAGACGCCGCACTGCGAGAATTCCTACGTGAAAATTGCGACATCTTCGTCTGGCACCCTTCAGACATGCCAGGAATCCCACGCAGGCTGGCCGAACATAGCTTAAATATCCTAAAAGGATTCAAACCGGTCAAACAAGCCCTTCGGCGTTTCTCCGAACCCAAGAGACAGGCCATGTGAGAGGAGCTAGCCAAGCTACTGGAGGCCGGATTCATCAGAGATATAAAACATCCGGACTGGCTAGCAAACCTGGTGATGGTACCAAAGAAGGACAAATCCTGGCGCCTGTGCGTTGATTTTAAAGACCTTAACAAGGCTTGCCCAAAGGATCCCTTCCCCCACCCCCGCATCGATCAAATTATCGACGCCACTGCAGGACACGATTCGTTGTGTTTCCTCGACGCATACTTCGGCTACCATCAAATCAAGATGGCAGAGTCAGACCAAGCCGCAACGGCATTCATCACACCATACGGCCCATTCTGCTTCAACACAATGCCCTTCGGGCTCAAAAACGCCGGCGCAACATATCAGCGCATGATTCAGACATGTCTGGCAAACCAGATCGGCAAAACAGTAGAGGCATACGTGGATGACGTGGTCGTAAAAACAAGACATGTCGAATCTCTAGTAGACGACTTGAGGCTTACATTTGATAACCTCCGAACATACGACCTCAAGCTCAACCCGAAAAAATGCGTTTTCGGCGTTCCAGCCGGAAAGCTCTTGGGCTTCATCGTATCCGGCAGAGGAATTGAAGCAAATCCAGTCAAGATCCGAGCTTTGTCGCAATTGGATATCCCAAAGGACCTCAAACAAATACAAAAGTTAACCGGATGTGTGGCGGCTCTAAGCCGCTTCATCTCCCGCCTGGGAGAAAAGGCACTACCCCTTTATCGCCTCCTTCGGCGCACCGAACACTTCGAGTGGACGGATGCCGCCACAGCCGAACTCAACGAAATAAAAGCCATATTGGCAACAAACCCAGTCCTGGCCGCGCCAAATATCGGCGAACCAATGCTATTGTACATTGCTGTAACCCACCAGGTTGTCAGCGCAGTGCTCGTCGTCGAGCGAGAAATGGACGGACACAAATTCCGCCTTCAAAAGCCGGTCTACTACGTGTCCACTATCCTCACTCCATGCAAATCACAGTACCCGCATTATCAAACGATCGCATACGCGGTATTCATGGCATCCCGGAAGCTGCGACACTACTTTCAAGAGCGTTCGATAACAGTAGCATCGGAAGTACCACTCAACGACATTATAAACAACTGCGATGCAACGGGCCGGATTGCAAAATGGGCCATCGAGCTCCTCCCGTTCGACATAACTTATAAGCCACGATGAGCTATCAAGTCGCAAGTTTTGGCCGACTTCGTCGCAGAATGGACGGAGGCCAAACTCCCTAAAGAGTACGGCACATACTCAAACTGGATCATGCATTTCGACGGCTCCAAAATGTTGGCCGGACTAGGGGCCGGCGTCGTGTTGACATCCCCCAAAGGAGACACAGTTCAATATGTACTCCAGATTATGTACACGGACTCCAACAATGCAGTCGAATATGAGGCCCTTTTACATGGTCTCGGGATGGCAGTATCCATGGGCATTCAACGCCTAGAGGTGCGCGGGGATTCGAACCTCGCGATATCCCAAATAAATGGAGACTTCGATGCCAAGGATCCGAAAATGGCAGCTTACCGCAATGTCGTCTTAAAAATGTCAGCTCGGTTCGAGGGGCTCGAATTTCACCACATAGCCCGGGAAAACAATCAGGCGGCAGACGTCCTGGCACGCATCGGCGCAAAACGCGATGCAGTCCCCCCCCAACATCTTCTTGGAAAGGCTGTTCAAGCCATCCGTAGTATGGGAAGGGGAACCTGGTAATAACAGCCCGGACCCAACCGCACTGTCCGACACCGAACAATCTGACATAATCAGAGGCTCTGCCAATGAAATTACAACTTCAGCCCACGTAATAATGGTCGTCATCGCCCCGTGGACAGAACCATTCCTAGTCTACCTTACTAGGCAGGAGCTCCCAGAAGACCAAAATGAGGCACGCTGCATAGTGCGGCGGTCTAAGGCCTATAAAGTCCATGAGGGAGAACTTTATAAGAAAAGCACTACCGGAGTCCTTCAAAGGTGCATCTGTGAAGAGGAAGGGCGGAACTTGCTGGAAGAAATTCATGCCGGACTCGATGATCATCACGCTGCAGCTCGGTCCCTTGTAAGCAAGGCTTTTCGTGCAGGCTTTTATTGGCCGACGGCCCGGGCAGATGCTCGGGACTTGGTCCAACGATGCGTCGGTTGCCAGCTTTTTTCAAACCAAAGCCATATGCCACCCACCGCACTCCAAACTATCCCCATCACTTGGCCTTTCGCGGTCTGGGGGCTTGACATGGTTGGACCCCTTAAAGGCCGAACCCACAAGAAAAAATACTTACTGGTCATGGTGGACAAGTTCACCGAATGGATAGAAGCCAAGCCTGTTAAGACGGCCGAATCCGGACCGGTGATAGACTTCATATCCGGGGTCGTACACCGTTACGGTGTCCCCCACAACATCACCACTGATAACGGCACGAACTTTATGGCCGACGAGGTAAAACTCTGGTGCAAAAACATGGGCATCAAGCTCGATTATGCGTCCGTCTATCACCCACAAACTAATGGTCAGGTCGAACGTGCAAACGGTCTTATTATGAGCGGCATGAAACCTAGATTAGTGCGGTCCCTCAAGGAATCCAACACGCACTGGGTAGAGGAGATCGACTCCGTACTCTGGGGGATGCGGACCACGCCGCGTCGCACCACCGGATACACACCATTCTTCATGGTGTACGGCGCAGAGGCTGTTTTGCCTTGCGACATCATTCATGACTCACCTCGAGTGCGCATGTACGAAAAAAGAGAAGCCGAACTCGATCGGCAGGACAGTTTGGATGCCTTGGAGGAGGAGCGTGACGTGGCAAAATCCCGTTCCGCATTCTATCAACAGCAGGCTCGAAGATATCAAAGCAGAGAAGTACGGGCCAAAAATTACAACATTGGCAAACTAGTTCTACGCCTGCCGGACAAGAAAAAGGACAAACTGAAGCCCAAGTGGGAAGGTCCCTTCATAATCGACCAAGTCCTGACAGGCGGAGCGTACCGTCTGCGAGATGCGTCGGACAACCGACTCGAGCCGAACCCATGGAACGCAGCCCGTCTCCGAAGATTCTATGCCTAGCGCCGGACTCTGTGTTCGTCTCCTACCTCTGTCTATTTTTTATATTTTCTGTCTTACATTTCTCTCCTTCCCTTAGAGGCTCATCAAGAGACGCGCTACCCGTGCTCACTAAACCTGGGGGCTTCTTTAAACAGAAGCTTATTTATACAGGCTTCATGCCCAACACATGTGTCAAACTTCCGCATGTACCTTTTATTCACCATTATATGCATCGATATGACTTAAGTTTTGGCCAAGCTGGGTTGCTTGGCTCCTGTGCTTACCCCTACGTTCCCGATTGTTCGGCTAGGTGGTAAAGGGAGCACCTCTGCGATTGTTACTGCCGGGTCAGCCGAATGTGTACCTCAGACTGGGTGAAGCCGAAAGCTAGCGTTCTGAAGGGAATATTCGGTCGGTGAACTAAAGATGACCTTTTTTACTTATTTATGTGCCTCCAGATGCTTTTTCTGCGTTCGCAGTCCGGACATGCACTTTAGGGCATGCCTCCCAGAGAAAGGAACCCCTAACAGAACTATTCTCTCTGGAAGATGTTTCTTACTAACCATGTAATATAACATAACTAGTTGGGCACTTGTCTGATAAAGCACTAATGACCCCTACGCCTGGTCTCCATGCATACCCCGGTTCTTATATAACCGCAAGGGTATTCGGACACACTCCGGACCATCAGGTCCCGAGGTCGAAGCAAAAAGGTCGGCAACGACAAACGATCTACAATCCGGCTAGAAGGCATTATACATGTCAATTAAAATTACATAGTCACTCTGACTGATTGTATTCCTCTTCAATACCATCTAACAGGCTGTCTAATTTATAGTCCTGCTGGGAATACTTTGCGGCCAATTCTACTTGGCCGTATACTAAGCTTACAGGGATCTCCTTCCCATCGGGCCCCATAGGTCCGACCTCGGCCATGTGGTTTGGGTCAGCCTTTGTGTACCGCGTCTTCACCATGGCCCAGGCCTCACTAGCGCCTTGACGGCAGGCCGATATCTTTCACAATCGGAAGCACCGCCGCGCTCCCTTCAACTTCTCTGCAAGCTCTCCAAGGCCCTCGAGCATGGGGAGGGAGGGCCATAAGGCTTGGGCAACGCCTTGCATCGCCTGCCGAACTCGCTCGTGCAGTTGCGAGAGCTCGGGAAGAAGGTCACCCGTAGAATCGGGCATCTCCTCTGCAGGACGATCTGTTAGCATACCTACAGACATCACTCTGTTAATCGACTTCCTTGCCAAACCTTTTTTTTTTCAAAAAGTTCGTTCAAGCACTTACTAAATATGCCGCGTCGAAGCTGCTGATTCTCCTTAACGGAGTCCGACAGCTGGGCACGAACATTATGGCCATTTCTCTTTCTTCTTCCAGGAGGTCGACTGCGTCCTGCCGGGCTTGTTCTGCTTCATCTTCAGAGTAGGTGAGCGACTGAAGCGTAGTCGACTCGTGTGCCTTGAGAGGCGCAAAAAGCTCTGAACTTGTCCGAATCAAAGTTTGACCCATTATCAGTGATGATGCTATGCGGAACTCCATATCTGAATATCAACTCTCTGATGAAACTGTGAGCAGTGCAGGTATCAAGATTCTTGATAGGTTTAGCTTCAATCCATTTGGTAAACTTGTCGACTGCCACGAGCACATGAGTGAAGCCGCTCCTGCCCGTTCTCAGAGGTCCAACCATATCCAATCCCCAAACAGCAAAGGGCCAGACGAGTGGGATGGTCTTCAGGGCTGACGCAGGCTTGTGCGACATATTGGAGTAAAACTGGCATCCTTCACATTTGTTGACTATCTCTTTCGCCATTTCATTTGCTCTTGGCCTCTTTAGCCACAATGGTCCGAGAGGACGCATGATGGCCACAGGTCCCCGAGTGGATATCATCAAGAATTATTTGACCTTCTTCTGGCGTTATACACTTCTGGCTGACTCCAGTCGCGCTTTCTCTATACAAATGTCCCTTTATGACGGTAAAGGCCTTGGATCGACGGACGGTCTGTCGAGCCTCTTCTTCGTCTTCTGGGAGCTCTTTCCTTAGGAGGTACGTGATGTATGGCACCGTCCAGTCAGGAGTGATGACCAAGACTTCCATGATCAGGTCGACCACTGCTGGAACTTCAACTTCAGCCGGATCCGTGGCACTTTTTGGCTGCGAGGCTTCTTCAGTGAATGGATCCTCTTGAACTGATGGCGTGTGGATGTGTTCCAAAAACACATTGTTGGGAATGGATTCTCTCTTGGAACCTATTTTTGCCAAATCATCAGCTGCTTGATTTCTCAGTCGGGGTATGTGATGAAGCTCTAACCCCTCGAATTTCTTCTCTAGCTTTCTCACCGCATTGCAATAACCAGTCATGGCTGGACTTCTGACGTCCGACTCCTTCATCACCTGATTAACCACCAAATCTGAGTCGCCATAGACCATGAGGCGACGGACGCCGAGTGAAATGGCCATGCGCAACCCATACAAAAGTGCTTCATATTCTACTTCGTTATTGGAGGAATCAAAGTGAATCTGGAGAACATATCTGAGCTTATCTCCTCGGGGGAAACCAATACTACCCCAGCACCGGAACCATTCGGCATCTTAGACCCATCGAAGAACATGGTCCAGTGCTCCGAGTGAACTTGAGTCGGTAATTGCTGTTCAATCCACTCGGCGACGAAATCTGCTATTGCTTGGGACTTGATAGCCTTCTTTGCCTCAAACTTGATATCTAGGGGAAGGAGTTCAATCGCCCATTTTGCCACTCGACCAGTTGCATCTCTGTTGTGCAGAATCTCTGACAATGGAGCGTCGTTGACGACTGTAATGAAATGGTCAGAGAAGTAATGTGCAACCTTCTTCGTGGTCATATAAATCCCATATACAAGCTTCTGGTAATGAGGATATGTTTGCTTTGATGGAGTCAAAACTTCAAAAACATAATATACTGGGCGCTGAACTTTAAAGGCTTTTCCTTCTTCTTCCCGCTCGACCGTAAGTACTGTACTGACGACTTGTCCCGTGGCTGCAATATAAAGCAGCAAAGGCTCCTTGCTGATTGGGGCAGCAAGCACCGGCTGGGTGGAGAGCAGAGCTTTTAGCTCTGCAAACGCTGCATCAGCTTCCGGAGTCCACTCGAACTTGTCTGACTTCTTCATCAGTCGGTAAAGAGGCAATGCCTTTTCACCGAGACGAGAGATGAATCGACTTAAAGCGGCCAAGCAGCCAGTAAGCTTTTGGACGTCGTGCACATGCACAGGACGTTTAATCCGGAGTATAGTACCTACTTTTTCTGGATTTGCATCGATTCCCCATTCAGAAACGAGAAAACCGAGTAACTTTCCGCTAGGGACTCCGAATGTGCACTTTGATGGATTAAGCTTGATATCATACCTTCTGAGGTTGGCAAAGGTTTCAGCAAGGTCAGTCAGCAGGTCGGAACCCTTCCTTGACTTGACCACAATATCATCCATGTATGCTTCCATGTTCCGACTGATTTGAGTGAGCAAACACTTCTGAATCATCCTCATGAACGTGGCTCCGGCATTCTTGAGGCCGAATGGCATGGTAACATAACAGAAGCACCCGGATGGAGTGATGAAAGCTGTTTTGATCTCGTTGGGTCCATACAGACGGATCTGATGGTACCCGGAATAAGCGTCTAAAAAAGACAGTCGCTCACATCCCGCAGTCGAGTCGACTATCTGGTCGATGCGGGAGAGAGGAAAATGATCTTTCGGGCAGGCCCGATTGATATGTTTAAAGTCAATGCACATGCGAAGTGACTTGTCCTTCTTGGGGACCATGACAACGTTGGCGAGCCACTCGGAGTGGAAAATCTCTCGGATGAACTCTGCTGCTAAGAGCCGAGCCACCTCCTCACCAATAGCCTTCCTCTTCTGGACGGCGGACCGTCGGAGATGTTCTTTGACAGGTTTGACTTTTGGGTCGACTCGTAGGCGATGCTCAGCCAGCCCCCTGGGAACACCCGGCATGTCAGAAGGCTTCCATGCGAAGATGTCCCAGTTCTCACGGAGGAACTGGATGAGCGATTCTTCCTATTTGGAGTCGAGTGTCGTTGAGATATGAGTCGGAGCAGCATTGGGATCGGTCGGGTGAATGTGAACCGGCTTCGTTTCGCCAGACGACTGAAAAGCTGATTCCGTAGCGGGCTTCTTGGCTTGCAACAAATCACTCGGGTCCGCAGTCTTCTGATACTCCTGTAGCCCTAACACTGCCATCTGGACATCATCGATCTTTGAGCCTTTCTGAAAGCATTCTTCTGCCTTCTTCCGATTGCTTGTAACAGTGATCACACCCTTGGGACCAGGCATCTTCAATTTGAGATACACATAACATGGTCGCGCCATGAGGCATGCATAAGCTGGCCTGCCCAAAATAGCGTGATAAGCACTCTGGAAGTCCACAACCTCGAACGTCAACTTTTCTTTGCGGTAGTTCTTGGAGTCACCGAAAACCACATCGAGAGCAATTTGACCGAGTGACTCAGCCTTCTTCCCAGGAATGACTCCATGGAAACTCATGTTGTTGATACTGAGTCTGGACATCGGAATGCCCATCCCTTTCAACGTCTCTGCATACAGTATGTTCAAACCACTGCCACCATCAATCAAGACTTTGGTCAGTCGAGTGCCTTCTACAACTGGGTCGACCACCAAAGCTTGCCTCCCAGGGGTGGCAATGTGCGTTGGGTGATCGGACTGGTCGAATGTGATGGCAGTCTGAGACCACTTTAAATAACTGGGCATCGCCGGAGCTACCATATTCACCTCACGGTTGATAACTTCCAGTCGACTTTTGCTTTCAACATCAGCAAAAATCATCAGGGTGGAATTGACCTGGGGGTATCCGTCATCACTATCTAACTTGTCCTCAACCTTGTCCGACTCATTTTCCTTATCTTTGGGCTGTTTGCCCTGGAACTGCTGGATCAAGAGCCGTCACTGTCGAGTGGTATGCTTTGGGTAAATGAGTTTACCCTCTTCATCTTTCTTTGTGTGGATGTGACATGGCAAATCTAACACATCATTTCCGTCTTGGTCTTTAACTTTCTTGGGGTTCCAAGGCCCTTTGGGTTTCCCCTTAAACTTTCCTTGAGTTACAGCCCAGGTCTCTCCAGGAGCAGCTGGCTCGGCTTTCTGCTTCTGTTTCCGATTGGAATTTCCTCCTCCGGTTTCTTGGGCGACTGACTTGAGCTTGCCACTCCGGAGTCGATCCTCATCTTCACCATTAGCGTACTTGGTGGCAATCTCCATCATCCGATTCAGAGACACGTCTCCGGTTCGACCGAATTTCAGATTCAATTCTCTGTTCTTGATGCCTTCCTTGAAGGCACAGACTGCTTGGTGATCAGGCACATTTTCTGCCGTGTGATGCAACGTGATCCACCTCTGGATGTAATCCCTCAAAGTTTCATTCGGCTTCTGCACACAAGACCGCAGTTCTGTCAGCCCTGCTGGTCGCTTGCATGTTCCTTCAAATGTTGTGACAAACACTCGAGTGAGATCTTCCCAAGTGTAAATGCTGCTAGGTGCTAACTGGTTCAGCCACGCTCTGGCCGAGCCTCCCAACATGAGAGGCAGATGCTTCATGGCCACTTCATCATTGCCACCACCAATCTGGACAGCCACTCGGTAGTCTTCAAGCCAAGTATCGGGCTTGGACTCACCAGTGAACTTACTGACGCCAGTCGCCAACCTGAAGTTGGGAGGAATCGATGCGGCCCTGATGGCTCTACTAAAGCACTCTGGACCTGAAACATGCACTCTGCTGCTGGTAGGTGCATCTCTATCGTGACCTTCTCGGTGAGCTCTGTTCCTGTCGACCAAACCTTGAACGAGAATGGATCTCGCATCAAAGCCTGGTTCCCTGGGGTCGACTGGAATCCTTCGCCCAATGCTATGAGGGCGCCTGTCATCCTGCTGTCGAGGCACGTACGATCCACTCCTCGGGGGAGGGGTGGGCACTCGATGTCGATCATCACGATCGAATCGGTGACCATACTGCTCACAGTTCCTGTACTGCTCGCGCAGGTCTTCACGTCCCTCACGCCTCGAGGGCGATCTTGGGCTATGAGCCGACTGGACTGTGTCTGCAGCAATGGATCTGCTGTGGATCATGTTCCGCGACTGAGAAACAGCGGAATTCTGGTCTCCTGCTGCCCGGAGTAACGCTCTGATCTGCAGCAAGCCTCTGCCAGCCTCCGACTGGGAAGGCTGAATCGACTCTGCTATATGGGTTGCAACTGCTAAATTCTGAATCGGAGTTCGATATACCTGCGGGGGCGGAAAGAGCTGACGGCGACTGGATTCTGGAACCCGTTGTCGTGCACGCTCGTCGAGTGCTCGCTGGAGGTTCTCCAGTCGAGTGCGCTCAGCCAAGTTGGCCAGGCGCGCGTCCTCCAAGGCACGTGCCTCGTGGGTTTCTCCAACGATAGGAGTGTGCAGTGCATCCATGTTCCGGCGACGAAGTTCTTCTCGCTGCAACGACGTGAGAGGCTCGGGGAGATATTCCTCATGGGGATGCGACGAGTCGCCTCCACCAGCGCCTCCGTCGGCGCGGGAAAAGCCGGGAGGGCCGCGCGGTCCATCGACCATCAGAACCTCCGCCGCCGGATCACTGCTGTCGCACTCGGATGCGGTCTCTGCGAAGCCAGTCGAACATGCCGTAGAGGGAATCGTCGGGCTCGATCGCCGCGACTTGAAGGATGGCCGACTGGCGTGCCACCGCGTGTCTCACCCACCGCTGAAGTCTTGACCGATCGGAGCGCTTGCGCCGGTGGGAAACGGGGAGGGAGGACAATGCAGGGGCCGACCGATAATGGGTCGACGGTTGCCGCAAGAGGACGCCGCGAACACACGCGTGAAAGTGCGTTGCCCCACGGACAGGAAGCGCGTCGACGTCGAGCAGAGCCTCCTGAAGCCAAGCGGAGTCGTCGGTGATGAACGTGAGCGCGCCGAGACGGATCTCGCGGCCCTCCACCAAAACTCCGCTCGAAACCATGATGATTTGGATCGGAAAAAATCGCAACTCCTCCAATCAAGTCGCTAAGACACCTGCCCCACGGTGGGCGCCAACTGTCGTGGTTCTAAGTCTGGCAGTAATGTAGGGGGGTAGGTATGGAGAGGCAAGATCTTAGCTATGGAGTAGTTGTAAGCACACGAGGTTTACGAGTTCAGGCCCTTCTCAGAAGAAGTAACAGCCCTACGTCTCGGAGCCCGGATGCGGTCGACTGGATTATGAGTGTGTAAGTTACAGGGGTGCGAACCCTTGTGCCTGTGGAGGGGGGTGGCTTATATAGAGTGCGCCAGGACCCCAGCCAGCCCACGTTACTAGGGGTTTAAGGTACATTAAGGTTGGGCGTTACTGGTAATGCCTCTAATAAAGAGCTATGATGACCATAAAGGCTACTCAATGACCGACCGTTAGCGTGCGGAGTGGCTTTAGGTCTCCTGGTCGTCGAGTGGTTGGATCTTGGTCGAGTGATTGCTTCATGGTCGAGTGTCTTCGAGTCCGTCGAGTGGAACACCTCCAAGTCGATTGAAAGGTGATTTCTTCTAGGGATGTCCTTGGGGAGGGTAGTTTGGACAGGTCCATGACCCTATCCTAGGTACATAGCTTCATCGACCGGCCTCCTCCTCCGTCCTCCCTCTAGTCGCCGCTGGCCGGCCCCTCCTCGCTCCGCCTTCCTCCTCCGTCCTCCCTCCACTCGCCGCCGGCTGGCCCCTCCTCACTTCGTCTTCCTCCTCCGTCCTACTCTCTTCTCCCTCCTCGAGTCGCCCCTCCTTCTCCCTCCTCCCTCCTCCATCCACAACCCCTCCTCCCTGCTACATTTTGATTTAGTAGGTAGTTGATTTAGTAGGCTAGTTGATTTAGTTGATTTAGAAAATTTTGATTTAGTTGATTTAGTATGCTAGTTGATTTAATTGATTTAGAACATTTTAATTTAGTTGATTTAGTAGGCTAGTTGATTTAGTTGATTTAGTAGGCTAGTTGATTTAGTTGATTTAGAACATTTTGATTTAGTTGATTTAGTATGCTAGTGGATTTAGTAGGCTAGTTGATTTAGTTGATTTAGTATGCACCATTTTATTGTTATTTTTTCTGTACATGGATAGGTAGATGCTTTTGTTTTTTTGTAATAAGTTATTTTTTGGCAAAATGTAGGTGCAAATTTAGTTAAATTTGCCACTTGTTTTTTTAATCAATTATCTTAGGCAATAGGGGCCAAATGACATGAAATGTCTTGGTAGGTGGAACCCTTATTTGGTAGATATTTGTGAAAAGTTTTTTCGACAATAGGTGCCACTGAAATGCTTTGTCCATAAGATTGCTTCTTGCGGAAGAACCAAAAATATCACATGCTACTGTTTTTCTTTCCTATGAAGTGAATCGTCAATCCTTTGCTCATGTTGCTTTAGGAAAATGGCGCCACCACCACCACCAATATGTCGACTGTGCAAGTCAAAGTGCGCCAGCAGCCTTGCAACTGGCAAGCTGTTCGGCATCTACTTCTAGCTGAGTTTTCGTCATGCGGCGGTAAGAAATTATATGAAATGTAACAACTATTTTATTTTTAGTGTTGGCATTATTGTGTCATTGTGCTTTTTTTACACAGATCGTCCCATGCAATGTGAGGTTGAAATTCAACAAACTGGCAGGAGACACTATGACATTTGAGGCTCCTGGGGGCCGTACACTATGGAGGTCGAGAAAGGACGCAATATGTCACAGATTGAAGGAGATGGATGGGCCCGTTTCCTTGCCCACATGCGTCTTACTGGTGGTAAGTTGATCAGCTTCTCCTTCAGAGAAGAAAGACCCAAGCTGGCTGTCATTTATCTCAACCTGGTGGAAGATGATGAAGATGATGAAGATAATGAGGACCCACTTGATGAAGATGATGAGAACCCACTTCATGAAGCCATCGTAGCTCAAAGAATGAGGTTGAGCGAGGAGGAGGTGTGCAACCTATGAGACATAATTCCGCCACGTGATGACTTTGTCGGGGTGCCATTCGTGACCCGTCTGACAAGTACCATGGTCAATCGGCATGAAATGGTATGTTATACGTACTGCCTGTAGTAATTTGATGATATATATGTATGCTTTATTGTTATACATACAAATGCAAATTATTCGATGATATGCTTAGTGAATCTATAACATCCCAAAATTCTAAATTTTGGAATGTTATAATAAATAGATAGTTTTGATTGATTGTTTGATTGATTGACTGAAAGTGAGTGAATTCGAAACTTTTTGAAAGTTAAATGAGAGGGAATAAAAGGACTTTCCCAAACTTTCATCTTTGCTTTCTGACCTCCATGAATTCAAATTCTTTTCAAATACAAAACCCTTGAGCGAAGATGATATGACTTCTTCCATTTAAATTAAATGAAAGGGTATTTGAAAATAATTGAATTTCATTTGAAAATATTTCCAATTTGAAACTTTATGCAACTCAATGATTTTCACGAGAGAAGATAATATGACTTCTTCAAAATATATGAAATATGAGTTGGGAGTTTCAAGGAATTAAATTCAAAGTTCTTTTGAATTTATTTTCAATTTGGAATTATTTGAGTTTTATTCAAACTATTTTTCTCCAAAAATAAAATATATGGAAATTAGGGTAACATGATTCCCTACAACAGAAAATTGGAGAAAAATTAATTTGAAATCATTTTGGTATTTTTAAAATGATTTTTGTTGGATTTTATTAGGGCAGCAGCACTCTTTGAATTATTTGAATTTATCTGGATTTTATTTGACTTTACAAAAATGTTCATGTTGTAGAAAATCTTTTTCTGAAAATTTTGATATATTATATGCCTATATAATATTTTTATTTATTTTGTTTTATTATCTTTTTTTGTCTAGAAATGTTTTAAAAAAACGCTCCGTCGCCGACTGGGCCGGCCCAGCTCCTGCCAGGCCAAGGCCCAGCCCAGCGCGCCGCCCCTCTCCTTCCCCGAGTGGAAGTCCCACTCGGGCACGCCGTCCGCCGCCGCCGTGGCCGACCCGGCCACCCCCGCGTCGCCTTGCCCCCTACTCCACGCCTCCGCCTCCCCTCCCTATAAATCCGCCCCGGGCCCCGCCTCTTCTCCTCTTCTTCTCGCCGCGCCGCCGCGCCTCGCTCTGCCGACCGCATCCGATCCGCGCCGCCGCCGCCGCTTTGCTTCGCCGCCCGCGCCGCTGCTCGCCTGCGTCGCCGCCGCATCTCGCGCGCCGCCGCCGCCACAACCGCCTGCCGCGCCGCCCCCCCCCCCCCACCGCGCCGCGCCGCCCCTCCCGCAGCGCCGCCCTCGCCGGAGTTCATCCCCGCCGCCGCCGGTCTTTTTCTCTGAACCGGTATAAACCGACCCCGGTCTTTTTCTTTAAGTTCAATTTTTTTTAAAAAAAACCTAGACTAGATATGTTTTTTTGGTTTTATTAAACAGCGAACGTCCGCTGTTTTGATCTTATAGACGAACGTTCGTTAGATAGTTTTTTTTTCCTTTTTTGTTTAATTTCGGCCAGGGACCTATTCGTCATAATTTTCTTCACAGATTAGTCCCTGTACTTCAAACGACCATAAATTTTTACTCGTTTGTCCAAATTCAATGAAACCAACGCCCACATCTTCGTTATGATCTCCTCTATCCAGTAATCCAACTTAAACATGTTTTTGAAAGTTTTAAAATTTGAATTCAAACAGATTTGTATTCAAACTTCGTTTGATCATAACTTAAGTTTCGTAGCTCCGTTTGAGTTGATTCTTTTTGCAATTTGAAGCTCTTGACCTAAAATTTCTGATAAGGCCAAATTCACATAATTTTGGTACTGTTAGAAATTGTTTTATGTTGCAAGAGTTATTCGCTTGGTTTTGATGTTTTCCGAATCGTTTTCTTCGATCTTTCTGATCTTTTGAGTGATTGCTTATGTGTGGTTCTATTGCTTGCTTATGATAGATTGACCGGAGTGAGGCGAGTAGATCTATCAAGTGTGTTGAGTGCGAATCATCTTCATCAACATTGCAGGCATGTAACACTTTGATCATACCCCTTTCATACCCAGCTTTTATTGCATTAGATCAATCCTCAAACATTGCATGATTAGGATCTAATTAAACTGTGGGATGGGAAGTAGTTGAGGTAGTACCTCTTACCTGTTTTACTTATGAAACCTTTGGGAGTTACTTCTATGTTTGCTTATTATGTCATGCTATGCTAGTAGACGTGGATTGGGTGAGTGATGTCCATGACAGATGTGAGTATTGTTAATTAATGGTTTTATCTAAGGTGGCAACTTAAACACACATCTGGGTGGATTGAGGCACCTGGTTTCTATCAGGACTTGCCTGTTTTTCTTTGGACCACCACCCAGACTCAAAGGGATCATAAGATCATTCATGCTAGTAACTTCCGTGTGCAGCCACAAGCCATTATGGGCTCTGGCATAGTTGATTAAGTCGTGCGAACTCTTACAGGGTAGACTAGCATATGTAGGGGAAAATAGGTGCATCGGTCTATCCAAACGTAAGGTGCTAGCGCTTCTGAAAGACCATGTCTCGGTCATCCGTTTCTCAAACACCATGTAGTGCGAGAAACCAAACGGAGGCGATCGAGTCTTGTGGGAAAAGTGCGCAAACCTCTGCAGAGTGTACAAACTAATCATGATTAGCCGTGTCCCCGGTTATGGACGTCTTGAGTATCTAGTTCTTGGATTATCCTATTGATCTCATCACGTTATTTAATTAATTTTGTTGGGTTTTAATTATGATACTTAATTGGGATTGAGAATGCTACCAACCATTCTCAATGTTTAACAACCACCATGATAGCTAAATAAATTTATTCCTTTGTAGTAGGGAAAAATTGGCTTTTCGCAAAAACCTTACAACCATAGAGCTTTTCCACCAGCCATTTATGCATGTAGTGATAGCCATTATTCATCATTTTCTCTATGGTGTGAATTGCCAGTACATTCAATGTACTGACCCGTTTCGGGCTGCAACGTCTCATGTTGCAGGTTTTCTTACGACGAGTAAGTGATACGTTAGGGTTACGATTTCTACACTCAACTTTGCCGTTGGTGTTGATGGGAATCCACAACCTTGTTGCTTCCGCTATATTGGATTGAGGTAATAGTATTTACGTTACTTTATACATGTGATTTACCTCTCTTATAAATCCTTTGAGTACTGTGTGTGTCAGCATACCGATCTAGGGATGACACGTAAGTACAGAGACTTGATCCATTCGGGTCAGGTCGCTACAGAATCCGATGATATGCTTAGTGTAGAGTCCTATGATGATCGTCGTCGATATCATCTAGAACTACATATGATGATCGTCGTCGATACCACCTTGTACTGCTTGAGGATGCATGTTGAGTATATATGAAATTGTTATCTAGTACTCCCTCCGTTCCAAATTACTCGTCGTGGTTTTAGTTTAAATTTGAACTAAAACCACGACGAGTAATTTGGAACCGAGGGAGTATTACCTAGTACCTATAATGTTTATGAAACTGATATCTAGTAGTACCTAGTATCTGGAAATTGCAGTTTATTGAAGCTGAAATGGGGTACGAAGCCAGGGGGAAATGATGAAAGATATAGCTGTAGCGCGGGGCCAGGAAATCGCTACAGCTAATTAATAGTAGCGCGTTCCGGAAAGGCGTTGCTGATATAGTCCATAGTAGTAGCGCGGGTACAGACCGCGCTACTACTAACAGTTAGCTGTAGTGCCTTATTGGTAGCGCGGCTGCCCGCGCTGCTGATAGCCTCAAAACCCGCGCTGCTGCTAGGCTTTTCCCTAGTAATGTAGGGTGGGCCGAGCTGACATAATGGGCACGTCTGGGCCTTGCATATCCATCTCATATATGGGCAGGAGTGTCGATTAGTTCGGCGTATAGAGACGTTTTGAGAAGACCGATCAGGTTGAACAAGCATGACTGGTCACTGATCAGCCCATCCTTCCGGTCAGTATAAGGAGTCCGAAATAAATTATACTTGTAGTTCATAATACGGCAACGCACAAAAAAACGAAGGTACATGTGAAAGAAGCCGTGCGCCCTCGACGATTTGATGCACGGGGAGTAATGCTACATCTCTAAAAGGGTTACTTAAATTTTATTATAGGCGTAATAGAGGATGAAAGGGCCTACCTCCATTAAATTCAGTAGGAAGAGAGATTCTTTTAGTACAATGTAATCAAAGTTGTTTACATATGAGTGAGCATGCACCCACCCCATATAATCGCACGTCATCCATCTTATGAACCTCTGAGAGACTGAAACACATATCATGTTATAGCATGTTGAGACTGACGAAGTCATTATAGATGCCTCATAATCGATGGGACGTCTCCTTCCACTAAACAAATATCGCCAGAAAGCTTGAAATAAATTCAGAAAAATACGGAATCAATGTCAAGTCGAGGATTTGAACCTTAGGGCCCATTCGGCAACACTCCGTCTCCCAACTCCGTGGAGCTGAAATGGTGAAGCAGAGCGACGCGTAGTTCATTTTTGGGGAGCAGCTATTCTGTTGCTCCTCGTTTCCAGCACCGAGCGGAGCGGAGCGGAAGGAGTGGTCCGTTCCCAAACGGGGCCTTAGTGGGTTGAGATACCACTATAGTTCGCAACAAAGAGAGATAATTAGTTTGGAAAGTTAAGTAGTAAAACGTTAGTAGATCTTTTTTTAGTCTAGAGCGGTGGGTGCCCCTGCTCCCTCATTATTTGGCTGCGTGGAAAGTCCACCCATATAATCGCACGCATCCATCTTATGAGCATCTCCGAGAGACTGAAACACATAGCATGTTAAGATTGATGAAGTCATTATAGACGCCTCATAATCAATGAAACATCTCCTTCAACTGAACAAATAACACCGGAAAACCTAATGTAAATTAAGAATACAAGCATCTGTGAAACCTTGATGGGCTGTAGATATACTAGTTGAGGGGTGGCTGCGTGGAAAGGCCACCCGTCTTTGGCCCCAGGGTTATGACGAAATTACCCATGTTTGCCACTGTGAAAATCCTAATCGGTGCGCAGTCCGGCAGTCCCCGTCCCCGTCCACCGTCCACCCAATAGTCAACGCAGACGCAGTCCCCATTTCTAGGGTTCTCGTCCGCCGTCCAGCAGCTGCCCACCGGCGCGCCCCCACCTCGCCGCCGGCGGGCAGCCGCAAGACCGCCGTCGGCCGCCTCCACACCCTCATCCACCTCCATTCGCTCCGGCCTCCTCCCCTCCGCTCCGCGGCCGCCCCCGTCCACCTCGACCACAGTGACCGGCCGCCGCAGGAGCTCGACCAAGACGACGGGCCGCCGCAGGAGATCCACCCCGGCACCGCCTTCGCCGTCTCTCTTCTTTCGCCCGGCCTCCCTGTGCCGGCCGGCTCGACCACGGCGGACGGCTCCGTCGCAGTTCGACTGTGAGGTAAAAAAAAAATCAACTTTTTTGCTGTACATGCCCCTGTATCATGGGTACTTGCTGTGTTGGGTTGCTGCTGGTGTACAATGGGGGCACCACAACAACCGTTTTGGTGGCCTGGGTAGCGCTAGATTTGCTTGTTAGCTATTTGATGATGGCCCCGTGCACCTCTGGTTGTTGTCAAGACTTGTGGTATTGACATGTAGTCTAGTTGCTGGTCAATGCTAGGTCCTGCAAAATATTTGGGTTTATTGCTAGAGAATTTTGTGCTGAATTGTTTGCTATTTCCATTTGTCTGCTCAACGCACCGATGCATTGATCCATGAGAATACTCCTTTGACATGCTGAAATTCCATAATGATCAACATAGCCGGATAATTAGTCAATTATGTTTGTATTAGTGTTCTCATTAGCTATTCCATGATCCAAAACTTATAGGAAAATTTTCATTCATATGCATTGACTCGAAAATTCCATTGAGTAATTAACTAGGTAATTTGTCGAATAGCTATATTTATAAACTAAGTCAACCTCTAATTATGTTCTTCTCATTAAATAGTATGCAACCAATCTTTCAGCTTTTACGGGTATTTCAGAAATTTACCCCACAGCCACATTTCAGACAGCTGGTTTGCCAAATGGTTTTACAGCTTTCTCACAGCACACAGCCTGCACAGCTTTTCCACAGCACATCTCCCACAGCTGCTTTCAAAAAAGCCACAGCCTAACCAAACACAACCCAAGTCGCACTGCTTAAGCGTCGCAAAACTAAACAAATTCTCTGTTTGATACCATGCTCCTCGACCAAATATCTGACCCCCCCTCTGCTTCTGATTGCGTTATTCTAGGTGCCCTGCCTAGTGCATTGATTCTGCGGAAGCGGATGGCCAATACCCGGTCAGGAGGGGCAAACAATGAGGGAGCAGGGGGCACCAGTGCAAGGAAAGGCAGCGCCGCCACCAACGCAAAAGACCCCAAGTCTGCAACGACCTCCACCTCGTCTGCCAGTGGAAGGGAGTCTAGAAGCTTGTCCACACGTGAAACAAGCGATGAGCAGAAGCCAAACCTCAGGAGGTCGAAGCGAGAAACAAAAGGAAAGAATCCCATTTTGACCACCAGTTCTGCCTCTACACCTGTTTCGCAGAAATCTATTAGGGGCAGGAGCAACCCCAGCACACCTGGTACCCCGAAAACGTCAGCAAGGAAGCTAAAAGGGTCGACGAGGAAAGCTAGTACCCCAAGAACGTCCGACAGAGTAAAGAAAAGTACTGTTTCAGCTTCTACTGATTCAAATGATTCAAATGGAGTTTCTAGTCCAGTGGCTACTCCCGACAAAACCGTAAAAAGAGAAATTGATGAACATAACTCAACAAAGAATGATGCTTCTGAGAGTGGTACTATGCCATTGAAGAAGCAGAAAAGGCTAACCGCACAGAGCTATACAAATCCCTTCAAGACATCTTCTGAAGAATACGAAAAATCCCCTGGTACTTGATTTCCCTGTGACTTTGAGCTCATGTTTTGCTTTGCCAATCAACTCGGATGATAGTCACAGTTTAGTTTGCCTGTTTCATTATCACAGTTGACCTGTTTGTTGTAAATAGCCATTCCCAAGACTTTGCTTTTTACTGCATATGATGTAGGTTCATCTTAGATAGCTGAAGGCGTAAAGCTTAAAGTGTTCTTGTGACAGATTTGGTCAGGATGAAGTGTTACTAGCTTGATGCATGCTCTAAAAACAATGCAAGACGTTCCATGCAAAGCACTTTGGTTGAAATAATTAACGTAACATTTTAATAGGCTTGTATAGCTTGTTATCAACAAAATTTTGGCATATCAATTCTTTTCATCCAATGCCTTCGCCCCTTTTAATTTTTCTTTGGTGATGTATTCCCTGCTGCTACTTCCAAAGCCTATGATGGAAATGCTTCCAAGGTGCACGCAGAAGACAATGGCTGTGTTTCGAGGTATGAAGAAAGTGGCGCACATGAAGAAGATAACCAGGCACATTTAAGTCAAGTCGCCAATAAATTTTTGGAAGGCTATACTTCTGGTCTGTGTGAAGTTCCCAAGGTGATATTGGAGACAGATGGGTTGAAATCTGATGTTGAAAAATCTGAAGAAGATAAACAGGCATTAAGTCAAGTCGTCAATAAATTTTGGGAAGGCTATACTTCTGGCCAGTGTAAAGCACCCGAGGTGATATTGGAGACAGATGGGTTGAAAACTGATGTTGAAAAATCTGCTCCCATTTCAGAGGTTTGCTCAACCATCTTCTATTCTTTTGAGTTGTCGGTTTTTTGATTCTACTCTTTATGAAATCAAGGCCTTGTTGTAAGTACCAGTCCTCTCTGCCTTCATCCTTATAGAATTAAGTAACATATTCTGGTAATAGATTAATAGTACGTTCTTTCACTGCTCCTAGATCACAATATCACCTCTTGGGCGTAAATTATTACAACTCTTGACCTTAAATTATTACTAAGCATTACTCTAAGTATCATTGTTATTTTCCTTCATCCTTTATAGGTCGTAAGTCTCGAGTAGCAAAATAGAAGTAAATAACTGAACACATATTCAGTAATACATCAAAATATTCTTTATTTGCACCTGAATTATCTCATATAATGTCTTGAGGTTCTTAAGTACAACTTATGCAGGACACAGTGTTCACCTGACGGGATACTTTGTATAGTTCCCTTTTAGAAACCTGAATTCCTATTAAGCATATGCTAGATTTTTTTGTAACATCGTTGTTGCTTCAGTATTGTTGGCTTGTTATTTGCAATGTAGCTTTTCTTTCTCTTATCATCCTACCATCTGTATCGAAGGACTTGGTTACATTATCAAGTCCTGTACAGGCACATATGACTGCTGATCTGTGCTCAAGCAGTCCTGCAATGGATGCTACAGACCCAACTGATGACTGTTCAGAGTTCGCACTTCATGTTGCAATGGGCCAGAAAGCGGATTCATCAAAATTTGTGGAGTATTGGGTTCCTGCTCGCCTTTCACGAGTGCAACTAGAAGTCTACTGTTATACCTTACTTTCAAACTCACCAGCGCTTCGATCACATTCAAAAACTGACAGTGTTGGTGCTCTTCGCAACATTCTTGTATCCCTCCGGAAGGTTAGCTGTTAAAATTTCTGAGCATGCATGACACCTTTTTTTCATAGTAGGGAGTTAGATGGAATCTGCAATGGCCCTCATTGTGCATAGCTAACTGTCTTTAATGATCTTATCATGCAACAGTGCTGCGACCACCCTTATCTAGTAGATAAAACATTGCATTTATTACTTACCAAGGGACACCCAGTAACTGATATCCTAGATATTGGAGTGAGTGCAAGTGGCAAGCTGCTGCTTCTTGACAAAATGCTCCAAGAAATCTGGAAAAAAGGGCAGAGAGTTCTTATCCTTTCCCAGGTGAGCGTTTTGTGTTACCATTCCTCAGATAATCTCTTACTTCCATTATTTAATTTTGGCCCTATTTATGTAATGCCTGTTATGTGTGATTCATTACTAGTACTTGCATCCAAATAGTTGGCAAGGATTAATACTTTTTTATTTCCTCAAAGCATGCATTATTTTATTTTTTGGCATCTGAAGCAGTGATGATTTCCTTTACTTATTTGTCAATGTTATGCACAAGTGTTATCAACTTGTCATACGGTGAGAAGTTTCAAGCTTTCATTGCTCTTTGGTGCATTTTGTCAAATTGTTAGTAATAACATCTGGGTATCACTTTCCTTGGTCGCAAAATCAAGAGCTGCAGAAAGACTAGTGATGTTTCACTTTAGTACAGTTATGCACATAAGAATTCCACAACATTGAGTATTGGAGTTTCTTGACATTGATTTAGTTTGATCGTTTAAACACCAAAGAAATTATAGCACGGCGGCACTTCACTGTCTCCAGTGATAACTCTTGTGTACTTTGCAGCAACAAACAGTAGAAAACCAGCATCCATCTGTCCTTCAGATGCCCGTTTGATGTCAGCCTGTTGGAACAAGCTTGGCATTCAGTACGGCGGACCAGCAGAGAAACGGTATCGGAGACATGCTGCACCATCGTACTGCTGGTTTTTGGAAATAGATTTTTGGGCATCTTTGTCATGGCCTGCTGGCTTATATCTGGAAACAAAGGAACACACAGATTTTTTTTTGGCAAAATAGCCCCTATTAGACCATGGCTCATCCTGAAAGAAGTACATGTTCAATCCTTTTGATTTAAGGAGGCATTCTCTGACCCTTCTCAGGGTCTGGGCTGACTCTACCCCCCTCCCTCCCCCCCCCCCCCCCAATGTTGTCTATATGAATGCATGGTTGCTCCTGCAGAAAGCTGACATGCATTTGATTCTATTTAATCTTTTTTTGGTACAATGAACATATGGTTTACTCTAGAAACAACATTTTGCAAGCACATGTTCTAGCATCGTGGCGTCTGTTAAAAAAAGATGTTGCCACATTTTTTCAAAATGTACCAATGTTAATTTCAAGTACCATCTGCACTTTTTAATTCCTGAAGGGTATATGATATATCCCTTATTAAGCTCATTGTTTGGGTAGTTTCTGATTCATCGTTGTTAGAATCAAATATCATGATCTTTTTTAAAGGTTTCCCAAGCTTATCAGTGCAATATAATGTTACTTTCTTCTATGTGCAGTCTTGTGGTGGGGCTGGCAATCCAATGGGTAACATTTTGGATGACTTTGTCCATCAAAGATTCGGTTTTGAGTCATATGAACGCGTGGAGTGTGATCTCAATGTACGAAAGAAACAGGGTGCAATGAGTATGTTCAATGACACGACTAAGGGCCGGTTTATTTTCTTGATTGATAGTCGTGCGTGTGTCCCAAGCATTAAACTATCATCAGTTGATGTCATCATCATATATTGTAGTGATTGGAATCCCACAAATGACTTGAGAGTCCTCCAGAAGATCAGCATAGAGTCACAATCCGAGTGTGTGCCCATTTTTCGTTTGTATTCGTCTTGTACAGTGGAGGAAAAGGCTCTTATACTTGCAAAGCATGGTCATATTCTTGATAGCACTGTCCAGAATATAAGGCCTATCCTGAGTCATTCTCTGCTTAGTTGGGGTGCATCATTTCTCTTCAGTAGACTCGAAGGGCTAAAAAACTATGCATGTTTACGCAAGGATTCTGATGCTGAGAAACTGTTCATGGATAAAGTACTTTTGGACTTAAAGAAGTTATCCACTAAAGATGATCCCAGCACTAAGATGAGCAATGCAGCCATATCACAAGCTCATCTGAGTGGACCTTTTTATTCTAGAGATAGTCTTGTAGTAGGTGAGAGGGAGGGGATCTCTGCACCTGATAGTGATCTGCCAAAGTTCTGGGTAAATTTGCTAGATCAGAAGTCTCCTCGTTGGCAGTATATAACTGAGCAGGCACAAAGAAGCCGTAGAAAGATACAAAACATGGAAGAAAGGAACATTCCTGCCGATGAGGCTGATGAAGGCAGTACCAAACGTAGAAAAATTGCTGGAATCTTGGATTCATCTGCAAATGTTTTAGCTGGCGAAGACCAGGACTCAATATTGCCTGAAACTAATACGGCATGTAGTTCTCATCGAAAAATTGCTGGAATCTTGGATTCATCTGCAAATGTTTTAGCTGGCGAAGACAAGGACTCAATATTGCCTGAAACTAATGCGACATCTAGTTCTCATCAAATATCAGTTGATGACACATGGCAGGAGCAAGGTATACTACTGTAATACCAGCTCTGTTTTTGGTGTGAATAATGCACTGTTCTAACGGAGTCCATTTTGTAGGGGTGGAAAATCTTCAAGGCACACAAAAAAGTCTTCACATCCAGTTGAAGCCTGAGCTCTCAAAGCTATATGAATTGTTTGAACTACCGGTATGCTGAATGTAACGACTTCATTGTTCCCTTGATGTTTGTGTTGAAATATACTGCCCGCCCTTCTCCACCAGTCCAGACTTTTGGGGGATGGTCCCAGATGGTGCGCTCGTTCTCTGTGTCCATCTCCTGTGCTGCTGCCCGCGCCACCTCAAAGTTGGCCCAGAAGGCATGCTCCCTCTCTGCCGCGGCCTCCTCAACACCTATGTCGGAGGCGGCGGCCTGGTGGGCATCCCAAGCTGCCCTAACAGCAAGGGACCTGCGGGAAACGGCCGTGGCAGCTTTTCCTGGTGATCCCACTCCTCTGCAATGAGGGCAGCCTCCTCCTGCGCGTCCTCCTTGTCCAGCTGCCCGTGCCTCCTCCGTGAGCCAGGCAGTCTGGCCTTGGGCGAAGCAGTTTGGTGAGGACGAGGAGGGAAGTGGAGCTGTGGGCGGGAGGGAGATGAGCTGGGATGGGGATGCGCTGGCCTTTCTGTAGCAGCGAGCGGTGGGAAAATGTGGTCGGCGGGCGGCAGGATAATGGGGCAGAAACGGGCGCAGGATGTTGGACACGCGACGGCGGCCATTAATTGGCTCGTTTCCTGGTGAGATAAGCGGCTGCGGGAATGTTACGGGCATCTGACCCGTGCCATTGGCTGTGTGTGTATGTGGGGGGGGGGGGGGGAGGCCAGGTAGGAGGACGAGGAGTGAAGTGAAACTTCCCTCCCACGCAGGCGGTTGGGTTTAGAGCGTGCTCCAAAGCAGCCCCATGCAGCCTCCAGATATTGAGGCTACGTCCCACTATTTGGAGCACGCTCCAAAAATCATGGAGGCCGAGGGCGATATGGTGACTCTGCTAGACCCGTTTTTTGGGCCCCGAACGCCATACAGGTGGTTATTATGGCGATCGGGCCATTTTGCTGATTCTGCTAGAGTTGCTACTGTTTAGTATATTCTTTTGGTCAGAAGTAGTAACCTAATTGGCAGTATTGAAAGTTCTGTAAGAACGATAGTAAGAACCAAATACATCCCGAAGAGAAGTATAATATTTGGTTGTTTGTAATTGATCAACAATCATAAACTCTGCCTAAACTGAAGAGTGCAGCATTCTGAACATCAATGCATATGTGTAGCAAATAAATAGAGAGACAAGTTATCAAAAAGTGATTCACCCTACCATTCCAGTGAGGTTAAAATTCCTGAAGACGCATGATTTAATATAGTCATCATTTTGCTATTTTAGATGATTGGATTCTTTGATGGAACTGTAGCATGTTGTGCAGGGGAATGTTAAATGTTTATGTGAAGAACTTCTTGAGTATACTTTGAAGAATCACCAAGTCAGTCAGGTGCCAAAGGACATACTGCATGCATTCAACATTGCACTGGTTAGAGAAAGCCTTCTGTAATTTTGTACTACATGTTCAATGTTAAATGTTGCTGTTCTTCATGAATGTTTTCCTTCTTTGCATGCTTTACTTCAGTGCTGGCGTGCTGCTTCTCTCTCAAGGCATAAAGTCGATCATAGAGAATCACTGGCCCTTGCTGTAGAACACTTGAAGTATGAGTGCAGTGAAACTCTTGCTGAGAAGGTTTATAAGAAGCTAAGGATCCTAAAGAAGGAGTTCTCACATAGAGTAGGCAGAACAAGCAAGAGTAATCAATCAATTTCAGTAAAGAACATATCATCATACCAGCAGGAGACCTCAACTAAATATGGAAGTGACAAATCAATCCCTAAGCAGGCAGCATCTGTTGGTGGGAACGAATCACATCAAGAGGATTCACATGACTTAGTGATTGAGCCTATCGTACCAGGAGAGAAGGAAGTGCTATATGTTCCAGAGATTCATGAAAAACAGCATTTATCAAAGGATGCACTTCTTAATAGAATCACAGAGAAAAGAATTAAATTAGTTGACATGGTCTTCTCCTTGAGAGAAAAGAATATCCATGATAAACAAACAAATGAGGTCGCAATGTTTGACATGCACAGGCACAAGGGAGTGGAGAAACTGAGAGAAGCATGCAGAATAGTTGTGGAACATCTTCGTAGGTCTCAAGCTGATCCAGAGGACAGAGGTGGTCAAAGAAAGCTAATAGTTGAATGGTTCACTATGCTACTATATGCGTTTCTGAAGCACATGAGGTACCAGCGTGAGAAGCTTGACTTGCAGCAATCAGTGGTGTGGACTAAGGAGTTACAGTTGAAGGAAAGTTTCCTTCACGAAGCAAAATTTGGCCAATTAGATCTTACTTTTGATGAACATATTTATTTACCAGATTCAGGCTTTGCTATTGAGGAGTTCAGCCACTTTAGCTCCTGTGTTGATACAGCAACTTTGGCAAACTGTCAGCAGTCTTTGCATGAAACCTCAGCGATGGAAGTTACATTGGTTCGTAGTGTGATTCCATCTGATGTTATCAATGCAGAAGCAGCAAGAAATGGTTCTGCTGAAGTTCTTATCCACAATGAGGGAATGCCAGCATCAGACGGTATTGGTTTGACAGAGAACTGGATCAGCAATAGTTTTGATTGCATCGACTCGCAAGGGGGGGCATCTCTGGCTGTTCAACACCAAGTAAATTCTAGTCCTGCAATTGATAATTCTATTAATCAGGTAAGGTGGATTAATTAAGTAGACTTGCTAGTTCTTTGGAGTGATTTCATTCTGATTTTATAAGCTTATCCATGTAGGAACTATCAGCTTAACTTTTTTTAATGAAAACTTCCAACATAATTAGCAGTCAATTTATGTAAGATTATACAACACATTGAAGCTTCGGTTCAAGTTTCATGTCATGTTTTATGGATTGTAGATTTTTCATATAAGTTCTCCTTTGTGATAGTGAAAAGGAAAGGAGATGTTTAGTAGGCTCATCTAGGATGTGTAGTTTTTGCTCTTTCCACGTGGCAATGTGAACATAGTTACTTGCTCATCATGGTCTGTACAGTGCACTAGGCATAGAAGGTGGAACTGTATGTAGCATGTTGCCTTTCATACCATGTCATGTTTTACGGTTTGTAGATTACTCATTTAAGTTCTTTGTAATATATCGAAAGGAAAATAAATGTTTAGTAGGCTCATCTGTGAGCGTCTGTGACTTTGTGTGCCTACTCCCTCCGTCTGAAAAAACTTGTCCCAAGCTTATTCCTCAAATGGATGTATCTCGCACTAACTTGGTGATAGATACATCCATTTGAGGGACAAACTTTTTCGGACGGAGGGAGTATTTACTTGTACGTACTTCCAAATAGTGGACATCCCAGTTGATGCAGCACTTATCTTTCCATTAGAGTCAGTGCTGAACACATGGTCTTCATGTTTTAGTTCATGGTACTCCATTACATTATGGTTGCACTAGTATTCATGGAACTTCATTACATTATGGTTGCACTAGTATTCCTTTTGACAATTTTAGTGTCCATGATTATACTATAATCCTATTTACCTGTGACATTTATCAGGAATCTTCAAGTGGTGACCGTAGAAGGACTGAACATGTTGAGCAACAGAGTGGTGTGGCTTCGCAACCATTACCCGGAGAGACTGACCAACATTTAGGAGATGCTGAAATGGAAGTTAACACCGGCAATGGGGACAATACTCAGGCAGATCCACCTTACCTAGAACCACAGACTGTGGCTCCTGTGCCCAGCCAGGCTTCCTTGCAAATGTCCAAGGAAGTTGAAGCTGAGGCCAATCTTGTACTGAAGTCAGCCCAACCAATTGCAGCTCCAGCACAACTTCTGCAAAGAGAGGCAGAACAAGTAGACCGTTCTGGTATGATACCAGCTCAGACTATGCAACCTGAAATGCAACCATCAGCATCCAGGGAAGCTTATATGCAGTCAGATCTGATAATTCAATCTGCACAACCAAGTATGGTGCCAGCTGAGCTTTCACAGAGAAATGTAGAACAAGCAAGCCTTTATCATGTACCATCATCTCAGTGTTTGCCATCTGGAATGCACCCATGGGTTCCACTGTCCAGTATTCTGCTTGAAAGAACACACTCTGATCAGTGTCAACCAAGTCATCAACCCGAGGCTGCACTTGGTTCTTCAGCAAAAATGGTGGCATCAATGGTGTTTAATCATCCACCAGTTGGTGATGAACCACTGAAAAATGAGTTGCACAGATTACGTTCATACATTGACTCGCTTAATAAAACCAACGAACTAAAGGTATTTCTTCTAGCTCATGTATATCTATCTTGGTTGTGACTTGTGAGTTTCTTACACTAGTTCCGGGATTCATCTTGTTCTCATTTTTTCACTTATGGACAGAAATCACAACTTAGGACTGAGTGTAGCCAAGAAATAGACAAGGTCAAACAAAAGTATGATTTGTTACTTCAAGAACAGGATTCCACTCATCTTCAGCAAACAAAGACAATTGATAATTTATGTGAGAAAGTTCTCCTCAACCAGTCAATAGCTGACTATTTTCGGGCTAAATTCATATCTTCTTCTGGTGCACAAGGTATTTAGTATTGACTACAAGCAATCATATTTGATGTCCTGTAAATGATTATGCTGACATGATTTCCAAACATCCTCCCAAATATCTATCGCTAATGCTAATTACTTTGATTTGCAGCTAGAGCCCACAGCCCTCCAAATCACCAGACACCCCAGGCCCCTCAGCAAGTTTCCCCGTGGCCTTCAGCGGTGGCATCGACTGCATCACCAGCTGCGTCGTCGTCAGCTGGTCGACCACCAGTGTTGACACATCATATCCAACCATTACAGGTCGATCGACCATCACCATCATCACCAGCTGGTCCACTACCACATGTCCAACCATTAAAGGTCGATCGACCATCACCATCATCACCAGCTGGTCCACTACAACATGTCCAACAATTAAAGGTCGATCGACCATCACCAACATCATCGCCATCTTCGCAAGTTGTCAGACCTCGCCCCTCCATACTAAACAACATTGTTAGATCACCGTCAACTACTTTTAGTCTCGCGCCAGTTCTGCCACGGGGAAGCTTTGGAGTCCAGAGTGAACTAGCACGTGCACGTGCACCTGCTCCTCATCTTCGGCGCAGGTTGCCTCCACAGGTGCATTCGATGGCATCTGCAAATCAGCAGCAGCTTCCAACTAAGCTGGAGAGCATGTCTGCATGGACACGGGCTACCCCTGTGACTCCAGTAAATATAAGACAATCATGCCCACAGGCAGTTCCCCCAGGGAACCCATCACCGTCAAGTTTGCACCCAAGTTTATACCCCACTTTAGCCGCACTCTTGGGGCCATCAAGTTCACATCAAATTCAGCAGGTTCCACTACTGCCATCAAGTTCACAGCCAACACGCTTGTCGTCGCCAGTACCTTCAACTCCAAATCCAGTTCTGCCACTAACATCACCGCGAGGTTTGACTATGACATCTAGCGTTACCTCAGCTGCGTCGAATGTGTTGCCAAGTAGGGGTGTTGGGCCTTCCGCATCAGGCACGACGCAGTCAGATTCTGATTCAGCACGCTGGATGAATGGCTAACAAGAAGGCTTGGGCTGCACAGTGATCCCCATGGCGTGGCTGCTCCTGCAGATGTGGTATTGCCTATCTGATGATGAAGAGACCGGTACGTTCACATTTCCTTGACACTGAGTGTAACAGGCTGCTTTAAAAATTAGTGATATCACTCAAGGATAGCACCATTACAAAGATACCAATGATAATTTAAATATCATTATCTCGGGTGCAAATGACGCGCGAATGAGTTTGTTGTCTCAACTCTCAAATGCAGATTTACAACAGAAAGCTCACCGAAATACTATTTTAGAAGTAGTAGTTCACAGTAACTAAGAGAGAAAAAAGAGAGAAGTGTTAAAGATTAGATTGTCAACTGGAGCCGGCATGTACACAGCGAGCCGATCCATTGTTCTTCCATGATATCTAGTATGAAATTCAATAACAGACCTACAATGCTACATATATTTCAGTTGCAACTAAACTGTAGATAACGATGAATGAATATTATCTAGCAGGCACTTAGGATAACACACGCTTATGGTGTTGAATCCAATATAAGGTGTCCTGTGTATTTCTTTAAAGCTACCATGTGCAAGCGAATACATCTGCACGTAAGGAACTAGCTAAACGAACCAGCTCACGATTCTCAACTAAGCGAACTAGCTCATCAGCAGTTTTGCTTTTGCTTCATTAGTTTTGTTGTAGCATAGTTTCATTCATAGTTTCTGTTACTTTTCTTCTCTATCATTTGCAATTTTCGTTTAGCAAAGTGACGTGCCATAAAATCTTATGATCATGTGATACGATTGATGAAAAGTTCATTTTTTTATGCACAGGTTATGTATGTCTGACTGATAGAATCGTTTGCTCTATAGATGACCAAACCAAGCAGAAATGACGCTTGTCGCCGAAGAGCTCTCCTACAGAAAGGTTGCTTGCAAACAAAATAAACTGATGTCCATGTAATGCAGCTGCTTGTTTCTGCTAGAGTTGTATTATGTTCCATGTGTAGCATGTATATTCTCCCCGTTGTATATGTATATATGTACTGGCTATTGGCCCTGAGGAAAGACAAGTTGCATATTTCCTAACATGGTATTAGAGCCCTAAGGTTTTCTTTTTCAAATGCGCAACTTGTGCTTGATCGTATGATCATATAACCATAAATAATAAGTGTTCAGTGTCAACAAGCATGATTTTATTTTTACAACTACTCCCTCCATCCCTTAATATGATGTTATTACAATAGATATACTCACATATCGGTTGTAATAATATTTTATATTGTCAAATGGAGGGAGTAACAACTAATATGTCCGGTGTAAATATTTAGAGAAGTTCTTTACTTCCATAATTATTTAATGTTCATTCATGAGTTTGTAGCTATATGCAGAAGATGAGTCAACCAGTTTCGGAGGGTAATTCTATTTTTCGGAGGTTGATGCATCAGTTAGTTCTGCCTCAAAATTACTGCATACTTGTGATAGAAGATGAGTCAACCATTGGGCACAAATACTAAAGAATCTAAGTGGCAAGAACACCCCAAATGCTTTAAAGGCCTACAATATCAGGGATATTTTTGTAGCCACCAGGAACTTGTAAGGCACACATTAGAATGCCCAGATAATTAATATGAACCTGCTGGAGCAACAACAAGAACAAAGCCTAATGCGGCTTCCCGTTCCACTTGCACTGCTCCTCCTTCAATTCCCATCGAGTCCGGCCACCCCGCTCCGTCTTCTTGGCTTGCCTAATAAATCTGCCTCCACTGCGAGATGCCTCCTCCAGTGCTCGCCAGTCCACGCCAAATAGGCCGCCGCAAGCACATGTAGCTGCCGCTGCGTCCAGCCACCATCGATTTGGGTTGGTTTCGCTGCTCCCGATTCCCGCTCGCGTCGCGGCCTCGCAGAGCCGCAGGAACTAAAGCGGCCACTAGATCGAAGAAATCTGGTGAGGACCACCCTGTTCTCCTTCTCGCTGTTTCCCCCCACACAAAATCCCATCTGAAATTTGTTATTGCGCTGTGGCCCGTAGGTGTAGTTTTGCGACCCTGATGGAGCCATACCGATGGCAAGTAGACAAGGCTGCCTGATCCCAATCGAAATAGTGCCTCTACCACAAAGTACGTATAAGCAGGAAGATGAGGTTGGTCCTGTTATTTATTTGTCCAGATCCCCATGCCCACGCCTGAGTTGTTCGCCTGAAGGCGTTTGCGTTTTTGTAGTGGAAGAGATGCATATATGTATTACTTACATCACGTTATTGTTTCATTTTTCTAGCTATTGGTATATGGATTGTGGTCATGTACAAATTCTAGAATGTATGGATGTGGTGGTGCTGGATTTGTTTCGTGGTGAATCTCAGGCAACCCTTCATCAAGCTTAACTCCTCGCATTCCAACATCTTTGTCTAACTTTTGCGGTAAGGGGAGGCCATGGGTTTGCTTGGCCTTCTTTCCCATCCAGTATAGCTTACAAAATCGATTTGTTAATACTGAACCCGTGTTTTGTGATGTGTCTTACATGTAGAGTATGTATTATATATGTGCTTCTTAGTACCGATGGGGATTTCAATATCTAAAAAAATTATGATGTAGGCAAATAGTTATTATGACTTGCAAAGTTAACTTCTTGATTAATGGATATGGGTCGGCTTCTACAATGAAATCACAAGGTATACTTTTGCTTCACATTTGTTATGCCTAGGTACTATATATTTCTCATCTGCTGCCAACCATAGGTATTTCTTTTACGTATACATCATCCTGCAGTTGTTGGTATAAATCACGGTGTTGAAATTATATTTGTTTGTGATATTTACATATTTTTTGAAGTTTTAGCTGCCACCAATTACCTCTATTTGAGAAATTCTTGCACCTTGGTTGGGCTGCAGGGATGCATGACATACTCAAGGAGGCGATGAATTGGCTACTGAGCGACCATACGATGCCTACTCTCTCTGCTCTGCGATTCAGCATGAGTGTCTTCGGCTGGAATGAGAGCATCACGTAGTGTAATTGCAGACAATCCCTTGCTTATTTTTTCTCAGCATGCTGTGCTCCAATTTAGTGTAGTGGATTTGAGGGGCTCCAGAGGTGATATGTCTTCAAATGCTACCTCATCATTTTTCATTTGTGGTGTTTCTCATAGTTGTTTCAGTAAGAGATCAATGGGAAACGACCATGTGTTTGGATAACTTATTGATGTGAAAAGTTATCTACTAGGTACTTTTCGTAACATTTCAGAAACTAATTCCATCCAATTACATTCATTGCTTTACCCACTAAATTAGCATCTAGGTTGGGCTTTATTTCAGCCTGTACCCTAGATCAACACATTTCACATTTGTTGCCAACAGGAAAATTTGTTGTAATGTTTGTCTTAAGTTTCATTGTGCATTCATAGATATTTTTTTTGTGGGGGGCATTCATAGATCTTCAAGTGCAGTAGTAAGACATTTCTTGCTTATCATACTTCTTTACTTTCAGAAATTTCAAACTCGACAGCCTAACAATATTTACTTTTCAAATTCTTGCAATGATGAAAATTTATCTTCAAATGCTCAATGATTTGTAGACTCTGGTGTATTAAAACGTCTCCTAATTCCTATTCTGTTTGCAATTTAGTGTGCTGAAAATGTGAACTTGAACTTGAAGTAGCGCAAGGAGATTATGAAAATGTTGGTGTATAATTGTTGTACATGTTCAAGGTGTTGCAATTTGTTCGTTTCATTTTTCATATCTTATAGATACCTGTCAGTCCAGAGTCCCCATCATTTCTCTTAAGCTATTCACCTAGTTCAAAGAAAACCACATCTCCCGCGTCTAAGACAACACAAAACGCCACAAGCGGCACACACCTTGCCACCCGAATATATGTGACTAACATGTCGACTGAGATTTAACTAAACTTTTTTATAAAAAAACTTGCTTGCTCATGCAACCAGAGATCATGTTTAATTCCCTCAGGGACTGGCTAGGTATTTACAGAGATGACTGTAAATGATTTTTCTTCTACCACCCAAGATTTAACTTATCCCGTTCTTGTCGATTTCGTACCACCTCAACGCTTCTTTTCCATGTCCACCGTCATCATCCAAGCCTCGCCAACTCCCTCCACTATCAAGTAGAGAATGCTGGCGTCCTGCTGGCTCACGACTGGGTATGTCGGCGCCTTTCGCGGCAAAGGCGAATCGTGGTAGTCGGGGAGAGACCAGAGGTCACCGAATTGGAGGGTGGCTTCCTTCTCCCACCACGACTCCGGCGTCCTCAGAACCCAGCTCGTGATGGTGCAGTGTTGGGTGCTCTTGGTGGATCGGTAGCGACCGTTGTCGACGTCCACGAATTTCAGGAAGCCTCCGCCCCCGTCATCGACAACGAATACGGTACTGTATATTGTCAGTGCCCATGCACCCGGTGTCTCTGCCATAGTTTATAGTGAGATTCGCCACGAAGAACTCCTGGCCGCTGCGGGCGATGCCGACGTCGTCGCGCCGGCCTATCCAGTGCAGGAGAGGAGGTAGATTCGGCATCCATGGCCAGCGAGGGTCTATCCAGTCGACGGGAGAGGGGAGAGGCCGTAGCCACGGCGTGTCCGCATCGGCCTTGTAGACCAGGAAGTTGTCTCCGGGCAGTTCCCGGGAACCTCGTCTTGGACGGCGACGAGCATGTTGATGAGGAGGAGGTCGCAGTCCGCGGCCAAGACCCTTGGCCTTCCATACACGTGTTCATTGGTGTATAGATGGACGCAGGAGGAGGCCGGCCGGCGGCGCGGCGAGGCGGAGGGAGACCCCGATGTTTCATCCATTTGTTGTCGCGCAGGCGGCGGATGTGGCGTTGTTGGCGAGCTCTTGATCCAAACCGACGAGTTCATGGAGCAACACCCGGTCGGCGGGGACGGCCTGCAGGGTGGGGATGTCTAGCGGAGGCACGCAGGATGAAACAGCGGCGGCGACATCCATATTGGAGGGATCTGGAGGCTGAGGCTGCGGTGCCGACTCACTCAACCTGTTGCAATTCACCCACGGATTGATTACATCACAACATCAGGAACACACGCACACGAAAAACTTGTAGCCAAAGGCACCTGTCATGCTCCTTGTTTCTTCTTGATTTCGCTGTCAATTATCACGGTGTTTCACAGTTGCAACCTCTGTATGCACGCGCAAAGCCAACTAGACTAGTACCTAACCTACACGGACTGGGGCACAAGTAAACCAAAATCGTCATGAACTTTGGAAACTGACCAAACTGCCAGTACTACTCGGGCGTTAAGCTAAACAGTCAATTACACTGGTGGTGCTACAACTTGGCGCAAATGGTCACTCTGGTGCTAGAAGTTGTGGTGTAAGTTGAAGTGGTGCAAAAACTTGACATTAAGGTGCAAATACGGTGCTTATCTCGTTTATGTATGGAGTAGGTGCTGACTAGGCGCATGGGGATTTTTTCAGAAACACCCTCAAAATATTTTTTCAGAAATAAATCCCTGTTGACGTGTGAAGATTTTGTTACCTCTGTGAGATGTGGGTCCCGCATGTCACCCAATACAGAAAACAAAATGCAAGATGTAGCTGGTGGGGATCGATCCCATAACAACGCGGACGCAAACGAGGTGGCAAACTGTTAGGATTTATTTAATCCTATTATTAATCCATGCTTAAGGGAACCGCCAAGCGTCGGTTCCAGACTTGGTAACCTATGTATACACGCGCAAAGCCAGATGGATGCGTTTTTTTATAGAAATTTTCATGTAAGTAATGGACTTGTAGATTTCGAAGGGGTGCGGATCCGAGAGTGAACATCCACGTCCCTTCTCTCCTGTTTTATTCACCTACCCTCCTTCACCCACTCTATGACATGTGGGATATTTTTTTAAATGGGAGTCAAAAGATTTGCCTCGTCTTATTAATTAACAGGAAGAATGAGAATGTTCGAGGGTTTCATGACCACAAAGGTTAGTACACAAAGGGATCACTCTCTGGGTTAAATGTTTCCCAAATATTTTGCCTGACAATAACCCGGATCTTCGCCTCCATCTTGATTGATGAAACCACGTGGATGGACAAGGAGGCCGTGTTTGAGAAAGCTCCTGCATTCCTTTTGATCCAAATTCCCAACAGACAAGCATCTTTAAAGAATTGTACGCCTTCTTGGTCGTGGCGATTCCTATATGGTGCTTCAGACGCCGATTGCAGTTGTTTCTATTTCTCCTGTTTTTAAACGTTAAAAAGGTGCGGGCATCGGGGCACAAACTCGCAACCCCATCGTTGTGAGGGCTCCATTCTAACCACGAGCCCATTGACCTGCTGGTGCAAAGATACCTCGCTTTTGCCTTTTATATATTATCTTCACGTTCGCGAAACCCCGGAAGCTTCCCAAACCATTTTTCCCGGTTTGCGTTCAGTTTACGGACAGTTTTTTTGTTTTCTTATTTTTCCCTTCTTATTTTATTCTGATTTAAAAAATTCGTGATTTTTATGAATTTCTTGTTTTTCTTCGAAATCCGGTGATTTTTATTTTATTTTTATGATATTATTTAAAATCAATGATTTTTTTATTCAAATTTATGATTTTTTTCAAATTGAACAAACTTTTTTACAAATTTGTGAACTTTTTTTCAAAATCGAGGAAGATTTTCAAATTTGATGAACTTTTTTTTGAATCGATGAATTTTTTTTGAATTCGATGGTTTTTCTAAAATGACTCCCCCCATTAAATATTTGTTCGCATATTATGCTGTGTTACGTATATTCCTTGACCAACAATTATACTACTCCCCTAGTAACTTTGTACTAGACTAGCGTCAATTAAATGGATGGGAGGAAGTATTACTATGTAATTTCCGATACAAAATCATAATCACAAATAAGCTCTTTCGAATTCGGATTTAATGACATTTTTCTTGTCAAATAAGCATGCGCTAATAGAGTAATTGTTGATAAAAGGCTTGTCCTTACGATGCCTAAAATACAATTATTCGGAAACGAATGGAATGCCTGGAAACCATACATGATGCTCACGAACACTTCCTAAGATAGAGTTAGGTTAGAATTGTGATTGGAACATCAATTGCCATTTGACATTGTTGTTGTCGAATCACACGGTGCTTAACTTTAAATATTCGGTAATGTTTTTGACGAAAGCTGAAATATAGCAATATTCGCACGCTTGCAGCCCCCCCCCCCCCTCCTTTGTGATGTTCTTGGCACGAGCAGTATTTGAAATAGTTGAACACAAAAGCTAGCTAGGTTCCCAGATGGAGCTTTGTGAATATAGCACGAGTATGCTATCATATTTCTATTTGTGGAGGCTTCTTTCGCATCATTGAGCAAAGATGATTGAGTCAACACCAAGAGCACGAAGCTCGCTGCAACACAACGACAGCCATGAGAGGGTCTTGAGCTTGCACAACAAGAGGGGCGACACAAAAGCACCGTCGCCGAACCCCTACAGAACACCACCCAGGACATACATACGGGGTAGAGATGACTACTCCATAGCAAGGAGGAGTGTTGTTGCCAGACCCCAACACGCACCACCGTCGACCCCAAACCAGCCGCACCACCACCGCCAAAATCTGCACTACTTGGAGCTACCCAACAAAACAACCTGGCCAATTTCTCGGTGATACCTTCAAGAAGGGGTGCGATGCACAGTTGCGCCGCCATCATCGGTTCCAGGTAGACCTAGAAGCAGAGTTTCCTCTGAAGTCGAGCATAGGGTGGCGAAATCAACATTTTGACGATGCCTCCAGGAAGGTTAGTGGCGCCCATGGGCGTGGCTCTGAGCAGAGCATGGCTTTCGCCAAGTTGAAAATCATGAACATTTTAATAATTTTTGTGATCATTTTATAGCATACACAAATGTTTTTATAAAGTTTGAGAAAAATTATAATCATGAACTTTTCTAAAGTATATGAACATTTTCAATCCATATTTATTCCAATTCTTGATTTTTTTAATTTTTGTGAACAATTTTTTGAAATTTGCACATATTTTTACTTTTACTGAAATGTATGAACATTTTAAAAATCATATTTTTTGAAGATTTTTAATTGCAACGAATTTTACATAGGTTTGGGAAAAATAATCTTGGTGCAGCCTTTTTTGTGGAGAAAACCCAGAATAAGGAGAGAAAATCACCAACGACGAACGATTCCTAACCACACGAGAAGCTGATTAGGCTAGCCCACCTTCGGCTGCACAAGAATTCATGCCAGAAGCGGTTTGGAAAATCCTATATGTTGTCTTTGCCGCATGCGTAGGCCTTGTGCAGCCGAAGAAGGGGCAGGCCCTGCCACCGAGGGTCTAATGTAGCTAGGCGGCTTGCCGGATGCAGCCGTTTAAATCCATGAAAAATCATACGATGCCGACAATCCAAGGGACCTGGAACGGTGTCGTTGTATGGCCCCTATATGGTGTGGTAAACTTTTTAGCGCATTTCGCGGAAGCCTGACTTGGGGCTGCTTAGATACCGCCATCAGGGGTCTAATGTAGCTGGCATCATGCCAGATGCGGCCGTTTAAATCCATGAAAAATCATATGATGCCAACAATCCAAGGGACCTAGCACAGTGTCTGTCGTATGACCCCTGTATGGTGTGGTATTGTTTTACCGCATTTTGTAGAAGCCTGACCAGAGGGCGCATAGGTACCGTCATTGGGGGGGGAGGGGGGGGGAGATGCAGCCGTTTAAATCCATCAAAAATCATATGATGCCAACAATCCAAGGGACCTAGCACAGTGTCTGTCGTATGCCCCCTGTATGGTGTGGTATTTTTTTACAGCATTTTGTAGAAGCCTGACCGGAGGGCACATAGGTACCGTCATCAGGGGGGGGGTCGAATGTAGCTTGGGGGATTAAAAAAATTCATATATAAGATCATTTCTAGGGTTTTCAGACATCCTATATCGTAGGTTGGTTTGATTTTTTTTGAAGAAACATATTATCTGCAATTTTTCTGAAGTAAAGATACTTTTTCAGAGTGGCGCACCAATATGCTCCCGGAAAGTATTTCTGAGTGGCACACCAACCTCGTAAAAGGTTCTGATTTGGATATGAGGATTGGTGAGATTTTCTGAGTTTTTCGTCGACATGCTCTCGGACAAGCTTTGGGGCTGGGGGAGGGGACTAGAAAAATTTCCCCAACTGCTCACCCGCCTGTGCCATTTCCTCCCGCCTCCTCCCGCACTACCGACGGCCTCCGATGCGCCACCCGGCCACTGCATCGGTGGCACCTCCACCACTGGCTCCCTCGACCGCCCTCTCCTATACCGCGACCGACTCCCTCGACCACCGCCCCCTCCACCACCGGCCCACTCCACCACCGGCTCCTCCACCACCGGAAGTGAGCCGGAGGCGTTTTCTTTTGCATAGTCTAGTTTTTTTAGATGAGCTATTTAATTAGGTTGTTCGTATTGTTACGTCAATTAGTAGTAGCATAGGAGCACGTTAGGTTGGTTTGTGTTAGAATTAGTAGTAGCATACGAGGACGTTAGGTTGGTTTGTGTTAGAATTAGTAGTAGCATACAAGCACGTCAAGTTAGTTTGTTTTAGAATTAGTTCACCTAGTTTGGGGTTGCTACATATATGACAAAAAGTCCACCTAGTTTCCGGTAGCTAAGTATCTCATGACAATATTTTACCTAGTTTGTTTGGTATATATTCTATTTGTATGGGAAAACATTGTTACAAATACATTTAGGGTTGATGTTAGGGCCTGTGTTCACGAAACATGATTTAAATTAAATTTCATTAAAAAGTTCAAACAAATACCAAAGTAGTAGTGTTGAACAATGTAGCCATTAAAAAAATCTATATCTTAGACATTCAATCTGATGGTGCTTGCTTTGTCAGAGATGTTCATGGAGAATCGATCCTAGCTGTTGTCGTAGGGGGTAGTTTCTCCTTCTCATCCTTGTGCTAGATTTTGGTAAGGCGGGAGGGGAAGGAGGAGTAATAACCACCACCGATAGTCGAAATACTAGTGAGGGAGTGTTCACAATATCTACAACCGTTGATAGATGAGAGATGTTCTGAGTGGTGGATACCAACTGTTGTCGTAGGGGGTCACTGTTGTACATCTCCTCCTATGCGTACATTGGTAAATCAGGAGGGGAAGTACAAAAACGACCATCACCGATAGTTGAAAGGATCCCGACTATTGTTCCTCCTCGTCCCTTCCTCAGAGACCTTGGTAACACAGGATATGGGGTATGGGGAGGAACGACCATCATCGATAGTCGAAATACCAGGGAGGAGAGCGTCAACGGACTGAAAGTCAACCCACATGCCGAATAAGTGACTCTTCTAGGTTTGATTTAATGTTATGTTACGCACACATGCACACCCTACCCCTATGAGCACCTCCGAGAGACTGAGCCGGCATATCATCTTGAGATTTACGAAGACACCGTAGGTGCCTCGTCGTCGACGGGAACGTCTCCTCTCACTGAAAGCGCATCGCCGGAAATCCTGAAATAAATCCAGGAATAATGCGAGCACCAGGACTTGAACCCTGGTGGGTTGAGGATACCACTGTCCACCTAACCAACTCAACCACAGGTTGATTCACAAATATATCTCTTGGCAATAAGGCAACGTGGCAGGTGGTGGCAGCTCGGCTTGCTATTTGCCGAGACCTTGGAAAGGCTCTTTGCAAAAGGTGACACATGGCAGCACCTAGGGAGTTGCTGGTGCTAGGTTAGCCGTGAGCTTGGAAAGGACCTTGGTAAAAGGGGACACATGGCAACATCTGGGGAGTTGCTGGTGCTAGGTAAGCCCAGAGTTGTTGCTCGGAAAATATGAAGGGGTTCACCGAGTTCCTAGCAGAGCACTCAGCAAAGACCCTACGGCGCTGTTCTCGACTGATGGTCATGAAGACACTTTATGTTGCCGAGAGGACCCGTTTTGTTCTCAGCAAAATGTATATCGAGTACGTGACAAACGGCCATGACAAAGTTTTGTTTGCCTAATGGGTGTAAGCTATATGCCTTTTGCCGGGAACAATTCTCAACAAAGGCTTTGTTGAGTATTTTGAGGGCTTTGTCGAGTTTCTTGGAACTCCGCAAAGTGGTTCTTCAAGATGCATAGATGTTTTACCCATCCGTAGTCAACACTAAATCTCGACGCCTTAGGACAAGAACCGAGCCACCGTATGTGCCAGTTGCTGCACCCGAGGGATAAGTTGGGCCAAAGGAGCAAGAAAATAGGAGTAGTTGAGACGATCTTCTGGCCAGAGCTCATCGATCACGCCATCGCTTGGACCAAAGCACCGCAAGCTGCCGCCGCCGTGACCTAGCTCATCACGAGCAGTCGCGTCTTGTGTAGTCGTGTTAGGTTGGGTAGACTAATTTGGGGCTCGTACATGTTATGATAAAGTAGGAATAAGTTCTTTTTCTTTTTTTTTCAAAAGATCAGAAAGCAATATGCTGGACTGAACTTGGTTGACATGGGATACTTCCTCGTGTTGGTCAATCTGATCATGAGTAGGACTGGAATTTATGCAAGATGAACAGATGATCTCCAAGACTGAGCGTGCGGCAACATACAAATTAGAGTTCCGTTCAACATATATATTCATACAATAACACACACTGATTCACAATAACAAAAATAATGCACCATGTGGCTAAAAATTCACAAGCAAGCACAAAACTATCGAGGGTATGTCGCGGATAACAATACCTCTTCTTCTTGGCTATAACATCTGCTTGCTTCACTTCCCTTTGTCCATTTGCTAGTGGATGGATAATTTTTCGAAGAATGTTTCTTCTCATCTCTTTCTTCAATGGAATCACCCATGGCATGTGCCTTGGGTGCTTGGAGAGCTTCCAGCGCCATCTCCATTTGCCTCATGGTTGGTCGGTTCTTTGCTCTCAGTTTCACGCACGACACAGCTAGAGTAGCTACTTCTTTGACTTTAACACCTCCCTCCTCTTCAACCTGTGGATCTAATATTCTGGACAAATTGCCTTCTGCAAGTAGTTTACAAAATTCCATGACAAGCCCATCACCTTCGGTGGATCTGTATGAAGATGGTTTCCTCCTAGGAAGCAGTTCAACAAGAAGGACACTAAAACTATAAACATCACTACTTTCCGTTAGGTGTCCATTATAATAATACATAGGGTCTAAGTATTCCCTCAAAGAAAAACATAGGGTCTAAGTACCCTATAGTTCTTTGCACCGCGGTTATTGTTCCTGTTTGATCAACGAGAATGTACCTTGACGCTCCAAAGTCTGACACTTTTGCTGTCAAAGGCGTCGTCAAGAAGTATGTTGGAAGGCTTGATATCTCTATGTATTACAGGGATTGAAACAGCCGAGTGAAGGTAAGCAAGAGCTTTGCCTATTTCACACGTGATCCTTAACCTATCTTTCCAAGGTATCGATTGTGCTTCTTTCGTGTGAAGATGGTCACATAGTGTTCCATTGGAAATGAGCTCGTAAGCCAGTAAAGGGACTTCTGTCTCGAGGCAACAACCACGAAGCTTTACAATATTTCTATGGTTGATCTGTGAGAGTATAGCAACCTCATTTATGAACTCGCGATTTCTCTCCTAACAACAATGTTTGACTTCTTGATGGCCACAACATGCTGGTCCGACAAGATCCCTTTGTAGATGGCCCCATGCCCTCCACGGCCGAGCATACGAGCTTGATCGAAATTGTTGGTAGCCTTCTCTAGATCCTCCAATGAGATGAGCATCCTCTCTGCAATATCTGTCCTATGAGATACCAGCTGCTTCAATAGTTGCCCTCGATTTTGATTAAAGAACTTCTGTCTCAATGCTTTTGCCTTGCGTCACTTAAAACCACGGGTTATTAGGAGCACACCAAGAACCAAAAGTAGAAAAAATGGGCCACTGGCAACCGAGAGACCAATGATTAAACCTGAAAAATTAAGCAATACACAGACACATATACTATCACTATATTTGGTCAAGCATTTAGATGGACTAGCAAGGCCAAAAGAATTAATTATCTCATTGCTTGCATGCACTAGCTAGTTAGTCGATAGGCCGAGGATCGTTATACCTTTGTTTGTATCTGCGGACTGGGAGTATTTAACCAAAAACTATCACATTTCATGGAAACGTGCCCAGAAACTACCACTTTACGAATTTGTGCTGAAAACTATCATTTTTTTTGCTAATCTGTGACTAAAAACTATCATGTCGGTAAAGTGTCCGATTCGCCTCTGCTAAACACCTTTTTGACAGGATGGGCCCACAAATCAGGTTGACCGTTAACTTTGGCCATTATTACAAATGAGGCCCACACGTCAACCCTCTTCTTCCTCCTCTCTCCCTCTCTTTGGCATTTATGCAAACACCTCGTGTGCACCTGCAAGCCACCTCCACCGCCGACCACTGCCAGCGCTCACTCACGCACGACGGCGCACACGCTCGCGGCGGCAGCGGCTACGCGCACGGTTGCGCACGCACACAAGCTAGCATGCAAAGCCATCACAGTACACGCGAAGCTACGTCTGCATGCAGTGGACAGCGATGTGCGACAGCGGCAGCGGCAGGCGCGGCGAGCGACGAGCGCGGCACGCTGCGGACGCGGAGAGTAGCAGTGAGCACGGCGGGCGACGTGCACGGCGAGCAACAAGGCGAGCTGGTTGCAGGCCGCGTCTAGCCGCCCCCACGGGCAGGAGCGCGTCGAGGCTACCATGTTGTGCGTGCTTGATTCATGTTGATCGTGATGTGCATGCTTGATGTATTTGTGTGTGGTCTGTGCGTGCCCAATGGTAGCAGCGGCGGGAAGCAGCAGAAGTTGCGGCGGCAGCGGACAGTAGCAAGGGCCCGTGGCCAAGCAGGACGTCCCGGGCTACCTCCGACGTGAGTCGCCCCTGCTCAAGGCGTCCCCACCTCCTTGACTGTCGCTCTGCTCCTGGCCGGATCTGATGGCTACGGACAAGCAGCAGAGGCCGAGCGCCGAGGTCGGGCTGCACGCCACGTGCCGCGCCTTGAGCGGTTGTGCATCAGGGCCAGCCTCGGCCTCGAGCGTGCGTCAGGCGCGGGCCAGCGAACAACCGAGTTGCGCGTAGGCGGCGGTGCTTGGGCACATCCCAACGGCATACATCTCCGGGATCTCGGGCGAACTGCAGGTGCACACGAGGTACTTGTAGAAATACCAAAGAGAGGAAGAGAGGAGGAAGAAGAGGGTTGACGTGTGGGCCCCATTTGTAATAACGGTCAACCTGACTTGTGGGCCCATCCGGTCCGAAAGGCTCTTAGAAGAGGCGAGTCAGACACTTTTCCAACATGATAGTTTTTAGTCACAGATTAGCAAAAAAATGATAGTTTTTGGCATAAATTTGTAAAATGGTAGTTTCTGAACATGTTTCCATGAAATATGGTAGTTTTTGGTTAAATACTCGCGGACTGGACGCCGCCACCGGGTATCATAGAGCGGAGTTGCCATGGGTTCCTTCCGGGCACCGGCACCGAAACGACCCTGTCAGTTCCTCACAGTCGCCGAAGCAGCCATAGTTTTCCTTCTGATCGCACTCTGACATCTGCATGTGTAAACAATCTAATTCTTCATTTTGCTTAAGACTAAGTTTAGCAAAAAAGAGAATCAAGTTTACAGAACGGCGATATCTCTCCAGCACGGAGTGAATCTGCCGGGTTCACCGTCGCGCCGCTTTTGCAAAAGAGTCCCTGCGGTTTTCGAAATTCAACCCGCGGTCCTTTTAAAGTGAGAAAACGTTTCGAGGCGAGATCTGGCCCGCCCAGGCCCGAGCGCTGTCGCCGCCCGTACGCCGCCGCCACCAGCGCCCGACCCCGAGCTCCTCCCGTGCGCCTCCTCCCCTGCCTCCCTCGCGCGTCGTCCGGCGACCGGCGCCGTCACCGGCGACCACCCAGGTCACGCCGCCGCTCCCCTGCCTTCTCTCTTTCCCCTCTCTCTCTAATCTCCTTTTATCTCCTTCTCTCCAGGAGCTCAGCGCCAGGGCCATGGATGCCCAGTCCTCGAGCTTGAGGTTCGAACCACGGGACCTCCACTGGCCAGATCCGGCGCCTCCGTCCGGGATCCGCGCGCCCTCCACCTCCTCTACCCGATCCAGGGCCGCCCAACCTGCCACCATGGAGCTCCTGTAGCTCGTCCCCTGCCTCCTGTTCCTGTGCTCGAGGGAGACGCGCCTCCAGCGCAGCGAGCACAAGGCCCAGCCGTGTCAAGGCCTACCCCGACCACCTCTGCGTACAGCCGGCATACCCTGCGCGATGCTCGACCCGGTGTCACGCCAGCCGCCAACCGACGCCAGATTGCAGCACCCTGCACCACCGTTCCACCTCAGCTCCTCCTCTCATCCGTGCCCCCGAGCTCCTCGCGAAGCGCCACCCTGGAGGGCTCGCGCTCGCCAGCCGGTCGTCGTTGCACTCGTCGGCGACCTCACTGTCCCCTCTGTACTGCCCTCCACCTCAACTGATGATTTAGCTGGTTATAGCCTGTGGATGTTCTCTGTTGTTTTTTGCACACAAGGTGTTTGTGTGTTTGTCCGAGCCAATGTTCATGAGCTTTATGTTTGCTGTGAGTACAGCATCTTTCTGTCCATCTGATTGTTCCATGTTATACTATCTGTTGAAGAAAATAGATCTGTATTGTTTACCTTGATTTTTCTGATTGTAGATAAATGACATGGCTGAGAAAGTCCCTTCAATGAAAGGAGGAGTATAGTCTTGGCCATGGCTGGGAAGGAAGGAGAACATGTAAATTGAGGATTTTTCAGAGCGATCGGGACTGCTTGATTTATCAGTGGACTGGTGTGCTGGTTGATTAGGATCTTTCAGAGACATCAGGGTTGTTTGATTAATCAGAGAGAAACTGGATCAATACTTGGGAGTTGGGGTTGTGTGCTACGGTTGCTTGATTAATCAGAGAGAAATTTATCATAATTTATGATTTCCTTTTCTTGTTTTAGAGCAAGTGTCTTTGCTGGAGTCAGCGTCCTTGTGGTTGATCTCATATACATGAGGTATGGTATTTCTATCCTTAAAAGTATGTAACAAATCCACAATTCATTTTGAGTTATTCCTGTGTTTATTGGGGATCAGGATTATCCGAGTCAGCTCCTTGTGGTTGATCTCATATACGTGAGGTATGGTATTTCTATCTTTAAAAGTATGTAATAAATCCACAATTTATTTTGAGTTATTCATGTGTTTTTTCGGATCAGGATTATCCGATTATTAAAGCACATACATTGGAGTTGAAATATAGGCGGGTTGTGTGCACACGTTACATGTACGTGATGTAAACAAAACCTATATAACTCAGGTACGCCATACATCTAGCTTAATTTTTGCATGGGCGACAATTTGAAAAGCTTACTGCAGATCTGCCAAAGATAGATTATACACAATATTAAAAATCATCTTGAGAAATCTGGAAAGTTTGTAAAACTTAAAATACACACCTCTCTTTACAGGTTGGCAATTTCGAATTCTATCTGTCATATTGTTTTTTCTAATACAGCGGCATCTCTACTACCCTCCTGTAAAGCGATTGGCCATTGTTAGGATAAAAATAGCAACTACACACGTATTTAATGAATCTTTTGGCCTATATCCTTCGGTATTATTATTGCTAATTTGAGGGGGAAAAGGCAAAACATGTAAAGCTTTATAAATTTTATATCCTACCCTAAGCCCAAATCTTTATGTTGTTCTTTATGCAAGACTCCATAACACTCCGGCCTTGATCACAAATGAGCCGCTGGTTTGTGGCGCAGGGAATCGGTACTACAAGAGAGCTTGAAGCTGACGGCCAATAGGAATGGAAGACATGACTTTGATGGAGAAATCAGGTGCATATGAACAACATATTGTCTTCCAATTTTTTTCATCATTCAGTAGGACAATTTCCTAATTCTGTATGAAAAGGTTATTAGTATGGATATATATTTATTGAATTTAATTAGCATATATGAGGTTCTTTGTTCGGCCCCCCTTTTGCTCATGACTACATAATTATTCGGACTTGTATTCTAGATAGATGCTTTTCTATGAACCTCATAAAAACTGTAATATGCCTTACATCCTAATTGACTATTTATATATCGGATAATTTCAGCTTGCTGTGTCCCAAGATACCTATTTTTTTTTACCAAAAACAGGTGAAGTCCTAACAATCTATACTCCTGCATTGTATCTTGAAATGTAGATTGCTTCTGTAGTATTCGAACAGATGGTAGTTTGCAGACTGATGAGTTGGTTCCAGTAACATCACATGTCAAGGATACCTCTCTCCACTTACCAATCAATTTTTTTTATGATGATGTTTAGAGAAGTGTGTTTAATTTCTGTCGCAGTGGGATGTTGTGATTAGTTCAGTTTTGCTTGATCTATTTTGAGTTAATTCCTTTTTGTGATATGGTGTTAGGGAACATACATTCTGCTCTCTTGTTCTTCAGCTTGGGGTGTCGGCAGCTACCTATTACTACTAGGGAGTCTTATTTCGGACGGAAAGGAAATACAATATTGGTTTTTATCCATTTGTATGCCTGCGTTAGCCTTATGAAGCACAAAGGATGTCCCAGTGACCAATCACGGATGATACTTGGTGTATTCTTACTAGGCTAATGGGCAAATACTCGAATAACTGAATCACCTGCAATCTTTTTTATTGTAACGGCGGTGTTATATCTGTTAACAACAGTTTTTAAAATTTTCTGTATAATTGCAAATATACATCTTGGTAGCTATAAATTATATCCTCTGTTTGGTGTTGGTAAGAACATATGCTTAGCTTGTTTTATGCTCTTGTTCAAGACATCTTGGATCTGTTAAACCATGAAGTCTCTTCTTTCACTGTGGAAATATGAGCGGCTGAGCGCCTGTGCTTTGTTGCCAATAGGTCGGATGCCTTGAGAAGTGTGCTTCGTTGCCAATCGGTCGAATGCCTTGAGAAGGGTCAAATAGGGTGGACGATTGATTGGAATTTGGTTTTGTTAATGTCAACAGGAGGAGGAATGGAGGAGAAGCCAAGCCAAGGAGAGAATGAAGATTTGAGCCTAGGACACTGGGTGTTGATAACGGTAAGGTGTGTCATGTGGCGACCAAGCACATTGTGTTGGGATTGATCACGTTTAGCACCGTGGGCACCGTCAACTAGGGCGGGAAGGAGGATAAGTAATGAGGACATATGTGTGCCGAGGGAGGGATCCTCGAGCCATATTTATTAGGTTGGGCATATGATATATATTTTCTCCGAGTAATGCTAGACTTACGTAGGAAATCTACGTACGTTTACGTAATTGCCATCATGGAAGATTAGGATTGGTTGTTAGAGGAGGCTGCCCCCCCCCCCCCCCCCCTTTGAAAATCAGGGGGGGATGTTTAGATTAGTTTGGCATGTTTCGTAGACTTACGTAGGCTCTTTCGTAGGTTTAGCATTTTTGATTTTCTCCCGTTGCAACACACGGGCAATTTTCCTAGTGTAACTCAACTTGGCATCCAGCGGTGAGGTAAGGGTTTCCCTCGTAACCCTCCATGCACCGGCAGGAATAGGTGCCTCTGTCTTGCAAATATCGGGCATCTCTGCACTGGCTGTTGGTGTTCTTGCAGATGCTCCGGGCTGCGTCTTCGGGGCATGCGAATTCCAAGAATTGAGCGCGTCGTGCGCCACCGCCCACTCGAGAATCACGGGGACCCTGAGCTGATCCGCCTTTCGCGGTTCTTCGTTTGTAAGTCTATAACCACGCCCAGGTTGTGGTCCAAGTTTAACCAACCCACCTCGGCGATGAGCACGTTGCACGTTGTAGTTGGGTAGGCTGTGACTGAGCCTCCTGAGCTCCACGCGGAAGGACACGCTAACCAGGGCCGGCCCTGAGGGGGGGGGGGGCGGCCGCCCCGGGCCCCCCAGATCCAGGGGCCCCTCCCCAATGTGTGTATGTATGTCCCTGTATGTAGGTAGGCTCTGGCCCAATGTATTTTGACTGATAAGGAAATTCGATGGGTCGGAGGGCTGGGCCTCACGAAGAACTGCACGCAAGAAGACCCACGGAGCCAGCCAGCGATCGGCTCGTCCCTGCATTTATAGATGTTCACGTAAAAAAAGGAACTGATTGATCCCTTCTATCACGCATGCATCCACGCAGCAATTCCCACCGGCCGTCGACTCTCGCCTCTTTGCGTTGCGACTTGCGACTAGGCGCTCGACGCTCCTTTCCCCTTTCTCCTAGATCGTAATTTCGCTGATTTCCTTTATACATAATTTAGATCGTCCGCCGATTACAATTCGCTGCTTTGCTCTCTGTTCCGTCCATCGGCGATTCGACCATCCAAGGTATATCATACGTTCATATTTGTGGTTTCTGGATGCATAGCCGCCACAGCGGCACCGCTGACCAATTGATGTATTTATTTATGGGTTTTTATCAGTTTTGACACCAGCTGTCTAACGCTACTCAGTTTTGCCACTAAACATTTTCACTACTCAAAAATGCCACTATTTTGTTAGATCAAGCTCAAAAAGACCATTTTTCACCGTTACCGTTTGGTCAATACACGTTGACTGAAGTTAGATGACGAAACTACCCCTATCCAATTTGTAAGGGGCGCATGAGAAAAAGAGAACAAAACTTGGGAGGCTGGGGATTCGAACCCAAGGCCACAGGGTACACAAGCGCGCGAGCTAACCAACTAAGCTAAGGAGATGTTCTGATGTAGAAGCAGATATGTCCCTTATATGTTCATTATGCAATAATATTCCAACACAACAACGTCTCGTATATTTTCTTGTTGCTAGCTAATTGGACTTGGGTTTGAAAGTTAGTATGGATAACACATTTGCATGAGCGGCTCGCCAACTGGAAGAATCTGTCTGGTACTAGTAGACATAAACAAATGAGGCAGACCGCCACGGCCAAATTTTTTGACGGTCACGTACTAATTGACAGAAACAACACATATGACAGCACGATCACATGGTATTCTAAATTTCTCTGAAAATTTCAGCATGGTTGCTGCCCATTTTTCTGAAAACGACACAAACTCAAAGTGGTTCACAGACATAAATAAGGTTCGAAATATCAACTTGTTGTTTTTTCAGCACACGCAAATCAGGTTCACAAACATAAATAAGGTTCAGTAACATCCACTTGTTGGTCGAAATATAAAGGTCCAAATTCTCAAACATGCATAAGGTTGAAAGGAAACATGTCCAGGTTCACAAGCAAAAGGTCACGATCACACAAACTTCACATATGTAGCTTCTTTTTGCTTCTTGTGTTTTTAGCAGGACTGTCTGGTAGTTCCGCATTTGCAATTCGAATATGCATGGGAGACGCAACAAATCCACTTGCAGGTCCATCGGTTGTGGTACAAACTTCATTTTGCATGTCCTTCCTTTTCCTAGTGTTCTTCACACTTGTTTTCTTCACAATTTTCTTTGAGCTGTACAGAAGTTAGTCATGTAGCAAAAAAGAATGAAAATAGATGTTGAAAATACATATAGAAAAGCACATGTTATTTTGATGTTACCTAGCAGAACTTGCAACCATTGATAGTTCAGGGTCGCCTTCTCCTGCCACAAAAGGGGCTTCCCTAGCTTGGAGGTCAGCCTCATCTTCTCCAAATGCTGGGTCAACTGGATTTGTGCACAATCTGGCAATGTGCCCGAAGCCTCCGCATCGCTTGCACTTCCTTTTCCTAGCGCCCACGCCAGCACCTTCAGCACTAGATCTAATTCTACACTTCATTGGTCGGCCTTTTGGCCTCCTCAACACTGGAGCATGTAGTTTGAAGCCAGGGTCAACAATGTCCCATTGTTGCTTGCCTACCATTGCAGGTATGTTGTCCGCATACGCAGCCTTAAATTTTGCAATAGAGTAGAACTCATGTACATATGGTTCAATTTCTGATACTGGACCTCGTAGTGAAGTAATAAAGTATAGGGCATGGATACATGGCAAACCCTTGACCTGCCATTGCCTGCAGCTACATGTTTCCTTTGCGATGTCAACAGGGTACCTCCATTCCCTATTCTCTTTGTCCACTGCAGTAATTTCTGCCTCAACATCACTGCGTCTAATTACCATCATCTTCAGCCCTGAAAAGAACACAAAACATTAATTATTGAATTGAGTTCTTATGAAATTAATCAATTGAAAGAGTACAAGATATTTACCTTTGGATTTGGCATGCAGTGCCTTTATCACACTTGGTATTATGAGATGGCCAAGCCATTTTTCTAATGCTATCCTCATCCGCAGATCAAACTTCTCCATTATCATCTGCCTAATCTTGTCCAACATGTCTGACAATAAGAAGAGACTTAACTTTTCTGACTTTGCTATTAAATGACTCTGCGAGGTTGTTATTGACGTAGTCAACCTTGCATATTTCATTGAACTTGCTTCTATACCATATCTTTGTGTGGTGTTCAGCCATATATTTTTGGACACTCTTCTTAGCAAGGATCTGTTTCATATGCCAGTTGTGCTTTCTAGAGCTGAAAGTTAAGCTTGCAGCCCAAAGATTATCATCATAGACCTTGCCCTTGAATTGTTTTCGAAAATTTGCAGCAAGATGCCTCATACACTCCCTATGCTCCACTCTAGGCCACACTTGTTCTACTGCTGTCTCTAAACCTTTGCAAGCGTCAGTGTGTATGACTAGTCCTTCAGGATGCCCAATAAGCCCACGCAGATTTTGAAGAAACCAAGCCCAACTTTCAGATGATTCTGTCTCTAGCACCCCATATGCAACTGGGTAAAGCCAATTACGGCCATCAATGGCACAAGCAGAAGCTAGTTGCCCTTTGAATCTCCCATTTAGTGCAGTTGAGTCTACGGCCAAGTATGGTCGACATCCATTTAAAAAGCCTTGCCAACATGCCTTGAATGAAACAAACACCCTCCTAAAGCATTCCTTCTCCCTCACTTTTCCTTTGATCTTGTACTGCACAGTTTCTTTGTCTATTTCCACTACACTACCAGGAGAACACTTCTCCACCTCAGCCTTGAAACTATAGAGACGATGGAAGCTATCTTCCCATTTTCCACTAATCATATCCATTGCTTTGTCCTTACCACGAGATACACGCATGTATGGCACCGTGAAGTGGTACTTCTCATGGATCTTCTCTTGAAGAGCAGTAGGGCCAATATCTGGGTTCTTTCTCACCCACTCCAGCACAACATCAGCAACCCACCTGCTCTTTGCCGGCTTGAACTTCTCACTTCTCAGCTTAGTTGGGCATGTATGAGAGAAAGGACACACCTTGATCTGTAGGAAACAACAAAATCAGTTAGTATGTTGCTAGTATGTTAAACTTGCCACATTTGTATAGTTACCATTTCCACAAAATAAAGGGTACAATAAACAAATCAATTAGATGTTAGCAAGTTATACCTGAAATATTGTGCTATTCCTCATATAAGAGCCATGAATTCTCCACTTACACCTCTTATATGCACAACTTGCTCTCAGCCTCTTAGAATCACTCTTTTCGACTGTATAGTCAAATTCACGTTTAATTGCAAACGTAGAAAGTGCATTCTTGCAGTCCAACAAAGAGGGGAATACCGAGCCTTCTGCAAATAATGGATTCTCCTTGTTATATACTACAACAGGTCTGTCCTCCTCCTCCTCCTCTTCCTCTTCATCAACTAAACCCATGTCTCTGTTCTCTTCTTCCTCTTCAGTGTCAGTGGATTCATATGCTGGAGGATTATCTTCCTCTTCCATATCTGCCGAATCATCTTCTTTGGTAGACTTCTTGACTAAGTCTGGATACTGCCGCTCATCATCATTATCCGAGAGAATAGCATCATCAGGTATAGCATCATCGGTTATGTCTCTATTAGCATCGTCAACACTATTAGACTGCCTGACTCCCTGTATGTTGACTGTATCAACATCAACTGCCTGACTCCCTGTATGTTGACTCTCACTGTAACAAGGTTGTGTAGGTGGATTATGGCTAGGTGTGCTAGGAGTTTGGGATTTTTGAAGAACCTCAATTTGCATAGATATTTTCTTTGAATCTTGATGTTTTCCAAACATCAAAGTTGCATCATCATCACATACAACAGCAACCCATTTATTCTGCTCCCTGTCATAGTACTTCAACTCAACGTAATCACGCCACCCCCATGGATAGGTATCACACAGTTTGCGCAGCAATGTTTTGTGTGTGATACTAGGTTCTACGAATAGATGAAAATCAAAGCCGCCAACATATCGCTTGACACCATCGCTATTCTCATAGCTTGTTTCCATCCTAACTGTCAGCATACAAGCAGTATCCGCATCCATCCTGACCATCAGGGACACAAGTACCAAATTGCACGCGATCATCAGTAAGGCAAAGTCAGCTACTACATATTATACGTACAAATTTTGACCTCTACAAGTTATATTGAACCACACACGCACACTGAGAATTAGTACACTCACAATGCAGGAATTTCAGAGCCTATGTCATGCTGGGGCGTCCTGTGGCCGAGGCAACCCTCTGATTTGGTCGTGCTGTTCGTCGCCATTGCCGTGGAACAACTGCCCTTCAAGACTCGGGAGGAGCTGTGGAGTATGGCGGGAGAAGCGCCGGAGCTGCCTGCCTCCGGTGGCGGTGCCCGGCGGGAGGAAGAGCCGAAGCTGCGGTGGGTGGCGGCACTCGGTGGGAGGCGCCGCAGCTGCGGCGAGTGGGGGCGCACCGGAGCTGGGCGGGCAGCCCGGCGACCGGCGGTGCCAGGAGAGGAGTTTGGCAGGCGGCGGCGGTGGATGGGGATATTTGGTTCCAATCCGGCTGGGGAAACTGCCACGAACAGATCGGCAAAAGATTAGATAAAGGTTCTGTTTAGTTAGGTTTGGATATCGGTATATGAAACATATATCTCCTAACAAAACTAAGTGCTTCCCATGGTCAGTTGGTTAGCTCGCTAGCTGTGCAGCCTGTGGTCTCCGGTTCGATCCCCCATCCTCCCAATTTTTGTTCTCTTTTTCTCATGCGCCCCTTACAAATGGAACAGGGGTAGTTTCGTCATCTACCTCCAGTCAACATGCATTGACCAGACGGTAACGATGAAAAATGGCATTTCTGAGTTTGTGTCTAACGGAACAGTGGCATTTTTGATTAGTGAAAACATTTAGTGGCAAAACTGAGTAGCGTTAGACAGCCGGTGGCAAAACTGATAAAAACCCTTTATTTATTTGTTTATTTTTAGCACTGTGTCTTATCATGTGATCTGGAAGAAAGTATGCATCTAAAGGAAGAAATTTGTGGATGAATTGGCGCAATCACAAGGGGGAGATATTCATACTTTTTCAAGAGTAATACTAAATTACTAATGCTTCTAGTACTTAGATAAACGCGGATGATGAGTTGGCGATAGTTGTCATAGTGGAAGAGCAACCAATGGAAATTCAGAATATGATAAGGAAGAAGTAAACATCGACGACAACATCCACAGTAACAATCTAAGTGGCCTTGAGAATGTAGCAAATTCATCGGATGTTATCCTAATATATCCATTGCTTATTGCATGTTATTTATTGTGCCTTGGACTGTCACGTCGGTCGAAAGAACCTTTTGCAAGTTGAAATTTGTGAATAGTTATTTGAGGTCAACAACGACTCAAGAGAGGTAAATGGTTTAACAACATTATGCATTGAGAAATTGGATGATATTGATATCACCCCATCATAAGTTACACCGCATCAAGGAATGTTAGAAGAATTCTATAAGGTAACATGTATAAATTACTTGATATGCATACTGGTTTTGGATGCATTTAATTGGTATTGAAAATCGTTTATTTGTTATTTATATTCATTGCTATTGTTATGATGTGTATATTAAGGGCCCCGATTTTTAGTCTCGCCCCGGGCCCCCAAATTCTCAGACCGGCCCTGGACACGTTGTCGCCGACGATGGACGACTGGCAGCAGCCGATGTTGGAGCACGGGTTGGAGTTGGGGCCTTTCTCACTAACGTAAGTGATGGACCCACCACCACTATCATCATCATTATCATCGTGAGCGGCCGTGCAGAAAGAGGAGCAGCCGCTGACGAGCCTGCCGTTCCCGACCAACGTCGCCTGCACGATGCAGCCCACAAGGATGAACTCGTTGGACCCCTCCTGCAGGAAATACAGCACCCCGCCGACGGTGCCGCCGACGCCGAGGCTCCACGTGCCGGAGCTGCCGCTCATGTTGATGGCTTGGATTTGGACCCCGTGGCTGATGATCCTGCATCGTGGTCTTCTTCAGGGAGAGAGTATTTAACCAAAAACTACCACATTTGCCGGAAACGTGACAGAAAACTACCACTCTACGTTTTTGTGCGAAAAACTACCAAATTTTTCCTAAGCCGTGGGAAAAAACTACCAACTCGCGTAATCGCTCGCTTCGCCCGCGCTAACCCCTATTCTGACCGGTTGGGCCCGCCAACAGTTGCCACGCGGGCTAACTGACGCCCGGCGCGCGCTGACGGCCGTTAACGGCCCGTCCCCTGTCGGAACGGCGGCTGTCGGTCGGGTGCGGGTCAAGATCTGACCCTTTCCCCTCTCGCTGCACTCTCTCCGTCCTCTCCCTCTCTCTGATCTAGGTGGCGGCGACGATGGCGGCGGTGGTTCCGGAGGGGGGCGTCGGCGATGTGGGTGGTGGTGGCGGCGGCGACGACGCAGGCGGCGGTGGCACAAGTTTGGACGCTCCGGGCTCAGTCGACAATTGGTTGGGGAGCACCAGCTTCTCGACGCAGGCCGGCTCGCAGCAGCAGGAGGCACAGCTCGCCCAGTCATCGCCAATGGGTTGCAGGTATGGAAATTTCATCTGCTAGGTTAGCTGCTTCAATCTGCCAAATAGGTTAGCTGCTCATGAATTGGTTAGCTGCTTCAATCTGGCAAATTAGTAAGATGTGTTTGTTAGAGCTTGTTGGACATGTGTAGTACACTGTATTGCACTTGTAGCTCTGTCATTTTCAATTGAATTCATGAGCACCTATTTCTGCAGTTTTGCTGACAAGAAGTGGGAGATATGGTTTCATTTAGAAGGAAGAAACCCTGTGAAAAGGGTTATATATGAGTCAGATATATCTTTTGTTACTCTACAATCACTCATTGCTAGTGAAGGGTATGGGCAGAGTGATTACATGTACTATGTGAAGGAGGAGGAAATTGGATCTGAAAGAGTAAAGTATTTAAGTAATGAATCTAGTGTTCATGAAATGTTGGAGTTTTTTAATCATGTCAATGTTGTGAACATAAGGGTTGTGAGAGATGTTGAACCTGCAATAAGTACACAGGCTATTCAAAATTACATGAACACTCAAGAGAGTTGCTGTTTGCAAAAGGTTGTGGAGCAATCTGAGCTTCAGAATGAGATAGATGATAGAAAGGCTCAGCTTGAGAGGAGCAGGATTCAAAGAGAGGCAGATTTGAACCACTTTGAAGGAGACACTGAAGTGTCTGAATTTTGTTCTGATGATTCAGTTCATTCAGATGGTAGTGCTGAAGCTGTTCAACAAATGGAAATAGAGTGTGCCTCTGAAGAGGAAACAACATTGCAAAGTACTGCTATTGTGAAACATGTGAAGAACCCTGGGCTAACTAGCAGATGTCACAATGAGGTAGAGAAAAAACGTTTTGAAGATTGGTTTCCTGAAGCAGATGAGTTTTGTTTTGCTGGTGATCCAGGCATAAGTGATGAGGAAGAAGAAGATGAAGTTGAACTACCATACATCATGAAGAAGGCAAAGACAAAGAGTAGTAAGAAAAAGATGAAGGAAAGAGTATATTTTGACCCTTCAATTCACAATTCACATTACTCTTGTGCAAGAGCTTGTGTTTTGATTCTGTTTACCAGTTCAGAGAAGCATTAAGAGATTTTCATATTAGGACTTTGAGGTCTTTTCACTACCACAGGAACACTCCAACAAGAATTATTGTTTGGTGTTCACAGAGAGAGCATGGATGTGAATTTTACATGTGTGCCTCCAGGATAGCTCATGAAAGAACATTTTGCATTAAGAAGTGTAACATGGAGCACACTTGTCCAGCATCAGCAGAGAACACAAAAGTTACTACTAAGTGGCTTTCCAAAGCAGTTGAGCCATCTCTTAGAGCAGATCCTAGAGCACCTGTGGATTCACTTATTAAAAACAGCAAAGTCAAGTTTTCAGTTGATGTATCAAAGAGTGTGGCCTATAGGGCAAGGAGGAAGGCTATTAAGGTTGTACAAGGTGACCAGAAGGAGCAGTACTATAGACTGAGGGACTACCTACAAGCAGTTCTTGACACAAACCCTGGTAGCAGGTGTGTAGTTACAACATTTGAGGACCCAGAAAACCCTGCCCCAACTCCTAGATTTAAGTACATGTTCTACTGCTTGCATGCATCAAAGCAAGGATTTCTTAATGGTTGCAGGACCTTTATAGGTAAATATATAACTGCATTTTGTTGAAAATATCTTGTTGTAATTTTTTGGTAGCTAATTTGGGTATGGATGCAGGGCTTGATGGTTGCTTCATCAAGCTAACCACTGGACAGCAAATTCTTGCAGCCACAGGAAGAGATGGCAACAACAACATCTACCCCATAGCCTTTGGTGTGGTTGATAAGGAAGATTCAGAAAGTTGGACATGGTTCTTAACCCAGCTAAGATGTTGCATTGGAAGTGGAAGCAAATTTGGAACCTACACCATTATTTCTGACAGGCAAAAGGTATGCAACCTATCTTAGCCAGTAGGTCAGATAAATATAGTTATTACTGGCTTTATTTGTTTTTGTTCATGACCATGGTTATTAATTTACAATCAGGGTCTTCTTAAGGCTATAAATGAGGTGTTCCCTGATTCCCCTCAGAGATACTGCCTCAGGCACATCTATGCAAATTTTCAGTCAGCTGGTTTCAGAGGAGCAGAACTAAAAAAGCTAGTAGATCAGGCTAGTTACTCATTCACCAAACATGGCCATGAATTAGCAATGGCAGAGCTTAAAGCAGAGTGTGAGGATGCCTGGAAGTGGCTTTCAAAAATTCCAAAGGAGACTTGGTGTAGGTCTTCAATGGATTACAATTGCAAAACTGATCTTGTTGTGAACAACCTTAGTGAGGTTTTCAATAAAATGATCCTTGATGCTAGGGCCAAACAATTAGAACTATGTTTGAAGGAATAAGGACTAAGCAAATGATCAGAAGGCAGAAGACCAGGGAAAAAACAGAGAACAGCAGGTGGATGATCACACCCAACTATTCAGAGAAACTAGAGGAGAATAAGAAGTATGCCAAATTTTGTGAGGCACATAAGGCTGGTCCTGTCATTTGGCAAGTGTCTAGTAAGGAAAATCAGTACTGTGTCAACCTAGCTACTAACTCATGTGACTGCAGGAGGTGGGACATGACAGGTGTGACATGCAGTCATGCAATAGCAGCAATGAGCAAGATTCACATGCACCCAGAGGACTATGTGCATGAATTTTTCAAAAAACCACTATATATTGAAGCATACAAAGACATAGTGTACCCTGTCCCAGGTCCTGGATTCTGGCCTGACACACATACTCAGGATATTGAGCCACCAGTGTTCAAAGAAAAAGCAGGGAAGAAACAAACAGCTAGGAGAAAGGGCCAGTTTGAGGTGCCTGCACCAAAAGACACAAGCAGGATGGGAACAATTACATGCAGCAATTGTGGTCTACAGGGCCATAGATTTACTTACTGTGGGAAAGCTCTAAACCCAAGTCTTCAGATGAGAAAGAACTTACACCAGGTCATTTAAAAATGTTGCATTCTTTGTTTAGTTAATAGTTGTTTAATTATGTACTAACTATCTTAATTCTGTCATGCAGGAGAATAGAGAAATTTTTAGGGGTTCCTCTAGTGCTAGTCACCCACCTCCAGAACCACCACATCAACACCAAACTTCACAGAGGCCAGTCTCATCTGCTCCACCTCCTAAAGCAGTGAGGAACAAAAAAACAGCAGCAGATAAGAGAGCTTCAGCATCATCTATTTCTGCAGGAGCAGCCAGGTCTTCACCAGCACCTCCAACAGGATCAGCATCAACAAGAGCTCCAAGAGGATCAGCATCAACAAGAACATTCAATGCACCAAGAGCATCCACTGCAGAACCAGGGATATTAGCAGGCAAGAGGAAGAGGAAACCCCCTAGCAAGTTTGCACTATATTTTAGTGCTAGTGGAAACCATTGAAACTGTGCTACTAGACTGCTTAAATTTGTGGCAATGTGTTCTGCTACTTAGTTTGATTGTATGGTACTAAGTTTGTGCTCTGCCACTAGACTGCTTAAATTCAGACATGTGAACTTGTGTGCAATGTGCAATGTTGAATGTATGGTTCCTACTTATTTGTGCCCAATACCAATGGGTTAAGTGCTAGTGATTTGTTTTATTTGTTTTACTTTTCCATTTGTGCAGTTTAGGTGCATGTTTTAATTGTTTTAATTTGTTTTTTTTGTTTTACTTTGCCCTTTCTACAGTTCAGAAGTGACTGCCAAATTCATTTTAGAAAAAAAATATGCACAAAAAATGTCTGGCCTGGGCTTGAACCCAGGACCAGTTGGTTGTAACCATGCATTCAATACCAATGGGCTAGTGCTAGTGATTTGTTTGCATATCATCGACCAAACTTATTATATGTTGCCCACCACGTCGTATATTCAGCGTGCGTTGCAGCCGTCATCGTGGTGAGCGTGCGTTGAGTAAACCCAGCCGTTTCGGATTCTACGACTTTATTACGTGTCCACCCACCACGCTCTCTGCTCACTCGCCCACTCGCCGCTCGCACCGCCCACTCCGCTTCCCCCTCTCTCCTGTCGAAAACACCGCCGACAACCACCGCCACGGCCATCGCCATGGACTGGCAGCTGGCCATCGAAGCTCTCGTCGGCAACAACCAGGAGATGCGCGCGCAGTACAGGGAGATCGCGCGCTGGTTCCCCAGTCTGGCGATGCTGAGGAACCACGCCCGCGGCCTCGTCAAGGTGATGACAGCTGCTGAAAAGCAGCGCGCCTTCCCTGCCGGCCGCACCATCCAGCCGCCGACCATTCTGCTGTGGGCGATGCGGGAGGTGCAGCGCTCCCCCGACCCCAGGCAGCGCGCACGATGGTGGATGTACCGCTCATCCACCACGCCGCCGGCCGCCGCAGACCACGTCACCGACGCCGTCCTCGCGCTCCCAGCCCCAATCAACAACGCCTACTGGGACAGGCGCAATCCATGGGTCCTTGGCCCCTCTGACGACTCTGACGGCGAGTCTTCAGACGACGAGTCCTCTGACGACGAGTCCAGTGAAGATGATGAGGACGAGTCGTCTGATGAATCTGACGAGGTGGATGAGGTCGTCGTCCTCTCCGACGACGAGCCTGAAGTGCAGCTGCTGGCTCCCGTCCTCGACGCCGTGGAGGAGGACAGGAACCTCCCAATCCACGTGGATGCGCTGCCGGAGGTCGATCTCCCAGACGGCGTCGCGTGAAGCAAGAACAAGATGGCGGCGAGGAAGATGTGGTGGAGCCGGCGCCGGCCAAGAAGAAGAGGGCGGCCGTGACTGCAGTGCGCCGCTCCCAGCGCCTGAAGATGCTGAAGAAGGAGGAGTGAAGTGCTGCCTTTCAGTGCAAAAATATTCAGTTTCGTCAGTCCTGAACTTTCGTAAGTTCAGTAAGTTCCTAGGTTCAGTTTCGTCAGGCACTATCTACTAGTACTAGTTGCTATCTATGTCAGGCACTATCTACTTTTAGTTGCTTCCTATGTCAGACTATGAATGGCAGTACTATCTAAGTATGTTACTTGCTACTTTCTACATATGTTAAGTTATTTGTCACACTATCTAAGGTACTTGGAGTTGCTACTTGCTATATATGTTACTTGCCACTTCCAACTATGTCACTATTGTCAGTTATCCACACATGATAAAACATTCTTACTTACTTAACTTAGCATTAGTACTCACTTAGCATAGTAGGTCTTAACATAATAGTCATTACATCATAGATAAAACCAACTAGTTCTTAAACCATAACAGTACCTCCCTCCCTCATACCTTTCTGAAAGCACATGGAACTTTCCCAAAATATACACCTAACATGCATGACATTCCAAGGCCAGCTATATATAGGCCTACTAATTACTTAACCCACACACCAAGCCCTTCACTCATTCATAATTGCCTTGATCCTCTCCAGCTTATCTTTGCTGGCATGCCCAGCATTGAGCAGATCAGCAATCAGATACTCCAGCTTCTTCTTCTCTTGCTTAAGTAGGTCCCTGTCCCCCTGCAGTTCCTTCATGGCCTTCCTCACGTTCTGAATGATATCTGCTTGGCTTTGAAGAATGCACCTTTGCTCCTTGGCAAGCTTCAGCTTTTCCATACTTAACTCAATCTTTGCCTGATCCTCAAGTTGTTTCTTCTTCTCAGCTAGTTCATTGATTGCCTGACTGGTATAGTCCATGTCATGAGACATCTTGCCATCTTGATAGTCAAAAAGCTTGGATACATCTTCCACCAACTGGCTGTAGTTGTTTGACAGGAAATCAATTTCCTTCTGTAGCTTGCCCACCTCTTTCTCATGGGCTTGTTTGTCATTCACCCTCCCCAAGTTCTGCTCATGGTACATGTCCCAAATTCTTGTTAGGCACCTTTGTAGAATCTCTGGCCAAGGACCATCCACCCACTCCACAACCCCACAGTTCACACCTACATCCTACAGAAGCAATTATTTATAATTAAGCATAAATCACTTAGTAACAAACTTAGTACAGATAACCAAAGTTCACACCTACATCAATATGCTCTCTGAATTAGCATCAGACATAAATTCAGTTAACAGTTATATTTAGCAGTAGATACAAATTCATTTAACTCTGTTCTTTTTTAGGTAACAGCTATATTCAGTAAACACCTAACTAATACATTCAGTTCATAGTACACTAAAGATCTCTGCATGTAGGTGTTCTCAGGTTCAGTCATGTATTGAATTCAGTTAACTACAACACACATCTCTGCACATCACACATCTCTGCACCACATGCTGCACCACACATCTCCAGCAGCAAAGCACATCACACATCTCCACCAGCAAAACAAGATTTAATACCTGCTGCACAGGACAACCCAGGAATCGCCTCCCAGTCAAAGCACCTTCCAAAGCCACCATCTTCTTCGGCCTCTGATGATGCATCATGCACGTCGGCTCAGATTCAGTGTAAGAACCACAGAAAGATGGTTCCACCACACTGTCAGGGGTTTCCTGCAAAAGAAACTTCGAATCAAACCTAAAGCAACTTGGAATCTCCAACTTGGATGAACTAACCCTAACCCTAACTCTGTTCCACCATTATGCACTTACAAAGAGCTGATGATCCATTGAAACCATGTTGATGTCCTCGTCCGAGCTCTCCTCGTCATTCCAGGATGGCATCCTCAACTTCTACCGGCAGCAATGGCCGCGGCGGCGACGGCGATAGGCTGACCTAGCTCAGAGCACCAGGGAGAGGGGAGAGGATGAGGACGAGTGAGAGCGATCGAGGAGGAAGAGAATGAGCGAGTGGCTGAGCTCGCTCGCTCTCACTTATTGGCCGACCGACAACCGCCGTTCCGACAGGGGACGGGCCGTTAACGGCCGTCAGCGCGCGCCGGGCGTCAGTTAGCCCGCGTGGCAACTGTTGGCGGGCCCAACCGGTCAGAATAGGGGTTAGCGCGGGCGAAGCGAGCGATTACGCGAGTTGGTAGTTTTTTGCCACGGCTTAGGAAAAATTTGATAGTTTTTCGCACAAAAACGTAGAGTGGTAGTTTTCTGTCACGTTTCCGGCAAATGTGGTAGTTTTGGGTTAAATACTCTCAGGGAGATGTCGGCGACCTCGAACGTGCTGGTTCGTCCATCGCCCAGGAGCAGCCGCGGGGGCTTGCTTCCGCGAAAATATATTTTAGAGCAGGTGCGCCCCGGCCCGCTTATCTGATGCGTACATACACATCGCGATATGTGCCAGCCGCTACCGTAAGATGGCCAGCCCACGGTTATAGCGATTGGGTTAGCAGGTCCTTCGTCTGTGATCTGCCTACTAGATAGCGTAGGGTACTGTTCAGCTCCAAACGAGGACAAACAGCCCGTGACTCTGGTCAATATGCGCCCCCCCCCCCCCCCCCTTTTCCTCTAGGAGCAGGCTAGCCGGCGGGGGAGGGGGATCCAGCAGAGGCAGAGCGGCCGAGGGAACCCGATCCTGAGCGAGACGCGGGAGGTTCTGGTTCGCCGAGGAAATCCAGCGCCGGGACGGGCGGGCCGCCGGGGAAATCCAGCGCCGGGCGGCCGCGGGCACCGCCGCTCCTGACATATCGCCCCGCCGGCCAGTGTGTCGCGCTCTCTCCGAGGAGCATGCTCGGCGGGGGTGCGGCGGATTCTTTTGAGATTAATCATGGAGAAGAAACGGATCAGAGTAGCTGCAGTATCAGTTGCTGAGTAGAGGAGGAGGGGAATCAGCCGCTGTACGGGTCTGCGGCCGAAGAACTGGACGCGCACCACCGCGTGTAATCTCCGGCGCAGGAGGGAGGCAGATATAGCAAGAACCAAGTTCAAGTCCATCCTTCTTCGTCACCATGCAGTGTCCAAAGATGCAGAATGGCTGTCTGAATGGGGATGCAAATGACATGGCCGTGTGCATGTAGGAAACTCCGGTCTCATGGCTGTCTAATTGTATTGTGCCAAAAATGCAGATATACACGGCATTAAGTTTCGATCTTTTTGCACTCTGAATCCTTTGATACAAAATGCAGATATACACGGCATTAAGTTCCGTTCTAATGGCAGTCTGAAAGTGTTGTTACAAACTGCAGATACAAACGGGACAAAATACACTAAACAAATGGAGATGCGCCTTGCACAAAATGTGTTAGAATAATAATACATGTATTTGCCATCAGGTGTAGCTTAATAGATGGTGTTTGTCTGACCAAGTCACGGGCTGCGTCCATATGCTTGGTGGGCATAAGCGAACAAAAGTGGACAGCCTAGGCTACCTGTGCCTGTGCGTGTAGAGCGCCAGCGCCCCGTAAGAACGCATCTGCCACGGTAATCAATCTGCATAACCGGTTCAATCTGATGCGGATCTCGAGGTTTAGTAGCTTGTGCCAACGCACAGGATAACGCGGCCGGGGCGCAGATGTTCTAAAAATCCGCGTCCTCCTTGCTTCCGTGGTCGCAGGTGAGCCTGAACCCCGGCAAGTAGCAGCTGGCCGGACCGATGCCGAACGGGTACCTCTGTAACCCTCCATGCACCGGCAGGAATAGGTGCCTCTGTCTTGCAAATATCGGGCATCTCTGCACTGGCTGTTGGTGCTCTTGCAGATGCTCCGGGCTGCGTCTTCGGGGCATGCGAATTCCAAGAATTGTCGAGAATCACGGGGACCCTGAGCTGATCCGCCTTTCGCGGTTCTTCGTTTGTAAGTCTATAACCACGCCCAGGTTGTGGTCTAAGTTTAACCAACCCACCTCGGCGATGAGCACGTTGTAATTGGGTAGGCTGTGACTGAGCCTCCTGAGCTCCACGCGGAAGGACACGCTGTCGCCGACGATGGACGACTGGCAGCAGCCGATGTTGGAGCACGGGTTGGAGTTGGGGCCTTTCCCACGAATGTAAGTGATGGACCCACCACCACTATCATCATCATTATCATCGTGAGCGGCCGTGCAGAAAGAGGAGCAGCCGCTGACGAGCCTGCCGTTCCCGGCCAACGTCGCCTGCACGTTGCAGCCCACAAGGATGAACTCGTTGGACCCCTCCTGCAGGAAATACAGCACCCCGCCGACGGTGCCGCCGAGGCTCCACGTGCCGGAGCCGCCGCTCATGTTGATGGCTTGGATTTGGAACCCGTGGCTGATGATCCTGCATCGTGGTCTTCTTCAGGGAGATGTCGGCGACCTCGAACGTGCTGGTTCCTCCATCGCCCAGGAGCAGCCGCGGGGGCTTGCTTCCGTGGTCGCAGGTGAGCCTGAACCCCGGCCAGTAGCAGCTGGCCGGACCGATGCCGAACGGGCACGGCACGCTCACGTTGCCGCAGCTGGTCTCGCAGCCGGGCTGCCCTATCTTCATCGGCGGATCCCCTGCGGCCACCGCTGGCGCCAAGATCAGCAGCACCAGCGCCGCTGTTGCAATGGATACACAGCAGGTTAGCATCGGTTACGGCTGAACGTGCGGTAGATTGTCTTGTCGCCACCGCCTATTAATTGCTAAACTGATTATACGTTTGCTATATAGTACTCCCTCCGTCCGAAAAAACGTGTTCCTTAAATGGATGTACTCAAGCTTGGGGTATGTTTTTTCTGAGGGGGGGAGTAGTATTAGTAGTACGTGCTAGTGTGGAAACTTCAAGCCGCGCGAGGCCTTCTTTGAAATAAAATACCCCATCCATATTGTCCAAGCAATGTTTCAATGAACGATAATCTATCTATCTATCTAGTTGTACTATACTTCAGTCAAAGTCAGCAACCGAGTTTACCTATCTAGTTATACCACCTGCAGCGAGCGCTGGTGCTGACTGCTGAGACCAGCAGCACCAGCGCCGCTAATGCAACGGATACACAACTGGTTAGCATCAGGTACGGCATGACGGACATGTATTGCCTTGTCGCCAGAGTTAGCTGATTTCAGTTTTGCTATATATTGTAGTACACGACGTGTTACTATCACTTGACAACGTCAAAGCGTCGTTGGCGCGTGAGAGTGAACAAGAACTCTACTATACTTCAGTCAAAGTCAACTGTTGAGTTTGCCAAATGGCAGTTGATTACTCGGGACGTTCTGTCATTTTTATAGTCCTTCGCTTTCATTACATCAGTGTGGATTACCCAAAGATATCAAATTAAATGAAGTACCTCTAAGATTTTATGCTATTTAACACGCAATCGTTTGACTTGGGATCTCGAGACCAGCTTTTAGTCCCTTCCTGCAAGTTTAATCGTGGTCCAGTCCAGCTGCCCCTTTTCTATCCATGTTTCAAACAATCAAATTCTGTAAGCAATGAATAAAGGTTGAGTTTGAATAGAAAAACCTTTTCAAGTTTGATATCAAACCCAATTCTTTTCCTCAGATGTTCTGAATGAAAATAAGGGATGACATAAGTAGATTATATAGATTTATAACCAAATACTTACAATCAGTTTGGATGTCGGTCCAATAATAGAATAAGTGTGTAGGCATTTATCTTATTTGTGCTGGTTGTGGTACTGCATTTTGTTTTTGATTTTTCTTTTTGTATCGGAGCTGATCGTGCTACTTTGATACTTGGTTCAGTTTAATAAATACCTGTGTGCATCGCTCGATAAAAAGGCCAGGGATAATCCTCCTTTCCAAACCAAATACATATTATCTGGCATTAGTTTGGAACTGTGAGTGTGGAGAAATTAATAAGAATATATTTGAACTTTATTTTGAAAAAGTTGGCAAAAGCAGGGGTTCAATTTAGTCGGCCAAGGTCAATATAGATTTATTTTAGAGATTTTTCTTACTTCCTCCTATCCATATTAATTGTCACTGGTTTAGTACAACTTTATTATAAAGTTATACTAAAACAGCGATGATTAATTTGGATAGGAGGGAGTACTATTTTTGTGTCAATGAGCAATTCAACATATCTTTACTTTTTCACAAGTGAAAGATCTGACACAGGTTGTGATTCTGTGTGACGACCACAAACACCCGGCCATTATACACTTGATTATATCCAGCCGCCATCTATAAGTGTAACATTTTCCTCGTTAACTACAACGATGACTCTTCCACTTTCACTGTAAAATGCTACATGTGCACCCATGGCATGTGAAAGTAATGCATACATATTATATTCTGCATCCCAACTCCTAATGAATTTGCAGGGAATTCCATACTGAATCGACGTGCAGGTCAAGTGAACAATGTGAAAGTGATTAGTCAATACGGGGTACATGTTATTCACAAGGACAGATGATACAAATAAATCCATAGAAACAAAGAAAGGGCTACATTATTATTTAATCATTTTTAAATAAAACTACCGAGGATATCTTGAGGATAGCAAGAACTCTTCTTCCATGCTATATTGTCTGCTTGATTCTTTTATATTTGAAAAACCTGCTGGAATTGGGCCACTCATTGCAGTACCATCCTCCTCAGATATCTCAGCCAACCCACTATCTGAAACATTCCTCCTGGATGCTTGAATACATTCCAGTGTCAATTCCACATGTCTCATTGTTGGACGATCCTCTGCTGTTAATTTTAGGCATGCTAACGCAAGCTTAGCTACTTCTTCTACTTCTTGGCCTCCTCCATCCACGACTTGAGGATCTAGTATCTGTGGCAAATTGCCTTCTGCAAACAATGTGGTAAAATGTCCAACAAGGCCATCTCCTTCAGAAGACAAATATGAGAATGGCTTCTTTCTAGTTAACAACTCTAGAAGCATGACACCAAAGCTGTAAACATCACTTTTCTCTGTGAGCCTCCCTGTGCTAAGATACATAGGGTCCAAATATCCTCTTGTGCCTTGTACTACGGTTGTTACACCTATTTTATCCACCGGGACATATCTTGATGCTCCAAAATCTGCTACCTTTGCTGCTAGAGTATCATCCAGAAGTATGTTAGCAGACTTGATATCTCGATGTATAATAGGCATTGATACTGTCATGTGTAGATAGGCTAGTGACTTGGCTGTCTCTGATGCTATCCGCAACCTATCATCCCATGACAATGATTTTGCTTCATGTGTGTGCAAATGACTGTAAAGAGTTCCATTGGATATGAACTCATAGACCAACATTGGTACTTCTGTTTCAAGGCAGCAACCATAAAGTTTTACAACATTTCTATGGTTTATTTGTGATAGGATAGCAACCTCATTGATGAACTCGTCAATCTCCTTCTGAATCACCATCTTTGGTTTCTTGATAGCTACAACATGGAGGTCTGATAAAATCCCTTTGTAGACGGTACCATGTCCACCACCACCAAGCTCGCGAGGTTTGTCAAAATTGTTTGTTGCCTTCTCTAGCTCCTCCAAGGATATAATCATTCTTTCTGCAATATCAGCTCTTTGAGATACCAATTGTTGCAATAGTCGCCCACGATTCTGCTCAAAGAACTTCTTCTTCAACATTTGTTTTCTTTGGTGCTTAAGCTTTTGTGTGAAGACGAATACAATGAGGATCAAAACAATAGCTCCCGCGCCACTAGCAACTCCTATTCCGATTGTAACACCTGAAACTATACACACACGTGGTTTTTGTTTATGACAAAGTTTAAGGCTATCAGATTCATCATGAAATATGTTTTCATATGGTATATACTTTCTCAAAACATGCATTGCCCCACTTTATAGATAAGGTCACACAGCCCGAATGATACACGCTAGGTTCTAGGAAACCCTCTTAAAAGTTTATCAAAGAAAAGCTAGACTATACAAGGCGAGGTCCGCCAACACTGCACCAGGAGTGCGTTGATGCACCTCACACGCTTGAAGCTGAGAGAAAGCACAAGTGGCAGAACCACCCAAGAAGCTACCTAGGCACTTGAGCTTGTGACTCCTGTAAGAAAACACTGGACTTCATTGCACCGTCCCCTACCAAACTTTCAACGGAGTGGACCCCCCGCCCTCTCTCTGGATCATGGAGCGCCAATCGTGCGTGCGATAAAAAGGGCCTGGGAATTTTCCGACGCGGTCGCATGTATCTGAGAAGAGTTAAAAATGATCACGCACTGCGGAAACAGCGCGGAAGCTTCTAGAGACTCTCCAAGCCCACTCAAGAACGTCACCGTGACCGGAGGAGACATGTGGTAGATGAACGCCCCCAAGATGCATACGACCCTGGTAGATGAACCAGGATGACGGACCTAAGGGGGGAAGCGATATCGCAGGCATCGTCGTCGCTAGCACCGAAGCCCGAAGCTTCCATTCACTACCTCCCTCATACCTTGTTGTAGACCCAGGCAAAAGCCTATATCCTAAAGAGTGGCCTGCCATAACGACTATGACTTTCCAGATCTAGATACGAGTTAATTAAGCCACCATCGCTGGCAGTAGCCTCGCTGGAACCACCCGCCGCTGCATCCCTCTGCATCCACATAGCCAAGGGGCCACCCAAACACCACTGCCACATGCCTCTCCAGAGAGCCTCCCACGCAGGGAAGCTTCCAGGGCCGCCGCCCCGACACCCAAGACCTATTGCCCACCGCTTCTCGTTGTCCTCGCACAGTCCACCGGAGAAATGGCGGGAAGGTGCCACCTTCCCCAACTAAGCCACCTATGAATAACAACTATGGTTGGCTCTATAAAGAAAACCAGCTAAACCGACGTACCTCACCCTATATATCCAACCGGATCGAGGTACACACAAAACACCAGAGAAGGGACGGGAAGGCATATCCTTCCGCGTCCCATGTCATCCAGCCACACAACCCATGCAGGCAAAGAAGATGATCCCACCACGTTAGTAACCTATGACCTGCCCAGGCAGATCTAGCCAGGGACACACAACAGGGGCGGCCAACAGCCAACACCTAGTACTAGGAAAACCATAGCGCTGCTGGCCACGACCCTGGTTAGGGCTTCCAGCGACTGAAGGAGACCAAGGGCCCACCGACGGCGACACACCTAGACTCTGGGGGGAGTAGGATTTCGGGCTTCCGGCGATGGGGTTGCCTAAGGACCACCAGGGGTGAAGACGCCGCAACCACAATGACTGCGACCCCCGAGGTCCATGTCCAAGCACAACCAGAGCCTAGAGAAGGGTGACGCCCTTCAACCGATGGTGAACGCAGGTATGAGGAGGGCACAAGATCCACCTTTGAGGCGTGCCAAGGGACGAGAGGGAGGAAGAAGCAGCTGCACCACCATCCGCTGCACGAGCACTAGTAGATAAAAGGCCTTTAGTCCCGGTTCATAAGGGCCTTTAGTCCCGGTTCTGGAACCGGGACTAAAGGGTCGTTACTAAAGCCTCCCCCTTTAGTCCCGGTTCTTACACGAACCGAGACTAAAGGCCCTCCACGTGGCCGCTGCCCGGAGGTCCACCTTTAGTCCTAGTTGGTAACACCAACCGGTACTAAAGGAAATTTATGATTTTTTTTAATTTTTTAACTTTTTTTATTTTCAAATTTCTGAATTATTTTAACCTCAAATCTCTAATCACCCCTCATCACCGCTCAATTTAACCTCTAATCTCTAATCACCCCTCATCATTCCAAATCATCTAACTTCCCGGACGGTCACCCATCCTCTCACTACTCCAGCCTGAGCACGCTTAACTTCCGGGTTATATTCTCCCTCATTTCCAAGTCTGCACTTGTTGTTTTCCTGACAATAGTAAGATGTCAATCCTATTAACCCTCAGGAATTTAGCTTAAGCATGAAGTCACACATTTCACTGTTTGAGTTTGAAACTATTGTTCTAAAAAACAATAATTATTTAGTAACACTAATATTTCTTGAATAAGTAGTTTGACCATAGTTTGACCATAGTTTGACCAGATTTGACCAAAATTTAAAAAAACTGAAATAATTATTTGGTAACACTAATATTTCTTGAATAAGTAGTTTGACCATTGTTTGACCACAGTTTGACCAGATTTGACCAAAATTCAAAAAAACTGAAATAATTATTTAATAACACTAATATTCTTGAGTAATTATTTAGTAACACTAATACTTCTTGAATAAGTAGTTTGACCATAGTTTGACCAGATTTAACGAAAATACAAAAAAACTAAAATTTGAGCATAACTTTTTTCCTTTTAGAATTTAAGGATTCTAAAAATTTGCAAACAGGCCGTAGGCGGTCAAAATCGGATGCCGATTTTCGTGTTGAACATTTTGATATATTATACGTTTTTTTCTGACATCGTATGCAAAAGTTATAGCCGTTTTACGTTTTCCCTGCACTTTTTGCAAAACATGTCCAAATTTAAGTTGGGACCTTTAGTCCTGGTTTGAGACACAAACCAGGACTAAATGACATCGCACCCTTTAGTCCCGGTTCGTGTCTCAAACCGGGACTAAAGGTCTAATCTTTAGTCACGGTTTGAGACACAAACCGGGACTAAAGGGCATCGCACCCTTTAGTCTCGGTTCGTGTCTTAAACCGGGACTAAAGGGCTTAGGTGAACCGGGACTAATGCCTTAGCCGCACGAACCGGGACCAATGCTCACATTAGTCCCGGTTCGTGACTAAACCGGGACTAATGTGAATATTGCCCTGTGACCAAAGCCCTGTTTTCTACTAGTGGAGGCTTCTCCTTGGCGGCGATGAGAGGGTAAGGAGTGGCGGAGGGGTGGTGGTGGCGGCGATCTGGATGCCGTATGAGTCACTCGGCGCGAGTGATGCAGGGGCCAAAAGGGGCACTTTTTTTATGCCTTCTCATATGGTATATACTTGGTATTGTAAATGCTCATATTTTTTCATGCAAGGTCAGTCAAATTTTACAATGTTTGACTTCGGCAAAACCGTGTATGCGGCACTCCCTCTGGTCATTTTTAGTTTGCATATAAGTTTTGTCGGAAGTCAAAGTATCTCTTATTTGACCAAACTTCTAGAAAAAAAATATCTATACTGGAAGTAGTAAATCAATATCATTAGATTTAGTACAAAATATAGTTTCATATTATATATATTTAGTATTGTGGATGTTGATATTTTTTAATATATATTTGTTCAAACTTTAAATTTTAACGTGACACAAATCTTATATGCAGAGTAAAAAGGACCGGAGGGAATACAATTTATCAACAGGAAGGAGAATTTACATCCCTCAAAGTAGCATATATACATATGCAAAATCCTACTTCTGCATACTATTACTTCTACAAAACATTTACTACCAGCTGGAACAAAATGTGGAAACTGTAATGTAAGAATATCACCGTACCTGTGGCGGACTTGATGCAACCACCTGGTACGGTGTGGTTGCCATGAGTTCCCCGAGGGCACCAGCAGCGGAACGTTCCCGGCAGGTTGGTGCACTCGCCGAAGCAGCCGTATTCTTCTGGCCGCTTGCACTCGTCCACATCTAGACACGAATTTAACTCTAAATTAAGATAAACTGCGGTCGACGACCTTGTACCTCGGCAAGATTGTATCAAATCGAATGCAGCACGTACGTACCTTTGCATCCACCGTCGCCGGCGACGTAGGGGTTGCCGTCGTGACCTGTGTAACAGGAGCAAGAGTAGCCTCTCTCCCGTCCGGGCATGCAGTTGCTGTTCCTGCTCTTGCAGACGTCGCGGTTGACGTACGAGGGGCAGTCATCACCGGGAACGGGGCGACCACCCGCCGGCTCCCCGGCAACCTCGACCACCCAGTCCAGTTGAACCGGAACCTCCGTCGCTTCTTCCAGAGCCAACCGCTGCTTATCGTACCACCCCTTCTCCGCGACGAACACGCGCGTCGTCTTCCACCTCTCGTCCACCGTGCGGTTCTGCCCGAACCACTTGAGCCGCGCGTCGAAGTTCATGCGCTCGAAGGGCGAGATTATCTCCTCCTGGCAGCAGCCCTTGCCGAAGCTGCACACCTTGTGGCTAGTGGGGTACTGCATGCTGTCGGCGGAGTTGATGCAGATGGAGGCGCAGCCGCTCCGGGTCAGGTTGGTGTGCTGCTCCACCAGCGTCGCCACCACGTTGCAGCCGGTCACCACGAGCTCGTTGGTGTAGGCGGACAGCGTGAAGGGCCCGTCGTCCCTGAGCCCACCGCCGAAGGCGCCCGTGCCGTTGGCCTCCTCCTGCACTTTGATGTCGCCGCCGCGTAGGACGCGCACCGTGGAGTTGTGCGCCCAGATGTGGTCGACGCGGAGGGTGCCGTCGCCGATCAGCAGCGTGTTGTCGTCGACGCAGGTGAGGTTGAAGCCCGGCCAGTAGCAGCCGGGACCGATGCCGAACGGGTAGGGCACGGCCACCTTGCCACAGGTGCGGGTGCAGTTGTCCGGCGGCGGCGGAGGAACCACCGCACCAGCCCCCGCCGCTGCTGACAGTGACGGGACCGAGAGCTGCGACGCCAACGCTAGCAACAGGACCAGCGCTGCAGCTGCTACCGAGATGCTAGCTTGCGGCGCCATTATTAGTTGCCACAAAGTTTGATAGATTCTTCTAGCTTGCGCTTAGCTGAGGTGATTACAACTGTTGTAAAAACGGATGATTAAATACTAGACTAGAGTATGCAGGTAGCTAGTACTAGCCCGATCGCTACAATTTATATAAACTAGCAAAGTGATGTGCCGTATGCGCGGGCAATTTCTCAGTCAACTATATATCCAGCTAAGGTAAAAGTCAAACAAACAGGTTCTCCTCCGCATAGACTAAATTATCTTCATCGTTGATTATACCATGATCCTAGCTATAAGTTTCAGATTTAATCTGTAGTATGTGCAAATCCAGGGCAACTAGGTCCGCTGTTCCGTTGTCAAGAAAAGGAGCAATCCATTGCAGTCCTAACCTTTGTTTGCAAGCAAGTTGTGATGTTATTGATGACGCCAACAATCAATACATCAATTCTCTTTGTGTTCACTTCTTCCTTGGTACGTACTCTCTCCATCCGAGTTCATTAGCCACCCTCATGTTTTCTGTCAAATGACTAACAAAATCTATTGTATCTCACAGAATTGTATCGTTGGATTTAACATCAAAGTTCGGTCAACTTAAGAGAAGGTCTAATAAACTCAGACGAAGGGAGTAGTACATCCTAGTCGACTAGGAAATACAGTAGTAGAAGTCATCAATCCCTGCATCCTACATGGGCTGGTAAATTTTCTTCCTTTCTTTGGTGGGAAAATGGCAAGCCTGTTTTTTTGTTAACAAAAGGTGGATGTGATGTGTCCAATTCAATCGTATGTTCTAGGTCTCTTAAATGCACTTGTAAATCTATTATTTAGTGCTAGCCATGTAATTGTGATCCAACGGTTCTTTGCAATTGTTCTTCCGAGCATTAGAGTAGATGGTCGAAAGGTACCTCGAGTTAGTAAATACATTTAAAATAGCATTTTATGAACACATGTTTGTTTAAAATTTATGGCAAGTGTCTCTCAAAAATATACTTTATAGAAATGGCATATTTCTTACACCAAATTATAACATGCACACAAATAAGGACACCCCGAGTCATCAAATTGCCCACACATTAAAATCCAGCGAAGGGATCAGCATGTACCAAGACAAATAATTGATGATAGGATTCCCCTCCCCTCCTCCCGCGACGCTCCCGCGGGCGTCCGGGAGGCTAAACCTAGCGCCGCCGCCCACCCTCCCCTCCTCCTCTCCCCCTCCCTCGCCGCCGCCAGGGGGCGCGAGCGGGTGGAGCCCGGTCGTCGCCGGCGACGGCGAGGTCCTCTTGTCTCCTCGCGCGGGGGGAACGGCGCGGGCCGGGACACGATGCTCGTTGCCGGGCACGGCGGTGCAGCGGTGCTCCGACGTGGGCCAGCGACGGTGGCGTGGCGGCGGCGTGACAGGCGGCATGGAGGCGGTGCAGGCCGGTGGGTGGGGTCGGCGGAGGCTGCTCCTCTGCAGCGCCCCGACGTCGACTCTGGCGCTGCGGGTCGAGCTCGACTGGGTCGCGAGCGGCCCTCTCTCCGTGGCTCGGGTGGGGGAGGGGGGGGGGGCGACGCGGCAGCGGTGGCGGTGGGCGTCCCCGTTCAGCCGGGCCCTTTGCGGCAGGACGGCGGCGCTCGGCACGGGGAGACCTCCTTGCTAGCTTCCCTTGGGCGCGGCGGCGGCCGATCTGGACCCCTTCCCCTTCTTCGGCGTCCAGCGGCGGCCGGTGCGCCCCGGCTGGTCCGGGCCTGTGGCTTCGGGGGCGAACATGGTTTCGGGGGGGGGGGGGGGGAGGTTGGCTGGTGGACGGGGACGCCTCCGTGTGCCCCGTCGCCGATCTTGGCCTTGGGCTGCTCCGTTACCTCCCCCTTCCCCCGGACCGTCATATGGTTGCGGTTCCTCTCGTGGCAAGGTGTCCGCCGGTGGCTTCGGAGTCGGCTGGGGGTGTAGATCTGGCCAAAGGTGTGCGCTTTGGTGGCTGTTGCGGTGGTCTGGAGGCAGGGCGGCGGTCCTGGCGGTGGGAGGCGCGTATGTCGTGGGCGGACTGCGCGTCTCGGTTGCTGGCACGCAGGCATGGCTGCTTGGGCGGCATGGCTGTGAGTGGTTGGCGGATCGGGGATGCGACGAAAGGATTGAAGCACCGGGGTTCTCACCTGTCCAGTTCGTGCACTGGCCGACGGTGGCGGCGTTTGCGGATGTCGTGTTCCTCCTTGTAGGCTCCGTCGTGGTGCTCATTCTCCTTCGTCTCGCTCCGGGTGAAAACTTGATCTGAGGATCGGACGGTGGCGACATTGGTCGTACCCTTCTTGGAGGCATCGTCTTGAAGCCCTCGTCCGGCGTGGTTCGTCACACACCCTCCCGGACGATTGCTCTTGGTGGTCTCCGTCGGCGCTAAGCAGTTCCTTATTGCACATCTTGTAGGTGTTTGGATGTCGTTGAGGGTGTGTTTCGTTGCCCGGCTTCCTTGTATCTCGCCTTGGGTTTGTGTGGTGTGCGTTTGTATCGTTGCTTTGGATGTATGTGGTTGTTGCTTTATAATATAAAGCGGTGGGAAACCCTTTTTCGTAAAAACAATTGATGCTCATAGAAAGCAGATTCAATGCTCGTAAGCATCTAACTTGGTGATTTAGACAGCTGAAGAGATAAGGCAAGAGATGGCCGTTTCTTACGGCTCCCTGGCTATGCGCGTCACTTAGACCTGAGACTAAGTAAAACTGCATGCGTGTCCATGCTGTTGGTAAGCGGGAGAATAAAGTAAATACAGATATACTTGTTGACCAAAAATACAGACTTGCTGTACAAACAATGGATGCCAATAGAAAAGATGTTTGCTACTACTAAGTAGTTGGAGAATTTTCTTTTATTTGTTAGTCAGTTGAACTGTGCACAAATTCCTTTTCAAAATATGCAACTATTTAGTCATTGCTGAATAAAAAATCAACGTCCATGATTACGTAAGGGCTCTCATAATCTACACACCACTCAGGTGAGAATATTTACAGCTACCTATTTAGATATATTAACTGCGCACTAATCGAGCTCTCTCAGACCATTAGCATCTTGAACCGTTGGATCTGCTACTGTGGTCATTGCTGCCCGTTGGATGCTATTCTGGTCTCCCGTGGGCTCTGTACTGAATTGGGCCGCTGCTCCAGGAACTATTTCGGGAGTTTCCTGTTATTTTGGGCTAAATGGGCTGCATATCAAAACTCAAAAATTTCTGTCATGGAGAAGACGAGACGGCGAGACGCAGCCCCACCTGCGCCGAGCACTGCCTGTGTCAATGCGGGCATCAGTCGACGAGTGGTCTGCTCGGTCGGCGTTTCCAGTGAGGGGACTAGACCGGTCGATGCGAAGGGGAGGTTGCGGGTGATGCATGTGGAGAGGAAGCGGCAACGGATTGTTCGAGTGAAACTAAACCGCAAGTATTGAAGGAGACAATCAATCTTCAGTTTTCGGGAGCATTCATCCCCGAAATAAGTGCAGGTGTTTATTCCTTTTTCCGGGCCTCTTCCTAGATCACCCCTACCCCCAGGTTATATGTAGCTCCATCCCCAGGATTTCTTCATTGCCCTTCATATCGGCTCTCTCTGGATCTTTGCTACTTGTCGCCAATACTACTGCCGACTGTGTCACTGGTGTTCCTAGGCGCGCTGACGTCCAAGACGACCGCTACACTGCTCCATCGCTCACTTGAGAGGATCTGAGAGGCTCGTGGGCTGCAGATCCAGAGAATTATTTTGCCGGTCACATCGACACATCTTAGAAAACCTTCGCTGCATTTCTTCAGTTCTCAGATTCTTCAATCTGCACATGGTTTGATCTGGAACACCTGCTATACTTTCTTTCTCCGTGTCTTTTTTTTGGTTCTGTATAATGTTTGCAGATGAAAAGAAATATCTTATTAGGATAACGCGTGCAACACACTAATATCTTTGAGAGTTCAGCAAAAGTCAATATCATGTTGCTGCCAGATGGTGTCTCCAGACCAGTGATGTGAATTTCAGAGAATGAACGACGTCAGTTTCAGAGAATGTAATTGTTCTTTTGAGCTCAAAACGACCACTTTTGATTATATTTTCTTTTTCTCAATTGTACCTTGAACGTATGTGGTTTCGTTAAATTAAATCAGGGAGGAATCCCTTTTTAAAAAGAGCACTGAAACTAACGTACGGGTGACCACATCATATTTGTCCGCATGATATTTATATCGATTAGCATGGGATGCATACATGTTATGTTACTTCTGCTCAAATTCACAACATCATGCTTTCTACATGGGAACAATTAGAGAGTGAACCGCTCGAGACCAATACATTTTAAGCCATGGAAACACACTGATCATGCTGTAATAATGATTTTCCTTGTTCTCCGTAGATTATTCGTTGTATTTTTGCTGTATTTAGCATTGCTACTAGCATGCTACAGCTCGGTGGCGCACAAAGTTTTCCCTGCTGGTTTCTAACTGAGCTTAGTAATTTTGTGTTTTTTCCATTAGGACGCCTTGTCTTGATATACATTACTATGAAAGTTTTACTTGATTTCCAACAAACTATAGAAGAGGTGAATTTTTGCAAGTTGATTTCGTTATCACTAAAGGTGGATATGAACTAGAGTGGCAAACAAGGACAATGTAGTCATAATTTCTCATGGCATGCATGTCTCATTTACATTATATCCTTGGTAATCCTGTATTGACATTTGTTTATTCTTTGTTAGTCTTTAACTCCAACTATCTCAACATTCATGCTAAGGTATGGTGCCCATTGGTTCTTGGTATGTCTTTGGATCCACTGTTTTCACTTCATCCATTCAGGTAAATCTGAATACTTCGTATAGGTAATGTTAGTCCACTTGACCATTCCATAACATGTGGCAACACTGAAATTATACATGTATGGTGTTACATTTTTGTTTCTTGTAATGGTTCTTACCTTCTTTGCAGTAAACACAACTACCAATTGTCAAGACCACCTGCCATATAGTTGTTGTTCAGGTTTTGGTTTTCCAAGTTTCTGCTAGCATTATTAGCTCTTAAAATTTATGATGCACTGGATAAATGTTACATGTGCTACTTGTGTTGATAGACCTACAAGGCAATGTGCTTTCATTAATATCGTCTTTACATCTTCCTCAAAAAACACTTTGATTCATAGTGACATGCCTGGAGGTAGACATTGTCCTACCTGGCTGAAAATAGTTTGCATATACTCTGCAGACAATATCTTTCTTGTGGCTCTTATAGAACAATAGAAGATCAGCTAATGGTTTGGTTCCATGGTTATGTACAACTTTGTATTCCTTGGTTACCTAGCCTTAATCTGCTTACTTTATGAAGAGCTGATCTTATGAAATCTATTTGGGGTTACCCTATTTGGCCTGGCTGCGCATGTTGCTACTCCACTATGTGGCATGTCATATTAGGGTATTACTACTTTGTACTATCCTAATTTTGGTGGTCACTCTGGTTCTATGTGTTGCTTACCTAGGGAATATTCGTCGGCAAGATTAGTTGACTGAAGGCATATCTAAATTTTGTTGGTTCAAAGTAGTAATTTTTGTAAACTATTAATACCGTCAATATTTTTACATAATATTATTATCCACCTTTCGGTCCTTTTTTGTAAATTTCTATTATCCAATTGCAAAAACAGATGGGCGCAGCAACGCCGCCAATCATGATCTAGTATTAGTGATACTAAGACGGTCCAGAGCTTTGCTTAGTACGCGAAAGTATAGCCAGCTGGCTAGTCACTTTTTCCTGCGCGTACATACAATGACACAAGCTCTAAACGAAAGTATAGCCAGCTGTGGCTAGTCACTGTTTTCTGTACACAACAGGGAGAGTCCTGGGATAAAACCATGACTTGTAGTTTATCCCCTATCCACATCTTGATAATCTTTTATATTATCAAGGCTAGAGCTATGCTGCACTGGAAAAAACTTCTTCATTGAGGATTACACCTGTGTAATGTGCAATCATCGCTCCCTGTAAACAAGAGATCATCTCTTCTTCCAATGCCCATATGCTCAGCTCTATTGGCAATACGTGTGTTCCTCATGGCAGCCCCAAAACACAAATATACAGGATGAAGTGGCGTATCTAAACTTCTAAAGCACCTTCACAATTTGCCTTTTGCACTGGTAATCATAATTCTGGTCTCCTGGGCGATATGGACAACAAGGAACGATTTCATAGTTAAAAAGATTCCCCAAATTTGTATGCTTCCAGACGCAAATTCAAAGAAGAGATGAAATGACTCACACATAGAGCAAGAAGACAGGAGTATATTGGAATGGCAGATTGGGTTGCAATGTTCAGATAATATGCTGGTCCGGAATGATAATGTAATTCTTATTGTTGTATGTTCTATTTGTTTGCTTGTTCTTTTCTAGCTTTTCCTACTTTTTCCCTTATTAGGTGTATAGCTCTTTTTTCTCTTTCATGGACTATTTGTATTCCTTTTATTTGAAAATTAATAAATATATGCAGCAGAGTCATGCTGTTTCCCTAAAAAAACATATCTAATGTGCTCGGTAAATCATACTGCCGGGCTTTACTTGGACTAAAGGCCAACATCTTAGGAAGTAGCTACGATTTGCATGTTTCCAAAACAAGTTCAATCTCAATAGTAATCATAGTGTTAATATGCGCAGGTACGGCCACATATGCACATACTATTTTGATGTAGCAAACTTTTTTGCGAATGTACTCTTAATGAACAACCATTATTAAATGTAATCATAGTTAAATTAACATCAATTGAATGATATTTTCAAGAAATCACGTGCACTCTACCATAACATAAGGACTGGGATGCTGGGGAATGGTCCAATATCTAGACTGAATCAAATCCAAAATGCATACAATTTGTTAAAAGTTCTGACCTACGTACTAATCCATTCCATATACAAGTTCTCCACCCAAAACGCATCAAACAATTGATAGTATCAACCCAATCCATAAAGAAACAATTCTATTAGATTGCCATATCACCGTAAGACTAACAAGCAGACATGTACTCGTTATAATTCCAAAAAGGAGTAAAATAAAGACAAAAGTGACAGGAAAACCAAAAAAATGAAAAAATACAGGAAAATTAAAGAAGTAAAAGTGAAAAATAAAATAAAAGAAGTGGGAGCCCCATAAAAACTAGGAAATGAGAACGAAAGGAAAAACCAGCTTCTCTTTTTGGGTTGGCCCGTACAGAGGAGATGTAATCTTTTCTGCACACGAACATAAGCAAATAGGAAGATTTGCTTCGGAATCGTATTCCGCGTGTGCGTTGCTGGGTGCGACCAAACCCATACCCCCGCATGGTAATGGCCATCCCACTCGGCTGTTCTTTTGTGTCCTTTCTCGCGAACCATCCCTGGACCATTTTTTTCTATCTCTCTTCTAGCCAGGTTTGATATTTTTCTGGATTTTTCATTCCCGTTTTCCATTTCTAAATCTGTGTTTAAAAATATATTTTGGGAGACATTTCCTTTCAAGTAACCTTTTTTGAAATGTGTAAATACTTTTTAAATTTGTGAATTATATTTTGAAATCCGGAAACATATTTCCAAATTCATAACATTTTCTGATATTCAGGATATTCTCAAAATTCATGAACATATTCAGGGATTTTTTATTTGGGAACATTCTTTTAGCTCACAAAATTTTAATTTGTTGAGTATTTTCAAATTCGGAATTTAAAAATATTGATTATTTACAATCACACTTTTTTAAATGTGAATATTTTAAAAGTTGGAACATCTTTTGATACTTTATCTGTTTAAAATCCAAAACTAAATAAAACACTAAAAACCGGACGCGGAGTATGTGTGCGCGAGCTCAAATGAGCTCGCTATCTAGGGCGTTGAATATAGCATCAGGATCTGTGCCATTTCTTTATACCTGCGGTGGAGGTGCACTAGAAAATGAGCACTGTGGCGGATCTGTGTGCCAAGAAGGCTTGCGCCTTAGTGGCTTCGGAGTGCTGGCTTGAGGATTGCCCTCCTTTCCTTGTTAGCGGCTTAAGGGCTGATTGTAACTACATGCTACTCCATCAATAAAGCTCCCAAATATTCTGGCAAAAAAAAATGAGCACTGTGGCGTAATACGTACAGGACAGGGACGGGTGGTGGGGCTCATTTTTAACGCGCGGTGGAGAGTCCGTCTGGCGCTGACGAGTTGGGCCGTGGATCAGTTTGGGCGTTTCCGTCTGATCCGTGGCCCGGGAAGTTTCCTTTCGGTCTGGTGCCTTCGATTCCACTTCCACCACACACGTCCTATTTTGGGAGCTCTGGAGGTGGGCGACGGCGGCGGCGGCGGCGGTGACCACCATGTAGTTCCTGATGCAGTCTATCCGCGGGTATGTAGAGCCCTAATTCTTCACCACACTTCTTCTTCGGTCTGTATCGACTCTAATTAACTGTTTTGAATGTATTTGGTTTGGCCTGGCTTAGATCCTGTTTCCTTGAAGAGGTGGGTGAGAGTTTGGTGGCGGCGCCGGTGCTGGCGGAGCCGTCTGTGGTGGACTGGTGGATATGGTGGTGGAGCATCAGGTGGCGTTGCAGGAGACGGTGAAGCACGGGATGCCGGCGGAGGAGCGTCCTGTTGGCACAGCGGACGCACAGATCTTGGCGGCCACTGAAGCGGCGGTGGAGAGGAGAGATAGCTCGCCACCGAGCACGGAGCTGTCAACTGGGAAGAAGAACCCCTGTGCGCCTGGAAGGAATAAGAGGTTAGTGCTGGATTGGATGATGTGCTTACCGAAGAAATGTACTTGCAGCATTCAGTGTTCCTGAACCTGTGGGCAATTAAATTCACGGCTGGATTTGAAAAGTTTTTGGGGATAAAATACTGGCATTAGAACAAGAAGACATTTTAGTGTTTCCAGTAGAAGAAATGATCTTGCATTATTCAGTTTTCATGCACCTGTATGTAAGTAGTTAAAATCATAGCTGAATGTGAAAGTTGTTTCTCAGGCTGAAAAACCTTCCATTGGAACAAGAAGACATGGTTGCAGTTGCTTTGTGTTAGTGTTGCCGCTGCAAGCTACAGATTTGCCTGTGGGATAAGTTATGAGGATGAAATCCAACCATTAGAACAAGGAGTCGCTTGGTTTCCTGTCTTGCTGAAGCCAGTAGAATGAATACGATTTTTTTATTTTCAGTTAAACCAAATGGTTCTTCAATCCTGGGTATTTAAGTTTATAGATGATTGTGTCGAAGGCAATAACCGTGGATTTCATTATTGAGTTTTGATGGACCTGTGAGCTGAGCCGTGGCCCAGAATCGTTTTGCTCTATCTGATCAATGGCTCGGATAAGTCGCTTTCCGTGAAGGGCGGCAACGTCGATATCAATGCAGACCCATAGTCATTCCCTAAAAAAATGCAGACCCATAGTCTTCTTCCCAACCGCTGCCGCCATTTTTGCTACGTGACGAGGGAGAGAGGGAAGAAATGGAAGAACAGGTGAGCGCCACTCAAATGGAGTTTCTCATGCAGCGAATTAGGTGGTATGAGTGTGATTTTGTTCCGAGCTATGCGTGCTGTTTGAAGAGTGGAGCTCAGGGTCTCAAATTCTTTTCTCTGCACAGATCCACGTTGAATTAGGAGGTCGAAGAGAGTCTTCTGACGGAAGCCTCGCTGGCGGACGGCATCAGGCGAACGCTGGTGGAGGTGCCGTTGCCGAAGGGCATGTATGTGAGCGTCGATGGGCGAATCTGCGTGGCGACTGGACTGGCGACGATGTCCGGATATGGGCGACTCTGTACTGCGGCTGAAGCGGCAGCAGTGAGAAGAGACAACTCGCCTCCGACTTCTGAGCTCTCCACGGGGAAGATGAATCCCCAGGCTCCTGGTTGGAATAAGAGGTGAGTCGAATTGAATTTAAAACTTGTTCTCTGATGTTTTGGTGCTGTGTTCTATTAAGAATTTCAGTAAATGTATGTGATAGGAAGAACTGAATTTTAAAAACAATGGAAAACTGAATGTGCTATGAAGAGTTTCAGTAAACGTATTTTCAGGCTGTGTGTGGCCATGGACTGCTGGTTGAATTTTTGGTGTGGCAGTAATCAGACTGGATGTTATTAGTGGATATTGTTATCTATTTAGGCTTCATGTGAGTTAGCATTCTCTGAACTGTAGTTAGATGAGCAGTGAAACAAATTGTTCGACATAACTCAGTTGTAAAGTCCTGTGAGGTTGAATTGGTGCCGCTGGTCCTAGCAGGACAACTTGCCGAACCCGCGCTAGCGCCTTTGAGAAGGCAGTAAATATATGTGATATGAAGAACTGGATTTTTTTTAAATAAGGGAAAACTGAATGTGCTATAAATAATTTAAGTAAACATATTTTCAGGCTGTGTGTGGCCGTGCAGTGTTGGTTAAATTTTTGGTGTGGAAGTAAATCATGTTATGATATGACTTGAGTGGATGCTCCTGCCTCCTAGTGGTTAATGTCATCTAATTAGGTTTCATGTGAGTTAGTTTTTGCAAAATGCAATTAGATGAGCAGTCAAACAATTTCTTCAACATAAGTCATTTGTGAAATCCTGTCAGGTTGAGAATTGGTGCCGCTGGTCCTAGCAGTCGCGTAAGCGCATTTGAGAAATGGTGCAGGGTGTCCTACGAGGTAAAAAATGGATGGGTTGAACACAAACATGCCATCGATAAAACAAGAAGAAGGTTCTGAAGATGGTGATGTTGTGCAAAAGGTTGAGCCGATAGATGACGTGCATCTAGATGGTTCAGCTTGCTCGGCATCTTGCAGCAGAGCTGGATATGGAATGTGAGCAGATGAAAAATGATTTTTTTTACTGATTTCCTACATGCGTTAGCAACTTATAATTGTAAGGTTATTTTTGTGTTCTTCTTTGCAGTTGGGATGGAGATAGCATCCTGCACTGGTTGTGAATGTCAATACAGGTTTTGTTAACCGGGTTGTTCACATCTCTGACGATGAAAGCAACGACAAAGTTGATATGGAAGAATGGTCTGATGATCCTGAGCACGCAAAGCTGGTTGAGACCGCCAGAAAGCTAAGGGAGCAAGAGAAGGAAGATGAAGATGTCACGAAGAAATATCAAGAAATGTATGATAAATATAATGGTCTGAAAGAAGAAGACCGGGAGGTTGCATTGATGTATCAAAAATTGTATGATCAAAATTGTAAGTTCGGGTGAAGGCAAATATGGTGTGAGGCAAAACATGGTGGTCATGTGTTGGACATGAATGAACTAAGGAATTTACGTTTTGCTGCAGCAACTGAAGTGGAGATCGCCAGTGTGAGAGCAAACTGAAACCTTACTCAGGAGGTCGAGAACAAGGCCCCGTGGTGGGTGGTTGTAGAGGTATGATAGTAAACAAAGTACATTATATATTGATTGTGTCATGGTTGGCATGCAGTTACAAAAAAATTCAAGTAAAAACAGTACCCCAATTGTGAATTATGCTTATACTAATTCAGCTGATCTTCAATTGTAGATGTAGCTGTTCAGGTTGATCAAAATGGCAATGAGAGTTCTCGTTGCTGGCAGGCAAGTATCGAGGTTAGACGGACGAAAAAAAGTTCATACATTGAAACCCAATTATAAGCATGAGCTTTTTGAAATGCAGTTTGAAAATTCACTAAAACACAACTTTGCTTTGAAGGATGGGCGTACATTGGTGGTTCTTCCAGGGCAGGGAGCATCCCCAGACTAGAAATGAAGTGGATCGCATGGTGAGGAGTAAGTCTAGTTTAGACATTTTTTATGAGATAGACACTCCTCGTAAGCATGGACGTAAGCTGGCTGTCCTTTTGTGCTTCCATCTAATGTGGGTGGTATCACAAGCAGGGCATGTAGCCGCGTGTCGAGGCATTTAAGGTTGCAAGTAGGGGACCTGAGGCTTGAGGTGAAAGGGGAGATGGGTGATGAGTTTCCAAAGAAGGTTGGGCTTAACACGATGAACCTAATGCTGGGAATGTGCTTCATTTCTACGACAGGATGCTGCGCTGCACAAGATCGGACCTCGACAAGCAAGTACATTTGTAGGGCTTGTGCTTGTCTTAAATTGATGTACTTACACCCAAGGGCATAATATATGAATCTGGGTTTAGTTGTTCACAGGAAATGGTACATGTGCCGCTTGGTGCTCGATCTGGGTGCCGCCGGGAAAGTGCTGGTCCGGCGAGATCTCTGGTGCAAAGACGAAGCTGGATGCACGGTCTGAGGTGGCTGCAATTCATGCAGCTGCGTAAGGCCATGGCGATTAAGCTCCGGCAGGTACGTTTGGTTGGATATCATGAATCCACAAAGTCCAACCTTCAAGCATGGGACGACACAGGGTAAGTCTAGTGGCGGAAAGCAATAAAATTTGTGGGTAGATCTGAAATCTTACATCTTTGTTGACACACTTGTAGAACCCGACTCCGCTGGAGACGAAGGTGATGACCTTGCCGCCACACTCCGGACATGGGATGGGCGGGAGAATCTCCCTGTGCTGCGAGGAAGGAGCTGAGAAAGTCATGGCCGCCGATATGGTTTCTCTGCGCCTCGGTTGGAGAGAAGGAAGGATTTGGAGGATGGAGGGGTAGCTAGTGATCTGCAGTAAATAAAGTAGTAGGTGGTGTTGACGGATGTCGTTAGTGCCAGCATGGCTGAGCCGTGGCCCATATTACACGATCGGCTGAGCCGGTTGGGCAAGGACGGCGACCGTGCCATTAAATGTGGTAGGTAGGTGGGCCAGGCCTGAAAATAGGATATATATACTATTTGAAATACATATGACTATACATGGGACAGTGGGAATCTTGATGCATGTGAACGAGTAGGATATAGAGTGCATCTGAGCTCGAGCTCAGAATAGCACTTTCCCTAAAAACCATACTATACCAACTGTAAGCGTTACCTGGCCCAGCCCGTTTTGCACTCTACACGCGCCCTTGCGGGCATTTGCTCCATATCCAGCACCTTATGCGTCGACTAGGGAGAGCAACTAGCTGAAGGTTACCCCTTATGGAGAAATACATGGGTCATTCTGTTGCTTTAGGAGCACGCCAAGTGATGCGTCCAGCTGACATCACATGTCATGTGCTGCGCGTTTCCTTTAGAATTTATTTCTTTTATTTATTTGTACGCGTTTTTGGGTTTTATATTTTTTTTTCTCGGGTTGTTTTGGTTTTCATTTTTTGCCTAGTTTTTCCTGGGTTTTGGATGGAAATAAATTTTGCGCAAAAAAAAATTTGCGCGGGAGAAATGTCCTTCCACGAGAAGCACAAATTTGCTTCAATGAAAAGCACAGGTATGCTTCTTGAAGAAAAAAAATGCTTCCACAAGAAGAATATATTTGCTTCCACGAGAAGCACACTCAGAAAAATAATTTGTGCTTCTACGAGAAGAACAAATTTGCTTCTCGTGGAAGTACAATTGTGCTTTCAGGAACAAAAATTGCGTTTCCCCAAGAAGCACAGATTTGCTTCCACGAGAAGCACACTCAGAAAAATAATTTGTGCTTCCATGAGAAGAATAGATTTGCTTCTAGTGGAAGCACAATATTTTTTCCGAGAAGCACGGAAACAATGATTTGTTTTACGTTGGAACACAATTTTGTTTTCGCAATAAGCACAACTGTACTTGTCCAAACAAAAGAAAAATTACAGCCTGTGTTCGAAAAGTTAATTGAAAAAACCGCAATTGTGCTTTCAGGCTCCTTTCTTCGTTTTTTGTATAGTTTGTTTTCTGCGTCAATAGTTTTTTGGGTATTTTTTTGGATTTTGTTTTTTAGGTTTTTGTTTTTTTCTCTGTTTTAGATTAGTTTATTTGTGGGTTTTTGTGCAATTTTTCGTCAATACCTATTAACATGGGATCTAGTTTTAAATATATTGACGCAAAAAAAATCAAAAATAAAGACGATTCAGGATTTGGATGAGAGATAAAACATTTTAAATAAATGAATCTATGAAAAAAAGGGAATACACCTAGTTTTCAACAAGTGGCGCATATACAGTGCATCACTTGTCAGCGACTGAGAAGTTGAGGGTGATCTTTCGAAGGGCTAACCCGTAACTAATGATTTCATGAACTAGGATTCCGATTTGCTTGCCCTCTCTGTCAAACACCCCAATGTTTGGCTAATGCACAAAAACAAATCAATTGAATAGTAGAAGCCCAACAAGCAGACAGCCCACTTATGAATTCCCTGGATACTTTGCCAGCAGTTGCCAAGACACAAGGAACAAATCATGTTGTGCTATTCGCTAAAATAAAAAGATCATGTTGTGCTAAAAGAAATTATCTACGTTTCACAATGTCGTACATATTTTGCATTCCAAAAACAAACATGTCTATGTTCGAGCAAGTTTAAAAATATCAACATCCACAATATAAAATTTGTATCATTAATTTGATTCATCAAGAAGTGGGCTGATGCCTGAGTGGGCCTGTCCGTACCTCGCGGCGCAATGTATCAACCTCTAAATACTAAATAAATAAAAAATAGTGTTGATGCCTGAGTGGGCCTGTCCGTACCTCGCGGGACACCCGCTCTCCTCCGCTAGTCCGCGGCCGCCCTCTTAACCCTTCGACAACTGTTACTGAAGGGAAGTGGTGGGTGTTAGTGCCCGCTCCGCCGACGCCGGCGGACGAGCACACCCAAATCGGAGGAGCGTGTCGCCCGCTGCCTGAAGAGGGCGGCGGCGGCGAAAACAATCACATAGTTTTCCCGCCGCCGCTGCGGGATGCTTACGGTGCCAGGTGAGGAGGAGCGGCTCCTCGCGTGCGCCTACATCCGCTCACTTACGATGGAATAGACGGACGCCCACCGGCTCCGTCGGAAAAACGTTAAGGCGCTCCGGCTAGACTGGAGCAGTCCGCGCGTGAGGCGCCGTAGGCGGCGAGAGCGGCGTAGCAGAAAAGGCAGCAGGACCGCGCCGTCTGGAGAATGGCGGGCTACATCGAATCATCCTCATCTTTCAACATCATGTATGGCTCCGATGATGACGTCTCTGACGACCCACCTCCTGTCGCCGACGCTTACCTAGAGGCCTACAACAATGCCAGAGACCGAAATGGCAAAGGGCCTTCGAGGAAGTGGTGAAGTTCAACCCTCTCTTTGTGTTTATTTTAGTTAGTAGTAATCTTAGCGTAGAACTTGTCCATCAGCTGAACCGTGGTGCTCTTTCCGTGATCGGTTATGTGGACTATGTGCATTTCTATGTCCGTTTTTTCTTCGATAAAGGGCGATTTTATTATTTCAAATGTAGCATCAAGCGGATACAGAACATTATGAGCAACACCCGACCTCTGCATAATTAGGATGCACACGGCCCAATATGAAGGTATGACAAAAATTGATGAAAAAAAAACCGACAAATCGGCAACAGTAGAGCCCTATAGACCGACACTATGCCTATGTTGATGGAGGTGGTGTATCGATTCGAAGGTTATGTTGCCACCCATGTTGGGAAAAAACCTCCATAGCCACCTGCTCCAATCGCATACACACCGCCTTGAAGTCCTCCGGTCGTTGTAACATAGACCACATAGTAGCAATTGCGTACACCAAAAATAACCTGTAGAGGAGAAGCATTTGTTCCATTAAAAACAAAATCATGTCTGTTTGCTATCGCATTTCTATATCTGTTTGATAATCTATGTAGTTTATTTTCATGTTGCATGCTTTAGTATGGATATATGGTACCGGATATGAGGTATATGACCGTAGACACGGTAATTTGAGCATTGCCTGTTCAATGTCCGCGGAAACGAACGGGCGCATCTGCGGACATAGGGGCGGTGAAGTTTGGCTGTCGTGTGTCGTCTCCTCGAGTGACCGATAGAAAACGTGGATAGCTTTTTCCCATACCATCCTCGTAAGGATAAGAAAATGTGGTTACTTCCAGCTGGTGAGAAACATCACTATGAGGTTGGTGAGCCGTCCGGTGTACTCAACAAACCTGATGTTGTATTATCACTCTGAGATCTCCTTCCTAAAAAGAAATTATTACCGTTTATTTTTCTGAAGCAAGCATATGCATATGATTGCTGAGTTAATAACTGAAAGCACGTGGGTTCATACTGTTGTCTAACATCAACCCGAGTTTGAAACCTTTGGTGAATCCTACTTGTAGTTTTTTTTCCTACTCGCAATTTTCAGTTCTGGTCTGATGAGGTGATAATATGAGCCGGAAGACATCGCCACAATGGTTGCCTGTCTAGCAGTGGCACACGTATCCACTGTGGTAGTTGCCAAAGACACAGCTGTAGGATCTCAGGCTGCTACGGCAGTGCTCCTCGCCGCGTCCTTGGAGTCAGCCCGGCGTCGCCACCCCCGGTAGTACCATTGGCTTCGAGTCCACCGCAAACTCGAGAGCCACATAATCGCCACGTGGTTCGACGGTGACTGATCGATCGAGCGCGATATCTCTCTACATGGTTTAAATTTCAGATATTTAGAGCGAAATGCTCTGTTTTTATGGGGCTTATATCCTCTTTTCTACAAGCAATTTTACGTGTAACGGTGTAAATATGGACCTTCGTGCCTTCTTTCACCGGACCAAATTGGAGACCCCTGTTGGGTTTTTACTTTTTAGCAGTAGTTTCAAATTCCGATTGACTTTCTACGTTACATCAAAATATGGGCCGTAAAAAATATGTACCGTCAACGCGTCCTCGATCAGAGCAAACAGACGACTGATGTTGTTGCCTGCCCGATCAGAGGAGAGCTTGCTGACCTGGGTTGATCGTTACTGACATTGACTGGCACATGTCTTGGAAGCATAAGAGAGAGGCTTTGATAGCTATTTCCCAGGACAAAACATGGTTTATACTGTGGTGTGTCTTAGCTCAAGTAGATAAGCAAACATTGAAGCCAATGAGAAGAAGTGAGGGCTACATATTTTTCTTTATTTCTTCTGCAGTGAGTGTTCCAGAATAAGAGCTAGTTTGCACTAACTAGGTTAAATAACAACAAGCTAAATCTGTCACCACAGCAAATCTTGGCAAAGTCACCTAAAGGCAAGGAAATCATTGATAATATGCTATTTTAATGTGTCCAACTCATCTTCAAATATGCAAAACTATCGAGGGTGCTCTGCAGATAATCTGAACTCAAGTTCCATGCTGTGTCGTCTGGTCGATCCCTTAGTGTTACTTTCAACTTCTGTAGATGGAGATGCATTGTCTGAAGTGTCCTCTCTAGACACACGTGTGCCTTCCAGTGTTAACTCCACTTGCCTCATGGTCGGACGATCCTCTCTACTTAACTTTACGCATGCAACCGCGATACTAGCAACTTCTTCGACCTCTTTCCCTCCTTCCTCTGTAACTTGTGGATCTAAGATCTGAAATAATGTCGCTCCTTCAAACAAGGTAACAAAATGTGCAACAAGACTCTCATCATTTGAGGACAAATATGAAAATGGTTTCTTCCTGGTTAGCAGTTCCACAAGGACGACTCCAAAGCTGTAAACATCACTTTTCTCAGTTAATCGACCTGTGTAAAAGTACATAGGATCCCAATATCCTCTCGTACCTTGCGCCCTTGTGGTAACCCCAGTTATATCCATCGGAATGTACCTTGAAGCTCCAAAATCTGCTACCTTTGCCATCAGAGTATCATCCAACAATATGTTCGCACTCTTGACATCCCTATGGATTATAGGAGTTGAAGCAGCAGAGTGAAGATATGCTAGGGATTTTGCTGCCTCACTGGCTATCCGCAACCTATCATCCCAAGACAATGATTTTGGTCCTTCTACATGAAGATGCTCGTAAAGGGTTCCATTAGATATGAACTCATAGACCAACATTGGTACTTCAGTTTCAAGGCAACAACCATAGAGTTTAACAACATTTCTATGGTTGATTTGTGATAGAATAGCTACCTCATTGATAAACTCATCAATCTCCGTCTGCACCACGTTTTTGGGTTTCTTGATGGCTACAATATGTTGGTTCGGTAAAATTCCCTTGTAAACAATACCATGTCCTCCACCTCCAATGACCAGATCTTTATGAAAACAATGTGTTGCCTTCTCTAGCTCTTCCAAGGTTATGATCATCCTTTCTGCAATACCAACACTTTGGGATACCAATTGTTGCAATAGTTGTCCGCGATTTTGTTGGAAGAACTTGCGCTTTAACATTTTAGCCCTCTCGTATTTTAGTTTCTTCATAATTAATAACCCTATGAGAAACAAAATTACGACTCCAACTCCAGCAGCAGCAGCTCCTATAACGGCGCTCGTACCTGAAAGTATACACGATATAGCTACATGTTATTCTTCTACATGCATCGTACATATAGCAGAAACTTTGTTGCAGTGTTGCTCACCTATAAACCATTTGCAGCCACTGCCTAGAGGAGACAAGAAAAAGGGAGGGAGTATAAATTAGTTCAGTTTACTTAAATATATAACAATAGAGATAAGCAATAAAGAAAATGAAGCTCGCGTTTGTGTGCGAGGTGCATCCATGCTAACCTTTGCATCCATCCACGATGTAAGGGTTACCGTCGTAACCATCACTACAATGGCATGAATAACCTCTGATCCTTGGTTTGCAGAGGCTATACTTGCTCCTACAGATGCCGGGGCACATGGCATACTGGTGATGCCGACTCACATTGGCTCGTGCATGTGAGTGAATGGGTTGCAACTGCAATATTTCCCAGTCTAGAACAATTTGAACCTCCAATGTAGGAGCGAAATCTTTTGTTGATAGTGACCGTGAAAGCTGGGAGTAGACCCAATGCTTGTTGAACCACCCTTCCTCTGCAATGAGTGCGTATGACTGCGGCAATGCCTCATCCCAGACACTGTTGGAGTCCATCCAATCAATCCAGAATTCACTAGGCATGCCATCCCTAGACATGGTGATCCTGGCCTGGCAGCAGCCATTGCCGTAGCAGTACTCACCATTGTCATCGATACTGGGAGATGACCAGGCATCATAGGCTCTACTCTCATTTGTGGAGCAAAAGGAAGAGCAACCACTAAGGATGGCTCGGTTATTGCCAGCACTGGACAACCCCGCCTGCACCCCGCAGCCAATGACAATAAGCTCATTGCGAGTTGATAACGAGTAGGCACGGTGTCTCCATGGCCAATCCCAAAATCGATGCCATTAACACTAGCTACCCCACCATAGATGCCATGCACTCGGTTGCTGTTAATGACTCGCATGGTGCTGTTGTGGAGGGAGATGTCAACAACTTGAAGAGTGCCGAGCATCAGTCGTGCGGGGTTGTAGCTTGTGTCACAAGTGAGGTTGAACCCTGGCAGATAGCACATGCGCGAGCCAATGCCGAATGGGTATGGCCCACTCACGTTGCCACATAACCTGCTACAGCTATCTGCAGGTGCATATGCTTGTTTGCATTAGTTTTTGAGGAATGAACATATGTTTCCCTACTCTATGTATTTTAAAATTTTAAAAGTATTCTACCTGTAAAGAGTGGAAAAAAGGAAGTAGAAGGCTAATAAAAAGCATTAATCCCATGTAGAAAGAAAACAAATTGGATAAAGGCTTCAGCCCATGATTGAACTCTGGGGTGGGATTTTCTCTTCACTCTACATCACAATTTCATCCCTAAGTTTCTATGAAAACATTAATTAACCATAGTTATTTAATTGATCTAACATATATAAGTAGCATGCAAGCATCTCAATCAGAGTATATGCATGTACTCTAGCTACAAAAAACAAGAAGAAAACAAAGGTATAGATATTAAATAAAAATACATCCTATATACTTAAACCAGATCAATATTTTCTTTTTTATGTAGTGGGCATGTATATCTATACAAATCATTTTGTAGGAAGAATAATGCATCCACACATGTAGATCAATACCATAACGAAGAGAAAGAAAACCGGAGATATATACAGCATGATGGGCCAGGAGTGAATACTGTTTGCAGGCTGATCTTCTATTTAATTTATATAGTTCCTCTTTATTGTTGGATGCAAGTTGTCTCATCCTGAAGCTTGATAATTTTAGTAACATTCACACAACAAGAAAAATTATTTCATGAATCAAGTGACTGTCTGGGACCAACATGGCGATCGATAGCGAGAGCTTAAAAAGCTACATCGTGAAATTCTTTAAACTTTATAAGGACAAGGACTACATACATATGCCCTACATTCCCTTGTAATTCCTTCTCTACTTAGTAGTATACTAGTTTTCCATTTCTTTATGCAACTAGCTTTATGTATTCACTTTTTTGATCTCATTTGCGCATCAACCATGGATACTTATTAGGATCATTTTGAGTGATACGTCTACATATTAGTTTGATTCCCAAATATCAGTTACTATTTTGATTCCAAAATATCAGATACTATACGGCACTACAATGATAAAAAAACATGCTTTAGTTGATGTATACTTCAACTTCTGTACAAGGGGTCAGATGTAAGGACAAGGGGAACGAGAAATTGAAACACAAGTTTGACAACTGGGTCAGACATCAAATGGAACATAGTAACACATTGGGGTAATTTTTCCATATCAATATGGAGGCAGAGCACGTTGTACATAGGGGGGCGTAAAACTATGGACTCTGGAACTAGGCCACGAGTCACCACCGATGGGTAATAGATCATGACAACTTATCAATAGTAGTAATTACATCAATTGCCTTACAAGTGTCATTAATGATGCATGACCTGCCAGTGCTAATACGATGGCACAGAGAGGATGCCCGACCCGTTAGTCACCATTGGCAAAAACTTAGTGACGGGTCTCCACCCAACAATGTTATGGGCTTTTGACCTAAACCTGATCACGGGCATCCCGGCATCCGAGCCAGGCTCGGGCTCGACTTTTCTGCCCAAAACCCAGCCCGGGATCCCCCTCCCCCAAATCTTTAAATGGCCAAATTTTGTTTTTTCAAAAATTAATTTTGTATAGTGGTAAAGTTGGTTGTTCATGAGTGGTGACGTGTTCTTTAAATTTTTTTGTACTATTGGTGTGTTCTTTACCTGTGCATATATACTTTGGTATTGCATAACTGATTTTTTGTCGACATATATTCCGATATAACTTGGTTGTAAAATTCTAACCATGGATAGTGGAGACAACATGTCTCGGTGTCCTAAATGACTCACATTTGTGATGCGGGTGTATCATAGTGTAAATATGTTCAATATAAATTATTCCATGATCAATTGATAAATATATTTGAAATTGCTTGGCCAGCTAAAAATTTGATATATTCTAGTTCAGTAGCTTAGATGGTCCAATCCAAAATCCGTGATCTTTTTAGGAATTCTTCTTGTCAATGTTTTTCAGTTTATCTTGAATGGTTTCATTGACCCTTTTTAATTCTATATGCACACTAAGCTTAGCAAACAAGCGTAGATGCTTCGATTTTCTCTTATTTTGTTTTTGAGTGATTTCCATGCTATGCTTATTTTGTATTGCATAATTATTTTTCTTTACAAAACAAGAATAAGATTAGAAACGTACACTTGTGAGCTATATAATTTATGTATCATTGTTGCATATACTAAAATTATACCACTTTATTACCATAATATATTTGCAATCATATTAAGATTGTTTTATCTTGATTATGAAGAGCTAGATTTTTTATTTATCTTGATTTTTTTTCTATTTAGGTATATTTAGAATTATATTTTCATACTTACTAACTACATGTGAATTTGATTGATGGGAGATTACAAAGTCATAGCCAAGCGCATCATAGTTATTGATATGGGTTTATTAGTCCAAAAGCTCTACCTTGGCGAAGTTGGTTGACATTTTATTAAATTTACTTTAGCTTTGTATGTTGATTGGATACTTGGTAGTGGCACATTCTTCTAAATTGAAGTATTATTTATATTATGTCTATAATGTGCAACTTATGCAGTTTTACAATTGATCATGTGCAACATATATTATAACTAATTTCATTTATAGTTGACCAAGGATCTGACATCTTTAATATACTACTTAATTGGGCTGTCATCTCAAAAGGTAAATGTGGAAGAAAGAAAAGGTGCTTACCTGTGAGGAGACTAAAGCAACCGCCGGGCATGTAGGGGTCGCCATGGGTTCCTTGTGGACACCGACACTGAAATGCACCCTCCGTGTTGGTACATTGACCATAACACCTATTGATTTGGAATTCTGCATGCTTGCACTCGTTGATGTCTACACATTGTACATATATTGAGCTAGTTAATTAGTGTGAAGCTCATGTCCAAAATCTAAATTCACGTACATAAATACTTCACATTTATTTGAGTAATTTTTTAATAATAATAAACACACAAATGTCCCAGCAAATCTTATTTACTTTAGAATTATATTGATAGTACTTAACTTACCAGAAAGTAAGTATGGATAGTATATGGTATATGAAAATAGTGGGATAGTACATTTAATAATTTTTAGGTAGTGTGTACCATATTTTTGGGCGTTCTTTCACATGCACATTTTTTAGCCAGGACTATTACGATGGGAAGAAGCATGCAAGCGCCAAACTTTATTATAACTGGATGGAAAATCTACACCATGAAATCAGAAAACAAATACATGTATCCCCCCCCCCCCCCAAATAAAAGATATCGTCGGTGCGTCCAGCAGTGAGCATATGCATATCTTCATGTTCATTATAGGCAATCATAGTGTCATGCATTGACCATGGACGTTCTTACTTGGTCGAGTGATTTGTATATGTATAAATATGAATCTATTTTAAAATATACATAAAACTATCAACTCACTCATAATTCTTAAATGTAGCTTGATGTGAATTTTATTTGAACAGTATATGGATATATTCAATGTTATAGTGTAGTATATTTCGCCACAAGATAGTATATAAGACGTGCAACTTATTGCACTTGGTAGTAGGATGTATTTTCCCTATTTGTACTTTAGTGCATCCAATTTTATATGTCACGTAAATTTTAAGAAAGAGTGCAAGGAAAATGTATACCAGATGTAAAAAAAATTTCTTTAACGTGACATGGAACCCTAAAAGTAAAACACAACCAAAAATATCGAATTGGTGTAGTTTTTTTTGTTTACATTGTTATATCTTGTGTTTCTTATGGCGGTTTTCCATTATGTTTCTTTTTTTTTGCGGGGCATTATGTTCAACATGAATGTAACTATTTATATACCAAACATAAATTGTGAATGTAACAACATAAACTCTCATAGTCCAGATGTTTTTAAGCCAAACAACTGACAAAATAATAATTGGTCTTATGAGCTGCACCATGTGCCACTGAATTGTGTTATGTAAATTCTAGTCAAGTCGGAATAATCACGTTAGATTGAATTCCTAAAGAAGTACTCCTTTTGTCTGGGTTTACTGGCCCCCTCATATTTTGGGTCAAGCCTTGACCACTAATATAACTAATAAATATAAAATGTATTCTACAAAACTATATTGTTGTATTTGCATTCAAACGAAGTTTCATACAGTATAATTTTTATGACATATAGTTTATATTTTATTGGTTAAACCAATGGTCAAACTTCGCCCCAAAATAAGAGAGAGTCTAGTAAACTAGTATACTAGGTGTTTGTACCAAGTCCGGGTAGCATCGTGTTGGACACGAGTTCATGTTGAGTTGGACGAGATGTAATGCTATGTAAACGCAATTGCAAGCAATAGAAAAGTTGCAGGTTCTAGCTACAAAAATCAGATACGGGTGTATCTAGACGTATTTGAATCCTTGATACATTTACTTGAGTGACAAGTAATATGCATCGGAGGGAGTATATTCCTCACTTTTGCTATTATTCAGGCGATGCATTTTTCTGTTAAATCAACCTTTTTTTTTAATCTTTTTTGTGTGTTGTTTGCTTATATATTTTTATTTTTTATTTCCTAGTCAGTTTTTTCTTTATTTTTGATATAGCCCTTCGTGCCGAATAATATATTTTCTCTTGGGTGTATTCGTATACATGTGTCTGTTGTGCATGTGGGTTTTATGTGTGCGCACGCTTTTATGGACTCATGTGTGTGTGTGTGTGCATTCATCAGTGTGTGTTTCCGGCTAGATGCCCGTGTGGTTGAAATGTAGCATATGGCATGGACAAACTTTCTAAACCAACAATATGTGGTATTGTATCTTCATTCCGAATTAGTTAGATTTGTTTAGTTATGGGTGTATGTATATATAGGCATGTTTAGTGTTAGGTATGTCCATATCAAGAGAAATTTAAGATAATGCTACACACACGGACTTGGGGTTACGGATTCGACGAAATGTAATTAGGTAGCAGTTTTTAATTGAAGATTAGGAGTAAGGCGGGTCCATCCACGAAAATCAGGGGTGGAGATTAATTAGCGTTGAGATGCTCGTGTTTGCTAGGATTATCCTATTAGTACTCCCTCCGTTTCTTTTTGTCTGCATATAAGGTTTGGTTAAAGTCAAGCTTTGTAAAGTTTGACCAACTTTATATTAAAAAATATAATCATTTATAGTATGAAATAAATATTATCAGATGCACCATAAAATGTATTTTCATATTATATAATTTTAATATTATAGATGTTTATATTTTTTTCATATAAATTTGGTCAAACATTGTGTAGTTTGACTTTGACTAAATTTTATACGCGGAGTAAAAAACGGAGGGAGTATAGTATAACAGTTTGCCTAATTCACATCTAGATGTTTTTTTAAAGATGTCACATCTAACCTCCCACAAATAAGCGCAGTAACAAGGAACAAGAAAAGAACTGAAAAAAAATAGACCACAAACATAATGGACATGAGATTAAATGTACAAGCACTAGTATATGTTAGCGGGAAATAAACGAAGGATCGAATTAACCTTGGCATCCGTTGGTGATGTAGGCATTGCCCTGGTAACCTTGCTTGCAGAAGCACAAGTAGCCGCCTCTGTTACCTCCAGCGCAGCGCGTGTGGTTGCTCTTGCAGATTCTGCCTGCCGCGTCTCTAGGACACTCCTTCGACCTCTGCAGCTGATCCGTGTCGCCCGTCGCGTCGCCATCGATGACCTCCCAGTTGAGCCAAAAGGGAACTTCCATGTCCACGGCGGCTCGCAGGTCCGCCGACAGTTGTTTAGAGGCGCTCCATGCCGTGAACCAGCCTTTCTTGGCGACGAAGACGCGTGCAGGCCACCGCTGGCCGTCGCTGCGGTTCCGCCCAAAGGACTCGATCTCCACGTCGTAGGACGTGATGGGGACGAGCTTTCCTCCGGCGGCCATCTCGCGGTTGACGACGATGGGCGCCTGGCAGCAGCCCATGCCGGAGCAGAGCATGCTGCGCTTACCAGACTTCATGTAGGACGTGCGCCCGTCGTGGCAGAAGGAGGAGCAGCTGCTTAGGGTAAGATTGCCGCTCCTCAACGTGGCCCGCACGTTGCAGCCCACGAGGACGAGCTGGTTCCCGGCCGGCGGCAGCGCGTACGGCCCACCATCGCCGAGGCCACCGCCGAGCCTGCCACGCCCGTTGCCGTCGGTCTGGATGTTGCCGGCGTGGACGACGGCTAGCGTGGCATCGCTGGGGTAACCGATATCTTCGGCGACCTGGAGCGTGCCGTCGCCGAGGAGGAGCCGCGGTGGGTCGCTTAACCAGTCGCAAGTGAGGTTGAAGCCGGGCAGGTAGCAGTAAGACGGGCCCATGCCGAACGGATACGGTACGATCATGTCGCCGCACCTGGTCTCGCAGCCCGGCATCCCTATCACCGGCGCCGGTGCAGCTGCTGCTCCGTCGGACAGCGGCGGCAGGATCAGTAGCAGCGCCGCTGCCGCCGAGAATATGATGGTGGTGTGGTGTGCCATCGGTTGAAAGCACCAACATTAGGCAGCTATCGTCTGTTTGAGTGGTGTAGACGGCTTTTGCAGCCCTGCTAGCCTCGGTTTGAGTGGTGCAGACGGCCTTTGCAGCCTTCCACATTAATAGATGAGAGCTATATATCCATATTATGTGATTGGTTGGAAATGGGAATGAGTCCAGATATTTTGCGAATATGTTTTTATTTTTAAAAACAAACTATTCCACTTTACTGGAGGCAGAGCTATCCAAATTATTTGAGTGGATGGAAATGCGACCAAGTCAAGATTTTTTTTGTTATTGCGAGACCAAGTCAAGATATTTTGGGAGTATGTTTTTTACTTTTTGAAAACGTCAACGAACTACTTCCTAGTACAAAAAGACACATTGGTATGGCCTTTTGTGCCTCCTAGTACAAAAATCTCACTCCTAATTAATTATGGGGAAGACTTGGACTTTGCAGGTCTCTTCCGGGTCGACACGGAATTTTGGCGAGTGAGAAGATGTGGTCTAAACTGGTCCGCGGTTCCAACCTCTCTTTTCTCATGCTAGGCCGGATACATCAATGTTGAGTAAATCATGTACTCCCTCTATCCACTTTTATATGACGTGGTAGATATTTGAGACAGTGCCCAAAACAGTTCAATCTCAGTTGCCTGAAACATCTTATAAAAAAGAATGGAGGTAGTACTCTTGATAATGTTCTCAATCATACAAGAATACAATATTTTTCCAACTCATTTGATTGCAAACCATACGTAGTACTATACTTTGAATGATAATTACCCATCTCCACTTGTCAACATTCCTGTATTCAACCAGCGAGGTAAGGATTGGTCTAGCAGTACCCGTCCCAACACTGGCGCTCATATCCGTTGCAGTAGTTGCTAGAGACGTTGTGTGGCAGAGCCGAGGCTGCTCCGGGAGCAGTCCTCCTTTGCGTCCTTAGAGCATCTCCACTCGCCCCCCCCCCCCCCCCCCTCACCGACACTTTTTAAGATCAGTTTTAGGCTTGGACGGCGTTTTTTGTCCAAAAACGGTCCAGCCACGCACCCATCGGGCCCCAGGAGGTCGAAATAGCGCTGGCAAACCCAGGCGAAACCCAACGCGTTGGGGGGCTCTTGGGGGCGTCGGCGGAAGTTTCGTCGAATCGTGTCTCTCCATATGTATTTTTCTTGGTCCACTTAATCATTTCCCTCACAAACTTTTGGTTGGGGTGGGGTGTGGCTGGGAAGATGCCTCCCATGCACTTCTATTTCGTCGGATGAAGCATTTGGCCGGCGCTTTTTTGGTTCGGTGATATTTTTGGGGGCTCTAACGACTGGAGATGCTCTTAGGGTCAGCCAGACATGGCCCTTCCCATATGTACCCAGACAATTCCCACTATATTTCACCGTGACATATTAATTTTATGTGGAGGCATGGACTTTTCCGCCAATGCTATACATAACTTACTGTGAGACAGAATTCGTGCTTGCCTACAAGGATTATTGAAAGTGGGCTGACCGAATAACTAGTACCGAGCGGTATCGGTAAGCTTAGGAGGACCGGTCTGCGGAGCCTTCTACTCGATTTGGCTAGTTTTGGGAAGGTTCTGTGCGGTTTAATCTTTTTTCCATGTTTTTTTCTATCGGTGCTTTTTTCGGGATTTTTTTTTGTTTTTATTTTTCTGTACATTTTTTCCTTTTTCTATTATTTTCATTTTTGTATTGCATGTTGATATTTTTGTACAAATCAAACATTTTAAATAGATGTTGTACTTTTAAATACTCCCTCCGTCCTTTGAAGAGTGTACTTCCAACTTTATTGGAAAGTCAAACATTTTTATGTTTGACCGTATTTATGTAATAATACATTAACATTAATGCCATGAAATTGGAAGCATTAGACTAACAATAAGATATATTTTCATCATATACCTATTTGGTTTCACAAATATTGATATATTTTTGCACAAACTCGGTCAAACTTTGAAATAGTTTGACCCTCCAACTTTGTTGGAAGTACACTCTTTAAGGGACGGAGGGAGTACATGTTTAACATTTATCTCCATGCATGTCGATCATTAAATGTGCATTGACCATTTTGAAAGTACATAGTGAAAACAATATAAACACTTGTTGAACTTTTTTTAAAGTTCATGAAGATTTATCTAAAACATGCAAACAACTTTAAGTGTTAGAACACCTTTTTAAATTCATATACATTTTTTGTATGTTTGAACTATGAATAATATTTTAAATCTTGATAATAGTTTTTAATTCTCACACACATTTTGTAAGTGGTATGAACATTTTGCGAAATTGCACGAACATATGTTCTACAGTGCATTAACATTTTTCTAGATTTCTGGCGTGCTTATACAATTTAATTTAATTAAGTTTTAGGATATATGTATTTAGAATACTTATAAAAGTATAGACAAAACTTAAAAAATACGAAAGTAAGTAAAACTGAACTGAGGAAGAAAGCTGCTGGCCCCATCCACTGGGCGTCGCTTTAGGCGGGCTAAGCTCAGTCTCATTTGGTCCAGCCTGGATATAGATGTGCCTGAGTTCCTCACCTTCTTTTGCCCATATCCTATTGGGCGCCTTAAGCCGAAATCACTAACTGAGAAGTACTCCTTTCAAAGGTCATTTCCATCTCCCTAGATTGTAACAAGTTGCGTGTTGCATCTGCGTGACTTGACCCAACCTGCGAGTTCTTGTTTTTTTTCATAGATTCGTTTATTTAGAACAGTTTTGTTCAACCGTGTGCCCAAATCTCAAACCGTTTTCATCGTTGACTCCTCACATCAAAATCTTAAAAAATAGACCCCTCTTAATAGGTTTCGACAAACCTTTTTGCATGGAAAAGATCACAAAAAAACGGACAAAAAAACGAACCGGTGAAAGTACCACAAAAAAACGGACGAAACAACCAATTTTTTCAGGAGAAAAAACACACAAAAAACTGAACGAAAAAAACCATGCTTCTCACAGAAGCAAAAATCATGCCTCTCGCGAAAGAAAAAGAACACATTTATTTTTTTTGTTTCCGAGAGGCACGGCCGTGCTTCTCGCGAGCAAAATCGTTCCTCTCGCAGAAGCAAAACCTTGCCTCTCATGGAAGGAAAGAAGAAGAGAAAAAGTGTTTCTTTTGTTTCCGAGAGCCACGGACGTGCCTCTCACAGAAGCAAATCCGTGCCTCCCACGGAAAGAAAAAATAAAATGGAAAACACATTCTTTTTCTCGTTTTCAAGAGGCACGACCATGCCTATTGTGAAAGCAAATCCATGCCTCTCGTGAAAGCAAAATCACGCCTTTCACGGAAGAAAAACGAACATGTTATTTTTTGTCTCCGAGAGGCACGACCATGCCTCTCGTGGAAGCAAAATCATGCCTCTCGCGGCGAATAGGATATTCCGAAGGCGAGCACTTACTTTTTGCTTAGTCCACAAGGCCCAACCGAGCAAAGACTCCCAGTTTGGTCCAAAAGGAGGCCCCCTTGCGTTGAAAAGTTGAGGTTTCGCATAGAACTCGCGAGCGTGCGGTAATCTGCGCTGGCTCGTTAACGTGTTCCATCATTTCCGGTTTTGCGAAACTTCTAGAGTTTCCTAGCCGGTCTTTTCTGGTTTTAGGAACCTTCTAGCAGGTTCCATGAACCGGTTTTCTGTTTTTTCGTTTTTATGTTTATTTTTCTTCTTTCTTTTTTCTTTTATTTTCCTTTTTTGTTCCTCTTTTCGTTTAATTTATATTTTAGTTTCATTTTCTTTTATTAATTGTCATGTTTCCAAAATTGTTTGGAAACTTTAAAAAAATTGTGCTTTTATAATTTTTAAGTTTTTAAAAATGTTCGTGTTTTCAGAAACTTTTCATATTAAAAAATGTTCGCATTTTTACAAAATTGTTCGGGAATTTCAAAAATTGTTCGGAATGTTTTTGTTTACAGAATTTAAATAATGACCGGTATGTTTTTTCATGTTTCAAATTTGTTTGGGATTTTCAAAATTGTTCTCCATTTCGAAATTTGTTCTAGCAATTCAAAATGTGTTCATGATTTTGAAAATTCTTCCCATTTTGAAATTTTGTTCAAAAGTCCGGGAAATGCTCATGTTTACGAAAAAAAATCAGGAATTTCAAAATTTGTTCGACATTTCAGAAAATTGTTCGGGTTTATCAAAAATGTTTCGTAATTTTAGAAAATAGTTCAAATTTTCGAGTATTGTACGTGATTCTTTCAAATAGTATTAAATCTGTTACCGCTATTTAGTTTTAAATTCTCGCGATGCACTTTTGTCATGAGTCCGCTTTAGCTGTAGTGGTAGCAGCGAGCGCACGTGAGAAGTTAGTACTAGGATCAACAAACTATGAACTTCCTTTTTTGCGATTTTTTACCATCGCATTCACGGGGCACCATAATGGGCCGGCCCAGTCAGGGCGCAGCCTGTGCAATAGGCCACCTCTTTGCCGCAGAATGCGGCACATAGGGGCTCCCCTCGCCTTCATCGCCGGTTAGACGAACCGGCCCCAACTTTGGGATCAGGGGGCTCCATTCGGGATGAGACCTCCCATACAATGCATTTTGCGTCAAATAGGAACCCGACGCAGAATGGGGGATGGGGACGCTAACTGGGCCGGCCCACACGATGTGAGGTGGAAAAAATGACAAACGCGAAAAAGGAGAGTTACCGGGACTGTTGTGTGAGTGCTGCTAGCCAAAGCGCTTGCCAAGTCTTACTGATGGAAGTACATCATGATACTAGAATACCTAAATCCAGCCGCAAAACATAGTACTTGAAAAACATTCCCGAGCACATTTCTAAAAGATGGAGCAAAAAATTATAATTCCGAACAATCATGACAGACACGGCCAAATTTTCAAAACTTATGAATACATTTTAATTTTGAACAAAAAATTGAAAATCCCGAACATCTTTTGATTTAGAGAACAAAATTTGAACATGGGATTTTTATTAAAATCCCGAAAATGTTTTGAATTTAGAGAACAAAATTTTGAAATGAAGAACAAAATTTGAACATGGGGACAAAAAGTGAAAAACGCCGAACATTTTTTAGTTTAGACATTTTCCTTTAAAATTGAGACCAAAAATTTAACATGACAACAAAAAATTGAAAATCCCGAACATCTTCTGAATTTAGAGAACAAAATTTGAACATGGGATTTTTTTAATTAAAATCCTGAATATGTTTTGAATTTAGAGAACAAAATTTGAACATGGGGAAAAAATGAAAAATGCCGAGCATTTTTCAGTTTAGACATTTTCCTTTAAAATCGAGACAAAAAATTTAACATGGGAACAAAAAAATGAAAATCTAGTACTTTTTTGAATTTCGAAAACAAAATTTGAAGTAAAAGAACAATTCGAAAATTCTGAACAAATTTTGGAAATGCAAACAATTTTTTAATACATAAAAGTAGAAACATTTTCGAAAATATGAAATTTCTATACGTTCTATGAATGTTCGATCATTTTTTGGAAAGAAGCAAACAAAAAATCTGAACAACTGAACATTTTTCGAACGTCTGAACATTTTCACAATTTCTGAACAAAATTTGGAAAACAGGAACATTTTTTGAAATTTCTAATAGTATTTGTAAATATGCGACATTTTAAATTTTTTCTAAAAGAATCTAAAAAACAAAGATAAATTTGAAAAGTAAACTGAAAAACAAAGAAAAAAACAGGAAAGAAAAGAAGAAAGTTAATGAAATAAACAGAAATCAAAAAAGGATAGAAAAAAACGGGGAAATTAAAAGAGAAAAAGAAAAAAGAAACATAATAGAACAGAAAAAAGCCGGTTCAGGGACCTTCTAGATGTTTCCCAAAACCATAGAAAACCGGCTGGAAACCTCTAGAAGGTTCCCAAAACCGGGAATTCCGAAACTGCTAAACGGGCCGGTCCAATCCTAATGCAACCAATCGATCTCTATGCGAAACAGCCACATTTTGACGCAAAGCGTGTCAAATAGGGATTTTCATTCGGGATACCCAGTCGATAACTGTTATTTTGGTAAACGTTTTTTTTGAGAGATATTTTGGTAAACGTTTAGGAACGCGTTCGGCCGGTCGCCTTCCTCATGCGCGTCCGTCTATTGCCTAACCCACACATATCTTATCCCTTCCAACGCATTTTCCCTCTGTTCTTATTCCCAACACATTGTCTCTCCCTCTCTTCTCCGCTCCTCTTTCTCCATTAATCCCGGCCAGAATTTGTGCATCCGCTGAGAGCCCGCCACAGGATCTCCCCTAGCCATGCTGCTTTTTTCTTCCTCCTCCAGCTAGTGGGGAATCACTTTCTTCCCCCTCCTCCAGCTAGTGGGGAATAACAGCCGCACCTGTGCTGGTGTGAGCGGCGCCCGGGGGATGTTTGGTGAGCGGGGACCATGATGATGGTGCTAGGCAGGCCACATGCCGGAGATATAAGAGAGGGAGGTGGGTGACAGCGGTGCGGCACATCACAGCGAGGCTGGGGGCTTCGGGTGCGACTGGTGTCACCATTGATGCTAGTCGAACATAAGAGATGAGACGACGACGGAGATGCTGGAACCAGCAGCAACGCATGTTGCAATCGGCAAGAGCAAAAGCTGGAACCCCGTCGATGTGCGATGCTGGAACCAGCAGCGAGACATCGTGCGAATGGTGGCGGGGTGCTGGTGAAAGCTTACAGCGACATGGAAAAAACCTTCAAGAGGCATGAAAAAAGCTTCAACCGTTGAAAATTTATCAACCGGCGCGCAAGTAGCTTCAACTACGGAAAAAGCTTCAACCGGGAAAGGAGAAAACTTCAACCATGGGGAAGAGCTTCAATGTGCGTGGAGCCGTGGATAAAAAGCTTCAACCTCAAAAAAAATCTTGGAGCCGCGAGGGAAAAAGCTTCAACCGGTCTGTGAAAAAGCTTCAACCGATGAAGGAGGAAGCTTCAACCATAAAAAGAGCTTCAATGGCCATGAGAATGAAAGCTTCAAACCATAGAAATAACTACAACGGGCACGAAAAAAGCTTCAAGGGACATGGAAAAAAGCTTCAACCGGTACGACATGTCGGCAATGGTGCGGTTGGCGACATTGGGAGCTTCAGCCAATGACATGGCGGTGCTGCATTGGTGTGCTACGACGGAGTCAGTTAATTGCTGCATATGACTAAAGCGTCGAGTGACGATGGCGTTGTTGGGGATCGTAGCAGAAATTAAAATTTTCCTACGCATCACCAAGATCTATCCATGGAGTATTCTAGCAACGAGGGGATAGGAGAGCATCTACATACCACTTGTAGATCGCAACGGAAGCGTTCAAGAAGAACGTGGATGATGGAGTCGTACTCGTCGTGATCCAAATCACCGATGACCAGCGCCGAACGGACGGCACCTCCGCGTTCAACACACGTACGGTCGGGATGACGTATCCTCCTTCTTGATCCAGCAAGGGGGAAGGAGAGGTTGATGAAGATCCAGCAGCACGACGGCGTGGTGGTGGATGCAGCAGAATTCCAGCAGGGCTTCGCCAAGCGTCTACGGAGAGAGGGAGATGTGTAACAGGGGAGAGGGAGGCGCCAAGGCTGCAGGGTGCGGCATCCCTCCCTCCCCCCCTTTATATAGGCCCCCTAGGGGGGGCGCCGGCCCTGGAGATCCATCTCCAAGGGGGGGCGGCGGCCAGGGGGGAGGCTTGCCCCCCAAGGCAAGTGGGGCACCCCCTGCCCTAGGGTTTCCAACCCTAGGCGCAGGGGGGAGGCCCATGGGGGGGGGGGCGCACCAGCCCACTATGGGCTGGTTCCCTCCCCACTTCAGCCCACGGGGCCCTCCGGGATGGGTGGCCCCACCCGGTGGACCCCTGGGACCCATCCGGTGGTCCCGGTACAATACCGGTGACCCCCAAATCCTTCCCGATGGCCGAAACGACACTTCCTATATATAATTCTTTACCTCCGGACCATTCCGGAACCTCTCGTGACGTCCGGGATCTCATCCGGGACTCCGAACAACCTTCGGTTTGCTGCATACTAATATCTTTACAACCCTAGCGTCACCGAACCTTAAGTGTGTAGACCCTACGGGTTCGGGAGACATGCAGACATGACCGAGACGATCTCCGGTCAATAACGAACAGCGGGATCTGGATACCCATGTTGGCTCCCACATGCTCCTCGATGATCTCATCGGATGAACCACGATGTCGAGGACTTAATCAATCCCGTACTCAATTCCCTTCGTCTATCGGTACGATACTTGCCCGAGATTCGATCGTCGGTATACCGATACCTTGTTCAATCTCGTTACCGGCAAGTCCCTTTACTCATTCCCGTAACACATCATCCCGTGAACAACACCTTGATCACATTGAGCTCATTATGATGATGTCTTACCGAGTGGGCCCAGAGATACCTCTCCGTCATACGGAGTGACAAATCCCAGTCTCGATTCATGCCAACCCAACAAACACTTTCGGAGATACCTGTAGTGCACCTTTATAGTCACCCAGTTACATTGTGACGTTTGATACACCCAAAGCACTCCTACGGCATCCGGGAGTTGCATAATCTCATGGTCTAAGGAATGATACTTGACATTCAGAAAAGCTCTAGCAAACGAACTACACGATCTTTGTGCTATGCTTAGGTTTGGGTCTTGTCCATCACATCATTCTCCTAATGATGTGATCCCGTTGTCAATGACATCCCCATGTCCATAGTTAGGAAACCATGACTATCTATTGATCAACGAGCTAGTCAACTAGAGGCTTACTAGGGACACATTGTGGTCTATGTATTCACACATGTATTATGATTTCCGGACAATACAATTATAGCATGAACAATAGACGATTATCATGAACAAGGAAATATAATAATCCTTTTATTATTGCCTCTAGGGCATATTTCCAACAGTCTCCCACTTGCACTAGAGACAATAGTCTAGTTACATTGTGATGAATCGCACACCCATGGAATTTTGGTGTTGATCATGTTTTGCTCTAGGGAGAGGTTTAGTCAACGGATCTGCCACATTCAAGTCCGTATGTACTTTACAAATCTCTATGTCTCCATTTTGAACACTTTCACGAATGGAGTTGAAGCGACGCTTGATATGCCTGGTCTTCCTGTGAAACCTGGGCTCCTTCGCAAGGGCAATTGCTCCAGTGTTGTGACAGAAGAGAGTCATCGGGTCCGACGCATTGGGTATGACTCCTAGGTCGGTAATGAACTCCTTCACCCAGACTGCTTCTTGTGCTGCCTCCGAGGCTGCCATATACTCTGCTTCACATGTAGATCCCGCCACGATGCTTTGCTTGCAACTGCACCAGCTTACTGCCCCTCCATTCAAAATATACACGTATCCGGTTTGTGACTTGGAGTCATCCAGATCTGTGTCGAAGCTGGCGTCGACGTAACCCTTTACGACGAGCTCTTCGGCACCTCCATAAACGAGAAACATATCCTTAGTCCTTTTCAGGTACTTCAGGATGTTTTTGACCGCTGTCCAGTGTTCCTTGCTGGGATTACTTTGGTACCTACCTACCAAACTTACGGCAAGGTTTACATCGGGTCTGGTACACAACATGGCATACATAATAGACCCTATGGCTGAGGCATAGGGGATGGCACTCATCTCTTCTATATCTTTTGCCGTGGTCGGGCATTAAGCCGTGCTCAATCGCACACCTTGCAATACAGGCAAGAACCCCTTCTTGGACTGATCCATTTTGAACTTCTTCAAAATCTTGTCAAGGTACGTACTTTGTGAAAGACCGATGAGGCGTCTCGATCTATCTCTATAGATCTTGATGCCTAATATATAAGCAGCTTCTCCAAGGTCCTTCATTGAAAAACATTTGTTCAAATAGGCCTTTATGCTTTCCAAGAATTCTATATCATTTCCCATCAATAGTATGTCATCCACATATAATATGAGAAATGCTACGGAGCTCCCACTCACTTTCTTGTAAACGCAGGCTTCTCCATAAGTCTGCATAAACCCAAACGCTTTGATCATCTCATCAAAGTGAATGTTCCAACTCCGAGATGCTTGCACCAGCCCATAGATAGAGCGCTGTAGCTTGCATACTTTGTTAGCATTCTTAGGATCGACAAAACCTTCCGGCTGCATCATATAAAATTCTTCTTTAAGAAAGCCGTTAAGGAATGCCGTTTTGACGTCCATTTGCCATATCTCATAATCATAAAATGCGGCAATTGCTAACATGATTCGGACGGACTTCAGCTTTGCTACGGGTGAGAAAGTCTCATCGTAGTCAACCCCTTGAACTTGTCGATAACCCTTAGCGACAAGTCGAGCCTTATAGATGGTCACATTACCATCCGCGTCTGTCTTCTTCTTAAAGATCCCTTTATTTTCTATGGCTCACCAATCATCGGGCAAGTCATTCAAAGTCCATACTTTGTTTTCATACATGGATTTTTTCTCGGATTTCATGGCTTCTAGCCATTTGTCGGAATCTGGGCCCGCCATCGCTTCTTCATAGTTCGAAGGTTCACCGTTGTCCAACAACATGATTTCCAGGACAGGGTTGCCGTACCACTCTGGTGCGGAACGTGTCCTTGTGGACCTACGAAGTTCAGTAGGAGCTTGATCAGAAGTATTTTGATCATCATCATTAACCTCCTCTTGAATCGGTGCAGGCACCACATGAATATTTTCCTGAGCTGTGCTACTCTGATTTTCAAGAGGTAGTACTTCATCAAGCTCTACTTTCCTCCCACTTACTTCTTTCGCGAGAAACTCTTTCTCTAGAAAGGACCCGTTCTTGGCAACAAAGATCTTGCCCTCGGATCTTAGGTAGAAGGTATACCCAACTGTTTCTTTGGGATATCCTAAGAAGACGCATTTTTCCGATTTGGGTTCGAGCTTTTCAGGTTGAAGTTTCTTGACATAAGCATCGCAACCCCAAACTTTCAGAAACGACAGCTTAGGTTTCTTTCCAAACCATAATTCATACAGTGTCGTCTCAACGGATTTTGACGGAGCCCTATTTAAAGTGAATACGGCAGTCTCTAAAGCATAGCCCCAAAATGAGAGCGGTAGATCGGTAAGAGACATCATAGATCGCACCATATCCAATAGAGTGCGATTACGACGATCGGACACACCGTTACACTGAGGTGTTCCAGGCGGCGTGAGTTGTGAAACAATTCCACATTTTCTTAAGTGTGTGCCAAATTTGTGACTTAAATATTCTCCCCCATGATCTGATCGTAAGAACTTTATTTTTCTGTCACGTTGATTCTCAACCTCACTCTGAAACTCCTTGAACTTTTCAAAGGTCTCACACTTGTGTTTCATTAAGTAGACATACCCATATCTACTCAAATCATCAGTGAGAGTGAGAACATAACGATAGCCTCCGCGAGCCTCAACGCTCATTGGACCACATACATCTGTATGTATGATTTCCAACAAGTTGGTTGCTCGCTCCATTGTCCCTGAGAATGGAGTCTTGGTCATTTTGCCCATGAGGCATGGTTCGCATGTGTCAAATGATTCATAATCGAGAGACTCCAAAAGTCCATCAGCATGGAGCTTCTTCATGCGCTTGACACCAATGTGACCAAGGCGGCAGTGCCACAAGTATGTGGGACTATCGTTATTAACTTTACATCTTTTGGTATTCACACTATGAATATGTGTAACATCACGTACGAGATTCATTAAGAATAAACCATTAACCATCGGAGCATGACCATAAAACATGTCACTCATATAAATAGAACAACCATTATTCTCGGATTTAAATGAGTAGCCATCTCGCATTAAACGAGATCCAGATACAATGTTCATGCTCAAACTTGGCACTAAATAACAATTATTGAGGTTTAAAACTAATCCCGTAGGTAAATGTAGAGGTAGCGTGCCGACGGCGATCACATCGACCCTGGAACCATTCCCGACGCGCATCGTCACCTCGTCCTTCGCCAGTCTTCGTTTATTCCGCAGCTCCTGTTTTGAGTTACAAATATGAGCAACGACACCGGTATCAAATACCCAGGAGCTACTACGAGCACTGGTAAGGTACACATCAATTACATGTATATCACATATACCTTTAGTGTTCCCGGCCTTCTTATCCGCTAAGTACTTGGGGCAATTCTGCTTCCAGTGACCATTTCCCTTGCAATAAAAGCACTCAGTTTCAGGTTTGGGTCCATTCTTTGACTTCTTCCCGGCAACCGATTTACCAGGCGCGGCAACCTCCTTGCCGTCCTTCTTGAAGTTCTTCTTACCCTTGCCTTTCTTGAACTTAGTGGTTTTATTCACCATCAACACTTGATGTTCCTTTTTGATCTCCACCTCCGCAGATTTCAGCATTGAATACAACTCGGGAATGGTCTTTTCCATCCCCTGCATATTGTAGTTCATCACGAAGCTCTTGTAGCTAGGTGGGAGCGACTGAAGGATTCTGTCAATGACCGCCTCATCCGGGAGATTAACTTCCAGCTGAGTCAAGCGGTTGTGCAACCCAGACATCTTGAGTATGTGTTCACTGACAGAGCTATTTTCCTCCATCTTGCAGCTAAAGAACTTGTCGGAGATATCATATCTCTCGACCTGGGCATGAGCTTGGAAAATCAATTTCAGCTCCTCGAACATCTCATATGCTCCGTGTTTCTCAAAACGCTTTTGAAGCCCCGGTTCTAAGCTGTAAAGCATGCCGCACTGAACGAGGAAGTAATCATCAGTACGTGACTGATGGGCGTTCATAACGTCCTGGTTTTCTGGGAATGGTGCATCACCTAGTGGTGCTTCTAGGACATAATCTTTCTTGGCTGCTGTGAGGATGATCCTCAGGTTCCGGACCCAGTCCGAATAGTTGCTGCCATCATCTTTCAGCTTGGTTTTCTCTAGGAACGCGTTGAAGTTGAGGGTGACATTAGCGTGGGCCATTTGATCTACAAGACATATTGTAAAGATTTAAACTAAGTTCATGATAATTAAGTTCAACTAATCAAATTAATGAATGAACTCCCACTCAGATTTGACATCCCACTAGTCATCTAAGTGATACATGATCCGAGTCGACTAGGCCGTGTCCGATCATCACGTGAGACGGACTAGTTATCATCGGTGAACATCTCCATGTTGATCGTATCTTCTATACGGCTCATGTTCGACCTTTCGGTCCTTCGTGTTCCGAGGCCATGTCTGTACATGCTAGGCTCGTCAATCCAACCTAAGTGTATTGCGTGTGTAAATCTGGCTTACACCCGTTGTATGCGAACGTAAGGACCTATCACACTCGATCATCACGTGGTGCTTTGGAACGACGAACCTTAGCAACGGTGCACAGTTAGGGAGAACACATTTTTGATATTTTAATGAGGGATCATCTTATTTATGCTACCATCGTTTTAAGCAAATAAGATGTAAAAACACGATATACATAACATGAAATCAAATAGTGATATGATATGGCCAACATCATTTCGCTCCTTTGATCTCCATCTTCGGGGCGCCATGTTCATCGTCGTCACCGGCATGACACCATGATCTCCATCATCGTGTCTTCGTGAAGTTGTCACGTCAACTATTACTTCTACTACTATGGCTAACGCTTTAGCAATAAAGTAAAGTAATTACATGACGATTTAAGTTGACACGTAGGTGATAAATAAATAAAGACAACTCCTATGGCTCCTGCCGGTTGTCATACTCATCGACATGCAAGTCGTGATTCCTATTACAATAACAAGATCATCTCATACATCACATACATGATTCATCACAACTTCTGGCCATATCACATCACAAAGCACTTGCTGCGAAAACAAGTTAGACGTCCTCTAATTGTTGTTGCGAGTTTTTACGTGACTGTTATAGGTTGCTAGCAAGAACGCTTCTTACCTACGTTAAAACCACAACGTGAATTGTCAATCTCTATTTACCCTTCATAAGGACCCTGTTCATCGAATCCGATCCAACTAAAGTGGGAGAGACAGACACCCGCCAGCCACCTTATGCAACTAGTGCATGTCAGTCGGTGGAACCGGTCTCACGTAAGCGTACGTGTAAGGTTGGTCCGGGCCGCTTCATCCCACAATACCGCTGAATCAAGATAGGACTAGTAACGGCAAGAAGAATTAACAATTCGACGCCCACAACTACTTTGTGTTCTACTCGTGCATAAAAACTACGCATAGACCTAGCTCTGATACCACTGTTGGGGATCGTAGCAGAAATTAAAATTTTCCTACGCATCACCAAGATCTATCCATGGAGTATTCTAGCAACGAGGGGATAGGAGAGCATCTACATACCACTTATAGATCGTAACGGAAGCGTTCAAGAAGAACGTGGATGATGGAGTCGTACTCGTCGTGATCCAAATCACCGATGACCAGCGCCGAACGGACGGCACCTCCGCGTTCAACACACGTACGGTCGGGATGACGTCTCCTCCTTCTTGATCCAGCAAGGGGGAAGGAGAGGTTGATGAAGATCCAGCAGCACGACGGCGTGGTGGTGGATGTAGCAGAATTACAGCAGGGCTTCGCCAAGCGTCTACGGAGAGAGGGAGAGGTGTAACAGGGGAGAGGGAGGCGCCAAGGCTGCAGGATGCGGCTGCCCTCCCTCCCCCTTTTACATAGGCCCCCTAGGGGGGGCGCCGGCCCTGGAGATCCATCTCCAAGGGGGGGCGGCGGCCAGGGGGGAGGCTTGCCCTCCAAGGCAAGTGGGGCGCCCCCTACCCTAGGGTTTCCAACCCTAGGCGCAGGGGGAGGCCCATGGGGGGGCACACCAGCCCACTATGGGCTGGTTCCCTCCCCACTTCAGCCCACGGGGCCCTCCGGGATGGGTGGCCCCACCCGGTGGACCCCTGGGACCCATCCGGTGGTCCCGGTACAATACCGGTGACCCCCGAATCCTTCCCGATGGCCGAAACGACACTTCCTATATATAATTCTTTACCTCCGGACCATTCCGGAACCTCTCGTGACGTACGGGATCTCATCCGGGACTCCGAACAACCTTCGGTTTGCTGCATACTAATATCTTTACAACCCTAGCGTCACCGAACCTTAAGTGTGTAGACCCTCCGGGTTCGGGAGACATGCAGACATGACCGAGACGATCTCCGGTCAATAACCAACAGCGGGATCTGGATACCCATGTTGGCTCCCACATGCTCCTCGATGATCTCATCGGATGAACCACGATGTCGAGGACTTAATCAATCCCGTACTCAATTCCCTTCGTTTATCGGTACGATACTTGCCCGAGATTCGATCGTCGGTGTACCGATACCTTGTTCAATCTCGTTACCGGCAAGTCTCTTTACTCGTTCCTGTAACACATCATCCCGTGAACAACACCTTGATCACATTGAGCTCATTATGATGATGTCTTACCGAGTGGGCCCAGAGATACCTCTCCGTCATACGGAGTGACAAATCCCAGTCTCGATTCATGCCAACCCAACAAACACTTTCGGAGATACCTGTAGTGCACCTTTATAGTCACCCAGTTACATTGTGACGTTTGATACACCCAAAGCACTCCTACGGCATCCGGGAGTTGCATAATCTCATGGTCTAAGGAATGATACTTGACATTCAGAAAAGCTCTAGCAAACGAACTACACGATCTTTGTGCTATGCTTAGGTTTGGGTCTTGTCCATCACATCATTCTCCTAATGATGTGATCCCGTTATCAATGACATCCCCATGTCCATAGTCAGGAAACCATGACTATCTATTGATCAACGATCTAGTCAACTAGAGGCTTAGTAGGGACACATTGTGGTCTATGTATTCACACATGTATTATGATTTCCGGACAATACAATTATAGCATGAACAATAGACGTTTATCATGAACAAGGAAATATAATAATCCTTTTATTATTGCCTCTAGGGCATATTTCCAACAGGCGTTGCTACGGGACGACGACGGCTGCGAGGACGGCGACCGGCGGCGAGCTGGTGATGCTTCAAGGTCAGGTCTCAGGCGTCCATGGCAGTTGTCCAGCAGGAACCGTTGTTTCTTTTAGGAAAACGCTTATATCTGGACGGCCGGCGGAACTTTGCGCCGGACGGCCGGCGAGATCTTTTTTGTTGGAACCATGATTGTTTTTGCTGGAACCAGCTCAAAATTTTGCTACCATCATCTTCCGTGTTTGTTTGAAACCAATCAAGTTTTTTGCAACCATGTTTTGTATTTGCTGGAACCAATGTACTCCCTCCATAAACTAATATAAAAGCCTTTAGATCACTACTTTAGTAATCTAAACACTCTTATATTAGTTTACAGAGGGAGTATCAATTTGCTACCACCGTCTTAGATTTTTGCTCGAACTAACCAAAATTCGGTTGCCATGTCTTTTTGTTGGAACCATTTGTATCATTTTTGCTACAACCGTTTTGGGTTTTTGCTACTACCGGCGATGTCGATTGTTACATCCATCTTTGATGAATCATGAGGTTACTGGCCGTGGGTGCTGCAACCATGGGCGGGCGGTGCCACAAGGCCGGTGACGACGAGCGGCTGGTGGTGCGTCAACAACCGAATTGCGGCAGTACGGTGGTCGACGCAAAACGACTGAGACGCTGCGACCGGCAGCAGGAGCAGATGGTGTTGTGACCTGCAGGAGCGGTGTTGCCACCGGTGTGGAGCAGTGCCACGGCCAGCGACGACGGCTCTACTATGGCTGCAACGGCGGCGACGAGAAGGCTGCTACTAGCGACCTGTTTTTTGCTGCGACAAACTGGAGATTTGCTACCAGCGAGGATTGCGAGAGGTGATGTGAACGGGGCTGCTGAAGGGCTGCGACGGTGGAGATGGTGGTCGGCGGTGCTGGAAGACGGAGATACTTGCCGCCGGCGCAATAGTTGATGTGTGTAGTGCGCGATCCACTTTCTGAAGACCTGCGTGTGGGAAGTCGATGATGGTTACGTATCTAATGGCTGACAGTAATCTAATCTAATTAAATTGGTCGGCTGCTAGGCGACCGGCCGAAAATTGGGCCAGTCCGCCGGCTCCTAGCACTGGCCTTTTTTTTTGGCTCGATTTCTTGTTCGTTCGCTTAGCCTCGCTCGCTCCTCGTTTTTCTTTTCGCTCGGGTGTGCTGAGTTGCTGGCTCAAAAAAATAATCAGCCCGTCAGTGTTTTTTGTGATTTTGATTTTTTTTGTAAAATATAAAAATTTCATGGCTTTAAAAAATGTTCATGGGATTAGAAAAAGTTCAAGAATTCTCAAATCGTGATTTGAAAAAAATACATAAAAATAAAAAGCTTGTGAATTTTCAAAAAGTTCACAAATTTGAATATAAACATGAAAATGTTCATGGATTCGAAAAAAGTTTCATGGATTTTAAGAATAGTTGATGAATTTTAATGTACATTTAGGTGTCTTTAATGAAATTAGTAAGTGGAAAATTCAAATGAACCCAACTCATTGAATTTTAATGTACATTTTAGGATTTATGTACATTGATGAGATTTTTTTTCAATTTCTTTTAGCAGTGTGCCATAGGCCGTGAATGCTGAGTACGACCTACCAGCGTTCCACCCCTCGATTAAACATTGCTAAGATCGGAGCATGGAGGGTATTTCTCTTGCTATCCAGCGATCAGAGCTGCCGATTTGTGTGTAAATAGATTCTGTAGTGGTGGTGAATATGGTTAAGGACAGAGACACATACATGTCTATATTTGCCTCTTTGGTGAATGAGATTAAACACTTGATGTCCCTTCGTACAACTAGTGTATTTCATATCAATCGTATCTAAAATGTGGTTAGTGATTATTTAGCTAAATTTGCAAGAATTGAAGGAAGAACAGTAGTTTGGTTGGGCTCTGGTCCCCCACAGGTTGTGGACTTGTGTAAACTGAATTGTAATTTCCTGGATCCTTGATTAATACAAGTCTTACTCGCAAAAAAAACATTAATAAGATTTTCTCTATATAGATGTCCTGCGCCGGCTAACACTGCAGTCCATACAACATATCATTCCTCGTCGGCTATGCTTCTCCATACTGGTCACTGCACCACGAGCTCTCGCGGTGACCGGCAGGTAGAGCGCGAGCTGTCTTGCAGTGGCTGGAGCACTTTCCCTACCGGACGCCGGAGCGTGGCGGTTGTCTCTCGGCGTGGCTCCAGTGGCGATGCCCCGCCCGCCCTATCCACGGCCAGGGGTCCTTTATTAGGGTCATAGTCGGAGGTCGGCAGCCTGAACGTGAAGTGAAGGCTCGTCAACGTCCATCCATTCGGCAATGCATTATTATTTTTGTATATGAGAACATGTCAACAACGTGCAGTTCACGTACGCGCCACTGATATGTACACTCACTACTGGAGGTCGCAACATCTACACGCCGCAAGTAGTTTGAAGCGACACAGGCGGATCATCCAAGGCGTTCAATCTTAGCCAAAGGCGGGTCAGGCAATGTTGGATGCAAGTGGTTTTCGTGGCGTTCAATTGTAGCCGCACGTTGCTAGTTCTTACTAGCGGTGCTCCGCTTTCTCAAGCGCTGCTGGCAGGGTAGTTCGTGGCAGAACAACTCCCTTGGTTTACCTCACTAGCGGCGTGCAAGTTCCTCGGACGCCACTAGTAGTATTATGGTAGTGGCGCCCACGTTTTGAAGTAGTTGGCCAAGTTAGCGCCGGCGTGCCCTTTTAGCTAAACGCTGCTAGTACCAACATCCTATAAAGGGTAACTATTTGGTAGTTGGCCAAGTTAGCGGCAGCGTGCTATTCCATGTGCTTGTCTGTAGACTGACCATTTGTGTTTTGCTCACCGGTGGGTCGGTGTCATTGCCATGGTAGGGGAGTGGATAGGGTTCCTTTGCCTGCCAGCGTCATGGACCAAATTCTTTGGGCTCTGATATGATATCAACATCGGTTGTTTTATCTCCTTTGTTATATGCTTTTTCGGTGTCCTCCTACAACAACTTTGTTTTCTTTGTGTACGGACTAGTGGGCTACATTGAGGCTCTTCTCTAGGTGATCGTTACACAGTGGGTCGCTTTTGGCTGAGAATCTCTCAAGGTGCTCTAGAATCACCACCGATCTTTGCTCTATATTGAGCTGCCGCAACTTCCGACGGTCCAGCGTCCTTCGATCTATAGGGCGAGGGGCAGGGGCCCCCTTCGAAATCGCAGAAGGTAGGTTTGCCGATGGTGTTCACCTTTCGAAGTAGATGAGGTTGTGTCCATCGTTGCTGGCAGTGTATCCTCTTGAAGCTTGCTCGCTGTCATTTGTATGGGTGCTTCATTCATGTCGAAGGATTCCATCAACATCGAGCTAGTCTTTCTATAGCTTATCTATGTGTGATTGTTGTTGTGGTGCCTATAAGCTGCTTTGGCAACACCTTGTATCTGCCGTTTTCAGCTTCATTGTTTTTCTTTTCATTGATATGGGCAGATGTAATTTCTGGCCAGTTGATGGCTTCCTTAATTTGAAACCTGGCTCTGCTTAATCCTTCTTTCTAGATAAAAAAAGGGAAGTGTTTAGGAATGGCGCGCCGGCGGAACCGTTCCACCGGTCCAGCGTGGGCCACTCGATCGATGCGAGGCGACGCGCATCGTACGCCTCGCACTCCTCCCGATCCCCTTCTTCCTCCTTCAGATCCCGCCGCCGGCTAGCCCTAACCCCGCGGAGGTCACCTCCATCCTTAGTGCGGACGCCCACTTCTTTCCCGCTGGCCACCCTCCCCCCACCCCCCCACCCCGCCTACATGTTCCTTCCACGCGCCGGCAAGCCGGAGTTGGAAGCCACCATGGATATGCCATCCGCGAGTTGCTGCTCATACTCCTTTGTGCTGGACCCGTCCACCGGAGATGCTTCAACCACAGCAGCGCAAGTGCGCGACCTCCTCCCCCACCACTGCAACCATCTGCTTCTAGACGAACTTTGGAAGCATTTTTTCTCCTCCACCGATGTTGCAATCGACGACCAAAAAAGCTCCAACCGTTCAATTCGAGAGCTTCAACTAGCGGTATATCAAGCTTCAACTGGACACCATGCACAGAAAAAAGCTACAACCGTTCATAGGAAAAGCTTCAACTGTAGTTTGAAAAAGCTTTAACCAGCGACTGTTGGAGGTGGAAGAAGATGGACAAAACGCTACAGTTTTTGCTACATGCTTCAACTGGAATAGATTTTGCTAAAACCGGCATATCATTTTGCTACAGCTAGGGCCATGTTTTGCTACAACACACAACCGGCGTCGTGGTTTTGCTACAACTAGCATCGCTTTTTGCTACGACCGGCATAATGTTTTGCTACATCCAGCGCGGCCGAGTTGCAACCCTGCGACGACGATGACGACTTTTTGTTGCAACAATCGTAGGTATTTGCTACGTCCGGCAACGGGTTTTGTTACATCAGTTCATTTATGCAAATGTTGCTACCTTCAACGGCGAGCTACAGCCAGTGAAAACGGCGACGTTTCTTTTTGCTGCAACCGTGTCTTCATTTTGCTACGACAAACAACGAAAAATGCTACAATGGGCAATTCTATTTGCTGGAACCAGTCAAACGCCAACGAGGCGGAGCTGCATCCATGGCGTGCGCGGGCGGCGAGGGCGGGATCCATCCATGGCGAGCATGGGTGGCGAAGCTGCATCCATGGCAAGCGCCGGGCAGCCGAGCTGCATCCATGGTGAGCGCAGATCTCTGATGAGCGCGAGAGGCGGAGCTGCATCCATGGCGAGCGTGGATCTTGGGCAAGCGCGGACGGCCGGCGAGGGCGCCCACCGGCGACGAGGAACGCCGCGGTGGTGCTTCAAGCTCGGCCGTTTTCTCGCGGGGATATGGCGTGGTGTCGGCGGCGCTCGGGCGTTGCAATCTTTTTTTGGAAAATTGACTCCTGAGGAGGACGAAGCGAAGGACACATCTGACGGTCATCAATCGCTATATCGGGCGGCCAGGATTGGACCGGCACAACTGTTGGGCCGGTGCGCCGGCGCCTAGCATCGCCCATAAAAAAAAAGGCATCCTCCATTTGTCGGTGCCACGATCAATGATTCTTCTTTTTTTTCGTAAACCACTATCAATGATTTACCGCTGCCAACGGCAAGAGAATCTAGTAGTATAGGGCGAATCTAGCAGTGCAGGGCCACTATGATGACACGATGCCACTAGTTCCAAATTGCAGCTCCATGTATCTAGCTAGCACGCATACACAGAAAAAAGCTACCATGCATACACCCAGAAAAAAAAATGCATCGATGCATACACACAGAAGCCCGATCGTCACGAGGTTCACAACAACCTGTATATTTTCCAGCTTTGTTTCAACTACGGAAGATTCATTTCCCAGCACCCAACATGAAGCCACACACCTGTGCTCGCTGGTCATTGCATGTGCAGCGGCTGAAGCAGCCTGCTAGAAGACGCCCAAAGTCTCCATGTCCAAAGCGAAATCACTCATGAGGACGCCGAAGCTACAGACGTAGCTCGTGCCCTGTCGGTCCGCGTAGTGGTGCAGCTGACGCGGCCGGCATCATACCGAAGCTAAAGACCTTTGCTCGCCCCTCATGGCATGTGCAGCTGCAGCGGTCCACTGGACAACTTGTGCTTGGTGGTGGGCTAGCTAGCCACTGGGAGCGGCCGGCTCATGCACACCATGAAGAAGCTAGCTACTCCTTCCATTATAAAATATTTGTAGTTGTAGAATTGTGTTAAGCTAAACTTTTTAAAGTTTAGAACTACTCAAATGGTTTTTCGGCATGAAAACTTGCAAGCACCTACAAAGTTTAATCATATTTTATGTTGCAAAAAGTTTCATATTTTTTTTGATTTTGTTTTCTATTTTTTACTGTTCATAGAGGGTGCCTAGGCAACCGGGAGCTGAAAATCCACTCTCTATTGAATAACTATACAAAATTTGGCATAAGAACAAGAAGATATGAGTCATTAAACAAAAAAAAAACAATTTATGTATATTCTATGCCGTGTTTTTATGATCCGATTTAGGCTTGGTTTGAGGGGTGCCGGTCAACCCCGGACTTATAGGGCCGGCTTGAGGGTGGCTAGATCACGTTTTTCTGACTGGGCACTAACCGCCCAGCTAATTTGAGGAGTCCGGCTATAGATGCTCTAACAATACACAAACAAGTTCCTCTTAACTGTTCTGACTTGCTAGTATATATACACGCCAATAAGAGAACATAAGGACACGACCATTGTAGTCTTCTCAGGGCCGGCCCTGGGGCATGGGCAGGGGGGCGACGGCCCAGGGCCCAGCCCAGGGAGGGGCCCATGATGTAGTGCACATATATAATATATCGAAGCAAAAATAGGTGAGAAAAAAATTATGAGAGAAGAAAAAGAGACGAGGTAGGCCCATCAGATAGCAGGTAGCGATTAGCGAAGCGTCACGCACGCCGCACGGCAGGGCCGCTCGTTTCGATTGTGAAACAAATCAATAGAAGATCTCGCGGACGCCTCGCTCATCTGTTCGTCCTCTCGTCACTGTGGTCGCCTCGGTCACCGCTGTGCGCGTCGCCCGCCGTGCGGCAATCCAGCAGCCGCAGCCCGCAGCAGTACGTATGCATATGTATGTGAGCAGTGAGCGCAGCCCACAGTATCCATGCATAACTCTCTGTACCATGTTCCTGATCCATCCCTGCAAACCCCAATTTCAGTAATTTCTTTTATTTTTTAGAACGTATTCAACTATTCATCCATGATCCATCCTCTAATTTCAGTGTACACGAAGTTCCAAATTTTAATGTATAGTTTTCGAATTCAATCTTTCATAGTATGTATTCAACCATCCTTTTTTTTGTCATTCTATGCACATGTCTAGGGTTCCAATCATTCAAATCATCCGATGTATAAATTTCTAATTCCTTGAATAATTTTTTCTTCATAATATTAGGACATTAGCCCGGCATGTTGCCTAAGAAGCATTTGTCAGTTGCTCAAACAAGGAGAAAAAAGATAGAAAGGGATCTGAAGATTCAACAACTGAAGGGTACTTAAGTATTATTGTTGTCGATGGAGTCAGTTGAATTTGGTTCCTATTTGAGGTAATCATATCATGTTACTTTCAATTTTCTATCTTTTTAGTATTTCTGTCGTAATATGGCATTGTCCAACAATTATTATGTTTAAGTTTATGTACCACACACGCGCATACATATATATGATCTTATGACATAGGGGCACATGGCATCGAGTTCGCCTAGGGCCTCCCGAAACACAGGGCCGACCCTGAGTCTTCTCGAAATCAAAAATGCATTTGAGAACAGTTTTCTCCTATGCTGTGCTTCTGGTGACGGTAGTGTCACCTGCTTTGGCTAATGCGTCCAGCAAAGCAGTAAGATCGACAACCTCTTTCAGTTTACAGATTTTTTTTTCAGCCTACTACTTATATCAACTCGGCTTGCTCTGATATTGTTCCTGGACATACTTTTGCATAACAAAGATACATCAGCTCTACATTGTGTATCTGGGGGAGAAACATGATGATCCCTCCGTGGTCACCGCATCACACCATGACCTACTAACCTCGGTTTTTGAGGAGGTATGAGATAGTTGTTGAAGTTTGCATCCTTATAAGTACCACGAAATTAAAGTGCTTGATCATATTTTGTTTTCTTTGAAGTATCAAGGCTGAAGCTTTGAAGTCGATAGTTTACAGTTACAAGCATGGATTCTCTGGGTTTGCAGCAATGCTCACCGAGTCTCAAGCCAAGACACTTGCAGGTAATAATCAGTTAATCTAAGAGACTAAGACGACATCACACGGCACATTATCTTTAATGATGGGTCCAATCTAACTAAGAATGTTCCAAATGCAGAATTCCCCCAAGTCATAAATGAATCCTAACACTTATCACCAAGTGCACACAACTCGCAGCTAGGACTTCCTTGGCCTTGACTATAAGAACAACCTCCAACAACAACCGAGCCTCCTTAGAAGAGCAAAGTACGGTGAGGATGTCATCATCGGGGTGATTGATAGAGGTTTGCGATCTCATCCTTAATACTACCTAGCTTATATATGCATCATAAATATACTGGCTAATCCATGTGTACTTTTGTTGAAACAGGCATATGACCTGAATCACGAAGCTTAGAAGACAACGGATATGGACCAGTACCGGAACGGTGGAGAGGCACATGCCAGACTGGCCAGTCGTTTGAAAACACGAAATGCAACCGAAAGATCATCGGGGCACGGTGGTACGGCCACGGCATCAGGGCAGCGGTGCTTAAGAGAGATATCATGTCGCCTAGGGACTCAAACGGCCACGCAACACACGTAGCATCGATAATCATGGGTAGCCAGGTGAGTGGTGTGAGCTACGGGGGTAACCTATCCACAGGCACAACACGTGGCGGAGCGCCACGCACGCGTCGAGGTATCTACAAGGTGCAAAAATCCTACACCTACGGACTATGCCTTACAGGAACCACCTACGGACACACGTGTCCTCTGATTAATCACTTCATTTCCCTGTGATTCAGCTGTGGGGCCTCCCTATTTCCAATAAGAGCATTGCCACATCAGCCTGTAGGTTATATTCCGTGAGATTCATCTGTAACTCTAGCAAAGCTGCTACAAGGTGTGCTGGGGGGACAAGGGCCGCCCTTACATGGCGATCCTTGCGGCTATCGATGACGCCATACACGACGGTGTGGACATCCTGTCTATCTCGTTGGGACTGGCCGGCCATGAGACCCGAGGGACGTTGCATGCTGTGTTGCGAGGGATCTCCGTCGTGGTCTCCTGGGGGAATGATGGTCCTGTGCCACAAACGGTGTCGAATGTCGTTCCATGGATCACTACGGTGGCCGTACACAATATATTCAACAGGCCGTGCTTTCCGGACCCCAATATCTCTCGGGAACAAGGAAAGTCTTGTGGTACGTGCTGATCATAGCTTAATTTTTAAAGAAAAAGCATGCACCCGACTTTATAAATAGAGCCATATGGCAGGTAGCAAACACACAGAGGTTCAAACACACAACCAACAAGACCACAACCATGGGCCAAACAAAGAAGAGTTAAAAAGGGTACATGGCTCCCTAGCCGTACATGGCACGCATGCCGGAAAGTTTAGTGCCCAAGAGAAACTAGCCAACGAAGTGCAAAACCAACTAAGCTTCCTGCTCTTGTCTGCATAGATTAGACGCCGAGGCCCGAACTTTGGAGATCAGTACAGACAGCGCATCTTGGCCCTCCATCTTAGTCAATGATTTCCACTGCTGCAAGAGAGCACACGATTTAAATAAGCAATCAGCAGGTTTAGCCGGAAACACATGTTCAATACTAAATTTGTTCCTAGTCGTCTAGAGAGACCAACAAATTGCTCCCAGGCCCACCCAAAAGATAGTCTGGTAACGCCCGACAGATTATCTGATCATAGCTTAATAACCTAATTCTACCCTTCAAATATTTCTTAATTACCCCGCAAAGAATTATAACTTTAATTTCGAACACATTCAGGGGCAGTCTCTTTACTACAATGCATCTGTGGTCAGCAACAACTTTGAGGACCTTGTTTATGGGCGAAGGTGCGTAACTAAGTAAATAAGTATAGATAGATCGAGAGAAGTCACTCGAAACATTTGATTGAGTAAATATCGTCACTTTAAAACTCTTGTGTGTGTATGTAGCTGCAGCGAGGCATCCACATCACTGGCATCCAGAAACGTCACCGGTAAATTTGTGATGTGCTACGGACCGGAGGCGCCGCCTGGTGCACGACTTCTTACAGCCATTTACCATACGATGGATGCCGGTGCCAAGGGATTAGTCTCCGCGCAGCATGCCAACAATGAGCTCGACACTCTGGATGAGTGCAATGGCATCATGCCCTGCGTGCTCGTGGATTTTGAGATCGCACAGAGAATCCTATCATACTGGCGCATCCCAGGTTAGGTACATCGTCCTGTACATAATAGAGGAAGAAGAACACCGTCATTTAATTATTTAGTATGTTTCTTCTCAAAGATTTTCTTCACCCCTGATGCCTTTAGTTCTGACACCGTTAGAAATATACATTCCCTGATTGTTTCAGCACTAGTTAAGACTTGAATCTTTAATGCATGCTCGAAATGCAGACTGACGCAGTGGCGGAGCTAGATGCAGATTACGCCTAGGGCTGTGCTATGTTGAGTGATAAACTTCTATGATTTTCTATGCTTTGCATGAAAAAATTACAAAGGAAGTTGTTTCTAGGCCTGGGGCTATAGCCCTAACTGCCCCAGGCCTGTCTCCACCACTGGACTGACGTATCTGCACCGGCAGTCAGCATCCTGGCAGCCGTGAGAGGCTCCTACATGTTAAGGTCTGGGACGTCTATGGCATGCCCTCATGTCTCTGCGGTCACCGGCCTGCTCAAGTCGGTTCACCCCGACTAGTCGCCTGCCATGCTCAGGTCTGCTATTGTCACTACCGGTATATGGGCAGTGATAGACGGACAATATTAACTCGGTCAAAAAATTCAACACGTCACATTTGTTGGCGCAATAAGCCATGTCCCTGCCATGGTGACCGGCGTCAGGCGTGCCAGGTCTGGTCCATGGCCGCGTCGAGCTCGTGTCTAGGCATAGTCTGGCTAGTGTCTGACTTGTGCATGGTCTGGCCATAGTCTGGGGATAGTCTGACCCGTGTATGGCCTTTATATTGCGTGTGTGCGTGCGTGTGTAGGGCAAGGGAATGAGTGCGTGTGTGCGTTCGATGCACCAGATCATGACCATGCTGTTGGCGATCGGGGTGGAGTGATCGCTCAGGTTTGTTGTGGGCTCAGCGCGACAAGCACGCGTGGGAGCGCGTCGTGGGCGTGCTCAGAGCGGGCCGGACCATGCGGAATAGTGGGTGGAGGCGTGGGGTCGTGGCCCAGCGCTGGCCCAGGTATAAGGTCGCCGCGATGATCGTTGTAACAGTGGGGTTATCGAGTTTGTGCTTGAGGAATTGATGTTCGTGCGGTAGGCGTATGTGCGTCGGAAAACCTCCATGTCCAATATTTTCTGTTCTTCTTCGTCCTCCGATCGTTCGAGCGATAGTGCTGCGAGAAAGAGAGCGCTCGAGAGAGAGAGAGAGAGAGAGAGAGAGAGAGAGAGAGAGAGAGAGAGAGAGAGAGAGAGAGAGAGAGAGAGAGAGATTATTAGGGCGAAAGCACAAACACGATCATCGTATAGGTCTAACTCGATCATCGTCAGTGGCGAAGCTTGACAAAGATTGTTGAGGGGGCAAAGCAGAGTTATGGGGGGCCAAAAGGACATATTCTTCTTACACTATGATAATTTTTAAAAAATTAGCTTACCAATTAATGTTATACTTTCTCTAGGGTAGGGGGGCATAGCCCCCCTTGGCCCTAGTGAAGCTCCACCACTGATCATCGTTTTCCGGGGATACGAGTCATTGCTACAGCGTCGTTCATTGATCGTTTTGGTACGCCGATCCAAGCAGAGGGTGCCCCAAGGAAGCATGCCGACCCCTTCGACTACGGCCTGTTTGCAAATATTTAGAATCCTCAAATTCCAAAAGGAAAAAAAGTTATGCTCAAATTTCAGTTTTTTTTTAAATTTCCGTTAAATCTGGTCAAACTATGGTCAAACTACTTATTCAAGAAGTATTAGTGTTACTAAATAATTATTCAAGAAGTATTAGTGTTACTAAATAATTATTTCATTTTTTTGAATTTTTGTCAAATCTGGTCAAACTATGGTCAAACAATGGTCAAACTACTTATTCAAGAAATATTAGTGTTACTAAATAATTATTGTTTTTTAGAACAATAGTTTCAAACTCAAACAGTGAAATGTGTGACTTTGCTCAAGCTAAACTCCTGAGGGTTAATAGGATTGACATCTTACTATTGTTAGGAAAACAACAAGTGCATACTTGGAAACGAGGGAGAATAAAACCCGGAAGTTAAGTGTGCTCAAGCTGGGGGAGTGGGAGGATGGGTGACCGTTTGGGAAGTTAGATGATTTGGATTGATGAGGGGTGATTAGAGATTAAATTGAGCAGTGATGAAGGGTGATTAAAGATTAGAGGTTAAAATAATTCAGAAATTTGAAAATAAAAAAAATTATTTTTTTTAAAATCTTTTAGTACCGGTTGGTGTTATCAACCGGGACTAAAGGTAGACCTCCAGGCAGCAGCCACGTGGAGGGCCTTTAGTCCCGGTTCGTATGAGAACCGGGACTAAAGGGGGACCTTTAGTAAAGGCCCTTTTTTCTACTAGTGCCTGGTTATATAGGATCTTAATTGAGCATTCTTCTCGGCCTTCAGATTCGGGGGTTGCTTATGCATTTCCCTTTGTTGGGTACCCAAACCAGATTCTTTTTCGCCCCTCCAGAAACAACTAGATTTTTTCCCATGTCTATTGACTTCAAAATTTGTGCGCTCATATTTGATCTCTGCCCCATATGATAATTTTCATGTAATATTTCTCATGTCTGAATAAAGCTACATGTCATTCTTAAAAACGACCTAGCATCGGAACAGAAAAGCACAAAAGGTAAAAGCTACTTCCTCTGTAAATTAATATGGACGTTTTAAATCACTAAAGTAGTGATCTTTTAGATTAGTTTCAATTGATTATCACATATGCCACGTGGTCACTAAAGTAGTGATCTGAAACGTCTTATATTAGTTTACAGAGTGTGTATAAGATTATTTTCAAGATCAAGCTACATCACTATAGCGAGCAGTGTCAATGGATAAAACATATTCCCTTTTGCATGATAATATTTATCACATTTACACCATAATGATCATAATACAAGCCACGTTAATACCGGCTGGATAAAATTGAAAAGAAAGCAGAATGCTGCCTTTGCACAAAGAAAACCAACTGAGAACAAAAACTACAATCAAGATAGAAGAATCCTCTGAGCTTGACACCAACTTCAGTCACCTACCTCCGGCACCATCATAACAGCTACCAAAGGTAAAAATGATGGATCACCTTCTCATCCAAGCTCGACGCGGCTCTATTGCTGATATGCAACTTTGCAGGCCAACAAAATGGCTCACCAAGGGTGAAACCATTAATGCTGAACGAATCAAACTGTGATAAAACATGAAGGTAAGAAGATACATGCACTAACTACTGATGGATTTACAATGTATCTGCAAAAAAATCCTGTATCACGGTTCATACCACCGAGTATTCTCACCGAGTGGATGCTTCCATCTGATCGCCATGTCAAGCTCCCAAAGGTGCACCTACCTTGCACCCTCTGCCTTCTCGTGAACACCACCACGAACGTCACACTTCTGCTACCATCTCTGGTGAACTGATCACAGACGGCTCCACGGAGACCGCCAGTCCGGGTGGAGCCTCGGCCACTGTTCGATAGGTCGCTCCCACTGGCCCAACATGACAGTGTGCTGGACAATCATCCACACACCATGAAGTTAGCTGTATATGCTGTCCCTGCTGACACCAGTACCGGAGCGTCACTACTCCTTGTGCAAGCTATGTATGCTTTCTCTGCCATGTCGATCAAAGCAGAGCTTTGTTCCAGTGCAGACGATTGAACTGCACTGGGCAGACAAGTGCGTACTCTTGGTCTTGGTCCAAGCCAAGCTTTGTGCAGTAAAAGAAGAGCGCAGGCTCACGATGAGTGGCACGACGGCCGGCCGGGCACATCCATCAGGATCACGCGTCCGCCGGTATCCACACGGCATAGTACGGTCCATACTGTACCCAGGACTAGCTACGGTCCATCCATGCAATTGTTTCCGTCTCCACGCGGAAAATAACTGAAAATCATTCGTCACCGAGCCCTCTATTCGTCATTGGATGCGGCGTCAATGATTTAGTGCCGCAACGAATCCAGCGGTACACGTATGATCACTCTCTATGTGTACCTAAAGCAAGTATAATAGTGGGCTTATAGCCCGAAAATGCATAGGAGCTCTCGGGTGCTACGCCCCCCTATATTCAAAAATAATTTAGTAATTCAAAAAAAGTCAAAAAATCCTGAAACTTTTTATGGAATCAAACATGACCAAGTATTGCACTCGTATAAAAATATTAAATAGGAAATGATTTTATTGTATCCGGGGTCAAAGATTTCCTAAAAAATGCTAGATACAAGTACTATTCATGTTATATTGTCGTCATAAATTTGTTTTTTTTGCCCTGAAGTCAACAAGAATTACTCCTTGGCCGAACTTATTATATGACTACAATACCTAGTAATATTTGGTTCAAAAATATATCCAGGATTTTTTGACTTTTTTTGAATTATTAAATTATTTTTGGATATAGAGGGATGGAGCACCCGAGTGCTCCTAATCCGCTTCCGCTAATAGCCCGCTTACATAGCATTTTTGTTTATTTCGAGAAAAAGAGAAATAAAAAAGTAAAAAGAGTTGACTCTCATGCAAGCGATTAGCTATATACGTATTTTTAGACAAATTACAATAAATGTGAAGAAAGAGAAAGATAGAAGGTTGAAAAAAGTACTCCCTCTGTACCGATGCATAAGTCATATTAGGTTGTGCATCATGACCAAGGTGGGGGAAAACAAGAAAACTTGATGTTTATATGCTAATTACCACTGCATGTTGTACTAAGTAGTCTTTAGTTATTGAATGCATACAGGCCCCACGTTTCCTATTGATTGATTTATTTATTTTGGTAAAAAACAGGGAACGAGGTGGTAAGTTAATGCACCGCGCCTAAGAGTTTTAGGATTATTTGGTTCCGTAATGTGATTTATACACCGGTCCGAAGGAAGTACTAATTTTATAGCCAATCTTGTAGCCCACACTACCATAAGAATGACTATAGATGATGACTATACATGGCATGGCAATTTCTTATAGCTATTAGCTAACTATTACTACGAGTTTAACCTTGCAAATCCATGCATCCTGTACAAAATACAAGGGGGTCTCGAGGTTCCCAGTAGGACACACAGGAGTCACGTCTTTCCGTGTTGTCAGCAATCGAGAGCTACAATGATATCTTTAACACTCAGGTAGTGTGCTAGTGCTTGGAATGTATCTGTCCATCTGAAAGCTGATATATTCTCATCCACGTACAATTGAAGACTTTAATTTATATATGGCACATATATATGATTGATACGTTGATCACATATATACTCATGACTTCCCTCGGCACCCATGTATGTCTGATGTGCTCAGCACGTTACGTTACTTGCATCCGCTCCGATCGCAAAGATGTAATAATGGCACAACTAATTATTTCCTCCCCTAACCCTAGGCGGCTAGGGCGGTGAGGTTAGGGTATCTCGACTTGTGGCGAGATTTGGTGTCAGTTGCTTTAGATCTATGCTAGGGTTCAACGGCGACGATTGCGGCTCCAGGGCGCCGGTCCTTAGGGGCACGTGCACAAAGACTTTCTGACTGTCATCGACAGGGTCAAGCCAGCTCCGGTAGGGGAGCGGCGACATCGGCTTGTTCTGACGGCAATAGTGGTCGCTCGTTGTGCTCGGAGTCATGATGTAATTTTTAAAATGTTTGAGATGCTTTGTACTTTCGATGAACTTTGATAATATATGATCCTTGTTGAAAAAAGAAATAATGGCACAATTGGTTTTTATTTCAGTACTATGGTACACCTTTTTTTAAATAGGATTTTATCATTTATGCTACTAGTTGTGTCTCAATACTCAGTTTTATCATTAGGAATTTCAACTGCTCCAAAATGGCATTGCTCCATGAGGCAGATGCTAAAAAAATGCCACTAGACATCATTACTGTTAGCTCAAAGCCTGTTTACCATGTTATATGACCAAAATACCAACGGACCAACATGTTAGCTCTCCCTCTATCTCACCACGATAAAGTGTGGATCCCACTCCATCCCCAACAACGTTCTTATTTTTCTCTAAAATTATTCGCTTACTTTCACCTGACAAGTGTGCCCCACACTTATCATTGTGAGATAGAGAGAGCTGACATATGGGTCCAGGGTATTTTGGTCATATAACATGGTCAACGGGTTTGACCTGATAGCAACGGTGCCTAATGCCATTTTCAGCAAACATCTAAAAAAAATATGGTATTTTTAGGTGTCTAGTGGAATTTTTGAGCAAGCATCTCATGAAAAGATGACAATTTTAAGCAGTTGTAACTTCTAATGACAGAACTGAGTAGTGATATACAACTACTGTCATAGAACCTTTTTTTTAATGAGCTCACTCGTTCAAACTTCACCGGGAGCACGAAGACCCGCCCAAATGCAGGTCTCATGAGTATTACAGAAATTTTATTTAACTGGTTGGCGAATACATGCATTTGACACCAAATAAATACTCCAAACTAACAATCTGAAAACATCTTGGATCAAAACAAACTTAAATACTGAAGTTCTAAAAAACATAAAGGGGAACCACCTAGATAATGAGAATGCATCTTGGTCGTATCATCAGCTCACATCCTCCAAACTCAAGCTAGTTGAAATTGAGTCGTCTTCTTCATTTTTCTCACCCGTCAAATCATTTACGACGAGCTGCTTGTTTGCTTGAATGCCTTCGAGTGCCATCTCCACTTGCCTCATGGTAGGCCTCTCCTCTCCTCTTAACTTTATGCATGATGCAGCGAGAGCAGCTACTTCTTCAACTTCACTACCTCCCTCCTCTACAACTTGAGAATCTAGTATGTCAACTAGTTTGCCTTCCTCTAGGAGTTCAATAAATTGTGCAACAAGTCCATCACCTTCTGAGGTTCTATACATGATTGGCATCTTCCTCGTAAGCAACTCCACAAGAAGGATTCCGAAGCTATAAACATCGCTCTTTTCTGACAGCCGCCCTGTGTAGTAGTACATAGGATCCAGATATCCTATAGTTCCTTGCACTGCTGTTGCTGTTCTACCAGTCTGATTGATAGGAATGTACCTTGAAGCTCCAAAGTCTGATACTTTTGCCGTGAAAGCATCATCAAGAAGTATGTTAGAAGATTTGATGTCCCTATGTATTACAGGGACTGAAACGGCAGAATGAAGGTAAGCTATAGCTCTTCCTACTTCACTTCCAATCCTTAGCCTGTCACTCCAAGATATTGATTTTGGTGATTCATTATGAAGATGATCACCAAGGGTTCCATTGGAAATGAATTCATATGCCAACAGTGGGACTTCTGTCTCGAGACAACAACCATGAAGCTTGACAATATTCCTATGGTTGATTTGTGATAGTATGGCAACCTCATTTATGAACTCGTCAATTTCTCTCTGGACCATAATGTTTGACCTTTTTATGGCCACAACATGTAAGTCTGACAATATTCCTTTGTAAACAGTACCATGCCCTCCACCACCGAGTTTACGAGTTTGATCAAAATTGTTTGTGGCCTTCTCTATCTCTTTTAGAGGGATGATCATCCTCTCACCAATGTCGGACCTTTGAGATACTAGCTGTTGCAATAGCTGTCCATGATTTTGATTGAAGAACTTCCGTTTCAACTTTTCAGCCTTGTGATATTTAAGCTTACGAGCTATTAACAATCCACCCAGAAAGAAGAGAATAAGGGATGGCCCAATTGCAACGGAGAGACCAATAACTAAATCTGCAAAAATCAATGCATACACGCTTATTAATTTGATCTATAGCAGATTTGGCTGGTAGAATTAACAGTATATAGATCATGGACATGCTGCCAGTTTCAAATTCATTATAGGTGGCAATAAAGAAACTAAATGATTCATATTTGTTAGTCATGACCATTGGTCGGTTTCTTTTCATGGTGTAATTATAAGACTAATTGCTCATGTAGTTGCACATGTTAGGGACAGAGGTGAGGGGTTGACTGTGGTTCCTGCTTCTATGTGCCACAGCCGAGTGTAAAATTTACATCGGTCCTTATAATAATTAATATGAGTTGTATTTTTTGTTTCGATCAAGTCCAAAACAAGTGCACAATATACTATGTATGTCTTACGAAAATTGTGCCACCTCTATTCGATGTGAGCTTGTGGCATCCATTAGGTTCGCTGGCATTTCCTTGGAATCCTCTCGCGCACCAACAGTCGAAGGACCCATGCGTATTGCGACACTCGCCGAAACAGCCATGGTCCTTTGGCTGCTCGCACTCGTCGATATCTATGTACAGAAAACTAAGGGATTAATCAAACTTGACTGACAAATTCGGTTCTAAGAAATGATTAAACATGTGCATCCATGGTTCTAATTACCCTTTCCGTTCGGAATGCAAGATGTCCTTGACTTTCTAGTCCCAAATACTGCCTCCGTCCCAAAATAACTGTTGTGGCTTTAGTTCGAACTAAAGCCACGACACTTATTTTGAGACGGATGGAATACATAATTTTCCCGATATTTTCGAATGGCACAATTTTGACAATAATTTTTATCTTCTGATATGCAGAACATATGCCTGATTTTCTTATGTAACGGAAATGGATCATATGCAGATAAGTACGTACCTTGGCATCCATCAGTGAGGTAAGGGTTACCCTTGTAGCCAGGGTGGCAGTCGCAAGCATACTGATCTCCTTCAAAGGGGGTGCTGCAGTTGGTATTGGCGCTGACGGAGGCGTTGCAGGTTCCGTCGTTCCGACATGCCCAGTCGAGGACCAGGGGAGCCAGCAGATGATCATCCTTGTTGGCCTTGGATCCGGAAACGGAACGCTCGGCGCCCAGATTCATAAGATCAGCGGCCCGGTGCGGACCAAACCAACCTTGCTCGGCGATGAACGCGTAGACGGGTAGATCGTCGTTAATGGCACTGCTCCCGTCGACCCGCTTGAGCTCCACGTCATAGGATGCGAGGTACGAGAAGACCGGCGTAGTGCAGAAGCCGACCTCATCATTGTTGCGGACGTCGTCGGCGGTGAGCACACCACTGCGGTTGCAGTGAGAGCAGCAGCCGGTGATGTAGCCGTAGGTGCTGCTAGGAGACGTGAAGAGCAGCGTCACCTGCACGTTGCACCCCGTAACCACCAGCTCGTTGCTCGGCGGCAGGGAGTACTGCCAGCGGTTGTCTCCGAAGCCCATAGACCTCACGGTACTGTGGCCGGTGTTGTTGATAGTGGCGTTGATGAAGATAGGGCTGCTGAGCCCACGAATCGTCCTGTTTTTCACCGAGATCTCCTTTACCTCGAAGTCTCCATGGTCGCCCAGGAGGAGCCGTGTGCCTGCTCCTGAGCTCATATCGGTAGTGTTGTCGTGGACGCAGTTGAGCTTGAAGCCTGGCGCCGCGGAGCACCTGTCCTGGCCGAAGCCGAACGGGTACGGCACGCTCACGTCGCCGCACCTCGTTTCGCAGCCGCGTTTCCCTATTGGGGCCGGTGATGCTGCTCCGCCGGCTACTACCACGAGTGCAGCTGTTGCCATCACCGCCACCATCGGGAATGACAACGACATTGAGTATGATGGCTACTGCCTAGTGCCTACTGCTAATGTTCAGCGCGCACTGCTGGCTCTAGCTTTTCTGCTTGAGTGGCTAGACTACACTCTCTAGTCGAGTTTATAAGGGCAACTCTAACGCGGATAAATAAACCTCCCGCAAGTGTCAAGACAGAAACCTCCCGCAAATTTCTAGACCGAATTGTTCGGACCTTTTTAGTCATCCAAGGACGGTCACCAAAACAGTCAGGAGGTCCGAAACCCTGCAAATCACCAAACCGAGGGAAGTGTTTGGCCAAATGCCATAGACAATTTTTTTTTTGGTGTTCTCGTTGTTTACTTTGAAGCAAACACGATGGATTTGGACAAGGAGTACTTCTACGCTGAGTTTCGTCTTCGTCGGATAAAGATGATTATGAAACAGCGACGATGAGGGCGATTTTCGAAGACACGGAGCATGGGGGTGTAGCATGTTCTCAAGTTCAAGGGTTCAACAAAGGGACACTGAGTGTTGAATTGGTAGATTGAACACTATAACTTGGTGGAAGGGTAACCGTGATTAATTCTTGCTTAACTAGTATGCAGTGTATTAGTTCCCTACGTACAGATTCTGCAAAACAAATCCTGGTAGAATGGGAAAGCTAACAGGATTATTTTTTTGCAAAGCATTAGTGCTAAAAGGAAATAGCATATGGTGAAGCGGCCTTAAATGGCCCAAAACTTGCTTTAGGACTAGATGTGTTGCCTACTCCTGAAGATTTTCAGGATGACGATGGTGATGATTCTGATGCTGGAGGAGGTGCTAGCTAGAGTCAGCGGTGATGTAGGAGCCAATGGTGTTTCAGTGAAGGCCTACGATGTATGTGTTTTATCGAACCTCGGTGATCCATTGTGATGTTGATCTATGTTTAACTCTGTTTTAGAGTGTGATGTTTGAATGTTGACATAATGTTTTATATGAATTTTGGTGTGCATGCGCTTAAATTTCTTTTTTTTCCTGTGAAGTACAGTTACCAAGCACATGCAGCCAGTACGAGTCAGTACTACCTCATTCCAGTCCAAGATTCGCATGCAAGCATGCCGCATGCATGCCCACACACATCCATCGCCGACAAGTTATCGATCTTCACATATTTATCTTCTACTATCTTGTTTCAGCCATGGATTAATCAAAGATTAATTTCCGGAGGATCATGAATCTAAAGGTTTGTGCTCGTTGCTCAATGCAACTTGTGCTTGAGCAAAACTAACGGTCCGATCAACCACACAAAAAAACATTTGTTCAGCTGTGCAAATGAAAAAGAATGATGTTCTGGTGATCCTTCGTGGTGCCAAGCCGGCCTGCATAGTTCTTTGTCGTGGTTCATTGCCAGATCTGGAGTTGCCCTGTTCCCGGTGTGTGGTTGATTGCATGGCTTCGACCTTCATGTGGCTCCTCACAATGTTTGTGGTTTGGCCTTTATCGGTGATTGATTGCGATGAGGTCAGAGTCGCTTTGTTCGGGAGAAGTGATGACGATGACGCCAATGTGCTGTGTCGACGACGCTTTCTTCGCAGCGGTGTGAGTATAGTGACTTATTTGCGTGCCTGATCAATGGGTTGGGATGGTTGTTGCCCTGTTTTCCACTAATAACACTGGTAGAAAAAGAGGCTTCCGTCCAGCCCCATTAGTCGCGGAACTGTAGGAACCGCGACTAATGAAGTCTTTAGTCCCGGTTCGGCAGACGAACCGCGACCAAAGGCCTGCGCCCAGGGCGCTCGGTGGCCAGCTGGTGCACGTGAGGGGCTTTAGTCGCGGTTGGCCAGGCCAACCGCGACTAAAGGTGCCCAAAGGCCTTTAGTCGCGGTTGGCCAGGCCAACCGCGACTAAAGCTCCTCCCCTATATATACCAGTTCAGCGCACTCACTTAGCCATTTGGTGCCACTTCTCTTCACAAGGGGGTGTAGGTTTGCTTTTGGTTCCTCTTATGCACACAAGGTGTTTGATGAAATGCCCCAAGAGCCACACTTGAGGTTCCTCATTCATTTTTTTCCTCCTCGATCGCGGTTAGCAACTTGAACCTTTCATGTATGTGTGTTGTTCATTGTTTAATTTCTATTGTTTATAGCTAGTTAGTTTAACAAATGCATGATGGTTAATTATATATTTTATATTATAATAATGCAGATGAATCGACAATGGATGTACGGTAACCGACTCTCCCGCGAGTTCACTACGGGTTTGAAAGATTTCCTCGTAGTGGCTAATGCGAACAAGCAGAAGGGTTTTGTTATCTGTCCATGTGTTGACTGTAAGAATCAGAAGGGTTACTCTTCCTCAAGAGAAGTTCACCTGCACCTGCTTCGGCACGGTTTTCATGCCAAGCTATAATTGTTGGACCAAGCATGGAGAAAAAGGGGTTATAATGGAAGAAGATGAAGAAGGGGATGATTTCATCGATGAAAGCTATCTTGCTGATTTCGGTGATACTTTCATGGAGGATGCTGAAGGTGAAGGGGAAGGTGAAGGGGAAGGTGAAGGGGAAGGTGAAGGTGAAGAAGAGGCACGTGATGAGACCGTTGATGATCTTGATCGGACCATTGCTGATGCACGGAGACGCTGCGAAACTGAAAAGGAGAGGGAGAATTTGGATCGCATGTTAGAGGATCACAGAAAGTCGTTGTACCCCGGATGCGATGATGGTCTGAAAAAGCTGGGCTGCACACTGGATTTGCTGAAATGGAAGGCACAGGCAGGTGTAGCTGACTCGGCATTTGAAAACTTGCTGAAAATGTTGAAGAATATGTTTCCAAAGAATAACGAGTTGCCCGCCAGTACGTACGAAGCAAAGAAGGTTGTCTGCCCTCTAGGTTTAGAGGTTCTGAAGATACATGCATGCATCAACGACTGCATCCTCTACCGCGGTGAATACGAGAATTTGAATGAATGCCCGGTATGCACTGCATTGCGTTATAAGATCAGAGGCGATGACCCTGGTGACGATGTTGAGGGCGAGAAACCCAGGAAGAGGGTTCCCGCCAAGGTGATGTGGTATGCTCCTATAATACCACGGTTGAAACGTCTGTTCAGGAACAAAGAGCATGCCAAGTTGTTGCGATGGCACAAAGAGGACCGTAAGTCGGACGGGGAGTTGAGACACACCGCAGATGGAACGCAATGGAGAAAGATCAACAGAGAGTTCAAAGATTTTGCAGCTGACGCAAGGAACATAAGATTTGGTCTAAGTACAGATGGCATGAATCCTTTTGGCGAGCAGAGCTCCAGCCATAGCACCTGGCCCGTGACTCTATGCATCTACAACCTTCCTCCTTGGTTGTGCATGAAGCGGAAGTTCATTATGATGCCAGTGCTCATCCAAGGTCCTAAGCAACCCGGCAACGACATCGATGTATACCTAAGGCCATTAGTTGATGAACTTTTACAGCTGTGGGGCAGACCTGGTGTCCGTGTGTGGGATGAGCACAAACAAGAGGAATTTGACCTACGAGCGTTGCTTTTCGTAACCATCAACGATTGGCCTGCTCTTAGTAACCTTTCGGGACTGTCAAATAAAGGATACAATGCATGCACGCACTGCTTACATGAGACTGAAAGTGTACATTTGCCAAATTGTAAGAAGAACGTGTACCTTGGGCATCGTCGATTTCTTCCGAAAATTCATCCAGTAAGAAAGAAAGGCAAGCATTACAATGGCAAGGCAGATCACCGGCCGAAGCCTGCAGAACGCACTGGTGCTGAGGTATTTGATATGGTCAAGGATTTGAAAGTCATCTTTGGAAAGGGTCCTGGCGGACAATCAGTTCCGAAGGGAGCTGACGGGCACGCAGCCATGTGGAAGAAGAAATCTATATTCTGGTAGCTAGAATATTGGAAAGTCCTAGAAGTCCGCTCTGCAATCGACGTGATGCACGTTACGAAGAATATTTGCGTGAACCTCCTAAGCTTCTTGGGCGTGTATGGGAAGACAAATGATACAAAGGAAGCACGACAGGACCAGCAACGTTTGAAAGACCCTGATGACCGGCATCCGGAATGGTTTCAAGGTCGTGCCAGCTACGCTCTGACCAAAGAAGAGAAGGTCATCTTTTTTGAATGCCTGAGCAGTATGAAGGTCCCGTCTGGATTCTCGTCCAATATAAAGGGAATAATAAACATGGCGGAGAAAAAGTTCCAAAACCTGAAGTCTCACGACTGCCACGTGATTATGACGCAATTGCTTCCGATTGCTTTGAGGGGGCTCCTGCCAGAAAATGTTCGAGTAGCCATTGTGAAGCTATGTGCATTCCTCAATGCAATCTCTCAGAAGGTAATCAATCCAGAAGATCTACCACGGTTACAGAACGATGTGGTCCAATGTCTTGTCAGTTTCGAGTTGGTGTTCCCGCCATCCTTCTTCAATATTATGACGCACCTCCTGGTTCACCTAGTCGAAGAGATTTTCATTCTCGGTCCTGTATTTCTACACAATATGTTCCCCTTCGAGAGGTTCATGGGAGTATTAAAGAAATATGTTCGTAACCGTGCTAGGCCAGAAGGAAGCATCGCCAAGGGCTATGGAAATGAGGAGGTAATTGAGTTTTGTGTTGACTTTGTTCCTGACCTTAAGCCGATTGGCCTTCCTCGATCGCGGCACGAGGGGAGACTAAGTGGAAAAGGCACGATCGGAAGGAAATTAACGATATGTATGGACGGCCATTCTTTGACTGAAGCACACCACACTGTACTGACCAATTCCAGCTTGGTGGCTCCGTACTTTGAGAAACACAAGAATATTTTACGCTCGGACAACCCGGGGAAGCCTGAATCCTGGATTAGGAAGGCCCACATGGAGACTTTCGGCAGTTGGTTGAGAAAACATTTAATGAATGACAATGATGTTGTAGATCAGCTGTACATGTTGGCCAAGACACCATCTTCGACTATAACGACTTTCCAAGGGTACGAGATAAACGGGAATACATTTTACACGATCGCCCAAGATAAAAAGAGCACCAACCAAAACAGTGGTGTCCGCTTTGATGCAGCAACCGAGAATGGGCAAAAGGTCTCATATTATGGTTACATAGAGGAGATATGGGAACTTGACTATGGACCCTCCTTTAAGGTCCCTTTGTTCCGGTGCAAATGGTTCAAGCTAACAGGAGGTGGGGTAAAGGTGGACCAGCAATACGGAATGACAATGGTGGATTTCAACAATCTTGGTTACTTGACGAACCATTCGTCCTAGCGAAAGATGTCGCTCAGGTTTTCTATGTGAAGGAAATGAGTAGCAAACCGAGGAAACGGAAAGATAAGAAAACGATCAGTACATCTTGCGATGATCCAAAGCGCCACATTGTTCTTTCAGGGAAAAGAAACATCGTGGGAGTGGAGGACAAGACAGACATGTCAGAAGATTATAATATGTTTGCTGAAATTCCGCCCTTCAAAGTGAACACCGACCCAAGCATTAAGTTAAATGATGAGGATGCTCCATGGATACAGCACAATCGTAAGCAAGCACGGACACAAGGGAAGAATTGATGTGTCATAATTTATTGTACCAAACTTTGTATTTGGTCGATGAACTGAATGATGTATCAAACCTTTTGTCAAACCTTCAAGGGATTAGTTTTATTTTTCTGATTTTTTTGATATATAATTGTATTTTTAAGATTTTAAAATGAATTAGTTTTATTTTTCTGATTTTAAAAGGAAAAAGGAAGAAGAAGAAAGAAGGAAAAAGGAAAAAAACAGAAGAAAAAAGGAAAAACAGAAGAAAAAACAAATAGAAGAAAAAAGGAAAAACAGAAGAAAAACATAAGAAAAAAACAAACAGAAGGAAAACAGAAGAAAAAAGGAAAAAAGGAAGAAAGGAAGAAAAAAAAGAAGAAAAACAAGAAAAAGGAAGAAAAAAACAGAAGAAAAAAGGAAGAAAAAAACAGAAGAAAAACAAGAATTTAAAATGAATTAGTTTTATTTTCTGATTTTTTTGATATATAATTGTATTTTTAAGATTTTAATAACATAAATAAATAAGTAATTAGAAACTTTAATAGCAAAAATAATTATCATAAAGTAAAATAAATAAGTAATTAGAAACAAAATAAAATAAAATAAATAAGATTTTTGTTGTAAGTAGAAACAAAACAAAATAAATAAAGCAAAAATGAAAACAAAAAACAGGCAAAAAATAAAAAATATGCCACCTACTGGGCCACCACGGCGTGAATACGACTAGAAACCCATTATTGGGCCAGGATTCAGGCCCGCAGGAAGGCCCAGTAGGCCCACAGGCTAATAGTAACAGAATAGGCCCGTAAGCCTGCATTTGAGAGGAGCTCGAAGTGGTGAGCGCAGCCGCGCTTATAAACCACTGTCGAAGCCTCTCGGCTAGCGAGGTGGGACTAAACATCCCACCGCACCGCGCCAGTGCCAGCACAGACCTTTAGTCGCGGTTGGTGTGGCGGACCGCGACTAAAGGTTAGCTTTAGTCGCGGTCCGCCTCCCCAACCGCGACTAAAGGCTCTTCCTGCGCGGGAACGAAAGCGGCGCCAAAACCCTTTAGTCGCGGTTGGTGTGGCGGACCGCGACTAAAGGTAACCTTTAGTCGCGGTTGGTGTGGCGGTCCGCGACTAAAGGGTAGCTTTAGTCACGGTCCGCCTCCCCAACCGCGACTAAAGGTGCGTCTATAAATACTGCACTTGGCAGTTTTGCCACTTCCCATTCTCCTCTCTCTCGACGCCGAAGCGCTGCCCCGACGCCGATCGACGCCGACGCCGACGCCGAAGCCCTGCGCGCCGCCGCCCCCGTCCCCAGTGAGCGCCGCCTCCGCCCGTGCCTGCCCTTGCCCGCCGCCCGTGCCCTGCGCCCTTGCCCGCCGCCCGACGCCCTGCCGCCCGCCGCCCGACGCCCTGCCGCCCGCCGCCCGCTGGCCCTGCCTGCCGTCCTCCGCGCGCCGCCCGCCGCCCGCTGGCCCTGCCGTCCTCCGCCGGCAGAAGAAGAAGAAAGAAGAAGAAAAAGGAAGAAGAAGAAGAAAGAAAAAGGGAAAAGGAAGAAGAAGAAAAAGGAAAAAAGGAAAAAGGAAAAAGGAAAAAGGAAGAAGAAAAAGGAAAAAGGAAAACAGATGAAAAACAAAAAAAGGAAGAAAAAAGGCCACCGGAATTTTTTCTTTTTTTTTCTTTTTTTTGTTCTTTTTAATTTTAACTAGTTAATTAGTTTAACAAAAAGGTAAAATAACTTAAAACTTGATAATTAACAAAAAAACCGTAAAATTTGATAATTAACCAAAAAAAAGTATATAAAACTTGATAATTAACAACAAAAAAAGTAAAACTCCGCGGTGTTTTTTTTTTGGGATCGAGAGGGGGCGGCGAGGGTTATACATGTGTGTTGTCCTCGCCTCCCTCTCCGTGACGCCGTCGTCTGCCGCCCCGTCTCGCGCTCTACCGCGACACCCTCTCCCACCCCTTCCTCGCCCCCTCCTTTTGCCACCGCCCTTTCGCCACCGCCACCGCCACCGCCCCCCTTCTTCACTTAATTAATTTGTTTTTACTACATGTTTTCAGGACTGACATAATGGCGGACGATAGAGCTGACCCGATTATGGACAACTATGATCCGGACGGTGAAGCACATATGTTCGGCATCATAAACGGCGATATTCAATATGTGCCGACCGGACAAGAAGAAGATGATGTCTCTTCTTATCTGAACCTTGACGGTGAAGATGAAGGGCGCCGTCAGCAAGATGATGCCGAACAAACGTCGATAAACGACGATCTTCAAATGGAAGTAGCAACCACCTCCGGCGCCGAGGTATATATATACATTGAGCCTCTGGTGATACAAACTAACTGATTTGAATAAATATGTGTGTACTAACGGGCGCGACTCTCTTTCTTATTTTAGCCCTCGGCCGGATCGTCGAAACAATCGAGTACGTCGTCAAAGCGTGGCGCAACCAAGACGATGAAACAAGGAGAAACATGCACCATCGAGGTTGTCGACAGTGCAACCGGCAGGCCGCTGGAGCCCCACAAGAACGCCATCAAGTTTGTCAGCCAATGCGGAGCCGTTGTTAGAGACAACGTCTCGATCACCGTCCAGGAGTGGAATGAGCCAAAGAAGGCACGAATTGCTGGTTTCACTTTTGTCGATAAGAGAACAAAAAAAGATTGCTTCAAGAAGCTTATGGAACATTTCGTTCTACCTCCGGAATACAACAAATTCGATGAGGAGGGTAACAAGATTGAGGAAAACAAGGAGAGGAGGAGGCTAGTCAAACAGTTCGCTCTTCATAAGATGGCCGACGCATTCCGGAAATTCAAGCAAAATCTAAACCATGACTTTGTCAAGCAGAACAAGACTCCGGATTTCAAAGGACAATATGAGAAACTGAAACATGATTGGCCAGAATTTGTGAAGCAAAAGAAATCGGAGCAGTTCATTCAAATATCGAAAAAAAATAAGGAAAATGCGGCTAAGAAGGAGTATAATCATATTATGGGGCCAGGAGGGTATCGCCTTTGGCAGCCTAGGTTGGAGAAGATGGAGAACGAGCTGAGGGCGCGAGGAATCCATCCAGGTACGGAGGGATGGGACCCAAGGGCCAAAACTGGTGGTACGGGCATGGGGGAACGCTGAACCCGGAGACAGGGGAGTGTGTTTACCAGGGCAAAATAATGAAACCCACCCAAGCCCTTATTGACGCAATGAGGGATGCTCAAGAGGGGAAGATCAAGTTCAACAGAGAGAACGACGCACTGACAAAAGCCCTCGGGAATCCTGAACACGGAGGACGTGTACGAGGCATGGGGCACATTCCGTGGAAAATAGGGTTCCCCCAGAACGATGACCCGTACGGTTACAGAAGCCGTAAGAGAAAGATGGATCGGGAAGCAGATGTTGTGGCGCGGTTGGCATCGGAAATGGATGTGATGAAGAAAACCGTGAGTGTACTAGTAGCCGAAAGAGATGCAGCTTGGGCGCAGCATGAAGATCATCCAGCGGATCTCGATAGCCAGCAGCAGAGAAGCAGCGTGGCTTCCACGGAGGCCCCACCGGCTGGTGCAGATGCACCGACGATCGAAATTACTGCACCGGAGCCTCTGGTGGTCGAAATTACTGCATCGGAGCCTCCTCGCTACCCCGTGGACGATATAAAAGAGAGGAAAGAATGTCATCTGTATTATCCTATCGGGAACATGTCCATGAAGGTAGCCATCGGCAGTGCTTTACCATGTTTACCTGGAGCACTCCACCACAACAACCCCATTCAAGATGGCTATGCTCGTGTCACGGTGGAGGACATAGTCCAAGGGTTTGAGGACCTGGAGATTGACATTGCTACACCTGAAGGGGAGAAAAGACTTGGAGATGTCAAGCGCCATTTCATTCTATGGCAAAAGAAGTTTATCAAGTTTCCAGGCGAGGCGCCAAGGACAACAAGTCCACCCCCCTACGGTGGTGGTGGTGGCGGTGGCGGCGGTGGTGGTGGTGGTGGTGGCGGTTCACCTACACCTCCGTCACGTCAGCCGACGCCTCCCAGTCCACAACGTCCGGCGGGTGATCAGACGCCGCCCCCCAGTCCTCGTCCGGCGGGTGATCAGACGCCGCCCCCCAATCCACCTCCGGCAAAGAAGCAGAAGCAGTCCTGGATTATTAACCCGGACCCTTATGTACCTAAGACCACAAAGGTATCGGAGCCATCACTGAAGCCTCTCCCCACAAGGCCTTGGGAACGTAGTGCCGAGGAAACTGCCGCGGCCGCGGCTGCTGATCTTGAGAAATGGAAGGCGGACTGCAAGAAGAAAAGAGAGCCCGAGCCCAAGCCAGTATTTTCTGATGAGCAAAAGAAGTGGGCTAAGTCATTTTTGAGCACACCGTCCCAAGCCGCGAAGAATCTGCCTGAGGACTATGCACGTGAACTTCGTAGGCAGGCACTCATGTTGAAGGAGAAGAAAGGGCGGGCGGATGACCCCGATCCGGAACAAAGTAAACGAGTTGCCCAGCTCGGGGAACAAAGTAAACAATCGATTGCCCCGCTTATAGTGAAAGCCGCCGGTCCGGATGACCCCGATATCATAGCAGCTGCGGCAGCACTTGGATTGACTGCAACGAGTGCCAGAGAACAAGCGGCCAACTTAGGTATTACTCTTCGTGAACTGTTAGGCCTTGATGAGGCGCCAGTGAAGGAGGTAGTAATTACATATGTGAAGAATGGGCCTCTCGTCGAGCCTGCGCAGGAACAGGATCTACCTCCACAAATGAAAGGTCTGCTGAAATGGTACAAGGGTTACATAAAAAATAAAAACGCCAACGAATATATTTATGCGGAAGTTAGATATGAGCATCACTTCAAACATTACTATGTACAAATTCATCTGAGTGAATTGTTCCAGCTTTTCAATCTGCGCGAGCTCGACAAATCTATCATCAGTTGCTACGTTCTGTAAGTGATTTATTTCTACCCCATCTCGTTCATATTGCCTGCACTATATATATGTCCTAACTATATTGTTGTGTCCGCTATTATACATGCAGAATGAAGATTAAGGAATGCAGAGTAAGGAACATCCATGATGTTGGGTTCATTGACCCACACATCGTTAATGGATATGTGTTGCGGCATCACCCCAACGACATGGAGGCAGACCTGTGGCAGTTTCTTACAAAGCAGGAACTCAAAAGTGATATTCTATTTCCTTACCATTTTGGGTGAGTGTTTCTGTCTTGAGCACATTCTCTTTTGTTTACTCCATGCATGGTATGTGGCCGGCTAATCGATGAGTTATGCATGACGTACTGTGCATGTATCGTGTCCGCAGGTTCCACTGGATTCTGCTAGTAATTAAAGTTGACACCTCAGAATGTCTCGTCCACGACTCTCTGAATATGGATCCAAAGCTTTGGGGCGACCTGAGAAAAATGCTGCAGAAGTAATTATTTTCATTCATTTGCGCTCTATATCGATCGGCCTATTTCGTTCATTTCCTAATATCAAGTAACTAATAACTCTCTTGTTCATTTAATTTTCTTTGCCTCGTAGGGTTTGGAGACGGTTCGTAGATACAAAGGTCGGTGAATTCAAAAAAGAGCTAGAATTCAAAAAGTCAAAGGCTAAGAATGCTGGGGATATTCAGCCAGCGGGGACCAATCTATGTGGATACTATGTCTATGAGATGATCCGGAGATACACCTCTGAGCGGGTTCCGAGTGATACCAATGCTCAGAGGAATAACCTCCGGATGATGCTTAGTCCAGAAGCTCGCTTCCGACCACTTCAAGAGGAACTAGCTGGATGGTTCAGGAGAGAAGTCCTCCATCCTAAAGGAGAACACCATTACGAGGACGTAGAACTTTATATGCCTTAAATTATGTATGGAAACTTGTTCAAAATTGTATATGGTCATGCGATGATATTTAATATATACTGTATATTCCTCTTGAATTCTTTTTGGTTCTAATTTCAAATTTGTTTGAAATTGTACATTCATATGCATGTATGTAGTAGCGTAGAATATGTGAAACTCCTTCAAAATTAAAATAAATCATAAAAGAATTAAAACAATACAAATTAAACAGAAAACAGGTTTAGGGGGGGCAGGTTTAGGGGTTGGCCAGAAGAACCGCGACTAAAAGTCCTCCGCCCCGACGGCCACCTGGCGCCCACATGGACGGGCCTTTAGTCGCGGTTCTTAAGCAACCGCGACTAAAGGGTGGAGCCTTTAGTCCCGCCTGTTTGGTCGCGGTTGCGCAACCGTGACTAATGGCAGTTGCGAACCGCGACCAAAGGCCCTTTTTCCACCAGTGTAAACCGGGTAACTCTCTTCTTAAGCAGGTGGTGTTCGCGAAGGAGGAGCAGCGTGGCATCTGGCACGTCGACAATGGCGGGTCTCATCGGCATGGAGTAGCGGGGTCTCGCTGGTGGGCGTGATGATGGACGAGCGCAGGATGGTGGCGTTTTCTGGCGTCGTGGTGGCATCGACGACAGTTAGACCGGGCAAGGTACATGCAGCAGTACAACACTAAGGATGGATTGGTGGCAAGTAGTTGCGGCGGTCTCATACTCGGCAGGCGTCGTGGTTGAGGAGTGCACCGGACTGGTGGGTGCCGCATACCCGGCAGGTGTCCTGGTTGGGACCTCAGGTCTTAAATGATAGGTTTGGCTGCGAGGTCTGTTTGGTATTAGGCCCAGATTATCAGCATCCCTTCATCAATAGGATAGGAGTAGCGACAGATGTTGCCTAGACGGTGGCTTTCGTCTTAGTGTTGTATGACTTTGTAAGATCTTCTGTGAATAATTAATAAAATGACTGCATGCATCGCCCAGATGCAGAGGCCGGATGTCCTCCTCTTTTTCTAAATAAAAAATCATGAAGCTAAATACCTGAAGCAACAGTCTGCTACACAGCTTGTGTGCTTGATGCATGCCGCGTAGGTACCGTTTGCCGTTTTCTATGCCCAAGCTGGAAAACGCCCAAGTCTCCAAGTCGAAAGAGAAATCACGTGCATCCTCGCTCTTGCCGGTGAATCGTCCCATGTATTATTAGAGAGAATTTTTTATTTGACACTATTTTAAAATGTGGTTTCTTATTTGGTCCTAAAAAAAGTTCTTCCCTATTTGACATCGATCTATTCTAAATTTCTTTCCCAATATGACTCTCTAATGTATTTTGTTCACTAACGGTGTTAAAGACAAACATGAAATACCTTTTTACCCCTGGTGCATAAAGTGACCAAAAATCTGTACATGACAATATTTCCAAATATGTTATATATTTAGTCATGTTAAATGACCAATTGGGACCCCATAATTTAGTCAATGAACTGATTTCTATCCAAAAAATTGTCCTCTCATTTTAATTCAAAAAAATTAAAAAATTGGCAGAACCTACCCTATAATTCGACCTCATATCTCACCCAATTCATATATATATATATATATATATATATATATATATATATATATATATATATATATATATATATATATATATATATATATATATATATATATATATATATGCATCACAACCTTGAGCCATGGCCCCTCAGCTCATGCCGTCGCCGCCGCCGTACGATCCAGCAACCCGCCGCCGCCGCTGCTAGGGTTGGGGGTGGGGAATCAAGAGAAACATAGACGAGAGGGTGGCTAGATCGGGATCGGGCTTGTGGGCTAGCGACTCTGGTCAAAATTCCTTGTGGGCTTGCGACTAACACAGGTGTAGTTTGGTCCATCCAGAAAAAATTAATGAAACGGTGTAACAAAACGGACGGCGATGTCATGTAAGGAAGAAAATTTAGACTACATGTTAAATAAGGAATTTTTTTCTTCAGGATCAAATAAGGAACCATATTTTAAGATAGTGCCGAATAAGGAATTCTCTCCATGTATTATTACCTGATCCCAGCTCTCATGCCGACTCATCCGCACCTTGAAAGCTGACCCCAAGTCTGACACCGGTGACAATAGTACCTACCCGAGCACCACTCGTCCACTACTCTTCGTCCAGGCATTCGTGACACTGGGTTCCATGCAGCAGTTAGCTAAATATAAACAGTAACCAAGTCCTCGACTTGTCGGTGGATGAAGCCTCAACGATTCACTGCCTAGCAGTACACGTACACATACGATATATGGACTCCTATGGATGAGCTGCGAATTGCAACTGCATGCATCCAGCTTTCAAACAGGCAAGGCGAATCTCGAGGCCTCTGCTAGGACATACAGGGAAACATCGTCTCTCATAACAATCAAAGTGTGTGTACTACTCTCTGCGATATTCGTCGATCCATGTGAATACAAACCTGTCCTCTCATGTACTTGAGAATCTTATCTGTATATATGGTACATATGATTGAGACTTTAATCATATATACTCATGATTTGCTCGGCGAAAGTCCGGCCTGGGTTGGGAACACACGTATTTGTTGCGAGTGCGAAGATTAAAACATACACATCATCTGCCATATTTTGCTACAAGGATGGCTTATCATAGATATTTGGCATTAAAAACTTAAATAAGAGGAAACTAATTAGCAACTACAAGCTAACATTCCTTTGTTCCTTCCTCTCCACATTACAACTTTAAGAAAATTGCTCACATTAACAAACACTAGAAATATTGACTGTAGATTATTATTACATTCAAGTAACGACATCAGATTGTTTTGTCATAGCTGCAAGTAGTCTTGGCATCGAGGGAACATCAATCTCTTGGAGACCCTCAAGAACTCGGACTACGTCATCCATCGCCGGTCGGTCAAACTCATTGTCTTGGATGCACCAACAAGCAACTTTGCAAACCCTTTGAACCTCTACCAACACGAATTCACCATTTAGCCGTGGATCTACCAAACTTTACACATCGCCACTATGAAGCTTGCTGATGGCTTCCACAGGGAAATATTCAACATGTTGGTAGCTACGATTGTTGCTCTTGTTGTATGAAGTTTCACGTGTGGAATTCCTCCTTCCTGATATGATTTCCAATAACACCATGCCGAAGGCATAAACGTCGACTTTCGGCGTGATAGCAACTCTAGTAAGCCACTCCGGAGCAAGATAACCCATGGTTCCTCTGAAACTTGTCAGGATTCGGTTAAAATCCCTTCCCACACACGCTGCTAGCCCAAAGTCTGCAACTTTAGGAAGAAATGATCCATCTACTAGTATGTTCTCTGGCTTAATATCACAGTGTATGATGCACTCACAACAACTTTGATGCAAGTAGGACAATCCTCTAGCAACTCCCAAGGTTATTTGGTATCTAGTGTTCCAATTTAGGGCAGCAGCATCACCACTATTGCTCGCCTTAAATAGATGACTATCAAGAGACCCATTTACCATGTGTTCATACACAAGTAACTTATGATCACCTTCACAACAGAAACCAATCAGTTTTACTAGGTTGATGTGCTGGATCAGTCCAATTGATCTCACCTCAGCCCTGAATTGTTTCTCTCCTTGATGTGCAACATCAAGCCTTTTCACTGCTACACTAGTCTTTGAGTCACTTAACACTCCCTTGTATACAGAACCAAAACCACCTCCACCGAGTTTTTCGGAGAACTTCTTAGTAGCACGAACTAAATCAGTGTACCTAAAGGCTATAATCCCACAAGCAGTACCTTGATTGTCATAGCATACTGGCAGCAAACTACACCACTTGAATTTGGTCCTCCAAATCAGTAACAACAACATGAACTTTAGTAACCCAAAACCAATAGTGCTTGCAGCAGTAATGACTCCAATGTTTGGTTTACTTATGTTATTTCTCAGGATGGGCATCAAATCTTTAGCAGCAAGGCGAAGGTAAAGTATATGTTCTCCAATACTGTAAACTTCACTAGTCAGAATTACATTAAGTAATTCACCATTCCATACAGTACATCTTCTATTGTTATAGGAGTAAGCAGTGCAAGAACATGAACTAAGACAAGCTTCTTCACATCGGCTTTTATTTGTAGCACTGACTATGCTTTGCGGGTTATAGGGAAATTGAACTTGAGAAATGGGGTAGAATATGTCCGTTGAACTTGTCATGTTTTTCTCACTAGCACAATGTAATGGTGTATTTCTAATGCATCCTCCTGTTCGATCATCAAACTCTCGATCGCGCGGTGACTTATGAGAGAAGTTGTCCATGCAGTCACATGATGGATGTGGCTTTCTCATACAGACTGTGAAAGCTCCACATGTTGCAGGTGGATCAGAAGGATCATCAGGTTGGGCATATATGGTTTGCCAAGACTGGCTGGCATGCGACCAAAGATTCAACTTTATCTGACCAGAGATGTCTAGTGAGACAAATGCTGAAGACGATGGTTCATCCCGTAAAGTGTACATATAATACTCCTCTTGGATGTTATCATCATATGATAAGTTAAATATTCCTTTGGTCTGAGGTTTTGAATCTAGGAGTGACGTGAGTAACGGTAAAAGATTCAAAGATGAAGTTGTGGAGGATTTATAACGCCAATACACCACAAATGGTTTGTTGCGGCGCTCGAGAATGAACCCACCAGTGTCTTCTTGGTCAAGACTGTATGAGCCTAGACCCAGATCAATGAGGCCCTTCTTTGAGATGAGTTGGTAGTTAAAACCAGTGATCTTGTTCCTACCAAACTTGGCGCCAGGAAGCACAACATCTGTTGGGTAGTCGAAGCTCTGCCACAACATCTTCTTTTCAGATGTGAGGGCAAGGTTCCCATTGTTCAAGAGAACAAGGGCACTAGTGTTGGTGGTTTGTGTCCTATTGACAATGTGAGTGGACCACACAACAGATTCAGTGGAGGTATCAGCATGGTTTATGACAATGACAAGATTGTTGTCGCTTGAGATCTTGAGCTGTGTTAGGTTGATGTTGGGGTGGGTGATGGGCTCTTCCCTATTGGCAACCCACACAACAGTGAAAACCGGGATCTTATTGAACCATATGCCAAGGTACCAACTGGAGCTGCGGAAGGTGGCATTGTTGGATGACTTATTGATTCTGTTCGCTGCTGGCTGGAAGAAGCCGAGCACGAACTTGCCGTTTCTCAAGGCGAGCTTGTCACCAGCGATGAGCGCTTGGCCTGCTGAGAGTGTGTCCTCATTTGCAGCAGCAGTGAAGCACAAAGGAGGAGTGTGCACGAGGAGAAGCTCGAGTACTAGTATGTAGAGGCGAGGCATGGACAAGAAGGGTGTGATTGAATGATCCGGAGAGAAGAGGACGCATATATGTAGAATGAAAGTTGGTCTCAGTTCCAAGGCAACCGACTACAGGCAATTCAAAGTCTATGAGAGGAAGACTTTGAATGAATCTTCCCTAATCGGGGCCTTAGCAATGAATCACAGTCTAGAAAGCTTTGCTTTTTGATTCCCCACGTACAAACGAATTCAAGCAGGAGGTGCCTCTCTATTATTACAGCGTGTGATCGGTTCCGAATTGCAACTCAATGCAGCTCACGACATCATCAAAAAGCGAAATACCTATGCTTGATGCTCATGGCATGTGCACCCAAAGTAGTCTACATCCATGTTCAAAGGGAAATAACTCATGAGGGACGCCGAAGCTACAGATGCCGCTCTTGCCGGCGATCTGTGCTCTATACATGGTGTAGGTCGATCCATTGGACCAGGCCGACCGCACCTTGAAACTACCTCCCCAGTCTGACCATCGTCCCCAGGCACCACTATACACTTGGTCCAAGCTGTATGAATGCTTTCCCTGCTTATCTGATCCACCTATGTACGGCACGATGACTGACCGAGCTAGCACACCTGATATCAGGGGCAGGATCCACACGTATTGACAACTTGATTCCCAGCTCAAACGAGTCTACCATTACACAACTACTCACTTCCTCCCAGTGTGAAAAGGAAAACGCTTTGCTTCCACCGGCTGATTTCTGCAAATGAATCAGCCGTATCGCCTGCGTGCCACGCGTCGTGACGAGGACCATGCACTGCTCCAGAGCCGCTCGCCTCCAACCTCTCGTCAGCACTCTGTCTCCTACCTTTTCTCCTCTTCTTCATCTACATCTCCGCCCAAACGTGAAGCTCCCCGTCAACATCACCACATGACGCCCACACTGCTGCAGCGGAGGCGTCGGGGACGGGGCAGCCGGGTCACTACCGTAGCCGTGTGCTCCAGCCTCAGGTACTCAGGCGAGCCAGGGGTCCTAAATCACAGGCCTGTTGTTGTAGGCATGTGTGTGCCTTGTTTCTATGACGACAACGGCGTTAGGAGGCCGGTGTTGTGAGCTCACTAGGATTGCAACATCGCTGGTGTTGCGGAAACATAGTCGGTGTTGCAGAAATATAGCTGCTTCAACAACATCCCTTATGCTTCAACAACAACATCACAACAACGATGTGCCGGAATGTTTCCGAAACATAGCCTATGTTGCAGAAATCCATGAGCATACGAAAAAATAATTCCGCAACACTATTGTTGTTGCAATATTTCCGCAACATGAGTTGTGTTGCAAAGGTTCTGCAACACTACCCCTATTGCATTGATGAGGACAGCCCGGATCGTAGGATAATGACATATCTAATGGTTGCTGAGGCGGTGAATATTTTTAAAAGATTCGCCGGCCGACACGTAGCACGAAACGCTTTTATATTATGCGAGGGGGGGGGGGGGGAGTGTACACACGTGCGATTAGCGTGTGACGCACGACTTCAAACTGCAACCGTGTGCATCCTGGGTTTTTTGTAGTACTACTAAATGACCCTTCTCAGAACTTGCTCCCTCCGGTCCGGTGTATAGGGCTCACTAGCAATTTCTACTAATTCATTCAGTGACCCGCAGAAGAACTTATTCATTTCCTGACATCATCATGGAGCAAAAGACCTGTGCTCGGTCCTCGTGGCAACTTGAGCGAAGCAGTATGCTAGAAGAAAACGACCAAGTCTTCGAGTCCGCAGAGAAATCACTCATGAAGCACGCCGAAGCTACAGACGCGCTCTTGTACGGTGAGCCGTCTCATGCTCTACCCGCCTGACTCATCCACACCATGAAGCCATAGCTCAGCTCCACACTCTGACCACCCGTACCCGAGTACCGCTGCACTTGGTCCAAGCCGACTTCACACCGACTCGGTGGGCACGACGACTGACCGGGCTTGCACGTCCATCAGGGATCACGCGCGTGGCAGGATCCACACGGGTAGTACTATAGACGACTAGCTACGGTGTATGCATGCAATTGGCTCGTGACACACTGGCTCGCATGCAGCAGCCAGCTAGCTAAAGATGATGTCTAAGTGTAACCAGTAGAACAATGATTCCCTGCTGAAACGCATCTACGAGTAGGCCTGCATGTATACCTACGAGATACTCCCTTCGTCTGGTGAAGAGTGTACATCTAGAAATTTTAAAACAAATTATGGAGTTAAGTAAAAAATGCATTGGAAAGGTGCAAGCCACCATCTCTCTCCTCTTTAATTACACAACCCTCAATGAGCTAAGTGCATGTAGAAATTAAGAAGATCATGTGTAGATTACTATTGGTCTTGATTATTGTGTGATGAGAGAAAAATATTTTTCCCACTTTAAAGTGCATTGAAAAGATAGAAGTACACTCTTTTGTGGATAAATTTTGAAGCTAGATGTACACATTTCACCGGACGGACGGAGTATACTCCAAACTTTATCACTTCTACCGACACACATGAGAGGATGTGGGCGCGACCAAGTTATAGTAAAAATGTCAAAAATTATGACAACCTATAAATGATAAAATAATGTACAGTTTAGAGTCTAGAAATAAGACTAGTACTCCCTCCGTTCGGAATTACTTGTCGCAGAAATGGATGTATCTAGACGTATTTTAGGTCTAGATACATTCATTTCCGAGACAAGTAATTCCGAACAGAGGGAGTACAACTCTGAGCTTTGTCAGGTACTTATATATAATTAACAAAGGTGTGACTAGTACTTAGTGTACAATATTACAGAGATTGTTCATGTTCACTTGTCATCGGTGCACTATGCAATTTTCTGTTTCCCAAATCCAGCCAATGTAGCATCACAAAAGATTTGCGGAAACAATTCCCACATATTCAAATTCCATAGGGGAAACCTTGCATTATGTCCCAATCCAACGATGGAAAATAAAAGTTCATGTTGGCCATGAGTAGATAAATATGTGTCCAAAAATTAATTAATAGACTCTCATAAAAGTAAAACTGTGTTTCACTCACAAATAAGCAAAACTATCGAATCTAGATCAATATGGTGGCCTGAGTAGGAGAGGAGGGGCCCTGTGTTTCTGAATTTTGATGCTCATTTGTGTTTCCATGGATCACCCCGACTGTGATGATCATCTAGTATGAATTTCACCTCTATTCAAGAGACCCATCAAGACATGCAATGCATTTCTGATCATTTTACTAGTGTACTACAAAATGCACTCCCAAGTAAGCACAACTATCGAGGGTGTCTTGCAGATAACATGAACTCTTCTTCTAGGCTGCAACACCTGCTCGCTTCCCCTCTCTTTGCTCTTCTGCTAGTCGTTGGATAGTTTGGTGTTGTATATTGCTTCTTAGAGTTTTCTTCTGTCAAATCACCCAAACCACGCCCCTTGGGTGCTTGGAGAGCTTTCAGTGCCATCTCCACTTGCCTCATTGTTGGTCGCTCTTCTGCTACCAGCTTGATGCACGATACAGCTAGAGTAGCTACTTCTTCCACTTCACTACCTCCCTCCTCCACAACCTGTGGATCTAGTATATCAGCTAGATTGCCATCTTCAAGTAGTTCAACAAATTTCATGACAAGCCAATCTCCTTCAGAGGACAAGCACAAAGATGGCCTCTTCCTTGTAAGCAACTCAACCATAAGGACTCCAAAACTATAGATATCACTAGTTTCAGTTAGTCGTCGTGTGTAAAAATACATAGGGTCTAAATATCCGATAGTTCCTTGTACCACTGTTGTAGTTCCAGCTTGATCTAGAATGTACCTAGAAGCTCCAAAGTCGGATACTTTCGCTGTCAAGGAATCATCAAGAAGTATGTTGGAAGGCTTAATATCTCTGTGGATTATGGGGACTGAAATAGCAGAATGAAGATAAGCTAGAGCTTTGCTTATTTCACTTGTGATCCTTAACCTATCTTTCCAAAATAGTGATCTTGGTGCCTCCGTGTGAAGATGGTCACTGAGTGTTCCATTGGAAATGAACTCATAAGCCAATAATGGGACTTCTGACTCAAGGCAACAACCGTGAAGCTTCACAATATTCTTATGGTTGATTTGTGAGAGTATTGCAACCTCATTAATGAATTCTTCGATTTCTCTTTCAATATTCTTATGGTTGATCCTTGATTTCTTGATGGCGACAACATGCAGATCCGACAAGATCCCTTTGTAGACAGTGCCATGCCCTCCACCACCGAGCCTACGGGCTCGGTCAAAATTGTTAGTAGCCTTTTCCACCTCCTCTAAGGAAATGATCATCCTCTCTGCGATGTCTGCCCTATGAGATACCAACTGTTTTAAAAGTTGTCCACGATTTTGACTGAAGAACTTTCTTCTCAACGTCCTCGCCTTGCGTTGCTTAAGATCACGGGTTGTTAGGAATGCCCCAAGAACCAAAAGTAGAACGCATGGGCCACTAGCGACTGACAACCCAATGATTAATCTCAAGTGATGATGACCTGAAAATTAAACGGTACACAACATATTTAACTCAAGGTCACATATAGATGGAACGGCGTTAGAACTATATAGTTAAGATAGTTCTTCCATTGCCAGCAGTTGCAGTCACGGTAGTTACGAAGCCATGTTAGACATGCATCAGTGGTGCTCGATCATACCTGTGTTTGTTGCAGGCTTGAGGCAGCCATTGCGTACTTTGGGGTTGCCTTGGGTCCCTTTGGGGCAGTGGCAACGAAACGTCCCTGGAAGTTCTTCACAGTCACCGAAGCATCCATTTTCTTCTTTGCGATCACACTCTTTGATATCTACATATGTAAATAATTCATGTCTTGTTCAAAACTGGCTTGGCAAAATGTTAAGGCAAAACAAGCAACACAAATAAGATCTACATACCTTGGCATCCGCCGGTGAGGTAAGGGTTGCCTTCGTAGCCTTTATTGCACTGGCAAGTATAGCCTCTGAATGTATAGCCTGTGTAATAAGTACTGCACTGGCTGTTAGAGCTCTTGCAGATGGTCTTGGCAGCGTCGGCGGGGCATGCCCGCGTTCTGTAATCAGTCGGTGCTGCCCCGTGCGGCACCGCCCAGTCGAGTATCACGGGGAACTTCAGCTCAGCAGCTTTCGTCCCCAGCGCGAAACGCAGATGATCGACCTGGTCCTCGAGCCAACCCACCTCGGCGATGAGCACGTTTACCACGTTGTCATCCAGGAACATGTACTTTCTTGGCTTCGGCAGGCCGGTGTCGAACCTTTTAAGTTGCACGCTGAAGGACGCGGGCCCTGCAGGGATGAACGACTGGCAGCAGCCAATGTTGGAACAGACGATCTTGCCGCTGCTGGTTAACATGTTCGTGTCGGCGGAGCAGAAGGAGGCGCAGCCGCTCACAATGAAGCCACCACTGCTGCTCCGGTTCAGCAGCGTAACCTCCACATTGCACCCCGTAAGGATGATCTCGTTTTTGTCCCACCCAAAGACGTATGCCAGCACCCGACCAACGGCATCGCCGTCGAGCCTCCAGTCCCACCGGCTGATCCCGTTGCCGGAGTCGCTCATGTTTATGGAGTGCACTCCCTGTCTGATCACGCGCATAGTGACGTTCTTCAGGGAGATGTCGACGACTTCGGATGTACTGGCAACGCCATCGCCGAGGAGCAGCCGCGGGGGCTTGCCGCTCCGGAAGTCGCAGGTGAGCATGAACCCCGGCGAGTGGTAGCAATGGGGCGAGCCCATGCCAAATGGGTACGGCATGCTCACGTTGCCGCATGTTGTGTTGCAGTTCGGCATCCCTATCATCGTCGGCAGACCCCCGGCAGCGACCGTCGGCACAAAGATTAGCAGCAGCAGCGCCACTGCAGTGGATACCCAGCTGGTTTGCATCACCGCAGGAGTACGGAGATGCATCATGTCACTCTATGTGCTTGTCTATAGTTGCGTACTTATTGTGGGAAAGGCTAGAGGCATATGCTTTCGAGCAGGGACGTGATGCTTGTTATATAGGCACAAGGCCAAACAGATATACATCAGGAGGAGGTTAATGGAAGACAGGATTGATCAGCTCTTATCTACAGAACTAGCCGTGTGACCCGCGCATTTGCGCGACTAGAATTGATATACTTTTCTATATATATTTGCAAATCTTTAATAAGAAAAATAACATTTCAAAATGTTCAGCCTCATTTAATTCGTCGTCTTTTCCATTTCTCCAGTCATGCCAATGTTATTTGCATATACTTATAATATTTAGAACAACATAATTGATCAATTATGTACTTAACCTCTTTAGTTGCTTGTATGTTTATTGCTATTGTAACATCATAGTTTTCAATCGTCATATGATACTCACATGCACACATAACATATTCTTGTTACTCATGCTCTATGTGTTATTTTTTACATGCATATATTATTTAGTTCATCACATGGTCTAGCCCTTCTTAACCTCTCCTAGTCCTTTTATAACTCCACCAATGGCAAAACTCATGATATGGTCGTGTCTATTCTACTCATGTGCACACTTTAGTGTCCTATCAACTAAAATGATAATTCATAGCCTCCTCCTACGATAGATAAAATGATAGAAAAAAGAACTACTCGTCGTCCTCCTCCAACTCGGACTCCACCTCGGTCATGTCCTCCTCTGACGTCACAATGAAGGCGTCAAGGTACCGATCATCCTCGGAGTCCCAGGACGACTCTGCTCCTTGCTCGATATTGAACTGAGCGGCCGCCTTCCGCGTACGCCGGTCCTCGCGATAGGCGGCTCGCTCTGCCCTCTTCTACTCCCTCTAGGCCCTCCTTTCCGCGAAGAACCGCTGCTCGTTGATGACATCCTGCGGGAACCGTTGGCGCCACTGCTCCATTGCTTCCTTGTCCATCTCGGTGAGGATGAGACGGCGCTCCCACCTCCGAGACTCGCGACGATCCTCATCGGTGACGAGCCCCGGGGGAGGCGCCAGCTCCAGCGCCATCTCCCACGTCAGCACCTCCGGGAAGTTCATGTCCCGGCGGGGCCGCCGGAGGCGCCATGCCGCCGCGTCGTACGCGCGGGCGGCCTCGTGGGCGGTCTCGAAGGTGACGAGGCCGAGGCAAACGCCGCACTAGCCCGAAGCTCCTTGGCGGCATGGTGGCGCGGTGGTGGTGTGTCGGCAGCTCGGCGAGAAAGCGGCAGAGGGATCGATGAAAGAGCGGCAGAGGGCGCGTGGCGAGATGGACAGCGATGGGAGGGCGCATGGTGGGCGCTGCATTGTATAGTCGCGCCAAATCTAGCGCACGACCGCCTGCTTTTTTCCCCGCGCGCGCAATCGTTTCCCATGCGCCTGGTTTTCACGCCTTCACTGGGGCACGTGAAACCGTCCCGCGTGCGCTAAAATCTCATTTTACCGCGCGCGCGCGTTTTTTGCAGCCACTGTTGAAGATGCTGGCCATCGGACTTTTTACAATGCACTAGTGCTTAGATGGGTGCTAAATGCATTTAAATGCTTAGCAACTAGTGTTCCTAATGCATAGCATTGATTCTTTCTAGGTCCTCGCACTAGTCTCCTTGATTTAATTTAGCAACTAAATTCTTTCATATATTGGTTGATAGTCGTTTTTCCATGCGCTAAGCATTGATTCTTTCTAAATCACAATAATACTCTTTCTTCTCTTCAATTGCTTCGTCATTTTTTTTACATCTGTACACCGTGAAGCACTGGGAAGAGTCTTAGGGGTGCCAATTTGCTGAAAAAGGTGCCAGATCACCGTCAATCCCAAATGATTTTTGTTGGCACCGTTCCAGTAGTGTGTGACTGCATCATGTGAAGAAGTAGGACTCATACATGCATGAAAATAGTTGACGCGGCCAATTTTTCTCCACGCATTATAGGAGCCTGCCAGCCTGGTAGTAAAGTATTACTACTATATTACATCAAGGAAGTGGGCATCGGAGCAACAAGATGCTCCGGTTCCCTGGATTTTTTCTATGGCATCGGCTGGGTAGTGTAGGGCACTGGTGCCAAATGCATCCAAAGTTGATTTGGCATCGATTTTTTTGCCTACATGGTGGAAAGCCTTGTGCGTCTTCATGTGCTGTATATATGTTCCATCTTGTTTCTGCTACGTACGGAGCCCAACATGGCATTTCCCGGCACCATCATGAAGCTAAAGACCTGTGCTCACACCTCATGCCATGTGCAGCCGATCGCAGCGTGCTAGAAGACGCCCAAGAGTCTCCAAGTCCGCAGAGAAATCACTCATGAAGCACCCTGAAGCTACAGACGCCGGTCTTGTCGGCGAGCCGTCCCATGGTACTCGCCTGACTCATCCACACCATGAAGCCATAGCTCAGCTCCCCAGTCTGACCACCCGTGCGCCGTGCCCGAGCACCGCTGCACTTCGTCCAAACCGAGTGGCGAGTGCAGGCCCCTCGGAAGGGCACGACGACTGACCGGGCTTGCACATCCATCAGGGATCACGCGCGCGGCAGGATTCACACGGGTGGTACTATATGGACGACTAGCTAGGTGTATACATGCAATTGTTTCTTTCTTATTACGCAGAAACTGAAAAGCACACGTGACACACTGGCTCTCAAATTGCAATTCAGTGCATTCAAACAGACAAGGCGGATCTCGAGGTTCCCAGTAGGACACAAACTCTAGCCAAGTTTCTCCGTGTGGTCATTTGAGAGCTACGTACATCATTGGTCTCTTAACACTCGAGTGTTTGCATTGCCTCTGTCCATCACGATGAAGACTGACATATTCTCATCTATGACTGAAGACTTTTAGCTATATGATTGAGTATTTGATCATATATATTCGTGATTTCCTCAGCACTACTCAAGTCCGGAGTGGTGGGCTGGGCACTCAATCCAGACTCGATCAGCTCGCAAAGAAAAAAATCCAGACTCGATTAACGTTGAACGAATCAAACTGGGATAAAACATGAATATAAGGGATAAAACTGGGATACACGTGCAAACTACTGATGGATTTATGGTGTATCTGCAAAAAAAAAAAATTCCTGTATCACGGTTCGTACAACCGAGTGGACACTTCCATCTGATCGCCATGTCAAGCTCCCATAGACGCACCCACACTTGTGCTACCATCTCTGGTGAACTGATCATAGACGATCCACGGAGACTGCGACTTGCCTCAGCCACTGTTGGATAGGTCGCTTCCACTACTGGCCCAACATGACAGTGCGCTGGACAATCGTCCACACACCATGAAGCTAGCTGTATATGCTGTCCCTGCTGACACCAGTACCGGAGCGTCACTACTCCTTGTCCAACCTATGTATGCTTTCCCTGCCTCCGCATGCACCATTGCACCCACGACCGATCAAAGCCAAACTTTGTGAGAGCGCAGACCGACGATGGATGACACGACGGCCGGCCGGGCACATCCATCAGGATCACACGTCCGGCGGTATCCACCACACGGCATACTACTATACCGAGGACAAGCTATGGTCACCAATCCAGCATACAACTCGACACACACCATCGGGCACCACAACACACACATTGAAGGCAAGATACAATGGTGAAAAGAACCGCAATAAGCACCCGACTACACGAAGCACACTACAAGCAGAACATGAGCTCCGCTTGAAGCGATTGGGGCCCTCCCCGGGCGAAGTGAAGTTGTGCAAGACGGTGCCTTCTGGAAGGGTATGACACCGAGTGCCACCACCACCCGAACCAGAGATCGGGATTTCCCCAGGAGCATCAGAGGGAACAAAGAGGAGCCGCGCCGACGCCTTCAACAAAAGGATGACACCAAGACACCGCCGCCGTTGATCTGGCTGGGCCAGAATGGGTTTTCACCCCGACAAGCCCTCTTCACCACCGAGGCAGGGTACACGAAGCCGCCGCTCGCCACACCACCACCACTCGTCGTCGCACCCTGACCAACACGCCGCCCGCATGACCATGGCAGCCAGACCACACCCGAGCCCAGGGCCGGTCCTAAGAATTCAGGGGCCCGGGAAGAAACAATAATCCGGGGCCCTTAGTGTAAATGTTTAAGTACTCTCTCCGTCCCAAAATAAGTGTCTCAACTTTATACTACCTTTAGTAAAAATTTATACTAAGCTGAAGACACTTATTTTGGGACGGAGGGAGTAGTAAATAACATATGTAGATATAAAATTGTATCAAAGAAAAACAGTCAAGTCCATCCACAATCAGTGTGATATCGAATAAAATATTACATAATACCTTCAAAATTCCTTCTAACGTTCGGAGATACAAAATCACTAATGATAGTACCAATATCAATTTCATCAAGCAATTCTGCCTAAGTCTGCCATGAGGTGCTGAAATTAAAAGGAACCATTAGCTTTTAAAATTAGTGCAACGCTATGTTAGATAGAAGAACAATTACACAAAATCTAGGGCATAGTATAGTACCTTCTCTATAATTTAGTGTGGCTATAATTTTATTCTTTGCGCTGTCCGCAATAATTCGAGGCTGAGCGCCGATAATGCGAGTATGCGACAACTCCCTTCCCTGTTCGATCAATCGAGATTCGAGGATTTAGGATTAGAAAAGACAGTAGCAAAACAGTACAGGCGAACGCATGGTGTGTTGGGCACTACTGCGCAAGGAGTCGTGCTCGTACCTGTCGTAGCCATTTAGCGCCGCATGCCCGTCGCCACCGTTCGTCAGGACGATGAGAAGACCAGGAGAGTCGAATCAGGGGTCAAGCCGTCGAAGACGACGAACACTCGAACAGGTAAACGAAAAGAAGGAAGGGACGAAAGTCAAGGAATCAGAATCAAAGGTCTGGGTCTGATTGATCGCGTGATCCGAACAAATAGGGAAATGAGCGATTTGGTTTCCACGTTCGTCTCTGCCTACAAGCAGACATGGGCCAGTCCTTTTTCCATTTTCCTTCTATTTTGGCAGGGTTAAAAAAATCGTTCTAAACATAGCCCCTAATACTACGTATGCATACCGGAGGGGCCCCTGGCTTTTGGGGGCCCGGGGCGGCCGCCCCGTTCGCCCTGCCCCAGGGCCAGCCCTGCACCGAGCCGCGAGCTCTGCCCACAAGACCCGCGGCTCCCACCGCCAAGGCCGTCGTCCCGGCATCCAAGACCTCGACATCACCCACCTGAGACGCGCAGCTACGGCGAATGATGAGATAAGCAGAAAAGACCCCCCCACCCCTTTTGCCACTCTTGGGTGACCCCAGCCCCGAGAACCCACCCCTGGGTCGACCACAACTGGCTGCCACCGCCCCGCCCTGCCCCTTTGAGGCAAGGGACGAGCTCCCCGGTGGTACACGCCAACCGTCAGGAGGCAAGGATGACTCCGCATCCCTCCTGGCAGCGGAGTCATCCTTCAACGGTGGATGTCGGCTGGGAGCAGACCGGCCCTCCGGCTCACGCAGCAAGCACATGACGAGAGGATGAAGCGAAAGTCGAAACGGTTCGCCCACGGACGAGCCGACACCGGAGTAGAAGCCGACCGTCGCTGCAGGCAGAGCCGTCGAGCCACCGGGAGTCCAACGCCCATGTGCCGGACTTCCCCGCGCCGCCGCCCACGGTAGGAGCAACGGCCACGCCAGGCCGCGGCCCAACCCGCACCGCCCACCCTGATCCCGTCGTCAGATCCGAACAAGCGCGCCGCCACCAGTCCTGCTGACGCACAACCACCTTCCCACGCACCCATGGAGGCACGAGGAAGACCTCCAGGAGCGGTAGGAGGAACCACCGGCGGCCACCAGGCCAACCGCCGCCACCGCTGCCCGAATCCACGGCGGGCGCCACCACCTTGCAGCCCACCACACCGACGTGCCCTGCACTCGTGCGCCGCCACCACCCGAAGCGTCGTGGCCCGCGCCAGCCATCTTCGAACGGGGGAGTGAGAAACCCCACTGCCGCCGACGCCGACAGGGCTTTGCCCTTTGGCGCGCATCGGCCGCGGCGAGGGGAGGGGGAGGGGCGAGAGGCCAGCCCCGGCGGTGCTAGGGTTAGCCACCTCGGTCGCTCGCGGGAGCGATGCGGGAGGGGAGGGGGTGAACCGAAAGTTGAGGGGGGCCATGCTGTTTCCGTTTCCACGCGGAAAATAGCTGGAAATTATTCGTCACACTTGCTCGCATGCAGCAGGTAGCAAAAGATAATGTGTATGGGCAACCGAGCCCTCTATATATTCGTCATTGGATGCGGCGTAAATAATTCTCTGCCGCAACGAATCTACCAGTACACGTACGATTGATATCTATGTGTACCCAAGCCGTGTGACGAGTTCCAGGCATCCTTTACTAAAAAAACAAGGGGGATTTCCCAGTAGGTCACACGCTAGTAAAGTCTATCCGTGTTGTCAGCAGTTGAGAGCTACAATGATCTCTTAACACTCAAGTATTGTGCTAGCGCTTGCAATATCTCTGTCCATCTGAAAGCTGATATATTCTCATCCACTACAATTGAGGACTTTTATTTATATATGGTACATATATATATGATTGACACTTCGATCATATATAATCATGACTTTCCTTGCCCCCCATGTCTTCTGTGCTAGGCACGTGACCTACTTACTTGCGTTTGCTCTGACCATGAAGATACTGAAATACGACGAAAAAGGGGTTTCCCCACTTTATTATATTATAAAGCCACAACCACAACAACATAGCACGAGTTCGAATAAAGAAAAGAAACAAGGTCCCAAGCAAAAATAGCAAGTAATAAAGTTTTCCTGGTTGGAGAGCACATCACGGCCCAAGGAACTAAGAAGATGTTGAATTAATGGCACAATATTGTTTTTTTATTTCAGCACAGGGTACACCTTTTATAATGAGCTCGCTGGTTCAAACTCTACCGGGAGTGGGGAGACCCGCCAAAATCCAGGTCTTCCGAGTATTACTGAAATTTTATTTAATTAGTACTCCCTCCGTCCGGAAATACTTGTCATCAAAATGAACAAAAGAGGTTGTATCTAGACGTATTTTAGTTCTAGATACATCCCTTTTTATCCATTTTGATGACATGTATTTTGGGATGGAGGGAGTAGGAGAATACATGCATTTTACACCAAATAAGTACTACTCCCTTCGTTTCTTTTTACTCCGCATATAAGATTTGGTCAAAGTCAAACAACACAAAGTTTGACCAAATTTATATAATAAAATATAAACATCTACAATACTAAAACTATATAGTACGAAAATACGTTTCATGGTGCATCTGATAATATTGATTTCATATTGTGAATGTTTATATTTTTTAATATAAAGTCAGTCAAACTTTATAAAGCTTGACTTTGACCAAACCTTATATGCGGACTAAAAAGAAACGGAGGGAGTACAAACTAACAATCTGAAAATACCTTGGAGCAAAACAAACTTAAATAGTTCTAAAAAAACATATGGGGGCACCACCTAGATAACGAGAATGCCTTTTGGTCGTATCTTCAGCTCACTTCCTCCAAGCTCAAACTGGTTGAAATTGAGTCGTTTTCTTCATTTTGCTCGCCCGTCAAATCATTTAGGACGAGCTGCTTGTTTGCTTGAATGCCTTCGAGTGCCATCTCCACTTGCCTCATGGTTGGCCTCTCCTCTCCTCTTAACTTTATACATGATGCAGCAAGAGCAGCAACTTCTTCAACTTCTCCACCTCCCTCGTCTACAACTTGGGAATCTAGTATGTCAACTAGTTTTCCATCCTCTAGGAGTTCGACAAATTGTGCAACCAGTCCATCACCTTCTGAGGTTCTATACATGATTAGCATCTTCCTCGTAAGCAACTCCACTAGAAGGATTCCGAAGCTATAAACATCGCTCTTTTCTGATAGCCGCCCCGTGTAGTAGTACATAGGATCGAGATATCCTATAGTTCCTTGCACTGCTGTTGCTGTTCTACCCGTCTGATTGATAGGAATGTACCTTGATGCTCCAAAGTCTGATACTTTTGCCGTGAAAGCATCGTCAAGAAGTATGTTAGAAGATTTGATGTCTCTATGTATTACAGGGACTGAAACAGCAGAATGAAGGTAAGCAATAGCTCTTCCTACTTCACTTCCAATCCTTAGCCTGTCACTCCAAGATATTGATTTTGGTGATTCATTATGAAGATGATCACCAAGGGTTCCATTGGAAATGAATTCATATGCCAACAGTGGGACTTCTGTCTCCAGACAACAACCATAAAGCTTGACAATATTCCTATGGTTGATTTGTGATAGTATGGCAACCTCATTTATAAACTCATCAATTTCTCTCTGGACCATAATATTTGACTTTTTTATGGCCACAACATGTAAGTCTGACAATATTCCTTTGTAAACAGTACCATGCCCTCCACCACCGAGCTTACGAGTTTGATCAAAATTGTTAGTGGCCTTCTCTATCTCCTTTAGAGGGATGATCATCCTCTCGCCAATGTCAGACCTCTGAGATACTAGTTGTTGCAATAGTTGTCCATGATTTTGATTGAAGAATTTCCGTTTCAACTTTTCGGCCTTGTGATGCTTAAGCTTTCGAACTATTAACATTCCACCCAGAAAGAAAAGAATGAGGGATGGGCCAGTTGCAACGGATGTGGTCTTGCGGCATCCATTAGGTTGGCTGGGGTTTCCTTGGAGTCCTCGCGCGCACCAGCAGTCGAATGATCCAGGCGTATTGCGACATTCGCTGAAACACCCATTGTCCTTTGGCTGCTTGCACTCGTCGATATCTATGTATTGCAAGGGAAGGGATTAATCAAACTTGACCGGTGATTTGGTCCTAAGAAATGGTAATCCTGCGCATGAATGGATATAATTACTCTTTCCGTTTCGAAATGCAAGATGTGCTTGATATTTCAGTCCCAAAATACGGAATTTTGCCTATTTTTTCGAATGGTCACAAACTCACAATTTTGACTTATTACTTTCTAATATGCAGAATAACATTTCCAAATGTACTAGTGGTATGCTTGTTTCTGTTATGAAATGGAAATCGATCATATGTACTAGATAGATTACCTACCTTGGCATTCATCAGTGACGTAAGGGTTTCCCTCGTAGCCAGGATTGCAGTTGCACAGGAAGCCTGCATAGGTGGTGGTGCAGTTAGTGTTGGCGCTGAGGGAGGCGTTGCAGGATCCGTCGTTCGGACATGCCCACTCGAGGGTCAGGGGAACCAGCAGATGATCATCCATGGCCTTGGGTCCGGAGCGACGTGCGCCCAGATTCATAAGACCAACCGCCTGGTCCGAATCAAACCAACCTTCCTCTGCGACGAACGCGTACACGGGCAGATCGTCGTTGATGGTGCTATTCCTGGCGAGCCGCTTGAGCTCCATGCATGGTATAGGACGCGAGGTATGAGAAAACCGGGGTAGTGCAGAAGCCGTCGTTGATGTTGTGTCGCACGTCGTCGGCGGTGAGCGCACCATTGCCGCTACAGTCAGAGCAGCAGCCGGTGGTGTAGCCGTAGGTTCCGGTACGAGCAGTGAAGAGGAGAGTCACCTGCACGTTGCACCCCGTAACCACCAGCTCGGTGCTGGTCGGCGGCAGGGAGTACTGCCAGTGGTGGTCACCGAAGCCCATAGTCCTCATGGTGGCGTTGCTGGTGTTGTTGATAGCGCCGTTGCTGAAGATAGGGCGGCTGAGCCCACGAACCGTATTGTTTTTCAACGAGATCTCCTTGACCTCAAAGACTCCATCCTTGCCCAGGAGGAGCCGTGTGCCTGCTCCGGAGCTGGTACCGGTACTGTTGCCGTGGACACAGGCGAGCTTGAAGCCTGGCGCTGCGGAGCACCTGTCCGGGCCGAAGCCGAACGGGTACGGCACGCTCACGTCGCCGCACCTCATTTTGCAGCCTCGTTTCCCTATCGGCGCCGGTGGTGCTGCTCCGCCGGCTACTACCACGAGTGCCGCTGCCGCCATCACCGCCACCAGCGGGAATGACAAGACTGACAACGACATTGAGTATGATGGCTACTGCCTACTGCTAATGTTCGGCGCACACTGCTGGCTCTAGCTTTTCTGCTTTGTCGAGTTTATAAGGGCAACTCCAACGCGGACAAACCTCCTGCAAATGTCTGGACCAAACCGTTCGGACTTTTTTAGTCATCCAACGACGGTCGCCAAAACAGTCCGTACCGGTCCGGAAGTCTGAAATCCTACAAACCAAGCCGAGGGAAGGTTTTGGGGAGAGTCCAGACGTCCGTCACGTCGTACTCCAATAACACGGACCCACTCAAAAGTCAAAACTAAGCCGGAGACCGCGCATGCTCACAACCCTACCCCCCATTCCGCCGCCCGCTGCCCAGGCCTTGTTGGAGGTCCCCAGCTATTCCACCTCCGATCATGTCGCTGCCCAGGTGCCCTCCGGCCCTTCCATGGCAGACACATGCAAGTCAAGTGTTTAGACAAATGTCATAGACAAAAAGAAACTGTCTTCTCGTTGTTTATTTTGAAGCAAACACGTTGAATTCATTCAAGGAGTACTTCTACGTCGGGTTCATGGATTCGTCTTTGCCGGATGAAGATGATTATGAAACGGCGATGACGAGGGCGATTTTCAAAAACACAGAGCATGGAGGCGGAGCATGTTCTCAAGTTCAAAGGTTCAACAAAGGGACACTGAGTGTTAATTGGCAGAAGGAACACTATCACTTGGTGGATGGGTAACGTGACTATTCCTTGTTTAACTAGTATGCCAGTTTATTAATTCCCTAGCCTTGGGTCAGTGGTTGGGCATGAGGTAGTGCAGCCTAACGACCCGAATTCAATTCTTAGAATTGATAGGTGATGCTCAGGGGTTTCCTCCATTTATCGAGGATCAAGTTTTATGTGTGGTGAAACCACTCATCAAAAAATATCTTGATACTCATTTAAAAAAAATTAGACCATGTTTATCTTGGTACTCATACTAAAATCGCCGTATGCATCCCTAGTTGGTGCAGAGGCCGGGGAAGTGAAATTCTTCCCTATTTAGAAAAAAAAGATTCCGAAAAACAAATCCTGGTAGAATGGGAAAAGCTAACAGGAATTTTTTGCAAAGCATTAGTGCTAAAAGGAAATAGCATATGGTGCTCACCCCGCTATCAAAGATCCATTTCCGGAGGATCATGAACCTAAAGTTTTATGCTCGTTGCTCATTGCAGTTTGTTCTTGATCAACCACACAAAAACAATTGTTCAGCTGTGCAAATGAAAAAGAATGATGTTCTGGCGATCCTTCGTGGTGCCAAGCCGGCCTGCATAGTTCTTTGTCGTGGTTCATTGCCGGATCTGGAGTTGCCCTGTTCCCGCCGTGTGGCTGATTGCACGGCTTCGATCTTCGTGTGGCTCCTCACAATCTTTGTGGTTTGGCCTTTGTCGGTGATTGATTGCGACGAGGTCAAAGTCGCTTTGAGCGAGAGAAGTGATGACGATGATGCCAATGTGTTCTGTCGACACACTTTCTTCGCAGCCGTGTGAGTAGAGTGACTTGTTTGTGTGCCTGATCAATGGGTTGTGACGGTTGTTGCCTTGTTTTCCACTAATAAAACGGGCAACTCTCTAGCTTCTTAATCAATTGAAATGACAAGTGATTTGCCTTGTTTAAAAAAAGGCCTAAGTAAGGTCATCTTAACTCTGAATTTCTGACAACATGACAAGATCATTTTAGGTCTGAATTTCTAACAACACGGGAAAACCTTTACTCTCGCGTATGTCCTTCTACCGGAGACCACGAGCTTCTCATTAGGGAACTGGATGCTCTTGTACTGAAATGGTACTTTCGTCTTTAATTGCTGCAAGCGGTGAATCATCGACTCACATTATCGATCTCCAGCTGGCCGCGCCATGCGAGGGAGAAAAAAATAAGATTCATGGGCACTAGCATCCAGGACATATTTATATTTTTATAGAAGAAGCCAACCTAGATGAGGAACCATAAATTCATAAACCCCGACGGGATTCAAACCCTGGCCGCTGGGTGTGCCACTGCCCACCCTTGCCACTAGACTACAGCCTAGTTCTCGCATGCTAGTGAGCGAGTGGCAAAAATGTCGTGTGATTCTGCTGGACGCGTGATCCCTGATGTATGTGCCCGGTCGGTCGGCCGTCATGCCATGCCAACGATGGTTTGCACTCTGCTGCGGCGCAGTGCAGTTCAATCACTACCACGTACTCCCTCCGTCCGAAAATACTGTTATCAAAATGAATAAAAAAGAATGTATCTAAACGTATTTTAGTTCGAGATATATTTTTTTATCCATTTTGATGACAAGTATTTTCGGACGGAGGGAGTAGCTCGAAAGTCCGTTCTAATTTCATTGAGGATGCATGCATGTGGAAGCTAGTCCAGGTGGATGCGTTCGGGCCAGACCAGCAGGGCATTCATAATAGCTTGGACGAAGAGTGCTTGTCTTTTGCTCCAAACAAAATTATCGACCACTCATCAGTTGAGTAGTTGACTGAGAATTGGTACTGTATTGCCCGTTGTTGTTTGTTTTGAGGATTTTGGTGGTTTATTAAACAAGAGTGTTGTGTTTGTTTACCCTATTCTCGTTCTTATTCGGTTCAGCCAGACGCAAAACCAGGATTTCTCAAAGCCTAGGGCTAAAATTAAACGGCTACTTAGCGCCTAATACTAGTATACCATACATACCATTGCAAGTCAGATTCACACTATATACTCCACGTTTAGCACGACGAGAAATTCAATAAAAGAAAACAATGTAATAAACCATTTCTTCATCAGCAATAGTAGAAGGACAAAATTCAGTTTTAAAATCAAGACACAAGACATAGACCAAGTCAATTGCATAAATTTGGAAAATAATAAACATAATATACCATTATCACGAGGTGCACTAGGTAGACACGTGGTTAATTTTCTTGTCCGTTACTAGCTCAGCCTCGTACTGATTCTGTAGTTGATTCCTTGGTGCTGGTACTGTTGAATGCATTCAGGTTGGATGTTATTTGAAATAAAGATTTAATTATACAGGTCCTCCCTATCATGGATTTCTATTCTTTTCCCGTTAACAACGAAACAAAATTGACTAAAGTAATACAGTTTAACATCATCAACTAATTGAATTCGGCTGATACAAAGGAACAAGGAACACATAAATTAGATTATACAAACTATAAATTACATGTCCAACGCACTGCAAAGCTGCAATGAGTAGGATTTTAAGGATTGGAGCAAAAGAGGAGGGTGAAGGGGGCTGTTCGAGGCGAGAGCGCCAGCCGCCTGGATGCAAGTCCGTCCTGGGGATTTGACGAGGGTGCCAGCTTTTTAACGAGGGTTTTTTCTTTGATCAAGTGAGAGCGAGACGATATTCCTTGCGCTATACTTCGACGTGATCCAGCCGCCAGCTCTTGGTTGTTGCGTTGCGTCTGCCGGCGTCCCATACAAGGATCTTGGCCCTACTACTCTCTTCCACCAATTTCATTCCCAGCCGGATATTAACCTCTTGGATCTGGCCCTTGACGAGTTCCGGTCTTCCTTGTCGAAAATCCATATAGATTGGCGTATGTTGCCTCTGGATATCTAGATCGGAAAGATTCCGGTCGCGCGCGCTTATATTATCAGCCAACATGGCCTTGTGAGGGCACGGCGCGAAGCCTCGCTTTCTTATCGGTGTCATGGGACATGTCTAAGTCAAGATTCACAAGGCACTGATGGAGGTGGGGAAAGTTATGACAGCTGCGATTCAAGGTCTTGAAGCTTCGGTGAAAGGGTCTATTGGATGTGATGAAGATTGTGTGCCACATGTGTATGGTGATTGGTAACAGCGGCCTCCGCAAGCAGGGGCGACAACACTGGAGGACTGCATTTTTGGTGGTACTCCTCGGGTACCGAGTCTTGATCCCCAGGGTGAAAGCCCAGGGTCTGGGCCTTATTAGTTGTACCTGGCAATGGCCTTGTTGAAGACATTGCTTTGGGTGGACTGGACTTTCTCCCTGGTGAAAACCCAAGATCTTCGATCGGGCAACGACAACACTTGTGCATTGTTTCTTTATTGAAGGCGTTGCTTTTGGAGAACCTCTTTTGTATTCCGAGTGTTGTCTATGATGGTGGTTAGAGTGCTGCTGCCGCTAGTGATTGTTCACCGTGGCGGGGTCTTTTTTCTTTCTTCTATTCTTTTTATTTTCTTTTTTGGCTGTGTGTATCCTTATTGTCTATGGACATCTTATTGGTATAGAGGCTGGGTGTAATTGGTATATTCACGATATTAATATATTCCCTTTGTCAAAAAAGAGCGAGACGATATCGATGATGTGGGCACTTGGCGATTTTTTTTTGAGAACTACTTGGCGATTCTTTTTAATTGCAAAAACCGTGGAGATGGGTTGAGGTACCTTTTTGTTTATTGAAATGATGGGCTGAGATACCTATAGGTATAAGGCCTGAGAAGCCTGGGGTGGGTTTCACGCCTGGGGCTGGGCCTTGATAAGTGTAACAATAATTTTTTTGCTATAGGATGTATACCTACTAGATGGGCCACGCCTGGTCTAAGCCCCAATTGCAGGACCTCCTATATGCCGCGTATTGCGACGAACAGACGGGGTTTCGCACAGGAAGGAGGTCGCTGACCTGGGCCGGCCCATTTGCGTGACACGCGTTTATAAAAATAAACAAAAATACACCTGTACCAGGTGGTAGTCGAACACCACCGATCACCAGCTTACACGCTAGCGCTCCTAGCCAGTATGATCAGATGTCTTCTATTGAAGATTTACAGCGCGACACTTAAAGAAACGAATAGCAACGGCAAAATATAAAGGAATAGCTAGCAAAAATTCCCCAAAAAACATGTTTTAGTGGGACCAAACACACCTCCCGTGAGAGAATGATGTCACTAGCTGGGCAACTTAAAAAAAATCGAATGAGATTTTCTTCCCACAAAGTAAATTGTTTTTTCAAAAACTAATTTTTTTAACAACAAATGACAAAAATTTAAAGACACAATCATTTGTCGGGAAATCTGAAAAATAAAATAAAGGAGCAATATTTAAAAGATCGTTTTTTTACTACTAACAACTATTTGAAAAAAAATGCAAGCTCTTTCTAAAACAGGAACAATTTTTGAAAATGCGAACATTGTTTTCAAAACAAGAACATTTTATGAAATTTCTGAACATTTTCTGAATTACGAAAAAATTATGAAAATAAGAAGATTTCTGAATTATTGAACAAATTTCACAAAGGAGAACTTTTTTAAAACTTTCTGAAAGTTTTTTAAAATTGTGAACATATTTTGAAAATGAGATCATTTCTTAAAACATGAACATATTTTAACTTGTAACCAAATAGACATATTTTGAATTATCTGAACATTTACTGAAACTTTAAACAAATTTCGAAAACAAGAACATTATTTTAAATTCTTGAACATTTTTAAAACGTAAACACTGTCCAAATTTGGTAACACAATTGAAAAAAATGGAACATTTTCAAAAACTGGAACTTTTCCTAAATTCTTGATCAATTTTTTCGGACTGGGATTTTTTTTAAAATTCCACAACAAATGTTGAAAATACGAACATTTCTTAAATTCATGAATAATATTTGAAACTAGAACATTTTTTGAAACATCTAAAAAAAGCAAACATGAACATTTTCTGGAATTTATGAGCAATTTTTGAAAACGGAAACATATTTTGAAATCCCAATATTTTTCGTAAATTTTGAATAAAAATTTACGAGCTAAAAAACAGGAACATTTTTCAAATTCCCTAATAATTTTTAAAAATGTGAACATTTCTTGTAATTATGAACATTTTTTAGTTCTGAATGTATTTTTTTCAGAAAAAGAAAAATAGAAAACGAAATACAAAAAACAGAGAATGAACAGAAAAGAAAAAAGAAAAAGGAAAAAACAAAAAAAAAGAAACACAAAAACGAAAAAAACGAAAAAAAGGATAAAAACCCGGAAAAAATGAAAACCAAAAAGAAAACAGGAAAACCGGTATAGGAATAAAAAACCAGTCGGGGAACCTTCTAGAAAGTTCCCAAAACCGGCTGGTTATCAGTAGTAAATTGGACCGGCCCATATTCTAGCACTGCGGTCGTCCCCTGTGCGTCCGGTTTCAGGTAACGAACCCACCGTCCATATCTAAGTTGTCTGAATCATTTTTTTGTTTTAACAGAAAACCCTCCGACTTTGCGGTTAATCAATCCATAGTTTATCTAAAACAAAATAATTCATATATTTTAAACCATAATTCCGATTTTAACGTGTTATGTATGAAATTTGATTGAAAAAATGTGTAGAATCAAAATATGATATTATTTTTAGTTGTTAAATATTTGTAAATATTATTTTTGGTGCAAACTTAATCTATAGTGCATGGTTCATTTTTCTTTCGTACTGACAGCGATCCGGGGAGAACAATATATTTCACATCTTATTCCGAGCGAATGTGCGTGCGCGAATGCTAGAGAGAGAGAGAGAGAGAGAGAGAGAGACGCCTTAGGGCTGGCCATATTCAAACACATTTTCATCGTGTGAGCATTGAGGCCACCATCAGCAACACACATGTGATGTCATGTGAAAATAAACGATGTGGACCTATTAGGGTCTTTAGTCATGGTTATTGAGTTAAGAGTGTGTGCTGTTTTCTCCCCCATTGCAACAAACGGGCTCTTTTGCTAGTGAAAGAGTAAAAGAAATAACGCCCGCGGAGATTCGATCCCGGCTCTCCTGGTTAAAAGGTCTTGGTGTAAGCCACTAGGCTGGGTGAAGTTGGTGATGTAGTACAAGGGCGCGGTTTCCATGACTTACTTTTTCATTTTTATTGTTTTCCTTTGGTTTTCTTTTTTTTGTTCTCCGTTTTTTGTTTTTTTGCATTTTGCTCTTCTTTATTTTTATCATTTTATTTTTTTGATTTTATTTATTCTTTTTTATTATTCTACAATTTTGTACATGCCACCCAATATTTTTCTAATAAACGTCTAACATTTTTAAATACGAATTAAACATTTTTTTAATACATGGCCAATATTTTTCCTATAATTTTTTAAATGCTTGATTAACATTTTTTAAGACACGGTCAACAATTTTTTTTATATAAATTTAACATTTTTCAAAGAATTGTTCAACATTGTTTTCAAATGCTTGATTAAATATTTTATATACATGATAAAAAATCATCATTTTTCTAATACATGATCAACAATTTTTCTATCCAAGTTCTACATTGTCTGAATGCTTGTCCAACATTTTTCAAATACTTTCAATATTTCATATACTTATTTAAAAAATTCAAATAATTATTCAATATTATTCATATACTAATCCATCATTTTTTAAATACTTGGTCAACATTTTTTAAATAGTCATTCAACATCTTCAAATACTTGTTCAACATATTTTCAATACAAATTCAAAAAATTTGAAATACTTGTTCAACATTTAGGAAATATTTTGCATAGAGTGTTTTTTGCATATACTTTAAAGTATAAAAAACAAGAACGAAAAAAACAGAAAACAGGCCATGGCTTCCCGGACGCGTGGGCTGGCCCACCTTCCTCGCCCCCTTCAGTGAGCCTGGAAGTAGACTCGCTTAAGGTGAGTAATAGGGGCGCCCATTTGGCGAGACATCCTCTTCGGTGCCCTGTGCGCCCGTAAACGGTAGCAACGCCCACGCCCACGCCTTCATGGGCCGGCCAATTTACACGAGCGTCCTCTTGATCTCGTCCCCAGGATCGCTCGTCGGCCTTTCACCACGACCATAAAACACTGCTCAGGGTGTTGACTGGTGACTTTAACATAAGAGTTCGCAAAGACTCATAAAACTCACGGAAAAAGTTCATAAAAAATACGGTTTTGCAAAATGTACTGAAATTAAAATTTTCATCACTTTTGTAAAAAGTTTAAAGATATCTAAAAAAGTCCAAAAAATAGAAAATCAATTCATTGAATTTGAAAGAAGTTCATCGAATTAAAAAAATAGTACATCAAATTTGCAAAATAATTCATCCAATTCGAAAAAAGTTCATCGAATTTGATTTTTTGATGAAATTTGTTAAAAAGTTCAACGCATTTTAAAAAGTTCAATCAGATTTGGAAAAAAGGTTCATTAAATTCGATTAAAAATTCATCAAATTTGATTAAAGTTCATTGGTTTAAAAGAAAAGGTTCATCGAACCTAGGAAGAAGAAAAAAATTAAAAAAGAAAGAAAATGAAAACAGAAAAAGAAGAAAGAAGAAAACACATAAAAATATTTCGCAGCACCTCCAGTTGGGGATGGCAGAGTGGTTACTACCGTGTACAATTAACCACGGCGTCCTTAGTTCGTTTTGCAGCACTAGAAGACCTTTTTTGCGGATTAACAAAGCAGGAAAACGTTAGATGGGCCGGCCCAGCCAAGAGGGAGACGGGGTATGCACCCATTTGCGAATTGCATTGTAACAGGCGTAGAGGGCGCCAAATAGGATTTAGCCAATTTCTCCCCTGGGTTTAGCGTTTTGGTTGGAGCTTTGTGGCGACGGCGATGTCCCTTAGTGGAAATAATGTCTTGGGTGTTATATCACCGTCCCGATGGAGCATCTAGTATCGCGGGCGTGTGGAGGTATGTCTTCGTCGGATCTCGCGGGATTTGGTCGGTGCTGGTCTTCAATGGATATGTTTCGATCCGGTCTTTCGCCGTCTTTGTTTGGGTGTTTACAGGTTTGATCCTTTTGATCTATGACTTTCTTCGTCAGTGATGGTTGTTGCTCTGGTGTACTGTTCATATGTGGCTTTAGCACAAAGATTTTTTGACTGTCTACTACAACAACATTTGCCCGGCTCCGGTAAGGGAGGGGCGATGATGACGGCGCGCCTTTAACTCGTTCCAGTGTTTGTAGTCGTCGCTAGATGATTCACAGATATGGTTTTAATTTTTATTACCTCTGTTGTTATTTATACTGCCATGATTGAAAATTAATAGATTGTAAGTTTTCTCAAAATAAAATAAAATTCAAACACCTGAATCCAAAAAAATTAATCAAACACATGTGCGTCGGGCCTTTTAGCGCCTTTACAGTATTGCAAGATGGGTTAGGCTGTTTCGTTCCAAAAGGACCTCCATGGCCCTTTTTATGGGTCAGGCTGCTTCTCCGCCCTAGTCTACCACAAACTTATTTTTTTAACTCTTGAAGCATTGGTAGTGGACTTCTTAGTTATAGCGGAAGTACCTTTCTACACCAAGGAGCAAATGCTCCTGGTATGAACAGTAAAATCAAAAAATAGAAAAAATGTTCAAAAAATTCTGACATTATTTTGTGACATACTTTCACCAATATTTGTTGTGCACGCGAAATTTCATCGTGAAATCACATTGGTGGAAGGCGTGTCAAAAAAAAAACAGAGCTCTAAAATGCTTTTGTAAGTAACATTTTCAAAGCATCGATTTATTTTTTTTACCACGCCTTCCACCAATGTGATTTTGCGATAAAATTTTGCAGGCACAACGAACATTTGTGAAAGTATGGCACAAATTTTTTTTAGATTTTTTTGAATTTATTTGATTTTACTGTTCACACGAGGAGCATTTGCTCCTGGGTGTAGAAACTCCACATCCCAGTCATAGGAGTTACATTGTACTTTCTTGAATCTTAGGTCCAAATCACTGTACCTGTAATTGTTATGTGTATAAATAAAGTTACATGTGTTTCCAAAATAACTTATATTTTTCCACCCTTAAATAAAAACTTATATTTTTTCCTAGGCTTTTGAAATCTATGTGCTTTCATTTGCGCTCTGGCCCTTTTGCTTGTTTTAGTGCATCTACGACCAGACAACTCAAACGGTCTCAAAATAGCCGAGTGCATGGAATGGTTATTGACTGGTCAAAAAAAGCCGACCCAACCGGGCACCTCAAATTGGACTCAAACGCCCTGGCTATTCGGCCTCCTCATATCCAACACAAATCTAGGACGGATATAGGGCAGCCCGGGTACGTCCGCCATGTTAGCCTGGCCCACCCTTGCCCTTACAAATATCCCCAAAGATCCCTAGACCGAACTCAATTCTTTAGTCCACTCCACTCCCAATCCCGTCCGAGTGGAATTGATGGCCGGCGACGGCAGCAACGGTGGTTCCAGAAGCGAATCTGATGGCTCCGACAACATGCCGAGCTTACTGCGTATTGCTGAGCCCAATGATGTGGAGGAGGTTGTCCTCCACATAGCGTTGAGGCGGTTGTGACTCGACCAAGCTGGCAGCTCAGGCTTTCCAGTGCCTGTCGATATCGCCGGCCGGTCGCGCAGCTCTGGCCTCTATGCGCTCGCGCCCGTGCATACGCCGCCCACCACAGCGGGTTCAATCTGGTGCGGAAGTGATACCCAGGCACTGCTAGCTCCTCGTGTCGGCGCTGCTGCGCACACTCGTAGAAAAAGGGGCTATCATTCGGGCCTGGCCAACCCATTAGTCCCGGTTCTGCCACGAACGGGAACCATGGGGGTATTAGTCCCGGTTCGTGAGCCCGGGGGCCGGCCGGGGCCTCGTGTGCATTGGTCACGGTTCGTCTAGGCCCATTTGTCCCGGTTCTTGGCACGAACCGCGACCAATGGGCCTCGCTCCTGGCCCACAACCATTGGTCCCGGTTCGTGGCAGGAACCGGGACAGAAGGTTGGCCTTTAGTCCCGGTTCCAGCCACGAACCGGGACAAAGGAGTTGCCTATATATACCCCCATCACCGGCGAGCAGAGCACTCCACAGTGCTCTGTTTCTTGCTGGCCGGCGAGGGGGAGGGCATTGGGTGCTCTAGCTCACCTCCTATGCACATGAGGTAATTGATGAAATGCCCGAGCCACACTAGTTAAGCTTTCACCTCTCGAAGCTCGACATCCGAGCTCAATTTTTTCCGAGATTTTTCTAGGTTTAACGGTCCGTCACGCCCCGTCCTCGTCTTCACCGCCGTCGATCGCCCGCGCCGATCTCGTCGCCGGCACCACCGTGGTGAGCCTCTTGTTCTTATCTTCTTTCTGAAAGAAAAAAATCTTACTTTAGATAGATACTTGTCTAATTTTCTTACTTTTGACACACATAATTATATATGTAGTGGGCCCGTGTCGTCGCCGCCCCGATCTGTGCGGTCCTGCATCGTCATAGCCCCGGTCCGCGCCGCCCCTGCCCCGACGCCGTCGCCGACGCCGCCCCCAGTGAGCCCCGGCCCCCGCGCCCCTGCCCTGCACCCCGCCGCCGCCGTAAAAAATATATGATTAGATGATTTTTTTGTTCATAGATGTGATTTTTTTGTTCATATATTGATACGTCCATTTTGCATCATGCTTTTATATCGATATTTATTGCATTATGGGCTGTTATTACACATTATGTCACAATACTTATGCCTATTCTCTCTTATTTTATAAGGTTTACATAAGGAGGGAGAATGCCGGCAGCTGAAATTCTGGGCTGGAAAAGGAGAAAATATTAGAGACCTATTCTGTGCAACTCAAAAAGTCCTGAAACTTCACGAAAGTTATTTTCCGAATATATAAAAAGTATTGATGGAAGAAGTTCACCAGAGGGGACCCCACCTGGCCACGAGGGTGGAGGGCGCGCCCCCTACCTCGTGGGCCCCCTGTTGGCCCTCCGATGCCCATCTTCTGCTATATGAGGTCTTTAATCGAGGAAAAATTGATAAGCAACCTTTCGGGACGAGACTCCGCCGCCACGAGGCGAAACCTTGGCGGAAGCAATCTAGGGCTCCGGCAGAGCTGTTCTGCCGGGGAAATTTCCCTCCGGGAGGGGGAAATCATCGCCATCGTCATCACCAACGCTCCTCTCATCGGGAGAGGGCAAACTCCATCAACATCTTCACCAGCACCATCTCATCTCAAAACCCTAGTTCATCTCTTGTATCCAATTCTTGTCTCCAAGTCCGAGATTGGTACTAGTAGGTTGCTAGTAGTGTTGATTACTCCTTGTATTTGATGCTAGTTGGTTTATTTGGTAGAAGATCATATGTTCAGATCCTTTATGCATATTAATACCCCTCTGATTATGAACATGAATATGCTTTGTGAGTAGTTACGTTTGTTACTGAGGACATGGGAGAAGTCTTGCTATTAGTAGTCATGTGAATTTGGTATTCGTTCGATATTTTGATGAGATGTGTGTTGTCTAGCCTCTAGTGGTGTTATGTGAACGTCGACTACATAACACTTCACCATTATTTGGGCCTAGAGTAAGGCATTGAGAAGTAATAAGTAGATGATGGGTTGCCAGAGTGACAGAAGCTTAAACCCTAGTTTATGCATTGCTTCGTAAGGGGTTGATTTGGATCCACATGTTTCATGCTATGGTTAGGTTTACCTTAATACTTTTGTTGTAGTTGCGGATGCTTGCAATAGAGGTTAATCATAAGTGGGATGCTTGTTCAAGTAAGAATAATACCCAAGCACCGGTCCACCCACGTATCAAATTATCAAAGTACCGAACGCGAATCATATAAACGTGATGAAAACTAGCTTGACGATATTCCCATGTGTCCTCGGGAGCGCTTTTCCTTATATAAGAGTTTGTCCAGGCTTGTCCTTTTCTACAAAAAGGATTGGGACACCTTGCTGCACTTTATTTACTTTTGTTACTTGTTGCTCGTTACAAATTATCCTATCACAAAACTATCTGTTACCACTTATTTCCGTGCTTGTAGAGAATACCTTGCTGAAAACCGCTGATTATTTCCTTCTGCTCCTCGTTGGATTCGACACTCTTACTTATCGAAAGAACTACGATAGATCCCCTATACTTGTGGGTCATCATATGTCATATGATGTTTTTATATTGTTCATAGATGATCGATCATATTTGTTCATATGTATGCAAGCGAAGTCGTTGTAGTTAGTTGTACTGTTTAGGGTTAGGGTCGTCGAGGAAAGAAATTAAGGAAAGAAGAAAAGAGGAAGAAAAGAGGAAGAAGGAAGAAGAAGAAAAATAAGAAGAGGACGAAGAAGAAGAAAAAAAGAGGAGAAGGAGAAGGAATAGAGGAGAAGAAAAAAAAGATTAAAATCTATTTTTCCTTTTCTCCTCTATTCCTTCTTCTTCTCCTTTTTTTTTCTTCTCCTCCTCTTTTTTTCTTCTTTTTCCTCTTCTTATTTTTTATTGGGTATGTCGTTGTCGATATACCCCCTCCCCGATAACTTTGACATGAGGGGGGTGGTCGATAAATAATAGAAGTAGTTAAACAAGTTTATTTTTAGTAAGTACTACTTTATTTTATTTATAGTAAGTGCTTAGTAGTTGAACTAGTTAATTTAATAAAACTACTTTATTTTACTATAGAAGTAGTTTATTTTTAGTAAGTACTACTTTATTTTATTTATAGTAAGTGCTTAGTAGTTGAACTAGTTGATTTAATAAAACTACTTTATTTTACTATATATAGAAGTAGTTTATTTTTAGTAAGTACTACTTTATTTTATTTATAGTAAGTGCTTAGTAGTTGAACTAGTTGATTTAATAAAACTACTTTATTTTACTACATATAGAAGTAGTTTATTTCTAGTAAGTACTACTTTATTTTTTTATAGTAAGTGCTTAATTAGTAGTTGAACTATTTGATTTAACAAAACTAGTTTATTTTACTATAAAAGTAGTTTATTTTTATCAAGGAAATTAATAGAACTAGTTTGTTTTTTAAGTTAAAGCAATTATTCCCGCATCGACGTCGATGATGCCTATCCCGCATCCTCGTCGTCGACTCGGCGGAGGAGGCCGGCTTGATCAGAGGGGCCATGTCCGGGACTGGGCTCCGCCGGGCTGGTTTTGGGAGGTGCTACCTTTCGGGGGGCGTAGGTTGGGAGGAGCCAGCCCGTCATTGACCCGATCCTTGTTTGGTGGCGGTCGCGTGGGCCCGTGATGGTGCCGATGCTTCTGGACACCGTGGAGGTGGTACGTCACCGTGTCAGCGAGGAGGACCATCACGTCCGTCGCTACATGGTTGCGTTGGAGGGCAGGTTCGACAAATACCTGGTAGGTTCTTCAGGGATCTCACTGGAGCTATGATCCTATGATGGTTCCTTTCCTTTGGGTCTCCACCGCCTGCGCCGATACCCGTCGGGCACTACGGTTCTAGCTGTACTGGCGATGCTATATGTATGATAGTATTCGAGGTGTATTAGTGACAATATTCGACGATGTATGGACGCATGGAGATGATGTAGTTTTGCTTATAATTGAATGCATCCTAATTTGAATACTACTTTATTTTGCGATTTGATTTTGCTTATTGAATGCTCAAATTGGAAAACTACTCCTACTTTGAATACTAAAATTGGAGAGCACTATGCAAGGCATATGCATATGATTAGTTGATAGCTTATAGGGTTTTTGTTTTCGCAGAAATCTAGGAGCCCGTCACCGACCCCCTCCGACATCGAGGTGAGACCAGCCAAATCCTCTTTTAGAAAGATAATTAAACGATATTTCGGGTTGACTTTAAGTCTGTCGAGTCTCCACCATATATGAGAGGACGAAGATGTTTAATATTTGAATTATGAACACAGGAAATGTCGTACTCGGACGATGAAAGTCTCCCAGGGGAGTGCGACTGGTGCCACGACGTCCGAGGTCAGTGCGACAGGCCTCACCTGGACGAAGATCGGCGCTTCAACATTAAGTTGGAGGAGACCTTCGATATTGAAACGGTACGCAACGACGACAAGTGTTATTTTTTCGTAATTAAGCACGACTTCAAATATATCAACATGTACTTTTCATCTTTTACAACTCGACTAGCTTATCCCATGCCATGCAAGACGCTATGTCTTGGAGAGGATGGGTTTTGAAGACCATGAAAGTTTCAAAACAAAGAAAATTCACCTAAGGTTCCATCATGGTGTGGATTTTGAAGTAAAACTGAACAATTCTGAGAGCGTAACCCATTTTGGTTGCAAAAAATGGGAAGCACTTTACAAGATGTATGGTTTTGATGAGGGTATGCTTGTCACCATGGATCTTGGTGATCCTGAAATCGAGCAAAACAATATGGACATTTGGGTCCTTGTTGATACGCCTCCAATTCTACCGCTACGTGAGTTTCTCAAACATAGTTATTAGCTAATTTATATTGTTTATTTTGAAATAGTTGACAGCTTATTTCCATTGATAGCTTATTTTGATTGTTCAAACAATGTGCGGAACATGGTAGACAAAACCCACTACACCGATGGCTCCGAAATAACTTATCAGGAGAAAAATCATCTGGTCGAATTTTGTACTGATATTGAGGATTACAATATCTACAATCAAACTCCTCAATATTATGGTCAATTCGTGCTACGAGTGCACGTGTTGAACTACGGTAACTACCATGGAGATACCTTGGTAAGATTTTTTACTATTACAACATCCGTGCATCTTTTGCATACTTTTAAAACTAGTACATCATTGCTAACTATGAAGTTATTACTATGTTTTTCAACAGAGAATCCCAAAGGACTGTGTGCCTCATTTGATGTATCAGAATGACAGCCTTCGTGTTTTGAACATATATCCAGGTCATCCTACGAATCTCAAGTGTCCATACCGGATTTCTCAAAGAAGTGGAGACATGAAAAGTAAATAAATAGAAAAAAATGTATGGACAGTCGTAAGGAGGTTCTTGGAAGCAAAAGGAAGCGAAGCGCAAGAATTGGACACAGGATGATCTCCATTCTCCATAATGGAGAGTCAGGGTCTATATTGTTTTATACTATTTTACCTTAAAGAAGGTATTAGATCCTACCTAATACTGATGATCATGTGCTAAGAACAAAGTAGGGTTGGTTCGATGACTATCAGGATGATGATCGTATGACTTGTTATTAATAACGATTAGAAGTTGTATGATGATGATTAGTAGGACTTGTTATTATGATGATGCATGATGTGAGCATGAAGAGTTATTATATATCTGTGGGTGAAATGAACATGAATTGGATTGAAGTGAAGGCAACATGCATATGGTGCATGTCGAAAGTAGTACAATCCAAACTTGATCAAGTTATGATTAGTATTACTTTCGACATGCACCACATGTTGCATCACTTCAATCTAAGTCATGTTTAGGCATAGCAGTAGCAGTAGCACGGAGATAAGAGAGGACACATCTCTCTATTAGCTACCTATACCAACCTAAATTAACCCCCAAAACCCCTAAACCACCTCCTTTTAAAAAAAACCAGCCCTTGAAATGCTGACGCGTGGAAGCTTATTGGTCCCAGTTGGTGCTACCAACCGGGACCAAAGGCCCTCCTGCCTGGGCTCGCCGGAGCGACCACGTGGAGGCCCATCTGTCCCGGTTAGTATAAGAACCGGGACTAAAGGCCTAGGGCATTAGTAACGACCCTTTAGTCCCGGTTCCCCAACCGGGACAGATGGGCCTTTTTCTACTAGTGGCATGAGGACGCCCAAATTTGAGCAGGGACAGCTCGCCGCGAGTGGTAACGGGCAAGGGAGAGGGCGGCGGTGGGGGAGGCGCTGGCCACGCTCCAGGCACGCGCGAGGGCGTCTGTGGATCCTAAGGCCGCACTCCTCGCGCCAGCTCCGTCGGTCTCTCAAGACAGTGGAGACAGATGTGCGGCTCCTTCGCCGCAAGAATGCCTAGGTCTTCCGACTTGCCATCAAGGTGTCATAGCATGAGGCATTCAAGGAGGCGGCGGCCAAGGCGAAGGTGGGCTGCCATGCACAGGAGTAGGACCGCCTGCTCCGGAGGTTGACGGGCCAAACGTGCTCCGACGACTCTGACCTGACGAACGGCTCCACCTTCAGGTCCGACGATGACGCGCCGCCGCATGCCGATGCATACATGAAGGAGGGGTACATCCGCGCCGGCGACCGTAAGTGGAAGGGGTCGGTGAGGAAATTGTGATTTCCTCCGCCCTTACCTTTTTTTATCTATGTTTTATTTATGTTTTTAGTAGTTTGTAATATGAATTTGAATTGTCTGCCGATGAACTATGATCCGGCTGTTTAGGATGTACTGTGTGTTGATAGTTGTTACTTACTTAGCGATGCATGGTGTTGCATGGGTTTGGTGTTTCTGATATGAAGGACGCGGTTGTGGGAGTAAACATATGAGATGTGCTCGGTCAGTGACCGCGGACAGGTTCGGGCGCGTCGCAGGACGTTTGAGGGGTCAAATTTTTTTTTCATAGTTGTAGATGTTTTTAGTGGCACGAGGGACAATAATGTTTTCAAGCATATAGTTCTCACTGGGCGTGCTTAAAAAAAGTAGTTCTCACTTGGTTCCTGACCGCATGACGATGAAACAATAGTTCAGCAACCGACCTTGCATGGGTTGTATCCCTAACGAAAAATGTGTTGAATGATCTTAGATTCTCACCTGTTAGGTGGGTGGCTCAAGCTGTTCTTTGGAACCCGCTTGCACTGGTTTGGCTCTCTAAAGACCAACTTCTGCGGTGATTAATCTAAAGTTGTCGTACTGCTTGAGATCCATTCACCTGAGTTTGGAACCATCAAACGTCATTAAAAGAGGTTTTCAACTGCTTGAGGTCTGCTATTCAGTATTAATGACAATTATTTTCTATTGTGTTTGTTTATAATATCTACATAGCCTAACTTATGAGTGCACTAGCCATCAGACTACTGATGATTTGCATCCATCAGACTAGTCAGGCTGGTCATAGTGGGAGTAACTTAAGTAGTAACTTAGATGCCACATAAGCAAAAATGGTGAGGTGGCAAGTAGTTAATGAGAAAAGAGGCAAATAGAGTAACATAATATGTTACCATCACATAGCGATTTCCAATGCAAAATGAGTCTACAAAATAATAAATGAAGACATCTATGTTACCATGCATATGACACTATCCACTATGAAGGCAGTAACATAGACTACTAACATATGCATGTTACTAGTCTAAGGCTAGTCATAGTGGGAGTAACTTAGCAAGTAACATAGCGCACTCCGAGAATTTTTTGCTTATGTGGCATGTAGTTAATGAGAAGTGGTAACATAATATGTTACTATAACATAGCGCTTTCCAAGACAAGATGAGTCTACAGATCAATTAATGAAGTCCTTTATGACACTACTACTATGTTACTTTGCACTATGAAAGTAGTAACTTAAACTAGTGTCATACGCATGACACTAATATAAGTTACTCCCCACTATGACCAGCCTAAGTTACTCTCCACTATGACCAGCCTCATAGACCATATGATCAGAATAAAGAGGGACGTCCGATCTGGTTGTGCTTTGCCCCGCGTGGTTTCGAGGATTGTTCGCTAGTTTAATGCTTCCTGGTAACTTGGTAACTTCATACACCTAAAATCACGGCGGATCAATTGGAACGTAGGTCCACATTAGTTTCCATGTAATTTTCTTGTAAAACAAACCCCACCCTGAAATCCAGCAGCAATAAAACTGCAAGTTTAATAATTTTCTATTTTTTCACTTGTTTCTTACTCAAGGAAGATTTCTGGTACAACTAAAATTTGCTTCACATGGAGTGGGAATCTACATTTGGTGTCTCCTTGCAAAGATCTGATGGAACAGGATGTTCAGGTTTGAACACGGTTTGGAGAGATCTTTGGAAGTGCACGGTACCAGCAAAAGTGAATTTTTTTACTTGGAAATGTTTGCATGGGATTGTTCCCTATTATGATGTTCTGGTTAATCGCCACATAATGAACAAAAGTATGTGTCCGGTCTGTAAGAGATATTGTGAAGACATAAAACATGTTATTTTCCAGCGTGAGGAAGCAAAAGGTATTTGGCGGAAAATTGGCCTAATGGAGGTGGTTACTGAAGCATGTGAGATAGATCGGTCAGGTAGTGCAGTGCTTGATTATCTGATGGCTGGAAAGCTCAGGGTCCCAGTTGATGCATCACTAAAGTTTTTGAGAGAAACAATCATAACGGCCGATTGGTATATTTGGTGGAGACGAAGACAAATAGTCCATGCAGAAACCGTGAAATCTTTATCACAAGCGGCGATGTCAATTCAAGTATTGGTATCTAGTTTCGCGAAAGCACAAGGGAAAGAGATTCAGCCAAGATCAAGTACTTGGCATCAGGCGTCTGAGAGCTTCGTCTATGTAAATGTTGATGCTAAATACGATATTAATATAAGGTCAGGAGCTACAGGTGTGGTAATCAGAGATGATAAAGGAAGATTTGTAGGCGCGGGTTCTAAGCTTATTCCTTTTGCGCTTGACGCGACAACAGCTGAAGCTCAAGCAGTTTTAGATGGTATTCATCTTGCAAATCAAATAGGCTGTCAGAAATTAGTTATTCAGTCTGATTGTGCAGGAGTTATTGATACTCTTCAAGAAGGTGGTTTCTCTGCGACCGTTGCTGCTCCGATATTCGAAGACATTCGTATTCAGGCGAGCTCTTTTGACAGAATCTTATTTATGCACTGTCCAAGGGAAGCATAGTTTTATTATGCCGATGTTGATTGACGATGTAAACGTGATTTAATTTAATAAAATTAGCCATGATGGCATTCCCTCAATTTTTTTTTTGCTTCCACTAGGTTTGAATTTTGTGTGTGCTTCCACTGCATATTAAATTTGCTTCGACCCAACTAAAATTCATGTCCAATTTAACAATTTATCTTGCTTTTAGTGAAACAAAAAAATGTTTCAATTGCCACTATTTTTGTCCTGAAGCATATTTTGCTTCTAGTGTTACTCATCGTAATCTGACGGTACCAAAGTTTGCATCAATTTAACAGAAAGTATGTTTCCATTATAATTAGGAATTTCTTTTAACCAAGTTATTTCCAAATATTCGATTTTCAGAAACTTTCTATACATGTATGTTTCCATGTACGCATGATGCTTCCTTTCATTCCATTCTTATTCACATCATATGTTTTTTTTTTCAAAATGTTCCTATCATATGATAAACATGTTTCAAACACACGACAATCCATGCTTCAATTCATGGACGCGATTTTCTCCAAGCACTGGCGTGATCCATTTTCTGCAATGAAACACGAGGGGTTGTATTTTAAAGCATAATTTCATTATGGTTGATGCATGAAAATGCAGTACCGAAAACACTGATGTATTTTATTTGCTAGTGAGCCATACGAAGCATAGGTTAACAGTTGTTGAGGCATACACAAAGCAGTACCGAAGCATTTCCATGGCTGCGTAAAAACAAAGCAAACATTTAGATACTTGGAAGCATGCTCCATGTAAGTTTGGAAATATGCCACATATGACACTGAAGAATATATGTGGTATCTAACATTCTTAAGAAGTTGCTCCCCACTTCTACCTATTTTCTTAACATGCACACTGCCCACATCAGCTTTATGCCACGTCATCGATCAGTTTGTAAAATCAGCCAATCAGCCTTATTCCTCCTACAGTCAGCGGTCGACTGTGTGCAAAGAAATCACGTTTGCGTTCAGTTACCAGGAGATGTACCCACAGTAGGCTGACCATGGGCTCCCTCATAGGCCGATCCTCGCAAATTCTTGATGGCTCACATCTACTACAACCGAAGAGTTGACCTGTACCGTGCTCCACACCTCTCCCGTTGGGTCTTCCTTCCTTGTCTTCTCACCTTCCAATAATTCCATCGATTGATTTTCCAACGTTTCTGCCGTCCTATCGTCTCTCCAATTAACTTCCCCACTATTGGTTTCCCATTACTCTCGACAGACGATCTCCATCTTCGCTAAGATAAGGGAACCGGCTCCTCGTGAGCGAGGTCATCGGCGCCATCGAGGGAAAGGTGCTCCCGGACGACACCATGGTGCGCGCCCGCCGGAAGAGCTGCTACAACACCTACTCGGGCGGCAAGTCCATGAGCAATGACGACAGCGGCACGACCACCGTCACGCTCGCGACCGCCGGCGTGTACTACCTCAGTTGCGACATCCCCGGCCACTGCGCTAATGGCATGAAGCTCGCCGTCACTGTCACGGTCGCGGGGGCTCAACGACGGGAGGTACCGTCCCTGCCGGCTGCGGCGCCGCCGGGGAGTCCCGCGGGCCAGCGATGGGGTCCATCGTCGCCGCCGCCGCGGGGGCTCTGATCGTGCTCTCACTGTTTTGATGAAGCCCGTCAACGTCGCTAGCTTCTGGCCAGACCGATGGATTGGCGGCGACGGTGCTCGGAACACTTCGCTGTACGTGCAGATGAATATGGCGCTAGCCTTCCTGTGAAGGTTCTAGCTCGTGAAGGGCCACGCCATCAAGTAGCACATGATGACCAATTGACCATCTAATCCATTGTGCGCAACCTCAAGCTCAAGTTGCAGATTGGCTACTAGATTGGCTACTGACTATTCCATTTTTCTTTAGCATATTCTGTCAATCGTGTAATTTAAGGTAACTCCAGTCCCTCAGTTTTGTTACCAGGATTACACTGATTTTCCTGAAGACACGTGAAATTAGCTTGCAATCTCCTTTGATGGTATGGCTTCCATAATCTTTTTGTCCTTCATCACATCATCTATCGTGATTACTAATGTATTCTGCATGTATCTCTACATAATTAAAATAGTGTTTGCAGGTTACTTTCGTTGTTAAATTCTTTTTAATGATGGGCAATTCTAACCTTCTAGCCACGTTATGGTGATACAAATCTCCTTTGATGCATGGTATGGCTTCCACACACCTTCTTTGTCGATCAACACATAATGTGCTAACATGTGAAGAAATTAGCTTGCACAAATCTCCTTTGATGGTCTATTTGTCATTCAACAAATCGTCTATTTGTGATTACTGATGTATGCTGGATGTATCTCTAGATAATCAAAATATCATGTGTTTGCAGGTTACCTTTTTTTTTTGCCAAAATTCCTCTGAATGATGGGCAATTCTAACCTGCTAGACATGGAATGCATTTTTATTTTTCAAGCGAGTTGTGCAAGAAATGGTTTCACTTTAGCTGGGAGGCAGCATGCTTAACAGGTGTTTCAAATTATTTTTATTTTCTTTGTCTAACATATCCAATTTTTTCGTCTACAATTTCCGCAGCAACGCGCGGGGTATCATCTAGTTTAATCAAATGAAGCACATGCATAGGCAGTAGGAAACTTCAGACACAGAATAGGAAGCATTAGATCTGTAACAATGAAGCACGGTTTTCCAACTCTGGTGCACGAACCGGGTGAGTTGGTAGTAGGAAGCATCAAAGATGATGCCGAGGCATCTCCAAGGAGGAGCACATCGAGTCTAGTAGGAGCAGCATGGGTGGAGAGTGTCGATTCGGAGCGCCATGGACGCAATGGTGTTGGCGAAGAGGCCACCACGCCAACAAGATGATTGTGCTACCTTCCCCTTGGCATCCTTGTCGCCGCTGCGACGGGTGGAATGCGCATGCAGATTCTTTGCCAAGCCAAAATGGCTTAAGAGCATGGTGGGAGTGATGGTGGCTGGGCAGGATTCTCGCGGGGGACCGGGGCGGCGATGGGAGCAACTGATGTCTGGCAGGGGCGACGGAGATGAGGGCGGGACGCTGCAGCTGTGACATGGAGCAGAGCACCGGCCTGGGCGACGAAGCAGATGGGCGCAGGACACCGCAGCTGCACCTGCGGAGTAGATGGAGGCGAGGCTAGTCACCGGCGGCGGAGGTAGCCAAGCTCGGCGAGCTTCGGGACGAGCACCCTTGCGCTGGTGGGAATGATAATGAGACGAGGTGGGAGTAGGTGGGGTAGGCTAGTGAGATTTACTCATACGGCAAGTGAGCTTGCGAGATTTACGTGTGGTTCGGATAGATGAAACTGGTAGAAATATAGTCTGTGGGATCAAAAGAGAATCAACGGTTTTGGACGTGTATGAGGAATGATTTCTACCAGCCTACTGATAGGAAGTGTTTCCCATTTACTTAATGTTGATTTTCAGTTTGAAAAACATTCTGGTTATCCTCCCCCCACGCCCCTCTACTTAACACCATGTTAACATAAGGTGAAGAGAAAGCTAGCTCATTCTATTTTTCAAACGCATTCTGACACATTTTTTTCTATAAAAATAGATGAAATGGGAAGAGCCATACCTGGTCAAGGAAGATGAAAAAGATAGGATGAAAAGTTATCGATACAACGAGAAAACAACTAGATAAGTGTAAATCATATATGCAATCTTGTGAAGTCATAGAAATATATGTAATATGTTGCACTTGACAACAACAGAAAAAAAGATCCGAACTTTCAGAGAAAATGTGTGCAATGTACTTTAATAGAATGTATTTTTTAACAATAATGTACAATAGTTTCAGACTATTCCAACATTTCTTCTAAGACAAGTACGTGAACATAGGAAGAACAACAACTACTGATGGATTTATGAAGTATCCGCGACAAAATCTTGTATCACGGTTCGTACTGCAATAGGAATTCTCACCAAGTGGGTGGTTGCAACCGACTGCCATGTCAAGCTCCCAAAGGTGTACCCACCCTGGACCTTCTGCCTTGCAGTGAAAGCCACTTCGAACATCATGCTTTTGGTACCACCTTTGGTGAAACTGATCACAGATGGCACCACAGAGAATGCAACTCCAGCTGGAGCCTCAACCACTGCTCGGTAAGTCGCTTCCATTGGCCCGACGTTCATGACAGTGCGCCGGACCACAACGTAGTCCTTGAGGTTTGGCACCACAATTGACGGGAGATTGAGGTGGAGCTGGTTTTGCTCGCATTCGTCTAGCGATAATCCAAGCTGGGTGCACTTTAAAAACTTGATGTAGTCTCCTGTGTCCACGTCATAGACCAAGCCAGGGTCCGCGGCCCTATTCGGGTCCATATGGCCACCGCCGAAGTCAAAGGGGTCGGCGAGCTTCCTTGTGGCACCTTCTGCTTGGATCAGCATACCAAAACGATCCACGACTGATGCTGCAATAATTATCATATCCCCAAAAAACGACGATAAGGTTAGCCATTGTTTTGGAAGCAGTGAATATTATCTTTCCGTGAGTGCATCTACCGGTGGTGACGATAGCGGACTTGAGCATCGCGGGCGACCAATCAGGGTGAACCGACTTGAGCAGCCCGGTGACCGCCGAAACATGAGGACATGCCATGGACGTCCCAGACAATAACATGTAGGATCCTCGCGCGGCCGCCAGTATGCTAACTCCGGGTGCAGCTACATCAGGCTGCATTTCAAGGAAGGGTGGGTAAGTAAAAACACTGCAAGTAGGTACTCCAGTCTATTAGGGTCGATCGACCGACCTAACTAAAGGCAGAGAGGGAGCACCTTAAGTGTGCCAGGGAACAATGGGCTAGGTCCTCTTGACGAGAAAGAGGCGACCCTCGGCGACAATACCTTATTGCCAACAACGGTCATGGCAGGGGACACCTTCACCACCGGATTCCTAGCATAATACAAGGCATCAGAGGAAATGAACTCTTCCAGAAGAAATCTAAGTAATTAAGTGAGATGTTCTTCTTCATCCTGTTTGTGCAGGCTAATACACACGCACCCTGTGAGGCGCCAGTATGATAGGATTCGTTGCGCGATCTCAAAATCCACAAGCACACAAGGCATGATACCGTTGCACGCGTCCAGGGTGTCAAGGTCGTTGTCGGCATGCTGCGCGAAGATTAGTCCTCTGGCGCCGGCTGCCACAGTAAAGTTGATGGCTGTAAAGAGTGATAGCCGAGGCGGGGCTGGTGCATAGCACAACACGACTTTGCCAGTGACGTTGTTTGATACAAGTGACGCCGCAGAGCAGCTACAAAAGTTATTGAGAGGATGTTAAATTTGTCAATCTACCGCTGCACGTCAAATATACTCAATTACATACCTTCGCGCATAAATAAGGTCTTCAAAATCGTTGTTGATCAGAGATGCATCGTAGTAAAGAGATTGCCCCTGCGCTTCAAAAAAAATTATGAAAAATTGAAGAGTATGTCTAAAGAATCGACATCGATGGCACATATTAAATCTTCCATATCAAAATATACTGTATATTAGGTTTGTCCCAAGTCAAACTTTCCAAAGTAGGACCCACATGGAAGAGGCTTGGCTTAAATTCAGAATACACTATTACTTATGTATAATTGGTAAAAGTTTACAGAGTTATGAAAAAACCAAATAAGTATTACATTTTAACATGGAGAGAATATTGATTAGTTGAAAATGGTCAATCTATAAGCACATACCATCAGATTTTCCTTGTTCCCGAGAGAGATTAGGGTAGGAAAAACTCGGTCAATCGTGCTGGCAGCCACCGTGGTGACCCACGGCACGGCGTTTGACACTGTCTGCGGCACAGGGCCATTATTCCCGCCGGAGAACACAACAGAGATCCCTTGTAGCACGGCGTGCAATGTCCCAGGGTACTCGTGCCCGGCGCCCCCTCCCAACGAGATCGACAGGACGTCCACGCCATCGTGTATGGCGTCATCGATGGCAGCGAGGACCGTCGCGTCAGGGCAGCCCACACCCACCCAGCACACCTTATAGATGCCCAGACGCGCGCGCGGCGCCCCGCCACGCGCCACACCGGTCGCTAGGCCTCCCCCGTAGCCCACATCCTGCACCTGGCCGCCGGCGATAGTCGATGCAACGTGCGTCCCGTGGCCGTTGAAGTCCCTAGGCGACATGAGGTCCCTCTCGAGAGCCTCTGTGCTGATGCCACGACCGTACCACCGCGCGCCAATGATCTTCCGGTTGCAGCTCTTGGCGCTGAACGCTTGGCCGGTCTGGCACGTGCCTTTCCACCGGGCGGGTATAGGTCCATACCCACTGTCATCCAAGCTTGGTGATTCAGGCCATATGCCTACAACAACGCATGCAGGCATGGATCAGCCAGTATATTGTTGATGCATGTCGGTCTCGGACTATTATTCATGAGCAGCCAAAGGCCAGAGGTATCCTCCTTTCCAGAAAAACTGTAGAGTTAAATGTGAGATTGCAAACCTGTATCAACCACGCCGATGATAACATCTTCACCATAATTTGCTTTTTTCAGGAGGCCCAGTTGTTCTTGTTGGTTGTTATCATAGCCAAGGCCAAGGAAGTCCCAGCTCCGAGTTGTGTGCACTTGATGGTAAGTGTTAGGCTCCACACTGATGACTTCCGGGAATTCTACACTTGGAACATGTTTCTTAGTTTGTATCCATCAGGCAAGACAACATGTTCATATTTTTTTTTATTGAATACCATTTTGCATCAAAACGTATCTAATCTGATGTACACTTGGTATCATCATGCTATTAGTGTGCGTGTGTTTTTATAAGAAAAGTGCCAGTCAACATGTTGCGTGATTTCGTCTTAGATTGATTGATTATTACCTGCAAGTGTCTCAGCTTGAGACTCGGTGAGCATTGCTGCGAAACCAGAGAATCCGTGCTTGTAACTGTAAACTATCGACTTCAAGGCTTCATCCTTGCTGTTTCAAGGAAAACAAAGTATGCGTAATCACTTGTGTTTTGGGGTACTTATCATGATCTAACTTGAGCTAGCATCTAGTACCTCCCGGAAACAGAGGTTAGTAGGTCATGGTGTGACGCGGTGACCATGGACGGATCATCATGTTTCTTCTCCCCCATATACACAATGTAGAGCTGAAGCAGATTTATGAGGAAGCTATCAAGAAACAATTTCGAAACAAGCCGAATAAATAAAAGTAGTAAGCACAGAAAAGCAATTAAAAAATCTTGTATGCGATGAAGCATCAATCTTACTGCTTTGCCAGACGCATTAGCCGAAGGACAGATCACCAGTAGTAACAGAGCACAAGAGAAAACTGTCCTCAAATCCATGTCTGATTTCGAGAATAGTACGATGTAGTCTCTCTGCAGGGTACAATGTCTGCTCTCGTTAATTTGTTCGCATATATAGCAGCCAGGGACAACTGTGGATATGGTGCAACATATTAGAACAGTTCAAACGAACTTGTTGGTGTGTTGTAATGCGCATGCTTTGATCAGGTCTACCACAAATCAAACAAACTAGCTACTCCTATATAATATTCTGGGTTCTGAACTTCTGATGTAATTTCTACCAAACACGCTTCTGCTATGCTGCTCATTGGGCATATATAGACGTAGGATGTGGGTGCTAAATTAATAGGTCTCCAGTAGGTGTTACGTAAGAACAAGAGTTGACAAATGTGATAGATCTGGTAGTAATAGACAAGGTTAATATGTTTGGCTCATACGTTTCTCCAACAGGAAAAATCTCAAGGACGGCGACACTTTCAAATAATTTTTGCTGACTTATATGGTAATGTGATCACATCTATAATTGAATTTTTCTCAAGGTGTATAAAGTGTTAGTTTCTTTGAAACATTCCAAGGTAAATATTGTCTTGGCTAATCTGTTCCTCCAATTGGCAAATTTACAAATACAACTAGTCTTTTGATTAATATGAGTTGACGTATCATGGTTGGTCACCTATAATCTTTTTTGCGCCATTTACTTCATGAAGATGTCGTTGTTGGAGTTCCTTTCGCACAATTTGGGTGTTGCCAACGATGATGGTTGATGTTGATCGTTGCTGCCGCATCTTGTATATTGATGTGGCATGATTATTGGAGGTAATTATTTGTTTTGTTTTTTTTCATTTTTATTGATTGTTGTGTGTAACATCGCTGTCTTGACTAGTTCTTGGCATTATGTTGGTACAGAGGTCAAATGTACTTGTTATCATCTTGATATGAATACATTGCCTTTCTATTAGAAAAACACATTTCTGAACCGTCTTTTCACGTCTCAACTATTTGCACCATTTATATTTGGTATTTGTGATTGGCTTGGCGAGGCAAAACATATTTAACTATACAAGATCAATTACGCACACCGCCATCATATAATTTCCACGACTATTGCCCCCACCATCGATCCATGGCCTCCAATACATTTCTAGCTGCCTTCAACGTAGTGCCCTCCAACCCCCGCCCTGGGTTGCTATATTTTTTTTTCCTTTTTCTAGTTCTCCTTCCTCCTGCCGCCTCTGCAACGGCCCAAGAGCCTTCTCTCCAGCCCCTGCAAAGGTCCCCTTCACCACCGCCACGACCTGCGCGACAGTGGACAATAAGATTGGAGTGGACAAAGGTGATGGCGTAAGACTGGCTTGGGAGAGGACGAGTCAGCTCAATAGTCGCCATCGGACGAGCTTCCTTCAAATGTATTTCTTGGGCCGAGCTTGAGCTTGTGAATTTAAGATTGGGATTTTGAAGCCCAGCTCTGCAAATGCCTGGTTCTAGAATAAATAGAAAAAGGCAGGCGGGCACGCATTCATGTGATCACCAAAGCACGGGCGAGCACCGTCCAAGAGAGGTGTTTTCAGTTAATTACAATATTAGAAGATTATATAACCATGGAGATGCATGCCACCTACAGAAAGGAGACGCTACTTTTTTAGTAATTACTTAAATTATTTTGAAAACGATAAAGCTATAGCCAGTCAGTATGTGTGTACTAGTAGGAGTACAGAACTCAACAATTCTCCTCTCCCTTTAATTTTAAGCAGGATGAATGAGTGAATTAACTAATTAAACAACTCCACCAATCCATATGTCCAGACGCGTTGATGCGCTCATCTAGGAGATAGTTAATTAAGATTCCCATGTGCATGCCTTCGATGCATATGGGTTTGATTATCACGAATACCACCGGAACTTTTTGTCGTCTTTGCTGGAGTTTCTTGTGACGGATTTATCCACAGAGTGATAATTTAAAGATTACCTTTATAAAGGTTATTATACAGAGATTGCTTTGGAGCATTTTTGAGAACTTTGAGTCCAACTGTATTACTAGCACAATACTAACAAGAACTTAACTCTTTTATTTTTGCGGGAATAACAATATCTTAACTAATACACTTGTTTTATTGTAACAACGCAAATGTACATTGGAAAAAATCAAACACTAAAAAGTAATATGAAAACAACAATTAGCACCCTTGATAAACTTGCTTGAGTGTAAACATACTTAACGAGGGTATCTTGCATGGAGCGAGAACTCTTCTTCTTGGTTGTATAGTCTGCTCACTTCATCCAAGCTTGTACTTCTTGCAGTAGATGGATAACTTGTTTCAATATAGTTCTCCTCATTCTGAATGGCTCCTGAATCAAATAGGGGATGCTCCTTAGTTGCTTGGAGGCCTTCCAGTGCAATCTCTAGTTGCCTCATGGTTGGTCTCTCCTCTCCCTTTAATTTTAAGCAGGATGCAGCTAGGCAAGCGACTTCTTGGACTTCACTGCCTCCTTCCGCTGCAACTTGTGAATCTATTAGGTCAACTAGATTGTCTTGTTCAAGTATTTCAACAAATTGCATAACAAGTCCATCACCTTCAGAGGACCTATATGTGATTGGCATCTTCCTCGTAAGCAACTCAACAAGAAGAACTCCGAAGCTATAAACATCACTCATTTCTGATAGTCGTCCTGTGTAATAATACATAGGATCAAGATATCCTATAGTTCCCTGCACTGCTGTTGCTGTTATCCCCGTCTGATCGACAGGAATGTACCTTGACGCACCGAAGTCAGATATCTTTGCTGTCAAGGCATCATCAAGAAGTATGTTGGAAGATTTGATATCTCTATGTATAACAGGGATTGAGATAGCATAATGAAGGTACGCAATGGCTTTGCCTACTTCACATGCGATCCTTAGCCTGTCTCTCCAAGGTATTGATCTTGGTGATGCATGATGAAGATGCTCACTAAGGGTTCCATTGGAAATGAACTCATAGGCTAGCAATGGGACTTCGGTCTCGAGACAACATCCATGAAGTTTCACAACGTTCCTATGATTGATTTGTGATAGTATGGCAACCTCATTTATGATAATTCGGGTTGACTTTAAGTCTGTCGAGTCTCCACCATATATGAGAGGACGAAGATGTTTAATATTTGAATTATGAACACAGGAAATGTCGTACTCGGACGATGAAAGTCTCCCAGGGGAGTGCGACTGGTGCCACGACGTCCGAGGTCAGTGCGACAGGCCTCACCTGGACGAAGATCGGCGCTTCAACATTAAGTTGGAGGAGACCTTCGATATTGAAACGGTACGCAACGACGACAAGTGTTATTTTTTCGTAATTAAGCACGACTTCAAATATATCAACATGTACTTTTCATCTTTTACAACTCGACTAGCTTATCCCATGCCATGCAAGACGCTATGTCTTGGAGAGGATGGGTTTTGAAGACCATGAAAGTTTCGAAACAAAGAAAATTCACCTAAGGTTCCATCATGGTGTGGATTTTGAAGTAAAACTGAACAATTCTGAGAGCGTAACCCATTTTGGTTGCAAAAAATGGGAAGCACTTTACAAGATGTATGGTTTTGATGAGGGTATGCTTGTCACCATGGATCTTGGTGATCCTGAAATCGAGCAAAACAATATGGACATTTGGGTCCTTGTTGATACGCCTCCAATTCTACCGCTACGTGAGTTTCTCAAACATAGTTATTAGCTAATTTATATTGTTTATTTTGAAATAGTTGACAGCTTATTTCCATTGATAGCTTATTTTGATTGTTCAAACAATGTGCGGAACATGGTAGACAAAACCCACTACACCGATGGCTCCGAAATAACTTATCAGGAGAAAAATCATCTGGTCGAATTTTGTACTGATATTGAGGATTACAATATCTACAATCAAACTCCTCAATATTATGGTCAATTCGTGCTACGAGTGCACGTGTTGAACTACGGTAACTACCATGGAGATACCTTGGTAAGATTTTTTACTATTACAACATCCGTGCATCTTTTGCATACTTTTAAAACTAGTACATCATTGCTAACTATGAAGTTATTACTATGTTTTTCAACAGAGAATCCCAAAGGACTGTGTGCCTCATTTGATGTATCAGAATGACAGCCTTCGTGTTTTGAACATATATCCAGGTCATCCTACGAATCTCAAGTGTCCATACCGGATTTCTCAAAGAAGTGGAGACATGAAAAGTAAATAAATAGAAAAAAATGTATGGACAGTCGTAAGGAGGTTCTTGGAAGCAAAAGGAAGCGAAGCGCAAGAATTGGACACAGGATGATCTCCATTCTCCATAATGGAGAGTCAGGGTCTATATTGTTTTATACTATTTTACCTTAAAGAAGGTATTAGATCCTACCTAATACTGATGATCATGTGCTAAGAACAAAGTAGGGTTGGTTCGATGACTATCAGGATGATGATCGTATGACTTGTTATTAATAACGATTAGAAGTTGTATGATGATGATTAGTAGGACTTGTTATTATGATGATGCATGATGTGAGCATGAAGAGTTATTATATATCTGTGGGTGAAATGAACATGAATTGGATTGAAGTGAAGGCAACATGCATATGGTGCATGTCGAAAGTAGTACAATCCAAACTTGATCAAGTTATGATTAGTATTACTTTCGACATGCACCACATGTTGCATCACTTCAATCTAAGTCATGTTTAGGCATAGCAGTAGCAGTAGCACGGAGATAAGAGAGGACACATCTCTCTATTAGCTACCTATACCAACCTAAATTAACCCCCAAAACCCCTAAACCACCTCCTTTTAAAAAAAACCAGCCCTTGAAATGCTGACGCGTGGAAGCTTATTGGTCCCAGTTGGTGCTACCAACCGGGACCAAAGGCCCTCCTGCCTGGGCTCGCCGGAGCGACCACGTGGAGGCCCATCTGTCCCGGTTAGTATAAGAACCGGGACTAAAGGCCTAGGGCATTAGTAACGACCCTTTAGTCCCGGTTCCCCAACCGGGACAGATGGGCCTTTTTCTACTAGTGGCATGAGGACGCCCAAATTTGAGCAGGGACAGCTCGCCGCGAGTGGTAACGGGCAAGGGAGAGGGCGGCGGTGGGGGAGGCGCTGGCCACGCTCCAGGCACGCGCGAGGGCGTCTGTGGATCCTAAGGCCGCACTCCTCGCGCCAGCTCCGTCGGTCTCTCAAGACAGTGGAGACAGATGTGCGGCTCCTTCGCCGCAAGAATGCCTAGGTCTTCCGACTTGCCATCAAGGTGTCATAGCATGAGGCATTCAAGGAGGCGGCGGCCAAGGCGAAGGTGGGCTGCCATGCACAGGAGTAGGACCGCCTGCTCCGGAGGTTGACGGGCCAAACGTGCTCCGACGACTCTGACCTGACGAACGGCTCCACCTTCAGGTCCGACGATGACGCGCCGCCGCATGCCGATGCATACATGAAGGAGGGGTACATCCGCGCCGGCGACCGTAAGTGGAAGGGGTCGGTGAGGAAATTGTGATTTCCTCCGCCCTTACCTTTTTTTATCTATGTTTTATTTATGTTTTTAGTAGTTTGTAATATGAATTTGAATTGTCTGCCGATGAACTATGATCCGGCTGTTTAGGATGTACTGTGTGTTGATAGTTGTTACTTACTTAGCGATGCATGGTGTTGCATGGGTTTGGTGTTTCTGATATGAAGGACGCGGTTGTGGGAGTAAACATATGAGATGTGCTCGGTCAGTGACCGCGGACAGGTTCGGGCGCGTCGCAGGACGTTTGAGGGGTCAAATTTTTTTTTCATAGTTGTAGATGTTTTTAGTGGCACGAGGGACAATAATGTTTTCAAGCATATAGTTCTCACTGGGCGTGCTTAAAAAAAGTAGTTCTCACTTGGTTCCTGACCGCATGACGATGAAACAATAGTTCAGCAACCGACCTTGCATGGGTTGTATCCCTAACGAAAAATGTGTTGAATGATCTTAGATTCTCACCTGTTAGGTGGGTGGCTCAAGCTGTTCTTTGGAACCCGCTTGCACTGGTTTGGCTCTCTAAAGACCAACTTCTGCGGTGATTAATCTAAAGTTGTCGTACTGCTTGAGATCCATTCACCTGAGTTTGGAACCATCAAACGTCATTAAAAGAGGTTTTCAACTGCTTGAGGTCTGCTATTCAGTATTAATGACAATTATTTTCTATTGTGTTTGTTTATAATATCTACATAGCCTAACTTATGAGTGCACTAGCCATCAGACTACTGATGATTTGCATCCATCAGACTAGTCAGGCTGGTCATAGTGGGAGTAACTTAAGTAGTAACTTAGATGCCACATAAGCAAAAATGGTGAGGTGGCAAGTAGTTAATGAGAAAAGAGGCAAATAGAGTAACATAATATGTTACCATCACATAGCGATTTCCAATGCAAAATGAGTCTACAAAATAATAAATGAAGACATCTATGTTACCATGCATATGACACTATCCACTATGAAGGCAGTAACATAGACTACTAACATATGCATGTTACTAGTCTAAGGCTAGTCATAGTGGGAGTAACTTAGCAAGTAACATAGCGCACTCCGAGAATTTTTTGCTTATGTGGCATGTAGTTAATGAGAAGTGGTAACATAATATGTTACTATAACATAGCGCTTTCCAAGACAAGATGAGTCTACAAATCAATTAATGAAGTCCTTTATGACACTACTACTATGTTACTTTGCACTATGAAAGTAGTAACTTAAACTAGTGTCATACGCATGACACTAATATAAGTTACTCCCCACTATGACCAGCCTAAGTTACTCTCCACTATGACCAGCCTCATAGACCATATGATCAGAATAAAGAGGGACGTCCGATCTGGTTGTGCTTTGCCCCGCGTGGTTTCGAGGATTGTTCGCTAGTTTAATGCTTCCTGGTAACTTGGTAACTTCATACACCTAAAATCACGGCGGATCAATTGGAACGTAGGTCCACATTAGTTTCCATGTAATTTTCTTGTAAAACAAACCCCACCCTGAAATCCAGCAGCAATAAAACTGCAAGTTTAATAATTTTCTATTTTTTCACTTGTTTCTTACTCAAGGAAGATTTCTGGTACAACTAAAATTTGCTTCACATGGAGTGGGAATCTACATTTGGTGTCTCCTTGCAAAGATCTGATGGAACAGGATGTTCAGGTTTGAACACGGTTTGGAGAGATCTTTGGAAGTGCACGGTACCAGCAAAAGTGAATTTTTTTACTTGGAAATGTTTGCATGGGATTGTTCCCTATTATGATGTTCTGGTTAATCGCCACATAATGAACAAAAGTATGTGTCCGGTCTGTAAGAGATATTGTGAAGACATAAAACATGTTATTTTCCAGCGTGAGGAAGCAAAAGGTATTTGGCGGAAAATTGGCCTAATGGAGGTGGTTACTGAAGCATGTGAGATAGATCGGTCAGGTAGTGCAGTGCTTGATTATCTGATGGCTGGAAAGCTCAGGGTCCCAGTTGATGCATCACTAAAGTTTTTGAGAGAAACAATCATAACGGCCGATTGGTATATTTGGTGGAGACGAAGACAGATAGTCCATGCAGAAACCGTGAAATCTTTATCACAAGCGGCGATGTCAATTCAAGTATTGGTATCTAGTTTCGCGAAAGCACAAGGGAAAGAGATTCAGCCAAGATCAAGTACTTGGCATCAGGCGTCTGAGAGCTTCGTCTATGTAAATGTTGATGCTAAATACGATATTAATATAAGGTCAGGAGCTACAGGTGTGGTAATCAGAGATGATAAAGGAAGATTTGTAGGCGCGGGTTCTAAGCTTATTCCTTTTGCGCTTGACGCGACAACAGCTGAAGCTCAAGCAGTTTTAGATGGTATTCATCTTGCAAATCAAATAGGCTGTCAGAAATTAGTTATTCAGTCTGATTGTGCAGGAGTTATTGATACTCTTCAAGAAGGTGGTTTCTCTGCGACCGTTGCTGCTCCGATATTCGAAGACATTCGTATTCAGGCGAGCTCTTTTGACAGAATCTTATTTATGCACTGTCCAAGGGAAGCATAGTTTTATTATGCCGATGTTGATTGACGATGTAAACGTGATTTAATTTAATAAAATTAGCCATGATGGCATTCCCTCAATTTTTTTTTTTTGCTTCCACTAGGTTTGAATTTTGTGTGTGCTTCCACTGCATATTAAATTTGCTTCGACCCAACTAAAATTCATGTCCAATTTAACAATTTATCTTGCTTTTAGTGAAACAAAAAAATGTTTCAATTGCCACTATTTTTGTCCTGAAGCATATTTTGCTTCTAGTGTTACTCATCGTAATCTGACGGTACCAAAGTTTGCATCAATTTAACAGAAAGTATGTTTCCATTATAATTAGGAATTTCTTTTAACCAAGTTATTTCCAAATATTCGATTTTCAGAAACTTTCTATACATGTATGTTTCCATGTACGCATGATGCTTCCTTTCATTCCATTCTTATTCACATCATATGTTTTTTTTTTCAAAATGTTCCTATCATATGATAAACATGTTTCAAACACACGACAATCCATGCTTCAATTCATGGACGCGATTTTCTCCAAGCACTGGCGTGATCCATTTTCTGCAATGAAACACGAGGGGTTGTATTTTAAAGCATAATTTCATTATGGTTGATGCATGAAAATGCAGTACCGAAAACACTGATGTATTTTATTTGCTAGTGAGCCATACGAAGCATAGGTTAACAGTTGTTGAGGCATACACAAAGCAGTACCGAAGCATTTCCATGGCTGCGTAAAAACAAAGCAAACATTTAGATACTTGGAAGCATGCTCCATGTAAGTTTGGAAATATGCCACATATGACACTGAAGAATATATGTGGTATCTAACATTCTTAAGAAGTTGCTCCCCACTTCTACCTATTTTCTTAACATGCACACTGCCCACATCAGCTTTATGCCACGTCATCGATCAGTTTGTAAAATCAGCCAATCAGCCTTATTCCTCCTACAGTCAGCGGTCGACTGTGTGCAAAGAAATCACGTTTGCGTTCAGTTACCAGGAGATGTACCCACAGTAGGCTGACCATGGGCTCCCTCATAGGCCGATCCTCGCAAATTCTTGATGGCTCACATCTACTACAACCGAAGAGTTGACCTGTACCGTGCTCCACACCTCTCCCGTTGGGTCTTCCTTCCTTGTCTTCTCACCTTCCAATAATTCCATCGATTGATTTTCCAACGTTTCTGCCGTCCTATCGTCTCTCCAATTAACTTCCCCACTATTGGTTTCCCATTACTCTCGACAGACGATCTCCATCTTCGCTAAGATAAGGGAACCGGCTCCTCGTGAGCGAGGTCATCGGCGCCATCGAGGGAAAGGTGCTCCCGGACGACACCATGGTGCGCGCCCGCCGGAAGAGCTGCTACAACACCTACTCGGGCGGCAAGTCCATGAGCAATGACGACAGCGGCACGACCACCGTCACGCTCGCGACCGCCGGCGTGTACTACCTCAGTTGCGACATCCCCGGCCACTGCGCTAATGGCATGAAGCTCGCCGTCACTGTCACGGTCGCGGGGGCTCAACGACGGGAGGTACCGTCCCTGCCGGCTGCGGCGCCGCCGGGGAGTCCCGCGGGCCAGCGATGGGGTCCATCGTCGCCGCCGCCGCGGGGGCTCTGATCGTGCTCTCACTGTTTTGATGAAGCCCGTCAACGTCGCTAGCTTCTGGCCAGACCGATGGATTGGCGGCGACGGTGCTCGGAACACTTCGCTGTACGTGCAGATGAATATGGCGCTAGCCTTCCTGTGAAGGTTCTAGCTCGTGAAGGGCCACGCCATCAAGTAGCACATGATGACCAATTGACCATCTAATCCATTGTGCGCAACCTCAAGCTCAAGTTGCAGATTGGCTACTAGATTGGCTACTGACTATTCCATTTTTCTTTAGCATATTCTGTCAATCGTGTAATTTAAGGTAACTCCAGTCCCTCAGTTTTGTTACCAGGATTACACTGATTTTCCTGAAGACACGTGAAATTAGCTTGCAATCTCCTTTGATGGTATGGCTTCCATAATCTTTTTGTCCTTCATCACATCATCTATCGTGATTACTAATGTATTCTGCATGTATCTCTACATAATTAAAATAGTGTTTGCAGGTTACTTTCGTTGTTAAATTCTTTTTAATGATGGGCAATTCTAACCTTCTAGCCACGTTATGGTGATACAAATCTCCTTTGATGCATGGTATGGCTTCCACACACCTTCTTTGTCGATCAACACATAATGTGCTAACATGTGAAGAAATTAGCTTGCACAAATCTCCTTTGATGGTCTATTTGTCATTCAACAAATCGTCTATTTGTGATTACTGATGTATGCTGGATGTATCTCTAGATAATCAAAATATCATGTGTTTGCAGGTTACCTTTTTTTTTTGCCAAAATTCCTCTGAATGATGGGCAATTCTAACCTGCTAGACATGGAATGCATTTTTATTTTTCAAGCGAGTTGTGCAAGAAATGGTTTCACTTTAGCTGGGAGGCAGCATGCTTAACAGGTGTTTCAAATTATTTTTATTTTCTTTGTCTAACATATCCAATTTTTTCGTCTACAATTTCCGCAGCAACGCGCGGGGTATCATCTAGTTTAATCAAATGAAGCACATGCATAGGCAGTAGGAAACTTCAGACACAGAATAGGAAGCATTAGATCTGTAACAATGAAGCACGGTTTTCCAACTCTGGTGCACGAACCGGGTGAGTTGGTAGTAGGAAGCATCAAAGATGATGCCGAGGCATCTCCAAGGAGGAGCACATCGAGTCTAGTAGGAGCAGCATGGGTGGAGAGTGTCGATTCGGAGCGCCATGGACGCAATGGTGTTGGCGAAGAGGCCACCACGCCAACAAGATGATTGTGCTACCTTCCCCTTGGCATCCTTGTCGCCGCTGCGACGGGTGGAATGCGCATGCAGATTCTTTGCCAAGCCAAAATGGCTTAAGAGCATGGTGGGAGTGATGGTGGCTGGGCAGGATTCTCGCGGGGGACCGGGGCGGCGATGGGAGCAACTGATGTCTGGCAGGGGCGACGGAGATGAGGGCGGGACGCTGCAGCTGTGACATGGAGCAGAGCACCGGCCTGGGCGACGAAGCAGATGGGCGCAGGACACCGCAGCTGCACCTGCGGAGTAGATGGAGGCGAGGCTAGTCACCGGCGGCGGAGGTAGCCAAGCTCGGCGAGCTTCGGGACGAGCACCCTTGCGCTGGTGGGAATGATAATGAGACGAGGTGGGAGTAGGTGGGGTAGGCTAGTGAGATTTACTCATACGGCAAGTGAGCTTGCGAGATTTACGTGTGGTTCGGATAGATGAAACTGGTAGAAATATAGTCTGTGGGATCAAAAGAGAATCAACGGTTTTGGACGTGTATGAGGAATGATTTCTACCAGCCTACTGATAGGAAGTGTTTCCCATTTACTTAATGTTGATTTTCAGTTTGAAAAACATTCTGGTTATCCTCCCCCCACGCCCCTCTACTTAACACCATGTTAACATAAGGTGAAGAGAAAGCTAGCTCATTCTATTTTTCAAACGCATTCTGACACATTTTTTTCTATAAAAATAGATGAAATGGGAAGAGCCATACCTGGTCAAGGAAGATGAAAAAGATAGGATGAAAAGTTATCGATACAACGAGAAAACAACTAGATAAGTGTAAATCATATATGCAATCTTGTGAAGTCATAGAAATATATGTAATATGTTGCACTTGACAACAACAGAAAAAAAGATCCGAACTTTCAGAGAAAATGTGTGCAATGTACTTTAATAGAATGTATTTTTTAACAATAATGTACAATAGTTTCAGACTATTCCAACATTTCTTCTAAGACAAGTACGTGAACATAGGAAGAACAACAACTACTGATGGATTTATGAAGTATCCGCGACAAAATCTTGTATCACGGTTCGTACTGCAATAGGAATTCTCACCAAGTGGGTGGTTGCAACCGACTGCCATGTCAAGCTCCCAAAGGTGTACCCACCCTGGACCTTCTGCCTTGCAGTGAAAGCCACTTCGAACATCATGCTTTTGGTACCACCTTTGGTGAAACTGATCACAGATGGCACCACAGAGAATGCAACTCCAGCTGGAGCCTCAACCACTGCTCGGTAAGTCGCTTCCATTGGCCCGACGTTCATGACAGTGCGCCGGACCACAACGTAGTCCTTGAGGTTTGGCACCACAATTGACGGGAGATTGAGGTGGAGCTGGTTTTGCTCGCATTCGTCTAGCGATAATCCAAGCTGGGTGCACTTTAAAAACTTGATGTAGTCTCCTGTGTCCACGTCATAGACCAAGCCAGGGTCCGCGGCCCTATTCGGGTCCATATGGCCACCGCCGAAGTCAAAGGGGTCGGCGAGCTTCCTTGTGGCACCTTCTGCTTGGATCAGCATACCAAAACGATCCACGACTGATGCTGCAATAATTATCATATCCCCAAAAAACGACGATAAGGTTAGCCATTGTTTTGGAAGCAGTGAATATTATCTTTCCGTGAGTGCATCTACCGGTGGTGACGATAGCGGACTTGAGCATCGCGGGCGACCAATCAGGGTGAACCGACTTGAGCAGCCCGGTGACCGCCGAAACATGAGGACATGCCATGGACGTCCCAGACAATAACATGTAGGATCCTCGCGCGGCCGCCAGTATGCTAACTCCGGGTGCAGCTACATCAGGCTGCATTTCAAGGAAGGGTGGGTAAGTAAAAACACTGCAAGTAGGTACTCCAGTCTATTAGGGTCGATCGACCGACCTAACTAAAGGCAGAGAGGGAGCACCTTAAGTGTGCCAGGGAACAATGGGCTAGGTCCTCTTGACGAGAAAGAGGCGACCCTCGGCGACAATACCTTATTGCCAACAACGGTCATGGCAGGGGACACCTTCACCACCGGATTCCTAGCATAATACAAGGCATCAGAGGAAATGAACTCTTCCAGAAGAAATCTAAGTAATTAAGTGAGATGTTCTTCTTCATCCTGTTTGTGCAGGCTAATACACACGCACCCTGTGAGGCGCCAGTATGATAGGATTCGTTGCGCGATCTCAAAATCCACAAGCACACAAGGCATGATACCGTTGCACGCGTCCAGGGTGTCAAGGTCGTTGTCGGCATGCTGCGCGAAGATTAGTCCTCTGGCGCCGGCTGCCACAGTAAAGTTGATGGCTGTAAAGAGTGATAGCCGAGGCGGGGCTGGTGCATAGCACAACACGACTTTGCCAGTGACGTTGTTTGATACAAGTGACGCCGCAGAGCAGCTACAAAAGTTATTGAGAGGATGTTAAATTTGTCAATCTACCGCTGCACGTCAAATATACTCAATTACATACCTTCGCGCATAAATAAGGTCTTCAAAATCGTTGTTGATCAGAGATGCATCGTAGTAAAGAGATTGCCCCTGCGCTTCAAAAAAAATTATGAAAAATTGAAGAGTATGTCTAAAGAATCGACATCGATGGCACATATTAAATCTTCCATATCAAAATATACTGTATATTAGGTTTGTCCCAAGTCAAACTTTCCAAAGTAGGACCCACATGGAAGAGGCTTGGCTTAAATTCAGAATACACTATTACTTATGTATAATTGGTAAAAGTTTACAGAGTTATGAAAAAACCAAATAAGTATTACATTTTAACATGGAGAGAATATTGATTAGTTGAAAATGGTCAATCTATAAGCACATACCATCAGATTTTCCTTGTTCCCGAGAGAGATTAGGGTAGGAAAAACTCGGTCAATCGTGCTGGCAGCCACCGTGGTGACCCACGGCACGGCGTTTGACACTGTCTGCGGCACAGGGCCATTATTCCCGCCGGAGAACACAACAGAGATCCCTTGTAGCACGGCGTGCAATGTCCCAGGGTACTCGTGCCCGGCGCCCCCTCCCAACGAGATCGACAGGACGTCCACGCCATCGTGTATGGCGTCATCGATGGCAGCGAGGACCGTCGCGTCAGGGCAGCCCACACCCACCCAGCACACCTTATAGATGCCCAGACGCGCGCGCGGCGCCCCGCCACGCGCCACACCGGTCGCTAGGCCTCCCCCGTAGCCCACATCCTGCACCTGGCCGCCGGCGATAGTCGATGCAACGTGCGTCCCGTGGCCGTTGAAGTCCCTAGGCGACATGAGGTCCCTCTCGAGAGCCTCTGTGCTGATGCCACGACCGTACCACCGCGCGCCAATGATCTTCCGGTTGCAGCTCTTGGCGCTGAACGCTTGGCCGGTCTGGCACGTGCCTTTCCACCGGGCGGGTATAGGTCCATACCCACTGTCATCCAAGCTTGGTGATTCAGGCCATATGCCTACAACAACGCATGCAGGCATGGATCAGCCAGTATATTGTTGATGCATGTCGGTCTCGGACTATTATTCATGAGCAGCCAAAGGCCAGAGGTATCCTCCTTTCCAGAAAAACTGTAGAGTTAAATGTGAGATTGCAAACCTGTATCAACCACGCCGATGATAACATCTTCACCATAATTTGCTTTTTTCAGGAGGCCCAGTTGTTCTTGTTGGTTGTTATCATAGCCAAGGCCAAGGAAGTCCCAGCTCCGAGTTGTGTGCACTTGATGGTAAGTGTTAGGCTCCACACTGATGACTTCCGGGAATTCTACACTTGGAACATGTTTCTTAGTTTGTATCCATCAGGCAAGACAACATGTTCATATTTTTTTTTATTGAATACCATTTTGCATCAAAACGTATCTAATCTGATGTACACTTGGTATCATCATGCTATTAGTGTGCGTGTGTTTTTATAAGAAAAGTGCCAGTCAACATGTTGCGTGATTTCGTCTTAGATTGATTGATTATTACCTGCAAGTGTCTCAGCTTGAGACTCGGTGAGCATTGCTGCGAAACCAGAGAATCCGTGCTTGTAACTGTAAACTATCGACTTCAAGGCTTCATCCTTGCTGTTTCAAGGAAAACAAAGTATGCGTAATCACTTGTGTTTTGGGGTACTTATCATGATCTAACTTGAGCTAGCATCTAGTACCTCCCGGAAACAGAGGTTAGTAGGTCATGGTGTGACGCGGTGACCATGGACGGATCATCATGTTTCTTCTCCCCCATATACACAATGTAGAGCTGAAGCAGATTTATGAGGAAGCTATCAAGAAACAATTTCGAAACAAGCCGAATAAATAAAAGTAGTAAGCACAGAAAAGCAATTAAAAAATCTTGTATGCGATGAAGCATCAATCTTACTGCTTTGCCAGACGCATTAGCCGAAGGACAGATCACCAGTAGTAACAGAGCACAAGAGAAAACTGTCCTCAAATCCATGTCTGATTTCGAGAATAGTACGATGTAGTCTCTCTGCAGGGTACAATGTCTGCTCTCGTTAATTTGTTCGCATATATAGCAGCCAGGGACAACTGTGGATATGGTGCAACATATTAGAACAGTTCAAACGAACTTGTTGGTGTGTTGTAATGCGCATGCTTTGATCAGGTCTACCACAAATCAAACAAACTAGCTACTCCTATATAATATTCTGGGTTCTGAACTTCTGATGTAATTTCTACCAAACACGCTTCTGCTATGCTGCTCATTGGGCATATATAGACGTAGGATGTGGGTGCTAAATTAATAGGTCTCCAGTAGGTGTTACGTAAGAACAAGAGTTGACAAATGTGATAGATCTGGTAGTAATAGACAAGGTTAATATGTTTGGCTCATACGTTTCTCCAACAGGAAAAATCTCAAGGACGGCGACACTTTCAAATAATTTTTGCTGACTTATATGGTAATGTGATCACATCTATAATTGAATTTTTCTCAAGGTGTATAAAGTGTTAGTTTCTTTGAAACATTCCAAGGTAAATATTGTCTTGGCTAATCTGTTCCTCCAATTGGCAAATTTACAAATACAACTAGTCTTTTGATTAATATGAGTTGACGTATCATGGTTGGTCACCTATAATCTTTTTTGCGCCATTTACTTCATGAAGATGTCGTTGTTGGAGTTCCTTTCGCACAATTTGGGTGTTGCCAACGATGATGGTTGATGTTGATCGTTGCTGCCGCATCTTGTATATTGATGTGGCATGATTATTGGAGGTAATTATTTGTTTTGTTTTTTTTCATTTTTATTGATTGTTGTGTGTAACATCGCTGTCTTGACTAGTTCTTGGCATTATGTTGGTACAGAGGTCAAATGTACTTGTTATCATCTTGATATGAATACATTGCCTTTCTATTAGAAAAACACATTTCTGAACCGTCTTTTCACGTCTCAACTATTTGCACCATTTATATTTGGTATTTGTGATTGGCTTGGCGAGGCAAAACATATTTAACTATACAAGATCAATTACGCACACCGCCATCATATAATTTCCACGACTATTGCCCCCACCATCGATCCATGGCCTCCAATACATTTCTAGCTGCCTTCAACGTAGTGCCCTCCAACCCCCGCCCTGGGTTGCTATATTTTTTTTTCCTTTTTCTAGTTCTCCTTCCTCCTGCCGCCTCTGCAACGGCCCAAGAGCCTTCTCTCCAGCCCCTGCAAAGGTCCCCTTCACCACCGCCACGACCTGCGCGACAGTGGACAATAAGATTGGAGTGGACAAAGGTGATGGCGTAAGACTGGCTTGGGAGAGGACGAGTCAGCTCAATAGTCGCCATCGGACGAGCTTCCTTCAAATGTATTTCTTGGGCCGAGCTTGAGCTTGTGAATTTAAGATTGGGATTTTGAAGCCCAGCTCTGCAAATGCCTGGTTCTAGAATAAATAGAAAAAGGCAGGCGGGCACGCATTCATGTGATCACCAAAGCACGGGCGAGCACCGTCCAAGAGAGGTGTTTTCAGTTAATTACAATATTAGAAGATTATATAACCATGGAGATGCATGCCACCTACAGAAAGGAGACGCTACTTTTTTAGTAATTACTTAAATTATTTTGAAAACGATAAAGCTATAGCCAGTCAGTATGTGTGTACTAGTAGGAGTACAGAACTCAACAATTCTCCTCTCCCTTTAATTTTAAGCAGGATGAATGAGTGAATTAACTAATTAAACAACTCCACCAATCCATATGTCCAGACGCGTTGATGCGCTCATCTAGGAGATAGTTAATTAAGATTCCCATGTGCATGCCTTCGATGCATATGGGTTTGATTATCACGAATACCACCGGAACTTTTTGTCGTCTTTGCTGGAGTTTCTTGTGACGGATTTATCCACAGAGTGATAATTTAAAGATTACCTTTATAAAGGTTATTATACAGAGATTGCTTTGGAGCATTTTTGAGAACTTTGAGTCCAACTGTATTACTAGCACAATACTAACAAGAACTTAACTCTTTTATTTTTGCGGGAATAACAATATCTTAACTAATACACTTGTTTTATTGTAACAACGCAAATGTACATTGGAAAAAATCAAACACTAAAAAGTAATATGAAAACAACAATTAGCACCCTTGATAAACTTGCTTGAGTGTAAACATACTTAACGAGGGTATCTTGCATGGAGCGAGAACTCTTCTTCTTGGTTGTATAGTCTGCTCACTTCATCCAAGCTTGTACTTCTTGCAGTAGATGGATAACTTGTTTCAATATAGTTCTCCTCATTCTGAATGGCTCCTGAATCAAATAGGGGATGCTCCTTAGTTGCTTGGAGGCCTTCCAGTGCAATCTCTAGTTGCCTCATGGTTGGTCTCTCCTCTCCCTTTAATTTTAAGCAGGATGCAGCTAGGCAAGCGACTTCTTGGACTTCACTGCCTCCTTCCGCTGCAACTTGTGAATCTATTAGGTCAACTAGATTGTCTTGTTCAAGTATTTCAACAAATTGCATAACAAGTCCATCACCTTCAGAGGACCTATATGTGATTGGCATCTTCCTCGTAAGCAACTCAACAAGAAGAACTCCGAAGCTATAAACATCACTCATTTCTGATAGTCGTCCTGTGTAATAATACATAGGATCAAGATATCCTATAGTTCCCTGCACTGCTGTTGCTGTTATCCCCGTCTGATCGACAGGAATGTACCTTGACGCACCGAAGTCAGATATCTTTGCTGTCAAGGCATCATCAAGAAGTATGTTGGAAGATTTGATATCTCTATGTATAACAGGGATTGAGATAGCATAATGAAGGTACGCAATGGCTTTGCCTACTTCACATGCGATCCTTAGCCTGTCTCTCCAAGGTATTGATCTTGGTGATGCATGATGAAGATGCTCACTAAGGGTTCCATTGGAAATGAACTCATAGGCTAGCAATGGGACTTCGGTCTCGAGACAACATCCATGAAGTTTCACAACGTTCCTATGATTGATTTGTGATAGTATGGCAACCTCATTTATGAACTCATCAATTTCTCTTTGAACAACAATATTTGACTTCTTGATGGCCACCACATGTAGATCTGACAATATACCTTTGTAGACGGTACCATGGCCTCCACCACCGAGCTTACGACTTTGATCAAAATTGTTTGTTGCCTTCTCTAGCTCGTTTAGAGGGATAATCATCCTCTCTCCAATATCAGACCTATTGGATATGAGTTGCTGCAACAACTGCCCACGATTTTGATTGAAGAACTTCAGTTTTAGCCTTTCAGCCCTGTGATGCTTAAGCTTGCGGATTATTAAGATTCCACCGAGAGCCAAAAGTATGAGGCAGGGGACAACAGAAACCGAGATACCAATGATTAAACCTGCAAGAAAACCCATACATGTATCTTCGTTAATGTTCTTGAATTATATAGCAAATATACACATATGAATATAAAGATTATGGTTGCGGCCAGGGGCGGATCCAGCCCAGCCCAGCGCCCTGGGCCCTCTTCGTATACTGTAGCAATGGCTACAGTATTTCGCTACATTCTACAAAGAAAATGGGCCGCACGCCCCAGGCCCGCCCCCCCCCCCCCCCCCCCCAGCCTGGGGCCTAGATCCGCCACTGGTTGCGGCACACTGTATTGGTAACCAGGCTTCCTACTACTGGGTGCATACATTCACTAAAATTAGCACAAAAGTAAATAAAAACTTTGACAAACAAGTAGTTGGTACTTGGTAGTACTCACGAACAACTTGAAATAGCATATATGACCAACTTGTAGTTTGGTCAGCCGCGGTACTCACCTGTGTTCTTTACACTCTTCATGGACTTGATGCAACCATCGGGTTGTCTGGGGTTTCCATGGTATCCTTGTGGGCACCAGCAGTCAAATGATCTGATATTATTGACGCAGTCGCCGAAACATCGGTTGTGTACTGGGTCCTTGCACTCGTCGATATCTACATACATACAACATACAGCACGCTGAACATGACTTTGAAATACTCCCTCCGTTCCGAATTACTTGTCTTAGATTTGTCTAGATACGGATGTATCTAGCACTAAAATGAGTCTAGATACATCCGTATCTAGACAAATCCAAGACAAGTAATTTGAAACGGAGGGAGTAGGAGCTACATAAGGGTCCGACTGCACAACATTGTACTGAAAATTCACAATTCATCAGTGTGGGCAGAGATGTACAAAAATTCACTCGGCCAAATAAATATAGAGAAATATTCCATTTCAAAGTCCTGAATATAGCAGAATAATTACACGCAGTCATGTATTCATGATAAATAAAAAAGCAAGGACGAAAGAAAACACGAATTTACGAAGTGTACCAAGCAAAGAATCCAGCAAGCAAGCAGGTGGGTCGTTTCGTACCTTGGCATCCCCCGGTGACGTAAGGGTTACCCTCGTATCCATCATTGCATTGGCAGAACAACAATCCTTCCAGATATGGTTCGCACTTGCTGTGATCGCTGACGGAGGCGTTGCACGATCCGTCGTCGATGCATTCCCATGTGAGGATCACGGGAACCAGACTCACATCATCGTCGTCGACCTTCGGCGTTGCGCCTAGCGGTCTATCCAGATTCAACAGACGAATCACCCGGTTGGGCAGATCCTGTGAACCGAAATCAGACTTGAAGAGGATTACGGACACGGGCAGGTCGTCGTTGACCGCGCTGCCGTTGCCCAGTCGTGTGAGCTCCACGTTGTAGTACGTTTGGGCCGTGTCGATGGTGGCAACGCAGTAGCCGGCGCTGTCGTTCCGGACGTCGTCGGCGGTGAGTGCACGATGGCTGTCGCAGTAGGAGGAGCAGCCGACGACGTAGCTGTTCCCGCGGCTGATCTCGGTGTGCAGCGTCGCCTGCACGTTGCACCCCACCACCACCAGCTCGGGGCGTAAGGTGCCGAGGTAGTCGGACCTAGACGACAGCGTGTACTGGAAGCTGCTGTGGCTGTCGAGGCGGCCGCCGCCCCATGACGCTCTCTTCACGGCGCCGTAGTCGCCGGCGCTGAGGTTCGACCTCGCAGGGCTGAAGATAGGTGGCGTGACGACGCGCACCGTGCTTTGTTGGATCGAGATCTCCTCGACCTGGAAGACGCCGCCCTCGCCGAGGAGCAGCCGGGGCGGCTTCCCAGGGCGGGTGGTGTTGTCGCAGGTGAGGTTGAAGCCCGTGGCCGAGCACCTGGCCGGGCCGAACCCGAACGGGAACGGCACGCTCACGTTGCCGCACCTGGTCTCACACCCCGGCTTCCCTATCATGGGCTCCAGCCCCGCCGGTGGCCCTCCGGCTCCTCCGGCAGCGGAGATCAGCGGCAACAGCATCGTGATCAGTGCCGCTACCGGTGCCACGGCTACTACCGCCGAGGAGGGCACGGTGATCTGTGCCATTAACTAGTTGATGGACTGATTGGTTAAGCTACCGTTGGCATCCGCCACTCCGAGTGTCTACTTGTGCGTGTGCCACTGCAGTGTTCAGTTCGGATCTCACCAGCCTACTACTGCATACTGCCACTGCAATAAACATGAGACCGAGCGTAGGAAAGCCGTGTTCACATCTCACCGACGCGCCTTTTAATTAGGAATGCAGTCTGGACTAGATCGAGTCAATGTACGAAGGTGCTCACGAAGCTGCACGCGTCAGAATCTTGCTATATGTTCTGCGGAGCGAGGGAAACCGGTCGAGTCGGTGCCTAAACTTCCCCAGCGTGCTCACTCCCGAGTATCTGGAGACCACATGGGCAAATCTCCAGATGTATTTCTTTGCCAATTAAGTAACGAAACTTTAGTGGTGTGTATGGAGTGCAGTTTTTCCACGCAGATATTGCTATTTCGAAAGACTCATTTCAATTGTTTCAAAGTTGCAGTTTCAATTATTTCAAAATATTCTCATTTCACTTAAATTATTATTTTGGAACGAATTTCAGTTTCAATAAGTTTTGATTAGAATATTCTAACAAAAAAGATAGTTCAGTCATTTCAGTACCTGTTTCAGTTCCATTTATCTGAATTATTTCACAGATCGCACCTTTCAATTTCAATAGTTTTAATATTAGTTTCAACAACTTTTTAAATAGTTTCAATATTTTCTATTTCAATATATTTTTTCAATAGATACAACTCTATATGTCGGCAATAATTTCATTTATTTTTCAACTAGTAATTCAAAAAAATAACACATGTCATTAAATTTCTAATCTATTTTAATTTCACTTATTGGAATATATAATACACCATATATTTAAATGATCAAACTATTCCCTTTGAATTCACACACTCCCTCCATTTACTTATATAAGACCACTATGGAATATATACATTTGGCATCTATACAAGCCACAAACAGTACTAGCAACTTGTTTAATACTTGGATGTATGAAGTCATAATGACATTCAACTACTTTCTCCACTCGGTTTTCTTGCATGTATGCGGTGTATTAATGATCCGAGTATATGAAAGGAAAAGCTGGATTGCAAAAAATGTATTTGATTTTACCTTGGTACCTCTAATTTAAGTTTCTAACATTGTATATAAAAATGGCGGGAGTATTTTTTGTCCACTTAATTCGCCAATCATAATATTCAACAAAACACATCAAATATATTGCACGGATAATATTTACTTTTGACATAACACACTTCACATCTCACTTTACTTAGTAAATATCATAAAAGTTATCAATAATATTAGCAACAAAATGACACAAATTTTATTTATACTTTTGCTAATAGATGGAAAGATAACCACAACCATTTTACTGAAATTGTGAAAGAATGAAATTTAAACGACTTTAAAATATATCCAGCATTGCTCATATATAAAAGTCCTTTTTCTCAGGATTTAAACTATATAAACAATTTGAGAAATGGAATTCTGATTGAAATACGTGAAGCATCTAAACATCACTAAGAAATAAAATGCTAGCCTTTCTATAGAAGACAAAGGAGTGAAAATGTGAGAGTTATATAATGATCATGCATACCTTTATCTTGCAAAATCTGGAGGAATGAAGTAAGAGGAATATCTAAGATTTAAAACCAGGACACTAATCCAATGAAACTCAACACTGGGATGAGGGGTGAGCTCGACTCACCTTATTCGCTAGTTGGGCACCGATGGACGCTGGTCTCATTATAAAGAACTTTACCAGGAGTAGCTAGTTACACTACTGCAAGAATGCCTAGCAGTGGCGGGCACAAAAAGGCTAGGAGTGACGGGCCAGGCTGCCAGGGGCATCCACCATCAACCTCCTGCCACTGCTAATAACCCATGAGTAGCGGGCGCGCACCCGCCACTGGTAGATTGTAGCTGTGGTGCGTAATAAGTACATGCGCGTCATTGATTGTGTCTCTTTAGTGGCGAGCGGCGCATTCTCGCCCACCACTATTTATTTATGTTGCAATTGCGGTCGTATTAGAGCGCCCGCCACTGCAAGCTTATTCATGCGAATTAAATTTTTGCAGCCACGACACTAATTGTGCTGCCATGGGTGCATTTTGCATAAATCCAATATAATAAATTCAATACGAGAAGCAAATAAAGCACACATTGTAAGCTTAGGCATGCAAGTTATTCACCAGGTAATTAGTACTCACTACACCATGACACTGAAAGCAGCGTCGAACAATCTGTTGGCATAGGTCATGTAAGTGAAGGAAATATGCCCTAGAGGCAATAATAAAGTTATTATTTATTTCCTTATTTCATGATAAATGTTTATTATTCATGCTAGAATTGTATTAACCGGAAACATAATACATGTGTGAATACATAGACAAACAGAGTGTCACTAGTATGCCTCTACTTGACTAGCTCGTTAATCGAAGATGGTTATGTTTCCTAACCATAGACAAGGAGTTGTTATTTGATTAATTGGATCACATCATTAGATGAATGATCTGATTGACATGACCCATTCCGTTAGCTTAGCACTCGATCGTTTAGTATGTTGCTATTGCTTTCTTCATGACTTATACATGTTCCTATGACTATGAGATTATGCAACTCCCGTTTGCCGGAGGAACACTTTGTGTGCTACCAAACGTCACAACGTAACTGGGTGATTATAAAGGAGCTCTACAGGTGTCTTCAAAGGTAGATGTTGGGTTGGCGTATTTCGAGATTAGGATTTGTCACTCCGATTGTCGGAGAGGTGTCTCTGGGCCCTCTCGGTAATGCACGTCACTTAAGCCTTGCAAGCATTGCAGCTAATGAGTTAGTTGCGAGATGATGTATTACGGAACGAGTAAAGAGACTTGCCGGTAACGAGATTGAACTAGGTATTGGATACCGACGATCGAATCTCGGGCAAGTAACATACCGATGACAAAGGGAACAACGTATGTTGTTATGCGGTCTGACCGATAAAAGATCTTCGTAGAATATGTGGGAGCCAATATGAGCATCCAGGTTCCGCTATTGGTTATTGACCGAGAATGGTTCTAGGTCATGTCTACATAGTTCTCGAACCCGTAGGGTCCGCACGCTTAACGTTGGTTGACGATATAGTACTATGAGTTATGTATGTTGGTGACCGAATGTTGTTCGAAGTTTTGGATGAGATCACGGATATAACGAGGAACTCCGGAATGGTCCGGAAGTAAAGATTGATATGTGGATAGTAGTGTTTGATCTCCAGAAAGGTTCTGGAATCCATCGGAAGGGGTTCCGAATGTTTCCCGAAATGTTTGGGCACGAGAACACTTTATCTGGGCCAAAGGGGAAAGCCCACGAGGTTTTTGGAAAGTGCAAAAGGAAGTTTTGCGGAGTCCAGAGGCCAGACGCCAGGGTCCCTGGCGTCTGGGCCCAGACGCCGGGAACCCTGGCGTCTGGCCCTGGAGTCCGAGAAGGACTCTTGCCTTTCGGGTGAAACCAACTTTGTGGAGGCTTTTACTCCAAGTTTCGACCCCAAGGCTCAACATATAAATAAGGGGTAGGGCTAGCACCCAAGACAGATCAAGAAACACCAAGCCGTGTGCCGGCAACCCCGTTTCCTCTAGTTTATCCTCCGTCATAGTTTTCGTAGTGCTTAGGCGAAGCCCTGCGAAGATTGTTCTTCACCAACACCGTCACCACGCCGTCGTGCTGCCGGAACTCATCTACTACTTCGCCCCTCTTGCTGGATCGAGAAGGCGAGGACGTCACCGAGCCGAACGTGTGCAGAACTCGGAGGTGCCGTGCTTTCGGTACTTGGATCGGTCAGATCGTGAAGACGTACGACTACATCAACCGCGTTCATATAACGCTTCCGCTTATGGTCTACGAGGGTACGTAGACAACACTCTCCCCTCTCGTTGCTATGCATCACCATGATCTTGCGTGTGCGTAGGATTTTTTTTGAAATTACTACGTTCCCCAACAGTAAGGTGACACATTTAGTGTCGGTGAAGACATTTGCCAACAAAAAGGAGCTGTCGCCTATAGTCTTGCCGGGAAAGGTCTTTGCCGACAGATAAATCTATTTCGACGGACAATATGACACAGTAGGTGAGGTCTATGCCGGCAGACATTTCCACAATGACAGAGAATGCTACGTCGACAGATCATCTGACAATGTGGCATGCCGACAGCTATTGCGACGTCCATATATAGCTATGCCGATAGTTCATCTGACACTGAGCTATGCCAACAGACTGTGTGACACCCAATACTTCTGCCGACACACTTGTTGCCAGGGTTCTACATTCCAGTACACATGCAAATGCAGCATGTATTAATACAAAATTAACTTCATAATATTCAATAGATTTCAAGTACACAATACATAATATTCAACTCATCACAAGATAGCATTGGTCCATGCATTCCTTCAACATATATAAAGATCCATTAATTTTCTTCACTCAGGTTATCTACAACCATTTAGGAAATACACAAGTCTAACTTATAGGATGTGGCCTGTTACAAAACACGATGGCCATATCCTAAGAAACCAATTATTCGTTCACTTGACTACTAAAAATTATTATGGAAGGGACCAAGTGTTTGATCACCAAGTCAATATCAACTTCCATATGACCAAAATGTGTCGACCATGTTATGAACAAAAGGGATCACCGGAACATCATAAATCATCTTGTGGGCTTACTTTCTGCCATTTGTCCCTAAAAAAGAGCTCATATGTTTGAGAATCATAGAAATGAGAATTTGTTCAAATTTGTGAGTTGTCTACAATGAATAGTTGCTAGGATTATCTGCACATAACTCTAAAAGAAAATCATGCCTACATTACTACCTGCTCTCGGTTCATCTATAGTCCATTTAAGTACTAAATGCTCTCAGTTCATCTATCTACAGGCCACTAGACTATTCACAGACCTAGCATAAATATTCACTAACCTAGTATAAATATTCACATCCATTAGTATAGGCAGGAACAAAAGATTCTCAGTAATTGTGATCGCCAACAGACTGAGAATATAGCATTGCCATTTTCCCCTCATTATTCGTTTTTCCAAGGAAATATCATGTGATTTTTTTCCTTTTCTAGTACAACTATTTGGCTATCATAAAAACATGTAACTTCAAAAATTCATGTTAATAAATTCTGGATGTGTGAATATTTCCTAACAAGAGCAAAAATCATCACCTAATGGCAGCTAGGTAAATAAGTATAAATGGTTACCTTCAATAGAAAATTAGAAGAGAAATTCCAACTTGCATACCATATACATGTGTTCCTTCGTTTTTCTAATATCCTAGGTACAAAAGCAGCCAAGCCAACATTAACCTCCATATGACAAAATGTGTCAACCATGTTCTGAACAAAAGCGATCACGAGAACATCTTCCATCAACTTGTGGATTTTCTACTTTCTACCATGTCCCTGCAAAAGAACTAATATGTTTCAGTCATCTTAGAAATAGTAGAATGTTTCAAATTTGTGAGTTGTCTTTGAGTCCAAAGGTCTAAGAAAGAGAAGATGTACAACATATTGGCTTGGTTAAAAGGAAAGTAAATAAATACTGATAGCACGGCCTCTCCAATTAAAACTATGCGGGTCTTTTTCTCCACTATAAGAACTGAAATATAAAGAGAAAATTGCTTATTTACCATAGACAACCTTGGCTATTGCTCATTTGCCATCGAACAAGCCAACTTTGCTCTTGTACCACTTACAAGCTCGTTTTGTTGCCAATTTGCCATCGTCGTTACTCTGTCGTTATACCTCTGCCGTTAGATTGAATAAACCCTGTCAGTTTATCTAAAAATACCAGTACTACCCTCATCTATCACCCTCTTATTTTCTTGTAAAAACAGGAAAAACATGAGGTAAAAAACCTTTTCTTTCCTCCCGCACAACTCACCCCCACACAACTCCCTAGCCTGGCCGCGACGTGGCCATGGAGGAACCGCCGCTGCCGCCCCTCCCGCATATGTTCCCGCCGGCCGGAGATCCTCCACTCGTGGTCATCTCTCCATCCGTCGACCCTGGAATCCCTGGGCCTCTAGCTGCTGCTCCCGCTGGCGGCTCTCCAGCTACTGCTTCGGGCATCGCCGGCCCTCCAGCTGCTACTCCCGCCACCGCCAGCTCTCCATCTGCTGCTACTGCGCCGGCGGTGCAGCTGGGGATCCTACCGCCGCCGGCCCTGCAACACCGGATCTTGGCGCCGCCGGCCCTGCAGCTATGGATCCCGCCGTCGGAGCCCCTACGGGTGCTTCTCCAGCCGCGTGCCAGCCCTACAGGTGCTGCTCCAGCCACCACCGCCCCTGCACTATTTACTGTTGTCTCCTCCCCTCCAGCCGATGGACCTCCAGGTCCAGCCGCCTCCCTCATAGCCGTTGGACCAACAGTTCCAGGCCCCTCCCTCATAGGTGGTGAGGATGTTGGTTCTTCAACATTTGCTCAATCCCCACGACGAATTCCTGCAGTAAGGTAGTTCATTGTCTCATGTGTTCGTGATATGTTCTCTCATGATATTTAGTTGCACACTGCATGCGCCTAATCTTTAGAAAAATTGGTTGATGATTGTCATGGTAGCGTTCGCAGGATGGACCAGGCATCAACATGTGTGCTAGAAGTTAGGATATGTAGCAGTCCTCGTAACTTCAACGGAGGTTTTTCCTTCAGTTGGAGCATTTTTTGCATGCAATCACTACTATGAAGGGGTTTCTAGATGCTATTTCTGCACAGTACTCTTGGGTTGTGTGTTCTGATGCTGAAACTATCATTTTAAAATGTGTGTTAGTGAAAACTACAAACCTGTTGCAAATGATGAAGAGTTGATGACAATGTTTGAGTGTTTTAAGCAAGTTAGACATGGCAAAGTAGCACTTAAAATTTTATATCAACATGAAAAAAGGGATGAGTTAAGTGTTAATATGCCTGATACGTCTCCAATGTATCTATAATTTTTTATTATTCCATGCTATTATATTATCCATCTTGAATGTTTTATATGCATTATTATGCTATTTTATATCATTTTTTGGGACTAACCTATTAACCTACTTCTACTTTTGCCCCGGGCCCCTAAACTATCAAGATAAGGCCTGCCTGAGATTGATGAAGTCGTCAGAGGTGTCTCATTGTCACCAAAGCGTCTCCACATACTGAAGAAGCATCTCCAAAAAAGCCTGAAATAAATTCAGAAAAATTGGAGCAACAGTACCAAGTCTAAAATTTAAATCCTGATGGGCTAGTTCCTTCACATGGAACCTCACCATCTGACCTATGATTTGTTCGCTTTTTTCTGAATAGCTGGCATGAGCACTCCTTGCGGAGTCTTGTGCATGGATAATGGCAACCCAATAAAGTGCACATAAGAGCACTAATTGGGCAACCTCCAGTGCTTCCTTACCATGAACTCTCTCACATATGAAGACCTCTACATGCAAGCCACATAAATACTCTCCACTTTTTGGTAAGGATCGAAGCCCAAATAAGACCAGCCGATCCCCAACTGATTCTCCCTAAGGTGGAGTTGGTCAATTGGTGCGTGGAGACGCTCCCGCCGACAACGATGTGTTTCCAATGCGACATGAAATAGGTGAATAGCAAAGTTTTTTGGTGGATTTATGTTTTAAATGTGGTATAAATTTAAGTGTTAATAGTAGGAAGGAATAGAAAATTTCTTAGTTTCTACTATATATATTCATCACTTAATAGTTTGTGTTGACTGGCTCTAATATTTTGGCAAGCAAGAACAGTGACTTGAATTATGACACATTTTCTCTCTTTTGAAATTGCGCTTATAAGGTGCTCGATCAGAAAATTATGCTCATGTGTGTGTGTGTGTCTATATATACATGTATGTGTGTGTGTGGATGCTCGCCCAATTTATGTTTTTCTTGCATTATTTCCGGATTCTCTTGCAGTACTGTTCAACAACCTATCTTCCTGGCGGATAAAAGACGGTTTTCGCTTACTTAACATGGTTGCCTGATTAACAAAGTCATGTTTTCTAATTTTTCCACCAGCTAAACAACTAATTATCTTCCAGCTACTCCTTGATTGCTTAGCTCCATTAAGAAGTTCCATCACTCTTCTATATGATCCTTAAAAAAAATTAAGTTCTAATTTGGTGGTAAGACATGCATGGTGCAGATGTTCGTTTCTAGAGGCAAATAATCTCAGATTTCTGAGTGAACTATAATCCCATGTAACATAAAAATCTGAGTTGATGCAACATAAAAATTATGAAGAGCGAGATATATCACTCTGCCTCTGCATGTGGACTCGTACTTCGGTGCATGCAGGCATGCGTGCGCGCGTGCGCCAAGTAATGGATCACAGTTACAGCTGGATGGAGATCGTTGTGATCACATGTCAAGATGGCCACGTACGCGTGCGTGTCCTGACTCATGTCTGCTTGCCAGTTAACAACGCTGATCAATTACATAACGCCACCCGGCGTGCTCAACCGGGAATCTTGGCACGGTCTACTAGCTACTGTAATTAACAATGCGCATGCATGCCCGGTGCTGCTGGAGCTCGCCGATTGACATGTCCCATATTTGTCGGTCGTGGGAATCTTACAGGAGTGAGGATGCTGGAGTGCTTTGCCCCGGCAGCAGGGAGGGTGGACTCCTTGTCGATGGCAGACGCCCGTGTCTCTCGACGCGGGGTATTTTTTACGCTTCTCTAGATGGCGGACGGCCATTTATATACACTTGATAATGATGAAACCAGGAACCGAACGTCATTTCTGCATGCGTAGCACGAGAGTTTAGGCTGGTCATAATGGGGTGGAACTTAGGAGTAACATCACATATTTCAATACAACGTTGCTTATGTGGCGCATATTTAATGAAGAGTGAGGTGCTTGTGATAACTAGCTAAGTTACCGGAACATCACACACTTTAAGAAACAATGAGTCTATAAGCTAATAAATGCATCGTTGCATGACACTACCTATATGTTTCTACCCACTGTGGAGGTATTAACATAGTCTAGATAAGTGTGTATGTTACTACCTTATGTTCCTACCCATTGTGACTAGCCTTAGATATTCCGTACTTTCCGGAAAGCAGCGCGTTTGGCAAGGTGTGTACTTAACGCACGAAGACTTTACTAACACATGCATGTGGTTGGATGTTTAGAGAAACTGTGGTATCCCAATCCACTAGGGCTCAAATCCTGTTGCTCGCATTTATTCTTACATTTATTTTAGAATTTTTGACGATGTGCATTCAGTGGGAGGAGACGTTTCAGTTGACAACAAGGTGCCTACAGTGACTACTTAACCACCTCTCTGCGTAGATGAAGGCATCCAGGGGATCAACGGCAAGGTGGCGGCTAAGACTGCCTGTAATGGGAGTATCATAAGTAGTATCCTGCATGCCAACTAAGCAATGTTGATGAGGTGACATAGAATTAAATGAAGAAATAGATGGTTGAGTATCATATCATGATACCGTATCATATTAAATGATGTGCTACTTTGTGTCATGCATGGTAATAAATGTAGTCATCTATGATCCAACATATGATACTAGGCATTAGGAATGTAGTATCATATACTAGTATCATATGCATGATACTAGTACATCATACTCTTCATTACAACCAGCCTAACTACTCTCCCCGGATCCCCTTCTTCCTCCTCTAGCTCGAGCCAGCCATTCTTGTAATCCTCCTGTCATCGAAACTAAGTGACTGAGATCAAGAGCTAATAGATCGATTCCACTACTCTGCTCCTATCACCTGGTATCAGAGATCACCCCACCTCCCTTCCACGTCTGCCCTGGCCCAATTCATTGAGACGCGTCGGCTACGGCAAGCACAGACCGATCTCGCCGCCATGGACCCGGCGATCCAAGCCTTCCTTGACAGGCTGGACTCCACACCGGTCGCTCACTCCACGTGGATTGCGACGACTTTACTAACGCACGACGACTTTACTTAGGCTGGTCATAGTGGGGAGTAACTTAGACTAGTAACATACATATGTTACTAGTCTATGTTACTACCTCTATAGTGGGTAGTAACATATGTGTAGTATCATGTATCACCTCATTTATTACTTTGTACACTCATTTTATATTGGAAACCGCTATGTGATGGTAACATATTATGTTACTCTATTTGCCTCTCTCTTCATTAATTACTTGACACATCATCTTTTTTGCTTATGTGGCATGTATGTTACTACTTATGTTACTCCCACTATGACCAGCCTTACACATCCACATCGTGCCATTGAAAGCAAGCATCGTGTGTGGTAGTACTACTTAGCAGGCAGTGTGGAACCTAAGCATGTGGTTGGTGAGATCGGGGAGCACACGCTTCTTTGCATGCAGCCCATATAATGGAACTCCGAGACCGGCCGGGTAGCACAATTAGTACTGCACAGCCACCTCATTCTCGGCGACCATGTCTATCAGAGCGGCAGCTGCACTGGTAGTTCTAGTGTTTCCGCTCGCCGCCGGTGGAGCAGCATCTCCGTCTCCGGCGATCGGGATGCCGGGCTGTAACACCACCTGCGGCGACGTCACCGTGCCGTACCCGTTCGGCATGGGGCGGGCCAGGTGCTACCACTCGCCCGGGTTCAACCTCACCTGCGACAACACCACAACCCCGCCGCGGCTGCTGCTCGGCGGAGGCGGCATTCTCCAAGTAGAGGACATCAGCCCTCAGTCGTCATTGGTGCTCGTCACGCGCACCCCCGGCGATGTAAGAGTGGACGATGCCGACGGCCGCGGCTCGTTCTTCGCCGGAGGCCTCGGGAACGGCGACAAAGGCGCGTACATCATGCTCCTGCCCTCTTCGAACGAGCTCGTCCTGCTGGGATGCAACGTGCGGGCCACTCTGCGGGTCAGCGGCGGCGGCGACACCAGCAACGGCACCGTTGTCAGCGCCTGCTCCTCCTTGTGCGGGGAAGCAGTCCACGGGCCCTTGCCGTACGTGCCGTCCAGCCTGGAGAGCAGCATGCTGTGCACCGGCGAAGGCTGCTGCCAGGCGCCCATCCTCGCCGTCAAGGCAGCGGCGGCAGCAGGGTCCTCCTACTCCGTGCAGATCGAGTGGTTCGGCCGGAACAACCGCACCGCCGACGAGGAGCGGATGCCCACGCGCGTGTTCGTCGCCAAAAAGGGGTGGTTCGAGAACAAGAAGAACTCAGACAAGCTCTTCAGTCCCAAACGGCCGCCGGCGAAGGATGTCGCCACGGGAGGAGTACCAGTTTGGCTGAGCTGGGAGTTCGCCCAGGACCCTTCTCGTAATCATCGTCACATCAATATATCTTCTTCTTCCACCGTCATCTGTAATGGTGGTGGTGTACGAGGAGGCTATACGTGCTACTGCGAACAGGGCTACGAAGGCAATCCCTACATCCCCGACGGATGCCAAGGTTCAGTTTTACTTCCCACATTTTACTTCTGAATTTGCACATTAATTAATTAGACCCACATGCAGTTTTATTAGATTAAATTTATACCCCAGATTTGTTTGGTGATAATTTCTTTCTTTTGAGAAATACGGTACAGTCATGCTCACAACGTGCACGCACCCACGCCGTCGTACCAACCACTGGAAGAAAAGCGGCGGAGAAGCTGAAATAAATTCATGAAATTTGCGAACATGTGCGTCAAGTTTAAGACTTGTGCCTGACTGGTTTGATTTCTCCAGAAGAAATCTAATCATCTATGCTATGCTCACTTCGCTCGTTTAGTGATACTACTATATGATTGGTTGATATAATTGATACCGCTGGGCTCGTATATAAAACACCATTCGATAGTAGTACCGACTTTATATAAGATAATCCACATATACTTGGACTTGTTTCAAAAAACATATAGTTGAACCAACAATTAATCCATATTAAATAGTCAAGAATGCATGCTCCTAACTATATATTGGAGGTGAGTAATTTTTTGGAGGAACATATGACTAATTTGAAAAAAATATCAAAAAGGAGAGTACCCCAGGCTTGCATGACTAATGTGAAATAAGCCTGAATTTGTATCCTTAATTTTTTTTGGTTTGTAATCGTGTTTTTTTAGATATCAACTAGTGCGAGTGCCACAAAACTACCGGTGCCTTTCGTTTGGTGAGTAGTTTTGTTGAGTAAATAGCATAAAACTACTCATTTACAGGCTAGGGTTCCAAAAAACTACCGGTTTTTAATTTTTCTTAGATAACAACCAAATGGATGGTCTTTCAAAAAACCCTGATGACATAGTGTTTTACAATTAATCACGATTATGAGAGTTGGGCCCCATGCGTTAGAGCTCTAATTATTTGACCGTTTGTTTGACCGTTAACTAGCATGTGGGACCCATATGTCAGTGTATTTCTGAAAAGCAATCAGCTCCCTGAAAATATTTCTAAAAAGCAATCAGGTCCCTGCATCTTTTTCCAAAAAGCAATCGGGTCCCTGCTCGAGATCACAGCACCACTGGTGCAGCTCCTCTCGACGCAGCCTCGTTTGGCCGGCGAGCCACGCCGGCAGCCGCCGGAGCTCGCCGTCGCGCGACCTGTCTCTCTTTCCTCTTCCTCGCGCTGGCTCGAGGGGGTTCCAGGCGGGCGACGTGTTGGGGTCCAGGCGGAGCTCCTTGCCCGCCGCCGCCGTCGACGCCTTCGCCGGCCTTCTCGAGCTCGCCGCCACCGCCTCGTTCGGCCGGCGAGCCGCTCCGGCAGCCGCCGTAGCTCGCCGTCGCGCGACCTGTCTCTCTTTCCTCTTCCTCGTGCCGGCTCGAGGGGGGTCCAGGCGGGCGACGTGTTGGGGTCCAGGCGGAGCTCCTTGCCCGCGGCCGCCATCGACGCCTTCGCCGGCCTTCTCGAGCTGGCCGCCACCGCCAACGCGTACAGCCTGCGTCGCAGCTGGAGCGTGTGCCTCCCGCTGCCGCTGCCGAGGCCGGCCTCTGCTACGGCCGCTGGAAGGTGAGGGGCGGATGCGGTGGCTGGCGGCTGTCGCGCCAGGAGGGTCAGTGAATGGCGACAATGACGGGGCATGCACGCCGGCGAGAGGAGAGGAAGGAAGGTGAGGTGGCGCCGGTGAGAGGAGAGGAAGGGAGGTGAGGTGGCGCCGGTGAGACGAGAGGAAGGGAGGCACAGAGGAAGCATTACCTGAGAGGAGGAGGAAGAAGTGTGGAAGATACACTAACATGTGGGCCCCACATGTCAGTTAACGGTCAAACACACAGTCAAATAGACGGATCGTTTAGGTGCGGGTCCGACCTGTCATAAACACATTTAAATTTTAAGCAACAGGCATTTGGGGTTTTTTGAAACAGCCAACCACTCACTTGGTAGTTATCTGAGAAAAAATAAAAATCGGTAGTTTTTTGGAACCCTAACCTGTAAAGTAGTAGTTTTATGCTATTTATTCAGTTTTATTAGATTAAATTTATACCCCAGATTTGTTTAGTAGTGATATTTTCTTTCTTTTGAGAAATTCGGTACACTCATGCTCACAACGGGCACGCAGCCACACCGTCGTATCAACCACTAGAAGAAAAGCCGCGGAAAACGTGAAATAAATTCATGAAATTTGCACACATATGCGTCAAGTTTAGGCTTGTGCCTGAGTAAATTGATTACTTCACAAGAAATCTAACCATCTATGCTATGCTCACTTCGCTCGTTTAGTGATATTAATATATGATTGGCTGATATAATTGGTATCGTTGTGTTCGTATATAAAAGCACCATTCGATAGTAGTACCTGACTTTATATAAGATAATCCACATATAGTTGGTCCAATCATTAATCCATATTAAATATTCAAGAATGCACGCTCCTAAATATTGGAGGTGAGTAATTTTTTGGAGGAGCATTTGACTAATTTGAAAAAAAAAATCGAAAAGGAGAGTACCCCAGGCTTGCATGACTAATATGAAATAAGCCGGAAATTGTATCCTGAATTTCGTTTGGTTTGTAATCGTGCTTTTTTTTAGATATCAACGAGTGTGAGCAGCCACAAAACTACCGGTGCCTTGGTGATGGCATATGTACCAATACGATTGGAGGTTTTGACTGCGGGTGTCCGCCTGGAACCCATGGCAACCATTCCATACCCGGTGGTTGCATCCCTGTTATCCCTGGTAAGCAAACTCTGCAATGAACTCAACTTGATATTTTGTCAGTTGGGTTATACAGTATAACCAATGAAACACTAAGATATGTATTTTCTTCAAATAGCTTTATTCTATTTTAGAATTCAGGAGGGCTTCTTATTTGTGAGGAAAATAAGATTATTAACACACCAATTGTTTGCTTGCAAAAGGTGATAGGTGCAGCCCTTCCTGCGGGCACGTAGATGTGCCCTACCCATTCGGCATCGGCCCATCCCACTGCTACCGGCCTGGCTTCAACCTAACTTGTGACTATCCCAGCAACGGCGAGCCACCGCGATTGCTGCTCGATGGCGACGGCGCCTTCCAAATTCAAGAAATCTCAACCCAGAACTCTACAATGCGTATTACTAGCGCCATCGCCATTATCCAAGCTAAAACATTATATCCTGAAGAGTTCCATTTCTACAATCACTTCACTGATAAAGGGGATGCACTCTTCTCTCTATCCACCCGCAACGAGCTCATCCTCTCAGGATGCAATGTCCAAGCAACACTACTAGGGCCTGGTGACGACCCAAACATCATCAGCGTTTGTGCCACTTTCTGCTCCAACTCCGACATCAATGCCGGGAGGGTGCCAATGGTAAGCCATGACAGCGACGACAATAGCTGTTATGGTGTGGGTTGTTGCCGGGCACATATATCTGCGTCAATTGATGGCATGCCTGACACAATGAACTTCAAATTTTTCGACATCAATAGTGTGCAGGACAACGTTTCACGGCCCCCGTATGTGCTAATCGCAGAGGAGGGGTGGTTTGACAATCGCCTCATCTCCGAACAGCAAATGCAAGCGTCTCAAGGCAAGTCAAATTTTAAGCCTAATGTTCCTATTATTCTTCAGTGGGAGGTGTTGCAATCATCAGGCTTACCCAACGCCAAGATGAAGTCACTTCAAAATTGTCCTATGGAGGTAGCCGCCAATATTTGCAAGAGCAAACACAGCCACTGCAAACATGGGACCAGAGGTTATTCTTGCCGGTGTCACGACGGTTACCACGGCAATCCCTATACCCCCAATGGATGCAAAGGTTAGCAACGTACACGTACATTGGCCACTTATATGAACACATTAATATACTTTATCCATTATGTAGTTAACTGAATTTGGCTCTTTTTTCTTTGTTCTACAGGTGGCCCCGTGACACGTAAAGGTGAGCGACTTAAGACGAGGACAAATACTAGTATTTACAGTCACCTCTGTATTGCTATTTAATTCTTACTCAGCCTAATTCGGTTTTTCTCATTATTATGAGAACGTGATTTTGTTCATGTATGTGTTGTTTGCTTAGCATGTCTAGGCACACCATAGATATAGAATAGTCACAATAATAAGTTCGTTATTTTTCATATCAATAGAGAGATTAAAGATCTATATTTTTTCAGGTATCAGTGTGATTATTGGACTTTCTTGCGGGGCAGGTCTTGTGATTTTTGTTCTCACTTCATTGTTTGTTTCCAAGAAATTGAAACATCGGAGAATCCAGATGTTAAAACGGAAGTTCTTCAAGCAAAATCATGGACAACTGTTGGAACAGTTGTTATCTCAAAGAGCTGGTATTGCAGAACAAATGATTATAACCTTGGAAGAGCTAAAGAAGGCAACACACAATTTTGATAAAGATCTTGTGGTTGGTGGTGGAGGGCATGGTACTGTTTACAAAGGGATTTTATCGAACCAACATATTGTGGCCATCAAGAAACCAAAGAAGGTGCTTTCAAAGGAGATTGATGAGTTTATAAATGAGGTTGCCATCCTATCACAAATCAACCACAAAAATGTCGTAAAACTCTATGGTTGTTGCCTTGAAACTGAAGTCCCGATGTTGGTGTATGAGTTCATATCCAATGGGACTCTTTACGATCATCTTCATGTTGAAGGACCAATATCATTATCGTGGAATAACAGGCTGCGCATAGCCACTGAAACAGCCAAGTCGCTCGCCTATCTTCACTCAACTGTGGCAATGCCTATCATCCACAGAGATGTCAAGTCTGCTAACATACTTTTGGATGATACTCTCACAGCAAAGGTAGCTGACTTTGGAGCTTCAAGGTACATTCCGATGGAGAAATCCGGGTTAACAACAAGAGCTCAAGGTACACGAGGATACTGGGACCCTATGTACTTTTACACTGGGCGGCTCACAGAGAAAAGTGATGTTTACAGTTTTGGGGTTGTCCTTGTGGAACTGCTAACCAGAAAGAAGCCATTTTCATATTTGTCCTCAGATGATGAGGGTCTTGTTGTACATTTTGTTACCTTGTTTGCAGAAGGGAATTTGCTCCAGATATTAGATCCACAAGTTATCGAGGAAGGGGGCAAAGAAGTTCAAGAAGTGGCTGCTATTGCAATAACATGTGTGAAATTAAAAGGAGAGGACCGTCCAACCATGAGGCAAGTGGAGTTGACGCTAGAAGGCCTACGTGCATCCGAGGAGCATATTTTAGATAAGGTAGTGGCTAAAAAAGTTTACAATAATGGTATCGAAGTAGGTGTTCAATCTAATAAGTTAGTTAGAAAAGTTAATGAGGGCACGACAAGACGGTATAGTATGGAAGAAGAATTCATAGTATCTGCAAGTTATCCTCGGTAGTCTGGTTTACAAGCGACATAATTATTCCAACTTAGTGAAATTGTGCTCAAGAGAAAGATTGCTCATGTTGACTCAATAGCTTTGTTTTGATGTATATCTAGTTATCCAACAGTACCTTTGTGAATTTGTGCTCAAATCAAAGACTTCATTTGCTAGATCAGCAGCTTTGTTTTGTTGTATATCCAGTACTGATGTTGTTGTCCACGAGAGATGAGCCAGCGGTGAAAGGGCATTTGCAAGACAAAAGGACTTAATTAGTTGTTGGTTCCGTAACGGTAAAATAGTTAGCCCCCATAGTACATTCTCATGTGAGCCCATATTCGCTGACTGAGACAACATTCACAAGATGATCTCTGTACATACACTTTCTTCCTTAATTTATGAAATAAATCAGATGCAATCTTTCTTTGCATGACAAACTCCAGTTCCGAATCTTCTTCTTTTACGTGAAAAATATTCGATATATTGATCAAACTTAATGACTGGATGAAGAACATGAGAATTAACTAAAATTACATTCCTTTCCGAAGACGACCAAGACGACTACAAGAATGAAGCGAGCGTAAGGCGCACCACCGTCATCGCCTTTTTGTCAAAGGAGTCTGGCAATGCTCTCTGGATCGGTTGGTTACACTCCCTCCTTCCCATAATACAGTGCACATTGTTTTTACGAAGTCAAAGTTCACAAGATTTAACCAAGCTTATAGAGAAAATTATCTGTACATGCGGTCTCAAATATGTATCATATGAAATATATTTCATTGTGAATGAAATGACTCTAGTATGGTATTTTAGAAGTTCATAAATTATTCTATACTTTTTGTCATGTTTTTCAAAAATTTACTTGCAGAAGTATGTTAGCATACACTATATATTTTGGTATCAAGGGAATACATACATAATGTTTTATGCTGGCAGTTTAATAGAAATATCCTATTATTTTACTTTGAGAAAAGAAGGTGAGAAACCCATTTTTAGTAGTCAGAGCATCTACAACCACAAGTAGCAAATCGCTAATTTTTTGAAATAATAAATTTTTAATTAATTTTAAGAAATATTAGGCCGCAAAGTTTTTTTAAATAATACCTAGTCGGCCTCTGCTGGCCAATTGGATCTAGTCGTCCTACTGGTGGCCGATAGGCCCCAGTCGGCCCACTGCAGGCTGATTGGATCCAGTCGGCCCACTGCTGACCGATTGGCGCCCAGTCTGCTTCCTCTAGGCCAACAGGTGCATGCACCCATTTATCTGTTGAATGGGTATTTGAAAAATGTTGAATAAGTATTTAAAAATTTATTGATCATGCATATAAAAATGTTAATCAAGCATTTCAAAAATGTTGAACAAATATTTGAAAACTTTTTAATAGGTATTTAAAAAATGTTGAAGAAGTATTTAAAAAAGTGTTTGTTCAAATACTTCTTCAACATTTTTCAAATACAAATTCAATAGATAAATGGGTGCATGCACCTGTCAGCCTAGAGGAAGCAGACTGGGCGACAATCCAATCGGCCAACAGTGGGCCGACTAGGAGCCAATCGGCCACCAGTAGGATGACTGGATCCAATCCGCCAGCTGCAGTAGGCCGACTGGGTATTATTTTTAAAAAAATATAATTACGGCGTAACATTTTTGAAATTTTGTTAAAAAATGTATTATATAAAAAAGCTAGCAAATCGCCCCCACCCCCACGCTGTCGCGAAATGCCTGTAGACATGTCCACTTTATATCCTAGAATGACTTCGGGTAGATGGACAACTGTGGCAGCTCTGCCGCCCGCGGAGTCTCCATCTGGTCCTCAGACCAGCTAGAGAGAGCTCGTCAATCTCTCCCTCTGTTGCCAGATAAAGCATCAGTTGGACTCCACATAGGCCTCATCGTGGATGGATTCGAGGATGGTGGTCTGCTCCGTTGCCTAGGTGATCTTGAACTCCGCCATAGCGTCCTCCATGGCGAAGCCCACAGCGGCTGCTCCTCCTGCGGCTCCATCCTGACGTCCACTTTCGGATCCTCCTCCTCCTACATGGCTTGGCGGTCATGCGCCGCTTGCGGCTGCTTCGCCTCCTTCTCCCCATCCTCCTCCTTCTCCTCCTGCTCCCCTCCTCCGGCTCTAGCAGATCTGGAGGCAGACTAATATCGACAAGAGTGGCACGCCTAGCCCGGATCTCCTCCTCGAGTTGCTACCGACATTCCATTGTCAACATTTGCATAGGTGGTGATCCTCTGCCGGGCCATGGCTAGTGGCTACAGAGCGGATGGAAGCTGGCGGCACAGGTGTAACGGAAAGTGAAGGAATGGGGAGGGGCTAGGGTTCCGTTGCCACCATCCGGCTTAAGTAGACGGGCTTGCTCCCTTGGGCAGCGCGTCGGAGCGCCACACGGCACCATGAATGCATCTGCACAGAAAACCGGAGGTGGCGCTCGTTGGACTGCCTCATCTCAGTTATCTGCGTGTGACCGCATGGGCCCTTGCGATTAGTCCGACATGGTGGGCACGTCCAAGCGCGCTCGGGTATCCCCGTATATACCCATATTTAGGCTGGATATGGGGAGTGCCAGTCAGTCCAAGCGTTTGGGTCGGTTGTGGGGAATCCATTTGGGAGCAGTTTTTTCATTCGTTCGGTGATCGGGCAGCCCACCCAGATGTTTCCGCCAGATATGGGTTCTTTGGTACATAACAAAGTCAACATTATAGGATATGGAATTAACATTTAGGACTAAGTCGAATTCTTTTGCAACAATGTCTTGAAGAAGGATAAAATTCCTTGAGTCAAATGCATAAAACAACCACGGTGGTGTCAAATTGAGAAAAAATGTGCCACGTGCAATGCTGGACAACGGCAAGAAACACCGACCGTAAATGTTAATTTCTTTAATGATGTTTCTAGCTGGTTATGATGTTAAATCACTCTTCTTCTTCCTCCTCGTGTATCTCTCCCCATGGCATTAATCAAACATCTCATGCCCATTCACCGGCAGCGGCCTGAGAATATATGGATGACAAATAAAATCCATATGTTAATCCCCTATTTTCTCATGCTACTTGAATTAACGATGAGAGAAAATAGGAACAGATGATTTGCCACGACGACTAATGGTGGAAGCGGGTGACGAGCCACCCACCACCTGTTCGTGGCCGGCCCCACAATCTCCATATTCATTGACTCGGATGAGGACCCGGAGCTCTCCTTAAGGCACCGCATCCTCAACTGGATATGGGGGCGGTGACAGCCTCCGACGGTGCAGCGTACACGTCAACCGTTGTGGGGTCGCAGGAGCCGCGCTGCTCAACGACCTCAGGTACCCCTTGAGCAGGACGAGGAAGGAGGCCACGGCGAGGGCATGGGCTAGGGTGTGGGTTGAAAAGTGGGGGGAGAAAGAGAAAGAAGACAAGTCAAGGCCTGGATTGGCCCTTTAGCACGTTATAGCATGATATAGCACGGCAATAGCATATTTCAAGGACATCACTATTTTTCCATTGGCTGCTATGCTGATTGATTCTCGCCACCAGCCAGAAAGTGGCATAACCCACTCACGTACATAGGGTGTGTTTGGTTTACCACCAACGCTCGCCATGCCAAAAAATCGGCTCACCCACGAGATTTGGTAGCCGTTTGGAGTAGCGCCAAAAAATCGGCTCGCCCAGCCCGCCCGGAGCGCCCGCGTGGTATTCTCGCCAATTCATGGGCGCGGCGAGGGCGCAGAAAACGCTCGCCAAAAAATTGGCAGCACGCTCTCGTCCGTTTATTACGTGGGTCTGGTTAGGTTTTTGTTTTACGGTGATCTCGTCTGTTTTTTAAAAGCGGTCAATACAGCGGATTAATCGCATGGGAAGCTAACAGCTTACCGCAAAAAAAAAATGACCGAACAGCTTTGTGGTCATTGACGCGTTCGTTTGGATGGATCAATCCCGTGTAAACGGCAGAACAACACACCTTTTACCCCCCCTTAAAAAACATACCTTTTACTTCCATTAAAAAAACACCTTTCACTACTGGACTCTTTTTCTTTTTGAACTCTTTTACTACTGGACTCCCTTCAATAAAGAAAACCTTTTACTACTGGACTAATTGTCCCAAAACCTCTAGTACTACTAATTATCTTGGTTTGGTCGTCAGTCTCTGTACTCTTGCAGGCTCATTTTGTTTATTTTGGCATGTTATAGTTAATTAATTTTTATATTACTACTAAACATAAGTTTCTCATGTGTCCCTTCTTTATTGGCCCAAGGTACAACCAGATTAAAATCAAATCCAACATTAATCAATCCAAGTTACTCGTACCAAATATTTGGCAACTCGGTTGTTGGCAAACCAAATGAAATCTTCACAATTTTGCCAAAATTTTGGCAAGTACATTGGCTACAATCCAAACGATTATATCTTGCCAAAATTTTGGTCATGCCAAATCTTTGGCTGGGCTAGCCGGGGCACAAACCAAACACACTCATAGCAACAAGATAACTTAGGCGCGTGGGAGCGATACCTCCATCTGTCCTGCATCTCAAGCTCTTCCCCGCTACCAACACGCCGCGATGCTCTCATCCTAGAGTTGTTTCATGTGCTCGCCGTTCTGCTCGCAGCTGCAAGTCGAGAACAACACACGCTGCCTTTGTGGTGGTGGAGGGCATGGGACGCTGATGTGATCTTCAAGTGAGCTTATGTAAAAACACAGCTCGCGCATGTTGTCGAGGCGTCGGTGGTTGCTGACGTGGCCTTCCACGCTGGCGCAGCCTAGATGCTCGATGAATTGAGTGAACAAATGTCAGTTTCAAGAGATTAAGTTGTAGGGGGTCGGTTAGCTGCAAAACAGTGATCTCCCTACAAAAATTCGTAAAGTGAGATAGGAAGTAGAATTGCTCGATTTAGGATATGGGATCTGCTAGAGATGCATTTAATTAGGACATTTCAGTGTGTTACAAAGTTGTTCCAGCCCTATATCACTGGTAGAAAAAAGCCCTCTAGTCCCGGTTCGCAACAGCCTTTAGCCCCGGCTGTGCAACCGGGACTAAAGGGTCGCGACTAAAGCCCCCCCCCCCCTCTTTAGCCGCGGCTCTTCCGGACCGCGACAAAAGGCTTTAGTCCCGGTTCTTGTGGCTGACCGGGACTAAAGGCCCGCCACGTGGTCGCCCGTGGTCCGTCGGGGCCGAGGACCTTTAGTCCCGGCTCTCGTGGCCAGCCGGGACTAAAGGCCTCCTCCGCAGGTTTAGGGTTTTAGCCCCCCTAAACCTGGTTTCTTTTTAATTTGTATTGTTTTATTTGTTTTATATTTTATTTTGTGTTTTATTTTATTTTTGATGAAGTTTCAGTACACATATTCTACGCTACTATTTATATACATGCATATGAAATTTCAAACAAGAACAATTCAAGAGGAATATAATATATATATATACAACTTTGAACAAGTTTCCATACACAATTACGATGGATGACCATATACAACTTCGAACAAGTTTCAATCTCGGGTATGCATATAAATTTCTACGTCCTCGGTATAGTGTTGTCCTTTAGGATCGATGACTTCCCTCATTAAAAATCCTGCTAATTCTTCTTGAATTGGTCGGAAGCGAGCTTCTGGACTAAGCCTCCTCCGCAAGTTATCCCTCGCGTTCCGCACGCTAGCTGATTCCTTCCGCTCAGTGGTTTCTCTCCGGATGTTCTCACAAACATAGTATCCACATAGATCGGTCGCCGGTGGCTGCTGATCCACATTAACTAACTTTCTGAAATCTAGCTCATGTTTGAATTCACCGACAATTTCTTCTGAAAACCGTCTCCAAACCCTACAGGGCAAAGAAAATCAAATGAATAAGGGAGTTATATTAGTTAGTTGATATTAGGAAATGAACGAAAGAGACCGATCGATATAGAGCTCAAATGATTGAAAATAATTACTTTTTCAGCATTTTTCTCATGTCGGCCCAATGCTTTGGATCCGAATCCTTAGAGTCGCTGATTAGAACTGTGGAGGTGTGAAGTTCAATATTTAGCAGAATCCAGTGGAACCTGCGGACACGTTACATGCACAGTCATGCATAACTCATCGATTAGACATACCATGCATGGAGTAAACAAAAGAGAATGGGCACAAGAGAGAAAACACTCACCCAAAATGGTAAGGAAATAGAATATGACTTTTGAGTTGATGCTTTGTAAGAAAGTTGTACAGGTCTTTCTCCACGTCGTTGGGGTGATGTTTTAACACATGTCCATTAACGATATGTGGGTCAATGAACCCAACATCATGGATGTTTCTTATTTTGCATTCCCAAATCTTCATTCTGCATAATAGCGTACCAAACAATATAGTTAGGACAATATATATATATAGTGCAGGCAATAATGAAGAACGAGATGAGGTAGAAATAAATCACTTACAGAACGTAGCAACTCAGCATAGATTTGTCGAGGGCGCGCAGATTGAACAGCTGGAACAATTCACTCATATGAATTTCTACAGAGTACCGTTTGGTGTGATGTTGTTCTGTAACATCCGCATAAACATATTCTTTGTCGGCCCATGATATGAATTGCTTGTACCAACGTAGCAGATTTCGCATTTGTTGTGGTAGACTATTTTCCTGCTCAGGCTCGACGAGAGGCCCCTTCCGCACATATTGGAATGCTATCTCACCTACAGGCGCATCCTCAAGGTCTAAGCAGGCACGAAGAGTCAAACCCATCTCGAACGCTTGTTGCATGGCACCCGCTACAGTCAATCCAAGTGCTGCCGCAGCTGCTATGATCTCGGGGTCCTCTTCCGGACCGGCTTTCACTATGAGCGGGGGGATCGATTGTTTCTTCTGCATCCCGAGCTGGTCAACTTGTTTCCCGCTTTTTTTACGACTTTCTTCCTCCTTCAACATTTTTACTTGCTTACGAAGTTCATGTCCATAGTCGTCAGGCATATTCAGCTCGGCTTGGGACGGTGTCGTCAAAAAATCCTTAGCCCACTTCTTTTGCTTCTCAGTGAATACTTGCTTGGGCTCAGGCTGTTTTTTGGCCTTCATATCCGCCTTCCATTTCTCATAATCAGCAGCCGCGGCCAATGTGAGGTCAGCTTCACTAAGTTCCCCAGGCCTTGGGAGGAGAGGCTTCAGTGATGGCTCCGGTACCCTTGTGGTCTTAGGTACATAAGGGTCCGGGTTAATAGTCCAGGAGCGGGTTTCCTTGCTGTCCGCCTGCTTCTGCTTCTTCGCCGGAGGTGGATTGGGGGGCGTCTGCTTACCCGCCGGAGGTGGATTGGGGGGTGTCGTACCCGCCAGAGGAGGATTGGGGGGCGTCGTACCCGCCGGATGTTGTGGATCGGGGGACGGCGTCGAATGGCGTGAAGGAGGTGTAGGTGAACCACCACGACCACCACCACCGCCACCACCGCCACCACCACCACCACCACCATCAGAGGGGGGTGGACTTGCTGGCCTTGGCGCCTCGCCTGGAAACACTATGTACTTCTTTTTCCATAGAATGTACTGGCGCTTGACCTCTCCAAGTCTTCTCTCCCCTTCGGGTGTAGGTTTGTCAATCTCGAGGTCCTCAAACCCTTGGACTATGTCTTCCACCGTGACACGAGCATAGCCATATGCAATGGGGTTGTTGTGGTGGAGTGCTCCAGGTGTACAGGGTAAAGCACTGCCGCTAGCTACCTTCATGGAAATGTTCCCCACGGGATAATGCAGATCACAGTCTTTCATCTCCTTTACATCATCCACGGGGTAGTGAGGCTCCGGTGCACGAGTCTCGATCATCGGTGCACTAGCACAAGGCGGGGCATCCGTGGAAGCCACGCTGCTTCTCCGCTGCTGGCTTTCGCGATCCGCTTCATGATCTTCATGCGGCCCTGCAGCCGATTTTTCTTTCATTAGTACATGCACGGTCTGCTTCAACTCATGGAGTTCCGATGCAAACTTCGTCATAAGATCTGCATCCCGGTCCGTCTTTCTCTTACGGCTTCTGTAACCGTACGGGTCATTGTCCTGGGAAAACCCTACTTTCCACGGAACTTTGCCTTTGCCTCGTACACGTCCTCCGTGTTCATCATTCCCGAGGGCTAAAGTCAGTGCGTCTTTCTCTCTGTTGAACTTGATCAAGCCCGCTTGAGCTTGGGTCATTGCGTCAATAAGGGCTTGGGTCGGAGCAAAGTGTCGATGCCGGTGAACACACTCCCCTGTCTCCGGGTCTAGCGACCCCCCATGCCCGTACCACCAGCTTTTGGCCCTTGGGTCCCATCCCTCTGTACCTAGAGGGATTCCTCGCACCCTCAGGTCCTCCTCCATCTTCTGCCACCTAGGGTCCGCAATGCGGTATCCTCGTGGCCCCATAACATGATGGTACTTTTTCTTACCCGCATTATCCTTATTTTTTTTCGATATTTCCTTGAAATGGTCCGATTGCTTTTGCCTCACAAATTCTGGCCAATCATCTTTCAGTTTCTCATGTTGTCCATTGAAATCTGGAGTCTTGCCCTTGTTGACATAGTCACGGGTTAAATTTTTCTTGAAGTTCCGGAATGCATCGGCCATCTTTTGAAGAGCGAACTCTTTAACTAGCCTCCTCCTCTGACGTCCACCCGAAACCTCGTTACCGAATTCATCGACTTTGTTGTATTCCGGAGGTAGAATGAAATGTTCCATAAGCTTTCTCCAGCAATCCTTTTTCGTTCTCTTGTCGACAAAACTGAAACCAAGACGTGCCTTCTTTGGCTCATTCCATTCCTGGACGGTGATCGAGACGTTGTCTCTAACAACGACTCCGCATTGGTTGACAAACTTTGAGGTGTGCTGTAGGGGCTTGCCGGTTTCACTGACAGACTCAATGGCATATGTTTCTCCTGTTCTCATCGCCTTGGATTTGTCACGATGCTTTGTCGTACTCGATCCGGATCCGGAGGGCTAAAAAAAGAAAGAGAGTCGCGCGCGTTAATACATATGTATTCACATTTCAGTAAGTTTGTATCACGAGAGGCTCTCAATGTATATAAATACCTCGCCAGAGGTGGTTGTTGCTACTTGCAATTGGAGATCGTCGGTTGTTGACGGTTGACCTCCGTCGACAATGTTCGTTCCTTCACCTTCTTGATCATCGTCACCGGCAAGGTTCAGATAAGAAGAGACTACATCATCCTCTTGTTGCTCATCTTCTGAGCCCGGCACATAAGGAATCTCGTTGTTGATGATGCCCATTAAATAACGTTCAGCCTCCGGATCCCTAAGCGGCTCGGTTCTGTCGTCCGCCATATGTCACTCCTGCATGTAGTAAAAATTCTTTAAGTGTAAAGGAATTAAAAAATAAGATTAAGGGGACATAGAGGAGGAGGAATTAAAAAATAAGATTTTTTAAGTAAAAATTCTTTTTTTCTTCTTCTTCCTTTCTTCTTCCTCTTTCTTCTTCTTCCTTTCTTCTTCTTCCTTTTTCCTTTCTTCTTCTTTCTTTCTTCTTCTTCCTTTCTCCTTCTTTCTTTCTTCTTTCCTTTCTTCTTCTTTCCTTTCTTCTTTCTTTCTTCTTCTTCCTTTTTCTTTTTTCTTTCTTTCTTCTTCTTCCTTTGTTTTTCTTCTTCCTTTGTTTTTCTTCTTCCTTTTTCTTTTTCTTTTTTTTCTTCTTCCTTTGTTTTTCTTCTTCCTTTCTTTTTTCTTCTTTCTTTTTCTTTCTTGTTTTTTTCTTCTTCTTTTTTCTTCTGTTTTCTTTTATACCACCATTTTTGCACTTTTAATTATGCACTTTTATGTTTTCTTTTATGTTTTCTTTTTTCTTTTTTTCTTCTTCCTTTGTTTTTCTTTTTCCTTTCTTTTTTCTTCTTTCGTTTTCTTTCTTGTTTTTTTTCTTCTTCTTTTTTCTTCTGTTCACATCAGAACAGAGGGGGCGAGGCGGGGCGACGGCGCGGGGACGATCGAACAGAGGGGGCGAGGCGGGGCGACGACGCGGGGACGATCGAACAGAGGGGGCGAGGCGAGGCGGGGCGACGGCGCGGGGACGGCGCGCGCGGGGACGGCGCGGCGACGGCGAGGCGGGGACGGCGCGGGGACGGCGCGGCGACGGCGAGGCGGGGACGGCGCGGGGACGGCGCGCGGGGACGGCGCGGCGACGGCGAGGCGGGGCGACGGCGCCGACGACAGAGGGGGAAGGGAGGAGGAGGAGCTCACGGCGGCGCGGGGACGCGGGAACGGCGCGGCGACGGCGAGGCGGGGCGTCGGCGTCGGGGCGTCGGGGCGTCGGCGTCGGGGCGTCGGGGCATCGGGGCGTCGGGTCGGAGAGAATGAGGAGGCGAACTGCTAAGTGGTATATATATAGTGGGACCTTTAGTCCCGGTTGGGGAGGAGGACCGCGACTAAAGGTGGCCTTTAGTCCCGGTGCGCCTCCCCAACCGGGACTAAAGGTGTTTGGCGCCGCTTTCGTTCCCGCGCAGACCGACCCTTTAGTCCCGGTTGGGGAGGCGGACCGGGACTAAAGGAGGCGGACCGGCACCCTTTAGTCCCGGTCCGCCTCCCCAACCGGGACTAAAGGTCCGTGGTGGCATATTTTTAGTTTTAAAATCTTAAAAGTACAATTATATATCAAAAAAATCAGAAAAATAAAAATAATTCATTTTAAAATTTTAAAAATACAATTATATATCAAAAAAATCAGAAAAATAAAACTAATTCATTTTAAAATCTTAAAAATACAATTATATATCAAAAAAATCAGAAAAATAAAACTAATTCATTTTAAAATCTTAAAAGTACAATTATATATCAAAAAAATCAGAAAAATAAAACTAATTCATTTTAAAATCTTAAAAATACAATTATATATCAAAAAAATCAGAAAAATAAAACTAATTCATTTTAAAATCTTAAAAATACAATTATATATCAAAAAAATCAGAAAAATAAAACTAATTCATTTTAAAATCTTAAAAATACAATTATATATCAAAAAAATCAGAAAAATAAAACTAATTCATTTTAAAATCTTAAAAATACAATTATATATCAAAAAAATCAGAAAAATAAAACTAATTCATTTTAAAATCTTAAAAATACAATTATATATCAAAAAAATCAGAAAAATAAAACTAATTCATTTTAAAATCTTAAAAATACAATTATATATCAAAAAAATTAGAAAAATAAAACTAATTCATTTTAAAATCTTAAAAATACAATTGTATATCAAAAAAATCAGAAAAATAAAACTAATTCATTTTAAAATCTTAAAATCCCTTGAAGGTTTGACAAAAGGTTTGATACATCATTCAGTTCATCGACCAAATACAAAGTTTGGTACAATTATACATTATTACACATCAATTCTTCCCTTGGACGTCCCTGCTTGCTTACGATTGTGCCGTATCCATGGAGCATCCTCATCATTTAACTTAATGCTTGGGTCAGTGTTCACTTTGAAGGGCGGAATTTCACCAAACATATTATAATCTTCTGACATGTCTGTCTTGTCCTCCACTCCCACGATGTTTCTTTTCCCTGAAAGAACAATGTGGCGCTTTGGATCATCGCATGATGTACTGATCGTTTTCTTATCTTTCCGTTTCCTCGGTTTGCTACTCATGTCCTTCAAATAAAAAACCTGAGCGACATCTTTGGCAAGGACGAATGGTTCGTCAAGGTAACCAAGATTGTTGAAATCCACCATTGTCATTCCGTATTGCTCGTCCACCTTTACCCCACCTCCTGTTAGCTTGAACCATTTGCACCGGAACAAAGGGACCTTAAAGGAGGGTCCATAGTCAAGTTCCCATATCTCCTCTATGTAACCATAATATGTGACCTTTTGCCCATTCTCGGTTACTGCATCAAAGCGGACACCACTGTTTTGGTTGGTGCTCTTTTTATCTTGGGCGATGGTGTAAAATGTATTCCCATTTATCTCGTACCGGTGAAAAGTCGTTATAGTCGAAGATGGTTTCTTGGCCAACATGTACAGCTGATCTCCAACATCATTGTCATTCATGAAATGTTTCCGCAACCAACTGCCGAAAGTCTCCATGTGGGCCTTTCTAATCCAGGATTCAGGCTTCCCCGGGTTGTCCGAGCGTAAAATATTCTTGTATTGCTCGAAGTACGGAGCCACCAAGCTGGAATTTTGCAGGACTGTGTGGTGTGCTTCAGTCATAGAATGACCGTCCATACATATCGTGGTATCCCTTCCGATCTTGCCTTTTCCACTTAGTCTCCCCTCGTGCCGCGATTGAGGAATACCAATCGGTTTAAGGTCAGGAACATAGTCAATACAGAACTCAATTACCTCCTCATTTCCATAGCCCTTGACGATGCTTCCTTCTGGCCTAGCACGGTTACGAACATATTTCTTTAATACTCCCATGAACCTCTCAAAGGGGAACATATTGTGTAGAAATACAGGACCGAGAATGGAAATCTCTTCGACTAGGTGGACCAGGAGGTGCGTCATAATATCGAAGAAGGATGGTGGGAACACCAACTCGAAACTGACAAGGCATTGGACCACATCGTTCTATAACCGTGGTAGATCTTCTGGATTGATTACCTTCTGAGAGATTGCATTGAGGAATGCACGTAGCTTCACAATGGCTACTCGAACATTTTCCGGTAGGAGCCCCCTCAAAGCAATCGGAAGCAATTGCGTCATAATCACGTGGCAGTCGCGAGACTTCAGGTTTTGGAACTTTTTCTCCGGCATGTTTATTATTCCCTTTATATTCGACGAGAAGCCAGACGGGACCTTCATACTGCTCAGGCATTCAAAAAAAATGACCTTCTCTTCTTTGGTAAGAGCGTAGCTGGCACGACCTTGAAACCATTCCGGATGCCGGTCATCTGGGTCTTTCAAAAGTTGCTGGTCCTGCCGTGCTTCCTTTGTATCATTTGTCTTCCCATACACGCCCAAGAAGCTTAGCAGGTTCACGCAAACATTCTTCGTAACATGCATCACGTCGATTGCAGAGCGGACCTCTAGGACTTTCCAATATTCTAGCTCCCAAAATATAGATTTCTTCTTCCACATGGGTGCGTGCCCGTCAACTCCCCGCGGAACTGATTGTCCGCCAGGACCCTTTCCAAAGATGACTTTCAAATCCTTGACCATATCAAATATCTCAGCACCAGTACGTTCCGCAGGCTTCGGCCGGTGATCTGCCTTCCCGTTGAAATGCTTGCCTTTCTTTCTTACGTTATGATTTCGGGGAAGAAATCGACGATGACCCAGGTACACGTTCTTCTTACAATTAACCAAACGTACACTTTCAGTCTCATGTAAGCAGTGCGTGCATGCATTGTATCCCTTATTTGTCTGTCCCGAAAGGTTACTGACAGCAGGCCAATCGTTGATGGTTACAAAAAGCAACGCTCGTAGATCAAATTCCTCTCCTTTGTGCTCATCCCAGACACGTACACCAGGTTTCGCCCACAACTGTAAAAGTTCTTCAACTAATGGCCTTAGGTACACATCGATGTCGTTACCGGGTTGCTTAGGGCCTTGGATGAGAATTGGCATCATAATGAACTTCCGCTTCATGCACAACCAAGGAGGAAGGTTGTAGATGCATAGAGTCACGGGCCAGGTGCTATGGCTGGAGCTCTGCTCGCCAAAAGGATTAATGCCATCAGTATTTAGACCAAATCTTAAGTTCCTTGCGTCAGCTGCAAAATCTTTGAAAACTCTGTCGATCTTTCTCCATTGCGTTCCATCAGCGGTGTGTCTCGACTGCCCGTCGGACTTACGGTCCTCTTTGTGCCATCGCAACAACTTGGCATTCTTTTTGTTCATGAACAGACGTTTCAACCGTGGTATTATAGGAGCATACCACATCACCTTGGCGGGAACCCTCTTCCTGGGTTTCTCGCCCTCAACATCGTCACCAGGGTCATCGCCTCTGATCTTATAACGCAATGCAGTGCATACAGGGCATTCATTCAAATTCTCGTATTCACCGCGGTAGAGGATGCAGTCATTAATGCATGCATGTATCTTCTGAACCTCTAAACCTAGAGGGCAGACAACCTTCTTTGCTTCGTACGTACTGGCGGGCAACTCGTTATTCTTCGGCAACATATTCTTCAACATTTTCAGCAAATTTTCAAATGATGAGTCACCTACACCTTCCTGTGCCTTCCATTTTAGCAAATCCAGTGTGCAGCCCAGCTTTTTCAGACTATTATCGCATCCTGGATACAACGACTTTTTGTGATCCTCTAACATGCGATCCAAATTCTCCCTCTCCTTCTCAGTTTCGCAGCGTCTCCGTGCATCAGCAATGGTCCGACCAAGATCATCAGCGGGCTCATCATGTGCCTCTTCTTCACCTTCACCTAACCCTTCCCCACCTTCAGCATCATCCTCCATGAAAGTATCACCGAAATGATCACGATAGTTGTCATCGATATCATCCCCTTCTTCATCGTCTTCCATTCTGACCCCTCTTTCTCCATGCTTGGTCCAACAATAATAGCTTGGCATGAAACCATGCATAAGCAGGTCCATGTGAACTCTTCTTGGCGAGGAGTAACCCTTATCATTCTTACAGACAGCACATGGACAGATAATAAAACCTTGCTGCCTGTTCGCATTTGCCACTACGAGGAAATCTTTCAAACCCGTAGTGAACTCGCCGGAGAGTCGGGAACCGTACATCCATTGCCGATTCATCTGCATTATTATTATATAAAGTATATAATTAACCATCATGCATTTGTTAAACTAAGTAGCTAGAAATAATACTAATTAAACAATGAACTACACACATGCGTATTTTATCAATGACACATGAAAGGTTCGAGTTGCTAACCGCGATCGCGAAGGAAAAATAAATGAGAAAGCTCAAGTGTGGCTTGTTTCAGGCTCTCGGGCATTTCATCAAACACCTTGTGTGCATAGGAGAAACCAAAAGCAAACCATCACCACCCCACCACCACCTTCTGAAAATTGTGAAGTGTGATGAGCTGAGTGAAGTGGAGTGAGCTGAGTACATATAGGGATGGGCCTTTAGTCGCGGTTGGCCAGGCCAACCGGGACTAAAGGCCTCCCGTCCGCCAGCTGAATGGGCCTTTGGCCAACCGGGACTAAAGGCCTTCGGGGACCTTTAGTCCCGGTTGGCCTAGCCAACCGGGACTAAAGACCCTCCCGTCGGCCAGCTGTCGACCGAACGCGGGGGCCCAGGTAGTTGGTCGCGGGCCTTCTCCCGAACCGCGACTAAAGAGCCCTTTGGTCGCGGTTCGGTTCTGTTGGGGACTAATGGCGGCGTATGGAAGCCCCTTTTTCTATCAGTGTATGCAGCACACTCCCGTGCTGCGTAATCCCCGCCATGAGCACGCACGCATGCACGCTAATTCTTTGCTTAACCATTTGCGTCCATCTTGATTCTACTCCTGCATGACAAGTAGGTCAAGACACTTCCATTTGCATATATACATCCATTTGGATTGCACGCAACTAGTATATGTATACGTTGTTGATCAGCTACCCGGTTGAGCACGCCGGGCGGAAAGAAAAGAGTAACGCTCGATGAGGCACATGACCCGCCCCCGAAAAATGTGAGAGTAGAAGGCAGTGACGAGTCAGGACTCAGTACAAGCGTTGACCATGTTTTTGGTGCCGACATCATCTTCACTACTGGTAATCCGACCGATGGAGCCGGTGTACTAGTGCGACTGAGCTCCACATGCAATCCTGGCTTCTTGCTAATAAACTACCAAGTCGTCGATGTATAAATCTCCATCGGAAGGATGAATTAGTAGCGTAGCGGTACTCTGCTCCATATAGCTAGCGCGCGGTATGTGAGATCTGAACACCGACGGCCGCCTGCGCCTATACTCCGTATATCAGCAGCGCTAGGCAGGCTGTAAATTGACCTCCGTCCATCTAGCAATGGTGCACACGACAGCCACCATTTCGATCTCGGTGGCCGCGGCGCTCTTGCTGCTGCTGCCGACGTTGCTCTCATTCATCGTCGCAGCCGCAACTGCTCCACGGGCGATCGGGATGCGGGGCTGCGAGAGGTGCAAGTGGCCGGGGTTCAACCTCACCTGCGCCTGCGTCACGAGACGAGTCATCACATAGATACCATCACATGGCGCTTCACAATATAAAATAACTCTACAAAATAATAAATGAAGATACATATCACACCTATGACACTAGGCGCTATTTAAGTACTAGTAACACATGCATGTTACTATAGGGATATCCTGCTCATGTGGGCTGTGAGAGTCCACATTAGGGTTATGACCTAGAGTCATTTTAAACTTTGCACGTGAGTGGACGGAAATGCTTTATCCTTCATCCAGCAGCCATCACCAAAAGTAACAAAAATCAGTTCATCCTTCAAAAGAGAAGAAAGAAAACCAAGAGAGAAAAGGTAAGAAGAGGAAAATTGAAGGAATGAGCAAAAGGAGCTCCTCTCCAAGGTTGTGATGGTTCAGGTCCACTACCTTGTCTCCTTCAAGCTCCGGTTTCATCATCTTTGGTGAGATTGTTCCAATCCTTAGCTCTTGAGCCCCAAATCTTGTTCCGTTCATCCGATTCAGAAATCTTGATGTATGAGATCCTCTAGTGCTATCTACAGAAGAACTTATTGTGTCCCACATTTGACAATCATGGAAGATAATTTGGATGGCTTCGGCCCGTGGTTTTTCTCCTCAAGTTGAGGGGGGGGGGGGATTTCCACGCGAAAATCTGGTGTCTCTTTGTTGATGCTTGCTGCTGTCCAGAAAGTTACTCCTATCACAAGACACTCGGCTGAGGAGTGTTTTGTCTACTGAATAACATTTTACCTCCATATATGTTGCTGCATATGTTTTCTTTCGAACTAAGTAACGATCCTTGAGTTAGTAAATGATATGGTGCTGAGATTACTTTGTTTCTGCTCCAATTTTCAGTTAACCACAGGTGCATTTGTGTGCTAATTCCCAATAGTTACTTTTTTTTTGAAAAACCCCACCCATATATTAATTAATTGATGCAAATGTTCATACAATCGTTCGTTACAGTTCTTGCCACGCAGGGCGGAACACTATTTATAAGAATACCATCAGACCTATTTATAAAACTAAATTTTGCAATCTCATGCGCCACCACATTCGCCTTCCTGTTAATCTTGATGATTTTTAAAGTACTCATCATCTTGGAGACACTCCACGCTTCCTTCTTCAAATCAACAAGGTTTGACCTGTCCAGGTTATCATTTGCAAAAACCGAGGCCACAAACCAACAATTACTAGTCTAGTTACTCTTCACTATGACTAACCTTATACTTGGGTTTGCACGCTGGCGAGACGGGTCATCGATTCCCCCCACCCCCCTCCTCCCTCGTTGACTTGTCTGTAAACCCGATTACCTTAAGGACCTTATTTAAGGCAGAACAGTGGCCATGTATCTATATAGAAAGTGTAATGCTTGATGAGGCACATGCATGTGGCCAGGAGAAAGGCATGTAACTACAACGCTCTTCATTGCATAATATAGTGCGCACAAATTTTTTTAAGTCAGATTTTGAAAACTTCGATCAAGTTTTAGAGATAACTTTTTATATCTATAATACATAATATATAAAGTATGAAAGCTTATCTTATAATGAATCCACAAATTTGATCAAAGTTTATGATGCTTGACTTTTCAGCAATCTGTTTGCACTGTATGATGGAAACATGATGGAATCGGAGAGAGTAATTAGAAGGTGTGAGGACATGCGTTGACCATCTTGTCGGTCAGATTTTGTGCCGACATCGATCGATCTCCGGTGCCCACTGGTAATCTCACCGATCGAGCCGTTACAGTAGGAGTGAGTGAGCTCCACATGCAATCACTGGCTTCTTGCTAATCTATAATACCTAAATAGTTGATCCCAGTATCTTATTTCTCTTGACATGCAGCTTATCCACATCATTACACAGGCCTCACATGCCACCTCACCTCATCTATAGCTAATACTTTTTTTTAATTGATCTACAGCCAAGACTTCATCTCTTCCATACGCTACATGCGAGGTCCCTTCCGTTCGCTTCTCCTTCCTAGACCCGCGGGAGCTGAAGAGAACCTTTCTCCAATCGAAACGTCTTACCTGGAATCGCTCCTCATAAGTTGGCCTCCCCGTCTCCCATCTCCCCATCTTTGCCTAAGCGATACAATCCCCAGGCGGTGGTAGACGCACTAGAACCCAACCTCCCTAGGGTTTGGGGCCACCATCGGGGATAGAACCGGCAGCGAGGCTTGCCGGGCCAGGGCAGGATCACAAGACGATCAATCTGGAGGATTGGTGGACATGCAGAAGGGTATCAACATCCTCGAGCACAAGCAAGAGTCGCAGTACATGTTCGATGCGCTGTACATGTATGTAAGTCGCCTCTGTCCGACCATGCCTAGGTTATGCCTCTCGATCTGTTCCGATGCTGACATGTGTGTTGTGTGTACATATCATTCCCCTGTTTTGTGTCCGTATGTATGCCGGTGCTATTGGTTTTCCGATCCAGTGAGTCAAGGCAAATCTGATTGTCCTTTTATTTCCAACATGCACTGACGGGTGTGCATTTGTGTATTTTTTGGATTCAGGTGAGCATGAGGTTGGGTTGCCTTACTGGTTGCGAATTATTACATTCTCATCTTACTATGTACTGCATGATCTGTTTCTGCATACCCCTTCTATAGCCATGTTGCATACGTGACCAGATTAACCAAGTTAACCAAAAAAGAAGAGATTATCAATTTATCATACTGCTATTGAGAACTACATGTACAAAATGTTGGGATGGATTTTATTAATGTGATATATATACGAGTGAGATTGCTTCTTACTCGATGTGTTTCAGGCCAGTTTATTTAGCTCCATGGGCCAAACAAACAGCATCAGGAAGCTGTAAAACTGAAACATTCATTCTGACAGCTTGGAGAAATGCTGGATCCAGCCCCCATCTTTGCCAGGTAGTAACTTTATATAGATCTCATCGCAAAAAAAAAACTTTATAAAGGTCTGCTCTCACTTGGCGTATATGAGGTGAGTATTCAACTATCTCTGATCTTCTAGCATGGCAATGTTTGTGTCTTTAGCCCACCCGACTCTGCAGCTCAGCTAGGGAGGAAGTCATCTAGGTTGCTCTTTTCTATCAGTGATAAGCGTACAAGCGGGGACAACGACGATGTTTCTGAAATTCAAGGTGTTGTGGTCCTGTTCACATACTCCAAAAAAAATAGCTCAGGAAACAAAATGGCAGCACATACATGGATCCAACATCCAAATTTATTCCTTTTGCATTAAGCTATAGCTATGCTGATTTTGGTGCACTCTTTTCATGTATCTAACATACAAGTGTTATCATTGAAAGGCTTCGTTTCGAATTCTTTGTATTAACACTACTGTCTTCGGTCTACGCAAGCAACTATATATGTACATCCTTTGAAAGATATGTTTGCCGGAAATGTTTTGATGGACAGGAAGTCATTGTTTTGTTTTTTACATGGTTTATTTCTCCACACTAAAACATTTAGCAACAAAAATATCCCGCAGCAACGCGCCGGAAGTCATCTAGTAAACTACATTGGGATCCGGTCGGTCTTTGTCTTCGGTGGATCCGACTGGATCCGGTCTTCGCTCGTCTACGCCTGTGTGTCTGCAGGTTGGATCCTTCCGGTCTATGCTTCTCTTCATCGACGGCGGATGCTGTTCTGGTGCGCTGGTCCTATGGGGCCTTAGCACGACGACTTCCTGACTGTCTACTACAATAATGTTTGCCCGGTTCCAACGAGGGAGGGGCGATGATGGCGGCGCGCCTTCGGCTCGCTCCAGTGATTGTAGTCGTCGCTAGGTGGTCTACGGACGTGGATGTAATTTTTACTTCTAGTGTTCTTTGTACTACCTTAACAGTTGATGAATAGATCGAAAGTTTTCACGCAAAAAAAAAAAGTTGAGCTCCGTCCATCTATCAATGGCGCACATTACAGCCACCATCTCGATCTTGGTGGCAGCGGCGGCGCTTTTGCTGCTGCTGCCGCCGCCGCCGCTCTCATTTATCGTGGAAGGGAGAATGAATTTTCAGGACCCGGGGGCCTAGACTCCCGCTTATCTGAGCGTCCACCAAGAAACTAAATTTTGAGATTTGTGCCCTGTCTTGGCCGCCAGTTGCATTAGCAGGCCTGTGTGAGCAGTAATTTTGCAAGCAGAAATTTCTCGTACAACGAGCCTTGCCCGGCCACTGCAGCTGCTGACACGAGAGAAAGACAAAGATCGAAATCCAAGAGAGAAGCTGCATGTGATATTTAGAGAAAGAAAAATGTTTCTTTGAAAATCTAAAGAGAGAGATAGGATGTGACTGTGAGAGAGAACTCATCTTTTTGAGAGAAGTGAGAGAAAGGATGTTTTTACTCGGGTGGGAAAGAGAACCTGTGTGTGAGAGAGAGGTTATTTCTTGGTAAAATATACTTTTGTCTGCAAGTGGGAGATACTTTGTTCCACTGTGAGAGAGTTTCGCTGGTGCATGCGCGGAGGTGCATGCAGAATCTGCATGTGAGACATGGCTTGGGGGAGAGGGATGAAAAGAGATGTGACTTGTCTTGTCAACAGACACGAGCCTGCACCGCTGTCGGAGCTGAGTACCTCTATTAAAATCGTGAAATGGCCTGGACACGCATGCTTCCACTGCAAATGCTCTGTGGTTTGTCAGAACAGAGCACGAATCTTGACGATGCTCGACGCACAGGATAACCGAGGGTCGGGACTCCTGGGTGCTACCACACCTTTTCGTCGTCGAAGCTGCAGCAGCACCGCGGGCTATCGGGATGCCGGGCTGCGAGACCAGCTGCGGCAACGTGAGCGTGCCATACCCGTTTGGCATGGGCCCGGAGAGGTGCTACTGGCCGGGGTTCAACCTCACCTGCGACCGCCGGAGCAGCCCTCCGCGGCTGCTCCTCGGCGACGGCACCCTCCACGTCGTGGATGACATCCGCCTCGGGTCCGCGGTCACCGTCGTGCGCCAAGGCGACATAAAGCTCGACGAGAACGGCGCTGGCGCGTTCGGTGGCGGCCTCAGGGACGACGGGCCCTACTTGCTGACCTTCAACAACGAGTTCATCTTGACGGGCTGCAATGCGCAGGCGACCCTAAAGAATGGCCACGTCATCGTCGCCGGCTGCTCCTCCTTCTGCGAGACCGAGGACGTCGACGGATCCGACTTCAACGGGTTCGTGCCGTCCAGGCACCCCACCAGCATGGTGTGCTCCGGCATAGCCTGCTGCCAGTCGGCCGTCCTCACCAACTACCAGGACCGACGAGCGGGGAAGCTCCCGCACAGTGGCTCCTACGGCGTGGAGCTCCGGTGGCTTGGCTAGAACGGCACGGCCGACCAACGGTGGCCACCCCGCGTGTACGTCGCCATGAAAGGGTGGTTTGAGCAGACGCGTTTCTCCTACGATCTGCTATGGAAGGGAACGCCACCGTCGGTGGCGGTTCCCGTGTTGCTTGACTGGGAGGTCGCCGGCCATGGCGCGGAGCCTGACCGCAACACGAGCTCCTGGGAGTGCCCCGCCGAAGCTGCCCGAACCGTGTGCCGAAGCAACCACGCCGTGTGCAACAAAGGTGCAAGGGGCTATACATGCCGCTGCGACGAGGGTTATGACGGCAACCCCTACCTTACCGGCGGATGCCAAGGTTTTTCCTTCGCTTTCCACTAGCAATGCATTATTTTGCACTCGTATCATGTCATTCAAACACTTCATTAGGTGGCTACTACTCCCTGTATATATACATCCGTTTACGTGTCAACTAATATGAAACAGAGGTACTAGCTAGCTAGCTAGCTAGAGCCATTGCATACTATTTGTACTATCATTTGGAAAAATTCATCAATTGTGTTCTCTATACTCCGTTCATGTGTACACTGTTGTATACGATGTAATATTTCTGTGTTTTAGAGTAGTGATGTTGTCTAAGACTTTCTGTATCATGTCATTCACTCACCTTTCGCATATGGCATACTGTATATCATGTCAATCACCCACTTAATTAGGTGACTACTACTCCCTATATATACATCTGTTTGAGCATCGTCAACTAATATGCAACGGAGGTAGCAGTAGCTAGCTTCTGCCATTTTGCATATTATTTGTACTGTCATTGGATAAACTCATCAATTTTGTTCTATATACGCCGTCCATATATGTGTACAGTGTTATGTATAATATACTCCCTTTGTAAGCTAATATATGTCTTATATTAGTTTACAAAGCGAGTACTATTTATGCATTGTAGAGTGTAGTAATGTTGTCTTAAACTTTCTGTATAGTAAGTTGGTGGCCCCTCTACTTTTTATTTACTCTGCATATTATTTTTGCCCTAACTCAAATTTTATAAAGTTTGACCAAGTTGAAATTTATAAAATGTAACCAAATTTGATAAAATTTATAGTAACTTAGTATTCTCTCTGTTTTTTATTTAATTTTCATATTACTCTGCAGAGTAAATAAAAACGGAGAGATTAAATAGTTAGTACAATGTCTTCCAGCAAAAGAAAAAACCTACTCGATGTAGCATTAATGTTTTTCATTCCAGTTTTGTCTCGGCTGATGCTATACTCATTTGGTCTTGCATGAAGATCCGTGCAATGGAAAGGGGTAAAGCCCGGTTCAAAAAAAAATGAAGATCCGTGCATATTTTTTTATTTTTTCTTCTTATATACTAGTATGTCACTTGACTGATATTTGGTTAGTCGTGTAAGACCTAGCCACAACCTTTACCCTTTTTCTCGTTTTGAGAACATAATACTTAATTATTATTTTTGATAACCTAAAACTTAATTTTTGTTGTACTGCTTCGTCCGTGATATTACATGGTGTAGATATCAACTAGTGTGAAGAGCCAGGCAGTCAATGTCTGGGTGCATGTATCAATAAGGAAGGATCGTACGACTGCGGTTGTCCATCAGGAACACATCGTGACAACGCAACTGGTGGATGCATCACTCCTGTCACAGGTGAGCTCCTGTCACCAGTATGTACATACTTTGCTCCAGTCCACCTTTTTCACTTGTTGCACTTGCACCTGTAGATAGCTGCAATAGGTCCTGCGGAGACGTGCAGGTGCCGTACCTGTTTGGCTTTGGGCCGTCCTACTGCTACTGGCCAGGCTTCAACCACACCTGCGACTACACAATCAACAACAAGCCCCCACGTCTTCTACTCGACGACTATGGAGCCTTTCGAGCAGTGGCGGAGCCAGCGCCCGGCGTCCCTGGGCACTTGCCCGGGCTCGCTTGGTACGCTCCAGCTACGATGGCCCGGCTACGTTGGCAAAACTCGTCAACGCATCTTGCTTTTACCCGGACAGTTGGGCTGGTTATCTGATCAGCTAATGGTTTTTTTTCGGTTCCGTAATTATGCATATCGGACGTGAGAGGCGTACTGGGCCATGGCCTAGTAAGCAGTCCGTTCGACTGTTGTTTACTCCAGACGAAAAGGGCCACGGTCTTTTTCTCAGAAAAAAAGAGGATGGTTGGCCGCTCGCTCCACCTCCCCACGACCCCGCATGTTCCTCTGTTCCAGACGGCGGCACCCTGGTTCGATCGGAGACGGAATGGCGGCGTATGGAGGCTGGCCTGGGCTGGGCGTGTGGCCGGCGATGGGCTGAGCCAGAGCTGATCCATCACAGGAACGGCTTGTTACATCATCGGCCAGTGGCTGCTTGTCCGTTCCTTCCTGATTACTCATTAGGTAACTTTTGGAGATTGATATTAGGATTTAAATTTCCAGGTTAGAGAGTGCGGAGTTCGTCATTGAGCTTATATATTACTTCATTGAAAATTACATTTGTATGATAACTTTTTTCATAATTTCACTTTGTTTAGAATTGGTCTGGGATTTTGGTGCTATTTTATATGTTTTGTAATCAAATCAAGGTTTATTTTTGCTGGTCAAAATTTTTGGAAACCAATGGATTACCTGATATTTCTTTGGAACCTGATTTTTCTTGCAACACATTTAGGTACTGTGAAATAAAATCTGTATGCATCTCTTAACACAAAATAACCCCTTGGCTGGTGGAAGTGCTTTCGAGGTCGCATGATCAATGACCCGTCTTGCCAGCATACGCCAAACCCGCGCATTAGGGAAAGGATTACGGAGGCGTCAAACCCGCGCATTAGGGAAAGGATTGACGTGTGTTGACCACTAGAATGCAAACAGATTTGTGTATACAAATGGTTAAATATTATATATTCCACTTATAAATAAATTTGAAATTAAAAGTTTATTTAAATGCTCTCAGGCAAAAAAGTCCAAAAAATCAAGAATTTTCAAAAACCATTTCTTTCGCCTCCTATAGAAAACCTGGCATCAAGAAAAAAAAATACTTGAGCCGAACACCCAAAATTTTCAGATTATGCACTTAGGCTTAAACTTTCCCGGGCTTCACAAAATTTCTGGCTCCGCCCCTGCTTTCGAGTCATCGAAATCTCCCTTCAAAACAGCACGGTGCGCGTCAACGGCACCGGTGCCCTTGCTAGTGTCACCACCAAACGTGATGAGGGCTTCAGTTTCGATGAAGTCTTCACGGCAAATAGAGAGACACCATACTCCCTGTCCACCCGCAATGAGCTCATCCTAACAGGGTGCAATGTGAAGGCGAAGCTGACCGCCGGAGACGACCCCAACCAGGGCATCATTAGCGGCTCCTCCTCATTTTGCTCCTTCAACGATACAGGCAGCGCCACTAACGTGAGCACTGGTGGTGAAAACAAGTACTGCTACGGCATGGGTTGCTGCCAGTCGCGTATCTCCATGTTGTCGCACGGCATGCCCAAAATTCTTTGGCTCGAGTGGCTTGACGAGAGCAACACATTGGACCTAAAAACCATGTCCTATGCGTTGATAGCGGAGGAGGGATGGTTCAATCTCACAATGCTCTCCGGTGACTCGGCAAGGAAGGTGGTTCCTATTGATCTACATTGGGAGATCTTGGATTCGGCATTGCCCAAAGCAGAAGACTTGAAGAGATCAAATTATACGAGTTGTCCCATGGAAGTGGCAGGCAACATCTGCAAGAGCAAGAATAGGTACTGCAATCTAGGGATAAGAGGCTACCCATGCCAGTGTAGCGATGGCTACATCGGTAACCCGTACATGGTCGATGGATGCACAGGTTAACATTTAGCACATTGATATTGTCCATATGCATATATACTGGTACTGTGCATGTATTCGTTACTACTGCTTACTGAATTTATTTTTGTTTCTTTTTGCATGTACACTGCAGGTGGCCGCAAGTCCTTTAAAGGTGAGCAAATCTCTGCAACTTCGGGAGGATTTTCTTAGTTTTGCCTTTTCAAATAACGACAACAACAGCTAGCATTTCAATAATGGTCATTCCCAAAAGATACTACTCCCTTCATCCCGAATAACTTGTCGTAGAAATGGATAAAAATGGATGTATCTAGAACTAAAATACTGTCTAGATAAATCCATTTCCACAATAAGTAATTCTGGACGGAGGGAGTATCTCACAACAGTATGGTGTATTTACATTCTCATAATTAAAATGCTTCATATTTTTTTATATTTTCATTCATTTCTTAGCAAGTGGGGTGTATATCCAAGGTATTATTCTACCATGGTAATATTAATATGCGTATGTATATTTTTAGGTACAAGTGTCATTGTAGGAGTTGCCAGTGGGACGGCTCTCATACTTATGGCTTTCGTTGGATTATTCATTTTCTCCAAATTGAAATGTCGAAGGGCACAAATGTTGAAACGCAAGTTCTTCGAGCAGAATCGTGGGAAACTACTGCAACAATTGGTGTCTCAGAGAGCTGATATTGCAGAAAAAATGATCATAACCTTGGAAGAGCGGGAGAAGGCAACAAATAATTTTGATAAATCTCGTGAGCTTGGTGGTGGAGGCATGGTACTGTCTATAAGGGGATTTTATCAGACCTCCATGTTGTCGCCATCAAGAAACCAAAGAAGGTAGTTCAAAAGGAGATTGATGAGTTCATTAATGAGGTTGCTATACTATCACAGATCAATCACCGAAATGTCGTAAAACTCTACGGTTGTTGTCTTGAAACCGAAGTGCCGATGTTGATATATGAGTTCATATCCAATGGAACCCTTTATGATCATCTTCATGTTGAAGGACCAAGATCATTGTCATGGGACAATAGGCTGCGGATAGCAGTTGAAACAGCCAGATCTCTCACATATCTTCACGCAACAGCTTCAGTACCTATCATCCATAGAGACATTAAGTCTGCTAACATACTATTGGATGATACTCTAACATCAAAGGTAGCAGATTTTGGAGCTTCAAGGTATATTTCTGTAGAGAAATCAGGTTTAACAACAATGGTGCAAGGTACAATTGGATATTTAGATCCTATGTACTTCTACACCGGTCGTCTTACCGAGAAAAGTGATGTTTATAGTTTTGGAGTCATGCTAATAGAGTTGTTGACAACAAAGAAGCCATTTTCATATGTGTCTTTAGATGGAGATGGCCTTGTTGTACACTTTGTTTCCTTGTTTGCAAAAGGCAATCTGTTGAAGATACTAGATTCACAAGTTATGGAAGAAGGAGGAAATCATGTTAACGAAGTAGCTATACTTGCCGTAGCATGCGTCAAACTAAGAGGAGAGGATCGTCCAACCATGCGTCAAGTGGAGTTGACACTGGAAAACTTCCATTCACCCAAGCATATATGTCATGGATGGTGCGGTGGTTGATATATCCGAGAAGAATAGAACTGGAAAAATGTCCTTACCAACTAATGATGGAAGAAGCAGCAACGAAGGGTCGGCGAGGCAGTATAGCATGGAAGAAGAGTTCCTAGTGTCCGCGAGGTGTCCTCGGTAGTTTCGCTCGAGCATGTGGAAGATGGTTAACTATCTGTCATTTACCTGCGTTCAATTACTGAAGCAACAGTGTCCTTTGGTTTAGCTTTGTTTGCTAGTTGTTGCTTCAATCAGTGTACACTAACTTTTCTCTGCTTTGAATATTATTTGTAGCAGAACAACAAGATGTCCATATATAGGCTATCTCATATCTTTCTCTTTATGTTGGTGTATGCGTGTGTATGTTGCTAGCACATGCTTTAGGTCCAGATCTCAACAATTATGTTTAGTAGAGAGCCAAGATTCCGGTGCAACTAGATCGGCCGGGATCAGCTTCTTTGGAGCAATGCAACTGGATGCAACAGCAATAATACTATTTTTATTTCTGAACTAAAAAATACTATTTTTATTTCGGAGTTCACATCTCACCAAACACGTATGGCTGCTGTGCGTGCAACACTTACGAGTTTTACAAGATTAGTTAATTAATTAGTTACTCTACTATACATCTCTCATCGATCTGCTTTTTCTCCCGGAATCATGGAATATTTTGAACGTCTAGTGTGATCTGCACTACTTAATTTGGTTCAACAACTCTGTCTTGTGTCAGTGCGAAATAATATCCTTTGGACCTAGCTTTACATACAGGTGTCAAGTCGGGTATCTTTTTTCTGATACAATATTGTGAAACAACATCGTCTAAGCTAGCTGGCTTCCTCGACCAACGCTGGGAAAGTTCATGCAGAGATTCCCACGCACAAGCCTGGAAAGGAGTACGCGTGCACCTCGTTCAGACAAAACAAGCAGGAAATCGGACAGACAACGCAACTATTTTAGCAAGTTCACAAATACACATATTTAACACGTACTAAAACAAATGGTCCGAAATAACATTTGGAAAACACCCTAGATTAACTCAATCAAATGTAACTTGATCGCCAAAAAAAATGGAAAGAATTGTGACATTGTAAAAGTCGCACTTGACACTCGCCCGTGCCGCTCTCGCGGGCGGCAGGGCGAACCCTAGCCGCCGCCGGCCAGCGGCCCTCCCCCAACCCTTCCTCCCCCTGCCGCCGCCCAAGGGCGCCGCCGGGTGAAGCCCGGCTGGCGTCGGCGGCGGCGGGGCCTTCTTCCCTTCTTCCTTGGCTTCCGGCGGCGCGGGACGCAGGGCCACGGAGAGGAGCGCGTCTTTCGCGCGGGACGGCGCGGTGGCGACCCGGGCGGCGCGCCGGTGGCGCGGCCGTGCGGCGGAGCAGCGGCGGCTGCGTGGTTCTGGTGGCGCGGGCTTGTGCGTGGGGGGGGGGGGTTGAGGTGCTGGCTTCTTCGGGGCTTCCTCGTCAGATCACGGCGCAAGGGCCGCGGGCCGCGGCGGCGCGGGCTGGGGACGGTGTCCAACTAGGCTGGGCCGGCCTCCAGCATGGTGCGGCGTGCCGGCTAGTCCGCTCGTGGCGGGGTGTGGCTGTACGGGCGTGGGGGCTGCAGATCTTGTGGTGGCTGCGGTGGCGCTCGTGCGGTCGACGCGGGTGGTGGTGGCGGTGGTCTCCGGGAGGGGGCGGCAAGGCGCGTGGCTCCGGTGGTGCGTGCCCGGCGGCTCCGGCCCTTGGAGCTCGCCGGGCGACGCGGATGGGCAGCGGCTGGGCGTGGCTGCTGCTCCGGCCGTGGGCGGCGGCATGGGTAGGTCTCAGTGGCCTACCGGTGTCGTGGCGGCTTCACGGTGGCTCGATGGATCTGTCCGTGGCAACGGCCGGCTTCTCCGGCGTCGGTTTGCCTGCGTTCGGGCTGTCTCGACCTTCACCCCATCTCCTCGTCGCCCGGGCGCTACTCCCATCAAAGGGCTGGTCCTCTCCCAGATGCGGTCCACCGCTCGTCTCGCGCCCGATGCCGCAGGACAGAGTTCGTCTCGCGCACGATGCAGCAGGACCGAGCTCGTCTCTCGCACGATGCAGCAGGACTAACCTCGTCCCCCTCTCGTTGCTGCAGGACCGAGCTCAGCTTGCGCTTGGGGCAGCAGGATGGGTCAGTGGATGCCAGTTCTGGCCGACCTATTGGGTCTCGACGCTGGGGGTCGCCCAGGGGCACGAAAGGTGGGACCTTTCCGCTCGTCTCTTTCGTTGGGGTGCGGCGGGTCATTGGTGAGGTGGTGTCGTGGTCTTGGATGCTGGGGCGGCGGTCCTGGTGGTGGTTGCGCGGTGCTCTTGGACAAAGCCCGTGCCTTGGTGCTGCCCGGTCACCATGGTCGTGTGGGCGGCGTGGTTGCCGGGGTGTGGCGTTCGGTGGCAGTGATTGTTGGCCGAGGTGAAAACCTGCTCTATCTTCGGACGGACCGGCGGCGGCGAAGATCGTTCCCTTCTTGAAGGTGTCGTCGCGGCTTTCATTGCCCGTCATGCGGTTCTAGGAGAAACTCTGATCCTTGGATCGGGCGGTGCCGGCGCTCCGGCGTCGTATCCTTCCTGAAGGCACCGCCTTGGAGCGCATGGTTCGTCATATGTAGCTTCATTCTTCGGGGCGGTAGTGCTAGGAATGGTGTTGCTGCGCTCAGCGCCTATGTATTCTGTCTTGGGTGTGTGCGTGTGTTACGGTGGCGTGGCATGTGATTGTACTGGATGCTTGTGGTTTGATGCTTTATATATATAACGAGGCGAAAGCCTTTTTCGGTAAAAAAACGGAAACGAACTAAACGAGGGCATGTCGCAGTGAACATAAACTCTTCTTCTTGACTGTGTCTTCTGCTACCTTCCTCCAGGCTTGTTGTTCTTCTGGTTGATGGATAAGTCGCTGCAGTGTAGTTCTCCTCATTTTGTTGCGCCCGCAGGCCACATGTGGCACTCTCCTACTGGTTGATTGGAGGCCTTCGAGTGCCATCTCCACTTGCCGCATGGTTGGTCTCTCTTGTGCTCTCATTTTGATGCATGACACGGCTACATCAGCCACTTCTTGCACCTCACCACCTCCTTCTTCCACCACTTACGGAAGATGGCGGCGACGACACATATGAATGTGTCGGACCGGTTTGAGCCCTGGACCCGGCAGATGGCTTGGTCGGGGCCTCCGGCTTTAGATGTTAGGCTTAGGTGAGAGGTCTGTGTATGTGGCCCAGCTTGCACCTTTTTATCATTTCGATAGGAGTAGCGGCAGATGTTGCCAAGATGGCGGATTCAGGCATATTGTTGTTCTACTTTGTAAGGTCCTTGAGAATAATCAATAAAATGGCAGCATGCATCTCCCAGATACAGGGGCCAGGGTCATCCTCCTTTTCAAAAGAAAATCATATAGTTCACCAAATTTAAGAACCAGCCCTTCTCCTTCGGAGGATATATACATGTTGGTCTCTTTCTAGTGAGCAATTCAATGAGGAGCATTCCAAAACTATAGACATCACTCTTTTTTGATAGCCGTCCTGTGTAATAGTACATAGGATCTAAATATCCTCGAGTCCCTTGCACTGTAGTTGCTGTTACCTCTGTCTGATCAACTGGTATGTACCTTGAAGTACCAAAGTCTGAGACCTTTGATGTGAAGGCATCATCTAGCAGTATGTTGGAAGATTTAATATCTCTATGTATTATTGGAAATGAAACAGCTGAGTGCAAGTAAGATATAGCTTTGCCTACATCACTTGCGATCGTCAGTCTGGCTTCGCATGGTATTGATCTTGGCAATTCTTGATGGAGGTGGTCACTAAGGGTTCCATTGGAAATGAACTCATAGGCAAGCAAAGGGACTTCTGTCTCTAGACAACATCCAAAAAGCTTGACAATATTCTTATGGTTGATCTGTGAAAGGATGGCAACCTCATTTATGAACTCGTCAATTTCTCTTTGCACCATAATCTTCGACTTCTTGATGGACACGACATGTAAATCTGATAACATTCCGTTGTAGACACCACCATGGCCACCATCTCCGAGCTTATGAGTCTGATCGAAATTGTTTGTTGCCTTCTCTAGCTCTTCCAGTGGAATGATCATCTTCTCTGCAATGCCAGACCTATGAGATACCAGCTGCTCCAACAATTGCCCATGATTTTGGATGAAGAACTTCATATTCAACATTTTCTTCTTGCGGTGCCTAACATGCCGTCTAATTACGATTGTGCCGAAAACCAGAAGTAGAAGGCCTGGTCCAACAGCTATGGACAGACCAACGATTAAACCTGCAAATAGTACATACTCCTTGTTTAGTTACTATGTTTTGAAGCACGGATGTGATGCTAAAACTCTTCTAGAAGGAATGACAGTAGGTACTATTTCTGACCTATATTGACGGATCTGACGCAACCATCGGGTCTCTTTGGGTCCCCATGGCTTCCTCATGGACAACTACAGTTGTACGATCCGTCTGTATTGGTGCAATCTCCATAGCACACAGCGTCTTCTCCTCGAATTTGCACTCGTTCACATTTACATCCATATGTATAATCAACCAAATTAAGCATGCACTTGCTATTAAATTCATGTCTTTACAATAAATACTACCTCCGATCCTTTTTACCTTGCGCATAACTCAAATCACGCATACCAAAGAGCACTACGTATCATTGATTTTGGACGAAATTACCCCTGCTTTGGATGGATCGTAAGGCTAGTCGTAATGGTAGTATCATAGCTAGTATCATGCATGCCAACTAGGCAATTTTGATGAGGTGTCATGACATTAAATGAAGAAAGAGAGGATGTAGTATCATATCATGATACCGTATCATATTAAATGCTATGCTACTTTGTGTCATGCATAGCAATAAATAGGGTACTACATGATACTAATATATGATACTATGCATTAGGGAGGTAGTATCATACACTAGTATCATATGCATGATACTAGTATATGATACTCTCCATTACAACCAGCCTAACAACCGGGGCAGCTCAGACGCGATAATTACGCGAGCCAGTTATTGGCCACTCCTCCTCGTTTTCTCCCCCACCTCCCGAGTAGTATTTCTCTGCATGGTTGTAATTGGTGCATGCGCTGCATGCCTGCCAGAAGTTAATGCATGCGAGTAGGCTAGTGTTGCATGCCCAGCGGAGGAATAGGGATAGACAAGGAAGAAATCGCTTAGCATCCGGATTGCGCAGACTATTACGGAAAAAAATGAGAAAAAATTATTCGCAGACTAAAAGGGATCAGAGGGAGTATAAGTTTATAAATCAATTGAGAAAGCCTTGTTCCTAAGTTAGGTATTTTTAACTTAACAATTCCATGCTTGTGACAATCAATATGTAGACCCTTTAATCCAATATAACAACCATTATGTGCAGTTTTATATTATATTTCCAAAATATTATATTTCCATATAAGTTCCACTAAATGAGGAAATATGTATCACAAATGTACAACTACAGGGTAAAAAGTGGAATTCACTCTTGAAATAACAACCATTTCTTAGGAATAGAAAATCCACAAATCTAGTAGTAAGGCTAGAAAATCCATGTACAGTAATTGCAGCAGTGATGGTGCTGTATAAAAAGCAAAGACATATTGGGTGTAGCCTTTGTTGCCGGGAGAGTATATGTTGTGTTTGCTCTTGCAGATACTCTTGGCTGCGTCCACCGGGCACCAGCGGTACCATCACACCGGGGGACCTCCCATCCCAGGAACAAGTGGGACTTCCACGGAAGCAAATGCCGACGGCGGAGGTCGGCTGCCGTCTCTACTTTCCAGCCAATTATGCAAGAATAAGAGCAACTTCAATGGGGCGACCTATTTCGTCCGTCCGCGTTCGTTTGGGTCAACGTAGACAAAAGGGAAGGCCCAACGCGCTGATCCAAACTTAAATCGTGTCCGCTTGGCGTCCACGCCGACTCATTTCCGGCTCAAAATTATGCCTGGAATGCGTCGGCGCGGACGTGAAACGGACGCGTCGCGCGTCTCCTTGCCGTCCGCCGCGTCCCCACTTGGTGGCCACCCAACCGTCACCGGTCGTCTTATTTATGATGACCACCGACAGCGGGCCCATGCGTCAGCCAGTGGCCGCGTCCTTTTTTAACCACACGTGCGGCGGGGTCGGCCTCATCCACTTCTCCTGTCCACATCTGGTCCCCCACCACTCCCTTTGCTTCCTCGCCGGCGACCGCAAACCCTAGCCATGGGCCTCTTCGGCAGCAGCAATGGCAAGGGCAAGGGCAAGGGCACCCCCGGCGCCTCGTCCTCCCGTGCTCCCCTTCCCCCTCCTCCTCCTCCGGCGGCGACGCGTTTCCGCCCTGGTCGCCGGCGCCTGCACATCCCGGTGCACCAAGCGCGGTGGCACTGGGAGTACATGAAGCCATTGTCGTACCCCGATGTCACGCTGCCGCACCGTTGGCATCTGGATCCGCAGCAGATCCTAGTGCCAGCGGTTCCTCGTACCCAACGGGCACACGACGATGAGGTGCGCATGCGCCGTGTGCAGCTCACGCCGGAGCAGTGTCGGCTGCCAGAGTACGCCGCCGACTCCCCCAACTGAGAGGCGTGGTTCTCCCTCGAACACAAGGAGCAACGGCGCTCGGGTGTCGACTCCGTCCCTCCGTCATACCCACCGCCGCCCCCGCAGGTAGAGCCGGAGGACATGGAGGCGGAGGCGGAGTACCAAGCCGCCCTCGAGGAGGCCCTGCAGCACGCGCTGGAGGCTAGCCGCCTAGAGGAGGACACGCACTGGGATGGGCTGGGGCAAGCCCTTGCCCTGTCGGCAGCGGGGAACTCTGTCCACATCCCGCCCTTTGTGCCGCCACCGCCACCATCGCCGCCGTTCCAGTCCAAGCCGGAGCCGGAGCCGGCCGACGCGTAAACGCTCCCCGCCTCCACTCGTGGACGGGCCAGTACCGCGAGTGGGTGAGCGCGCCTCCCGTCCACCTCGCCGCGACGCCGGAGGAGGAGGCGGCCCACCTCGAGCGATGGAAGGAGCACTGGCTCCGCGAGGAGCAGGCCGACGGCGAGGAGCAGATGCGCTACGACGCCATGCTCCACCGAGACGCGGAGGCGCTCCGGCTCGAGGAGGAGGAGGAGGAGCGTGCGCGGCTTGCCGCAATGCCGCCGCCCCAGCAGACGCCGGAGGAGGCTGCCTTGGCAGCGTACCAGGCGGTGTTCAGGTGGGCTGGCCCTACTCCGGTCTTCATCGACCTCACCGACGACGGCGGCATCGAAGGCAAGGGCAAGAGCAAGGCCGACGACGTCTAGAGCAGCGTGCCGGGCAGCAGCAGGCGGGCGCAGACTTTTTTAATGTTTTATTTAATGTTTATTAGATTTAGTTGGATTTTGGCCGGCATTTGACCGGCCACTTTATGTTAATTATGTTTATTTAAGTTTATTTCATGCAACTTATTTTTTTTCCACGGAAGCACATTTGGGTCGGCCTCCCCATTGGGCGGTCAAACCGACCCATTTTAAAATGCGGACGCGCATGTCCTCCTGGCCGACCCAAACGGATAAAAAGCGGACAAAGCGCGCTTCCGTTTGGGTCGCCCCGTTGGAGTTGCTGTAAGTTATGGTTGAACCACCCCTCCTTGGCGTTCGTCCTCCGTACGGTTCCGGCAGAACCATCTCAGCTGCACGTCATAGGAGACGCGGCCTAGGATATTATCCATCGTCGTCTTACGGATGTAGGTGGTAAGGGGGTCCTGAGTCCTAACAGCCGTACAATCCTGAGCAGTACTTCCCATGAGAGGACGTGTATTTTTAGAGCTATCCCGACTCTTCAATATAGCTTTAAGATCCGTGCAACACAACTAACTTTCTATATAAATTTTTTTTTTGTTTCTTTCAAATAGGACATGTCTTGAAGTTCAAACCTTTGTAGCGTGGCAAAGCTTCCTAACTAGAATCTAGGATAAATCTTTTAGATTTTTTTGTCAAACATAAATATATAAAATAAGTTTTGTTTAGTTTTAGTATTTATGTCGGACAAAAAATGCTGAAAGATTTATCCTAGATTCTAGCTAGAAAGCTTTGCCACCCTGCAGAGGTTTTAAACTTCAAGACATGTTCTATGTGAAAGAAACAAAAAAAAGAAATGTATTTGCATGAATCGTGATGTACAAAGTGGATGGCTAGATAGGAAGGGTCTGGTTGCAGGTGTTCTATTATATGTTTTCTCTTCTCAGGACCGCCGCCCCCAGGCGGCAAGCCGGTGAACCAGCTGGCGCCGGAGCAGAACGAGGAGCAGCTGCCAATGCTGAGATTGCTGGTTTTATCCCGTAGAGTCGCCTCGCCAGTCACGACGAGCTCGTTACGGCCCACTGCCAGAGCGTAGGGCCCGTCGGCGTCGAGGCTGCCGCCAAGGAACGCGCCATGCCCGTTGCTGGCAGCGCCAATCGTCACAGCGCCGGTGTGGATGACCGTCACCGTGGCGCTGGAGATGGATATGTTGACGACTTGCAGAGTGCGGTCGACGCCGAGCAGCAGCCGCGGGCGGATTTTGCCGTCCACGCAGGTGAGGTTGAACCCCGGCGAGTGGTAGCAGTCGTGGCCGATGCCGAACGGGTACGGCAAGCTCACGTTGCCGCAGGTGGTCCTGCAGGCCGTCATCCTTATCACCGGCGGTGCCGTCCTCGCGGCAGCCACCGCCAGCACTCCGGCAATGGATGAAACCACCCAGGTAAGGTAAGCTGCATGACCGAACACGGACGCATGAATGATAGTATGATACTGTGATGGTCTGGTGGATGCTTTCCCTCGGCTCGTATGATTCGGGAGAACTGCACATATATATGCAATAATCACACACACGCACGCACGCGCGCGCCCGCCCGCACGCACGCACATGAGAGTTGTGCAAATAAATTGCATTCCAACGCGGAAGCAACACGTACGGCACCACGGGAGTTGTTGGGTGGGGTGGTGAACATTGTTCTTTGGTTACACTAATCTATTGTGCCCGGCATGCATGCATGCCACAAAAAAGGTCTGAAATGAGATTCGACAAGATTACCCTGCATCCATTGCCTGCGCTACAACAATGCTACACATACAGGTTTTTACAGGAGTTTACAGGATTGATTTTACGTGGCTGTTTTTGATTGGGTGTTAGTTGGGGAGGGCCCCATCCCCATGAAAATCAAGGGGGTGATGTTTATGAAGTTTGGAAGGAGCCTGTAAACTCCTGTAAAGCCCTATAGATGTAGCATTTTTGCCTTCGCTATCGACGAGTATATGATAAGCATCTTTACTCACGGGTCACGGCACCAAAAGCATCCTTGTGCTGCCAGCTACAACAAGCAATGAAGAATCCTCCTCTACACTTTCCTGCTCAAACTAGTTTAAGAGTCAACTATTCCAAGTCTGTCATAGTAGTGCTCGTGGGTGTGCGCGAAAGAAAATGCAGTTTCTTTCTCAAATGTTAAGGTGTCATCACGGCACTTTCCCCTTCACTTATCTCGGACTATCCCTCATCATCAAGCAAAAGATAGATGGTTTCATCCCAGTGAATCGTAGAATTAAAAGAAGATGGAATGGTTGCTCCACACTTCGAACTCAGCTTAAGGGGGAAAGCTCTGACTGGTTAAACTAGTTCTGTCCTCCCTGCTAACCTTCCACATGGGCACTTTCTTCTTGCCCACGTCCATAATTGATCAGGTCCATAGATATACACTGCCTTTAGAGAAAATATGACATGCATGATAAGGCACCCTCTTACTAAAGTATGCAACAAAACATTTCTGCTTCGATACATCCCCAAAACACAAGGCAGACGATATTAGCCCATACCCTTCATAAAAAAAAGGCCGGACGGTCTTATTTTAAAAAGTCGTTGTCTACCCATCCTCGACGGTGCACGCCCGTCTTCGGCGGTACGTGGGTGTGTACGTACAATACTTACACATGAACCGGCCATACGTGCATCACCTCGTGTCGTGTCGCATCATGTGGCCCATCGAGTGGGCAGCCGGCCAGCGGGTCGCGCCGCACCGCAGGTGATCAGCGCGCCTATGGGACCTTCTTAGTTGTTGTAGAATGTGCACGCCTCCGCTTGTGAATCAAAAGTCATAGGAATTATGTTCCAATGCTTATCCAGCGCCTCTTGCTGGCCTATTCAACATGTCCAATGTTCATGTCATTCACCATCATCGTCATGGTCATCAGGCCCAATAGGACCATCGACCTTCTACAAAAATACAAACAAACATGTGTTAGTTAACATCACTTAGGTCATACGGTTGCATGCCATACAAAATATTCAAATACCTGGCTCATGTTATCGGCATAAGATTCCTGAAATCACCGTGCTCATTCTGGACATCGACATCTTCGTATAGATTTTTAAAACAAAGACATGTAAAGTTGTCATTTAGTTATTTGCCATAAAAAAGACACAAATCAATGTACATGTCACTTACATTTTCACTGCCTGCACCATCCTCATTAATTGGAAAGTCATTGGCAGGTAAGTTTCCTTAGGACGACCACAATTCATTCTCACTACTATATTCATCTTCGTTACTATATTCATTCCCTCTAATATAGCCATTATCACTACAGAATTTATCGTCGGCATATCCGGTTTCCTGCTCCATTTAATCACCTTGAGCTAGAGTCCACAGTCACTACGTACACTGCAGAACATTCCACAGAGATATCATCTCACAGTTCAAATGCAAATTCGGTAACATTGTGTGGTGTACAATGAAAATTTAGAGAAGCAACGTCGCTGCGAATCATTTTTTGCACCATTTTAATGTGCAGAGAAGAATATAGATGACAAACCGTCGATTCCAACGGTGGCGGGGACGCTGTCAGATAGAAAGTCCGTTTGTGATGGGGCGGGGAGGGGAGCGTGCAGGTAGGGGCATGCTTGCCCTAGCCCGTTTATGGTGGCGAGGACGGCGCCGCTGCCGATCAAGGGGGAAGGCTGTGGTCAGGGCCACGAGGGGGCGTTAAGGCGGTGGGACGGGCGACGAGGATGCACAACTGGGAAGGGGTAGTGGACGCCGTCAACTATGGGAAGGGGCGGCGATCGGCAGCATGTGCGTGGGTCATGGGCGGGCGGGGGAGGCTGCAGATCGGAATGGGCGGCAGATTGTTGGGGAAACGTCTACGTGTTCATATCACTCATACGTCCTGGAAGGAGACCTTACGGAGGTGGGTATACATTTTTGCTGAATTACCATCCTGCCGTTATACGTTTTTTCGGGGGGTACCGAAGCGGAGTTCCAAACCAAAACGGCATCGTGGACTTGGAGTGCTCGGTGTGGCCACACATAATAAATCCCTATTGATCAAGAACATGTACAAGTTCTTCAACCAAGCTGATGCCTCATGTAAATTTTATTTGGGAGACACACTATGCGAATGGCCTTCCCTCATGAGAAATCGAAGGATCCTTTTGCTGGAAATCTCAGCTCAAACTTTTCCCCCATTTCAAGGCAATGGCTAAACCCACTATTTGGCAAGGAAAGTATGTCCTCTCATGGAAATATATCTAGGATGACCGGCTCTCCATGAGAAATTTCCTGAACTTTACTCTTTCTCCCCCAACGAAATCTTTTCGTCTTCATAACATACTACACCTTGATTATTTAGCTAAACATTTGCATACACTCTCAATTCAAGCATTCCAACAGTTTGAAAGTTTGCAAAATCTGCTCTCTGCCTAACTAGAGAATGACAAATCACGATAAGTGGGTCTACAAATGGGGTAATTTTTTTATTTTATTTTTAGAAAAGGAGGATGACCCCCGGCCTCTGCATCTGAGAGATGCATACGGCCACTTTATTGATTATTCTCGAGGACCTTACAAAGTATTACAACAATGTGCCTGAATCCACCATCTTGGCAACACATGCCACTACTCCTATCCAAAATGATGAAGGGGTGCTAGCTGGGCCACTACCCAAACCACTCACCTAAGCCTAACATCAAAAGCCGGAAGCCGAAACATATTCGGAAGCCCCAGCCGAGCCACATACCGGGTCTGGGGCACAATCCGGTCAGACGCACTCGTGTGTCGTCGCCGCCATCTTTCACAGGTCCGTCTTCAGATCATATTGAGGCTTCTACCTGGTCTGGCCACTCTGCCATCGACATCACCATGACGCCAGACAACAACCTCCTCCTACGCGAGTCCATCTCCGTGCATCGGACGCCGAGCCTCCACAGCGCCATGCCGCCAATATCCGCCGCCATCGATGTGTGAGATGAAGCACCGCTCCACCATCCCCCCAGCCAGCACTTACTCCAAAACGATGCTCCCAGGAGGGAAAGAGATAAAACGCCATCATCGTCCGATCCGGAAGACCCAGATCTAGGGTTTCCCCCGGAGCATCCCGAGCCTGATGACGCAGACTGCAACGACGATGCCTCGACAAGGGAACGACATCTAAGACGCCGCCATCGTCCGCCATGACCGTAGTCGGTGCGATTTTCATCGGCAGTTGCTCCAACCAGACGTGCGCCGCCGACGTCGCTGGTCCCTTCAACCAGAGCAAACTCCAAAACAATGCCCTAAAGAGGTACTACGATGCAAAAGCGCCGCCATCGCTCGATCCCAAGGAGATCTAGGGTTTCCCCTGTAGTTGCCCGCGCTGTCAAGGACCAGACAAGGGTAGAATCCCGCAGATCTGCCAGCTGCCGACGAGTCGCACCCACCACCGTGCCGACGGCCGACCAACGATCAATCCGGCCGAGCCGCCGCGAACCGATCCGGTCACGCCGCCGCCGTCCCTGGCGGCCGCGACGCACCAGATCGCAAGGCCTCCTCCCGCAGGGAATCGACGTCGCTGAGGCGCCGCCACCACCCGCCGTGGCGACCGGCCCGCCGCCATGCTCCGGCCCGGCGGCGCCGGCCCGCGCCAGCCCCACCCGAGCGAGAGGGCCCGAGTCCCCGTCGCCGCCGGCGACGGCTAGGCTTCGCATGGCCGCGCCCTTGGGCGGCGGCGAGGGGGGAGGAGGAGGAGTGGGGGAGGTTCGGCGGCGATGGGATCTGGGCCTCCCGGTCGCCCGCGCGGGGGTCGGCTCGGGAGGGAGACGTACGGGACGGGATCTTTCTCAGCCTAACTTTTTTCCTACAAATGGGGTACTAATTCCTATCCTACATGCTATGAGATTCTGAGAGTAACTTATGATGCTCATATCCTCTTGAAAGTACTATGGTAATATGCTAGTTAGTTGGGACACAAAAATTTCATTTAGCCTTTGCTCTGTGATGGGGTCAACACGAATAATCTACTTTAGAAAAAAGACTTCTATAGGCCAGCCGTATACATCTTCTCTGCAATTGTATTGGGGCTATCCTTTTTTCATGATTGCAGGCAGCCATTAACACTAGGAAATTCAAGGGTATCTCCTTTTATGATAAGTGTCTATTCACTTGCAAGATACGGTCCAAAAGGTATCTCGGTGGACATTATAATCATGTCTTGTTGGAATCTCTCGATCCCAAGGAATGGCAAAATCTTCAAGAATGCACCCAATTCAATCCAATCCCCGCGAAACAAATTGAAGGTTGTACTTCTGTCAGTCAGGCCTAGAGCTAGCTAAACGCAAGAATTGTGGTATTTGATGGCATGGATGGACTCCCAACCTTGAGTTGCTCCGCTACAGCCTTTCCTTGTTCTTCTTTCTTATTTTATTCTCTTTCATATAGGCTGATGCTAGGCGCCGGCAGACCGGCGCTAGGTTGGGCCGGTCGCCCTGCATCCGCATCCGTTTGATCAGTTGCCCCCTACGCACAGGATTACACGAGGACTCGGTCGTCTCCCTCACGCCCTTGCTCCTCCCGCAGTTTATAGCCACGAGCGACCGGAAAAAACAGATACGCCCGCGCGCGCGCGTAGCTCCACATCCCCCGCGGCCACCAAGCACCACCGCACCTCCACTTTCTGCCGTTCGCCGTCGCTCGCCGTGCTGGGACATAGGCTCGATGCAGCTTTCTCCAGCCCAGGTCGAAGCAAAACTGTCCCCCATACGCCCCAGTATGCAGCTCCGCTGCCCATGGTTCCAGCTCCAACAAGCCATGGTTCCAGCTTCGCTCGTCCATCATCCCCATCTCAAGCCAGCTCGCAGCTTCCGCTCGCCGTCGTTGGTTTGTCGTCCACCGGTTGAAGCTTTTTCAGATGCCGGGCATGGTAGCAAATTCGCACATCGGTTCCAGCAATAGAGATAACCGGTTCCAACACCCGGGCTGGTCGGCTGAAGTAAAAAAAAAAGGCTGGCACCACCGCCATGGCAACACGGCGGTCACCGGTGGTAGCTGCCGCTCTCGCTCTCGCCGGTTGCAGCACTGGGGCTGGCCGGTTCCAGCATTTGAGTTGCCGGTTGCAGCTTGGTTGTAGCAAAAAACAGCTGCTCATTCCCTTTGATTTTGGTTGTAGTAAAAAGCAGCTGCTCGTTCCCCTTTGATTTTGGTTGCAGCAAATCATGAAGGCGGTTGTAGCTAGATGAGTGGTAGCAATTTTCAATGCCGGTTGTAGCATGTAGCACAAATCCGTGACGCCCGTCCTCGCCAAATGTCGCTTGGAGCAGCACCGCCGTCCTCGCCGCCCGCGGTCAGCATGCTCAGCAGCCTCGGCTGTAGCAAAAAACGAAGCCGGTTGTAGCAAGAAACAAAGTCGGTTGTACCAAAAAACAAGTCGCCATGCGTGGTCACCATACTCGCCATCCCCGGTTTGTAGCAAAAAAAAAGGAAGCTGGTTGTAGCAAAAAAAATGGATCCGGTTGTAGCAAAATCAGAGCCGGGAGGTGGAGGAAGTAGCTTGTGGTCATGGAGTAGCTGGTGGTCAAATCCAATGGCGGGAGGTGGTGTTTGGACTAGCTTGTGGCGTTGCCATGAGAGCCTGCTTGGTGGAGTTGGGAAGAAAGGGAAGGAAGCAGATATAGTATCTAAAACGTCAGGTGAAAGAAAACGATTGGAGGAGGAGCCTCGCGAGTCGCGTGCGACCGGCCCAGCGTTCGGGCGGCGCACCACTTAAAACGTTTTCCTTTCATGTAATATGCTAGTGCCTCTTTGGCCTAGCGCGGTGTATTGGTGGACGTGATTATGGAATAACACCTCATCAAGATGCCGATTACAACACCGCGCCATGTTCCGAAGTGAAAACTCTTTTCCTGTTCTTTAATGGTCGGATTCAGCCCCCCTCTCCTACCCAACTCGCTCCCGTGCTGCTCCCGGGTGGCACCGGGGCGCCCCAACAATAGCAACCCTCGTCCCCGCCCTCCCTCCCCTCCCCCGCTGCTGCAGGCGTGCGCCGTGTGGCTAAGCCCGTGCAGTGCCGGCTGCGGTGGGACTGCTCTGGTGGCGGATGGTTCTTTGGCGTGGTGGATCTGCATACTGTGGCAGCGGCGGCATGGGCTGGTTCCCACGTCTCCTCCATGGATCTCATTAGTTAGATGTGGCAGTCCATGGCGGCGCGGTGCAACAACGCAGCACCCTTTCGCGTACTGCATGGGCAACCTACTACAGCGACTTGACGGCCGAGCACCTCTGATCTGCTGGCGGGGCGTCTTCGTGCGGCTTCGGCTCCGTCTCCACGCGCGGCTTGGCTTCGGCTAGATGCAGGGCATAGAGGCATCGAAGGCATGAAGGCAGCGAGGTGACGTGCTCCGGCGACTCTGGATCTGGGAGACTGCGATTTGGGAGGCTTCAATCTGGGAGGTTCTGGTCAGTTTCAGGAGGGCTTCGGCGAGCAGCCTGGATGCTACCCGAAACCTTTCGCCGCTACCTATGTCTCGATCAAGACCAGCTCGGACGGTGGTGGTAGCTGTAGATGTGCTATACCGACCTCATGTGGCTTCATGGCAGGCAGGGTCATCGAAAGGTTTTTAGAGAGGGTTCATCTGTTCAGACCCGGTGATTGATTTCGACAATGAGATACAAACCTTGGGCCAAGACTTGATGCAAAGGGATCATTGTGTAGCGCGCGGTGGCCATCACATCGCATGTAACTGCTGGGATCACGAAAAAGTGAGGGTGACGATACATTTGTGACTTGGATAGTGGTGTTGTGTGCATCCGGCCTTGAGCTCCGGGGTGAAAAACTAGGTCTGACCAGAGTTGGTTATACCTGGCAATGGTGACCTTTTCTGCGTCTTTACCTTGTTAAAGGCATTGCTCGGATATGCCCAGGCTGATTTTTCTAGATGAAAACTTACATTCTGACCTTGATGGTTGGATCCGGTGACAGCGGCACATGAGCGCCACTTCCTTCATGAAGGTGTTACTATTGAAAAACCCGTCGTCCATGTGTTGTCATTACATGGTTGGTGCGGATATGGTCATTGCTACAGTTTGCCGACCGTGGATCTAATCGCTTTGGATTTTTTTCTTTTTCCTCGCCTACACATAGCTTTGATTTTATATAACTTTGCTAGTTTCTGGCATGCTTGTGTGTGCTGGTGTTGGTTGTGTGCATCTTAGCTATGCAGAGGCCGGGTGCGTGCTCATTATGTCCGTATCCTCTTGATGCTCCATTTTAAGCTAATAAAATCTACTCTTTGTCGAAAAAATGGTCGGGTTCAGCAACGATTAACTTGTGTTTGTTGGTGTGTTGGTGTTCACTAGCCTACCTCGATAATCAAGATGAAAATCTTTGTCTAGGCAATCTTCAATTGGGCATGGCCATGATGGCACGAGCACGTTTATTCCTTCTTGAAGGCATTTTGCGGAAGAAGTCCACTCAGTCATAGATTTTAATGACATATCTTGTAATGGTTTGACCATTGTTGCCTTTGTCATGTACCCTACTTAACAACTAATAAAAATGGGTACATCGCAATGGTGCAGATGCCGGGGGTTTCAAACTCCTTTAAAAAAATGTAACTATTTAATTTGTTATGTTTTAATAAAATTATTGTCTCCCCCCTAAAAAAGATAGTCTACAACCACATGGTCTACCACCACTATATCCATATTTTGTTTTCCTGTATATCAGTTTTCAACTTCAACTTGCGGTGCCTACCAACAAGTTGAACACACAAACACTTACAAAAATGCAATTTTGAAACAATAGTTACTTCGAAATTTTATTTTTGCTTTTAGATTATGCCTAAAAAGGTAGTATTTTGCAATAGTTTCAGGAGCTACTGAAACTATTACTAAAATTCAATTCCCTGGCATTCGCGCCAAATGCTCAAGTTTTGCTTGGGTCTCTTTATTGCTCAACTATGACCGCCGCATTGTCATTGCATAGGCATGTATAATTTCCACAGAAGAAAGCAAGAGTTAAACAACAGACATGAATGCACGTTTTCTGCATGCAAAGCATCAGAGTTTTGATATTCCATGCTTTTGGGAAAGCAACGCGGTTGGCATAGTGTGTGCTGGACGCACAACGAATTTACTAACATCCACATCGTCCCTTTGAAAAAGCACCGTGTTTGCTACTGGTAGTGGTATAGTTTAGTTGGCAGTGGCACGATTGAAAGCAGACATCAAGCTGCCTGCTGCTGTAGGATTGTTTAGATAGCTTCTTATTTTTCTGCCCATTTCTTTTGTATGGGTGGCTATCGATGATTGGTCATCTGTAATGTGATATGTTAAACCTCCGGATTGTTGGTTAGATGCTTGGTTTCGATTAACAGAAATCAGGGGGAAACACCCTCTTTTTGTTGAAAAAAAGTTTAGATCAGAAGATGCTACTTGCATGGCCTATATAATTGAATTCGGAGACCGGTCGCGGGCCGCCATCTCATTCTAGGATATCATGCCAATCATAGCAGCAGGTGCACTCTCCTGGTGTTCCATAAAAACGCAAAGTAAATAGATAGAGGTGGTCGGGGGTCGAGGCGATACCCTTTTGAAAGCTTCTTGTAGAATTTTCGAAAAAATGAGTTTACATGTTTATGTTTACAATAGTCCTACACCTACAAAGTTGTTACGTAACCTTCCATCAGTGTGGACCCTCCTTCCCACTTATCTCCAATCAAAACATGCCAACTAGTCTAGCCCCGTAAAATGCCCGTGGATGTAGCATTGCTCTTATGTTCAATCAACAGCAATGTTATAAAAATTGATGTCAGATTTAAACATGGCAAATCAAACTTTCTTTAGCAAGCATGACATATCCTGGCAAAAAACTAAAGAAATTTGCCATCCTGTCCACAACTATAATTGTCATGAAAAACGTTAGATTTGTCATGGTCAAAAATTCGACATTCGAATTGTAGTGAAATCCTTATTCAAAAGATTTTGAGAATAATTACTGACCGGGCATGCATGTAAACTTGTCAACGAAGAAACCAAGAAACATCATGCAAGTTTCCTGCATGCATGCTTAATTAGCTCATGAGATGCATGAGAGTACAGATAGACATTCCATGCTTTTGGGAAAGCAGCGTGTTAGGTAAGTGGTGTGTACTAATTGACGCATGTGTTCACTAACGTCCTCGTCGATCTCGCTGAAATGATTCCTTAATCAGCCGAAAGAGGCATGCAGTAGGTGACTTATGATTGAGCAAACCATATAAGCGATATGGTCGTAGTTAAACGATGGTGGTGAACTGTAGCTATCTACTACGAGAACGACAAAGGCTCGACCATCAATGGCGCACATGACCATCTCATTCTTGGAGATCGTCATCACGGCCGCGGCGCTCGCCGCCGGTGGAGCAGCTGCTTCACCCCCGGCTCCGGCACCGATGGGGATGCCGGGATGCCACACCATCTGCGGCAACATCAGCGTGCCGTACCCGTTCGGCATGGGACCGGCCAGGTGCTACTGGCCGGGGTTCAACCTCACCTGTGACAATACTACCACCCCGCCGCGGCTGCTGCTCGGCGCCGGCGGAGACATCCTCCAGGTGGACCATTTCAGCCTTCGCGAGTCGTCGGTGCTCGTCAAACGCACCCCCGGCGACGTATTGATCGACGGCGACGGCAACGGCTCAATATTCTCCGGAGGGCCTGACCACGGGACCTACCACATCATGCTGACAGACACGTGGGTATACGGCGCGAACGAGCTCATCCTGCTGGGATGCAACGTGCGAGCGACGCTGAAACACGGCAACGCCACTGTCAGCGCCTGCTCCACGCTGTGCGGCGACGACCAACCCCATCAGCCCACCATGTGGTCCGTACCGTCGAGGCTCGAGAGCAGCATGGTTTGCACCGGGCTCGGCTGCTGCCAGGCGGCCATCGTCGCCGCGGCATCAGCTGTCGGCGAGCTCCGGGTGGTTCGGCCGGAATCGTAGCGCCGATGAGGAACGGATGCCCACGCGCGTGTTCGTCGCCAAGGAGGGGTGGTTCGAGAAGAAACACGTTTCCAAACCGCTGCTGCTTCAGGAGCCGTCGGCTTTCGGAGCAATGGGTATCCCCGTGGACGACGGGGTTCCCGTGTGGCTGAGCTGGGAGGTCGACACCAACATTTCTTCTTCCCATCGCCATGGCCACGTCGTGTGCGATCAGGGTACACGAGGAGGATATGCATGCCGCTGCGAAAGTAACTACGAAGGCAACCCCTATATACCCGACGGATGCGAAGGTTTGTTGTTTTCATATAACCGCTATATATACATATAGTTAGGAATTTTCATGTAAATTGTGCTTAAATTTCGCTAGAAAAATCACTTTAGTGCTAAAAGCCGATGGATGCCAAGGTTAGCTGTTTTACTATGACTGCTATATATAGTTAGGGATTTTTGTTTGCAGGGTATATATAGTTAGGAATTTTCAGGTAATTACACCACCCGTGCTTAAGTTTGGCTAGAGAAGTAACTTTAGTGCTAAAAGTGCAAAGTGGCATCCAGAAATCGAACTCAAGACCTACAAATTGCACCCTCACAGTGCTAGCAACTGTGGCCACCGCTTTTTGATGTCAAAACTTGTAACAGGTTTGACCAAGTTTAAAACTACTCCCTCCGTCCATATGTAGTTTGCAGTATGGACTACATACAGATGTATATAGACTTACTTTACAATGTACATTCACTCATTTTGCTCCGTATGTAGTTTGTGTTGGAATCTCTAAAAAGACTAATATTTAGGGACGGAGGGAGTACAAATTAAAACAAGTTATTGCATTGACATCTATGATACCAAATCAATATCATTAGTTATAACGTGAATATGCAGTACTTGAAGGCTTATAGTACACCATGTCTATTTGGTGTAGATATCAACGAGTGTGATCGTCATCCCTGCCTTGATGACCGTGTATGTACCAATAAGGACGGGGGCTTCGACTGCGGGTGCCCACCAGGAACCCATGGTAACAATGCCTTGCCCGGAGGATGCGTCCCTTTTATCTCCGTCACACGTAAGCTATGCTACAATCAATTTTCATTATTTTCCACTAGCAAGTACTATCAGAATGGAAGTAATGAATAACTACTAGCTAGTAGTAGTACACCGTATCATCAATTACTACATTTGTGTCTATGTATATAATAGTGCGTACTAGGTTTTGTTAGGACAATACTTTGAATAATGCCCGTTCGTTGCAACGGGATATAAATATTCTATTGTGTTAGCTTGTGATTAACATGTCCATATTAATGTGATCATTTAAATAATACATACCAAATACTGCCCGAGATTTACCTTATATAGTTTGATGAGAAGTTTAGTAAGTAAAATAAAAGTGGAATTGGTTAAGGTAAATAAAATTAACAGGATTGATTAGCATACCAGGAATGTTCGGACAAAGAGTGTGATGAGACAAAAAAAATCATTGGAGGAACGTGGTAGGAGTGGGAGAACCGGTTCACGAAGCGTTTTGCTGCAGAAAAGGAACACTCCCATTTTTTTTTGAAGTAGTATAAGTAAAATACGTATAGAGATTTACATGTCCATATTAATTTGATTGTCTCAATAAGTGCTTACCAAATCCAACATATTATTTACGTTATAGTTTGATGATAAGTTCAGTAAGTAAATTAAAGTGGAATAGGTTAAGGTAAGTAAATTATGATGATTGATGAGCATAGGGGGAAGGTGCGGAAAAGGGTGTGGTGAGACAAAAAAAATGGTTGAACGACAAAACTCGGTGGAGGGACATGGTAGGGCGGGGGAGAACCGGTTGAAGAAGTGTTTGCCGACAGGAAAAGGAATGTTATTCTCTTCTTAAGTAGTAGAGAAGAGTTTACTTGTCCATACTAATGAGATTGTGCAAATAAATGTGTAGGGCAACTCAAGCAGATCCTGTAAGACTCTGTACCACAAATATTGTTTAAGGGATCATGTAAAACAAATTTGTGATACCGCAGAAGGCATGGCATAATAGATCCACTAAAACCATACTGCATATTTGAAACTTATTTACGCCATGATAGTTCACCACCGGAGTTCATACATTCAAACATACAAAAATAATAGATTAAACCTAATCTAGAACTAGTTCGAGGCTTCACGTTGAGGCAGTACTCGGTCGCCGACCGGCAGAGAACGGTGGCGAGCTCGTACCCCTCCTTTGCCACCTCGAGCCGCTCGGCAGCGCCGTCTTCACCGGCCGCCACCGTGTCCTTCGTGGTAGCGAGCTCAATCTCTGTCTCGTGGAGCCCCTTCGTGGTTGGCCAAAGAGCTTCCCCGTGCTAGTTGAAGCGGCTCCACGCACCCCAGCCACCACTTAGGGATAGGGAACGGTGCTCGTGGGCCTGTTTCGAGCGTCACGGCTCGACAGCGGGCTGGCCGGAGCTGCCGGCCTCCGCATCATGCCGGGCGCGCTTGTGCGTCTGTGATCCGCCAGGTACCCCATGCCCACGACCTCCACCAACCATTGATCTGTGATAAGAGGGTGCTTGCGCGCGAGAATCGGTCGCCGGAGTAGAAGGCATTGGGCACCGTTGTAGAGGGGACTGTGGCAGAGGCGTGTGCTGGAAATGGAGGATAGAAACCCTATATCACATGATGTCCGGTAAATATACCGGCGGAAAGGGGAATATACGTGCCGTCTGTATAATTTTTACATGTCGGCCTTTTTTACAGGATCTGCTTTGGCTGAAAAAAGAGTCGATTCTCTAAAATGCCCGGAATTATAAGGCTCGGCAAGATTTTACAGGATCTGCTAAAGTTTCTCTTACCAAATCATGCCCGTGATTTACCTTATATAGTTTGATGAGAACATTAGTAAGTTAAGGTGAAATTGGTTATGATAAGTAAATTAGGATGATTGATTAGCATACGGGAAAGATGCGGACAAAGGGCGTGGTGAGACAAAAAAGACCGGTTGAACGAAAAAAATCAATGGAGGGACGTGGTAGGAGGAGGAAGAACTGGTTGACGAAGCATTTTGCCATCAGGAAAGGAACTTTTTAAGTAGTAGCTGTAGAAAATTGTTTATATAACAACAAATTAATAGGTTAATATTTTATCAAAGCCTTATCTTAGTACTATAACACAATATGTAATACATTTGAGGATTGACGAGGTATGATTACAGATACACTACAGTAGTATATAGTATTTAATCCTATAATATTGTACATTCCCCTAGCTTTTTTTAGACAAACATTCCGCTAGCTTAGGTTGTACCAAAATTAGTATAAAGTTGAGACATTTATTTTAGGACGTAGGGAGTAGCAATAGTAGTAATATTCACTCTTTTTTTCAAGCAGAAACAGAAGCTGGTATGTGCGAAAGGAAATGCGGGAAATGTCCCATACCCGTTCGGCTTCGGCCCGTCTCACTGCTACAGGCCGGGGTTCAACCTCACTTGTGACTACCCAAACGGGAAGCCTCCGAGGCTGCTGCTCGATGGCTACGGTGCTTTCCAGGTCCAAGAGATCTCCCTCCTGAACACCACACTGCGCGTCACCAGCTCGATCGCCGTCATCCAAGCCACCTCCAAAAATGACTTCATCTTTGATTTCAATGATTATTTCACAAGCGGAGGGGACGTGCTTTACGCACTATCCACCCGCAACGAGCTCATCCTCTCGGGGTGCAACGTCCACGCGATCGGAAAGATGCTACAACACCCGGGAGTCCCGGCCCCGGTTATCTGTCCGTTCAACCCTGCTGAGATTCGTGCTGCGGTCTGTCCAGCAGCAGACCATTTGCAGTCCCATCACACATAAGCAAGCCATTTAACCAAGATAAACAGTGGTACTGCGATACTAACGTAGGCAGAGTAGGCAAGGCACTAGGCCTATGCAGAGGCTGGCAGTGGCAGGAGGTCAAGCGGGTCAATTCAAAGAGATAAACTCACCAGTGCATTTGAGCGCCAGAGGAACGCGGGGCCCGAGAGGTTTCACCGTAGCATGTTTCTGTCCATGGCCTCACGGGATTCCTGACCAGTAGTACTGTGTTGCATGTGTACATGCTGACTTCTGGACTAAAAGAGTGTAGCGGGCTATAATAGGACATGGAGGAATTGATCCCGGGCACCAGTGATCTCGGATGAACAGTAAAATCCGAAAAAATATTAAAACAATTTAAAAAAATCTGAAATTATTTGTCAAGAAACTTTGATGTTTTTTCTACATGCGTACCAATTTTCGTAATGAAATGACATTTGTGGAGGTCTCGGCAAAAAAACAAAATCATGCTCCAAAAAAACTGTTTTTGGATACATTTTGAAGCATCAATTTTGTCTTTTTTGCCGAGACCTGCATGAATGTCATTTTGTCATGAAATTTTGCACGCATGTGAAAAAGATATCAGTGTTTCTTGACAAATAATTTCAGATTTTTTTAAACTATTTAAATATTTTTTTCGTTTGTACTGTAGTAAAGGGTGCCTGTGAGCTCGAGCTCACAATAGCACTTTCGGCTATAATAGTTTGGGGTCATTCTCGGTATGAAGACGAGACAAACAGCGAGCAGCAAGGGCCACGGCTCCCCAAGATTATTTATGTAACAAGCTGTGTGGCATGGTACATCTCTTTTATGAACAGCATTTTTGTCAAAGAGATTATATGCATTACTGATAGAAGATCCCACTGAGTGGTAAAAATTAAGTAGCCATTTTTTTACTATGCTCCTGTAGTTATAACACACACGCACTCTAGCGGTCTAGCTACCCTTTGTTTCTATCTTATTCATGAACTTCTCCTCTCTCATTATTCTACAGTTCCAAGACCATGTGGAACGAGACAAAATACACCAAGAACAAGGTAAAAGTTTGTTACGGTGGAACTATCCCTTGATTACTTTGTTTTCAAGAACAATGTAGAAGTTTGTTACGGTGGAACTATCCCTTGATTACTTTGTTTTCAAGAACAATGTAGAAGTTTGTTACGGTGGAACTATCTCTTGATTACCTTAAAATGATTAATTATTGTTGGAATAAGAGCAACTCTAACGCAACGACCAAAACGGACACGTGCTTTGTCCTTTTTCGTCTGTTTGGATCGGCCAGGCGGACGCGCTTTTCATTTTGGGTTGGCAGGTGCGCCCAACGGGAGGCATGCCCATTTTGGTCCACGTGGCCGAAATAAATTTAGGAAAATATAATTAAACATAAAGTGGCCAGCCAACGCCGACGAAAGTTGTCCTAAACATTAAATAAACATAAAAAAAAGCCCGCGCGTTGCCCTAGTCGTTCGCCATGCCCTTGCCCTTGTCGTCGTCGCCGTCGTCGGTGAGCTCGATGAAGACGGGAGGCGGGCCAGCGTAGCCGAAGGCGGCTTGATAGGCCGCTAGGGCTGCCTCCTCCGGCGTCTGCTGCAACGAGGGCAATGCGGCGAGGCGGACGCGCTCCTTCTCCTCCTCCTCGTGCACCTTCTGCATGCGCCGCTTGCCGTCGGCACGCTCCTCCACCAGCCTACGCTGCCTCCAATGCTCGATGTAGGCGGACCCCCACGCAAGCGTCGCACCGAGCCAAACCGAGGAGGGGGGGGGGCGCTAACCTACTCCCATAGCTGGCCGATATAGACGTACCTGTCGGCCGGCTCGGGCTTAGGCATCGTGGGGGTGAGCGGCTGCGGCGAGGGCGGCACCACGCAGTCGCCCGCTGCAGAGAATGCGTCCACACGGACAGTGGGCGGACCAAATATGGGTTTGTATCGACGCGTTCGGCCGGTGTTTTCGGTCGTTTTTACCTAAACGGACACGCACAGACGAAATGCGCCGGGGCATTGAGTTTCCCTAATTCCCAAGATGTACTAGAACTGGTCTTGGTCAATGCAATTCCTATTGCCCATCCTGAAAATGCAGCACAACCTGAAACGAATCGAATTATTATTGTGTCATCTGAATGTAGCAGGTTCAAGTACGTTTGTGTTCGGTGAATGTACTAGGTCCAAGTATGGTTTCACTCGCGGAATGTACATGTCCAATTATGGATTTGTATCAGGTCCAAATATGGTTGTCTCTGCTGAATGTACCAGGTCCAATTATATATGATTGCATCGATTGAATGTACCAGGTCCAAGTACGGTTAGGCCGGTTGAATGTACCAGGTCCAAGTATGTTTGTGCTCACTGAATGTAGCAGATCCAAAAATGAATGTGTTTACTGAATGAGGTCTAAGTATGGTTGTGTCGGGTGAATGTATTACGTCTAACTATATTTGTGTTGGCTGAATGTATCAGGTCCGAGTACGGTTAGGCGGTTCAACGAACCAGGTACAAGTATGTTTGTGTTCGGTGAATGTACGAGGTTCAAATATTGATGATCTATTGAATATACTAGGTCTAAGTATGATTGTGTCAGCTGAATGTACTAGGTCCAAATATGGTTGTATCAGGTGAATTGACCAGGTCCAAGTATCTTCTGTTGCGGGGCATCGTCTAGTTATATCCAAGTATGGTTGCGTTGGGTGAATGCACCAGATTCAAGAATCTTTGTGTGGCTAAATGTACGAGGTCCAAGCATGATCACGTTGGTTGAATGTACCAAGTTCAAGTACAGTTAGGTCCGGTGAATGTACGAGGTCCAAGCATGTTTGTGTTTGGTGAATGTACCAGGTCCAAGTATGGATGTGTTGACTGAATAATTAGGTCAAAGTATGGTTGTGTCGGGAGAATGTACTAGGTCCAAATATATTTGTGTTGGCTGAATGTACCAGGTCCAAGTACGGTTAGGTCGGTTGAATGTACCAGGTCCAAGTATGTTTGTATTTGGTGAATGTACTAGGTCAAAGTATTGATGAGTCCACTGAATGTACTAGGTCCAAGTATGGTCGTATTTGCTGAATGTACTAGGTCCAAGTACAGTTAGGCCGGTTGAATGTACCCGGTCCAAGTATGCTTGTGTTCGGTGAATGTACCAGGTCCAATTATAGATGTGGCGTCTGAATGTACTAGGCCCAGGTATGGTTGTGTCGGGCGAATGTATTAGGTCTAAGTATCTTTCTGTTGGTTGAATGTAACAGGTCCAAGTACGATTAGGCCGGTTGAATGTATCAGGTCCAAGTATGTTTGTGTTTGGTGAATGTACCAGGTCCAAGAATGGATGTGCTCACTAAATGCACTAGCTCCAAGTATGGTTGTGTAGGGTGAATGTATTAGGTCCAAGTATGATTAAATCGGTTGAATGTACTTGGCCCAGGTATGGTTAGGCCGGATGAACATACCAGGTCTAAGTATGTTTGTGTTTGGTGAATGTACCAGGTCCAATTGTGGATCTGTTGACTGAATGTACTAGATCAAAGTATGTTTGTATTCGGTGAATGTAGCAGGTCTAAGTATGAGTGTGTTCATTAAATGTACTAATTTTAAGTATCGTTGTGTTGGGTGAATGTACTAGGTACAGGTACCTTTGTGTTGCCTGAATGTATCAGGTCCAAGTACGATTAGGGTGGTTGAATATACCAGGGCCAAGTATGTTCCTGTTCGATGAATGTACCAGGTCCAAGTATTGATGAGGCCACTGAATGTACTAGGTCCAAGTATGATTGTGCCGGCTGAATGTACTAGGTCCAAGTATAGTACATAAGCGTTTGTGGGTTCATATCCTGTACCTGGTATGTTTCTTCAAGAGGTTGTACTTGGTACTTTTCTTTGAGGGGCTCTGCTTGGTATATGGGCGCATGTGGGTTCACATCTTGTTCCTGGTATATGGGCGTCTTCTGTAATGTAATGTTAGACATGTGGCTAGATCTTGGTCTATTGAGACTTAACCATGTCTCAGTCAAGTGACACAATATATATATAAAAGATAAAATTTAAAAAAAATATTGCACGGATGTTCATGTTAGATCTCATGGATATAGCATCGATTGAAACTTTGTTAAGTATTTGTCAATTGAGATTTAGAAATATCAACGTTAAGTGGATGCAACCGACGCATTCAGCATTATGCATGCGGCTGAAACTTTCTGCACCGGGGAAGCTGTTTCAGCGACAGTCTCAATGCATGCAACAGATATAGCCCATTGGACAGCCCTGTCGTGGAGGTGGCGGATTTCATTTTAAAATGTGTGACCCCGCAGAGCGTGATCACTATTCACCAGCAGTAAATCAGTGCTTCCCTGCAAATCGAAGTCAAAACGAGATATTGATAGGGCTAATGTCTGTAAAAAAAATTGAGATAAAAAAACTGAAGGAAAAATAGGCAATGTCATGCCAAACCGTTTGTTGTTTCTAATATACGAGAGAGGCATTTTGGCGGACGAGCTGCATGGAGGCCGTAATCCGCGTCGGCCGTTTTGGCATCAGGATGCGTGGTGTGTGCCTTTTTAGCTATATACGATGGCTATTTAATAGAAATACACCGGGGCCAGTGAATCGTGTTCACGATTTGTACGTGGGCCTGCGTTCTAGGTACTGCCTCGCGTGAACATGATGTTCTATGTGGGCGGCTTTGAATGTGGCCCACTACGCAGGCTGGCGGGGGTGGTTGATTCACAATAAATGTATATGGTGGGGCCGCTCAGTGACAATGCAGTCATACAGATGACCATTAGGAGATTAAGCGGTGCGCACTCGTGTTTGGGTAGTCGGCCTCTAACTGTAGTATAACAGAGCAGAGGCGATTCCGCCATGGATGGCATGGAGTTCTTATTCGAGGAATCCGACGCAGGGTATGTTCCGATAAATCTTAATTTTTGCCCATTTTCGCTCGCTTGGATGTCCATATTTTGTGGTGGCAGTGGTTTGGATTGGCGTTTCCCCCGTATTTGTTCATCTAAAAGTCAGATCTGGCTGGGTCTTGTTAGTCTAGGCAGGTTCGTCCCTCATTTGGATGGCGGGATTGTCTTAAGAGATAGAGTTGCTGGTGACGATGAGATGAGTGGAACTGCTGATGCCGAATATGGGCCCGCCGGATATTGCCTGATTTCATGTCATCCGGTGGACCGGTCTGGGTGATTCATGCGAGCGGCGACGCAAATACTGTCTGTTATGCGGCGCCTGAGGATGCAGACGAAGACGGCGTACAAAGAGATCTTGTTGGACCAGGAGGTGATTTCAGTGTTGTTCGGTGTAAACCTGTTTCTTTTTGTTTTGCTAGATATGATTTGTAGGCTTTTTGCGTGGTAATCAGAAGAGGGCTGTTCGTGTGTGCGATTGTTTTGCTGTTCGTTGATGTATGGGCAATTAGCGCAAGGTCATTGCAGTACCTGTGTTTTGCAGTGCGGAAAACTACTTAATTTGTGATTCGTTGATGTGTCATCATTCACAGGGTCAGGATTGGCACTGCGGCGGATTAGAGGGAGCACAGTTCGACAAGGATCCCTACCCTTAAAACTTTGGTTCGTGCTTATGTCGATAAAAATACTAGAAACGCAATTAATCCAGCAATTGGCACTAGCTTTGATTCTGTCGAGGAGGGACGAGTTTTACAATCTGCTCATGGGAAGTTGGTTTTGGTGTCAGGTACACAAAAAGCCTCATGCACTTGTTCGTTAGGCAGTATGAGAAGATGCAGTTTGATCGCGATTCAAGCATTCAGCCGAGAGTTATCAGGAGAAAAGGATGAAACAAGTAAGTTGGACGTTTGTCATGTATTGTGTACTGATGTTCAGGTCAAGGGAGTACATCGCTAGGCATATCAAAATTCAGTCAAGGGAGAATTGGTGCAAGAATGAGTTTGTGGTCAGCTTGAGCGAATCAACTGATGAGTTCCGGTGCGAGTTTGGGATGTTGAGTAATATGGGATGGTTTGCAGCCAAGCACTTAAGGTGAGTTTCATCTCCTTCTTTTATTTCCATGTTTTGAACATGTGACTGTGTCATGTGGACCAGAGCTTCAAACACTAATAAAAAGAAATTTTTGATGTGCTTCCTGATGTTCAGGTCATGATATGCCTAAAACTTCATGAGCTCCCTCTCAGGCATGTACTGAAGCGATGGAATAGAGACGCGGGAGATATATTGCTGCCAGAGTATTTGCGCTACCAGAACGACCATGGGCCGCTGAAGTATTCCTCTCGACGACACTATACTTTATTTTTGCTGGCACTGGATATTGTTAAGCTAGGTGACAGTAATATAGAAGCGTACATGCTAGCTATGGAGAAAATGAGAGGTGTCAAAGTGGTGGTTGAGCCAGTTGCCGTTGTGAGGGATGGATTGGGTTTGTCTGATAGAGAGCTGGCTGCAGATTCTGCCTGGTGTAGACTCTAGAGTAGGTAACAAGCAGCACTTTGGTCAGGCTGAGTACAACCACACCGTTTCAGAAGGCTAGGGGTGCATTTTCAGTGTGATCAAATAAGTGACTGGCTGGTCACCCTACAACGTGACCAGCCATGACAAAGCTTCATATGAACATCCGGCGAAGAGGAGCAGGTATTGTTCTATCTGCAGGGTTCAAGGCCACATGAGCACAGACATGCCCTCTAAGGGGGGTGTGCCAAAGGCACCTAGGAAGTCTCGTCGCTGCTCAAGATGTGAGTTAACGGGGAACAGAAAGAACACATGCAGCAGCAACATGCCGAAAGCCTGAAATTCCAAAATTAGGATCAGTGGCTTGTTTTACATGATGTGCTGGTGGTCGGCATTAATCTTAATGAAGTTCGGTTTTTACGAACCATACCGCATTTCTGTTAAATCAACTAAATGGTGATGTATTTGTTCCAGACCATATATTTGTTGTATTTGGCATAGCCATGTGATGAATAGATTGTTGCCTTTTCTGTTAAACTGAAGTAGATGGTGCTCTTGTGATGTGGTTACAAAAAAATGGGGGCATGATAGGCGGGAGGTGTTGTCGTCTATCTCTCGACCGAGCTGTGGAAGACGGCGACGCCATGATTATGGTGCTGTTCTTGATAAGTTGGTTGTGTTGCATTGGACAGCTGGTGCTGTTCTTGCGCGGTATAAATAGATGGTTTCCAAACTGTCTGGTCGTGTGGGTTTGACTATGAACATGAGTGTGTCCGCGTGCCCATGTTCATGAGCAGCTAGCACTGCCTAGACATGATGGGTGAGTCGTTCGCACGTTTGACCAGTCTGGCAGTGCAGCGTAGACTAATATGGGCTGACACTATAGGTAAATACAGAATACGGTGTGGGGTGTGTGCCTGTGAGCTGAAATACATGTGATTAATGCGACGCTGCAGCTGATGGATATGTTGACTGACGACCGAGATAACGAGCTGCATGGAGCTCGGCCTCCAAACAGCATTTTTGCTAATATACGTCCATTAGACATGTCAACTGAAATACTAACCATCGATGGTTTGATTGCTTTATTTTAGATATAAGGGTGTGTGTTATTTTTTGGCTAAGTCAACTACTTACAATCCGGCCTCATTTGTTAGAAAGTGAGTAGACGGATCAAATTACCTTTTTGCAAAAAGATTACTAGAATGTTGTGGTTTTTCCAATGGATTACCGATTTGATGGTTTTCTGTGAATCTGGATGTTTATTTTGTGCAATTAACTTTACTGCTGCTCTTAGTACGTCGACAGTGCTGAGATTACCAAATTGTAAAATTGGTTCCCCTTAAGCCAACTCCACTGCGCGACCCCAAACGAACGTCTGTTTTGCTCGGATTCTGTCCGTTTGGGTAGGGCAATGGGGTCGTGTCTGGGCCGTCTCTGGGATGCGATGGCCGTGCGCCCAACGTGCGGACACATCCCGGCCGCATCCTGTCCACGTACATTTTTTTTTGCATGCCCTTAACTTTTTTTATCATTCATTTTTAGTACATAGGAAATACATTACCAAATTTTGCTTAGAAAAGTAAGACCAAAGAAAACAAGAACCACAAGAATACATTTTAAAAGATATCTAACTTCCATAATTGCTCCTGTAAGTTGGATTAGTGCCTTCTCGATGCACTCATTGTTGATCTGCGGAGGAGGCTCGATTTTGCGTGCTTCTTTCTTCTTCGAGTCTAAAGAAGTAGAGGTTGCTTACTCGCATCTATTCTCGTGTCTAGCCTCTAATCTAGCAACAAGTGCACTTGTTTCATCTACAGCCTCTATGCTAGCTAAAAGTGCATGAACATCTACTAAATTACGCTCTATCAATATATCGATGTACTCTTTTTCCCAGTACCAAAACTTGCATCCATGCTACAAAATAAAATTTGAAGTTAGCACAACTAGTAAAATCTAGAGCACAAACCGAACCTAAAAAGAGCACATACCACATCGTTTAAGCACTTGATGAACACCCCTCCGGGATGTTTCGGCGTTGTAGACACGCGGCGCACGACCTTCTTTGGGCAATGGTCGCACTTAATGAGTGGCAACGGTGCGCCGACGAGCTTTTGGGCTAGCACCGAGCTTGGCCGACCATCATTCGTGTATCTGACGGCGGACCACCGATGGTGTAGATCCAAGCGGCTATAGGAGGAGCCACTGCCTGCATGTGGCCTTGCGGCCCTGCCAGGGCTTTCCAGCCTGGTGCCCGACCAGTCCATGGCGCGGCGCGGCCTCCCACGGCCGGGCGAGCTCAAGACCGACCGGATCCGTCCCAAATCCGATCGGCGGGTGCGCAAATCAGGTGGCCGCGGTTGGGTAGCTCGGGGGCGCCGAGGGGAAGGGGTTGGGCGAGCGCGCGTCTGAGCTGCACAGCTATAATGGCAGCGGCGGCGACGGGAGCGGCGAGGGGAAGAGTGGGGAAGAGTGAAGAAGAGTGGAGGGGGTGCGGCCGGAGGGAGGGAGCGGGCGGATAAAAAAGGCGTCCCTGTGCCACCGACTAGCAGGCCAGGGGACGACACGGCAGACGGCCCCCGCATCCGCGTGCTGTCCGTTTCATCCCAAAAGCGGCGCAAACTTAGGCCAACTCCACCGCGTGACCCATTTTACCCCAAATCGTCCGTTTGTGTCCGTTTGGGGTAAAACGGACAAACCGAATGACCCAACACATGGGAGCATATGGACGTTTCGTCCGGTCCGTGTCCGCTTTTGCCTCATTTCCAGACCAAAGTTGCTCTCGGTTTGGAGCCAAAGCGGACAGAAAGCGGACGTCTTCACGTCCTCGTCGTCCGTCTGTGTCCGCCCTCGACCCCACCTGACATACTCTCCTTTTCTGCAGCAGGCGAGGGAGGACGAAGGAGAGGCAGCAGCGAGGCGGGGCGGGGTGAGGCGAGGCGGGGAGGGCCAGCGGGCGAGCAGGCGCGCACACGGGCGGCCATGGCGCGCGGGGAGCAGGCGCGCACACGGGCGGCCATGGCGCGCGGGGAGCGGGCGCGCGGGCCCGACGCGCGGCTGCGGGCGGCCATGGCAAGCGGTGGCGGGCGCGCGGGCGCGGCTGCGGGCAGCCTGGCGCGGGCGATGGGCGCGGAGCGCCGCCGCAGGCGCCATGGCGCGGCGCGCGGCGGTGGGCGGCGTTCACCGGCGCGGCGCGCGGCTGTGGGCGGCATGGCGCGGGCGCGGGGCTGCGGGCGGCCTGGCGCGAGCGGCGAGGCGCGGCTGCGGGCGACCGGGCGCGCGGGGGCGGGCGCGGGCGCGGAGCGCCATGGGACGGCGCGCGGCGGCGTGCGGCTGTCGCGGGCGCGGCGCGCGGCGGCATAGACGACGGTGAGCTTGGGCGATGAGGCGCGCGCGCGGGCGCGGCGGGAGCGAGGGCACAAGGACGGCGACACGTCGGGCGCGACGGTGGGCATGCGGCGCGACGGGAGCGAGGGCGTGCATGAGTAGGAGCGGCTGCGGCGGCGAGTCCACTGTGCCTGCTACGTGTTTGAAGAAATGACGAGGACGGACAACTGGTGAAATGGGGTAAAAATGAGGTAGCAGCGCTGCGTGCAGCGAGTTTGTCCGGGCTCTATCCGGCGTTTTCTCTCCTTATTTCTATCCCATACGGACAAAATCCGGACAAAATGGGGTTAGTTTTAGAGTCGTGCGGTGAAGTTGGCCTTAGACCGGGGATGGGTTGAAAGCGGACAGAAAACGGACAAAAATCCGTATGCGCCCGCGCGTTGGGCCATCTGATTCGTCCGTTTTACTCCAAACGGACAGGCATGGACAGGATGAGGTCGTGAAGTTGGCCTTAGTTTTAGATGTAGTCGCGCACTGCACAATGAGTCAGTGTTTGCATGACTCAGCGAGTCGTGATGCAGTGCAGGGTGCCAGGCTTGACTCGTTGCGTTGCTTTTGGCCATGTTTGGATCATGGGGTTAGAGCTACTTTGGGTTAGTTGGAGGTTTAAATAACCCAAAAATATCCAAACAGGTAGGGTTAGAGTGAGTTAGTTTCATCTAACCCAACTGTCCCGGTGGAGAGGTGCTTATTTGAGTTAGAGTAGGTTAGAAAATAACTCTAACTCTAACTAGGTTAGAGTATTCAAACAGGGCCTTTGTCCTATTGACGCCTCGTATAATATTTTTTACCGGAGTGCAGTGTCTGCAGTGCAGAGACAACATACAGATTCTTGCAGTGCGCACACCGTATGTGAGAGATTCTACGCTACGGTTAGTAGGCTGCCACCCTACTACAAGCTGTTGATTTAGACAGAACATGGCATGCGAAGAAATCGTCTTTTGCTTTTTCAATGGCGTATTTGCTTTTGAGATTTAACACGCTTGTTTATTGCGTAGTACTAATTTCTGGGTCAGCGTGTACAGATTCGGAATAGTTTCTGTACCACGGGTACAACGCCGTTTAGCAAAGCAGTATGTCCAGCCAGAACACCGACGGGATAATGTACCTGGCACATCTGAAAAGCAGGATCTGACAAGTGTACTTGGAACAAGAACGCATTACTACATAGGGGTACACCCTATATGGAAAAACAATTTGATAACTAAATAAAAAGGAAAACGCTTGCGTTCAGCCGGCTGATGCGCACAGGACATCGTCCGCCTGCGTTGCCGTCCGATTAAATATGATCAGTGCGGCAAGCCACCACGTGTGAATCCACACGTGCTTGTATTGCATTGTCATTTGCGTTTCTGAGACATCATCATTGTTGCAGACGCAAGTTTCCGAAACACCATTTGTTGTTGCAAAACCGCGTTTCTAAACAGATCGCACACGCCAAGATTGCAATGTCACCGATGTTTCTAAAACATCGAGGTTGTTGCAGAAGCACGTTTTCCAAAACGTGGTTGGAGGGGCGCATTTCCGAAACATCGTCCTTGTTGTAGAGACACGGATCCGCGAGCTCACGGTATTGCAACACCACTATTGTTGCTGAAACATGGCCAGTGTTGCAATGCTTACAGCGTCACTGATGATGCATGAGGAAAGAAGGACGGCGTGGGCCACATGATTAAGGTTGATCTGATGGTGGCGGAGGCGGCGGATAATTAGGAGTTATCCACCGACGGACGCAGCAACAAATTCTTAATTTCTTTTGAAATAAACTTGACTTCCATTGCATTGGTAAAAGGAGATCCCAAAAAAATGTCATTGACTTCATTTCAAAAAAGACAAAAGTTTCAGCCGGATTAATGTGAATAGTGACCTATAATAGCAAACAATTTTTTCTCTGACATCAGGGGTGGTTTTCTGTACATGAAAATTTACATACTAGTGTAAAAGAAAGCCTAGTTTATCGGAAAAAAATACCAAACTATTTTGACTATTTATATTTATTTAAAATAATTTTCCATATAAGGTGTATATACATGAACCAAAGGGTATTTCCGGCCTTACTACTTGTTTCAAGCTTGATATTCAACTCGCTAGTACAGAAGTAGAAGATCAAAAATATTAAGAACAGGACTCATCCTACATTCCACTAACAGTGCAAGACTTCCTGTTGTGTCCGAGACTCCGAGTCTTGCACCTTCCACACGTGATCTGCTTACCGGATAAACATGTTGAATTGTTGAACTTCCCTTTGTTGACTTGTTCTGTGTTGAGCAATGCCTGTGCATTCTCGTTGTCATACAAACTAGCAACGGATTTTTTTTTCTTGAACAGATTGATGTGTTCCAGCCGTGATTTTTGTCTGGGTGTCTTCGGCCTACCCTTCGGTTTGTTGCTGAATATGCTGACATAGCAACCATGATCCGCGGAAGAGCCGCATCCTCTCTTTGCACTCTGTTTTGCACGAAGAAGAATTTTTGTTGTCCCTGCAAACCAAAAGCCAAACGAGACATGACAATCCTACTGTCTACCAGTTCAATGTAAGTGCCAAGAGATATATTTCCAAGCATGAGAAATCCAAGTGCAAGGCCATCATGGAGTGGCTGGGACAATTAGAAGCATATAGTTGTACTATAATTTCAAGTAGGACGCTATGTAACCGACCTGGCCCTGGCACACAATTTCATGCATCAGCTGGTAACGCCGCCCATCTCCCCATCTGGATTCCCCATGACGAATTCTGAAACCATTCTCCAAGCGAATAGGTTATACTGTTTGTACGCTTGTTGGCATGAATCAAAGGACATGCCTTAGCAAAAGTGGCAGTCGCGCCCTTGCCTTCAGAGTGTAGGAGACATCTTTCAATCGAGCTCAGTTTGCTTGGGGTTGCTCTAGCCGCATGTCCATTATGAATCTGGTTCCTGGACCAAGAAGACAGCAGTCAGTTTGTGTCGAAATATTCTTCCAAAATCGTTAACGCTAGTGGAGAATTCATCACGTTTATAATTTGTAGCGTCTACCCGGTGACAGCTTGAATCATATTCAGCTGTTTTTTTCTTTCAGAGACAAGAAACAAGATTTGTTTGAAGAACGAGTTACAAATGCTCACTTGCGTTTCCAACCTCCCGTTGTCTGATACGGCTCAGCGTTTGCATCGCCACGGCCGCCGTTTTGTGCATCAGGCCTAGGAGGCCATGCGGTAGACTGCACGAGCCACCATCTATAACTTCAGATCTGAAAAGGGGGGTGGGGAGGGTGCACGGGGTATGAACAAATGATCAAGGAGTGGTGCGAATAGAGGTCCTTCACTAGAATCAATGGAGTATATGTACACAGTACACTAACCTGGGGCTTTCTTCAGTTTCCATATCAGGGACGATTGATGCGAATTTTAGACCATGAACATCCGCAGGTCCCTCTATCCCTTCCATCGGAGAGGCATGGCCAATTGGCCATGGTTGGAATCAACGCGTCCCGGCACCATGGCATCTCCCCCAATCTGCGTGGATTCCATTGGCACCTGAAACGGGCGTTCGGGAGGTCGGTGGGTTTCTCTACAAGGGGTTGAAGACGAGCCCGTGCTTCAAGGGGTTTGAGGTCTTGTCGTTGGTCTGAAACTCGGGCTATCCTCTTTCTTTGGGAAGCAGCATGTCGTCATCATGTGGACTGGCCGGGTGACAGAGGCTGTGGATTATTATTATGTTCTGCGCCAAACACAATCCATGAGTTTGATCAGTACTACCGCAAATATTGATCTCAGAAATCCTGCGTTTCCATCCACAAACTGGTGGATATGGACAAGGCTTCGACCCGTCCTGCACGGACATGGCTGCGTCGGATGTTTGAATATCGCCAGAAATTAGAACAGATGAACCACACTCCACTTCTTCCGATCTGTAATTCGGGGTCGGTTTATGATGGTGAGATGATAAGCAATACTACGTCTGTAGGATAATGGCGACGAACTAACCTGGGTGTTGATTGCAGATCCAGATCGGCGGCGATGGATGTGAGAAAGTGAATCCCATGAGCGGCGATGTGATCTCCTACTCTGTCAATTACCTCGCCGCCAGCTGGATCCGTATGGTCGCCATGGGTCCATAGAGTCGACTGCCATCGGCCAACGCGGCCGGGAGGTGAGTCAAAAGGGTGGAAGAGGTGAAAATGCGGAGAAGTATTGGACGGCGCAGGGGGCTTGAAGACGACACGTCTTGTCGCTCGTTTGAAAGACGGGCCTACAGGCATATCTCCCTCTGTATACTCTAGCAGGCCGACATGTCATCTCAACTACCCATATTTTTAATCAGTAGGTGGGTGCAGGTGAGAAGCAATAGAGCTGGACTAGACCTAGATTCTTTCAAATGTTGTCGATCCTCCCGCGCCTAATTACGTAACAGGCTGCTAATATATTCGTTCGGGACAGAGCTAGGCACAGATCTCAACCCACCCCAATATGGACAAACGGTCCAGATAACCGGGTGTCTAGGCACCCGGGACCTAAAAATCCATTCTCCCAGGCGATGCTACTTGGGCATGGCAATGCTGAGTCCATCATCAGCGGCTGCACCAGAGGACGATGCCAACACAGGCCAGGTGCCGGTTGCGAGCAGCAACAAGAACTGTTACGGCATGGGCTGCTGCCAGGCACGCCTCTCCGTGCCCATGGACGGTGGCATGCCAGGTTTATTGATCCTCTCGTTCACCGACCTCAACAACTTCCAAGATGACATGTCGCGGCCCCGTACGCTCTTATCGCGGAGGAGGGTTGGTTTGACAATCCTCTCGTTTCTGGCCAACAGATGAAGGCGCACCAAAGCAAGTCAAGGTTTGCGCCCAAGGTTCCCATTGTTATAGACTGGAAGGTGCTGCTACCAGAATCAGTAGGTTTACGTCATGTTGCTGATAATGTGAAGTTGTCATCTGGTTTGAATTGTACAATGGAGGTAGCTGCTGACATTTGCAAGAGCAAGTATAGCAAGTGCATACCAGCTGGGACGAACAAAGGCTATTATTGCCAGTGTTGGGAAGGCTACAACGGCAACCCCTACGAGCCTCATGGATGCAAAGGTTAGCATGCAAAGCATATGTACGATAGAGACATGGATGCTAATTTTTTTTTCAGTGCTTTATGTAATTACCTGAGATTTTACTCTTTCTCTCTCTTCCATGTTTCTGCAGGTGACCACATCTCATATAAAGGTGAGCAACTCTGTATGGAGGTTAAGTTTTCATTTCAGAGAATTATAAGTATATTTACATTCGCTCTCATGCTCTAAAAGTTATTGTTTTCGGTATAGAAAGTTGCAAATTTTGTCGTACTACAAAAAGATGTATTTTGTTTCTTAGAAAGTCAACATAGATGGCCTGTATTGTACAGTCACAACAATTCACTAGTTTTCACCTACAAAATGGATGTTTAAAAAAATCTGTATATTTTCAGGTATAATTGCTGCCATTATAGGAGTTTCATGCAGGACAGGTCTAGTTCTTTTGATTCTCACATCATACATTGTTTCAAAGAAAGTGAAGCATCGGAGGGCACAAGTATTAAAACATAAGTTTTTCAAGCAGAATCATGGTCAATTGTTGCAACAACTGGTAGCTCAAAGTGTCGGTATTGCAAAAAGTATGATCATAACGTTGGAAGAGCTGGAGAAGGCAACACACAATTTTGACGATGATCTTGTGGTTGGTGGTGGAGGGCATGGTACTGTTTACAAAGGAATTTTATCAAACCAACGTATTGTAGCCATCAAGAAACCAAAGAAGGTGGTTCAGAAGGAGATTGATGAGTTTATAAATGAGGTTGCCATCTTATCACAAATCAACCATAGGAATGTGGTAAAACTCTTTGGTTGCTGCCTTGAAACTGAAGTCCCAATGTTGGTCTATGATTTCATATCCAATGGAACACTTTATGAGCATCTTCATGTCGAAGGACCAAAATCATTATCATGGGGCGACAGGCTTCGTATAGCCATTGAAACATCAAAATCTTTGGCATATCTTCACTCAGCCGCTGCAATACCTATCATCCATAGAGATGTCAAGTCTGCTAACATACTTTTGGATGATACTCTAACAGCAAAGATGGCAGACTTTGGAGCATCAAGGTACATTCCGATGGAGAAATCTGGTTTAGAAACAAGGGCTCAAGGTACAAGAGGATACTGGGACCCTATGTACTTTTACACTGGGCGCCTCACGGACAAAAAGTGATGTTTACAGTTTTGGAGTTGTCCTTGTGGAATTGCTAACCAGGCAGAAACCGTCTTCATATTTGTCTTCAAATGACGAGAGTCTTGTTGTACATTTTGTTACTTTGTTTGCGGAAGGGAATTTGGTCCATATATTAGACCCACAAGTTATCGAGGAACGAGGCAAAGAAGTCGAAGAAGTAGCTGCTATTGCCATAGCATGTGTAAAATTAAGTGGAGCGGATCGTCCAACCATGAGGCAAGTGGAGTTGACACTAGAAGGCGTCCGTACATCTGAGGGGCATGTTTTACATAATGCGGTGGCTAAGGAAGTTTACAATAATGATATTGAAGCAGGTGTTCAATCTAATAAATAGGTTAGAAAAGATAATGAGCGGTCGACAAGACGGTATAGTATGGAAGAAGAGTTCATACTATCTGCAAGTTGTCCTCGGTAGTTGTAGTGAAACTGTGCTCAAGCAAAGGATATCATGTGCACGCTGTACAGCTGTGTTTGGATGTATATCCACTACTAGTCTTAGTGAATTTGTGCTCAAATCAAAGACTCATGTGGACAGTTGGCAGCTTTAGTTTCTTGTATATCCACTGCTGATAGTGTCGTCCTCTAGACTAGTGAGCCAGGAGTGGAAGGGTGCATGAAAAAACAAAATGAGTTAAACAGTTGTGGGTTCCTAATGGGAAAATAGTTAGCCCTCGTACTACATGCGCATGTGATCCCATGTTCGCTCAGTGACACAACAATCACGACATGATCTCTGTACATACGCTTTCTTGCTTAATTTTGAAAATAAATCGAATGCAATCTTTCCTTTACGGCGTGACCTACTCCAGCTCAGTTAGGAATCATTGGAACACACGTTTTCAATGTAAAAGCTCGGTCAGTCATGTCTAGTTATATTATTTACATAATGTATTCTTCTTGTAGTTCTAGGTGGTCTACGGCTCACAATGTACTCTAATATTTATTTTTGTTGATGTTTGTTGTACTGTCATGGTTGAAGATGAATAGAATGGAATTTTTTCTTAAAATAAAAGGATCAACTGATCGATTTTAAGATTGACAAAGACACATAGACATCTCATTGTGGACGAAGCAATATCCCCACCTAAGGAATAATTCGTGTTAGTGAGATGTCAAACTAACGGTCCCAAATTTGTACATTTAACGTACGGGTTTTAGGTACTGCTACTGTCAGAAGACGAACTGGTGGAAGCACATGGCATACTCCAAGCGCGCTCTTGCTCGTTATCCCACACACACCAAAGCCTCAATATCTCATTCCAACACTCCCACACAAGGAGGCACGGCCTCGAGCTTCAGGAATGCTTGTGAGTGAGAAAGCATGCGAGGTCGTTACGCGCCCCAGCATGTGTGCACCTCGTATAGCTAACAATATTTACAATGCCAGACAAAGCGTAAGTGTTAACCAACAACGTTCTCTTCGGCATTCCTCGACGGAAGGCAGGATTGGCGTTCCGGATCTCTCTTCCTCGACCGCCCCCATAACTTCCTCTTCCTGAGAAATGCGGACGGCAAGATCCAGGAAGGAAGGCTTCTTCGTGACGGGAAATGGGTCTCGCCGGGCACCGATATGGTCCTGCTCGACTGCGTTGTGCGCGTTGGTCACCGCGTGTTCCCGGATCGGAGGCGGCTCACCCTGACGCCGGGAGATCTGTCGCCTAGAGTTCTCTCCCTGTCGACTTGTACTGGATCACGGTTCGGGGCTTTGCCTGTTGAGGAGGAGGAGCATGCTGAGGTTGGGGAGGTGCCCAGCTTGGCGTCTCACATGGCTGACGTGGTACTCACCGGCGGCGGGGTTGCAGACGAGGGCGGTCGTTGATCCACTGTCAAGTCTAGGAGGAAGAAAACGAAAGAGAAGATTTCTCAGGAGTTGTGGACGGACATTGGGTACCCCACGCCGGCATCACGCGTTTGGGAACGGGGCTCGCCGTCGACATCCTCTTCCCTGCAGGTGAGGCCTAGTTCTGTTTCAGCTGATGTGCTTCAGGATGATGTTCGCAGGTCTTCGCCAGATCGTATGGACGCTGGGCCCGTGTGCAGCGATCGTGAAGTACCAGCGGCGTCTCCAAGTGGTCGCTCCTCCCTGAGGGGCGCGACGTCGCCGGGGAAAGTGCTGGCAAACTCGACGGCTCCTTCAGTTCGGGCGCAGCCGAAGGGCGTTTGAATCCGGCCATGGCATGGGCCACTGCCGCGTCCTCGGGTGACGCCGCCGGTGGCCGTCGCAGCGTCTCTGCCGGCGCCGACGTCCTCTACAACCGCGGTTCAGGCGCCGGACAGGTCGTCTCCTGCAGTTACTGCTCGTGTAACAGTGGCCGAGGAAGTCGCAACCATCGCGGGCGATCCATCGACACCGCCACTGTCTGATGGGCCAGCCTTGCAAGCGAATCGTGGACGTCCACTGCGTCAAGCCAATATCAGCCGTAGACCGGGTGTGGTTAGGTGCTGGGCACGACTTGCGAACCCTATTCGCTCCTTCGCATCGCCCTCAATCACCTTGCGCCGTTCCTACGCCGACACGCTGCGCATCTCCTTGCCGGCTCTGATGGCTGGGGCGCCGCAGCACCCTTCGACGTCCGGCCTCGCCTCCAACACCATTAAGGCACCTGCTACAACGAACTCCATCGGCGCCTCGACCCTGGCTGCTCCTTTCTTTGGGTTTGGTCCGGCGGCTGGACCCCCTAGGTTTGGCGCTCCGTCCAGGCAACAACACTACCAAGGTGGCTCCACCTGTGCTGGTGCTGGTCAACAGGCCGCTGGCCCCTGTTCGGGCCCCTCACAAAGGAGCGGGCAAAAGGCGGCTTTCGCTGTATCCACTTGATGCTACATTATGAGTTAATAAAAGCGCTCTTTATCGAAAACAACGTTCTACATGTCGAGGAGACCAAAAGGCGGCTTGCTCAAGTCGAGGTAGAGGTTCACCAACTCAAGGGAAGTGTCGTAGCAGCCCTTGGTAGGTGACCGGCGACTTTTCGCTAATATTCTTCTTCGTGCGGACTTATGTACTCATGTCATTTGTTCTTCGTTTTAGGCCGTGGATATGTGGAATAGCGCCTGGCTGCCATGGAGGCCGAGCTTTTTTTAAAAAGGAGGAGGACTCCTGACTTATGCATCTGGGCGATGCATGTGGTCGTTTTATTAATTATTCTCACAAGACCTTACAAAGTCATACAATAGTAAGACTAAAGCCATCGTCTAAGCAACAACTATCGCTACACCTATCCAATTGATGAAGGGGCGCTGATAGCTTGGGCCTAATACCAAATAGACATCGCAGCCAAACCTAACATCTAAGACCTGAGGTCCCACCCCCGACGCCTGCCGGGTATGGGCACCCACCAGTCCGGCGTGCTCCTTGACCAGGAAGCCTGTCGGGTATGAGGCCGCCGCAGCCACTTGCCACCAATTCATCTTAAGAGCTGTACTGTTGCATCAACCTTGCCCGGTCTAGCTGCCGCCGACGCCACCACGATGCCAGACAACGTCAACCTCCTGCGCGTGTCCATCACCACACATCTGACACCAAGCCTCCGCTGTTCCATGCCGCCAAGAGCCGCTGCCATGAATATGTAGAAAGAAACACCGCTCCAACGAAGAAGCCATCCGCTGGTCCCTCGAGTCCGAGTGCATCTCCAAGAATGCCGCCCCAAAGGGGTAACGACACATGAATGCCGCCGTCATCCGATAGGGTTTCCCCCGAAGGTATTGGGTGGGTTTGGGATTTGTACCTCAATGATGCCTTCATGAAGGAAACGATGATAAGGGCATCGTCATCACCGGCTCCGGCCAACGACTGAAGACCAAGTTTTCACTCGAATCCGTTCCAAGAAATCCACCCGACAACCTGTGAACTGTCTCGACCTCCTTCAAAGCCCCAGATCTAGCCGTCTAGATCCGGCGACCAACCGCAACAGCAGTGCTACCGTAGGAGCCCTGGCACACCGGCCACTGCCTGAATGCGCCACGACTGGAGCCTGGGAGAAGGACTCCCACCCCACCTCGCCAAACCGCAAGAGCCGCCGAGATGGATCCCGCACTCTCATCACCGTCTCTGATTGGAACCAATCCGTGGCAAAACCACGAGATCGCTGACGCAGATCCGCCTTAGATATGGACTGCACTACGCCATGCCGCTGCGGGATGCCCGAGCTTCACCCGCCGCCTCCATCCAGGGCCGCCGCCGCCCCAAGATCCTGATCTGGCCAGCCCGGACCTCCACGGCGCCCTCTTCACGCCGCCGCCGCCGCCGGCTCGCCACCAGGCAACCGCGCCGCCGCCCAGAGCACGCCGTCGCGCCACCATGGATCAGATCGCCGTCACGCGCGTGGAGGTCCCGCCCCACCCCCTCCGACGCGATCCAGGGAGGAGAGCCTCCGCCACCGCCGTCGGCCACCGGGCTTAGCCCGGCGGTGTCCTCCGGCGGTGGCGGAGGGAAGGGAGGGAGGCGGTGGTGACCCTGGCGGCTAGGATTTGAAGAGCTGCCCGAGTCACCCGAGACGGGGGCAACGCGGGGGCGCGCGGCTAGTGAGAGCTCACGTACGGGTACAAGACCATGGAGGCCGAGCTTGACAAGCCTCGCGCCGAGGTGCAGGGCCTTAGAGAGAAGGCGAAAGAGGATGTCAATCTACTCCGTAAGGAGCAAGAGACGTGCAAGGCCGCCCAGTTAAGGGTGGTTGATGTCGAGGAGGATCTCACAAATTGTGTCAAGGAGTGCGATGCGCTGAAGGCCGACAAGGATGCGTGTACTGTCGAGGCCAAGCGACTCGCTCAAGACCTCCAGGAGGCCCAGTCCCACGCGACATCCACAAGGGAAGAGCTAAAGCAAGCCTCGGAAATGGCGTCCTTGGAGAGAAGCTGAAGCAGCTCGAAGCTGCACAAACTAGTCCGACCGGCGATGGAGCAAATCTTCAAGTCCTTATGACGTGAAAAGGCCATCCCTACCACATTCTTTGAGCTCACTCAATGCCTTCAAGAGGCGTGTGCTCCGATCCGGGCGTGGCAGGTGTCAGCTACACGTGAAGGAGCTCGATAGGCCTGGGCGATGATGCAGACGCATTTTCCTGATCGAGAACTTGAGTCGATCGTCAGTGTTGGACCCAAGTGCAGTGACGGCAAGGAGGTCAAGCCAGATATCAACTTCAAACGGATAATGCCATATAGTACTTGGTTGTTTGAGAGGGATTACGGTCTAAAGAAGATAATTGATTAAATTTGTTGGCTATGGACTCTTGGTATGCCTAGGAGGGGTTTTGTAAAAACAATTATTATGTTCGACAAGCTACTTATATTAATATTGTTTTGCTGGGAAAATGAATTTTCTTTTTGAAATTTTGATTTTGGCTCGACCTTGACATTTAAATGTGCGAGGTTAACTAGTCTTTGGCTTCTATCTCTAAGATAATTTTCTCGCTTTCGTCCATGGTCCGATCGAGCGCTGGGACTAATGGGAATTTCCCTAAGATCCGATTTGACATGGACCCAAGTTCTTTGTTGACAGCTAGACTGAGCATCTCATCATATGACGTGGTGTTCGAATCCTATGTCTAGGTTGGGTTGAAGACATGGATTTTGCCATCGTCCTGAGCCCGGATTGACTCCAGGGTCTTGACAGGCGTGTCGTTGTGCTCTTTGGCCTAGTCTGACACCCACTTTAAAAAGGCGAGTTCACCGCAAGAGTTCGCGGCGTATTCCAGGTTTCCGAATCTAATGATCCGTCCTGGGGCGTAGTTCTCAATCTGGCTGAGGTGGCCAGTTGAATTGGAGAGGAGGGTGATGTTGCGGAACACGAAGAGATGTCCCGGCAGGAAAGTCATGGCAGAGTCGACCTAGTCGTTGATCTGGAGCACCATTGAACCGCTATAACTACACAGAGGGACCTGTATGGGTCACCAATGATGGAATCCATTAGATCTCGGGTAGGGGGTCCCGAACAGGTAGCTTTGGTACGGTGGTAATAGGAGACATGAATGTACCCATGTCCGGGCTCTCTCAAAGAGATAATACCATATGTCATGCTTTGATTGTATTGATTTCGAGGGAGTCGAGATTACAGGTTGATCTATCGTGAGATTATTGTGTGTCGTCTACAAGCCCTCCCCCTCGGCTTATACAGATAGTGGGGGGAGGGTTTAGGGTTACAGATAGGTCGGTTACATCAAAGATAATCTTAGTGTAGATGACTTCTAATCCTTGGAGTGTGCGCCAACTCTACGGCAACATCCCTTTTAGCGGCACGAGCCCTTTGAACCTGGCCCACCAATAAATCATCATGGGGGTCTTTGGCCCGGCCCTCCTAGTTGAGACGATGTGGTTAGCACCCCCTAGTCTAGGACACCATCGCCGGCCCACCCATTTTGTCGCCGTTGCAAATCCATCCCTGACACACAACTGGGGTGGGGCGACACCTTTTTTCCTCAGTTGCAACTACACCCTCGATAAGCAACTGGGAGACACAACCCATTTCTGTCCCAGTTTTATGTCCATCCTCTTTGTTTTTCATTTCCCTTTTTCTTTTTCCTTTTTCCTTTTTTCTTTTAAAATTCTTGATTTTTTTAATGCATGTTGCATGTCGATGATCGAACATGCAACTACAAGACTACAAGTGTCTCCGTCACCTTGTGCCCCCCCCCCCCCCCGGCATCATGTGTTCAACATAAGTGCAACGTGCATGTCATTAACATTTTTCCGATACATGGTTAACATTTTTACATGTTTTCGATATACTCTTTACAAATACATGTTGTTGTACATTTTCCGCATATATCTGTAATTTTTTATACACAATGAAACTTTTGAAATACACAATTAACATATTTTCGAATATATGTTTTGAACATTTTTTCCATTATGTGTTAAACATTTATTTCAAATATACGTTGAACATTTGTTTGAATGATACAAAACATTTTTTATACTACGTGCACATTTTTATCATTTGCATAATCATTTGTTTAAATGGAACAAACATATATTTTGAATGGTAGGAAAAAAATATACCTCGCATCAAGACCCTTGACATTTTGTAGTGAGCAATGGTGGCAGAATGCAAGACAAGACGACAAAGTGGAACAAGCCAAGGTGCTTGGAGGACCAGAGTGGAGGTCAAAGTTGGCAGCCGAAGAGAGGAGGGTGAATGCGAAGGAGCATAGGATTGAATTCAAGGAGGGAAGGCTTGCAAAGAGAAGAAGGTGGAAGAGAGGGCTATCATGTTCATGGACCCCAAACACGAAGTATACCATGTCAAGGAAGTATTGGGAGCTCAATTGTCTAGAGATTATAGCCCAATCAGATGCCTCTCATGGAGGTGATGGTGCTGGTGACTATGGAGGTGATGATAGTGGCCGTGGGAACGGTGATGCTTTCTTTGGAGGTGATGAGCAAGAAAGTGTTTGAGTTGGTGAGCACGAGACATGTCTTTGGTAGAGCTCGATTCACGACATAAGACATGCTATGTTGTATTAATTTTGGATAAAACTTGATCATTGTGGTGCATTTTGGATGAACTTTATGCATGGTTTAGTTTCAATTGCTTGATTAGATGAAGTATGTGCATGATTATGATTGATTTGTTGTGTATGTTGAATTTGAATCATTCGGATGATTGATGAAATATCATGCAATTGTTTGAAATATATGTGACAAAGGGTAGAAAAATTGTCAAAAAAAATAGGGAGTTAAATATAGGAGTTGGTCTATGTTCCGCCACCTTTGACGTAGTAAACCTTTGAAAGTTTTTTTTTTGGATTAACCTTTGAAAAGTTAAGTATAAGAAGGCAGGTAAGGAGTAATATAAGTGGTCAGCAAGAGATGCTCTTACGGTATGCGCCATTGATAGGTGCACGGGGTTTAATTTGTTGCCATGGATAGGAGCATTTCGGATGGCCTACCGGCCGGTAGCGAGCAGAGCACTAATCTGGTTTAGGTCAACTCCACCGCACGACCCATTTCGACTTCAAACGGACGTCCGCTTCTGTTCGTTTGGGATGCGATTTGGCGGACGTCCGGGGGCGGACAAACGTACGAAAGTATCTGCGCCCAACACGCGCAGGATGCATCTTGACCCCAAACGGACATCCCCCGCCCGCGCCGAGCTCTTCCGCCTTGCCGTCGCGCCCTGCCTCGCTGGAGCGCGCCCGCCCCGAGCTCCTCCGCCTTGCCGTCACGCCCTGCCTCGCCGGAGCGCGCCCGCCCCGAGCTCCTTGGCTATCCCGCGCTTGCCGGAGCACGCCCGCCGTGCAGCCCCACCCCGAGCTTCCCGGCAGCCCCGCACTGCGCGCCGCCCGGCACTCGCCGGAGCACACCCACCCCGAGCTCCCGGGCCGCCCCGCGCTCACCGGAGCACGCCTGCCCCGCCCCACAGCACCGCCCCGAGCTCCCCACCCGCCGCAATGCCGCTAGAGCGCGCCGCCCCGAGCTCCCCAGCACGCGCGCCCGCCCTTTCCTCTGTCGTCGCCGCCGCGGCCCCGGGAGCACGCGCCGCCCCGTGCGGCGGGGGCGCGTCGGCGCAGCGCGCGCGCAGGCGGGCTAGCGTGGCGGGGGGCGGGCGCGCGCGGCAGGGGGCGGGCGCGCGCGGCAGGCGGCGCGCGGCGGGCGCGCGCGGCAGGTGGCGGGCGCGCGGAGCAGCGACGGGTGGGCGGGCGACGCGTGGCGGGCGGCGGAGCGTGCGCGCACAGCAGCGGCGGGGGCGCGCCCGAGCAGCGGCAGAGCACACGGGAGCAGCGCGGGCAGCACGGCGGGCGCGCGGGAGCAGCACGGCGAGCGGCGGCGGGCGCGCGGGAGCAGAGCAAGCAGCGCGACGGGCCTGGCGAGCAGCGCGGCGGCAAGCAGCAGGGTGGCGGGGCTGGGAAGCAGTGGGGCGGCGGCAGGGCCCGTCCAGCCTCTCGGTCTCACTGATTTGTGGGCCAGAGGGAAGGCACGGGCGGACAAGAGCGGACGAGAAGGGCGAGGAGAGTGTCCGTTTTTTGTCCGTTCGGGAGCATTTTTAAACCAAGTTTGCTTCAAGTTTTGGGTTGGACCGGACAAATACAGCGTCCATAAGACAACTCTGTCCGTTTGGGTATTACCGCTGGGTCGTGTTTTATCCTAAACAGACAAAAGCGGACCCGATGGGTCACGAATGGGTCACGCGGTGGAGTTGGCCTTAGCCTTTCAATGGGAACAATAGAAAGCTGCAAGGGATTGCGTGCAGACTCGTACTTCGGTCTATGCATGCAGCCTCCATCAATCTGTGGGAGCGCGCGCGCGTGCCCGGCTAAGATGGCCGCGAGTTCATGTTCGTAGGTCGTCACTGCTTGCCAGTCAACAACGCTGATCAAATAAGGCCGCTCTTTTCCTACGAGCGTGCTCAGTCGGGAACCTTTGCACACCCTAGCTTTTTAACAAGAGTCAATTACACCGCTGATGCTAGAACTTGGCATAAACAATTACTGTAGTGCTAGAACCTGTGGTATACATTGAAGTGATACAAAAACTTGATTCGGACGTGCAAACACGATGCTAATCATGTTTGTATAGGCTCACAACACTGACGAGACCTGCCAGCATGGCGTGGGGCTCGTCGTCAGTGACCAAATAATGAAGACAAGGCGTGTGTTTTTTTTCCTTTTTTTCCTAGAAACCCCCTTGTCTTTTTTTTTGACCAAAAAAGACCCTGACAGGCAGGTCCCAGCTGTCAGCAGCAAAAATAAGAATTGAACGGAAAAAGGGTGTGCTTAGGTTTCGAACAAGTGACCACCAATTTAATGTGTCCGCTGCTAACTACCTGACAAAAATCACGCTCGTTGTGTGTCCACGTGGGCATGTGAGAAAGTATCTACGTTTTTTTGTTCTTGAGCCGAGTGAGTGCCTGTGGGTTTTCTTTTTCAAGGAAATAGTGAGTGCTTACGTTCCTTTCTTTTGACACCAAGAGTGAGTCCTTATATATTACTTACTCCATCGGTCTATCCTATAATGTAAGACCGTTTTTACACTACATGGGACGGAGGGAGTAATGCAAGGTCGTATTCGGGTCGTATTTCATCTCGGCCTTTCAGGTCTTTCATATATTTCATATAGATAGGGCCTTTCGGGCCTTGTTTTGTAGGACCTGTTAGCTTTCAGCTATAGAGCTAGAGCTTCCTCGTACACTGAGACTAAAAAAGAGAAACGGCCGGCAAGTAGCAGGCGTCAAATAGCTATCCCGACGCCTACTCGGAGGTTCCATGGCATTCTTTTCGCAAGCTCTACGAGCGTTTCTTTGCTGGTTTTTTTTTTCTTGTTTTTCTCAGTTCTATGTATTGTCGTTATTTTTCCTTTTTCAAAATCCTTACAAATCTGACATCAGATTTGTGCAGTTTGGTAGCAAGCGATGGTTCTACCATACGATTTCCTAGCACAAATCTCCGAACAAATCTACTACCACGTCACTGTTTAGAATCGTTCGCGCAGATCTCACAACCGACCGAACGACCCGACTGCAGCTTTCCTCCTTATCCTCTCCTTCTCACCAGACTCGCACATTTTGTTTGCTCCCCCTGTTTACCACTCTCTCCGATGCATTGACGGCGAGGTGCTGCCGCGGCAGCCGTAATTTCCTGACGGGGTGGTGTTGGCATGGAATCGGCTCCTCTGCCGTGATGAAAGCACGGCCGGGTGCTACAGTACCCTGCCTTTGGGCTACCTATCAACCGTCAGATTCAATATGGATGGATCAGATATGTTGCTACAGAATGCGAACAGTACGCATGCTACAGTACCAGAACAATACACCTTGCACCAGAGCCTAAACAGTGCACTGTGCTACAGTGCTCCCTGCCATGCCTTCGTTGTTTTTCACAGCTCTGTGCACTGTAGCGCCCTGCCTTGCCTTTTGCACGGCAGAGGAGTGCGAGGCGTGCGGTACGGGAGTGGGCCCCATGATGGGGGTGCGGCGAACTGTAACCAGCTGCCATGGGTGGCGCTGAAGCGGGATTTGCCAGGGGCGAGAGCTGGAGAGCTGGGGCGGCGGGAGCATGTGGCGTGAAGGCAGCTATTCGTGGTGGCACCATGAGTGCGGGGAAGCGGGTGGGGTGGCAGCGCCGGCTTAGACGGATGTGTGCCATGGTCACTGTCGTCCCCTAGGTCTACTAGGGAGGAAGTGCGGCTTGCCGCACCCGGCAGCACCGCTGCCGGGTACAAGTCATATCAAATCTGGTAAAAACACAGTCATCAAAGCATTGCAGATATAAACAATTGCATGATATTGAAGCAACACAGGTTCAATCCTAACTTAATACTGGGAATAACCCAATTAGGACCCTACTTGATAACCCTATGAATAACATGCCAAAGAATCTAAGTACACATGCTATAACTTAATACTCCTCCACATGATGTTTGAACCTGTCACAATTATACTATTTACCACAGGAAGTATTTGCATCACAACATGAGTATGACCTGTATACTCACTGACACAAGTAGAAATCAGAGTTATCACTGGAAATCACCAGTATAACATAGCAAGATTATATCAGAATCACAACATTGATAGAAATATGTCCAGTACATAGTAAACTGGTCCAAGCAACAAGAAAAGGTAGTGGAATAAGATGTGCCAAAAGCAAGCCAAGACGATCCACAACTAAACAAAAATAATAATTGGGCCGTAACATGGATCGAGCCAGTCGCAACAAGCAGAATCACAAGTAAGAATAAACGGCAGAAGTGCGTGCCCGTGGGGCAACTACCCTGAAGGGAGTCTGGTGTGAGAGCAGCCTGTCCGGCGTTGCCGCTGCTTGCCTGGTCTGGAGCAGAAGGAAAATGAAAAACATTAGGTCAGATGGTACCAAAACGAATTATATAGCGATAAAGAGATATGTGGGCATTCTACTGTGCTTAGACGTGCCTTTGATATTTTCCAGAACTGCTCATCCTTGTACAGTTCTTTTGCAGGGTCAAAGGAAAACACACATCCGGACTGTCAAAAGATATTTGTAAAACGTTTTGTAGACCAAACTGCTCTATATTTTGTAGGCGCAACTTCCATGGTCATATAGCATAATGTATACACAGGATAATTGATACAAAGGTCAATTGCTTGTGAAACTGAACCATCAAATCTCAGACATTTAACATTGCGACATATTTTGTATGCTACCATATTGACAAATCAAGATCGTCTCTCTAACCCAATTGACAAAGAAGAACCTATTATGGCTCGCCATGGTTGGATCTGCTGCTATTCTTTCAAAGCCAACTGGAAGTTGTGTTTTTAAAATGGGGCCATCTGATTTCCTCTAAGAATTTCCAGCTCAAATCCAATTTATTTTTTAACATTTTGCATTGTGCTTACTCACATGAAATGAGCAGCCATGAATCTTGTTTATAAGCTCTGGTCGGCCAAAAAAATGTAACTTGCCAATATAGTCAATTATATACCTCGGAACATGGATCTTCAAAGTTCAGTCAGGCAATAGGTTTCTCATATTTGTGATTAGATAGGCAGGTAAAAGGAAGTGAGGGTTAATTATCAGTGAGAGAAGGACCAAAGTGATTAACTTTATCGGTATGATGTTGAGGGTCTCACCTCTGTTTTAATTCTTCTTGGAGTGAGCTGTCCTAAGGTGAAGTGAGCACCTTCCAGCAATATGTAGCCTCTAGCACTTGCATGCCATACGAAAGCTCCTGCCCAATATGTGGCCTTTAGCACCTGGCAGCAACATTGCATTAGCTCGTTTTGTAGGTAAATCAAAGAAGAAAAACTTGGCTTTGAGGCTTGGCAAGTTTTATTTTCTTGGGTTTGCTTAATTAGTGAGTCACCAATTTAAAAAAGATACCATAGTGTAAATCAGTTGGTCGGAAGACAATTCATTATAACAAAGGAGGCACCTGGACCAATTTAATTGGTAGGTACAAGATAACAATGGCTCTGGACATCCTTCTTTTATGAGTTGAGGCATATGGGGAATTAGAAAATTAGGAAATTGAAGTATGAAATCTATGGTTTATTTATGCACATTACAAGTAAAGGTGTAGAAAAGTTTGGTGAGGTTAGACATGAATATCAATAGCAACAGTCATAGATGCGCAATAAAAGTCAGATGCGTCGTCTTTCGTACCCACGGCCATATACTCATAACTTGTTCGCCGAACCCTAGCACCACCAACACCGTCTATGACACTTCCAAATCACTTCCCTCCTCCATATGAAACCTCGTCATTCATGTCGGCGCCCATGTCGTCAGGAGGGCACTACTGGAGGCGAAGTGAGAGGCTGACCAGGCCAACCAACCAGATGAAAGCCCCCAACAAACTATAGTTCAGTCAGGACGAATGTCTCTACCCCAGCTATTGCCAGTGAAACAAACCAACTGACTTCTATCATGAGGACATGTCGGCATATAAAACTGACTTGTTCATAGGCATTTATCCAAAGGAGAGTTACATATTTCATTCTTATAAAAGATCAGATGTACATTATCATGTGTGGTGACTATTTCTATTGCAGAAAATTATAATCAAAGACAACACAATAAGCAGTCCATGTGTACAAAAAATAGAGTAGAAGCGAAAAGTAAACTAAAAGTACAATGGACAATGGCATGAGGTGAAAATACCCTGCACTGACCAGAACTTCAGTTTGGGGATTATTAGTGTGATAGGTATCTGCCGCACATCCCTGCGATGTGTAAGCTGAGGTCCCCGAACAAAGAAACCGGCAACGGCTCTCACAACAAAATTTGGGTCTAAAATACCAAACGGGTTGCCCATAGGTCAACTAAACATGGGATCAAATGGTTCATCCAGATCCATCATATCAGTATGACTGTAGGTATAGAATTCTGATGGATTATTGCGCTGAAAATCATACAGCTTGGTTACATTTCATAAAGTGAATTTCATGGGTGTTAGGACAATAAATACAAAGGGAATTCAAACAGTATCTACAGCTAATGTATGAATCTGCACCTAATCAATGAAAAGAAGCAAAATAGTTGAGCAGGAGATGAGATTACATGGGGGCGTATTGTCGTTGGGGCCATGGAAGTGGATGAAGAACTTTTGCATCCCGTCGAACGACTTCAGCTGCCCAACACAAGACCAGGTCGATGCATCACTCCCCAGATGCACCGCTGCAGCCGTCGTTCTGCCGCACGAGCGGCAGCAGTGCCCCAGTCCGCAGACCACCTAGGCCAAATCCCGCACCAGCAGCGCGTCGCCGACGACCTCGTCTCCCATCGACGGCGACGACGACCAGGGGCGAGAGGAGGACGAGTATGACCATTCATGAGAAGTATTGTACCTTTGATGCGCAATCAAGCATAACCATCAGTACTCTACCAGATGCACATCAGTGAGTTAAACAATTCGGATTCAGACTACAATCTGAACAAATACATCAAGCACACAATTATGGGCAATATCCATTAAGAACCAAACCAGGAGTTGTTACGAATACAATAATCCAAATTTGACAGTAGTAAATATAGCATACAATTATTTGCAATATCCATCAAGAATCTATTACAGACCCCGAGATCCGAATATAAAATAGATGCTATTACTCATCAATAGAAATTTAATATTTTGGCTTACTCAAAGAAGGCATTTGCATCGTTACAACAATATATGTCTATAATGACCGAAAAGGGTATATGCATGTATGGAAACTATCAGGAAGGTGAGTTTAGAAATCCAAAGGAAATTCAAGCATATAAGCATATTTAATCTTAAAAGAAGAAAGAACAAAATCTGATCTTTCTTTTGGAAGTGTGTGTATAACAGCACTACAGCAGCACACAAAGCTGTGAATTGGAAAATTAAGGATTATCAAGTAAAACAAACATAACACTCATTGCCATCATGAGCAAGGTCCGTCTCTCTGGACTCAGAAAAATATAATGCAATCTTGGTAGCACAAATATATATGCAGAAAACAAAACATGTATGGATCCTTCTATCAAAGGTTACAGAAAAAACAATTTGAACTCGTTATGTTACTTAGAAAATGTCTTGGTAAGACATATATACAATATTTATGAAGCCCTCCAGTTTGATAGAAAAAACAATTGAGGAGCCAAGATTTCGTGATCCTTTAGCATGGAACTAAATATGAAGCCATGGATGTGACATAGAAGCCCTTCTTCCACTATATGTTTATCCACTCGAAGGGAAATGAATCACTAACTTTATATGAGATAATTTCAGTACCAATAAAGTTCAGATAGACAAACTCAGCACCTAAATGATCGGATATAAGTTTAGTTTGTTTAATGAACCTTTATATTGCACTTTTTATCCCTAGGTAAAATGAAACATCTGTAAAAAAAACGCAATAAAATTTTATTAACCTAAGGAACTTAATCAAAATAATTAACCAAACATAAGAGTTCTAGGTATACGACAGGACATATACTCTCTTCATTAAACATACGCAAGCAATCCAACAAATACAAACACAAGAATCAGACCTTGCAGATACTTGCTATGGTTAGGCAGATCTGAAGATTACACAATTTGTCATCACCTCCTATAGTTGAATTATGATTGCTTAAATACCTACCACCTATCCTTCGATTGGCTTCCCCTGATTTAACGTCACTTTTAAAAACATTTGGCTATCAAAAGCTCTGCTCAATCTATCTTCTATCCAGCCACAATGTCTTGCAGAGTGAAACAGATAACCGATCATTAACCGATGAGTCTAATCCCTGTCTCCTAAAAGATGTTATAATTACCATATGTGGGATAACAGTCCATAATTTCTCAAAACAACATAATTCACTAAAAGTAAGTAAACTCCTAAGAAGTAACACATCACCATGTTTGTATACAATCTCCTCAGAAAGGTTATTTCATTCTGGACTACCACTTATAAACATTGCATGCTTGCAAAATTAAAGCAAACTTCGTTCAGATAGTAGCCTGAAACTACTGAATAAAAGCTGCAGTACTGATATATTATCCTAAAGATTCAGGCAGGCTTCATAAATTCACTCATTTTAGCTATCTGTACTTCCCTGAAGGTTTCTAATCACGTAGAAAAGCAAGGAAATTGGTCGTCGATGGTGCCAACAACTAATATATTACCCTAAAGATTCAGGCAGGCTTTGTGTCATTTTAGTTTCCTGTACTTCCCTGAAGGTTTCTAATCACATAGAAAAGCAAGCAATTGGTTGTTGACGGTGCCAACATTAGAACGGCTGTATGCTTGTGCTAGTTTGCATTTTTCCGGTTGATGAGGACTTCCAAGTGTCGTTTTTTTTCAGTTTTCTTAGTGGACAACTAAATCATTGTAACCCATCTAACCTGATTCTCTGGGATTATTTGCATATTACTTCAGATAGTTCAATGGTGTAGCTCGTCACCTTCGAGCCAGCACCCACCAGGCGGTGACCTGCAAGCCCGGGCATGGAAAAAGCAGAGGTCAGAGAGAGAGAACCTAAAGTGGAGACGGGGGCTAAAGTTGGAAGGCCGGCGTCGATCTCGCATCTCGGAGAACACGTGATGGACACTGGATCCGGAGCTGCCATGAGCCGCTCGCAGGCGAGGGAAAGAGGGCCGAGCAGATGCTGGAGTTGCAGCCTCCGCTCCTCCAGGCGACGGGGACGCGCGAGCTCGACGAGGGAGCAGCGACTCGGAGCAGCTGCGGCGGCGAGCCGCGCTCCTCCGGCTGAGGACCGAGACGACGAGGAGGGCAGGGAGCGGCCGCTCCTCCAGGTGACGGGGACGTGCGAGCTCGACGAGGGAGCAGCGACGCGGAGCAGCTGCGGCGGCGAGCCGCACTCCTCCTGCTGAGGACCGAGAGGGTGGGGAGGAGGAGACGACGCGACGGCGCTGCAGGGAGCGGAGGCTGGTGGCTAGGTGAGGGAGGGCGAACGAGACGGCGGCGGCGTTAGGGGAGGAGGCTAGGTGAGGGAGCTAGGGTTAGGGGAGGGGGCTGGGACGCGAGGACGCGCGGGCGGGGGGGGGGGGGGGGCGAGTGTGGGGAGGAGGCGGCTAGGGCTTGCCACGGGAGCTGCCCCCTTTTATACCCCCACGACGCGGAATGACCGGAATGCCCTGGTGGGGGTAAGGTATTTGCAATTAGTTGCCATTGAAAATTTATCCGACGGCCCAGGACGATCGGGTAGATATCAGACGGCCCACGGCGATCTGGCTTGAGATCCGACGGCCTGTATCGCGAGGAGATATTGATCCGACGGTCCAGAATCCAAACGAACGTGGGAGCTTCATTTGGTTCGGTCTCTAATAAGGGGATTGGTCGGGTGAATAGATAACAGAGATGATCCACAAAAGAAAAAGAACCGACAACAGAGATGCAGGTCCCGACATTGCGGGGTGGTGGTGGTGGTGAGTTGGTGACCTTGCGCAAGGGCGGCACGTGTGGTTAAGACCACCACCATGGACAACCTAGTGGAGTCCCTGGCGGCAAAATTTCGTGTTTTGACCATTTTCACGTCTAAAATCGAGATCTGACCCCGGTTTGAAATTATTTCGACATTTGACCCTTTTGCTACCGCCAGGCGCCGTGGCGGTAGATATGTGCAGGCTACCGCTGCTCCTCGTGGCAGTAGGTTTCCTGACGTCGTCTGGCCGTTAACGGTCGTGTACACGTGGTAAAGGGACCTACCGCCACACCCTACGGCGGTAGGCTGTTGCAACCTACCGCCGGGATGGCTGGCGGTAGGTTCCTGGATAAGGTTGTGAAGGAGGGGGCTGTGCTGCTCCCCCACCCACTCATTCACCCCACTCTTCTTTCGAGCTGAAGCTCTCTCCCCCTCTTCTCCCCCACCAAATCACCCACTAGATCCCCTCCATTGCTTGAGATTTGGCCAGTGGGTCGAGCTCATTTGCATCACCCAAGGTACCTCCCCCATCCCCCCTTCATTTGGTTGGTTCAAATCATGCATTTTGCTCATTTTGTTGGAATCACTAGTTCATGGTTTTGTTGTGGTGAAATCATTGTATATGATGCATTTAGGGTAATGTTTGTGCTTTGATAATGTATTGTGTCAGTAGCATTGTTTGGGTAGTAAGAAATATCATTTTGGGTTTTGTTAGAGTTAATGACATGGTTAGGGTTAAGGTTGGGTTTATGGTTATGCTTAAGTAAATGCCTATATGACGAACGTTATGGTTATAGTTTAATTAGGGTTTTGTTAGAGTAGTTTGAATTATAGCTCGATCTACTCCTAGGGTTCAAGTTTTTGTCAAGACACGGTTAGGATTTTTACCTTGGATGACCGTTATAGTAATACCTCGACTTGTAGGATGGGATCGATCATCTTTGTTGAGACTTCCGCGGAGGCGGTGGCGAAGTGTGAACGTGCAGTCATTGAGGAAAAGATGGACTTGTGGGTCAAAGCCGTTGATGCATTGAATGCGGCTTGTAGAAATTTTTCAAAGTATTATGTGTCCAAGTGTGACGATGCCAGAGTTAAGTTATACCAAGCTAAAGAGAAAAACATAAGCAACCTCAAGAAGGAAGAGAAAATTCATAGACACACTCTTGCAAGGCAAATTGCATTGTGTGGAACAAGGGATGAAGTGAATGAGATGGACTTGAACAACCCTGGCCAGATCATTGATTGGCTAGTTAGGCAACCATCATCGGCGATACTTAGTCGGGCAACTCGTTGGGCTTGGGTCCGTGAAAGAAATGATGTCATTTGTTGCAACCCTGGGCCGTACGAGAAAGATGTCTTGTTGATGGACTAGTAGAGGGGGTTGAAACAAATGATGTTGTAGTGTCATTTAGACTGTAATGGCATGTACCCTTATCGTTTATGTAACCTATGTCATTTGAACCAGTGAGAACATTATGTAGCCTAAATAAGTTATGCTTTGTGTTTGTATTGTATCATTTGATTTGAGTTTTGGTTTGTTCCATTTCATGTAGCATGGAAAACATGACCCCGGAGCAGTTGAAGAAAGTATATGAGAAGTATTGTGGCACTGCATCTAAGAGTTTGGCTGCAGCATCTAAGAAGATTGTACCGGAGCGAGAACTTGCTATCAAGAGGGAGGTTGAAGCATGGTTCAAGAGCAATGATGAGGAGTTTGCTGCCATGATGGATTTCAACAAGTATCCATTTATGGAGGAACCTTCTGATCTTAAGGAGAGAAAAGTTTTCCGTAGGATTGTGAAAGAAAAACAGAAGATACTTGATCTGCTGCATGAGAAGGCATATGCTAGCAGGCATTCTTTGGCAACGGAGATCTTTTTCTCTGTGAACATAGAAGAATTCCACGAGCTGGACTTGAGGAAACCCGGACAGGTCATTGGATGGGCAATCACACAAGGCAAGTCAGAGATTCCGGAACGCCGTGCTCGATGGGCCTGGTTCGGCGAAACGAAAGGTGTGTTGGAGAATTGGGCGGGGTCGTTTGATTATCAACTGAAGCCTAATCCTGATCGTGACGTACAAATTGAACGTGCTATGAGTTTTAGATCTTATTTTCCGAAGTAGAAAGTGTATGCTCGTGTTTGAGCTTTGTATTTTGAACTCATGTCATTCGAGTCTCTAGATGTTTTAAGTCAGTTGAACTATTGCCATTTGTGGATGTAATGAACTATGCTCAGTTATGTTGTCTTCGCTACTCCATAATTTTTGCATGTCATTTTGGATGCCTTAGGTCACAGAAATTTGTAAGAAATGCAAAGGCAAAGGGCTAAAAAAGATAGGAAGAGGGAAAAGGAACATCACCCTACCGCCGTAGGCCGCGGCGGTAGTGTCGCCAACCCTACCGCCAACAAATTGCCCGATTTGGCCACAGAAGAAGCAGCAGACCAGGCGTTTGGGTGCCCAACCCTACCGCCATAGACACCAGTGATAGGGTGGCCAACCCTACCGCCGAACAGGGGACCGTTTCGGTCACAAAACATTTTGCCAACCTACCGCCATGATCCCTGGCGGTAGGACCTACCGCCGAGAGGGCCTGCGGTAGGGTGGCCAACCCTACCGCCAACAAATTGCCCGTTTCGGTGAAGTACTTACAAAGTGGTATGGCGGTAGGGGGCAAAGCAGAGCAGTGTTTGCTCTGTTTTTCCTCTTCTTCACTTCAAGACAAATCAAGTCACAGCAACATCAAGTTTCGTCAAATCGAAGACGTAGTTCATCACAAGTTTCACAAATCAAAGACGTAGTTCATGACAGGTTTCACAAATAAAGTACATAGTTCATGATAGGTATCACAAATCAAAGACATAGTTCATCACATGTTTCTCGAATCGAAGGCATAGTTCATGACTAGTTTTTTGAAACGAAGGCCTTATTGGGTCACAGGAGGCCATTTTCCTTTTTTGTCACGTGCCTCATCCTCCTCTTGGGCTTCACGAGCCCTTGCAAGCTTTCTTGCTCTCTCTCCTCTTGACGAGAAATCTTCTCCTTGCGTGCCCTCTCCTCTTCACGCTTCTTGCGCTCCATCCTCTCCTTTTCACGACGCTCTTCATCCAAGCCTCTCTGAAATACTTCTTCAAACAACCGCTGCCTCCGTAGACAATCTCAAAGTTGATCTTTCTTAACATCTTCTGGCACATCTTGATCTATCCATGTGAAGTACTTACAAAGTGGAGGCGGCGACTAGATACGAATAAAGAACAAATGTGGTCATTAGTAAGATAGATTCAATGGTTGACGACATGTTTGAACTTGAAAAACTCACCGGCGGTACATCATAGGCGTGAGCTGGACGAGGACGATCGTAGGCATGGTTGGGACAAACAAAATATCTTCTTCCTTCCGTCCATGATTTCTTGCGGTCGGTGGATACCTTAGCTTTGCAAACATCTCCACACCAACATGATGGAGTTCTCATATCTTTGTCCTTCACCTTATCCAACTCGGCATCTGTCCACTTGTCCGGCATGTCCTCGCGGTTAGCACACGGTGGCCTCGTCATGGAACCGGAAGAAGCCATGCCTATAAAGACAAACTTGGTAGTTAGTAAAGTAAGAAAACATGTATGTATGCAAAAAAACAAATAAACAAGACCAAATAACAAATACCATTCACCATATTTCAACCATGTGGGTTAAGCAAGATGTCAATAGGCCTTCCTCTATTAACCCTTCTCGTCCTATGACCACGGCCACCGGTACCCGACCGCCCCCCACGCCCTCTAATACTGTCTCCTCGTCCACTACCGCCAAGATTCGTCCGTCCTCCACGCGCACCACTCCTGCCTCCTCGTCCACTACCACTCCTACCTCCTCGTGTGCCACCGGTACCTCCTCTTCGGGCACCACTTTGACTAGGATCCGGAGTGTTGGCATCGGTCCGTGGCTTTTTGGTGCATTTCCTAACATCGTGTCCCGGCTCGTCACATTTACGACAACTGTTGATGTCCGGTGCCTCCATGAAATGGCCACTACCAAACTGTTTCATTCCGGTGTATCCAGCTAGGTCATCCATGTCACCCCTAAACCTCTTCTTTCTTCTTCTTCCCTTTGTAGGCACCATGAGTTCGGGGTCGGGGACGATGTGTGGCCCATGATACTCAGGCCACTGTGACTGATCTAGGAAGGGATGAAACCTAGGAGCCCATGTCAACCTCGTTCGTTCCAATGTGAACTCATGCAACCGCAAGGTGGTACCATCGGATACTTTCAAGTTTCTGAACCTTGCGGCGGTCATCACATGCGAGCAAGGCCAATGATACTTGTGAGGTCTCTCGCACTGACACCACCGGGTCTTGAGGTGCACCTCATATGCTACTCCACCGTATGTCATGCCATCCCTTGTTGTGCCACCCGGCTCATCGACTTGGTAGATTTGTTTTGTTTCATTGAAACTAATGATTTGTTGACGCCAAGACTTGCGCGCTTGATGCTTCAACCAATCCTCAACTTTGAAGGGAAATTCCATTTTCTGACCTATCCATTTGGCCGTCTCTTCGGAATGCCTCAGAAAGTACTCGTTGAGCAAAACTCCTTACTCTTGCATGCACGGTAAAAGTTTGCCACGAAATGCCTCATGCACCAACGGTGTTGGAGCTTTGGATAGCCTGGAATATCAACACCTCTCTTTTGGGGCCAATCACCTTCGTCCTCACATGATCCATAAACCACTGCCAATTATCATCGTTCTCGGAAGGCACCAACGCAAATGCCACCGGCAACACATTGTCATTGGACGAGTGGGCCATTGCTACCATCAACGTGCCCTTGTACTTTCCGGTCAAGAACGTGATATCAATTGACAACACGAGGCGGCAATACCTAAATGCATCGATGCATTGACCAAAGCTCCAAAAAGCTCGATGAAACACTCCCTCAATTGACTCCACCCGATGGTGCATTCCCGGGTTCCGATGAGCATTGGCTGCCAACATCTTGGGAAGAATGTTATATGCGGCCTCATAATCACCATGCAACATCCTTATAGCGTTTGCCTTTGCCATCCACGCCTTTCCATACTTGACCGGGTACCCGAATCTTTCGAAGACCGAACTCATGAGGAACTTCACCTTCACGGTTGGATCATGGGATATATCATTCAACAATTTATAGCCTAGATACTTGGACGTGAGTTGGCGGTGTCCCTTGCTTCGGTCCGCTTTCTCCGGCGATGTGCACTTGTGGGTGGCCACACAACTCTTCAACTCCCATTGCCCGGTTTCCTTGATCTTTCTTCCACGGACCTTCCATGGGCAACCTTCTTTGTCACATTTGATTGTGTAGCGCAATTTTTTGTTGGAATGACCAACAACGAACGGCCTATGATTCCGAATGGCATAGTCACTAAACCATATCTTGAACTCTTGCAAACAACCAAGCTTGATCCCTTTCTTCAAATGAGCATTCTCGTCCTCACCTGGTGGCCTTGGATCACCCATCCTCGGGCAAGGCGATGGTTCGATCAAGCCCAACCTCATGCCACCATCAACAACGGCCTTGTCGGCAAGGCTAAGATCACGGAACAAAGAGGGTCTTCTTTCCTTGCCATTGACCTTCTTGTAAATTTGATTTTCTTGCGGCGTGAATCCATCCTCATCCAATTCTTCCGGTGGACCCTCACCATCCGACTCATACCTACACATACGGCTATAAGGTAGGTTCTGGTCCATGTCTTGTTGATGCACAATGACATCCAATTCACCAATGGGATTGTAATGAACCTCTTCTTCTTCCGCATACACATCATCTTGAGCAATAGCATCTCCATCAACATGAGCAATGGCATCTCCATCAACATGAACATTTGCATGTTCATCAACATGAACATTTGCATGTTTATCAACATGAGCAACGGCCTCATCTTCAACATGATCATCACCTACAAGAACTATTGCTCTAGCATTGATGATGTCCTCTTCATTTGGTTGGCTACTTGGTGGTTGGCTAGCCGCATTGTGGTCAAACACCACGACAGCATCATGTATTGGGGAGGACACATTCCGGTTCAAGTCAAGTAGTGGCCGAGTAAGTTCAACCTTGAATTGTCTTGTGGCAAATAACTCAAGTCACTTGTCTTGTGATCCCTCAACTTTCTCCTTATACACATCCCAATGCAATTGAGAGGTGATGGGCATACTCTTTAATCGGGATCTTACTCCCACTCCCACATCATAACGTCCAATAAGCTTCACACCATCACTTGGGTTAATCCAATTGAGGATGTTTCTCACTTTCATGACAATATCATCATAGCTCGGGCTTGTGTCAAAAACCATGACCTCCTCCCCTTCGTCGGCATTTCCATGCATGAAAGCCGCCTTGTCCAAATAATGCGCATTCACGAGTTTATCCATCTAAAAACAATGGAACAAAATTGAGTCATCCATGGACCGGTCATTTCATATGGATGAACTATCTAAAATATAAGGTTTTGAATCCAACAACTAGTTTACCTTAATCATAGCACTAACCCTAACCCTAACCTAAATAAACCCCTAACCCTAACTCTTAAGCTAGCTTGCCACAACAAAGAGTGACACATATTACTTAGATCAACCATGAATACACCATAAATGCCCCATAAATGTGCCATAAATGCACAATAAATGCTAAACTAGAGGAAGAAATAGGGGGTTTCAAAACTAGTTCATTCCAACAAAAGTAGATGATTTGAACCAACCAAATGAAGGGGGGATGGCGGAGGTACCTTGGGTGATGCAAATGGCCTCTATCCACGGGACAAATCTCAAGCAATGGAGGTGGATCTAGTGGGTGCTTGGGTGGGAAAGAAAAGGGGGAGAGTGTGAAGATGAGTGGAGTGGGTGGGTGGTGAGTGGACCCCACTGAACATTATCTCCAGGACCCTACCGCCGGGGACCTGGGCGGTAGGGTGTTGGAGCCTACCGCCGAGCCCTGCGGTGGTAGGTCCCTTTGCCACGTCAGCACCCGTTAACGGGCAGACGACCGTCAAAGTACCCTACCGCCAGCTAAAATGGCGGTAGACTGCACACATCTACCGCCACGACGCCCGGTGGTAGCTAAAAGGGTCAAATGTCGAAATAATTTCAAACCGGGGTCAGATCTCGATTTTAGACGCGAAAAGGGTCAAAACACGAAATTTTGCCTCCCTGGCAGTCACGGTGATGGCGGTCGACTTCGCGGCCTACCACTAGGTGGCCATTGGCACAGCGATCAAATCAACATGGCGTTGGTTTGTAGGCGGCGACCTCGACTCCCCATGTCAACTACTGCTTGCTATGAGGGTATGCATATACTGATGCCTCTATTCTGCTAGTGTTATCCCTACAGAAAAACCTGAATAAATAATGCTTTTGTTAGGACCCAAATGTGAGTGATGTTCTGCTGAACAGAACAAGAGATGATCCTATAGAGAGTTATGACATTTTTTGGGTTTGTAATCACCATCGATAACACATGCGCGAACTATTCAGATAAATGTATGCCATTTTCCCATACAATGCAAAGTCCCGCTTTTGTGTATTGCACCTAGCAATTCCTGTTTTAGCTACGTGAAACAAAGAACCATGTGCAAATACTCAAGTTAGCTAATAGACAATCCGTTACTTTTTAGCATGATAACTTTTGTTCATCGCGATTTTTTTAGAAAAAATAAAAATTGCCATGGCAAAACTATGATGTTTTTCTTACATATAATGGCAAAAATTGACTTCTAGGTTTCAATGAATTTTACAACTTTTTGTTCTCTTATACATGGATAATTAGATCTCATGGCAATTTCATTTTCATGGATATGGAAAATTACATAGGTCAACCATGGCATGTTTTTAATCATGGAAAATTTATTCCCTAATCTTGGAAAATTATGGTAGTTTTATTTTAGGTGCCATGATAATTTTATTATTTATATGATGGAAAAAAATAAATTGGACTATGGCAATTTCAATTTATGTACCATGGTAAATTTATTGTTTAGATCATGGCAATTTTATTAATTATACCATGGCAAAAATAATAATTCCACCATGTTATTTTAACTTTTGGTTGCGTGTAATTTTCTTCCTATAAACAATGACAAATTTATTCATTAGAAATTGGTACTTTTATTATCTAAACCATGGCAATTGTTATTAGTTAGACCAGTGTTGTTTATTGTAGGTAGCATGGGAAATATTGTTTTCCGTGAACCTTTGCAATTTTAGCCATGTGCCTACGGGAGATATATTTGTTATAGTAAGGCAAGTAATTTTAACATAAGATCGCAATTCTTTTCACATTACATATAATTTAATAATTACACCATGGCAATTTTGGTATTAAGACAATGGTAGTTTCATTGTATGTAGCATGACAATCTTCTTACTTTTACCACGGCAATTTTATTAGCTAGGACATGGTTGGTTTTGTGTAGGTAGCATGGAAAATTTTATTTCCTGTGCAACACTCAAGTTTTAAATGTCGCCTTGTTGGGCTTTTTCTATTTTTCAAAAAAAAATCGTACTGTTTTTTGGGTTTTGGATAAAATATTTACTGCAAAAATAGGCAACCGGGCTGTCTGGCCGTTTTTTTCTTCTGGCCAATTGGGATATGTGCTAGATGGGCAGCAAAAATATCGACTAGAGATATTTTATTTGATTTGGACTGGATCCCACACCACTACTCTTCGTTCGATTGATCAGTCGTTCCACATCAAAGGTCATTTCAGTATTGGAGTACCTTTTTACTATTTTCCTTTGCTTTTCTTTTTAAACAAGTTTTTAAAATACATATAGGGTATTTTATTTTATTTTATCAGACGACTGACTTTGCCTCGATCGTGCGACTGCGAAGGCCACCGATCTGGATCCTGACCAGTTAGGCAAAGGCTAAGAACATCCTGAAAAAGAAGATTTGACTACTCCCTCTGTTCACTTTTATAAGAGCAACTCTAGCAGACCTCGCATCCCGCCCCGGCCCGCAAAATAACCGTCAAAGTGTGGGTCGGGGCGGGAAGACCTGCCGGACCAGACCCCGCATCCTGCCCTGGCCCGCAAAATTTGTTGCGGGGCGCGGCAAAACTTCTCCCCCAACCTCTAGTTTCACGGGCTGGGAGGCCGACCCGAGCTCAGCCCCTATCCGCAGCGAGATTTGGCGGGAGGGACATTTCCGCGCGCCCTTTCCCGCTCTCCCCACCCTCTGCCACCATTGCCCCGCCACCGCACGCTCCAACGCAACCTCCCCGGCCGTCCCTCGCCCCCATGGACGACTCCCTTCTGTCCCCCGTCACCGTCGAGGTCACGCACGCTCCTTCCCCTTGGGCGGATCTTGTGGTCGGCGATGTTGGCCCCGCGCCGCCGTCGCCCGAGCTAACGTTGCGCCTGCACGCAAGCGGCAGGGCAACGTGATCGTGCAGGGCGGGGTTCCGGCAGCCGCCGCCGCGAAGGCTCGCGCTCCGGGCGCCAACGCCGCTGCGCGATCCCGTCCGGCGGAGGAGAAGGCCGGCAGGGTCTCCAGCGTAAAGCGGAGGAAGATTCCGGCTACAAAGAGGCCGGCTCCTTCATCCACTCCCTCTGCCGCAGAAAGAGGTTCCCCGGAGATGCCGCGCAATGCTGCTGCTCCCACCGCAAGCGAGGTGTTTGACGAAATGGCCGGAAGGTATGCGTCTTCGATCATGGCGATTTCGTTTCATTTTCGCCATTTTTTGCGATAGCTCGTGACTTTGTTATCGTTCACTATAGCGGTGGTTCAAACAATGCAACTGCCGAGTTCGTGAACACGTTGGACACCAACGTCGTTGACATTGATCAAGCCCCGTTCGCCGCATTCGACTATAATGAAACGGAGGGCAGCGTGGACAATCATGGTTGTGAGGAAGAATTGGAGCAGATCGAAGCGGAAGCGTTTGAGCAATCGCAAACAAGAACCGGGAAAAGCCAAAGATCGAAGAACTACATGATCTTGGAAGATCAAGCTTTGATCAAAACATGGAGAGCGGTGTCTCTTGATGCATGCACCGGTACTTCTCAAACCGTCAAGAGATATTGGCAAAGGATCGAAGATCAATACTTCCTCATTATGGCAAAGCATCCCAATAGGACTCCACGCACATTTCGGTCGCTTCAAGGGCGTTGGGAGAGTATCAAGCCTATGTGCAGCCGTTGGGCAGCTTGCTTGGAGCAAGTACGCAATGCACCTCCAAGTGGAACCGTGGAGTCCGACTATGTGAGTTTCTTTTGCCGTTGTTCAAGTTGTGCATCATCATATTGCGTCGTATGAAATGATTGCTCATTTAACTTTGTTCACATTGTGTAGGAGAAAATTGCCCAACTTAGATACAAAGACATGGAAGCTTCGGAAGGCAAATTCTTCAAGCTAGAGCATTGTTGGGACTTGCTAAAAAATTGTGACAAGTGGAGGTTGATCGACAAAGAATCACCACCGAAGAGAGGCTCACTTACAACCATGGATGAAGATGAGGATGATGATGGCCCAAGAAATTTGGACAAGCCCGATGGCGACAAGAAAACTAAGGAGAAGATGACGAGAGAGCAACAAGCATCGAGCTTGAGGGAAAAGATTGATGCCATGGTGCAATCAAACGAGTAGATGCTGTTGAAGTCGTTGGAGATTAAGAAAGAGTTGTCCGAGAAGAAGGCAAAAGAGAAGCAAGAAAAGTGGCAAATTCTCAAGGAAGAGTGGCTCCGCAAAGCTGCCATTGCGAAGACAAGAGCACACGCCGCTGAAAAGAAAGCCATGTCCTTGTTACTCGCCGAAGAGAACAATATCATGTCGATGAACCGCAATGACATGGACGATCTCACCAAAACATGACATGATATGGCAAGGACAGAAATCTTGAAGAGGAGAATGGTCGCGTCGGCCGGTCCGTGTTACAGTTCCGGAGATGTTTTCTCTGCTCCATATGGTGGCAATGACGTTGATTTCAGTGCGGGGGTTGGGACAAGCGCCGGAGGTGGATTTGGTGGTGGCGATAAACTTCAAGATGGGCTCGATGGCACGGAGTGAAGATCAACCAAGATGATGCCGGACATGGGCGTAACTTTTGCAAGGCCCTCTTTTGCATTTGTCGTTCTAAACTTGGCTTTTATTTGCGCGTAAAACTGTGTTATGTTGTTTGAATTTGAACTTATTTGTGGAAACTTATGTCAAATGCGAGAATTGAGTGTTTTCTGTTTGCGGGTCGACGCGGCGGTGTCCGAACAGACCCACAAAAGCCGACCCGTAAAAAAGTATATTCCATGAATATCTTTTTTTACGGGTCCGTTTGGGGGGTCTGCATCTGCGGCCGTCCGAGCCAGCCCGCAAAAGCGGTTTCCCACGAACTGCAAACGCGTTTTCCGGGGCGGCCGGATGCGGGGTCTGCTAGAGTTGCTCTAAGACCTTGAAGACCTATTTTGAGTTGTCCGAAATGACTTACAAAAGTGAACGGAGGAAGTACTTATAATCAAATTTAAAATAATTGGTGCACCCGTGTTAGTTTTTTCCTAAATAAGAACGGGTCGGTTTGTTATTAACTGGAACCGAATTGTCTGAACACTCTCACACACATAGACCGAAAAGAAAATATTCTAGTTTTAAAGATATAAAATATTCTTGTGTATAAAGTTCTTTCTAAAATGGTTATGTAATTTTAAAATATTTCTCAAAAATTGAAAAAAAAAACCACATGACCTAGTTTTATAATACAAAAAATTTAGAACATGATGAACATTCCAAAAATCATGATAAAAATTCAATACACAATAAGATATTTAAGATACAAGATCTTTAATGCTAAAAGTTTTAAAAATACATTATAAATATTTTTAAAATGCATTTTGAATACATTTTTAAGGCAAGACTAATCTATTTTAATAAATTCTGAAAAAAAAGTACACGAAGATTTTATTTTAATAAACAGTAAATATTTTTCAATACACAATACATATTTTCTGAATACGTAATGAATATTTTTTATGAGCAACATGCTATTTTAAATTCTGGATGATGGTTTGATTAGTACACTGAACTATTTTAAAATACATAATGAATAATGTTTTATATTACAGGATAAACATTTTTGAAGTATACTATAATCATTTTTAATACACGATAACTATTTTAAACATATGGAGATAATAAACAAAGAAATAGAATATACATTTTTAGTACACTATAGTCATATTAGAAAATTTATTATTATAATTCATTAATTTGACAAAAAATAAAAAAAAAGGAAAATGGATTAAAATTCGAAAAGTGGTAAAGAAATACAAAAGGAGAGCAATGGAAAAGGGTGAAAATAAATAAATAGAATTGAAAATCAAAAGACTGAAAACAAAAAAGAAAGAGTGAATGAAAATAAGAAAGGAACGAAGCCAAGCGTTGAACCGAACAAACTGTAGTTTCGGAAATAGCCGAGAGTAGAAAACAACCAGATAATCAAAGAACGGAAAAATCCATCGGCAAGAAACTGCCCGGGTGCTATATTTTGCTTCACGCGAGATAGAAGGTTCTCTCGCTAGATATATCTTGCTACAAGAAATCCGGCCCATTTTTCGCACGTTGATAACTTGTTCTTTGTTGCTAAGTTCGCTTGTTCACTTCAGTTTTTCTGTTTTCGGTTTCTTTCCCGTTTTCCTACAGTGTTCTTCGTTTCTCCATTGGGTTTTTGGTTTTCCTTTTTTGTTATACTTCAACTTTCTTTGTCTTTTCACTGGTTTTCTTTCGATTTTCTTTTTTTTCTTTGGTGTACTTCAGTTTTCTTTGTTTCTTCACCTTGTTGTCTTGGATCTTCTTTTTGTCTTCGTTATACATCGGTTTTCTTTGTTTGTTCACCAAGTTTCTCTGGTTTCCCCATTTATTTCTTTTGTTCTTTGTTTTCATTTGGGGTTTTTTTCTTATCTTTCTTGTTTTTTGAGAGTGGCGTTTTGGCTCCAAGGTGTAGATACACCTATTATGAAATATGTATAAAAACACATTTTGAAATGTTAAACAATTTCGAGAAAAAATCCCACGTGTACATCCGGACATCCTCGCACACAAAATTTTGGTGGAAAAGGGACATTTTTTTATGGCGTTTATAAAAAAGATAAAAAAATCCTTATGAATAGCTGCAATCAAGCATAAAAAATTGTCGTTTTCACACAAGCCATAAAAATGTCCTTTTTCATCAAAACTTGGTGCACGCACATATAATGTCTGGATTTACACGCGGGAGTTTTATTTCTTTTTTTTTCACTTTTTAAAATGTGTATTTAGATAATGGGTGCATATACACCTATGAGCCAGAGTGAATTTTCGGTTTTCTTCATTTTCTTTATTTCTTAATCGATTTTTGCTGTTTCTATGTCTTTTTGTGGTGGTTTTCTTTGGTTATTTTATTTATCATTCCTTTTTGGTGGTTTTATTTGGGGATTTTTTTCTATTGGGTTGCCTTTTTATTTTTGAGTTTTCATTTGAATCTACATTTTTATTTTGTTTATATGGAAAAATAATGATTTTGTATTTTGTAAATATTAAACATGTAAAAGAACGTTTCTGATGTACATAAAAAATGTACAACATACATTAAATAAAAGCTAACACCAAAACACATATATTTTTAAAAAGGTAATTCTATATTTAAAGTATGTTAAACATTTATAAAAATGCTTCTGATATTTATTAAAAATGTAAATTGTCTGTGAAGTTTTTTTCCATTAATTAAATGTTACACATATGATCAATTTTGTGTTATACATGCCTAACGTTTTTTGTATACATGAACTACATTCTTTATACATTTTCATATTTCTTAAATACATGATCAAAATTCTTTTCATACACATTGTATATTTTGAATATTATTTTAACACAAGCCTAATGTTTTTTAATAATCTGTGAAAAGTTTTTAAAAGTACACAAAGAATTTTTGAAATAAACAGAAATTAGTTTTTAATACACATTACATATTTTCTAAATAAATAATGAATACTTTTTTGTGAGCAACATGCCCTTTTTAAATTCTGGATGATCATCTTATTTATACACTGATCTTTTTGAAAATACATAATGAATATTTTTTCCATACAAGATAAATATTTACAAAATACATTATAGTAATTTTTAATACATGTAAATATTTTTAAATACATAGTGAATATTCATGTACACACGAGGCATATTGGAAATATTGTTATTATTATTACTTTATTCATTAATTTTAGAAAATAAATAAATAATATGAAATATTTATGTAATTTCGAAAAAGGGGAAAATATGAAAGTAAAGCAATGGAAAAGGGTCTAAACGAAAATAAATAAAATTTAAAACTAAAACACCGAAAACCAGAAAAAAGAGAAAATGAAAATAAGAAAGGAACAAAGGCCAAACATTGAACCGGACAAACTCTAGTTTCGGAAATAGCCGAGATTAGAAAACAGCCGGATAATCGGAGCACTGGAAAGATCCATGTGCAAGAAACTGCACGGTTACTATATCTAGCTTCACTCGAGATAGAAGGTTCTCTCACTTGATGCGAATCCTCTCTGCTACAATGACAGACCGGCCCATTTTCCGCACGTTGATAACTTGTTTCTTGTTACTCGGTTCGCTTGTTCGCATCAGTTTTTCTTTTTCAGTTTGTCTCTGTTTCTCTTTGGTTTTCTTCGTTTCTTCAATTGTTTTTTTTCGGTTTTCCTTTTTTGTTATACTTCAATTTTCATTGTTTTTCACTGGTTTTCTTTGATTTTTATTTTTATTTTCTTTGTTGTACTTTAGTTTTCTTTGTTTCTTCACCTGTTGTTTTGAGTTTTCTTTCTGTCTTCGTTATACTTCAGTTTTCTTGGTTTTCTTTGGTTTTCCATTTCTTTCTTTTGTTCTTCGTTTTCTTTTGGGTTTTTTCGTATCTCTCTTGTTTTTCATTGGTTTTCTTCATTTTTCTTTGTTTCTTACTTCGTTTTCGCTGTTTTAAATTCTTTTTGTGGTGGTTTTCTTTGAATTTTTGTTTTTACTTATTTTTGCTGGTTTTCCTTGGGTTTTTTCTGTAGACTTGCTATTTTATTTTTGATTTTCCATTGGATTCTTCATTTTGATTTTGTTTATGTTGAAAGATGATTATCGTGTATTTTGTAAGTGCTAAACATGTATAAAGAAACGTTTCTGATGTACATAAAAAATGTACAACATACATTAAATAAAAGTAGACACCAAAAAACATATATTTTTAAAAACTAATTCTATATTTAAAATATGTTAAACATGTATAATAAATAATTCGGATGTATATGAAAATTTTCTTGAATTTTTGCCACTAATTAAAAGTTCCACATATGATCAATTTTGTTTTATACATGTTTAACATTTTTTGTATACCTGAAGTACATTCTTTATATATGTTTAATATTGCTTAAATACATGATTAACATTCTTTTCATAGACATTATATATTTTTTGTATACATTTTCCATATAGATTGGAAATTTTTTCCTATATACATTTAACATTTTTAAATGCTTTGTCAACTTTTTTTCATATACTTGAATAACATTTATAAATGATTGATTAAGTTTTATAAATACATGATCAAATTTCTGTCTTACTCATTGTATATTTTTTTATACATGAGAAGCAGTTTTTCTATACACATTTAACATCTTACTGTACGGCATTTAGTTTCCAAATTCCAAACAGTTTGCACCATTCAGGCCCATACAAAAATTGACTTGACCTATTGGACACCCAAATCCACTAAAAAGCCTAGAAGCTCATAAAAAAAATCATTAAAGTGCTGAATCCACATGAATAATTTAAGCAATTCACATGTTTATTATTCACATATGTTTGAATATACTCCCATTTTTACAAGCACGTATTAACTACCTTACAAGTATTGTACTTGTAACAACAAGTTGACTAAGTTTTGGCCTGCTATGGAAAGAACAATGAACCAAGCACACCACACATGATCACATCACATGAATGGAAAAGATGGCCGGATGGCGATGCCGCAGATCCCCTCGGGCTTGTCTATGATGCCCTTCTTCATTCTGAGGTACCCACTATCGCCCCACTTCTCACCCCATGAATTTTTCACGATCCAGTAACTCTCCCCAGTCACCTCGTCCTCCCCGTACCCTACCACCGTGACACCATGGTTCAGCCGCGTCCCACATGGACCATTGTACACGCCATTCCGGTAGTGCTGGAAGTTAGCTCCGCCAGCCTCGATCGACACCGCCACAGGCTGCATGGCCACCGCATTTGTCAACGATAGCTCGCTCCTCGTTGCCACACGTTGGAAGCCTGAGATGGAAGCGGCATGGTGCGAAAGCTTTTTGGTGTCACAAGTGTCATCCTTTGCCGTATATGGATAGTCTTCCTGGGAGGTGATGCCGCCGTTGGAAGTGATCCACTGCAGCGCACGATAGCTCACTCCACCATTGCAACCATGGTCCAACTTGTCGCAGTCCACCAACTCTTGCTCTGAGAGCGAGGCAAGTTTCCCAGTCTGGATTTGGTAGATTCCTTCGACCACCGCTACGGTGGAGAATGCCCAACACGATCCTGTCAAAGATAATGAATTTAGAGCACATACAAGAACTATACAAGATAAAATTAGATAGTCGTGGATATTGTTCCTCAAATCATATGATCGACCATCAAAAGGTTCAAATTGACAAAAATAATTGATGGTCACTATAATATATTTATTTTAAAATTATAAATATATTTTAAATGAATTCAACTTTTCATTAAAAAAACTTAATGTATGATGATATTATTCGAATAATTTCCAGGAAATAAAAACCAGTCAGTTCGTTAAAGTCCAAAAACTTTTCTTTCGAAATTTCAAACCCTGGACCACCTACCAGGAAATGAATTTTTTTCTGCATGTTAGATGTGAATACATCCAACCCTCAAAAAACAAAAGGTGTGAATATATCCACAAGAGACCCCGCAAATTGGCCAACTGTCTAATACTATAATGCTAAGTTGACAATTAACAGTGTGCATGACAGTTAAGTAAGCAATTGTCTAATCCCTAATGATGAAGCAGCTAGCTAGGCAGCGGCCAGCAGGAGCACATGCAAGCATGTGGATTACAGACAGCCATGTGTTTACAGGGAGGAGGGCACAATAATTGGAGACCAAGGGAAGAAATGAACGATGGATACGTGGATGGCGACGGTCCACCATCCACGTAGCGTAGCGTAACGTACCGCACTGGCCTTGGTTCTTCACCGCCGTGACGGCGCCTCTCTTGCGCCAGTCAACGCTCGCCGGCGCGCCGGCCGACTCGTTCACGTACACCTCCTGCTGGCGGCCACCGGCGTCGACCGGGCCGGCGCGGGTGGTGATCATCATCGTCGTGTCGGCGTCGTCGGAGAGGGACGGCGCACGCGACGTGTACATGGCCATGAACTCGTCGCTGGTGAGGTCGGTGTAGGCGGTCTCGCCGAGCTCGTAGGTGAGCCCGGCGCCGGCGTCATCGTTGGTGGCCTCGATGTAGCGCACGTTGTGGGCGTAGACGCGGAGCCGGTGGCGCTCTTCCTCCGGGGTGGAGTAGGTCCGGTTGTGCTCCGCCTTCCATCGCCGGAATCGCTGCTCCATCATCCGCACCGTCATCGGGTCAGTCTCCTCGGTGGCCGGGCGGGACGTGGCGGGGGAGCCATGGAGGCAGACGGCCAGGAGGAGAAGGAGGCATAGGGAGCGTCTGGAGAAGGAGGAAGCCATGGCCGTGACCACGACGTTATGAATGGTTGGTGGCAGCTTATCTGATGAACGATCCATCACGCTTATATAGAGGTACAACTGCGCAACTGTTTGATGGGTGGGTACAAGAATGTCAGTCGTGCCAGTTGTGTGCGGTCAGGGAGTATCTTTTTTTTTACGCGCTTGTTAAAGAGTAGGTACTCCCTCTGTTCATTTTTATAAGATCTTGAAGACATTTCAGACAATGTGCAAAACAACTTATTTTGAGTTGTTTGAAACGACTTACAAAAATGAACGGATGGAGTACTTGAAATTTTCACGTGCGTCAATCGATTCTACCTAGGGAGGCGACATGACGAGCGGCAATGAGGAGCGTCGATCCTGGCAAGGCCGAGCCAGGACCTCACAGGACACGGGGGTGGCGCTGCGAAGTGAGGTGCGACATACCAGACAGAGGCGAGAAAGAGGGTTGATTGGTGCGAGTGCGGAGCTGACAACACCAATACGAGGTGGGCGGCGGCACGGCGAGGGGGGTGACGGTCCGACGGGTGGTTATTGGTGGCATGGGGAGGAAAACATCGTGCACAGGAAGAAGAAACGGAGGTTGAAGAAGAGCAATGACCGCACGATCTTGGCCATTGATGGCGATCTAACGGTCCAAATATTGGACTAACACTACTTTTTTCAGCTATCTGGTGAATAGATCATCCCTCTTTTCACAAGTGAGATCAATGAGCGAGCTTTTACTTGCTTGAGATGATTTTTGCCGAACTAGCCAGTACTCAATAGTCAATACTGCTAAGTTCCATCGTAGGTTAAGACGTGCATGGATAACAATTAACTCAGATCTATATAAATAACAGTAAACATGATAATCAGTGGCATGTAGTCACTTCTCATTGAAATAAATAAATGCCGGACAGCACGTGGACCACAATAAGCTAATGGGCTCCATATGTGACAAAGCATATATCTTTAATGGACCCTAGAAAATTAGCTACTACCCTTGCATCATCGTTTTGACCTTTTTTCAGCTTCTTCACTAAGACATGGAAGAATATTGCAAATGCAACAGGTGGAGATAGAGGTGATGAATTTATAGGTCTTTGATAATATTTTAAGTTTCTCAGGAATCTTTGATGTTTTTTTTTTCTTGTTTCTTTGAGCTCATTCGTTTTGTTTACACAAATTATTAAATTCCAATTGTTTCCAAAAATAATGTGGAAGATGATGACAAGTAAAAAAGTAAAACTGTGTTTCTCTCTTTGAAAAGTAAACAATGGACTCAGCACTTGGCATCAAAACCCAAGAAAGTAAGTATACATTTCAATTTACATGAGAACACAAATGATATGTTTACAACACTCATATAAAATGTATAAAGATGTGCCGCAGAAATTCAAGCATTGCAGCACAATTGTACACCCGATTCTTTTTGGTAAGTTTCTTTCTAAGTCAGCTTGTGATATGTGTAAATTCATGAGTTTAGTAGATTTCACCCTGTTAGAGGTCAAACAATTGTTTTCATGGACTTTTTTTATTATGACTACTCGACGATTTTTTTTTTCAAATTAAAATGATATAAATTCTTGACTGGTCATTTATTTTATTTTATTATTTTTCAGATACATCATTCTAATTTTCTCATGAATTATTTTATGCTCTCTATTTTGCTATTTATTAATTTTTTCCGTTTGGTATCTGTTTTACAAGTACATACCCATTGGTGCAGTATTGAATTTGTTAGGATATAATTTTTTTTTGTTGGGTACTGTATGTAGTTTACTTCAGTAGTGTTCCTGTTCGGAAGAAAAAGGTTCGAAACTTAAGATAAACTTGATTATCATCTTTGTTCTTGGAAGACAGAGCATTCTCAACGTGTTGCAAAACGTTTCTTGAATACATACATATCGCGATTGATTGAACATATTTCCAGACAACATTTAATGTGAAAGGTTTAAATCCTTTGAGTCCATTTTTTAGAAGTGTAGTGAATATTTTATCTGAAGCACATGGGCCAAAACCCTGTCAGGCTACCCCAGCCAGGTCGTCCACGGTCATGCCCAGTGGCGTACTAGGGCAAACCCTAAACGGCGCCTTAAGGGCCCGTTTATGGGTTATTCGCAAACAGCGCATACCCTCCTGCAACCTTCTCCTTCGAGCTTCAAGGCATTGACCACCCGGCCAATCAACCTCATCTGTCTACGTACATCTTTCACATGCTTTTCATTCATGTAGTTTCCTTTTTTCCTTTTTTTCCTTCTTCCCGGTTAAATGAACTTTTCAAAACTTTCGTGAACTTTTTCGCAAAACCAATGAACTTTTTTAAAATTTGATGAATTTTTTCAAAACGAAAGAAATTTTCTCAAATTTGATGAACTTCTTTTCCAAATTCACTGAACTTTTTTTTAAAATCAGTGAACTTTTTTCCAAAATTGATGAACTTTTTTCAAATTTGATGATTTTTTAATGGATGAACTCTTTTTCAAAACCAAACTTTTTATCAAAATCGATGAACTCTTTTTTCAAATACAACGATTTTTTTTTCAAAATCAACAAACACTTTTCAAAATCAATGAACCTTTTTTCCAAGTTGATGAACTCTTTAAACATAATAGTACGATAATAACATTTTAATATCATATGAGTAAAACATTTAATTTCTTCCGGCTTTATACAATTTTTTCATATCATACGATAACAATCATTTATTTATAAATAATAATATTTGCAGCGGCATGCACATTATTCACAATAGTACATCAATATAAAAATATTAACAAAATTACGGTGTCATTTTATACCTTAGCTCCAATATGGATGTGCTTGCGAATGCAATTAAGAGTCCAAATAGTTTGAATAAATATCCGTCACCAGTACTATATGAACAGAGTCAACCTATTATCACATGAACATCAATATTACACACGGATTTTCTTTCTGCTATCAAAAGTATGAAAATAGCACTTGCATGTATGTGGTCATCACCTCAAAAGGGAGAGCGAAGATGGAAACATAATTTCTTCAATCACGTCGTCTCCTCCTTGTTTGCCACTAAGATGAATTATTTTACCTAATTACATACATCATCAAGTATATTAGCACATAATCATAACATATAAAATTTAGATTATTGCGACATAACTAAGTAGACCTACGGCTTCCTAACTATAGACTTATTAATAAACATACCACATGCAATGAACAATTACAGTACAAGTTTTTCTTAGTTACCATATTAAGATTTCTCGCATGTCAATACTAATGGACGCACCTAACATTGATACAACATCTTCAACCTACTCTTGGGAATTAGCGTTGTCTGCAACAGTGAGGCTGTCGGCGCGCATGCAGCAGCAACAATGTCGCTGCCCCCTGCAGTGGCGGCCTAGCCCACGTCTCGCTTTCCGTGCATCAGAGTCTGTCGGCCTGCGAGCGGCAGGAGCAGCGCCCGCCGCCTCATCTTGTGGCGGCAGGGCCCACAAGGCCCGCCCCGTTCCGCCCCAGCGATAGACACTGTGCAGATAACGTTATACCACGCGCGGCCGCCTCCTGGCGTGGCGGCAGGTGACACGTGTCGCCTGCCGTCACTCATAAGGGGGTCCTTTTTGACAATTCTGTTCGCCAGGGGGTCCTTTTGGACAAAAAATCGAAGGAAAACGATCTACCTGATAGACCACTTCACTGGTATTCAAGGAATACTCCTGGTGCCACCACTGCCTCTACACCGCCTCTTGTACGTACGTACGTGGTCATCACCAATAACGTGTGCAAATTAATCTGACATTTTTTTTAGCATCAGTACAGACACAAGCGCTCATATACACGCGCATGCACTCACTCTTATGAACGCACACATGCACACCCTATCCCTGTGAGCACCTTCGAAAGACTGAGCCGGCATATCATCTTGAGATTTACGAAGTCACCGTAGACGTCTCGTCGTTGGCGGGAACATCTCCTCCCTCTGAAAGCGCATTGCCGAAAATCCTGAAATAAATCTAGAAATAATGCGAGCACCAGGATTTGAACCCTGGTGGGTTGGGGATACCACTGTCCACCTAACCAATACAACCGTGCTGACGTGGCCAAACCGACAGCATGTAAGAAGAGTCAATTACACCGGTGGTGCTAGAACTTGGCGTAAATGGTCACTTTGGTACTAGAAGTTGCGGTGTACATCGAAGTGGTGCAAAAACTTGGCTTGGGCGTGCAAATACAGTGCATATCCCCTTTTGAAAACATAATCTGTGCTGACTAGGCGCGTGGGGTCCGCTGTCAGCCAGTGAATCAGAAAGAATGTTTTTTTCTAAAACCCCCTCATTCTTTTTACAAAAAAACCATATGGATGTGGCGTTTTACTTCTCTATGACCAGTGGGTCCCATCTGTAAATACTAATAGAAAAAGATTTCGGGTAGGTTTCGAACCCGCGACGACAGGCTACCAAAACAACCGGCTAACCACTTCACCCTTCGCGTCAATTTGTAAGCAATGTTGATGTGATGTTAAATATTTAGCAATGACACTTATGGAGCTTAAATGGGCTGTAGATATTGCAGCCCATTTTGCACAAGCGATATTTATAAGATATTTAAAACGTAAGTAATAAATATATGTTCCAATAAGGTACTTCGTTTGTATGCTTGGTAGTTTTTAAAATAAGTGTACCAATGTTTTGAAAATAACACATGAACATTTTTATTTATTATACATTTTAAATTTCCGTATTAACTAAATATTTTATATAGTACATGGGTGTATATTTAAATGTTTTTATTTACTAGTCATGGTTTGTTTGTATAAAATTTACAGCACACATACATTTTATAAATATATCTCTAGAAAACAGCGCGTTCAAAATGGGCCGCAATATCTGTAGCCCATTTAGACTTCAGATGCGTACCTGTTAAATTCGTGTTGCTAAAACAACTTGGTGAATACATATAACCTTTGAGAACGTCGTGACCGGCCCAGCGTATTGGTTCTACACGTTTGCCCTGTATCCTTGGTTTTCGTGTTCGAGTCCTGGACTCAGCTTTTTCATGTTTATTTTGATCAGCAGGCCCGTTGATTAATGATGTAAAATGACATGTCGATATATACTATTTTGCAAAAAGATATATTCCGAGGGGTTTTTAACAAAATCAGCGCACACGCCCCCTCTCCCAGGCCCAGTGGCTGACAGCGGGACTCACACACCTAGTCAGCGCAAATTCCATATACCAACGTGATTAGTACTGTATTTACACGTCTGAGCCAAGTTTTTGCACCATTTTGATGTACACCGCAACTTCTAGCACCAAAGTGATCGTTTGCGCCAAGTTCTAACACCACCAATGTAATTGACTCATGTATGGACTCCAATCGAGACGGTTCTACAGTCCGAGTTCTACTTGAGACGCTGATCGCTATGCTCATATATACTCTACGTACGTTCGCCCAACACATCGGCGCGATAGTAGGGCCCAGTATCCGAATCAATCGACCAGGCCGTACGTCCAAACGATGGCAACCTCGCCTGCGAGTTCCAGGATCAGGCCATCGCACGGCGAACCGCCTCCGCCGCTGAACCAAGAGCTGGTCGTCGACGAGATCCTCACGCGCCTGCCGGTGGCAGCAGCCGTGCGCTGCAGATCAGTCTGCCGGGCGTGGAATGCGGCCCTCGCCTCCGACCACTTCGTCGCCGCGCACGCCGCCAAAACAGCAGCCGCGCCCCACCCGGAGATCGTCTTCTTCTCGCCGACAGAGAAGGGCGTCGCCACGTCCTTCTACTCGTGCTCGCTTCCGGTGGACGGGGGCGCGCCGCCCGCCGCCGCCGCCCGCAAGCTGCTCAGCGTGGGCAACCTCGCCGGGGAGCACCTGGTGCTGACCGGCAAGCCGTGCCATGGCCTGACGCTCGTCTTCGACGTCCGGTTGTCCGAGTACCACGTCTTGAACCTCTCCACCGGCGAGCATGTATCCCTGCCGCCGTGCGAGACGGCGGAGGAGATAGCACCGGTGGTTCCAAAGCTGATGCTGCTCGAACGGTTTCCTCTGGAGCTCTCCAGCACCGGCCTCGGCTTCGACCCGGCGACCGGCCAGCACAAGATCGTCAGGCTCTTCAGGAACATCTTCGGGCAGCAGAAGTGCGAGGTGTGCTCGCTTACGGCGTCCGGCGAGTGGCGGTGGCGGCGTTGCGCCGGCGGTGACGCGCCGCCAAGGTTCGCGTGCTACGTCGACGGCAGGCCTCCCGTGGCCCTCGACGGATCCCTCTACTGGCTGCTGCACCGGCGAAGCTGCGCCGACGACGGCAGCGCCAGCTGGGACCCGCAGCAGGACGCGCCCATCCTGTCGCTCTCCGTGGGCGCCGAGCGGTTCGGGTGGGTGCGCACGCCGCCGCGGCTGGCGTCACGCATCCGGCACCTCACCAACCTCGACGGCGCCCTCTGCGCCGTCGTCCACGACCGCCTCGTCGACGACGTGCTCCTCCTCGTGACGTGGAGTCCGTCGTCGCCATCGTGGTCTGCGCGCTGCCGCGTCGACGTGGGCAGCCTGCCCCGGCCGATCCGGGACGAGCTCAGCGGGGAGCGGGAGATCGTCCCGCTGTGCAGTGTGAAGAAGAAGATCCTGCTGGCGACGAGCCGGCACAAGGTGTACGGCTACGACGCGGAGCAAGGCGCCGCCGAGGAGGTGTTCGACATGAACAGCTTTGTCGACGTGCCGCCACACAACAGCGAGTCCCGGCTGTTCGTCAACATTGGCCTCCACGAGGAACACATCGGCCCGAAGTTGGCGGGTGATAAGTGGCTGCAGGTGAAGCGGGGACGAGACATGGTGATAGGCAAGCGGGAGGCGTCGTCGTCGGTGTACCAGCGCGATGACTTTCACAGGACGAGAGAAGTGATCATGCAGCTTGCATTTCCAGCGTAGGGGTCTTTCGTGCCATGTAGCTTGTCACCTTCTAGCTAACTAGTACCAGTACTTCAGTACGATGTGTATTCTCGACGGCAGAGGAAATGCCACCAAAAAAACGGGAGTTCACAAATCTGTTGCTATGGTATCACTGCAAAAAGCAGACGGCGTGATTTTTTTTTAATGGACTAGTAAGCATGCGCGTGCAATGCATGAATAACCTTATGAAGGAATTTCCCCCTTCATAATAGTGAATTTTCTAGAAAAAAATCCATATGAGTATGTCACACATCAAAGGAATCAACCATGCGAGTTTCGACACTAACCGCGTACGTGCAACGGCGGGAAGAAATTTCTCATTCATTATACTCCCTCCGTTTCCAAATATAAGTTTTCTTAGAGATTTCAATAAATACTACATACGGATGCATATAGACATATTTTAGAGTGTAGATTCACTCATTTTACTCCGTATGTAGTCCGCATTGAATTCTCTAAAAGACTTGTATTTAGAAACGGAGGGAGTAGTTAGGAAGCAATTTTCTCAAGAGTTTTAACAAAGCAAAAAAACTCGTATTAGTCCTGCCACTATGGAAATATACGCATTAAAAAATTATATTTGTTTCTCTTTTTTATTCTTTTTTTAAGGGATCTCTTTTTTATTCAGTGTTGTTAAGGAAAGGAAGATTGATGAAACAATTTGTACAATTGGAGGCATCATCAGCTTTAAAAAACAAAGAAATTAAAAATAGACATTAGACATTCAAGTGCCTTGGCATCTAAGTTGTCCCGACATAAACATCAGGAGAAAATAGGGAGAACAGAATGCCATCCCATCGACTATAGTAAACCTTATTTAAGCTACGACAGTGCTGCACATTTTGTTAGTCCATATAACGATGCCAATGGCAAAGAGAGGCAACATAGCCGGTTCTGGAGTTGCCTATTTCAAAAGAGGCTCGTGGTTAGCCATCTTCAGAAAGATCTTTAATAAGGATGATTGAAAATTAGGACACAGGTCAAGTAGCATGGTGCCTGATGCAAGGCTCGATATTCACATAGCATCAGCTTTGTTGCTGTCCCATAAATATTACAACTATCTTATGAGAATGATCATTTTGTTTAAGATAGCCTTGTGCTCTGGAAAATATTCCAACAACTCATCTCTGGTCGCACAAAAATGGTCTTCGCATTTCCTGATATCCAATGTCATGGACATGCGACTTGAATGGAAAAAAAATATGTTGCGAGAAGCATAAAAATATCAAGACGCCGTAGCATGGAAGTACACACTTGGAATGGATCCAGATCGTGTAAAAAAGACATCAATAATACGTTCAATTTTTGGTCCATACAGTGAGGGAAATTCTCTCCTTGCTAGAGAAACCAATCTTTTGAACCACTTGATAATCCAATAATGAAATTTATATTTTATAGTCTGCAAGGTCAAAGGGTTTGATGAGCAGGACAAAATTTCAAGGACTCCCGGACGTGCAAGCCTGAATTAGAGGCGCGCGCCGCCCATCGCGAGCGGCAGTGGCAAAGGGAGCGGATGGAGGCGGAGCAGTCCGTGCGCCGCCATCGCGGGATGGAGGCGGAGCCCGACTTGGACGCGCGGCTCCTCAATGAGTCTACCGCCGGTCGCTTACGACCGCGAGACGGACGCGCGGCGGCTCCGCCGGAAGAACGCTAAGGAGCTCCGGATTGCCATTGAGCAGTCCGAGCGCGAGGCGGCGGAGGCAGCGAAGGAGGCGGCTCGGCTCGTGAAGCTAAAGCAGCAGCAGGACAGGTAGGTCCGGTGGCTAAAAGGGCTCGTCATCCTCTCCGACCCCTCCGACGATAACGACGACCACAACTCCTCGTCGGACGATTCAGGCGTTCCGCCACCAACCATCGATGCCTACAGCTGCGCCGCGACCGGAAGGGTAAAGGGCCAGCGAGGAAGCGGTGAATCTCCGCCGTCTCCGTTTTCAATTTCAAGTTTTTAGTAATCTAGTTTAAATTTGTCCGTCGTTTATGTGAATTACGTGAACGCGATCCACGTCATCGCCCCGAGGCCCTTCCCGTGTTTGCACTGACCCGCGAGCTGCCGCTGCGTCGCCCTTTGGGCCATAGCAACGCAGCCCCCGATCCACCGTTGCCCCAAGGTTGTCCCCATGGTTGCACCAACCCACGAGTTGTTGCTACATCGCCCCTTTGGGCACTAGCGTTGCAGCATGTGGTACATGCTGCCGTTTCAAGTCGTCCCCATGGTTGCACGACCCTCGTGCTGCCATCGGGCCGTAGCGAGTGTGGCACGCTGTCCCTGCCACCGTCCTGAGGTCATCCCTGTCGTCGTCCCAACCTGCGCGCTACTACTGCGTAGTCCCTTCGCGCCGTAATGCCATGGCCTGCAGTCCACTTTGTAGTCCACGCGCATCAATTTATGTGTGGTATGCGCCGCACCGCCTCCCTAGTCGCGGGAACGCCACTGTCCGTGCATGTCTTTGTCACGCTGTTGGGTTCTTCCTCGCCTACTTCGAGCACCACAGCCGCCGCCGCCGCTCTTCCACTACAACACTGCGTCCATGACTAACATGGTGTCTCCTTGCGCCTGCGGCTCCACGGCGACTGCTTTGTACATCGACACTGACGTCCTTCGCATGGCTATATCGACCACGACTACACCATCCTATGCTCTCGGCTACAACAACATTGGCACAAAGGGCTACTGTCTTGCTTGAGCAACCTCGTCAGTCTTCACTCTAGCCACAACTTCTGCGATGCATCGACCACTACGAGTGTGTGGGGGAGGAGGGAGGGGGAGGATGTCCGTCGGCTTACCTTCGGATTCTTCTCCAGTCTCATTTTCTGTCTCGCTACCGTGCACGCGCGCGGGGGTGGGGGTGGGGGGGGGATATTGAGTATCGTGATTATTTGGAAAGTATAGGAAACGTATGATATATTCTATTTTGTCTTGTAATCCAAGATGGTCATGTAACTCCTATATATATGCCCACGAGGCTCAAACAATAAATCATCCAATATACCAATCCCTCTATATTCCTTCTACACCGCCAAACCAGAGATTTATGTGCGGTTTACGACCTTCTCGAGTCTCGTGATATCATTTGTGATGAGCAATTCTTTGATATTGAGAGGGCTCAAATGGTCTCTGTGATGTGGTCTATATGGCATTCAAGAAATCGAGTCACCCATGATGATGATCAACTGGATCCGTTTTTGTCAGTTCAGCGCATCAGAGAGGACCTAGCTGTGCTGGATATTCCATTTTCTCATGCATCGCTGCTACCAGGTCATGGATGGATACCTCCAGAACTAGGAGTGGTCAAGATCAATACTGATGTGGCTGTGAGTATGGACTCCGGCAAGGTGGGCGCGGGTGGTGTTGCACGATCCTCCACAGCCTTGTTGGGTGCATGGAGTAAACCCCACGTTGGGGATACTGGTCCTTTCATTGGGGAGACTTTGGCGCTGCGTGATGGGGTGATTTCTGCTTATGGAAACAGACTGCCTGAAGATTGTTAATCTCTAGAAACATCGTCACAATAGCCTATCTATTGTGGCACCGGTACTTCTCGAAATTGGAGAGCTACCTTCTTCTTTTGCTTCTTTTGATGTTCAACATGTAAACAGATCAGCCAATGTACCGGCCCCCTTTGTGCAAAACATGCATGCACACTGATGGTTACCGAAAGTTGGACTGATTCTAGGCCTCCGCTATTGTCCTCCGCCACCTCCTCGTCCCGTCGCCGGCCAAAAATTGAGTGGATCGTCGGCTGCTGTCGCCACCATCGGATTTGGCATTTTCGGCCGCCGGCGGCTTTGCCTTGCCATGGATTGGCCTGGAAGCGGCCCACACAGTCCCGCAAAGCCTCTGCGCCGCATGCAGGTACCAGCTCTTCCTCTAGCCACTCTAATCGCTCCCGCCGCCGGTTCTCCGGCAACTACACGGCTGACCGTCGGCCGGGCCCAACACTCGTGCATCGGCTTGCAGTTGCTGGTCATACAATGCAACGACTGCACAAGACATGTGGTGCACCGAGTTTCTACCATGCCGAAACATCCCGAATGGGTGTTCTTCAAATGCACAAACGATAGGTATGTGCTTGTTTTGATTTGGTTTTTCACCGAATTCGGTTCACTTTTGGTAGCTCATTTGTCGGTGGGAACAACACCTATGGGATCACTAGAATCCCTTCTACGGTCGGCGGGCGCGGGGTTGTGAGAAGAGCAGGTCCAGGAGCCAGCACAAAGATCGTTTACCCAGGTTCGGGCCGCGAGGATGCGTAATACCCTAGTCCTGCTTTGGTGGATGTATTCAGTGTTCTTGAGCTTTCGAACTAGCTACTGGCTGCGTAGTTCCAAAGAGGCGAATCCCTCTCCAGTATGCCTCGGGCCTCCTTTTATAGTCGAAAAGGGGTTGCCACAGTGGCACACAGGAGGTGGAAAGGCGTATAGTGCACGAGCTTATCGCCCAGCATTACGGCACAAAGCGCATTAAATGCGCTACTTAGGTATCCATTAGCTTTATTGGGGACGGGAACGAGGCCCGTCCCGTTCGTCGCCGCTCCGCCTTGCTTCGACATGCGCCCAAGCCAGCGATGCATGTGGTGCCATGTAGGCAGGCAGGCTTCTGAGGTGACACGGTGGTAGGGTCTTCATGAAGATCCGCATGCCACCACGCAGGTGCTTGCTGAGTTGGTCCGGAAGCCGCATGTTGCCACGCAGGTGCCTGCCCAGCTAGTTGGGCTGGCAGCTGCATGCGAACGGCAGCGGAGTCTCGGCTGGCGCGGGCCTGGCAGTGGCCCCGCTGATGCCCTCAGCAAGGGTCTTCCCGGGGGCCCGGCAAGGATCTTGCTGTGGCGTCGCAGTCGTCCCCGGCAAGGCGCTTGCCGGGGGTCTTGTGGATCTCCTCGGCCAGGATCCCGCCGAGGGTCGCCGTCTTCTGGTCCTCATCTGATCTTGTGTGTTCATGATCTTGACGAAGGTATGTATGCCACCATAGTGGCGCCTCCCGAGCCCTGGCTCCAATGTTGTTGGTTGGCTGGTGTTGGAACCCACGGGCTCAAGGGTGGCCTGCTCTGCTGGCATCGGGCAAGTTGCCCTGGCAAGGCTCTTGCCGGGGCCGCGGAGGCCGCCCCGACAAGGGTCTTGCAGGGGGAGTCCACCTCTCCCCTTTGCTCTCCTGTGTTTCTGGTCTTGGCGTTGCCTCGGTTGTCTTGCGCTTCGGCTTCTCTCCGGCTTCCCTCCTCTGCCTTGCTAGGTGTGGCCGCAGCGCATGGCTCTGACTGCCCGTGCACAAGTAAAGGGTCAAATGGAGAGCCCCTACTTTTGTTCATCGACAGGAGCCCCCGGGCCTGGGCCACACATAAGCGCGGCGCGTTGTTGGGCCAGGCCCAGAACGGTGCGCGAGCAGGTGGGGCAGATTTTACCGTAGTAACTGGTTCATCCGCTGCGCTTCCCCATGACTCGCGTTTAACGTGCGACGTGGAGGATCGTGCGTGGCGTGGGGGTCATGCGTGGGGCGGTTCCTGCACGCATGCGTCATATCGCAGTAAAGATGCGGTTCGCGCCTTCCCCATAAAAAGAGGGAGGCGTGGAGGCGCGGCTCATTTACTGAGTGAACTCGGGTCTCGGTCTTCAAGGCGCCCACGCACCACGATCACGGGGTGGGGAACGGTTGCCTCACCCATCCCTTCGACTCTGCTTGCTCGCCACGTGCCTTTCATATAGGTGGCAGGTGGGAAACCGGGCCGTCGCCGATTGGGGCAGCGGGTCGGTCCTGATTCCCTGCGCCCCCGATGACCGGATTGGCTGAGCGGGGCGGCTGAGCCTCGACCCCGCCCCTTTATAAGAAGGGGGGAGGGGGGATGACACTCCCACATTCTCCCAGCATCCATCTTCTTCCACTTCCACTCCTTCCTTCTACCCATCATGGCGAGAGGGGGCGCAGGCCCTTCAACGGTGGGGGCGAGGGTCGCTGCTCGACAGCATGTTCCTCCTTCCCACGAGCTCGCGGCGGCGGAGCCGGCCACGAGAGGAAGGGGGGGCGAGGTCGAGGTCGCCGCGACGGTCGGGGGAGAGAGGGACGAGGCGGCGCGATGGCCGTGCCTCCGCCGGCGATGCTGCCCGTGATGGAGGGCCATGTCAGGGACCAGCCTCGGGAGTTCTTCATCAGGCTGCGGCGGCCACCGCGTCATTGTCTCCGTCTCCCTACCCCATTTGCTTGGGAAATGGAGCTCGACCCGCCCCAGACCATCAGATTGCACATGAGGGGCTGCGGGAATGGTGACACGTAGGTCGACGTCGACTTCCCCGCTCCTCATGTTATGTACCTCCATCGCGGGTGGAAGACATTTGCTCGCATCCATAGCCTGACGGCGGGGCTCGTCCTCTACTTCAAGTTAATGGAGGGCGGCCTGCTCTTCGTCAAGGTCTTCAGAGATCTTGGAACTCGCCTAAAGTGCTGCGTGGAGAGCTCCTCCGACGATGAAGATTCCTCCTCGAGCGGGAGTGACGAGGAGGAAAGCGACAACAACGACGAGGCAGTTGAGCGGCAGGATGCCGACCCCGACTTCGACTGACCGCACCACCCCTCCCTCGGCCACGCGCCCTGCCGAGGGCCTTCCTCGCCAAGCTCTCCATCGGGGCGCTCCCCGTCGTCTCCTTGGGCGACTAGCGTAGGAGGGCCGGAGAAGGCGAAGAAGGTGGGTGGCGGCCGTCATGTCGGAGTACGCGGGCACCGACGCCTTCGTCGTGTATTGCCGGCCCGCTGCCTCGTCTTCCAGCTCCTTTCCCGGCACCAGGATGTTCTCTTGGTGCCTTCTGCTCCTCGCACCTCGCCTGGGCGTCCCTTTTGCCCTCCTGCTGTCTTGTTCCACCTTCTGAGGAGAGGGACAAGAAAGGGATTACGGGCACCTTATCTTTTTTTAGTTTGTAAGTCTGCGGGCACTTGTTAACTTTAAGACTTGTAATCCCCTTGCTCATTTTTTTAGTTCCATATGAACTGTACCTGTATGGGATGTTTTTAATGAAAAAGGGTGTTTGCCGGGCTTCTTTGTCCGTGGGCGAGGCCCATGCCAAGGGATGAACCCTTGTTACTTTTAAGATAAACAGTGTTGCCCGACAACAGGCCTTGCCGTTGATATGTCTCCAGCGTATCTATAATTTTTGATTGCTCCATGCTATATTATCTACTGTTTTAGACAATATTGGGCTTTATTATCCACTTTTATATTATTTTTTGGGACTAACATATTAACCGAAGGCCCAGCCTAGAATTGATGTTTTTTTGCCTATTTCAGTGTTTTGAAGAAAATGAATATCAAACGGAGTCGAAACGGAACGAAATCAACGGGAGAAGTTATTTTTGGAAGGAAATCTACCGGAAAAGCTTGGAGTGCACGTCAGGAAAGAAGGAAGGTGGCCACGAGGGTGGAGGGCGCCCCCCTAGGGCGCGCCCCCTGCCTCGTGGGCCCCCCGAAGCTTCACCGACGTACTTCTTGCACCCATATATACCCACTTACCCAAAAACTCCAGAAGACGAGAATAGATCGGGAGTTCCGCCGCCGCAAGCCTCTGTAGCCACCAAAACCCAATCGGGACCCTGTTCTGGCACCCTGCCGGAGGGGGGATCCCTTACCGGTAGCCATCTTCATCATCCCGGCGCTCTCCATGACGAGGAGGGAGTAGTTCACCCTCGGGGTTGAGGGTATGTACGAGTAGCTATGTGTTTGATCTCTCTCTCTCTCGTGTTCTTGATTTGGCACGATCTTGATGTATCACGAGCTTTGCTATTATAGTTGGATCTTATGTTTCTTCTCCCCCTCTACTCTCTTGTAGTGGATTGAGTTTCCCTTTGAAGTTATCTTATCGGATTGAGTCTTTAATGATTTGAGAACAGTTGATGTATGTCTTGTCGTGTGTATCTGTGGTGACAATGGGATATCACGTGAGTCACTTGATGTATGTTTTGGTGATCAACTTGCGGGTTCCGCCCATGAACCTATGCATAGGGGTTGGCACACGTTTTCGTCGTGATTCTTCGGTAGAAACTTTGGGGCACTCTTTGAGGTTCTATGTGTTGGTTGAATAGATGAATTTGAGATTGTGTGATGCATATTGTATAATCATACCCACTGATACTTGAGGTGACATTGGAGTTTTGGTTGATTTGTGGCTTAAGGTGTTATTCTAGTACGAACTCTAGGGTTGTTTGTGACACTTATAGGAATAGCCCAACAGTTTGGTTGGAAAGAATAACTTTGAGGTGGTTTCGTACCCTACCATAATCTCTTCGTTTCTTCTCTGCTATTAGTGACTTTGGAGTGAATCTTTGTTGCATGTTGAGGGATAGTTATGTGATCCAATTATGTTATTATTTTTTAGAGAACTTGCACTAGTGAAAGTATGAACCCTAGGCCTTGTTTCTTATCATTGCAATACCGTTTACGCTCACTTTTATTACTTGTTACCTTGCTATTTTTATATTCTCATATTACAAAAACCTTTATCTACCATCCATATTGCACTTGTATCACCATCTCTTCGCCGAACTAGTGCACCTATACAATTTACCATTGTATTGGGTGTGTTGGGGACACAAGAGACTCTTTGTTATTTGGTTGCAGGGTTGTTTGAGAGAGACCATCTTCATCCTACGCCTCCCACGGATTGATAAACCTTAGGTCATCCACTTGAGGGAAATTTGCTACTGTCCTACAAACCTCTGCACTTGGAGGCCCAACAACGTCTACAAGAAAAAGGTTGTGTAGTAGACATCAAGCAGTTTCTCTCCCAAATAAGGTTTATCCTATTATTGCTGTGCCTCATGAAAATGAATAAAAAATGTCATGGAATTGTCACGGCAGATGTCCTCTTGGAAGGACTTAGTCGTGGAGCCATCGCAACTAGGAAGCTTAAAGGGGTTAATCGGGACAAAAGACACGCAAGGTTTATACTAGTTCAGCCCCTTACGGTGAAGGAAGGCCTATGTCTAGTTGGGTTGGTATTGCTTGAGGTTTCGATGACCAGGGAGCGAGATATGCTATGCCTGACTCTTGAGGAGTTGTTTCTTGCCCTAAGCCGCTGGCGAGTCGTCCCCTCATGGGTTGACGCCCTGCGGCCTACAGAGTCCCGGCCCGCTCATAAACAGTGTCCAGATCGGTGACTAGTTAATCCTGCCTTACAATACAAGTCATGCCATTACGACGGTTTATCACTATGGGCCTCAGAGTCGTCTGTGGGCCTTTAGGCCTTTTAGTGAACCGCCATCTTCATGCCTTGGTCTTGGGCTCCTGATGAGCCTCTCTTTGCATAACCCGACCCCTCCTGGACGGCTTACACAAATAGTCATATCTCCAACATTGGGCCCCACATTGATTTGAACCGGTTCATGTCAATCTTTGAAAACCTTATGAACTGGCCTTTAGTCTTTTGTCTTGTGTGAGAACTGTCACCCGCCGTGACGTCATCATCTGGATCTAGGTTAAATCATTGTGACGTCATCTTCAATAAAACTTTTATTTTAATTCGTCATATCCTCAACTGATACGGCCACGGTTGTGTCCAGTACTGCTTTGAGTCCCGTTGTTCTCCTCAATGTTTTAGTCATGCAGAGAGAGGGAAGAGAGATCAAGCTAGAGCATGATACGGTGCATCGTCAAAGAGGAAGAGAATGGGAAGGTGTCCAAATCGCATGCAACAATATCTCTTTGACTGATTGGACTCCACAAAGAACAAATTTCTTATTATTAGTCGAGTACGTGAATCAAGTTACGTGCATGCCAGTTCCTGAGATCAGCTCGGTTATGGCCAGAAAAGATCAATTTGGTTATTTCTTTGAAAGAGCCCGGCCACCAGATTGCGTACAAAAATACAATAAAAGATGGAACGAGTACATCATAGAAGAGAATATTTGCTATTTGTTTGGAAGGCCACGTCCATGGGATCAAGTAGAAACCGAACCAATTAAGGAGCATTACTTTGTTGCAATTAAGCAAATCTTAATTTGCTATTACTTCTCACGATCAAGGCCGCCAGAAGAGAATGCATCGTCATGTACTAGAGGAGCTGTGCTATGGGAATTCATGTCCTTGTACGAGTCTGGATGGGGGCCACCCAATCCCACACGGCACGTGGAGATCAAGTTAGTTACTACTAGGTTGTTTTTTTTATATACATTTATTTTCAGCTGTGAGTTAGAGATAGGGCCAAATAATAATTATCTTCTTGCGAGTCAAGTTAGAAGGGTCAGTCATTATAAACTTGAGAACGTGCTCATGTAATAGGGAGGTTATTTTGAGATGAATTAGACACGTGTGTGTTTTTCGGCCGCCGGCCATTATCGAGTTTGGAGAAACCTTGTCAAAAATCTCTACTGGCGTGTGAGTTCCTGCGACGCGACGTGTAGGAGATTACAAGCTGAGCCTATACGGTTCGTCCACGTTATTCCTTCAGACTGAGGGGTTGGCGTGTTGTTTATGCGGAGTTTGTGAATATTTTCGTAAACCCGCAACAAGTTCTTGCTGCGATGGAGTTTTGTGCCGTGAAAGATCGGGCCAACAACGGACCGACCCTCGTCACGAGGTTCGCTCCACATCAAGTGGTATCAGAGCCCGGCGTTTCTCACGGCACTTCGGAGGAGACGGCCGGCGCGCCGTCACCAAGGAGCTACTTGAGGCTCTCTAGCGATTTCTTGCTGGAGGAGAAGGGTTATGGTGCTGTACTTTTTCACACCTATTGTAAAGTGGGAGAAAAAGTTTGCGCCACAACGATCGATCATGACAGTTCGATCAACACGGTCGGCATCGACATGGTGGAGAAGCTGCAACTATCGATGGCACCACATCCACGACCGTACTCACTACGGAGGTACCATGACAAGCTCGACATTACGCACCAAACTACGGTACTGTTTTCAGTTGGCAAATTTTCTTGTGTGGTTTTGTGCGACGTAATTCCGGCACCAATGATTTCATGTCATATGCTGCTGGGAAAGCCGTGGTACAAGAAAAACAATGCTACACATGACTATCTCGTCAACACATACACTGTCAAACGCGATACAAAATATGTTCTAGTGGTCATTGAGAAGAAGTTTTTCAAGACTTGGAGGAAAGAACGACTACATAAGATGAAGGAACAAGAAGAAGCAAATAAGGAAGTCAAACCCGCTCAAAAAATTCCGGCGCATGTTCAGTCTGCAGATTACGATGTTGCTATAGAGACCGACTCGAAATCGAGGACGGTTTCGCATGAAGGGAGGGAGGATGATACGACCACGCTTGTGTCCAGTACTGCTTTGAGTCCCGTTGTTCTCCTCAATGTTTTAGTCATGCAGAGAGAGGGAAGAGAGATCAAGCTAGAGCATGATACGGTGCAGCGTCAAAGAGGAAGAGAATGGGAAGGTGTCCACATCGCATGCAACAATATCTCTTTGACTGATTGGACTCCACAAAGAACAAATTTCTTATTATTAGTCGAGTACGTGAATCAAGTTACGTGCATGCCAGTTCCTGAGATTAGCTCGGTTATGGCCAGAAAAGATCAATTTGGTTATTTCTTTGAAAGAGCCCGGCCACCAGATTGCGTACAAAAATACAATAAAAGATGGAACGAGTACATCATAGAAGAGAATATTTGCTATTTGTTTGGAAGGCCACGTCCATGGGATCAAGTAGAAACCGAACCAATTAAGGAGCATTACTTTGTTGCAATTAAGTAAATCTTAATTTTCTATTACTTCTCACGATCAAGGCCGCCAGAAGAGAATGCATCGTCACGTACTAGAGGAGCTGTGCTATGGGAATTCATGTCCTTGTACGAGTCTGGATGGGGGCCACCCAATCCCACACGACACGTGGAGATCAAGTTAGTTACTACTAGGTTGTTTTTTATATACATTTATTTTCAGCTGTGAGTTAGAGATAGGGCCAAATAATAATTATCTTCTTGTGAGTCAAGTTAGAAGGGTCAGCCATTATAAAGTTGAGAACGTGCTCATGTAATAGGGAGGTTATTTTGAGATGAATTAGACACGTGTGTGTTTTTCGGCCGCCGGCCATTATCGAGTTTGGAGAAACCTTGTCAAAAATCTCTACTGGCGTGTGAGTTCCTGCGACGCGACGTGTAGGAGATTACAAGCTGAGCCTATACGGTTCGTCCACGTTATTCCTTCAGACTGAGGGGTTGGCGTGTTGTTTATGCGGAGTTTGTGAATATTTTCGTAAACCCGCAACGAGTTCTTGCTGCGATGGAGTTTTGTGCCGTGAAAGATCGGGCCAACAACGGACCGACCCTCGTCACGAGGTTCGCTCCACATCATCAACGGATCTCTGCTTTTACTGACCATCCTGAGAATCGACGCGTCGGGGCCGCTGGATAATGATGCTTTGGTCCCCTCTTTTTTCGCGTCGTCTCGGTTGGCCCCTCCTTATAAATAGATGCGACTTAGGTCTTTTCCATTCTCCCCTCTCGGTCGTCTTCCTCCGCTCGCTGTCTCTCTGTCGCTCGAGCTCCGCCGCCGCCGCCGAGCTCCTCGTCTTCGCCAACTCCGGCCGCTGCATCAACTTGAATCCGACCAGAAAAAACAACGGCGGACTTCCGCAGCCTGTCTGCATCTGTGAGTTCCCTTCTTCCCTGTTTTAGATCTGCATTAAGGCTTCTTCAAGTTCGTCGGCGTTCATCACCGCCTGAGCCAAACCCTTGAACGTGTTCACCTCCAATCCCCCCCTTGGATCCTCAGATAGTGTAGAACTGCTGCGGTGGCTGTTTCGCATCCGTTTCCAAATGCAAATAGACCCCTTTCTGTTGCACAGAGGCTTCATTCGAGCCTATGAATCTTTAACTGTGCTAATTCTAGGTCTAGAAATTTTCTTTTTAGAACAACCATTTGATCCAAAGTAATAGCCGTAACTTGTGAAACCTGTTTGTTCCATACTTAACCGAAAAACCGCATCTGTTGACTCTGTTTCAGCCACAGTAGTTCGTGTAACCGGTTTAAGATAATACCGGTCGTCAGCACCGCTTGCTTCTGGTGACTTAAGAAAACCTTAATCATCTTTAATGCCTGCAGCTGTTTAATCATTATCACCTAGTTACCTGTATGCCATTAGGTCCCTTCTTAAGCCGCCATCACAAATAACCCAATAATGCTTATTCTCCGGGTTATAATAAACCGGAAAATTTCCTTTATCTTGTTGTAGGCTTCAATTTACACAATGGCACCCAAAGCTGTTAAACCTCCGGTGACCTGCAACTGGGTCAAATCCACCGTTACAGAGAGCTCTTTAGCTGGGTTTGTGAAATCTGGCCATCTGCCCCGAAAGGAAATTATTTCCTATCGTGCTCCTAACCCATCAGAGGAGAAACCTCAACCCAAGGAAGGGGAGGTAATTGTGTTTACGAATCATGTGAATCGGGGCTTTGCTCCGCCCGGGTCAAAATTCTTTAGAGATGTTTTGCATTTCTTTGACCTCAGACCTCAAGACATCGGCCCCAACTCCGTGTCGAATCTCTGCAAGTTCCAAGTGTTTTGCGAAGTGTACCTTGGAGAAGAGCCAAGTTTGACCTTGTTCAGAGAGTTGTTTTATTTGAACCGGCAAAATGAACGTGCCAATGGGCCCAGTCTGGAACTCGGTGGTATTTCGATCCAGCGGCGAAGAGACTGTCTTTTCCCTTACGTAGAACTGCCAAGCCATCCGAAGGAGTGGAACCAGACGTGGTTCTACTGCCAAGATACCTCTCCGGTTGGTGAGAACCCGCTACCCGGCTTTCGCGCTCTGCGCTTGGAGTCCAACCATCCATTGGCTGACAAATTATCTCCTGTTGAATGTATTCCACTTGCCCCCACCATAAAGAAGATTAAGGCGCTTTTGGGCAATGGTTTGGACGACATTGATTTGGTCCGTACCTGGATTACCTGGCGGGTGATTCCGTTAAGCCGCCGACCTGGTTTGATGTGTACTTACTCAAGGGAAAAGGATGACCTGCTGCGTCATAGCCCTGATGACTTACCAGATGACACAATCGAGGGTATGATCCAGTCACTGTTGAAGGAGGGGACTGTGGTAACTAATACCTTCAGCTTACTCCCCTTCTGGAAGAACAACCCGGCCCCCGCAGTAAGTCATCAGCCTCAATGATCACCTATTATTATGTTTACCTTATTTTTACTCATCCCCCCTTTACAACTCCTTACAGGCAAATGACAAGTTCTGGAAAGTCCCGTATGATCATGAGGCGGCCAAACAAGCCCGGGCGGCAAAGAGGGCCGAAAAAAGAACCACCAGGCTTTCTATTTCGAAGAAAAGAAAACCAAGTGCTTCAGAGTTGTTCCAGCTCGATGACTCTGATGATAATGAAGAAGAAGTGACCTTTCAACTTTCCTTACGCTTTTATCATTACCTTACTAACATTATTCTCCTTTCAGGAAGACACGGGAAACAGCCAACCCGTTGAGGAAGAGGTAACTATAATTTCCTCTGACTCCGAGCTTCGGCCGCGTCAGAAAATTCGAAGAGTAACCCGGAAAGTAAGATTTTCACACTCTTTGGCTTACCAAGATCCTCACTTTCTTTTGAAGCAACAGCAATTTGAAAGCCGGAGGCAGACCCGGACCAGCAAGGATGCAGAGCTCTCCTCCGGCTTGCCTGACACAACTCGGAAGCGTCGGACTGAGGTTATCTCTGAATTATCCCCTTTTTTACCTTTGGCGGGTCTAATCCGTCAACCTCTCAATTCATCTGACTCCAATTATCAGGATACATCTCCTTCATCCGGCGAGTCTATGCAGTCGAACATGCCGGCTTTTAAGACTGCCCCTGGGTAATATCAATTTTTACCTTACGTTTTTTCTTCCTCATGTTTCTTTACTCATTCTTCCGCTTTGTCCATAGTATGCAAGTGAAACCCAGGAAGAAAACGAAGAAAGATAATCCGGCCCAAGACCCTGTGGTAACTGAGCCGGAACTGGGCACAGCTGCTCCCGGCTCTCCCACACATCAGCCGCCGCCTGAGCCGGCTTGGGATACTAGAGTACCAACTTCTGATCCGCCCGCTGAAGATTTTCTGGTTGGTTCTGTTAACCCGGAAGCGCCTAGCCCGGCCAAGACGATTGACCCAGAAGTAGAAATACTCAAGACTCAGTTTGTTGAGCCTGCCCGGCCCACAGTTCTTGCCAGATGTTCTGCCCAAGAGGAGTTATTGGAACGCCGTAAAGCAAAAACGGACATCACTGACTATACTCATTTGAGTATTGGAGAGATCGTCTCAGGTTATATCAACCATGTGCATAGCAGTCGTGACCTAGAAATTAACATGGTGAAGCAAATACAACAAAAATCTGAGGTATGACTTACACTTCCTTTCTTTCAATCATACTTACTGTACCAGCCCCCAAGTCTATTGCTTATTTGGAAATATGATGTAGACTTAAAAAAACTGTTAAAGCGGCTTGTCCGGCTTAAAGAAAAAAAATACTTAAACCGGCTGTAACACAATACCTTTAACTTGCGATACACATTAGCCCCCAAGTACCAAGCATCTTTGCTTGCAAAGTGCTTGGGACTTTAATATCCAGGACCGGCTTAATCATTTAGAAAGCTCTGTTATACATTAGCCCCCAAGTGTCAAGTATGTTCGCTTGCAAAGTTCTTGGGACTTAAAATTCTTTATCATGATCCTGACTGCAACCCGGTATAACGCAGGCCACCATAAGTCAATTTAAATCGGAGATTGCTGACCTGCAGAGCCGCCTGGCAGCCCAGGAACTTGAAATACAAAATGCCAACTCCAAGTTTGAACTCAGCGTCTCTGAACAAGAGAAGTTGAAGAAGAACTTTGAGTCGGAGAAGAAAACCTGGGCTGATGAGAAGGCCTCTCTGGTGATCCGGGCCGAGGCAGCCGAAACATCCCTTGCAAAGGCAAACACCGAGCTGTCCGGCTTGAAGCGTCAGATATCTCGAATGGCCTCAGCAATCTTTGGTACGTTTCTTTGTATGAACCTCAAATACTGTCATCCTTCTTTTGATGACTAAGTTAATTATTGCTTCCGGCTTACCCTTTGTTTAACAACACAGGCCCCAGGAGCACAACTCTCAAGCAGGACATGGTAGTCAAACTGAAAGCCGTCTATACTCTGGTGGAACAATTGTACACCGGGTCACAACGTGCTGTGGCTGTTGTGGCCTTATCAAATGATGTGCCCCACCTCTTGCAAGATGTGTTACGACGGCTTGTTGTACTTCCCCAACGGATTCAAGAGTTGAGACGGGCCCAAGCAAGAGCCGGAGCAATAGCCGCCTTGAGCCGGGCCAAAGCCTGGGTACCAGAGCTAGACCCGGCCGGCATCGCTCTTGGGTATCCAAGTTTAAAGGAGGATGGCACTCCATTTGATCAAAAAGACTTCACCAGCTGCGTGAGGGACATACGCCCTATGGCCACTAAAATTGGGAACGATACTGACCTCTCCAAGTATCAGCCGGGTTATGATAAGGAGAATCTGAGAATCCCCACGCCGCATTATGATGATGTCAGCCTGAACCCTCCAATTCGTAAGCATACCTTTGCCCCTGAAGTAGACCCAACCGGTTTAATAGATGACGAAGCTGAGTTTGAAGCCTTGAGTGGCATTGACTGGGCATCATCATCCTTCCAGGACAAGGCAACTGGCGAAGAGGCGGAGAAGGATAACCCGGAAGCTTCAGGTCAACCCCAAGTGTAAATTGCAAGGCGTCACCTGCGTATGTCTTGTAGAAAAAACAATGCCTCATCATTCAGACTCGGGTAGTCTTGTAATAGAGCCGAAAATACTCTGAGTTTGTCATGCCTTCGCGCATGCTTATGGCTTTTAAGACTTGCATAAGCCGCCATTATTATGCACTTGATAGTTTATATGAATCTGTTATATCCTTGCAGAAATATCTTGCATTGCCCTGCATAGAAGATAAACAAAATCCCCTGGCGACTTATCGCATTAAGAGTTACATAAGCTTCTGATAACCCAGAGTGTTTCAGGAAAATCAACTTATGATTAAACTTAGTAGATGTAATCATAATGATATACCTGTGATGCTCATGGTTACTTCTGAGAGTAAATTTAACTCCTAATGATTGATATCTAAAGGTTCACCTGGTATTTAATAACCCGGAGTAACCAATATTCACCCGGAGGGTTTGTGATCCACTCTACGGTATTTTGAAGAAGATCTCAATATAATCAAATATTGATACTTATAAAATATGATGAATAATAAACAAATTTCCAAGGCTTCTGATTCGAATACGACCAGTGAACCGTTTCAAAGGGGTTGAGCTAAGATTCGGATGTGATCATATAGCCCCCAGTGGCTGTGGCGATGCCAATCAAGTGGGTATCGACAGCTATGTTCTCTTTGGTTCGAATACGACCTATGTTTGAACAAGAAGCCCCCAAGTGACTATAAGAGTTGTTTAATGACGCTGATTCGAATATGATCCACGTCAGACCCAAAGGGGTTAAGCTATGATTCAAATATGACCAAGAAGCCCCCAAGTGAGTTTGGCAGTATGCCGATCAAGTGGGTATCGACAGCTATGTTCTCTTTGGTTCGTATATGACCTATGTTTGAACAGGAAGCCCCCAAGTGATCATGGCTAGATTCAGATATGATCATAAGCCGGACCAAAGGAAAAGCCGGATTCAGATATGACCCGCTCCCTCTTGGTTATCTCCACCACCTGACAAAGAAAAACACACAAACCTTTTTTTGGGGTGGGAAAAAAGGACAAAGGTCCTGCTTTATTGCTTTATATAATATATACATTGTATAAATATATACACATTAGAGCCGATGGCTCAGGTATAGTAAGGCCGAAGATGAGCGATATTCCACGGCCGGCGGGTCTCCTCCTCCGACTTACGTGAGTCTTTGTTCTCTCGAACATCGATAAGGTAATATGACCCGTTTTTCAGATTCTTACTGACCACAAAAGGTCCTTCCCAAGGAGGGGATAGCTTGTGCATGTCAGATTGATCCTGAATGAGTCGGAGCACTAAGTCACCTTCCTGAAAGGTTTTGGACCTAACCCGGCGGCTGTGGTAGCGGCGCAGATTTTGCTGGTAAATCGCCGAGCGGGCTATTGCCAAGTCTCGCTCTTCATCCAACAGGTCCAGTGCATCTTTCCGAGCTTCTTCGTTGTCCGCCTCAATATAAGCCGTCACACGGGGTGAATCATGACGGATGTCACTTGGCAGGACCGCCTCTACTCCATACACCATAAAGAAAGGCGTGTAACCTGTAGATCTGTTAGGTGTGGTATTGATGCTCCAAAGCACAGAAGGTAACTCCTCCATCCAACTAAAGGAAATATGCCCTAGAGGCAATAATAAAGTTATTATTTATTTCCTTGCATATCATGATAAATGTTTATTATTCATGCTAGAATTGTATTAACCGGAAACATAATACATGTGTGGATACATAGACAAACAGAGTGTCACTAGTATGCCTCTACTTGACTAGCTTGTTAATCAAAGATGTTTAAGTTTCCTAACCATAGACGAAGGAGTTGTTATTTGATTAACAAGGTCACATCATTAGTTGAATGATCTGATTGACATGACCCATTCCATTAGCTTAGCACCCGATCGTTTAGTATGTTGCTATTGCTTTCTTCATGACTTATACATGTTCCTATGACTATGAGATTATGCAACTCCCGTTTACCGTAGGAACACTTTGTGTGCTACCAAACGCCACAACGTAACTGGGTGATTATAAAGGTTCTCTACAGGTGTCTCCAAAAGTATTTGTTGGGTTGGCGTATTTCGAGATTAGGATTTGTCACTCCGAATGTCGGAGAGGTATCTCAGGGCCTTCTCGGTAATGCACATCACATAAGCCTTGGAAGCATTGCAACCAATGAGTTAGTTGCGAGATGATGTATTACAGAACGAGTAAAGAGACTTGCCGGTAACGAGATTGAACTAGGTATTGGATACCGACGATCGAATCTCGGGTAAGTAACATACCGATGACAAAGGGAACAACGTATGTTGTTATGCGGTCTGACCGATAAAGATCTTCGTAGAATGTGTAGGAGCCAATATGGGCATCCAGGTCCCGCTATTGGTTATTGACCGGAGACTAGTCTCGGTCATGTCTACATTGTTCTCGAACCGTAGGGTCCGCACACTTAAGGTTTCGATGACAGTTATATTATGAGTTTATGCATTTTGATGTACCGAAGTTAGTTCGGAGTCCCGGATGAGATCACGGACATGACGAGGAGTCTCGGAATGGTCGAGACATAAAGATTGATATATTGGACGACTATATTCGGACATCGGAATGGTTCCGAGTGGTTTCGGATAATAACGGAGTACCGGGGGGTTACCGGAACCCCCCGGGGGGTTAATGGGCCTCATGGGCCTAATGTGGAGAAGAGGAAGGGGCTGCCAGGGCAGGCCGCGCGCCCCCTCTCCCCCAGTCCGAATTGGACAAGGAGGGAGGGGCGCCCCCCCTTTCCTATTCTCCCTCCACCTCTCCTAGTAGGACAAGGATCGGGAGGGGAGTCCTACTCCCGGTAGGAGTAGGACTCCTCCTGCGCGCCACCATAGGGCCGACCGCACCTCCCCCCCTTGCTCCTTTATATACGGGGGCACCCAAGGACATACAATTGATCAACGTGATCGTTCCTTAGCCGTGTGCGGTGCCCCCCTCCACCATATTCCACCTCGGTCATATTGTCGCGGTGCTTAGGCGAAGCCCTGCGTCAGTAGTACATCAAGATCGTCACCACGCCGTCGTGCTGACAGAACTCATCCCTGAAGCTTTGCTGGATCGGAGCCCGGGGATCGTCATCAAGCTGAACGTGTGCTAAGAACTCGGAGGTGCCGGAGTAACGGTGCTTGGATCGGTCGGATCGGGAAGACGTACGACTACTTACTCTATGTTGCGTCAATGCTTCCGCTTCGGTCTACGAGGGTACGTAGACAACACTCTCCCCTCTCGTTGCTATGCATCACCATGATCTTGCGTGTGCGTAGGATTTTTTTTTGAAATTACTACGTTCCCCAACAGTGGCATCCGAGCCTAGGTTTTTATGGTTTGATGTTTTGCACGAGTAGAACACAAGTGAGTTGTGGACGATACAAGTCATACTGCCTACCAGCATGTCATACTTTGGTTCGGCGGTATTGTTGGATGAAGCGGCCCGGACCGACATTACGCGTACGCTTACGCGAGACTGGTTCTACCAACGTGCTTTGCACATAGGTGGCTGGCGGGTGTCAGTTTCTCCAACTTTAGTTGAACCGAGTATGGCTACGCCCGGTCCTTGAGAAGGTTAAAACGGAGTCTATTTGACAAACTATCGTTGTGGTTTTGATGCGTAGGTGAGATTGGTTCTTGCTTCAGCCCGTAGCAGCCACGTAAAATTTGCAACAAACAAAGTAGAGGACGGCTAACTTGTTTTTGCAGGGCATGTTGTGATGTGATATGGTCAAGACATGATGCTAAATTTTATTGTATGAGACGATCATGTTTTGTAACCGAGTTATCGGCAACCGGCAGGAGCCGTATGGTTGTCGCTTTATTGTATGCAATGCAATCGCCCTGTAATGCTTTACTTTATCACTAAGCGGTAGCGATAGTCGTAGAAGCATAAGATTGGCGAGACGACAATGATGCTACGATGGAGATCAAGGTGTCGCGCCGGTGACGATGGTGATCATGACGGTGCTTCAGAGATGGAGATCACAAGCACAAGATGATGATGGCCATATCATATCACTTATATTGATTGCATGTGATGTTTATCTTTTTATGCATCTCATCTTGCTTTGATTGACGGTAGCATTATAAGATGATCTCTCACTAAATTATCAATAAGTGTTCTCCCCGAGTATGCATCGTTGCCAAAGTTCGTCGTGCCCAGACACCACGTGATGATCGGGTGTGATAAGCTCTACGTCCATCTACAACGGGTGCAAGCCAGTTTTGCACACGTAGAATACTCGGGTTATACTTGACGAGCCTAGCATATGCAGATATGGCCTCGGAACACGGAGACCGAAAGGTCGAGCGTGAATCATATAGTAGATATGATCAACATAATGATGTTCACCATTGAGAACTAATCCATTTCACGTGATGATCGGTTATGGTTTAGTTTGATTTGGATCGCGTGATCACTTAGAGGATTAGAGGGATGTCTATCTAAGTGGGAGTTCTTAAGTAATATGATTAATTGAACTTTAATTTATCATGAACTTAGTCCCTGATAGTATCTTGCTTGTTTATGTTGATTGTAGATAGATGGCTCGTGCTGTTGTTCCGTTGAATTTTAATGCGTTCCTTGAGAAAGCAAAGTTGAAAGATGATGGTAGCAATTACACGGACTGGGTCCGTAACTTGAGGATTATCCTCATTGCTGCACAGAAGAGTTACGTCCTGGATGCACCGCTAGGTGCCAGGCCTGCTACTGGAGCAACGCCAGATGTTGTGAACGTCTGGCAGAGCAAAGCTGATGACTACTCGATAGTTCAGTGTGCCATGCTTTACGGCTTAGAACCAGGACTTCAACGACGTTTTGAACATCATGGAGCATATCAGATGTTCCAAGAGTTGAAGTTAATATTCCAACAGAATGCCCGGATTGAGAGATATGAAGTCTCCAATAAGTTCTATAGCTGCAAGATGGAGGAGAATAGTTCTCTCAGTGAGCATATACTCAAAATGTCTAGGTATTATAATCACTTGATTCAACTGGGGGTTAATCTTCCGGATGATTGCGTCATTGACAGAATTCTCCAATCACTTCCACCAAGCTACAAAGGCTTCGTGATGAACTATAATATGCAAGGGATGGATAAGACAATGCCCGAGCTCTTCGCAATGCTAAAGGCTGCGGAGGTAGAAATCAAAAAGGAGCATCAAGTGTTGATGGTTAACAAAACCACTAGTTTCAAGAAAAAGGGCAAAAGGAAGAAGAAGGGGAACTTCAAGAAGAACAGCAAACAAGTTGCTGCTCAAGAGAAGAAACCCAGGTCTGGACCTAAGCCTGAAACTGAGTGCTTCTACTGCAAGCAGACTGGTCACTGGAAGCGGAACTGCCCCAAGTATTTGGCGGACAAGAAGGATGGCAAGGTGAACAAAGGTATATGTGATATACATGTTATTGATGTGTACCTTACTAGAGCTCGCAGTAGTACCTGGGTATTTGATACTGGTTCTATTGCTAATATTTGCAACTCAAAACAGGGACTACGGATTAAGCGAACACTGGCAAAGGACAAGGTGACGATGCGCGTGGGAAACGGTTCCAAAGTCGATGTGATCGCAGTCGGCACGCTACCTCTACATCTACCTTCGGGATTAGTATTAGACCTAAATAATTGTTATTTGGTGCTAGCGTTAAGCATGAACATTATATCTGGATCTTGTTTGATGCGAGACGGTTATTCATTTAAATCAGAGAATAATGGTTGTTCTATTTATATGAGTAATATCTTTTATGGTCATGCACCCTTGAAGAGTGGTCTATTTTTGATGAATCTCGATAGTAGTGATACACATATTCATAATGTTGAAGCCAAAAGATGCAGAGTTGATAATGATAGTGCAACTTATTTGTGGCACTGCCGTTTGGGTCATATCGGTATAAAGCGCATGAAGAAACTCCATACTGATGGACTTTTGGAACCACTTGATTATGAATCACTTGGTACTTGCAAACCGTGCCTCATGGGCAAGATGACTAAAACACCGTTCTCCGGTACTATGGAGAGAGCAACAGATTTGTTGGAAATCATACATACAGATGTATGTGGTCCGATGAATATTGAGGCTCGTGGCGGATATCGTTATTTTCTCACCTTTAGAGATGATTTAAGCAGATATGGGTATATCTACTTAATGAAGCACAAGTCTGAAACATTTGAAAAGTTCAAAGAATTTCAGAGTGAAGTTGAAAATCATCGTAACAAGAAAATAAAGTTTCTACGATCTGATCGTGGAGGAGAATATTTGAGTTACGAGTTTGGTCTACATTTGAAACAATGCGGAATAGTTTCGCAACTCACGCCACCCGGAACACCACAACGCAATGGTGTGTCAGAACGTCGTAATCGCACTTTACTTGATATGGTGCGATCTATGATGTCTCTTACAGATTTACCGCTATCGTTTTGGGGTTATGCTCTAGAGACGGTCGCATTCACATTAAATAGGACGCCATCGAAATCCGTTGAGACGACGCCTTATGAACTATGGTTTAGCAAGAAACCAAAGTTGTCGTTTCTTAAAGTTTGGGGCTGCGATGCTTATGTGAAAAATCTTCAACCTGATAAGCTCGAACCCAAATCAGAGAAATGTGTCTTCACAGGATACCCAAAAGAAACTGTTGGGTACACCTTCTATCACAGATCCGAAGGCTAGACATTTGTTGCTAAAAATGGATCCTTTCTAGAGAAGGAGTTTCTCTCGAAAGAAGTGAGTGGGAGGAAAGTAGAACTTGATGAGGTAATTGTACCTGCTCCCTTATTGGAAAGTAGTACATCACAGAAATCTGTTTCTGTAACACCTACACCAATTAGTGAGGAAGTTAATGATGATGATCATGCAACTTCAGATCAAGATTACTACAGAACCTCGTAGATCAACCAGAGTAAGATCCGCGCCAGAGTGGTACGGCAATCCTGTTCTGGAAATCATGCTACACCTACGAACTATGAAGAAGCGATGGTGAGCCCATATTCCGCAAAATGGCTTGAAGCCATGAAATCTGATATGGGATCCATGTATGAGAACAAAGTATGGACTTTGGTTGACTTGCCCGATGGTCGGCAAGCAATAGAGAATAAATGGATCTTCAAGAAGACTACTGACGCTGATGGTAATGTTACTGTCTACAAAGCTCGACTTGTCGCAAAAGGTTTTCGACAAGTTCAAGGGATAGACTACGATGAGACCTTCTCACCCGTAGCGATGCTTAAGTCTGCCCGAATCATGTTAGCAATTGCCGCATTTTATGATTATGAAATTTGGCAAATGGATGTAAAGACTGCATTCCTGAATGGATTTCTGGAAGAAGAGTTGTATATGATGCAACCGGAAGGTTTTATCGATCCAAAGGGAGCTAACAAAGTGTGCAAGCTCCAGCGATCCATTTATGGACTGGTGCAAGCCTCTCGGAGTTGGAATAAACGCTTTGATAGTGTGATCAAAGCATTTGGGTTTGTACAGACTTTTGGAGAAGCCTGTATTTACAAGAAAGTGAGTGGGAGCTCTGTAGCATTTCTGATATTATATGTCGATGACATTTTACTAATCGGAAATGATATAGAATTTCTGGATAGCATAAAGGGATACTTGAATAAGAATTTTTCAATGAAAGACCTCGTTGAAGCTGCTTACATATTGGGCATCAAGATCTATAGAGATAGATCAAGACGCTTAATCGGACTTTCACAAAGCACATACCTTGACAAAGTTTTGAAGAAGTTCAAAATGGGTCAAGCAAAGAAAGGATTCTTGCCTGTACTACAAGGTGTGAAGTTGAGTAAGACTCAATGCCCGACCACTACAGAAGATAGAGAGAAAATGAAAGATGTTCCCTATGCTTCAGCCATAGGCTCTATCATGTATGCAATGCTGTGTACCAGACCTGATGTGTGTCTTGCTATAAGTTTAGCAGGGAGGTACCAAAGTAATCCAGGAGTGGATCACTGGACAGCGGTCAAGAACATCCTGAAGTACCTGAAAAGAACTAAGGATATGTTTCTCATATATGGAGGTGACAAAGAGCTCATCGTAAACGGTTATGTTGATGCAAGCTTTGACACTGATCCGGACGATTCTAAATCGCAAACCGTATATGTGTTTTTACATTAAACGGTGGAGCTGTCAGTTGGTGCAGTTCTAAACAAAGCGTCGTGGCGGGATCTACATGTGAAGCGGAGTACATAGCTGCTTCGGAAGCAGCAAATGAAGGAGTTCATATCCGATCTAGGTGTCATACCTAGTGCATCGGGTCCAATGATTTTTTTTTGTGATAATACTGGTGCAATTGCCTTAGCAAAGGAATCCAGATTTCACAAGAGAACCAAGCACATCAAGAGACGCTTCAATTCCATCTGGGATTTAGTCCAGGTGGGAGACATAGAGATTTGCAAGATACATACGAATCTGAATGTAGCAGACCCGTTGACTAAGCCTCTTCCACGAGCAAAACATGATCAACACCAAGACTCCATGGGTGTTAGAATCATTACAGTGTAATCTAGATTATTGACTCTAGTGCAAGTGGGAGACTGAAGGAAATATGCCCTAGAGGCTATAATAAAGTTATTATTTATTTCCTTGCATATCATGATAAATGTTTATTATTCATGCTAGAATTGTATTAACCGGAAACATAATACATGTGTGGATACATAGACAAACAGAGTGTCACTAGTATGCCTCTACTTGACTAGCTTGTTAATAAAAGATGGTTAAGTTTCCTAACCATAGACAAAGGAGTTGTTATTTGATTAACAAGGTCACGTCATTAGTTGAATGATCTGATTGACATGACCCATTCCATTAGCTTAGCACCCGATCGTTTAGTATGTTGCTATTGCTTTCTTCATGACTTATACATGTTCCTATGACTATGAGATTATGCAACTCCCGTTTACCGTAGGAACACTTTGTGTGCTACCAAACGTCACAACGTAACTGGGTGATTATAAAGGTGCTCTACAGGTGTCTCCGAAAGTATTTGTTGGGTTGGCGTATTTCGAGATTAGGATTTGTCACTCCGAATGTCGGAGAGGTATCTCAGGGCCTTCTCGGTAATGCACATCACATAAGCCTTGCAAGCATTGCAACCAATGAGTTAGTTGCAAGATCATGTATTACAGAACGAGTAAAGAGACTTGCCGTAACGAGATTGAACTAGGTATTGGATACCGACGATCGAATCTCGGGTAAGTAACATACCGATGACAAAGGGAACAACGTATGTTGTTATGCGGTCTGACCGATAAAGATCTTCGTAGAATGTGTAGGAGCCAATATGGGCATCCAGGTCCCGCTATTGGTTATTGACCGGAGACTAGTCTCGGTCATGTCTACATTGTTCTCAAACCGTAGGGTCCGCACGCTTAAGGTTTCGATGACAATTATATTATGAGTTTATGCATTTTGATGTACCGGAGTTAGTTCGGAGTACCGGATGAGATCACGGACATGACGAGGAGTCTCGGAATGGTCGATACATAAAGATTGATATATTGGACGACTATATTCGGACATCGGAATGGTTCCGAGTGGTTTCGGATAATAACGGAGTACCGGGGGGGTTACCGGAACCCCCCCCCCCGGGGTTAATGGGCCTCATGGGCCTAATGTGGAGAAGAGGAAGGGGCTTCCAGGGCAGGCTGCGCGTCCCCTCTCCCCTAGTCCGAATTGGACAAGGAGGGAGGGGCGGCGCCCCCCCCCTTTCCTATTCTCCCTCCACCTCTCCTAGTTGGACAAGGATCGGGAGGGGAGTCCTACTCCCGGTAGGAGTAGGACTCCTCCTGCGCGCCACCATAGGGCCGGCCGCACCTCCCCCCTTGCTCCTTTATATACGGGGGCAGGGGGGCACCCTAGGACATACAATTGATCAACATGATCGTTCCTTAGCCGTGTGCGGTGCCCCCCTCCACCATATTCCACCTCGGTCATATTGTCGCGGTGCTTAGGCGAACCCCTGCGTCGGTAGTACATCAAGATCGTCACCACGCCGTCGTGCTGACAGAACTCATCCCCGAAGCTTTGCTGGATCGGAGCCCGGGGATCGTCATCAAGCTGAACGTGTGCTAAGAACAAGGAGGTGCCGGAGTAACGGTGCTTGGATCGGTCGGATCGGGAAGACGTATGACTACTTCCTCTACGTTGCGTCAACACTTCCGCTTCGGTCTACGAGGGTACGTAGACAACACTCTCCCCTCTCGTTGCTATGCATCACCATGATCTTGCGTGTGCGTAGGAATTTTTTTTGAAATTACTACGTTCCCCAACACCAACAACCCGGCGTCCGCTACAAGGGGCCAAGAGCTAGGGCTTGATACCCCTCAAGATCTCTTGATTAGCTCGTTCTGCTTGACCATTGGATTGAGGATGAGCCACAGCCGAAACGTCAAGTCGGATATGCTCTCGTTGATATAACTCTTCCATAGCTCCTTTAGAAAGGTTAGTGCCATTATCAGTTATGATGCTGTGTGGAAAACCAAAGCGGAAAATCACCTTTTTCATGAACTGGACCGTCGTGGCTGCATCACACTTACTGACTGGCTCCGCCTCAACCCACTTTGTAAACTTGTCAACCGCTACCAAGAGGTGTGTCTTTTTATCCTGAGACCTTTTGAAAGGCCCAACCATGTCAATCCCCCAGACTGTGAACGGCCAAGTAATTGGAATCATTCTTAATTCTTGAGCCGGCACATGGGCTCGTCGTGAGAACTTCTGACATCCGCCACATTTACTGACCAGATCTTCTGCATTAGCATGAGCCATCAGCCAATAAAACCCATGACGGAAAGCTTTGGCCACAAGAGATTTTGAGCCGGCATGATGACCACAATCGCCTTCATGAATCTCACGAAGGATCTCCTGACCCTCCGCAGGTGACACGCAATGTTGAAACGCTCCAGTGACGCTACAGTGATGTAACTCGCCATTAACAATTGTCATGAACTTGGATCGCCGGACGATTTGTCTTGCCAAAGTCTCATCTTCAGGCAACTCTCCCCGGGTCATGTAAGCCAGATAAGGCACTGTCCAATCCTGGATAACGTGGAGAGCCGCCACCAGCTGTGCCTCCGTGTCTGGTATTGCCAGATCTTCCTCTGTAGGCAACTTAACAGAAGGGTTATGCAAAACATCAAGAAAGGTGTTAGGCGGCACCGGCTTACGCTGAGATCCCAGCCGGCTTAAGGCATCAGTCGTCTCATTCTTCCTTCAATCAATGTGCTCCACCGCATAACCTTTGAAGTGTCCAGCCACAACATCAACTTCACGACGGTAAGCCGCCATAAGGGGATCTTTAGAGTCCCACTTGCCTGACACCTGTTGAGCCACAAGGTCTGAATCTCCTAAGCACCTTACCCGGATCAAATTCATCTCTTTGGCCATCCGGAGACCATGGAGTAAGGCCTCGTACTCAGCTGCATTGTTAGTACAAGGAAACATAAGTCGGAGCACATAACAAAACTTGTCACCTCGAGGGGAAGTTAATACGACTCCAGCCCCCGAGCCTTCCAACTGTCTGGACCCATCAAAGTGAATGGTCCAATATGTGTTATCGGGCTTCTCCTCAGGTGCATGTAGCTCTGTCCAGTCGTTGATAAAATCCACCAAGTCTTGAGATTTAATGGCAGTACGTGGCACATACTTCAAACCATGAGGCCCGAGCTCAATGGCCCACTTGGCGACTCGTCCTGTGGCCTCTCTGTTCTGGATGATGTCTCCCAAGGGGGCAGAACTCACCACAGTGATAGGATGACCTTGGAAGTACTGCTTCAGCTTCCGGCTTGCCATGAACACCCCGTAAACCAGCTTCTGCCAATGAGGGTACCTTTGCTTTGACTCGATGAGCACCTCGCTGACATAATAAACCGGCCGTTGAACCGGATGCTCTTTGTTGGGGAACGTTGCAGAAAACAAAAATTTTCCTACGGTTTCACCAAGATCCATCTATGAGTTCATCTTGCAACGAGTGATCGGATGCATCTACATACCTTTGTAGATCGCGAGCGGAAGCGTTCAAAAGAACGGGGATGAAGTAGTCGTACACGACGTGATCCAAATCACCGGAGATCCTAGCACCGAACGAACGGCACCTCCGCGTTCAACACACGTACGGTCAGCGTAACGTCTCCTCCTTCTTGATCCAGCAAGGGGAGAGGAGAGGTTGAGGAAGATGGCTCCAGCAGCAGCACGACGGCGTGGTGGTGATGGAGCTGCAGTACTCCGGCAGGGCTTCGCCGAGCTCTACGGAGGAGGAGGAGGTGTTGGAGAGGGAGAGGGAGGCGCCAAGGCAAGGGTGCGGCTGCCCCCCCTTTTATATAGGCCCCTGGGGGGGTGCCGGCCCTGGGAGATTGAATCTCCCAAGGGGGGCGGCGGCCAAGGGGGCTGGAGTGCCCCCCAAGGCAAGTGGGCGCCCCCCACCCTAGGGTTCCAACCCTAGGCGCAGGGGGTGGGCCTTGGGGGGCGCACCAGCCCACTAAGGGCTGGCCCCCTTCCCACTTCAGCCCATGGGGCCCTCCGGGATGGGTGGCCCCACCCGGTGGACCCCCGGGACCCATCTGGTGGTCCCGGTACAATACTGGTGACCCCCAGATCATTCCCGATGGCCGAAACTGTACTTCCTATATATAATTCTTTACCTCCGGACCAATCCGCAACTCCTTGTGACGTCCGGGATCTCATCCGGGACTCCGAACAACATTCGGGTTACTGCATATACATATCTTCACAACCCTAGCGTCACCGAACCTTAAGTGTGTAGACCCTACGGGTTCGGGAGACATGCAGACATGACCGAGACGGCTCTCGGGCAATAACCAACAGCGGGATCTGGATACCCATGTTGGATCCCACATGCTCCACGATGATCTCATCGGATGAACCATGATGTCGAGGATTCAATTAATCCCGTATACGATTCCCTTTGTCAATCGGTATTTTACTTGCCCGAGATTCGATCGTCGGTATCCCTATACCTCGTTCAATCTCGTTACCGGCAAGTCACTTTACTCGTACCGTAATGCATGATCCCGTGATCAAACACTTTGATCATATTGAGCTCATTATGATGATGCATTACCGAGTGGGCCCGGTGATACCTCTCCGTCAAGCGGAGTGACAAATCCCAGTCTTGATCCGTGTCAACCCAACAGACACTTTCGGAGATACCCGTAGTATACCTTTATAGTCACCCAGTTACGTTGTGACATTTGGCACACCCAAAGAACTCCTACGGTATCCGGGAGTTACACGATCTCATGGTCTAAGGAAAGGATACTTGACATTGGAAAACTCTAGCAAACGAACTATGCGATCTTATGCTATGTTTAGGATTGGGTCTCGTCCATCACATCATTCTCCTAATGATGTGATCTCGTTATCAGTGACATCCAATGCCCATAGTCAGGAAACCATGACTATCTATTGATCAACGAGCTAGTCAACTAGAGGCTTACTAGGGACATGTTGTTGTCTGTTATTCACACATGTATTACGATTTCCGGATAACACAATTATAGCACGAATAAAGACAATTATCATTAACAAGGAAATATAATAATAATGCTTTTATTATTGCCTCTAGGGCATATTTCCAGCAGTCTCCCACTTGCACTAGAGTCAATAATCTAGTTACATTGTGATGAATTGAACACCCATAGAGTTCTGGTGCTGATCATGTTTTGCCTTAGGGAGAGGTTTAGTCAACGGATCTGCGACATTCAGATCCGTGTGCACTTTACAAATTTCTATGTCTCCATCTTGAACATTTTCACGAATGGAGTTGAAGCGACGCTTGATGTGCCTGGTCTTCTTGTGAAACCTGGGCTCCTTGGCAAGTGCAATAGCTCCAGTATTGTCACAGAAGAGTTTGATTGGCCCCGACGCATTGGGTATGACTCCGAGGTCGGTGATGAACTCCTTCACCCAAATTGCTTCATGTGCTGCCTCCGAGGCTGCCATGTACTCCGCTTCACATGTAGATCCCGCCATGACGCTCTGCTTGCAACTGCACCAGCTTACTGCCCCACCATTCAAAATATACACGTATCCGGTTTGTGACTTAGAGTCATCCAGATCTGTGTTGAAGCTAGCGTCAACGTAACCCTTTACGACGAGCTCTTTGTCACCTCCATAAACGAGAAACATTTCCTTAGTCCTTTTCAGGTACTTCAGGATATTCTTGACCGCTGTCCAGTGTTCCTTGCCGGGATTACTTTGGTACCTTCCTACCAAACTTACGACAATGTTTACATCAGGTCTGGTACACAGCATGGCATACATAATAGAACCTATGGCTGAGGCATAGGGGATGACACTCATCTCTTCTATATCTTCTGCCGTGGTCGGACATTGAGCTGAGCTCAATTTCACACCTTGTAACACAGGTAAGAACCCCTTCTTAGATTGATCCATATTGAACTTCTTCAATATCTATCAAGGTATGTGCTTTGTGAAAGACCTATGAGGCGTCTTGATCTATCTCTATAGATCTTGATGCCTAATATATAAGCAGCTTCTCCAAGGTCCTTCATTGAAAAACTTTTATTCAAGTAGGCCTTAATGCTGTCCAAGAGTTCTATATCATTTCCCATCAAAAGTATGTCATCTACATATAGTATGAGAAATGCTACAGAGCTCCCGCTCACTTTCTTGTAAACGCAGGCTTCTCCATAAGTCTGCGTAAATCCAAACGCTTTGATCATCTCATCAAAGCGAATGTTCCAACTCCGAGATGCTTGCACCAGCCCATAAATCGAGCGTTGGAGCTTGCACACCTTGTCAGCATTCTTAGGATCGACAAAACCTTCGGTCTGCATCATATACAATTCTTCCTTAAGGAAACCATTAAGGAATGCCGTTTTGACGTCCATTTGCCATATTTCATAATCGTAGAATGCGGCAATTGCTAACATGATTCGGACAGACTTCAGCTTCGCTACCGGTGAGAAAGTCTCATCGTAGTCAACCCCTTGAACTTGTCGATAACCCTTAGCGACAAGCCGAGCTTTATAGATGGTCACATTACCATCCGCGTCTGTCTTCTTCTTAAAGATCCATTTATTTTCTATGGCTCGCCGTTCAACGGGCAAGTCAGTCAAAGTCCACACTTCGTTTTCATACGTGGATCCTATCTCGGATTTCATGGCTTCTAGCCATTTGTCGGAATCCGGGCCCGCCATCGCTTCTTCATAGTTCGAAGGTTCACCGTTGTCTAACAACATGATTTCCAAGACAGGGTTGCCGTACCACTCTGGTGCGGAACGTGTCCTTGTGGACCTTCGAATTTCAGTAGGAGCTTGATTAGAAGTATCTTGATCATCATCATTAATTTCCTCCTTAGTCGGTGCAGGCATCTCAGGAACGTTTTCTTGAGTTTTGCCATTTTCCGGTTCAAGAGGTAACACTTCATCAAGTTCTACTTTCCTCCCACTTACTTCTTTCGAGAGAAACTCTTTCTCTAGAAAGGATCCATTCTTGGCAACAAAGATCTTGCCTTCGGATCTGAGGTAGAAGGTATACCCAATAGTTTCTTTAGGGTATCCTATGAAGACGCATTTTTCTGACTTGGGTTCGAGCTTTTCAGGTTGAAGTTTCTTGACATAAGCATCGCATCCCCAAACTTTTAGAAACGACAGCTTAGGTTTCTTCCCAAACCATAATTCATATGGTGTCATCTCAACGGATTTTGACGGAGCCCTATTTAAAGTGAATGCGGCAGTCTCTAAAGCATAGCCCCAAAAAGATAGCGGTAAATCGGTAAGAGACATCATAGATCGTACCATATCTAATAGAGTGCGATTACGACGTTTGGACACACCATTACGCTGAGGTGTTCCAGGCGGCGTGAGTTGTGAAACTATTCCACATTTTCTTAAGTGCGTGCCAAATTCGTGACTCAAGTATTCTCCTCCACGATCTGATCGTAAAAACTTGATTTTTCTGTCACGTTGATTTTCAACCTCACTCTGAAATTCCTTGAACTTTTCAAAGGTCTCAGACTTGTGTTTCATTAAGTAGATATACCCATATCTACTCAACTCATCAGTGAGGGTGAGAACATAACGATAGCCTCCGCGAGCCTCAACACTCATTGGACCGCACACATCGGTATGTATGATTTCCAATAAGTTGGTTGCTCGCTCCATTGTTCCTGAGAACGGAGTCTTGGTCATTTTACCCATGAGGCATGGTTTGCACGTGTCAAATGATTCATAATCAAGAGACTCTAAAAGTCCATCTGCATGGAGCTTCTTCATGCGTTTGACACCTATGTGACCAAGGCGGCAGTGCCACAAATATGTGGGACTATTGTTATCAACTTTAACTCTTTTGGTATTCACACTATGAATATGTGTATCATCACGTACGAGATTCATTAAGAATAAACCATTAACCATCGGAGCATGACCATAAAACATATCTCTCATATAAATAGAACAACCATTATTCTCGGATTTAAATGAGTAGCCATCTCGAATTAAACGAGATCCAGACACAATGTTCATGCTCAAACTTGGCACTAAATAACAATTATTGAGGTTTAAAACTAATCCCGTAGGTAAATGTAGAGGTAGCGTGCCGACGGCGATCACATCGACCTTGGAACCATTCCCGACGCGCATCGTCACCTCGTCCTTCGCCAGTCTCCGTTTATTCCGCAGCTCCTGCTTTGAGTTACAAATGTGAGCAACTGCACCGGTATCAAATACCCAAGAGCTACTACGAGTACTGGTAAGGTACACATCAATTACATGTATATCACATATACCTTTTGTTTTGCCGGCCTTCTTGTCCGCTAAGTATTTGGGGCAATTCCGCTTCCAGTGACCACTTCCCTTGCAATAAAAACACTCAGTCTCGGGCTTGGGTCCATTCTTTGGCTTCTTCCGGCAACTTGCTTACCGGGCGCGGCAACTTCCTTGCCGTCCTTCTTGAAGTTCTTTTTACCCTTGCCCTTCTTGAACTTAGTGGTTTTATTCACCATCAACACTTGATGTTCCTCCTTGATTTCTACCTCTGCTGATTTCAGCATAGCATATACCTCAGGAATGGTCTTTACCACCCCCTGCATGTTGTAGTTCATCACAAAGCACTTGTAGCTAGGTGGAAGCGACTGGAGGATTCTATCAATGACCGCTTCATCCGGGAGATTAACTTCCAGTTGAGTCAAGCGGTTGTGCAACCCAGACATCTTGAGTATGTGTTCACTGATAGAGCTATTTTCCTCCATCTTACAGCTAAAGAATTTGTCGGAGACTTCATATCTCTCGACCGGGGCATGAGCTTGGAAAACCATTTTCATCTCTTCGAACATCTCATATGCTCCATGTCTCTCAAAACGCTTTTGGAGCCCCGGCTCTAAGCTGTAAAGCATGCCGCACTGAACAAGGGAGTAATCATCGGAACGTGACTGCCAAGCGTTCATAACGTCTTGTTCTGCAGGGAGAACAGGTGCGTCACCCAGCGGTGCTCGTAGGACATAATCTTTCTTGGCAGCTATGAGGATGATCCTCAGGTTCCGGACCCAGTCCGTATAGTTGCTGCCATCGTCTTTCAGCTTGGTTTTCTCTAGGAACGCGTTGAAGTTGAGGACTACGTTGGCCATTTGATCTACAAGACATATTGTAAATATTTTTAGACTAAGTTCATGATAATAAAGTTCATCTAATCAAATTATTTAATGAACTCCCACTTAGATAGACATTCCTCTCCTAGTCATCTAAGTATTACATGATCCAAGTCAACTAGGCCGTGTCCGATCATCACGTGAGACGGACTAGTCAACATTGGTGAACATCTTCATGTTGATCGTATCTTCTATACGACTCATGCTCGACCTTTCGGTCTTCTGTGTTACGAGGCCATGTCTGTACATGCTAGGCTCGTCAAGTCAACCTAAGTGTTTGCATGTGTAAATCTGTCTTACACCCGTTGTATGTGAACGCTAGAATCTATCACACCCGATCATCACGTGGTGCTTCGAAACAACGAACTATCGCAACGGTGCACAGTTAGGGGGAACACTTCTTGAAATTATTATGAGGGATCATCTTATTTACTACCGTCGTTCTAAGTAAACAAGATGCAAAACATGATAAACATCACATGCAATCAAATAATAAACGTGACATGATATGGCCAATATCACATAGCTCCTTTGATCTCCATCTTGGGGCTCCATGATCATCTTGTCACCGGCTGGACACCATGATCTCCATCATCATGATTGCCATCATCGTGTCTCCATGAAGTTGCTCGCCAACTATTACTTCTACTACTATGGCTAACGCGTTTAGCAATAAAGTAAAGTAATTTACATGGCGTTTCTCAATGACACGCAGGTCATACAAAAATAAAGACAACTCCTATGGCTCCTGCCGGTTGTCATACTCATCGACATGCAAGTCGTGATTCCTATTACAATAGCATGAACATCTCAGACATCACATATAGATCATTCATCATTCATCACAACTTTGGCCATATCATATCACAAAGCACTTGCTGCAAAAACAAGTTAGACGTCCTCTAATTGTTGTTGCAAGTTTTACGTGGCTGAATTAGGGTTCTAGCAAGAACGTTTTCTTACCTACGTGAAAGCCACAACGTGATTTGTCAACTTCTATTTACCCTTCATAAGGACCCTTTTCATCGAATCCGCTCCAACTAAAGTGGGAGAGACAGACACCCGCCAGCCACCTTATGCAACTAGTGCATGTTAGTCGGTGGAACCGGTCTCACGTAAGCGTACGTGTAAGGTTGGTCCGGGCCGCTTCATCCCACAATACCGCTGAAGCAAGATAAGACTAGTAGCGGCAAGAAAGTTGACAACATCTACGCCCACAACAAATTGTGTTCTACTCGTGCAATAGAGAACTACGCATAGACCTAGCTCATGATGCCACTGTTGGGGAACGTTGCAGAAAACAAAAACTTTCCTACGGTTTCACCAAGATCCATCTATGAGTTCATCTTGCAACGAGTGATCGGATGCATCTACATACCTTTGTAGATCGCGAGCGGAAGCTTTCAAAAGAACGGGGATGAAGTAGTCGTACACGACGTGATCCAAATCACCGGAGATCCTAGCACCAAACGGACAGCACCTCCGCGTTCAACACACGTACGGTCAGCGTAACGTCTCCTCCTTCTTGATCCAGCAAGGGGAGAGGAGAGGTTGAGGAAGATGGCTCTAGCAGCAGCACGACGGCGTGGTGGTGATGGAGCTGCAGTACTCCGGCAGGGCTTCGCCAAGCTCTACGGAGGAGGAGGTGTTGGAGAGGGAGAGGGAGGTGCCAAGGCAAGGGTGCGGCTGCCCCCCTCCCCCCCTTTTATATAGGCCCCTGGGGGGCGCCGGCCCTAGGAGATTGAATCTCCCAAGGGGGGCGGCGGCGGGGGTGGAGTGCCCCCCAAGGCAAGTGGGCGCCCCCCCTAGGGTTCCAACCCTAGGCGCAGGGGGTGGGCCTTGGGGGGCGCACCAGCCCACTAAGGGCTGGCCCCCTTCCCACTTCAGCCCATGGGGCCCTCCGGGATGGGTGGCCCCACCCGGTGGACCCCCGGGACCCATCTGGTGGTCCCGGTACAATACTGGTGACCCCCAGATCATTCCCGATGGCCGAAACTGTACTTCCTATATATAATTCTTTACCTCCGGACCAATCCGGAACTCCTCGTGACGTCCGGGATCTCATCCGGGACTCCGACCAACATTCGGGTTACTGCATATACATATCTTCACAACCCTAGCGTCACCGAACCTTAAGTGTGTAGATCCTACGGGTTCGGGAGACATGCAGACATGACCGAGACGGCTCTCGGGCAATAACCAACAGCGGGATCTGGATACCCATGTTGGCTCCCACATGCTCCATGATGATCTCATTGGATGAACCACGATGTCGAGGATTCAATTAATCCCGTATACGATTCCCTTTGTCAATCGGTATTTTACTTGCCCGAGATTCGATCGTCGGTATCCCTATACCTCGTTCAATCTCGTTACCGGCAAGTCACTTTACTCGTACCGTAATGCATGATCCCGTGATCAAACACTTTGATCATATTGAGCTCATTATGATGATGCATTACCGAGTGGGCCCGGTGATACCTCTCCGTCAAGCGGAGTGACAAATCCCAGTCTCGATCCGTGTCAACCCAACAGACACTTTGGGAGATACCCCTAGTATACCTTTATAGTCACCCAGTTACGTTGTGACGTTTGGCACACCCAAAGCACTCCTACGGTATCCGGGAGTTACACGATCTCATGGTCTAAGGAAAGGACACTTGACATTGGAAAACTCTAGCAAACGAACTATGCGATCTTATGCTATGTTTAGGATTGGGTCTCGTCCATCACATCATTCTCCTAATGATGTGATCTCGTTATCATTGACATCAATTGCCCATAGTCAGGAAACCATGACTATCTATTGATCAACGAGCTAGTCAACTAGAGGCTTACTAGGGACATGTTGTTGTCTATTATTCACACATGTATTACGATTTCCGGATAACACAATTATAGCACGAATAAAGACAATTATCATGAACAAGGAAATATAATAATAATGCTTTTATTATTGCCTCTAGGGCATATTTCCAACACTCTTTACCAGCCTCCTTGCGTTCCACTACAATTGCAACGCTAACAGCTCGTGAATTAGCAGCCACATATAACAGCAAAGGCTCTTTGTCAATGGGAGCTGCAAGAACCGGCGGCTCAGATAACTGCCTCTTTAAATCCTCAAAAGCAGCATTAGCAGCATCACTCCAGACAAAGGTGTCTGCCTTCTTCATCATCCGATACAGCGGCAGGGCCTTCTCACCTAACCGGCTTATGAACCGGCTTAAAGCAGCAACACGACCCGCCAGCCGCTGAACATCATTGATGCACGCCGGTTTAGCCAAAGAGGTAATTGCCTTGATCTTCTCCGGATTAGCCTCGATGCCCCTGTTTGAGACCAAGAATCCCAAAAACTTGCCTGCAGGCACACAAAATACACACTTATCCGGGTTAAGCATCATCTTGTAAACCTGGAGGTTGTCAAAGGTTTCTCTGAGATCAGGTATCAAGGTTTCCGTCTCTCTGGACTTCACCACTATGTCATCCACATAAGCATGAACATTGCGCCCAATCTGATTGTGGAGACAATTCTGCACACATCGTTGATAAGTCGCCTGGGCACTCTTGAGCCCAAAAGGCATAGACACATAGCAGAAGGCTCCAAACGGAGTGATGAAAGCCGTCTTCTCCTGGTCCTTAACTGTCATCTTGATCCGATGATAACCAGAGTAGGCATCCAAAAAACTCAAACGCGCACAACCCGCTGTAGCATCAATGATTTGATCAATACGGGGGAGAGCGAAAGGATCAGCCGGACAAGCCTTATTTAAGTCCGTGTAATCCACACACATCCGCCAGGTGCCGTTTTTCTTGAGCACGAACACCGGGTTAGCCAACCACTCTGGGTGAAAAACTTCGACAATGAACCCAGCCGCCAAGAGCCGGGCGACCTCCTCTCCTATAGCTTTTCGTCGTTCCTCATTGAATCGCCGCAGAAACTGCCTGGCCGGCTTATACTTCGGATCAATATTAAGAATGTGCTCAGCGAGTCCTCTCGGTACACCCGGCATGTCAGAAGGCTTCCATACAAAGATGTCCCGGTTCTCACGAATGAACTCGATGAGCGCGCTTTCCTATTTAGGATCCAAGTTGGCACTGATGCTGAATTGCTTAGACAAATCGCCTGGAGTAAAATCAACAAGCTTAGCCTCTGCAGCCGACTTAAACTTCATGGTCGGGTCATGTTCCGTAGTTAGCTTTTTAAGGGAGGTCATATCTGCCGGGTCAACGTTATCTTGGTAAAATTTGAGCTCCTCTGCTGCACAGACAGACTCAACATAAGCCGCGTCGCCTTCTTCGCACTCCAGGGCCACTTTCGACTTCCATGCACAGTGATGGTGCCCTTATAACCCGGCATCTTGAGCTGTAAGTAAACATAACACGGTCGCGCCATGAACTTAGCATAAGCCGGCCGTCCAAACAAAGCGTGATACGGACTCTTGATTTTGACCACCTCAAAGGTTAACTTTTCAGCCCTAGAATCATGCTCGTCTCCAAAAGCCACTTCTAGCTCAATCTTGCCCACAGGGTATGCCAACTTACCAGGCACCACTCCATAGAAGACGGTGTTGGAAGTCTTTAAGTTCTTGTCAGTTAAGCCCATGCGCCGAAAGGTCTCGTAATAGAGGATGTTGATGCTGCTACCTCCATCCATGAGCACCTTAGTAAATTTATAACCGCCGACCTGCGGTGCCACCACCAAGGCCAATTGACCCAGATTATCAACTCGGGGAGGGTGATCCTCCCTACTCCAGACAATGGGCTGTTCCGACCACCTTTAGTAACGAGGGACTGTCGGCTCAATAGAATTCACAGCCCTCCTGTGAATTTTCTGATCACGCTTACACAAACTGGTGGTGAACACGTGATACTGCCCACTATTTAGCTATTTTGGATGGCTGTGATAACCCGACTGCTGCTGCTATTGACCTCCTTGACCGGACTGCTGCGGGTTATAACCACCCTGGTTTCCCTGAAAACCGGACCCTGAACTGCCGCCCCGGCCATGAAAACCGCCGCCTCCTGAGCCGCCGCCTGGGCCTTGATTGCCATCAAACCTATTAGAATTCTTGAACGCCTTCATGATTGCGCAATCCTTCCATAAGTGAGTCGTCGGCCGTTCCCGGGTGCCGTGTTTTGGACAAGGCTCATTGAGTAACTGCTCAAGAGATGGACCTGACCCGCCAAACCGAGGTGGTTTTCCTTTGCGCTTCTGATTGTTACCCTGTGCATTGGCCACAAATTCTGGGTTGCCGTCTGCCTTACGCTTATTGCCTCCTTGATTCACCGGGTTATGCTGCTGACCCTTTCCATTACCGTTCTTCTTTCCCTTCCCTGTCTCTTTCTCATCAGACGCGGGATTCTTGGTACTATCAGAATCGGCATACATGACTAAAGCCGCCATCAGCGTCCCCATATCATTGCAATCACGCTTAAGGCGTCCCAGTTTCTGTCTCAGAGGTTCAAAGCGGCAATTCTTCTCCAGCATGAGAACTGCTGAACCGGCATCCATCTTGTCAGACGAGTGTATTATATCTTTGACCCGGCGCACCCAATGAGTCGTAGATTCACCTTCCTCCTGCTTACAATTTGTCAAGTCCACAATCGACATAGACTGCTTGCAAGTGTCCTTGAAGTTCTGGATGACACGGGCCTTTAGCTCTGCCCATGAACTAATGGAATTGGGTGGCAAACCCTTTAACCAAGAACGGGCCGTTCCGTCCAACATCATGGTGAAGTATTTAGCCATCGCTTCATCACTAACCTCCAGCACCTCCATGGCCATCTCGTAACATTCAATCCACATCCCAGGCTGTAAATCAGCCGTATAATTTGGCACCTTTCGAGGTCCCTTGAAATCCTTGGGCAGACGTACATTACGTAGAGCCGGTGCCAGACAAGGAACACCTCCGGTTCTAGTAGCGACACCCACCTCAACGGAAGTCGTCGGGTAAGCTGGTGAGTCCTGTTGGGCTGCTAGCTAATCCACTAGCTGAGCCGCCCGCTCGTCCTCCTGACGTATCCGATCCTGAACGGGGTTATACCCGCTGGGCTGGTTCCAGCACTGAGCGCTACTTGACAAGGCCTCTGATTCCATGTGTCTACTGTAACTCAGGCTCCGGTTTTGACGAGGCGGAGCTAACCAGGGCGGAGGAGTTGAGTGAATCCTGTCCCGGCTGTAGGAGTAGGTCTCTTGCTGAGCCAGAGCTGTTTGGACAAGCTCCCTGATCCTCCGGGTTTCCACCGCTGTTGGATCATCACCATCTACCGGGAGAGCCGCCAAACGTGCTGATGCTGCGATTAAGTTCTCCATGGGGTTGGAGAAGTGACCCGGTGGTATTGGTACATAACGGGGCGGTGCCATATTGCTGTGAAGAGGCGCCGTCATCTGAAGCTGGACTGGCCTCCCGCTCCAGATGTCATAAACTGATTTGCACCTGGCGGTTTACTTGGGCCGGCCCCGGGTGTAGCAAAGAGATTCCGAGGATCATACACCTGAGGTAAACGGGACTGAGTTTTCTGATGTCTCCTCCTCATTACCTCATTAGATGCATTCAGACTCATCGTGAGCTGGAAAGCCTCTGCCTGAAGTTGTTGCGCCCGTGCGTCCAAAGCCGCCCGCTCTATGGTTAATCTAGTATCTTCAGCTGCTAAGGTTTCCTTGGCCTGGGCGATCTCCTCACGAACCTGTGCCACCTCTGGCTCATGCTCAGATTGGTTCGTAGGGATGACTGTAGCAGTTAACAGGGCTGTAAGTTTATCCATGAGATCCATCAGCACCTGAGCTGGTGAGCACACAGGGCCTCCCGCTCCGGATGCTCCTAACCCGGACGTTATCGCCGCTGAAGCCATAGAATTTTGGCCGGGTTGAGGACCGGCCATGAAGACTCCTGCCCAGTTTGGCGACTCTGAGGGGTCCGGAATAGTGCTGCCATCGGAACAGCCCCCAAGCATGCCATCTTGAACTTGATATAGCGAATTTGTTGAGCCGGCGGACGACTCACCGTCATAGAGGATAGCCGGCTCACCATCATCTTTAGAACCTTCGGAAAGTTCACCTCCGTGGATGCAACCCACAAAGGCACGCTTCACGACGGGTTGAGCTCGGGCGGGTCTCGCACGCTGAGCCGTCTTGACGAGGTCGGTGTAGTTGTCCGGCTCAGGGCCAGGCTCACCAATCCGGCCGATGAAGACGTGAATTTCGCCAAAGGGGACCCGGTACCCGTACTCAATTGAGCCGGCGTCGGGGCCCCAGCCTTCTTCATCGATGTAGATCTTGCCACGACGACTCTTGGTCATCCGGCCAACTGCGTATCCCTTGAGCCCTTCAAAGCTGCCCTTCAAGAACTCAAATCCACCATGCGCTGGCCCCATGGTGGGCGCCAACTGTCGTGGAATTGTCACAGCAGATGTCCTCTTGGAAGGACTTAGTCGTGGATCCACCGCAACTAGGAAGCTTAAAGGGGTTAATCGGGACAAAAGACACGCAAGGTTTATACTAGTTCAGCCCCTTACGGTGAAGGAAGGCCTACGTCTAGTTGGGTTGGTATTGCTTGACGTTTCGATGACCAGGGAGCGAGATACGCTATGCCTGACTCTCGAGTAGTTGTTTCTTTCCCTAAGCCGCTGGCAGGTCGTCCCCTTATATACACGGGTTGACGCCCTGCGGCCTAGAGAGTCCCGGCCGGCTCATAGACAGTGTCCGGCTCGGTGACTAGTTAATCCTGCCTTACAATACAAGTCATGCCATTACGACGGTTTATCACTACGGGCCTCAGAGTCGTCTGTGGGCCTTTAGGCCTTTTAGTGAACCGCCATCTTCATTCCTTGGTCTTGGGCTCCCGATGAGCCTCTCTTTGCGTAACCCGGCCCCTCCTAGACGGCTTACACAAATAGTCATATCCCCAACAAAAAATAATTGTGGAAGATGATACACTTGATGATGATCTCATTATGCCTATTGCTTGTTGTGATCATTATGATGGGAAGATAATGATACTTCTTATGATCTTGAGAATCTTTTTGGCACTTGTTTGGAAAAATATAATAATTGCTATACTATTGGTGCTATATATGCTATTAATGATGAGAGTGATTATGCTTATGATATGAAAAGGCCCAAGCTTAGGGAAGCTATGTTTGATGAGAATGACATATTTGAGAATATATTTGCTGCAATGAATGTTTGTCCCAAGCTTGGGGATGCTACGTTTAGTGAAGATGATATTTTTAGCCTCCCAAGTTTTGATATGCAAAGTTGTTATGATAATAGCATGCCTTCTACCTATGATGATTATATTGATGAAAGTGGGTTTGGAAGAGTGTCAACTTTAGGAAGTAATGATCCCACTATTTTGGAGGATTTTGAATCTTATAATACTTATGAAAGTGGATTTGGAGAGGTCATGACTTTATTTAGTGATGTATCCACTATTTCGGAAGAGATTTCAATTGATTATGATGAGAACAAAGTTGCTACTTATGATGATTATTGTGATGAAACTTATGCTATAAAAAGTAGTGATGATTATATTTATAAAACTTGTCATGATTATGATTACCCTTTTTCTGTAAATTACTCTTTTAATGTGGAAACAATTTATAATATTCAAGTCTCTTATGATACTCCCACGATTCCGAATGAGAAATTTTTTTCTCATGTGGAGAGTAATAAAATTTCTATACTTGTAGATCATGAAAAGAATGCTTCAGGTGCTGGTTATATTGTTGAATTCATTCATGATGCTACTGAAAATTATCATGAGGGAGGAATATATGCTTGTAGGAATTGCAATAATATCAAGTTTCCTCTCTATGTGCTTAAAATCCTGAAGTTATGCTTATTTTGCCTTCCTATGGTAGTTGATTATTGTTCCCATGAGTTGTTTGCTCACAAAATCCCTATGCATAGGAAGCGGGTTAGACTTAAATGTGCTAGTCATATTCTTCATGATGCTCTCTTTATGTTTCAATTCCTATCTTTTATGTGAGCATCATTGAAATCATCATGCCTAGCTAGAGGCGTTAAATGATAGCGCTTGTTGGGAGGTAACCCAATTTTATTATAGTTTCTTGCTTTTTGCTTATGTTTAGGAATAAATAATCCATATAGCTTCTGTTTAGATGTGGTTTTATGTTTTAATTAGTGTTTGTGCCAAGTAGAACCTTTGGGAAGACTTGGGTGAAGTCTTTATGATCATGCTGTAAAAAACAGAAACTTTAGCGCTCACGAGATTAGCTAGAACTATTTACTGGAGAGTGATATTTAGTTGATTCTTTTTTAAGATGATTACTAGACAAATGCCTCAGGTCCGCCAATTTATTTTAGAATTTTTGGAGTTCCAGAAGTTTGCGTCAGGTACAGATTACTACAGACTGTTCTGTTTTTGACAGATTCTGTTTTTCGATTGTTGTTTGCTTATGTTGATGACTCTATGGCTAGTAAAATAGTTTATAAACCATAGAGAAGTTGGAATACAGTAGTTTTAACACCAATATAAATAAATAATTAGTTCATTACAGTATGATGAAGTGGTGTTTTGTTTTCTTTCGCCAACGGAGATTACGAGTTTTCTGTTGAGTTTTGTGTTGTGAAGTTTTCAAGTTTTGGGTAAAGATTCGATGGACTATGGAATAAGAAGTGGCAAGAGCCTAAGCTTGGGGATGCCCAAGGCACCCCAAGTTAATATTCAATGATAACCAAGCGTCTAAGTTTGGGGATGCCCCGGAAGGCATCCCCTCTTTCGTCTTCGTTCATCGGTAACTTTACTTGGAGGTATATTTTTATTCACCACTTGATATGTGTTTTGCTTGGAGCGTCATTTTATTTTATTTAGCTTTGCTTGCTGTTTGAATAAAATACCAAGATCTGAAATTCTTAAATGTTAGAGAGTCTTCACATAGTTGCATAATTATTTGACTACTCATTGATCTTCACTTATATCTTTTGGAGTAGTTTGTCGTTTGCTCTAGTGCTTCACTTATATCTTTTAGAGCACGGTGGTGGATTTGTTTTATAGAAACTATTTATCTCTCACGATTCACTTAGATTATTTTGAGAGTCTTGAATAGCATGGTAATGTGCTTAATCCTAATATGCTAGGTATTCAAGAATAGTAAAAACTTTCTTATGAGTGTTTTGAATACTAAGAGAAGTTTGATGCTCGATGATTGTTTTGAGATATGGAGGTAATAATATCAAAGTCGTGCTAGTTGAGTAGTTGTGGATTTGAGAAATGCTTGTGTGGAAGTTTGCAAGTCCCGTAGCATGCACGTATGTTAAACGTTATGTAACAAATTTGAAACATGATGTGTTATTTGATTGTCCTCCTTATGAGTGGCGGTCGGGGACGAGCGATGGTCTTTTCCTACCAATCTATCCCCCTAGGAGCATGCGCATAGTGCTTTGGTTTTTGATGGCTAGTAGATTTTTGCAATAAGTATGTGAGTTCTTTATGACTAATGTTGAGTCCATGGATTATACGCACTCTCACCCTTCCATCGTTGCTAGCCTCTTTGGTACCATGCATTGCCCTTTCTCACATCGAGAGTTGGTGCAAACTTCGCCGGTGCATCCAAACCCCGTGATATGATACGCTCTTTCACACATAAACCTCCTTATATCTTCCTCAAAACAGCCATCATACCTACCTATCATGGCATTTCCATAGCCATTCAGAGATATATTGCCATGCAACTTTCCACCATTTCATTTACCATGACACATTCATCATTGTCATATTGCTAGCATGATCATATAGTTGACATAGTATTTGTGGCAAAGCCACCATTCATAATTCTTTCATACATGTCACTCTTGATTCATTCCATATCCCGGTACACCGCCGGAGGCATTCATATAGAGTCATACTTTGTTCTAGTATCGAGTTGTAATCATTGAGTTGTACATAAATAGAAGTGTGATGATCATCATTTTCTAGAGCATTGTCCCATGAGAGGTTAAATAAATAAAAAAAGAGGCCAAAGAATCCCAAATAAAAAAATTTAAAAAAAGAGGCCAAAGAAGCCCAAATAAAAAAATGAGAGAAAAAGAGAGAACGGACAATGTTACTATCATTTGCCACACTTGTGCTTCAAAGTAGCACCGTAATTTTCATGATAGAGAGTCTCTTGTTTTGTCATTTTCATATACTAGTGGGAATTTTTCATTATAGAACTTGGCTTGTATATTCCAACGATGGGCTTCCTCAAATGCCCTAGGTCTTCGTGAGCAAGCAAGTTGGATGCACACCCACTTAGTTTCTTTTTTTGAGCTTTCATACATTTATAGCTCTAGTGCATCCGTTACATGGCAATCCCTACTCCTTGCATTAACATCAATTGATGGGCATCTCCATAGCCCATTGATTAGCCTCGTTGATGTAAGATCTTCTCCTTTTTTGTCTTCTCCACATAACCCCCATCATCATATTCTATTCCACCCATAGTGCTATGTCCATGGCTCGCGCTCATATATTGCGTGAAAGTTTATAGGTTTGAGATTATTAAAGCATGAAACAATTGCTTGGCTTGTCATCGGGGTTATGCATGATGAGAGCATTCTTATGTGACAAAAATGGAGCATGAGTAAACTATATGATTTTGTAGGGATGAACTTTCTTTGGCCATGTTATTTTGAGAAGACATAATTGCTTAGTTTGTATGCTTGAAGTATTATTACTTTTTATGTCAATATGAACTTTTGTCTTGAATCTTCAGGATCTGAATATTCATACCACAATTAAGAAGAATTACATTGAAATTCTGCCAACTAGCATTCCACATCAAAAATTATCTTTTTTATCATTTACCTACTCGAGGACGAGCAGGAATTAAGCTTGGGGATGCTTGATACGTCTCCAACGTATCTATAATTTTTTATTGCTCCATGCTATATTATCTACTGTTTTAGACAATATTGGGCTTTATTATCCACTTTTATATTATTTTTGGGGCTAACCTATTAACCGGAGGCCCAACCAAGAATTGTTGTTTTTTGCCTATTTCAGTGTTTCGAAGAAAAGGAATATCAAACGGAGTCGAAACGGAACGAAATCAACTGGAGAAGTTATTTTTGGAAGGAAAGCTACGGGAAAAGCTTGGAGTGCACGTCAGGAAAGAAGGGAGGTGGCCACGAGGGTGGAGGGCGCCCCCCCTAGGGCGCGCCCCCTACCTCGTGGGCCCCCCGAAGCTTCACCGACGTACTTCTTGCACCTATATATACCCACGTACCCAAAAACTTCAGAAGACGAGAATAGATCGAGAGTTCCGCCGCCGCAAGCCTCTGTAGCCACCAAAATCCAATCGGGACCCTGTTCCGGCACCCTGCCGGAGGGGGGATCCCTCACCGGTGGCCATCTTCATCATCCCGGCGCTCTCCATGACGAGGAGGGAGTAGTTCACCCTCGGGGCTGAGGGTATGTACCAGTAGCTATGTGTTTGATCTCTCTCTCTCTCTCTCTCTCTCTCTCTCTCTCTCTCTCTCGTGTTCTTGATTTGGCACGATCTTAATGTATCGCGAGCTTTGCTATTATAGTTGGATCTTATGTTTCTTCTCCCCCTCTACTCTCTTGTAATGGATTGAGTTTTCCCTTTGAAGTTATCTTATCGAATTGAGTCTTTAATGATTTGAGAACACTTGATGTATGTCTTGTCGTGCGTATCTGTGGTGACAATGGGATATCACGTGATTCACTTGATGTATGTTTTGGTGATCAACTTGCGGGTTCCGCCCATGAACCTATGCATAGGGGTTGGCACATGTTTTCGTCGTGATTCTCCGGTAGAAACTTTGGGGCACTCTTTGAGGTTCTATGTGTTGGTTGAATAGATGAATTTGAGATTGTATGATGCATATCGTATAATCATACCCACGGATACCTGAGGTGACATTGGAGTATCTAGGTGACATTAGGGTTTTGGTTGATCTGTGTCTTAAGGTGTTATTCTAGTACGAACTCTAGGGCTGTTTGTGACACTTATAGGAATAGCCCAACGGATTGATTGGAAAGAATAACTTTGAGGTGGTTTCGTACCCTACCATAATCTCTTCGTTTGTTCTCCGCTATTAGTGACTTTGGAGTGACTCTTTGTTGCATGTTTAGGGATAGTTATGTGATCCAATTATGTTATTATTTTTTAGAGAACTTGCACTAGTGAAAGTATGAACCCTAGGCCTTGTTTCCTATCATTGCAATACCGTTTACGCTCACGTTTATTACTTGTTACCTTGCTCTTTTTATATTCTCAGATTACAAAAACCTTTATCTACAATCCAATTGCACTTGTATCACCATCTCTTCGTCGAACTAGTGCACCTATACAATTTACCATTGTATTGGGTGTGTTGGGGACACAAGAGACTCTTTGTTATTTGGTTGCAGGGTTGTTTGAGAGAGACCATCTTCATCCTACGCCGCCCACGGATTGATAAACATTAGGTCATCCACTTGAGGGAAATTTGCTACTGTCCTAAAAACCTCTGCACTTGGAAGCCCAACAATGTCTACAAGAAGAAGGTTGTGTAGTAGACATCAGCCGCCCCCCCACTTCAATCGACCATTGTCACTCTTTCGGCGGAGGCAAGGGTGAAGTGGAGTTAGGCCCCTCGTTTACTTTCTTGCCACCGCGACTACGACCAAGTTATGACCCAGGGGGATAGCTCTCGGGTACAGGAAAAGGGGAGCACGATGGTTTAAGGAGATGAACGCGGTTTCACATGTCCCAGTTCTGTACGGAAAGGCATAACAGGGGATGAAAGACTTATCTGAATCCGCTGCCCCAGGCAACCTTGGCTTGCCGGGGTTGGATCCTTGTGTCTTCAGCCCCCGGCAGTCTTGGCTTGCCGGGGCCGGGGCGCTGGTTCGTCCTCTTTCTCCCAAGCGGCTCAGCAGAAGTGTTTGTGTGCCCTGCGCACCAAAGAAGATAGGAAGACATGAACTCGACCTCTAGGTTAGGGGTTAGTCACCGCCAAGCACTACCAACCCTAACCGAGCGAGAGACTTAAACCTAGCATGCATGCTACAACTTAGGGCGCCAGCGCTTCATTTATTTATGCTCAGGGTCTGTGCCTGGCTTTGTACAGAGGGTTACATGCCTTGTCGAAGCTTGTACAAAAGGTGGCTTGCCGGGAGGCCCGGCAAACCGTGCCTTATGGGTAAAATCTGCGAAGATGTTCGGTGTTCCAGGAGTTGCTCACTGAGACAGCATCTTCGGTCTCAAGGCGGACTACGCTGGGCCTGGTGACTCGTATTACCCGATAAGGGCCTTCCCACTTTCGCGTCAACTTGTTTGAATTCTTCGCTGATTGAACGCGCCGAAGAACAAGGTCGCCTTCCTCAAAGCTTAGGGCATGAACCTTGCAACTATGGTTGCGGCGCAAGGCTTGCTGGTAGCGTGCTGCTCTCACAGCCACCCGAAGATGATCTTCGTCAAGGAGCGTTGCGTCATCTTGCCGCAATTGCTCTTGCTCAAGCTCGTCATAAGCGAGCACTCGAGGTGACCCGTATGTGAGTTCCATGGGGAGAACTGCTTCTGCCCCGTAAACCAGGGAAAGGGGTGTCTGGCCGGTGGCTCGATTTGGCGTCGTTCTGATCGACCAAAGAACCACCAGTAACTCATCATTCTAGCGCCTTCCACCCTTGTGCAGCCTGTCAAAAGTCTTTGTCCTCAGGCCTCATAACACTTCAGCATTTGCCCTCTCTGCCTGGCCGTTGCTCCATGGATGTGCCACGGAAGCGAAACAGACCTTGCTGCCGAGGTCTTGGATGTATTGCATGAAGGTGCGGCTTGTGAACTGTGTGCTATTGTCGGTGATGACTTTGTTTGGCACACCAAAACGGTACACTAGTCCCTTGAAGAACTTGACGGCTGACTATGCAGTCACCTTCCTCACTGCCTCCACCTCTGGCCACTTTGTGAACTTGTCGATTGCAACATAAAAGTACTCAAAGCCCCTGACAGCGCGGGGGAAAGGGCCCAAGATGTCGATCCCCCAGACCAAGAATGGCCAGGAGAGAGGAATTGTTTGAAGGGCTTGAGCTGGTTGATGAAGCTTCTTCGAATGGAACTGGCACGCTTCACACCTGGTTACTAGTGCCGTCGCATCCTGGAGAGCGGTGGGCCAAAAGAAACCTTGCCGGAATGCCTTGCCGGCAAGGGCCCTTGACCCTATGTGGGAGCCACGTATGCCTCCGAGGATGCACTTCAATTTCACATCGTTCGGTCTTTTTCTATACAGGACGTCATCGACGAACTGGTACGGAGCAGACCGACGGGCTACCTTTTCCGCTTCTTCCTACTCCTTAGGAAGTTCCCCTGTCTGGAGGAATCGGACAGTATGATGTGCCCATGCCGGAGCCTGGGGCTCGACGACAAGGACGAAAAGAATCTCTTCTACCATGGGAGCGGTCGTCTCCACGGTCAGGGCTTCGCGGCCTGCCGGAGCCAGCTGCCCCTCGACAGGCTCAGAATCCACGGCAACACCCTTGCCGGCGGCCCGTGGGGCTCAGCGGGAAAGTACTTGCCATGGCCGGATTTCTTCCGCTTGTTCTGCTTCGTTGATGGTTCGACGGATGGCTGAGTTAACCGAAGCAGAAAGGTACCTGGTTCCACAGGTAGCTTGAACGCAGCACGCTTTGACAGGTAATCAGCAATGTCGTTATCCGCTCGGGGAACGTGCTCCGCTTCTATACCGTCGAAGCGCTCCTCCAGCTTCCTCACCTCATCTACGTAGGCCTCCATCAGCGGGCTCTGATAATCTTTGTTGACTTGTCTGACGACAAGCTGTGAATCACTCCTGAGGACGAGCTTCTTAACCCCGAGGTCTGCCTCGATCCTGAGACCGGCAGGCAGCCCCTCGTACTCAGCAGTGTTGTTTGTGGACATCTCCCTGGGAAAGTGCATCTGGATCACATACTTGAGGTGCTCTCTGGTGGGTGCGACAAGCAGCACACCGGCATCGCCGCCTTGCAGCGAGAAAGCCCCATCAAAGTACATGATCCAGTCGCGACTTGCTTCCTTACCGGGGAGAGTCTCCTGGATTTCTTCGTCGGGCGTTGAGGTCCACTCGGCAATGAACTCCGCCAAGACTCTGCTCTGGATTGTCGAAGTACTTTCAAACTTCAACCCAAAGCTTGACAACTCCAAGGCCCACTCCACAATCCTTCCGGTTGCGTCTGGGTTGTGCAGTATCCGTTGCAACAGGAGGCGAGTGACGACAGTGATCTCATGGGCTTGGAAGTAATGACGCAGCTTCCTCGAGGCCATAAGGAGGACGAAGAGCAATTTCTGCACACCGGAGTACCTTGACCTAGCTCCCTGCAAGAGGGAGCTGCCAAAGTAAACCAGGTGCTGCATCATCTTCTTCTTCTGCACCACTTCATTTGACTGTGCGGGTCCTGTCCCGATGGCGTCAGACTCTGCCAGGGGCCTTGCCTTGCCGGCACCAGGCCCTGCCAGCGGAATTTCTGACGTGCCATCCGCCGGTCCTGCCGTTGCAATTTCACAATCCAGAGCGTCCACTGGCAGTGGACGATCGTTTGGCTCAATGGGCCGAACTTAATAGGTTGTCCGGACTCACCATGAAGTACGTCATTTGTCATCTGTTGCCGGGGAGGTCGGAGCCGAAGAGTTGTTTTAGCTTGGTGCAGCAATTCCTTGACGCAGTGCCGCGCATTAATGCAATGAAGAGGTCGGCGTGTATAGAGGGTGCAAGGATGGCTCTTGCCAGTGTCAAGACATACTGGGCAGAGATAGAGACCACCGTTATTGCGTCCCGAGATTCGGATAAAAGCCGAGTGTCCTCCGAGCACTATTTTCAGGAAGTCCTTGAAGGCGCTCGTGTAATAGAGACGCAGTGCTCGAAGGATACTATGTTATCATAGCATATGTAATGATGAAGTAATATGTTGATAAATTGTAGTGGCCTTTTTATACTTGTGCCTTCAAGTATTGTGAACACCTCCTGTGCGGCCGTTTAAAATATATGTATAAAATCTGAAAGATTGCAGTCGTTGGCTTCAACCCCCACGCACATAGTGCGGGGGTGCACGCAGAAGACGCATTTTCACTCTTAACCCAATGTCTTGGTCCTACAAAGGAGGTGATAGCGCAGCGGGCCAGGCAACCGGACTATAATGCTTTAACACTTTCACTTAGTCATAGGAGCTTGACAGTGGGACTATTTAGGTAGCCCATAAGTGGCGACTGCGCTCGCCCGAGTTCGGGGCGCGTGTGTGCCTGACCGGGAAGCGGCCCTTCGTTAAAGCGGAGGAATCCGATAGATTCCAATAGGTCATCGAGTGGCTGACCAGTCTCACGCTACATCATGACAGTCAGTTTTCGGCTTTCTCTACTGAGGTGCTCGCCAGGCCGAACCGGGGCACAATCGCAGTAGTTCTCTTGGTGCTACCTTAGCCGATAGAGCGGAACGTAAGGTAGTCGAACTCAGGAGTCGGGCAACCCAACATTTGACCAAAGACATGATTCGGAGATGATGCATATAATGCCAAAACTCGCGACGCCGAACACTCCCTAAGGTGTTCGGTCTTTATGAGTGCGGGCTAAACAACACTCTTTGCGCAAAAAGCCCCTAGTGTCCAGGTACGTGCAAAAAATTCTGACGTGGCCACATGCCAAGACGCCAGCCTCCTCCTTGGTTATATCGGAAAAAACCAGGGGATGTATTGCAACAAGAGACAGTAAAAAAGGTTTACGCAGGGTCTTAATCTGAAAAGAATCCTTTAGGATGGGTCCCTACTGCACGTTTGCGCCTGTGTCTCCGTTGTGTCGTATCCTGGACGGGCGCCGCACGACGTTCATCTGTAAAAGAGAGAAACTAAATTGAAAACGGGTCGTGCCGAACAAAAGATTTTAAAATAAATGAAGTATAAAGTAAGATGTAAAGTTGAGCTTTATTGTCTCTGCGTGTAGCCCCTAGTACGGGGGTATATGGCCTCTAAGCCTGCATTAATGATGGACTTGTGTCGAACTCGTCTATTCCGCGTTCGTGGCCTTTAATGACCTATGTCGAAAAGTTTTTTAGCTGGTGAGGCCATTTTATTGTGCAGCTGTCTAAGCGGCCGCACAGTCCTCCGCTTGGGGGAGGCGCACTCTAGTGCTTCCCCTTCAAAGAGATAATGCCTCGTGGACCGGGCATCTTAAGCGTGAGAGATGCATAGTGCGGTATTGCGTTAAAGCGAGCGAAAGCTTTGCGTCCCAGTAGTGCTTGATAGCGACTTGAAAACAGGACGACATGGAAGGTCAGCTTTTTGCGACGGAAGTTATCAGCAGAGCCGAATATAACTTTGAACCGGAGAAAACTCATACAATGGGTGTCCAGACCAGGTGCTACCCCTTGAAAGGAGGTTTTGCTGCGGCGGATTCTTGCTGGGTTTATCCCCATGTGATGGATTGTATCCTGATATATCAGGTTTAGTCCACTGCCGCCGTCCATAAGGACATTTGTAAACTGGAATCTGCCAATTATTGGGTGGAGTATCAGGGCAGTCCATCCTGCGTTTTTGATATTTCTAGAATAGTCTAGCTGATCGAAGGTGATTGGTTTTAATAACCAGTGGCGGGACCCCTTGGGGATAGGTCGTATTGTGCATACCTTTATGTGTGCCACACGTTTTGTTACGTGAAGTAAGTTCACTATTTTTACTTCTTGTGGGAAGTTCTTTTGTCTCCTGGTGCTCTGCTTCTGGGGTTCGTCCTCGTCTTCGCTTGGTTTGTCGAGCCCCTTGTGTTCGGCATTGAGTCTGCCGGATTGTTTGAAAACCCAACAATCTCTTTGGGTATGGTTAGCAGGCTTCCCCGGAGTACTGTGTATCTGACATATCCTGTCCAGCATTCAATTTAAGTTGGACGGATCATCCCTATTATCCTGCAGGGGTGGTTTTGTCTGATTTTGTCGCGAGCCTTTGAATCCGGCATTGACTGTCGTGCTCTTCGGAGTTTTTTCTGTAGTTCGGCGACGATCCTTGTTGCGTCGCGGTTTTCCGTTTCCATCCCTAGTTTCGGATGTACTTGGGTCGCTGGGGCTGCATCTTGCCAACCAGCTGTCCTCTCCTGCGCAAAAGCGGGTCATGAGGCTTGTGAGTGCGGCCATTGTTCTTGGCTTTTCCTGGCCGAGGTGTCTGGCGAGCCATTCGTCTCGGACATTATGCCTGAAAGCTGCTAAGGCTTCGGCGTCCGGACAGTCGACTATCTGATTCTTTTTGGTGAGGAATCTATTCCAGAACTGCCGAGCTGATTCTCCGGGCTGTTGAGTTATGTGACTAAGATCGTCTGCATCCGGAGGGCGGACATAGGTCCCTTGAAAATTTGCTCGGAAAGCATCCTCGAGCTCTTCCCAACTTACAATTGTGTTTTCGGGAAGGCTTTTAAGCCAGTGCCGGGCTGGCCCTTTAAGCTTAAGGGGTAAATATTTAATGGCGTGGAGATCATCTCCTCTAGCCATATGTATGTGGAGGATATAGTCCTCGATCCAGACTCCGGGGTCTGTTGTTCCATCATACTCCTCTATGTTGACGGGTTTGAATCCCTCTGGAAATTCATAGTCCAGAACCTCATCGGTGAAGCATAGGGGATGTGCGGCGCCCCTGTATTTGGGTGTGCCGGATTCTGATGACGGCCTTTTTGCATTGCTTACAAGAGCTTGCTTTCTTGGACCATAAATGGACCTGGCTGGGCCATGATGCGAATCCTTAGGTGGGTCGCATACCGATTTGAGTGCGGTGCCACTTGCCGCCTTATGGGGTCGTCTATCAGATCGTATGGCTTTCTTATTTTTTGAGTGTGAGGGCTCTAGGGCCTCTTCATCGAATTCGGGCAGTAGCTTTCTCTTTGGATAGCTTTTAGTACGGCATCCGTCGCCGTATTTATCTGCGGTGTTGATTACTTTATTCCATCTAATAAGGAGTGCATCTTCCGCTGTCTTTAGCTTCCGCTTCTGCTTTTTCAGGTTGCGTGCAGTTGCAACGAGCCTCTTGTGGAGACTCTTCTGCTCCATGGATTTATCCGGCGTAAGGTTGTCCGGAGTGCCGTTTTCGCCGGGGGAGGGAGTTTCGGTTTCTCTATCCGTGTTGCCCTGTTTGTACGGCTGCTCTAAGGCTTGCTCGTCATCTACCGGCTTGTCCTGCTCTATGGCTGGGTTTTTATCGAGGCGGGGCTTGGGTCGGCATTTATGCCGATGCTTTGATTGCTTTCCGGGAGGTCTATCTCCCGTTCCATCCCCTTTTTCCTCGTTGTTATTTCCTTTAGGGGTATCCACCATGTACACATCTTGATATGAGGTGGCTGTCCGATGCCCTATGAGCATTGGTTCATCGGTATCTCCTGCATCGTCATCCATGCTGTCGATGTCTGCGGAGTCGAAGTTGAGCATGTCGTTTAGGTTGTCGATGGTAGCTACAAAGTGGGTGGTGGGTGGGCTTTGAATTTCTTCATCGTCCGTATCCCATCCTCGCTGACCGTAATTCGGCCAGGGCTCTCCTGATAAAGAGAGAGACTTGAGAGAGTTCAAGATGTCGCCCAGAGGCGAGCGCTGAAAGATGTCCGCGGCGGTGAACTCCATTATGGGTGCCCAATCGGATTCGATTGGTAGGGGCACGGGGGGTTCGGAGTCCGGATAGGAGTCCGGACCCTCGGAGTCATGGGTCATGCGGTGTGGGGCTGGCGTTCGGCTCGATCGCCTTTGAGATCGCAGCCCCCGAGGTGACGTCCAACCGCTCATCCTCAATTGGCGCAATAGGCTCCGAGTTAAGGGTCGAAACCGGTGCGTGTGCGGCCTCCAGGACACTGTTCGGAGGCAGAGCTAGATCATGCCCCTCAAGATAGTGTGGCGCGCTTGGCTGTGGCTCGAACCCGTCGAAGATCAAGTCTCCGCGGATATCAGTCGTGTAGTTTAAGCTTCCAAACCTGACTCGATGGCCAGGGGCGTAGCTTTCAATCTGCTCCAGATGACCAAGCGAATTGGCCCGCAGAGCGAAGCCGCCGAAGATGAAGATCTGTCCGAGGAGAAAGGTCTCACCCTGGACCTCGTCGTTGTTGATGATCAGAGGAGCCATCGGGCCTAAAGGCGACGACACAGAGGAACTCTCAATGAGAGCACCAATGTCGGTGTCAAAACCGGCGGATCTCGGGTAGGGGGTCCCGAACTGTGCGTCAAGGTCGGATGGTAACAGGAGACAAGGGACACGATGTTTTTACCCAGGTTCGGGCCCTCTCGATGGAGGTAATACCCTACTCCTGCTTGATTAATATTGATGATATGGGTAGTACAAGAGTAGATCTACCACGAGATCAAGGAGGCTAAACCCTAGAAGCTAGCCTATGGTATGATTGTGTATGATGATGATTCGTCCTACGTACTACAACCCTCCGGTTTATATAGACACCGGATAGGGTTAGGGTTACACAGAGTCGGTTACAATGGTAGGAGATCTTGAGTATCTGCATCGCCTAGCTTGCCTTCCACGCCAAGGAAAGTCCCATCCGGACACGGGACAAAGTCTTCAATCTTGTATCTTCATAGTCCAGGAGTCCGGCGAAGGTATAGTCCGGCTACCCGAACACACCCTAATCCAGGACTCCCTCAGTAGCCCCTGAACCAGGATTCAATGACGACGAGTCCGGCGCGCAGATTGTCTTCGGCATTGCAAGGCGGGTTCCTCCTCCAAGTCCTTCATAGAAGATTGTAAACACCAAAAATAGTGTCCGGCTCTGTAAAATAAGTTTCCACATATTGCCATAGAGAGAATAATATTAACACAAATCAAATCTGCTGACGTATTCCGCAGTGCGTCATCACACTGCGACCAAGCTCTTTATACAAATTGTTTTCACTCTTCCACCTCAGCGCGCTTAGTGAGGCGGTTTCCTTGGCACGTCTTGTCAAAGCAGAGATTGTGTGCCCCTTTTAACGGGATTCTCATCAATACGGACGTGGGTAACCCAATCGTGCCCGTTAGCACGTTCCCTCGATTAAAGGCGAGTCCAAAACGGTTACGGGGAGGGCTCTTGGTATTCAGCCTCTTATAAAGAGACCAAGGCCTCGCTCCTTTTCTTAATCTCAAACGAGTTCGCCTGTCGCCTCAAGTTCCAACACCCCAGGCTCCAGATTCCAGGCGCTTCGGACCTTCGACAATGTCCGGTTCTGACCTTCAAGGTCGATGGACGCCTTCCTCCGTCACGGAGGAGGACGTATTAAGGTTGAGGGAGGCTAAGTTCCTGACCGGCGAGATTTCGCATAGGTTGCCTGCTCAAGGACAGGTTATTCCCAGTCCCCAGCCTGGCGAGAGCGTGGCGTTCATGTCTCACTTCCTCCGAGGGTTAGGCTTCCCCATGGATCCCTTTGTGAGGGGACTGTTGTTTTATTACGGGCTGGATTTTCATGATTTAGCTCCGGAGTCCATTCTCCATATCTCCTCGTTTATCATCGTGTGTGAAGCGTTCCTCCATTTTACCCCTCACTTCGGATTATGGCTCAAGACCTTCAAAGTGGAGCCGAAGATGATCGAGGGACGGCACGCAGAGTGCGGAGGCACTGTTGTAAGAAAAAATGCTGATGCTCCATAGCCCGAGGGCTCTTTTCAAGAGGAGCTAGGCTTGTGGCAATGAGAGTGGTTTTATATCACCGCTCCCCGGGGCACCACATGGGAGGCGCCTCCTGCCTGTCGCTTGGGTCCCCCACCACGGCTAGCGTCGTGGATCAACAGAGGGTTAAATTGGGGTTTGCCCAAAGACGTACCCTTGCTGCAGGGCCGCATTAAGGATCTCTTGGAAGGAGACCTCAACCTTGTCAAGGTGACGCAGGTCATGCTGATTCGCCGGACACTGCCCGGCAAACGTCGCCCCCTTCGCCTGTGGGAGTTCAATCCAGAGGGACCACGAGCTCTCCGGGATTTTATGAGCGCGACGCCCGCGGAGATGTATAAACTGTTCTTCGGATCACAAGAAGTGTGTCCGGATTTAACCGAGGACGCAGGCCTAAGCCGCAATCGCCCGGATACACAAGTAAGTGACCTTGTGCCCGGACCTTTTATCCGTATAATTATCATAAAATTGCCCTTAAAAGAGCTGTCCTTTTTTAAACAGGAGTGGATAGCGAAGGCGAAGCTGATCAGGTGTCCGGCTCCCCTTCCCGAAACTAGGCCGGATCCCGTGCTAGTCAGGATGCTGGAGGTAGTGCCTTTAGAGGGAAGCAAGGGGGAGGACAAGGAAACTATGGCCTCCTTAAAGGAGGCTGCTCCGAAGGGAGGAACCGACGATTCTTCTCCTAAGGGAAGGAAGAGAGCCGCCTCTGACGACCCGAATACCATGGTCTCGAAGCGGGGGAAAAGATCCTCGTCAGAGGGTCCGACGCCGGGGAGTTCCACGGCCGGACTGCGTACTCAAGGAGATCAGCCCTCCAGCGGGCCGTGAGTACAGAAAGATTTTTTCTTTCATGGGATGAGAGAAATCCGTGATTTATATCTCAGAAGTTTAACCGAATTTTTACCTTGTAGTTCGGACCTCAGCCCTTCTCAGCAGAGCTCGTCTTCGGGGGATCTTCTTCCGGAGATGATGGAGAGCGGGACGCCTCCTTCTGTTGTACCGCCTAACGAGGCGGGCGACCCTGAGGGTGTCGTCACGGAGGGTTTCTCCGAGTCTGGCAGGGGCGGAAGATCGCTATGGGGCCCCCCGAGGTTCTCCGTGTCCGGCCTCTGAAAGAGGTCATGAGACAAGTCCGGCACCGTCTGGTGCTTGGCCGGAGGAGCTAAAGGTTTTGCTAGGGCAAGCTTCTATTTCAGAGGAGCACTGTGCATTAATGGGCACGGTGATTGAAAGGATTTCATCCGCAGAGAGCGGATTGCGTGTGGCCGTCGAAAGTTTATTGACGGGTTTTGAGGTAGATTAGATAATGTGTACTTTTGTCAGTTGCGCGTAAATAAGATGCGCCCTACGTAGATAGTAGCCCCTGAGACTCTGCATGTCGTCAAGAAATGACGGCACGCGGAGGATCATAATCCCAGGTCTAAAATGTCGCCTTTTAATGTAGGCTGCAGGGTGTCCGGAATCAAGCCGAACTGCTAGTTTTGCCAAACTAAAGCGGCAACTAGACGTGGCAGATGCCGACATCGCGCTTGTCAACAAGCGGTTGGATGAGGCTCAAGGTATGTGATTCCTCGGGCGGCAGTAGGTAAGAAGAGTTTTATGCCAGTGTCTTACGATATGTGTGCTTGACGCAGATGGTGCGGCCTCCGTGGACAGTCTTAGGGCAGAACTTGCCCGGGCTAAAGATCAAGCTGGGAAAAGTGATGCTGCTGCCAAGAAGGCCCTTGAAGAGCTGAGAGACGAACAGGCTGCTCATTGCCGAAGCAAGGAAGAGATGGCCAGTATGGCCGAAAAGTTAAAGAGCACTGCAGACCGTTGCATACTTCTTGAGAAAGAAGACCAGGCGAGACAGGCGGTCCTAGAGAAGGCCGTTGCTGATGCCAAGGACACGCGCTCTGCGATGAGAGCTGCGAAGGAGGAGTTGCGTCAGGCCGAACAGATTGCGGCTGGAAAGCCCTTCATGCTGCGAAGAAAATTTTGCGATCCGAAGTTTGCTCCGTTGGACCGGATGTGGAGTGTGGAGGACACCTATCTGGATTTGGCAGCGAGTGCTGATGATGCCACCGAACACTTTCGGGATCTGAAAGATCGTCAAGTGGAAACTGTTCTGGTCGCAATTTCACAATCCAGAGCGTCCACTGGCAGTGGAGGATCGTTTGGCTCAATGGGCCGAACTTAATAGGTTGTCCGGACTCGCCATGAAGTACGTCATGAGTCATCTGTTGCCGGGGAGGTCGGAGCCGAAGAGTTGTTTTAGCTTGGTGCAGCAATTCCATGACGCAGTGCCGCGCATTAATGCAATGAAGAGGTCGGCGTGTATAGAGGGTGCAAGGATGGCTCTTGCCCGTGTCAAGACATACTGGGCAGAGATAGAGACCACCGTTATTGTGTCCCGAGATTCGGATAAAAGCCGAGTGTCCTCCGAGCACTATTTTCAGGAAGTCCTTGAAGGCGCTCGTGTAATAGAGACGCAGTGCTCGAAGGATACTATGTTATCATAGCATATGTAATGATGAAGTAATATGTTGATAAATTGTAGTGGCCTTTTTATACTTGTGCCTTCAAGTATTGTGAACACCTCCTGTGCGGCCGTTTAAAATATATGTATAAAATCTGAAAGATTGCAGTCGTTGGCTTCAACCCCCACGCACATAGTGCGGGGGTGCACGCAGAAGACGCATTTTCACTCTTAACCCAATGTCTTGGTCCTACAAAGGAGGTGATAGCGCAGCGGGCCAGGCAACCGGACTATAATGCTTTAACACTTTCACTTAGTCATAGGAGCTTGACAGTGGGACTATTTAGGTAGCCCATAAGTGGCGACTGCGCTCGCCCGAGTTCGGGGCGCGTGTGTGCCTGACCGGGAAGCGGCCCTTCGTTAAAGCGGAGGAATCCGATAGATTCCAATAGGTCATCGAGTGGCTGACCAGTCTTACGCTACATCATGACAGTCAGTTTTCGGCTTTCTCTACTAAGGTGCTCGCCCGGCCGAACCGGGGCACAATCGCAGTAGTTCTCTTGGTGCTACCTTAGCCGATAGAGCGGAACGTAAGGTAGCCGAACTCAGGAGCCGGGCAACCCAACATTTGACCAAAGACATGATTCGGAGATGATGCATATAATGCCAAAACTCGCGACGCTGAACACTCCCTAAGGTGTTCGGTCTTTATGAGTGCGGGCTAAACAACACTCTTTGCGCAAAAAGCCCCTAGTGTCCAGGTACGTGCAAAAAATTCTGACGTGGCCACATGCCAAGACGCCAGCCTCCTCCTTGGTTATATCGGAAAAAACCAGGGGATGTATTGCAACAAGAGACAGTAAAAAAGGTTTACGCAGGGTCTTAATCTGAAAAGAATCCTTTAGGATGGGTCCCTACTGCACGTTTGCGCCTGTGTCTCCGTTGTGTCGTATCCTGGACGGGCGCCGCACGACGTTCATCTGTAAAAGAGAGAAACTAAATTGAAAACGGGTCGTGCCGAACAAAAGATTTTAAAATAAATGAAGTATAAAGTAAGATGTAAAGTTGAGCTTTATTGTCTCTGCGTGTAGCCCCTAGTACGGGGGTATATGGCCTCTAAGCCTGCATTAATGATGGACTTGTGTCGAACTCGTCTATTCCGCGTTCGTGGCCTTTAATGACCTATGTCGAAAAGTTTTTTAGCTGGTGAGGCCATTTTATTGTGCAGCTGTCTAAGCGGCCGCACAGTCCTCCGCTTGGGGGAGGCGCACTCTATTGCTTCCCCTTCAAAGAGATAATGCCTCGTGGACCGGGCATCTTAAGCGTGAGAGATGCATAGTGCGGTATTGCGTTAAAGCGAGCGAAAGCTTTGCGTCCCAGTAGTGCTTGATAGCGACTTGAAAACAGGACGACATGGAAGGTCAGCTTTTCGTGACGGAAGTTATTAGTAGAGCCGAATATAACTTTGAACCGGAGAAAACCCATACAATGGGTGTCCAGACCAGGTGCTACCCCTTGAAAGGAGGTTTTGCTGCGGCGGATTCTTGCTGGGTTTATCCCCATGTGATGGATTGTATCCTGATATATCAGGTTTAGTCCACTACCGCCGTCCATAAGGACATTTGTAAACTAGAATCCGCCAATTATTGGGTCGAGTATCAGGGCAGTCCATCCTGCGTTTTTGATATTTCTAGAATAGTCTAGCTGATCGAAGGTGATTGGTTTTAATAACCAGTGGCGGGACCCCTTGGGGATAGGTCGTATTGTGCGTACCTTTATGGGTGCCACACGTTTTGTTACGTGAAGTAAGTTCACTATTTTTACTTCTTGTGGGAAGTTCTTTTGTCTCCTGGTGCTCTGCTTCTGGGGTTCGTCCTCGTCTTCACTTGGTTTGTCGAGCCCCTTGTGTTCGGCATTGAGTCTGCCGGATTGTTTGAAAACCCAACAATCTCTGTGGGTATGGTTAGCAGGCTTCCTTGGAGTACTGTGTATCTGACATATCCTGTCCAGGATTCAATTTAAGTTGGACGGATCATCCCTATTATCCTGCAGGGGTGGTTTTGTCTGATTTTGTCGCGAGCCTTTGAATCCGGCATTGACTGCCGTGCTCTTCGGAGTTTTTTCTGTAGTTCGGCGACGATCCTTGTTGCGTCGCGGTTTTCCGTTTCCATCCCTAGTTTCGGATGTACTTGGGTCGCTGGGGCTGCATCTTGCCAACCAGCTGTCCTCTCCTGCGCAAAAGCGGGTCATGAGGCTTGTGAGTGCGGCCATTGTTCTTGGCTTTTCCTGGCCGAGGTGTCTGGCGAGCCATTCGTCTCGGACATTATGCCTGAAAGCTGCTAAGGCTTCGGCGTCCGGACAGTCGACTATCTGATTCTTTTTGGTGAGGAATCTATTCCAGAACTGCCGAGCTGATTCTCCGGGCTGTTGAGTTATGTGACTAAGATCGTCTGCATCCGGAGGGCGGACATAGGTCCCTTGAAAATTTGCTCGGAAAGCATCCACGAGCTCTTCCCAACTTCCAATTGTGTTTTCGGGAAGGCTTTTAAGCCAGTGCCGGGCTGGCCCTTTAAGCTTAAGGGGTAAATATTTAATGGCGTGGAGATCATCTCCTCTAGCCATATGTATGTGGAGGATATAGTCCTCGATCCAGACTCCGGGGTCTGTTGTTCCATCATACGCCTCTATGTTGACGGGTTTGAATCCCTCTGGAAATTCATAGTCTAGAACCTCATCGGTGAAGCATAGGGGATGTGCGGCGCCCCTGTATTTGGGTGTGCCGGATTCTGATGACGGCTTTTTTGCATTGCTTACAAGAGCTTGCTTTCTTGGACCATAAATGGACCTGGCTGGGCCATGATGCGAATCCTTAGGTGGGTCGCATACCGATTTGAGTGCGGTGCCACTTGCCGCCTTATGGGGTCGTCTATCCGATCGTATGGCTTTCTTATTTTTTGAGTGCGAGGGCTCTAGGGCCTCTTCGTCGAATTCGGGCAGTAGCTTTCTCTTTGGATAGCTTTTAGTACGGCATCCGTCGCCGTATTTATCTGCGGTGTTGATTACTTTATTCCATCTAATACGGAGTGCATCTTCCGCTGTCTTTAGCTTCCGCTTCTGCTTTTTCAGGCTGCGTGCAGTTGCAACGAGCCTCTTGTGGAGACTCTTCTGCTCCATGGATTTATCCGGCTTAAGGTTGTCCGGAGTGCCGTTTTCGCCGGGGGAGGGAGTTTCGGTTTCTCTATCCGTGTTGCCCTGTTTGGACGGCTGCTCTAAGGCTTGCTCGTCGTCTACCGGCTTTTCCTGCTCTATGGCTGGGTTTTTATCGAGGCGGGGCTTGGGTCGGCGTTTATGCCGATGCTATGATTGCTTTCCGGGAGGTCTATCTCCCGTTCCATCCCATTTTTCCTCGTTGTCATTTCCTTTAGGGGTATCCACCATGTACACATCGTGAGATGAGGTGGCTGTCCGATGCCATATGAGCATTGGTTCATCGGTATCTCCTGCATCGTCATCCATGGTGTCGATGTCTGCGGAGTCGAAGTTGAGCATGTCGTTTAGGTTGTCGATGGTAGCTACAAAGTGGGTGGTGGGTGGGCTTTGAATTTCTTCATCGTCCGTATCCCATCCTCGCTGACCGTAATTCGGCCAGGGCTCTCCTGATAAAGAGAGAGACTTGAGAGAGTTCAAGATGTCGCCCAGAGGCGAGCGCTGAAAGATGTCCGCGGCGGTGAACTCCATTATGGGTGCCCAATCGGATTCGATTGGTAGGGGCACGGGGGGTTCGGAGTCCGGATAGGAGTCCGGACCCTCGGAGTCACGGGTCATGCGGTGTGGGGCTGGCGTTCTGCTCGATCGCCTTTGAGATCGCAGCCCCCGAGGTGACGTCCAACCGCTCATCCTCAATTGGCGCAATAGGCTCGGAGTTAAGGGTCGAAACCGGTGCGTGTGCGGCCTCCAGGACACTGTTCGGAGGCAGAGCTAGATCATGCCCCTCGAGATAGTGTGGCGCGCTTGGCTATGGCTCGAACCCGTCGAAGATCAAGTCTCCGCGGATATCAGTCGTGTAGTTTAAGCTTCCAAACCTGACTCGATGGCCAGGGGCGTAGCTTTCAATCTGCTCCAGATGACCAAGCGAATTGGCCCGCAGAGCGAAGCCGCCGAAGATGAAGATCTGTCCGGGGAGAAAGGTCTCACCCTGGACCTCGTCGTTGTTGATGATCAGAGGAGCCATCGGGCCTAAAGGCGACGACACAGAGGAACTCTCAATGAGAGCACCAATGTCGGTGTCAAAACCGGCGGATCTCGGGTAGGGGGTCCCGAACTGTGCGTCAAGGTCGGATGGTAACAGGAGACAATGGACACGATGTTTTTACCCAGGTTCGGGCCCTCTCGATGGAGGTAATACCCTACTCCTGCTTGATTAATATTGATGATATGGGTAGTACAAGAGTAGATCTACCACGAGATCAAGGAGGCTAAACCCTAGAAGCTAGCCTATGGTATGATTGTGTATGATGATGATTCGGCCTACGGACTACAATCCTCCGGTTTATATAGACACTGGATAGGGTTAGGGTTACACAGAGTCGGTTACAATGGTAGGAGATCTTGAGTATCCGCGTCGCCTAGCTTGCCTTCCACGCCAAGGAAAGTCCCATCCGGACACGGGACGAAGTCTTCAATCTTGTGTCTTCATAGTCCAGGAGTCCGGCGAAGGTATAGTCCGGCTACCCGAACAACCCCTAATCCAGGAATCCCTCACCCGCCTTTGTCAAAATCTTGAAAAAGGGAAGGGCGCGCTCAGCAGACTTGGAGATGAATCGGCTCATGGCGGCAACGCAGCCAGTGAGCCGACGCACATCCTTGATCCACTTGGGCGCTTCAATCTGCTCGATAGCCTTGATCTTGTCCGGGTTTTCCTTGATCCCGCGCTACGACACAAAGAACCCGAGAAGTTTGCGGGACGGAACGTCGAAGACACACTTCTCAGGGTTCAGCTTGAGGTTGATCTTGCGCAGGTTGGCAAACGTCTCTTCTAAGTCTTGTACAAGAGTTGTCTTGTCCTTGGTTTTGACCACTATGTCATCCATGCATGCTTCCATATTTCTACGTAGCTGGGGTTCAAAACCAATTTGGACCGCTCTTGCAAACGTTGAGCCAGCACTCTTCAACCCGAAAGGCATCTGTAAAAAGCAATACGTACCACATGGGGTGATGATTGATGTCTTCTCTTCGTCTTCTCTTTTCATGAAGATCTGGTGGTAGCCCGAGTAGGCGTCGGGGAATGATAACAGATCACGGCTAGCCGTGGAGTCAACAATCTGGTCGATGCGCGGCAACGGGAAGGGGTCCTTAGGACAAGCCTTATTGATATCTGTGTAGTTAATACACAGCCTCCACTTCCCGTTTGCCTTGCGCACTACCACCGGATTGGCCAACCACGTCGGATGGAGCACCCCCCTCACCAAGCCTGCTGCTTCCAACTTCCTAATCTCTTCCGTGATAAACTCTTGCCTTTCCAGAGCATGCTTCCTGACCTTCTGCTTGATGGGCCGCGCATGAGGACACACAGCTAGGTGGTGCTCAATCACCTCCCTGGGAACACCGGGGGTGTCGGATGCTTTCCATGCAAACATGTCGACATTCGCCCGAAGGAAGGTGACGAGCGCGCCTTCCTATTTGTTGTCGAGGGTGGAGCTTATGGTGAAAGCCCCTCCCATGCCTTCCTCCCTAACAGGCACCTTCTTGGTCTGTGGTGGCGCAGCTCTGGATTTCTTGCTCTTGCCGGTGGCGCTCTCTGGCACGTCCTCGACGGTAGCACAACACTCCGAAGAGGTGCGCTTGCCGGAGTGGGTGCGAGAGGTCTTGTCGGGCTTCTTCTTCCCTCCCGGGGCTTCAGCGGCAGGAGCAAGTGCCTTGGCGGTAGCTGCTGCAACTGCTTCCCGGTAGAGTAGGTCGGCGCAGATCAGCGCATCCTTATTGTCACAGGGGACCATGATGATGGTCATCGGCCCAGGAATTTTCAGCGTGTTGTAGGCGTAATGCGACGCCGCCATGAACTTGGCTAGTGTCGGGCGGCCGATGATCCCGTTGTAGGGCAAGGGGATCTCGGCTACATCGAAGACAATCCTCTCCCTCTTGTAGTTCAACTCACCTTCAAACGTCACAGACAATGTGATCTTCCCCTTTGGCTGGCTTCTTCCCGGGTTGACCCCTTGAAATGTGCCCGTCTCCTCGAGGTCTCGGTTAGGAATTTACAGCCTCTTGATCACAACGGACGAGATTAAGTTCAGACCGGCTCCGCCGTCAACTAGCATCTTGTTCACCTTGAGGTTGCGTATCGTTGGTGAGACCAACAACGGCAAACACCCGACCGCAGTGGTGCGATCAGGGTGGTCCTCGGCGTCAAAGATGATGGGCGTGCTAGACCACTTCAGCGGCTTATGAGCGTCGAACGATGGCTCTGTTGCTGTGATCTCACGCGCCCACTGCTTGAGCTTGCAGTGAGAAGTGTGCAGCGAGGCACTACCATCGACACACATGGCCTCCATAGCATTCTAAAACTCTTGCTCGCCGGACTCGTCGTCCTCGTCATGATCATCGTCTTCTTGCTTCTTGTCACGGCCCCGGGCGGGCCTCTCTTGCTGGTTATCCTTGCCGCGGCGGCCTCCTTGGCTGCCACGCTTCTTGTCGGATCCTTCGGCACCGTCTTGGCCCTTCTCCTTGTCCCGCCTCTCATACTCGGCCTTTTGCTTTTCGGCAAGCAGCTCGACCTGTCGGCAGTTCTGGAGGTCGTGGCCCTTGGTGCGGTGGATCTTGCAATACTGCTTGTCAGAGCCCCCTGGCTTGTCGGCAGCCGCAAAGGCCCGGCAAGCGGTGCACCCGGCAATTTCCTTGCCGGGGTCGTCTGCCTTGGCCATCTTGGCGGCGCCGGTGTCGTCGGATCCCTCGACGGTAAGCACGACCTTGCCCTTGCGTTTCCTGTTGCCACGTCGGCCCTTCTTCGTCGGGGCGGCGGTGTCTTCATCAGTAGAGTCGGTTTCCACGTCGGCATTCTCGCCGGGGTACTTACTTCCCTCTTCAGCCCGGGCGCACCTATCGGCCAGAACATAAAGTTCGGCCACATCCTTAACCTTGTTCATCGCCAGCTCTTCACGCATCTTGTGGTTGCGCATGTTCTAATGGAACGCGCTAATCACGGCGACGGGATGAACATCGGGGATGCTGTACTCCACCCGGCTGAACCTCTGGATGTACTTGCGCCGGGTTTCCCCTTCCTTCCGGGGAATGATATGCAAATCACTGGCCTGGCCATGAGCTTGGTGGCCTCCTGTGAAGGCACCAACGAACTCATGGCACCGATCCGACCAAGAATAAATGGAATCCGCCGGCAAGTGCATCAACCAAGACATGAAGTTGGGCTTCAGTGCCAACGGGAAGTAATTGTCAAGCACCTTGTCGTCGTGAGCTCCGGAAGCTTGCATCTCGATGGTGTAGATGCTGAGGAACTTTGACGGATGGGTCTTGCCGTTGTACTTCTCGCCGACGTCGGGCTTGAACGTGCGGTGGGACGGCCACTGGAACTGCCGCAGCTCACGGATAAAGGCTAGGCAACCCACCTCGTAAGGTAGGCCACCGGAGCCCCTCGGTGTTGGGTGGTCCATTCCCGCCCGCTTATCCGACTGGTGGCGTGTATCGCGTCGGCGCTCGATAGTGGTTCGACCGTCTTCATGGGCTCATTCTCGAAGAACTTGGCGCTGGTCGCGGTGGGTCCGTGGTTCGGACGGCGCTATGGAAATGTTATCACATGCGTCATCACGACGGACCGGCACCGGCGGCAACTGGCGTGGGGGCGGAGAGTGTACTGTGGCTGCAGCTCCCCCGGTTCTCCCACCGCTGGCATGTGGTGGCTCGACGGAGCGCCGGCCCGAGGGCCCCGCCGGTCGCGGATCATCTTTATTGGCGACGGCGACGAGGCTTCGGATGGTGGCTCTCCACTCGTCGAGCTTCTCCGCAGCAGGAGGGAAGTCGAGGAGCAGCTGCGCGCGTGCCAAAGCTTCTGCTGGCGTGGGTGGTGGCGACAGCTGCGTGGACCGTGGCGCGCTTCGACTTCTAACCACGTTAGAAGGAGCTCTATCATGGCCCAGCGGCTGCGTGCCATTTTCGCCAGCACTTCGTCCCGCGGATGATGCACAGGGCTCTTCCCACGGCGGTGTCCAGGGTCACCGGCGTGGTGGGGCTGCTCGTCGCGCACACCATGGGAAGAGCGCGCTGTGGGCGCCGGGGTGGACGTCTTGGAGGTCGTTGTGCCGCCCGTAGGGGGCACAGCGACGCCCCTGGAGGGCCCCGCACCGCCTGCGGGGGCCCATCCCCGTCTTTGGATTTGGCGGCGTGCGGCTCATCGTCTGTCGCACGAACGACGCCGCTCGCCAGGCTCTGACTGCCAGGGCGATGCTGGTGCTCGCGGGCCGCGGCTCAGGTTCTGTTCGCGACCGGCCCGCTGCTCACCCGCACTTGCGCGGGCCGCTCGGCTCCCGGCGCGCCAGGTAGGGGGCGCAATTGTGAGAATCTGGTCTAGCAGTTAGCCTAGCAGTTCTTCACCGCCATGGCTCCCAAGAAGAAGACGATCACGGTGATCAGCTCCAAAGATGTCGGTGGGAACGACACCTATGGGATCACTGTAATCCCTTCTACGGTCGGCGGGCGAGGGGTTGTGAGAAGAGCAGGTCCAGGAGCCAGCACAAAGATCATTTACCCAGGTTCGGGCTGCGAGGATGCGTAATACCCTAGTCCTGCTTTGGTCGATGTATTCAGTGTTCTTGAGCTTTCGAACTAGCTATGGTGGCTACGTAGTTCCAAAGAGCCGAATCCCTCTCCAGTATGCCTCGGGCCTCCTTTTATAGTCGAAAAGGGGTTGCCACAGTGGCACACAGGAGGTGGAAAGGCGTACAGTGCGCGAGCTTATCGCCCAGCATTATGGGACAAAGCGCATTAAATGCACTACTTAGGTGTCCATTAGCTTTATCGGGGACGGGAACGAGGCCCGTCCCATCCGTCACCGCTCCGCCTTGCTTTGACACGCGCCCAGGCCAACGATACGTGCGGCGCCATTTAGGCAGGTAGGCTGCTGAGGTGGCGCGGTGGCAGGGTCTTCACGAAGATCCGCATGCCACCACGCAGGTGCTTCCTGAGTTGGTCTGGAAGCCGCATGTTGCCACGCAGGTGCCTGCCCAGCTGGTTGGGCTGGCAGCTCCATGCGAACGGTGGTGGAGTCTTGGCTGGCGCGGGCCTGGCAGTGGCCCCGCCGATGCCCTCGGCAAGGGTCTTTCCGGGGGCCCGGCAAGGATCTTGTCGTGGCGTCGCAGTCGTCCCTGGCAAGGCGCTTGCCGGGGGTCTTGTGGATCTCCTCGGCTAGGATCCCGCTGAGGGTCGCCATCTTCTGTTCCTCATCTGATCTTGTGTGTTCATGATCTTGACGAAGATCTGTATGCCACCACAGAGGCGCCTCCCGAGCCCTGGTTCCAATGTAGTTGGTTGGCTGGTGTTGGAACCCACAGGCTCAAGTGTGGCCTGCTCTGCTGGCATCGGGCAAGTTGCCCCAGCAAAGCTCTTGTCGGGGCCGCGGAGGCCGCCCCGGCAAGGGTCTTGCCGGGGGAGTCCACCTCGCCCCTTTGCTCTCCTATATTTCTGGTCTTGGCGTTGACTCGGTTGTCTTGCGCTTCGGCTTCTCTCCGGCTTCCCTCCTCTGCCCTACTAGGTGTGGCCGCGGCGCGTGGCTCTGACTGCCCGTGCACAAGTAAAGGGGTCAAAAAGAGAGCCTCTACTTGTGTACACCGACATCATTGATGCTCATCTATGTGTGTAGGATGATGGATGCTCGTTTTGGTATTGGGAAGAAGAATAAATCAATCTATTCATCATAGAACAAAAATTAGTAGATGTCCGTACACTCGTTGGTAGAATTGAGGCTAAACATGAGACTAGATGTGGCATTAGAGAGAAACGTCTACTTCTTTGGAATCAAAGAAGAAGAATGAAGTACGCAAGATCGAGAATCCGTAGATCAACAATGAGGACATCGAGAAGATATTAATTGAACTAGTGGAGCAGTTATGAAAGTTGGATATCTTCTATAATGTCTAATTGTGGTTCTTATTTTCTTTGGTCTTACTATTCTAGCAAATAATTGGTGAATTATTATGTAATACAATGTCGTTGAATGAAATAAAGAAGCAACGAAATGTGTTTTGATGGCCAAAATTGAAATGCATATGAAAAAAAATTACTCAACTAAGTTTAGGGAATCGGTTAGGTCTTAGTGAAATATTTAAACTCCACTAAGCCTTTTACTCCCTTAAGTTTTAGAAGATCGGTTTGAGATGGCTTAATCCTTTTCTTGGACGGCGCCATCTGCAATCCCTAGCGGACGCGGCGAGTCGCAGTCTTCGTGCAACCAGATCGTTTTCCTCTCGTCCCTGGCGGCTGGAACCCTAGCCGCCGCCAGGGGAGGCCGATCTTCCAACGCCGCCCTCCGGCGGCTCCCCTCTATCGGCGACCTCGGTCGTCGGTGGTGAGGGAAGCCGCCGGATCCACGCGTGTGGATCGTTTTTACTCTCGTAGTCTAGGTTTTTAGGTTGTTCATCGTCTTTGCTTCGGCGGCAACGATGACAACGCTGAATAAAGATTCTTCGGATCCTTCCCTGACGAGGCCATCGGTCCTATGGTTGGGGATGAATTTGAAAACCAGTCTGTTCAAGCAAGGATGGCGTGGCGGCGGCGGCATCCTCGTGGTGGACCTGTGTCCTCGGGCTCCGCCGTTGCGACGGATTTGCTCCAGCGTCGGCGTGGAGCTTGGGAGGTAGTCCAGGAGCGGATGCAGATTGTGGTCTGCATCGACGACATCAGGAAGACGGAGCATGTGTTGGGCTCGTGGTTCGTGGATGGCAGATACGGTTTCCTCCTTCGGCGTTTTAGTCGTGGTGGGGTGCTAGATCTGGAGTTCGATGGCGTGTCCGGGGTGTTGCCCCGGTCTGATTCGTTCAACGGTAAGAGCTTCACTTTTAGTGAGCCACCTTGGAGGTCCGCAAAGCTGCATATCAGCGATGGAGCCGCGTCGAGCTCGGGTGAGAAGGTTATTCGCCATTCTTTTCTTCGGTGGCTACTGTGGTGGTGCCGGAGGCAGGTGACGGGCGTTGGTGTCAAGCTCAGAGATGTTCTGCTATCTTTTCAGTTTTGTCATGTCGGTCTTTACGTGACTTGTACTTTGTTCTTTATGATATGAATGAGACACGTGTTACCATGAAAAAAAAGAGTCGCAGTCTTCGCCCATCGCGGCCTCATGGTGTCCTTGTCGCCGGTTGCCGCCCCGCCGGTCGCAGGTCCTGTCCTGTGCGCCCACGGCCTACTGACTGCCGGCTGCCGTGCACCCGTGCGGCGGCGCCCTAGCTAAATTGTGCTGGGCTAATACTAGTCGTATATACGTATTTTCACGGCAGTTTAGGTATGGCGTTGGCCAAACCACGCCGGATATGCCTAAGATTCCGGACACACAATCGGATACGGTCACAAGATTTCTGATCTCTCGCTATATATACACACTTACGAGTTACGAGTTACGACCCACGAGCTAGCGATCCGGCCGTGCGTGCGATGGCAACCTCGGCGCCGAATTCCAGCAGGATCAGGTCGTCGCACGGCGAGCCGCCGCTGAGCGAAGAGCTGCTCGTCGACGAGATCCTCACGCGCCTGCCGGTGGATGCCGCCGTGCGCTGCAGATCAGCCTGCCGGGTGTGGAATGCGGCCCTCGCCTCCGACCACTTCGTCGCCGCGCACGCTGCCAGAGCAGCTGCCGCGCGCCACCCCGAGATAGTCTTCTTCTCGCCAACAGAGAGGGGCGTTGGCTCGTCCTTCTACGCGTGCTCGCTTCCCGTGGACGGGGGCGCGCCGCCTGCCGCCGCCGCCCGCAAGCTGCTCAGCGTGGGCAACCTCGCCGGCGAGCACCTCCTGCTGTCCGGGAAGCCGTGCCGCGGCCTGACGCTCGTCTTCGACGTCCGGTTGGCGGAGTACCACCTCTTCAACCTCTCCACCAGCCAGCACGTCGCCCTGCGGCCGTGCGAGACGGCGGAGGAGATAACACCGCTGGTTCCGGAGCCGATGCGGCTCAAACGGTTTCCTCTGGAGCTCTCCAGCACCGGCCTCGTATTCGACCCGGCCACCGGCGAGCACAAGGTTGTCAGGCTCTTCAGGAACATCTTCGGCAAGCAGAAGTGCGAGGTGTGCTCGCTTACGGCATCCGGCGAGTGGCGGTGGCGGCGCTGCGCCGGCGGTGACGCACCGCCAAGATTCGTGTGCCACGTCGACGGCATGCCACCGGTGGCCCTCGACGGGTATCTCTACTGGCTACTGCATCCGCAGAGCTGCGCCGACGACGGCAGCGCTAGGGACAGCGAACACGACGCGCCCATACTGTCGCTTTCCGTCGGTGCCGAGCGGTTCGGGTGGGTGCGCACGCCGCCGATGCTGGCGTCACGCATCCGCCTCCTCACCAACCTCGACGGCTCCCTCTGCGCCGTCGTCCATGACGGCCTTATAATGGACAATGTGCTCCTGCTCGTCACGTGGAGTCGGTCGTCGCCGTCGTGGTCGGCACCTTGCCGAGTCGACATGGGCAGCCTACCCCGGCCGATCCGCGACGAGCTCAGGGGACAAGGACGAGGATTTCCGCAGCATGAGAGGAATGATCATGCAGTTTGCATGACCAATGCAAGGGAACTAGCTAGCTCCAAATCCTCATCCCTCTTTTATCTAGTTTGTTTTTAACATCACGAGATACACACATAAGGCCAACTCTAGCCGATTCCCTATAAATATAAAATAGAGGAGAATCCTGTCAAGTTAGGCCAGAAATATGAAACTTATGTTATGCGTATTCGAACAAATGTCAGATTTGAAGGTTAATTTTAACAAAAGTGAATTGTTCTGAGCCAAAGAAGAACAAGAAGCTTATAGACAATTGTCCGGATGTGAACTTGATAACCTACCGTCTAATTATTTGGTATACCAATTCACCATCGCAGGCTTTCTAATAGGGAATGGAAGTGTATTGAAGATCGATTTTTAAAAAAACTAAGCCGCTGGAAGGGTAAACTCATGTCTTATGAAGGTCGGATAGTACTAATAAACCCGGTACACACGAATATGCCAAATAAAGAGAAAAGGTTAGATTTTTTCGATCACATTTTTTTTGGCAAAGCGATGAAAAATAAAGAGAAAATTCACACTTAATAAATGGTTATCATTTATAGACCGAAGAACCAAGGGGCTAGGCATTGAGAATTTAGAGGTAAAAGACAGTTGCCGCCTGCTCAGTAAATGGTTATATAGACTTTCTGTTAAGACTGAAGGCATGTAGGTACAGTTACTGCGTAATAAGTACCTGAAGGAAATATGCCCTAGAGGCAATAATAAAGTTATTATTTATTTCCTTATATCATGATAAATGATTATTATTCATGCTAGAATTGTATTAACCGGAAACATAATACATGTGTGAATACATAGACAAACAGAGTGTCACTAGTATGCCTCTACTTGACTAGCTCGTTGATCCAAGATGGTTATGTTTCCTAACCATAGACATGAGTTATCATTTGATTAACGGGATCACATCATTAGGAGAATGATGTGATAGACATGACCCATTCCGTTAGCTTAGTATTTGATCGTTTAGTATGTTGCTATTGCTTTCTTCATGACTTATACATGTTCCTATGACTATGAGATTATGTAACTCCCGTTTACCGGAGGAACACTTTGTGTGCTACCAAACATCACAACGTAACTGGGTGATTATAAAGGTGCTCTACATGTGTCTCCGAAGGTACCTGTTGGGTTGGCGTATTTCGAGATTAGGATTTGTCACTCCGATTGTTGGAGAGGTATCTCTGGGCCCTCTCGGTAATGCACATCACTTAAGCCTTGCAAGCATTGCAACTAATGAGTTAGTTGCGGGATGATGTATTACAAAACGAGTAAAGAGACTTGCCGATAACGAGATTGAACTAGGTATTGAGATACCGACGATCGAATCTCGGGCAAGTAAGGGCATCTCCAGCCGTTGGCCCCCCAGGAGGGGCAAAAAATCGCCCCATGGGGGCGCACTGGCGCTAAAACGCGCACTGGGGCGTGTTGCCCCCCAGTCGCGGCCCCCCACGGGTTTTTAAAATGTTCAAAATCGGCGCAAACACGAAGCAAACACGGGCTAGTTCGTTCAAATTTAAACATATTTTACAAAAAAAAAGAAAAAACTACCGCGGGCTACCCCGCCGTCTCCCTCGCCGCCCGCCCACGCGGGTCTACATGCCGAGGAGGCTGTAGAACCGCGTGTAGTCACCGCCGTCGTCGTCGCCCCCGCCTACGCCTCCACCGTCCCTGCTGCATCCCTCCGCCGGTTGGCGCGGCGGGTTGGACGGTCCGGTGGCGGCGTCGTCATCGCTATCGAGGACGACGACACCGTTCTCGTCCTCGTGCCCGCGTTTGCGGGCGGCGATCTCCTCCAGGGCCCGGCGCTGCCGGACCATCTCCTCGCGCACGTAGTCGTCACGCGACCACCGCATGGCGTCCTCGTCGGAGAAGCCGCGCCGGGCTATCTCCTCGTACTCCGGGGGGAGGCTGGACTCCACCTTGGGCTCGATGAGGGCGCCGGAGCTGCGGGTACGCGCGCTGACAGGTGTGTCCTGGGGCTCCGGCTTGACGGGGCGGAGGTGGAGGCAGGGAGAGCCGCTGGACGAGGAGGAGGACCCCCCGGTCTCCATGCGCCTCGGCGTCCACGAGCTTCCCCGGCGGCGTGAGAAGGACGGGGGAGCGGGCTACTCGAGGCGCGGCGTGTTGCCGCCCTCGATGTACTCGAGGACGGCCTCCAATGTGTGGCCGGGCACGCCCCACCACCGGCGCCAGCCCTCGGAGTTGAGCCTGCCGGAGGGCACGACGCCGTTGGTGGCCTCGAGCTGCTGGGCGCGACTGCGACGGAAGTAGGGCTCAAAGAGCGGGCTGTCGGGGACGTACTGTGGCCCCTCCCTCGCCGCACGCGGCAGGGACGAGTGGATGCGTGCGATCTCCGCACGCCGCGCCGCGCCGGTGGGCACCGGGGGCACCGGCACGCCTCTGGCACTGATCCTCCACGCCTCGGGCACCCGCATGTCCGGTGGGACCGGGTACTCGGCCTCGAAAAGGAGGCGAGCCTCGTCCTCATGCAGATGATGGCGCCCGAATCCGTTCGCCGCCGCGCCGTTGCCTGGGAAACGCTCGGCCATGCTTTCTAAACTGGTGACGGCGAGAGGAGGAAAGGGGGGGAAATGAGCGCGGCGTCGGTGGATGATCGGGGTGAGTCTCTCCGGCGCGCTAGCAGTCGGCTTTATAGGCGGAGACGCCGCATGGTAGGCTTGGTCGGCGCGTTACGCGTGGCGTGATTGCGTGGCGGCCGAGGGATGCGTCGCCCAGCCTTCACTGCGCCGCCCGTGAGGCATCATTGGAGGCTAACCGGCGCGGCAGCGCGCGGCAGCTTTGGCATTGATTCGCCGCGGGAAACGAGGCGATGAGGACGACGAAGGGCCGAGACGAGCCGCCGTGTCCCTGACTGTGACACCCCAAAAATCCTGACCTTGTTTTAATGGATTGAAATTTTTGCCAGGATTTAAAACCTTGATTTTTAGATTCTTTTTGGATTTGGTTTTCAAAGTTAAATGGCCATATTTGAACTACAACCATTTGATAAATTCATCTAATATTCCAACCAAAATTTGGAGATGTCAGGTGATGTTTTTAAATCACTTTTATGCAAAAATAACTTTGATTCATAAAATATTTTTGAGCTCTACACCCTATTTCTTTCTCTGGTCTAGAGTGCCAATTTGCACTACAACCCATTTAAATCTTTGCTTCTAGCCTCCACCAAAATTATGGGATATTGGAAATAGCCTATAATTCAACTTTATGCAAAAACCCAATGATGTTATTTGAAAATTTTGAGTGAATCAACCTCATCTCCATTCTGGCCCAACTTGCTGGTTTGTACAGCAACCATACTTTTGCTTGCCCCTGTGCTCTTGATTCCTTTTTCTATTTGTAGTCAACCCTGCCAAACCTCTAAGTCCAGGAGCATGCACTCTTTGGAACACTTTTGGTTCATGGAATGAGGCCATTTACTCCCTGTCCAGAAGTGTAGTTTTGCAAAACTTGCACTAGCAAGTTTCTACTTTTTGCAAACTAACTTCATCACCCCCTCTTTATACTAAAGAGACCCCACCCTGGGAGTTTTGGCCACCCCAAAAACTGCCTAGGTTCCTTTGGCATTTCGTCGAACACCCTAAGGGCATAGCCAGATTTGACATGATTTCAAGTTTACATTGTGAACTTGAGCCCCTGACCCATCCACCATGTCCCTTGATTACCTTGCTAACCCTAGACTAGCCCTGTTTCTTGCCAACCTCACCCGAGACCCCTAGCATGCATGGGCATTTCGTCAAACACGTACCGTGCGCGCTCCGGGCGCGAGCAGAGCGCGCGTTTTGCACGTGCCGCGCCCGAGCCGACGCGTCGCGCCCCTTGTTTGCCACCACTCTGCCAAGCCGCGCCACTCACATGACCTCTCGCTGCGTCGCGCCAAGCCCCCCCCCCCCGACCGCCTCTGCAGCGTTGCCAGCAAGCCGTTTGGCGGCACGCCCGCGGCCGCATCCGCCACCGCCATGAGCAGCGCCGCCCAAGACTTCCCCGCTCGCCACCTGGCTCTTGGAACAGCGCGAGCTCATCCACAAGTGTGTCGGCTAACGCTCGTCGCCGCCACGATGCCCTGCAGCTACAGAAAGACGGTCGCCGACGAGCTCATCCGCGGTCGCCGCCGAACCGCCTCGACTCGCCTATTTAAGGGACCCCGAGCCCCATTGAGCACGCACGCAACCTCAGGCTACCCCATGGCACCCCCACAGCCCGCAATCGTCAGGGAAACGTCGTCTTCCTCAACTCCGGCAACCGCAGCCGCCGCCGCCTCCCGGCTCCGCTCGGCGTAGCCAGGGCCTCTCCCCCTCCACTCTCTCCACCAGGAACACCCGCTCCCTCCCGTGAACCTTTTCCCCTACTAGATTTCGATCGGGAGCCACCGCCGCCCCAAAACCACTTCGCCACCGAGGCCTCCCTCCGCCGCAGAGCTCGCCGCCGGTGACTCACTCCGTCCCCGTCACTCCCTCGACCACCGGGAGAACCGCCCCAGTCATGCGGATCCATCTCCACCCTCAGATGCCCGCGAAGAGCCACCGTTCGCCGGCGACGATCGCCGGAGCCCCGCTCCGCTCGGGCAGAGGAGGGAGACAGCACGGGCGACTGGTCAAACCTGACCAGTGGGCCAGGCGGGCCCACCGTCAGAGACCCAGCGCCAGTCCACGTGGATGAGTGGAGGCGTAAAACCTCAAGTGCGCCTCCCCTGACCGAAGGCGTAATCCCAGAATACGCTTTCGACGTGTACGTGTTCAATTAAAACGTTTTCTTTTCTGTTTATTATTTTAAATAGCATTTTTGACCAGAACTTTGACTGTCTATAACTTTTTAAATACAACTCCAAATGAATTGATTCTTTTTCCTACCTCTCTGAAATAATGTCTAGTTTATTTTAAGATTTATTTGAAAAATTTTCAAGCAACTTTTTTGTACTGTTTTGAAATGTGTGTTAATTCAAATTTATTTGAAATAGGATTTTGGAAGAGAAGAAAAACTTCCAAAAGTTTTGGAGAGCACCCCCACCTCTCCACACCTTTAAGGAAAGCATTCTGAACCCCGAAAAAATATGTTAGTGTGATGATTGACACGTTTATAAATGCCACCTCGTTTCGGAGTGGTGTTATTTCATGTGATATGATCTTGTACATGGATGCATTATGTGAAATTTCCTTGCTGTTGGAAATTAGCATACCCGTGTGATGGCAATCATCTTCATGTGCCTTACATGCATGCCGGTAAGGGATCTGGGAAAGCCTCTGCCTTGGGTATGTGTGAGCTTGTCGCCGGTCTCCGTCGGGACGGTTACATCCGGTATGGCATGGTAAGGTATATTGAGTGGTGATTTGTTGGTTGAAGTATTTTTGTTGCGCTAACCATGCAGGGAACTCTTATAAGCCTCCTGAGTCGGCCATAGATCGAGTCTTGTTCCAGTAACCCCCATACTTGTTTTGTACTGCCACTAGTCCCTACCGTAGGTGGGTATGGTTCAGTAAGTTGTTAACCCTTGTCTTGGCACACACCGTATAGAGAGGCCATGGTGGAAGATACCGGCTGCATCCGGTAGGCATGCCACCTGGTCCGGGGGCATGGGTGTATCCGGTTGGGACCGAGAGGGGGATACCCCTTAGAGCGCGCGAAAAGAAATTTGATCCCATGCTACGTCGAGGTTGTAGCCTCCCCACTTAGAGTTTGCTTGACAGGTGTCGTGGGTGATTCCAGACACCGGTGAGTTGAGCTGGTGTGTGCAAGTCAGGTGTGTTTTCAATTAAAAGACCGTAGACGGAATTAGTCCCGATGGACTAAAGGAATCCGTTACTCGTGGGTAAAGAGTACACCGTCTGCAGAGATTAAACCTATTCGAATAGGCGTGTCCATGGTTAAGGATTACAGTCTGGGATGGGTCAAGTGTCGGTCTTAGTGTCGGTCTTCGGAGGAGAAATCACTAAAACCCGAATATTGATTATGACTTGTGATATATGATGGTTATGATTATTACTATTATGGACTAACCGCTTGCATGATTTGAAATAAAGAATATCCCTGGGACGGTACTACCTCCTAGATATTCACCAGGATTGTTTCATTTCTTTTAAAGCCCTTTTTGTGGTGTCGCTCAGACGCCCGACTGTGGCATTATTATTCCGCATTTTCCGCTCGAGGAGTCTTTCAGACACTCGTTTGATACCAGTATTATTATTCCGCATTTCCCGCTCGAGGAGTCTTTCATACACTCGTTTGGTACCAGTATTATTATTCCGCATTTTCCGCACGAGGAGTCTTTCAGACACTCGTTTGGTACCAGTATTATTATTCCGCATTTTTTCGCTCGAGGAGTCTTTCAGACACTCGTTTGGTACCAGTATTATTATTCCGCATTTTCCGCTCGAGGAGTCTTTCAGACACTCGTTTGGTACCAGTATTATTATTCCGCATTTTCCGCTCGAGGAGTCTTTCAGACACTCGTTTGGTACCAGTATTATTGTTCTTCATTTTTCCGCTCGAGGAGTCTTTCAGACACTCGTTTGGCACCGGTATCTATTATTCCGCATTTTCCGCTCGAGGAGTCATTCAGACCCTCGCTTGGCACCCAGTGTTTATTACCTCTATGTGGCCATTGCATAAATTTCCGGTTGCATATGAATAACCTGTTTGCATGCATCAAGATATTTATTTTTATGACTAACTAAGTGAGTATAAGGATATTGCAAAGCATGAGCATCAATGGTTATATTAGGCTTGTGTTCTTAATGTTTGCGAGTACATTCAAAGTACTCACTGGCTTGTCCCCGGCTATTGTCTTGGCCAGATTACTTGCTTGGAGAGGAGCGTTGCGACAACAGCTTCGGAACCTAAGCAACGGTGGTAGCAGCCTCGCGAAGATAGGAGTTAACCTGGTCAGCTGTTCCCGTGGGAAATGGAGTCCCATAGCCGTGGTGATCCACAAACCGCTTCCGCCCTCAACCACTAGAAACCATTTGTTGTACTCATAGGCCACAATGGTCTTGTACTGCATATTTTGTACTCTTGCTTGGAATTTCTGTATCAAGTTGGTGTCTCATCAGCTAACAGTAATCCTGGGGCTGGTGAGCACAACGGCCATTTTCTGGAAATTAATGCCCGGAAAACCGGTCGTGACAGACTTGGTACCAGAGCCAGGCTGACCATTGGCTAATCCTATCTTAGCCAGGTCAATAAACCTAGGCAAACCAACCCACCAAGCCTTAACCAAACCCCAGCCGATGCTTCTCCTGCAAGATAGCCCCACAGTGACCCGACACCTTTTGGCAGTCGGTGCCCAACCTACCAGCATAGCCGTCAATCTTGCGCCAGTGAACGGCCCCCAGATAGTCCTGTTCGCAAGCGTGCGGAGGAAGACTCCGTCCCCTTTTCCTATAAAAAGGGCACACTAGCCTCAACCCAGCACAGCACGGCCGCTATCCCAAACCGAGCCGCAATGCCTGGTCCTATCGTGCACCATGAGACCACAGCAACCAACCTTGGAGGTTTTGTGACTATACTCGCAAACCTCACCCATCGTGCCTATGCGTTAGAAGAGCCCCCAGAATATGTTGTGTACCAAGGGCCCGTAAGCGGTGAAAGCCGTCAATTCTGGGCCACTGTACACATCTACGGTAGGGGTCTCGCCCCCGAACGCCCCTACAGGTTCACCGGAAGAACAACTTCCTTTGAGCCACAAGCCATCCAACTAGCTGCTCGAGAAGCTATAGTTCATCTCCGGCACTTGTCGCCCAGAGTTGACTGTCGCTCGTTCCACTACTATCCCAAACGCGAAGGGTACGGTAGGCCACCCCAAGTTTCCAACGGAGATCACGAAACAGATCCTGCATTGTTGCACCTAGTGCGCTATGTAAATGCACTAGAGGAACTGTGCGATCAGATCACTATTGATCTTATCGCAGCTCATGGGGAGCTGATTCGTCGAGCCCCGACGAGAGTAGAGGACGAGCCCAACGCCGACAACCCAGTCGTGCTGTTTGGACAACCGATCGAGCCCCTGAGGTCCGCCCCAACCGTCGGCCAAGGTGTTGCAATAACCCCAGAAGTGCTTCGTCGCATTTTGGGAACACACTCCAACGGAGTGGCGACCAGCAATCCCTGAGATGGTCATCATCGCTACCACGAGCCTGCAGCCCCTCAACCTACTCCGGTTAACTCTGACGGCGAGACCCGTGGAGAAGCCTCAACATCCACAAGGCACACCCGCATGGATGTAAACGAGGTAGACTAAGTAACCCGAGTTGTATCGAGTCTCAGTGTACCCTCGCCTTGTAACCGTGTGGCCTTGTGAATAAACGCTGCTAGTGGTAATGCCTCTACTTTAATAGTATCCTTGTCTAGCACCCAATACCAGTGTAAGATTGCTACCCCTGGCGCTGTTACCACAAGCCTTCCCGACAACCCCCACAGTCACACGTCACCTCGGTGAAATATGTGTATCTGTGGCATTGACTTCGACCCGCGGAACAGAGCTGGAAGCTTCGTTACCATTCACCACGGTAGAAATGACCCAGCTCCGGTGCTATAAAGAGGCCGCCGCGTGACCTTTGCCAAACACTTCTCATCTTGAGCACCATTCTCACAACCTTTTCTTGCCATGCCGACTCCCAGCATCTACCTGAGAACCCCAGATGCAACCCCGGGTAGTTTTGTCAAGATATTGTGGGATTTTACCTGCAGTACCATGGGCGCTACCCAGCCACCCCAGTACGAGCTGTTCAAATCAAGGATCACCCCTTCCACCTCGAGATATTGGGCAGCAGTGCACATCCCTCTCGTGAATGCAAACCAAGACCCAACAGAAGTCTCTTTCGTGGGGAAATCTATGCCAACCCCACAAATGGCCGTGGAAGCTGCGGCTTACGAAGCACTTGCCCGCCTTCGATTCGCGGTGCCCTATGCCAGCGAACGAGGGTATTACTACTTCCCGAGCCGTGCAGAGCCCGGAGGAGTAACATCGTTTCCCGGTATGCGAATCGAGAGAGACCCCGTCCTGGCCAACCTTGTCCAGTACGTCATCGCTCAAGAGAGTTTAATCCAACGCGTGATGGATTATCTCCAGAGCCTCGCAGATTTGAAACCTCAGATCGCCATCAGCAGATCACTAAGGCCCGACCAGGAGAGACACATGCATCGACTGGTCAATCCACTGTCCCCGATAGAAGAAGAATGTGTCTCAGTGCCAGAAACATTCTCTCGAGACCCCGTCCAGCTACCCTTTGCACTATGAGACGTCGCTGCTACTTTTTAGTTTGTTGCAACATTTAATTATCCGATGTAACTTGTGCGTGGTAACCGAATGTGCGTTTGAGTAAATCTTTATTAATGAGTGATCCTGTTGCATTGCTGTTTTCCCCGCAATTAATCCTGGAATAAGTTTTCTTTTCGCTAAACCGCTACCTCTGCATCTTCTCACGACATTGACTATTTTATTACACACAACACAACGACCACAGACTCTCGACCATCACCAACCAAGCACATACACTGTTCACAAAAGCTTTGCAACAGTGTTGCATCTGGCTAACCACCCTCTAACAACAGTTAGCACCCGGCACACCCCACCTAATCCTCGTGATCGTCACCACCGCGGAGAGCCAACACCCGAGCAGCAGCATCACCACGCTCGTCGAGGATCATCGCGCACAGGAGCACGGAGAGCCCCAGCAGTGTCGCCAGCCCTCCGCATACCAGGATCGCGAACCAGTCCGGCATCGCCTCCGCCATTAGAGCCTCACCCGAGCTCCTGTAAGCAGAAATGGAGGAAGGAGGAGGAAGAGGAGCGAGGCCAGGTGTGAAGAGAGAGAGAGAGAGAGACACCTCGGCCGTTTTATAACTCAAGCTCGGTGTTCGGTGGGCAAAGTCCACCAACGCCGCTCGTCGCCCGATCGCCGGTGCTCGGAGTCGAATCCGCGAGCAGTGCCAACAGCACGCTGGCCCGCGAGGTGAGTGCACACTGCCCCGGCAGCTAGCACGCCGCACACTACTGCAGTACGGCCTAGATGCCCTACGCGCTAGACGTCGCCGGTGGAGAAATCGTGGGAAAACGCGCGGGAGAGAGGTAGAGGAGAGGAACAGAGGAAGAAGAAGAGACCGACAGTGGGCCCTGGATCCACCTGTCAGCCAGTGAGAGCACTGTGCTCTCGGGTACGACCAACGCATGATTAAATTTAGAAATTTTTATAAATTTATATCCAGTATGGAAATCTCGCGTTTTTGTCTCGAACCGTATTTTTTTTCCTCACAGCGCCGGTTTTCTCACTGTAGTTTTTCACCACTTATTGCCCTCTCACTGTAGCCACATGTTTATTGCATATTTCATTTTCTTGAAAACGGCTTTAAACAAATCTCGAGGACGAGATTTTTCTTAAGGGGGGTAGTTCTGTGACACCCCAAAAATCCTGACCTTGTTTTAATGGATTGAAATTTTTTCCAGGATTTAAAACCTTGATTTTTAGATTCTTTTTGGATTTGGTTTTCAAAGTTAAATGGCCATATTTGAACTACAACCATTTGATAAATTCATCTAATATTCCAACCAAAATTTGGAGATGTCAGGTGATGTTTTTAAATCACTTTTATGCAAAAATAACTTTGATCCATAAAATATTTTTGAGCTCTACACCCTATTTCTTTCTCTGGTCCAGAGTGCCAATTTGCACTACAACCCATTTAAATCTTTGCTTCTAGCCTCCACCAAAATTATGGGATATTGGAAATAGCCTATAATTCAACTTTATGCAAAAACCCAATGATGTTATTTGAAAAATTTGAGTGAATCAACCTCATCTCCATTCTGGCCCAACTTGCTGGTTTGTACAGCAACCATACTTTTGCTTGCCCCTTTGCTCTTGATTCCTTTTTCTACTTGTAGTAAACCCTGCCAAACCTCTAAGTCCAGGAGCATGCACTCTTTGGAACACTTTTGGTTCTTGGAATGAGGCCATTTACTCCCTGTCCAGAAGTGTAGTTTTGCAAAACTTGCACTAGCAAGTTTCTACTTTTTGCAAACTAACTTCACCACCCCCTCTTTATCCTAAAGAGACCCCACCCTGGGAGTTTTGGCCACCCCAAGAACTGCCTAGGTTCCTTCGGCATTTCGTCGAACACCCTAAGGGCATAGCCAGATTTGACATGATTTCAAGTTTACATTGTGAACTTGAGCCCCTGACCCATCCACCATGTCCCTTGATTACCTTGCTAACCCTAGACTAGCCCTGTTTCTTGCCAACCTCACCCGAGACCCCTAGCATGCATGGGCATTTCGTCAAACACGTACCGTGCGCGCTCCGGGCGCGAGCAGAGCGCGCGTTTTGCACGTGCCGCGCCCGAGCCGACGCGTCGCACCCCTGGTTTGCCACCACTCTGCCAAGCCGCGCCACTCACATGACCTCTCGCTGCGTCGCGCCAAGCCCCCCCCCCCCCGACCGCCTCTGCAGCGTTGGCGGCACGCCCGCGGCCGCATCCGCCACCGCCATGAGCAGCGCCGCCCAAGCCTTCCCCGCTCGCCACCTGGCTCTTGGAACAGCGCGAGCTCATCCACAAGCGTGTCGGCTAACGCTCGTCGCCGCCACCATGCCCTGCAGCTATAGAAAGACGGTCGCCGACGAGCTCATCCGCGGCCGCCGCCGAACCGCCTCGACTCGCCTATTTAAGGGACCCCGAGCCCCATTGAGCACGCACACAACCTCAGGCTACCCCATGGCACCCCCACAGCCCGCAATTGTCAGGGAAACGCCGTCTTCCTCAACTCCGGCAACCGCAGCCGCCGTCGCCTCCCGGCTCCGCTCGGCGTAGCCAGGGCCTCTCCCCCTCCACTCTCTCCACCAGGAACACCCGCTCCCTCCCGTGAACCTTTTCCCCTACTAGATTTCGATCGGGAGCCACCGCCGCCCCAAAACCACTTCGCCACTGAGGCCTCCCTCCGCCGCAGAGCTCGCCGCCGGTGACTCACTCCGTCCCCGTCACTCCCTCGACCACCGGGAGAACCGCCCCAGTCATGCGGATCCATCTCCACCCTCAGATGCCCACGAAGAGCCACCGTTCGCCGGCGACGATCGCCGGAGCCCCGCTCCGCTCGGGCAGAGGAGGGAGACAGCACGGGCGACTGGTCAAACCTGACCAGTGGGCCAGGCGGGCCCACCGTCAGAGACCCAGCGCCAGTCCACGTGGATGAGTGGAGGCGTAAAACCTCAAGTGCGCCTCCCCTGACCGAAAGCGTAATCCCAGAATACGCTTTCGACGTGTACGTGTTCAATTAAAACGTTTTCTTTTCTGTTTATTATTTTAAATAGCATTTTTGACCAGAACTTTGACTGTCTATAACTTTTTAAATACAACTCCAAATGAATTGATTCTTTTTCCTACCTCTCTCAAATAATGTCTAGTTTATTTTAAGATTTATTTGAAAAAATTTCAAGCAACTTTTTTGTACTGTTTTGAAATGTGTGTTAATTCAAATTTATTTGAAATAGGATTTTGGAAGAGAAGAAAAACTTCCAAAAGTTTTGGAGAGCACCCCCACCTCTCCACACCTTTAAGGCAAGCATTCTGAACCCCGGAAAAATATGTTAGTGTGATGATTGACACGTTTATAAATGCCACCTCGTTTTGGAGTGGTGTTATTTCATGTGATATGATCTTGTACATGGATGCATTATGTGAAATTTCCTTGCTGTTGGAAATGAGCATATCCGTGTGATGGCAATCATCTTCATGTGCCTTACATGCATGCCGGTAAGGGATCTGGGAAAGCCTCTGCCTTGGGTAGGTGTGAGCTTGTCGCCGGTCTCCGTCGGGACGGTTACATCTGGTATGGCATGGTAAGGTATATTGAGTGGTGATTTGTTGGTTGAAGTATTTTTGTTGCGCTAACCATGCAGGGAACTCTTATAAGCCTCCTGAGTCGGCCATAGATCGAGTCTTGTTACAGTAACCCCCATACTTGTTTCGTACTGCCACTAGTCCCTACCGTAGGTGGGTATGGTTCAGTAAGTTGTTAACCCTTGTCTTGGCACACACCGTACAGAGAGGCCATGGTGGAAGATACCGGCTGCATCCGGTAGGCATGCCACCTGGTCCGGGGGCATGGGTGTATCCGGTTGGGACCGAGAGGGGGATACCCCTTAGAGCGCGCGAAAAGAAATTTGATCCCATGCTACGTCGAGGTTGTAGCCTCCCCACTTAGAGTTTGCTTGACAGGTGTCGTGGGTGATTCCAGACACCGGTGAGTTGAGCTTGTGTGTGCAAGTCAGGTGTGTTTTCAATTAAAAGACCGTAGACGGAATTAGTCCCGATGGACTAAAGGAATCCGTTACTCGTGGGTAAAGAGTACACCCTCTGCAGAGATTAAACCTATTCGAATAGTCGTGTCCATGGTTAAGGATTACAGTCTGGGATGGGTCAAGTGTCGGTCTTAGTGTCGGTCTTCGGAGGAGAAATCACTAAAACCCGAATATTGATTATGACTTGTGATATATGATGGTTATGATTATTACTATTATGGACTAACCGCTTGCATGATTTGAAATAAAGAATATCCCTGGGACGGTACTACCTCCTAGATATTCACCAGGATTGTTTCATTTCTTTTAAAGCCCTTTTTGTGGTGTCGCTCAGACGCCCGACTGTGGCATTATTATTCCGCATTTTCCGCTCGAGGAGTCTTTCAGACACTCGTTTGATACCAGTATTATTATTCCGCATTTCCCGCTCGAGGAGTCTTTCATACACTCGTTTGGTACCAGTATTATTATTCCGCATTTTCCGCACGAGGATTCTTTCAGACACTCGTTTGGTACCAGTATTATTATTCCGCATTTTTCCGCTCGAGGAGTCTTTCAGACACTCGTTTGGTACCAGTATTATTATTCCGCATTTTCCGCTCGAGGAGTCTTTCAGACACTCGTTTGGTACCAGTATTATTATTCCTCATTTTCCGCTCGAGGAGTCTTTCAGACACTCGTTTGGTACTAGCATTATTGTTCTGCATTTTTCCGCTCGAGGAGTCTTTCAGACACTCGTTTGGCACCGGTATCTATTATTCCGCATTTTCCGCTCGAGGAGTCATTCAGACCCTCGCTTGGCACCCAGTATTTATTACCTCTATGTGGCCATTGCATAAATTTCCGGTTGCATATGAATAACCTGTTTGCATGCATCAAGATATTTATTTTTATGACTAACTAAGTGAGTATAAGGATATTGCAAAGCATGAGCATCAATGGTTATATTATGCCTGTGTTCTTAATGTTTGCGAGTACATTCAAAGTACTCACTGGCTTGTCCCTGGCTATTGTCTTGGCCAGATTACTTGCTTGGAGAGGAGCGTTGCGACAACAGCTTCGGAACCTGAGCAACGGTGATAGCAGCGTCGCGAAGATAGGAGTTAACCTGGTCAGCTGTTCCCGTGGGAAATGGAGTCCCATAGCCGTGGTGATCCACAAACCGCTTCCGCCCTCAACCACTAGAAACCATTTGTTGTACTCATAGGCCACAATGGTCTTGTACTGCATATTTTGTACTCTTGCTTGGAATTTCTGTATCAAGTTGGTGTCTCATCAGCTAACAGTAATCCTGGGGCTGGTGAGCACAACGGCCATTTTCTGGAAATTAATGCCCGGAAAACCGGTCGTGACACTGACGCGGCGGGCCCGCGGTTTTTTCGCGCCAAAACAGTTCGCCCTGGCGCCCCCGGGCGCTCCCCAGCGCGCCGGGTTCGGCCTGGGTCCGCCGGCGCTGTTTTCGGCCCAGACCGGCAAAAATCGGGCTCCTGGGGGCGCAACTGGGCCGTTTTTTCGGCGCCGGCGCAAAAAAACGCCTGGGGAGGCCTTCCTGGGGGCGCGGCTGGAGATGCCCTAACATACCGATGACAAAGGGAACAACGTATGTTGTTATGCGGTCTGACCGATAAAGATCTTCGTAGAATATGTGGGAGCCAATATGAGCATCCAGGTTCCGCTATTGGTTATTGACCGGAGATGAGTCTCGTCATGTCTACATAGTTCTCGAACCCGTAGGGTCCGCACGCTTAAAGTTTCGGTGATGATTGTATTATGAGTTTATGTGATTTGATGTACCTAAGGTAGTTCAAACTCCCGTATGTGACCGGGGACATGACGAGGAGTCTCGAAATGGTCGAGACGTAAAGATCGATATATTGAATGACTATATTCGGACATCGGAAATGTTCTGAGTGATTCAGGTATTTATTGGAGTGTCGGGGGTTATCGGAAACCCCGGGGGGACTATTGGGCCTACATGGGCCATAGGGAAGAGGGAAGGCAGCCCACAAGGGGCAGCTGCGCCCCCTCCCTATAGGGGGTCCGAATTGGACTAGGGAAGGGGGCGCCCCCCTTTCCTTCTCCTTTCCCTCTCCTTCCTTTCCCCTTCCTTTTCCTAGTTGGACTAGGAAAGAGGGGAGTCCTACTCCTACTAGGAGGAGGACTCCTCCCCTCCTTGGGGCGCCCCAAGGCTGGCCGGCCTCCCCCCTTGCTCCTTTATATACGGGGGCAGGGGGCACCTCTAGACACACAAGTTGATCAGTTGATCTCTCCCAACCGTGTGCGGTGCCCCCCTCCACCATAATCCACCTCGGTCATATCGTAGCGGTGCTTAGGCGAAGCCCTGCATCAGTAGCATCATCATCACCGTCATCACGCCGTCATGCTGACGGAACTCTCCCTTGAAGCTCTGCTGGATCGGAGTTCGTGGGTGATGACCCACAAGTATAGGGGATCTATCGTAGTCCTTTCGATAAGTAAGAGTGTCGAACCCAACGAGGAGCAGAAGGAAATGATAGGCGGTTTTCAGCAAGGTATTCTCTGCAAGTACTGAAATAAGTGGTAATAGATAGTTTTGTGGCAAGATAAATTGTAACGAGCAACAAGTAACAAAAGTAAATAAAGTGCAGAAAGGCGGCCCAATCCCTTTTGTAGGAAAGGACAAGCCGGAACAAACTCTTATAATAGGAAAAGCGCTCCCGAGGACACATGGGAATATCGTCAAGCTAGTTTTCATCACGTTCATATGATTCGCGTTCGGTACTTTGATAATTTGATATGTGGGTGGAGCGGTGCTTGGGTGTTGTTCTTACTTGAACAAGCATCCCACTTATGATTAACCTCTATTGCAAGCATCCGCAACTACAACAAAAGTATTAAGGTAAACCTAACCATAGCATGAAACATGTGGATCCAAATCAGCCCCTTACGAAGCAACGCATAAACTAGGGTTTAAGCTTCTGTCACTCTAGCAACCCATCATCTACTTATTACTTCCCAATGCCTTCCTCTAGGCCCAAATAATGGTGAAGTGTTATGTAGTCGACGTTCACATAACACCACCAGAGGCTAGACAACATACATCTTATCAAAATATCGAACGAATACCAAATTCACACGAATACTAAAAGCAAGACTTCTCCCTTGTCCTCAGGAACAAACGTAACTACTCATAAAGCATATTCATGTTCATAATCAGAGGGGTAATAATATGCATAAAGGATCTGAACATATGATCTTCCACCAGTTAAACCAACTAGCATCAACTACAAGGAGTAATCAACACTACTAGCAACCTACTAGCACCTATCCCGGACTTGGAGACAAGAATTGGATACAAGAGATGAACTAGGGTTTGGAGATGAGATGGTGCTGGTGAATATGTTGATGGAGATTGCCCTCTCCCGATGAGAGGAGCGTGGGTGATGACGATGGCGATAATTTCCCCCTCCCGGAGGGAAGTGTCCCCGGCAGAACAGCTCTACCGGAGCCCTAGATTGGTTCCGCCAAGGTTCTGCCTCGTGGCGGCGGAGTTTCGTCCCGAAAGGTTGCTTCTGGGTTTTTTTCTTGACGAAAGACTTCATATAGGAGAAGATGGACGTCGGAGACCCACCAGGGGGCCCACGAGGTAGGGGCACGCCCTAGGAGGGGGGCGCGCCCCCCACCCTCGTGAGCAGGGTGTGGGCCCCCTGGCCTTCATCTTTGGCGAGGATTTTTCTTTATTTCTTTTAAGATATTCCGTGGATTTTCAGGACTTTTGGAGTTGCACAGAATAGGTCTCTTGTATTTGCTCCTTTTCCAGCCCAGAATTCCAGCTGCCGGCATTCTCCCTCTTCATGTAAATCTTGTAAAATAAGAGAGAATAGCCATAAGTAGTGTGACATAACGTGAAATAACAGCCCATAATGCAATAAATATCGATATAAAAGCATGATGCAAAATGGACATATCAACTCCCCCAAGCTTAGACCTCGCTTGTCCTCAAGCGAAAAGCCGATAACAATAAATATGTCCTCATGTTTAGAGGTAGAGACATCGATAAAAATAAAATACGGACATGAAGGCATCATGATTATTCTCATAACAGCAAGATATAAAGATTTTGTCATATGGTTACTTTTGTTCAAGTGATGATCTATTGACAATACAAAAGTATGAATCAGAAACCTTATTGGGCCCCAACAAACTATAACCTCAGTCATTGAAACAATTGCAATTTATCATAACATCGGAAAGAGTCTATGTCAGAGCTAAAAAGCAAGTCCACATACTCAACTATCATCTAGTCCTCCATAATTGATAACACTCACGCAATACTTGTGGTTATGAAGTTTTAATCAGACACAGAGACAGATAGGGGCTTATAGTCTTGCCCCACAACCTTTTACCTCAAGGGTAATGTCAACAATAATTATTCATGCTCCCCTACATCCAATTAGATATATATATCATGTTCTTTCCAACATGCTGGGCTTGCCAAAGGATAAAACGAAAAAGGAATGGTGAAGATCACCATGACTCTTGCATAAGGTAGAAGATAATAATAAAAGATAGGCCCTTCGCAGAGGGAAGCAGAGGTTGCCATGCGCTTTTATGGTTGGATGCACAAAATCTCAATGCGAAAGAACATCACTTTATATTGCCCCTTGTGATATGAACCTTTATTATGCAGTCCGTCGCTTTTATTACTTCCACATCACAAGATCGTATAAGCTTATTTCTCCCACACCAATCAATCATACATATTTAGAGCAATTTTTATTACTTTGCACCGATGACAACTTACTTGAAGGATCTTACTCAATCCATAGGTAGATATGGTGGACTCTCATGGCAAACTGGTTTAAGGGTATTTGGAAGCACAAGTAGTATCTCTACTTGGTGCTGAGAATTTGGCTAGCATGAGGGGGAAAGGCAAGCTCAACATGTTAGAGGATCCATGACAACATACTTTATCTCAGACATAAGAAAACATAACTCATTATGTTGTCTTTCTTGTCCAACATCATCTCTTTAGCATGTCATATTTTAATGAGTGCTCCCAATCATAAAAGATGTCAATGATAATATATCTATATGTGAAACCTCTCTTTCCTTATTACTTCCTATTAATTGCAACGATGACCAAAGCTATGTCTGCCAACTCCCAACAACTTTTAATCATCATACTCTTTCTATGTGAAGTCATTACTCTCAATAAGATCAATATGAGCTCTTTGTTTCTTTTTATTCTTTTTCTTCTTTTCTTTTATTCACCCAAGATCATTGCAAGAAAATCAAGCCCTTGACTCAACACTAATCTTTATTATATGGCTCACGGACTCGATTACATAGAGAGATCACAAAGCAAAACTCAAAACTAGATCATGCCATCAACTTTATTCTACTAGATCAAGATACTACTAATAGGATCGAACTAAGAAAAACGGTAAGATAGGAGATGTGATTGTGATACGATACCGTGGCACCTCCCCCAAGCTTGGTAGTTGCCAAGGGGAGTGCCCATGCCCATGTGATTATGTCTCCTTCTTTATTGTTGGTGTAATATTCTTGGCGATGATTCCCCTCAGGATGCGGTTCTCCTCCTCGAGCTTATTGACTTGCTGCTTGAGGTCCATTATTTCCAAGTGAATTGCAAAAAACCACCACATTTGGGGCATCGTTTGCAGAAAACCACCTAGTTCCTAATTTTGTGCAAAAATCACCGTGTTTCTAGTAAACTTTTTGCAAATTGCACTAATCAGGTGATTTAGCCCATGTAATCACTTTCTGACATGTGGGACCAGACTGTAAGGAGCTGACTTGGCAAAAAAATCACATACACATCCCTGGATCTAAAAACAAAAAGCAATCAACCCCTGCGATGGAGTTCGTCCTCGCTGGAGTTCAGAGTAGTTCGGCGGCGCCCAGGAGCTCGTCCTCGCCGGAGCTCAAAGTAGTTCGGTGGCGCATCCCAGTCGTAGGTCCCCGCGGTCACCTCTTCCGCGAGCTGGTCGGCGCATCCGCGACACAGTGCCACGGCCTCCTGCTCGGCATGCCCGCGACACAGCTGCTCGGCCTCATGCTCGGCATGCCCGCGGCTGCAGCCGCAGCGACGAGGACCTGCAGCGGCGAGCAGCAGCAGCCGCGGGGAGCAACGGCGAGCAGCAACAGCCACATCGGCGGCAAGGTGCGGTGCCCAGAAGCAGCACGCAGCGGCGCACGGTGCCGTAAGAAGTGGCTAGGGCGAGCCGCCGGCCAGCTGCGACGGCCAGGGAGGAGGGAGGCCGCCCCACCCGCGAGCAAGGCCTGGGAGGAGGAGGCCGTCCTGCTGGAGACCGCATCGCGGTGGCCAGCCACTACCTCAGAGGAGGAAGGCGATGGGGGTGGGAGGGGGTCTGATTGCTTTTTCATTTTTTAATAAGGGTGTCTTTGTGAAATCCAGGGAGGTGTATGTCAATTTTTACCAAATCATCTCCTTACAATTCGGTCCCACTAGTCAGAAAGTGATCAATCAGGCTAAATCACCTGATTAGTGCAATTTGCAAAAAGTTTACTAGAAACGCGGTGATTTTTGCACAAAATTAGGGACTAGGTGGTTTTCTGCAAACGATGCCCCAAATGTGGTGGTTTTTTGCATTTCACTCCTTTCCTGTGACAGCTAATGCTCCTTGCACCCAAGGGTTTTGCATAGCTGCGGGGGAACAAGTGACACTCCTCTTCATATTTTCATAAGAAAGAAATCTAACATTGGAAGGGATGACCGAGTTTGGAATAGCTGAGCTCTGTAGTTCCCCCATCTTGAATCCAGCTCGGAAGCGAGAGGTAACTTATTGATCCTCCATGGCATCTACCCTCATCAATTCAGCCTCCATCTCTTCCTCCGTTGCTGGCCCAAAGTGGTCAGCGTCGATGTTTGCCCTTGGTTCCGGTGCCGGATTTGATACCCGGCTCTCCCCGACTGACTCTTGAGAAGACATCTTGCACTTAATCTGCAACAGCAACAGCTCGAAACGAAAACAGAGGATATCTGCGTGATACGGGAGTCAAAACCTTCGGGAGAATATATAGTGAATTTTTATCGACCAAAATATGTATCGTGCAAGAAAACGGAGTCCGGAGGGCACACGAGATGCTCACGAGGTTGGGGGCGCGCCTAGGCAGGGGGGGCGCTCGTGTCCTTCCCGGACTGCCACTTATTTTTCTATTTTTTTAAATATTCCAAAATAGAGAAATATTGCCTTAAAAATTGTTTTGGAGTCGGTTTACTTACCATACCACATACCTATTCCTTTTCGGAGTCTGGAACGTTCTGGAAAGTGTCCCTTATGTATTCCTCCGGGGTTACGGTTTCAATAATATTGGTTTCAACATTTATGGGATTACCTGAGATATAATGTTTGATTCTTTGACTGTTTACCACCTTCGGATTTGTGCCTTCGAAGTTGTTGATTTTTATGGCACCGGAACGATAGACCTCCTCGATAACGTAGGGGTCTTCCCATTTAGAGAGAAGTTTTCCTGCAAAAAATCTTAAACGAGAGTTGTATAGCAATACATAATCACCTACGTTAAACTCACGCTTTTGTATCCTTTTGTCATGCCATCTTTTAACTTTTTCTTTAAACAACTTGGCATTATCATATGCTTGGGTTCTCCATTCATCAAGTGAGCTAATATCAAATAACCTCTTCTCACCGGCAAGTTTGAAATCATAGTTGAGCTCTTTAATAGCCCAATAAGCCTTATGTTCTAGTTCGAGAGGTAAGTGACATGCTTTTCCATAAACCATTGTATACGGAGACATACCCATAGGATTCTTATATGCAGTTCTATATGCCCATAATGCATCATCGAGTTTCTTGGACCAATTCTTTCTAGACCTATTGACAGTCTTTTGCAAAATTAATTTGAGCTCTCTGTTGCTCAATTCTACTTGCCCACTAGACTGCGGGTGATAAGGAGATGCAATTCTATGATTAACATCATATTTAGCAAGCATTTTATGGAAAGCACCATGAATAAAATGTGAACCACTATCAGTCATTAAATATCTAGGGACTCCAAACCTCGGAAAAATAACTTCCTTCAGCATTTTAATAGAGGTGTTATGATCAGCACTACTAGTTGGAATAGCTTCTACCCACTTAGTAACGTAATCAACAACAACCAAAAAATGTGTGTATCCATTAGAGGCAGAAAGAGGTCCCATATAATCAAAGCCCCAAACATCAAATGGTTCAATAACAAGTGAATAATTCATAGGCAATTCTTGACGTCTACTAATATTACCAATTCTTTGACATTCATCACAAGACAAAACAAACTTACGGGCATCCTTGAAGATAGTAGGCCAATAAAAACCGGATTGCAATACCTTATTCGCAGTTCTATCTCCAGTGTGGTGTCCTCCATATGCTTCGGAGTGACACTTGCGTAGGATCTGTTCCTGTTCATGCTCAGGTACACAACGTCTAATAACACCATCTACTCCTTCTTTATAAAGATGTGGGTCATCCCAAAAGTAATGTCTCAAATCATAGAAGAATTTTTTCTTTTGTTGGTATGTGAAGCTAGGTGGTATAAACTTAGCAACAATATAATTAGCATAATCAGCATACCAAGGAGTACTACGAGAAGTACTTATAACATTTAATTGCTCATCAGGAAAGTTATCATTAATAGGTAGTGGGTCATCAAGAATATTTTCTAACCTAGACAAGTTGTCTGCAACGGGGTTCTCAGCTCCTTTTCTATCAATGATATGCAAATCAAATTCTTGTAGCAGGAGAACCCATCTAATAAGTCTAGGTTTAGCATATTTCTTTTCCATAAGATATTTAATAGCAGCATGATCAGTGTGAATAGTTACTTTAGAATCGACAATGTACGGTATGAACTTATCACAAGCAAATACAACTGCTAAAAGTTCTTTTTCAGTAGTAGCATAATTTCTTTTAGCATTGTCTAGAGTCCTACTAGCATAATGGATAACATTTAATTTCTTATCGACTCTTTGCCCTAGAACAGCACCTACAGCATAATCACTAGCATCACACATAATTTTAAAAGGTAAATTCCAATCAGGTGGCTGAACAACAGGTGCAGAGACTAATGCTTTCTTAAGTATTTCAAATGCTTCTACACAATCATCATCAAAGACAAATGGTACATCTTTTGCAATAAATTAGTCAGAGGCCGAGAAATTTCTGAGAAGTCCTTAATGAACCTCCTATAAAATCCGGCGTGACCAAGGAAACTTCTTATACCTTTGATGTCCTTGGGACATGGCATCTTTTCAATAGCATCAACCTTGGCTTTATTAACTTCAATACCTCTTTCAGAAACTTTATGCCCCAAGACAATACCTTCATTAACCATAAAGTGGTACTTTTCCCAATTCAAGACAAGATTAGTTTATTCACATCTCTGCAAAACTCGATCAAGATTGCTCAAGCAATCATCAAAAGAGGAACCATAGACGGAAAAGTCGTCCATGAAAACCTCACAAATCTTTTCACAAAAGTCAGAGAATATAGCCATCATGCATCTTTGAAAGGTAGCATGTGCATTACATAAACTAAAAGGCATACGTCTATAAGCAAAAGTACCCAAAGGGCATGTAAAAGTAGTCTTTGATTGATCTCTAGCCGACACAGGTATTTGAGAAAAACCAGAATAACCATCTAGAAAGCAGTAATGTGTATGTTTGCATAATCTTTCTAGCATTTGATCAATAAAAGGTAAGGGGTAATGATCTTTCTTAGTGCCCTTATTTAATTTGCGTAAATCAATTACCATCCTATAACCTGTGATAATTCTTTGTGGAATCAATTCATCTTTATCATTAGGAACAACAGTGATACCTCCCTTCTTAGGGACACAAGGGCAGGACTTGCCCACTGACTATCAGCAACGGGATAAATTATACCTGCCTCCAGAAGCTTGAGTATTTCTTTTCTTACCACTTCTTTCATTTTAGGATTCAAACGTCGTTGAGGATCACGAACTGGTTTGGCATATGCTTCCAAATTTATTTTATGTTGACATAGAGTGGGACTAATGCCCTTAAGATCATCAAGAGTATATCCAATAGCAGCACGGTGCTTCTTCAGAGTTTTCAATAATCTTTCTTCTTCATGCTCTGAAAGGTTAGCACTAATAATAACAGGATATATCTTATTTTCATCAAGATAAGCATATTTAAGATTACCAGGCAACGGTTTAATCTCAAACACGGGATCGCCCTTGGGTGAAGGAGGATCCCCTAGAATTTCAACAGGTAAATTGTGTTGCAGAATAGGTTCCTGTTTAAAGAATACTTCATCTATTTCCCTTCTTTCATTCATGAACATATCATTTTCATGGTCTAGCAAATAGTGTTCTAAAGGATCACTAGGAGGTACGGCAATAGAAGCAAGACCAATAATTTCATCCTTACTAGGCAATTCTTCCTCATGATGTTGTTTACTAAATTTAGAGAAATTAAACTCATGAACCATATCGTCCAAGCCAATAGTAAAAACATTCTTTTCGCAGTCTATCTTAGCATTAACAGTGTTCAAGAAGGGTCTACCAAATATAATGAGACAAAAGCTATCTTGCGGAGAAGTGAGAACAAGAAAATCAGCAGGATATTTAGTTTTCCCACACAAGACTTCAACATCTCTAACAATCCCAATTGGTGAAATAGTATCTCTATTAGTGAGGGAGTCCTGGATTAGGGGGTGTTCGGGTAGCCGGACTATACCTTCTGTCGGACTCCTGGACTATGAAGATACAAGATTGAAGACTCCGTCCCGTGTCCGGATGGGACTTTCCTTGGCGTGGAAGGCAAGCTACGCGATACGGATATTTAGATCTCATACCATTGTAACCGACTTTGTGTAACCCTAACCCTCTCCGGAGTCTATATAAACCGGAGAGTTTTAGTCCGTAGGACAACCCCAACATACAACAATCATACCATAGGCTAGCTTCTAGGGTTTAGCCTCCTTGATCTCGTGGTGGATCTACTCTTGTACTACCCATATCATCAATATTAATCAAGCAGGACATAGGGTTTTACCTCCATCAAGAGGGCCCGAACCTGGGTAAAACATTGTGTTCCCTGTCTCCTGTTACCATCCGCCTAGACGCATAGTTCGGGACCCACTACCCGAGATCCGTCGGTTTTGACACCGACATTGGTGCTTTCATTGAGAGTTCCTCTGTGTCGTCGCTTTTAGGCCCGATGGCTCCTTTGATCATCAACAACGATGCGGTCCAAGGTGAGACTTTTCTCCCGGACAGATCTTCGTCTTCGGCGGCTTCGCACTGCGGGCCAATTCGCTTGGCCACCTGGAGCAGATCGAAAGCTACGCCCCTGGCCATCAGGTCATATTTGGAAGTTTAAACTACACGGCTGACATCCGCGGGGACTTGATCTTCGACGGATTCGAGCCACAGCCGAGCGCGCCGCACTGTCTCGATGGGCATGATCTAGCTCTGCCGCCGAACAGTGCCCTGGAGGCCGCACACACTTCGGTCCCGACCCTTAATTCCGAACCTACTGCGCCAATCGAGGATGAGTGGTTGGACGCCGCCTCGGGGGCTGCGATCTCAAAGGCGATCGAGCCGAACACCAGCCCCGCACTCCGCAAGGCCTGTGACTCCGAGGGGCTGGATTCCTCTCCGGACTCCGAGCCCTCCGCGCGCCTGCCGATCGAATCCGATTGGGCGCCGATCATGGAGTTCACCGCCGCGGACATCTTTCAGCACTCGCCCTTCGGCGACATTCTGAAATCGCTAAAGTCTCTCTCTTTATCAGGAGAGCCCTGGCCGGACTATGGTCAGCAAGGTGGAGATACGGACGATGAAGAAATTCAAAGCCCACCCACCACCCACTTCTTAGCCGCTGTCGATGACTTAACCGACATGCTCGACTTCGACTCCGAAGACATCGACGGTATGGACGACGATGCAGGAGACGACCAAGAACCAGCACCTGTAGGGCGCTGGAAGGCCACCTCGTCATACGACATATATATGGTGGACAGTCCAAAAGAAGGAGAGGGCGATGGAACATCGGGGGATGACACATCCAAGAAACACCCCAAGCGCCGGCGTCAGCGGCACCGCTCTAAATCCCGCCAAAGCAAAAACGGTGATTCCGGCACGGGAGATAATAATACTCCGGATAGCGCCGAAGAACACCCCCTCCAGCAAGATTCAGCACAGGAGGATGGAGAAGCCAGCCCTCACGAGAGAGCGGCAGACAGAGAGGTTGAGGATGATAATTACATGCCTCCCTCCGAAGACGAGGCAAGCCCCGGCGACGACGAATTCGTCGTGCCAGAAGATCCAGCCGAACAAGAGCGTTTTAAACGCAAGCTTATGGCCGCGGCAAGCAGCCTCAAGAAAAAGCAGCAACAACTTAGAGCTGATCAAGATTTGCTACCTGACAGATGGACTGAAGTCCTTGCGGCCGAAGAGTATGAACTCGAACGCCCCTCCAAAAGTTACCCAAAGTGCAGGCTGCTACCCCGATTAGAGGAGGAAGCACCTACATCACCAGCGCATGGCATGGCCGACCGGCCACCTCGTGGCCGTGACAGAGAGGCCTCTCGGCCCTCCACTCAAGCCATGCCCCGGCACCGCCCAAAATATGCTAACACACGGGAAAACACGCCAGGCCTGCGAGAGATACTGGAGGACAAGGCAAGACAAACAAGATCAATCTACGGATCGCGTGGGCGCCCCACGGCACGTGACGGGGATCGTCACTCCGGACACAATAAATCCGGCCGGGCCGAACACAGTAGACAAAGCTCATTCGAGGTGCGTCGTGATATAGCCCAATACAGAGGCGCCGCACACCCACTATGCTTCACAGATGAAGTAATGGATCATAAAATCCCGGAGGGTTTCAAACCCGTGAACATTGAATCATACGATGGCACAACAGATCCTGCGGTATGGATCGAGGATTATCTCCTTCATATCCACATGGCTCGCGGCGATGATATACACGCCATCAAATACCTCCCACTCAAACTTAAGGGACCAGCCCGGCATTGGCTTAACAACTTGCCAGTAAATTCGATCGGTTCTTGGGAGGACCTGGAAGCCGCATTCCTTGACAATTTCCAGGGTACCTATGTGCGACCACCGGACGCTGATGACCTAAGCCACATAATTCAGCAGCCAGAAGAATCGGCCAGGCAATTCTGGACACGGTTCCTAACAAAGAAAAACCAAATAGTCGACTGTCCGGACGCAGAGGCCCTAGTAGCCTTCACGCATAATATCCACGACGAGTGGCTTGCCAGGCACCTGGGACAGGAAAAGCCAAAATCTATGGAAGCCCTCACGACACTCATGACCCACTTTTGCGCAGGAGAAGACAGCTGGCTAGCTCGCAGTAATAACTTAACCAAGAATCTTGGTAATTCGGATACCAAGGGCAAAAGTGGCAGGTCGCGCCGGAACAAGCAAAAACGCCGCGTTAACAGCGAAAGCAACGAGGATACGGCAGTGAATGCCGGATTCCGAGGCTACAAATCCGGTCAGCGGAAAAAGCCGTTCAAAAGAAATACTCAGGGCCCGTCCAGTTTGGACCGAATACTCGACCGCTTGTGCCAGATACATAGCACCCCCGAAAGACCATCCAATCACACCAACAGGGATTGTTGGGTGTTCAAGCAGGCAGGCAAGTTAAGTGCCGAAAATAGATACAAGGGGTTGCATAGCGACGACGAGGAAGAGCCCAGGCCGCCGAACAACAGTGGACAGAAGGGTTTTCCCCCACAAGTGCGGACGGTGAACATGATATACGCAACCCACATCCCCAAGAGGGAGCGGAAGCGTGCACTACGGGACGTATACGCGCTGGAGCCAGTCGCCCCAAAGTTAAACCCATGGTCCTCCTGCCCGATCACTTTTGATCGAAGGGACCACCCCACTAGCACCCGTCATGGCGGATTCGCCGCATTGGTTCTAGACCCAATCATCGACGGATTTCATCTCACAAGAGTCCTTATGGACGGCGGCAGCAGCCTGAACCTGCTTTACCAGGATACAGTGCGGAAAATGGGCATAGATCCCTCGAGGATTAAACCCCCAAAACGACCTTTAAAGGCGTCATACCAGGTGTAGAGGCCAACTGTACAGGCTCAGTCACACTTGAAGTGGTCTTTGGATCTCCGGATAACTTCCGAAGCGAGGAGTTAATCTTCGACATAGTACCGTTCTGCAGTGGCTATCACGCACTGCTCGGACGAACCGCATTCTCAAAATTCAATGCGGTACCGCATTATGCATACCTCAAGCTCAAGATGCCAGGTCCTCGAGGAGTAATCACGGTCAACAGAAACACCGAACGCTCTCTCCGAACGGAGGAGCATACGGCAGCGCTCGCAGCAGAAGTACAAAGCAGCCTCTCCAGGCAATTCTCCAGTCCGGCCTTCAAGAAGCCAGACACTGTCAAGCGCGCCCGGAGTAACCTACAACAAGACCGCCTGGCACATTCCGAGCAGGCGTAGCAATGCGGCCCCAACCCCAGCCCTCGCAAAATAGCGAAACCAACACTTCGCGTACATAACTACGCTCTCAAAATACCATGGGCGCTGGGGATGGGGCATCATCACGGAACACCCAAAACACGGCTTAAACCGCACTAGGGGCTGCCGGATTCTTTCTTCATTTTCTCTTACTTTCAGGACTCCATACTTCGGACGACCTGTTTGGCGATTCAAATTCAACTGCCGCACAAACGATGCAAGAACCAGGGAAGCAGACAAGCCATGCCGCATTATGGAACTCCTAGGTGGTCTCTATTACGAGCAGTATACCTGTTTTAAATAAAATTCCGCGGCCTGCCCCTGGACATGACATGTTAAATAGTCCAATTTCTTTTGCTTATTACAATATTTGTATCGTTCTACTTGGATAGCAGCCTTCTTATAAGCAATGCATAGCTTTTTGTCTATTTTTTGCATTTCTCTCTTTTTATATATATGTTCATTAATGACATGTTGCACCCGTACACTGTGGTACGGCAAATATGCCAGGGGCTCCAGTACCCCTTAATATGGTGTAAGAAGTCCGAACACTTTCACAAGTGCTGTTGGAGAACGTAGTAATTTCAAAAAAAATCCTACGCACACGCAAGATCATGGTGATGCATAGCAACGAGAGGGGAGAGTGTTGTCTACGTACCCTCGTAGACCGAAGCGGAAGCGTTGATGCAACGTAGTGGAAGTAGTCGTACGTCTTCCCGATCCGACCGATCCAAGCACCGTTACTCCGGCACCTCCGAGTTGTTAGCACACGTTCAGCTCGATGACGCTCCCCGGGCTCCGATCCAGCAAAGCTTCGGGGATGAGTTCCGTCAGCATGACGGCGTGATGACGATGATGATGTTCTACCGACGCAGAGCTTCGCCTAAGCACTGCAACGATATGACCGAGGTGGAATATGGTGGAGGGGGGCACCGCACATGGCTAAGGAACAATCACGAAGATCAACTTGTGTGTCCTAGGGTGCCCCCCTGCCCCCGTATATAAAGGAGGGGAGGGAAGGGCGCGGCCGGCCCCCAAGGGGTGCGCCAGGAGGAGTCCTACTCCCACCGGGAGTAGGACTCCTCTCCCTTGCCTTGTAGGAGAAGGAAGGAGAGAGGGGGAAAGGAAAAAGGGGGGCGTCCCCCCCCCCCTCTTCCTTGTCCTATTCGGACTAAGGGGGGAGGGGCGCGCGGCCTGCCCTGGCCGCCCCTCCTCTTTTCCCTTAAGGCCCATATGGGCCCATTAACCCCCGGGGGGGTTCCGGTAACCCCCCGGTACTCCAGTAAAATGCCGATTTCACTCGGAACCATTCCGATGTCCAAATATAGGCTTCCAATATATCGATCTTTATGTCTCGGCCATTTCGAGACTCCTCGTCATGTCCGTGATCACATCCGGGACTCCGAACTAACTTCGGTACATCAAAATGCATAAACTCATACTAACTGTCATCGTAACTTTAAGCGTGCGGACCCTACGGTTCGAGAACAATGTAGACATGACCGAGACACGTCTCCGGTCAATAACCAATAGCGGGACCTGGATGCCCATATTGGCTCCTACATATTCTATGAAGATCTTTATCGGTCAGACCGCATAACAATATACGTTGTTCCCTTTGTCATTGGTATGTTACTTGCCCGAGATTCGATCGTCGGTGCCCAATACCTAGTTCAATCTCATTGCCGGCAAGTCTCTTTACTCGTTTCGTAATACATCATCTCACAACTAACATATTAGTTGTAATGCTTGCAAGGCTTATGTGATGTGCATTACCGAGAGGGCCCAGAGATACCTCTCCGACTATCAGTGAAATAAATGTGAGGAAATAAATAATAACTTTATTATTGCCTCTAGGGCATATTTCCTTCAGTCTCCCACTTGCACTAGAGTCAATAATCTAGTTCACATCGTCATGTGATTTAACAGCAATGGTTCACATCACCATGTGATCAACACCCATAGTTCACGCCGATATGTGACCAACAGCAAAAAGGGTTTACTAGAGTCAGTAATCTAGTTCACATCGCTATGTGATTAACACCCAAAGAGTACTAAGGTGTGATCATGTTTTGCTTGTGAGAGAAGCTTAGTCAACGGGTCTGCCAAGATTCAGATCCGTATGTATTTTGCAAATTTCTATGTCTACAATGCTCTGCACGGAGCTACTTTAGCTAATTGCTCCCACTTTCAATATGTATCTAGATTGAGACTTAGAGTCATCTAGATTAGTGTCAAAACTTGCATCGACGTAACCTTTTACGACAAACCTTTTTGTCACTTCCATAATCGAGAAACATATCCTTATTTCACTAAGGATAATTTTGACCGCTGTCCAGTGATCTACTCCTAGATCATTATTGTACTCCCTTGCCAAAATCAGTGCAGGGTATACAATAGATCTTGTACACAGCATGGCATACTTTATAGAACCTATGGCCAAGGCATAGGGAATGAATTTCAATCTCTTTCTATCTTCTGTTGTGGTCGGGTTTTGAGTCTTACTCAATTTCACACCTTGTAACACAGGCAAGAACTCTTTCTTTGATTGTTCCATTTTGAACTACGTCAAAATCTTGTCAAGGTATGTACTCATTGAAAACTTATCAAGCGTCTTGATCTATCTCTATAGATCTTGATGCTTAATATGTAAGCAGCTTCACCGAGGTCCTTCTTTGAAAAACTCCTTTCAAATACTCCTTTATGCTTCGCAGAATAATTCTACCTTATTTCCGATCAACAATATGTCATTTACATATATTTATCAGAAATGTTGTAGTGCTCCCACTCACTTTCTTGTAAATACAGGCTTCACCGCAAGTCTGTATAAAACCATATGCTTTGATCTATTTATCAAAGCGTATATTTCAACTCCGAGATGCTTGCACCAGTCCATAGATGGATCGCTGGAGCTTGCATATTTTGTTAACACCTTCAGGATCGACAAAACCTTCTAGTTGCATCGTATACAACTCTTCTTTAATAAATCCATTAAGGAATGCAGTTTTGTTTATCCATTTGCCGGATTTCATAAAACGCGGCAATTGCTAACATGATTCGGACAGACTTAAGCATAGATACGAGTGAGAAACTCTCATCGTAGTCAACACATTGAACTTGTCGAAAACCTTTTGCGACAATTCTAGCTTTGTAGATAGTAACACTACTATCAGCGTCCGTCTTCCTCTTGAAGATCCATTTATTTTCTATGGCTTGCCGATCATCGGGCAAATCCATGAAAGTCCATACTTTGTTCTCATACATGGATCATATCTCAGATTTCATGGCCTCAAACCATTTCGCGGAATCTGGGCTCATCATCGCTTCCTCATAGTTCGCAAGTTCGTCATGGTCTAGTAACATGACTTCCAGAATAGGATTACCGTACTACTCTGGTGCGGATCTCACTCTGGTTTACCTACGAGATTCGGTAGTAACTTGATCTGAAGTTACATGATCATCATCATTAGCTTCCTCACTAATTGGTGTAGTAGTCACAGGAACAGATTTATGTGATGAACTACTTTCCAATAAGGGAGAAGGTACAATTACCTTATCAAGTTCTACTTTCCTCCCACTCACTTCTTTTGAGAGAAACTCCTTCTCTGGAAAGGATCCATTCTCAGCAATGAGTATCTTGCCTTCGGATCTATGATAGAAGGTGTACCCAAATGTCTCCTTTGGGTATCCTATGAAGACATATTTCTCCGATTTGGGTTTGAGCTTATCAGGATGAAACTTTTTCATATAAGCATCACAATCCCAAACTTTAAGAAACGACAACTTTGGTTTCTTGCCAAACCACAGTTCATATTGTGTCATCTCAACGGACTTAGATGGTGTCCCTTTTTAACGTGAATGCAGCTGTCTTTAATGCATAACCCCAAAACGATGTTGGTAAATCTGTAAGAAACATCATAGATTGCACTATATCCAATAAAGTACGGTTATGACGTTCGGACGTACCATTATGCTGTGGTGTTCCAGGTGGCGTGAGTAGTGAAACTATTTCACATTGTTTTAACTGAAGACCAAACTCGTAACTCAAATACTCTTCTCTACGATCAGATCGTAGAAATTTTATTTTCTTGTTACGATGATTTTCCACTTCACTCTAAAATTATATGAATTTTTCAAATGTTTCAGACTTCTTATTTCATTAAGTAGATATACTCATATCTGCTTAAATCATCTGTGAAGGTTAGAAAATAATGATACTTGTCGCGAGCTTTAATATTCATCGGACCACATACATCAGTATGTATGATTTCCAACAAATCTGTTGCTCGCTCCATTGTTCCGGAGAACGGAGTCTTAGTCATCTTGCCCATGAGGCATGGTTCGCAAGCATCAAGTGATTCATAATCAAGTGATTCCAAAAGCTCATCAGCATGGAGTTTCTTCATGCGCTTTACACCAATATGACCTAAACGGCAGTGCCACAAACAAGTTGCACTATCATTATTAACTTTGCATCTTTTGGCTTCGATAATATGAATATGTGTATCACCACGATCGAGATCCAACAAACCATTTTCATTGGGTGTGTAACCATATAAGGTTTTATTCATGTAAACAGAACAACAATTTATTCTCTTACTTAAATGAATAACCGTATTGCAATAAATATGATCAGATCATATTCATGCTCAACGTAAACACCAAATAACACTTATTTAGGTTCAACACTAATCCCGAAAGTATAGGGAGTGTGCGATGATGATCATATCAATCTTCGAACCACTTCCAACACACATCATCACTTCACCCTTAACTAGTCTCTGTTCATTCTGCAACTCCCGTTTTGAGTTACTAATCTTAGCAACTGAACCAGCATCAAATGCCGAGGGGTTGCTATAAACACTAGTAAAGTACACATCAATAACATGTATATCCAATATACCTTTGTTCACTTTGCCATTCTTCTTATCCACCAATTATTTGGGGTGGTTCCGCTTCCAGTGACCAATCCCTTTGCAGTAGAAGCACTTAGTCCCAGGCTTAGGACCAGACTTGGGCTTCTTCACTTAAGTAGCAACTTGATTGTTGTTTTTCTTGAAGTTCCCCTTCTTCTTCCCTTTGCCCTTTTATTGAAACTAGTGATCTTGTCAACCCATCAACATTTGATGTTTTTCTTGATTTCTACATTCGTTGATTTCAGCATCACGAAGAGCTTGGGAATTACTTTCTTCATCCCTTGCATATTATAGTTCATCACAAAGTTCTAATAACTTGGTGATGGTGACTAGAGAATTCTGTCAATCACTATCTTATCTGGAAGATTAACTCCCACTTGATTCAAGCGATTGTAGTACCCAGACAATCTGAGCACATGCTCACTAGTTGGGCGATTCTCCTCCATCTTTTAGCTGTAGAACTTGTTGGAGACTTCATATCTCTCAACTCGGGTATTTGCTTGAAATATTAAATTCAACTCCTGGAACATCTCATATGGTCCATGCCGTTCAAAACGTCTTTGAAGTCCCGATTCTAAGCCGTTAAGCATGGTGCACTAAACTATTAAGTAGTCATCATATTGAGCTAGCAAAACGTTCATAACGTCTGCATCTGCTCCTGCAATAGGTCCGTCACCTAGCGGTGCATCAAGGACATAATTCTTCTGTGCAGCAATGAGGATAAACCTTAGAATACGGATCCAATCCGCATCATTGCTACTAGCATTTTTCAACACAATTTTCTCTAGGAACATATCAAAATAAACATATGAAAGCAACAACGCGAGCTATTGATCTACAACATAGACATGCTAATACTACCAGGACAAAGTTCATGATAAATTAAAGTTCAATTAATCATATTACTTAAGAACTCCCACTTAGATAGACATCCCTCTAATCTTCTAAGTGATCACGTGATCCAAATCAACTAAACCATAACCGATCATCACGTGAAATGGATTAGTCTTCAATGGTGAACATCATTATGTTGATCATATCTACTATATGATTCACGCTCGACCTTTCGGTCTCCGTGTTCCGAGGCCATATCTGCATATGCTAGGCTCGTCAAGTATAACCCGAGTATTCTGCGTGTGCAAAACTGGCTTGCACCCATTGTAGATGGACGTAGAGCTTATCACACCCGATCATCACGTGGTGTCTGGGCACGACGAACTTTGGCAACGGTGCATACTCAGGGAGAACACTTCTTGATAATTTAGTGAGAGATCATCTTATAATGCTACCGTCAATCAAAGCAAGATAAGATGCATAAAAAAGATAAACATCACATGCAATCAATATAAGTGATATGATATGGCCATCATCATCATGTGCTTGTGATCTCCATCTCCGAAGCACCGTCATGATCACCATCGTCACTGGCGCGACACCTTGATCTCCATCGTAGCATCGTTGTCGTCTCACCAATCTTATGCTTCTACGACTATTGCTACCGCTTAGTGATAAAGTAAAGCATTACAGGGCGATTGCATTCCATACAATAAAGCGACAACCATATGGCTCCTGCCAGTTGCCGATAACTCGGTTACAAAACATGATCATCTCATACAATAAAATTTAGCATCATGTCTTGACCATATCACATCACAACATGCCCTGCAAAAACAAGTTAGACGTCCTCTACTTTGTTTGTTGCAAGTTTTACGTGGCTGCTACGGGCTTAAGCAAGAACCAATCTCACCTACGCATCAAAACCACAACGATAGTTTGTCAAATAGAATCCGTTTTAACCTTCGCAAGGACCGGGCGTAGCCATACTCGGTTCAACTAAAGTTGGAGAAACTGACACCCGCCAGCCACCAGTCTGCAAAGCACGTCGGTAGAACCAGTCTCGCGTAAGCGTACGCGTAATGTCGGTCCGGGCCGCTTCATCCAACAATACCGCCGAACCGAAGTATGACATGCTGGTAGGCAGTATGACTTATATCGTCCACAACTCACTTGTGTTCTACTCGTGCATATAACATCAAAACATAAAAACCTGGCTCTGATACCACTGTTGGAGAACGTAGTAATTTCAAAAAAAATTCCTACGCACACGCAAGATCATGGTGATGCATAACAATGAGAGGGGAGAGTGTTGTCTACGTACCCTCGTAGACCGAAGCGGAAGCGTTGATGCAACGTAGTGGAAGTAGTCGTACGTCTTCCCGATCCGACCGATCCAAGCACCGTTACTCCGGCACCTCCGAGTTGTTAGCACACGTTCAGCTCGATGACGCTCCCCGGGCTCCGATCCAGCAAAGCTTCGGGGATGAGTTCCGTCAGCACGACGGCGTGATGACGATGATGATGTTCTACCGACGCAGAGCTTCGCCTAAGCACTGCAACAATATGACCGAGGTGGAATATGGTGGAGGGGGGCACCGCACACGGCTAAGGAACGATCACGAAGATCAACTTGTGTGTCCTAGGGTGCCCCCCTGCCCCCGTATATAAAGGAGGGGAGGGGAGGGCGCGGCCGGCCCCCAAGGGGTGCGCCAGGAGGAGTCCTACTCCCACCGGGAGTAGGACTCCTCTCCCTTGCCTTGTAGGAGAAGGAAGGAGAGAGGGGGAAAGGAAAAAGGGGGGCGCCGCCCCCCCCCCTTCCTTGTCCTATTCGGACTAAGGGCGGAGGGGGAGCGCGGCCTGCCCTGGCCGCCCCTCCTCTTTTCCCTTAAGGCCCATATGGGCCCATTAACCCCCGTGGGGTTCCGGTAACCCCCCGGTACTCCAGTAAAATGCCGATTTCACTCGGAACCATTCCGATGTCCGAATATAGGCTTCCAATATATCGATCTTTATGTCTTGACCATTTCGAGACTCCTCGTCATGTCCGTGATCACATCCGGGACTCCGAACTAACTTCGGTACATCAAAATGCATAAACTCATAATAACTGTCATCGTAACTTTAAGCGTGCGGACCCTACGGTTCGAGAAGAATGTAGACATGACCGAGACACGTCTCCGGTCAATAACCAATAGAGGGACCTGGATGCCCATATTGGCTCCTACATATTCTACAAAGATCTTTATCGGTCAGACCGCATAACAATATACGTTGTTCCCTTTGTCATTGGTATGTTACTTGCCCGAGATTCGATCGTCGGTATCCAATACCTAGTTCAATCTCGTTGCCGGCAAGTCTCTTTACTCGTTCCGTAATACATCATCTCACAACTAACATATTAGTTGTAATGCTTGCAAGGCTTATGTGATGTGCATTATCGAGAGGGCCCAGAGATACCTCTCCGACTATCGGAGTGACAAATCCTAATCTCGAAATACGCCAACCCAACAAGTACCTTTGGAGACACCTATAGAGCACCTTTATAATCACCCAGTTACGTTGTGACGTTTGGTAGCACACAAAGTGTTCCTCTGATAAACGGAGTTCATAATCTCATAGTCATAGGAACATGTATAAGTCATGAAGAAAGCAATAGCAACATACTAAACGATCGGGTGCTAAGCTAATGGAATGGGTCATGTCAATCAGATCATTCAACTAATGATGTGACCTCGTTAATCAAATAACAACTCTTTGTTCATGGTTAGGAAACATAACCATCTTTGATTAACGAGCTAGTCAAGTAGAGGCATACTAGTGACATTCTATTTGTTTATATATTCACACATGTATTATGTTTCCGGCTAATACAATTCTAGCATGAATAATAAACATTTATCATGATATATGAGGAAATAAATAATAACTTTATTATTGCCTCTAGGGCATATTTCCTTCAAGTGTGGCACCCCGAACTTATAGCACTATATGCATCGGCTCCGAATCATGATTTGGGTCAATAGTTGGGTTTGCCCGGCTCCTATGTTTTGGTGCCTTACGTTCCGCTATATCGGCTAAGGTAGCACTAAGAGAACTACTGCGATTGTGCCCCAGTTGAGCTGGGCTGAGCACCTCTGTAGAGAAAGCTAAAACTTACTGTCATGATAAGGCGAGAGACCGGTCGTTGTTCGAGAGGTTTTTCGGGTCCTTAAAGACCTATGCCGCTTAGAGCGAGGAACCGGATTTTGTCCGGCCAAGGCGTGGATAGCGCCCCGAACTCGGTATTCCGAATACTAGGGGCTTCGCCGAAATTTAAAATTATAGAGTTCTATGGCTAAGTGAGAGTGTTCAAGCATTATAGTCCGATTGCCTTGTTCGTTGTGCTGAGCGCCTCCCTCGAAGGACCCAAACATGGGAAAAAGAGCGCTCAGGTTTATCCCGAACACCCCAGCACTAGTGGCATGGGGGCAGAAGCCGACGACTGGCCATCTCTTAATTTTTTGATAAACGGCCGCACAGAAAGTAATATTTTAAATTCAACAAGCATTGCTTAGCGCAAATGAACAAGTTTTCAGCGCACAGGAAAACACGAGCGAGTTCATTCAAAAATTACATCCTTAGTACATTCATCCGCCACAAGGCGGGCGCCCTTCAGCACATCCTTATAATAGTTCTCGGGTTTGCAATGCTCTTTCCCCGGCGGAGGCCCGTCCTTCACAAGCTTCTCGCCGTCCAGCTTGCCCCAGTGCACCTTAGCACGGGCAAGGGCCCTTCTGGCTCCTTCGATACAGACGGAGCGCTTGATGACCTCGAGCCTTGGACAGGCCTCCACCAGCCACCGCACCAGTCCGAAGTAGCTCCCAGGCAGGGCCTCTCCAGGCCACAGCCGAACTATGAAGCCCTTCATGGCCTGTTCGGCCGCCTTGTGGAGCTCGACCAGCTGCTTCAGCTGGTCGCTTAAAGGCACAGGGTGTCCGGCCTCAGCATACTGAGACCAGAACACCTTCTCCGTCAAGCTGCCTTCTTCGGCTCGATATAATGCGGTGGCATCAGATATGCTACGGGGAAGATCTGCGAACGCCCCTGGAGAGCTCCGAATTCGGGTAAGTAACAAGTAGTTTACTTTTATATGTTTGCTTTACATAAAAAAAATGCCTTACCCGCCGCTATCTTTTTCACCGCATCCAATTCATCGAGGGCCTTCTGGGCTTCGGCCTTGGCAGACTCGGCAGTCTTGACGGCTGCGGCGAGCTCGGACGCTCGCGTTTTCGAGTCAAGCTCCAAAATCTCATGTTTTTTCATGAGAGCATGAAGCTCTTGCTGCGCCTCGCCGACTTGCACCTCAAATCTCTCCCGCTCGTTGCGCTCACGCTCTCTTCTCGGCCTTGGACAGCGCCTGCTTGAGGGTTGCCACCTCAGTTGTGGCCCCTGCAACAAGTAGCATAATCCTATAATATTTTGCAATTGCATCTTTTTATATATATTTCTATAAGGTATCTCTTACCTTCTTTCTCCTCGAGCTGCCGCTTGGCAAGGCCGAGCTCCTGCTCGGTCCGCTCGAGACCCTGCTTCAGGGTGCCTACCTCCGCAGTCAGTGCGGCGGTAGCAAGCAGCGAAGCCTGCATATGCGTATTGACTCATTTTTTGTTAGACTCCTGCGAAATTATTTGATCCTCTATTCGGCTTTTCTTTCCGAACGCCAAACAGAGCATCGAGGCTACTGTCTATGCGGTAATATTTTTACATATTTTTACTTACCTCGAAGCCTGTTAGAAGGCTAGCACAAGCTTCAGTCGGCCCGCTCTTAGCGGACTGAACCTTCTGGATCACCGTACTCATAATAGTACAGTGATCCTCGTCGATGGAGGCGCCGTTAAGCACCTCCAGCAGATTGTCCGGCACCTCCGGTTGGACGGAGGCTGCCGGCTCAGAAGGCTTGCTCCTCTTAGAAGGAGTTCGCCTACCGCAGTCCGGAATCGTTGAAGATTCCGGCGCGGTGTCCGGCTCAAAGCCGGACTTGGAGCCCTGGGGGGTTTCGTCCCCTTTGCTCCTGGAGTCCGGAAAGTCGCCTTGTGGCGCCTCCAAGACCACCTCATCTTGGCTTGGAACCTGCTAGGACAACACTTCGGCGTCGTCTGTAGGGCGAGGGGAGGTAGCCGTCGGAAGTGAGTTCACGTCCGAGGAATCCATGGAGCCGCTCGACGACTCGTCGAGCTCGGCCTTGGGCGGACTGCATAATTATATTCGACATAAGGAAAGGCTGTGCGACAAAGGAATGCTATGAGTTGATCTAGTATCCGAATACTTACGATCCCGCCGGGCGCCTGGCCTTTGCGGCCACTCCTCCTCGCCCTTGTCGGTGTCGGTGGAGTTGTCCGGCGGAAGGGTTTTCCCCTTCTTGGACCCTTCGGCCTCCCCTGTTGGGGCGTCCTTCCTCTTCTTTCCTCCCCCCATAGGAGGGGGAGAGGTTTCTTCTTTCTCCTCCTCGTTTTCATGGGAGGAGCGCGTCTCGGATTTGTCGGACGATGAGTCCGACACCACCATACGTCGGGAACCCTTTCGAGTCCCCGTGGCCTTCTTCTTGGCCTTCTACTCCGGCACCACGTAAGGTGCCGGAGCCAGCAGCTTCGATAAACGAGCATCTGCTGGGTCTTCGGGCAGAGGAGCCGGACAGTCGATCTGTCCGGACTTTGCCTGCCACTCCTGTCAAAGGTGGGGGAGTTTAGATCCCGCATAGAGTCAAACTATGAAAGACTAACATCCTGTAAAAGGTGAAAATAGTTTACCTCGCCAGCGTGACGCTGCGAGCTGAATCCGCGGTCCTCGGAAGCGGATGCGGGAGCCTCGGCGCCTTTGGTTAGCACCTTCCAGACTTCTTCGTACGTCGTGTCGAAAAGCCTGCTGAGGGTTGGGTGCTACGCCGGGTTGAACTCCCATATATAGAAGTCCCGTTGTTGGCACGGGAGGATCCGGCGGACGAGCATAACCTGGACTACATTGACGAGCTTTAGCTGCTTGTTCACCAGGGTTTGGATGCATTTTTGCAGTCCGGTCACCTCGTCTTGGTAGCCCCACGACAGGCCCGTCTCTTTCCAGGACGTGAGCCGCATGGGGGGTCCAGACCGGAATTCAGGGGCGGCGATCCATTTCGGATCACGCGGCTCGGTGATGTAAAACCACCCTGACTGCCACCCCTTCAAGGTCTCCGCACTCGAGCCATAGGACGTTGGCCATCCTGCCCGCCATGGCGCCTCCGCACTCCGCCTGGTTGTCGCGCACCACCTTTGGCTTGATGTTGAAAGTCTTGAGCCAGAGGCCGAAATGGGGATGGATGCAAAGGAAAGCCTCGCACACGACGATAAACGCCGAGATGTTGAGGACAAAGTTCGGGGCCAGATCGTGGAAATCCAGGCCATAGTAGAACATGAGCCCCCGGACAAATGGGTGGAGAGCAAAACCCAGTCCGCGGAGGAAGTGGGGAAGGAATACAACCCTATCATGGGGCCTAGGGGTGGGGAGGAGCTGCCCCTCTTCAAGAAGCCGGTGTGCGATGTTGTTGGACAAGTATCCGGCCTTCCTTAGTTTTTTGACATGGCCATCCGTAACGGAGGAGACCATCCACTTGCCTCCCGCTCCGGACATGGCTAGAGAAGGTCGAGGTGGGAAGTGCGGACTTGAGCGCTGGAGCTCGGGTGCACAGGAGATAGATAGGCAAAGGAGGAAGAAGGCGTAGGTGAAAAGGTGGATCCTTATCCCCTTATATGGGCGGATGCGACTATGCGCCTCCACCAGCCTGATAAAACTCGCTTATCTCCCAAGCGCCATGATAAATGGCGCGGTTGGGTTACCCACGTCCGTATTGATGAGAATCCCGTAAATGGGGGACACGATCTCTGCTTTGACAAGACGTGCCAAGGAAACCGCCTCGCAAAATGTGCTGAGGTGGGGAAGTAAAAACGATTCGGATAAAGGCTTGGCCGTAGCGTTCGACGATACGGGATACGTCAGCAGATTAGATTTGTGTTGATATTATTCTCTCTATGGCAATATGTGGAAACTTATTTTGCAGAGCCGGACACTACTTTTAGTGTTTAACAACTTTTATGAAGAACTTTGAGGAGAAACCCGCCTTGCAATGCCGAAGACAATCTGTGCACTGGACTCGTCGTCATTGAAGCCTGGTTCAGGGGCTACTGAGGGAGTCCTGGATTAGGGGGTGTTCGGGTAGCCGGACTATACCTTCTGCCGGACTCCTGGACTATGAAGATACAAGATTGAAGACTTTGTCCCGTGTCCGGATGGGACTTTCCTTGGCGTGGAAGGCAAGCTAGGCGATACGGATATTCAGATCTCCTACCATTGTAACCGACTTTGTGTAACCCAAACCCTCTCCGGTGTCTATATAAACCGGAGGGTTTTAGTCCGTAGGACAACCCCAACATACAACAATCATACCATAGGCTAGCTTCTAGGGTTTAGCCTCCTTGATCTCGTGGTAGATCTACTGTTGTACTACCCATATCATTAATATTAATCAAGCAGGACGTAGGGTTTTACCTCCATCAAGAGGGCCCGAACCTGGGTAAAACATTGTGCTCCCTGTCTCCTATTACCATCCGCCTAGACGCACAGTTCGGGACCCCCTACCCGAGATCCGCCGGTTTTGACACCGACAATTGGCAAGCTTAATTGTAACATCAATATCTTCTATCTCGGCAGGTGCAATTTCATTCTTAATTTCTTCATACAAGTCATAAGGGATAACACTAGCACTAGCACCCATATCACATAAGCCATGATAACAATGATCTCCTATTTTAACAGAAATAATAGGCACGCCTACCACAGGTCTATGTTTATCTTTAGCACAAGGTTTAGCAATTCTAGCAGTTTCACCTTCGAACTGAATAACATGCCCATCAATATTATCAGACAAGAGATCTTTAACAATAGCAATATTAGGTTCTACTTTAACTTGCTCAGGAGGTGTATAAGTTCTAATATTGCTTTTACGAACAACAGTTGAAGCTTTAGTATGATACTTTATTCTAACAGGGAAAGGTGGTTTCTCAACATAAGATGTAGGAACAATAGGATCATTATAAGTGACAATCTTTTCTTCAAATTTAACAGGTGTAGCTACTTTTACTTCTATGGGAGGATGATATTTAAACCACTTCTCCTTGGGGAGATCAACATAAGTAGCAAAAGATTCACAGAAGGAAGCTACTATCTCAGAGTCAAGTCCATATTTAGTGCTAAATTTACGAAAAATATCGGTATCCATAAAAGATTTAACACAATCAAACTTAGGTGTCATACCTGACTCCTTACCTTCATCGAGGTCCCAATCTTCAGAGTTGTGTTTAATTCTATCCAATAACTCCCATTTAAATTCAATAGTCTTCATCATAAAAGAGCCAACACAAGAAGTATCGAGCATGGTGCGATTGTTTTAAGAGAGCCGAGTATACAAATTTTGAATAATTGTTTCCCTTGGAAACCCATGATTGGGGCATGAATATAATATTGATTTAAGCCTCCCCCAAGCTTGAGCGATGCTTTCTCCTTCGCGAGGCCAGAAATTATATATATAATTGCGATCACGATGAACAAGATGCATAGTGTCGTGGATTTGTCACGGCAGATGTCCTAGCGAAAGGACTTAGTCGTGGAGCCATCGCAACGGGTTAACTTGAAGGGGTTAAAAGCGGACGCAAGGACACGGTGTTTATACTAGTTCGACCCCTTCGATGAAGGTAAAAGCCTATGTCTAGTTGTGATGGGATTGATGTGTTTCGAGGGCTAGGGAGCGATAAGCTTCGCCTAAACCTCGAGTTGTTGTTCTCTGTCCTCAAACCACCGTCGGGTCGTCCCCTTATATACACGGGTGACGCCCGTCGGTCTGCAAAGTCCCAACCTCCGGTTCATAAACGTGCCCGGGTTGGTCTCTCTATTCCTAACTTACAATGCAAGTTTACCTCAGGCCGGTTTACGGCCGTAAACCTCTAAACCGATTATAGGCCTTGGGCCCTTCTATTTCTCCTTGGGCTTTAACATCTCGGGTCCATTGACGGAGCTAACCCGGGCCCTGTAGGCCGGTTTACCCCAAATAGCAATATCCCCAACATTAGGCCCCAGATTGATTTGAACAGGTTCATGTCAATCCTTAATAAGAATTTCTGTCTTCAAATGTCTTCCAGTAACTATTAAACCGCCGTTTTTTCGTCTCCTCTTGCTGCGGTAAACCGATATGACGTCAGCGCAAAGTTACCGTCTCCTTTTGCTAATCCGCAATAATCATGGCGACGGCTGGGCTCCCGAAATCACCGGCCCCTGGATTCGCGCGCCTGACACGCGCGCCGCGCCTTATAAATAGGACTTGAAGGCCATCTTCCTTTCCTCCCTTTCGTCCCCTTCTTCGTCTTCCTCGCGACCCAGACCTCGGAGCTCCGCCGCCGCCGTCAGCTACTGCATCAACTCCGGCCGCTGCATCGACCTGACCGGACCAGAGTACCGCGGCGACCCTCCACATCCGTTTGGATCCCGGTAAGGCTCCTGTTCTTCTTGCTTTAGATCTGTTCTAGGGTTCGTCATCCTGCCACTGTTCCTCGTTCATCTCCATAGCAGCTTTTGCGAACAGATTATGATACTTATATTGTGATTTGTAGTCAATCTCAATATTCGCCATAAATCTGCACTCATCTCCTTAGATCCCACTCATTTCCCTGCTTGTCGAACTTATGCTGTTCTGCTGTGAACCAAACCTCGTATTTTTACTTCTTTTTTGCCCTAGCTGTAGATCCATTATTTTGAAAGAATCTGTACGGGATCTGTTTCTGCTTTCATATTCACAACTGTTAGATCTGGTCGGTTTAACTTTTAGCAGAGCGAACAACCCAAACCATATATCCATTAGCCCCCTCAATGAACCGCCAGATGATATCATTGTAGATAACTTCATTCTATATAAGAGCATCTTCGGTTTACAATCACACCTGTTCTCAAACCGGAATACCTTTGCCTTGTAGATTTCCTTATGGCAAAACAGGTGTACGAATGCAACTGGGTTCCCTCTCGCATCACCGAGACCCAATTAAACAACTTAGTTCTGACTGGCGCTTTGAGTAGCAAAAATGCCATCCATTGGAGGGTTCCAGGGGATGAATGTCCTCCTACCCCACAGGAAGGAGAAGTGGTGGTGTTTGCGGATCACCTGGCCCGGGGTTTTAATCCACCCGGTTCAAAATTTTATCGGGACGTCCTGGCTAATTTTAAGTTGCGCCCACAAGATGTTGGTCCAAACTCAGTCACGAATATCTGCCATTTTCAAGTGCTTTGTGAGGTGTACTTCCAGGAGGAACCTACTGTAGAGCTGTTCCGAGACTGTTTTCATTTGAACCGACGTACTGAATTCACCGACGGCCCTAATATGGAACTGGGTGGTATGGCGATTCAAAAGAGGAAAGAAGTGACTTATCCTCACGCCAAGTTGCATAGTCATCCGCAAGAATGGAATCACACTTGGTTCTATTGCAAGGATACTTCCCCTGCTGAAGAAAATCCTCTGCCTGGCTTCCGTCCAGAGAGACTTAGCAATACACACCCCTTCCCCCCAAGGCTAACCACCAAAGAGAGGAGTAAGTATGCCCCTCAGCTGTCCAAGCTCAGAGCCTTCATGGCTAACGGTTTAACGGGGGTAGATCTTGCCCGTTGCTGGATTTCATGGAGCATCCTGCCCCTTAGCATCCGCTCCGGTTTAATGTGCCAATACACGGGCCGGGTTGATGACCCTTTGAGGCACTGCAACATCCAGCTGACGGAAGACGAAGTTACTGAAGCTGTGAAAAAGATGCTGAATGAACCGGAATATGTTTGCGCCCGAACCGGCCTGCTTCCCTTTTGTGCTACAAACAAACCACCTGCTGTAAGCATCTCACATCTGTTTGTTATAGAATTTATGATCTCCTTATATGCATATTGTTAACTCCAGTCCTTTCTGAAACAGGGAGATGATCCGTTTTGGAGCAAGAAGTTTCAAGAGCCGACCGAAAAGGTAACCCGACCCAAAACAAGGGTGAAGAAGCCCGCTCAGAAGAAAAGGAACACCGCTTCCTCTACCCCGGATTTAGAGGAGGATGATGTGGGTAATCCGGACCTTGAGGTAGACCTCGATTCAGTTGGCTTACTTTTTATACGTCTTATTGATGATGATATTTGTCAGGACGACGCTGAAGCGAGTAATGCTGAAGGCCCAGAGGTAACTATTCTTTCTTCTGATGCAGTTCCTTTGCCTTTGAAAAAACCTCGCCAAGCAAACCGGAAAATTAAATTTTCTCATCCTCTTGCTTACTTGGATCCCAAATTTCTTGTGAAGACCCAGCAACATGAAGCTCGACGCACCACCCGGCATAGCGGCCAGGTAGTTACCTCCGCCGGTTTACCGAACAGCCCGGTTCGGAAACGCCGCTCAGAGGTCTCCGATTTATGCGCTAGCTTTCCTCCTAAAGCAGGTTTAACTCGTCAGCCTCTTAATCCATCTGACTCCGATTATCAGGTCACTTCCCATTCATCTTCTGGTGAATCTTCAGCCACTCAACTGCCACCGCTAAAGACAGTTATTGGGTAAGTTGGACCGATCACAACATATTTCTATATGGGTTTCTTAATCCATCTTACACCATTCTTTCAATCTTTGGGTCTTTCCCAGGGCTAAACCTAGACCGAGCAAGAAGGCTCGTCTGGATAATCCGGCCGAAGGAACTGCCGCTCCTGAACCGGAGAGAACTCCTGGTGCTGATGCTCTGGTTCGTGAAGACATTCAGAATTATCTACCTCCACAAGATGACGCCTATGCTGAAGAAAGGCCTACCAATCCTGCCAGCCGTACTGATCAACCTGCCAGTCCTGTTCGGGTTGAGGAATCCATCCCCCCTTCTAGAACTGTTGATAAACCGACAGTGCCAATGCAGAGCAGCGACTCCAAAGATGATGATGTTGTGATTACCGGCATTGGTCGCTCTGAACCGGGGAGCTCTGCTACTTTAGCCAAGCATACTGCCAAGGAAGAAATCTCGGCCATAAAGGGCAAATGGGACGTTGATTCCTCAACATACGCCGCCTTAAGCGCCCAAGATCTTTATTCTGGGTACCTGAACCGACTGTACACCAGTCGCGATTATGAAGCTGGTATGGTCAGGATGATGAAAGAAAAACTTGAGGTAACTCTCTTGTGCTTCATTCTGTTGCAACCTAGCTTCTCAATTTTTTCCAATCCGAGATGGTAATCCGAATCATGCTGCCTTGACAACTAAGGCCCGGTTTAGAAACCCAGGGCTTCAACATAGGCCGTTAACCAGAAACATCATCAAATAACCATTAGCCCCCAAGTACCAAGTTTAAATACTTGTATTAATCCTGGGACTTTTGTAATGGAAAACATGCGTTAAGATCAAGTATGCATTAGCCCCCAAGTATCGAGCACATAACTTGCTTGTGTGGTTGATACTTCCAAACCGTGCAATATTTTCTGAACACTGCTGACGACCTGCTGCAGGGGGATCTGAAGACCAAAGATAAAAAAGTCTCGGACCTTCAGGAAACCCTAAAAACCCAGCAAGCTGAAACTGCAAAAGCGAAGGAGGAATTGACCAATGCCTTAACCGTTATGGAACAGCTGAAAGAAAGCCGCAAAAAGGAACAAGCTGATTGGGCTACTGAAAAGGCTCTTTTGATGAAAAGGGCTGAAAATGCCGAAGCTGCTCTCAAACCGGTGGTTGATGAATTATCCACCGTAAAGCGACAAATACACTCCATGACCTCTGCCGTCTTTGGTAAATTTCTTTCGATGCCCTTCTTCCAATTTGTACCTTGTCTGCTATATCCTATGTCCGGTTTGTAATCCATCTTGAAACACTGCAGGCACACGTATTGGACACTTGGGTTCTGATGTGCGGATGAAACTCAAAGCTGCCTATACTCTGATTGAACAGTTGTACACCGGAGCACAAAGAGCTATCACCACTGCATCGCATAACAACCCTGCACCATCTCTGATTCAAGACACGTTAAAAAGGTTATCCATGCTTCCAGCCCGGATTGAAGAGTTAAAAGGATCAGCTGCTCGAACCGGAGCCATCACTGCCTTGATCCGGGCCAAAGCGTGGGTACCAGATTTTGATCCTGTCGAAGCGGCCCAAGGATACCCCAGCTTGAAAGAAGACGGTTCAGATTTCGGCGAAAATGACTTGAGGGCGATAAATCGGGCGGTGCGCCCCCTAGCTTGTCAATTGGCTGAAGAAGCAGATCTGACACATTATCAGGCCCAATATGATAACCAGAACAAGCGAGTAGCTGCCCCGGTCCCTGAAGCGGAAAACCTTATTCCTCCAATCCGTAAGCATACCTACGCCCCTGACATTGAACCGTCTTTGCTGATTCATGAAGAAGCTGTCTTTCAAGCGCTAATGGGAATCGACTGGACCACTGCAGATTTCCAGCCAATGGGTAGCCAAGAGAAAGCTGAAGCGGCGCAAGATGATCCACAGCCTTCGAATCGAGGCGGCGAACAGGCGTAATCAACGCTCCGGTTCACCTTAATTGGTGACGTTTAATCCGTCAAAAAACAAGATATTCAGGCACTACGCTGCCTTGTAATAAGATAGTTAATACCTCTGCTTTTGAATGCGCCTTTGTGCACGGGTGCTGATGCCCTTGCCATGACTTTTTCCAACTTGTGTTTCTTGTCTTTACTGGGTACAAAGGACGGTCTTTCGACCATACGAACCGTGCTGCGCTTTTGCCAGACCGGGCAACTTGCCTCCGGGTTAAAAAATGGACCAGGCTGTGTCAGCTGAATCGGTTTAAAAGTACTTGTCGTTCCAAAGAACAAAAAAAACACCGCAAGAAGGAAGATAACAAACAACCAAATACGAGAGAAGAACGCAATAATAAAACGCATGCAAAGGGTGGTTGCTATGAACCGTTCAGAAGGCGTTACCGTCGTCAAGACAAAAAACCAAGCCCCCAAGGGGTGTAGCTACGGTTTAAGTCGACTGGGTTCCTAACTGAATCGTGGCAAATATGCCGGTCAAATGGCATTGCATTGGTTCGGATTCGACCAAGCCCCCAAGTGACTCAGTGGCCTAGGGCCGGTCAAGTGGCATTGCATTGGTTCGGACACGACCAAGCCCCCAAATGACTTATTGGCTGTTTAAAAGCCGATCAGAAGGCATTACCATCATCAAGACATGACCGAGCTCCCATAAGGTGTAACTACGGTTCAAGTCGATTAGGTCCCCAACTGACTTAGTGGCAAATATGCCAGCCAGAAGGCATTACCGTCGTCAAGACATGACCAAGCTCCCCGGAGGTGTAGCTACGGTTCAGGTCGACTAGGTCCCCAACTGACTTTGTAAGGATAGCTATGTTCTCTTTGGTTCGAATACGACCTATGTTTGAACAGGAAGCCCCATGTTTGAACCGCGCATCATGTCAGCAGGTCCTCTTCAGTAATTTTTAACCTTTTTGCAAGAGATAAATTTTTCTTGAACCGGGAGCTGAACCGGATATTTAAGAGTTTCAAAGCTTTGTGGGAGACATCTTTCCCTTGAACCGGATTTTAAACCAGAATCTTCATTTTGATTTTCTGTGAAGCGACCTCAAGGGGTAAACCAGAAGTTGCATTAAAGCGAATCAACTCCATGTAACCACGCATGACGTGAAGAACAGCAGAGACCCCGCTTTACTCGAGGCTCCGGTTTATTGTATTGATCATAATATATACATGGTCATGATATGTACATAAACAGAGCCCAAGGCTCATGTATAATAAGGTCGAAGATGAGCTATATTCCATGGCCTGCTGATCTCCTCCTCTGATGTGCGTGAATCTTTGCGCTCTCGAATATCAATCAGGTAGTATGACCCATTATTCAGATTCTTGCTGACCACAAAAGGTCCTTCCCAAGGCGGGGATAATTTATGCTGATCAGACTGATCCTGGATGAGCCGAAGCACCAAATCCCCCTCCTGAAAGGTTCTGGTCTTAACCCGACGGCTGCGGTAACGGCGAAGATCCTGCTGGTAAATCGCTGAACGGGCAGCTGCTAATTCACGTTCCTCATCCAACAAGTCAAGAGCGTCCTGCCGTGCCTGCTCGTTGCCCGCTTCAACATAAGCTGCCACGCGAGGTGAATCATGTCGTATATCACTGGGGAGAACCGCCTCTGCTCCATAGACCATAAAGAACGGCGTAAACCCCGTGGATCTGTTAGGCGTGGTGTTGATACTCCATAATACAGACGGTAGCTCCTCAACCCAACAACCCGGCGTCCTTTGCAAAGGGACCAGAAGCCGGGGTTTGATACCTCTCAAGATCTCTTGATTCGCTCGTTCTGCTTGACCATTAGACTGTGGGTGAGCTACTGAAGAAACATCAAGCCGTATATGCTCACGTGCGCAGAACTCTTTCATGGCACCTTTGGATAGATTGGTACCATTATCTGTGATGATGCTATGTGGAAAACCAAACCGGAAGATCACCTTCTTTATAAACCGCACCGCCGTGGCCGCATCACATTTACTGACAGGTTCTGCCTCCACCCACTTTGTAAATTTGTCAACCGCCACCAATAGGTGGGTCTTCTTATCTTTGGAACGTTTAAAAGGTCCAACCATATCAAGCCCCCAAGTCGCAAACGGCCAAGTAATTGGAATCATCCTCAATTCCTGAGCCGGTATGTGCGCTCGTCTGGAAAATTTCTGGCAACCATCACATAATCTGACCAGGTCTTCTGCATCAGCATGAGCAGTTAACCAGTAGAAACCGTGGCGGAACGCTTTAGCCACCAATGATTTTGAACCGGCGTGGTGGCCGCAATCCCCTTCATGTATTTCACGTAATATCTCGCACCCCTCCTCAGGGGATACACATCGTTGCAGCGCTCCTGACACGCTGCGATGATGTAGCTCTCCTTTGAGAATGGTCGTAGACTTGGACCGCCGTACTATCTGCCGAGCCAAGGTTTCGTCTTCTGGCAACTCACCCCGGTTCATATACGCCAGATAAGGAAGCGTCCAATCCGGGGTGACGTGAAGAGCCGCCACTAATTGAGCCTCCGGATCAGGAATAGCCAACTCCAGCTCACCTGGTAGCTGTACCGATGGGTGATACAATACATCCAAGAAAACATTGGGTGGGACCGGTTTACGCTGAGAGCCCAAGCGGCTTAAAGCGTCCGCTGCCTCATTCATTCTGCGGTCCACATGGTCCACTTGATAGCCTTTGAAATACCCAGCCACCATATCTACTTCACGACGGTATGCAGCCATGAGCGGGTCCTTAGAATCCCAGGTGCCAGATACCTGCTGAGCCACCAGATCCGAATCACCAAAGCACCTAACTCGGTTCAGATTCATCTCTTTAGCCATCCGAAGACCATGAAGCAAAGCTTCATACTCAGCCGCATTATTTGTACAGGGGAACATTAAACGGAGGACATAACAAAACTTATCTCCTCGTGGGGAAGTTAAAACGACTCCAGCCCCCGAGCCTTCCAATTGTCTGGACCCGTCAAAATGAATAGTCCAATAGGTGTTATCTGGCTTCTCCTCAGGTGCTTGTAACTCTGTCCAATCGTTTATGAAGTCGACAAGTGCTTGTGACTTTATGGCCGTCCGGGGCACGTATCTTAAACCGTGCGGCCCAAGCTCGATAGCCCACTTGGCAATCCGACCGGTCGCCTCCCGGTTCTGTATGATGTCACCCAAAGGAGCAGAACTGACCACCGTGATGGGGTGTCCTTGAAAATATTGCCTCAGCTTCCGGCTTGCCATAAAAACACCATATACCAGCTTCTGCCAATGCGGATACCTTTGTTTGGACTCGATAAGCACTTCACTGATATAGTAAACCGGTCGTTGAACCGGATGTTCCTTCCCAGCCTCCTTTCGTTCTACCACCATCGCCACACTGACTGCTCTGGCGTTCGCAGCAACATATAACAGGAGTGGCTCTTTATCTACAGGGGCTGCCAACACTGGCGGATTGACTAACTGTCGCTTCAAGTCCTCAAACGCTTTATCAGCCTCCGGACTCCAGACAAATTGATCTGTCTTTTTGAGCATTTGATACAAGGGGATCGCCTTTTCACCGAGGCGGCTGATAAACCGGCTTAACGCTGCAATCCGTCCGGCCATGCGCTGAACATCATTGACACATTTCGGTTTGGCCAGTGAGGTGATGGCTGTGATCTTTTCCGGATTGGCCTCAATTCCTCTATGGGACACTAAGAATCCCAACAACTTGCCTGCAGGTACACCAAAAACACATTTAGCTGGGTTGAGCATCATTTGGTACACTCTCAAGTTATTGAAGGTTTCCTTCAAATCATCAACCAGGGTCTCCTTCTTTCGTGACTTGACCACAATATCATCCACATAAGCATGTACATTCCGACCAATCTGTTCGTGGAGGCAATTTTGCACACACCGTTGATAAGTAGCCTGCGCACTCTTAAGCCCGAAGGGCATAGAAACATAGCAGAAGGCTCCAAAGGGAGTAATGAACGCCGTCTTCTCCTGGTCCTTAACTGCCATCTTGATCTGATGATAACCCGAATAGGCATCCAAAAAACTCAAACGCTCGCAACCTGCCGTAGCATCAATGATTTGATCAATCCGGGGGAGAGCAAAAGGATCCGCTGGACAAGCTTTATTCAAGTCTGTGTAATCCACACACATGCGCCAGGTGCCGTTTTTCTTAAGAACCAGCACCGGATTAGCAAGCCACTCGGGATGAAAAACCTCAATAATAAACCCAGCCGCCAGGAGCCTGGCCACTTCCTCACCAATCGCTTTACGTCTTTCTTCGTTAAACCGGCGTAAGAACTGTTTTACCGGTTTATACTTAGGATCCACATTAAGGGTGTTCTCAGCGAGTCGCCTCGGTACACCAGGCATGTCAGACGGCTTCCATGCAAAGATGTCCCGATTCTCACGGATGAACTCGATGAGCGCGCTTTCCTATTTTGGATCCAGGTTTGCACTGATGCTGAACTGCTTGGACGAATCGCCAGGTACGAAGTCAACAAGCTTAGTTTCGGCAGCCGATTTGAATTTCAAGGCTAGATCGTGGTCCGTAGTTGGCTTCTTCAACGAAGTCATGTCTTCCGGGTCAACACTGTCTTTGTACCGCTTTAGCTCCTCCGTAGCACAAACCGATTCTGCATAAGTCGCATCTCCTTCCTCGCATTCCAAAGCGATTCGACGGCTCCCATGAACCGTTATAGTGCCCTTGTAACCTGGCATCTTGAGCTGCAGATATACATAGCAGGGCTGTGCCATAAATTTTGCATAGGCTGGCCGTCCGAACAAAGCGTGGTATGGACTTTGGATTTTAACCACTTCGAACGTCAGCGTCTCTGATCTGGAATCATGACTATCGCCGAAGACCACTTCAAGGGCTATCTTACCAACCGAGTACGCAGACTTGCCAGGCACCACCCCGTGGAACACTGTATTGGTCGGTTTGAGATCCTTATCTACCAGTCCCATGCGACGGAAGGTCTCATAATACAAGATGTTAATGCTGCTCCCTCCGTCCATGAGCACCTTGGTGAGCTTATAACCTCCCACCTGAGGCGCCACCACCAATGCTAACTGACCCGGATTATAAACCCTGGGAGGGTGATCTTCTCGGCTCCATATGATAGGTTGTTCCGACCAGCGCAGATAGTGAGGTGTGGCCGGTTCAACAGCACTAACTGCCCGCTTCTGAAGCTTTCTATCTCGTTTATCCAAGCCTGTAGTAAAGACATGATACTGTCCACCACTCAACTGTTTCGGGTTGCTCTGATAACCTGATTGCTGCTGTCCGTAACCACTTTGATTACCTTGACTATTTTGGTTGTCCTGTCCGCCCGGATTACCATGGAACCCTGGACCGGAATTTCCGCCGCCGTATCCTGATCCGGAACCTGAACCGCCGCCAGAGCTGTGATCATATTGGAAAGTATTTGAGCTTTTGAATTCCTTCATGATGTAACAATCCTTCCAAAGATGGGTTGCTGGCTCCTCTTTTGTTCCGTGCTTCGGACAGGGCTGGTTTAAGAAAAAGTTCAAACGCTCCGGATTAGGACCGGGATTTCCACGAAAACTTGGCTGTTTCCCCTTATGCCGCTGGCCCTTATTCTGTGCACTTGTGTTGGCCACAAAATCCATGCTCCCATCCGGTTTACGCTTACCTCCGCCTCCATTACCTGTCGGTCGATGCTGCTGGCCTTTGGTGTTGCTATTCTTCTTTCCCTTCCCTGCTTTGTCGTCACCAGAGTTAGGATCCTTGGTACTGTCAGAATCCGCATACTTCACTAAAGCGGTCATGAGCGTTCCCATATCCGTGCAATCACGCTTCATCCGGCCTAACTTTAGCTTCAAAGGGCCAAACCGACAGTTGCTTTCCAACAGCACCACGGCGGTGTCTGCGTTGATGCGATCTGACGAGTGCAAAACTTCTGATACCCGGCGTACCCAATGAGTAGTTGATTCCCCTTCTTGCTGAACGCAAGCTGCTAGGTCAACTATCGACATTGGCTGTTTGCACGTGTCCTTGAAATTCTTGATAAACCGGGCGCGCAACTGGGCCCATGAATTAATGGAATTAGGCGGTAAGCTCTTTAGCCAAGTCCGGGCCGTTCCTTCTAACATCATAGTAAAATACTTGGCACACGCCGTGTCATCCACATCCAGCATCTCCATAGCCATCTCATAGCTCTCCACCCATGTCTCCGGAGGCTGATCTGCCGTGTAGTTTGGTACCTTGCGGGGGCCTTTGAAGTCTTTGGGCAGGCGTACGTTGCGTAAAGCGGGAACAAGGCACGGTACTCCCAAAGAACTAGAAACCACCCCCGGTTCAGCCGTGGCAGCTGGGAAGATAGGTGTAAGCTGACGAGCCTGATGCTGCGCTGCTAATCCGGCCTCCCGCGCACGGGCGCGATCCACATTCTCCTGAGCATTGTCGACGCCCGCCGGATTGTTGCCGCGGAGCGCTTCACGCCTGGCATTACTTGAAACAGCCGGCTCCTCCATGCGCCTACTATAGCTCCCGCTGGGGCGAGGGGTGGAATGAATCCGATCACGGCTTTGCGAATATGCTTCTTGTTGGGCCAACGCGGTCCTAAGGAGCTCCTTGACCCGGCGTGTCTCTACATCCTGCGGTGAATCGCCTTTGATCGGAATGGCTTCCAACCGAGCTGCCGCCGCGACGAGGTTATCCATCGGGTTGGAATAATGGCCCGACGGTGTTGGCACGGCCTGTGGTGTACCAGTGTTGTGACGAGGCAGGTTTATTATCCGGTGCTGAACCGGGGCGCCAACTGTCGCCTCCGCACGGTTTACCCCCGGGGTGTTGAAGAGATTTCGGGCATCGAGGGTTGCGGGCAATCGAGATCGGAATTTCCTCTTCAGGACTTCCTGAGACGCATTCTGGTCCATCATGAGCCTGTAAGCCTGTGCATCTAAAGCGGCGCGCTCCGCCGTCATCCTGGCCTCTTCTGCTGCCAGCTCCGCTTTAGCTTGAGTGATCTGTTCTCTCACTTTGGCAATCTCAGCATTGTGAACCTCCTGATCCACCGGGTTGGCTTCCGCCATGAGCGCTGCCAGTGCGTCAAACAGGTCTGACAATACTTGGGCTGGTGAATCCGCAGGGCCTCCTGCCCGCGCAGCTGTTGCCGCTGCCGATCCGGAGATCACTGCTGCCGCAGTTGATGAATGTAGCGCCGCCTGTGTTCCAGCCATGAAGATCCCAACCCGATAGGGCAGATCAGAGGGGTCCGGAATACTGTCGCCATCGGAGCTGCCCCCAATCCGATCATCTTGCAGCTGGTAAAGAGATTCGGTTTCCCCGGTTGACGTTTCATCGCCGGAGTAGATGGCGGTTTCGTCACCGGATTCGGATCCTTCCTCGTGGCTTCCTCCGTGGATGACTCCCACGAAGGCGCGCTTCCTGGTCGGTTTAGCCAGGGTCGATCTCGTGCACTGAGTTGTCTCGACGAGGTCGGTGCAGACGCCCAGCTCGGGGCCCGGTTCACCGATCTTGCCGATGAAAACATGGATGCCGCCAAAGGGGACCCGGTACCCGTACTCGATCGAACCGGCGTCGGGGCCCCAGCCTGTGCTGTCGATGTAGAGTTTTCCGCGACGACTTTTGGTCATCCGACCCACAGCGTAACCCTCGAGTCCTTCAAAGCGGCCCTCCAAGAACTTGAAACCATCTCGCGATAGCCCCACGGTGGGCGCCAACTGTCGTGGATTTGTCATGGCAGATGTCCTAGCGAAAGGACTTAGTCGTGGAGCCATCGCAACGGGTTAACTTGAAGGGGTTAAAAGCGGACGCAAGGACACGGTGTTTATACTAGTTCGGCCCCTTCGATGAAGGTAAAAGCCTACGTCTAGTTGTGATGGGATTGATGTGTTTCGAGGGCTAGGGAGCGATAAGCTTCGCCTAAACCTCGAGTTGTTGTTCTCTGTCCTCAAACCGCCGTCGGGTCGTCCCCTTATATACACGGGTGACGCCCGTCGGTCTGCAAAGTCCCAACCTCCGGTTCATAAACGTGCCCGGGTTGGTCTCTCTATTCCTAACTTACAATGCAAGTTTACCTCAGGCCGGTTTACAGCCGTAAACCTCTAAACCGATTATAGGCCTTGGGCCCTTCTATTTCTCCTTGGGCTTTAACATCTCGGGTCCATTGACGGAGCTAACCCGGGCCCTGTAGGCCGGTTTACCCCAAATAGCAATATCCCCAACACATAGGATAATACTTTTGATGAAATTCCAATTTCAATATTTGATAGTTCCATGATCTCCTATCATCACATAGCCTATACCATGTCAATACGTCTCCCTTCAAAGATAAAGAGAAGACCTTCTTCTTAGCAACATCATCGGGTATACCTGCAAGCTTAAATAATCCACAAACTTCATCCACATATATTAAGTGCTCATCAGGATGCTTTGTTCCATCTCCTATAAAAGGATTAGCTAGCAGTCTTTCCATCATACCCGAAGGAAATTCAAAAGGAGTTTCATTTTCAATAGGTTCAGTAGGTTGAGGAGCAACTCTTTGCTCTACTGGCCGGGGTAAAGATACCCAGAACAAGCCCCTCGGAGAATTACTTTCCATAGTAACAAGTGACAGTAAATTTCAGCACACTATATAAATTTTTCCTTACCAAATTCCACCTACCAGAAACGCTACACTCCCAGGAAACGGCGCCAGAAAAGAGTCTTGATGACCCACAAGTATAGGGGATCTATCATAGTCCTTTCGATAAGTAAGAGTGTCGAAGCCAACGAGGAGCAGAAGGAAATGATAGGCGGTTTTCAGCAAGGTAATCTCTGCAAGTACTGAAATAAGTGGTAACAGATAGTTTTGTGGCAAGATAAATTGTAACGAGCAACAAGTAACAAAAGTAAATAAAGTGAAGCAAGGTGTCCCAATCCCTTTTGTAGCAAAGGACAAGCCGGAACAAACTCTTATAATAGGAAAAGCGCTCCCGAGGACACATGGGAATATCGTCAAGCTAGTTTTCATCACGTTCATATGATTCGCGTTCGGTACTTTGATAATTTGATATGTGGGTGGAGCGGTGCTTGGGTGCTGTTCTTACTTGAACAAGCATCCCACTTATGATTAACCTCTATTGCAAGCATCCGCAACTACAACAAAAGTATTAAGGTAAACCTAACCATAGCATGAAACATGTGGATCCAAATCAGCCCCTTACGAAGCAATGCATAAACTAGGGTTTAAGCTTCTGCCACTCTAGCAACCCATCATATACTTATTACTTCCCAATGCCTTCCTCTAGGCCCAAATAATGGTGAAGTGTTATGTAGTCGACCTTCACATAACACCAGAGGCTAGACAACATACATCTTATCAAAATATCGAACGAATACCAAATTCACATGACTACTAATAGCAAGACTTCTCCCTTGTCCTCAGGAACAAACGTAACTACTCACAAAGCATATTCATGTTCATAATCAGAGGGGTAATAATATGCATAAAGGATCTGAACATATGATCTTCCACCAATTAAACCAACTAGCATCAACTACAAGGAGTAATCAACACTACTAGCAACCTACTAGCACCAATCCCGGACTTGGAGACAAGAATTGGATACAAGAGATGAACTAGGGTTTGGAGGTGAGATGGTGCTGGTGAAGATGTTGATGGAGATTGCCCTCTCCCGATGAGAGGAGCGTGGGTGATGACGATGGCGATGATTTCCCCCTCCCGGAGGGAAGTGTCCCCGGCAGAACAGCTCTGCCGGAGCCCTAGATTGGTTCCGCCAAGGTTCCGCCTCGTGGCGACGGAGTTTCGTCCCGAAAGGTTGCTTCTGGTTTTTTTCTTGACGAAAGACTTCATATAGGAGAAGATGGATGTCGGAGACCCACCAGGGGGCCCACGAGGTAGGGGGCGCGCCCTAGGAGTGAGGCGCGCCCCCCACCCTCGTGAGCAGGGTGTGGGCCCCCTGGCTTCATCTTTGGCGAGGATTTTTCTTTATTTCTTTTAAGATACTCCGTGGAGTTTCAGGACTTTTGGAGTTGCACAAAATAGGTCTCTAGTATTTGCTCCTTTTCCAGCCCAGAATTCCAGCTGCCGGCATTCTCCCTCTTCATGTAAATCTTGTAAAATAAGAGAGAATAGCCATAAGTATTGTGACATAACGTGAAATAACAGCCCATAATGCAATAAATATCGATATAAAAGCATGATGCAAAATGGACGTATCAGTGGGACGTCATCGAGCTGAACGTGTGCTGAACTCGGAGGTGCCGTGCGTTCGGTACTTGGATCGGTCGGATCGTGATGACGTACGACTACATCAACCGCGTTGTCATAACGCTTCCGCTTTCGGTCTGCGAGGGTACGTGGACACACTCTCCCCTCTCGTTGATATGCATCACCATGATCCTGTGTGTGCGTAGGAAATTTTTTGAAATTACTACGTTCACCAACAGTACCTTCAGTCTAAAACCTTGGACCGGGTTACCACTAGACCCAATGATTCAGCTTTCTAGAAGGGGCTGATGAGAATGAAAACGGCCTTCTTCCATAGGACAAAATTCATCGAAAACAATAATTCTACTAGATTCTGGAAGGATACGTGGCTAGGGGAGACGCCTTTGGCCACACAGTATCGTCCTTGTATACGTAAGAATGCATATGTTGCTATAGTATTACAATCTTCACCTCTAAATATTTAGTTTCGGAGGTCTTTAGTAGGAGACTGATGGAACGCTTGGCTACATCTCGTATGAAGTTTGATGGACGTTCAACTCTCTGACACTACTAGGGAAAAGCTTATAGGCAGACGCTTACTAGTAGCGAGGGTTTGTAACCCTCGCTACTGCTACTTACTAGTAGCGCGGGTTTTTACCCCTCGTTACTACTAAGTTGATACTAGTAGCGTGGGTTTTTAACCCGCGCTACTACTAAGCGGTCTCTACAGTGCTCTTCAGGGACATGCCATAGTAGTAGCGAGGGGTACAAACCCGCGCTACTACTAAGTTGATAGTAGTAGCGCGGTTTTATACCCCTCGCTACTACTAAGTACGAGGTAGGTGAAATCCCCATATCCTCAGCCGAATCCCTCCTCTCTCCCTCACTTTCCCCCTCTCTCACTTTCCTCCTCTCTCCCTCGTACTCCAGCGGTGGCCGCCACTGGTACACTCTGCTTTTTCCCCCTCCCTCTCCGAGATCCCTCCGGTGGGCGGTCGCCTGAGCTCCTCGCTGCTGCCAAGATGCGGAAGCGCGACCTCGGCATCCTCCTCCTCGCCGCCTTCACCGTCTTCTTCTCGCTTCAGGTCAGCCCTCCTCCGCCTCCCCCCTCTCTGATTCAATCTAGAACCCTAGCTGACCCATCCGCCTCCTCCTCTGGCAGCACGAGGGCGACTTCTCGTCCCGGGAGGCGTGGTACCACCTGTCGGACGACGGGTTTCCGATCACGCACGACGTGGACCGCCTCCTGCCGCCGCTCGTCGCCGACCTCAACGGCGACGGTCACCACGAGGTGTTGCTCCCCACACACGATGCCAAGATCCAGGTCCTCCAACTCCTGGCCCACGCCGAGCTGGCCTCCGCAGCCGCCCTCGACGGCTTCCACGAGGTGCGTGTCATGGCCGAGATCTCCCTACATGATTGACAGCACACACGGGGTCGAGATTTTTTTTTTGGTTTTTCAAATTAATAGTAGTAGCGCGGGTCACAAACACGCGCTATAGATAGTTAGTAGTAGCGTGTGCCGAACCCGCGCTACTACTAACACACGTACTAGTAGCGCGGGATGCACCGCACTACTACTACTAGTTAGCTGTAGCGCCGTAGTAGTAGCGCAGGCACCCGCGCTACTACTAGCTTTTAACCCGCGCTACTACTAGGCTTTTTCCTAGTAGTGTGATGAGCCAGATACGATTCACTCGAGACTATTAATGAACGGTGTGTTTTCAGTGAAATCTATGTATGCAGACCTAATTAACTCTGGTCCAATTCCGAAACCGATACATATTAGGAAAATAAAAGTACCCTTAAGAATCAAAGTCTTCATGTGGTTTACAAAGAGGTGATTCTGACTAAGGATAATTTGGCAAAGCGAAGTTGGGAGGGCAGTCAACGATGTTGTTTTTGTGATCAAGATGAATCGATTAAACACCTCTTTCTCAGATGCCCGATGGCTAGATTATCATGTCACTCAGTCCATGTAGCCTTTAATATTATATCTCCAAATAGTATTCACACGTTATTCGGGACGTGCCTAAATGGGGTTGATCCAACTATTGCGACACATATTCGGATAGGAGTATATGCGTTACTTTGGGCTATACGGAACTGCAGAAATGATATGGTTTTTAACAGACAAACTCGGATTAATGTTTTGCAGGTTATCTACAAGGTCACTACTTGGATCCATACATGGTCGTTACTCACTCCTGAGGAAGCCAGGGAGCCTTTTGTTACTGGGTCTACCCGATGGGAGATGGTAGCTTAGGATATCTACAATCGGTTTGGATTGCGGCCTAATAATAGGCTAGGTGTTTAGTCATCTCGTCCTATTTTCGTCGGTTGTGGCATTTTACACTTCTTTTGCTTCTATTTCAGCTCTAACAGATTGTGTCACGCTGATGCAGAGGCCGGGGGTTATCCTCCTTTTCCAAAATATAATTTGACAAAGCTAGATTCAAATATGAATAGTATGTGGGCCTGCTTATGGCTCGAAACAAATATATCTTGATGGACCCAAGAAAATTAGCTACTCCGCTTGCATCATCGTTTTGTCTAAAAAAATCATTGTTTTGGCCTTTATTCAGCTTCATCTCAAAGACATGGAAGAATATCGCAATGCAAAAGGGGAAGACAGAGATGACGAATTTATAGGTCTTTGATAGTATTTTAGGTTTATCGGGAATGTTTGATGTTTTTGTTTTTTCTTGTTTCTTTGAGATCATTCATTTTGGTTAGACAAATTACTAAAGTCCAATCGTTTTCCAAAAAATAATGTGAAAGATGATGGAAAATCAAAAGCTCAAATTATGTTTCTCTCTTTGGAAAAGTTAACAATGGACTCAACACTTTGGCATCAAAACCAAAGAAAGTAAGTATACATTCCAATTTAGAAACATTATAACCGCGCGCTGTTCCATCCCTCTCAGCCATCGGCATTTTCGTCCATTGGATTTGGGGCTCTATGCATTTCTGGCCGTTGAATCTCTTTCCAATCCCACCTGGGCCTTCGTTTCACAACAGAAAATGCTACATGGGCTGGCCGTTGCTCTGGTAACAAATTCGCTAGTATGCTATTAAATTGGGCCTATTGGGCTTTGAGTATCTTGTACATATATGTCTGGTTCAGCTGCTCTGCACTCTGGAATATCCTAACGGACACTCATTGCGGCAGAATGTCGAGCGAACCCACAGAGGCGAGCGACCTAGCGATCAAGATGGGCCGGCCCAACCAGGAGACAGTACACGCGCTGCAGTATCTGGGTTTGGGTACTTTCTGGAAGGTTCCTGACCGATTTTGGGAACCTTCCAGAAGGTTCTTGAACCGGTTTTTCACTGGGCTTTTTCTTTTTCTTTTCCTGTTTCTTTTTTTCTTTCTCTTTTTTCTTCTTTCTTTGTTTTTCTGTTTCTTTATTTCATTTTTCCATTCCTTTTCTTCTCTTTTTATTTCCTTTTTGTTCTTCAGATTTTCAAATTCCTTTCCGTTTCTTTTTTCTTTTTGCTGTTAGTTTAACAGGACCATTGCATGGATTGATTGGCCGGGAGGAGAAATGCAACAAGATATGCTGCTGCAAAATCAGTGTTGGAGTTTGACACGGGTCGATGTCCTGCAGTAGCCTCGGTTGATCTATCTTCGGCCTCTGAATGGCGGTGTGTTCCCTTTTGAGAAAAAAAAAGGGTGTTGTGTACTTGTGTTTTGCAATTACGATGGCTATATACCTCGAAGTCTACTGAAGTCCTAATATGCTTCGGGTGTTGTCTTGTTCAGTGAGAAGTCGTCCTATGCATGCGGATCCTTTTAGTACAACCACATCTTCTTCTGGCTATGTTTTACTTTCAAGCTACCCATTAGTTATATGCTGCTGTATCAATGCATAATTTTTTAGGACTGAATTTTGGTAACATCATTGTATCAATTCTTCTAAATCCTTCTATCTGCTCATTTTAAAGCTCCCGCAATGAAAACTGTTTTCTTCTGAAGACAAATCATAGGGACATGATTGAAATGTTTGTTGTGGTTCCCTTTCCTACAAATATTCACCATCTCCATTGCTAATAAAAATCTTGAAAATTAAACTTTCACCTCGCATACCTCCATAGATTTTATAGATTTCTACTATTCCATTTTTTTTAAACCTTACTGTTCTATCGCCAAAATTGACGGGCGCAGCAACGCGCGCCATCATGGTCTAGGTTACATGACAACACAAATGCCCTAGGCAGTCAGGCAGCCCAGGCGGCCGCCCGGGTTTGTGGTGCCGGATCTCTCCATCACTGTAGCATTGTCGGTACTATTTGGCACTGTAGTGTGTGTTCGGCCTGGGCTTGCCCTGGGCCTCGCCTGATCATGTCTACGCCATTGGTCATACCTCTTGTTGTATTTACAAAAATAGAGAAAAATCACCATGTTGATTTGTAGATCGATGTTGTACTGGATGGATTCTCCTTCTAGTCGGGCGGCCGGCGGAATGACGTTGCAACTGCCAACGACGACGGAGTCTGCAGGAGGCCCGCAGTGGCGCAGCCCCGCATGGACCACGACCAGATGGGAGGGAGAGGGCCGGAGGAGCAGAGGCCTCGCCATCGCCCACCGGACCTCGCTTGCCCGTGCCTATGTTGAATATGTTGGTAAAGGGAAGTTTGCTCCAATTGACTTCATTTGCTGGGATCTTGATATGTTTCCTACAAAAATATATATATGTTTTTTAACACAAATATATATGTCTACACGTCAGTAGGAAAAGCAAGTTTTCTTCATTCTCAAAGGATTAGCATTAGCAAAATATGTATATTAATGGAAACCTTTTGGAAACCCCATCAAAATACCCTTACAAAGTGACAAAATGTCGGGCCATCAATGCCCTTTGTGAGGGAGTTTGGGCAGAACGATGAGATCGCTATGATCACGCAAGTTATATGGAGATTAGATGATGAGAAACCTATCAACTAGCCATGCCTCGATTTGTAAAGGGGGAGAGACCTAGGATTTAAATGGATCATACTCCCTTCGTCCCATAATATAAAAATGTTTTTGACACTAATAGCTGATTACGGTAAACCAGATATACTTTGAGATCTTCGGGAGTCTTCCTGTGCGCCAAGTTGGTGTCGTCCTTCTGGACTGGGCCACGAAAATTCTTTTCGGGATTTATATGGCACGTGCAGTAGCATTTTCCCAAAAAAAACTATGCAGCAGCAAATTTATCATTTTATTTCATAAATTATATTTTTAGTACAAGCCACGTACACACCGACCTAGCGAAACTGAATAAATAGCAGAACGCTAGCCTTTGCACAAAGTAACAATGGTCAAGAAGTAACATTACAAACAAGACCGAAGAAACCTCTGAATTTGACACCAACGTCTGTCACCTGCCTCTGGCACCACCATAGCAGTCACCAAAGGAAAAATGATGGATAATCTCCATACCCTTTGAGAATACACATTGTACCCTACTACGGCAGCACCACATGGCCCGAAACTGAGCGTGACACCCGCTCGTCTACTCAGGCGGCTCGGAGGCGATAACCCTAGCCACCGAAACATCCCCGCCTCCCGCTTTCCCCACCCCGTGGCCGCCGGCGATCGTCGCCGGGTCCTTCCGGCGCGGATCTGGTGCGGGAGCTATCCTCGGTGGCGGCTGGATGCTGGATCTGGCCTTCTCGTGGCAAGGGTTGAGGCCCCTGGCCCGCCATGGCCTGCTGCGCCCACTCCTTTAGTCGTCGGATCTGGCACTTGGGCGGGTGGTGGCCATGGGATCCGGCCGGATCTGGCCGGATTGGGTGTCGCAAACGTCACTCGATCTCCGAGGTGTTGTGGTGGCCGTGGTGGTGTGGTGGTGGCGGTGGTTGGTTCGTCATCTCGTCGAGGTTTGGGATGTGTGTGGTGGGTGGATGCCGGGGCAGCGGCCCCGGGAGTGGACGACGTTATCTCTGCAGCGAGCGACGACTGTGAGTGTTGTACCGTGACTTCGGCCGTGAGGGCGGCGAGGTTGCGGCGGGCGTCTCTGCTGCGGGCGTCTCTGCTATAGGAGTTGCGCCCCTGGGCCTGGTCTGGCCATGGCGGCTTTACCTTGGTGGCTTTGGTCCTTGGCTCTCGGTGGATGGGGATGTGAGTGGGACTGGGGGAAACCCTTGGCCATCGGTAGAGACCATGACAATGTCGGCGTCACTCTGGAGCCGGTCCCTTCTTGGGGGCCTTGTCGAGGTCCCTCTTGATTCCCTCTTCCTCGTCTTCCGCTTTGGACGAAAGTCCTTGATCCCCCTGTGGACGACGGCGGCATGTGTACGTCGCTCCCCTTCTTGGAGGCGTCGTCTGGGGTTCGCGGTAGGGTGGATGGTGCTTCTCTTCTTTGTTGGGGGCAGATGGTGGCAGCGATTGGTCATTGTTCTACATCTTCTCTTGTCGGTCTTCGTCTTTTGGTGGCGCTCTTCAGCTAGCATCTAGCTGTGTGGTTGACCTGTGGTTGGTGGTCTGGTGTTGGGAGCTCTGCGGAGGTGCTTTGCACTCTGGTCCCTCATGCCCGAGCTGCTATGTCGGCTTTGTCCATCCGACTCTAGGTGAGCATCCTGCCTTCTGACGGTACGACGCCCTTCGAGCCAGGGCGAGAGGATTGTGGTTCTATTCCGAGGTAGAATCCTGTGGCTTGTCGGTCTGAGCATGTTCTGTGGGAGTAGGCAAGGAGCTGTGGGCTACCTATGCGGGTGTCTTGCCGTTTTGTCACCCCCGGTGCTGGTGTGGATGCTTATCCTAGGTGTTTGGCCTTGGTGGTTTAGGCTAGGCTCTTTTCCTATCTTATGTTTGCATGTATCACTATTAGGATGTTAGCTATTTCAGTATTTTGTACCTTTGCCGTTTTCTGTTTTCTCCTTTTGTATCTGTCTATTGTAATTCTGGCCGGTTGATGGCTTTGTTAATTTAAAGTCGGATGAGGTTCAAGCCCTATCTCGGGCTCGGCCTAGCCTTTTCTCTTTGTTAGAATTAGAGATAGATTGTAATCTCAACCATTTATCTTCTCTCTCTCCCGTAACAACCTTTGCCTCTATCTTATGTATCGAACCTGAATCCTAGCGATCGGGTTACAACTTGTAAGCCACGGCAAGGGCGCTTCTTGCCTCGATCAATATAAACTCACGCAGATCTCTCACGGGAGGGTAGGAACGCTTCCACCTGACATGGTATACAGAGCCATCCTCTTCCCATCTATCTAGCCAAAGCTCCACGATCACCACAAAAATCAGATCGCCATGTCCTCCTCGGCTCCCGTCGCCTGAAGGAAATATGCCCTAGAGGCAATAATAAAGTTATTGAAGGAAATATGCCCTAGAGGCAATAATAAAGTTATTATTTATTTCCTTATATCATGATAAATGTTTATTATTCATGCTAGAATTGTATTAACCGGAAACATAATACATGTGTGAATACATAGACAAACAGAGTGTCACTAGTATGCCTCTACTTGACTAGCTCGTTAATTGAAGATGGTTATGTTTCCTAACCATGAACAAAAGAGTTGTTATTTGATTAACGGGATCACATCATTAGAAGAATGATGTGATTGACTTGACCCATTCCGTTAGCTTAACACATGATCGTTTAGTATGTTGCTATTGCTTTCTTCATGACTTATACATGTTCCTATGACTATGAGATTATGCAACTCCCGTTTACCGGAGGAACACTTTGTGTGCTACCAAACGTCACAACGTAACTGAGTGATTATAGAGGTGCTCTACAGGTGTCTCCAAGGTACTTGTTGGGTTGGCGTATTTCGAGATTAGGATTTGTCACTTCGATTGTCGGAGAGGTATCTCCGGGCCCTCTCGGTAATACACATCACTTAAGCCTTGCAAGCAATGCAACTAATGTGTTAGTTGTGAGAAGATGTATTACGGAACGAGTAAACAGACTTGCCGGTAACGAGATTGAACAAGGTATTGAGATACCGACGATCGAATCTCGGGCAAGTAACATACCAATGACAAAGGGAACAACGTATGTTGTTATGCGGTTTGACCGATAAAGATCTTCGTAGAATATGTAGGAGCCAATATGAGCATCCAGGTTCCGCTATTGTTTATTGACCGAAGACATGTCTCGGTCATGTCTACATTGTTCTCGAACCCGTAGGGTCCGCACGCTTAACATTACGAGGACAGTTTCATTATGAGTTTATATGTTTTGATGTACCGAAGGTTGTTCGGAGTCCCAGATGTGATGACAGACATGCCGAGGAGTCTCGAAATGGTCGACATGTGAAGATTGATATATTGGAAGCCTATGTTTGGATATCGGAAGTGATCCGGGTTAAAATATGATTTTACCGGAGTACTGGAGGGGTTACCGGAACCCCCCGGAGGTTATTGGGCCTTATGGGCCCAAGTGGATGAAGAGGAGAGGCGGGCCAAGGGGCAGCCGCGCGCCCCTCCCCCCCCCCAAGTCCGAATTGGACAAGGGGGGCGGTGCCCCCCTTTCCTTCCCTCTCTCTTTCCTCCCCCCCCCCCAAGTCCGAATTGGACAAGGGGGGCGGTGCCCCCCTTTCCTTCCCTCTCTCTTTCCTCCCCCCCCCCAAGTCCTAGTCCAACATGGAAAAGGGGGAAGTCCTACTCCCGGTAGGAGTAGGACTCCTCCGGCGCGCCCCCTCCTAGGCCGGCCGCACACCCCCTTGCTCCTTTATATACGGGGGCAGGGGCACCCCATAGACACAACAATTGATCATTGATCTCTTAGCCGTGTGCGGTGCCCCCCTCCACCATAATCCTCGATAATATTGTAGCGGTGCTTAGCCAAAGCCCTGCAATAGTAGAACATCAAGATCGTCACCACGTCGTCGTGCTGATGGAACTCTTCCCCGACATTCTGCTGGATCGGAGTCTGGGGATCGTCATCGAGCTGAACGTGTGCTAGAACTCGGAGGTGCCGTAGTTCCGATGCTTGATCGGTCGGGCCATGAAGACGTACGACTACATCAACCGCGTTGTTATAACGCTTCCGCTTTCGGTCTACGAGGGTACGTGGACAACACTCTCCCCTCTCGTTGCTATGCATCACCATGATCTTGCGTGTGCTTAGGAATTTTTTTGAAATTACTACGTTCCCCAACAGTGGTATCAGAGCCTGGTTTTATGCGTAGATGTCATATGCACAAGTAGAACACAAGTGAGTTGTGGGCGATATAAGTCATACTGCTTACCAGCATGTCATACTTTGGTTCGGCGATATTGTTGGATGAAGCGGCCCGGACCGACATTACGTGTACGCTTACGCGAGACTGGTTCTACCGACGTGCTTTGCACATAGGTGGCTGGCGGGTGTCAGTTTCTCCAACTTTAGTTGAACCGAGTGTGGCTACGCCCAGTCCTTGCGAACGTTAAAACAGCACCAACTTGACAAATTATCGTTGTGGTTTTGATGCGTAGGTAAGAACGGTTCTTTCTAAGCCCATAGCAGCCATGTAAAACTTGCAACAACAAAGTAGAGGACGTCTAACTTGTTTTTGCAGGGCATGTTGTGATGTGATATGGTCAAGACATGATGCTAAATTTTATTGTATGAGATGATCATGTTTTGTAACCGAGTTATCGGCAACTGGCTGGAGCCATATGGTTGTCGCTTTATTGTATGAAATGCAATCGCCCTGTAATGCTTTACTTTATCACTAAGCGGTAGTGATAGTCGTAGAAGCATAAGATTGGTGAGAAGACAACGATGCTACGATGGAGATCAAGGTGTCGCGCTGGTGACGATGGTGATCATAACAGTGCTTTGGAGATGGAGATCACAAGCACAAGATGATGATGGCCATATCATATCACTTATATTGATTGCATGTGATGTTTATCTTTTATGCATCTTATCTTGCTTTGATTGACGGTAGCATTATAAGATGATCTCTCACTAAATTATCAAGGTATAAGTGTTCTCCCTGAGTATGCACCGTTGCGAAAGTTCTTCGTGCTGAGACACCACGTGATGATCGGGTGTGATAGGCTCTATGTTCAAATACAACGGGTGCAAAACAGTTGTACACGCGGAATACTTAGGTTAAACTTGACGAGCCTAGCATATAACAAATATGGCCTCAGAACACTGAGACCGAAAGGTCGAGCGTGAATCATATAGTAGATATGATCAACATAGTGATGTTCATCATTGAAACTACTCCATCTCACGTGATGATCGGACATGGTAAGATGATCTCTCACTAAATTTCAAGATAAAAGTGTTCTCCCTGAGTATGCACCATTGCCAAAGTTTGTCGTGCCCAGACACCACGTGATGATCGGGTGTGATAAGCTCTACGTCCATCTACAACGGGTGCAAGCCAGTTTTGCACACGCAGAATACTCAGGTTAAACTTGACGAGCCTAGCATATGCAGATATGGCCTCGGAACACTGAGACCGAAAGGTCGAGCGTGAATCATATAGTAGATATGATCAATATAATGATGTTCACCATTGAAAGCTACTCCATTTCACGTGATGATCGGTTATGGTTTAGTTTATTTGGATCACGTGATCACTTAGAGGATTAGAGGGATGTCTTTCTAAGTGGGAGTTCTTAAGTAATATGATTAATTGAACTTTAATTTATCATGAACTTAGTACTGGTAGTATTAGCATATCTATGTTGTAGATCAATAGCTCGCATTGTTGCTTCCCTATGTTTTATATATGTTCCTAGAGAAAACTATGTTGAAAGGTTAGTAGCAATGATGCGGACTTGGTCCGTGATCTGAGGTTTATCCTCATTGCTGCATAGAAGAATTATGTCATTGATGCACCGCTCGGTGACAGACCTATTGCAGGAGCAGATGTAGACGTTATGAACGTTTGGCTAGCTCAATATGATGACTACTTGATAGTTTAGTGCACCATGCTTAACGGCTTAGAATTGGGACTTCAAAGACGTTTTGAACGTCATGGACCATATGAGATGTTCTAGGAGTTGAAGTTAATATTTCAAGAAAATACCCGAGTTGAGAGATATGAAGTCTCCAACAAGTTCTATTGCTAAAAGATGGAAGAGAATAGCTCAAGCAGTGAGCATGTGCTCAGATTGTCTGGGTACTACAATCGCTTGAATCAAGTGGGAGTTAATCTTCTAGATAAAATAGTGATTGACAAAATTCTCTAGTCACCATCACCAAGTTAGTAGAACTTCGTGATGAACTATAATATGCAAGGGATAACAGAAACGATTCCCAAGCTTTTCGTGATGCTGAAATCGACGAAGGTAGAAATCAAGAAAAACATCAAGTGTTGATGGTTGACAAGACCACTAGTTTCAAGAAAAGGGCAAAGGGAAGAAGGGGAACTTCAAGAAGAACGGCAAACAAGTTGCTGCTCAAGTGAAGAAGCCCAAGTCTGGACCTAAGCCTGAGACTAAGTGCTTCTACTACAAAGGGACTGGTCACTGGAAGCGGAACTGCCCCAAGTATTTGGCGGATAAGAAGGATGGCAAAGTGAACAAAGGTATATTGGATATACATGTTATTGATGTGTACTTTACTAGTGTTTATAGCAACCCCTCGGCATTTGATACTGGTTCAGTTGCTAAGAGTAGTAACTCGAAACGGGAGTTGCAAAATAAACAGAGACTAGTTATGGGTGAAGTGACGATGTGTGTTGGAAGTGGTTCCAAGATTGATATGATCATCATCGCACACTCCCTACACTTTCGGGATTAGTGTTGAACCTAAATAAGTGTTATTTGGTGTTTGCGTTGAGCATAAATACGATTCGATCATGTTTATTGCAATACGGTTATTCATTTAAGTTAGAGAATAATTGTTGTTCTGTTTACATGAATAAAACCTTATATGGTTACACACCCAATGAAAATGGTTCATTGGATCTCGATCGTACTGATACACATATTCATAATATTGAAGCCAAAAGATGCAAAGTTAATAATGATAGTGCAACTTATTTGTGGCACTGCCGTTTAGGTCATATCGGTGTAAAGCGCATGAAGAAACTCCATACTGATGGACTTTTGGAGCCACTTGATTATGAATCACTTGGTACTTGCGAACCGTGCCTCATGGGCAAGATGACTAAAACGCCATTCTCCAGTTCTATGGAGAGAGCAACAGATTTGTTGGAAATCATACATACAGATGTATGTGGTCCGATGAATGTTGAGGCTCGTGGCGGATATCATTATTTTCTCACCTTCACAGATGATTTGAGCAGATATGGGTATATCTACTTGATGAAACATAAGTCTAAAACATTTGAAAAGTTTAGAGAATTTCAGAGTGAACTGGAAAATCATCATGACAAGAAAATAAGGTTTCTACGATCTGATCGCGGAGACAAATATTTGAGTTATGAGTTTGGTCTTCAATTAAAACAATGTGGAATAGTTTCACAAACTCACGCCACCTAGAACACCACAGCGTAATGGTGTGTCCGAACGTCATAACTGTACTTTATTGGATATAGTGCAATCTATGATGTTTCTTACCGATTTACCACTATCGTTTTGGGGTTATGCATTAAGAGACAGCTGCATTCACGTTAAAACGGGCACCTTCTAAATCCATTGAGACGACACCGTATGAACTGTGGTTTGGCAAGAAACCAAAGTTGTCATTTCTTAAAGTTTGGGGTTGCGATGCTTATGTGAAAAAGTTTCATCCTGATAAGCTCAAACCCAAACCGGAGAAATATGTCTTCATAGGATACCCAAAGGAAACTGTTGGGTACACCTTCTATCACAGATCCGAAGGCAAGACATTCGTTGCTAAGAATGGATCCTTTCTAGAGAAGGAGTTTCTCTCGAAAGAAGTGAGTGGGAGGAAAGTAGAACTTGATGAGGTAACTGTACCTGCTCCCTTATTGGAAAGTAGTTCATCACAGAAATCTGTTCCTGTGACTCCTACACCAATTAGTGAGGAAGCTAATGATGATGATCATGTAGCTTCATATCAAATTACTACCGAAACTCGTAGGTTAACCAGAGTGAGATCCGCACCAGAGTGGTACGGTAATCCTGTTCTGGAGGTCATGTTACTTGACCATGACAAACCTACGAACTATGAGGAAGCGATGATGAGCCCAGATTCCGCAAAATGGCTTGAGGCCATGAAATCTGAGAAGGGATCCATGTATGAGAACAAAGTATGGACTTTGATTGACTTGCCCAATGATCGGCGAGCCATTGAAATTAAATGGATCTTCAAGAGGAAGATGGACGCTGATAATAGTGTTACTATCTACAAAGCTAGAATTGTCGCAAAAGGTTTTCGACAAGTTCAAGGTGTTGACTACGATGAGAGTTTCTCACTCGTATCTATGCTTAAGTCTGTCCGAATCATGTTAGCAATTGCCGCGTTTTATGAAATCTGGCAAATGGATAAACAAAACTGCATTCCTTAATGGATTTATTAAAGAAGAGTTGTATATGATGCAACCAGAAGGTTTTGTCAATCCTAAAGGTACTAACAAAATATGCAAGCTCCAGCGATCCATCTATGGACTGGTGCAAGCATCTCGGAGTTGGAATATACGCTTTGATAAGTTGATCAAAGCATATAGTTTTATACAGACTTGCGGTGAAGCCTGTATTTACAAGAAAGTGAGTGGGAGCACTACAGCATTTCTGATAAGTATATGTGAATGACATATTGTTGATCGGAAATAATGTAGAATTATTCTGCAAAGCATAAAGGAGTGTTTGAAAGGAGTTTTTCAAAGAAAGACCTCGGTGAAGCTGCTTACATATTGAGCATCAAGATCTATAGAGATAGATCAAGACATTTGATAAGTTTTTTCAGTGAGTACATACCTTGACAAGATTTTGAAATAGTTCAAAATGGAGCATTCAGAGAAAGAGTTCTTGGTTGTGTTACAAGGTGTGAAATTGAGTAAGACTCAAAGCCCGACCACGGCAAAAGATAGAAAGAGAATGAAAGTCATTTCATATGCCTCAGCCATAGGTTCTATAAAGTATGCCATGCTGTGTACCAGATCTATTGTATACCTTACACTGACTTTGGCAAGGGAGTACAATAGTGATCTAGGAGTAGATCACTGGACATTGGTCAAAATTATCCTTAGTGGAATAAGGATATATTTCTCGATTATGGAGGTGACAAAAGGTTCGCCGTAAAGGGTTACGTCGATGCAAGTTTTGACACTGATCCAGATGACTCTAAGTCTCAATCTGGATACATATTGAAAGTGGGAGCTATTAGCTAGAATAGCACCGTGCAGAGCATTGTAGACATAGAAATTTGCAAAATACTTACGGATCTGAATGTGACAGACCCGTTGACTAAAATTATCTCACAAGCAAAACATGATCACACCTTAGTACTCTTTGGGTGTTAATCACATAGCGATGTGAACTAGATTATTGACTCTAGTAAACCCTTTGGGTGTTGGTGACATGACAATGTGAACTATGGGTGTTAATCACATGGTGATGTGAACTATTGATGTTAAATCACATGGCGATGTGATCTAGATTATTGACTCTAGTGCAAGTGGGAGACTGAAGGAAATATGCCCTAGAGGCAATAATAAAGTTATTGAAGGAAATATGCCCTAGAGGCAATAATAAAGTTATTATTTATTTCCTTATATCATGATAAATTTTTATTATTCATGCTAGAATTGTATCAACCGGAAACATAATACATGTGTGAATACATAGACAAACAGAGTGTCACTAGTATGCCTCTACTTGACTAGCTCGTTAATCAAAGATGGTTATGTTTCCTAACCATGAACAAAAGAGTTGTTATTTGATTAACGGGATCACATTATTAGAAGAATGATGTGATTGACTTGACCCATTCCGTTAGCTTAGCACACGATCGTTTAGTATGTTGCTATTGCTTTCTTCATGACTTATACATGTTCCTATGACTATGAGATTATGCAACTCCCGTTTACCAGAGGAACACTTTGTGTGCTACCAAATGTCACAACATAACTGGATGATTATAAAGGTGCTCTACAGGTGTCTCCAAAGGTACTTGTTGGGTTGGCATATTTCGAGATTAGGATTTGTCACTCCGATTGTCGGAGAGGTATCTCTGGGCCCTCTCGCCTCTCGGTAATACACATCACTTAAGCCTTGCAAGCAATGCAACTAATGAGTTAGTTGCGAGATGATGTATTACGGAACGAGTAAAGAGACTTGCCGGTAACGAGATTGAACTAGGTATTGAGATACCGACGATCGAATCTTGGGCAAGTAACATACCGATGACAAAGGAACAACGTATGTTGTTATGCGGTTTGACCGATAAAGATCTTCGTAGAATATGTAGGAGCCAATATGAGAATCCAGGTTTCGCTATTGGTTATTGACCGGAGACATGTCTCGGTCATGTCTACATTGTTCTCGAACCCGTAGGGTCCGCACGCTTAACGTTACGATGAGAGTTTCATTATGAGTTTATATGTTTAGATGTACCAAAAGTTGTTCGGAGTCCAGGATGTGAACACGGACATGACGAGGAGTCTCGAAATGGTCGAGACATGAAGATTGATATATTGGAAGCCTATGTTTGGGTATCGGAAGTGATCCGGGTGAAAATATGATTTTTACCGGAGTACCGGAGGGGTTACCGGAACCCCCCGGAGGTTATTGGGCCTTATGGGCCCAAGTCGAGGAAGAGGAGAGGCGGGCCAAGGGGCAGCCCCCCCCCCCAAAGTCCGAATTGGACAAGGAGGGGGCGGCGCCCCCCCCCCCCCCTTTCCTTCCCTCTCTCTCTCCTCCCCCCCCAAGTCCTAGTTCAACATGGAAAAGGGGGAAGTCCTACTCCCGGTAGGAGTAGGACTCCTTCGGCGCGCCTCCTCCTAGGCCGGCCGCACCCCCCCCCCCTTGCTCCTTTATATACGGGGGCAGGGGCACCCCATAGACACAACAATTGATCATTGATCTCTTAGCCGTGTGCGGTTCCCCCCTCCACCATAATCCTCGATAATATTGTAGCGGTGCTTAGGCAAAGCCCTGCAACAGTAGAACATCAAGATCGCCACCACGCCGTCATGCTGACGGAACTCTTCCCCGACATTCTGCTGGATCGGAGTCCGGGGATCGTCATCGAGTTGAACGTGTGCTAGAACTCGGAGGTGCCGTAGTTTCGGTGCTCGATCGGTCGGGCCGTGAAGACGTACGACTACATCAACCGCGTTGTTATAACGCTTCCGCTTTCAGTCTACGAGGGTACGTGGAAAACACTCTCCCCTCTCGTTGCTATGCATCACCATGATCTTGCATGTGCGTAGGAATTTTTTTTTAAATTACTACATTCCCCAACATCGCCCTCAACCTAGGTGCGCCGCCTGCCGAGAAGCTTACCAAGGGGAATTTTCTGGAAGGCTCAAGTGATGCCGGCTCTACGAGGAGCGCAGGTCACTGGCCTCCTGGATGGAACCGACACAGCGCCCGCGAAGACGGAGCAGCAGCAGCAGTCGGACAAGACGACGGTCACGGTGCCCAATCCTCTCTACGCGCCATGGCTGTCCAAAGATCAGCAAGTTCTCAACTATCTCCTGAACTCTCTGTCAAAGGAAATCCTCGCCCAAGTTGTGAGTAAAGAAAATACCTTTGATTTATGGACTGCCATTACCACTATGTTTGCTTCGCAGTCTCAATCTCGAATCATGAATTTGAGAATTGCCATCACCACCACCAAGAAGGGCTCCATGTCAAGCACCTCCTACATCGCCCGGATGAAAAATCTGGGGGATGAACTTACTGCAGCAGGCCGGCCTGTCTCTGATCCATAGATGGTGGACTACGTCCTTGCCGGTCTTGATCGGACTATGATCCGGTCGTGGCGGCGATCGGTGCCGTCAAATCCTCCATCACCGTCGATGAACTCTTCGCCCAGATCGCTGCCTTCGATCAACGGGTGGAGATGCTAGGTGATTGTCCAGTAGCTGGCTTCAACACCTCCGCGAACCTGGTGTATAGGGGGCGCGGTCACCCTCGTGGCAGAGGGCGCGGGCGCGGCAACAGAGGTCGCGGCCAAGGGAGGCACTCGCCCTCCTCCTCTTCGTCAAGCGGTGGCAACAGGAGAGGCGGTCGTCCCCAACAACAACAACAACAACAACAACAACAACAACAACAACAACAACAACAACAACAACAACGACCACAGCACCGGGATTATCCCGAGTGCCAAATCTGCCTCAAGCATCACCGCGGGGGCGCCCGCGAGTGTTGGGATCGCTATGAAGACGATGAGTATGAAGAAAAAGAGGCAAACGTCATCACCGGCTCCTACGGCATCGACACATATTGGTATGCGGATTCTGTTGCCACTAATCATATTACAGGGGAACTTGACAAGCTGACAGTCAGAGATAAGTACCGTGGGCATGATCAAGTACACACTGCAAGTGGATCCGGTATGGAAATTACTCATGTTGGTAGTTCAATTGTTAAAACCCCCATGAAAAACTTGCATCTTAAAAGGGTTCTATATGTGCCTACAACATCTAAGAGCCTCCTTTCTGTTCATAGATTTACCCTTGATAATCGTGTTCTCGTTGAATTCCATCCATATTTCTTTTTGGTAAAGGACTTGGACACGAGGAGAATCCTTCTTAGGGGCAGATGCGTGGGAGGTCTCTACCCGCTCATATCTTCAACAACGTCGTCAAATAAACAAGCTCTCATTGCTGTCAAGCCTTCATCGTCAAATTGGCATAGTAGACTAGGTCATCCTTCGTCAGTTATTGTTAAATTTGTTCTTAGCAAGAATAATATTCCATACTCTCATGAGTCCAATATTGAGTCTGTTTGTGATCCATGTCAACAAGCTAAAAGTCATCAGCTGCCATATCCCATATCTACCAGTATTTCAACTGCTCCATTACAGCTTGTTTTTTCAGATGTGTGGGGCCAGCCCCCACCTCCGTTGGTAGACACTCATATTATGTTAGTTTCATTGACGACTATAGCAAGTTTACATGGATCTACCTCCTCAAGAAATGATCTGAAGTTTTTCAAGTTTTTAAGAACTTCCAAAATCTTGTTGAGCGCCAATTAAACACTAAAATCATTGCCATGCAAACTGACTGGGGAGGTGAATACAGAAAACTAAATTCCTTCTTTCAAGAACTTGGCGTTTCACATCATGTTGCATGTCCTCATGCACATCAACAGAATGGCTCCGCTGAAAGGAAGCATCGCCATGTCGTTGAAGTAGGGCTAGCTCTACTAGCAAATTCTTCTATGCCACTAAAATTCTGGGATGAAGCCTTCTTAACTGCCACATATCTCATCAACTTGCTACCCAGCAAAGTCATAAATTTTGAAACTCCCATCACACGTCTCTTTGGCGTCTCTCCTGACTATAAGCCACTGCGTGTATTTGGTTGTGCTTGTTGGCCCAATCTTCGACCATACAATACACGCAAGCTTGCCTTTCACTCAAAGAAGTGTGTGTTTCTTAGGTATAGTCCCATTCACAAAGGAGTCAAATGCCTAGATGTGTCTACTGGCAGGGTCTATATCTCTCGTGATGTAGTATTTGATGAGTCAATCTTTCCATTCGAATCCCTTCATCCTAATGCCGGAGCACTTCTCAAACAAGCAATCCTTCTTCTTCCACCACATCTTCAAAACTCTGATCATGGGGGCGACAATTGTACTAATCCAACTGATGATCCTACTAGTGGAACTATGTCTCCATGTGTGCAGGACCATGCAGCAGGAAACGGTGCAGAAATTGGTGGAGAAAATGATCAAATTTTTGAAGAAAACGAGCCTATTGCATGCAACAGAAGAGGACGAAGCTGGCGCGGAGCACGAGGCGGATCTGGACTCACCTGGAACTCCTGTTCGCCTGGCTGCCTTGGATCGGGCGTGCAGATACGCGCCGAGCTGCGTGCCAGATCGCCTCCAGCCGCGCCAATCAGCGGGCGCCCTGTCGTCACATGCGGACGAAGCGCGGTCCACACCGCATCCCACGCGCGGGCGAGCGACAAGGGCAGATTTGGTGGGGTCCGCGCCAGGGTCGCTGTCACGCGCGCATGCACCAGCAATCAGCGACGCGGCAGAAGATTTGGTGGGGCCAGCATCAGGATCCCCGCGACTTGTGCATGCGCCAGCAATCAGCGGCGGATCTTCTGCGGCAAGAAACATCAATGAGTTAGACACACCTCAGGCCATGGGATCTGCTGTGGAAAGCGGATCTGGACACTCTTTGGGATCTTCTGTGCCAGAGTCCTCTGTGCCATCTCCTGTAGCACGACCAGCACGTACACGTCAAAGTCAGCCCCAACAAATTACAACTTCACGTGTCGTGACTCGGTCGCAAAAAGGTATAAGAAACCCCAAAATCCGAACTGATGGTACTGTTCCATATGGTATGTTGTGTATCGCAGGAGAACCAACAAAATTGGAAGATGCACTTGGAGATCCCAAATGGAAAAATGCAATGGATGATGGGTATTCGGCACTCATGAGGAACAAGACTTGGCATCTTGTACCAGAGAAAAGAGGTAAAAATATTATTGACTGTAAGTGGGTTTATAGAATTAAAAGAAAGGCAGATGTCTCCATTGACAGGTATAAAGCTCATTTGGTTGCAAAGGGGTTCAAACAACGCTATGGTTTGGACTATGAGGATACCTTTAGTCCTGTTGTCAAAGCTGCAACTATTAGACTTGTGCTAGCTATTTCTGTGTCCAGGGGATGGAGCTTGAGACAGCTAGACGTTCAGAACGCGTTTTCAATGGTGTTCTAGAAAAGGAGGTTTACATAAGACAACCACCTGCGTATGTAGACAAGAAAGCACCTCATCATGTGTGCAAACTTGACAAGGCGCTTTATGGTCTGAAGCAAGCACCAAGGGCATGGTACTCAAGGTTAAGCTCTCAGTTAAGGCGTTTAGGCTTTATTGCATCCAAGGCAGATACTTCATTGTTCATTTACAACAAGGCAAACACAACTATTTTTTTACTAGTTTATGTTGACGATATTATCATTGCAAGTTTATCGCAAAGTGCTACTAATGCCCTTCTGCAAGATTTGAGCTCAGAGTTTGCTTTGAAGGATCTTGGTGATCTACATTTCTTCTTGGGCACTGAAGTAAAGAAGATTCAAGATGGCATAGCACTGAATCAGGAAAAATGTGCCACTGAACTTCTAGCTTGTATGGGGATGAAAGAGTGTAAGCCTTCACCTACACAATTATCCTCTTCAGAAAAACTCTCAGCTTTTGAAGGTGATCCGCTCAAGGAGGAAGAAATCACAAGGTACAGAAGTGCAGTTGGAGCATTACAGTATTTGACATTGACAAGACCAGATATTTCCTTTGTTGTTAACAAGGTTTGTCAGTATCTACATGCACCCACTACTGTACATTGGACATTTGTTAAAAGAATTGTACGGTATATAAAACATATTGTGAATTTAGGCCTTCAAGTTAAACGCTCCAACTTAAGGATGGCAATGGGTCGGGTTTGGATCGGGTTGAACAATATCAAATCCGTATCCATATTCATGAAGATAGTCTTTGCCCGCCCATGAAAATATCCATGGGTGAAAAATTGTGTCCATGTCCAAACCCGATGGATATCCATACCCACTGGATATCCATTGGGTCCTCTCAAGACATATAATATAAATAAGACATAACACAATGTTAACCTAAGCTCTTCCATTCTTCACCTCATGGCAAGCTAGGCTTCGATTATTGTAAACATCAACTTATGGTAAATCAACGTCCACTAACAACCTAATATCATTTAGTACTTTTCTAAAAGATGAGAATGATGAGTCATTTAACGAGGAGATGAAATAAGGGAAGGGGCGCTGGAGTATGTTAGTGGTGATGGAATGTCAACTAATAAAAGTTATAGTGGGGATTGTGAAATTTCTTTTGCATGTTTTACATAGCAACGTGTAAAATTGCAGTGGGACATGTGACTGTGGGGTAGGTATAGCAGATTTTTGCCCATTAATGCATACTACCGGGTCGGGTTTGGATATACCCATCGGTACAAGATTATATCCATGCCCTACCCACGAGCAATCGGGTCGGGTTTGGGCGCCGCCCATGGGCACAAAAGCATATCCAAACCCTATCCATTCGGGTCGGATATCCATGGGTATCCATGTCCATGGATAAAATTGCCATCCTTACTCCAACTCCACTCTTGTTAGTGCTTTCTCAGATGCTGACTGGGCAGGATGTAGTGATGACAGAAAGTCAACTGGAGGCTTTGCAGTATTCTTTGGTTCTAATCTTATCTCTTGGAGTGCCAGGAAACAAGCCACAGTATCCAGGTCAAGTACTGAAGCTGAATACAAGTCACTAGCTAATGCTACTGCTGAAATCATTTGGGTTGAATCATTGCTCAATGAGTTGGGAATTAAGCAACGTCGTGTGTCATGTTTGTGGTGTGATAATTTAGAAGCCACATATCTTTCTGCAAACCCAGTATTTCATGGAAGAACCAAGCATATAGAAATTGATTTTCATTTTGTAAGAGAAAGGGTTGCAGAGAAGAAGTTGGACATACGATTCATTCCCTCCAGAGAGATCAAGTTGCAGATGGATTCACCAAAGCCTTACCAGTCAAGCCATTCGAGGAATTCAAGAAGAATCTCAATGTAGGATAGTTGAGATTAAGGGAGGGTGTTAGAATTAGAGATAGATTGTAATCTCAACCATTTATCTTCTCTCTCTCCCGTAACAACCTTCGCCTCTATCTTATGTACCGAACCTGAATCCTAGCGATCGGGTTACAACTTGTAAGCCACGGCAAGGGCGCTTCTTGCCTCGATCAATATAAACTCACGCGGCTCTCCCACGGGAGGGTAGGAACGCTTCCATCTGACACTCTAAAAAAATCGTACCCTACAACTAAGCGTACAAACAGTGGCGGAGCTAGCGTACAGCCGTTGGGTTCAGTTGAACCCAACGATCTTTTTGCACGTACGTGTATATAGGTACGAGTTTGTTATGAACCCAATAGAAACTCACGCCTGAACCCATCGAACTTGGAACGCACCAGCCTGCTTCTCGGCCCCTTAAAAATTTATCCGATGAATGCCCAACCAAAAGCCCACAAATGGTTGTAAAAAACAAACAAAAAAGCCCACAAATGGTTGTAAAAAACAAACAAAAAAGCCCACAACTAAATGCGCTAATGTGTAGTAGTACTCTGCAGGCCACAAAAGCGAGCCTCTCGTCTCCCCTGTCCCCTGTTTGCAGTCTGCACCCACATCACGAGATCTCTCCTGTGCCCCCTCGAAAAAAAAAACGAGATCTCTCCTGTGATGTTCGCTCATCATCCGGCCGCCAGCATCGCCGACAAAGGAAAGGTCGGCAGCGACAATTGCAGTATATATTTGAAGGTAATCAAATCACATCCACGTCTCTTCCCTTGTGCAACTCCTATTTAGCCTAGTAGCCTAATTCAACGCCTTTGCCCTAGTTTTCTAATTGATTTTCCCCTAAACTTTGATCGATCTAGACTATGGCGACATTTCTCAAAGAGAATCCATCACCAGATGCAAATGGTACTCTTTACCCCTTCACTGGAGGTAATTGTTGTGTTATGGAGCTGGGATGAAGCAATTTTAATCCAGACGATAGAGATGCAAGGCGGTGCCCGATCCACCCCGTTTTGTAGTTATGACTAGGTTTGAGTTTAAACTAGTCCCTACTCTTATGGGCGTATGCGGGACGCCGCCCTGCATCCCTACAGACAAGAAAACTATTAGGTCGAATATGAGCCAAATATGGTACCCAATGAGCAACGTGTTACCTATACGGGCACCCACCTTACCTATGAACACCTCACATGTGGTCCCGAAAAAATCATTAGCCTCAAGCTAATCCTGTTTGTCTAACCTAATTTTTTCCTTGGGGAGGAAAAACCTCGATGGGGATGGGATTTTTTTTGTCCCCACAAGCCGGGATGTCCATGGAGAAGGGGTCACTAGGACACAGTTGTCGGCAAGCAATCCCACCTAGGTAATTGCATTGCTATCATAAAATGAATGAACCCAATGGCTAAATTTTCTAGCTCCGCCCCTGGTACAAAGTACACATCGTGTCCCTACGCTGGGAATGCAAGCTGCATGATCACCTCCCTCGTCCTGTGAAAATCCTCGTCCTGGTCCCGATGTTCCTGGCACAGAGACGACGCCTCCCGCTTGCCGAGCACCATGCCTCGCCCCCGCTTCACCTGCAGCCAGTTGTCACCCGCCGACTTCGGGCCGACGCCGGCGATGCGTTCCTCGTGGAGGCCGATGTTGAAGAACAGCCGAGACTCGCTGTTGTGTGGCGGCACGTCGACAAAGCGGTTCATGTCGAACACCTCCTCGGCGGCGCCTTGCTCCGTGTCGTAGGCGTACACCTTGTGCCGGCTCGTCCCCAGCAGGATCTTCTTCTTCACACTGCAGAGCGGGACGATCTCCCGCTCCCCGCTGAGCTCGTCCCGGACCGGCCGGGGCAGGCTGCCCACGTCGACGCGGCAGCGCGCCGACCACGATGGCGACGACGGACTCAAGGTGACGAGCAGGAGCGCGTCGTCGATGAGGTTGTCGTGGACGACGGCGCAGAGGGAGCCATCGAGGTCGGTGAGGTGGTGGATGCGTGACGCCAGCCGCGGCGGCGTGCGCACCCACCCGAACCGCTCGGCGCCGACGGAGAGCGACAGGATGGGCGCGTCCTGCTGCGGGTCCCTGGCGCTGCCGTCGTCGGCGAGGCTCCGCCGGTGCAGGCGTGCAGCAGCCAGTAGAGGGACCCGTCGAGGGCCACGGAGGCCTGCCGTCGACGTGGCACGCGAAGCCGGGCGGCGCGTTGCCGCCGGCGCAGGGCCGCCACCGCCCCACGCCTATCGGCGTCAGGGGGCACACCTCGCACTTCTGCTGCCCGAACATGTTCCTGAAGAGCCTGGCCACCTTGTGCTCGCCGGTGGTCGGGTCGAAGCCGAGGCCGGTGCTGGAGAGCTCCAGCGGAAACCGTTTGACCTGCATCAGCTTTGGAACCACCGGCGTTATCTCCTCCGCCGGCTCGCACGGCGGCAGGGACACATGCTCGCCGGTGGAGAGGTTGAAGACGTGGTACTCCGACAGCCGGACGTCGAAGAAGAGCGTGTGGCCGCGGCACGGCTTATTCCCGGACAGCACGAGGTGCTCCCCGGCCAGGTCGCCCGCGGTGAGCAGCTCGCGAGCCGCGACGGCGGGCGGCGCGCCCCCGTCCACCGGGATCGGGCACGCGTAGAAGGACGTTGCGACGCCCCGCACGGTCTGTTGGGCAAATAAGCCACGGCCATGTACTGGGCTTAGTCCGGCTAGTGTATGAGTGCGTGCGTGTGCGGTTAGTGTGCTGGACGCGAGTCCGTGGCCGCGCGCAGTCCGTGGCAAGTGTGCGTGCGTGCGTGAGTCTGTTGACTAGAATAGCGGGAGGTTGCGTAGCGATGGGTTGCAGCCGGCCGCGTAGGACGCGTTCGTGCGTGTCATGGGCCGAGCTTGCGGATCGTGGCCGTTGGAGAGTGGAGCGCGGCGTCGTACGTGCGCGTACGCGTATAAGACTCCCTCCCGTGTACTGGTTCAGGTGTGGGTGCAGTTCGTGCTGCGGGAGAAAAATTTGCCGTTCGTGCGGCGGGCGTTCGAGCGCCGGGAAAACCACCACCGTATCCACTGCAGCTTCTTCTTCCTCCTTTCTTCTTCAGTCTCTGCGAGAGAGAGAAGTACAGAGAGCTCCGGCGAGCGAGGGAGAAGGCCACGGCAACAACACGGTCGGCGAGAAGAAGACGATCTCAGGGTGGCGCGCGGCGGCCGCTCGGGCGGCGTGCGCGGCGACGAAGTGGTCGGAGGTGAGCGCCGCGTCCCACGCCCGGCAGACGGCCCGGAAGAGCACCGCGGTGTCCACCGGCAGGCGCGTGAGGATCTGGTCGACGAGCAGCTCTTCACTCAGCGGCGGCTCGCCGTGCGACGATCTGATCCTGCTGGAATTCGCCGGCGAGATTGCCATCGTTCGCACGGCGGGATCAATTGATCTGGACTGATTGAGTCGATCTGAGAGTACGTACGACTTCGATCAATGGATGCACAAGTAGGTCGTCGTTCGCACGTGTGTATATAAGAGCATCTCCGGCCCTTGGCCTCCTGGAGGCGCTAAAAATCGCCCCCGAGGTGCACCGGAGCTAATTGCGTGCTGGGGGCGTGACGCCCCAGTCGTGGCACCCACGTTTTTTTTGAAAATTTAAATTTCGGTACAGATACGGCGCAAAAATTCAACCAAACTTCGGCGAGTTTGTTCATATTTACAATATTTTATAAAAAAGAAAAAAAACGCTACTAAGCTGCTTCTCGCCGTCTGCCTCGCCACTCCTCGCCGCCCTTGCAGTTCTACATGCCGAGGAGGCTGTAGAACCTCGTGTAGTCGCCGCCGTCGTCGTCGCCTCCGCCGCGGCCGCCGTCCCTACTGCAACCCTCCCCCGGTTGGCGCGGAGGGTTGGACGGTCCGGGGGCGTCCTCTCCGCCGTCGCTGTCGAGGATCACGACGTCGTGCTCGTCCTCGCGCCCACGTTTGCGGGCGGCTATCTCCTCCAGGGCCCGGTGTTGCCGGACCATCTCGTCGCGGAGGTAGTCGTCTCGCGCCCACTGTAGGCGTCCTCGTCGGAGAAGCCGCGCCGGGCTATCTCCTCGTACTTCGCAGGGAGGCCGGGCTCCGGCTTGGGCGCGACGAGGACGAGGCAGCCAGAGGCGGGGGTAGAGTCGCCGATGCGGACGCCGGAGCTGCGGGTGCGCCGGCTGACAGGTGTGTTCTGGGGCTCCGGCTTGACGGGGCGAAGGCAGGGAGAGCCGGTAGAGCGGCCGCACGAGGAGGAGGACGCCCCGGGGTCCATGCGCCTCGGCGTCCACGAGCTCCCACGTCAGGGAGAGAAGGACGGGGGAGCGGGGTACTCCAGCCTCGGCGTGTTGCCGCCCTCGATGTACTCGAGGACGGCCTCCAGCGTGCTGCCGGGCACGCCCCACCATCGGCGCCGCCCCTCGGAGTTGAGCCTTCCGGAGGGCACGACGCCGTTAGTGGCCTCGAGCTGCTCGGCGTGGCGGCGGCGGAAGTATAGCTCCCAGAGCGGGCTGTCGGGGACATATCGTGGCCCTTCCCTCGCCGCCCGCGGCGGGGAGGCGCGGATACGCGCGATCTCCGCACGCCGCGCCACCCCCGGTGGGCGGCGGTGGCACCGGGACCCCGTCGGCGCTGATTCTTCACGCACCGGGCACCCGCATGTCCGGTGGGACCGGGTACTCGGCCTTGAAGAGGAGCCGAGTTTCGTCCTCGTGAAGGTGGCGGCGGCCGAAGCCGTTCACCGCCGCGCCGTCGCCTGGGAAGCGCTCGGCCATACTTTGAACTGGAGACGGTGAGAGGAAGAAGGGGGAGAAATGGCGCATCGGCGGTGGAGACTCTGTGCGTGTCACCGGCGTGCTGGGGGTCGGCTTATGTAGGCGGAGGCGCCGCGCGTACGCGTGGCCGCCGCGTGCACGCGTGGCGGGCAAGGGGACGCGCGTCGTCCGGTCTTCACTGCGCCGCCCATGAGGCATCAATGGAGGAGACTGACCGGCGCGGCAGCTTTGGCATTGATTCGCCGCGGGAAACGAGGCGATGATGACGACGAAGCGGCGAGAAGAGAGACGAGTCGCTGGCAAGGAGGGCCCGCGGCTCTTTTGCGCCAAAAACGATTCGCCCAGCGCCCCGAGCGCCCCCAGCGCGCCGGGTTCAGGTTGGGTCCGCCGACGCCAATTTCGGCCCAAGCCGGCGAAAAATAGGCCCTTGGGGCGCGACTGGGCCGATTTTTCGGTGCCGACGACTGAAAAGTCGCCTGAGGGACCTTGTTTTTTTTAAACTTACTTTAGCTTTTATTGAAACTTCCCAAACTGGGATTTCGTCCGAGATAACACTCAAAATACAGTCAGGTGGGGATTCAACCCAAACCTTACAAAAATTATTTGCGACACACTCTCTAGCTAACAGATGTGCCGCTTTATTTGCTGATCCACGAGCCCATGTAACCCTCCAGCTTCCGCGCGTTGCCAGCAGCTTCTTAACTTCTTCGATGACTGGACCCAGCGACGACAGGTCCTTTTCCTGACTCTGTAGCTTGCATACGATTTCGCGACAGTACATCTCTACATGCAGTTTATGTACATTAAGCTCAGCAGCAAGTTGCACCGCTCTCCTACACGCCCAAAGCTCCGCCAGTGCGGGGTCCTGGCACCGCGGGAATATGTGACATGCACCACTCAGAAAGGCGCCCTCCTGGTTCCGAAATACAATGCCCGCACCTCCGGCCTCCCCTACTTTGGAAATTGCCGCATCAACATTAGCTTTCACCCACCCCTCGTCAGGCGGTCTCCATTTCTCGCATGGTGCAGGGTTGGATTGTTTGCTCTTGCGGCCATGAATGGATTGCCACTCACCCATAAGATGGAACACTCTTCTCGCAATATCTTCCGCATCTTCTATTCTCTGTCCGTCCCTTGCGTTGTTGCGTGCCAGCCAGAGCGCGTACACCCCCTACATCATGACCGCCCGCTCATCGTCCGACGCCTCCTCAAACCAAGACAGGAGCCACCTCGATAATGCATTCTGAGGGCTAGCTGACTCCGGTGGGATCGCCACCGGCACCCCCAATTCCGAATGCATAATATTCCAGAATTTCAATGAATGAAAATAGCCCCAAAATCTATGATAGATGGTTTCTTCTCTGCCACACGCTAAACAAAACACACCGTCCTTGATCTTCCTCCTCTGGAGTTCAGCTCCCACCGCCAGACCATTACGAATCAACTGCCACATATGTATTTTCACTTTTCCCGGTGCTACGGCATCCCATACACACCTCCACGCCTTGTGGTCCTGAACCGTGGAAGAGGTTTCCAAGCGGCCTGCTCTGAGTCGCTTCTGTTGCATCCGCAAGTGGTAGGCAGACCTTACTGTAAACACACCATTTTTGGTGTAGTTCCACGCTAGATAATCCTCCACATTAGGGCCACCGGTTGGGATCCTAGTTATCTCGCGAGCTTCGTCTGGGGAGAACATTGCATGCACCTTCTCTAGATCCCATGCAGTTCCCTCTTCACAAAATAGATCGCACACACGATTTATACCTCGGATATAGGTTTGGCCCAGTGGCCTTAGACTTCCAGTCCTTGGTATCCAATTATCATGGTGCACTTTGATTGAATTACCATCCCCAACTCTCCAGATGAGTCCCTCTAATAGCAGGTCCCTCCCGTGGAGTATGCTTCTGAATGTGAATGATCCACCACTCGGGCACGTTGCATTAAGAATCGAGCCCTCCACATAGTATCGTGCTTTCAGAACACGAGCACACAAAGTCTCCGGTTGCTTTAGCATTCTCCAGGCCTGCCGTGCGAGCATAGCTTGATTGAAAGCTTCAGGGTCCCGAAAACCAAGTCCTCCCTCATGTTTCCTCGTACACATTTTATCCCAGGCAATCCAGTGCACTTTCTTCTTTCCATTTGCTTCCCCCCACCAGAAGTTTGATGAGATAGTTGACAAATTCCCGCACATTTTCTTTGAGAGTTGGAAGCAGCTCATGGTAAAAGTTGGTGTTGACTGGAGGCCTGACTTCACAAGCACCTCCCTGGCTTTTTTGGACAGCCCTTGTCCCTTCCATCCCGATACTTTTCCTCTTGCACACTCCTTGACATACCTGAAAGTACCATCCTTCGATTTGCCTACAGTGGTTGGAAGCCCCAAGTACCTCTCGCTAAGTGCTTCCGCGGATATACCACTAACCTGATGCAACTCACCCTTTCTTGCTTAGGAGATGCCCTTCCCAAAAAAGATAGCAGATTTTTGGAGGTTTACTTTCTGACCCGAGGCCGCTTCATAGTCCTGCAAAATGCTTCGGAGTGCATCAAAATTCTCTGCGGATCCCTCAAGGAACACCACACTATCATCTGCAAACAAAAGGTGGGTGGCAGTCGGTCCTCCTCTTCCAAATGACACCCCTCTTATCTCCTTTTGCCTCTGTGCATTCTTTAGCATGGCAGAAAATCCCTCTACACAGAATAGAAAGAGATACGGGGAGAGTGGATCCCCTTGCCTAAGCCCACGAGATGGGTGAAACCCATGGGAGAGGTTGTCATTCAACTTAACCGAAAAGGATGCTGATCTGACACATCTCATGACCATCTCCGTCCAATGACTAGAGAAGCCAATCTTCATCATCATTTGCTGAAGGGAATCCCACTCGACCCTGTCATAAGCTTTCATCATGTCAAGCTTTACAGCGCACAAGGGCTTCTTTCGCTTTCTTCTTCTGATCGCATGCACACTTTCATAGGCCACCAGAACATTGTCCGTAATTAATCTGCCAGGTACGAAAGCGCTCTGTTCTTCTGAGATCATGAAAGGTAACACCACCTTGAGCCGGTTAGCCAGTGCTTTCGCGGCGATCTTATATAGAACATTGCATAAACTAATCGGGCGAAACTGCGAAAGTAACTCCGGTGAGTTTACTTTCGGGATCATCATTATGACCGTATCGTTAAACCCCGTCGGGGCTGCCTGGCCATCAAGGAACTCACGGATCGCCTACCTGAGGGACCTTGTTGAGGGCGCGGCTGAAGATGCTCTAATAGAAAGAGAGCGTCCCAATTGGTTGTGACCGTATCCGATCGTGTGTCCGGAATGATTCGGAATACAAGTTGTGACGCCCGGATAATCAAGCTAGAGTAACCTCTGCTAATAACGCCACGTTACCTCCGTTACTGTCGCTAATCTCGCGTTAGTTCGAAACCGATTCAAATTCAAATTCAAAATAGAGGCAAACAATAAAAGTTTCCAAAAAATTAAAACAAAATGTTCGGAGTGCGCCAAATAATACAAAGATAATTGTGGTGCAGCAATCACCTTTTTATAAAATGCCTAATTACTTTTAAATGAATTTAAACAGAAAAGGAAAGAAATAAATAAAAGAAAGACTAAACAGAATAAAACAAAAAAACAAAGTAAAAGGACCCCCCTCCCCCTGGGCCGTGGCCCAACTGGGCCGACCCACCGGCCCAGCCGGCCACCCGCTGCCCCCCTCCTTATCCACTCCCACTCCCCCGCACTCCACCGACACTCCTCCCCCTCCCCCCGCAAAATATCTCCTCCCCCTCCTCTCTCCCGATTTGGATCGGGATCGAGAGGAGGCCACCGACGCGCCTCGCCGTCACCGCTGGCCGCCACCGCCCGGAGCGCCTCTTCCCCGCCGGACTCCCCCACCCCGTCGGCCTCCCCAACCTTCCCCGAGCTCACGCCCTAGACCCTACGTCCCCGGTGAGGCCCCCCCGGCCTCCTCTCTCTCCCCCGCGCGTGCCGGCTCTCGCTGCGTGCGCCAGTGCCTCCCCTCCCCCCCCCCCCCGCGCTCGCCGCGCCCCCTCTGGATGGGCATCGCGCCCGAGCCGTCCCCCGCCATCGCCTCGCCGTAAGCGGTCACCCAGGGCCGCGCCCAGCCTCCCCACGCTCCGGCGCCGTCCTCGTCCAGCCGTGGCCCCGCTCGCCCACGTTCCGCGCGCGCCCACGGCCACCCACGCGCTCGCCCCGCTCCCCCTCTGCGCGCGCTCGCGCTCGTCGCGCGGCGACCGCGCCCGCCCGCACGCGCCTGGTGCGTGCCTTGCGCTGCTCCGCCCGTGGCCTCTGCTCTTCCCGCTGCCCGGCCTGCCGCGCGCGCCCGCCTCCGCAGCTCCCCACCTAGCTGCTCACTGCGCCCCTCGTCCGCTCCCCGCGCGCCCTTGCATCCCCGTGTGCCTGATGCTGCGCTGCCGCGGCCCCCGAGCCTGCCGCGGCCACTGTTGCGGCTCTGTCGCCACCACCACTGCAGCCCCACTGCTCGCCTTCCCCTCGCACGCGCCCCACCGTGTTCGGCCGCCATCGCACTTGCCATCCCGCTCCGGCCGCTGTGGCCTGGGTCTCCCCTGACCAGCGCGGTGGCCGCCGGCGCCTTGCTGCGTCGGGTTGTGGCCTCCGCCCGTTAACGGGCGCCCGCAGCGCCCATGCATCCGTAACGCCCGTGCCCGCTAGCCCCTCTAGGCCAATGACATGTGGGCCTAGCCCAGAACGTTTTAGAAAATAAAAATAAAAATAAAAATAAAAAATAAATAAATCTAATTAATTAATTAATTAACTAAATTATATTAATTATGTTAATTAATCCTAATTAACCTGTTAGTTTAATTAAACAGTAAATAGTTTAACTAAACCCTAATTAACCTAAACAGTGTATGACAGGTGGGTCCCACTGGACCCACGCGCCTGTTTGACCCAGTCAACCCCTGTTGACTGCTGACGTCAGCATGACATCATGCTGATGTCATAAATCCATTTTCGAATTAAATTAAATAATTAATTAAATTCTAGAAATTAGTAAATCTTTAGAAAATCATATCTTTTAATCCGTAACTCGGATTAAATTATTTTCAACATGAAAGTTGCTCAGAACGGCGAGACGAAACCGGATACGCAGCCCATTCATCCGCCGCACATTCCTAACATATCAAACTCGCAACTTTTTCCCTCCGGCTCCTCTGCCCGAAAACGCGAAACACTGTGGATATTTTCACGGATGTTCCCCCCATCACCGGTATCACCCCATACCGCGTTAGGGCACCTCTAACGCCGTTACTTGTCATGTCATGCATCACTATGCATCTGCTTGCTTAAATATTTATTGTTTCTCCCCCCTCTTCTCTCGATAGACACCGAGACCGACGCTGCTGCTGCCCCGTTCGACTACGGAGTTGACGACCCCTCTCTCTTGCCAGAGCAACCAGGCAAGCCCCCCCCCCCCTTGATCACCAGATATCGCCTACTCTCCTCTATACTGCTGGCATTAGAGTAGTGTAGCATGTTACTGCTTTCGTTACTCCTATCCTGATGCATAGCCTGTCTTTGATACTACTGTTGATACCTTTACCTGCAATCCTACTTGCTTAGTATAGGATGCTAGTGTTCCATCAGTGGTCCTACACTCTTGTCTGTCTGCCATGCTATACTACTGGGTTGTGATCACCTCGGGAGGTGATCATGGATATATACTATACTTTAAACATGATACATGTGGTGACCAAAGTCGGGTTGGCTCAAGGAGTACCCGCGAGTGATTCATGGATTGGGGGATGAAAGGACCTTTGTCCCGACGGCCCTCTGTGTGGATCTTTGTGGCGAAGCGGCAGGGCAGTTCGGGGCTACCTGGGTGAGAGGTGAGCCTGGCCCTATTGGCGTTCGCGGATACTTAACACGCTTAACGAGATCTGGGTATTTGATCTGAGTCTGGCCATTTGGTCTATACGCACTAACCAACTACGCGGGAAAGATATGGGCACTCGGCGTCGTGGTATCAGCTGAAGCACTTCTTGACGTCAGCGACTGAGCGGCGCGCGCCGGGTTGGACCGCGTAACGTGACTTCCATTGTACTGGAGGTTGCTAGGTCTGCTCACCGGCCGCGTTCGCAACGTGCAGGTGTGCTCAGGGCGATGGGCCCAGACCCCTGCGCGCTTAGGTTTAGACCGGCGTGCTGACCGCTCTGTTGTACCTAGGTGGGGCTGCGACGTGTTGATCTTCCGAGGCCGGGCATGACCCAGGAAAGTGTGTCCGGCCAAATGGGATCAAGCGTGTTGGGTTATGTGGTGCACCCTTGCAGGGAAGTTAATCTATTCGAATAGCCGTGTCCCTCGGTAAAAGGACGACCCGGAGTTGTACCTTGACCTTATGACAACTAGAACCGGATACTTAATAAAACACACCCTTCCAAGTGCCAGATACAACCCGGTGATCGCTCTCTAACAGGGCATCGAGGAGGGGATCGCCGGGTAGGATTATTGCTATGCGATGCTACTTGGAGGACTTCAGTCTACTCTCTTCTATATGCTGCAAGACGGAGGCGACCAGAAGCATAGTCTTCGATAAGACTAGCTATCCCCCTCTTATTCTGGCATTCTGCAGTTCAGTCCACTGATATGGCCCATTACACATATATCCATGCATATGTAGTGTAGCTCCTTGCTTGCGAGTACTTTGGATGAGTACTCACGGTTGCTTTTCTCCCCCTTTTCCCCCTTTCCCTTCTACCCGGTTGCCGCAACCAGACGATGGAGCCTAGGATCCAGACGCCACCGTCGACGACGACTCCTTCTACACTGGAGGTGCCTACTACTACGTGCAGCCCGCTGGCGACGACCAGGAGTAGCTAGGAGGATCCCAGGCAGGAGGCCTGCGCCTCTTTCGATCTGTATCCCAGTTTGTGCTAGCCTTCTTAAGGCAAACTTGTTTAACTTATGTCTGTACTCAGATATTGTTGCTTCCGCTGACTCGTCTATGATCGAGCACTTGTATTCGAGCCCTCGAGGCCCCTGGCTTGTATTATGATGCTTGTATGAATTATTTTATTTGTAGAGTTGTGTTGTGATATCTTCTCGTGAATCCCTGATCTTGATCGTACACATCTGCGTGCATGATTAGTGTATGATTGAATCAGGGCGTCACAAGTTGGTATCAGAGCCGACTGCCTGTAGGAATCCCCCTTCCAACTCCTTGGCCGAAGTTGAGTCTAGACATTGCAAACTTTTACTAACATGGCTGTGTGTCTTACGGGCACACGTCGCGATCGGGTGGTAGTAGGATCTTTTACTCCTTGACCTATACTCTGGGACTCTGACATCTCTTCTATTCGGGTTAAATGATTTTGCTAAAAACAAAACTAACTTTAGGTTCTCGATAATACTTTCTTCCGGAGAGCCCCTCACTTCAGATGCTCGCCTGATGCACTAGAAGATTCCGAAGTTACTCTACGATGTTCTCTCGAGTCTTTGTGACATCGCATTTGCAATTCCCCTTCCACCGTAAACCCTTAAGGATAAATACTTACAGTTGTTATTCTTACATTCATCCCCAGTTGGTCTTGTTATTACAAGATATCCCGAAATACTCTATGTTGTTTCGGGGATCCTTTGAGCTTACTGCTTTGCTGTACCTTGTCACGTGAATACCCCTACGGATAATTCTCGCACTTATCGAGTATCCGCTCATCCCCCGTTGATCATGTGTTACGCCGAAGACTTCAAAATATCATTTGATCTTCCGAAAATCCCGAGCAGCCTGTTGCTCTTGAAATTCTCGCTTGCTTGCATTATGGATAATCCCATAAGTTCCGTAATCTTATTGGCCTCCCTTGCCTTTATCATTTTAAGTCCGTTGATTCAATATGTTGAGGATGCTCGCATTCCTCAGTCGAATCCTAGGATTCATCCTTCCGGCTCAGACGTCATTTGGATATGAGCTGGATCTTGACCAATCAATGCCTTGATCGTTTGTGTTTCCAAGTCTATTGAACTTATTCATTTTCGATCAGCACGATTGCTTTTGGTCCCTTGATTTGGAAATAATAAAATTTCTTAGCATTAAGCTTTGAATTAGTCAGTTGTTTCCATAATCCGATGCCTTGGCATTCCTTCTTCCTTAGATTGAGTACCGATACTCACATCATGTAACACCCCAGATGTAACTTGCCATATTTGTAACTCCAACTCTTGCCATTTTCGGCAATGTGATATGATATTCCCTCCGTGGTTGGGTTTCCTTTAATGTTACATTTTGTCCTTGTCATGCATTTCATATCATGTCATCATGTGCATCGCATTCGCATACGTGTTCGTCTCATGAATCCGAGCATTTTCCCCGTTGTCCGTTTTGCAATCCGGCGCTCCTATGTTCCCCGGCGTCGCCTTTTACCTTTTTCCGTGAGCAGGTATTAAACCTTCTTGGAATGGACCGAGGTTTGTCAAGCAGCCTTGGTATAGCACCGGTACACCGCCTGTCAAGTTTCGGGTCATTCGGAGGTCGTTTGATACTCCAACGGTTAACCGGGTAACCGTAAAGACCTCGTGTGTGTTGCAGCCCAAAACCCCTTCAAAACAGCCCAATAACCCATCTAAGACACTCCCATGTCCATCGCCGTTCGATCACGATCGCGTGGCCGAAAACCGCTCTCCATTTGGAGCTTCCTAGCTCCCTCTACCTTTAAATAAGTGCCTCCCTCTCCAATTTTCGGGCGAAACCCTAGCAAACTCCTCCCCCGCCGCCGCCGGACGCGTCCGCGACGGCCGGACACGTCCGCCCGCCGCCGCCTGGCCAACCGCAGCTCGACACGTGGGCTGCCCGCGAGCCCCACTTCGCCGCCGCCGCCAGGGCCCGCGGGGCCCATCACCGGCCCCCCCGCCCGAACCTCCCCGCCGCCTGCGCCCAGCCGCGCCTCCCCGACGCTCCGCCGTCTCCGCGTCCAGCGCCGCCTCGCCGGAGCCCGCGCGCGCCGTGCCCCACGCGCCGGCCGCCGCTGCGCCTCGCCGCGCCCGGCGACCCTGGATCCGCTCGGGACCGCTCGGGACCGCCGGATCCGCTCAGGACCCGCCTCGCCGGCGCCCCCCCCCCCCCCCCCCCCCGCTCCTTCTCCGGCCGTCTCCCTCCTCTCCGGCGTCTCTCCGGCGAGATCCGGTCGTGCATCGAAATCCGTGCAGATCCAGGGTTGACCCCTTTTTCCTCTAAGTCTTTTCTGCATAATATTTTGTTGCTTGTTCTTCGCATCATAACTCTGCACCCATGGCTCCGTTTTGGGCGTATAGCATGTCAAATTGTTCGTCTCGATGAGTACATCATTTAATCTCATTGCACCATTTTCATTTGAGCTCATCTTGATGCCTGAAATGCTGTTAGAAGAGGGCTATGTGATGTTAGTTTCAGATCTGTTTCAGAACATGTACTTTTGTCAATTTTGCCATGATTGATGTGTGCACCCTATGAACTTGAGTCCTACATGTGTCTTGTAATATGCCATGCTATCTTTCCAGGGGTGTATGCCATGTATTTTTGCGATCTTTGTGTTGGCTAGCACAAGCATGCAAACTAGGGTACATAATGTTGCTGATTTCAGAGAGTAATTTTGCTAAGTCATGTCTTGCTGTTATTTTTATGCCATGTGTTCATGTTGTTTCAGAGAGATCTATGCCTCTTTTGAGCATGATCAGTAAAGGTGTTTTGAGCATATGGATTTTCTCTATCCATCCATGCCTTTGTTTGTAATTATGGAGTGCCATAGCTTGATTCAATCGAGCTCTACTTTTACTATAAAATATTACTGGCAGATTGTTTACATGTTATTCGATTTTGCCAAGTTTGGTGTAGTTGATCCTTGCATGCTATGATATTGTTCTTTCCATGTCTAGCTTCCATGCCATGTCTTCTTGACGGATGTATTCTTATTTTATCATCCAATGCTCTGTAGTGAGTGCATCGAGCTCGTAAACATGCCTACTTGTTATCTGTTTTTGACATGTCCAGTTTTCTGCTAAGTCTGGAAACTGTAACGAAACTTGCTTATTTGACATGGATTCTATTACATTTTCCGATCCCTTTTGGCTTATGGTCAGTAAGGGACTTTTGTTCTATGCTTTGAGTAGATTCATGTCGTGCCTTGTGTTGCTATATTGTGTCCCTGTATCATGTTGTTTCCTTGCTCTAAACATGTCATCCTGATGTTAATTTCTGGCACGTTATTTTCACCAAGTCTGTGAACCTGTTATCTTTTGCACTTTTGCCATGCGTGTTTGAACCTGTTGTGGTGTTATTTAGCCGTAGCTCAGTGTTAATCTTTTGTCAAGCATCTTGATTAGATTACTGTCATATGCTTTGCTGGTACGTTTGGGTGCAGTAGCTTAATTTCTTGTTGCTTGCTAAGTAGCATCATGATGTTAATGGCAGAATCTCGTCATTCTTGTTTTGCTTGTCATTTGCAAACCGTGCATCCGATTCCGGTGATCCTTATATCGATTTCAACCGAAATCACCTAACCTTTCCAGTGGCATACTTGGTTTGCCAAGATTATGCCTTGTTCATCCTTTTTCCTTCCGGAGCATGCATATGCATTGCATATCACATCTCGCATATCATGCCATGTTTTGCATCATGTTGTTTGTGCATTGCATCGTGGTTGATGTTTGTCCCCTTTGCTTGTGTTCTTGTCTTGGGTAGAGCCGGGAGACGAGTACGTGAACGAGGAACCTGTCGAGAACGCTTACGAGGATCAAGCTTTCGACAACTCTGAGAACCTTGCAGGCAAGATGACCATACCCTCGAAATCACTTCTATCTTTGCTTGCTAGATGCTCGCTCTTTGCTATGCCTATGCTGCGATACCTACCACTTGCTATATCATGCCTCCCATATTGCCATGTCAGCCTTTAACCATCCATGTCCTGGCAAACCGTTGATTGGATATGTTACCGCTTTGCTCAGCCCCTCTTATAGCGTTGTTAGTTGCAGGTGAAGATGAAGTTTGTTCCTTGTTGGAACATGGAGATGTTGTTCCTTGTTGGAACGTGTTTACTTGTTGGGATATCACAATATTTCTTGTTTAATTAATGCATCTATATACATGGTAAAGGGTGGAAGGCTCGGCCTTATGCCTGGTGTTTTGTTCCACTCTTGCCACCCTAGTTTCCGTCATACCGGTGTTATGTTCCTTGATTTTGCGTTCCTTACACGGTTGGGTGATTTATGGGACCCCCTTGACAGTTCGCTTTGAATAAGACTCCTCCAGCAAGGCCCAACATTGGTTTTACCATTTGCCACCTAAGCCTTTTTTCCCTTGGGTTCTGCAGACTCAAGGGTCATCTTTATTTTAACCCCCCCCCCCCCGGGCCAGTTCTCCTTCGATTGCTGGTCCAAACTAGAGCCCTTTGCAGCGCCACCTCGGGGCAACTTGAGGTCTGGTTTTAGTTGTACGGAGTGTTCATCCGGATGTGCCCTAAGACCTAGATATGTGCAGCTCCTATCAGGATTTGTCGGCACAACCGGGCGGCTTTGCTGGATTTGTTTTATTACTGTCGAAATGTCTTGTAGTCCGGGATTCCGAGACTGATCGGGTCTTCCTGGTAGAAGGAATATCCTTCGTTGACCGTGAGAGCTTATAATGGGCTAAGTTGGGACACCCCTGCAGGGTATTATCTTTCGAAAGCCGTGCCCGCGGTTATGAGGCAGATGGGAATTTGTTAATGTCTGGTTGTAGAAAACCCGAAGTTGACCTTAATTAAAACACATCAACTGCGTGTGTAACCGTGATGGTCTCTTCTCGGCAGAGTCCGGGAAGTGAACACGGTGTTGGAGTTATGTTTGACGTAGGTTGTTCTAGGATCACTTCTTGATCACTTCTAGCTTCACGACCGTGCTTTGCTTCTCTTCTCGCTCTCTTTTGCGTTGTTAGCCACCATATATGCTAGTCGCTTGCTGCAGCTCCACCTCACAACCCTATCCTACCTTTAAGCTTAAATAGTCTTGATCTCGCGGGTGTGAGATTGCTGAGTCCCCATGACTCACAGATTCTACCAATACAGTTGCAGGTGCCAACGATGCCAGTGCAGATGACGCAACCGAGCTCACGTGGGAGTTCGACGAGGAACGTGGTCGTTACTATGTCCTTTCCTGATGATCAGTAGTGGAGCCCAGTTGGGGTGATTCGGGGATCTGTGTGGCATTTGGGGTAGTCTTCTTTCATTTTGGTTCCGTAGTCGGACCTTGAGTGTAATCTGGATGATGGATGTTTATTTATGTATTGTGTGAAGTGGCGACTGTAAGCCAACTATGTATCCCTTTCCCTTATGTATTACATGGGTTGTGTGAAGATTACCTCACTTGCGACATTGCTTTCTATGCGGTTATGCCTCTAAGTCGTGCTTCGACACGTGGGAGATATAGCCGCATCGAGGGCGTTACACATCAGCCCCGTTGTGGACCGCCGTATCCATTGCCGGGTTATTATCCGACATTGTCCTTCACAACCAAAATTCTTGTGAGTTCTTTACCTGATACATAATACCCTTGGTGAATTGTATCATCCACTTGGCCAACCATGCTCTGTTTTCGAGCTGGTGATATCTACTCTTGAAGCTTGGGGTATATGTTCCTAAGAAGCCCCGATGGGTTGAACCAATGCCTTCCCTAATCTGTGCAACCCCAAAAGATTTCAGAGGGCATATTATCTGGTATTGCACCAGGTAAAATATTCAACACTAATGCCATTTTCAAAACGAGAAGTGAATGTAAGGTTCTGCTTTGGAGAAGTGGGAGTCGACCTTGAACTTTGTGTTCATGCCCATGGACCCGATGTGGAGTCTATCATGAAAGCTTCTTGTATTAATAATGGTCCCCTTGTTATAAGTTCATCTTGTAACTATGTTGGTCCTTTGCGACCGTGGTTCCGACGATGATTGATCATCTTTGATCCTTTTCTCGGACAAGTTGAACCACTTGTCCTCTGCAGATCAATGCACCCGTCCAACCTCTACTTTGATCTGTCGTCGAGTATTACCCCCCTGGTATCTCGAGATTATAATGGAATTGCATAACTTCTTATGAGTTCTTCATCAAGTGCTACATTCTCACTGATTCCAATTTTTCACGGGCTCCGAGTGGTCAAATACTCGAAGACCCCGATAACTGGACCGAGTCCGTGTTACGGTTCAACAACTCCTGCTGATATTCTTTACTTACGAGTTTGTACCCGATCATGTCGTTCCTATCCTGATCGGCTATATCATTATCGTGCTAAATCTTAACAGTGTTATGTGGCCTTTCTTCCCGGAACACACTTTTGACGCTGAGCTAAGCTTACGTCGATCTTCCTTGTCATATATTATTTTCTCGAACAACAATACTTGATTCCGAGGTTGTGTCGTACCCATGGTTACAATAACATTTTGCTTCATCATTCCTTTGACTTGGTATCATCGCCGATCGATTACCTCTTCATGAAATCTCTTGACAAATGTGTCATGATCAGCATCAGCACTCTGAGCTCTTCCAGGGTATCTATTGAATTCATGATGAGAAACACCATCCTTGCCCTCGATGATTTGTGTTATCATCGACCACTTTATTGCCTTTCGTTCAACACAAACTTGTTCGCGTTTGATGTTATACCTTGAGTTCCTTGCTATCCAGGAATTGTTCTCCCTTACCTTGGAACATTAACATCTCTTATGTCATCAATGTTGTGAGAATTTCACCACCGCTTAAGAATTCTTGGTATGGTGATACTTCTCACCATCACCATTCTTTCTTGGGTCCTCGTGTTGATTCCAACCGGGGTACCAACAAGTGAGCGGTGTTGTTTGGATTCTGCCCTTCTAGCAATCCTATTGCTTTGAAGTTAATGGTCGGCCGTCATTCTTAGACTATTGATTATTGAATCACCATTCCGACGTTGGTCGTGCAACCCAACCCATATTTCGGGTGCACCTATCAACCAATGCTTAAGCTAGGTATGTTTTCCTCGAGCATATCCCCTTATATCATTTCATCTGACTAACGATATCTCCTTGTTCACATACTTGTGGAAACCCATCTTTTGGAAGTCTCGATGAATTGTCGCTGAATTCATCAGCTACCTCCTTCTCCCTTCATTGGTTTAATGATGAGCTTTTGTTTCGGAACTCGCTTCCGTGGTTAAATTCCCGAGAATCTTACCATGTCATCTCGACAGTTTGTGTTGCACCTTTCTTCTCAGGCGTCCTGAGTCCGAGGTATCCTGACTCCAATCAGATCTGAATCTCGGTCAGATATGATGGTTGGAATATATTTCCAAGAGTTATAACAATGGTCTTTATGTGACCCGTTAAGGCGATGTCGTGCCTAGCACACCTGGCCGGAGGCCCTATTGTCATAGTTCCCTTTTTGCAAGGTTATCCATGCTTCCATGAGGAAATTATGAGACTTATTCTATAAGTTGTTCCTGATGGATCCTTTTGTTTCCAAAGTCTGATCTTCACCTGTTGACCATGTCAAGGCTATCTCGAAGCTTGTTTGTGGTACTCTGATCTTCAATAAGAACATTGGAAGCGCAATGCTAAAAGTTTTCTTGCTTAATTATCCAAACACCGTTGTATGGGTAATAACATGAAATCCCTTCCCCTTACCTTAATGGCTTTCTACTTTCTATCCTGTCATGGATATCATGCTCCGCTTGTCCTTGCGAAAGATATACCCCCAAAATATGTGTGTATACACATTTTCATTTCCATTGTTCGGGTTAAACCTGATAATCACATTTTCCTTTCCATTGACTTGTTTAAGCTTTCTTGTAATCTGACTTAACCGAGCAGTGATAATTCCCTGCTTAGTAAGCACCTCGTTGTACAACTCCGTCAGTAAGACCCTGTTACCATTATTGATAGCATCCCGGTAACCACCGATGGACGAAAGCTTTGCCTATTGGTCCGCCTCGTTCAACGAGCGGGAAAATGGTTCTCTTCGTCCCTCGCCCTTGGTACCGACATTATTGACGACATAGCTGATAGGCTACCCTCTGACATGTCTTGCTATCATGCCCGTGCAAGATGTCAACGCCCTTCCTACTTTTAGCCACATGGTGGGCCCATAACCCACAGTTCCACAGGATCGAAACCTGACTCTCCTATACACCCCCTGTTCTTAAGGTTGTTCCTCGCACTTGGCCTCGTATGTAATTCACGAGCCACCTTCCGAGAGAACATCAATTCTGGTATCAGACATAATACTTATTCCCGTCGCCTTGAACCCCTTTCGCACTCTGTTTTAGGCAATGAACGATTGTCTATCCGATTGAAACTTCTTATGGTACCTTCTTACTTGGCTCTCAATATGTTTCATTCGTTCAACTCAAGAGATACTCATGTGTTCATTCCTGGGATAACCCCAAATGAATTTCCCCTTATATCATTCTATTGTTGTAGAGCATCCCCTTACCTATTCGTAAATACGACAGAATTTTCAAAGAAAGGAGGACGACTTCATCATGATGACCTGGAGAAGAGGAATGAAGGCATCAACTTAATGGATCGACCTCTTCGAGAAGAGTAACCAAGACCGAGAAGATTCGTTAGGATTTCGTAACCAAACGTTTCCCCCTTATTACACCTCCTAAATCTTGGGACGAGATTTCTTGTAGTGGAGGAGAATTGTGACGCCCAGATAATCAAGCTACAGTAACCTCTGCTAATAACGCCACGTCACCTCCGTTACTGTCGCTAATCTCGCGTTGGTTCGAAACCGATTCAAATTCAAATTCAAAATAGAGGCAAACAATAAAAGTTTCCAAAAAATTAAAACAAAAATGTTCGGAGTGTGCCAAATAATACAAAGATAATTATGGTGCAGCAATCACCTTTTTATAAAATGCCTAATTACTTTTAAATGAATTTAAAACAGAAAAGGAAAGAAATAAATAAAAGAAAGACTAAACAGAATAAAACAAAAAAAACAAAGTAAAAGGACCCCCCCTCCCCCTGGGCCGTGGCCCAACTGGGCCGACCCACCGGCCCAGCCGGCCACCCGCTGCCCCCCTCCCTATCCACTCCCACTCCCCCGCACTCCACCGACACTCCTCCCCCTCCCCCCGCAAAATTTCTCCTCCCCCTCCTCTCTCCCGATTTGGATCGGGATCGAGAGGAGGCCACCGACGCGCCTCGTCGTCGCCGCTGGCCACCATCGCCCGGAGCGCCTCTTCCCCGCCGGACTCCCCCACCCCGTCGGCCTCCCCAACCTCCCCCGAGCTCACGCCCTAGACCCTACGTCCCCGGTGAGGCCCCCCCGGCCTCCTCTCTCTCCCCCGCGCGTGCCGGCTCTCGCTGCGTGCGCCAGTGCCCCCCCCCCCCCCCGCGCGCGCTCGCCGCGCCCCCTCTGGATGGGCATCGCGCCCGAGCCGTCCCCCGCCGTCGCCTCGCCGTGCGCGGTCACCCAGGGCCGCGCCCAGCCTCCCCACGCTCCGGCGCCGTCCTCGTCCAGCCGCGGCCCCGCTCGCCCATGTTCCGCGCGCGCCCGCGGCCACCCACGCGCTCACCCCGCTCCCCCTCTGCGCGCGCTCGCGCTCGTCGCGCGGCGACCGCGCCCGCCCGCACGCGCCTGGTGCGTGCCTTGCGCTGCTCCGCCCGTGGCCTCTGCTCTTCCCGCTGCCCAGCCTGCCGCGCGCGCCCGCCTCCGCAGCTCCCCACCTAGCTGCTCACCGCGCCCCTCGTCCGCTCCCCGCGCGCCCTTGCATCCCCGTGTGCCTGATGCTGCGCTGCCGCGGCCCCCGAGCCTGCCGCGGCCACTGTTGCGGCTCTGTCGCCACCACCACTGCAGCCCCACTGCTCGCCTTCCCCTCGCACGCGCCCCACCGAGTTCGGCCGCCATCGCACTTGCCATCCCGCTCCGGCCGTTGTGGCCTGGGTCTCCCCTGACCAGCGCGGTGGCCACCGGCGCCTTGCTACGTTGGGTCGTGGCCTCCGCCCGTTAACGGGCGCCCGCAGCGCCCACGCATCCGTAACGCCCGTGCCCGCTAGCCCCTCTAGGCCAATGACATGTGGGCCTAGCCCAGAACGTTTTAGAAAATAAAAATAAAAATAATAAATAATAAATAAATAAATTTAATTAAATAATTAATTAACTAAGTTGTATTAATTATGTTAATTAATCCTAATTAACCTGTTAGTTTAATTGAACAGTAAATAGTTTAACTAAACCCTAATTAACCTAAACAGTGTATGACAGGTGGGTCCCACTGGACCCACGCGCCAGTTTGACCCAGTCAACCCCTGTTGACTGCTGACGTCAGCATGACATCATGCTGATGTCATAAATCCATTTTCGAATTAAATTAAATAATTAATTAAATTCTAGAAATTAGTAAATCTTTAGAAAATCATATCTTTTAATCCGTAACTCGGATTAAATTATTTTCAACATGAAAGTTGCTCAGAACGGCGAGACGAACCCGGATACACAGCCCGTTCATCCGCCGCACATTCCTGACATATCAAACTCGCAACTTTTTCCCTCCAGCTCCTCTGCCCGAAAACGCGAAACACCGGGGATATTTTCCCGGATGTTCCCCCCATCACCGGTATCACCCCATACCGCGTTAGGGCACCTCTAACGCCGTTACTTGTCATGTCATGCATCACTATGCATCTGCTTGCTTAAATATTTATTGTTTCTCCCCCCTCTTCTCTCGATAGACACCGAGACCGACGCTGCTGCTGCCCCGTTCGACTACGGAGTTGACGACCCCTCTCTCTTGCCAGAGCAACCAGGCAAGCCCCCCCCCCCCCTTGATCACCAGATATCGCCTACTCTCCTCTATACTGCTTGCATTAGAGTAGTGTAGCATGTTACTGCTTTCGTTACTCCTATCCTGATGCATAGCCTGTCTTTGATACTACTGTGGATACCTTTACCTGCAATCGTACTTGCTTAGTATAGGATGCTAGTGTTCCATCAGTGGCCCTACACTCTTGTCTGTCTGCCATGCTATACTACTGGGTTGTGATCACCTCGGGAGGTGATCATGGATATATACTATACTTTAAACATGATACATGTGGTGACCAAAGTCGGGTTGGCTCGAGGAGTACCCGCAAGTGATTCACGGATTGGGGGCTGAAAGGACCTTTGTCCCGACGGCCCTCTGTGTGGATCTTTGTGGCGAAGCGGCAGGGCAGTTCGGGGCTACCTGGGTGAGAGGTGAGCCTGGCCCTGTTGGCGTTCGCGGATACTTAACACGCTTAACGAGATCTGGGTATTTGATCTGAGTCTGGCCATTTGGTCTATACGCACTAACTAACTACGCGGGAAAGATATGGGCACTCGGCGTCGTGGTATCAGCTGAAGCACTTCTTGACGTCAGCGACTGAGCGGCGCGCGCCGGGTTGGACCGCGTAACGTGACTTCCGTTGTACTGGAGGTTGCTAGGTCTACTCACCGGCCGCGTTCGCAACGTGCAGGTGTGCTCAGGGCGATGGGCCCAGACCCCTGTGCGCTTAGGTTTAGACCGACGTGCTGACCGCTCTGTTGTGCCTAGGTGGGGCTGCGACGTGTTGATCTTCCGAGGCCGGGCATGACCCAGGAAAGTGTGTCCGGCCAAATGGGATCAAGCGTGTTGGGTTATGTGGTGCACCCCTGCAGGGAAGTTAATCTATTCGAATAGCCGTGTCCCTCGGTAAAAGGACGACCCGGAGTTGTACCTTGACCTTATGACAACTAGAACCGGATACTTAATAAAACACACCCTTCCAAGTGCCAGATACAACCCGGTGATCGCTCTCTAACAGGGCATCGAGGAGGGGATCGCGGGGTAGGATTATTGCTATGCGATGCTACTTGGAGGACTTCAGTCTACTCTCTTCTATATGCTGCAAGACGAAGGCGACCAGAAGCGTAGTCTTCGATAAGACTAGCTATCCCCCTCTTATTCAGGCATTCTGCAGTTCAGTCCACTGATATGGCCCATTACACATATATCCATGCATATGTAGTGTAGCTCCTTGCTTGCGAGTACTTTGGATGAGTACTCACGGTTGCTTTTCTCCCCCTTTTCCCCCTTTCCCTTCTACCCGGTTGCCGCAACCAGACGATGGAGCCCAGGATCCAGACGCCACCGTCGACGACGACTCCTTCTACACTGAAGGTGCCTACTACTACGTGCAGCCCGCTGGCGACGACCAGGAGTAGCTAGGAGGATCCCAGGCAGGAGGCATGCGCCTCTTTCGATCTGTATCCCAGTTTGTGCTAGCCTTCTTAAGGCAAACTTGTTTAACTTATGTCTGTACTCAGATATTGTTGCTTCCGCTGACTCGTCTATGATCGAGCACTTGTATTAGAGCCCTCGAGGCCCCTGGCTCGTATTATGATGCTTGTATGACTTATTTTATTTGTAGAGTTGTGTTGTGATATCTTCCCGTGAGTCCCTGATCTTGATCGTACACATCTGCGTGCATGATTAGTGTACGATTGAATCGGGGCGTCACACAAGTTCCAGCCAACTCACCCCCTTTTCCACGAAGAGAAACAAAACTGGCGAGGTATGTCATGGCATTTGGGGACAAATGCCGGAGTTGAGCCCCAAAATATCTAGGACCTGATAAGTGCCACAAGTGCAGTACGAATATACGGAAACTTCAAGCGTTTTTTATGACAAATTTAATGACACGGGATGAAGTTTAGTTTTTTTCTTAGATCACCATGATGATATTTTATTAAACATTCGGTGATACAACTTCTGATTGCAGTTGGGCAATCAAGAAAGCAGGGATTACATCAAAAATAGCGTTCGCAGACTCCAAGTTCAGTGCTTCCTTTGCACAAAGATGAGCTGCAAAATTCGCACTTCTAGGAATAAAAACAAGCGAAAATCCCTGAAAATTTGAGAGATATGATTTCATCTCTCGAAATATATGGGTTGCACCCGATTGGTGTCCCCCCCCCCCCACACACACACACACACCCACCCACCCACCCAGGCCGTTGCCACCATCTGGCTATCAGTACACCCGAATTTTGGGTTGAACTTGAAGTTTCCACAAAGCCTTCCAAGTTGCCTCACCCCCATCTGACGAGGATACATCACACTGAATATGAAATTTCTTTTCAGTTTTGTGCGTGGCAACTTTCTTTTCGGATGACAACTTACATTTTTTTCGGTTTGTTTTTCTTTTTGGATGGCAACTTTAGTTGTAAAAAATGTCAGGGTCGGATTGCTTCGTGCCACATATGTGACACTTATCATTTGAAAATATCTAAGGAAAGATCTGAAAACGGATGCGGTGGCAGCGAAAATCCCGTGTTGATATAGGAAACGAAGAGTAGTCGTTTGTCTTGGTTTGAAACTGGCTCGAGCTCGTCGACAGCAGGCAGCCTCCATCATTTCTCCAGTACGAGCCCATCGGCGAAGAGCCGAAGCACCTCCTCCTCCGTCACCCTCAACGGCAGCCAATCCCCTTGGATCCAGCCGGGCGGCGGCGGCACAAAGGAAGAAGACGACCTCTTCTTCGTCGTTCTTGTCTTTCTATTTCTTCTCGAGCTCGCGCGTCTTGTCTCCGGCCATGACAACGGCAGCAGCCGCTGGAGGAAGAGATGGAGGTGGCGGCGAGTCTTTGGGGAAATGGCGGAGTGGGGAAGACGATTTGTGGTTTGCCCCTTTTTCCTCCTATTTATATAACAAAGAAGCCATTGAAGGTGTGGAATCGTAGCCACACGTCAGCTAAATCGACGACGCTCACGTTCCCCACATCAGGGCGGTTTTTGGGCAAGTGGTGTCAGACTGTCGCTTTGCAATAATACACAAAACATCGTGTGCTCAGTTGGCTACTACATGGTAGTTATCACCAGCAGGTCTCCGGTTCGGATCCCCCTCTCCCCTACATTACTCATTCGTGCTCTCCAGCGGATCTGTTTGGACCTTCTTCTAGGACCCAAAGCATTAGATCCATAAGTTTGGAATTAGCATTCCTCTGGCATAATGAATGGCATCTCTCCGATAGAAACAGCCCATACGTCAGTTTCGCCACTTGGATTTTATGATACGTCCAGTGTTCAGATCACTAGTGAACCTCTTCCAGGAGATGATTCAATATCACCAAACTTTTCCTATTATAACTCACACCAAATACTTAAACGTTAAAACTGGCTCTGAGAATTCATCAAAATCTTACTTCGAGCAAATGCACAAGATGTCCCATGTTGACAAACTACTATGTATAAAACCACTATGTTGCCAACATCAAAGATGATATACCTCTGAGCACCACCACTCTCTCTCTATATAATCTTCCACAACACCATCTACCATCCAGATTGATCGTAAGATCGGCAGAGCATTATTCGTCGATTGGGCCTCGAGTATAAACTAATTGTTGACACCTCAAACACTATGAAATTTCCTATTAATGTTCGTGAGCTCAAGAATCATATTCGACAAACCTATATTAGGAATTGGTAGGTAGGATATATGTTAGGCACGTCATTGTAGAACCCTCTATTAAGATATTTATAGATACTAAAATAGATATGAAAACCTTTAACTACACTATAATCAAAGGAAGTAGGACAAATTATTCCATAGATGGATGTGATATTCTCGTGTATTGTGTTTACTTTAAATACAAAATAAATTTAGCTCCTCATAATTTCTCAAACTAAAACCTGAAGAAAGAAATAACACATTATTTTTGCACTAAAGAGAGCTCTACTTTCACATTGTTGTATTTGTAATGATAGAAGTTTAGGTTGTTTAGCATAAAATTTGGGGATTTGTAGTATGAAAAAAGTTAATAATTTAGTGATAATTAATGAACAATGAAAAGGTAAACATGTTTAGTATAAACAAGAGCATGGAGCGCATTGTCATGAAGGCATACATATGTCCAGAACTTTTGACGTGTGAACATAGAAGCGTTTACAATTTACACATCAAAAAGTATATGTAGTTGAGTCGATGTACGATAGCAGTCTGTGTCAGAACAACAAACAACAACGCCGCCACTGGTGTGAAGTATCGATGTCAGAAAGGCCTAGGCACCGTTGAAGGGTCATTGGCTTCTCTGTCGCTGGACAGGGCGAGAACATCAGAACAGTAACCTGTGTGGCATTGATAAACTATAAGAGGACTCCCGGGTCAGTATCTGAATTATGTCGCAATGCACAGAAACTAGGAAAGCGCGATTGATAGTTTTCTTAATAGCGAATACGAACGAATATAAATAGAGCGGGTGGGCGTGGAGAAAGCATTAGCACTAGAGGCGGCAACGCGAGACGATCGTCATTGTCTGGCGAGGCCGAGCATGTATTCTTGGAGTCCGACGACTCAAAGCCAATGGCATTACCGAATCAGAGCTTTTCGCCGGTTGACATTTCGTGCAAAATTGAACATGAGCGATAACATATCCAAGAAAACAATGGAAGAACAAATCCACCAGCTCCTATGGTCGATATCGATGCCTACCATTGAAACTATCGGCCACATTCTCATGCATTATCGTGACGCGTCTTCTGTTCAGTATCTAATCTGTCTTATCTTGCACAATACTTTTGGAGGCATTTGAACTTGCCTTCTCTTTGCAAATCCTTCGGTATCCTTGCTTTTTGATTCTGCTTAGACAACGCATCCAGGTGAAGTGTCCTGACATGTTATTTTTGCCACTTGTGCAGTCCAGTTATTGGAAGCTCGAAACAAGTCCAATTATTTTCTACACTGGTCTAGACTGCGGCTGAAACACTCACATGTTGTGGTGCCACCGGACAAGCAAGCAGAATTACTGATGTTTCTCAATACTGAATATGTAGTCCCATAATGTATGTCACTCATCGGAATTCTGTAACACTAGAATCTTCAGCATGAAAATAATATGGTAGATTGTTGCAGTAGAACCTCTTTTATGTTGGCATAGCACATTTGATGTCGGAACTTGAGGCTTACAATGGGCAATAGCAAGGTTCAGTGACCAAAGATTCAATACTTACGTCGTCGCACGATCTTGTCTACTACCTCAAAGGATCCACTTATTTTTATATCTTGCATAACAGCAAAATCACTCACCTGTTCAAGCATCGTATTCTACTTCAAGGCTTACTTAGAGCCTAATTGGTTTGTCGTTTGATGCCAACATTTGTCCAAATGGCAGCTTTTTAAGAGGCTGATAAGAACCAGATAGCCAATCAATTGCTACCCAGTTTTCTAGACTTTCCAACAATTGGCATGTCAAATGTTGGAATCAAATAAATTAAGCTCTCAGTTTTCAGCTTAGTCAAGGGGGTTCAAATAATTTTTAGCTCTAGCTTATTCTGAGAGCAAACAAACACCTGCTTTGACTTTTATAAAATTATGATTTGCATTCCCTTTGCTAGTAAGAAATAGATCTTGTTAGATATTGGCAGGCCTTTCAATATTCATCACCATTTTTTTTGTGTTAGATCTAAGAAGGTTTAATAACATTTCCAACAGTGGAAAGGAAAAATGGAAACCAGACCTCGAGGCAGTGTATGTTTTTTTTGACGGGTCGATGCAGTATATGTTGGTTATACGATGCCAGTCATAATAACAAAGTGCCAAGTACAGTATCCGAAATCTGAATATATCACACTGACAGTATTTCGACAAGCTTAAACTACATATAAAGGCAACACCAACTACGCTGCTGAATATATATCGTCTAATAGTCGTAGTTGCCTTCAGCGAACTTGTTCTCGGGGTAGAACACGGCGACCGTCTCCTTCCCGTCGAACTTCCTCCCATGCATCCCGATCCTTGCCTTGGCCGAGCTCTCCACATCGGCATACTCCAAAAACACCTGCAATGCAGACCCAGAATCAGAATGGATTAATTTTGGTGAGCAATATCGGTGAAAGATGCTGAATAGCACAGAAGCAAGGACTCACCTTGCCAACTCCGGCGACAGGATCACCGCTGGGATGGGGTCGTGGGATCACAGCTTGCACCAGGTTACCTGTCCACGTTAATCAGTAAGAACACACATGCACGTGACAGAAAGGAAGAGAAGAAAACATATGGTTAGTCATATCCAAGTGAAAAAGATTAGCGTCTTCTGTAAGTTTAGGCCCGATTGCAAGTTTCGCATGAGGTCGGATTATAAAAGACTCGGCAATGGTACTATGTGGCACTACAAAACAGACACACAAAAAGAAACACACAGAAGAAAACTGATTCAGTAGCTGAGCAAAGAGGCAAACACATTGATCAAACAGGTCGTGTTAGAGCTTGGAGTAAGGGCCGCATGATGGTTTACCATATTTGTGTCCTTCTAGCGTCATGTCTTCCAGTATGTCATTGTATTCCTCGTCGTCTCTAAGGTCATCTGCTGAAACCACCTGGGTCAGGCATACCACCTTTGTCGCTAGGGCTCCGCCGACTTCGTACACGAGTCTCTGCTCAGAAAGCAAACAGAGTCAGAAAGTGGAAGGCTATATTCATAAACTAACTGTTCATTTTATAAGATCACGTCTTTTAAGAACTATAATAAAGTCGTACCTTCATTTGCGCCTCTTGCTGTGCCTGCAGGAGGATGTTTTCTTGCTCTGGCCTAGGCTCTGCTCCTTGGTTTGCTCGCCTGACTGTGAGAGTCCTGTCACCCAACTGGATACCGTTCAGAGCAGCACAGGCAATGTCGGTGACAGTCACATCCTGGTACAAACAGAAGGCATATCCCTTCGAGTTGCCAGTTTCCTTATCCTTCACAATGTCGAATCCACGAAGAGGTCCAAAAGTTTCAAGCAACTCCCGCACTTGAGCCTCTGTGAAGTAGTAAGGTAGACCACCCACAAAAATGCGGTCAGGGCCTTCTAAACCGCCACCTGCTCCAGGTGTCAAGCCAACAGCAGCGAGGTTGAGGTTGGGGTTCGGCTGGCTCGGACCCAATGTAGCTGCCTGGGAAGGATTGTAGTCTGTCGGCCTCCTAACTTTCACTGGTGCTCCCTCAAACATTATACCATCCAAGGCCATTGCATTGCTTGCTTCCTCCACAGACCTCATCTCAACAAAAGCAAATTTCTTGTCGTGGTTTATGTATACATTAACAACTGCATGACCTAGAGCAAATGTGTTTCCTCCGATAGCAGCCATAACTTGATTGAAGAATACAGCAACCGTCTGCGGAAAGAAGAACAAAATACTTAGCACGGACTGCGAACAGAGAAAGAAATGCCAAGAAATAACTAACAAGCTACTCAAGGCAACTACCTGTTCATTGGCGATTGGAGGAAGTCCACCGACATAAACACGCCGAGCATGCCGAGTAGCCTAAGAAAAGAGTGGTCAGACATGATTATGCATCACAGAACAAGATAAATCTCAAGCACACAGAAAAAAAACTCAAACATACCTGTTGTGTCATGGCTAGTGGCTGCATAGCAAGTGGATCGATGCAAAGAGAAGAAAGAATTAGAAAGTAATAACAGAACATTGAATAATAAAAAAGCGTGATACTAGATCAGAGGCAGTTAGCCATGATTTGAGTACTAGCTACAATGAATCTTAAAAGGAGCACAGTAGTCACCTGTCCTAGGGCAGGTACATTGACCAAGTTGGGGAGCATGTTCGGAAACATCCCAGGATTAGCAGCAGGAAGTTCAGGTAGCTGAACTGCAATGCATCAACAGAGAATTGTTAATAACATGAATTATTAGAATAGAGACATTCAAACATCAGTTATTATTTATTGTAAGGCATCATACAACATTTTCTGTCACCACATACCTGGGGTTGCAGTGGGAGCGAGTATAGGAATGGCTTCCGATGGTGCCTGGTCAAATCCACTCATGCGTTTGCTGTTTCAATACAGGAAGACATTAGTAAGCGATTCAGCAAGTGAAGATTGCTGTAAGAAAACTAAAGGCGGCCAATAATATATATACATATAATGAAGATAAATCAGGCAAGACTAGACACCTGCGTCAACTAAATGGGGTATTGGCGAATATCATCCATGGTACATTATGTCACCTTACCAACAATACAAAAAAAAAAAACTAACCCATACCAAACACATGTCGATTGTCTTACTCAGAGGAAACAAGCAAACTTAATACTATTATTAACAGTACAAACTGCCAAAATACAAATAATAAGCTTTTGATGGCATCCAGCACATACCTCTGACTCTCCGAACGGGAGCGGGAGCGGGAGCGATGCCTTCTGTGGCCATCTCCATCACGGTCCATTCTGCATTATCACAACATAGATCAGATTTTTTTAAGAGAGTAATCTGCATAGGATATTTTCTGGTTTGCAAAATGTGCTTAGAAATACAGAATTGTTTGCACATCAACACTTCAAGGGAAACCTAATTCATTTGCGTCAAGAAAAAAGTTAAGCAGATATAATAATTAGTTCATGACTCCTATCACTATTATAATTACTGTTTTGCTTTGCTAAGTAAAGATCGCCACTGCATACAGCACCAACCAACTAGAAAACATCGCAGCTACCAGATGGCTATACAGCAGCAAAATTGCCTACATTTACCAGTCCTGTAATTCATGAAATGACATGTGGGGCTGTCCCGTGTACAGTTTAATAACTATGTTAATGGTGTAGAACCATATAGTACAGTGAATAATTTCTGTAGATAAAATTAGAGAACTCAAAAAACATCTACCCTAAAGCAAATGTTACACCTTGCCAATTTTTCAGAAAATAAAAACGTCACCCTACTAAGCACAAGGATGAATAGGTTTCAACATAAGCAATCAATTAAAAGCTCACAATGCTGGAATCAATTAATGCAACAAAATGCATAGACACATCACAGAAATCAAGAACCAGGTACCTTTCAGCGTCACGATCACGGCTCCGGCGGGAGTCATGGTCATCAGAACGGTCACCGTGCTCCCTTCTCTCACTCCTTTCACGGTGGTCGCGATGGTGGCGCTCACGATCCCTGCTTTCTTCACGGTGGTCGCGACGGTGGCGCTCACGATCCCTGCTCTCTTCACGGTGGTCGCGATGGTGGCGCTCACGATCCCTGCTCCCTTCGCGGTGGTCGCGATGGTGGCGCTCACGATCCCTGCTCCCTTCACGGTGGTCGCGATGGTGGCGTTCACGATCCCTGCTCCCTTCACGGTGGTCGCGATGGTGGCGCTCACGATCCCTGCTCTCTTCACGGTGGTCGCGATGGTGGCGCTCACGATCCCTGCTCCCTTCACCGCGTTCACGGACACTCTCCCTGTCCCGGTACCTCTCCCGGTCTTCCCCGTGGCGCCTGTGGCGCTCCCTGTCCTTGTCCTCATCGCCCTCCCTGACTCGGTCTCTGGAACTCGAGGACCTCTCCTGGTGAGGCTGCGCATCCTGCTGGAAAAGAACATGAATTCCTCAGTACTAAGATATATTTAAAGAAATAAAAATCAGGGCCTGCTAGTATGATAAACATACTTCCTACTTACAACTACCAAGCCTGCTAGTCACATCACACATGACAAAATAAACAAAAACTGCATGCTCCTGAACTTGGAATCCCATCATCACCAACCCAATGCATCTAGAGCATCAAAACACGCCCGAATTCAGGTTTCAAGGGCGCAGCCCAGAACTGAAAACACGGTCCAGCATAAATTTGGGGTGCGAAACGTGAATCCGAACCCGCAGCTGAACGCGGCGCAGGAAGCTAAAAGCCGAGCCATTCCGACCCAGCCCTATCCCAAAAAACCCTGCGTCCGGGGATCGGCGGCCCTGCATCCACCCCCCAATGCGTCTAGACAATCGAAAAGTACAAGATACGCCAGGATTTCTTATTCGGGGGAGCGCAACTAATTAAAAGCACAATCAAGCAGTAGCACCGATTCGATTTCGGGGAGAAACCGAAACTAAAATCCGACCAGCCTCGAATCCGCGACCGGACATTGACGCGCGCGGCAATCTACGTAGCAACCGTGCTGGCTCGAGCCGGCCCTGCCCAAACCCCCTGTCCTCCGGCGAATTCCCCCCAGCCCTAAGCGCGTAAAATAATAAACAAGCACAGCCGCGCCGACCGATCGAGCGGGCGAGCGGGCGAGCGGTCCTCACCTGGGGGGAGCGGGCGTCGCCGGCGCGCTTGTTGGCCGGCGGGGACCTCGCGGCGGCGGACTCGGGGGGCGCGTCGTGCTCGGCCATGGGGCGGGGTGGGGCAGGGTGCGGCGCGTCGGTTCCGGTCGGTGCTGGCGGCGGCGGCTTCGGGTCGGTTCGTGCGTGACGGGCTCTTGTCGATTGGTTGGTTGGTTGGTTCGGCGGGGCGGAGTATATAGGGGGCGGGGGTGGCTGACGTGCGGGCCCCGGAGACAGACACGGCCCAGGTCGGTTCCGGAGGCGGTTCGCTCGTTGATTTTGACTTTGACTCGTGCCGTCGTGTGCTGCCCCAGCCGGTTCGAACCGACACCGAATTTCAAATTCTGGGGGAGCGAAAATTCTCAGGGTGACTTTGACTCGCTCTCCCCCCGATTTCTCACGGCTACTCCATGGCATCCCTACTTTTCCCCGGATTTTTCGGACACAAAAGCTTACCACTAAGTGCAATTTAAGTTGTTGTTTTTTTTTGCATCGGGACTTTTTTTCCCCAAAAATTAACTAGATATACTTCCTTAGACAAACATATTACAAAGAGTACATACGTGGTCACCACAAGGGACAGACATAGATGTCTTGCAATACGTGGTCATCACAAGGGACAGACATAGATGTCTTACAGTATTGCACTAAAAACTCCGCAAGTACTACCTCCATCCTGGTTTATTAGCCCTCTTTGTATTCTATGCCAAATGTTGATCTTAAATTTAACTGACAAAATGTTAATGCATGTCATGAAAACTAATATAGTGGAAAACTATGTTCAAATACGAATCCAACGATATATTTTTTGACGAAATGCATTAATATTTTATCTCTACTCAAAATTCGGCATAAAATGTAAAGAGAACTTATAAACCATGACAGAGGTAGTAGTAAAACTAGAATTTTACTACAGTAAAATCTTGTGCCACGCTGAAATGTCATCTACCATCGTCCTGTGTCGCCGCCTAGGCAACGCTGAAGAGAGAGGGGAACTGCCGTCATACAAAGATCTGGAGGAGCACCTTGCATACAAAGGATGGTTTTGGAGCCAATGAATCGGGCCACCGCAAGCGACGATACCGAGGCTTTGTGGCACGTCGGCCGGGGTTCTTCCCCGTGTCCGCTAGATCCCAACGCCGTCAACTTCATCTGATGCAGTCAAAGGAGAGGAACGCCGCCGCCTGCCGCCATCCACTCACCCCACTGCAAGACACAAAATACAACCGCAATAATCGATGCCAACATCACCCAGGAGAGTGTCGTGCGTCGACCACCGGACACAAATCTCACCGGATTAAGAAGACTGGCAAGAAGACAAAGCCACATGCTCCCCCATGCCGCTCAGTTATCTTGCACGCCCGCTTGTTTTCCGACAGGTCGACCTTTTCTAAAACATGTGCAGCTGCTTATTTAGGATGCGTCTGGTAGGTTGCATTGTCTTTATGCTATTTATATATGTAGCTGAGTTGGGTCTGGCAGATAAAAAAAATGGTATGTACATAGTTTGGTAGCATGCATTCCACCATTGGGGCAGTTTGATGCTTGGCGTTTGATTGGCAACAGTTATGTTAACGTGTAAAACATGTCATTTGGTTTTACATTACCCATGTTGTGATCATCGCATCTCGCTAGTGGTGATCTTATCATACATTACATGACATATGCAGTACGAAATGAACGTCGTTCTCGTCCTAACTAGTAAATAAATGACAGTTATCCTAACTACTATCAAATTGCAGTACAAATTAACACTACATATGACTCCATAGGGAAATGTTCATCAATGCCAAACTAGGGGAAAGCCCATCTTCATCTTCTTCATCTGTTGTTGCTTCTTTTTCTTCAGATCTTTGTGTTATCTCTGTTTGTCCACATTGCCACAACCCACTTCAATCTTTTGCTCTTTCAAGCTTCATTGTCTTGTGCTTCTACATCATGGTCTTAGCCATCAACATCAACAATTGTTACGTCTTCCTCCTCCGCCACAAGATCATCACAATGTCAACATCAACAGCAGCTTGTGACCTCGGCACTCTAGCAGCCACATGGGTACCATCTATTACGCCGATATAATCATGTGATGGCATGAAAACATATTGTTACGACTCTGTCGGAACAGTACAAGCATGTCATGGCATGAACTACAAGTAGTGTTCACCTTGGAATATGGATATCACCTACGGCTCATGCGAATCTTGGTAGGAGTTTGCCCAATTAGTGTCTTGATCACCTCTCCTCTGAAGCTTCGCACTAGCATACAAGATATACTTGAAATACCTAGAAATGGTCGCATTAGATCTCCTGAATGTATTGTGAATAACCTTGAATCCCTGATTATGACCAACAACATAAAGGAAGATCAAACTTGCTATTCGACATAGGTGTGGATGCTATCTTTTAGCAGCCCCTTGGTCCTAAACGTCTTCACAAGCTTGCCAAAAGGTGATTTTCGCATTCAAAGCATGTTCACATCCTCTACATCGTTGTTTGTGCAAATGTAGTTCAGATTCGCCATCATTCCCTATTACGGGTTAATATTAGACCATAACAGTCACACGCTTATCACTCCGACGAACCTCTCTCTTGTGGACCAACATGACGCAGGTGTGAATCACAACTATGAGTGCCGTTGTTTGAGCAACCAACTTCAACCATTCGTCCATACCGACCTAATGGAGAAATTGATGTTGCGGTAAGTACTGGCGAAATTGACCATGCACCCTGCCTAACGACCTAATAGAGGAGGGGGGTTGTATGGTACTGACCCCTTTGGAGCCAAGGACCCACCCATGCCGGAGACAAGGGAGCCGAGGACCCACCCATGCCGGAGACGAGGACGCCGAGAAAGACGAGACAGACTCCGACACAAAAAGGGAAGAAGCACTTCTCGCCGCTGGAGAATGGAGTCGTTGCCACCATCGCTTCTGAACATTTGAGTTGTCACCACCGTCGGTGCCAAAAACGGAAGGCTGAATTCGCCTCACCGCCATCGGTGCCAAAAATGGACGACTGGATTTGTCCTAGCGCTAGAGGTGGGCAAGTAAATTATTAGAAAAATTGCCAATTTTCAAAATAACTTGAAATTTCAAAAGAAGTTTCATCAAAATTTTAAACCTAAACCTTGGTGCAACATGATGGTAACAAGTTGATTGTAATATGATATGTATTTGTATCTTAATCGCATAATTTGATTCAGATTAATATCTGAATTTGCACCACTGAAATTTGCCATTTTGTTACTAAAATTTACATGCGCCATTTTATTAGTAGTAAAATCTACATGCTCCAGATATGTAAAATCAATTAATCATCATTTCTGTAGAGTTCTCCTGTAAAATAATCTACACAAACACAGTGATTTACATCCAGTTTAGCTACACATAGAACACCTGCCCAACATTCAGCAGGCTCTCATGGGGAACATTGAAGATGGCACTGTTCTCCCTGCAGATCTTCCTCAGGAAGGCGTAGAGGTAGTCGATGGCGAGCTTCTTCAGCGGCCCTGAGTCCCTGCGAGCCCTGATGATGGTGTTCCCAAGGATGTGCACGACCCCGGCGTCCCTGCACGAGTTCAGGAACGCGACCTCATCGCCCACGGTCTCGAACCCCAGGGTCGCCGTTGTAGCCTGCGCCGATGACATGGCCGCCAGGCGGTTCAGGGAGCGCACCGGCACGATGGAGTCGCGGGAGGCATAGCTGAGGTCGGCGGCGGACCTGGCATCGCTGCTCGCCTCGTCGATCAGCTCCTGCTGGTCCAGGGCACTGTACTCATCGGAGTCCGAGTACTCCTCCATCATGCTCTCCAGCCGGACAAAGAGCAGCAGGCTGCTGAATAGCATCTTCTCAAAGTCGTCGTCCTTCCTGTGGATGTCCTTGTAGCCGTACCGTGCCACGCAGCGGAACATGTGGAAGTTCTTGGGGCCAATCCGCTTCACCAGGAACCGCTCGTCCAGCGGCACCGTGTACACCGGCAGGTACTTGACGCAGACGAACACCAGGGTGGAGTGGATCGCCGGGAGGTTGGTGATGAAGTGTGAGAAGATGTGGGGGACGCCGCTCGCCAGCTCCGTGTACACCAGACCTATCCCGGGCACCCGGACCAGGCCGAGGCTCGGGCCAAGGCCTAGGATCCACGCCATGGACACCTTGCTGTGCATCTCGAACTCGTAGCGCTTGAGCGTGCCGTAATGCCACACGTACATGACGAGGAGGATGGCCGCAGCAAACACGAGAGGAACCCAGCCGCCCTGGTCAATCTTCTTCATGACGGCGGTCAAGTACGGGATCTCGACGACCAGTGACAGCGCCGTGAAGAGGACGACCAAGGCCCAATGGCTGCGCCATACCAGCAGCATTATGGGGACCATGAGAAATGTTGTCACAAGCATGACCATTATCACAGCTGTACCTGTTTTTGCAGCATGGAACACTCATGTTAGTAACAGAGCAGAAACACACATCGCAACCGCGGTTTTTTTTTTTTAAATACAAGTATTTCATTTACCATAAGCATTTGCAATCTGGGACTGATTCTTGAATCCAGCGGTGACGGCAATACAAAGAATCATGAGGATCCAATTAATATCAGGACTGTATATCTGGCCAAGATACTTCTTCGATGTATGGATGATCTTCACCCTGGGGAAGCATCCCACCGCAAGCGCTTGCTTGATAATTGAGTACGTCGCGGAAATGGTTGCCTGGCTAGAAACTATTGCAGCAGCTGTTGCAACGACAAATGCTGGCCAAAGTATACGCTCTGCGCCAAATAATCATGTGTCACTATGTATTCTAACCAATACGGCAATCACTTAATCGGGGAATTCCCTATGTCCGAATTTTACCTGGAAGAGAAAAATAGAAGGAGTGGGAGACTTTGTCTTTGTGCGTGGCTATATAGGCAGCTTGACCAGTATATTGCAAAAGAAGACATGGGAACACAACCGTAGTGAAAGCAATCTGCGTTTCGAAATGATAAAGGATGTTAGCAAGCAAACTGACTGATTAAAGTACTCGTGTGAAAGTTATATTGGTGGATCTACTACCTCTACAAAAACAAAACTGAATGCATTCCTCTTAAAATGCAGATTAAAATATGCATAGCGAAGAACAATCACAGCTAACATATGGTACCTGAATAGCTTGTACGGGAAAATATGAAAGGTCAGCAAACAGTGCTTCTGTCCCTGAACCATGAGCCAAACAGTCAGGTCAGGTTATTGCCAGGTTAAAAGGACAAGCCACCACATGAAATAAGGTAAGAATTCCAGACCTGTTATGCTGAGCATAATTCCTCCCAGGGAAGCCCAGCTAGTCTTCCCTCGCTTAAAATAACGATATACATAAACAGGATTGAACGCCTTGAGAACTGACCTATCATATGTATAAATGTTTACAGCCCCCAGGATTCCAATAAGTATGAACCAAACAAATACTATTGGTGCAAAAAGCCAGCTGACTTTGTCTGTGCCATAGTGCTGCATACTGAACAGTCCAATCAGTATCACCACGGAGACTATTACAACCACATCTGTCATGGGAAAAATAATAAAATGAGTCAGTTAATCATAGGTCTAACCCGGTATTATTTGTATAACAACATTAACTGTTCCCATGCACACTACCACTACAAAGTTCCTACGATAAAAGGCAATGCTTCAAATCACAGTTAGAATGTTAAGCTTATCATTCCACAGACAAAAGAATATGGTGAATTATTTAAAATTGGAATCAACAGTTCTGGTTAAATTAACATCAATTGCAAATTTTGGCATCCTCCTCTGAGATGCACGTGGTAAAGCTAATAAAAGCAGAAAACTGTAGTAATTTCAAATTGCACATGTACCATTTCCCATTCTGGGCTCTTCAACCTTTATTCCACCAGTTGCAGAAAGAACTGCAAATTGTACAGCAGTTGTTAATATCAAGTCACTTCAGTTATTGGGTAAAACTTAACAGTGGAATTATGGAATTACAAGCATCACAAAGAAGATATGTAGAACAGCTAAAATTGACAGAAATCAGTACAGCAACACTCGTCTGTTGTGGATAAAAATAATACGGAGTAGTTGGTAATCTCAGATGCTCAATCTAAGATTGGAAAGGTGCAGTTTAACATACTCCCTCTGTACCAAAATACTTGTAGTTGGGGGAACTTGTACTAGTTTCCCCCAGCTACAAGTATTTCGGTACAGAGGTAGTAGAACGAAACAGACTATACAGAAGATCCATGACCGCTTTTCATCTTTGTCATGAGTGCACAGTCCATGGAGGAGCACTCTACAGGCAGCTATGTACAAGGATCGTTATCTGTACAGGTTTATCATTCCCCTAGCATGTTATTTTTATACTAGTATGGTAGTTAAGGACTTAAGAGATTGGGATCAAGTAAGTTATGAAAGATAAGATTAGTTTCTTGAGTTAGGGGCAAGCCCTCTTACATAAGGGCTGCCACATCCTCTGGTTGAAATAAGCAGAGAATAAACCAATATTTCCAAAATCTTTCTCCTTTCCGCCCCTGAGTGCAGCTGCCTTCGCAGCTCTTGGGGCCAAAGGTGACTTCGAGCAAGCCCTAGAGCCATTATCGCTACGTTGTGTACTGGATACATGACATCTTAGATAACGAAAATAGTTTATGCAATTTCTTTGCATCTCATTGCAAACCAATTGGTGTAATATGCTTCAAATGAATATTTGGCATGCATTTTTTGCCAAATATTTCTGGTTTCTGGTAGCATAATATGATTCTTAGTAGGCCAAAGATAGGTTCATGTCAGGCTGAAAGCTCCCCATTCTCCTAACAATATTATTTTTGAGAAATCTGATATTAAGTAAAGATCATAAACATGCATGCACTCACCTGATATGGCAGGAGTGAGAATTCCATCTCCAACAGCCATGCAAGTACCAAAAAGTACAAGAATAAGAATGACATTCTTTCTGAATTGGTGGCCCTCTAACCATCTTTTGATCTTTGCAGCAAGAGACTTCTCATGATATGTCTGACGGCTGTATGTTGTTAGGTCTTCATCAGTTTTATGTTGATTGGGAATAATGCTTATCTTTGCATGCCGACAAAGCAATGAATAAAGAGCAAAAGTTCCACCTGAAAAGACAAAAAAGCTATTAGAAGATGTGGCTTATTGTCTGTGGCACACTAAACTTTGTGTCCCTACTTGAGGCAGCTGCACAGACAAAACTTGTGGCAACTTAGCAGAAGGGCATGGGTCCATCTTAGAGTGATAGCTTTATAGTCTAGTATCAGCCTTTTCCGATGATAGGATTACTTAAATATAAAACAACTTTTACATGGGCAGGATAATTTATTCTAAGTGTTAAAATAATCTCTTTATATTGGACAGTTTAAAGTTTATAGACGAACCAATAGAAGTCCTACATAACTGTACTGTTGCATGGACTTTAGGAAGCTCTTGACCAGAATTTCCTCTGTATGGCCATACATTAGTTTTTCATTTTCAGGTGATCTTCAGATGTTCATAGAACATGCTGTATGTATTACTGCATTATCTCAAACAAATAAGACAGACCACCTATGAACAGTTTAACCTTTCCATAACAGAGGCACAAATTCTTACCTTGGCCGTTATCGCTTGCCCTCAAGACGATAAAAACATATTTAACGAGGGGAATGAGAGTAAGCGAGTAGATAATAAGCGAGAGTGCCCCAATAATTTGCTCTGTGTCTTCTATCTTTTCAGGAAAGATGTTGTAGAAAACATAAAGAGGCGATGTGCCTAAATCTCCAAACACCACACCAAGGCTTTGGAAAGCTAGTTGTAGCATCAAAACTGTTGGGTAGGTCTGCACATACAAGAGGGGGAAACAGAGCAAAGACAAAATTACTTAGCATACTGTGGCTGTTCATTTTTTCAGAAGTTCAGAGTAAAGACACCAAATAACTCTGCATCTTAGTCAACATCTCGAATCCGTGCATATAGATAACTATTAGGGAGAATGCACTACTGAAAAGAATGTGCTACAAAACACAAAATTATGATGTTCAATGCTAAAGCCACTGTGTTCTTAACACAGCACATTAGTTCTGTATCCTATTGGCTAAGAGCCTAAGATTCAGATATAGAAAACTGACAACTACTTGGATGATACTGTAGTAGCAATCACCTTTTCTCTGTACATATTCCTCAATCTCCCGGCCTCTGCGTCCATGGGCTGATCAAGGCTCTTCTCCAGCTCCCACATCGCCCCCCTGCTGGTGTCCTCATTCGTCGAAACGGTCTCCATCAGGTTCAGGCCAGTCAATGAGCAGCAGAAGTATGTCACAAACTGCAGGCATCAAGAAGTCAAGAACTAGTTCAGTCCAACTGTATCTGTCTTTCCCTCTTACATACAAACTCCAACGAAACACATGGTGATTGCTGCATAGAGTACATGACAACCAACGACAACATATCTTATTTTGATTACGAATCTAAACGAGAACATGTGGTTCCAAGAGGCTCAGAAACAGTCAGAGGTAACCACAAAAATCCAGATGTTCAATCAAATTAGTTCTCCAGATTTGAATCCGAGCACAGGACTCCAGCTGCATATACATACATACATAGATACAGGAGAGCAGAGGCGGGGCGAAGAGTAAAGGCTCAGAGGCAGTCAAAAGCAACCAGAAAGGTCCAGATGTTCAAATCTGTTCACGAGAAAGATTCGGGGGGCCGGGAGGGCGAGCACCTGCCGCAGGGGACCAGCGACACCTCGTCAACCATGCGTCGCAATGAGCGAGGACGAAGATACGCCGCCGCCGCCGCCGCCGTCGCCGGTGAGGAGCTCGGCCGGTTCCGGCGGGATGGGCGCCGCCAGGTGCGGGGAGGGCCGGGGAGAAAAATCGGAACTTTGCTTCTTGCGGCGCAGTCTTTCTTTTCTGTGATGAATTTTGGATGTGGAGCAGAGAGGAGTGGAGATGATTTGGAAATTGTCGCTATACGGCCTGTCTCCAATTATTTGCGGAGCATAAATGGGAGGCATTGATTGGCTTATTGTTATTGCGCTGTCAATTTTTTTATTTTTATTTTATTTTTCGAGGAACCGGCAGGAGCGCTGTCGAAATCATGCACAGTGTCAACGTCAGCGTATGAGTGTTTGTTAATCCACCCAAACCTTAGCATAAAAGTCAAAACCGAATTCTTTTAGTGCGATGTCGGTGTCACCCATGCTAGTGAGTTTGCGAGTTTTGTTATCCTTGAGAGGTTGTCTGGGCAAGTTAGTCATTGTACATGGCGACGGCTTACCTCGGCATATACTATAATAAAATTTTAACTTGTCTATGGCTATTTAGATTGTTAGTTAAGTGTCGATGATGGTACTTTCCCCGCAAAAGAAAGTGATGATGGCATGTCATTCGCTTGTTCATCATGTAGGACAAGACAAACAGGTGTTTCGAATAGGATCGGACACGGTTGTCAGCATCGTGATCCAAATAATTAAACCACCTCCTCCGAAAACGACTTGGCACGAAATGAATCATGCCACCACATGCCACATACGAGAGAAACCTAATCAAGATTGTTTCCGGAGGCAATAAGACAACAACAGGAACCTAATGACAACTTATCTTCTTTTTGCATTTGAAATAATCTAAGTGGGTACACATATTTTTTTTTGAGAAGTTCTCTAAATGGATCCACATGGCAGCATGTTTTTCTTTTTTGAGGGAGGCAGGACATGCCCACGAGATTAAACAGGGGGCTTATGCCAACGTTTGGCCCAACGATGAACCATCCATCTGGCCATGAAAGGCCCACCAAACTAGAATGTGTGGATTGAGCATAGGGGAGCTCTTATGTGTCGCTTTAGGGCAGTTGTGCTTCAAGATTAATATAAATGGGGGTCTTATTTATCTTTGTCATTAAATTTGGTATATTTTTCATATATAATTTACATTTTATATAAAAGCTTGTCTATTAGTAAAAAAAATATTAAACAAAAATTGTGCATATTTCAAAATAAAATGTTGACGTGTTGTCTAAGGGTTATTCCAATAGGTGATAAAAAGCATACTATGAATTAGAAAAAATGTTCATGATTTGAAAGTGAAAATATGCATGTGTTTCAAAATAAATGTTCATGCATAATAAAAAACATTATTCATGTTCATGAATAAAATATGTTTTCATAAAAAAATAATATATATCAAAATAAAAAATTATGTGTTTTGAAAAGAACATGTATTTATGAGAACGATATAATTATGAAAATTAAATTAAATGTATAAGTAAAAATATTCATGCATTTGCAAAAAAATAAGAAGGTAAAAATAAGAAAAATAAAAATATTTTTTTATAATGGAATAAAATACGAAGAAGGAAAAAATATAAGACAAGAAAAAAAGGGAAAGGCAACATAAAAAATCATTGTTTGTTGAGTTTAATCTTTGAATTTTCCAATAAACAACCATGAAGTTATTTTATTTTTGCCTTTTTTGGTCTACGGGTCCAATGTGACTAATACTATGCACGTGTTGGTAAGAAAATTTCATCAGAAGATATGGTCTACCTTTCTCCTCAAAGAAGAAAGGAAAATGGCTCCGCGGAACCCTCTTGACTGTATTGTATGAAGCGTGCAGATTCTCTACCTTGTCGTGACAAAGGCACTTCTGACTTTGCCACATGATCAAGAATGGAAGGACAAGATCGTTGCAAGTACTGTTCTGAGCACTGTGCATAGCAAATCACTAGTTGGTTCTGTTGTAGCAAGTACTCCCTCCATAATGTAGCATCTTACATTATGAGACGGATAGAGTGTTGTTTTCTAGCACCTGTAGCATCCAATATGGGTCATTGGTTTTCATTTCGACAGATGAAATTGAACAAAGGCAACAAGTCAGAGAATCCACAGAGTGTATGAAGGGCGCGGGAACGATAATTTTGACAATGTGCAAAAAAAAATCAACAAAGACTATTGACAATGCTAGCATTTGACATAAGAGCAATTCTAGTAGAGTTGCCATAAATTGGATCACCATATGCCATATGAAGCGGACTCCATAATGATTTGAAGGTTGCTAAGGCCTATTCGCAATCACAAAATCGCCAAACGACAACCTCCATAATTGTTCTTTTAGTGGTTCTTTCTTCATTTGGTTTAAATTTTTAGTTTCAATTTAAGCGAAATTTCATCCAACATATATGTTCATAATCATCATCAACGGGCTCAGCGGACGAACTTGAGGAGGATCAAAAACCCGGAAGACTGACTCGAAGAAGGAGCGTCGTCATCCGTCCAAACGCCGCCCCTGCGAGGACTAAAACCCTACCTATCTACTACTGGGAGTCTAGACACCAGAATTCTCCTCCCCTCACCGGTTGTCGGAGCGGCAGACGGAGGGGAGGCGAATCCACGGGCTCGCCGACGGAGATCTAGGGGAGCTCCGTAAATTTGACTATTGCAATGCACACGACGCTGCCGCTACAGTTGCAGTTCCGTGCGCTGATCCCCCAATTCGCCATACTAACGATTATTACGGCGATCGGTCACAGCCCGCGAATCCGCCGGAGCTGAGAAGTGCTGTCTCCAGCAATGCGCTTTCGGTGGAATAAGACGTTCCCGTCGGCGATGAGGCGGCTACGGTGATTTCGTAAATCTCAAGATGACATGCCGGCTCAATCTCTCGCAGGCGCTCATAGGGGCAGGGTGCACGTGCGGGCGAGCGTTCATATGGGTGAGTGGATGCGCGCATGTATAAGTGCTTTGCGTCTGTACTATGTTAAAAAAAAATCCGGACTATTGGTTGTTAAGTCAGATGAGAACATTAATCATTTAGATCGCTTAGATTAGATTACAGTTTTGTTTGTTTGTTTCCTTGCCATGCCGTCTTACCTAAACTCACCAAATGGCAACTCAAAGCATTATTAACACACAAAATGCCCCAATGGTCCTTCATTGGTTGACCTAATCATCATTCCCCCAACAAACAATTCCCCAGAAAAGGGAATCACAGATCACCACCGGGCTAGAGAGAGAAGCCCATGGAAAAGCCATGAATGAGAGAGGGATGGCCCACCCACCAGACAGGGAGGGGTTTTAATAAAAATCTTCCCTCGCCATTATTCTTGCACTGAAAAAACCACCAACCCCTCCGCCCCGCCCCGCCCCACCCCAACAGCAGCGGGAAGCTGGCCTGCCGCCGCCGCCGCGCGCCGCCGGGGAGGTGATCCGGCGACCGGAGGAGAGCCCGCCATGGCGCGGAAGCACGGGTGGCAGCTCCCGGCCCACACCCTGCAGGTCCGTCCGCCCGCTCCTCTCCCCCCTTTCCTTCCTTCCCCGCCTTTCCCTTTCCTCCCACGCTAGCTCCCGGCCCTCGGATCGGCGCGGCCGGGACGGAAGCATGCACTCCCCGCTCGGCTCGCGTCTCCGGTGGCCGCAGGAGGAGCTCGCCGCGTGCTCGCGCCGCCCCGTGAGCGAGCTCGCGCCGGAGGAAATTCCCGATTCCGAAGATCTGCCAGCTGGGCGGTGGTTGGCTGGCTCTCCCATTCCTCTTCTGCTTTTCCGCGTGCCTGCGTGGGTGGAGGCGGGTGGATAATGTGAGCTCCCGAGGTGCTGGGCCACGGAATAGCTTGGGAATTTTGTGAATTCTGCCGGCCCGTGCTCGATTTGGTGTGGTGGTTCCTCCTGCCGCTGCCTACCTAGGGTTGCTCGTCCGCCTGGCCAGAGCGGGCCGGATGCGTCTCCTGTCCGAGATGGCTCTAGAGTACTGTCTGAAATGGTTACTTGTTACTCGTAATTAAACTGGAAGTAGTATTTGTACTGTCTGAATAGGTTGTGGTTAGTACTGTCTGGAATTGGTAAAACCGTTTATGCTAAATTACCCACTTATATGCTCTGGAGTGAGGTCTGGGACCTGTTTGTTTGGTCTATTTCTGGCCGCGTCTAGGCAGGTTTCCGATGGGATGGTTTGGCCATGCAAATGTAGGCGGTTTAGAAGAGCTGCAGCTTTCTGTTTTTGGTTTGTCAGTGAATGGTGGTGCAATGTCACGATGTTTCTCTCTGTTTTCTAGATTCTGTTGGCTTATGTTGTGAGAGTTGGCTCAGTAGCTTGTAAGCTTGTTCTTGAGTCCACCAAGTTAGCCCTTGTCTCAATTTCGCATCGAACCTGGTGAACCTTGCACGTTTGGTAGAAAACTCTTGCTGGTCAAGTGGTGGCGACAACTTACATGCTAATAATGTTCTAGTTTCTTTTGTGGTCAAGGGCCACTTGTCAGATATCTTTGTGTATGGTGGTCTTCCGCAACATATGGAATTTCTCCATCTAATGTAGTCAGTACTCAATACATGTTGTTAAGTGATTGTGTCATGGTTTTGGTTCTGTTTTTAAAAAGGAAAGCCAGTTTTTCAGGCTTCAAGGAAATAATTTCCCAGAATATTACTGCTAAGCCCAAGCTTGTTAAACGCCATGTACATTTCTGTGATATATTGCTAATGTCTGCTCAGATTTGTGCTTGCTATTGTCACTTGTCTCTTTTTTTTTCTACATGATATGAAGCCTTATGATATTGCATCAATAGCCTTTGCGCATTCAAGTTATCAAACTATGTGAACTAGAAATGGAAATAGAGAGAATTGACCATTACTTCTCTGAACTGTTGCAGAAGCCTCAATGGTTCTTTCAAGTTCGTACGTTGAAGGCTTGTTTCACAAATTTTACTGATTCCTAATATTGTTTTGACAGATCGTTGCAATTACTGTATTCTTCCTTCTGGTGGTTGCATTTTATGCCTTCTTTGCACCATTTCTGGGTACGCTAGTCCTTGAGTATGTTGCGATAGGCATTTATACTCCCATGGTAAGTCTTAAAAAGACTCATTGTTTTTTATGTCTTTCTGATCATCTGAAGAGAGCTATCTTGTGGTATCATGAAACATCATTTCCACTCTTCGCATCACTTCCAGGCATTGGCTGTCTTCATCCTTTACATCCGGTGCACAAGTATTAATCCTGCTGATCCTGGTATCATGGCAAGGTTTGAGGATGGTTTTGTCGATGTACCAGCCAACAGCGATGGATTGGAAGGCATAAACTTGCCCCCGAAAGCAAACAGCGCTATTGGAACACACTCCCCAACATCTACTTGCAGAAGCTCTCTAGATGGCCATTCTAATCAGAGAGGTACATCTATAGGGGAAGCAAACGTAAATGTGAGCTCACAACTGCCGAAGAAAAGATCAAGCTGTTTCCTCTTTGGTGGGCTCGTGTGTGCTTTATTTGTTAAGGAGGACTGCCGGAAGCCTGATGATTCAGAGCAACAAGCTAATGGCGAAGAGGCCCTGTTTTGCACATTATGCAATGCTGAGGTATGCTTCTTTAGCTTTTGGTTATGCAGCATGCAGCCGAATAGTCACTTTGGAGCACAGGCACATTGCGCCAGTATTTGTTTTTTTGAAGTTCAAAAATATTTGATTTTTACGGCCTAAAAAAATCCGAAAATTTGTGTACATGCACATATAGAAGTGTAGTATAACTGCAAAATTTCATCAATATACGTGCTTGTATGTGAGATATACAAAAAAGACAAATACATGCAAAATAATTGGCTTGTTTTTTGTTGATTTTGGGCTGAATGTTTGTCTTTTTTGTGTCGCGTATGATGTGACGTATTATTGAAGAAAATTAACAGGTACTTAAACCACATGCATACGTATTCATGTAAAAATACGCAACTTTTTTGAATCTTTTAAGCACCATTTTGAGGTGTTTTAAAAACGTGCTCCATTGCCCCCATGCTCCAAAAGTCCCCTTTAGCATGCAGCAGGCTTATTTGAAGCTTATGTTTATTGTTTATATAAATTAATTTTGCAGGTTCGCAAATTCAGTAAACACTGCAGAAGCTGTGACAAGTGCGTGGATGGATTTGATCATCATTGTCGGGTGAGTTTCTTGAACTGTGTTAGCATGCGACCTTCTGACACCTGATTGGGCATAAGCTGATATGAGCATCTTTTGCAGTGGCTGAATAATTGTGTTGGGCGGAAGAACTACTTCACGTTTATTGCTCTGATGGCAATCAGTCTCCTATGGGTATGCAATGTTCACCTGTTATAGATATAATTTTTTTGAGAGCATGCATGAGGGCTGCATGCAGTAGCATATCAGTTTTAAACCCACTTGGTTCTAGAGGTTTGTGTAGTTATTCCCTCCCCTTTATGGTACTAAATATTTACAGTTTCCTGTGACAGCTTGCAATTGAATTTGGAGTGGGCATTGCTGTTCTTGTTCTCTGCTTTGTCGATAAGAATTCACCAAGAATCCTCCAAGAAAAGCTTGGGAATGGCTTGACTCGCGCTCCATTTGCTGTGATTGTAGTAAGTACCGTAATGAATTATTGTACCTTTTACTATATAGGAATATTCTCTTTGCTATAATATCTGTAGCAGCACCTTTCTTCCACCATTAGCTGATGAGGAATCCCAAAACTGTTTGCCTTCTATTTGCTGCACTACATGCTATGTTGGCAAAGTTCTGATGCTGTTACTTATGTTATTGTTTCATTTATACCATAATAGAGTATTACGGTTGCACAGTCTCTCTTGTCACAACGCATCGATTCTTAATGTGCTTGGTAGCACATTATTTTTATCTTCTGGAAGTGCATTACTGTTTAGTATCCATGAATTAACTCCTCAGATCTTGTGCCTATCATTGGCTTAGTTACAGTGCTTGCATATTAGATCTAATGTATAGCAAGTACTCTATTACTCAATGGTTCTTATTTTGTAGAACAAGTCTTGTTAGCCGATAATTAACTGAATTGTAATATTATTATGTCCAGGGTATATTCACACTTCTGTCATTAGTGGCCTGCGTACCTTTAGGAGAACTTTTCTTCTTCCACATGATATTAATCAGAAAGGTTTGCCTCACACCTCATACTTGAAATGTAATACATATGCAAAGTTTATCCTGCTTTCTCAGCTGTGTTCCTTCTCTGCATTCTTTATCAGGGGATCTCGACCTATGATTATGTGGTCGCAATGAGAGCTATGAGTGAGGGGATTCCAGAAGATGAGGAAGGAGCAAATATCATCTATTCCCCCTCAAATTCAGCAACAACCGGATTCAGTGTTGGAAGTTCTCTTGGTCTTCACCACAAGGGTGCTTGGTGTACACCTCCAAGAATATTTATTGATCAGGTAAGCTGCCTGTGTAAATTGCAAGATTTTTAAAAGTTTAATCATGACTCTCAGCTCGAAAAAAAATATTTATATTGTTGGAGACAATTGTAAGACTACTGAATTTAGTTGTGCTGAAACTTTCAACCAGGATGAAGTGATTCCACATTTGGACCCTGGGATGGTTCCTTCAACCGTTGATCCTGATGCTGCTGGATACGCTGAAAGAGCAAACAAAGCCAAGAAGCCAGTCAAGATCAGTGCCCGGAGCCTTGCAAAGCTGGACAGAAACGAGGTGATGAAAGCTGCAGCAAAAGCTCGGGCATCATCCTCTGTTCTCCGACCAATAGATGCCCGCCATGGCCATGAAGCTGATATTAGCTCCAGTGGCAATGCCAGCGTCAGGAGTAGCATGAGTGTTGACTACAGTGCTACAAAGGAATCGAGGAGTGAGATGAGGCTGTCTCCTCTACAGAACTCATATCCACAGAGTCTTGCAAGCCAGGATGACTATGAGACTGGCACACAGACTGCAAGCAGTTTAAGCAGCCCGGTCCACCTCCACAAGCTTGCCCCTCATGCTCAATTTCGTGCAGCACCTCATCCAGCTCCACCTCCTGAAAGGCCTGCGCCAGGGATTACAAGGCCACCTGTTCCCGCCACACATATAAGCAACAACCCAATGTTCCAATCAGCCACATCATATGTCAGGGAGAACCGAAGAGCCTCTGTTGTCTGGGATCAAGAGGCTGGTCGGTACGTGTCAGTGCCCATGCAAACAACAAGAACAGGGCCTGGTGTTGAGCTGCCTGCAAGGAACCCAAGTTTCTTGGCAAATCCAAGTGGTGAACCAGGCAACCATGGGAGAAATCTTGCACCTGCGAACACGACATCATCAGCGATTCCTTTGGGCCAGCCGTCTGAGAGATTGACGTACACAGGCCAATCAATATTCTTTGGTGGGCCAATCCTGAGCACCACCGGCATAAATGCAGAAAGGAATGAGGCTGGCACAAGAGTGCGCGCTGAGGGAAGCAGAGATCCCAACTCCCACCAGCGGGACATCCGTGGCGAGAAGGCCCGGACAGGCTCCTTCCCGTTGTTTGAGCCTAGGAATTTCTAGGCTGTTGTACTGTTCTCTATGTCATCTGCTCAAGTGCCACCATGACAGTGGGGGTGAAGATACAGAGAACTGCTGAAACGGTTGCTCCTCTGGGGCAGCAATGATATAGAGACGTCGATGATATTTAGAGCTTTATAGTGAGCGAGGATGGCGCTAACTTTGTTTGATGTTTACGAACTGACTGATAGCTGTTGTTGTTTTTCCTTTCGCGTGCGTTAGGAGTTCAGTTGTTTGATGCGCTTGATAGGTAGTAGAAGAGTTGATTAAACTGTTCTTGATGTGTAGAACCTTTTGATTTGCAGCTGACTTTGTTCACATTGCGGACTTTGGAGTGCTCACTTTGCTACTGTGCTAATCGTTACACACGTCTGAAGGCATCATCTCCAACTGTCGTAGTGTTTGATTGTTTCTCTTTCAGTTGTGTTGAGGGAATGAATTTAACCGAGGTGATATAGTTTGTTCTGTGCTGTTGTTCATCTTTCAAACGTCTGTGATTACAGTTGAACAAGTATTGTTTTGTATCACGAATTCATGACTAATGTAGTAGCAGAAGTTAAACATAGCTTCATGCATCCATAGGTTATGGATACTACAAGGAAGCATCATCAGGTGCACGAGCAGTCTGTACAGTCCAACATCCTGATCGACGCAACACCTTTCCTGATACCTCGCAATCCGATTACGCTTCACCTCATGCAGCAAACATATCTTGAATCCATATACCATTGGAGAAGAACAGAGGAGGATGTAGATAATACTTTTGGTGGCTAGGGTGTTTATTCTATTGCATGTGGTGGCCAGGCTGTTTGTGCTATGCATTGCAAGACATGTTGTACCCTCGGGGATATATATAGAGAGCTAGGGATGTAATGTAATGGACTAATGGCCATGTGTAGACCTCGCTATAAACCTGAATGTACAACCCGTAGGTACAAACCTGAATGTCCTGGCTTGTATAGCTCTCAACCGCCTCCATCCGTGATACAATTGATTCGCCAACGGGCATTGAGACACCCTCACAAAAGGCAAAAGGAAAACCCGAGAGGCAATAAAATCAGAGGATACTTCCATAGAACCCCACGGCGAGAATGTTCAGCCGTCTCAAAACTGATGTGAACAATAGATGACGGTAGCATCCACAACCCTTGAGGCTAAACCTTTATACATCTCTCCTATAGAAACAACACCGATCTATGTTTACAACACCATTTCCAACCTTGTTTAACTCCATTGGTATCTTCACTGTAGTAATAACAGAGTAATAGCCACACCTAATTACAAATGACCTTGGCCTCTCCATGCTCGTCATATACATTTAAATTGCACACCTTGGCCCCTTGTTGAGGTCTTACCCCAAAGGTACGACCTCTAGCACATGACCATTCCACCATTCCTCACTCAAGTCACCGACACCCAGAGTAATTGAGTTTAAGTTATATGTGAAGAAAATCACATAATTTATCTTTGTTGATAGAAAGAAAGCTAGTTTAAGATGAAAAGGAAGTGCTCGTGGATATGGATGTGACCAAAATGATGCATGCCATCCCCCTTTGCAATCAATCTGTCGAATATTTTGGGCATATTTTCTGTCAATTCCCCTTCTCTGTCGAAACATGATTTAAGCCTAGCCTAACGCGCATTGACTTAGGCTACGTCAAGATAAACGCCCTTGGCACCATCAATGATTGGTGGATCACCCCGTCTCTATTGGGAACCAAAAGAGTGCAACTACTACTGCTGCCTATTTTTGCTGGCATATTCGGAACGAAAGAAACCATTGCATTTTTCAGAACTCCACCGCCAACCATGATCTCGCCATGCTGGGTGCCCAAATCTGCAGGTTTAATTTCTCTCATTATTCATGACACCTTTTCCTGATGTTGGCATGCACTGCACAGAGTGCGATCATTTCCATGCAATGTCCTTTACTCTTCATTATTTTACAACATACTCCATCCGTTCCTAAATATAAGTCTTTGTAGAGATTTCACTAGATGGACTGCATACGGAGCAAAATGAATGAACCTACACTTAAAATACATCTATATACATTCGTATGTGGTTCATAGTGAAATCTCTACAAAGACTTATATTTAGGAACGGAGGAAGTACTTGAGAGTAACAAAGGTGTTGATGAATGAAATGACTACTAGTAGTAAACGTAAATCTTCACTGTTTTGCATCCATACAAATTCCATTTGTTTAACCATAGAGCACTTATTATATGATGAGTACAACTTCCAAACTATCCCACAAACTTGGGAATGCTTGAGCGTATGATACCCTGGAATCATGAAATGAAGACTCGCTACAGTTTACTGGTTGCAGTTGACAGACAAGTTAATTAGCTAGGCCTAGGTCATGATGGAATGGGTGGTGACTGTCGGTTGGCAGTGGCTGAGGTGGAAGGATTGAAAGGATTGTCATTACATGTATCGTGACAATGTAGTGTGTCCCATCAATTTAATTGACCTTTTAGTTAAGATAAAATTCATAGGATTTATACATGCTGAGAGAAACAAAGCTAGTTTGTGATGAAACGGAAGTTAGATAAGCTTTCACTAATAGGATTTATTACTTATTCGAAAAATGATCTAGAAAAACATGATCACTTAATGAATTAATAAAACAATCAATTGCTTGTAGAGATGCTCGGATAAATGCAAGGATAGCACAACATGTTTGTTTTCAATAATGTGTGGTTTTTATTAACTTATAGTGTTAAATCAAGAGAATATAAAACACAACAAGTATACACCCATCCACTGCACGACTAGGATGAACGCATCCAACAAAGAAAAAGAAAAGGGCCCACGACCGAGTACAGCAAAATTGATTTTACAGCTTGAAATATTCTGAAACTTTTTGTACGTGCACATATAGAAGTCTAGTATAATTGTGCGAAATTTCATCAATGAACGTGATTGTATGGGAGATATACTAAAAACAAAAATACATGCAAAAAAAGGCTCGTTTTGTTGTTGATTTGGGGCCAGAATTTTGTATCTTTCATGTAGCACATAATATAACGTATTATTGAAGAAATTAATAGGTACTTAAAAAAACTCAACCTTTTATGGAACTTTTAAGCACCATTTTTGAGGTGTTTTAAAAAATGTGCCCCAATGCCCCCATGCTCCAAAAGTCCGCTTTAGCATGCAACACCTCATCTAGCTCCACATCTTGAAATAGCCTAACAGCGCAAAAATACATATTGTTTGAATTCCAAAGAATGTTCTCTGAATTTTGGAGAACTTTTTTTGGATTCTAAATTCACTAAAAAAATCGTCCTGTAATCACCCGGTATTTTTTGTCCCAATGAGATTTTTTTATCCAAAATGCAAAACCTGGGCAAGTTTAGTGTAAAGACTATGGCAACTTCAGTGTAACATCATGGCAACTTTGGCCCAAAAAAGTTGTTGAAACATATCAATATGGGATCTAGTTTTGAAGATTTCGTCAAGACGGATTTGATGATGAAAACATATTTTTAATCGGATTTTTATTTAAGAGATAAACCATTTTTAAGTCCCGAAAACAAAAAAGATTACGCTAATGTCATCTATTCACTACTAGGGAAAACCCTAGTAGTAGCGCGGGTTTTGAGGCTATCAGCAGCGCGGGCAGCCGCGCTACCAATAAGACGCTATAGCTAACTGTTAGTAGTAGCGCGGTCTGTACCTGTGCTACTACTGTTGACTATATCAGCAACACTTTTCCGGAGCGCGCTACTATTAATTAGCTGTAGCGATTTCCTGGCCCCGCGCTACTGCTATATCTTTCATCATTTCCCCTCGGCTTCCTACCCCGTTTCAGCTTCAATAAACTGCAATTTCCAGATACTAGGTACTACTAGATATCAATTTCATAAAGCATTATAGGTACTAGGTAGTACTCCCTCGGTTCCAAATTACTCGTCCTGGTTTTAGTTCAAATTTGAACTAAAACCACGACGAGTAATTTGGAACGAAGGGAGTACTAGATAACAATTTCATATATACTCAACATGCATCCTCAAGCAGTACTAGGTGATATCGACGATGATCATCATATGTAGTTCTAGATGATATCAACGACGATCATCATATGTAGTTCTACATGATATCGACGACGATCATCATATGTAGTTCTAGATGATATCGACGACGATCATCATCCTCAAGCCTGGGCGGTGGGTGTTCCTGATAGTAATTAGGATGGCCTGTCCAACACGAAGATTCTTACCAACGAGGAATCTCTTCCACCCAACCAAGTTTAAGTGTGTGCGACCGTCTGTGTCCATGCGGTAAGTACAGGTGGTGACAAAGCCCCTTGCGGTAAGGCGTAGTCCAGTTGAGCCTTCTTCATCAGGCTCGATACCACAACTCACATATAGGTTCTTTGGCAATTTCTGAATAAGAAAAACATATCAATTAATAAATAGCCTTGCACATACTCTTGCAAATATATTTATATTAAGTCTAGATTTCTACACTATCAAAAGACACAGTACTACACATTTGTACTAATTAATCATGAATTCTACTAATAAGTATATATGGATTATCTACACTATTAATAGTTCCTTGGATTCTACACTAATAAGCATGTGATCAGACTCTACACTAAAGCATATCATCGACAAGATTCCACAAAGCATATCATTGGACTCTACACTAAGCATATCATCGGATTCACTAAGCATATCATCGGATAATTTGCATTTGTAAGTATAACAATAAAGCATATATATATATATATATATATATATATATATATATATATATATATATATATATATATCATCAAATTACTACAGTTAGTATAACATACCATTTCATGCCGATCGACCATGGTACTTGTCAGGCGGGTCACGAATGGCACCCCGACAAAGTCACCACGTGGCGGAATTATGTCCCATAGGTTGCACACCTCCTCCTCGCTCAGCCTCATTCTTTGAGCTACGATGGCTTCATGAAGTGGGTTCTCATCATCTTCATCGAGTGGATCCTCATTATCTTCATCATCTTCGTCATCTTCATCATCTTCCACCAGGTTGAGATAAATGACAGCCAGCTTGGGTCTTTCTGCTCTGAAGGAGAAGCTGATCAACTCACCACCAGTAAGACGCATGCGGGCGAGGAAACGGCCCATCCATCTCCAATCTGCGACATATTGCGTCCTTTTTCGACCTCCATAGTGTACGGCCCGGCAGGAGCCTCAAATGTCACAGTGTCTCCTGTCAGCTTGTTGAATTTCAACCTCACATTGCATGGGACGATCTGTGTAAAAAAGCAAAATGACACAATGCAGTAATGCCAACACTAAAAATAAAATAGTTGTTACATTTCATCTAATTTCTTACCGCCGCATGACGAAAACTCGGCTGGAAGTAGATGCCGAACAGCTTGCCAGTTGCAAGGCTGCTGGCGCACCTTGACTTGCACAGCTGACATAGTGGTGGTGGTGGTGGCGCCATTTTCCTAAAGCAACATGAGCAAAGGATTAACGATCCACTTCACAGGAAAGAAAAACAGTAGCATGTGATATTTTTGGTTCTTCCGTGAGAAGCATTTTTATGGACAATTATAATCCTAAGATCTATTACATATTAGATGACAAGGTACCACCTACCAAAGCATTCAGTGGCACCTATTGCCGAAAAAACTTTTCACAAATATCTACCAAATAAGAGTACCACCTGCCAAGACATTTCATCTAATTTGGCCCCTATTGCCTAAGATAATTGATTAAAAAAACAAGTGGAAAATTTGACTAAATTGGCACCTACATTTTGCCAAAAAATAACTTATTACAAAAAACAAAAGCATCTACCCATCCATGTACAGAAAAAATAACAATAAGATGGTGCATACTAAATCAACTAAATCAACTAACCTACTAAATCCACTAGCATACTAAATCAACTAAATCAGAATGTTCTAAATCAACTAAATCAACTAGCCTACTTCCACCACGATGTCATAGTGTCTCCGGTCAGCATGTAAAAATAGACATAAAAAATACATTGATCATCAATGGTCTTTTTGTGTACAATCTGATTTGTCAATATGAGTCCTCAGCGGTTTAGGAACCGCTGAAGACTCATATTGCAGCCACAAATTCTACACATAGAGTTTAATTAAGACCAAGTGCTTGTGAAAATTTGAGAAGTAACATATTTAAGGTGGTACAAACTCTCTTCACGGAGCGAGGTGGGACTAAATTTTTGTAGTAAACTTAGCAGTAGCAGTTATTGTGTAAACGGCTACTGCTATGATCCGTAGCAGTAGCGCTCTTCATATTAACGCGCTGCTTCTAGAACTAGCCTCGCGGCGGCGTCGTGGCAATTATAGTAGTAGCGCGTCTTAGAGCGGGCGCGCTACTGATATATTTATTTCAGCAGCGTGTTTTGTGTGCGCGCACTACTGCTACTTAGCAGCAGCGCCTTATTTTAAAGCGCCCTGCTGGTAAGATTCTGTGTATAGACTTTTCTCTAGTAGTGACGGTAAATGGATGGTAATAGAGGCATTTGGGCCTTGTTGATTCATGCCACACGTGTGACACTTATCATTTGGGACCTCGATAAGTACCACACGTGTGTCACGAAGCAACTTGGGCCAAACGCCCCATCACCACAGATCATGCCACATCACTGCATGCATGCACAAATGACGAAAATAATGCGAGTGAGAACCTTTTGGGTTTCCAATTTTTAAAATGTTTTGTCTCTTAATTTAAAATTGCGATGAAAAACCCGTCTTCATCACTAAATCCGTCGCGACGAGATTTATGAAAGTAGATCCCATATTGATATGTTTCTATGACTTTTTTGGGTTAAAAGTTGCCATGCCTATTGCACATAAATTGCCATGGCCTTTACATTGAAGTTGCCATGATATGTTTCAACTACTTTTTCTTCTATGTTTAAAGTAAATTTTGACATGTTGTAAAAATGAATTAGGAAACTAAGTTTGCCATGGTGAATTACTAAAATTTGCCATGATCCATGAAATAATTTTAACATGGTTCACAATTAAAGGAATTCCTTGTTAATTAGTTCAAAAAAGCATGGTCAATGACTCAAATTGGCCATGAACCAGAAACTAAGATTGCCACGGTGATGCGGAGCATCCCACAACCATCCCATGACTCCTACCACTCCACTTGGACCAATGACAAGAGCCCGAGCAAAGGCTATCGAAGATAAGGTGAACTCGCTCCTTTCCGAACTAGCACTTTCTATGCATGAGACATGGTTGCTACCTCAAGCGGAAACACTATGTGTGATCAGGTACTCGGAGGAAAGCCACGGAACAAGATGGCAAGGACACCGAGCGCGAAGGTCAAGAACAAGATCTGCCACGAGAGCTACAGGCTCCGGACGACCGTCCCAGCTCGGACGTCTGACCCCTGGAGGTCACAACAGCCCAAGGAACTCAGGCCTGCAAACGCTACAGCGACCAGATGTCTGACCAGGACTGGACGCCCGACCAGGACTGGAAGTCCGACAACTCCTAGGCTCCGGACGACCGACACTGCGCCAACAGAATGAAATCTACGGAAATCCGAGGAAGACCGAACGACCGGACCCCTACGGACGTGCGAGACCGTGGCAACAGAACCTAAACTACGGATATCCGAGAATCTAAGGACGTCCGGACCCCCGCGAGCCTCCGGACGACCGGCGCCTCACGGACGTCCGGACCCTGGCTGCGTCCAGTTTCGGGCCGAAGCCCATGTACCCCTCCACTTCGCCCCTCTTTTGCATTAAGACTATAAATAGACCTCCCCTCCTCCTAGTTAGGGTTAGCATTGGTTTAGCTCATATGTGAGATAGAGCATTGCTCATCCATTACGGATCTACTCCACGAGAGAGACCGCGGCCCCTCTACGGAGAAGGTCCCCTTGGATTCAAGACCCCCTCTCGGGTGGCCCCATCAAGACCTCCTCACGGAGAAGAACCGGTTACCTCTTGTATCGTCCCTTGTTGATCATGGATCTTGTACCTCTATGTGTTCTTGGATCTAGCATATGTGTGACTATCTCTTGTTGGTTTGAGAGTTCCTCTTGTGTTTTCCCTCGTGATTCCTCTCGTGTTCTTAGTTGGGATCCGCTCCTTTCGTGAAAGATCGGCCATATAGGGTTCCACCCTACATCATCTTGGTATCATGAGCCACGTTGATCACGATTTCGGAGCCTCCTCTCTTCATTTTCCAGCTTGATTTTGTTATTTTTGTCCCAAATTTCGAAAATCCCCACCAAAAATAGCCCCAATTTTTTTGTTATTTGTTGGTGTGATGAAGTTTTGTTGGATTTGATCCATGGATTTGCTTTGCCTCGAGTGGATCTAGAGTTTCCCCATCATCTCCTCCATTTCCATCCACAAAATCGCCCGGATTTGACCAATTTCACCACTTCCACCATGAACCCTAGCAGTTCATCCCGTGCCCGCAATCACCCAGGCACCGGACGTCCGACAGCCTCCGGACGTCCGACGACGGACGACCGCAATTCCCCGGACGTCCGTACTTCCCTGACAAAACTAAAAATTTTAAGTTCGAACTCCACCATTTCCGCACCTCCACCTCCGCATATACAATCCTAGACAACCATCACTTCCGCATACCACCACCATAGCTTTTCCGCTACACAACTTCGACGATTTTGACACATTTTGGTCCTGGAGAATTTGAGTTGTGGTAACCGTGTCCTTTTGTGTTTCGGCTATCTAGGTACGGTTCGACATCGACATCACCGCCGCTCATCTTCGCCAAGGACCCATCATCATCGGTAACCTTATCTCGGTATCATGATATCATCATACATTCTCGCAATTGCATTGATAACCCCATCGCCTTACTTTTGCGTAGCTTACCCATCGAGACTAGCCTTTGAGTATTGCCGGCAACGTGACTTGTGCACATTACTGATCATACTTTCCATAGCAATACATACCATATCATCATGGTGCATATCTTGGTATCATCTCTTGTGTCACAAAGTGGCCAAAGCATATACTCAATTGCTATTTTGGTTCGTGAAACATTGCATGAGAAAAGAGCTCAAACAAAGAGCCAACCAAGCTTTTAAGCAAAAGGGAAAGATAAGCAAAGAGCTTATAAGCAAGAACCATAGCATCATACAACATTAAGATTGTCATACTCGATCATCTTGGATCATAGCATCAAAACATCATACATATAGCATACTTGGGATAGAATTCGTTGCATTTTTGCCTAGGTTGTGCACAAGTTCGTATCCGCCTATTGTGCAATCATGCTAGCGTATCTATAGTGTTGTGCAACAAGAGCATCTTTGTGGATTCCACATTTTGGCTCACCCTTGGTTGCACGACCCCACTTATCTTTTTGCGTGTGTGTTTCCATGTACCTTATCTTGCTATTGGTCTACTTGTTGCATTTGCAAATTTGTGAATCTTTTCCAACATTATCGAAGCTCACTAACAATTGCATCAAATTTTGTGCCACCATCCTAACCAAGCTCCACCATAAGCTTTTACTTGTGTAGGTGTGAGAAACCGACAAGAATTGGTACCAATTGTGCTATTTCCTCGTTACACATTTGAGTGATCATTGATCCATCTTCAACATCGGTCAAGGTACATTTGGTATAAGTTCTTCTCTTTCTCCCACTCACATATTTACTTGGAATGATGGATAGGCCAAGTACCTCTACCAACCCACTCTTCTTGGAGCAAGACGACGACATGTCATCCTATGTCACAAAGAGCCACTTCTTTGGTGCACAACGAGCTTTGCATGAAGAGCAACTAGCAATGAGCGACCACATCAACAACCTCGCCACCGACTTGCGACTCTCCGAGCAACGTACACGAGACTACTTCGACAACAATCTCGACGCACACAAACAAGAGCATGATGCAAGAATGGACGAGATTCATACCTTGTTGGTCAACCGATCTCCTACCACTTCGTCCTACTCAAGAAGGAGCCGTTCGAGTCGACACTCCGACGATACTATCTCTGGCTCAAGTACCCCGACATCGAACACTCTTCGTCGTGCTGCGCGTCAAGACCGTCAAGATAACCGCAATCCTCTACACGACATTGACTCCCAAGAGCATAGACATCGTCAAAACCAAGCTACATTTGCGCAAGCACAAGAACGACAACGCCAATGACAACAAGAACAAGAGGAGCAAGCGCGACAACACCAAGATGCACAAGATGCCGAGGCACAACGTCAAGAACAACAACTACGTGAAGCTCAAGCACTTGAGGCGCAACGTGCCCTTCGAGATTCAAGTCGAGCCGTAGCCAACCTAGGCCGACAAGCTCGTGAGCATCAAGAAACGCTTCACGAGCAAGTTCAAGAAAGGATCTATCAATCACGTGTGCATCGTCAAATTCCTCAAGCTCCTCGTCAAGCTTGTCAAGCCCCTCGTCAAGCTAGACAAGAACCTCAAGTTCGCCTAGAGCATGAAGACAATGGAAATCCTCCAAGACAAGAGCAACATGAGGAAGACAACCCTCCACGCCAAGAGCAACTTGAGTTTGTCAATCCTCAACAACATGGGCGTCATCATCCCCGACCCCAACACAATGAAGAGCAACGATACGGCAAGCTAAAGTTCACCATGACCAAGTTCACCGGAAGCAATGACCCCGAAGAGTACATATCATGGGCATTGAAGGTTGAAAAAATCATCCGCTTGCACAACTATGAGGAAGAGAAGAATATCGCGATGGCATCCCTTGAGTTCCAAGATTACATCCTCATTTGGTGGGAACAAGTCCTTCATCGCCGAGAGGCCAATGGTGAACTACCCATCACAACTTGGGCGCAAATGAAGGATGTCATGAGAGCACGATCCGTGCCTAACTACTACAACCGCGACATTTTCAAGAAACTCCAACTCCTCAAGCAAGGAACCAAGAGCGTTGAGGAATACTGCAAGGAAATGGAGATTGCCATGATACAAGCCAATGTCAACGAAGATGATGAGCAAACTATGGCACGTTTCTTGAATGGACTCAATCATCCTATCAAGAAGATCGCCGACTTCCAACCATACTCGAACCTCATCGAGCTAGTGCACCAAGCTACCAAGGCGGAGCGACAAGTGCAAGATGACTTAAAATATGCCAAGTTCTCATCCAAGTCCTACGGCTTCTCCAACGCTCAATCTTCAACGACTCCAACAACTTCTACCTCAACCAAGCCATCTACAAGCAACGACGGCAAGTCAAGTTACAAGAAAACTTCGACAACCTCAAGTCATCCTCCGACTACAAGCAACTTCAAGCCGAAAGCTTCATCATCATCTACCCCAACCGATGAGATCATCAAGACAAGTTCCTTCAAATGCTTCACATGCGGAGGCCGAGGCCACAAGTCCTTCGAGTGCACAAACAAGCGCACCATGATCCTCAATGACGACGGAACTTACGACTCCATGAGTGAAGAGGAGATGGAATCCCTTGAGCAAGTGGCCATGCACCGCCAACTGAACGAAGATGAAGATCAAGTCTTTTGTGACGAAGATTCAGGTCCCGCTCTCGTTATCTCCAAGGTCTTGACTCTTCAACGTCAACAAGAAGAAGACCAAAGATGCCATATCTTCCACACAAAGGCCGACAATGCAAGGTCCGTCAAGGTCATCATCGATGGAGGGAGTTGCCATAACTTAGCGAGTGAAGAACTATGCTCCAAGCTGTTGGGGAACGTAGTAATTTCAAAAAATTTCCTACGCACGCGCAAGATCATGGTGATGCATAGCAACGAGAGGGGAGAGTGTTGTCTACGTACCCTCGTAGACCAAAAGCGGAAGCGTTATAACAACGCGGTTGATGTAGTCGTACGTCTTCACGGCCCGACCGATCAAGCACCAAAACTACAACACCTCCGAGTTCTAGCACACGTTCAGCTCGATGACGATCCCCGGACTCCGATCCAGCAAAGTCTCGGGGATGAGTTCCGTCAGCACGACGGCGTAGTGACGATCTTGATGCTCTACCGTCGCAGGGCTTCGCCTAAGCACCGCTACAATATTATCGAGGATTATGGTGGAGGGGGGCACCACACACGGCTAATAGATCTCAAGGATCAATTGTTGTGTCTATGGGGTGCCCTCTGCCCCCGTATATAAAGGAGCAAGGGGGGAGAGGCGGCCAAGGGGAGGAGGCGCGCTCAAGGGGGGCAATCCTACTCCAAGTAGGATTCCCCCCTCTTTCCTAGTCCAAGTAGGAGAGGGGAAGGAAGGGAAGGAGAAGGAGAAGTAAGGAGAGGGAGGAAAAGGAGGAAAGGGGGGCCGGCCCCCTAGTCCAATTCGGTTTGGGCTAGGGGGGCCGCGCGCCCTGCCTCCTCGCTTCCACCACTTGGCCCATGAGGCCCATTGCTTCTTCCTCGTAATCCCGTAACTCCCCGGTACCCCCGAAAATACCCGAATCACTCAGAACCTTTCCGATGTCCGAATATAGTCGTCCAATATATCAATCTTTACGTCTCAACCATTTCGAGACTCCTCGTCATGTCCCCAATCTCATCCGGGACTCCGAACTCCTTCGGCACATCAAAACTCATAAACTCATAATATAACTGTCATCGTAACGTTAAGCTTGCGGACCCTACGGGTTCGAGAACAATGTAGACATGACCGAGACACGTCTCTGGTCAATAATCAATAGCGGAACCTGGATGCTCATATTGGCTCCCACATATTCTATGAAGATCTTTATCGGTCAGACCGCATAATAACATACGTTGTTCCATTTGTCATCGGTATGTTACTTGCCCGAGATTCGATCGTCGGTATCTCAATACCTAGTTCAATCTCGTTACCGGCAAGTCTCTTTACTCGTTCCGTAATACATCATCTCACAACTAACTCATTAGTTGCAATGCTTGCAAGGCTTATGTGATGTGCATTACCGAGAGGGTCCAGAGATACCTCTCCGACAATCGGAGTGACAAATCCTAATCTCGAAATACGCCAACCCAACATGTACCTTTGGAGACACCTGTAGAGCTCCTTTATAATCACCCAGTTACATTGTGACGTTTGGTAGCACACAAAGTGTTCCTCCGGCAAACGGGAGTTGCATAATCTCATAGTCATAGGAACATGTATAAGTCATGAAGAAAGCAATAGCAACATACTAAACGATCGGGTGCTAAGCTAATGGAATGGGTCATGTCAATCACATCATCCTCCTAATGATGTGACCCCGTTAATCAAATGACAACTCATGTCTATGGCTAGGAAACATAACCATCTTTGATCAACGAGCTAGTCAAGTAGAGGCATACTAGTGACACTCTGTTTGTCTATGTATTCACACATGTATCATGTTTCCGGTTAATACAATTCTAGCATGAATAATAAAGATTTATCATGAAATAAGGAAATAAATAATAACTTTATTATTGCCTCTAGGGCATATTTCCTTCAGTCTCCCACTTGCACTAGAGTCAATAATCTAGTTCACATCGCCATGTGATTCAACACTAATAGTTCACATCACCATGTGATTAGCACCCATAGTTCACATCGTCATGTGACCTACACCCAAAGGGTTTACTAGAGTCAGTAATCTAGTTCACATCGCTTATGTGATTAACACCCAAAGAGTTCTAAGGTGTGTTCATGTTTTGCTTGTGAGATAATTTTAGTCAACGGGTCTGTCACATACAAATCCGTAAGTATTTTGCGAATTCTATGTCTACAATGCTCTGCACGGAGCTACTCTAGCTAATTGCTCTCACTTTCAATATGTATCTAGATTGAGACTTAGAGTCATCCAGATCTGTGTCAAAACTTGCATCGACGTAACTTTTTACGACAAACCTTTTGTCACCTCCATAATCGAGAAATATTTCCTTATTCCACTAAGGATAATTTTAACCGATGTCCAGTGATCTACTCTTAGATCACTATTGTACTCCCTTGCTTAACACAGTGTAGGGTATACAATAGATCTGGTACACAACATGGCATACTTTATAGAACCTATGGCTGAGGCATAGGGAATGACTCTAATTCTCTTTCTATCTTCTGCCGTGGTCGGGCTTTGAGTCTTACTCAATTTCATACCTTGTAACACAGCCAAGAATTCTTTCTTTGACTGTTCCATTTTTGAACTACTTCAAAATATTGTCAAGGTATGTACTCATTGAAGAAACTTATCAAGCGTCTTGATCTATCTCTATAGATCTTGATGCTTAATATGTAAGCAGCTTTACCGAGGTCTTTCTTTGAAAAACTTCTTTCAAACACTCCTTTATGCTTTGCAGAATAATTCTACATTATTTCTGATCAACAATATGTCATTCACGTATACTTATCAGAAATGCTGTAGTGCTCCCACTCACTTTCTTATAAATACAAGCTTCACCGCAAGTCTGTATAAAATATGCTTTGATCATCTCATCAAAGCGCATATTCCAACTCCGAGATGCTTGCACCAGTCCATAGATGAATTGCTGGAGCTTGCACATTTTGTTAGCACCTTTAGGATTGACAAAACCTTCTGGTTGCATCATATACAACTCTTCTTTAATAAATCCATTAAGGAATGCAGTTTTGTTTATCCATTTGCCAGATTTCATAAAATGCGGCAATTGCTAACATGATTCGGACAGACTTAAGCATAGATACGAGTGAGAAACACTCATCGTAGTCAATACCTTGAACTTGTCGAAAATCATTTGCGACAATTCTAGTTTTGTAGATAGTACTACTATCAGCGTCCGTCTTCCTCTTGAAGATCCATTTATTTTCTATGGCTTGCCGATCATCGGGCAAGTCAACCAAAGTCCATACTTTGTTCTCATACATGGATCATATCTCAGATTTCATGGCCTCAAACCATCTCGCGGAATCTGGGCTCATCATCACTTCCTCATAGTTCGCAAGTTCGTCATGGTCTAGTAACATGACTTCCAGAACAGGATTACCGTACCACTTTGGTGCGGATCTCATTCTGGTTTACCTACGAGGTTCGGTAGTAACTTGATCTGAAGTTACATGATCATCATCATTAGCTTCCTCACTAATTGGTGTAGTAGTCACAGGAACAGATTTCTATGATGAACTACTTTCCAATAAGGGAGAAGGTACAATTACCTTATCAAGTTCTACTTTCCTCCCACTCACTTCTTTCGAGAGAAACTCCTTCTCTAGAAAGTATCCATTCTCAGCAACGGATGTCTTGCCTTTGGATCTGTGATAGAAGGTGTACCCAACTGTCTCCTTTGGGTATCCTATGAAGACACATTTCTCCGATTTGGGTTTGAGCTTATCATGATGAAACTTTTTCTTATAAGCGTCGCAACCCCAAACTTTAAGAAACGACAACTTTGGTTTCTTGCCAAACCACAGTTCATATTGTGTCGTCTCAAGGGACTTAGATGGTGCCCCTTTTTAACGTGAATGCTGCTATCTCTAATGTATGACCCCAAAACGATAGTGGTAAATCGGTAAGAAACATCATAGATTGTACTATATCCAATAAAGTATGGTTATGACGTTGGGACGCACCATTATGCTGTGGTGTTCCAGGTGGCACGAATTTGTGAAACTATTCCACATTGTTTTAATTGAAGACCAAACTCGTAACTCAAATATTTGTCTCCGCGATCAGATCATAGAAACCTTATTTTCTTGTCATGATGATTTTCCACTTCACTCTGAAATTCTTTGAACTTTTCAAATGTTTCAGACTTATGTTTCATCAAGTAGATATACCCATATCTGCTCAAATCATCTGTGAAGGTCAAAAAATAATGATACCCGCTGCGAGCCTTAACACTCATCGGATCGCATACACCAGTATGTATTATTTCCAATAAGTCAGTTGCTTGCTCCACTGTTCCGGAGAACGGAGTCTTAGTCATCTTTCCCATGAGGCATGGTTTGCAAGCATCAAGTGATTCATAATCAAGTGATTCCAAAAGCCCATCAGCATGGAGTTTCTTCATGCGCTTTACACCAATATGACCTAAACGGCAGTGCCACAAATAAGTTGCACTATCATTATTAACTTTGCATCTTTTGGTTTCAATATTATGAATATGTGTATCACTACGTCCGAGATCCAACGAACCATTTTCATTGGGTGTGTAACCATATAAGGTTTTATTCATGTAAACAGAACAACAATTTATTCTCTTACTTAAATGAACAACCGTATTGCAATAAACATGATCAAATCATATTCATGCTCAACGCAAACGCCAAATAAAACTTATTTAGGTTCAACACTAATCCCGAAAGTATAGGGAGTGTGCGATGATGATCATATCTTTCTTGGAACCACTTCCAACACACATCGTCACTTCACCCTTAACTAGTCTCTGTTCATTCTGCAGTTCCTATTTCGAGCTACCACTCTTAGCAACTGAACCAGTATCAAATACCGAGGGGTTGCTATAAACACTAGTAAAGTACACATCAATAATATGTATATCAAATATACCTTTGTTCACTTTGCCATCCTTCTTATCCGCCAAATACTTGGGGCAGTTCCGCTTCCAGTTACCAGTCCCTTTGCAGTAGAAGCACTTAGTCTCAGGCTTAGGTCCAGACTTGGGCTTCTTCACTTGAGCAGCAACTTGCTTGCCGTTCTTCTTGAAGTTCCCCTTCTTCCCTTTGCCCTTTTTCTTGAAACTACTGGTCTTTTTAACCATCAACACTTGATGTTTTTCTTGATTTCTACCTTCGTCGATTTCAGCATCACGAAGAGCTTGGGAATTGTTTCTGTTATCCCTTGCATATTATAGTTCATCAGGAAGTTCTACTAACTTGGTGATGGTGACTAGAGAATTCTGTTAATCACTATTTTATCTGGAAGATTAACTCCCACTTGATTCAAGCGATTGTAGTACCCAGACAATCTGAGCACATGCTCACTGCTTGAGCTATTCTTCTCCATCTTTTAGCTATAGAACTTGTTGGAGACTTCATATCTCTCGACTTGGGTATTTGCTTGAAATATTAACTTCAACTCCTGGAACATCTCATATGGTCCATGACGTTCAAAACGTCTTTGAAGTCCCGATTCTAAGCCATTAAGCATGGTGCACTAAACTATCAAGTAGTCATCATATTGAGCTAGCCAAACGTTCATAGCGTCTGCATATGCTCCTGCAATAGGTCTGTCACCTAGCGGTGCATCAAGGACATAATTCTTCTGTGCAGCAATGAGGATAATCCTCAGATCACGGATCCAATCCGCATCATTGCTACTAACATTTTTCAACATAATTTTTCTCTAGGAACACAATAAACTGGGAGCAACATCGCGAGCTATTGATGTACAACATAGATATGCTAATACTACTAGGACTAAGTTCATGATAAATTAAAGTTCAATTAATCATATTACTAAAGAACTCCCACTTAGATAGACATCCCTCTAATCCTCTAAGTGATCACGTGATCCAAATCAACTAAACCATGTCCGATCATCACGTGATATGGAGTAGTTTCAATGGTGAGCATCACTATGTTGATCATATCTACTATATGATTCACGTTCGACCTTTCGGTCTCCGTGTTCCGAGGCCATATCTGTATATGCTAGGCTCGTCAAGTTTAACCTGAGTATTCCGCGTGTGCAACTGTTTTGCAACCGTTGTATTTGAACGTAGAGCCTATCACACCCGATCATCACGTGGTGTCTCAGCACGAAGAACTTTTGCAACGGTGCATACTCAGGGAGAACACTTCTTGATAATTAGTGAGAGATCATCTTAAAATGCTACCGTCAATCAAAGCAAGATAAGATGCATAAAAGATAAACATCACATGCAATCAATATAAGTGATATGATATGGCCATCATCATCTTGTGCTTTTGATCTCCATCTCCGAAGCAACGTTATGATCACCATCGTCACCGGCGCGACACCTTGATCTCCATCGTAGCATCGTTATCGTCTCGCCAATCTTATGCTTCTACGACTATCGCTACCACTTAGTGATAAAGTAAAGCATTACAGGGAGATTGCCTTGCATACAATAAAGTGACAACCATATGGCTCCTGCCAGTTGCCGATAACTCGGTTACAAAACATGATCATCTCATACAATAAAATTTAGCATCATGTCTTGACCATATCACATCACAACATGCCCTGCAAAAACAAGTTAGACGTCCTCTACTTTGTTGTTGCAAGTTTTACGTGGCTGCTACGGGCTTAGCAAGAACCGTTCTTACCTACACATCAAAAACCACAACGATAGTTTGTCAAGTTGGTGCTGTTTTAACCTTCGCAAGGACCGGGCGTAGCCACACTCGGTTCAACTAAAGTTGGAGAAACTGACACCCGCCAGCCACCTGTGTGCAAAGCACGTCGGTAGAACCAGTCTCGCGTAAGCGTACGCGTAATGTCGGTCCGGGCCGCTTCATCCAACAATACCACTGAACCAAAGTATGACATGCTGGTAAGCAGTATGACTTATATCGCCCACAACTCACTTGTGTTCTACTCGTGCATATAACATCAACGCATAAAACCTGGCTCGGATGCCACTGTTGGGGAACGCAGTAATTTCAAATTTTTTCCTAGGCACACGCAAGATCATGATGATGCATAGCAACGAGAGGGGAGAGTGTTGTCTACGTACCCTCGTAGACTGAAAGCGGAAGCGTTATAACAACGCGGTTGATGTAGTCGTACGTCTTCACGGCCCGACCGATCAAGCACCGAAACTACGACACCTCCAAGTTCTAGCACACGTTCAGCTCGATGACGATCCCCGGACTCCGATCCAGCAAAGTGTCGGGGATGAGTTCCGTCAGCATGACGGCGTAGTGACGATCTTGATGCTCTACCATCGCAGGGCTTCGCCTAAGCACCGCTACAATATTATCGAGGATTATGGTGGAGGGGGGCATCGCACACGGCTAATAGATCTCAAGGATCAATTGTTGTGTCTATGGGGTGCCCCCTACCCCCGTATATAAAGGAGCAAGGGGGGAGAGGCGGCCAAGGGGAGGAGGCGCGCCCAAGGGGGGCAATCCTACTCCAAGTAGGATTCCCCCCTCTTTCCTAGTCCAAGTAGGAGAGGGGAAGGAAGGGAAGGAGAAGGAGAAGGAAGGAGAGGGAGGAAAAGGAGGAAAGGGGGGCCGGCCCCCTAGTCCAATTCGGTTTGGGCTAGGGGGGCCACGCGCCCTGCCACCTCGCTTCCACCACTTGGCCCATGAGGCCCATTGCTTCTTCCTCGTATTCCCGTAACTCCCCGGTACCCCCGAAAATACCCGAATCACTCAGAACCTTTCCGATGTCCGAATATAGTCGTACAATATATCGATCTTTACGTCTCGACCATTTCAAGACTCCTCGTTATGTCCCTGATCTCATCCGGGACTCCGAACTCCTTCGGTACATCAAAACTCATAAACTCATAATATAACTGTCATCGTAACGTTAAGTGTGCGGACCCTACGGATTCGAGAACTATGTAGACATGACCGAGACACGTCTCCGGTCAATAACCAATAGCGGAACCTGGATGCTCATATTGGCTCCCACATATTCTACGAAGATCTTTATCGGTCAGACCGCATAACAACATATGTTGTTCCTTTTGTCATCGGTATGTTACTTGCCCGAGATTCGATCGTCGGTATCTCAATACCAAGTTCAATCTCGTTACCGGCAAGTCTCTTTACTCGTTCCGTAATACATCATCTCACAACTAACTCATTAGTTGCAATGCTTGCAAGGCTTATGTGATGTGCATTACTGAGAGGGCCCAGAGATACCTCTCCGACAACGGAGTGACAAATCGTAATCTCGAAATACGCCAACCCGACATATACCTGTGGAGACAACTGTAGAGCTCCTTTATAATCACCCAGTTACGTTGTGACGTTTGGTAGCACACAAAGTGTTCCTCCGGCAAACGTGAGTTACATAATCTCATAGTCATAGGAACATGTATAAGTCATGAAGAAAGCAATAGCAACATACTAAACGATCGGGTGCTAAGCTAATGGAATGGGTCATGTCAATCACATCATTCTCCTAATGATGTGACCCCGTTAATCAAATGACAACTCATGTCTATGGCTAGGAAACATAACCATCTTTGATCAACAAGCTAGTCAAGTAGAGGCATACTAGTGACACTCTGTTTGTCTATGTATTCACACATGTATCATGTTTCCAGTTAATACAATTCTAGCATGAATAGTAAACATTTATCATGAAATAAGGAAATAAATAATAACTTTATTATTGCCTCTAGGGCATATTTCCTTCACAAGCTCCATTTGGTCAAGATGAAGCACCCGCACCCCTACAAGGTTCAATGGTTAAGCGACAATGACACCATCCAAGTCGAGCATAGGGTACAAGTCTCCTTCAAGATTGGAGCATATGAAGACACTTTGGAGTGTGATGTCCTTCCGATGACCGTTTGCCACCTCCTTCTTGGACGGCCATGGCAATTTGACCGAGGTGTCATCCAAGACGGGTGCACAAACCACTATAGCTTCAAGATGAAAGGAAAGGAGTTTGTGCTACGACCTATATCTCCAAGCCAAGTGCTCGCCGACAAGTAAGCCACCCATCGTGGAGAGAATAGTGAGAGAGAGAACCACCAAAAAGAGAGTGAGCACCACAAGCCAAAATTGAGTGCCTCCATGATGAGCGACAAGAAAAACTTAGTTCTATTTGCCACCAAACATGAGATGAGAGAAGTGTGTGAGAACCCATCAAGTGTCCTACACTATGTCCTGTTGTGCAAGGACGAGGCACCAATAGCTAACACCTCTCACAATCTACCTCTAGTGTTATCTTCTCTTTTGCAGGAATTTCAAGATGTTTTTCCCGACGAGCTACCTACGGGTCTACCTCCACTACGAGGCATCGAGCATCGAATCGAACTCATCCCGGGAGCGCCACTTCCAAACAAGGCTCCATACCGATTCAACCCCGAAGAAACCAAAGAAATACAAAGGCAAGTAAAGCACCTCATAGACCATGGACGTGTACGTGAAAGTTTGAGTCCTTGTGCCGTACCGGTCATTCTTGTGCCAAAAAGAGACGATAGCTTTCGCATGTGTTCTGATTGTAGACCAATCAATGCTACCACCATTCGCTATAGGTACCCCATTCCACGCCTTGATGATATGCTAGATGAACTTAGCGGTGCCACTATTTTTTTCCAAAATTGATCATAAAAGTGGTTACTATCAAATACGCATACAAGAGGGTGATGAATGGAAAACAACTTTCAAAACAAAGTTTGGTTTGTATGAGTGGTTAGTCATGCCTATGGGTTTATCGGAAGCACCCGGTACTTTCATGCGTCTTATGCATTATGTGTTTTGCCCTTACATTGGTGAATTTGTTGTTGTCTACTTTGACGATATCCTTGTGTTTAGCAAATCTCTCAAAGAGCATGTCACCCACCTTCGAACCGTGCTACAAACTCTTCGAAAAGAGCAACTTTATGCTAATATGGAAAAATGCCTTTTTGGTGTTGATAAGCTTGTTTTCTTGGGTTTCGTTGTTTCTTCTAAGGGTGTTCATGTTGATGAATCTAAGATCAATGCTATTCAAACTTGGCCACAACCAACCAACTTGCAACAAGTGCGTAGTTTTCTTGGTTTAGCCGGCTTCTATCGTCGTTTTGTGAAGGATTTTAGCACCATTGCTTCACCTTTGCATGCTTTGAGCAAGAAGAATGCGCCTTTTGTTTGGGGACCATCCCAAGATACCACATTGAATGAGCTTAAGAATTTTCTTACTCATGCTCCCGTGCTTGCATTACCCAACTTGACAAACCCTTCGAGATTCATTGCAATGCTAGTGGTAATGGCATTGGAGGTGTGTTAACGCAAGAGCAGTGCCCCATAGCATACTTTAGTGAGAAACTTTCCGGCGAGCAACTCAGTTATCCAATCTATGACAAAGAGCTATATGCTTTAGTGCGAGTTTTGTGTGAATGGGAACATTATCTTCGCCCTCATGAATTTAGCATCCATACCGACCATGAAACACTTAAGTATCTTAAGGGAAAAACTAAGTTGAACAAGCGTCATGCTAAATGGAGTGAGTTTATAGAGTCATTTCCTTATGTCATCAAGTATATTAAGGGCAAGGAAAATGTTGTGGCGGATGCACTTTCCTGTATATGCATGCTTGTTACTCAACTTGAATTAAATGTCATTGGTTTTGAGCACACTAAAGACTTGTATGATCATGATCCTACTTTTGCTATTCCTTATGCCAAGTGTTTGACGCATACTTCTTGGGATCTAGGTTACCTTAAGGAGGTTATCTTATGAGAGCTAAAAAACTTTGCACTCCCGAGTCTTCTCTTCGTTTGTTTCTTTTGCAAGAATCTCATGGAGGAGGACTAATGGGACATTTTGGATGCGACAAGACACTTGCTATGCTGTCCAAGAACTATTTTTGGCCAAAGATGTTCCGCGACGTCAACCGCTTCACCAACTGATGCTCTACATGTCGCAAAGCTAAGTCTAAAGCTCAATCTCATGGCCTCTACATGCCACTTCCAATTCCATATCAACCATGGTAAGATATTAGCATGGATTTTGTGCTTGATTTGCCTAGAACTAGAAATGGCTAGGATTCCGTGTTTGTTGTTGTGGACCGATTCTCTAAAATGGCACATTTCATTCCTTGCAACAAGATAGACGATGCTTCACATGTTTCCAATCTCTTTTGTAGGGAAATCTTGCGACTTCATGGAGTGCCAAAGACGATTGTCTCGGACCGCGATGTCAAGTTCTTGAGTTACTTTTGGAAGACCTTATGCGCCAAGCTCGGAATCAAGCTCCTATTCTCCACGGCATACCACCCACAAACCGACGGCCAAACGGAGGTGACGAACCGTACACTCTCCACTCTACTACGCGTGTTGATAAAGAAGAACATCAAGGAGTGGGAGGAGTGTCTACCCATCGCCGAGTACACCTACTACTGCGCAAGACATTCGAGAACCGGCAAGTCCCCCTTCGAGATCGTCTACGGTTTCAACCCGTTGTCCCCATTGGACATACTTCCTCTATGACTACAAGAGAGCATCAACATGGACGCGAGTGCACGAGTGAACTACTTCAAGAAGGTGCATGAAGATACAAGGCATACCATCGAGCGCCAAGTATAGTGACTCGCGACCTAGCTCAACGTCAACAAACAACCCATGATATTCAACATTGAGATCTTGTGTGGCTACACCTTCGCAAGGACCGCTTCCCCAACGAACGCAAGTCCAAACTTCTACCACGAGCCGATGGACCCTTCAAGGTGCTAGCACACTACAACAACAACGCTTACAAGATCGACCTCCCGCGCGACAAGTACAACGTGAGCGACGTCTTCAACATAAAGGATCTTTCGCCCTACCATGGTGATGAAGATTTCGATCTGAGGTCGGATCTTTCCCAAGGGAGGGGAGATGATGCGGAGCATCCCACAACCATCCCCATGACTCCTACGACTCCACTTGGACCAATGACAAGAGCCTGAGCAAAGGCTATCGAAGATAAGGTGAACTCGCTCCTTTCGGAACTAGCACTTTCTATGCATGAGACATGGTTGCTACCTGAAGCGGAAACACTATGTGTGATCAGGTACTCGGAGGAAAGCCACGGAACATCTACATACAACAGACAAGATTGTGAGAACACTGAGCGCGAAGGTCAAGAAGAAGAGCTGCCACGGAAGCTACAGGCTCCGGACGACCGGCCCAGCCCGGACGTCCGACCCCTGGAGGTCACAACAACCCAAGGAACTCAGGCCTACAAACGCTACAGCGTCCGGACGTCTGACCAGGACCGGACGTCCGACAACTCCCAGGCTCCGGACGACCGAGCCCCTCCGGACGACCGACACTGCTCCAACAGAATGAAATCTACGGAAATCCGAGGAAGACCGGACGACCGGTGACCGGACCCCTACAGACGTCCGAGACCGTGGCAACAGAACCTAAACTACGGATATCTGAGAATCTACGGACGTCCGGACCCCCGCGAGCCTCCGGACGACCGGCGCCTCACGGACATCCGCACCCTGGCTGCGTCCAATTTCGGGCCGAAGCCCATGTACGCCTCCACTTCGCCCCTCTTTTGCACTAATACTATAAATAGACCTCCCCCTCCTCCTAGTTACGGTTAGCATTGGTTTAGGTCATATGTGAGATAGAGCATTGCTCATCCATTACGGATCTACTCCACGAGAGAGACCGCGGCCCCTCTACGGAGAAGATCCCCTTGGATTCAAGACCCCCTCTCGGGTGGCCCCATCAAGACCTCCTCACGGAGAATAACCGGTTACCTCTTGTATGGTCCCTTGTTGATCGTGGATCTTGTACCTCTATGTGTTCTTGGATCTAGCATATGTGTGACTATCTCTTGTTGGTTTGAGAGTTCCTCTTGTGTTTTCCCTCGTGATTCCTCTCGTGTTCTTCATATTCTTAGTTGGGATCCGCTTATTTCGTGAAAGATCGGCCATATAGGGTTCCACCCTACATCACACGGTGAATTACTTAAATTTTCCATGATACATGCACTAAAATTTGACATGGTGCAAAAAAATAGCATAAGTGGTCATGACCGGGTATATGTGCTCAATACACTAGAGGGACCACACCAAGGCCCTAAAATTCACCCACATCACTTAACGGGCCTGGCCAGAGCAAGCGGCAAAGGACTGATAGAACTTAGGGAAGCTAGTCGTGTACCATGCATTGTCCCAGACTTCTCTAAGACAACTCGACATGAATTGGGTACAAATACAATATAAGAAAATATGGTCAAGGTAACTCTCCAAATGTCTTTTAGTTCTGGTCCCTATCCTGCTGCTAGACGGTCATATAAGGACCTACTACTTTGTGGGGAACACCCCGGGAGGTTCAAGCTGCCAAGATGTGGCATCAGGGACGTCTGATAAGGGGATGTCCACAATGATCTCCGACAGCAGCACCTACTCTGCGGATTCGTCCTGCCTGAACGTGCGCCAAAACAATAAATGGCTACCTCCCTCGTGAATCACCAAGGTAACATAAATAGATGGCTGCTTAGATATTGCAAACAGGGATGGAAAACGCGCATGAAGTGGGTTTGGTCCCGACCAACAATCCAACCAAAATAATGTGTTGGTACCACTCCCCACGATCACCAAGGCCCCAAGGGGAAACAATGGTTGAGTGATTGGATCACGTGCCAGAACTAGGATCCTTTGGACCGCGAGCACATTAAGAAGGACTGACCTCTGAGATATTTAGCTTTGATCACTCCCCACTGAATTGTACGCCAGATCCACTTAGTCATGAGACAAATATTCATCCTCCTGGTGAAGCTAATGCCGATCCCTCCCAGATCCTTAGGCACACAAATATCCCTCCACTTGACCATGCAGTACTTCTATTTGCCGGCCTCTTCTTGCTAGAAACACCGGGACTGGAATTTGTTGAAATCTGCATGTGCAACCTCATGGAAAAGCTATAGGCCCGTAGCGAACATAGGAGGCTAGCCAAGGATGAAATCATAAGGAATGATTTGCTTGCCTTGGATGCCATCCGTCTCTGCCAGGGGTCAACCCGATGCTAGACCCTCTCCACAACCAGTTGAAGCTCCTTCATTCCGACCTGACACTCATTCATCGGGAGGCCAAGGTAGGTGATAGGAAATGATCCCAGATGGAAATTCAGCAGATGGCAATGTTCTCCTTCTCATGGCCAGAGTAACCCATCACCAAGACCTCGCTCTTAACAAGATTAATCGCCAGCCCAGACATTTCCTGGAAGTAGAGTTGAAAGAACTTCAGATTAACTATATCCCATGAGTTCCTACCACCATAAGGATGGTCACGTCTGAATATGGAAGATGCGAGACTCCACCTCCACTTCCCATTGAGGTTGATGGCAGTCCAGCCATAGCAGAATAGTTGCATGACCCTCGTAATCGAATGGTCGTCGAAACCCTTGCGTTGCAGGGCTTCTGTAAGGAACTCCCAGCTAAACATGTAATAGGTCTTATGGAAATCAATTTTGAAGAAGGCCGCCCTATGGATGTCGGTCTTAACCTTGTGAATGATTTCATGTAGCGCTAGGACACCATCATGAATCCTACAACCTTGGATGAAATCTGTTTGGTTAGGAGATGATCCTAGACACCATCGGAGCCGCCCTAATGGCGTGCGGCTTGGCTAAGACATGAAAGACCATGTTATAACCATGATAGGCCGAAACTAGCGAATGTCCGTTGCCCCAACCACTTTAGGGTTCAATATGATGACGCCATAGTTAAGGCGAGATAAATCTAAATCCCCCCGCTGGAAGTCTTGGAAGATAGCCATCACCACCCATTTGATGACCTACCAAAACTTCACGAAGAAGCAAACCGGCAACCCCGCCCTCGTCATTATTTTACAACATACTTCAAAGTAATAAACATGTGGATGAATAAAGGTAATACTAGTACTAAACGCAAACCTTCACTTCTTTGTATCCATCAAAATTCATATGATTAACCATACATCACTTATTATATGATGAGTACAACTTCCAAACTATCCCACAAAACTTCAGAATGGTTGAGAGTATGATACCCTGGAATCATGAAATGTAGACTTGTAAGAATTTGTAGGTTGCAGTTGATAGATGAGTTAGCTAGGTCATGATGGAGTGGTGGTGACCGGCAGATGGCAGTGGCCGAGGTGGAAGGAGTGGCAGTGGCTGGTGGAGTGGCAACAACTGGCGGAGGAACATATGGTTGGGGTGGGGGCCGTGGGTCCAGTGAGGCTCTAACATGCAGGGCATCGAGTGTGTGTTTGTGTGTGTGGGTGGGGGAGGGGGGTTCAGGGGAGAACGAGGCTCAGGAGGAAGTTTTGGTAGGCTCGCATGCAGACCAAGTCAAACTCAAGCTTTGACCAAGCCGAATCCAAGTCCAACTTTGAAGGCTTAGATGAACTTGGCAAAGTCAGGCCACGAGCTAGCTCGGCTCGGCTTGTTTCAAACCTAAGGAGCAACCTTCTTTTTCTTTTATGAGAAAATTGTTGATATATTAATTCAGCACATATCATGATAGTAAAAGGAACACTAGAAATTATAAAAATTGCATCCAGATTCATAGACCATGTAGCAACGACTACTATCTCTAGAGCGAGCCAAAGCCGCGCCACCATCCTCACATCTAGGTATATGGGCGGTGGAGTGGAGATGTCCGGCGGGGCTCTAGCATTCCGTCCATTGCGTGCTGGGGTTGGGATCGGGATGAGAGCTCATGCACTGGGACAGAGACGAATCTAGAAGCGTGCAGTCCGAGTCAAACTTGAGCTTTGACCAAGCCGAGTTCAAGCTTAGTTTTGTGAGGCTTGACGACTTTGGAAACTCGAATTGGCTTGTCTCCACCGCTAGCAACAGCCTTAAGCTAGATGCACTGGCCTGTCTTCTTTTACACGGTGGATGTGTGATGTATGCTACATTTTTACCAATACCTCACAATCCGATTACCATTTACCACACGTGGATAATTTATCTTTGAATCCATATACCATAGAAGAAGAACAAAGAAGAATGTAGGGTGGCCAGCAAATGCAATATATGATGTACCTTGGGGAGTATATAGAGTTGAGCATGTAATGGCCATGTGCTATAGCTAAAAATTATGTATCCTGCAGTTACACGCCATGAATGTCCTGACTTGGAGAGCTCTCAACCACCTTCAGCCAACAATGATAGAATCAGTTTCTCTATGAGCACTGGGATGCCCTTATATAAAGAAAAGACTAGATGCAACACCCACCTAGAGTGCTTCTTTACATCCACACAATGACCATGGTTAGGGCACCTCCAATTGATCACCAAAACAGACACACCAAATGTCCGCAGACATGGCTAGACACGTCCACGGACAGTGATAAAGGGGTCCCCATCCAATTGTAGTCGCCAAATGTTCGGCCAAATTCAAATTGATATTTAATAAAAGTGGATGCAATTCATCGAAGCCAGATGATATTTGTTAATTTTTGATATATTACAACCGGAAGGATGAAAATTAATAAAGTTTCAATTAAACCGTAAAAAAATTAAACTATGCGGGATACCGGATGATGACCTCATACGCATGGATTTCGTGACCTCCGACACCTCCGTCTTTGTCCGCATAGCCGTCACTGTCGTCGGAGCCATTGTCCCCCTTCCAGTTGCGGGACGCTGCCAATCGTCGTGGCAACCCTCATTAGCCATTGTTGCTCGCCCGTGGTGTAGCCGCTCGGTGTTATTTGCCTCGGGAGAGCCTTGGCCTGCACCGCATGGTGGCGACGATCGGCCATAGTCGCGGAATACGCCCCGCGCCGCCAGCCTTTATGTAGGCCTCGGCCTGGCGGCGACTAGAAGAACCCAACTTGAGGAGATAGTCATTGATCTAGCATAGTGGTCTTGGACGCCCAGGCCACCACAAGAGTACAGGGTCCGGTAGGAACTAGACCGATGCGACTTTGGATCTTGCGGAAAATATCCGCTGCTCTGTGCTAGGCTGCTCCTTGCGCGCCGTCTCTGAGGCCACCACTGAGGACGTCATCATTGTTTAAGACAAGCCGCAGCCACCGATGTAGTAGGCGTGGCGGCTGCGTGCGTTGACGATCACCGGGGAGAGCGCCTCCTCCTTCATGGCGACTGGGTGCCACTGGCACCCAGAGTGTCGATGAGGCAGGGACGACGTACACCACCTCTTTGCCTTAGCGGAGACAGCTGCCTGGCGGGGATGACAACTCCTCCTTGACTTGACATGGCGTTCAATTTGGATGCCGCACTTGGGCCAGAGTGGTAGGGTGGGTGGTTATAGACTGTGTCCATCTGTGTGGACTCGGTGAGGACTGGTGGCTGCTGCTACTCCTTGTCGTCCGAGGAGAGCACCTCTGTCTTGATCGTGGGAGCCGTTGACGCCGACGGGCCTCGAGACCGTGGGTGGCGGCGCCATGATCCGGAGCTCACGCTACATATGGAGGGGCGTGCGGAGAACGGGTTGTTGTAGTCGGACTTGCTCCGCAGTAGCAGCCGTTTTGGAGGTCTGTGGAGGAGAGGAAGGGAAAGGATCAGCGACAGCGTCGGTGCGAATGCCGGCGTGGTGAGCCCTCTGATCACGCCCATCTGACTGGCATTAATGCGGATAGGCGGTCATCCGGTCCAAGTTGGCAGATGCACACATGGTGGACCAGTCCGGATTTTTTTGGTGACCACCATCCGGTGGCAAAAAATGCGCAGACCGTCTGGTCCGGATATTTAGGCGCGATGTGGTGATCCGTATTGGAGTTACCCTGGGGCCATCTCAAAACTGATATCAACAATAGAGAATATTTCCTTAGATGGAACATGAAATGCAATTATACAAATTGGGAAAAAAGAGTACGATACACAAGCTCAGAATACTTTGGTAGTGATGCCAATGTATTACGAAGCCATTGTTCTCCAAGATCAGTGTTTGAAGCCTTGCAAAGCTGGATAAAAATGATGCACTGAAGGCTGTAGCAAAAACCCGGGCACCATCCCTGTTGGGTTTCACCCATTACGGACCACATGGAAAATCGCACAAACACACATGAGCTTAAAATGCTAGAATAACGGAAGGGTGTGGCTGCTCCCAGGTGTGTTGCACAAACACCCATTACAGCGCTATATGTAGCTTTTGGACTGCAAATTTCTGAATTTTTACTTTTTTACAAGATTATTCGGGCCACGTCAGCAATGTTATTCCGCAGCAAGCATTTTAACACAACTTCACAGTTTGCTTCGTTGTAGACGTACATAAATCTTGCATGTGTCTGTCTTACACAATGGATGGTGGTTTACTAAATTCTGGTTCATCACGGACAGATTCATGCTATTATTTCATACTAGTATATATCAACATGTTGATTATCACGTATGCACTAGATACTCTTTTCGACTTACATTTCCTTTTTCTGTTCACCAACTCTTTTTTGGGACGAAGAGAAGATGCACTCGCGTAGCAGGTAGTCGTATTGGGCCGTCCTCTCTAGTGTTTGTATCTAGTCGTCTTGGCGGCTATGATAGAGTCGTCTTTTCGTTTGCTGAATACAGACACTGAAGAGGGCAGTGCAGTGCTCCTTTCTGCAGTCCCCTTGCCAGACGCCCACCGTCTTTGCCTCGTGGGCTCGTGGCTGTATGCGCTAATGCGCGCAGACTGTCACCCCTATATACTAGTACTAGAGTAGTAGTTATTTTGACCGATCGACGAGCTCTGCTTTGGAGCCAGCACCTCGAAACATCTCATCTCAGTTGCCGCTCAACTAAGACTACATGCTACGAGAATCTTGTGTATGCGTTTTATTCTTCAAATGTATTACAACGACTAACTCAAGTTTGGATGTCACGTGCAGGCTGTGTCAGTGACGTTTAAAAACCCGCGCAAAAAAAGTGAACTATGTGCAAGCCTAGAGTATCTAGTACATTTTTTAGGGTCCATAATCTGTACATGGTACATTTTTTAAGGGTTGTACCTAGTACATGTTATTAGGGCAGTATCTGGTATATGTGCGCCTTTGGGTCCGTAGTCTATACCTAAACATTTTCTAGGGGTTGTACCTGGTACATGTGCACCTATGGGTTCAGATGCTGTATCTAGTACTTGTTTTTTGGGAGTTGTACCTGGTACGTGTTTGCCTATAGGTCCATATTCTTTACCTGATATTGTCGGCGTACTGGGAACCAGGGTACCCAGACTTGCGTGTCTGCGGCCCATGTTGCGTTCCCGGTACGGCCCGGTAGGGCCCAGCTGATCGACCAGCTGCTCAAGACCCTCGCGAGGGGGCCGGCCATCGCGAGGAGATCGACCAAGACCTCCTCAGGAAGCGGCCTCACCTAGGCTGCTCCGGAGAGGCAACCAAGACCTCTCCCAAGAGTGGCCTCGGCTAGGCCGCTTCGGGAGGGCGGAGATCTCAAGGCAAGGGCTGCCTCGGGAGGAGGCAGTGACGCAAGCCATGACGAACCGTGCCAGCGGGCGCCAGCGCGTGCCAGCGGGCACAGTTTCCATATCGGTGCAAAGGAGACCGCACAGGCGCAGGTTCCCAAGCGGCCAGGCAAAGGTTTCCCCTTTGGTGCAACAAGACCGAAGACCGCAAGGATGGCAGGAAGGATGTCATCGCCGAGCCCACCACCGCGTCACCGCCTGCCCTCTTTGCAGGGGAAGACCACCTTTTGTCAGGATAGGAGCGTCCTTGTGTTCCCGCTCAAATGACCGTTGTGGGATTCCCTTCCTGCCTAAACATTTTGGGGGAAGAGGACCCTGGCCGTCTATATAAGTAGCTAGGGTTCCTAGCATAGAGGGGGATGGACCAACCGATTGGGACTTAGCATAGCAAAGGAGCAAGAACATCCGCCTCCTCGCCCCTCTTGAGCTCTCCTCCTGAGCTCAGGAAACCACTGTATTCGTTCATACTCGAGCCCTCGCGAGGCCAATCCACTAAAGCAGGACGTAGGGTTTTACACCGCAAGGTGGCCTGAACCTGGGTAAACTCTTGTGTGTTCTAATTGTTTGCTTGCTTGCATTCCATTCTCACCACCAGGAGAAGAGCGAGGCGCTAGGTAGGCGTGTAGTGGGTATCCGGACAACCGGACTATAACCTTTGGCCGGATTGTTGGACTATGAAGATACAAGATTGAAGACTTCGTCCCGTGTCCGGATGGGACTTTCCTTGGCGTAGAAGGCAAGCTTGGAAGTACGGATATGTAGATCTCCTTCCTTGTAACCGACTCTGTGTAACCCTAGCCCCCTCCGGTGTCTATATAAACCGGAGGGTTTAGTCCGTAGAACAACAACAATCATACCATAGGCTAGCTTCTAGGGTTTAGCCTCTCTGATCTCGTGGTAGATCAACTCTTGTACTACCCATATCATCAATATTAATCAAGCAGGAGTAGGGTTTTACCTCCATCGAGAGGGCCCAAACCTGGGTAAAAACATTGTGTCCCTTGCCTCCTGTTACCATCCGCCTAGACGCACAGTTCGGAACCCCCTACCCGAGATCCGCCGGTTTTGACACCGACATTGGTGCTTTCATTGAGAGTTCCTCTGTGTCGTCTCCAGCGATGCAGTCCAGGTTGAGACTTTTCTCCCCGGACAGATCTTCGTGTTTGGCGGCTTCGCACTGCGGGCCAACTCGCTTGGCCATCTAGAGCAGACCGGGAGTTACGCCCCTGGCCATCAGGTCAGGTTTGGTAGCTTAAACTACACGGCCGAGATCCACGGAGACTTGATCTTCGACGGATTCGAGCCCCGGCCGAGTGCGACGCACTGTCACGATGGGCATGATTTAGCTCTGCCGCCGAACAGTGTCCTGGAGACCGCGCCTGCAACCGCTCTGACCTTCAATTCGGAGCCAATTGCGTCATCCGTGGGCGGGTGGTTAGACCCTGCCGCGGAGGCAGCAGCCTCAACAGCGATCGAGCCGAACACCAGCCTTACCCTTCACGAGGCCCGTAACTCCACATCGCCGGACTCTCCTCCGGACTCCAATCCACCTGCGCCCCTGCCAATCAAAGCCTATTGGGCGCCGATCATGGAGTTCACCGCCGCGGATATCTTTCAGCACTCGCCCTTCGGCGACATACTAAATTCACTAAGGTCTCTCTCCTTGTCAGGAGAGTCCTGGCCGAATTATGGCCGGCCGGATTGGGATGGGGATGACAAAGAAATTCGACACCCACCCACCACCCACTTCATAGCCATTGTCGATGATTTGACCGACATGCTCGACTTCGACTCCAAAGACATCGACGGTATGGACGACGATGCAGGAGACGAACAGGAACCACTGCCTACAGGGCACTGGACAGCCACCTCATCCCATGACGTATACATGGTGGACACACCCAAAGAGAACGACGACGAGGAACGGAAGGACGCAGCGAAGGATCGTTCCCTCGAAAAGCAGTCAAAGCGGCAGCGCAAGCGCCCACCAAACCCCGCCCCGACAGAAACAACGGCCATATAGACCCAGCGATAGAGCAGGGTGAGCCGGCGGATGACGAACATGGCATCGAACAACCGTCCGACCAGGGCAACACGGATAATCAAACCAAACAACCCGTCTCCCGCGAAGATAACAGTCCGGATGACCTCACGCCGGACAAGCTCCTGGAGCAGAAGAACCTCCATAAAAGGCTCGTCGCCACTGCGTGTAGCCTAAAAAAGCAGAAGCGGAAGCTTAAGACTGCGGAAGATGCACTTAGAATCAGATGGAGCAGAGTACTCAACACCACAGACAAATATGGCGATAGTCGCCACACAAAGAGCTACCCGAAGCGAAAGCTACTGCATGAATTTGATGAGGAGGCCTTAGAGCCCCCGCAATCAAAAAACAAAGCAGCCATCCGGTCGGATAGACGACCTCATGGCCAACATAGTGCGGCAAACAACGCCGCACACAAACCAGCACGCGATCCACATGAGGACTCGCATCGAAAGGACGGCCCAAACAGATCTATCTACGGGCCAAGAAAGCACGCTCCAGCAAGAAATGCAATACAACAAAAATCCAAACACCACAGTACACCCAAATACAGGGGTGCCGCACACCCCCTATGTTTCACCGATGAGGTGCTGGACCATGAATTTCCAGAGGGATTCAAACCCGTAAACATAGAGGCATACGACAGAACGACAGACCCTGGGGTCTGGATTGAGGACCACATCCTCCATATCCACATGGCTAGAGGAGACGACCTCCACGCCATAAAGTACCTACCCCTCAAGCTCAAAGGGCCAGCCCGGCATTGGCTTAAATGCCTCCCCGAAAACACCATTGGAAGTTGGGAAGTGCTCGAGGACGCTTTTCGGGCAAATTTTCAAAGGACCTATGTCCGACCACCGGATGCATACGATTTAAGTCATATAACTCAACAGCCCGGAGAGTCAGCCCGAAAGCTTTGGAACATATTTCTTACTAAAAAGAACCAAATAGTCGACTGTCCGGACGCCAAAGCCTTAGCAGCTTTCAAACACAGCGTTCAAGACGAACGGCTCGCCAGACACCTCGGCCAAGAAAAGTCAAGAACAATGGCCGCATTAACAAGCCTCATGACCTGCTTTTGCGCAGGCGAGGACAGCTGGTTGGCAAGATGCAGCACCAACGACACAAGTACATCCGAAGTCAGGGATGGAAGCGGTAAGCCACGACGCATCAAAAACCAGCATTGAATAAGGGAAACAACCCGAAGAGCACGGTGGTAAATGCCGGATTCAAAAGCTCTCGGTGGGGTCAGCAAAAGCTGCCTCCCAAAGATAACAGGGACGAACTGTCCAGCCTAAACAAAATTCTGGACAAAGTATGTCAAATCCACAGCACCCCTGGTAAGCCGGCAAATCATACCCACAGAGAATGTTGGGTCTTCAAGCAATCCGGCAAACTCAACGCCGAACACAAGGGGATGGATACACCAAGTGAAAACGATGACGAACCCCATAAACAAAGCACTGGGGAACAGAAGAAATTCCCACCAGAAGTCAAAACAGTAAACGTGTTACACGTGACAAAGGGGAGAAACAAAGTGGCGCCCATAGAGATACGTGCCCTACGGCCTATCACAATGGAGTTCCACCGCTGGTCGTCCAAACCGATCACCTTCGACCATCGGGATTACTCTGCAAGTATCCGGCACGCAGGATGGGCTGCCTTGGTGTTAGACCCGATAATTGACGGATACCACTTTACACGAGTCCTGATGGACGACGGCAGTAGGTTAAACCTGATATATCAGGACACAGTCCGCAAAATGGGGATAGACCCAACAAAAATTAGCCATAGCAATACTTCCTTTCAAGGAGTAACGCCAGGCCCAGAGGCCCATTGCACGGGCTCCCTCCTACTAAAAGTTATGTTCGGCTCCCCTGATAACTTCCGTAGCGAAAAGCTAACCTTCCACATCGCTCCGTTTAAAAGTGGTTATCAAGCACTACTGGGACGCGAAGCTTTCGCCCGCTTTAACGCAATACCGCATTATGCGTCTCTCACGCTTAAGATGCCCAGCCCACGAGGCATCATTTCATTAAAGGGAAATATTGAGCGCTCCTCGCGCGCGGAAGACTGTGCGGCTGCCTTGGCGGCCACACACTAAAACGGCCTCACTTACCAAAGCATCTAACAGGTCATTTAGACCACAGACACGGCTAGACGAGTCCGGCATAACCATATAATTGATAAAGATTTGGTGGCTATATACCCCTATACAAGGGGCTACACGCATATAAATAGGCGACAATAAGGCTCAATTTTACCCACTTTGAATTATACTTTGTTTATTTAGTATAACACACATTTTGCACGACTACTTTTTCAACTAAGTACCTCTTTTTTACAGATAACCATCGTGCTACACCCGTCCAGGATACGGCACAACGGAGACACAGGCGCAGACGTTCAGCAAGGACCCGTTCCAAGGATTCTTTTTAGATTAAGACCCTGCGTAAACCTTTTTTACTCTCTCTTGTTGATACACATCCCCCGGATTCTCAGTACAACCGAGAAGGAGGCTGGCGTCTTGGCATGTGGCCACGTCAGAGTATTGCACGTACCTGGACACCAGGGGCTTATTACAAAGGGCACTGTTCAGCCCGTTTAAAATCACAAAGACCGAATACCTTAGGGAGTGCTCGGCGCCGCGAGTTTGGCCTTATATGCATCAACTCCGAATCATGTCTTTGGTCAAATGTTGGGTTTGCCTGGCTCCTGTGTTTTGCTGCCTTACCTTCCGCTCTATCGGCTAAGGCGACACCAGGAGAACTGCTGCGATTGTGCCCCGGTTCAGCCAGGCGAGCACCTCAGTAGACAAAGCCGAAAACTGACTGTCATGATATAGCATGAGACTGGTCAACCACTCGATGACCTATCGGAATCTTCGGGATTCCTCCACCTTGACGAAGGGCCGTTTCTCGGCCAGGCACACACGCGCCTCGAATTCGGGTGAGCGCGGCGCCACCAGGGGCTATATAGTAGCCCCACCGTCAAACTCCTATGGCTAAGTGAAAGTGATAAAGCATTATAGCCCGATTGCCTAGTTCGCTGCGCTATCACCTCCTTAATGGACCAAGACGTTGGATCAAGTGTGAAAATGCGTCTTCTGCGAACCCCCCCGCATTATATGCGTGGGGGCTGAAGCCGACGACTGCCATCTTTCAGGTTATATACATATATACATTAACAGCCGCCCAGGAGGTATTATAATTCTTGCAGGCACAATTATAAAAAGCTTTTACATTTCAGCAAAATATTGTTTTCAATGAGAATACATGTTATTCGAACATAATATCCTTCGAGCACTGCGTCTCTGTCGAACGAGCGCCCTCCAGAACTTCTTGAAAGTAGTCCTCGGCAGGTACTCGACTTTCGTCCGAATCTTGGGCTGCAATGGCGGTGGCCTCCATCTTTGCCCAATATGTCTTGACACGGGCAAGGGCCATCCGCGCACCCTCCACGCAGGCTGACCTCTTCATCGCGTTGATATGTGGCACCGCACCAAGGAACTGCTGAACCAAACTAAAATAACCGTTCGGTTTTGGCCTCTCCGGCCACAGATGATCCACGACATACCTCATGTCAAGTCCGGACAATCTATTCAGCTAGGCCCATTCGGCCAACCGATCAGTCAATGGAAGCGGACGCTCTGGATTGTTGAATTGTGACTAGAACAGCTTTTCCACTTTGCGATCCTTTTGATCTCTGAAGTGTTCGGCCGCATCAGCAGCACTTGCCGCTAAATCCAGATATGCGTCCGCAGAACTCCACATCCGGTCCAAAGGAGCATATTTAGGATCTCCGAACTTCATCCGCAGCATAAAGGGCTTCCCAGCCGCGATATCTCCGGCTTGACGCAGCTCCTCCCTCATCGCTCTCATTGCAGAACGAGTATCCTTGGCCGCCGTCGTGGCCTTCTCCAGGTCTGTCCGCTTCGCCTGGTCTTCCTTTTCAAGAAGCCTGCAACGGTCAGCAGCGTTCTTCAACTTCACAATCATCTCGGCCATCTCCTCCTTGCTTCGGCAGTGAGCAGCCTGTTCGGCTTTTAACTCCTCAACTGCCTTTAGGGCAGCCGCATCGCTTTTTCTGGCTTGTTCTTTCACTCGGGCAAGCTCTGCCCGAAGGTTCTCCATCGCTGCAGCTCCATCTGCATTAAGCACACACGTTATAAGATACTGGCATCATCCTCCTCCTACCAGGTGTCTCCGGAGAAATTACATACCTTATGCCTTGTCAAGCCGCTTGTTGACAAGCACGATGTCGGCATCTGCCACGTCAAGTTGCCGCTTTAACTCGACAAGTTCATCAGTCCGGCTGGCCACCGGACACTTCGCCACCTACATATGAAGGCGGCAAACTTATACTTGGGACTATGATTCTCTGCGTGTCGTCGTCTTCGACAACACTTAGAGTATCAGGGGCTATTATCTACACAAGGCGCATCTTAAAATATGTGGTACTGTCAAAAGGTACGTCATTTCACGTACCTCAAAACCTGTCAGTAAACTCCTGACAGCTTCATGCAACCCGCTCTCTGCGGACGAAATCCTTTCGATTACCGTACCCATCAACGCATGGTGCTCTTCTGAGATAGACGCCCGCCCTAGCAGATCCTTCAGTACCTCCGACCGCGCACTAGACGGTGCCGGACTACTTCGATGGCTTTTTTCAAAAGCCGGACACTGAGGGCTTCGGGTGGCCATAGGACTACCTTCTGGCCTTGCCGTATCAGGAGAAACCCTCCGCGACGACACCTCGGGGTCGCCCGCCTCATGAGGCAGTGTGGCAGGGGGAGGCGTTCCGCTCTCCATCATCTCTGGAAGAAGATCCCCCGAAGACGAGCTCTGCTGAGAGGGGCTAAGATCCGAACTGCAAGATAAATGCTTCGGTTACTTTCCTATGAAGTAAAGCAAGGATTTCTCTCATTATTAAACACCCTTTTACTTACGGCTCAGTTGAGGGCTGATCCCCTTGAGGGTATAGTATGGACGGGGTATCCCCCAGTGCAGGACCCTCTGGCGAAGATTTCTTCCCCCGCTTCGAGACCATTGTCTCCAGGTCTTCAGAGGCGGTCCTCTTCTTCCCCTGAGGAAAGGGATTTTCGATTCCTCCCTTCCGGACAACCTCCTCTACGGAGGCATTAGCTTCCTTGTTCCCCCCCTTCATCTTCTTCCGAAGGCGCGATCTCCAGCATCCGGGTTAACACAGGATCTGGCGAGGTCTCAGGAAGAGGGGTCGGACACCTGATCAACTTTGCCTTCGCTATCCACTCCTGGTTCAAGAACAACTCTTTTAAGGGCGGTGTTGCGATAAATAAACGTATGGCGTGTTCGGACACAGGGCTACTTACTTGGGTATCCAGACGATTGCAGCTCAGGCCTGCGTCCTCGGTAGGGCCCGGACACATCATTTGTGGTCCGAAGAACAATTTGTACATCTCTGCGGGTGTCATGCCAAGGAAATGTTGAATAGCTCGCGGTCCCTCCGGATTGAACTCCCACAGGCGGAGGGGACGACGTTTGCAGGGCAGAACTCGGCGAATTAACATGACCTGCATCACCATGACCAGACTGACATCTCTCTCTAGGAGATCTCGGATGCAGCTCTGCAATATGGGCATATCCTTTACTGGCCCCCAGTCTAGCCCCTTGTTGACCCATGACGTTAGTCGTGGTGGGGGACCCGAGCGAAAAGCAGGCGGAGCCACTCACTTGGTACCCCTGGGAGCTGTGATATAAAACCACTCTTGTTGCCATGAGCCAGACTCCTCTTGGAAAGATCCCTCGGGCCATAGGGCGTTAGCATTTTTGCTTATTACAACACCTCCGCACTCCACGTGCCGTCCCTCGACCATCTTCGGCTCCACTTTGAAGGTCTTGAGCCACAGTCCGAAGTGAGGGGTGATACGGAGGAAGGCTTCACACACGAAGATGAACGATGAGATGTGGAGGATAGACTCCGGAGCTAAGTCGTGGAAGTCCAGCCCATAATAGAACATGAGCCCCCTCACGAAGGGATCCGGCACGAAGCCTAGCCCTCGGAGGAAGTGAGATACAAACACGACGCTCTCACCAGGCTTAGGAGTGGGAATAACCTGCCCTTGAGCAGGCAGCTTATGCGGGATTTCGCCGGTCAAGTACCTGGCCTCCCTTAGCTTTAGAACGTCTTCCTCCGTGACAGAGGAAGGCATCCATCGGCCTTGAAGGTTGGATCCGGACATCATCAAAGGTCCGAAGCGCCTAAATCTAAAGCTTCGGGTGCTGGAACTCGAGGCGGGAGGCGGATTCGATTGAGATCAAAAGAAAAGAGTAAGGCCTTGGTCTCTTTATGAAGAGGTTGAATACCAAGAGCCCTCCCTGTGACCGTTTAGGACTTACCTTTGATCGAGGGGACATACCAACGGGCACAATTGAGTTACCCACGTCCGTGTTGATGAGAATCCCGTAAATAAGGGGGACACGATCTCTGCTTCGACAAGACGTGCCAAGGAAACCGCCTCGCGAAACGCGCTGAGGTGGGGGGTAAAAAACGATTCGAATAAAGGCTTGGCTGTGGTGTGATGTCACGCTACGGAATACGTCAGAAGGATAGATTTGTGGAAATATAATTCTCTCCATGGTGGTATGTGGAACTTGTTTTGCAGAGCCGGACACGATCCTCGTGTTCAGAATCTTCTATGAAGTATTCGGAGGAGGAACCCGCCTTGCAATGCCGAAGACAATCTGCGGCGACGGACTCATCGTCATTGAAGCCTGGTTCAGGGGCTACTGAGGGAGTCCTGGATTAGGGGGTATCCCGACAACCGGACTATAACCTTTGGACGGAATGTTGGACTATGAAGATACAAGATTGAAGACTTCGTCCCGTGTCCGGATGGGACTTTCCTTGGCGTAGAAGGCAAGCTTGGCAGTACGGATATGTAGATCTCCTTCCTTGTAACCGACTCTGTGTAACCCTAGCCCCCTCCGGTGTCTATATAAACCGGAGGGTTTAGTCTGTAGAACAAGAACAATCATACCATAGGCTAGCTTCTAGGGTTTAGCCTCTCTGATCTTGTGGTAGATCAACTCTTGTACTACCCATATCATCAATATTAATCAAGCAGGAGTAGGGTTTTACCTCCATCGAGAGGGCCCGAACTTGGGTAAAAACATCGTGTCCCTTGCCTCCTGTTACCATCCGCCTAGACGCACAGTTCGGGACCCCCTACCCGAGATCCGCCGGTTTTGACACCGACAACGCCCCTGTGTTCGAATCTCAAGGGTTTTGCGGAGCCCGAAATCCGACATTTGGCGCGCCAGGTAGGGGGCGTGTCGAGATCTCGCCTCTCCGACGACCTCGCCTCCCCTCTTCTGCCCTACGTCGCCATGGCGACACCTGCCTGCTGCATCCGCGCGGAGGCTGGGGCCGTTCCCATTGCCCGAGCGGTGTCGGCGGACCACGTCGCTCACGGGCGCTTCGTCTTCCATGTCGACGACCCCATCGCCGGCCCGGCCGCTGGGGAGCGGCCCGCTAAGCCACTCCCGCTTCCCCTGGCCTCGCCGGCGGCGCTTCTAACAGCCCAGGAGATGCTCCGACACCGGCCACCTGCAGCGGGACTTGACGCTTGGGTGGCTCACCTCGGCGAGCTGCTGGACGCTGCCGGCGGGGCACCACCGTGCCGCGGGGTCGCCTGCATGATCGGAGGATCCCAGGCGCCGGCGTAGGCCCGTCACGCTAAATCACACCTTCGATGGCTGGGGGCTGCCGCTCGGCCGCAGGAGGCCCCGCGGGGGCTAGGCGCACAGGGGCACGCCATCGTCTTCGGCCCCGGCGACCGCACCAGAGCTACAACCGGCACATGAATCCTCCCCACGGTATGTACCCCCACCATCTGCGGGCTGGCCGTCGCAAGGACCCTCGTCGACGGCGGCACCGGGCTCAGCATCCTCTCTGTGGAGGCCTTTGGTCGTCTTCCGGTGGCCTAGGGGCAGCTCCTCCGCACCAAACCCTTCTCGGGGGTCGCGGGTTCGGCCGTCCCGCTCGGGCAGGTCCTCCTCCCCATCACCTTCGGGACGCACGCCAACTACTGGACCGAGCTCATCGACTTCGACGTCGCGCCTATCCACCTGCCCTACAACACCATCCTCGGCTTCCCGGCCCTGGCTAAGTTCATGGCGGCGACTCACCCGGGCTACAACATCGTCAAGATGCCCGAGAGCAGTGGCATCATCACCATCAAATGAGACACCAAGCCCGCCCTCCAGGTCCTCGAGCACGCTTATCGAGCCGCTGCCGCGGCTCGCCCAAGCGTAGAGGGGGTTCCGGAGGCCGCCAAAGCCGCTCCAACCAAAAAGAAACAGCTCTTCTCTCAGGATCGCGCCGGGACCAAGTAGGTACCCGTCGATGAGGGAGACGCAAGTTCCACCTTCACCATCGGTGTGGGCCTGCTTCCAGAGCAAGAGGAGGCGTTGGTGGCCTTCCCCAGGGCGAACAAGGACGTGTTCGCATGGAAGGCGACCGACCTGGTCGGGGTGCCTAGGCACGTCATCGAACACCACCTCACGGTGTGCCCGAACGCACAACCTATCAAGCAAAAGGCGCGGCGACAGGCTCCGGAAAAGCAGGCCTTCATTGTCCAGGAGGTCCAGAAGCTGGAAGAAGCAGGCGATATCCGGGAGGTGCGCCACCCAGAATGGTTGGCCAACCCCGTCATCGTCCCTAAGAAAGGAGGCAAAGAGCGTATGTGCGTCGACTTCACGAGCCTCAACAAGTTCTGCCCCCAGGACCCGTTCCCTCTCCCTCGCATCGACCAGATCGTGGACTCAACGGTCGAGTGCGACCTGCTTTGCTTCCTCGATGCCTTCTCGGGCTACCACCAGATCAAAATGGCAGTACAAGACGTAGAGAAGACGTCGTTCCTGACCCCATGCGGGACCTATTGCTACATCTGCATGCCCTTCGGGCTGAGGAACGCAGGCGCCACCTTCCAGCGGCTGATGCACATCACCCTCGGCCCTCAGCTCGAGAGGAACGCAGAGGCCTACGTCGACGACATCGTGGTCAAGTCCAAGGAGGCCAAGACCCTTATCGGGGACTTGGAGGAAACGTTCGCCAACCTGCGCAAGGTGAACTTATGCCTCAACCCGGAAAAATGTGTGTTGGGGGTCCCCTCGGGGAAGCTGCCGGGATTCCTGGTCTCGAACCGGGGCATTGAAGCCAACCCGGAGAAGGTCAAAGCCATGGAGAGAATGAAGCCGCCCACGACCCTGAAGCAAATGTAGAAACTTGCGGGATGTGTGACGTCCTTGGGGCGTTTCATCTCGAAGCTCGGCGAGCGCGCCCTCCCCTTCTTCAAGCTCATGAAGAGGAAGGGGTCTTTTGAGTGGTGATCCGTATTGGAGTTACCCTTGGGCCATCTCAAAATTGATATACACAATAGAGAATATTTCCTTAGATGGAACATGAAATGCAATTATACAAATTGGGAAAAAAGAGTACGATACACAAGACCAGAATACTTTGGTAGTGATGCCAATATATTACGAAGCCATTGTTCTCCAAGATCAGTGCTTGAAGCCTTGCAAAGCTGGATAAAAACGATGCACTGAAGGTTATAGCAAAAACCCGGGCACCATCCTTGTTGGGTTTCACCCATTACGGACCACATGGAAAATCACACAAACAGATATGAGTTTAAATGCTAGAATAAAGGAAAGGTGTGGCTGCTCCCAGGTGTGCCCACTCCCCTTATCTTGTCCATCCGATTCTGTCAAGATTCGTGCAACCGGCTGACACATCTCAGTGTCCATGCAGCATTAGTGCGAGCGATCAGGGCCATTAGCGTATTTTATTCATTTGACCCTATAGGTATGCAGATATAAGTCATAGCATAGGTCTATGGCTCAGGGGGCCGACATGTACGGGCAGATATATGTCACTGTAGCGTGGTTAAGCACAACCAGTGTAGCCTTTCTGGTTGGCACGCAACTCATGGTTATTCTCTGTGTAGGTAGATGTTGTAGATGGCATTTTGCGTACAGATTGGTGGGGCGACTGCCGATGAAAATCGCGTTGACTTCGGTCATGGCAGATGATGGCAGCATCTTCGATGTCGTTTCCTTGTTGAGGCATCATTATTGCAGTTTGCGTCATCAGGCCCGAGAAGCTCCGGGGAAACCCTTGATCTAGGTCTCCCGGATCGGACGATGACAACGCCTTTGGTATCGTTCATCCTCCTGGGGGGCATCGTTTTGGAGCAAGTGCTGGCTGGAGGGGTCTAGAGGAGAAGCGGTATTCGATCTACCGCAAGGCCGACGACGGATCCCAACGGCATAGCCTGCGGAGTTTCGGTGATGGGATGTCTGGTGGCATGGTGGCGTCGATGGCAGGACTAACAAGGTTTGTGCGTCAGTTCCTGCTCTGGAGATGGACCAGTGGAAGACGGTGGTGGCGGCTTCGGAGAGTGCGCCAGATCGGTGGGTGACATAGTCCCGGTATGTGTCTGGGCTGGGGCATCCGACGTTAGATGTTAGTCTTTGCTGCATATCTGTTTGGTATTCGGCTCAGATATTTAGCACCCCTTTATCAAGGGCATAGGAGTAGTGACTGGTGTTGCCAAGATGCTTGCTTTAGGCTTGCTGATGTATTACTTTATAAGGTCTTTGTGACTAATTAATAAAGTGGCTGCATGTATCACCGAGATACAAAGGCCGGGGGCGTATCCTCTTGAAAAAACCGGGCTTGCTAAAACTAAATCGACTGAGATTTAACAAAGTCTCAGTTGACTTTGCCGAATTTCGTCCCATTGTTTGCAAAAAAATTCCCGCCGGTTGCAACACCCGTTTTGCTGGTTGTAGCGTGTCATCCCTTGTTGATTAAAGCATGTCATAGTACTGGTCGCAACATCCTCCATTGATGGCTGTATCATTTTTAGTTAGAACGATTGTAGCATATGTGTCATTGCCTGTAGTACTATCGCAATATTTTTCATCGCCGTTTGCGCCACCACAACTACACTGATGTCACTTGACTTAGTTTCAGTCGACTGTGTTCTAGACAGACCCCAAAGAAAATATGTGGAAGTAAACACATATGAGGATCATTTGCATGGGAGGAAGATCAACAACTCAACATTCATATATGGGCTATTTTCCAAACTTGCTTTAGTGACAAACTCACAATAGATGTTTTATTCTTTATTATTGAAGTAAAATAGGTAGAAGTACAAATATGACGATCTTTTGCATGGAAGAAGAACAAAAAATCTACATTCATATATGGGCTATTTCCGGACTTGCTTTTGTCACAATAGATCTTTCCATTGTATATCTTCCACTCATGCCCACAACCTAGGCGGCTGTTGCCACCCTCCTTTGGCAACCCTTCTCCTCCCACGACCATAGGTGAGCGCCTTCACCCTAATCTAGGTCCCCCCTCTCTCCTCAGTGCTCCCGGAGGTCGCTGCTGGACAAGGCTTTGCAGCACTCGTTATGGGGGCGGCGAGGATCTGATTCCTAGCGGTCTCATGGACCATCTACGGGGGATCCTATATTATGGGGAGGCAGGTGGTGGTTGCTGGAAAACGAAGCGCAGCGGCTAGGGAGGAGTTCCTTGGTCAGGTGATGACGACGGTCTCCTCCATCGCGTGAGGGTCAATGTGGATTGGTCTCTGACATGCTCTGCGGTGATGGTTGGTGCCGGCGTACATGGATATGACCCCTGTTCAGATCCGTCGCGGTGTGGCCCTTTGCTGGCAGCGGCGCGTGTAGGGGTTGGTGACGCGGCTGGAGGTCCTTTGCCAGCGTTCTGGTGGCTGCGTGCATCTTCGCGGTGTGGCTCCACGCGAATCCAGTCGGCTTCAGAGTCAGGGTGCTGCCAATGCCAGTGAATATCATGCTAAGTTCAGTCATGGAGGATGATGGTGACGTTGTTGACTTTGTTTCCTTATCGAGGCATCGTCGTTGCTGTCTGTGTCAGCTCGCTCGGCCTACTCTGAGGGAAACCCTAGATCTGGGTCTCCTATATCGGAGGCTCCTTTGGTGCTCTTTTATTTTCTGGGGCCATCATTTTTGGAGCAGGTGTTGGCTAGAGGGTCCAAGAGGTGGAGCAATGTTACATCTGCCGCATCGACGATGACAGGTGTCATTGACATGGTGCAGTGGAGTCTCAGCGATGGACACATGTGGATGGATGCACGTAGGGTGGTGGTGATGTCTGAGGTCGTGGTAGCATCACGGTAGTTGGGCCTGCAAGGTCAATGTGTTGATTGATACGTCTCCAATGTATCTATAATTTTTGATTGCTCCATGCCATATTATCTACTGTTTTGGACTATATTGGGCTTTATTTTCCACTTTTATGTTATTTTTGGGACTAACCTATTAACTGGAGGCCCAGCCCAGAATTGTTGTTTTTTTGCCTATTTTAGTGTTTCGAGGAAACGGAATATCAAACGGAGTCCAAACAGAATAATCCTTTCTAGAATGTGATTTTCTTCCCGAATATGACCGAGGAGACTTGGACCCTACACCAAGGAAGCTTCAAGGTGGGCACGAGGTAGGGGGGCACGCCCTACACCCCCAGGCACGCCCCCACCCTCGCGGGCCCACCGAGGCTCCACCGACGTACTTCTTCCTCCTATATATATCCACGTACCACTAGTAGAAAAGGGGGCAACGGTCCAGGCCGGGTCAGCCCATTAGTCCCGGTTCAATCTAGAACCGGGACCAATGGGGGCATTGGACCCGGTTCGTGAGCCCAGGGGGCCGGCCGGGCCACGTGGGCCATTGGTCCCGGTTCGTCTGGACCTTTTGGTCCCGGTTGGTGGGACGAACCGGGACCAATGGGCCTCGCTCCTGGCCCACCACCATTGGTCCCGGTTCGTGGCATGAACCGGGACCAAAGGCTCCCCTTTAGTCCCGGTTCATGCCATGAACCAGGACCAATGAGGTACCTATATATACCCTCGCCCGCGAGCAGAGCACTCCAGTGCTCTGTTTTTCTCTGGCTGGCGAGGGGAGGGGTTTGTGGTGCTCTAGCTCACCTCCTATGCACATGAGGTGTTCGATAAAATGCCCGAGCCACAGTAGTTAAGCTTTCTCCTCTCGAAGCTCGACCTCAAAGCTCCATTTTCCTCGAGATTTATCTAGATTTAGCGGCCCGTCACGCCCCACCCCCGTCTTCACCGCCGTCGATCACCCGCGCCGATCTCATCACCTACACCACCGTGGTGAGCCTCTTGTTCTTATCTTCTTTCTGAAAGGAAAAATATTGTTACTTGTATGTTTAGATAGATACTTGTATAATTTTCTTACTTTTATTATTGCATCTTTTATAGTGCGATGGTTTTGGTATCCGCCCCCGTCGGCCCTCGTCATGTCTATGATTCGGATGTGGTATATATATTATCTTTATAACTATTGGTTCATTTATTGTTTATGAAAATTATGCGGACCAACGTGACATAGATTTTATTTATCTAGGATGTATGTGAACCGGAAATTCCAACCGACCCTATTGTCCAGAGGTTAAATTTAGTTGAAGAAGAAAACAATTTCTTGAAGGAAAAAATAAAAAAAATTGAGGAGGAGAAGATGATATTGGAGTTGCATGTTGCGGATGTCGTCGATGATCACAAGATCAAGATGGATGCAATGCGCTTGAAGATTAGAAAGATTAGAAAATATGCCATTCATACCGAGGCTTGGTATCATTATGCCGTTGGATCAATTGTTACCTTGGTTGCGATTATGATCGCCTTTGTTTTCGCATTAAAATGTTTTACATAGTTTCAATGTATGGTTTAATTAATTAGATGCTCTGGAGAGCTATATGTTGTTAGATGAGAACTATGTATGTACTTTGGTTTTAATGTGATGATGAACTTCTATTAATTTGGACACTTAATTATATATAATGCACGCAGATGAACCGGCAATGGATGTACAGTGACAAACACACCTCCGAGTACATTAAGGGCGTGCATGAGTTTCTCGATGCGGCTGAGGGAAACAAGCATAATGGTTTTATGTGTTTTCCATGCCCTGATTGTGGGAATACGAAGTCTTACTCTGACCAGAAAATCCTTCACACCCACCTGCTTTACAATGGTTTCATGCCACACTATAATGTTTGGACGAGGCACGGAGAAATAGGGGTTATGATGAAAGACGGCGAAGAAGAAGAGTACGATGACAACTATGTGCCCCCTGAATACCGTGATGCTGCAATGGGGGGAGCTGGTGAAGATCAAGAGGAACCAGACGATGTGCCCAATGATGCTACAACGGGTGAAGCTGCTGAAGATCAAGAGGAACCATACGATGTGCCCGATGATGATGATCTCCGCCGGGTCATTGTCGATGCAAGGACGTAATGCGAAAGTCAAAAGGAGAGGCTGAAGTTCGATCGCATGTTAGAGGATCACAAAAAAGGGTTGTACCCCAATTGCGAAGATGGCAACACAAAGCTCGGTACCGTACTGGAATTGCTGCAGTGGAAGGCAGAGAATGCTGTGCCTGCCAAAGGATTTGAGAAGCTACTGAAAATATTGAAGAAGAAGCTTCCAAAGGATAACGAATTGCCCGACAGTACGTACGCAGCAAAGAAGGTCGTATGCCCTCTAGGATTGGAGGTGGAGAAGATACATGCATGCCCTAATGACTTCATCCTATACCGCGGTGCATACAAGGATCTGAACGCATGCCCGATATGCGGTGCATTGCGGTATAAGATCAGACGAGATGACCCTGGTGATGTTCACGGCGAGCCCCGCGGGAAGAGGGTTCCTGCGAAGGTGATGTGGTATGCTCCTATAATACCACGGTTGAAACGTCTGTTCAGAAAAGGAGAGCATGCCAAGTCGATGCGATGGCACAGTGAGGACCGTAAGAAAGACGGGAAGTTGAGAGCACCCGCTGACGGGTCGCAGTGGAGAAAAATCGAGAGAAAGTACTGGGATGAGTTTGCAAAGGACCCAAGGAACGTATGGTTTGATTTAAGCGCGGATGGCATTAATCCTTTCGGGGAGCAGAGCAGCAATCACATCACCTGGCCTGTGACTCTATGTATCTATAACGTTCCTCCTTGGATGTGCATGAAGCGGAAGTTCATTATGATGCCAGTTCTCATCCAAGGCCCTAAGCAACCCGGCAATGATATTGATGTGTACCTAAGGCCATTAGTTGAAGAACTTTTACAGCCGTGGAATGGAAACGGTGTACGTACGTGGGATGAGCACAGACAAGAGGAATTTAACCTAAAGGCGTTGCTGTTCGTGACCATCAACGATTGGCCCGCTCTCAGTAACCTTTCAGGACAGACAAACAAAGGATACCACGCATGCACACACTGTTTAGATGACACTGAAAGTATATACCTGGACAAATGCAGGAAGAACGTGTACCTGGGCCATCGTTGATTTCTTTCGACCAACCATCAATGTCGAAAGAAAGGCAAGCATTTCAAAGGCGAGGCAGATCACCGGAAGAAGCCCGCCATGCGTACCGGTGATCATGTACTTGCTATGGTCAATGATTTACACGTAATCTTTGGAAAGGGTCCCGGCGCACTAGCTGTTCCGAATGACGCTGAGGGACACGCACCCATGTGGAAGAAGAAATCTATATTTTGGGACCTACCCTACTGGAAAGACCTAGAGGTCCGCTCTTCAATCGACGTGATGCACGTGACGAAGAACCTTTGCGTGAACCTGCTAGGCTTCTTGGGCGTGTATGGAAAGACAAAAGATACACCTGAGGCACGGGAGGACCTGCAACGTTTGCACGAAAAAGACGGCATGCCTCCGAAGCAGTATGAAGGTCCTGCCAGCTACGCTCTTACGAAAGAAGAGAAATAAGTCTTCTTTGAATGCCTGCTCAGTATGAAGGTCCCGACTGGCTTCTCATCGAATATAAAGGGTATAATAAATATCCCAGAGAAAAAGTTCCAGAACCTAAAGTCTCATGACTGCCACGTGATTATGACGCAACTGCTTCCGGTTGCATTGAGGGGGCTTCTACCGGAAAACGTCCGATTAGCCATTGTGAAGCTACATGCATTCCTCAATGCAATCTCTCAGAAGGTGATCGATCCAGAAATCGTACCAAGGCTAAGGAGTGATGTGACGCAATGTATTGTCAGTTTCGAGCTGGTGTTCCCACCATCCTTCTTCAATATCATGACGCATGTCCTAGTTCATCTAGTCGACGAGATTGTCATTTTGGGGCCCGTATTTCTACACAATATGTTCCCCTTTGAGAGGTTCATGGGAGTCCTAAAGAAATATGTCCGTAACCGCGCTAGGCCAGAAGGAAGCATCTCCATGGGCCATCAAACAGAGGATGTCATCGGGTTTTGCATTGACTTCATTCCTGGCCTTAAGAAGATAGGTCTCCCTAAATCGCGGTATGAGGGGAGACTGACTGGAAAAGGCACGCTAGGAGCGGACTCAATAATATGCAGGGACGTGTATTCTTGGTCTCAAGCACACTTCACAGTTCTACAGAACTCTACCTTGGTGACCCCGTATGTCGATGAACACAAGAACAGTCTGCGCTCCAAACACCCGGAGCAGTGCGACGACTGGATTACATGTGAACACATTAGGACTTTTAGCAGTTGGTTGAAAGCACGTCTCAGAGGTGACAACACTGTTTGTGATGAGTTGTACTTGTTGTCCAGGGGACCATCTTTGACTGTATTGATTTACAAAGGATACGAGATAAATGGGAATACATTTTACACGATTGACCAAGATCGAAAGAGCACCAACCAAAATAGCGGTGTCCGCTTTGATGCAACAACCGAGAAGGGAAAGGACACATATTATGGTTACATAGTGGACATTTGGGAACTTGACTACGGACAAGATTTTAAGGTCCCTTTGTTTAAGTGCAAATGGGTCAATCTGTTAGGAGGCGGGGTACATGTAGACCCACAGTACGGAATGACAACAGTCGATCTGAAAAATCTTGGGTACACTGACGAACCGTTCGTCCTAGCCAATGATGTGGCACAAGTTATCTATGTGAAGGACATGTCTACCAGACCGAGAAAAAGAAAAGATAAGGAAACGAATACATCATACAATGAGCCAAAGCGCCACATAGTTCTTTCAGGAAAGAGGGACATCCTGGGAGTGGAGGGCAAGACAGACATGTCTGAAGATTATGAAAAGTTTCATGAAATTCCTCCCTTCAATGTCAAGGCTGACCCAAGCATCCTGATAAACGATGAAGATTATCCATGGTTACGGCGCAATAAGCAAATGACACAAGCGAAGAAAAAGTGAAGACTTTCTCCCGCAACTATTATGATGATACCATGCCAAATTTGTAACAGACGAGTATGCTATGCCAACTTTTTCAGAGTTCATTTGAAAACTATGAATTTAGGTCAAGATTTCTCTATAGGAGCATCTATGTTCAATTTTTTAGTAAAGTTAATCACAAACTTGTGATTCACACAAATTTCAAAGAATTCAAATTTTAACTATTCACATTTGAAAACTAATGGCACTAACAGAAAGTTTATATTTTTTCTAAAACTAATGGCACTAACAGAAAGTTTATAATTTTGCTGACCTAAGAGCAAAAAGAATTAAAAAATAAAGAAAGAAACAAAAGTAAATAATACAGAAAACAAAACAAAAACTGGAAAAATAAAATAAAATAGCAACAATAAGTATTTTGTTGTAAGTAGAAACAAAATAAAATAAATAAAGCAACAAAGAAAACAAAAAAACTAAAAAAGTGTTTTCAAATTTGAAAACTAATGGCACTAACAGAAAGTTTATAATTTTTCTAAAACTAAAAGCAAAAAGAATTAAATGTATTTAGTTCTAAGTAGAAATGAAAAAATAAATAGCAAAATAGAAAAAATTTCTATAATATTTGTTATGACTAACTAAAATTACCAAATTGAGTATAATGATAAAACACAGTAATATTAAATAGCAGGAAAATGATTGACTCAAAAATCAATTTTTATAGTAAAGTTATTCATAAACTAGTGATTCACACAAATTTTAAAAAATTCAAATTTAAACTATTCAAATTTTAAAACTAATGGCACTAACAGAAAGTTTAAAATTTTTGTGACCTAAAATAAAAAGGAAATCACTACAAAACTATTTAGTTG